>OX451735.1:95094474-99894474 GCA_948472305.1 Vicia faba | reverse complement strand
CAGTTGAAGCGCGTTGGTTGAGTGGCAAAGGCGTGTATCCAATATCCAACAGGACCTGGGTTCGAATCCCAGGTCCCCCGTATGCTTTGTATTTTTTCTCTTCAGGTAATCCAGTGTTAATGCCAGCGTGTGATGCATCATACTCCCTCATTCATTCAAGGGACAGATGGCCCCAGGCCAAATCTGATGGCCCAGATGGGATGTCCACTATGCTACCAAGTCAATGGGCACGTAGGGAATCAGGAAATGTCAAGCCAGGCCAACAAAATTGGGCCCTGGAATTGCTGAGTAAACCCCCAAAAACAGGCCCAAACCTCCTAAACTCTTACTATTTTTATTATTTCTTTTAATTATTTATTTTTATTATTTTATTATTAACTAACCAATTAAATCTTTTTCATAATAAAATTAAAAACCAAAAAATATTTTCTTTATTAAAATTAAATTTCAGCATTTTATTTTTGTTAACAATATTAATTTAATTAATTTAGTTTTAATTAGGAGTAACTTTAATATCTATTTTGCGATAATTAAAATTAACTTAGACAATTAGGTTTTTATTAACATTGAATAAATTTATTTTTATTTCCTTAAATATCAAAAATCCAAAAAAAAAATTATTTTCATTAATTAGTTAATTAGTTTATTAATTTAATAATTAATTTAATAATTAATTTAATTTAGTTTCTTTCTTAATTCAAAAATAACAAAAAGATACTTTCTTTCAAAAAAGGGTCAAAACCCTAAACTTACGCCCGATTTAATTTCCCGCACGCGATCCATTTTATTCAATATTGTATCTGTTTCTGGAATGTAATAGCTTAATAGGACTTTACTATTTTTACCGCTTTATTTATTTTTCGCATTTTAATTTCAAGGGTTGCTTCTGGCGATGTAAATACCCGATGCCTTGTAATAGTTAGTTTAATTTCCGCAATTTAACTTCCGGAACTTATAAATTGTTAGATGTTTGATAATAGGGAATGCATGACAAGAATGGGTGTTTAAACCTAAAATTAACATAGATCACCCATAACATGTACAAAGACAAAATAACTGAAAAATGACACACTCGCACATGCGCACTCTTAGGGTACACCTCACTTGGTTGCCTTCAAAACACGGTCATTGAGTATAGGAAGTTTTATAGGTCGCCCTCTTGTCCAAAGATCATAGTTTCCTCGAAACGGTTGCCTCGGAAAAATGATCTAAGACATTAGGGTTACCGCTAAGGAGACCTAACATTGCTTTAGTGACCGCACGTCCCTTAATCGAATTAACCCTTAAAACTCCAACGACGATGCTACCCACTCATCAATAGTGGGATAGCGTTGCCTAAAGGAAGATAGCATAGAACAATTCCTTTTTTCGAGTAGGTAGATGGTTCTTAAGTACTTTCTCTTTCCAAAACAAAACAAAACTTTTCACACTTACACCTTTCAAACAAAAACTTCTTTCAAACCCACAAACACAAAGAAAAGCAATTTTGAAAACACTTTGAGCAAGTACCTAAGAGCCCGTGGACAACCACAGATAGAAATGGTGCTAACACCTTCCCTTTCTATAATCTACCTCCCGGACCCAAGAAACATCTCGAAAAAGGAATTTTTCTGTGCTTTTTTCCTTTCCTTGTTGGATAAAATAAAAGTCGGTGGTGACTCTTGCTTACCGCGACATTTTGCAAAAACAAACGCAAAACGCAAACCAGCATTCCAAAAGACAGTCAGTTCTCTCCCACTGTATCACACCATGCAAGCTTGAAATTTAATGGCTATTGTGTGACTTGTGTGCCTTTACCATGTCTGTTACCTGCTATACATGTTGTGTGTTTTTATCATGATATCATGCATCATAACATAGCATGCATATTTCATTAGACTAACCATTTCAAAGACCGAGGGGATTTATCTTTGTTCTGTTTTGCAGATCATGACTTCCATGCGCAGACACACCATCCGAGTTAACTTTGTGCAAATACCTGCTCAGCTCAAAGATTTGGCCTCGAGAATTTCTGATACTTCTTCATTCATTAGAAGACATGGTCAGCTTCTTAGTTTGGTTACCTCCAGGTTTGATGAGCAAATGATGAGTGTGCTCTTCCTGTTCTTCGATCCAGTGCATCATTGCTTCACTTTCCCAGATTATCAGTTGGTTCCCACTTTGGAAGAGTTTTCTCATTTGTTAGGAATATCCATCCTCGAGCAGATACCCTTCACTGGTTTGGAAGAGACTCCTAGGCCAGAAGACGTTGCTTCAGCTTTACACCTGAAAAAGGCTGATGTAGTGTCTAATTGAGAGGCACGAAGCGGGGTTAAAGGTTTCTTAACCAAGTTTCTAATGGATCAAGCTCAACTTTTTTGGGATAACTTGGACTTTCAAGCTTTTGAAGACATCTTGGCTCTCCTTATCTACGGTTTGGTTCTGTTTCCGAATCCAGATTCCTTCATAGATGTGAATGCGGGTAAGATCTTCTTGTCCCGCAATCCTGCGCCTACCCTCTTGGGTGATATTTTGCATGCTCTTTATACTCGTACAACGCGTAGAAGAGGGACCCTCATGTGTTTCATGTCGCTATTGGCGATGTGGTTTATTTCGCACCTCCCCAAGTCCGTGCTGAAGAATGAGGAAGGTTCAGGATGGTCTTACATGATAATGTCCCTTGCTCACACGGACATTCTTTGGAGTTCAAAGGATATGGAAGGTGTTGCTATCATTGATCGATGTGGGGAATACCCTAATGTTCCGTTGCTTAGAATTAGAGGGGGAACAACCTACAGTCCTTGTTTGGCTTTACGAAAGTTCGGTCACGCTCGGAGAGACGGTCCTCATGAGCTACTTCTTGCAGATATTGTCTTTGACTATAAAGAAGACATCAAAAAGCATCGCCGAAGGTTTATACGAGCCTGGGGCATGGTGAACAGGTCTGACCCTCACGAGCTAGGACCGAAGAAATCTCTCCCTATGCAATCATATCTCCAGTGGGTTCGATCCCGCGCTAAGAAGCTTGGGATGCCATATGAAGCTGTGTTGCCAGTGATTGTGGAGCATACTAATGAATAAGGTGTTCCTTATACAATCCTTTATCCTTACATGCCTACTGATCTTGGGGCATTAAAGAGATCCTGGATTCAGCTAAAGGAAGAGAGGGATACTTATCGAGAGAAGTATCATGAACAAGAGAGGAAGATCTTGAAGCTCACGAGGCAACTTGAGAATGAAAAGACGATCAATGACTGCGTCAGCACGAATGGAAAGCGACCATGGGATTTCTGATTTTTTGTTGTTTTTCTAGTTTAGATTTCTTTTCAGTTTATTTCTTTTGTAACGCCTTAAAGGCATTGTTAAACATTTTTACAAGTTTGAATCTAATAAAGTTTGTTTATTTCTTGGTTTGCAAATTTAAATCTCCCAAAGTCTTTGAAATCATTTCATACGCATTCCATTATCATGCACCTCATTACAGGTTTCTCATCTTCTTCGCTGTTTATTTCAGCATAGAATGTCTTCTGAAACACCTACCAATCAAGCCATCAAGGCTCTTCAAGCACAAAATTCCCAATTCCAAGAGTTGTTCTTGAACTTGGCCAAAGGACAACAGGATTTGAAGACTCTCATCTTGAGAGAGAAGAAGAAGAATAAGAAGAAGAAGAAGAAGGTGGTCCTCCTGAATATGGGTCACAAATTTGGGAATAGGTTGCGACAGGAAGCTGATTTCTCTCATTCATCTAAAGGAGGAGAGAATCAAGAGGAATAGAAGGGTCCTAGCTCTGTGGTCTCTGATAATGACACTGATTTTGATGAAGAACAATATCCTCCTGCCGAGGATAGGTACAAGCAACTTGAAGACTGTCTGAGTGCAATGGAAATTCAGAAGATCCATGGGTTGGACTTCGGAGATTTGGGACTAGCATCTGGGGTGGTGATCCCTCATAAGTTTAAAGCTCCGGTCTTTGCTAAGTACAATGGAGCATCCTGCCCAAAACTCCACCTCCGCTCGTACGTCAGAAAAATTTAGCCCTACGCTGCTGATAGAAACCTGTGGGTTCATTTCTTTCAAGATAGTCTGTCTGGGACTCAGCTTGAATGGTTTTATCAATTGGAAGGAGCTAATGTCGCAACTGGGAGGACCTTGCTGCTGCTTTTTACAAGCAATGCCAGTATAACGCAGACCTTTCTCCCACGTGTACTCAGTTTCAGGGTATGTCTATGGGTGCAGGCGAAGGCTTTAAGGACTATGCTCAGAAGTGGAGAGATCTGGCTGGAAGAGTCCAACCCCCTCTGTCTGATAGGGAGTTGGTGGATATGTTTCTTGGGACTTTGTCTGGTCCATTCTTCAATCATTTGATCGGCAGTTCATCATCGGGGTTTACTGAATTGATTTTGACTGGGGAGAGGGTAGAAGCTGGTATCAGAAGTGGCAAGATACATAAAGGCTCTTCATCAAGTACAAAAAAGAAGCCTTTCAGAAAAGAAGCTAGTGCAATTTACTGCTCGAAAAGCCAAAACCGACCTGAACGCCGCCAAGCGGTGAATGCGGTAGTAATATCAAGACCCATTGTTGCCCCACAACGCAACAATCAACAAAGAGTACAGAGTCCGCAAAGAAAGTACACTCGGCTCAGTATGACTCTGTCTCAAATTTTACCGCAGTTATTGAAGACCAACCTGATAACTCTGAGGGAAGCCCCGAAGAATCCCAACACCACATCTCCGCTGTATAATCTGAACGCCCGTTGCGCCTATCGCTCTGATAGCCCAGGGCATGATACAAACAATTGCTGGGCCTTGAGGAATAAGGTGCAAGATTTGATTGAAGATAAAGAAATTGAGTTTGACGCACCAGAAAAGCCCAACGTCACAACTGCTCCCATGCCCAAACATGATCAGGGAGTGAATGCAATTGAGGATGATGAAGAAGAGTCAGATATTGACAGCTGGATTTACCTGACTACCGACAGTGGATTAAACAATTGGACGGTGAAGGAATTCATGCCCGTTTCTTTTATTACACAGTAATAGACTTTTGTTTTAAAGATTTGTAACAGACAATTTGAAACTTTACGGCCCGGTGCCTTGCCCGAGGCACCTTGGCTTTGTTCGTGAGGGCTTATTATGTGTCATTTTCATATATCATCAATAAAGCATTGGACATTTTCTTGCATTACAAATTTTGCGCTCCTTGTTTTTCTTTTCTATGTTGCACTTTATTAAAATAGCTATTGTCTTACACACACTCACATATCATAATGCAGATCCACATCCACTCTGGATCCCATTGATAACAACTCTGCTACTGCCGGTTATGACTTCGAAAATCCGATCAACCAAGCCGAGGAAGAAGGTGAGGATGATTGTGAAGTGCCTGGGGAACTTGCTAGACTATTACTACAGGAAGAGAGGGCCATACAACCCCATGAAGAGCTAATCGATCAGTGAATCTGGGTACAGAGGAAGACAAGAAAGAGGTCAAGATCGGTGCGAATCTGGAGCCTAGTGTCAAGCAACGGTTGATTCGGATGCTACGCGACTATGTTGAGATCTTTGCTTGGTCTTATGAAGATATGCCTAGGTTGGACACTGACATTGTGGTTCATCGTTTACCGACTAAAGAAGACTTCCCTCCAGTAAAGCATAAAGTTCTCCGTATGCGCCCAGATATGTCTGAGAAAATCAAAGCTGAGGTCATAAAATAGTTTGATGCCGGTTTTCTAGCTGTCACTTCTTACCCACAGTGGGTTGCCAACGTGGTTCCAGTGCCGAAGAAAGATGGTAAGGTACGAATCTGTATGGACTATAGAGATCTGAACAGGGCGAGCCCCAAGGATGATTTCCCGCTCCCTCATATTGACGTTCTGGTCGACAACACCGTGCATCATAAGATCTTCTCCTTTATGGACGGTTTTTCTGGTTACAATCAGATTAAGATGGCTCCTGAAGACATGGAGAAGACGGCCTTCGTTACGCATTGGGGCACCTTTTGCTACAAAGTTATGCCATTCGGATTGAAGAATGCTGGGGCAACAAATTAGCGCACCATGGTCGCTTTGTTCCTCGACATGATTCACCATGAGATTGAGGTGTACGTTGATGACATGATTGCATGATCCCAGACTGAATAGGAACATCTTGACCATCTCCAAAAGCTATTCGACAGGTTGAAGATGTACAAACTGAGGTTAAACCCGAACAAGTGCACCTTCGGGGTAAGGTTTGGTAAGCTGATGGGTTTCGTCGTTAGTGATAAAGGTATTCAAGTGGATCCCGCAAAGGTGAAGGCTATAAAGGAAATACCAGCTCCTCAAATAGAAAAAGAAGTCAGAGGCTTTTTGGGACGTCTGAACTACATTGCCCGATTCATTTCACATCTGACTGTTACTTGTGAACCAATCTTCAAGCTGCTGAAGAAAGATCAAGTGGTAAGATGGAATGATGAATGTCAGGCCGCTTTCGAAAGGATCGAGGAATATCTCCAAGAGCCCCCTATTCTGATGCCTCCAATTGAAGGAAGACCTTTGATCTTATACTTGACAGTACTCGATAACTCAATGGGGTGCGTGCTGGGGAAGCATGACGAGTCTGGCCGAAAAGAGCATGCTATTTACTACCTTAGCTAAAAGTTTACCGACTGTGAGACCCGATACTCACTACTTGAGAAAACTTGTTGTGCTTTGGAATGGGCTGTTCACCGGATGAGACAGTATATGCAGACTCACACTACCCTATTGATATCAAAGATGGATCCAATCAAGTATATCTTCAAAAAGCCTGCCTTGTCCGGAAGAATAGCAAGATGGCAGATGATCTTAACTGAGTATGACATCCAATACACAACCCAAAAGGAAATCAAGGGAAGTGTGTTGGCAGATCATTTGGTGCATCAGGCCGTGGATGATTACCAGTCTATGAATTTCGAGTTTCCGGATGAGAACATCATGTTGGTGACTGACTGTGAAAAACCTGGACCAGATGAAGGACCTGAGGAGGGATCCCGATGGTCTATGTATTTTGACGGAGCTTCAAATGCATTGGGTAATGGCATTGGCGCCGTAATCATATCTTATGAAGGCTGTCATACTCCGTTCACCGCCAAATTATGTTTTAACTGCACCAACAACATGGCGGAGTATGAAGCGTGTATCATGGGCCTGCGAGCAACTATTGACCTGCGGATTAAGTTCTTGAGTGTGTTCGGAGATTCCGCTCTCGTGATCAGTCAGATCAAAGGCGAGTGGGATGCGAAGCATCCAAATCTTATTCCTTTCAAAGAGTATGTATTAACGTTGCTTCCACACTTCGAGGAGATAACCTTTGAACATTTCCCCAGGGAGGAGAATCAGTTAGCGGACGCGCTAGCTACCATGTCTTCTATGTTCAAGGTCAGGTGGAACAAAGAAGCTCCCCAGATTACCATCGAGAGGTTGGACGAACCTGCACATTTCTATGACATTGAGACTGAAGAGGTAACAGATAAACCCTGGTTTCACGAGGTAAAGAGGTATCTTGAGGTTCAAGAGTACCCCGAGGGTGCATCTGTTAATGACAAGAAGTTTCTGAGGAGGTTCGCAGCGAAGTTCTTCATCAGTAATGGTATCCTTTACAAGCGTAACCATGATTCAACCTTACTGCGATGAATGGACAAGAACTAGGTAGAAAGAATCATGACAGAGTTACATGAAGGTACCTTCGGAACTCATTCCAGTGGACATACCATGGCAAAGAAGATCCTGCGGGTACGATATTTTTGGTCTACCATGGAAGCCGATTGTTATCAGTATTCTCGGACCTGTCACAAGTTCCAAGTCTATGCTGATAAGGTGCATGTACATCCAGTCCCTCTGAACATCTTGACAGCTCCTTAGCCTTTTGCAATATGGCGCATCAATATGATTGGCGAGATCAGACCTACTGCGTCTAACGGGCATCGTTTCATTCTGGTAGCGATTGACTACTTCACGAATTAAGTTGAGGCAACTTCCTTTTCTACAGTAACCAAGAATGTCGTGGCACGGTTTATTCGGCACAATTTGATCTGTCGATATGGTGTACCAGAGAGGATCATTACAGACAATGGTACAAATCTCAATAATACAATGATCATCGAGCTCTGCAAATAGTTTAAGATACATCATCACAACTCTTCTCCTTACCGGTTGAAGATGAATGAAGCTGTTGAAGCGGAAAATAAGAACATTAAGAAGATTGTGTAGAAGATGACGGTGACATACAAAGATTGTCACGAGATGTTGCCATTTGCTCTTCATGGGTACCGAACCTCAGTGCAGACGTCAACAGGGGCAACACCCTACTCTTTGGTATATGGCATGGAGGAAGTCTTGCCCATTGAAGTCCAAATACTCTCTCTTCGGATTATGAAGGATGCAGGTTTAAGCGAGGACGACTGGATCCAGACCCGACTTGATCAACTGAACTTAATCATTGAAAAGAGACTTACTGCTATTTGTCACGGTCGGACGTATCAAAAGAGGATGATCAAGGCATTTAACAAGAAAGTCAGACGACAAGAGTATCAAGTCGGGGATCTAGTGATCAAACATATCATACTGCCACAAGGTGATCCCAGGGGCAAATGGACCCCTACGTACGAAGGGCCATTTGTGGTTAAGAACATTTTCTCAGGAGGATCTATGATTCTAACCACCATGGATAGTGACGACCTTCCTCACCCCGTCAATGCCGACATAGTGAAAAAATACTACGCATAATCAAAGACCCGCTAGGTTGACTGGCCTAGGAAAAAATAAGGGCTTCCCGGTGAACCAAAAGGGTTTGGGAAAAATAAGGGATGAAAATGAAAAAAAATTGTACACCCGGCAAGTCGAAAACCTGAAAAGCCGGCTTGGGCAAAAAAGGGTGTCCCGGTGGACTGAAAACCCGAAAGGGCGGTCCAGGTAAAAATTAGGGATCGAAGCGTAACACTATGTCTCATTGGATCATCGTGCAAACAGACTTCGGTGCCAACTATCAAGCTCCGAAGACACTAATCAATCTGATCTACCTTCAACCAAGTAGCAAAGTGATGATACGCTCGAGGATATAAAGGCAATGGCAGAGTTGGAACCCAATGGGATTGTTCACATAGGTGTTCTTTTTTGTTTTACACAGATTGTATAATTTCTATCATTCGAAGGCGTTCTCATACTAGGACGTCAACCTCTTGTAAAAAAATGCCTATTTACAAGCAAACTTCAAAATTAATACAATTCATTTTCACAAAGAAATTTCAAATTGTTTTTCTTTTTCTGTTTTTTTTGCAAGAACATCTAATGGTTCATTTTTTATATATGCATTTGACAATATTGCTGCTCATAAATATTTACATGCGAAACAAAAGACGGTTACTCGTAATATCAGGAACAGGGGAAAACAAGAAATGTCCTAACCTTACGGTTGCTCTGTCCACCAGGTATAGGGATAGACCTAGCTGGAGAATACGACTAAAGGTACATTCACTCCCCGCAGAGCAAAAGGTATCCAAAAACAGTAATTCTCCCCAAGTAGAGTTTATCTATCACCAACACTAGAAGATTATCCCCAGTGGAGTTTATTTCTTCCACAAGCAGAAACTCAATCCCCAATAGGTTTCATTATCGCCAGCAACGGTAATTCATCCCCAGCCGAAGTTGTTCCTCCAAGTCAACAGATCCTCTAGTAGAGCATCTCTTCCCCACAGAGTCATTTTCTCGCCAGTGTATTCTCCAGCAGGATTATTCTCACAACCATCTTCGGTCATTATCCCCAGCAGGAACAAAGAATCTAACTATTTCTCTCCAACAAAAATTCGGGATTTATTTTCCCCTGCTAGAGAACATCATAAAAACATTTGCATGTCCATACATCATGACATGCGCATACGCATCATACAACACAATCTCATTTATTTTGAGAGCATCATTGCTTGATACATATCATGCATTACATACAACTAACCCTTTACCTTTCAGGAAAAGTACAATTAAATTTTCACCAAGTTCAAGCTATGAAGCCCGAGTCCGACCGGATAGTATCTTGATTTCTACATCATATTGTGAAGCCAAGAGAACAACCGGATAATAGTATCAAACACCGCGAAGCCTAGATTCGACCAGATAGTGATTTATCTTTAAGCTATGAAGCCCGGATTCGACCGGATAATAGTTTAATCCCCATCAAGCCGTGAAGCCCGGATTACGACCGGATAACAGCTTAGCAAGTACCATGACGCCTGGATTCGACCAGATAGTGGTATATCATAAACACAAGCTGTGAACCCCGGATTACGACCGGATAACAGCTCAATAAGTTATTGTGAAGCCTGGATTAAGACAAGATAGCAATACAAGTTTCTGTGAAGCTTGGATTACGACCAGATAGCAGCCAAAGACACCGCGAAGCCTGGATTACGACCAGATAGTGGTACATTTTTAATTCAAGTTATGAATCCCGAATTCGACTGGATAGTATCTTGATTTCTCCGAACACCATGAAGCCTGGATTCAACCAGGTAATGGTATGAGACATCGTGAAGCCTGGATTACGACCAGATAGCGATAAGAAACACTGAAGCCTGGATTACGACCAGATAACAGTGAGGGACACTGTGAAGCTTGGATTACGACCAAATAGCAGTTTACTCGACCAATTACTATGAAGCCCAGATTCGACCGGATATTAGTAGGCCCAAAAGTCAAAGGGAAGACCGGAGGCGACCAGATAACCATTTGATTCCTTCTGAAGCCTGGATTACGACCAGATAAGAAGTAAGGTATTGTGAAGCCTGGATTACGACCAGATAGCAGTACAGAACACCATGAAGCCTGGATTCGACCAGATAATGGTATAAAGCATCGTGAAGCCTGGATTACGACCAGATAACAATAAAAGGACTGAAGCCTGGATTACGACCAGATAAGAATCGAGAAATTGTGAAGCCGGGATCACGACCGAATAGCAAGTTTAATCTCATCTCCCCAGTAAGTCACTGTAAAGCCTGGAGCACGACCAGATAGCAGTCAGTCTTATTACTATGAAGCCTGGATCACGACCAAATAGTAGTTCATTTTCACCTCTTCAACTAAGAGACGATTCCCCAGTAGAATAACGGACGGCCGAAGCTCCTAAAATTCTATTTCTCTCAAGACAAAAATCAGTATTCCCCTGCGTTGTCTTCCTCAACAACAGGTATACAAGCTCTCGCTAAGGAATCTCTTATACGATCGACACTCCTTCGGATGGCATCTTTAAGCCCATATCCCATCATCAATTTCCAAATGGCATCTGTAATCCCATTCCCGACGTCACAAGACAAATACCACTTCATGCGAGTGCAAATTTTTGGGCACTCTAGTGTTCAATCATCTTCCACCTTCGGATCACGAAAGGCAGAAAAGCCAATCTACATCCTCAGGTTTAAGAAGATTGAACAGGGTCAGCTGTTGTACCCCAAAATTTTCCCTCCCATATTTCTCAAAGCATTTCAAGAGAGATCCTTAAGTTGCTCAAGGAAGTCCAAGGGTTGACCAGACAAGCTCTCTCCTAAGGCAGTCTACCTCAAATTAGGGTTTCATGTTGCATCAAGATATTTGAGTCTAAGGGATCCAAAATGCTCATCATTTCCCTAATATGTTCGCAATATCATCCATGTCAAGTTTCAAGCCTTGCAGAGGAAGTTTGCTTAGTCAGTTGCTCAAAGGCCTGAAAATCGACTGTGCTAGGGCAAAAGTTAAATGTGGCCCACATACAGTCAAACTTCAATATTTTTGGTCAACATCCTTATTTTGAAGTATTATTCATCATTTGATCAAGGTTTGATCATGATTCATCAAGGATTGCTCATAATTCATCAAGAACCAAAAGTTGCTAAATTAGGGTTTTGTAGGAAAAGTCAACTCAACTTTGACCAAGCATAACTTTCTCATACTTTATGATAAATGACCCATCCAAATCTCATTTTTAAGATGATTCAATTATCTACAATCCATCTTCATCTCCCAAGTTCAAAATATGCACTAACAAGAAGTTGTGAATTTGGACATTATAGGTCATTTTGAAAAGTCAACAAAAACACCTTTTTGTCAAAGATTCATACATGAACATGGAAGACCCAATTGAGATGATATCAAAAGGGTTGCTTAGAGGACATCTCAAGCTTTCGAAAATGTCCAAGTACATATTCAAAGAGTCAAAATTGAGGAAGTTATGCATTGGTGAAGTTGACCTTTTTTGCAAAATTGCCAAAAGTCAACTATGCCTCAAATTGCAATTTTTGCTAAATGAGCCTAACTTTTTGCATTTGTCTTGAGTTGGTAGCATGGTACACGAGCCCTAGCCCTTCCCATTTGTCTTTATCTTACTTTTTGCTATTTATTTTGATTTTTATTTGAATTAAATTAATTTAAATCAAAACAAATCATGAAAAAATCCAAATCATTGAAACCTCAAGATCTTGTGCATATTTCAGGTCCTATATCCAGCTAGCAAGTGAACCAATTCGTGCAAGACATAGGTGGGCACAAAAAGATTGAGTTTGGCCTATTTTGGAAAGATTTTCAAGTGAATCAAATCAAAATCAAAAGCTATAATGGATAAAGATTGAGAGCATAATTCCATCCCTAATCCAATCCTTGGTATATAGTGAACATTTGCAGACCTAAAACACAAGCTTTGGAGGCGTAGAGAGGGAGAACAAAACTTGAAAAAATCAAAGAAAGTGGTGATCTGTTTTCGTATTTGCAGGTACTTTCAAACCTTTCCAAGTACCCCTTTCGCTTCCTGAGCACTCAAGGGACATGTGATACGGTGGCCAGAACCGGACTGTTTTAGGAATGCTGGTTTGAGTTTTGCGTTTGTGTTCGCAAAATGTCACTGTTGTACCCCAAAATTTGCCCTCCCATATTCTTCAAGAAATTGCCAAGTCAAAGCTTCAAAATTCCCCAAGGGTTGCACAGATCAAGGGCCTCATAAACAATCAAGATTAGGGTTTGTGTTCTGATCAAGAAAATGAAGCTTCCAAAGGTCCAATCAAGTCTCACATGCCTACAAATATGGTCAAGCATCCTCATATCAAGTTTCAAGACATTCAGCACAAAATTGCACAGTCAAAAACCCTAATTGCACTGCAGTCAACTGTAGGGGCAAAATGGTCATTTGACAGTCAAAAGTTCAAATTTTTGGTCAACATATCATGTTGAAGCCACAAACATCATTTGATCAATACTTGATCATGATTCTCAACGCTTGGCTCAAAAATCATCAAGATGCAAAAGTTTCCTTATTTGGACAGCTGAAAAAGTCAACTGTAAATTGACCAGGGCATAACTTTCATATGGATTATCAGAAAAATTCCCTCCAAAGCTCATTTTGAAGAGAAAGACATTTCCTACAACTCATATTCATACTTCAAGTCCAAGAAATGCTCTCACAAAAAGTTATCAATTTCAACATTATAGGTCATTTTCAAAAGTCAACAAAAAGGGACTTTAAGTCAAAGGCCATAACTTGAGATTGGTAAATCAAAATGACATGGGACCAAATACATTGGTTAGAGGACTGAAAGACCTTTCCAAAATGTCCAAGAACATGAGCAAAGCTTAAAAATTGAGCAAGTTATGCCTTGTAGAAGTTGGGAAATTTTTGGATATTTTGAAAAGTCAACATTGATTCAAATGACCTAAAATTGCTAATGGGCCCATTTTTCTTCCACCATTCATTGTCCCAAGCATGTGCACGACCACTTGGCCCAAAGGGAAGTATTTCTTCATTTTTTATTTATTTATTTGAATTTTTTATTTATAATAATTCATTTAAATCAAATTAAATACATGGAAAATATTTAACCTAAGTTTTACAATCCTTTTTTGCATGAGATCTACTCAATAATTCGTGTATAATTAAATAGGGAAAGATTTGGAGAGAATTGATCAAGATTTGTACAAAAACACATGGAAAATATTTGAAAAAAGATCTTGAAAATCAAATCTTCAAAGCCATGAATACAAAAGATCTTGATCAATTTTCTTGACCTAATTGGTTCAATACATAAGCCAAAACACAAACCTAATCCAAAGGACCAGAAAAGCTGCGCAAAACCCCATTATCAAACTTGAATTTTTTTGCAAGAAACTCAATTCTGAAAACCACATTCTAGGGCGATTCAAGGCACGATTTTTGTTTCATTAGCTTGCTGAAGGTTCACTGAACGATTCCCAATCAAAAACATTCATCAAAATCTCAAGAATCGGTATACAGAACTTAAAATATTTCATGAAAAATGCATATTCGTGTTTTGATTTACAGGCATCCTCATGACATTTTGTTCATTGATTCATACTCCTTATGCAATTCTGAAGCTAACCCATGTGTTTGATTGAATTTTTGCAAGTTGTACACGATTATGCCATTATCGTTTTCTAGGGTTTACAGGACCTTGGATTAGGGGTTTTTGAATGAGGAAAAATTGGCCTTCAAGACCACCACCATTCAAATCAGGGCGATCAGACGATTATAAGGCTACCCTCGCGCCTAATTTATAGAGCCCCTGGGGCTAGTCGCTATTTTTCCAAAACCGGCCTAGGAGAACGCTAACAAAACCGTTGCCTGTTTCTTTTTGTGTTTCAGGAACATGAAGAAGATGATATCGTGGCTGCCAACGATTGGCTGGTTTGAAAATTCGCGCGCAAAGACTCATTAACGCTTTTGTTCTTTTATAATATTTGTTGGTTGTTTAATATTAACAATGCGCATCTGGCTCCACTGGCAAGCATAGTGACTGGTAAAGTGCATGACCTGGGTTCGAGCCCCAGGTCTTCCTTATTCCCGTGTTATTTTTCAATTAACAATCACGTGCAGGTTAAACATTGTTGTTCCATCGTACACCTTCATAATCTATCCGTCCACGCGCCAGTTGCATCAAATCAAAGGTCCAGATCCAAGGCACATGGTAGTCCCAGTCAACGCGCCAGCATACTCCCTGGAGAAAGTCAAATGGGCCAGGGTTAATGGGCCAGATTCCTCAAGATATACCTCCACATTGGGGACTGATACCCCCTGGGTTTGCCATTTTAAAATATTTTCTTTTTTCATTATTTCTATTTTATTTTAATTATTGTGTTTAATCAATTAATTAATTATTTTCATAAAAAACATAAAATACCACCAAAAATCAGAAAAGAGAAAAATAATAAATATTTTTATATTTCTAGTATTTTCATAATAAATGCATATAATTAAATTTAGTGTAAATTAGGTTTAATTTTAATTCTATTAATAAAAATCTAAAAAAACATAGAACTAGGGTTTAATTAATTAATAATTTTTCATCCTTTTTATTTTTCTTTCATAAATAATTAAATAATTAAATATTTATTTTTATAATTAAACTTTTATATAAAAATTAGGGTTAATTTAGGTTAAAATTCAATGTTTTTCTTAATAAATTAAAAGCCACTAGAATTAGGGTTAGTATTTTAATTAATTCTTTTTTTTCATATTAAATCCTAAAATACTAAAAAATACCAAAAAACAAGTTCTTTCTTTCTTTTTAATTAATTAATTCCTCATCAGTTTAACTTTGCAAAAAGGGTCCAACGCCCTCGTTTCGATTTAATTCTTATTCGCATATTCATTTTATTTCGTGTAAATATCTATGTATCTCTCCCAAAGCCGTGTAACCAAATTGCTCGTACTTTATCTTCTTTAATTCTTTATTTTCTGTCAAATCGGGTCCTGGTTTAATTTTGGCGATGTGGACCCGCGCCTTTGTAATGGTTTAGGAACTTTAATTTCCGCAACTTTTTAACTGCTAATAGATTGCATGCAAGAATGAATGTTAAAATAAAAACAAGTGTAGAACACCAATGACATGACAAGATAAATACAAATGAAAACAACACACAAATCACACACCACCCCTAGGGTACGCCTCACTGTTGCCTTGCCTCGAAAGGTGATCGTCGAGTAGAGGATGTCTTAGTAAGTCCTCATGATCCGGGAACCTGGCATGAGGGTAGCTTCTAAGGTGTCTTCCCATTGCTCCGGTGATCACCACGTCCCGAACCTCGAATTGACCCGAACACCTCCAACGGTGGTGCTACCTACCTCTCAATGGTGGGATGGCACTACTTTAAAGGATATCTACACAGACGAACTCCTTAGGGTAGGTAGGTTCTCGTAGATGCTTGCTCTAAATTTCAAAACAAAACAAAATACTTTTCACACCAACACATTTTCAAAAAGCTTTCGAAAGCAATTTTTCAAACACTCTTGAGGACCGATACAAGAGTCGAACTGGAATTTTCAAAGAAACTTTTCAAACCCACAGTTGAAAAGCAAACAAACCATTTTTGAAAACACAAATGAGCAAGTATCTAAGAGCCCATGGATAACCATGGATAGAAAGGATGCTAATACCTTCCCTTTCTATAACCTACCTCCCGAACCGAGAGCAATCTCTATAAGGAATTTTTCTGTGCTTTTGTCCTTTCCATTTGGAGAAAATAAAAGACGGTGGCGACTCTTGTCTCCGCGACATTTCGCGAACCAGCGTTAAACAGTCAGTTCTAGATCCACCGATCACAGAACTGGCGACTCTGCTGGGGAATTAAACTTAAAGTGAGGTGTACCTTAGGGCTAGTTCATAACTGTGTTTTCAATTGTTTTCCTTGTGTGCTTTAAATTGTGGGTTGCTTGGGAGTTCTATAGATCCTAACCCGGATCTAGGGGATACCTTCTTAGAAAGTAGCAACAAGGCTGTGAGGGAACTGTGCGGGGTATACCGACATGGTTGAAACAGTCTGCTACGTTGATGTGGCACTTTGGTGTGTACCGGTAACCCTTGAGTTCAGTCAAGGAGAGTACGGGGCCTCCGCGTGGTGTCGTGAAGCATCAACAGACCTTAGGAACCTTAATTGAACTATCTTGGCCTCTTTAGGGTAGTGAGATAACTGACTTTGGTGCAGTCCGAGGTTGGTTGATACTCGATACTACACTCAATTGAGGGTTGCTTTCCTGGAATATTTCGGTCGCCAGTTCAGTGGCTAAATCGAAACGATGAACAATGAAAGCAATCCCGTGATATTGGGACCCTTAGAACCCGGTTACTTCTAATAGGACCGGTTGAACCCACCAACTTCAAGAGGGTAATACCCAGACCCCATGCTGGCCTAAACTCTAAGGGCTTCTCTTGTGTGACTTGTGTGCCTTCGTACTTGACTATTTGCATGCTTGTTATCTAACACAGGAATTACTTGCAGGGTTTGCTTATAGTCCTTAATGGGGACTCATAGCAGGGTTTGCTAAGTTTTTGCAGGTTTTGTCCATAGTCCTTAATTAGGACTCATGGCAGGTTTACTGAGTTTGCTTGCAGGTGTTGTTTATAGTCCTTAATTAGGACTCATAACAAGGTCTACTGAATTTCCTGCAGGTTTTTTGTCCTTAACCATGACTCATAACAAGGTTTACCAAGTTTCATGCAGGGTTTGTTTTAGTCCTTAATTGGGACTCCTGACAGGTTTACTAAGTGTCTTGCAGGTTTTGGTTTGCAGTCCTTAATAGGGACTCGTAACAGGGTTACCTACATTACCCCATGCATAGCATGACATCATACCATTGCATACATCCTGCACAAAAAACTAATCCATTTCAAGGATCTCAAGGGCTTGCGATGCAGGTCATGATGAATCAAACATCTAGCAAGGGGTAAAGAGGATTTATTTTCCTCTAGACAAAGTTGTCAGGGGCTATGACCCACTTGATATGGTGAGCTTTGACTCTTGGAGAAGGTTCCCCTAACCAAGGTTGTTTGGAAGCCAGAACTAAACATGATGACTAAAGTCAGGGGCTATGACCCACTGGATATGGTGAGCCTTTGACCTTGGAAGAAGGACTATCAACAACCCGAAGTTCCTTCAATCAAGTCACCAATCTCCAATGCTAACAATTTTCTTGTTTACCCCGCGAGGTCCTTGAAAACATTACATGCATGTCATACACATCATTACATAACAGGTATCTTTGTTGCAGGTCACTTACCTTTCTCGCTGTTTATTTCAGCAATGGCTTTCCAACCAGATAACCAAGACCTTCTCGCTCAAGAGACTCAGTTCAGGGAAATCCTCCTGAATCTATCCAAGGGGCAGGAGGAGCTAAGGACACTTCTCATGGAGACTTTTGTCAGGAACAGTGCTGAGGATGAAAGGCTGAAACACCTACAAGCTGAGGTGGATGCATTGAAGGTCCAATTGCTGGGGCAGGTGACTGCCATTCAAGGGTTAGCTCAAAGACAAGATGAGCTCTGGTTTCTCGTCAACCAACTGCTTCAGGGCAACCAACTGGGGCAAAAGTCTAAGGGTAAAAAGCCAGTCATCGTTCAAACACCTTTGAGACAAGGAGGTAAGGGGAGAGCTCCTCAAATGGCTCCAGTGTCACAAATTCAACATCACAACCAACAAAAGAGCGAGAGAAGGCAGTTCACTCGGCTCAGCATGACCTTATCCCAGATATTGCCACAATTGCTGGAGACCAAGCTGGTAACTCTAAAAGAAGCTCCGAAGAACCAAAATACAACGTCACCGAAGTATAACCCCAACGCCCGCTGCGCTTATCACTCTGACAGCCCGGGGCATACTACAGATGATTGTTGGAGCTTGAAAAATAAGATCCAAGACATGATCGACGCTGGAGAGATTCAGTTTAAAGTACCCAAGACTCCCCACGTGATCACTGCTCCCTTGCCAAAACATGGCTAGGATTGATAAATTTTTGTTCATTCGAATGTTCAAGTTGCAATTCTCTTTTGTTCAAGCATTTACTCATGTTAAACATTGTTATTCCATTAATGCATCGCATATGTCTGTTCTGAAACAATATATTCGTATTCACTAAATGCAAATTATTTTCGTATTTTTCTGATGATCGACTCTCAGTTAATAATTCTAAGCCTCTTAAGGGAGGATGACGAAAACGATACCACGATCATTACAGTATGCTTTTGAACAGACCCCGCTGATGAGGTACAGGCATTGTTTCAATCCCTAAACACTGGAGTTATAAGGATGATAATCCCTCGTCAACCCATCCGAGCCAAAGATGTAGGAGTTTTTCTTTTCGAAATTTAAAACCCTTAATCATAACCTGGGGCAGGGTAGTCTCTCAGTTGATCCAAGTGCATAACGAATGGCATCAAAGAGGTCCTTACAAAACGAAAGACAGTGATGGTTCCGAACAATCAATAAAGAAAGGCAGTCATTATCAAAAAAAAATCATAAATGAAAAGCCCAAAAAGTCAAAACCAATGAAGGAGACTTACAAAACTGGGGCATCCCGCTGACTGTAATTCCAAAAAAGGAAACAGTTCAGGCAAAAAAGAAAGGGATAACAAAAATCAAGAAAGAGGTCTTACAAACCCTCAACAAAAAGGAATGACTGCCTATTCAAAATAAGTTATCAACATCCGAATCATCACCGGAAAATCAGAGCAAAGACTCAAACAAGGTCTAACGTATGATCAACTGTGTTTAGGTTTGGAGAACATCACGAAGAACGGGTGGGTACAAATAAAATTTGAGCCTTTATCCTTTGTTTCTTAAATCGTGAACCAAGCCACGTTATAACCCTTAAAAGTCCTAGCTGAAGCATGGGTTGGTTCGAAAGCATACTGTTATGAAAGGTATCCTGACTCCTTAAGGTTTACTATAAAGAAGTAGTTGACATCACGTTTTACAAACATTCATTTGTTTTATGAAAAAAGAATGCATTTTTAAAATCTTCAAGACAGACCTAAGCTTTGCATTTTAACATAACTTTGTTTGCATATGACTTTTTGTTTGAACAGCATAGAAATTCGCACGACGAATGCCTAATGAACATAAGCACTTCCAATCAAGGGGCAGACATGACCATGGTCCATTATCTGGGGCAATCCAATCAAGATTCGGAGAATCTCTCAAAGGCCAAAATAGTCTGGGGCAAATCTCCGCCTGAGTCACTTGGGGCACTCCCACAACGAATCTTGCCTGATCAAACACCTTCTGGTGGCAGGACAAAACACAAGCAGCCAGGGGCACCTCCCTGCATTCGAAGAGCATGGACATAGTCGAAAAAATACTACGCATAATCAAAGACCCGCTAGGTTGACACACCTAGGCAAAAATAAGGGCTTCCCGGCGAACCAAAAGGGTTCGGGCAAAATGAAGGGATGAAATGGAAAAATCTGTACACCCGGCAAGTCGAAAACCTGAAAAGGCGGCTTGGGCAAAAATGGGTATCCCGGTGGACTGAAAACCCGAAAGGGCGGTCCAGGAAAAAGTTAGGGATCAAAGCGTACGACTATGTCCTGTTATCTTGTCACTTGCCTACAAGAAGAAGGTTTTTCCATCAACAACTATCAGCACCTCACAGGTCTTCCTCTCCCACCTCAGAAACAGGGGGAATGATGGGTTGTCTAAACGATCTAATTACTCTGTCCGCCCAGGTACCAAGGTAGGTTCAGCTAAAGAACATAACCAGATATCCTAATTCCCCAGAGAGTGAATCAGCAGCTAGTACATTCTTCTCCAAGTAGAGTTATCAGGCCTTAAGGAAGTTGGGTATCCTCCCGCAGATCTTAACATTCCCCAGCAGCATACATATTCTTAACAAGCATCCCCGGCAGTCTTGGTCTAAAGATTGTTCCCCGGCGGCGTACCAGTATTCAAAGGAATCACTTCCCCAGCACATCAAAACTTCCCCAGGAAAGTCCAATCTAGTTCCCCAGGAAAATTGGAATTCATCTCCCCAAGCAGTAAGCTTATCCCCAGTAGATTCTGGAAGCTTATCCCTCGCAGAGCACGAACACGTCACCCGGCTTTATTCAAAGAGTTATTTCCTTAACAGGATATAACTGGGTTATCCTCAGCCAAAAGCCACGGAAAGATCGTCGTCGACAGAATCTTCTTATCCCCAGCAAATTATTATCAACACTCAGCAAAGTATCTCTCTCCCCACAGAGTATCACTCCCCAGCATGGTCGCTAGAGTATTTTTCTCCCCGCAGAATCTTCCATTTGCCAAGTTTATTCCTCAACGGAGTTATCTTCTCCTACCGGTATTCTTGCAACTATCATCCCCAGCAAAAGCTTATTCTCCAACATCAGCCCAGGAGTGACTTCCCGGCACCCGTCAAGGATCTACTTTCCTAGACGAAAACATACATTCATAAACATCACATTCATCATTATAGCATGCATAGACGCCTCATATCATACAAATCTCATTTATGTTGAGAACATCATTGCTTGATCCATATCATGCATTGCATATGACTGGCTTTTACCTTTCAGGAAAGATTCAGTTAAATTCTCAAGACCTAGACCGGTTCAGTTAATCAACTCCAAAGATCTCTTATCCAGTCCAAGGCCTTCTCTAGTCCAGCTAAATTGACTCCCAACATATTTTGTCTGATGAAGACTCAGTAGAAGTTTGTAGGTTTTTCTTCGAGATTATAATTTCCTATGGTTCCCTCCCCGACGGTGCGTGAGGTGATAAGTCCTTTTGAGGTTATAATTTCCTATGGTTCCCTCCCCGACGGTGCGTGAGGTGATAAGTCCTTTTGAGATTATAATTTCCTTCGGTCCTCTCCCCGACGGTGCGTGAGATGTAATTCCCTTTCAGGTTATAATTTCCTTTGGTCCTCTCCCCGACGGTGCGTGAGATGTAATTCCCTTTCAGGTTATAATTTCCTTTGGTCCTCTCCCCGACGGTGCGTGAGATGTAATTCCCTTTCAGGTTATAATTTTCTTTGGTCCTCTCCCTGACGGTGCGTGAGATGTAATTCCCTTTCAGGTTATAATTTCCTTTGGTCCTCTCCCCGACGGTGCGTGAGATGTAATTCCCTTTCAGGTTATAATTTCCTTTGGTCCTCTCCCCGGCGGTGCGTGAGATGTAATTCCCTTTCAGGTTATAATTTCCTTTGGTCCTCTCCCCGACGGTGCGTGAGATGTAATTCCCTTTCAGGTTATAATTTCCTTTGGTCCTCTCCCCGACGGTGCGTGAGATGTAATTCCCTTTCAGGTTATAATTTCCTTTGGTCCTCTCCCCGACGGTGCGTGAGATGTAATTCCCTTTCAGGTTATAATTTTCTTTGGTCCTCTCCCCGACGGTGCGTGAGATGTAATTCCTTTTGAGATTATAATTTCCTTTGGTTCTCTCCCCGACGGTGCGTGAGATGTAATTCCCTTTCAGGTTATAATTTCCTTTGGTCCTCTCCCCGACGGTGCGTGAGATGTAATTCCCTTTCAGGTTATAATTTCCTATGGTTCTCTCCCCGACGGTGCGTGAGATGTAATTCCCTTACAGGTTATAATTTCCTATGGTTCTCTCCCCGACGGTGCGTGAGATGTAATTCCCTTTCAGGTTATAATTTCCTATGGTTCTCTCCCCGACGGTGCGTGAGATGTAATTCCCTTTTAGATTATAATTTCCTATGGTTCTCTCCCCGACGGTGCGTTAGATGTAATTCCATTTTAGATTATAATTTCCTATGGTTCTCTCCCCGACGGTGCGTGAGATGTAATTCCCTTTCAGATTATAATTTCCTTTGGTTCTCTTCTCGATCTTGCGAAGACGGTAATTCCCACCAAGATTTTCTCAACGAGCGATGTTGAAGTTAAAGTCACCCAAGGTTCTCTTACCATTCATACTGAGGTGGTAACCACCCCTGGTTCATTCATCATCTTGTGAAGCTCCAGACTCAGCTCCTGTAACCAGTCGGGACACATCTATACCAAGCATCTGAAAACCAGCTCCTGCAACGTGTCAGGTAATCATTTTCTGTTTTGCAGGTACGCAAGTTCTCGCTGAGGAATCTCTTACGCGATCAACATCCAGATGGCATCTATGAGCCCATCATCCTATTCATCAACCTCTAAATGGCATTTGTAAGCCCATTTCCACCATCACTGCTACTATGTGAGCGCAAATTTCTGGGTACTCTAGTGTTCAATCATCTTCTACCCTCGGATTACGAAAGGCACATCAGCCAATCTGCATCCTCAGGTCTAAGAAGATTGAACAGGGGCAACTGTTGTACCCCAAAATTTGCCCTACCATATTCTTCAAGAAATTGCCAAGTCAAAGCTTCAAAATTCCCCAAGGGTTGCACAGATCAAGGGCCTCATAAACAGTCAAGATTAGGGTTTGTGTTCTGATCAAGAAAATGAAGCTTCCAAAGGTCCAATCAAGTCTCACATGCCTACAAATATGGTCAAGCATCCTCATATCAAGTTTCAAGACATTTAGCACAAAATTGCACAGTCAAAAACCCTAATTGCACTGCAGTCAACTGTAGGGGCAAAATGGTCATTTGACAGTCAAAAGTTCAAATTTTTGGTCAACATATCATTTTGAAGCCACAAACATCATTTGATCAATGCTTGATCATGATTCTCAAAGTTTGGCTCAAAAATCATCAAGATGCAAAAGTTTCCTTATTTGGACAGTTGAAAAAGTCAATTGTAAATTGACCAGGGCATAACTTTCATATGGATTATCAGAAAAATTCCCTCCAAAGCTCATTTTGAAGAGAAAGACATTTCCTACAACTCATCTTCATACTTCAAGTCCAATAAATGCTCTCACAAAAAGTTATCAATTTCAACATTATAGGTCATTTTCAAAAGTCAACAAAAAGGGACTTTAAGTCAAAGGCCATAATTTGAGATTGGTAAATCAAAATGACATGTGACCAAAGACATTGGTTAGAGGACTCAAAGACCTTTCCAAAATGTCCAAGAACATTAGCAAAGCTTAAAAATTGAGCAAGTTATGCCTTGTAGAAGTTGGGAAATTTTTGGATATTTTGAAAAGTCAACATTGATTCAAATGACCTAAAATTGCTAATGGGCCCATTTTTCTTCCACCATTCATTGTCCCAAGCATGTGCACGACCACTTGGCCCAAAGGGAAGTATTTCTTCATTTTTTATTTATTTATTTGAATTTTTTATTTATAATAATTCATTTAAATCAAATTAAATACATGGAAAATATTTAACCTAAGTTTTACAATCCTTTTTTGCATGAGATCTACTCAATAATTCGTGTATAATTAAATAGGGAAAGATTTGGAGAGAATTGATCATGATTTGTACAAAAACACATGGAAAATATTTGAAAAAAGATCTTGAAAATCAAATCTTCAAAGCCATGAATACAAAAGATCTTGATCAATTTTCTTGACCTAATTGGTTCAATACATAAGCCAAAACACAAACCTAATCCAAAGGACCAGAAAAGCTGCGCAAAACCCCATTATCAAACTTGAATTTTTTTGCAAGAAACTCAATTCTGAAAACCACATTCTAGGGCGATTCAAGGCACGATTTTTGTTTCATTAGCTTGCTGAAGGT
Organism: Vicia faba; assembly: GCA_948472305.1. Taxonomy (NCBI): domain Eukaryota; kingdom Viridiplantae; phylum Streptophyta; class Magnoliopsida; order Fabales; family Fabaceae; genus Vicia; species Vicia faba. The sequence continues at coordinate 99,870,099 of OX451735.1, read as the reverse complement.
TCACTGAACGATTCCCAATCAAAAACATTCATCAAAATCTCAAGAATCGGTATACAGAACTTAAAATATTTCATGAAAAATGCATATTCGTGTTTTGATTTACAGGCATCCTCATGACATTTTGTTCATTGATTCATACTCCTTATGCAATTCTGAAGCTAACCCATGTGTTTGATTGAATTTTTGCAAGTTGTACACGATTATGCCATTATCGTTTTCTAGGGTTTACAGGACCTTGGATTAGGGGTTTTTGAATGAGGAAAAATTGGCCTTCAAGACCACCACCATTCAAATCAGGGCGATCAGACGATTATAAGGCTACCCTTGCGCCTAATTTATAGAGCCCCTGGGGCTAGTCGCTATTTTTCCAAAACCGGCCTAGGAGAACGCTAACAAAACCATTGCCTGTTTCTTTTTGTGTTTCAGGAACATGAAGAAGATGATATCGTGGCTGCCAACGATTGGCTGGTTTGAAAATTCGCGCGCAAAGACTCATTAACACTTTTGTTCTTTTATAATATTTGTTGGTTGTTTAATATTAACAACGCGCATCTGGCTCCACTGGCAAGCATAGTGACTGGTAAAGTGCATGACCTGGGTTCGAGCCCCAGGTCTTCCTTATTCCCATGTTATTTTTCAATTAACAATCACGTGCAGGTTAAACATTGTTGTTCCATCGTACACCTTCATAATCTATCCGTCCACACGCCAGTTGCATCAAATCAAAGGTCCAGATCCAAGGCACATGGTAGTCCCAGTCAACGCGCCAGCATACTCCCTGGAGAAAGTCAAATGGGCCAGGGTTAATGGGCCAGATTCCTCAAGATATACCTCCACATTGGGGACTGATACCCCCTGGGTTTGCCATTTTAAAATATTTTCTTTTTTCATTATTTCTATTTTATTTTAATTATTGTGTTTAATCAATTAATTAATTATTTTCATAAAAAACATAAAATACCACCAAAAATCAGAAAAGAGAAAAATAATAAATATTTTTATATTTCTAGTATTTTCATAAATAAATGCATATAATTAAATTTAGTGTAAATTAGGTTTGATTTTAATTCTTTTAATAAAAATCTAAAAAAACATAGAACTAGGGTTTAATTAATTAATAATTTTTCATCCTTTTTATTTTTCTTTCATAAATAATTAAATAATTAAATATTTATTTTTATAATTAAACTTGTATATAAAAATTAGGGTTAATTTAGGTTAAAATTCAATGTTTTTCTTAATAAATTAAAAGCCACTAGAATTAGGGTTAGTATTTTAATTAATTCTTTTTTTTCATATTAAATCCTAAAATACTAAAAAATACCAAAAAACAAGTTCTTTCTTTCTTTTTAATTAATTAATTCCTCATCAGTTTAACTTTGCAAAAAGGGTCCAACGCCCTCGTTTCGATTTAATTCTTATTCGCATATTCATTTTATTTCGTGTAAATATCTATGTATCTCTCCCAAAGCCGTGTAACCAAATTGCTCGTACTTTATCTTCTTTAATTCTTTATTTTCTGTCAAATCGGGTCCTGGTTTAATTTTGGCGATGTGGACCCGCGCCTTTGTAATAGTTTAGGAACTTTAATTTCCGCAACTTTTTAACTGCTAATAGATTGCATGCAAGAATGAATGTTAAAATAAAAACAAGCGTAGAACACCAATGACATGACAAGATAAATACAAATGAAAACAACACACAAATCACACACCACCCCTAGGGTACACCTCACTGTTGCCTTGCCTCGAAAGGTGATCGTCGAGTAGAGGATGTCTTAGTAAGTCCTCATGATCCGGGAACCTGGCATGAGGGTAGCTTCTAAGGTGTCTTCCCATTGCTCCGGTGATCACCACGTCCAGAACCTCGAATTGACCCGAACACCTCCAACGGTGGTGCTACCTACCTCTCAATGGTGGGATGGCACTACTTTAAAGGATATCTACACAGACGAATTCCTTAGGGTAGGTAGGTTCTCGTAGATGCTTGCTCTAAATTTCAAAACAAAACAAAATACTTTTCACACCAACACATTTTCAAAAAGCTTTCGAAAGCAATTTTTCAAACACTCTTGAGGACCGATACAAGAGTCGAACTGGAATTTTCAAAGAAACTTTTCAAACCCACAGTTGAAAAGCAAACAAACCATTTTTGAAAACACAAATGAGCAAGTATCTAAGAGCCCATGGATAACCATGGATAGAAAGGGTGCTAATACCTTCCCTTTCTATAACCTACCTCCCGAACCGAGAGCAATCTCTATAAGGAATTTTTCTGTGCTTTTGTCCTTTCCATTTGGAGAAAATAAAAGACGGTGGCGACTCTTGCTTCCGCGACATTTCGCGAACCAGCGTTAAACAGTCAGTTCCAAATCCACCGATCACAGTCGCAGTAAGCAAGAGTTGCCACCGAATTTTATTTTATCCAACAGGAAAGGAAAAAAAGCACAAAAAAATTCCCTTTTTCGAGATTTTGAGTACGGGGGGTAGATCATAGAAAGGGAAGGTATTAGAACCCTTTATATCATTGATTTTCCATGGGCTCTTAGGTACTTGCTCATCATTTTCAAAATTGATTGTGTATATTTGATTTGAAAAAGTTTTTGTTTTACTTTGATTTAAACCTTGCTTCTGTCTTCAAGAGTGTTACGAAGTGTTTTTGAAAACTTTGTTTAAAAAGTGTAAGTGTAAAAAAGTTTTATTTGAGCAAGTACCTACTAGCATCTACCTACTCGAAAAAAAGATCGTTTCTATTCTTATTTCCTTTAGACAGCGCTATCCTACTATTGAGAAATAGGTAGCACCGTCGTTGTAATTTTAAGGGTCAATTCGAAAGGGACGTACGACTACTAAAGCAATGTTAGGATGTCTTAGTAATAACCCTAATGTCTTAGATCAATTATTTGAGGCAACAATTCTGAGGCAACTTTTTCGAACGGGACTTTGATCTTTGTTTAGACGAGAGAGTGACCACTAAAATATCCTATACTTAATGACCGTTTACCGAAGGCAACCGAAGTGAGAGTATACCCTAGGAGTGCGCATATGCGAGTGATTCAATTTCAAGTTTATTATCTTTGCACATTTAGGGTTTGCTAACCGTTTTAAAGTTAATCATACATTCTTGTCATGCATTCCTAATATTCATACATCTAACAGTTAATATTTGTGGAATTTAAAATGCGGAAAATAAGCTACGCTATTACAAGGCTTCAGGTATTTACATAGCCAAAATCAAACCCTTAAAAAAACGATAAATGAAAGTAAAAGGTCCTAATTAATCTATTACAACTTGTGAGCAATTACATTAATATGGAAAAATAAGAAAATAACACGCGCGAGGAAATTAAGAACGATAAGAAATTAGGGTTTTGACCCCTTCTAACCTAATCGAAAGAAAAATTGTTTTTGTTTGCTTTAATCATTTTTTAGAAAAGAATTAGGTTTTTAAATTAAATACAAAATTAATTAATAATTAAATTAATTAAAGAAAATGATTTACATGGCCTATTTTGTATTTTTGGTTATTTTTCAAGAAAAAGAAAATAGAATTAAATTAAACTAAAACCCTAATTTTCTAATTGTTTTTAATTTATTTACAAAATAATTAAAGTTACCTAAAGTTAAATAACCTAATTAAATTAATTAATTTATAAAAAATAAATATCCTAAATCTAATTGGGTGAAAAATATTATTTTATGATTTTTTGATGAAGAGAAAAATTAATTTGTGTTAGTAAATATAAATAAGTAAATTAATTAAGAGAAATATAAAGAGAAAAAAGAAAGAGATTGGGCCTGAAACCAACAATTTGGGGGGGGGGGGTGAGTATCAACTTCTAGGCCCAAAATGAGTGATCCACGTTGACTTTCCCAACTTTCCTGTGATGCATTGACCATGGCCTATGATGCTCCTTCATTGATGGCCTTCAGATCTGGCCTCCTAGATACTTGGCAGGTTGGATGATGAGGTCACATGGTGGTCTCTTGGCTTGTGCGCACGCCTGATTATGGAAAGAAAAAATATGTGAAATAATAGGGGGACCTGGGATTCGAACCCAGGTCCTGTAACCTTTTCCAAACGATCCAATGCCAGTTGAGCTACGTGCGCGCTTTGTACATAAAAGAACAAACAAATATTATATAAAAAAACAAATTTGCTAAATCCTGCGCGTGAAAATTTAAACGGAGCAATCATGGGCTTCCACGATGGTCATCTTCCTCCTTGCTCCGTTGGTAAAAGTTAAAGGCTTTTACCTACAGACATATGTTTGTAGCTACAGCCCTGGTTCGTTCCAAAATCCTCCTTGTACATGATAAATGACTTCTAATGCCACGAATAGAACCGCCTTGGTATTCTGAGCATCATGATGCCCTTCATGGGGGCCAATTTTGCCTGCACACAAAAACCCTAAAACGAAACCAAGAACCCTAACAATGGCAATTCTTGATACAGTCCACAAAAACGAAATTAAATGTTATTGATAGTTTGCAAATGCTTCAAGGAGCAAGAATATACAAATATTTCATGCTATAGATGCCAAAATTATGCAATTCGAATTCAAGAAAAATCCATTGTCGTGGCTGACTTACAGTGAGTTATAGTGCTGGAAACTCCCTGTTCTTGATTGGTTTCGCTTGCTTGTGATCCCAGGAAGCGATTGGGATGGCTAGAGGGTCTTGAGAATGCCTGGAAGTGAAAAATCGAATCACCACTTTTCTTTATTTTTTTCAAGTTTGTTCCTTCCTTCTCACGCCTCAAAAACTTCTCTTTTAGGTATGCAATTGTTCAATATATATCAATGATTGGATTAGGGTTGCAAACATGATCTCAATCTTCCTCCATTATAGCTTTTGATTTGGATTTGATTCCCTTGAAGATCTTTCTAAAAATAGGTCAAAACCAATATTTTTGTGCACACAAAGGCCTTGCACGAATTCAATCACTTTCCAACTGGATATAAGACCTGAAACATGCACAATATCTTAAGGTTTCAATGTTTTAGATTTTTTTCATGATTTGTTTTGATTAAAATTGATTTAATTCAAATAAAAATCAAAATAAATAATAAAAAATAAGATAAAGACAAGTGGAAAGAGCTAGGGCTTGTGTACCATGCAACCAACTCAAGACAAGTGCAAAAGATTAGGCCCATTTAGCAAAAATTACAGTTCTAGGCATAGTTGACTTTTGACAATTTTGCAAAAAGGGTCAATTTCACCGATGCACAACTTCCTCAATTTTTACTCTTTGAAGGTTTTCTTGGACTTTTTATAAATATTGAGATGTACTCTAAGAAACCCTTTTGGTCTCATCTCAATTTGGTATTCCATGTTCAAGTATGAAGCTTTGACAAAAAAAGGTGTTTTTGTTGACTTTTCAAAATGACCTATAATGTCCAAATTCATAACTTCTTGTGAGTGCATATTTTAAACTTTGGAGATGAAGATGGATTGTATAGAATTGTATCCTATTAAAAATGATCTTTGTATGGGTCATTTCTTATAAAGTATGATAAATTTATGCCTGGTCAAAGTTGAGTTGACTTTTCCTACAAAACCCTAATTTAGCAACTTTTGGTTCTTGATGAATTATGAGCAATCCTTGATGAATCATGATCAACCCTTGATCAAATGATGAAAGTCACTTCAAAATGAGGATGTTGACAAAAAATCTTGAAGTTTGACTGTATGTAGGCCACAATTGACTTTTGCCCTAGCACAGTCGATTTTCAGGCCTTTGAGCACTTGACTGAGCAAACTTTCTCTGTAGGGCTTGTAACTTGACATGGCTGATCTTGAGAACATATTAGGACAATGGTTAGCATTTGGGATCCCTTGGACTCAAGTATCTTGATGCAACATGAAACCCTAATTTGAGGTAGACTTCCTTAGGAGAGAGCTTGTCTGGTTCAACCCTTGGACTTCCTTGAGAAACTTGAGGATCTTTCTTAAGATGTTTTGAGAAATATGGGAGGGAAAATTTTGGGTTACAACAGCTTCTCCTGTTCAATCTTCTTAAACCATAGGATGTAGATTGGCTTGCTGGCCTTTCGTGATCCGAAGGAGAAAGATGATTAAACACTAGAGTGCCCAGAAATTTGCACTCCCATGAAGTGGTATTTGTCTTGTGATGTCGGGAATGGGCTTATAGATGCCATTTGGAAATTGATGACGAAATATGGGCTTAAAGATGCCAATCTTAGGAGTATCGATCGCATAAGATATTCCTTAGCGAGAGTCTGTATACCTGTTGTTGAGGAAGACTACACTGGGGAATGCTGATCTCTTTCTTGAGAAAAAATAGAATTTTAGGAGCTTCAGTCGTCCGTTATTCTATTAGGGAAATCATTTCTTAGTTGAAGAGGTGAAAAATAACTAATATCTGGTCGTGATCCAGGCTTCATAGTGATAAGACCGATTGCTATCTGGTCGTAATCCAGGCTTTATAGTGACTTACTGGGGAGATGAGATTAAACTTGCTATCTGGTCGTAATCCAGGCTTCGCAATTTCTCGATTCTTATCTGGTCGTAATCCAGGCTTCAGAAGGAATTAAATTGTTATCCGATCGCATCCGGTCTTCGACTTGAATTTGGGGCATACTAATATCCGGTCAACTCCGGGCTTCTTAGTATTTGTCCAGGTAAACTGCTATTTGGTCGTAATCCAAGCTTCACAGTATCCCTCACTGTTATCTGGTCGTAATCCAGGCTTTAGTGTTTTTTACCGCTATCTTTTCATAATCCAGGCTTCGCGATGTCTCATACCATTATCTGGTCGAATCCAGGCTTCATGGTGTTCGGAGAAATCAAGATACTATCTGGTCGTAATCCGGGCTTCATAACTTGTATTAAAGATATACCACTATCTGGTCGTAATCCAGGCTTCGCAGTGTCTTTGGCTGCTATATGGTCGTAACCCAGACTTCGCAACATCTTCTACCATTATCTGGTCGTAATCCAGGCTTCATGGTCTTGTATTTCTATCTGATCGACTCTGGGCTTCTTGGTGTTCAGAGAAATCAAGATACTATCCGGACGTAATCCAGGCTTCATAACTTGTATTAAAGATATACCACTATCTGGTCGTAATCCAGGCTTCGCGGTGTCTTTGGCTGCTATCTGGTTGTAATCCAGGCTTCACAACATTTTCTACCATTATCTGGTCATAATCCAGGCTTCATGGTCTTGTATTGCTATCTGGTCATATTCCCGGCTTCACAATAACTTGTTGAGCTGTTATCCGGATGTAATTCGGGCTTCACGACTTGTATTGCTATCTGGTTATAATCCAAGCTTCATAATAACTTGTTGAGCTATTATACGGTCGTAATCCGGGCTTCACGGCTTGTGTTCATGACATACCACTATCTGGTTAAATCCAGGCTTCATGGTGTCTTGCACTGCTATCTGGTCGTAATCCAGGCTTCACAGTAACTTGTTGAGTTGTTATCCGGTCGTAATCCAGGCTTCACGGCTTGCTGGGAATTAAACTATTATCCCGTAGAATCCGGGCTTCATAGCTTAAAGATAAACCACTATCTGGTCGAATCCAGGCTTTGCGGTGTTTGATACTGCTATCCGGTTGAATCCGAGCTTCACAATATTCTGCATAAATCAAGATACTATCCGGTCGGATCCGAGCTTCATAGCTTGAACTTGGTGAGAATTTGATTGTATCTTTCCTAAAAGGTAAAGGTTAGTTGTATGTAATGCATGATATTTATCAAGCACTGATGTTCTCAAAATAAATGAGATAGTGTTGTATGATGCGTATGCATATGTCGTGATATATGGATATGCAAATGTTTATGATGTTCTCTAGCTGGGGAAAATAAATCCCTGACTGCTGCTTGGAGAAAAAGAGTTTCACTCGCTGGGGATAACAATCGAAGATGATTGTGAGCATAATCCTGCTGGAGAATAAACTGATGAGAAAATGACTCTGTAGAAGAGATGCTCTACTAGAGGACCTGTTGATTTAGAGAAAACCTTGATTGGGGATGAATTACTGTTGCTGGCGATAATGAAACCTGTCGGGGATTGAGTTTCTACTTGTGGAAGAAATAAACTCCACTGGGGATAATCTTCTAATGCTGGTGATAGAGAAACTCTGCTGGGGGAGAATCCCCATTCTTAGATACCTTTTTCTCTGTGGGGAGTGAATGTACCTTTAGTCGTATTCTCCATCTAGGTCTATCCCTATACCTGGTGGATAGAGCAACTGTAAGGTTTGGACATTTCTTGTTTTCCCTTGTTCCTGATATTACGAGTAATCGTCTTCTGTTTCGCATGTAAATATTTATGAGCAGCAATTATTGTCAAATGCATATATCAAAAATGAACGTTGGACGTTCTTGCAAAACAAAACAAAAAAAGGAAAACAATTTAAAATTTCTTTGTGAAAATGAATTATATTGATTTTAAAGTTGGCCTGTAAATAGGCATTTTTTGTACAAGAGGCTGACGTCCTAGTAAGAGAACACCGCCGAACAAACAGAATTTATACAATTAGTGTAACACAAAGAAAAACAGTTATGTGAACAATCCCACTGGGTTCCAACTCTGTTATTTCCTTTATGTCTTTCGAGCATCTCATCACTTTGCTACTTGGTTGAAGGCATATCAGATTGATTAGTGTCGTCTGAGCTTGATAGTTGATACCGAAGCCTGGTTGCAAGATGATCCAATGAGACATAGTGTTACGCTTAATCCCTAATTTTTGCCTGGACCGCCCTTTCAGGTTTTCAGTCCACCGGGATACCCCTTTTTGCCCAAGCCTCCTTTTCAGGTTCTCGACTTGCCAGGTGTACATATTTTCATTTTCATCCCTTATTTTTGCCCGAACCCTTATGGTTCGCCGGGAAGCCCTTATTTTTGCCTAGGACAGTCAACCTAGCGGGTATTTGATTAGTAAAACCACGCGGTCGGTACCTGTCATCTGGACGTTAATGAAACATCAATGAAGTCGCCACCGAACGTCTTTTATCCCACCGAGAGGGAAAGGTAAACATCGAGAAAACCTGAAAAGGGAGAAATCACGGTCTTTCGACCGAGAGATTGGGTAAGGGAGTCTGTTACGCGAGGGGAAGGTATTAGCACCCCACATGCCCGTAGTACTTTATGGTATCCACTCTTGTTGTCTAATCTAAACGGGTATGGTAAAATCCTATGTCTATGGCTTAAAACTAAAAAGGGAATGCATGTGAAAGAAAAAGAAAATAATGTAGGGAAAATAAAAGAGATGTGCTCGGTTGGGCCCTACCCCAATGCCTACGTATTCCTTTTAAGGAACCAGAGCAGCCGTAGTTCGGCTTATATATTTTGGTGGGTTTGTGTTTTTTAGTTAAGACAAACAAAGATAGTCAAGATGGTAATACATCAAGTAAAAGAATCACACCTAACAATGACATTGAGAGTCAAAGTAGGATAACAAACATGTGCAATGGCGAAATATCGGCTTCAAGATAACAAGATATCATGGAAAACATGGCGAAACATCAATAAAATGGATGAAAAAACATCACACCTAACAATGATATTGAGGATCAAATTAGGATAACAGACATGTGCGATGGCGAAACATCGGCTTCAAGATAACAAGGTATCATGGCAAAGATGGTGAAACATCAATAAAATGGATAACAAAACATCACACCTAACAATGATATTGAGGATCAAAGTAGGATAACAAACATGTGCGATGGCGAAACATCAACTTCAAGATAACAAGGTATCATGGCGAAGATGGAGAAACATCAATAAAATGGATGACAAAACATCACACCTAACAATGATATTGAGGATCAAAGTAGGATAACAAACATGCACGATGGCGAAACATCAGCTTCAAGATAATAAGATATCATGGCAAAGATACCAAAACATCAATTAATTGGATGACAAAACATCACACCTAACAATGATATTGAGAATCAAAGTAGGATAACAGACATGTGCGATGGCGAAACATCGACTTCAAGATAACACAGACAAAGTAAGATTGGTTTGTATCTTTTACTTTGAAGAAGGATTTGAGTTCATTAGAAGTGTTTTATGATTTGCCAAGAAAACAATTTTTGTTTTAAGAGGCAGAATGCAAAGGAAGAAAAACAACTAAGGGAAACTAGCCTAGCACTATCCCTAGTGTTATCATACAATGGTTGACCCTAAGGTTGAGAATAAAGGGAAAATCCTATCTTATGTTGCATGCTAAAGGGAACTCAACAAAACTATCCTATAGGGAACATGCAATGAGAGCGATGTCGTGATCTCAATGTCTAAATTGAGTCTCTCATTGATCAACAATTAAAGAGGAAAAGCAATAAACATCCTATAGGGAACGTGCAATGAGATCCAAGTCGTGATCTCAATGTCTAAATTGAGTGACTCATCAATCATCAATTAAAGATGAAAAGAAATAAACATCCTATAGGGAACATGCAATGAGAGTAAAGTCGTGATCTCAATGTCTAAATTGAGTGACTCATCGATAAACAATCACAACACATGCATCAGATAAAAAAAACCAGAGGGTCTCCTGACATATATCAGCAACAGAGATCCCATCATCCAATCAGAGAATTATGCAAAATGAAAATGGGAGAAAGGAAGTAGTATAATACCAAACAGATAACTAGTTGTAGCAATCAAGCAAGAATAAAAGAAACCCAGAGAAACTTCAAGCAAGCTGGCATCAGTAAACAAATTGAGTCAGGAATCTGTCAAATATAAACAAGTCCCAGGGGCAATGTATGGCATTCACAATCATATGTATATATATCCTGCATAAACCATCAATCATGCCAAGCACAAAAAACAATGCCAGTATAATAGATTGTGTTCCACAAATAAAGTGAAACACAGAAAAGCCTTAAGCCAAAAGTGGCAACTTTCTCAGAGTACCTCGCACATTCAGCAACCAAGTTAGTATTCCAAAGGGTGAAGAAGTGAGAATAACATGGTGGCAATTACCAAATATTAGACATTACAAACAAGATGAGACAAGCATATGTACATATTAGGTCAAAAGAATCAGAGGAAATGTTGCTCTTTCCTATCACCATGTTAAATTGACAATTGAGTGTCAATCAAGGATCATAAGAGCTTGAGAATAATATGAACAAGAACCATGAAGGTCAGTAGCAAACACACTTCAATCATGCACAATTGATTCAAACACAACTTCATGAATACAATGGGAGATGAAACCTACATAAGGCATCAGATAGTTAAAAATATTCAAACATGAGGCTCCTAAGTGAAATGGATTGAGCTATCATGGACAAGTCAGAACCAACATGATCATTAGGTTCCCAATTATAGGCCCCACTCATGTTCGCTGGCCATCAATCAAATTGCAATAAGTCATACAAGCATGATTGGGTACCTTCACTTCAAAATTACACCAAAAATAGAAACAAGGATCCATAATTCAAACCAAAAATATATCAACATCTTTGAGTTGTTTAGAAGTCATAATGAAAGCCCTAAGTTCATTAATGATTGAGGAAGGGGCCAAATGAAATTCAAAATTCAAGACTAGTTGGCAAAACTACCAAACTAGACAAGTTTTCAAAATTATTTGTGGAAAAATGCCAAACCAAGTCAAGTAATTCAAGAAAAATAGTTTTCAAATTCCTAATACATTCATGAACCCTAATCAAAACTTGAATCCTATAGAAAATCCAGGGCATAGGGGTTTTGAAGATGAAACTTGTACCATAAGCAATAAAAACCCTAATTTTTGACTTTTTATCTCAAATATTGATTAAATAAGATCAAAATTCCAACAAATTAACTTAAGATCATACAAATCATCGAGAAACCCTAAATTTCAGAAATATATTTTTTCATAATTTTTTGAATTAGGAAAAAACAAGAAAGAAATTAATATTCAAACATTTTTGTAATTAACAAATATTCACATATCAAAATAATATTTAAATCCAAAAGTTATAAAAATGGCCAAATGAAATTATATTCAAATATTAGGGCTAGAAACATACATCCCTGAATTTTTGTGATTTTTTTTGGATAAAAGAAAAATATTAAAAAACAAAAAAAAACAAACAATTAATAATGAAATCATTATTTAAGGGCAAGAAAATGCAAAACATAACCAAAATTCACAAAAAAGGCAAAACAAAAATATGATCAGGTTCTATGATTAAAAACAGGATTGCATGATTTTTTTTGGAATTTTTGAATTAATAGAAGTATTAAAAATAATAAAAACAAACAAACAAATATTACAAATAACCTTTGAAATTAAATTTTTAATCAAAAATAAGAAAAATGATGAACCAGAGACCGAATCAATTTTCACATTATTTTGGGAGTCTCAAATAATTTTTGTGGATTTTTTAGGTCAAAGGAACTATTAAAGTAAAAATTATCTTTGATCAATTAATTAATAAAACCTAACAAATTTTTTAACAAATCAGATATTTCCAAAAAAAATATCAAAAAAATACACAAAGTCAGAAATATTATTTTGAATTTATGATAATTTTTTCAGAATTTTCTAATCAATTTTGAGCAAGAAATAAAATCATGGAAGTCAATTTATAAAACAAAAATTCAAATGATCCAAAAATTTCAAACGGGCCAATCATGATGTGCCACCACATCATCTTCAACCTACGGATGGATCAAAAACACGCGCTTCTTCTCAGGCCTAGGGCTCACTTTCAGATCAATGTAACTCACTCAATTTTGCATCATTTTTGATGAAATCAAAGGCAAATCAAAGCTAGAATGGCAAGGAATCCATAGCAATTCGAATAAAATCAAATCATCAACCAAATTATCCATAATCAAGTCATGAACATGAACAAAAACCTTCTGAATTGCTACTTTCAGAACATTCAAACATGCATAATTCATCAAATTAAATGCTATAAAGCCTCAGAATCATTCCATTAACATCATTGAACATGAATTCAAGCTCAAACATCTCAATAAACAAGTGCATCTCAAGAATCGAAGTTTGGAATCATTACCTCAATGTGAAAAGTGATCTATTGTCTCCTTCACTCCAGATGCAAACAAATGGTGCTGGCTTGATCTACTTGCTTTGCTGAAGCAGAATCCACAAGAATTTTGAAGAAAACACCAAGGAATTGAGAGAATCGAATCAAGTTGCAGAAGATGGAAGAAAATTTCAGATCTGGAATTCTTGCAAATGGCGCGTTCTCTTTCTCTCTCTTTGCTTGCTTTCACTTATATAGGGCTTGTAGAGAAAGTTAGAAGTGGAAGTTTGTCCTTAAATCCGTTGGAGGGCAGGATTGGGAATTTTGGACAAATATGAACTGCACAGTGAATCATGCCTTTTGCTCGTGCATTCTTCTACCTTTTATGCTTTTTATGAGCCAAATGAAGTCAGCAACGCATGCTTAAAAGGCCAGCCCATGATCATTAGAAATGAGAGAGTGTTGGTGAATTGGCCATTTTGAGCAAGTTTTGCATTTTTTGTTTCCAACATGTGCAATACCATATGGGGCACGAAATAGTGAGTATGATGGGCCTCATCATGTCACAAGTTACCAATGGGCTTGATTAGAAGCAAGAAGAAAGGCTAAAACTTGAGTTTGCAAAAAATGGCCATTTTGCACATTTGCCAAATTTCAATGAAATGCCTCAAATTTCCAAAACTCATAACTTGCTCATACTTTTGAATTTTGGCACAAATGAACACAATTGGAAAGGTCTTGAAAATATTTACAAACCCTTAGTTTATAGGTTTTGCAAATTAATCCATTAAGGTTCCCAAAATGTGGCTTGAAATTCACTAAATTTGAAAATTGACCTATAATTTTGTAACTTCAAAAGGCCATAACTCTTGATTCCTTGCCAATTTGGACATGATACCAAAAGGAGGTGAAAGGTCATTCTCTTAGCTTTCCAAGCATATTTCATTTGCATCTTCTTGATCAAGAATGAATAAAACATGATTTTTTGAAATTAAGTCCTCATCTTCCCAAATTAGAAACTTTTAGGGTTTCTTCAAGAACAAGTTTCAATCCAAACTTCAATCTCTTTAATCTAATGACCAAAATGGACTTGAAATATGAAAATTACATCCTTGAAATGATGGTTTGCCAAAAATTCACTTGGTCAATCTTGACTTTGACTGATTTTGACCAAAATGACCATTTTGCCCCTCTAACTCAATTGATCCACTTCTCTTCAAAATTGATGATCAAAACTTCAAACATATGATATTCCAAACATATAAAGGCCATGTACCAAGTTTCACTTCAAAATTCTCAAGAAATCTTGATGAAATCCCAAACCCTAATTTTGGTCAACACATCAGGAGACTGATGAATTATCTTCAAAACTTCAAACCCTATAGGCATCTTGACCAATTCCTTGTACAAAGACTTTTCAAATACCAATGAGATGTTGTAGCTTCCAAACCAAGACTTGTACATTAATCAATAGCCTTGATCAAACAAAACCGTAATTTGACTGGTGAATCAAAAAAGTGATTCTTCTTATAATCAAACGCAAACTTCAATCTGCTGGTGATCCAAAGAGGTGGATAAAAACATCTTGAGATATGCAATAAATTTTGAGCTTGAAAGATCCAGAGGTTTAGATGATAAGATTCTTCTTGAGTGTCAATGTAAACAACCTTCAAGGCTTTGAGGAAAACTTGACAACCAAAGTGCTTTGATCCCATCACAATGCATGAATGTAATGCAATATGATATCCATGATGAAACATAAGCCTAAATCAAGAGGGTAAATTTTGGGGTGCAACAGCTGCCCCTATTCAAATATCTTCAACATGATAAGTGAAAAAAGTGATACCTTTCGAGTGTTCAGGGTTGACGATGTTTGAATACAAAAGAGCCTGAAAATTTACACTCTTGAAAGAAACGGAGACAAAACTCCCAAGACATGTGTCAGAATGGAGCTGTAACACAGGTTGAAACAGAATAAGAACAAAGAAGAGTAGACGCGACTAAACTTCGGGACAAACGTGCCAGGGCGAAACTGGGCTTCAAAAGGAAGGGGTGAGACAAAACTCAACCAACAAAGTATAGACGAAACTAAGCTCCATAACAGAAAACGTACGCGGGTGAGGAGACGAAACTCTGAGCTCGACCCAAGGAAAAGTGGCTAGAGTGCGTGATTCTAGGGACACTTTCCATCCTCAACTAAGATAAACAATATGAAGGAACTGACAGAATCTCAGAAATGAGGAACAACAGCAAGACAGAACCCGACTCAAAGACCATTTAGACGAAACTAAACTAAATGAGTACCACGACGAAACTGGATTTCATGCACGGGTAACGAGGCGAAACTCGACCCAAAGCGAAGTTATGAGAGGAAACGATATTGCTAACATTGAAACAAACAAATGACTGACGTCAAAACGATATTTCTATAGGGAGGAAACTGAGATAATGAGGACGAAGACCTCGCTGGGGATTTAACCCGAAGTATTAGAAAATCACTGGGGATGACGGGAATAATAATGGCTTATGTTCTGATGCATGTTGGAATTCTCTTTTGTAGCACAGTGCTCCATATAATGGAAATGCTACGCGTTTTGGTAGATGTAATGTAATGATGCATGTTTAAAAGTCTCACTGGGGAATGGCCAAATGAGAAGCCAAAAACCAAGAAGTTCGAAACTGACATGACTTGTAAAAATAAATTGCAAAAATCCAAAGGAGAGGAGAAAATACGGGGAACTGCTAGAGAGGGAACCTCGAAGTGATCGGGCTCCGTGGAGAAACAAACGAGCAACCAGCAGGAACGGGCCACAATTAAAGAGAGAATTTGCAAAAATAAATTGCGAATTCCCGGGGAGATCAGGTCGACACTGCAACTTCCAAAAAAAGGACGAAAATTTTTTACCGGGGGAACAAAACTCTACTGAAGAGGTGGGACTTCACTGGAGAGATAGAACTCTGTTGAAGATTATCTTGATGGAGAGATATTCTCTTGGCATGCAACCAAAGGACGAATCCTGCAGATAGTCACACGGTATCAGAACCTTACTGGGGAATAAGAGAAGATCCTAGACATAAGAGTGCCCCGGTCAATAGATCGGATGGGAACTAAGAGGTCAAAGCGAGGGATCCCCGTTGGCAAATCTGTTGGGGAGTTGAAACTCCTCCAAAATGTGGGTTCCAACCTAAAGACTCCATTGGGGATAGGCGACATATCCAAACTTGAAGTCTTGGAATGAGGCTATTTGAAAGAAAATCCCTGGAGTAACAAAACCTTGCTGCTGAAACGAAACTTCACCAGGGAAAGGAAACTTCACTGGGGAAACGAAACTTCACAGGGGAAACAAAACTTCACAGGGGATAGGCAAAAGAAGAAAGCTGAACATTCCCTTTTTGACCATCATTAAGCTCTTTACAAGTATTCAACGTGTAACCTTTTTTGATGTCAAACAACAGTTTTGCATACAGAAAAATGTTTATTGAGAATGGTAGACCTGATGCGATAATTATTTAAGCCTTGAAGTTGAAAACTTTAACAAAAATGTCGCATCTTTGTTGTGAATGAATCACTGGCTAGAGTGCAAAAAGGTTTTAAAACGTTTCTTTCCCCTTTTTGAAAAACGAGTTAATAATGCAAAATATATTTGGGGCGTTTAGGAAACGTTATCCTGTCGCGGTATGCTTTTGAGTTAAACCCCTTTTTCAGTTAGGACTTTTAGAGGTTGTAACGTGGCCTGGTTCAAGGTTCTTTTGAAAAAAAAGTTTTTCAAGGCTCAAGTTATTTGGTGCCCACCCCCTTCGTGATATTCTCCTGTCCTAAGTTCAGTTGATTTATCACAAGCATTCATCTTTCAAAAGGATTTATGATGGTTGAGTGATCGCGACAAATCCTCCAACATGATTGTCACTTAACTTCTGGTGCTTTTGTTGTCATCATTCCTCTTCTTTTGATGAAAATTTTATTGAATAATATTTTTTTTTGCCTTTTAGGCTCTCTTTTCCCTAACTTTTGCTTGGACAAAATCTTTTTTTTTTAATTTCAATTTGGAAGTCCAGCGGGATGCCCTAACTTTTGCCTAAGCGACTTGCTTTCAAGTTTAGACTTAGTGGGGCTTTTTGTTTCTTTCTTATTCATAATTTCTACTTTGAACAGGCCGTTATGACTTTAGTTCTTTGGAACTTTTTCTTATTCTCTTTTTTTTTGAAGAAAATAAATGCCTCATTCCTTGGTCGGCGAGGGATAGCCATTTATTGTATCGATTTGAAGTCGGCCTCAGGATTTTGTGAGGAGATGAAAATCATGGTTTAGACACGCATTTCTCCCTTTTTCATGATGTGAAAGACAAAATGTAGCGATCCTCAGAGGGATCATTCCTTTTGAAATTTGAATGTTTGGGCAAATTAACTGAACATCTACCATGCCCCTGGTTAAAAAAGGTTTATTTTTCGTTGAATGGAAAAGAAACTTCTACTTCGAAGGCTCAGAGGGGTTAACGAGGGTCTAACTCCCTTATATCTCCGGTGTTTAGGGATTGAAACAATGCCTGTACATTGTCAACAGGGTCTTATTCAAAAGCATACCATTACAGTCACTGTTTTTTTTTATACTCCTTCCTCCAAATTCTTGGTCATGCAAAAGAATTGGCACAGTTGGTATCAAACTGCCAAAAAAAAAACGATTAAAGAGTGATACTGGATGGATTAAATAAAATGAAACAATTTTTCAAGGCAAAAATATTCAACGCATCAGGACTGACATTCGGCTATAAACAAAATCCTATATACAGACAATGCTAAAATAATCAATCAGGATAACACATGAAAGTGCGGAAAAGAAACGTAATAAAATCCATTATGGGGAAGAAGTATCTCCAACCAGGTTCACCGGTCCCACTGACTTGTCGTATCCTTGATATTACCCTGGCCTATGATTGTTAACAATGGCCCGGAGCTGTGAAACAAAACTGGAAGGCAAAAATGCCTAAAAGAGTGAAAGAGAAGTCCACCAAACAGAGAAACAATCATTCCCCTTGCATAGTAGTAGTGGTGTTTGTTACCCGCATCTCAAGCGATTAGCCAATCATGACTTGTATTACCATTTTTGTGTAAGGTCCACGAAGTTTATATGCACATGCTTATAAAAAATATTGGACGTTTTTGCAGACAAAATAAAAAAAGAAAAGCATATGTATGCTTGAAAGAAGATATTTTATTGATTTTGGGAAATTAGCCTGTGAAAAAGGCATTTACATTGGGAAACAAGAGATTTCAAAATTAAAACAAACAAGTGTTTACAGATGGCAATGTGAATGTGAATATCCATCAAGTCCCGACTCAGCTATGACTCTGATGACTCTCATCTTCCTGCTTCCTGTCAGATCATTCTTGGATTATCCCCGAGCTTATGCCAGGTGACGGAACGAAGGAAAGAAACAAAGAAACTCGTGTTGAGCGTAGTCATTTGCTTTAAGTCACTAACTTTTGCCTAAATCTCCCTTTCATGTTTTCGATTCACCAGGACACCCCTTTTTGCCTAAACCGCCCTTTCGGGTTTTCAGTTTAGCGGGTTTTTATTATTTTTTATGCAAAGTATTTTTTAACTACGTCAGCATTCACAGGGAGAGGGAAGTACTCTCCATCCATAGTTGTGAGCATCATCGCTCCTCTAGAGAAAACTTTTCTGACCACGAAAGGACCTTCATAAGTTGGAACCCACTTGCCTCTGGGATCTCCCTGGGGAAGAATTATCCTCTTGAGCACAAGGTCACCTGGCTTGTAACACTGAGGCCGTACCCTCTTATCAAAAGCTTTTCTCATCCTTTGCTGATATACCTGACCGTGACATACAGCCGTCAACCTCTTCTCATTAAAAAGTTCCAACTGATCCAGGCGATTCTGTACCCATTCACTTTCATCCAGCTCAACATCTCTCATGACCCAAAGAGAAGGAATCTCGACTTCTACCGGCAATACCGCTTCCATGCTGTAAACCAATGAAAATGGGGTTTCCCCAGTCGAAGTACGCACCGTGGTGCGATAACCATGCAAAGCGAAAGGAAGCATCTCATGCCAATATTTATAGGTTACCACCATCTTCTGCACGATTTTCTTGATATTTTTATTGGCCGCTTCGACAGCACCGTTCATATTTGGTCTATATGGGGAAGAATTATGATGCTTGATTTTGAAAGACTCGCAAAGCTCCTTCTTTATCTTGTTCAAATTAGACCCATTAGCGGTAATGATATTTTCAGGCACTCCGTAGCGACAGATAATATTGTGCTTAATGAACCGAGTTACCACCTGCTTGGTGACATTGGCATAGGATGCAGCTTCGACCCATTTTGTAAAATAATCAATGGCAACCAGAATGAAACGGTGCCCGTTGGACGCAGTCGGTTCAATCTTGCCGATCATATCAATTCCCCATATCGCAAACGGCCAAGGGGAAGTCAAGACATTCAAAGGTACTGGCGGCACATGCACTTTATCAGCATAGACTTGGCACTTGTGGCTAACCCATGCATGATTGTAAGAGTCAGTCTCCATGGTGGACCAATAATAACCTGCTCGCAAAATCTTTTTGGCCATGGTGTTCCCGTTGGAATGGGTCCCGAAGTCACATTCATGTATCTCTTCAATAATTATAGCTGCTTCTTTCTTGTCAACACATCTGAGCAGTAAACTGTCATGATACCTTCTGTACAACACACCACCACTGAGAAAGAACTTGGCTGAAAATCTTCTCAAGAACTTCTTATCTGTGACGGAATCCCCTTTAGGGTACTTTTGTGTTTCAAGGTACCGCTTAACGTCATAATACCAAGGGTTACCATCTGGTTCCAAACTGGCCTTAAAATAGAAAGTTGGCTCACTCAAACTTCTGATAGTAATGGAAGGTGCCTCATTAGCCCACTTAACCTTGAACATGAAGGACAAAGTTGCGAGTGCATCGACTAAATTGTTTTCTTCTCTGGGAATGTGCTCAAATGTGATCTCTTTGAAGTACGAGATCAGCTTCATAACATGCTCACGATAGGGAATTAGGTTCTGATGGCGAGTCTCACAATCTCCATTAATCTGGCTGATAACAAGATTAGAATCCCCGTAAACTTTCAAGAATCTGATGCGCAGGTCGATCGCCGCTTCAATGCCATAAATGCAAGCTTCATATTCGGCCATGTTGTTAGTGCAATCAAAACATATACGAGTCGTGAAAGGAATGTGGTATCCCTCAGGAGAAGTGATAATAGCTCTGACACCGTTACCCATGACATTAGAGGCACCATCAAAAACAAGCGTCCAACGTGATCCTGGCTCGGGTCCTTCGTCTGGGCCTGGCATATTACAATCCCGAATATACACAATTTCCTCATCTGCAAAATCAAACTTCATCGGTTGATAATCCTTCATGGGCTGATGAGCAAGATGGACGGCCAGTACACTACCCTTAACTGCATTTTGAGTAGTGTATTGGATGTCATATTCAGTGAGTATCATCTGCCAACGGGCTACCCTGCCTGTAAGAGCTGGCTTCTCAAAAATGTACTTGATTGGATCCATTTTGGATATCAAGTAGGTGGTGTGAGTTAACATGTATTGCCTCAAACGTTTGGCGGCCCAAGCAAGCGCGCAACAAGTCTTTTCCAACAATGAGTACCTTGACTCACATTCCGTAAACATCTTACTCAAGTAGTAAATATCATGTTCCTTCTTCCCTGTCTCGTCATGTTGACCTAGGACACAACCCATTGAGGTATCCAACACAGTTAGGTACATGATTAGTGGCCTTCCTTCTACTGGAGGAATGAGTATCAGAGGTTCTTGCAAATATTCTTTTATTTTGTCAAAGGCCTTCTGATAATCCTCATTCCATTTCACCGTCTGACTTTTCTTCAACAACTTGAACATAAGTTCACAGCTGGCTGTGAGATGAGAAATAAATCTGGAAATATAGTTTAACCTTCCTAAGAAGCCACATATTTCCTTCTCTGTTTTCGGCTCATGCATTTCCTGTATCACTTTGACCTTAGTCGGGTCCACTTCGATACCTTTTTCACTTACAATAAAACCCAACAGCTTGCCTGATCTCACCCCGAAGGTGCATTTATTCGGATTTAACCTTAGCAAGAACTGCCTCAATCTCTCGAATAATTTTTCCAGATGAACCAGATGTTCCTCCTCTGTGTCGGACTTGGAAATCATGTCGTCTACATAAACCTCAATCTCTTTGTGAATCAAGTCATGAAAGAGAGTGACCATGGCACGCTGATATGTTACCCCGACATTTTTCAAACCAAACGGCATCACTTTATAACAGAAAGTTCCCCAAGGCGTGATGAATGTTGTCTTCTCCATATTCTCCTGGGCCATCTTAATTTGATTGTAACCCGAAAAACCATCCATGAACGAGAACACCTTGGAATAAGCAGTATTATCGACCAACACATCAATGTGCGGGAGAGGGAAATCGTCTTTAGGGCTGGCCCTGTTTAAATCCCTATAATCCATGCACATCCTGACTTTACCATATTTCTTGGGCACATGCACAATGTTTGCAATCCATGGCGAATAATTGACGACCTTTATGAAATTTGCATCCAACTGCTTCTGAACCTCCTCCTTGATCTTCTTGGACATCTCGGGATGAGTTCTTCGGAGCTTTTGCTTGACAAGAAAACAACCTTCTTTGAGCGGTAGTCGATGCACCACTATGTCTGTATCCAACCCAGGCATATCCTCATAAGACCATGCAAAGATATCAGAATACTCGCGGAGTAGCTCAATCATCCTGGCTTTTACACTTTCTTCGAGATCGGCCCCTATCTTGACTTCTCTTCTTATCTCTTCTGTGCCAATATTCACAACCTCAATTGAATCTTGATTCGACTGGATAACCTTTTCCTCTTGTTTTAACAATCTTGCAAATTCCTCAGGAAGGCCACAATCCTCATATGCTTCGTCTTCAGCTTGATAAATAGGACTATCAAATTCATAATGAGCCATAGCAGAGTCGTTATCGATAGAATCGATGGGGGAATTGCATTCCTCAGTGCTTGAAACTTGGATAACATCCACAGAAGTCCAATTGTTGAGTATCTGGCCTGGAATACTTGGACGAATCCAATATTCAACATTGTAGCTATCAACCCTATCGTCCCCAATTGCATTGACGTGTCCTTCTTGAGTAGCACAAGGACGGGAAAACTTCACAAGAGTAGATAAACTGGATGCTCTGGGAGCTGCACTCTGCTGACCTGGGCTAAAACCAAGACCAAATTTATCAAATTTTGGAGTAAAATCCAACACTTGACCCCAACCTTCAGGGTTACCACCTTCCACTACAGCTTTCAAATCTTTGAGAGAAGACATAACGGTTTTCGATTTCTTTTTCTGCTCTGGAGGAGGAAAGTTGACAACATGAACTGTTTCAAATTCCTGGAACGGAGCTTCATGTATTTCACCTTCAACTTCAACATAGTGGAATGATGTCAAATGACTTACAATGTACTCTTCCTTTCCGCACATGGTTATCACTTTTCCCTCTGCGGGATACTTGAGCTTCTGATGAAGAGTAGAAGTGACTGCCCTCGCTTTGTGAATTCACGGTCTTCCCAACAAGCAACAGTATGCTGGCTGTATATCCATCACAAAAAAAGTAGCTGTGAAGGTGCAAGGACCAACCTTGATTGGTAGCTCCACCTCCCCAAATACTGACCTTCGAGACCCATCGAACTCCTTCACCATCAAATCACTAGGGCGCAACTCTAGTCCAGAATAATCAATCTTCATCAATGCTGACTTAGGCAATACATTTAAAGACAATCTGGTATCTACCAGAACCCGGGATAAAGTAGTGCCCCTGCACTCCATTGAAATATGCAACGCTTTGTTATGGTCTGGTCCCTCTGGAGGAAGATCAAAATCGATGAAGCCCAAACCATTCCCGGAAGATATATTAGCACATACATTCTCAAACTGATTGACAATTATCTCATGTGGCACGAACGCATTCTTCAACAACTTCATCAAAGCATTTCTGTGAGGTTCTGAATAAATCAACAAAGACAAGATAGACATCTTGGAAGGAGTGTGGCTTAGATGATCAATTATGCTATAATCACTCTTTTTGATAATTCACATCAGCTCTTCAACCTCATCGGGAACTGAAGAAGCTTCCGGTATCGGAATCGGTTGAGTTACATTGGCTGGCGTAACCCTTGGATTACCAATCATTACCTATTGTTTCCCTTTTTCCCTTGCAGAAGCATCTTCCGCATCTTGCACATCAGAAGGACCAAATACTCTCCCACTCCTAGTCATTCGACCCACACCAGAAAAGTTATGGACTTCCTCTTCATCACCTTCAGCATATTCTTTCTCAGACAAACGGGCATTAACCTCTTGCTTTACCCCGTGGTAATAAATATCGGCACCGTAATGCCATGGTACGACCTTCTCACAGGTGTACAACATAGGTTCAGGTACCGTAATCAACAGAGGGGGGAATGCGTGCAGGAGTGTAAGGAATATATATCACAGCAATATCTTCTTTAGCAACATTGCGGTAGCTTGGTTTTCTATCAAACTGCAGGGAACCTTCCTTCATCAACAACTGGATACCTGCTTTCAAATCATCACAGCCCTTCGGTTTCCCTCTACACTTGGCACATTCTGAAGTACAACCCGGGAAAATAGAATTGTCAAGCAAATACTTCTTAACACAACTCAACGGATATAGCTACTTGTTCCACATCCATGATTAAATTCAACATTTCACCATTATCATCAATCATGTTAACAACTCCTCCTCCATGCCTAGGCATTGGGTTCTGAGTAACGTTCGGACCGGTTACTGGAGTAAACTCAATCGCTCTAGAATCCAACAAGTATTGTACTTTACATTTCAATGCAAAACAATTGTCAGTAGAATGATCAACCCCGCCTGAAAGGAATTCACATCTTGCGTTAGCATCATAGTTAACAGGGAGTCTTGCGGGTGGTGGTGGCATATTCCTCAGATTTATCAACATCAAATCAAGCAGGTGGTGGAGGGCTTCAATAAGAGTTATAGGCAAGGGATCAAATTTCCTGGGTTGTCTCTACTGTTGGTTATTATACTGACGGGGAGCATCTTGTTGTCTTTGTTGTTGCGGCACTGCATTTGGTCTTTGCTGCGGAGGAGCATTAATAGGAATATAAATAGCATTGATTTGTTGGTGCTGACGGTCCTCTCTTCGTCCCCTATGAGAGTAGACCGCACTCGTGTCGCCTTCCCTTTTCTTAGGGTAATTGTTGAATGGTTTCTTACTTCCCTCGGATGAGCTGCTAGAACCTCCAATCTGAATCTTTCCCAATTTCAAAACCACTTCAATTCTTTCACCATCCATAACCAAGTCTGCAAATCCTGCCGAAGTACTTCCTATCATGTGCTCATAGAACAGACCTTGCAGGGTAATCATAAACATATCAATGATTTCTCTCTCCATGAGTGGAGGTTGAACCCTCGCAGCCAATTCACGCCACTTTTGAGCGTACTCCTTGAAAGATTCTTTCGGTCCTTGCGACATATTCTGTAACTGAGTGTGATTGGGTGCCATATCCATATTGTACTGACAATGTTTGACAAAAGCCTGAGCAAGATCATTCCAGCAACGAATATGAGTTTTCTCCAACTTCATGTACCACTCCAAGGATGCCCCAGATAGACTATCCTGGAAAAAGTGAATTAAGAGCCCTTGATCCTCAGTATGAACCGACATCTTCCGGAAGTAAGCAGTTGCATGAGTAATAGGACACGATGTTCTGTTGTACTTTTCAAATGTAGGAGGCTTAAAAATTGGAGGAACCTTCACCCCCGACACCAACCCAAGATCATTAGCATCCATACCAAGGACTCTTTGCCCTTCCACAGCCTTCAGACGCTCTTCCAACAAACGATCCTTCATATCCTCAATCTGAACCCCCGGCTCTGAACGCTGTATAGAAAAATGATCTTCATCATGGTCAAAGTCATAATCATGATAATTCCTTACACCACCCTGATTAGCTCTTCTGTTTCCCACAAGACGAGGTCCAAGAGACGGGGGAAATTGCCCTACGTTGCGCACAAAAGGGTTTCTCGGCATCCCATGAAAATTTCCAGCAGGCTGATCTTGCACATCCCCCAATCCTACTGAAGCGTCCTGATAGAGCCCTTAATTTCCACCATCGCCTAGATGGCGACGCTAGTTGTTCACGATAGCAGCCAGTTCTTCCCGTCGGCGATTCACGTTGGTGATGACCTCCATGAACTGAGTCATCTGAGTATCCATCTGGGCCCTCATTTCAGCGAGTTCACCTTGAACCTGTTCCATCTATCTCGGCAAGTTATTTCTGGTGGAATACCGATGAGTAGTCGTCTTGAATTCTGAATAAGAAAAGCAGCAAAATAAGAAAACCGTCTTGAGATAACCTGTAATGTTATGAAATGCATGATGTGCATGATATGTTTGTCATTTCAAAGTATCCAAGAGTCCTTTTGTTCATCAGTCACGGCGTGCAACCATACAATCAGAAGAGGAAAGATAATAGGATGAACACCTCAAATATTTATAAACAAAAGAAACGATGTCTAAGTGACTTCAGACAATTAAGAGAAAAAAAATAAACAAATACATGTCTTAATAAAAAGTAAAAAGAACTGAATAAAAACAACAATCAATTGGCCCCCTTCCAACAATTCTGGGGGTGACCAAATATACCGAAAGTAAATAACAGAACTAAATCACCGGAACTAGACATACTTCAAGGTGTTGACAATACTCCTCAAGTCTGGCTTTCTCCTTCAAAAGTTGAGATACGACTCCTTTACTTTCTTGGGACCGACCTTCTGCGACACGCTTCTGGGCCACTTCCTTCTCAAGCCGAGCGTCCTTGTCTTTGGGATATTTTTCTATGTTCCGAATCTTCTTCCTGTAACTATTTTCTGAGGCCTGAAGCTTCCGACACTCTTGCTGAGTCTTACTCAATTCTTCTTCGATTTCAGCATGAGACCTCTTTCTAAAACCGATTACGTCAGAAGTTTCCCCTTGAGCTTCCTTGAGTTTGCGAGTTAAGTCGACCCTTTCTTGATATGCCCAATAGAGTTTCATCCCCGCCTCGCAATCTTTTGCACGAAGCTGAATATTCTCAACATGAACCTAGGTGAACATCTCGGTAGGCACTGTGTTACTTGTAACAGCAGGAGGTTGCTCGTATAGAGGAGCCGACCTTGCAAATGGTAACTGTAAGATCTTAACCCTGGCTTTTACCCACTCCAAGTAAGGAATTCTAGCAACAGGAACCTTCTTGCCCAAAGTAGCTCTATCCTTCTTGTGAATTCCCTTCCAAGTACTTGTCACTCTTTTTAACATCTCAAGATCACTTCCTCTTGCAAAATACACTGATTCAGACACCTCCTCAACCTTTGGCGGTCCATCCATTGCATATCCCAATTGTCGATAAGCAAGCACATGATTATAGTTGATACACCCCTTAGTTCATATGAGGGGAACATTAAGGAAATCTCCACAACTAGTGACAACACTTCGCACTTCCCCCATATCATAATTCCACCGGATGTCGAAAGAAGTAAGGTTGACGAGCCTCGATGACCATCAGAGAGAATGCCTGGTATCCACGAAAGGACCACTTACTGGTAGGTGCAACATAAGCCATTGATACAACATCAAATGACATAAACCTACATTACCTCCTTTTCCGTGCCTGGAATGGTTGGTGTAAAGAGTATCTGCCAAGAGTGTCGGTATCGGGTTCCTGTTTCTAAAAACACAGATTGCCGCCAAATCCATAAAATTTCTCTTGTGAGGGAAGAGGACGGTCTCGTATATCATGAGAGCAAACAGAGAGCTAAAGTCACTCCAATTACCTTTCTTTGCCCAATCTTCATCTTTCTTCACTAAGAAATCCAAATAAAACCCTGTAGTACCTTCAATATACTTCCAATTGTCTTTCACCTCTTTCCAACTCAGATGGAGAAGTTCAGCAATGACTTCGAACTTCGGCTTCTCCGGCACTTGGACAAAAGGAACTTCACCAGACAACTTGATATTAAGTAGGTACGCGTACTCTTCTAGTGTGGGAACCAGTTGATAATCTTGAAAAGTAAAACACCACAATTCCTTGTCATAGAATTGGAAGAGAGTGATCAAAGCCATTGGGTCAACTGGAGTGTTAAGGACTAGTAGCAAGTTGCCATAACTTTTGTTGAAATTGCGCAGAACATCACCCTTCAGATAAGAACTCAACCTCTTCAATTCGGACACATTAATAGGAGGAATCGGATAAGAGAAAGTATGCCTGGTAAGCTCTTTAACATGAACTGAATCACACTCAACCGGAGGGAGACCGACCATTTCTGATGGAAAGAAGACTCTTGAATGTCCCTGGAAAATGACATGCGCATGCTAGTTATTTTTTTTTACATTATACTTTTTTTAGAAATAAATATGCTATGATGCGATATGACAGGATCAAAGTTCACACTGGATCGTGGCTAGACCATTACAGAACAACAACATTTATGATCAAAAGAGAATCCTGAAGCTTCAAAATTAACATGGGAACCTGAGTCACCTTCGCAACACAAAGTCACCAACAATACCTGTACCTGTAAGAAAAGTTTTCCCGCCCCTCTCACGGGTGTAGTCTAGGTCAAGGTAAGGTTAAAATCCAAATCAGAGTACGAGAGCTCGAATGTCGATATCATCATACGATGACACCTATCCGAACTATCTCTGAAGTCATGGATCTCATGGTCAAGTCCACAAAGCATCCGCTTCATAGCTGCCATGGCCACTCTATTCCTAGTTCCTATGGATTTCACTCATAGTCTGGGTACGAGGACTTTTACCTCATGGAACAAACCCACCCACCAAGAAAATCCAGAAACCAAATAGTCCACCAAAATCCAGTATGCAGAAAGTAGAGAGCACATAGGATGCAATACAAACAGATAAATATGCAAAGTGGTAAAAATAAACACCCAAAAAGAAAACAAACAAGAGCTAGGATCGACTCTGGGATGGACCAACAAAAGGTCAACCTGTCCCCAGTGATGTTGCCAGCTGAAACCACGCGGCCGAGACCTGTCATCTGGATGTTAATGAAACATCAATGAAGTCGCCACCTTTTGTACCCCAAAATTTGCCCTCTTTTCATACACACATATTATTGGTTTTATGGTTATGGAATAAAGGTATATTTATCAAGCTTCTTCAGGTTACAAGTGACGTTTATTTCGTCAATGGATATTCTCAGAGTATTTTCCGTGCTGAAGATTGGTTCACCGTTTTGCAACGATTCGGGGTTCAAAGATTCACAAGTCCAACACGGCGCGTCATATTCAGGTGTTCTTTCGCCAAGATATCTCTGATAACATATTCTCAAATTCAGGTTCGGCTCAAGAGTGAATTCTTTAAATAAGGTATCCGAATGTGTGAGTTTTCTCGAAGAAATATGGTGAAAAAGTGTGCTGAAAGTGCAGTTTTTACGCGCTAAAAAATTCATAACTTGAAGATCGTGGCTCGTTTTGAACCCGTTCTGGTGGCCAAAATTCCAAATTGATGTCATCTATGTTTTTCATCCCTCACGGCTGGAAGCTAATTTCAATCAGAAGGTCTTCAAAAATGTGGATTTATCAAGTATTTTCGTACAGAAAATTTGTGACAGAAATTTATTTGCGTCATGTTCAGAAAATCATAACTTGGTCGATTTTCATCGTATCGAGCTGGTTCTGGCACCACAATTTCACAAATTGAGTTGGCTAAGTTTTCACAGAAGGTATTTAGTTCGAACGGTGTCCAAAAGGCCTTCATGTTTTGCTCAGAGTACGCGTGACGCGCCGAAAATCCTGAATGCTCAATATTATTTTATCTGGGTCGAAACTTCGAAAATTCATAACTCGATCAATTTTTATCGGATTGGCCTCATATTTTTACACAAGGTCACAGACTCAGAGATACACAAGCCCAAAATAAGTTTGTATGAGCTGAAACTTCAAAAATTCATAACTAATTCACCGTTTATCCGATTGAGACCATTTTCGGACAGGATTTAGTTCTCGATGTCGGCTACATTTTTTTTCCACATTTCAACTTCAAAAATTGCACTTAAGCCCGTGCGATTTTTCCTAAAACGTGACGAACTCAAGTGAACATTGAAGGCCCAATTGCACATTCAAAGCCCATTTTTTTCTCTCTAAATTCCATTATATAATCTCATTCTTTTCACATAAACAAAAAGGGAGG
This sequence comes from Vicia faba, assembly GCA_948472305.1. Lineage (NCBI taxonomy): Eukaryota > Viridiplantae > Streptophyta > Magnoliopsida > Fabales > Fabaceae > Vicia > Vicia faba. Next base: position 99,840,837 of record OX451735.1, on the reverse strand, counting down.
AGAAAACAAAATCTTTTTCCACAACGCTGTCAGAATATCAAATTCTTTCAAGAACCCTAAAACTTTGAAATCCTTATTACAAACCTCCATCTCACTACAAACAAATCATCCCTGTTACAAACCCACATCTCACTACTTCTCCAGTAAGGGTAAGGCTGACTTGATCTCCATGATCAAAAGGGCATAAAAGCATTCATATCACTACTTCTCCAGTAAGGGTAAGGCTGATTTGATCTCCATGATCAAAAGGGTATAGTCATTCATACATGCCATATCGGTTTTAACATTAAATTTTTTCATATATTGGCTTTATTTGTATTTCATGATATATAGTAATTTTTTAATGTGTTCATGAGATTCAACACTGCAGATTTAGACAGGATCTCATGCAGGTTCATTACAGAACGTTGAGGCCAAAACACAAATGGCCAAAACAGAAAAACTTACACATGACACTAATACATGGCGAGGCAGACATCCTGAGAAGGTTAAGGGCATGAGTTCAACAACCACCCCTATTGGTTTTGATTTTCTTCCTTTCTATTTATCCTTTTACCTATTTTTATTCTTTCTCTTTAAAACCTTTTTTTTCATAAAACTTAACATTTTTCACAAACCTTTGATTTTTTGTAATAAACTCGAATAATTAATTTTAGGTTTTAATTTAATTTTAGGTAACTTTAATTGTTTTGTAAATAAATTAAAATTAATTAGAACAATTAGGATTTTGTTTCTAACTTAATTCTATTTTCTTTTTCTTAAAATAACATAACACAAAAATAGGCCATTTGTGATACGGTGGGAGAACTGACTTGGGATTTTACGTTTGTGTTTGCAAATGTTTCAATTTAGCAAGAGTCGCCACCGACTTTTTATTTTATCCAAAGGAATGGTCAAAAAGCACAGGAAAGACCTTTGAGATGTTTTCTTGGGTTCAGGGGGTAGATTATGAAAAGGGAAGGTGCAAGCACCCTTTTCATCCATGGTTATCCATGGGCTATTAGTTACTTGTTTAGATCACTTGCTTTTGCTTTTCAATTGTTTGAAATGGTGCTTTGTGTGTGGTTTTGAAAGATGTTTTGAAAATAGGCCATCGTTGTGGAAACCTTTGTAATGATTCTTGTTTGAATGTATACAAAGGTGTATTTGTCTTTTGAAAAGATATTTCAATGTTTGAAAGTTTGTTTTTTGGGAAATGTTTTAAAATTGTGTTGTGAGGTGTGTTTGAAAATAGCAAGGATGTTTGCAAGTTTTGTTCAAGTAACTAAGAGTTATCTACCCTATTTTACTCAAAGATCTTTCCTATATGTTTTTAACCCTTTTGACAATGTTGTTTTACCATTGCATTTGGTAAACAACCTTGTATTTGGATGTTAAACGGGAGAGGCGCGATTCATCGTATGTACCATGATAGCAATTGTGCTAAGTATCTTTGGCAATTTTTTGAGGAACTAGATCATTTTGTATAGGCAACCAAGATAGCATCATCGAGGGACTATGATCTTTTGTTTTGTTTTTGTTTTGCCAAAGTACTCAACATGCATAACATGGCCAATTTTAAAAAGGCAACAAGTGGATGAAACCCTAAGGGTGCAAGTGTGCATTGTGTTGTGAATTTTCATGCTTTTTGTCTTGTATTAGGACAAACTATTTGTTTTGATTTTGGATTTTTGCATACAAACCATAATCTCTAATCATGGCATAATTGAAAGCATAAAATGCGCGAAATAAATCTACACTATTACAACATTTGGTATGGGAAGGGGATACAATTTTTGAATGGGGGATATTTGCAAGAAAATAAAACCCTAATATTTACTATTACATCCAAATTGAATAATGGTACAAATCAATAAATAGACAAATATTTAAATGATCAATTAAATAAATATGCTAAAATATTATGAATATGCAAAAAATGTTTTGTTTATTTTTATATATGTAAAAACATAATATTTAATGTAAAAGAAAGAAATAAAAAGATTATTTTTTATTAAGGGCAAAAACCCTAATTTTCTTTTAAGAAAGTAAATATATATTATATATTTTTTTATGTATAATAAAATTAAATAATGTATATACAAAAATAAAATATATTTAAAAAAATATATTATTTAAGTATAAATGATAAAAAATAAAGGTACAATATTTTATGTTTTTATTCTCAAGTTTTCATTAAATAAAATAAAAGTATGTGTGTATATATATATATATATATATATATATATATATATATATATATATATATATATATATATATATATATATATATATATATATATATATATATATATATATATATATATATATATATATATATATATATATATATATATATATATATATATATATATATATATATATTAATTACATTAGTCATGTATAATAAAAATAAAATAAAGAATAAAAATAAAGGTATAATATTATTATATATGATTTTCAAGTTTTCATTAAATAAAAGTATATACTAATTAAATTATTTTTATGTTAGAAAAAATAAAAATAAAATACAAAATAAATGTGAAAATTTATAAAAATATTTTTTGATATTTTTTATGTTTGGAAAATAAGAAAATAAAATCAGAAATGAAAATAAATACAAAAAATATAAAAATATGAAGAAATGGGCCAGGGGGTGCAGTCAGTAATGAGGGGGTGTCAAAAACAAGAAGCCAAAGCCCAGTCCAAGTCCAGACTTCATCTTCAACCTCTCGTTCAAAAAAACGCGCACCTGACTTCAAACCTGAACAACCTGCATACGTGCTCTAATGCAAAAACCCTTAACATCAAAGCTGTAGCATTTTTAAAGAGGAATCCAACCATGTAAAGAACTCATTCTAACTCTCAAAGACCAGAGAGAATTTCTCTGGCCCTAAATCCTAACCTAATTTTTTCAGGAAGTTCATGGATCAAATTCTTTTAACATGATTAACTTAAATGAAAACTGAGCATATGTACAGCTTCATGGCTATGAATACTACATTTTTTATTCACAAACCTAAGCCTAATGGTTCCTAAATAGAGATATAGGAAGTTGACAAAAACCTGTTTCAGTTGACTTTGTGTATGGCAATGTGGAGCTTTTCAGTGAGGCCTGAGATGTTTGGGAGCTTGCTTGAACTTCCTCTGACCTTCCCTAATACTTAGCTTGCCTTGAATGTGCTTGAACAAGCTTGTAAAAATCAACCTGCACAAGCTGAAAACAGAAATGGAAAACCTTGCAAATGGACTTACAGTCAATATTTAAGGGTTGGGATAGCTTGGATAGGTTGTATGGAAGGTGTTTGAACAGGTTTGGGGGGAAACGCACGAGCAACTTGTGAGATAGAACTCAAGATGCAAAAGCTGCCCTGTTTTGCCAATGGAAGGTGATTTTATGCTATGGGAGGTTTCAAGACTCAAAGGCTCGTGTTTTAGGTTCAATAAAATGTGTGAAACTTGTCTCAAAGGCTTGAAAAAGTTGGTTTTCTCTAATGTTCTAGTTGTAGTGTTTTTGACAAGTTTCTTGTATATGAAGCCAAAGTGAACCATGATGCAAGACAGGCCTGTACAGGCTATCTATCAGCTTGAAAACTATGCTCTTGGCCCCTCAAGTTTGTGGATTTGATTTGCTGCACAAGATATGGTTCAATGCTCAAGGGACGTGGTTTGACATAAAGCAACTAAAGACAAAAATGGTAAAGTTGCCTTTTCTATTTAAGGATTAATCTTGTGTGCAATCCTCTAATGACCAAAATAAAGCCTTAGACTAATAGATTTGCATTTAATTATTGAGTATGGAAGGGTTTTGAGACCTGTAATCTAGTGCAAACCAGGCTGATTAGAGTTTGCAACTTGTATCAATATGAACATGCCATGGATCAAAAGTGAGTTTTTGCCAAATTCAAGCCTTCGATTCTCCCTAACCACAAATGATTTTGGAGAGTTATTGGACATTTTGAAAATCTTGCAACATTCTCTACAATCCATCTTTGAAATTCAATTTGAGATTCCAAGTGGAACTATGTGAAAAATGGTCATGAAGATAGGTTAAAAGTTTCATGGACCCTTGTTCCAAAAATCATAACTTGATATCCAAGATTCTTTTGGGAAAACTTTGTGAATCAAAGTTGTAGACTTTTTGGAGCAATACAACTTTCATGTTGGAAGTTTTGTTTGAATCCAATTGTATCATGGTGAAAATGTTGGGCAAAGTTGGGAAAAATTAAGAAAATTTCATAACTTAGAAAAATTCTAAGTTATGAAAATTTTCAAACTTAAACCCTAATTTGCAAAATTGTGTTTCTTGATGAACAAGTTTCATGCTTTGACACATCTTGATGAAAAATGACCCTTGGCACTTGATTTTGACCCAAAAAGTCAAAGTTTGACTTTTCAGTGTACAGTCAAATTTTGATCAATTGACTGAAAAATTCATTTGTCAATCCAATGCATTTGGGATTCTTTGAACCTTGTGAATAGGTCAAGATTATGCGATTGAGTCCTTGATTCCATGCTTAAACCCATTTTGCCATTGGCTAGGTGAAAAATCAGAAATTGCCCTTGTGCAGTCAAAACCCTAAAAATGACCATTTTGCCCTTTTGATGATCTGATCAAATTTCTTGAGGAGGAGTGGTCCAAACTTGATCAAATGGTTCATAGGAGCCTAGAATGTTGATGTGGATCAAAATTTATGAGGTTTGACTGTAAATTGGCCATAGTTGACTTTTTTCCCCAATACAGTTGATTTTTAGGTCAATTGTCCAATTGACTGGGAAAAAAATTGATTCAAGGCTTGAAACTTGGTAGAGGCAATCTTAGGGATCCAAGATGATGTATGAAAGTCACTTTGAGCATTGAAAGTCCAAAAATCCCTGTGCAAACTCAAACCCTATTATAGGTCATCAGTGCAAGGAGATGTCTTGAGCAGAGCCAAAACCGTAATCCTGTCTGGAGTTCAAAGAGTCTTGTGAGGGGAAATCTTGATAAATGAGAGGAAAAATTTTGGGGTACAACAGCTGCCCATGTTCAATCTTCTTGAACCTAAAGAGTTAGATTGGCGAGTTTGTCGTTCGTGACTTGAAAGTAAAAGATGATTGGACACTAGAGTGCCCGTAAATTTGCACTCGTCAAAATGTAGGTTGAGGGAATGGGCTTAAATATGCCATTTGGAGATGATAGAATCTTGCTGGAGATGGGCTTAGAGATTCCATCCAAAGTTTTTGTTGAATGTCAGGAGAATGAACATCAAAATGGTATCCGTGTCTGGAACGTATCTGAGTTGGATCTGGAGATTGGATTCGTATGAGCAAAGGAATGGCGTCCGTGTCTGGAGCGTATCTGAGTTGTAATTGTATTTGATTCTTGAATGAATATCAGAATGACTGTCGTGTCTGGAGTGTATCTGTATTGTATCTGAATTCTTAATGGGCGACAGAAAAAACATATGTGTATGGAGCATCTATGGGCTGGGGATAAATTCTGAATGAGTGACAGAATGGAAACCATGTTTGGTGCGTATCTGAACTGTATCTGAAATTGAGACCTGTATGAGTAGCAGAATGACTTCCGTGTCTGGAATGTATCCGTACTGTAACTGGGATCTGGATAAGTGATAGAATGACTTCCGTGTCTGGAGTGTATCTGAACCTAAAGTTGATAGTTGAATCTGAATGAGAAATAGAATGGCTTCCGTGTCTGGAGCATATCTAGTCTGTATCTTATTGCTGAAGTCTGTATGAGTAGTAGAATGACTTTCGTGTCTGGGGTGTATCCATACTGTATTTTGACTTGAAATTCTGAATGAGTAATAGAATGACTTCCATGTCTTGGAGTGTATCCGTACTGTATCTGAAATCTTTGAATAGTTGTTAAAGATAGCTTTTAATTTTATCCTGAAAAGGGTAAAATATTAGCTGAAATACAAAGTTGTGTTGCATGACATGTGCGATGCAATAAAATGTGTTCTATCAATGCTTATGATGTATGAATGTAATGTATGCGCATGTAAGATGATTAGCTGTCTTGCTGAGGAAAATAAGTCCTTGATAGCTGGAGATAATAAAATCTTTAACTGTTGTCGGGGAAAATAAATCCATGACCGCTGTTGGAGATTCAAAATCTTTGATTGTTGAGAATGAGAAATCCTTCGGACTACTGCCGGGGATTGAAAATCCTTGGTGACTTGTGAGGATTAACAAGAGCTTTGAAAACTTATGCGAGGATGTGATAATCCTTCATGACTTTCTTGGGGAATGGGGAAAACTCTGACAATCTCTACTGGGGAATTGAAACCTTGGAGGCTTTTGCCGGAGAAATGAGATCGAGAATCTTCGATCTGTTGGGAAAATACTCTATGGGGAGAATGCTTATTCTGTTGAAGAGTTCTTAAGGGCTTGGGTTGTATGCCAATATGCTGGGGAATTTGGAGGAAAATGGATGGTACTCCACCGGGGTTTAAGGGTTGAAGTTTTGGACTCTGTTGGGGAAGGAAGCCTTATCTTCACTGAGGGTTTGCAGTTCAAAGTTTGCTGGCTCCACTGGGGATTGGGAGTTTGGAAACTTAAATCTGGCGGGGATTTTGAAACTTAACTCCGCTGGGGATATGTATTTCAAGGCTTTAACTCTGTTGAGAATCTGGATGATGTACTGCAGGGGATTTCTACTGGAATAGCCTAAAGACGTTTTCCTATACTTTTAACCTATCAATAATTATTCTCTCTCATTTTGTTTTATTTGTAAGCAATGATTATATTCAAATGCATATGCTCATTTAATAAATCATTGGATGTTTTTAAATAAAACATAAGTGTAAGAAAGAAAGAAAAGGCAACAATTTTCCGCGCTTTGAAGTATCTTTGTATTAACTTTGTGTAAGTATTTTGTACAAAGGAGACAGACATCCTAGTAAGAGAATGTTATCATAAAAATGAGAAAAAATTTTATACAAAGAAAGATGGCTATGTGTAACAATTCCATGGGGTTCCCATTCTTCTATAGCCTTCGCAACTCTGAGTATCTTGTCCATTCGTTGCTTAGTCCGCAGTTGATTAGGTTGATCAGAAGCCCGAAGCTTGTTTGTGAAGAGATTGTCCTTGAAGTAATCCGAAGAGACATAGTCATACGCTTAAATTCCCTAACTTTTGTCTGGACCTCCCTTTCGTGTTTTCGATCCATTGGGAAACCCTTTTTTATCCAAGTCGCCATTTCGGGTTTTCAACTTGCCGGGTGTACATATTTTTTTTATTTATCCCTAATTTTTGCCTGAACCTCCCTTTCGGGTTTTCGATTCACTGGGATGCCCATTTTTGCCCAAGTCGCCCTTTCGGGTTTTTGACTTATCGGGTCGTTTTATGCGTAGTATCTTTTGACTATGTCTACGTTCGCAGGGTGCGGTAGGTCATCGCTGTCCATGGTGGTCAGAATCATTGCCCCACCAGAGAAGATGTTTTTTATCTCAAATGGTCCTTCATAAGTAGGAGTCCGTTTGCCCCTGGGATCACTTTGCGGCAAGATGATTCGCTTGACTACAAGGTCCCCAACTTGATATACTTGTCTCTTAACTTTCTTGTTGAAGGCCTTGATCATACGTTTCTTATACGCTTGACCATGGAAAACAGCAGTAAGTCGCTTCTCATTAATCAAGTTAAGTTGATCAAGCCGGGTCTGAATTCAATCGTCTTCACTCAAACCAGCATCTTTCATGATTCTCAAGGAAGGAATCTGAACTTCCATAGGTAAAACAACTTCCATGCCATATACCAAAGAAAAGGGGGTTGCCCCAGTTGAAGTGCGTGTCGTGGTACGGTACCCGTGCAAAGAAAATGGTAACATATCATGCCAGTCCTTGTAGGTAACTGTCATCTTTTGAATGTTCTTCTTGATATTTTTGTTCGCATCTTCGAAAACACCGTTTATCTTAGGCCGATAGGGAGATGAATTGTGATGTTGAAACTTGAACTGCTCGTACAGAGAGGTGATCATAGTATTGTTCAAATTTGTACCGTTGTCAGTGATGATCCTGTCGGGGATACCATACCGGCATATGTGGTTCTTCTTGATGAAGCGGGCAACCACATTCTTCATAACAGAGGTGAAGGAAGCTGCTTTGACCCACTTGGTAAAGTAATCAATGGCCACCAGGATGAAATGGTGTCCATTGAATGTTGTAGGTTTGATCTCTCCAATCATGTCGATTCCCTACATCGCGAATGGCCAAGGAGCTGTTAAGACATTGAGAGGAACTGGGGGAATATGTACCTTGTCAGCATAGATTTGGCATTTGTGACAAGTACGAGAATATTGATGACAATCAGCTTCCATGGTAGACCAGTAGTAGCCCACCCGTAGAATCTTCTTAGCCATCGTATGACCACTTGAGTGGGTGCTAAAGGTGCCATTATATAGTTCAGCCATGATCTACTCAGCTTCAACCTTGTCCGCACAACGGAGTAGGACACAATCCAGATTGCGCTTGTATAAGATACCATTGCTCAGAAAGAACTTGGCCGCGAACCTCCTTAAGAACTTTTTGTCGTTGACTGAAGCTCCTTCAAGGTATTCTTGTTCTTCGAGATACCTTTTGACATCATGAAACCAAGGTCGGTCCACCACTTCTTCGGTATTAATCTCGTGATAATGTGCAGGTTCGTCTATTCGCTCAATGGTGATTTGGGGAGCCTCATTATCCCAGTTAAGTTTAAACATGGATGACATTGTAGCTAGCGCATCTGCTAGCTGATTCTCTTCTCGCGGGAAGTGCTCGAAGGTAATCTGCTCGAAGTGTGGTAACAATGTCAAGAAATGTTCTTTGTAAGGGATGAGGTTTGGATGTTTAGTATCCCACTCTCCTTTGATTTGACTGATAACCAAAGATGAGTCCCCAAATACAATCAAATATTTGATTCCCAAGTCAATAGCAGCCTTGAGACCAAAGATACAAGCTTTCATATTCGGCCATGTTGTTGGTGCAGCTGAAGCAGAGTCTAGCAGTGAAAGATGTATGGAAACCTTCTAGAGAGATAAGTACCGCGCCGATACCGTTCCAAAGTGCATTGGAGGCGCCATCAAAGTACAGAGTCCATCGGGATCCTTGTTCAGGTCCGTCATACAGTCTATTTTCTTCAATGTTGCTCAACGTCATGATATCCTCGTCGGGAAAGTCGAACCTCATGGATTGGTAATCTTCGACAGCTTGATGGGCCAGATGGTTGGCTAGCACACTTCCCTTTATAGCTTTTTGGGTCGTGTACTGTATATCATATTCGGTGAGGATCATCTGCCATCTAGCGATTCTTCCGGATAAAGCAGGCTTCTCGAAGATGTACTTGATCAGATCCATTTTAGAAAACAACAAAGTGGTATGTGTCAACATATACTTCCTTAGCCGGCGAGCAACCCATACCAAAGCGCAACAAGTTTTCTCGAGCAATGAGTATCGAGTCTCACAGTCGGTAAACTTTTTGCTAAGGTAATAAATGGCATGCTCTTTTCGGCCAGACTCATCATGTTGGCCCAGTACGCATCCCATTGAATTATCTAAGAAAGTCAGATACATGATTAGCGACCTTCCTTCGAAGGGTGGCATCAAGATAGGAGGTTCTAGCAAATACTCCTTGATTTTATCGAAAGAAACTTGACAATCATTGTTCCATTCAACCACTTGATCTTTCTTCAACAACTTGAAGATAGGCTCACAGGTAGATGTTAGGTGAGAAATGAACCTTGCAATGTAGTTTAGGCGTCCCAAGAAACCTCTGACCTCCTTCTCAGTGCGAGGGGTAGGCATTTCTTATATAGCTTTGACTTTGGCAGGATCAACTTTGATGTCTTTGTTACTGACGATGAATCCAAAAATTTTACCGGACCTAACTCCGAAAGTGCACTTTCTAGGGTTCAGTCTGAGTTTGTATTCCTTTAACCTGGCAAACAGCTTTTGCAGATGGTCGAGGTGTTCTTCTTCTGTTTTTGAATGGGCTATCATGTCGTCTACGTAGACTTCGATCTCATGATGTATCATGTCATGAAATAAAGCTACCATGGCTCGCTGATAGGTTGCCCCGGCATTATTCAGTCCGAATGGCATCACTTTATAGCAGAAGGTACCCCACTGTGTAACAAAAGTAGTCTTCTCCATGTCTTCGGGGGCCATTTTGATCTGGTTGTACCCTGAAAATCCATCCATGAGAGAAAATACCATATGTTGAGCTGTGTTGTCAACCAAGATGTCAATGTGCGGTAGTGGGAAGTCATCTTTAGGGCTAGCCCTGTTTAAATCTCTGTAATCCATGCATATTCTGACCGTGCCGTCCTTCATAGGCACGAGCACAATGTTAGCAACCCATTGTGGATAAGAAGTAACAGCAAGAAAGCCCGCATTGAACTGCTTCATCACTTCAGCTTTGATCTTTCCAGACATATCGGGTCTCATTCCGCGGACTTTTTGTTTGATTGGTGGACAGTCTTCTCTTGTAGGGAGACGGCGAACCACAATATCTGTATCCAGTCCCGACATGTCTTCATAGGACCAGGTGAAGATCTCCACATGTTAATTCAACAGCTGAACTAAACGCTCTTTGACACTTGGCTCTAGGTTGACACCCACTTTAACCTCTTTTTTGTCTTCCTCTGTTCCCAAATTGATAGTCTCTAACAACTCTTCATGGGGCAGAATAGCCCTTTCTTCCTGTTGCAGAAGTCTATCCAATTCTCCAGGCACTTCACAGTCTTCATCACCTTCGTATTCGGCATGATTGACCAGATCTTCAGAGTCATTGAAGGCCATAGCAGAATTGTTACCCATGGAATCCGGAGTGGATGGGTACCTGCATTTTGTGAGTGTGGGTGTGTGTAAGGGATAGCCACCTTTAAACAAAATAAAATGTAAAAAGAAAGAAAATGAACACAAAAGTTTATAGATAAAAACGTCCATGATTCATTAAAAATGGCATATGAAAATGAAGAATCAAAACCCTTACAAATGGACCTATATGCCCCGGGTAAGGCATAAGGCAAAAAGTGTACGAATTGTTTTTAAAATTATTACAGACCAACAGGAAATGTTCAAAAGATAAATTACTGATTGATGAAAGTAATGGGAACGAAGTCTTTCGCCTCCCAGTTGTTCAGTCCTCCTTCAATGGTTGGAAAGATCCAGTCTTCAAAATTGCTTTCTTCTTCATCATCCTCTAAAGCATGAACTCCATGATGAGTGATTTTTAATGGTGGTCCTCCAGCCTGGGAGCAACGCACGACTTTCTGACTAGCAGCAGTGAAACCCAAACCAAACTTATCTGTTTTGTAAGGAAAATCTGGCAGTTGACCCCATACTGTACTTCCTCCTTCCTTGATCACAGCCTCCGCATCTTTAAGGGATGACATCCGGGACACAGGTTTGGTAATGATGGGCACAACAGTCGTTGTCTTGGCTACCGCAACTTCAGGAGAAACCTCTTCAAAGTGTTGGAAAGGTGTTTCTATGAATTCACCATCTAACTCCACGTAGCGGAAAGAGTTAAGGTGGCTTATCATATACTCCTCCTCACCATGAACTGTTATGATTTTACCCTGGACTTGGTACTTGAGCATCTGGTGTAGAGAAGAAGTGACTGCCCCAGCATTGTGGATCCATGGCCTTCCCAACAAGCATGAATATAAAGGACGGATGTCCATCACATAAAATGTAGAGCTGAAAATTATTGTACCCACCTTAATTGGGATGTCCACCTCTCCGTGAACCATCCTCTTAGAACCGTCGAATGCTCTAACAATGATATTACTGGGCTTTAAGGTCAAACCTTCGCAGTCTAGTCTGTCCAATGCTTTCTTTGGTAGGACATTTAAAGATGACCTGGTATCAACCAGAACGTGAGCAAGTGTGGTCCCTCTGCACTCTACCGAAACATGCAGCGCATCATTATGTTTTCTTCCCTTAGATGTTAGATCAGCGTCAGAGAAACCAAGACCATTGTCGACTGTAAGGCTAGCTACACACTCTTGAAACTGATCCGCAGAAGTTTCTTGAGGCACGTGCGCCGTTTTCAGGAATTTGATCAAGGCTTTGGCATGAGCCTCGGAGTAGAGCAATAAAGCCAGCATAGAGATTTTTGAATGGGTTTTCCCCAGCTTCTCTACAACATCATAGTCGCTCTTCTTAATTATCTTTAAAATCTCCTCCATTTCCTTTTGGGTGGTCTCGGGGATAATCAAAGTCTGAGCCCTCGTCCTGACGGGCGCTTCTTGGATCCCCTTACCTTTATCAGCAGTAACAGCAGAGGGTATAACTTCTAGAGTAACAATTTCTTCAATCACTGGACTTCGCACAGAAATCTTGACTGGCACAGGAGCACTTGAGGGTCCGAAGATTTCCCTTGGAGGAGCAATCTTCGGAGAGAAGATTCTCCCGTTACGAGTGATCTTACTTGTCCCTGCAATGTTTCCTATATCAGGAGTTTCTTCATCGGAACTTTATTTCATTGATTCAATCTGTTTAACACCGTGGTAGAAGATCTCTCCTCCATAATTCCATGGTATCGTCTTGTTGGACTTGTATGGGATAGGCCCCAGCATAGTAATCTTCAGTGGTACAAACTTTGGATCAGGTGTAATCTTAACAGGTCTTTTGGGGACCTTGGAAAGATTATCGAAAATGGTGATTATAGCAACATCATTGATTGGAGTAACATGAGTTTTCTTGAAGAGGATTTCTTGAGTATCCATCAGGCGTTGGATGCCTGACTTTAATAGCGGACAGTTGGATTGCAAGGTTGAACAAAGGTAACAATCTTTTTCACAGCCCAGAAAAATCCCGGCTTTCAACAGATTCATCTTGATCGTTGGCAACAGAGTCATTAAGTCATCAACTGCAGTAACATGAAGATCTTCTATAATAGCATGGACATTGTGACCATGTTTTGGCATAGGAGCGGATATCACATTAGGTTTTTCGGGGGCATCAAACTCCACCTCCTTGGCATCTATTAAATCATGGATCTTGTTTTTAAGATCCCAATAATTATTAGTGTCATGCCCCATGTTGTCCGAATGATAGGCTCGCTTTCCATTTGAATGATAATAGGGAGAAGAGGTATTCAGATTCTTTGGCGCTTCTTTCAAGTTGGTAAGGTTTAACTTCAACAGATGAGGGAGAACCTGAGTCGGTGTCAAATTGATCCGGGTGAATTTCCTTGCAGGCCTTGCCACCCTGGTTTGTCTAGCTCTGGGTTAACTGCTTCGAGTTTGATCGGCTGAGGAGTTCTGGATCATCACAGCCCCCACCACTGGTCGGCGCTCCATTCTTCCTTGATTTCTCTGGGAGTAAACAGCAGAAGCTTCTTTCTTGGCCGGAAAGGTCTTCTTGATAGCAGCGGAGGCAGATGCATCCTTCTGAATTTTACCGCTCTTAATGCCAGCTTCGACCCTTTCACCTGTCAGAATTAATTCGGTGAACCCTGCAGATGAGCTCCTGATCAAGTGATTAAAGAATGGACCTGACAGGGTCCCTAAAAACATATCAACAAGTTCCCTTTCAGACAATGGTGGCTGCACCCTTCCAGCCAAATCCCGCTACTTCTGGGCATACTCCTTAAAGCCTTCATTAGAAACCATACCCATACTCTGTAGTTGAGTACGAGTAGGGGCTAAATCTGCGTGATATTGATATTGTCGGTAGAAGGCAGCAGCCAAATCCTCCCAGTTATGTACATTAGATCTTTCAAGTTGATAGAACCAGTCCAATTGCATACCCGACAAACTATCTTGAAAAAAGTGGACCCACAGATCCTTATTAGAAGAGTGAGGTTGAATCTTTCTGATGTAAGACCGCAGATGCATCTTCGGACAGTACAAAGTGTCGTATTTAGAAAATGTAGGCACTTTGAATTTAGGGGGAATGACAATCCCAGCAACCAACCCTAGTTCTTCGAAATCTAGCCCAGGTACTCTTTGTACCTCCATGGATGCTAGTCGGTCTTCCAGATTCTTATACTTATCATCCGCAGGGGGATATTGCTGCTCCTCTTCTTCTTCTTCTTCCTCAGACTTAGAGGGCACTGCAGCTCCCTTTCCTTTACCAACCCCTTCATCAGACGTCGAGGGGAAATCCAAGACTCTTCTAGCTTGATTCTCAAATCTTCTTCCCATAGTGACCACGCCAACTCTTTTCTTTTTCTTTTTCTCCTTTTCTTTCTCCTTTTCCTTCTCTAACAGTGCTTTAAGGTCTTCTTGACCCTTCGCCAAGGTTATGAGGAGTAGTTGGAACTGCGAATTCTGTGCTTGTAGGTCTTTGACCATCTTCTCTATATCCATCTGGATGAAATAAACAACAGAGAGATAAGGAAACCTGGTGTGAAGACCTGTTTATGCATATGATGAATGATGTGTATTCATGTAATACATTCAAGGGTTCAGAAATTCAAATTTGTTGCAAACAAAAAAGAATGCACGTCATATTAATAAGAATAAATTTGTTAGTACATAAATTCCCCATGGGCAAAATATTACAAAATTCTAATGTAAAAAGACGTTGTGCATCCTCTTTGGCGCGATGTAGGTGTTGAGAGCTTTCTCTTCATGAAGTCGACGGGTAAGCTCCAAAACCTTTTTCTCACTGGCGTAGAAGCTGGCTTCAAAAGTATTTCGTTCTTCCTTGAGCTGTATCCAACTCTTTTGCAATTCTTCCAATGATGTTGGCATGTCAGGATGTAGGAGGGTGTATGGAACCTCTCCTTCTATAACAGGCTCTTTGATCATAGGCAGAATATAGGGGTAGGGCATCATAAGACTCTTGGCGCGGGTTCGCACCAACTTGAGGTAAGGCTCAATGGAGATGGAATTCTTGTGTCCCAGGGTCTTACTGTCCACTTTGTTAGGCATCCTCCAAGCTCGGATGAACCTTTGTCGAAGTCCTTGAGCGTCATTATCGAAGTCAAAAACCAAGTCTAGAATCAGCATGTCATGAGGGCCATCCCTTCGGGCATACCCAAATTGTCTCAGAGCTAAATAGGGGTTGTAGGTAATGCCTCCCCTAATGCCAAGTAATGGGACATTAGGGAATTCTCTGCAACGATCAATGATGATGACATTTTCTCTGGATCGAGAACACCAATGAACATCAAAATACGTAAGAGTCATCAATCGTTGTGACCACCTCAAGCATTGTTCATTTTTCAAGACTGACTAGGGAAAGTCAGAAATAAACCACCTTGCTAGAAGAGGAGTACAACACATGAGAACACCTCTTTTCCTCATTGTTCGTGTGTGAAATGAGTGTAAGATGTCCCCAAGAAATGTAGGCATGGGATTCCGAGATATGAAAATCTTGACAGCATTCACGTCTATAAGCTGATCAGGGTTTGGGAACAAGACCAACCCATAAATGATAAGTGCTATGATCTCCTCAAAAGCTTGCAGATCTAGAGAATTCCAGCAGTCTTGTGCCTTCTCAAACAGAAACTTTGTCAAGAAACCCTTGACACCACTTCTGGTTTCCCAATGATCTTTGATATCAGATGGTTGCAAGTGTAGGGCTTGAGCAACATCTTCAGGCTTTGGCTCTCTTTTCGTACCGTTGTAGGGTAGTTGATAGAGAATAGGAATCCTCAGGAGTTGAGAAAATTCCTCCAAAGTAGGCACTAGTTAGTAATCAGGAAATGTGAAACAGTGGTGTAGGGGGTCAAAGAACTGGAAGAGAACTTTCACCATGTCTTCTTCAATGTTGGAGTTGACCAAGCTGAGAAGTCTACCATCTCTTTCACTGAAGGGAGAATTCTCTGGAATCTTGGAAGTAAGCTCCTTGAGTTGAGGAGGGATTCTCACAAGGTTGACTTGGATTGTTTTTTTCTGCGGAGTGACTCCATGACCTACAAAACAGGAACAAAGATGAAGATCCAAACCCTTGAAATGGTTAGTGGATGCATATGATGCTTCATGATGCTTCATGATGTTCATGATGTTCATGATGTATATACAAGTATATGTACAAGCAAATCACACAAGATCCTAGTTTCAGGCTTGCATGGGGTTTCATAGGTAAGTACCCTCTTGAAGTTAGTTGGCTCAACCTGTCCTATAAATAGTAACCGGGTTCTAAAGAGCTCAATATCACTGGATTATTTTCTGTGTTCATTGTTTCAGTTTAGCCACTTAACTGGCGACCGAAATATTCCAAGAAAATAACCCTCAATGAGTGTAGTATCGAGTATCTACCAACTTCGGACTGCACCAAAGCCGATCATCTCACTACCCCTAAAAAGGCCAAGATGGTTAAGTAAATGTTCTAAAAGTTCATTAGTGCTTCATGACATCACTCAGCGGCCCCGTATTCTCTTTGATTGACTCAAAGGCTACCGGTACCCACAAATATGCCGCACTAATATATCTATTGCTTCAACCATGTCGGTATACCCCACACAGTTTCCACAATGTATTGCTATTTACCTATGAATGTTTCCAAAAAATATGGGTAGAGGATTTCAAACCAAAACAACAAAACCAAATGTAAAGCAATCAAGTCAATTAAGATAAGCATGTAAAGGTGATCTAAAACCCTAAGGTTACTCCACTTTTATTATAGTCCCCAGCAGAGTCGCCAGTTCTGTGATACGGTGGGAGGACTGATTTGGGATTTTGCATTTGTGTTCGCAAATGTTTCGGTTTAGTAAGAGTCACCACCGACTTTTTATTTTATCCAAAGGAAAGGTCAAAAAGCACAGGAAAGACCTTTGAGATGTATTCTTGGGTTCGGGGGGTAGATTATGAAAAGGGAAGGTGCAAGCACCCTTTTCATCCATGGTTATCCATGGGCTCTTAGTTACTTGTTTAGATCACTTTCTTTTGCTTTTCAATTGTTTGAAATGGTGCTTTGTGTGTGGTTTTGAAAGATGTTTTAAAAAGAGGCCATCGTTGTGGCAACCTTTGTAATGATTCTTGTTTGAATGTATACAAAGGTGTATTTGTCTTTTGAAAAGATATTTCAATGTTTGAAAGTTGGTTTTTGGGAAATGTTTTGAAATTGTGTTGTGAGGTGTGTTTGAAAATAGCAAGGATGTTTGCAAGTTTTGTTCAAGTAACTAAGAGTTATCTACCCTATTTTACTCAAAGATCTTTCCTATATGTTTTTAACCCTTTTGACAATGATGTTTTACCTTTGCATTTGGTAAATAACCTTGTATTTAGATGTTAAATGGGACAGGCGCGGGTCATCGTATGTACCATGATAGCAATTGTGCTAAGTATCTTTGGCAATTTTTTGAGGGACTAGATCATTTTGTATAGGCAACCAAGATAGCGTCATCGAGGGACTATGATCTTTTATTTTGTTTTTGTTTTGCCAAAGTACTCAACATGCATAACATGGCCAATTTTAAAAAGGCAACAAGTGGATGAAACCCTAAGGGTGCAAGTGTGCATTGTGTTATCAATTTTCATGCTTTTTGTCTTGTATTAGGTCAAACTATTTGTTTTGATTTTGGATTTTTGCATACAAACCCTAATCTCTAATCATGGCATAATTGAAAGTATAAAATGCGCGAAATAAATCTACACTATTATAACATTTGGTATGGGAAGGGGATACAATTTTTGAATGGGGGATATTTTCAAGAAAATAAAACCCTAATATTTACTATTACATCCAAATTGAATAATGGTACAAATCAATAAATAAACAAATATTTAAATGATCAATTAAATAAATATGCAAAAATACTATGAATATGCAAAAAATGTTTTGTTTATTTTTATATATGTAAAAATATAATATTTAATGTAAAAGAAAGAAATAAAAAGATTATTTTTTATTAAAGGCAAAAACCCTAATTTTCTTTTAAGAAAGTAAATATATATTATATATTTTTTATGTATAATAAAATAAAATAATGTATATACAAAAATAAAATATATTTAAAAAAATATTATTTAAGTATAAATGATAAAAAATAAAGGTACAATATTTTTATGTTTTTATTCTCAAGTTTTCATTAAATAAAATAAAAGTATATATATATATATATATATATATATATATATATATATATATATATATATATATATATATATATATATATATATATATATATATATATATATATATATATATATATATATATATATATATATATATATATATATATATATATATATATATATATATATATATATATATATATATATATATATATATATATATATATATATATATATATATATATATATATATATATATATATATATATATATTAACTACATTAGTCATGTACAATAAAAATAAAATAAAATATATATAAGACAAAAATATACTTAGAAAAATATTTTTTTGAGTATAAATAAAATAAAGAATAAAAATAAAGGTATAATATTATTATATATTATTTTCAAGTTTTCATTAAATAAAAGTATATACTAATTAAATTATTTTTATGTTAGAAAAAATAAAAATAAAATACAAAATAAATGTTAAAATTTATAAAAGTATTTTTTGATATTTTTTATGTTTGGAAAATAAGAAAATAAAATCAAAAATGAAAATAAATACAAAAAATATAAAAATATGAAGAAATGGGCCAGGGGGTGCAGTCAGTAATGAGGGGGGTGTCAAAAATAAGAAGCCAAAGCCTAGCCCAAATCCAGACTTCATCTTCAACCTCTCATTCAAAAAAACGCGCGCTTGACTTCAAACCTGAACAACCTGCATACGTGCTCTAATGCAAAAACCCATAACATCAAAGTTGTAGCATTTTTCAAGACGAATCCAACCATGTAAAGAACTCATTCTAACTCTCAAAGACCAGAGAGAATTTCTCTGGCCCTAAATTCTAACCTAATTTTTTCAGGAAGTTCATGGATCAAATTCTCTTAACATGATTAACTTAAATGAAAACTGAGAATATGTACAGTTTCATGGCTATGAATACTACATTTTTTATTCACAAACCTAAGCCTAATGATTCCTAAATAGAGAGATAGGAAGTTGAAAAAAACCTGTTTCAGTTGACTTCGTGTATGGCAATGTGGAGCTTTTCAGTGAGGCCTGAGATGTTTGGGAGCTTGCTTCAACTTCCTCTGACCTTCCCTAATGCCTAGCTTGCCTTGAATGTGCTTGAACAAGCTTGTAGAACTCAACCTGCACAAGATGAAAATAGAAATGGCAAACCTTGCAAATGGAGTTACACTCAGTGTTTAAGGGTTGGGATAGCTTGGATAGGTTGTATGGAAGGTGTTTGAACAGGTTTGGGGGAAAACGCACAAGCAACTTGTGAGATAGAACTCAAGATGCAGAACTTGCTCTATTTTGCCAATGGAAGGTGATTTTGTGCTATGGGAGGTTTCAGGACTCAAAGGCTCGTGTTTTAGGTTCAATACAATGTGTGAAACTTGTCTCAAAGGCTTGCAAAAGTTGATTTTTTCTGATGTTCTAGTTGTAGTGTTTTTTACTTGTTTCTTGTATATGAAGCCAAAGTGAACCATGACGCAAGACAGGCCTGTACATGCTATCTATCAGCTTGCACACTATGCTCTTGGCACCTCAAGTTTATGGATTTGATTTGCTGCACAAGATATGGTTCAATTCTCAAGGGATGTGGTTTGACATAAAGCAACTTTAGACAAAAATGGCAAAGTTGCCTTTTTCTCTTTAAGGATTAATCTTGTGTGCAATCCTCTAATGGCCAAAACAAAGCCTTAGACCAATGGGTTTGCATTTAATTATTGAGTATGGAAGGGTTTTGAGACCTGTAATCTAGTGCAAACAAGGTTGATTAGAGTTTGCAACTTGTATCAATATGAACATGCCATGGATCAAAAGTGAGTTTTTGCCAACTTCAAGCCTTCGATTCTCCCTAACCACAAATAATTTTTATAGTTATTTGACATTTTGGGAAGCTTGCAACATGCTCTACAATCCATCTTTGAAATTCAATTTGAGATTCCAAGTGGAACTATGTGAAAAATTGTCATGAAGATAGGTCAAAATCCTGCCTAAACTAGGGCAAAATTTCACTAAGTTAAAAGTTTCATGGACCCTTGTTCCAAAATTCATAACTTGATATCCAAGCTTCTTTTGGGAAAAATTTGTGAATAAAATTTTTAGATTTTGTGGAGGACTACAACTTTCATGTTGGAAGTTTTGTTTGAATCCAATTGTATCATGGTGAAAATGTTGGGCAAAGTTGGGAAAAATTAAGAAAATTTCATAACTTAGAAAAATTCTAAGTTATGAAATTTTTCAAACTTAAACCCTAATTTGAAAAATTGGGTTTCTTGATGAAAAAGTTTCATGTTTTGACACATCTTGATGAAAAATGACCCTTTGCACTTGATTTTGACCCAAAAAGTCAAAGTTTAACTTTTCAGTGTACAGTCAAATTTTGGTCAGTTGACTGAAAAATTCATTTGTCAATCCAATGCATTTGTGATTCTTTGAACCTTGTGAATAGTTCAAGATGATGACATTGAATCCTTGAGTCCATGATTGAACCCATTTTGCCATTGGCTAGGTGAAAAATCAGAAATTGCCCTTGTGCAGTCAAAACCCTAAAAATGACCATTTTGCCCTTTTGATGATCTGATCAAATTTCTTGAGGAGTTGTGGTCCAAACTTGATCAAATGGTTCATAGGAGCCTATAATGTTGATGTGGATCAAAATTTATGAGGTTTGACTGTAAATTGGCCATAGTGGACTTTTTTCTCCAATATAGCTGATTTTTAGGTCAACTGTCCAATTGACTGGGCAAAAATTTGATTCAAGGCTTGAAACTTGGTAGAGGCAATCTTAGGGATCCAAGATGATGTATGAAAGTCAGTTTAAGCATTGAAAGTCCAAAAATACCTGGGTGTTGTACCCCAAAATTTGCCCTCCCATATTCTTCAAGATTTGCCAAGATCAATTTCCAGATGATTCAAAATCCCTCAAAGGTTGCACAGTCCAATTGCCTCCTAACAACAGTCAAAATTAGGGTTTTGGGTCTTGCAAAGAAGTTGAGGTTTCCAAGGGTCCAATCAAGTCCCATATGCCTACATATATTGTCAAGCATCCATATGTCAAGTTTCAAGACTCACAGCATAAAATTGCACAGTCAAAAACCCTAATTGCTCTACAGTCAACTGCAGGGGCAAAATGGTCATTTGACAGTCAAAAGTAAAAAAATTGGGTCAACATCTTATTTTGAAGCCACATACATCATTTGATCAATTCTTGATCATGATTCTCAAAGCATGGCTCAAAAAGTCTCAAGATGCAAAAGTTTCTATTTTTGGACAATTGAAAAAGTCAACTGCAAATTGACCAGCGCATAACTTCCTCATGGTTTATCAGAAAAATCCCATCCAAAGCTCATTTTGAAGAGAATGACATTTCCTACAACTCATATTCACACTTCAAGTCCAAGAAATGCTCTCACAAAAAGTTATCAATTTCAACATTATAGGTCATTTTCAAAAGTCAACAAAAAGGCACTTTAAGTCAAAGACCATAACTTGAGATTGGTAAATCAAAATGACATGGGACCAAAGACATTGGTTAGAGGACTTCAATACCTTTCCAAAATGTCAAAGAACATGTTCATAGCTTCAACATTGAGCAAGATATGCCTTGTAGAAGTTGGGAAATTTTTGGGAATTTTGAAAAGTCAACTTTGCTTCAAAAGCTTCAAAAATGCTAATGGGCCACAATTTCTTCCATGAATCATTATCCAAAGGCTATGCACGACCCACTAAGCTCAAAGGGAGTTATTTTCTTACTTTTGATTAATTATTTGAATTTTATTATCATTAATTCATTTAATTAAAATTAAATATAAGAAAAATACCAAATCATGGTTTTAAATCTTTTTTGTGCAGCAAATATCTTCCACATATGCAAAAGATTTCGTGCACTATCTCAAGGGGACAAAATCATCCCTATTTGGCAAGTTTCCATGGCAAAAAGATTGAAAAAAGATGTGAAAAAAATCAAAGTTTGAAAACATTAATACATGGACTTTGGGCTTGGTTTTTTAACCTAATTTGCTTCATCTACATATGCACAAGCTAACCTAATGCTCATGGACACGAAAAGCTGCTGAGAGGCCATAGAACAAAGTTGCACTTTTCACCAAAATTTTGAAATCTGAAAACCTAGTTAAAAGGCGTTTCAAAGCACAACAAGCCTTCCAATACATTCCTGACATTGCTAGGAACGTGTTGCAATCAAGAACCAATCTCCAGACCTCAAGAATTGGTAGAACAAAGTCACACTTTTCACAAACTTTTCCATAATCGTGTTTTACTTTTCATGCATTATTCATGAGTTTCAATTGTTGATTCTTGCTAATATTGATGTTCTGAAGCTAATGGTACCCTTTAATTGAACTAACAATGCCTATATCAAAAAATGCCATTAACGTTTTCTAGGTTTTCAGAGCTCCAAATTTAGGGGTTTTCACATATGGAAAAATCAGGCCACCAAACCTATGCCATTGAATTCGTGACATGAAGATGAATCATTCCATGACCTCGCGCCCTTTTTATATTTGCCCATTGTCTAATCGCTATTTTTCCTGGTGGTACTTAGTGGGGGTTTAAAACCCCCGCTATTTGATTACATTACAGGTACAAATATGAAGAAGACGCTGAGGTGTCTGAGCGTGGTTGGATGATTTGAACGTTGGCACATTTTTTGATTGTTTCAGCATATTATTGTTTTTTCATATATATTATTTATGTTCCACTAACCTTACAAATAAACGCGTTGGCTCAACTGGTGGCTGAGGTGTCCTGCAGGTACTGGGACCTGGGTTCGATTCCCAGGTCCCCTCTCATATTTCATAATTTTTTCCTCAACGTGTTTCTATGCAGCATCCCTTCCAAGGCCTACCACGCATCCTCAAACGCTAGCTTGCCACATAAGCAGGATGATCAATCTGAAGGCTACAAGATGAGGACCATCATACGCCTGGGTCAACCACTCCACACGTGATCCTTGAAACTCAAAAAGGGCTTGTTCTGTTGGGCCAAATTGCTTCCAATTCACCTCCTAAATGGGTCTGAATACCCCCCATGGATTGCACATTTTTAATTTTTATTTGATTTTCTTTTCTAATTCTTTTTTTAATGTTTTAATTATTTCTTTTACCATAAATTAATTTTCATCATAAAAAATCAGAAACTAAAATATGTTAATTAATTTACTTATTAAATATTTTTTTTGTAAATAAACTTTAAATAATAAATTTAGTTAATTTAGGTTTTCAATTTTAATACTTTTCTTAATAAATAAAATATGTAGAAATTAGGTTTTTTAACATTCTCATCCTTTCTTAAATAAATAATTTTCTCATTATTATTATTACTAACTATTACTTTTGTAAATAAATATATAAATAATTAATTAGCATAAATTAGGTTTTAAACTTTAACCTTTTCTTTAATAATTAAAAACAATTTAGAATTAGGGTTTCTCTTCATTTTTAATTTATTTATCTCATGAATACCAAAAACCTAAAAAACATTTCTTTTCTTTAAATTAATAACTAATTAGCTTTTAATTTTAATTTCAAAAGGGTCCAGCGCCCTCGAACGTTCAACTTTAATTCTTTCGCGCATTTATTTTATTTTCTTTCAAATATTATGTAATTGCTCAAGCCATGTAATAGTAACTAGGTTTTTTTACCTTCCGCACCTTTTATTAAAACGGGTCTTTGTTAATTTGGCGATGTATAGACCTGCGCCTTGTAATAGCGTAGGATTTTACTTTCCGCATTTAAATTTCCGCACTTTTAAATTCTAATCGCATGAAAGAATGTATGGCCTAAATTAAAAACAAGCGTAGCTCACCATAATGCATGATCAAAGATAAACTTAACTGAAAATAACACACAAATTCACACACCACTCTTAGGGTACGCCTCACCTGTTGCCTTCGAAACGTGGTCGTCGAGTATAGGACGTTTTAGTAAGTCCTTATGTCCATGATCTATGGCATAGGGGTAGCTTCTAAGGTGTCCTACTGTTGCTCTGGTGACCACACTGTCCCTAACAATCGAATTGACCCGAACACCTCCAACGGTGGTGCTACCTACCTCTCAATGGTGGGATGGCACTATCTTAAGGACATTTACACAGCCTAATTCCTTAGGGTAGGTAGATGACTCATAGATACTTGCTCTATTCAAAAACTAATCAACCTCTTTTCACACTGACACCTTTCAAAAAGCTTTCAAAAATAATTTTTCAAACACTCTTGAGGACTGATACAAGAGTCATTCTGAAACTTTTTCAAAACCCACTCACAATTGAAAAGCAAACATTTTGAAAACACAATGAGCAAGTATCTAAGAGCCCATGGATAACCATGGATAGAAAGGGTGCTAACACCTTCCCTTTCTATAAATCTACCTCCCGAACCGAGAAACTATCTCATAAGGAATTTTGCTGTGCTTTTGTCCTGTCCATGTTGGAGAAAATAAAAGACGGTGGCGACTCTTGCTTCCGCGACATTTCGCGAACCAGCGTTAAACAGTCAGTTCCAGATCCACCGATCACAGAACTGGAGACTCTGTTGAGGACACTTATAAAAGTGAGGTGTACTTAGGACTAAGATCACTTCTGTTTTCAATTGTCTGAATTGTTTGCTTTACTATTGTGGGTACTGTCTCGGGAGTTCTATAGATCCTAACCCGGATCTGGGGATACCTTCTTAGAAAGTAGCAACAAGGCTGTGAGGGAACTGTGCGGGGTATACCGACATGGTTGAAGCAGTCTTCTACGTTGATGTGGCACTTTGGTGTGTACCGGTAACCCTTGAGTTCAGTCAAGGAGAGTACGGGGCCTCCGCGTGGTGTCGTGAAGCATCAACTGACCTTAGGAACCTTAATTGAACCATCTTGGCCTCTTTAGGGTAGTGAGATAACTGACTTTGGTGCAGTCCGAGGTTGGTTGATACTCGATACTACACTCAATTGAGGTTTGTTTTCTTGGAATATTTCGGTAGCCAGTTCAGTGGCTAAATCGAAACGATGAACAATGAAAGCAATCCAATGATATTGGGACCCTTAGAACCCGATTACTTCTGATAGGATAGGTTGAGCCCACCAACTTCAAGAGGGTAATACCCAGACCCCATGCTGGCCTAAACTCTAAGGGTTGTGGTGTGACTTGTGTGCCTTATCATGTTTGCTTCTTGTGAATACTTGTGGTGTGTTTTTATCATAGCATCATAACATCATGTCGCATCATATGCATTGACTAACCATTTCAGGGGTTCGAATCTTCATCTTTGTTCTTGTTTTGTAGGACATGGAAACTGTTCGCAGAAAGACAATTCAGATCAGCCTTGTAAGGATCCCTCCTCAGCTTAAGGAGCTTATATCCATGATTCCCGAGAGCTCTTCTTTCAGTGAGAGGAATGGAAGACTCATCAGCTTGGTCAACACCAACATTGAGGAAGACATGATAAAGGTCCTCTTCCAGTTCTTTGACCCTCTGCACCACTGTTTTACTTTCCTGGATTATCAACTGGTGCCTACATTGGAAGAGTTCTCCCGGCTTCTGAAGATCCCTATCCTTAGTCAACTACCCTACAACGGTACGGAAAAGGAACCCAAGCTTGAAGAGATTGCTAAAGCATTACACTTACAACCATCTGACATCAAGGGAAATTGGGAAGTTAGAAGTGGTATCAAAGGGTTCTTGGCCAGGTTTCTGTTTGAGAAGGCCCAAGAATATTGGAACTCCCTTGACTTACAAGCCTTTGAAGAGGTTGTGGCCCTCCTTGTCTATGGATTGGTTCTGTTCCCGAATCCCGATCAGCTTATAGATATCAGTGCTGTCAAGATCTTCATGTCCAGGAATCCTATACCTACGTTGCTTGGGGACATCCTTCACTCATGTTACACTCGAACCATGAGAAAAAGAGGTGTTCTTATGTGTTGTACTCCTCTCCTGGGAAGGTGGTTTATTTCGCACCTTCCACAATCAGTTTTGAAGAACGAGCGGGGTTTGAGATGGTCACAACGATTGATGACTCTTACACATGCAGATATGCATTGGTGCTCTCGGTCCATAGAGGATGTCACTATCATTGATCGTTGCGGGGAGTACCCTAATGTTCCTTTACTTGGAATTAGAGGAGGTATTACTTACAACCCGTGCCTGGCTTTGAGACAGTTTGGTTATGCTCGGAGGGATGGCCCTCATGACATGTTAATTCCTGACATAGTTTTTGACTTCGACAACGATGCACAAGGACTTCGCCAGAGATTTATCAGAGCTTGGAGGATGCCCAACAAGATAGATAGCAAGACACTGGGGCACAGGAACTCCATCCCGTTGGAACCTTATCTCAAGTGGGTACGAGCCCGCTCCCAGAAGTTAGTAATGCCATATCCTCATGCTCTCCCTGTGATCAAAGAGCCAGTATTGGAAGGAGAGGTGTCCTACACCATTCAACATCCTGACATGCCCACATCCTGGGAAGAAATGCAGAAGAGTTGGATCCAGCTTAAGGAAGAACGAAATTCTCTTGAGTCCAGTCTACATGCTAGTGAGAAGAAGGTCTTGGAGTTAACCCGCCTACTGCACGAGGAAAAGACTCTCAACACTTACATTGCTCCAAAGAGGATGCGAAATGTCTTCTGGGATTGATTTGCTTTTGTAATATTTTGCCCACGAGGCTTTGATGTACTGAACAATTATTTCTTAATGATAACGTGTGTTCCTTTTTGTCTACAACAAATTTGAACTTTCGAACCCTTGAATGCATTGCATAAACACATATCATGCATCATGTGCATCACAGGTACTCTTCTTTTCAGGTTGCTTAATGTTCTTCGTTGTTTATTTCAGCATCATGAACCCTGAATCATCTACCGAGCAGTCCATCAAGGCCCTTCAGGCTCAAAACGCCCAGTTCCAAGAGCTGATTATGAGTTTGGCTCAAGTTCAAGAGGAGTTGAAGGCTTTGCTGGTTAAGAAGAAGAAGAAGAGAACTGTATTGTTCAACACTGGCCGGAGGTTTGGTAACACACTGCAGAACGAGGTTGATCAAACTGGTTCTTCTGTAGGAAAAGGCAGTCCCCAGGGGGGAAGAGTTCCTAGTCCGGTGGTCTCTGACAATGAGACTGATTTCAAAGAGGAGCAGTATCCTCTAGCTGAAGACAGGTACAAGCAGTTGGAAGACCGTCTGAATGCCATGGAAATTCAACAAGTGTCTGGTTTGGATTTCGGAGACTTGGGTTTATCTTCTGGTGTGGTCATCCCACACAAGTTCAAAGCACCATCTTTCGCAAAGTATGACGGGGCATCCTGCCCTAAGCTACATCTCAGATCTTATGTGCGGAAGATTCAGCCGTATACTATGGACAAGAACTTGTGGATCCACTTCTTCCAGGAGAGTCTTTCAGGGACTCATCTCGAATGGTTCTATCAGCTGGATGGAACCAAGGTTCGTAACTGGGAGGAGTTGGCTACTGCTTTTTACAAGCAGTATCAATATAATGCCGACCTCGCTCCTACACGTACCCAACTCCAGGGTATGTCGTTAGGATCGGGAGAAGGTTTTAAAGAGTATGCGCAGAAGTGGAGGGACCTGGCTGGCAGGGTGCAG
The DNA here is from genome assembly GCA_948472305.1 of Vicia faba. Classification (NCBI taxonomy): domain Eukaryota; kingdom Viridiplantae; phylum Streptophyta; class Magnoliopsida; order Fabales; family Fabaceae; genus Vicia; species Vicia faba. The sequence goes on along the minus strand of OX451735.1, from coordinate 99,813,282 downwards.
CCACCATTAACCGATCGTGAATTAGTGGACATGTTCTTGGGGACCCTATCTGGGCCATTCTTCAATCATCTCATCGGCAATTCGTCTGTAGGGTTTACAGACCTCATTCTGACTGGGGAAAGGATAGAGGCTGGTTTGAAATCAGGTAAGATTCAGAAAGGTGCGTCCTCAAGTTCTGAGAAGAAGCCTTTCAAAAAGGAGGCCAGTGCTGTGTATGGGCCTAGAAGGCAGAACAAACCAGAACGCCGCCAAGCTGTCAACGCGGTGGTTATTGCAAAGCCTGTTGCCGCTCCTCGACAACCCAACCAACCAAGGGGTGAGAGACCCATAAGTGAATATACCCGGCTGAGTATGACCTTATCACAGATCTTACTGCAATTGCTATCGACCAACTTGGTGACCGTCAGAGAGGCTCCGAAGGTGGTGAACACGACCTCTCCGAAGTATAATCCCAATGCCCGTTGTGCCTATCACTCCGATAGCCCGGGGCCTTCTACTGATGACTGCTGGGCCCTGAGAAATAAGGTTCAAGACCTTATTGATGCGAAGGAAATACAATTTGAGGCGCCCGAGAAGCCCAATGTTGTGACTGCTCCTATGCCCCAGCATGGAGTAAATGTCGTTGAGGAAGACTTGTATGCCATTTCTGTGGATGATGTTGCTACCCCCGCTGTTGACTGTTAAGAGGAACCTGTTGCTAGCCGGTTTATTTCCAGGTTGTAGCAAGGGTTGCCTCCTGTGTGCTGTTTCTCCCGCTGGTTGTCCGTTGCTGAAATCAGGTATCTAAAGCCTGATGGATAACAAGGAGATTTTGTTCAAGAAGACCGTTGTTCCTTTTGTTCCTGTTGAAGAAGTATCTGTCGTCACAATTTTCAACAATCCTACCAAGGCTCCCCCGAGGAAGCCCGTCAAAATCATGTTTGTTGCACCCATCATTATTACTATTCCGGGGCCAATCCCCTACAAGTTTGATAAGGTTGTCCCATGGAACTATGGGGCAGATGTGTATGTGCTTGGAGTGAAACAAGAGTTTAACACCAGTACTCGTATCAGCAACATCACTGGTCCCGCCAAAGTTACTCGCAGTGGCAGGCTCTTCTCGCCTGACATTGCGCCACCAGTTATCCGAAGACCTCTTATAATTACACCTGTAAGTGCGCCTGTTTCCACTTCTGATCCAGTTTCTACCCCTGCTGCCGAGTCATCTAATACTCGGGGCAAAGGGATTGATGATGTGCCTTCCCGGATGGAGGCACCGAAGACTGTGAATGTTGAAGCCTCCCAGCAAGAGATGGAGGAAATTCTTAAGATAATTAAGAAGAGTGACTTCAATGTCGTTGAACAGCTGGGGCATACCCCCTCCAAGATCTCTATGTTATCACTGCTGCTGTGCTCAGAGGCCCATGCCGAGGCCCTGATTTCATTTATGAAGACGGCCCATGTGCCACAAGAGACATCTGCAGATCAATTCACTGACTGTGTGGCCAATTTGACAGCTGACAATGGTTTGGGTTTCTCGGATGTTGATCTCACCGCCAAGGGAAAGAACCACAATGATGCCCTGCATGTCTCCATAGAATGCAGGGGCACTACTCTTGCTCACGTGTTGGTGGACACCGGTTCTTCCCTGAATGTGTTGCCCAAGAAGGCCTTAGACCGGTTGGATTGTGAGGGCCTGGAGTTGAAACCTAGCAACATCATTGTCCGAGCCTTTGACAGGTCGAAGAGGATGGTTCATGGCGAGGTGGATATTCCGATTCGTGTTGGTTCCCAAGTCTTTGACTCAACGTTCTATGTGATGGATATTCGTCCGTCTTATTCCTGTTTGCTGGGTCGACCTTGGATTCACAAGGCTGGGGCAGTGACTTCCACTCTACACCAGAAGCTCAAGTACCCTGTCAGAGGGAAGATTGTTACAGTACAGGGGGAGGAGGAATATATGGTTAGTCATCTGAATTCATTCCGGTATATTGAGATCGACGGGGAGTTTATTGAAACCCCCTTTCAACATTTTGAAGAAGTACCTCCAACATTGGCGTCAGCTGAGACGGTAATTGAAGAAGACTTTCCTTTGAAGATGGCTTCCTTGAAGGACGCCCGGGCTGTAATTAAGAAGGGTGAATGTGCTAACTGGGGCAGGCTCCCTGATTTCACTCCTAAAACTGACAAGTTTGGACTGGGTTTTACTGCAGAGGCTCAGAGGGCTATATGCAAAGCTAGGATTGGAAGACCTCCCGTGATCATCACCAACCCGGGAGTGAATGCTATAGAAGGCGATGTGGAGGAATCAGAGTTCGATAGCTAGATCTACCCGACGACCGACGGTGGACCGAACAATTGGACTGCAAAAGATCACATACCTGTTACTTTTGTTACGCAGTAATGAATTCCTTTGTTTTAATTTGTAATGAACAATAAATTGAAACTTTATGGCCCGGTGTCTTACCCGGGGCACCGTTGGCTTCATTTGTGAGGGCCTATTAACTGTCATTTCCATATATCATGAATAAAGACATTGGACGTTTTTTCGCATTTCAAATATTGTGCTCCCTTTCTTTCTTTCCTTTCTTTATATTGCAAAACAGCTGTATTTACACACACTCACTCATACAGGTTCCAATCCACTCTGGATCTCACTGGTAACGACTCTGCTACTGCCAGTTATGACTTCGAAAATCCGATCAACTTAGCCGAAGCCGAAGGTGAAGATGATTGCGAAATGCCTGGCGAGCTTGCAAGACTGTTACTCCAGGAAGAGAGGGCCATTCAACCACATGAAGAGCCAGTGGAAACGGTAAATCTGGGTACTGAGGCGGACAAAAAGGAGGTTAAGATTGGTGCCAATCTGGAGCTCAGCGTGAAACAACGGTTGATTCAGATGTTGCATGATTATATGGAAATCTTCGCCTAGTCTTACGAAGACATTCCTGGGTTGGATACTGACATTGTAGTCCATCACTTTCCAACCAAGGAAGACTGCCCTCCGGTTAAGCAAAATGTCTGCCGCATGCGTCCAGAGATGTCCGAAAAGATCAAAGCTGAGGTTATGAAGCAATTCGATACCGGGTTTCTAGCAGTGACTTCTTACCCTCAATGGGTTGCCAATGTGGTGCCGGTACCGAAGAAAGATGGCAAGGTCAGAATGTGTGTTGACTACAGGGATCTGAACAGGGCAAGCCCCAAGGATGACTTCCCCCTACCTCACATTGATGTTCTGGTTGACAATACTGCGCATCACAAGGTGTTCTCCTTCATGGATGGGTTTTCAGGTTATAATCAGATCAAGATGGCTCCTGAAGACATGGAAAAGACTACCTTTGTTACTCAGTGGGGCACCTTCTGCTACAAGGTCATGCCATTCGGGTTGAAAAATGCAGGGGCAACCTACCAACGGGCCATGGTTGCTTTATTTCATGACATGATCCACCATGAGATAGAGGTACACTTTGACGATATGATTGCAAGGTCTCAAACTGAGGAGGAACACCTTGACCATCTACAAAAGTTATTTGACCGTCTGAAGTTGTACAAGCTGAGATTGAACCCGAATAAGTGCACCTTTGGGGTAAGATCTGGAAAATTGCTAGGCTTCGTCGTAAGCGAGAAAGGTATTCAAGTGAACCCTGCCAAGGTTAAAGCTATTCAAGAGATGCCAGTTCCTAAGACAGAGAAGAAAGTCAGAGGCTTTCTAGGACGTCTGAATTATATTGCCCGATTCATCTCGCACCTAACTGCTACTTGTGAACCAATCTTCAAGCTGCTGAAGAAAGATCATGTAGTACGTTGGAATGATGAATGTCAGGCCGCTTTTGACAGAATCAAAGAGTATCTCCAAGAACCACCCATTCTTATGCCACCGGTTGAAGGGAGACCTCTGATACTATACCTGACAGTACTTGACAACTCAATGGGGTGTGTGCTGGGGCAGCATGACGAGTCTGGCCGAAAAGAGCATGCCATTTATTACCTTAGCAAAAAGTTTACCGACTGTGAGACCCGATACTCACTACTCGAGAAAACTTGCTGCGCTTTGGTATGGGCTGCTCGCCGGCTGAGACAGTATATGCTGACTCACACTACTCTGTTGATTTCAAAGATGGATCCAATAAAGTACATATTTGAAAAGCCTGCTCTGTCTGGGAGAATAGCAAGATGGTGTAGCGATAAAAAATGTAGCGGGGTAAATCGGAGATCGAATTATTGATTAATTCGTCTCACAAAAGCAAGAGTCGCCACCGCGCTTTATTATTTCCAAGGGAAAAGGGAAAAGAGCGAAATAAAACCCTAAATATGCAATGTAAAATAATACTTTTTTAAAAGTAATGAAAATACAAGGCGTTTTTGAAAAGAGATCTATGGTTCGGGGGTTGGTTATACAGTGGGAAGGTATTAGCACCCAATGTATCTATAGTACTCTATAGGAACCTTTTGAAATATCTGTTTATTAAAATGTTCGTTTGATTAAAAATAAATTGTTTTGACCGAAAAGGGGTACGGACGGGTTTTTGAAGGTATGACGACCTAATGTCGAAGTTTTTGCTTAAAAGGTATGAGTTTTGAAAAGATCGATATTTGGGGAAAAAATTGTCTTAAGTTTTAATGAAATGCAAATGTTCGCGTGATTAGACTCGAGGACATGAAGTCAACAAGTTTAATCGTTTTTTCCCTTGGATTTAGACGTAAACGAAATAATCAAATAAAGATGAAATAAATCAAACTGAAAATCAGGTAGATAATGATTAAACCATAACAAAGATTAAATAACTTATTAAATGATGTGAACATGCATTTTTATATTTTTGTTTAATATTAATAACGCAAGAGAATTAATTAAATAAAATGTTTTTAAAGTTTCTATTTTTGTGTTTTTGTTTTTATATGTTTCTATTTTTATATTATTTTTAATATTAATATAAAGGTATTATTTTTAAGAGTCGTTACATAATTAAACTAAATTAAAACTTAAAGTTATTAGTTTAAATCTAATTAAAAAAAGAAAACTAACAATTATTAAACTAATCTTAAAGTTAAACTTAATAAAAAAGGTCAAATTATCTAAAATTGTTTTAATTAAATTATATCCATTTGATTAAGTTAATAATTAAACTAAATTATTAAAAATTCTAAAAAAAAGCAAAGGAAATCAAAATATAAAAAGACGTATCAAAGAAAAAAAAGGGTGGACAAGTAATTATATGGGCCAAAGGGGCTTAGGGGTCCAAAGCAGAAATAGAATGGGGAGGTGCCAAATGGAATTCGCTGGGCCTGGGCAGGGAACCGGGTTTAGGTCCAACATGTTTCATAATTGTTAGGGTTAACATTTGTTTAGTCAGTTGAATTAGGGATTAGGGTGTTTTGGAATATGCAGAACGGCGCTCCTTCGTCCTTGTTCATCTTCTTCGCTCTTGATTCATCTCCTTCCCCCTTCGCCTGAGTCTTGCCTGAGCTTTTCTCGCCCCAATGGCCACCAGCAATCTTCAACCTCCTCTTCCCTCTAGTCAAAGCGTTAGGGCGACAGTCACGGTACAATTTTCAATTTATTTCGTTAGGGTTTTGTTACGATTTGCATGTTATGATTTTACAACTTTTTTTGATTCTGACTTCTTGTTATTAATGGTTGTTGGAGGTGCTTGAAAGGAAGAGAGGGAGAAAGGTTACCTGGAGACGGAGGAGGAGCGGTTGAGGGAAACGCGCAGGAGGCCGAGGCGAGGAAGACAGTGACGCTGCCTGGTATTTCGTTCTTACTTCTTGCTTGCTTGCTGTGATTCTGTCGCCTTGTTGTATTAGCCTATGATGAATATTTGAGGCTTTATTGTATGCTTTTCCTCTTCTTCTTCTCGCCTTACTTATGTATGCTTCAATGTTGCCTTCGAATAATGTTCTTCTCTTCTTCTTCACTGTGATTTTGTTGCTTTCAGTTTCCTTTTTAATGGCCTATGATGATGTATTTCTGAGGCCTTCGTGTTTGGAAATTGGTTTTATGGTTTGGATGTTATGCTTGACATTCTTTGGGTATACTGGTTTTTTGGCTTGGCCATGGTTTAACAGGTTATGGAAACAGGTTTGGTTTAGGCCATGATGTTACGGTCTTGGTTTGAGACAGTAGGATTTTTTGGACAGGGTATTGATTGTTATGCAAATTATGGCCTTGGTTGGACAATTTTTGGTGTTTACTGGTTTTCCTTTAGGCCATATCGTTTATACTTTGCTTCAGGTTTGGCCTTTGTATGGATTGACAGGTTTTTGCCTTGAGACCTTGGTTACTGGTTTTGTATTTGTTTGACCATTTTTTGAAGGCTTCAAAACAGGTTTTTGATATTTGGCTTGGGACTTTTAGAATTGGTTTTTTATTTTTACAGTTTTGAGTGTGGAAGGCTTGAAGATAGGTTGTGAACTCTCTAATTTTTGAAGGGGGTTTGGGTTGTTATATTCGTTGGTTTGACATTTAGGTTATGTTATCAGGTTTTACATATTTTAACTATATCTCTGCCTTCTCTCTGCACATTACTGCTTCATCCAGTTTGTTGGTATTCTTTTCTATGCTTTCTTTTTCTTATGGGATGCTGCTACAGTTTTGTTTCTATTCCTTTTCTGCCTAAACCAAAAACCTGTAAAAACCAACTCTTCCTCTCTTCTCTCTCTTAAGTACAATTGAAAACATTAAAATGTAATGTACTTTATTTGTTCTGAAAAAGCACAATGCTGGAAAATGATGAGAATAGAAAATATACTTTGCTTGCACAAATGGTTTTAAACTGCACATTTGCTTCTCTTTGTCTTGCATGGTACAGCATGGGAGCCTTTGATTTTTGGCCTCTTCCTATATTTTGCATGTTTACGTTGGAATGCTTGTGTTGAAAATTTGCATATGCTGTTGCTTTATGCATTCTATTTGAAATATGCAGTTTGTGCATATGGTTTTAACTTTTGCAGTGGATTTTGAAAAATTGAGTTTATGCATATTTTTAACTTGTGCAGTTTATAATAAAAATGTGCAATTTGACAAAAGAATGAATTTGTGCATGTTTTTAAATTGTGCATTCATTTTTATCAATAAAAAATTCATCCCTTTTTGTGAACCGGGAGAAATCCCGTGATTTGCAAAAAGGGTAAAAAACTGATTCCAGCCGTTTGCTTTTAATGATGAACACTAAAATTAATTTTTTTTGCTTTTCATTATTTATTTATTTCTGACTTTTTCTTTTAATTCTTTTGCAGGTAAAATTAAATGATCATCAAAGAAGCATTTGATAGAAGATGAAGATTTAGAATTTAGAAAAAAAATTAGGATAGCTTTTATTTCATTTTAAACATTGTAAAAATATTTATTGTAAATACGTTGTAAATAAATACGGTATTTACACAACAATTGTACAATTAGAATAAAATGAATAAAATTCCAATATTTTATCAATTAATTCTTTTCTTCTTTCCAATTATTTATTTTATCATTTATAATTCTTTAAATTATATAATAACTGAAAATCAATTCCAATTATTTAAATTTAAAATGATAAATAATTAAATAAACATCATTGACCAATTAACTTCTCTTCAATTAATTATTTCATTATTTATAATTCTTCTAAATTATAATAAATGAAAATAAAATTTCAATTATTTAAACCTAGAACAATAAATAATTAAATAACATTGTTTGATCAATTAATAACCTTCTTTTCAAATATTTATTTTATATTTATAAATCTTTAAATTATATAATAACTGAAAAGAAAATTCCAATTATTTAAATTTAAGATAATGAATAATTAATAAACATTGTCTGATCAATTAATATACCTCTTTTCAAATATTTACTTTATTATTTATAAATATTTATATTATATAATAACTGAAAAAAATTCCAATTATTTAAATTTAAGATAATAAATAATTAATAAACATTGTCTGATCAATTAATAAACTTAGCGTTCAAAAATAATCAGCTCTCGACTTGAAAAAGTTATGAATTTTAAAATCAATAGATCAAAACGCTTGCAATATAATGATGCAGATGGGAGATGGTATCTTAGGTCAAAATTTGGGGTACAACAGCTGCCCCTATTTAAGTTTCTTCTATCTGGAGATATGAAGATTAAAATCTTCGTTTCGACGAGATTGAAGGTACTTAAATACATAATACGCAAATTTTTGTCCTAAGATACCGCCATTATGTTTGATATGAATGCAGTGATTGAATTCACAGAGAATGATATTGTATGAAACAAGACAATGCTGGAGAAATCAAACACCAACAAAACACAGAGACATGGATTATACACTACTGGGGAAACGAGCCATCGACTTCAAATGACAGACTCTTGACGGCGAATAAAATTGAGGGAATACGACCTCTGACCCTAACAAAGAAGGCATCTTGCATAGGCCATAAAACGAATTATTGACCCAAAAATAACATCGGAGAGCTCACAACTCAAGGTCAAAGATAGACAGAGAGTATCAAATTTCCTGATGATGGATTACTGACTTCGGAAGGTAATGATTCATGACAAGTTTCTCTGCGAGATTTCCCAAGATATACCAATCAAGGCTGAGATATAATAAGATTGTAGATACGCAAGTTGCCTCAAATAAAGAAGCTGCCACTCGCTGTCTTCCAAAAAATATTATGACATACAAGCTGCTCAAATAAAGAGGCTGCCACTTGCTGTCGTCTAGGGATGTCAATAACATACAAGCTGCTCAAATAAAGAAGCCGCCACTTGCTGTTTTCCAAGAAAATACCAATAACATACAAGCTGCTCAAATAAAGAGACTGCCACTCGCTGTATTCCAGAAAAATAATAACGTACAAGTTGCTCAAATAAAGAGACCGCTGCTTGCCGTTTTCCAAAAAATAATAATGTACAAGTTGCTCGTGAAGAGCTGCCACTTGTCATTTTCCAAAAATAATAACGTACAAGTTGCTCGTGAAGAGCTGCCGCTTGTCGTTTTCCAAAAATAATAACGTATAAGTTGCTCATGAAGAGACCGCCGCTTGTCGTTTTTCAAAATAATAATAACGTACAAGTTGCTCATGAAGAGACCGCCGCTTGTCGTTTTCCAAAATAATAACGTACAAGTTTCTCATGAAGAGCTGCCGCTTGTCGTTTTCCAAAAATAATAACGCACAAGTTGCTCGTGAAGAGCTGCCGCTTGTCGTTTTCCAAAAAATCATAATAACGAACAAGTTTCCCGTGAAGAGCTGCCGCTTGTCGTTTTCCAAAAATAATAACGTACAAGTTGCTCGTGAAGAGCTGCCGCTTGTCGTTTTCCAAAATAATAATAACGTACAAGTTGCTCATGAAGAGCTGCCGCTTGTCGTTTTCCAAAATAATAATAACGTACAAGTTGCTCGTGAAGAGCTGCCGCTTGTCGTTTTCCAAAATAACTCAGAAGGAAATTGCGATTATATTGGCAGAGAATAAAATCTTCGTCAAAGAGAATCATGAATCAATCCTTCCTGAGGAGATCACATACTTAGATGTGCAAAATAAAAGCACCATTCGTCTAGGTCGCGATTTCACTGGGGAAAATCATGAGATAGCCTATGCAAGAGACGACAACTTCATCCAGGAATAAACCAAAGAGAAAACAGTCAAACAAGACTCCAACCAATGAGAAAGTAACTCGATTGGGGGATTCATCCTATTCAAAAATGGACAAGGTAAGCTAAATCAAAAATCATCCACGAGGATTAGCTCAGTTAGGGAATTTAGAAAGGAAGCACATTTTCTGCTTAAGCTAACCTTCTACTTGGAAAGAAACATGTACGCTGTTTGAATAAACAAAGTACAACCCAAAATCAACGGCAAATGTGAATATGCATGCGTGATATAAGTGTAAATGAATAAATGAATGTTATGCTGACAAAACAAACAGACGGAATAACTTGAAGATAATAAGATGTCACAGCGTAATAGATACTTGGCCAATCTTGAAAAAGACAGAAAATAACTGGAACTGGAACCCCACAGCAACGTCGAAGCGTACCACGCTACACGGCTCAAGTCTTCTAAGGAGAAAAGCAAACAAATCCAATCTTTAATACCAAAAGACCCCTGGCATGAGACAAAGCGTACCACACTTCAGAAATTGCTCAAATAAAGGTAGCCAAAACAACGCTTAACCGGAACAACTGGGGAGTCACCAAACTTAGTACCACGAGAAACACAAGTTTACACAACCAACGCCTCATGACGATTTTGAAACAAAACACGTTCATCATGCAAGGATAAATTACTGTATTATTTTGCATTTCATGGCTTGACCATCCTCGGAACAACTGTCAATATTCCTTTCATTATTCACGACACATTTTTAAAAATAAGAATACTTTAAATGACTTTGTTTCAAATATTGCCGTAAAAATTAAAATTTTGCCCACAAAAGGTAAATGCTCAAATTTCATTAATAAGATGGTAGTTCGCTAACAACGCGACTCCAACGGTTTACAAAAGTTTGGGAATTAGTACATGAAAGAAAAGGTTACACAAAAACAATGATCACTATTCTCCCTAACAACTTCGAATTCCGAAATGGGTTCAAATGCCAAGACTGGTCTGACCAAAAGCTTGCCTAATCCGCCCCTTCGGGTTTTCAACTTAGAAAACTGTCAACTCAAACCTAAGCGAAATACTTCTTGACTGCATCGGCGTTCATGGAGCGCGGGAGCTCTTCACCGTCCATATTGGTAAGAATCAAGGCACCTCCAGAGAAAACTTTCTTAACGACATACGGTCCTTCATAATTCGGAGCCAACTTGCCCCTAGAATCAGGTTGGAAAGATAATATCTTCTTGAGCACAAGGTCACCTTCTCTGAACTCGCGTGGTCGAACCTTCTTATCAAAAGCCTTCTTCATTCTCTGCTGATATAATTGACCGTGACACAAAGCTGTCAATCTCTTTTCTTCAATTAAATTCAACTGATCATATCTACTTTGACACCATTCATCCTCAGAAAGTTTAGCTTCCATTAACACTCTCAGAGACGGAATCTCAACCTCCACGGGGAGTACTGCTTTCATACCGTAAACTAGGGAAAATGGGGTTGCGCCTGTTGAAATTTGAACTGAAGTACGGTATCCATGTAAAGCAAACAGAAGCATTTCATGCCAATCTTTATAAGTTACCACCATCTTCTGGACAATCTTCTTGATGTTCTTGTTAGCAGCCTCAACAACCCCATTCATCTTTGGTCTGTAAGGAGAAGAATTATGATGTTCGGTCTTGAACTCTTCACAAAGCTCTCTCATCATCTTGTTATTTAAATTCGAACCATTATCAATGATGATCTTGCTCGGGATACCGTATCGACAAATGATCTGATTCTTGATAAATCTGACTACCACCTGTCTGGTTACATTAGCATAAGATGCTGCTTCCACCCATTTAGTAAAATAATCGATCGCTACCAAGATGAAACGATGACCATTTGAAGCTTTGGGTTCAATCATTCCAATCATATCAATGCCCCACATAGATAAAGGCCAAGGTGAAGAGATAACGTTGAGGATGGTCGGTGGCACATGTATCTTGTCCGCATAAATCTGGCATTTATGACATTCTTCACATATTCGCAGCAATCAGATTCCATTGTCCTCCAATAGTAACCAGCTCTCAACATCTTTCTAGCCACCGCATGTCCGTTGGCATGAGTGCCAAAGGATCCCTCATGTACTTCTTGCATCAGCATGTCTGCTTCATGTCTGTCTACACATCTGAGCAAGACCATGTCATAGTTCCTCTTATATGATACTTCTTCATTGAGGAAGAAACTGCTTGCCAATCTTCTCAACGTCTTCCTATCTTTATTGGATGCCCCAGGCGGGTACTCTTGAGTTTGAAGAACACGTTTAATGTCATAGAACCACGGTTTGTCTTCAGTAACCTCTTCTGCTGAGAACACATGAGCAGGTCTATCAAGGCGCATAACCCGGATTGTAGGCACGTCGTTCCAACCATTCACTTGAAACATTGAAGACAAAGTAGCTAAAGCATCAGCCATTTGGTTTTCATCTCTAGGGATATGATGTAATTCCACTTTGTTGAAGAAAGTTAACAATCTTCTAGCATAGTCTCTGTAAGGGATCAAACCCGGATGACGAGTCTCCCATTCTCCTTTGATTTGATTAATTACCAATGCCGAATCTCCGTAAATATCAAGAATCTTAATCCTTAGATCCACTACTTCTTCGAGACCCATAATACATGCCTCGTACTCAGCCATGTTGTTCGTGCAGTCAAACTTCAATCTTGCCGTGAACGGGATATGAGTACCTCGGGGAGTGACGATGATTGCCCCAATTCCATTTCCATAAGAATTCACAGCTCCGTCAAAATTCAAACCCCAATGGGATTCGGGATCAGGTCCTTCTTCGGGTAATGGCTCTTCACAATCTTTAGCTTTCAAGTACATAACATCTTCATCCGGGAAATCAAACTTGATGGATTGATAATCTTCAATTGGTTGGTGAGCCAAATGATCGGCTAAAATACTCCCTTTGATTGCTTTCTGAGTGTGATACTCAATGTCATATTCAGATAACAACATCTGCCAACGGGCTATTCTTCCAGATAAGGCGGGCTTCTCAAAGATATACTTGATCGGATCCATTTTGGAGATCAACCAAGTGGTGTGGTTAATCATATACTGGCGCAGACGGCGAGCAGCCCAAGCTAAAGCACAACAGGTTTTTTCAAGCAATGAGTATCAAGACTCACAGTCTGTGAATTTCTTACTCAGATAATATAAGGCATGTTCCTTTCTTTCAGTCTCATCTTGTTGACCAAGCTCACATCCCATGGAATCTTCCAATATAGACAGGTACATAATCAAAGGTCTTCCTTCCACCGGAGGAATCAAAATGGGAGGTTCAAGAAAATATTCTTTGATGCTATCAAAAGCTCTCTGACAATCTTCTGTCCACACATATCCTTGGTTCTTTCTGAGAAGCTTGAAAATCGGCCCACAGGTAGCACTCATGTGAGATATAAATCTAGAAATATAATTCAATCTCCATAGGAATCCTCTTACTTGTTTTTCCGTCTTGGGTGCGGGCATTTCCTGAATAGCTTTGACTTTATCAGGATCTACCTCAATACCTTTCTGACTGACAATGAAACCCAGAAGTCTTCCAGAACGAACACCAAAAGTGCACTTGTTGGGATTCAGACGGAGTTTATACTTTCTCAAACGCTTGAATAACTTCAATAAATGTTCCAAATGATCTTCTTCAGTTTGTGATTTGGCAATCATGTCATCTACATACACTTCTATCTCTTTGTGCATCATATCATGGAACAAAGCAGTCATGGCTCTTTGGTATGTTGCACCAGCATTCCTCAGACCAAACGGCATAACCCGATAACAAAAGGTTCCCCATGGTGTAATGAAAGCTGTCTTCTCCATATCTTCTGGTGCCATCTTGATTTGATTGTAACCAGAGAAACCATCCATGAAAGAAAAGACTTTGAACTTGGCGGTACTGTCGACCAATACGTCAATGTGCGGTAATGGGAAGTCATCCTTTGGGCTAGCTCTATTCAGATCTCTATAGTCTACACACATCCGAACTTTGCCATCTTTCTTAGCAACAGGCACTATATTGGCTAACCATTAGGGATAGACCGATGTGACCAGGAAACCTGCATTAATCTGCTTTTGAACTTCTTCTTTGATCTTGTCAGCCATATCGGGACGAGTCCTTCTCAACTTCTGCTTAATCGGCGGACACTCAGGTCTCAACGGTAAACGATGCTCCACAATATCGTTGTCCAAACCTGGCATATCTTGGTAGGACCAAGCAAACACATCAACATACTCTTTGAGAAGCTCCAACATTTTCTGTTTGACTTCTGGGATAAGCAATGCTCCGACCTTAACTTCCTTTTTATCTTCTTCATCACTCAAATTGATCAACTCTACAGGTTCTTCAAATGGCTGAATAGTCTTTTCATCATGCTCAAGCAAACGGGAAACTTCAATAGGAATCTCTTCACTATCCTCTTCTTCGGCTCTGAACACAGGGAATTCAAAGTTGGGAGAGGGCATAGGATCATTGTTTTCAATGGTTAAGTTATGGATTAATCTGCACATATGATTATGCTTTATTTTAGAAATCGATTAATATAGATGTTGTATAAATGCAACAAAATATTATTATATTTTCCTATTACTACCAATTAATTTTCATTACTATTTCCCAGAAAAAATGAAAAATAAAACAGTAGTGGACAAAATAACATTTTTATTCATTGAAGGGAAATACTTGAAACAAAGAGCCCAGACATTTCTCTTTTGCCTTGGGCAGAGCAAAAGGATTTATTTTCATCATAGCCCGACACAAATACTTTTCGCCTTGGGCAGAGCGAAAGTTTTCAAAAAACCAAAACAAAACATTACTCGGAAATGTGCATCACAACAGGAATATCAACAACAATCCAGTTCTGGCAAGCCACTCCACGCGTTACAAAATCGGGTAAATCCTCTTCATAATCGTCTCCTATTATGGCATCAACCTCAGGAGGAGTCGGATGGATGAAACCTGCGCTTCGGAAAACCTCTTGAATCAGACGAGTAACCACTTCCTGCTTGACTCTCGCAGACACGGGACGAAAACCAAGACCTTCTCCAGATTTGTTCTCGGGCAAAGTCAGCACCTGGCCCCAACCTTCAGCCGAACCACTTTCAACCACTCGTCGCGCATCCTCAAAAGACGAAATAGATGTCCCTTGCTTCTTCACCTCATTCTTAGCAACAAATAGAGCTTGGAATTGGGTTCCAACATCCTCATCAGCATCAATAAAAGAGAAAGATGACAAATGGCTTACCACCATAGCCTGCTCTCCACCAATCATTACCAGCTTTCCATGCCTTACAAACTTCAATCTCTGATGGAGCGTGGAAGTGACTGCCCCTGCATCATGGATCCATGGACGACCCAATAGGCAACTGTAGGCAGCACGAATATCCATTACTTGAAAAGTGATCTGAAAAGTATGAGGACCAATTACTATAGGAAGATCCACTTCACAAATGACAATCTTCCTAGAACCATCAAACGCTTTGACAATTACTCCACTAGGTCTCATGGGAGCACCTGGATGTGAGAGTCGAGACAATGTAGTTTTGGGCATTACATTTAACGACGAACCTGTATCTACCAACACACTTGACAAGGTATCATTTCCACAACTTATTGAGATATGCAACGCCATATTATGGTTCCTTCCCTCCCCCGGAAGCTCTTCATCACTGAAACCAAGATTGTTACACGAAGTAATATTTCCCACAATTCCATCAAATTGGTCAACCGTCACATCATGATCCACGAATGCCTGGTCCAAGACCTTCATCAAAGCTTCTCTATGGGCACCAGAATCTCTCAGTAAAGCAAGCAAAGAAATCTTGGAAGGAGTTTGCAAAAGTTGGTCCACAATCTTATATTCACTTCTCTTGATAAGCTTCAGAATCTCATCATCCTCAGGATGTGGGATAGGTTCATTGGATCGGCCTATCTCAACCCTCGGTTCAACATTTCTCGCTGGAATTTCTTCCGGTATGGGCCTCTTGACTTGAACTTCTGGTCTCTTCAAAGGTACTGCTACAAAGACACGTCCACTTCTCGTAACTCTACTCACATCAGCAATGTTAACAAAAGACGGTCTTGTTGGTATATGGACTTCTACCCCATTCTCAATCATTATGGAATTATACTTATACGGTATAGCTTGGTCTGAGTTGTAAGGCACAAGACCAGGTGGGTAAATGGTCAAAGGAGCAACAGGTGCTGTCTGACTGTCGTAAACGATCTCTACTGATTCAGGCAAATTGAATTGTGGTATTATAACATTCACTTCATCCTCCAGATTTCTGTCATATGTAATAGTGATAACTCTCTGGTCTAATAACTTTTGAATATCCTCCTTCACAATAGGGCAGTAAACCTCTCTTGAACAAAATTCACAAACATCATAATCATGCTGATGCCTAACAAAGGCAAGTCTTCTTAAACTCTGATGTAACCTGACCAACGACTCTCTTATGTGTTCAACTTGAAAAACTCGAAACTTTCCCGGACAACCTTCCACCATATTCACTGAAGCTGCCCCATGTCGAGGCAAAGGATTATCTCTAACATTTGGGTTAACATCCTTGAAAGACAAAATACCATTCTTAATCAACCTCTGCACGTCCGCCTTCAGAGCAAAACAATTTTCAAGGTTGTGCCCCGGCGACCCTTGATGATATTCATAAAACTGATCTGCCTTGTACCACGGAGAAGTACTATTCGGTGCGAAAGGAGGAGGCTTCTTCGTTATGAGGTTCTTTCTGATAAGAGCAGGGAACAATTCAGTATAAGTCATAGGAATGGCATCGAACTGCGGTTTTCTTGGTGAATGGTTCTGGTTGTTGAATGGATAAGCCTGTTGTCGAGGCTGCTGCCAAAATGGCCATTCTTGAGTTGGTGGTCTTTGATGAGCTGGGGTCATCAAAGCCGGGCGGACAGCCGGAGTGACTTCCGCAACGTGTGAGTAACCTCTCCTCGGTCTCCCTGGGAACAATGCGCTGACATCCTGTTCTTTTCTTTTTGGGAAAACACTTCCAAACTTCTTAGTACTGCTAGACGGACTTCCTTCTTTAACCAAACGCCCTTCACGAATCCCTTCCTCTAACCGCATGCCCATGCTTACCATTTCGGTGAAGTCACTGGGTGCACTGGCAATCATTCTTTCATAGTAAAAGGAACCTAAAGTCACTGCTGCTGTGCTCAGAGGCCCATGCCGAGGCCCTGATTTCATTTATGAAGACGGCCCATGTGCCACAAGAGACATCTGCAGATCAATTCACTGACTGTGTGGCCAATTTGACAGCTGACAATGGTTTGGGTTTCTCGGATGTTGATCTCACCGCCAAGGGAAAGAACCACAATGATGCCCTGCATGTCTCCATAGAATGCAGGGGCACTACTCTTGCTCACGTGTTGGTGGACACCGGTCCTTCCCTGAATGTGTTGCCCAAGAAGGCCTTAGACCGGTTGGATTGTGAGGGCCTGGAGTTGAAACCTAGCAACATCATTGTCCGAGCCTTTGACGGGTCGAAGAGGATGGTTCATGGCGAGGTGGATATTCCGATTCGTGTTGGTTCCCAAGTCTTTGACTCAACGTTCTATGTGATGGATATTCGTCCGTCTTATTCCTGTTTGCTGGGTAGACCTTGGATTCACAAGGCTGGGGCAGTGACTTCCACTCTACACCAGAAGCTCAAGTACCCTGTCAGAGGGAAGATTGTTACAGTACAGGGGGAGGAGGAATATATGGTTAGTCATCTGAATTCATTCCGGTATATTGAGATCGACGGGGAGTTTATTGAAACCCCCTTTCAACATTTTGAAGAAGTACCTCCAACATTGGCGTCAGCTGAGACGGTAATTGAAGAAGACTTTCCTTTGAAGATGGCTTCCTTGAAGGACGCCCGGGCTGTAATTGAGAAAGGTGAATGTGCTAACTGGGGCAGGCTCCCTGATTTCACTCCTAAAACTGACAAGTTTGGACTGGGTTTTACTGCAGAGGCTCAGAGGGCTATATGCAAAGCTAGGATTGGAAGACCTCCCGTGATCATCACCAACCCGGGAGTGAATGCTATAGAAGGCGATGTGGATGAATCAGAGTTCGATAGCTAGATCTACCTGACGACCGACGGTGGACCGAACAATTGGACTGCAAAAGATCACATACCTGTTACTTTTGTTACGCAGTAATGAATTCCTTTGTTTTAATTTGTAATGAACAATAAATTGAAACTTTATGGCCCGGTGTCTTACCCGGGGCACCGTTGGCTTCATTTGTGAGGGCCTATTAACTGTCATTTCCATATATCATGAATAAAGACATTGGACGTTTTTTCGCATTTCAAATCTTGTGCTCCCTTTCTTTCTTTCCTTTCTTTATATTGCAAAACAGCTGTATTTACACACACTCACTCATACAGGTTCCAATCCACTCTGGATCTCACTGGTAACGAATCTGCTACTGCCAGTTATGACTTCGAAAATCTGATCAACTTAGCCGAAGCCGAAGGTGAAGATGATTGCGAAATGCCTGGCGAGCTTGCAAGACTGTTACTCCAGGAAGAGAGGGCCATTCAACCACATGAAGAGCCAGTGGAAACGGTAAATCTGGGTACTGAGGCGGACAAAAAGGAGGTTAAGATTGGTGCCAATCTGGAGCTCAGCGTGAAACAACGGTTGATTCAGATGTTGCATGATTATATGGAAATCTTCGCCTGGTCTTACGAAGACATGCCTGGGTTGGATACTGACATTGTAGTCCATCACTTGCCAACCAAGGAAGACTGCCCTCCGGTTAAGCAAAATGTCTGCCGCATGCGTCCAGAGATGTCCGAAAAGATCAAAGTTGAGGTTATGAAGCAATTCGATGCCGGGTTTCTAGCAGTGACTTCTTACCCTCAATGGGTTGCCAATGTGGTGCCGGTACCGAAGAAAGATGGCAAGGTCAGAATGTGTGTTGACTACAGGGATCTGAACAGGGCAAGCCCCAAGGATGACTTCCCCTACCTCACATTGATGTTCTGGTTGACAATACTGCGCATCACAAGGTGTTCTCCTTCATGGATGGGTTTTCAGGTTATAATCAGATCAAGATGGCTCCTGAAGACATGGAAAAGACTACCTTTGTTACTCAGTGGGGCACCTTCTGCTACAAGGTCATGCCATTCGGGTTGAAAAATGCAGGGGCAACCTACCAACGGGCCATGGTTGCTTTATTTCATGACATGATCCACCATGAGATAGAGGTACACTTTGACGATATGATTGCAAGGTCTCAAACTGAGGAGGAACACCTTGACCATCTACAAAAGTTGTTTGACCGTCTGAAGTTGTACAAGCTGAGATTGAACCCGAATAAGTGCACCTTTGGGGTAAGATCTGGAAAATTGCTAGGCTTCGTCGTAAGCGACAAAGGTATTCAAGTGGACCCTGCCAAGGTTAAAGCTATTCAAGAGATGCCAGTTCCTAAGACAGAGAAGGAAGTCAGAGGCTTTCTAGGACGTCTGAATTATATTGCCCGATTCATCTCGCACCTAACTGCTACTTGTGAACCAATCTTCAAGCTGCTGAAGAAAGATCATGTAGTACGTTGGAATGATGAATGTCAGGCCGCTTTTGACAGAATCAAAGAGTATCTCCAAGAACCACCCATTCTTATGCCACCGGTTAAAGGGAGACCTCTGATACTATACCTGACAGTACTTGACAACTCAATGGGGTGTGTGCTGGGGAAGCATGGCGAGTCTGGCCGAAAAGAGCATGCCATTTATTACCTTAGCAAAAAGTTTACCGACTGTGAGACCCGATACTCACTACTCGAGAAAACTTGTTGCGCTTTGGTATGGGCTGCTCGCCGGCTGAGACAGTATATGCTGACTCACACTACTCTGTTGATTTCAAAGATGGATCCAATAAAGTACATATTTGAAAAGCCTGCTCTGTCTGGGAGAATAGCAAGATGGTGTAGCGATAAAAAATGTAGCGGGGTAAATCAGAGATCGAATTATTGATTAATTCGTCTCACAAAAGCAAGAGTCGCCACCGCGCTTTATTATTTCCAAGGGAAAAGGGAAAAGAGCGAAATAAAACCCTAAATATGCAATGTAAAATAATACTTTTTTAAAAGTAATGAAAATACAAGGCGTTTTTGAAAAGAGATCTATGGTTCGGGGGTTGGTTATACAGTGGGAAGGTATTAGCACCCAATGTATCTATAGTACTCTATAGGAACCTTTTGAAATATCTGTTTATTAAAATGTTCGTTTGATTAAAAATAAATTGTTTTGGCCGAAAAGGGGTACGGACGGGTTTTTGAAGGTATGACGACCTAATGTCGAAGTTTTTGCTTAAAAGGTATGAGTTTTGAAAAGATCGATATTTGGGGAAAAAATTGTCTTAAGTTTTAATGAAATGCAAATGTTCGCGTGATTAGACTCGAGGACATGAAGTCAACAAGTTTAATCGTTTTTTCCCTTGGATTTAGACGTAAACGAAATAATCAAATAAAGATGAAATAAATCAAACTGAAAATCAGGTAGATAATGATTAAACCATAACAAAGATTAAATAACTTATTAAATGATGTGAACATGCATTTTTATATTTTTGTTTAATATTAATAACGCAAGAGAATTAATTAAATAAAATGTTTTTAAAGTTTCTATTTTTGTGTTTTTGTTTTTATATGTTTCTATTTTTATATTATTTTTAATATTAATATAAAGGTATTATTTTTAAGAGTCGTTACATAATAAAACTAAATTAAAACTTAAAGTTATTAGTTTAAATCTAATTAAAAAAAGAAAACTAACAATTATTAAACTAATCTTAAAGTTAAACTTAATAAAAAAGGTCAAATTATCTAAAATTGTTTTAATTAAATTATATCCATTTTATTAAGTTAATAATTAAACTAAATTATTAAAAATTCTAAAAAAAAGCAAAGGAAATCAAAATATAAAAAGACGTATCAAAGAAAAAAAAGGGTGGACAAGTAATTATATGGGCCAAAGGGGCTTAGGGGTCCAAAGCAGAAATAGAATGGGGAGGTGCCAAATGGAATTCGCTGGGCCTGGGCAGGGAACCGGGTTTAGGTCCAACATATTTCATAATTGTTAGGGTTAACATTTGTTTAGTCAGTTGAATTAGGGATTAGGGTGTTTTGGAATATGCAGAACGGCGCTCCTTCGTCCTTGTTCATCTTCTTCGCTCTTGATTCATCTCCTTCCCCCTTCGCCTGAGTCTTGCCTGAGCTTTTCTCGCCCCAATGGCCACCAACAATCTTCAACCTCCTCTTCCCTCTAGTCAAAGTGTTAGGGCGACAGTCACGGTACAATTTTCAATTTATTTCGTTAGGGTTTTGTTACGATTTGCATGTTATGATTTTACAACTTTTTTTGATTCTGACTTCTTGTTATTAATGGTTGTTGGAGGTGCTTGAAAGGAAGAGAGGGAGAAAGGTTACCTGGAGACGGAGGAGGAGCGGTTGAGGGAAACGCGCAGGAGGCCGAGGCGAGGAAGACAGTGACGCTGCCTGGTATTTCGTTCTTACTTCTTGCTTGCTTGCTGTGATTCTGTCGCCTTGTTGTATTAGCCTATGATGAATGTTTGAGGCTTTACTGTATGCTTTTCCTCTTCTTCTTCTCGCCTTACTTCTGTATGCTTCAATGTTGCCTTCGAATAATGTTCTTCTCTTCTTCTTCACTGTGATTTTGTTGCTTTCAGTTTCCTTTTTAATGGCCTATGATGATGTATTTCTGAGGCCTTCGTGTTTGGAAATTGGTTTTATGGTTTGGATGTTATGCTTGACATTCTTTGGGTATACTGGTTTTTTGGCTTGGCCATGGTTTAACAGGTTATGGAAACAGGTTTGGTTTAGGCCATGATGTTACGGTCTTGGTTTGAGACAGTAGGCTTTTTTGGACAGGGTATTGATTGTTATGCAGATTATGGCCTTGGTTGGATAGTTTTTGGTGTTTACTGGTTTTCCTTTAGGCCATATCGTTTATACTTTGCTTCAGGTTTGGCCTTTGTATGGATTGACAGGTTTTTTCCTTGAGACCTTGGTTACTGGTTTTGTATTTGTTTGACCATTTTTTGAAGGCTTCAAAACAGGTTTTTGATATTTGGCTTGGGACTTTTAGAATTGGTTTTTTATTTTTACAGTTTTGAGTGTGGAAGGCTTGAAGATAGGTTGTGAACTCTCTAATTTTTGAAGGGGGTTTGTGTTGTTATATTCGTTTGTTTGACATTTAGGTTATGTTATCAGGTTTTACATATTTTAACTATATCTCTGCCTTCTCTCTGCACATTACTGCTTCATCCAGTTTGTTGGTATTCTTTTCTATGCTTTCTTTTTCTTATGGGATGCTGCTACAGTTTTGTTTCTATTCCTTTTCTGCCTAAACCAAAAACCTGTAAAAACCAACTCTTCCTCTCTTCTCTCTCTTAAGTACAATTGAAAACATTAAAATGTAATGTACTTTATTTGTTCTGAAAAAGCACAATGCTGGAAAATGATGAGAATAGAAAATATACTTTGCTTGCACAAATGGTTTTAAACTGCACATTTGCTTCTCTTTGTCTTGCATGGTATAGCATGGGAGCCTTTGATTTTTGGCCTCTTCCTATATTTTGCATGTTTACGTTGGAATGCTTGTGTTGAAAATTTGCATATGCTGTTGCTTTATGCATTCTATTTGAAATATGCAGTTTGTGCATATGGTTTTAACTTTTGCAGTGGATTTTGAAAAATTGAGTTTATGCATATTTTTAACTTGTGCAGTTTATAATAAAAATGTGCAATTTGACAAAAGAATGAATTTGTGCATGTTTTTAAATTGTGCATTCATTTTTATCAATAAAAAATTCATCCCTTTTTGTGAACCGGGAGAAATCCCGTGATTTGCAAAAAGGGTAAAAAACTGATTCCAGCCGTTTGCTTTTAATGATGAACACTAAAATTAATTTTTTTTGCTTTTCATTATTTATTTATTTCTGACTTTTTCTTTTAATTCTTTTGCAGGTAAAATTAAATGATCATCAAAGAAGCATTTGATAGAAGATGAAGATTTAGAATTTAGAAAAAAAATTAGGATAGCTTTTATTTCATTTTAAACATTGTAAAAATATTTATTGTAAATACGTTGTAAATAAATACGGTATTTACACAACAATTGTACAATTAGAATAAAATGAATAAAACTCCAATATTTTATCAATTAATTCTTTTCTTCTTTCCAATTATTTATTTTATCCTTTATAATTCTTTAAATTATATAATAACTGAAAATCAATTCCAATTATTTAAATTTAAAATGATAAATAATTAAATAAACATCATTGACCAATTAACTTCTCTTCAATTAATTATTTCATTATTTATAATTCTTCTAAATTATAATAACTGAAAATAAAATTTCAATTATTTAAACCTAGAACAATAAATAATTAAATAACATTGTTTGATCAATTAATAACCTTCTTTTCAAATATTTATTTTATTATTTATAAATCTTTAAATTATATAATAACTGAAAAGAAAATTCCAATTATTTAAATTTAAGATAATGAATAATTAATAAACATTGTCTGATCAATTAATATACCTCTTTTCAAATATTTACTTTATTATTTATAAATATTTATATTATATAATAACTGAAAAAAATTCCAATTATTTAAATTTAAGATAATAAATAATTAATAAACATTGTCTGATCAATTAATAAACTTAGCGTTCAAAAATAATCAGCTCTCGACTTGAAAAAGTTATGAATTTTAAAATCAATAGATCAAAACGCTTGCAATATAATGATGCAGATGGGAGATGGTATCTTAGGTCAAAATTTAGGGTACAACAACTGCCCCTATTTAAGTTTCTTCTATCTGGAGATATGAAGATTAAAATCTTCGTTTCGACGAGATTGAAGGTACTTAAATACATAATACGCAAATTTTTGTCCTAAGATACCGCCATTATGTTTGATATGAATGCAGTGATTGAATTCACAGAGAATGATATTGTATGAAACAAGACAATGCTGGAGAAATCAAACACCAACAAAACACAGAGACATGGATTATACACTACTGGGGAAAGGAGCCATCGACTTCAAATGACAGACTCTTGACGGCGAATAAAATTGAGGGAATACGACCTCTGACCCTAACAAAGAAGGCATCTTGCATAGGCCATAAAACGAATTATTGACCCAAAAATAACATCGGAGAGCTCACAACTCAAGGTCAAAGATAGACAGAGAGTATCAAATTTCCTGATGATGGATTACTGACTTCGGAAGGTAATGATTCATGACAAGTTTCTCTGCGAGATTTCCCGAGATATACCAATCAAGGCTGAGATATAATAAGATTGTAGATACGCAAGTTGCCTCAAATAAAGAAGCTGCCACTCGCTGTCTTCCAAAAAATATTATGACATACAAGCTGCTCAAATAAAGAGGCTGCCACTTGCTGTCGTCTAGGGATGTCAATAACATACAAGCTGCTCAAATAAAGAAGCCGCCACTTGCTGTTTTCCAAGAAAATACCAATAACATACAAGCTGCTCAAATAAAGAGACTGCCACTCGTTGTATTCCAGAAAAATAATAACGTACAAGTTGCTCAAATAAAGAGACCGCCGCTTGCCGTTTTCCAAAAAATAATAATGTACAAGTTGCTCGTGAAGAGCTGCCACTTGTCGTTTTCCAAAAATAATAACGTACAAGTTGCTCGTGAAGAGCTGCCGCTTGTCGTTTTCCAAAAATAATAACGTACAAGTTGCTCATGAAGAGACCGCCGCTTGTCGTTTTTCAAAATAATAATAATGTACAAGTTGCTCATGAAGAGACTGCCGCTTGTCGTTTTCCAAAATAATAACGTACAAGTTGCTCATGAAGAGCTGCCGCTTGTCGTTTTCCAAAAATAATAACGCACAAGTTGCTCGTGAAGA
This sequence comes from Vicia faba, assembly GCA_948472305.1. NCBI lineage: Eukaryota > Viridiplantae > Streptophyta > Magnoliopsida > Fabales > Fabaceae > Vicia > Vicia faba. The sequence continues at coordinate 99,788,754 of OX451735.1, read as the reverse complement.
GCTGCCGCTTGTCGTTTTCCAAAAAATCATAATAACGCACAAGTTTCCCGTGAAGAGCTGCCGCTTGTCGTTTTCCAAAAATAATAACGTACAAGTTGCTCGTGAAGAGCTGCCGCTTGTCATTTTCCAAAATAATAATAACGTACAAGTTGCTCATGAAGAGCTGCCGCTTGTCGTTTTCCAAAATAATAATAACGTACAAGTTGCTCGTGAAGAGCTGCCGCTTGTCGTTTTCCAAAATAAATCAGAAGGAAATTGCGATTATACTGGCAGAGAATAAAATCTTTGTCAAAGAGAATCATGAATCAATCCTTCTTGAGGAGATCACATACTTAGATGTGCAAAATAAAAGCACCATTCGTCTAGGTCGCGATTTCACTGGGGAAAATCATGAGATAGCCTATGCAAGAGACGACAACTTCATCCAGGAATAAACCAAAGAGAAAACAGTCAAACAAGACTCCAACCAATGAGAAAGTAACTCGATTGGGGGATTCATCCTATTCAAAAATGGACAAGGTAAGCTAAATCAAAAATCATCCACGAGGATTAGCTCAGTTAGGGAATTTAGAAAGGAAGCACATTTTCTGCTTAAGCTAACCTTCTACTTGGAAAGAAACATGTACGCTGTTTGAATAAACGAAGTACAACCCAAAATCAACGGCAAATGTGAATATGCATGCGTGATATAAGTGTAAATGAATAAATGAATGTTATGCTGACAAAACAAACAGACGGAATAACTTGAAGATAATAAGATGTCACAGTGTAATAGATACTTGGCCAATCTTGAAAAAGACAGAAAATAACTGGAACTGGAACCCCACAGCAACGTCGGAGCGTACCACGCTACACGGCTCAAGTCTTCTAAGGAGAAAAGCAAACAAATCCAATCTTTAATACCAAAAGACCCCTGGAATGAGACAAAGCGTACCACACTTCAGAAATTCCCCAAATAAAGGTAGCCAAAACAACGCTTAACCGGAACAACTGGGGAGTCACCAAACTTAGTACCACGAGAAACACAAGTTTACACAACCAACGCCTCATGACGATTTTGAAACAAAACACGTTCATCATGCAAGGATAAATTACTGTATTATTTTGCATTTCATGGCTTGACCATCCTCGGAACAACTGTCAATATTCCTTTCATTATTCACGACACATTTTTAAAAATAAGAATACTTTAAATGACTTTGTTTCAAATATTGCCGTAAAAATTAAAATTTTGCCCACAAAAGGTAAATGCTCAAATTTCATTAATAAGATGGTAGTTCGCTAACAACGCGACTCCAACGGTTTACAAAAGTTTGGGAAATAGTACATGAAAGAAAAGGTTACACAAAAACAATGATCACTATTCTCCCTAACAACTTCGAATTCCGAAATGGGTTCAAATGACAAGACTGGTCTGACCAAAAGCTTGCCTAATCCGCCCCTTCGGGTTTTCAACTTAGAAAACTGTCAACTCAAACCTAAGCGAAATACTTCTTGACTGCATCGGCGTTCATGGAGCGCGGGAGCTCTTCACCGTCCATATTGGTGAGAATCAAGGCACCTCTAGAGAAAACTTTCTTAACGACATACGGTCCTTCATAATTCGGAGCCAACTTGCCCCTAGAATCAGGTTGGAAAGATAATATCTTCTTGAGCACAAGGTCACCTTCTCTGAACTCGCGTGGTCGAACCTTCTTATCAAAAGCCTTCTTCATTCTCTGCTGATATAATTGACCGTGACACAAAGCTGTCAATCTCTTTTCTTCAATTAAATTCAACTGATCATATCTACTTTGACACCATTCAGCCTCAGAAAGTTTAGCTTCCATTAACACTCTCAGAGACGGAATCTCAACCTCCACGGGGAGTACTGCTTTCATACCGTAAACTAGGGAAAATGGGGTTGCGCCTGTTGAAATTTGAACTGAAGTACGGTATCCATGTAAAGCAAACGGAAGCATTTCATGCCAATCTTTATAAGTTACCACCATCTTCTGGACAATCTTCTTGATGTTCTTGTTAGCAGCCTCAACAGCCCCATTCATCTTCGGTCTGTAAGGAGAAGAATTATGATGTTCGGTCTTGAACTCTTCACAAAGCTCTCTCATCATCTTGTTATTTAAATTTGAACCATTATCAATGATGATCTTGCTCGGGATACCGTATCGACAAATGATCTGATTCTTGATAAATCTGACTACCACCTGTCTGGTTACATTAGCATAAGATGCTGCTTCCACCCATTTAGTAAAATAATCGAACGCTACCAAGATGAAACGATGACCATTTGAAGCTTTGGGTTCAATCATTCCAATCATATCAATGCCCCACATAGATAAAGGCCAAGGTGAAGAAATAACGTTGAGGATGGTCGGTGGCACATGTATCTTGTCCGCATAAATCTGGCATTTATGACATTCTTCACATATTCGCAGCAATCAGATTCCATTGTCCTCCAATAGTAACCAGCTCTCAACATCTTTCTAGCCACCGCATGCCCGTTGGCATGAGTGCCAAAGGATCCCTCATGTACTTCTTGCATCAGCATGTCTGCTTCATGTCTGTCTACACATCTGAGCAAGACCATGTCATAGTTCCTCTTATATAATACTTCTTCATTGAGGAAGAAACTGCTTGCCAATCTTCTCAACGTCTTCCTATCTTTATTGGATGCCCCAGGCGGGTACTCTTGAGTTTGAAGAACACGTTTAATGTCATAGAACCACGGTTTGTCGTCAGTAACCTCTTCTGCTGAGAACACATGAGCAGGTCTATCAAGGCGCATAACCCGGATTGTAGGCACGTCGTTCCAACCATTCACTTGAAACATTGAAGACAAAGTAGCTAAAGCATCAGCCATTTGGTTTTCATCTCTAGGGATATGATGTAATTCCACTTTGTTGAAGAAAGTTAACAATCTTCTAGCATAGTCTCTGTAAGGGATCAAACCCGGATGACGAGTCTCCCATTCTCCTTTGATTTGATTAATTACCAATGCCGAATCTCCGTAAATATCAAGAATCTTAATCCTTAGATCCACTACTTCTTCGAGACCCATAATACATGCCTCGTACTCAGCCATGTTGTTCGTGCAGTCAAACTTCAATCTTGCCGTGAACGGGATATGAGTACCTCGGGGAGTGACGATGATTGCCCCAATTCCATTTCCATAAGATTTCACAGCTCCGTCAAAAATCAAACCCCAATGGGATTCGGGATCAGGTCCTTCTTCGGGTAATGGCTCTTCACAATCTTTAGCTTTCAAGTACATAACATCTTCATCCGGAAAATCAAACTTGATGGATTGATAATCTTCAATTGGTTGGTGAGCCAAATGATCGGCTAAAATACTCCCTTTGATTGCTTTCTGAGTGTGATACTCAATGTCATATTCAGATAACAACATCTGCCAACGGGCTATTCTTCCAGATAAGGCGGGCTTCTCAAAGATATACTTGATCGGATCCATTTTGGAGATCAACCAAGTGGTGTGGTTAATCATATACTGGCGCAGACGGCGAGCAGCCCAAGCTAAAGCACAACAGGTTTTTTCAAGCAATGAGTATCGAGACTCACAGTCTGTGAATTTCTTACTCAGATAATATAAGGCATGTTCCTTTCTTCCAGTCTCATCTTGTTGACCAAGCACACATCCCATGGAATCTTCCAATATAGACAGGTACATAATCAAAGGTCTTCCTTCCACCGGAGGAATCAAAATGGGAGGTTCAAGAAAATATTCTTTGATGCTATCAAAAGCTCTCTGACAATCTTCTGTCCATACATATCCTTGGTTCTTTCTGAGAAGCTTGAAAATCGGCCCACAGGTAGCAGTCATGTGAGATATAAATCTAGAAATATAATTCAATCTCCCAAGGAATCCTCTTACTTGTTTTTCCGTCTTGGGTGCGGGCATTTCCCGAATAGCTTTGACTTTATCAGGATCTACCTCAATACCTTTCTGACTGACAATGAAACCCAGAAGTCTTCCAGAACGAACACCAAAAGTGCACTTGTTGGGATTCAGACGGAGTTTATACTTTCTCAAACGCTGGAATAACTTCAATAAATGTTCCAAATGATCTTCTTCAGTTTGTGATTTGGCAATCATGTCATCTACATACACTTCTATCTCTTTGTGCATCATATCATGGAACAAAGCAGTCATGGCTCTTTGGTATGTTGCACCAGCATTCCTCAGACCAAACGGCATAACCCGATAACAAAAGGTTCCCCATGGTGTAATGAAAGCTGTCTTCTCCATATCTTCTGGTGCCATCTTGATTTGATTGTAACCAGAGAAACCATCCATGAAAGAAAAGACTTTGAACTTGGCGGTACTGTCGACCAATACGTCAATGTGCGGTAATGGGAAGTCATCCTTTGGGCTAGCTCTATTCAGATCTCTATAGTCTACACACATCCGAACTTTGCCATCTTTCTTAGCAACAGGCACTATATTGGCTAACCATTAGGGATAGACCGATGTGACCAGGAAACCTGCATTAATCTGCTTTTGAACTTCTTCTTTGATCTTGTCAGCCATATCGGGACGAGTCCTTCTCAACTTCTACTTAATCGGCGGACACTCAGGTCTCAACGATAAACGATGCTCCACAATATCATTGTCCAAACCTGGCATATCTTGGTAGGACCAAGCAAACACATCAACATACTCTTTGAGAAGCTCCAACATTTTCTCTTTGACTTCTGGGATAAGCAATGCTCCGACCTTAACTTCCTTTTTATCTTCTTCATCACCCAAATTGATCAACTCTACAGGTTCTTCAAATGGCTGAATAGTCTTTTCATCATGCTCAAGCAAACGGGAAATTTCAACAGGAATCTCTTCACTATCCTCTTCTTCGGCTCTGAACACAGGGAATTCAAAGTTGGGAGAGGGCATAGGATCATTGTTTTCAATGGTTAAGTCATGGATTAATCTGCACATATGATTATGCTTTATTTTAGAAATCGATTAATATAGATGTTGTATAAATGCAACAAAATATTATTATATTTTCCTATTACTACCAATTAATTTTCATTACTATTTCCCAGAAAAAATGAAAAATAAAACAGTAGTGGACAAAATAACATTTTTATTCATTGAAGGGAAATACTTGAAACAAAGAGCCCAGACATTTCTCTTTTGCCTTGGGCAGAGCAAAAGGATTTATTTTCATCATAGCCCGACACAAATACTTTTCGCCTTGGGCAGAGCGAAAGTTTTCAAAAAACCAAAACAAAACATTACTCGGAAATGTGCATCACAACAGGAATATCAACAACAATCCAGTTCTGGCAAGCCACTCCATGCGTTACAAAATCGGGTAAATCCTCTTCATAATCGTCTCCTATTATGGCATCAACCTCAGGAGGAGTCGGATGGATGAAACCTGCGCTTCGGAAAACCTCTTCAATCAGACAAGTAACCACTTCCTGCTTGACTCTCGCAGACACAGGACGAAAACCAAGACCTTCTCCAGATTTGTTCTCGGGCAAAGTCAGCACCTGGCCCCAACCTTCAGCCGAACCACTTTCAACCACTCGTCGCACATCCTCAAAAGACGAAATAGATGTCCCTTGCTTCTTCACCTCATTCTTAGCAACAAATAGAGCTTGGAATTGGGTTCCAACATCCTCATCAGCATCAATAAAAGAGAAAGATGACAAATGGCTTACCACCATAGCCTTCTCTCCACCAATCATTACCAGCTTTCCATGCCTTACAAACTTCAATCTCTGATGGAGCGTGGAAGTGACTGCCCCTGCATCATGGATCCATGGACGACCCAATAGGCAACTGTAGGCAGCACGAATATCCATTACTTGAAAAGTGATCTGAAAAGTATGATGACCAATTACTATAGGAAGATCCACTTCACAAATGACAATCTTCCTAGAACCATCAAACGCTTTGACAATTACTCCACTAGGTCTCATGGGAGCACCTGGATATGAGAGTCGAGACAATGTAGTTTTGGGCATTACATTTAACGACGAACCTGTATCTACCAACACACTTGACAAGGTATCATTTCCACAACTTATTGAGATATGCAACGCCATATTATGGTTCCTTCCCTCCTCCGGAAGCTCTTCATCACTGAAACCAAGATTGTTACACGAAGTAATATTTCCCACAATTCCATCAAATTGGTCAACCGTCACATCATGATCCACGAATGCCTGGTCCAAGACCTTCATCAAAGCTTCTCTATGGGCACCAGAATCTCTCAGTAAAGCAAGCAAAGAAATCTTGGAAGGAGTTTGCAAAAGTTGGTCCACAATCTTATATTCACTTCTCTTGATAAGCTTCAAAATCTCATCATCCTCAGGATGTGGGATAGGTTCATTGGATCGGCCTATCTCAACCCTCGGTTCAACATTTCTCGCTGGAATTTCTTCCGGTATGGGCCTCCTGACTTGAACTTCTGGTCTCTTCAAAGGTACTACTGCAAAGACACGTCCACTTCTCGTAACTCTACTCACATCAGCAATGTTAACAAAAGACGGTCTTGTTGGTATAGGGACTTCTACCCCCATTCTCAATCATTGTGGCATTATACTTATACGGTATAGCTTGGTCTGAGTTGTAAGGCACAGGACCAGGTGGGTAAATGGTCAAAGGAGCAACAGGTGCTGTCTGACTGTCGTAAACGATCTCTACTGATTCAGGCAAATTGAATTGTGGTATTATAACATTCACTTCATCCTCCAGATTTCTGTCATATGTAATAGTGATAACTCTCTGGTCTAATAACTTTTGAATATCCTCCTTCACAATAGGGCAATCAACCTCTCTTGAACAAAATTCACAAACATCATAATCATGCTGATGCCTAACAAAGGCAAGTCTTCTTAAACTCTGATGTAACCTGACTAACGACTCTCTTATGTGTTCAACTTGAAAAACTCGAAACTTTCCCGGACAACCTTCCACCATATTCACTGAAGCTGCCCCATGTCGAGGCAAAGGATTATCTCTAACATTTGGGTTAACATCCTTGAAAGACAAAATACCATTCTTAATCAACCTCTGCACGTCCGCCTTCAGAGCAAAACAATTTTCAAGGTTGTGCCCCGGCGACCCTTGATGATATTCATAAAACTGATCTGCCTTGTACCACGGAGAAGTACTATTCGGTGCGAAAGGAGGAGGCTTCGTCGTTATGAGGTTCTTTCTGATAAGAGCAGGGAACAATTCAGTATAAGTCATAGGAATGGCATCGAACTGCGGTTTTCTTGGTGAACGGTTCTGGTTGTTGAATGGATAAGCCTGTTGTCGAGGCTGCTGCCAAAATGGCCATTCTTGAGTTGGTGGTCTTTGATGAGCTGGGGTCATCAAAGCCGGGCGGACAGCCGGAGTGACTGCCGCAACGTGTGAGTAACCTCTCCTCGGTCTCCCTGGGAACAATGCGCTGACATCCTGTTCTTTTCTTTTTGGGAAAACACTTCCAAACTTCTTAGTACTGCTAGACGGACTTCCTTCTTTAACCAAACGCCCTTCACGAATCCCTTCCTCTAACCGCATGCCCATGCTTACCATTTCGGTGAAGTCACTGGGTGCACTGGCAATCATTCTTTCATAGTAAAAGGAACCTAAAGTCTTCAAGAATATCTTCGTCATCTCTTTCTCCTCAAGAGGTGGATAGATTTGAGCAGCAATTTCACGCCACTTCTGGGCGTATTCCTTAAAAGATTCTCTGTCTCTATGCGACATCGCCCGGAGTTGATCCCTGTCCGGTGCCATGTCAACGTTGTACTTATACTTGTGGACAAAAGCTTCGCTAAGATCGTTGAAGTTGCGGATCCGAATGCTGTCTAAACCCATATACCACTTTAGAGCAGCACCCGTCAAACTGTCTTGAAAATAGTGAATCAACAAGTCATGATCATCAGAATACGTAGACATCTTTCTCACATACATAGTCAAATGACTTCGAGGACACGAATCACCCTTATATCTTTCAAAGTCTGGCACTTTGAATTTTGCTGGAATCTTGACATTCGGAACTAAACAAAGGTCATGCATGTTCTTTCCAAACAAATCCTTCCCCTTTAACGCTCTGAGCTCCTTCTGCATTTCTTGGAACTGGTCTTGAAATTCTTCCATTCTATCAAAAAGACCCAAACTTCCAGCAGGCTCGGCAGGATAAGTAGGTTCATTCAAGTATGGCACAGAGTGAATCACAGGAGCGACAGTTGTCATTATCGGTTGCGGAAAAGGTGCTACAGACGGGATTTTCAGCGGCATGGCAGTTGTCTCTGGTTGGGGAAGAGACAAAGCAGGTTGAAACAAAGGTTGTACGACAGGCTGATACCCCTCTGGCACAAAGTTGTAAGGCATTCCCCACGGAAAACCTTTCGGCATCTGATGTTGAAGCAGAGAGTTGATTTGAGTCACAGATGTTGGAACGGTGACAATCTTGGAAACCACAGTAGTTAAAGTCTGAATCTCAGCAGCTGTAGTCGATGGTTGATTCTGAACAGCCACCAAACTTTCCACTAGCGCAGTTAACTTTTCCATACTGACACGAAGGGTAGCGACCTCCTCACGAAGCTCATGGTTTTCCGGTTCCAGATCTTCCATTTTCCTCTGACGATTGGCTCGAGTATCGTATCGATGAGACAGCTTGACAACCTTTTAGAGTGGAAAAAGAAACAAGGATGAGACTCTAGAAAACATGTGAAATGGAATGTTGAATGATGCATGATGTGTGATGCAAATGATAATTCATTTTAATAGTTTTTTCAAGGAACTTCAATAATTTTGCACACATCAATGGTAAAGGAATTTGGAACAACAAAAACTCATCCATTAATCAAAAGCGGTAAATTACAACTTACAACTTTGGAATAATCAAAACAATAAATTACACTTTGGGATAACAACCCAATAATAAAAGCAGTAAACTACAACTTTGGAACATGAAGCCCATAATAAAGCAGTAAATTACAACTTTGGAACATGAAGCCCATAATAAAAAGCAGTAAATTACAACTTCGGAACATGAAGCCCTTTTACATAGTTTTACAAAATGACATCAATAAAATAAAACTAAAAGCTAAAGATCACTCAGAATCATCAGATGAAGGACCAAATGCCAACTGTAACCGGAGCTTCCTGATCTTCTCTTTGTAAAAGTCTTCCATCTCTTTCTTCTCAGCTACCAGTCGATCAATAATTTCCTTTTGCGGATTAGGAACAAGAGCAATGCTTACTGAACCTTCCTTCTTTCTCTTCCTTTCCCTAGCATACTTCTTCAGTAAAGCATCCTTTTGACGAAGTTTCTCATCATGATCAATGAACCAGCCGTCTTGAATAAATAGTAAATCCTCCTTTTGCTTTAGCTGTCGAGTCAGGACCCGATTCTCATATTCAGACATATTGTACTTTTCTTTCCAAGCATCTCTCTCGGACTTCATCCTAGCCAGATTTCCTTGGTATTCTCCCATATTCTCGATAGGGATAACAATAGATGATGATGCAACGGTAGGGAATAAAGGTTTCTCAGGTTTATAGGGCATCTTGAGAGCACAAGCCCTAGCACGGACCCATTGTAGATAAGGCTCCAAAGAAACGGCACCCCTATGTCCTAACATGTCTCTCCCTTTCCTATGGATGTGGCGCCAAGCTCCTTCGATCTCCCTCTTAGCTGCCTGGTGATCTTGTCCTTCTTGCAGAAATAAACCACTCACATGGATGTTATTTGGCTTATCTCTCATCGGGTATCCAAACTGACGGCGCGCGAGAATAGGGTTATAGTTAATTCCACCTTTCGTACCAAGAAGAGGCACGTTAGGAAAAGCACCACAGCTATCGATGATCTTCACGTCATAGTAAACTCGATTATACCAATCAATGTCGAAATGAGTGAAAGCCATAATTTTTGGCGCCCATCGCGGCTCCTTCTCGAGATCCCAGAAAACTTTAGACCCAGGTAGATGAGAAACATACCACTGATACAGCAACGGTGCACAACAAATAATCATCCCTCCTTGATAAGAATTTCAAAGATGGATGGAGTAGTAGGTATCTCCTAGCAACGTAGGGACCGGATTTCCAATCAAGAAAATTCTGATGGCGTTGATATCCACAAACTTATCAATGTTAGGGAACAAGAATAGACCATAAGCGAGTAAAGCAAAGATGTCTTCAAAGGCGATAGTATCTTTTATCTCAGCGAAATGAAGAGCTTTCTTCAACAAAAACTGCGCAGACAAACCTCGGATTCCCCCTTTTGTAGTCATGTTCTCCTCTATCTCTGACTTCTTCAAGTGGGTGATGGTCGCTATCTCATGAGATTTGGGCTCCTCTTCTAATCCAGAAAAAGGAACACAGTCGGTGATCGGCAAACCAAGTATGTAGGAGTACTCTTCTAAGGTGGGCATTAACTGGTAATTCGGAAAGGTGAAACATCGGTACAAAGGATCGTAGAATTGAACCAACGTATTAAGGATGCCTTCTTTCATCTTACGCTTCATGAGAGGTATAATGGACCCATACTTTTTCTGAAAATCCGTCGGGTTCTCGATCTTAGGAATTAAACTCTTCAGTTCTTCAATCTCGGGCTCCTTAAAACTAAAACTTCGAGTGTTTCTCCTTCCAAATTCCATGATAATAGTACCTGAGATGTCTGCAAAAATCATTCCCAAGTTCCTTGAAAAACAAGTTTTTTACAAAAAATGTTGATGAATGCATGGATGAATGATAACGCAACAGTTACACACAAGTTCACAAACAAGGGGTTTAAAGGTTCAACGTTTTAGCATGGAGTCAAAGGTGAAAGCCCACCCCAAGGTATGTACTAACGGTTCAATCACACCTGTAAGACAAGGTTCCTAGAGTTCCTAGAGTCTACATTCCTCCTTCGGATATTGCCAACGTCTTGATTACTCAATAATTAGCAATATTCTCAAGAGAAACTCATCCGAGCGTAGCATCGCGTAACAACTACTTCTGAATTACTCCGTTATAGTCTCCGCGCTACACCTAAAAAGGCCAAGATGGGTTAGGGTTCTACGGTTCTCAATTTCTCCGGCCCCTAGGTCGAAAATAATAATGTCTTCCCGATTACTCGGTAAACAAATATTAAGTTCAAGAGGGCCTTCCATTGAGTGGGGGATCTCATGCCTCCTTTTTCGGGATTACTCCCTCAAAGTTAACATGACTGTACCGCCCGTCCTATTCTTAAGTGTAACTTAATCCGGGTATAGGATCCGTCCTTTGCAAAAAAAAACCCAAACAACCCCAATTTAAACACATAATCAAACAAATAAAATAATAATAAAACAGATAAAACAAATTAGGCTTAACCCACTTAGGGATGGACCAGCAAGAGGTCAATCTTTCCCCAGCAGAGTCGCCAATTCTGTAGCGATAAAAAATGTAGCGGGGTAAATCGGAGATCGAATTATTGATTAATTCGTCTCACAAAAGCAAGAGTCGCCACCGCACTTTATTATTTCCAAGGGAAAAGGGAAAAGAGCGAAATAAAACCCTAAATATGCAATGTAAAATAATACTTTTTTAAAAGTAATGAAAATACAAGGCGTTTTTGAAAAGAGATCTATGGTTCGGGGGTTGGTTATACAGTGGGGAGGTATTAGCACCCAATGTATCTATAGTACTCTATAGGAACCTTTTGAAATATCTGTTTATTAAAATGTTCGTTTGATTAAAAATAAATTGTTTTGGCCGAAAAGGGGTACGGACGGGTTTTTGAAGGTATGACGACCTAATGTCGAAGTTTTTGCTTAAAAGGTATGAGTTTTGAAAAGATTGATATTTGGGGAAAAAAATTTCTTAAGTTTTAATGAAATGCAAATGTTCGCGTGATTAGACTCGAGGACATGAAGTCAACAAGTTTAATCGTTTTTTCCCTTGGATTTAGACGTAAACGAAATAATCAAATAAAGATGAAATAAATCAAACTGAAAATCAGGTAGATAATGATTAAACCATAACAAAGATTAAATAACATATTAAATGATGTGAACATGCATTTTTATATTTTTGTTTAATATTAATAACGCACGAGAATTAATTAAATAAAATGTTTTTAAAGTTTCTATTTTTGTGTTTTTGTTTTTATATGTTTCTATTTTTATATTATTTTTAATATTAATATAAAGGTATTATTTTTAAGAGTCGTTACATAATTAAACTAAATTAAAACTTAAAGTTATTAGTTTAAATCTAATTAAAAAAAGAAAACTAACAATTATTAAACTAATCTTAAAGTTAAACTTAATAAAAAAGGTCAAATTATCTAAAATTGTTTTAATTAAATTATATCCATTTGATTAAGTTAATAATTAAACTAAATTAATAAGAATTCTAAAAAAAAAGCAAAGGAAATCAAAATATAAAAAGACGTATCAAAGAAAAAAAAAGGGTGGACAAGTAATTATATGGGCCAAAGGGGCTTAGGGGTCCAAAGCAGAAATAGAATGGGTAGGTGCCAAATGGAATTCGCTGGGCCTGGGCAGGGAACCGGGTTTAGGTCCAACATATTTCATAATTGTTAGGGTTAACATTTGTTTAGTCAGTTGAATTAGGGATTAGGGTGTTTTGGAATGTGCAGAACGACGCTCCTTCATCCTTGTTCATCTTCTTCGCTCTTGATTCATCTCCTTCCCCCTTCGCCTGAGTCTTGCCTGAGCTTTTCTCGCCCCAATGGCCACCGGCAATCTTCAACCTCCTCTTCCCTCCAGTCAAAGCGTTAGGGCGACAGTCACGGTACAATTTTCAATTTATTTCGTTAGGGTTTTATTACGATTTGTATGTTGTGATTTTACATCTTTTTTTGATTCTGACTTCTTGTTATTAATGGTTGTTGGAGGTGCTTGAAAGGAAGAGAGGGAGAAAGGTTACCTGGAGACGGAGGAGGAGCGGTTGAGGGAAACGCGCAGGAGGCCGAGGCGAGGAAGACAGTGACGCTGCCTGGTATTTCGTTCTTACTTCTTGCTTGCTTGCTGTGATTCTGTCGCCTTGTTGTATTAGCCTATGATGAATGTTTGAGGCTTTACTGTATGCTTTTCCTCTTCTTCTTCTCGCCTTACTTCTGTATGCTTCAATGTTGCCTTCGAATAATGTTCTTCTCTTCTTCTTCACTGTGATTCTGTTGCTTTTAGTTGCCTTTTTAATGGCCTATGATGATGTATTTCTGAGGCCTTCGTGTTTGGAAATTGGTTTTATGGTTTGGATGTTATGCTTGACATTCTTTGGGTATACTGGTTTTTTGGCTTGGCCATGGTTTAACAGGTTATGGAAACAGGTTTGGTTTAGGCCATGATGTTACGGTCTTGGTTTGAGACAGTAGGCTGTTTTGGACAGGGTATTGATTGTTATGCAGATTATGGCCTTGGTTGGACAGTTTTTGGTGTTTACTGGTTTTCCTTTAGGCCATATCGTTTATACTTTGCTTCAGGTTTGGCCTTTGTATGGATTGACAAGTTTTTTCCTTGAGACCTTGGTTACAGGTTTTGTATTTGTTTGAACATTTTTTGAAGGCTTCAAAACAGGTTTTTGATATTTGGCTTGGGACTTTTAGAATTGGTTTTTTATTTTTACAGTTTTGAGTGTGGAAGGCTTGAAGATAGGTTGTGAACTCTCTAATTTTTGAAGGGGGTTTGTGTTGTTATATTCGTTGGTTTGGCATTGAGGTTATGTTATCAGGTTTTACATATTTTAACTATATCTCTGCCTTCTCTCTGCACATTACTGCATCATCCAGTTTGTTGGTATTCTTTTCTATGCTTTCTTTTTCTTAGGGAATGCTGCTACAGTTTTGTTTCTATTCCTTTTCTGCCTAAACCAAAAACCTGTAAAAACCAACTCTTCCTCTCTTCTCTCTCTTAAGTACAATTGAAAACATTAAAATGTAATGTACTTTATTTGTTCTGAAAAAGCACAATGCTGGAAAATGATGAGAATAGAAAATATACTTTGCTTGCACAAATGGTTTTAAACTGCACATTTGCTTCTCTTTGTCTTGCATGGTACAGCATGGGAGCCTTTGATTTTTGGCCTCTTCCTATATTTTGCATGTTTACGTTGGAATGCTTGTGTTGAAAATTTGCATATGCTGTTGCTTTATGCATTCTATTTGAAATATGCAGTTTGTGCATATGGTTTTAACTTGTGCAGTGGATTTTGAAAAATTGAGTTTATGCATATTTTTAACTTGTGCAGTTTATAATAAAAATGTGCAATTTGACAAAAGAATGAATTTGTGCATGTTTTTAAATTGTGCATTCATTTTTATCAATAAAAAATTCATCCCTTTTTGTGAACCGGGAGAAATCCCGTGATTTGCAAAAAGGGTAAAAAACTGATTCCAGCTGTTTGCTTTTAATGATGAACACTAAAATTAATTTTTTTTGCTTTTCATTATTTATTTATTTCTGACTTTTTCTTTTAATTCTTTTGCAGGTAAAATTAAATGATCATCAAAGAAGCATTTGATAGAAGATGAAGATTTAGAATTTAGAAAAAAAATTAGGATAGCTTTTATTTCATTTTAAACATTGTAAAAATATTTATTGTAAATACGTTGTAAATAAATACGGTATTTACACAACAATTGTACAATTAGAATAAAATGAATAAAACTCCAATATTTTATCAATTAATTCTTTTCTTCTTTCCAATTATTTATTTTATCATTTATAATTCTTTAAATTATATAATAACTGAAAATCAATTCCAATTATTTAAATTTAAAATGATAAATAATTAAATAAACATCATTGACCAATTAACTTCTCTTCAATTAATTATTTCATTATTTATAATTCTTCTAAATTATAATAACTGAAAATAAAATTTCAATTATTTAAACCTAGAACAATAAATAATTAAATAACATCGTTTGATCAATTAATAACCTTCTTTTCAAATATTTATTTTATTATTTATAAATCTTTAAATTATATAATAACTGAAACGAAAATTCCAATTATTTAAATTTAAGATAATGAATAATTAATAAACATTGTCTGATCAATTAATATACCTCTTTTCAAATATTTACTTTATTATTTATAAATCTTTAAATTATATAATAATTGAAAATAAATTCCAATTATTTAAATTTAAGATAATAAATAATTAATAAACATTGTCTGATCAATTAACAAACTTAGCGTTCAAAAATAAACAGCTCTCGACTTGAAAAAGTTATGAATTTTAAAATCAATAGATCAAAACGCTTGCAATATAATGATGCAGATGGGAGATGGTATCTTAGGTCAAAATTTGGGGTACAACAGATGGAAAATGATCTTGACAGAATACGACATTCAGTACACGACTCAGAAAGCTATCAAGGGAAGTGTATTGGCAGACCATTTGGCACACCAGGCAGTAGACGACTACCAGTCAATGAACTTCGAGTTTCCAGACGAGAGCATCATGGTAGTGACTGATTGTGAAGTACCTGGACCGGATGAAGGACCTGAGGAAGGATCCCGATGGTCTATGCACTTTGATGGAGCCTCCAACGCTTTGGGTAACGGCATCGGCGCTGTGATCATATCCCCTAAAGGCACTCATACTCCACTCACTGCCCGGCTGTGTTTCAACTGCACCAACAACATGGCGGAGTATGAGGCGTGCATCATGGGTCTTCAAGCTGCGATCGACTTAAGGGTCAAGTTTCTGAGTGTCTTCGGAGATTCCGCTCTCGTGATCAATCAGATCAAAGGCGAGTGGGATACAAAACATACGAATCTTATTCCTTACAGAGAATGTGTGTTGACGTTGATCCCCCATTTCACAGAAATAACTTTTGAACACTTTCCGAGAGAGGAGAATCAGTTGGCGGACGCGTTAGCTACGATGTCTTCTATGTTCAAAGTCAAGTGGGACAATGAGGCTCCTCGGATCATCATTTGGAAACTGGACGAACCGGCATACTGTTGTGATCTTGAGACTGAGGTAGTAACTGAGAAACCTTGGTACCATGAGGTGAAAAGGTATCTGGAAGCCCAGGAATACCCTGAAGGTGCATCTGTCAACGACAAAAAGTTTCTGAGAAGGTTCGCAGCGAAGTTCTTCCTTAGCAATGGCATTCTGTACAAGCGAAACCATGATTCAACCTTATTGCGTTGTGTGGATAAGACTGAAGCAGAGAAGATCATGGCAGAGCTGCATGAAGGTACCTTCGGAACGCATTCCAGTGGACACACCATGGCAAAGAAGATCCTTCGGGCAGGGTATTTCTGGTCCACTATGGAAGCTGACTGCTACCAACATTCTCGGACATGCCATAAGCGCCAGATATATGCAGATAAGGTGCACGTTCCTCCAGTTCCTCTGAATGTCCTGACTGCACCTTGGCCCTTTGCAATGTGGGGCATTGATATGATCGGCGAGATTAAACCTACGGCATCCAATGGGAATCGCTTCATACTGGTGGCGATTTATTACTTTACAAAGTGGGTTGAAGCAGCTTCTTATGCTACTGTAACCAAGAACGTTATGGCATGGTTCATTCGTCATAATCTGATTTGTCGATACAGCGTCCCGGAAAGGATCATTACGGACAATGGTACCAATCTTAATAACAAGATGATCACTGAGCTCTGCGAGCAATTCAAGATACAACACCACAACTCTTCTCCTTATCGGCCGAAGATGAATGGGGCTGTAGAAGCAGCGAATAAGAATATCAAGAAGATTGTGCAGAAGATGACAGTGACCTATAAAGATTGGCACGAGATGTTACCGTTTTCTCTTCACGGGTACCGTACCTCAGCAAGAACGTCAACCGGGGCAACTCCTTTTTCCTTGGTCTATGGCATGGAGGCAGTCTTACCGATAGAAGTCTAGATACCCTCTCTCCAGATAATGAAGGATGCAGACTTGAGCGAAGATGATTGGATCCAGACACGACTTGATCAATTAAATCTAATTGACGAAAAGAGACTCGCTGCTATATGTCATGGTCAAACATACCAAAAACGGATGATCAGGGCATTTAACAAGAAAGTCAGACCACAAGAGTATCAAGTTGGGGACCTGGTAATCAAACGCATCATCCTTCCTCAGAGTGATCCCAGGGGAAAATGGACCCCTACGTACGAAGGGCCATTTGTGGTTAAACATGTGTTCTCAGGAGGAGCCATGATTCTAACCACCATGGATGGTGACGACCTTCCTCACCCCGCCAATGCATACATAGTAAAAAGATACTACGCATGATAAAAGACCCGCTAGGTTGACATACCTAGGCAAAAATTAGGGCTTCCCGGCGAACCAAAAGGGTTCGGGCAAAATGAGGGATGAAATGAAAAAAATCTGTACACCCGGCAAGTCGAAAACCTGAAAAGGCGGGTTGGGCAAAAATGGGTATCCCGGTGGACTGAAAACTCGAAAGGGCGATCCAGGCAAAAGTTGGGGATTAAAGCGTAATACTATGTCTCATTGGATCACTTTGCATCCAGAATCCGGTATCAACTATCAAGTTCAAACAGCATCGATCAATCAGCTTCATCGTCAACTGAGCAGCAAAGTGATGAGACGCTCGAAGATATAAAGGCGATAGCAGAGTTGGAACCCAGTGGGATTATTCTTTTCACATAGCTGTTTTGTTTTCCCTTTTTCACAAAATTGTATAAATTCTGTTGTTTGGCGGCGTTTTCTTACTAGGACGTCAGCCTCTTGTACATAAACGCCTATTTACAGGCAAATTCAAAAATCAATACAAATACACTCTTCAGCTAAATTGCCAACTGTTTTTTCCTTTTTCTGTTTTGTTTTGCGAAGAACGTCCAAGGTTCAATTTTTGATATATGCATTTGACACTAATTGCTAACTCATAAATATTTGCATACGAAACAAAAGGATTAATTACAGGTAACATCAGAAACAGGGGCAATAATGAGTTGTCTAAGCGATCTAATTGCTCTGTCCACCGAGGTACCAAGGTAAGTTCAGCTGAAGAACATAACCAAGATATCTTAATTCCCCAGAGAGTTAGCCAGTAAGTCAACATACTCTCCCCCGAGCAGAGTTATCCTGTCAGCCTCAAGGAAGTTGGGTATCCCCAGCAAATCTCAAAATTACTCAGCGGAGTATACAAACATTCTTAACAAGCATCCCCGGCAATCTTGATCCAAGATTGTTCCGCGGCGGTATACCAGACATCCAGCGGATCCACTTCCCCAGTGCAATCTCAAAAGTCTCCCCAGAAGAGTTCAATCCATCTCCCCAGCAGGAGGCTTATCCCCAGTAGATTCTGGAAGCTTGCCCTCGCAGAGCACGAACGCATCTCCCGGATCTTTATTCAGAAGGTTATTTCCCCACCAGGATATAACTGGTTTATCCTCAACCAATTGTCACAGAAAGATCGTCCTCAGCGAAGTCTTCCTATTTCCCAGCGGAGTCTATTAAAACTTTCAACATAACAACGGTATCCCCAGTGGAGTTATCATCAAATCTCAGCAAAGTATTCTCTCTCCCCACAGAGTATCTCCCCGCAGAGTATTCTATTCACCAAGCTTATTCCCCAACGGAGTTATCGTCTCCTACCGGTATTCTTGCAACTACCACCCCCAGCGGAAACGAAGAATCTTATTCTTCAACATCAGCCCAGGATTCAAGCTCCCGGCATTCGTCAAGGATTTACTTTCGTAGACAAAAACATACATTCATAAACATCGCATTTTCATACATTACAGCATGCATATACGCATCATGAACATACAATCTCATTCATTCTGAGAACATCACACATGTCATACATCATGACATTTCATACAACTAACGTTTTGTCTTTTCAAGACAACGATTAATACGAAGATAATTACTATCAACGGTCACAACTAAAGATCTGATTCATGTATCTTGCCAGGGTGTATCTGTTGATGACTAATTCCAGACTCGATTCTTGTATCCGGCCAGGGCACGTCTGAAGAGTTCGAAGATCCGATTCCTGTATCTTGCCAGGGTGTATCTGTTGACGACTAACATTACCAGACTCGATTCCTGTATCTTGCCAGGGCACGTCTAAAGAGTTCGAAGATCTGATTCCTGTATCTTGCCAGGGTGTATCTATTGACGACTAACATTACCAGACTCGATTCCTGTATCTTACCAGGGCACGTCTGAAGAGTTCGAAGATCCGATTCCTGTACCTCGCTAGGGTGTATCTGTTGACGACTAACATTACCAGACTCGATTCATGTATCTTGCCAGGGCACGTCTGAAGAGTTCGAAGATCCGATTCCTGTATCTTGCTAGGGTGTATCTGTTGACGACTAACATTACCAGACTCGATTCCTGTATCCTGCCAGGGAACGTCTGAAGAGTTCGAGGATCCGATTCCTGTATCTTGCCAGGGTGTATCTGTTGACGACTAACATTACCAGACTCGATTCCTGTATCTTTCCAGGGCACGTCTGAAGAGTTCGAAGATCTGATTCCTGTATCTCGCCAGGGTTTATCTGTTGACGACTAACATTACCAGACTCGATTCATGTATCTTGCCAGAGCACGTCTGAAGAGTTCGAAGATCCGATTCCTGTATCTCGCCAGGGTGTATCTGTTGACGACTATATTCTCCAGACTCGATTCATGTATCCTGCCAGGGCAGGTCTGAAGAGTTTAAAGATTCGATTCATGTATCCAGCCAGGGCACATCTACATAAAGGGTTTGAAGATCAACTCCTGTAACAGGCCAGGTAATTATTTTTCTTTCTCAGGTACACAAGTTCTCGCTAAGGAATCTCTTACGCGATTGACACCTAGATGGCATCTATAAGCCAATCCACATACCAACAGTCTCCAAATGGCATCTATAAGCCCATTCCCGACAAGATTCTGTTACATCTCCAGATGACATCTATAAGCCCATCCTCCTCTCCATCAGTCTCCAAATGGCATCTATAAGCCCATTCCCTGCATCACACTGCTGACATTCTACTATGTGAGTGCAAATTTCTGGGCACTCTAGTGTTCAATCATCTTCCACCTTCGGATTACGAAAGGCACGCCAGCCAATCTACATCCTCCGGTCTAAGAAGATGGAACAGGGGCAACTGTTGTACCCCAAAATTTGCCCTCCCATATTCTTCAAGATTTGCCAAGATCAATCTCCAGATGATTCAAAATCCCTCAAAGGTTGCACAGTCCAATTGCCTCCTAACAACAGTCAAAATTAGGGTTTTGGTTCTTGCAAAGAAGTTGAGGTTTCCAAGGGTCCAATCAATTCCCATATGCCTACATATATTGTCAAGCATCCATATGTCAAGTTTCAAGACTCACAGCATCAAATTGCACAGTCAAAAACCCTAATTGCTCTACAGTCAACTGCAGGGGCAAAATGGTCATTTGACAGTCAAAAGTCAATTTTTTTGGTCAACATCTTATTTTGAAGCCACAAACATCATTTGATCAATTCTTGATCATGATTCTCAAAGCATGGCTCAAAAAGTCTCAAGATGCAAAAGTTTCTATTTTTGGACAATTGAAAAAGTCAACTGCAAATTGACCAGGGCATAACTTCCTCATGGTTTATCAGAAAAATCCCATCCAAAGCTCATTTTGAAGAGAATGACATTTCCTACAACTCATCTTCACACTTCAAGTCCAAGAAATGCTCTCACAAAAAGTTATCAATTTCAACATTATAGGTCATTTTTAAAAGTCAACAAAAAGGCACTTTAATTCAAAGACCATAACTTGAGATTGGTAAATCAAAATGACATGGTACCAAAGACATTGGTTAGAGGACTTCAATACCTTTCCAAAATGTCCAAGAACATGTTCATAGCTTCAAAATTGAGCAAGATATGCCTTGTAGAAGTTGGGAAATTTTTGGGAATTTTGAAAAGTCAACTTTGCTTCAAAAGCTTCAAAAATGCTAATGGGCCACAATTTCTTCCATGAATCATTATCCAAAGGCTATGCACGACCCACTAAGCTCAAAGGGAGTTATTTTCTTACTTTTGATTAATTATTTGAATTTTTATTATCATTAATTCATTTAATTAAAATTAAATATAAGAAAAATACCAAATCAGGGTTTTAAATCTTTTTTGTGCAGCAAATATCTTCCACATATGCAAAAGATTTCGTGCACTATCTCAAGGGGACAAAATCATCCCTATTTGGCAAGTTTCCATGGCAAAAAGATTGAAAAAAGATGTGAAAAAATCAAATATTGAAAACATTAATACATGGACTTTGGGCTTGGTTTTTTTAACCTAATTTGCTTCATCTACATATGCACAAGCTAACCTAATGCTCATGGACACGAAAAGCTACTGAGAGGCCATAGAACAAAGTTGCACTTTTCACCAAAATTTTGAAATCTGAAAACCTAGTTACAAGGCGTTTCAAAGCACAACAAGCCTTCCAATACATTCCTGACATTGCTAGGAACGTGTTGCAATCAAGAACCAATCTCCAGACCTCAAGAATTGGTAGAACAAAGTCACACTTTTCACAAACTTTTCCATCATCGTGTTTTACTTTTCATGCATTATTCATGAGTTTCAATTGTTGATTCTTGCTAATATTGATGTTCTGAAGCTAATGGTACCCTTTAATTGAACTAACAATGCCTATATCAAAAAATGCCATTAACGTTTTCTAGGTTTTCAGAGATCCAAATTTAGGGGTTTTCACATATGGAAAAATCAGGCCACCAAACCTATGCCATTGAATTCGTGACATGAAGACGAATCATTCCATGACCTCGCGCCCTTTTTATATTTGCCCATTGTCTAATCGCTATTTTTCCTGGTGGTACTTAGTGGGGGTTTAAAACCCCCGCTATTTGATTACATTACAGGTACAAATATGAAGAAGACGCTGAGGTGTCTGAGCGTGGTTGGATGATTTGAACGTTGGCGCGTTTTTGATTGTTTCAGCATATTATTGTTTTTTCATATATATTATTTATGTTCCACTAACCTTACAAATAAACGCGTTGGCTCAACTGGTGGCTGAGGTGTCCTGCAGGTACTGGGACCTGGGTTCGATTCCCAGGTCCCCTCTCATATTTCATAATTTTTTCCTCAACGTGTTTCTATGCAGCATCCCTTCCAAGGCCTACCACGCATCCTCAAACGCTAGCTTGCCACATAAGCAGGATGATCAATCTGAAGGCTACAAGATGAGGACCATCATACGTCTGGGTCAACCACTCCACACGTGATCCCTGAAAGTCAAAAAGGGCTTGTTTTGTTGGGCCAAATTGCTTCCAATTCACCTCCTAAATGGGTCTGAATACCCCCCATGGTTTGCACATTTTTTATTTTTATTTGATTTTCTTTTCTAATTCTTTTTTTAATGTTTTAATTATTTCTTTTACCATAAATTAATTTTCATCATAAAAAATCAGAAACTAAAATATGTTAATTAATTTACTTATTAAATATTTTTTTTGTAAATAAACTTTAAATAATAAATTTAGTTAATTTAGGTTTTCAATTTTAATACTTTTCTTAATAAATAAAATATGTAGAAATTAGGTTTTTTAACATTCTCATCCTTTCTTAAATAAATAATTTTCTCATTATTATTATTACTAACTATTACTTTTGTAAATAAATATATAAATAATTAATTAGCATAAATTAGGTTTTAAACTTTAACCTTTTCTTTAATAATTAAAAACAATTTAGAATTAGGGTTTCTCTTCATTTTTAATTTCTTTATCTCATGAATACCAAAAACCTAAAAAACATTTCTTTTCTTTAAATTAATAATTAATTAGCTTTTAATTTTAATTTCAAAAGGGTCCAGCGCCCTCGAACGTTCAACTTTAATTCTTTCGCGCATTTATTTTATTTTCTTTCAAATATTATGTAATTGCTCAAGCCATGTAATAGTAACTAGGTTTTTTTACCTTCCGCACCTTTTATTAAAACGGGTCTTTGTTAATTTGGCGATGTATAGACCCGCGCCTTGTAATAGCGTAGGATTTTACTTTCCGCATTTAAATTTCCGCACTTTTAAATTCTAATCGCATGAAAGAATGTATGGCCTAAATTAAAAACAAGCGTAGCTCACTATAATGCATGATCAAAGATAAACTTAACTGAAAATAACACACAAATTCACACACCACTCTTAGGGTACACCTCACCTGTTGCCTTCGAAACGTGGTCGTCGAGTATAGGACGTTTTAGTAAGTCCTTATGTCCATGATCTATGGCATAGGGGTGGCTTCTAAGGTGTCCTACTGTTGCTCTGGTGACCACACTGTCCCTAACAATCGAATTGACCCGAACACCTCCAACGGTGGTGCTACCTACCTCTCAATGGTGGAATGGCACTATCTTAAGGACATTTACACAACCTAATTCCTTAGGGTAGGTAGATGACTCATAGATACTTGCTTTATTCAAAAACTAATCAAACTTTTTTAACACCGACACCTTTCAAAAAGCTTTCAAAAACAATTTTTCAAACACTCTTGAGGACTGATACAAGAGTCATTCTGAAACTTTCAAAGAAACTTTTTCAAAACCCACTCACAATTGAAAAGCAAAAATTTTGAAAACATAATGAGCAAGTATCTAAGAGCCCATGGATAACCATGGATAAAAAGGGTGCTAACACCTTCCCTTTCTATAAATCTACCTCCCGAACCGAGAAACTATCTCATAAGGAATTTTGCTGTGCTTTTGTCCTGTCCATGTTGGAGAAAATAAAAGACGGTGGCGACTCTTGCTTCCGTGACATTTCGCGAACCAGTGTTAAACAGTCAGTTCCAGATCCACCGATCACACTGTGCAAACTCAAACCCTAATTTAGGTCATCAGTGCAAGGAGATGTCTTGAGTAAAGCCAAAACCCTAATCCTGTCTGGAGTTCAAAGAGTCTTGTGAGGGGAAATCTTGATAAATGAGAGGGAAAATTTTGGGGTACAACACCATTTAATTATTATTTTTAACTAATTTAATTACTAATTAATTTTGTATTTAATTTTAAAAAACCTAATTCTTTTTTCTTAGAAATAATTAAAAATGACAAAAAAATAATTTTTCTTTCGATTAGGTTAGACGGGGTTAAAACCCTAATTCTCTCTCGTTCTTTATTCGCGCGCGCTTTATTTTATTTTACCATATTAATTTAATTGCTCACAAGTTGTAATAGATTAATTAGGATCTTTTTACTTTCATTTATCGTTTTTTTAAGGGTTTGTTTTTGGCTATGTAAATACCCGAAGCCTTGTAATAGCTTAGCTTATTTTCCGCACTTTAAATTTCACAAACTATAAACTGTCTAGATGTATGGCTAATAGGATTGTATGGCAAGAATGTCTGGAAAATTAAAACGGCAGATCACCTAATGTGCAAAGATTAAATAACTGAAATAAATCATATGCACATATTCACTCCTAGGGTACTCCTCACTTGGTTACCTCGGAAAACAATGGTCATGTCCCTCGAACGTAGGGATACCCTTAGCAAAGACCCTTGATTAAAATCATCATAAAGATCATGGTCCCTCAATGTCCCTCGAAGTTGCCTACGGTATATGATCTTGTCCCTCGATGTTGCCTACGAATATATGATGACAGTCCCTTCGAAATGCTAAGGTATCCTTACATGTTTCCTTCAATGACCATTACGTCCCTTTCGAATTGACCCTTACAAATTCCAACGACGGTGCTACCTACTCACTAATAGTGGGATAGCATTGTCTAAAGGAAACAAGAATAAAAACGATCTTTTTTCGAGTAGGTAGATGCTTGTAGGTACTTGCTCAAAACAAACAAACTTTTTCACACTTACACCTTTTCAAACAAAGCTTTCGAAAAAACACTTTGTAACACTCTTGAAGACAAAAGCAAGAGTTAAATCAAAGTCAAAAACTTTTTTCAAATCAAACACACATAAGCAATTTTGAAAATGATGAGCAAGTACCTAAGAGCCCGTGGAAAACCACGGATAGAAAGGGTGCTAATACCTTCCCTTTCTATAATCTACCCCCGTACTCAGAAAATCTCGAAAAAGGAATTTTTCTGTGCTTTTTCCCTTTCCAGTTGGATAAAATAAAAGTCGGTGGCGACTCTTGCTTACCGTGAAATTTTGCGAACAAAAAACGCAAACCAGTATTAACAGTCGGTTCTGCCACCGTATCACAGATCTGGCGACTCTACTGGGGAATTAATAAGTGGGGGTGTACCTTAGGATTAGTTCATCATATTGTTTTCTATTGTTTGATTTGATTGCTTTATCTTCGTGGGCTTTGTATCAGAGTTACTATAGATCCTAACCCGGATCTTGGGGACACCTTTTAGGTAAGTGGCAATAGACTGTGAGGGAACTGTACAGCGTAGACCGATACAATTGAAGTTGTAGCTACGTTGATGTGGCACATTAGTTGGTACCGATATACCTTGTGGAGCAACAAGGAGAATATGGGTATGCTATATGGGTCATTAAGCATCAACTGACCTTAGAACCTATAATTGACCAACTTGGCCATAGGAAGTAGTGAGATGGTACACTCATTGAGACCATACTCTCGAGATGGTTTCAGCCGCAAGAAAAGATTGCGTGAGGTGAAACTATGACCGATGGAGGATGGTCAGTGATGTTGAGAACCTCTAGAACCCGGTTAATTTTCTAGGACAGGTTGAACCAACTAAACTTCAAGAGGGTACTACCTTAAAACCCATGCAAGCCTAAACCTAAGGCTGTTTGTGTGACTTGTGTGCTTTCAACTTGAACTACTTACACATTTTTATTATCTGACAACATGAATTCCTTACAGGTTTTTTTTATAGTCCTTATCCAATAACTTGGATTTCTTGTCGGGTTTACTTGTTTACATCACCTTGCACTTTTGCTTAAACGCATAGCATACACATCATAACATCATGCCTTAACATTTCCTTAACCATTTCAAGGATCTCAAGGGTTTGTGATGCAGGTTATGGTAAATCAAACGTCTAGCAAGGGGCAAAGGGGATTTATTTTCCTCTAGCCAATTACGTCTAGAGATCAAAACATGATAACTTGAGTCAGTGGCTATGACCCACTCGATATGGTGAGCTTGACTCTTGAAGAAGGACTCTCAATGACACGAAGTTTGTTCAATCAAGTTGCAACCAAATTCTAACAGTTTCTTGTTTACCCTGCGAGATCCTTGAAAACATTTCATACATATATCATACATAACATTGCATAACAGGTCTTCCAGTACAGGTCTCTCATGTTCTTGCTGATTATTTTGGCAATGACTCTCAAACAAGACAACAGAGATCTTCAAACTCAAGAAGCTCAGTTCAGTGACATATTCTTACACCTATCCAAGGGGCAGGAAGAGTTGAAAAGACTCCTTGTTGGGAACTTGGTCAAGAAAAGTCCTGAAGACAATAAGGATGAACAACTGGAACAATTGCAAGCTGAGGTAGAAGCAATGAGAATCCAGATCCTGGGGCAGATGGCTCTTATCTAAAACTTAGCTCAAGGACAAGAAGGGCTAAGAGCCTTCCTCAACAAGCTTCACCAAGATGGATGCAGATCCATGAAACAAACAGTTAAGATTGTGGATCAAGGCATTAATCATCCCCCGGTGAGAGAAGAGGTTGGGAACAGACCTTTCATGATTACTACTACATCACAAGCCCAACCACAACCTCTCCAACGACACCGGGGAAATCGGCATAAGAAGAATACATCTGAAAGACGCTTCACCAAAATCAACATGTCATTGGATCAAGCATTGCAACGCCTGTTGAAGGCCAAGTTGGTTATATTAAGGGACTCTCCTCAAAATCCCAACATAGCCTCCCCAAGGTACAATCCTGATGCTAGGTGTGCATACCATTCCAACAGCCTTGGCCATGACACCAACAATTGTTGGGCGTTGAGAAACAAAATTCAAGACCTGATTGATGAAGGAGAATTGGAATTCACACAAGACGGTCAGGTTGAGTTCTTTTGCCATCCCTCCAAGGCATACCATCTGAAGTGACAAGTTCTCACAAGAAGACTTTTTGTTCATTAGAATTTGAAATTTGAAATTTTCTTTTGATTGTTCAAACATTTAGTCATGTCAAAACTTTATTATTTCATTAATGCATTGCATATGTCTGTTTTGAATCAATCCATTCGTATTCACTATTTCAAAAAATGTGTTCTTATTTCCTTTTGTGATGTTCAACTATCGATTTAAAAACTCTAAGCCTTTAGAGGGAGGATGACGAAAACGATACCACAATCTCTACAGTATGCTTTTGAACAGACCTTGTTGACGATGTACAAGCGTTGTTTCAAATCCTAAATAGTGGAGTTATAAGTAAGATAATCCCTAGTCAACCCCTTCGAGCCAAAGAAGCACAAGTTTTTCCTTTCACACATATTAAAACCCTTAATCATAACCTATGGCAGGGTAGTTTTCTCAGTTAATTTCAGAGGCGTATTCAGTCACAATCTGTCGCTTCGTACATAATGAATGGCATCAAAGACGTCCTTCCAAAACAAAAGACGGTGATGGTTCCCTATAAACGTCAAGACAGTCAGTCATTATCTCTCAAAATGAAAGCCCATTAAATCAAAACCTATGAAGGAGACTTAAGAAAAAACAATGGGTTATCCCGCTGACTGTAATCACAAAAAGAAACAGTTCAGGAAAAAGATAGGGATAATAAAATAAAAAAGAAAGAGGTCCTACAAACCCTCAACAAAAATGACTGCCTATTCAAAATAAACTGTCAGTATCCGAACCATCACCAAAACATCAAGGACAATATTCCAGAACTCAACTGGGGTTCTAAATGCACAATTAGCTGAGTTTAGGATCGAAGAACATCACGAAGAACGGGTGGGTACAAATAAAATTTGAGCCTTTATCCTTTGTTTCTTAAACCGTGAACCAGGCCACGTTATAACCCTTAAAAGTCCTAGCTGAAGCATGGGTTAGTTCAAAAGCATATTGTTACAAAAGGTATCCTAACTCCTGTAGGACTTGCTATAAATCCTGAGTTGACATCACATTTTATAAAATTTGCTTGTATTATTGAAAAACGCATTTTAAAAACTTCAAGACAGACGTAAGCTTTGTATTCTTAAAATAACATTGTTTGCATATGACTATTTGTTCAACAGCAGATAAATTTGTATGACAAATATCTAGTGAACAAAAACCTTCTCAATAAAAAGGATCACCTCAAGTGGAAAAAACACTTCCAACCAAGGGGAACGGCATGATCATTGTCCATCATCTAGGGCAGTCAAGTCAAGATTCAAGGAATCTCTCAAAGATGCCAAATAGCCAGGGGCAGATCTCCATCTGAATCACTTGGGGCATTGGACATGAATTCCAGTAATGAATCTTGTATGATCAAACGAACATCTTCTGGTAGTGTCACAACACAGCACTACCGACAGTGACAACTCCCTACACCTTGAGAGTGTGGACATAGTCAAAAAATATTGTACATAAACAAAGACCCGCTAGGTTGACACACCTAGGCAAAACAAGGGCGTCCCGGCGAACCAAAAGGTTCGGGCAAAAATTAGGGATAAAAACAAAAAAAAGATTTGTATACCCGGCAAGTCGAAAACTTGAGAAGGCGGCTTGGGCAAAAAAGGGTATCCCGGTGGACTGAAAATCTGAAAAGACAGTCCAGGCAAAAGTTAAGGATTAAAGCGTACGACTATGTCCCGTTATCTTGTCACTTTCCTATCAGTAGAAGACTTATCATTCCGATCGGTAGTTACCAAGCACCTCATAAGTTGGAATGACACTCAATCCACAAGGCCTCCGCAGGCACTTTCCCAGCAGGTACAGGGGCAAAAAAGTCTTGATGCGAAGTCATTGTCATATCCTCAGCACGCGTCCCAGTAACTTCTACACTCCCCACAGAGTAAAAAATATCCAAAAGCATTGGTGTTAATTCTCCCCAAGCAGAGTTCATCTTTCACCAACAATGGAAGACCATCCCCAGTGGAGTTTATTTCTTCCACAGACAGAAATGTTATCCTCGACAGTGTTCATCATCGCAAGCAACGGTAATTCATCCCTAACTGAGGTTATTTCTCCAAATCAGCGGATCTTCTGACAGAGTATCTCTTCCCCACAAAGTCATTTTTTTCTCGCCAGTTTATTCTCCAATGGAATTATTCTCCGGCCTAGTTATTCTCAAATCATCTTCGGTTGTTATCCCCAGCGAGCGAAACTATTTATTCTCCAACAACAGTCAGGGATTTATTTTCCCAAACTCGGACGTGCCACAATAGCATTTCATGTTCATATATCATGACGTGCGCATACATATTGCATACAGCATAATCTCATTTATTTTGAGAACATCATCATACAATGCATGTCATG
The DNA here is from genome assembly GCA_948472305.1 of Vicia faba. NCBI lineage: Eukaryota > Viridiplantae > Streptophyta > Magnoliopsida > Fabales > Fabaceae > Vicia > Vicia faba. The sequence goes on along the minus strand of OX451735.1, from coordinate 99,759,441 downwards.
CATCATATACGATTAATCATGTACCTTTTCAGGAAAGATGGTTATCATCAACAACTTCCAGCAAGTTCAAGATTAACTCCGGAAACTAAACAGAGTAATTATCTGCACGATCAAAATGCAGCTTTACACAGGTTCGTCACGAAGAAATCTTACACGGGTTTCTCCTAAATGAAGCTTCACACGGGTTTATCCTGAAAAATATTAAACGGGTCCTTTCTCATATATTTCTGAATGAAGTTTTACACGAACTCATCCCAAAGTAACCTTACCTAGGTTCCTCCTGAAGTTTTACACGAACTTATCACAAAGTAACCTTACCCAGGTTCCTCCTGAAGTTTTACACAAACTTATCTCAAAGTAACCTTACCCCGATTCATTCTGAAGTTTTACACGAACTTATCACAAAGTAACCTTACCCAGGTTCCTTCTGAAGTTTTACACGAACTTATCACAAAGTAACCTTACCCGGGTTCCTTCTGAATTTTTACACAAACTTATCTCAAAGTATCCTTACCCCGGTTCATTCTGAAGTTTTACACGAACTTATCACAAAGTAACCTTACCCAGGTTCCTCTTGAAGTTTTACACGAACTTATCATAAGGTGACCTTGCCCAGGTTCCTCCTGAAGTTTTACACGAACTTATCACAAAGTAACCTTACCCAGGTTCCTCCTGAAGTTTTACACAAACTTATCTCAAAGTAACCTTACCCCAGTTCATTATGAAGGTTTACACTTATCACAAAGTAACCTTACCCAGGTTCTTCTTGAAGTTTTACATGAACTTATCACAAGGTGACCTTACCCAGGTTCCTCCTGAAGTTTTACACGAACTTATCACAAAGTAACCTTACCCAGGTTCCTCCTGAAGTTTTACACAAACTTATCTCAAAGTAACCTTACCCCGGTTCATTATGAAGTTTTACACGAACTTATCACAAAGTAACCTTACCCAGGTTCCTCTTGAAGTTTTACACAAACTTATCCCAAAGTAACCTTACCCAGGTTCCTCCTGAAGTTTTACACAAACTTATCCTGAAGTAACCTTACCCAAGTTTCTCCTGAAGTTTTACACAAACTTATCCCAAAGTAACCTTACCCAGGTTCCTCCTGAAGTTTTACACGAACTTATCACAAAGTAACCTTACCCAGGTTCCTTCTGAAGTTTTACACGGACTTATCCCGAGGTAACCCTACCCAGGTTCCTCCTAAAGCCCTACACGGACTCATCACGAGCAACCTTACCCAGGTTCCTTCTGAAGTTTTACACGAACTTATCCCAAAGGAACCTTACCCAAGTTCCTTCTGAAGTTTTACACGAACTTATCACAAAGTAACCTTACCCAGGTTCCTCTTGAAGTTTTATACAAACTTAGCCCAAAGTAACCTTACCCAGGTTCATGCCGAAGTTTTACACCAACTTATTCCGAGGTAACCCTACCCAGGTTCCTCCTAAAGTCCTACACGGACTCATCACACGCAACCTTACCCAGGTTCCTTCTCGGTTCAGTTGCAGTTTTACCCAAACTCCTCGCAAAGCAACCTTACAGAGGTTCCTTCTCAGTTCAGATGCAGTTTTACCCAAACTCCTCGCAAAGCAACCTTACCCAGGTTCCTTCTCGGTTCAGATGCAGTTTTATCCAAACTCCTCACGAAGCAACCTTACCCAGGTTCCTTCCCATAAGCCCTACTATCCAGGTTCTTTCTCATAACATTACCATCCAAGTTTCTTTTCTCTTATCTCCAGACAGCAGTCCACAACATTGTAAGACCCGAACCTATCAAACACGATCGGTGTCACCTTTCCCTAGTAGGTCGCGATGCAGCCTAAACACGACTAGATACGCAGGTCACTTCTGCTTCCTCAAGTCGGAGTTAGTTCCCCGGTAGATTAACGGACAACTGAAGCTCCTAAAATTATATTTCTCCCAAGACAGAGACCAACATTCCTCAACAGATTCCTCCGTAGCGATAGGAACAGGAATTTTCTTTAAAGAAATATCTCGGGAAATCAACATCCTCTAGATGGCATCTTTAAGCCCATCTCCGGTGACCTCCCGTCATCTCTTCCAAATGGCATCTGTAAGCCCATTCCCGATACTACCTACATAGTCAAGCATCATTACAGATGGGTGCAAATTTTTGGGCACTCTAGTGTTCAATCATCTTCCACCTTCAGATCACGAAAGACAGACGAGCCAATCTAAATCTTCAGGTTTAAGAAGATTGAACAGGGGCAACTGTTGTACCCCAAAATTTACCCTCTTTTCATACACGCATATTATTGGTTTTATGGTTATGGAATAAAGGTATATTTATCAAGCTTCTTCAGGTTACAAGTGACGTTTATTTCGTCAATGGATATTCTCAAATTATTTATTTCGTCAATGGATATTCTCAAATTATTTTCCGTGCTGAAGATCGGTTCGTCGTTTTGCAACGATTCGTGGTTCAAAGATTCACAAGTCCAACCCAGCGCGTCATGTTCAGGTGTTATTTCGCCAAGATATCTCTGATAACGTATTCTCAAATTCAGGTTTGGCTCAAGAGTCAATTCTTTAAAGAAGGTATCCGAATGTGTGAGTTTTCTCAAAGAAATATGGTGAAAAGTGTGCTGAAAGTGCAGTTTTTACGCGCTAAAAAATTCATAACTTGAAGATCGTGGCTCGTTTTGAACCCGTTCCGGTGGCCTAAATTCCGTATTGACGTCATCTATGTTTTCACCCCTCACGGATGGAAGCTAATTTCGATTAAAAGGTCTTCAAAATGTGGATTTATCAAGTATTTTCTTACAGAAAATTTGTGACAGAAATTTATTTGCGTCATGTTCAGAAAATCATAACTTGGTCGATTTTCATCGTATCGAGCTGGTTCCAGTGCAAAAATTTAACAAATTGAGTTGGCTAAGTTTTCACCAAAGGTATTGAGTTCGAACGGTATCCAAAAGGCCTTCATTTTTTCCTCAGAGTACGTGTGACGCGCCGAAAATCCTGAATGCTGAATATTCTTTTATCTGGGTTGAAACTTTGAAAATTCATAACTTGGTCAATTTTTATCGGATTGGGCTCATATTTTTACACAATGTCATGGACTCAGAGATCTACAACTTTGCTACAAAAGTCGAGACCAAATTATGCTCCGATCAATACCAATTTTTTATTGAAGAGCGTGTCAGAGTCGACACTAGAGCCCAAAATAAGTTTGTCTGAGCTGAAACTTCAAAAATTCATAACTAATTCACCGTTTATCCGAATGAGCCCATTTTCAGACAAGAGTTAGTTCTCGATGTTTGATATATTTTGTTTTCACATTTCAACTTCAAAAATTGCACTTAAGCCCCTGCGATTTTGCCTAGAATGTGACGAACTCAAGTGAACATTGGAGGCCCAATTGCACATTCAAAGCCCATTTGTTTCTCTCTAAATTCCATTATATAATCTCATTCTTTTCACACAAACAAAAAGGGAGGAGAAACAAAAGCTTTTGCCACAACGCTGTCAGAATATCAAATTCTTTCAAGAACCCTAAAACCTTGAAATCCTTATTACAAACCTCCATCTCACTACAAACAAGTCATCCATGTTACAAACCCACATCTCACTACTTCTCCAATAAGGGTAAGGCTGGCTTGATCTCCATGATCAAAAGGGCATAAAAGCATTCATATCACTACTTCTCCAGTAAGGGTAAGGCTGATTTGATCTCCATGATCAAAAGGGTATAATCATTCATATATGCCATATCGGTTTTAACATTAAATTTTTTCATATATTGGCTTTATTTGTATTTCATGATATATAGTAATTTTTTGTAATGTGTTCATGAGATTCAACACTGCCGATTTAGACAGGATCCCATGCAGGTTCATTACAGAACGTTGAGGCCAAAACACAAATGGTCAAAACAGAACAACTTACAAATGACACCAATACATGGCGAGGCAGACATCCCGAGAAGGTTAAGGGCATGAGTTCAACAACCACCCCTATTGGTTTTGATTTTCTTCCTTTCTATTTATCTATTTACCTTTTTTATTCTTTCTGTTTAAAACCCTTTTTTCATAAAACTTAACATTTTTCACAAACCTTTGATTTTTTGTAATAAACTCGAATAATTAATTTTAGGTTTTAATTTAATTTTAGGTAACTTTAATTGTTTTGTAAATAAATTAAAATTAATTAGAACAATTAGGATTTTGTTTCTAACTTAATTCTATTTTCTTTTTCTTAAAATAACAAAACACAAAAATAGGCCATTTAATTATTTTTTTAACTAATTTAATTACTAATTAATTTTGTATTTATTTTTAAAAACCTAATTCTTTTTTCTTAGAAATAATTAAAAACGACAAAAAAATAATTTTTCTTTCGATTAGGTTAGACGGGGTCAAAACCCTAATTCTCTCTCGTTCTTTATTCGCACGCGCTTTATTTTATTTTACCATATTAATGTAATTGCTCACAAGTTGTAATAGATTAATTAGGACCTTTTTACTTTAATTTATTATTTTTAAGGGTTTGTTTTTGGCTATGTAAATACCTGAAGCCTTGTAATAGCTTAGCTTATTTTCCGCACTTTAGATTTCTCAAACTATAAACTGTCTAGATGTATGGCTAATAGGATTGTATGGCAAGAATGTCTGGAAAATTAAAACGGTAGATCACCTAATGTGCAAAGATTAAATAACTGAAATAAATCATATGCACATATTCACTCCTAGGATACTCCTCACTTGGTTGCCTTGGAAAACAATGGTCATGTCCCTCGAACATAGGGATACCCTTAGCAAAGACCCTCGGTTAAAATCATCATAAAGATCATGGTCCCTCGATGTCCCTCGAAGTTGCCTACGGTATATGATCTTGTCCCTCAATATTGCCTACGAATATATGATAACAGTCCCTTCGAAATGCTAAGGTATCCTTACATGTTGCCTTCAATGACCATTACGTCCCTTTCGAATTGACCCTTACAAATTCCAACAACGGTGCTACCTACTCATTAATAGTGGGATAGCGTTGTTTAAAGGAAACAAGAACATAAACGATCTTTTTTCGAGTAGGTAGATGCTAGTAGGTACTTGCTCAAAACAAATAAACTTTTTCACACTTACACCTTTTCAAACAAAGCTTTCGAAAAAATACTTCGTAACACTCTTGAAGACAGAAGCAACAGTTAAATCAAAGTCAAAAACTTTTTTCAAATCAAACACACACAAGCAATTTTGAAAATGATGAGAAAGTACCTAAGAGCCCGTGGAAAACCACGGATAGAAAGGGTGCTAATACCTTCCCTTTCTATAATCTACCCCCGTACTCAGAAAATCTCGAAAAAGGAATTTTTCTGTGCTTTTTTCCTTTCCAGATGGATAAAATAAAAGTTGGTGGCGACTCTTGCTTACCGAGACGTTTTGCAAACAAAAAATGCAAACCAGTATTAACAGTCGGTTCTGCCACCATATCACACGACGAGAGGGAAAGGTAAACATCAAGAAAACCTGAAAAGGGAGAAATCACGGTATTTCGACCGAGAGATCGGGTAAGGGAGTCTGTTACGCGAGGGGAAGGTATTAGCACCCCACACGCCCGTAGTACTCTACGGTATCCACTCTTGTTGTATAATCTAAATGGGTGTGGTCAAATCCTATGTCTATGGCTTAAAACTGAAAAGGTAATGCATGCGAAAGAAAAAGAAAATAATGTAGTGAAAATAAAAGAGATGTGCTCGGTTGGGCCCTACCCCAATGCCTACGTATCCCTTTTAAAGAATTAGAGCATCCGTAGTTCGGCTTATATATTTTGATGGGTTTGTGTTTTTTAGTTAAGACAGACAAAGATAGTCAAGATGGTAAGACATCAAGTAAAACAAGCATACCTAACAATGACATTGAGAGTCAAAGTATGATAACAAACACGTGCGATGGCGAATCATCGACTTCAAGATAACAAGATATCATGGAAAAGATGGCGAAACATTAATAAAATGGATGACAAAACATTACACCTAACAATGATATTGAGGATCAAAGTAGGATAACAGACATGTGCGATGGCGAAACATCAGTTTCAAGATAACAAGGTATCATGGAAAAGATGGTGAAACATCAATAAAATGGATAACAAAACATCACACCTAACAATGATATTGAGGATCAAAGTAGGATAACAAACATGTGCGATGGCGAAACATCGGCTTCAAGATAACAAGGTATCATGGCAAAGATGGAGAAACATCAATAAAATGGATGACAAAACATCACACCTAACAATGATATTGAGAATCAAAGTAGGATAACAAACATGCGCGATGGCGAAACATCGGATTCAAGATAATAAGATATCATGGCAAAGATGGCGAAACATCAATAAAATGGATGAAAAAACATCACACCTAAAAATGATATTGAGAATCAAAGTAGGATAACAGACATGTGCGATGGCGAAACATCGGCTTCAAGATAACACAGACAAAGTAAGATTGGTTTGTATCTTTTACTTTGAAGAAGGATTTGAGTTCATTAGAAGTGTTTTATGATTTGCCAAGAAAACAATTTTTGTTTTAAGATGCAGAATGCAAAGGAAGAAAAATAACTAAGGGAAACTAGCTTAGCATTATCCCTAGTGTTATCATACAATGGTTGACCCTAAGGTTGAGAATAAATGGAAAATCCTATCCTATGTTGCATGCTAAAGGGAACTCAACAAAACTATCCTATAGGGAACATGCAATGAGAGCGAAGTCGTGATCTCAATGTCTAAGTTGAGTGACTCATCGATCAACAATTAAAGAGGAAAAGCAATAAACATCCTATAGGGAACATGCAATGAGAGCGAAGTCGTGATCTTAATGTCTAAATTGAGTGACTCATCGATCAACAATTAAAAAGGAAAATCAATAAACATCCTATAGGGAACATGCAATGAGAGCGAAGTCGTGATCTCAATGTCTAAATTGAGTGACTCATCGATCAACAATCACAACACATGCATCATATAAAAAACCAGAGGGTCTCCTGACATATATCAGCAACAGAGATCCCATCATGCAATCAGAGAATTATGCAAAATGAAAATGGGAGAAAGGAAGTAGTATAATACCAAACAGATAACTAGCTGTAGTAATCAAGCAAGAATAAAAGAAACCCAGAGAAACTTCAAGCAAGTTGGCATTAGTAAAAAAATTGAGTCAGGAATCTGTCATATATGAACAAGTCCCAGGAGAAATGTATGGCATTCACAATCATATGTATATATATCCTGCATAAACCATCAATCATGCCAAGCACAAAAAACAATGCCAGTATAATAGATTGTGTTCCACAAATAAAGTGAAACACAGAAAAGCCTCAAGCCAAAAGTGGAAACTTTCTCAGAGTACCTCGCACATTCAACAACCAAGTTAGTATTCCAAAGGGTGAAGAAGTGAGAATAACATGGTGGCAATTACCAAATATTAGACATTACAAACAAGAGGAGACAAGCATATGTACAGATTAGGTCAAAAGAATCAGAGGAAATGTTGCTCTTTCCTATCACCATGTTAAATTGAAAATTGAGTGTCAATCAAAGATCATAAGAGCTTGAGAATAATATGAACAAGAACCATGAAGGTCAGTAGCAAACACACTTCAATCATGCATAATTGATTCAAACACAACTTCATGAATACAATGGGAGATGAAACCTACATAAGGCATTAGATGGTTCAAAATATTCAAAAATGAGGCTCCTAAGTGAAATGGCTTGAGCTATCATGGACAAGTCAGAACCAACATGATCATTAGGTTCCCAATTATAGGCCTCACTCGAGTTCATTGGCCATCAATCAAATTGCAACAAGTCATACAAGCATGATTGGGTACCTTCACTTCAAAATTACACCAAAAATAGAAACAAGGATCCATAATTCAAACCAAAAATATCTCAACATCTTGGAGGTGTTTAGAAGTCAAAATGCAAGCACTAAGTTCATTAATGATTGAGGAAGGGGCCAAATGAAGTTCAAAATTCAAGACTAGTTGGCAAAACTACCAAACTAGACAAGTTTTCAAAATTATTTATGGAAAAATGCCAAACCAAGTCAAGTAATTCAAGAAAAATAGTTTTAAAATTCCCAATACATTCATGAACCCTAATCAAAACTTGAATCCTATAGAAAATCCAGGGCATAGGGGTTTTGAAGATGAAACTTGTACCATAAGCAACAAAAACCCTAATTTTTGACTTTTTATCCCAAATATTGATTAAATGAGATCAAAATTCAAACAAATTAAGTCAAGATCATAAAAATCATCGAGATATCCTAAATGTCAGAAAATATATTTTTTCAGAATTTTTTGAATTAGGAAAAAACAAGAAATTAATATTCAAACATTTATGTAATTAACAAATATTCACATATCCAAATAATATTTAAATTAAAAAGTTAGAAAAATGGCCAAATGAAATTATATTCAAATATTAGGGCTAGAAACATACATCCCTGAATTTTTGTGATTTTTTTGGATAAAAGGAAAATATTAAAAAACAAAAAAAAACAAACAATTAATAATGAAATCATTATTTAAGGGCAAGCAAATGCAAAACATAACCAAAATTCACAAAAAAGTCAAAACAAAAATATGATCAGGTTCTATGATTAAAAACAGGATTACATGATTTTTTTTGGAATTTTTGAATTAATAGAAGTATTAAAAATAATTAAAAAAAACAAACAAATATTACAAATAACCTTTGAAATTAATTTTTTAATAAAAAATAAGAAAAATTATGAAGCAGAGTCAGAATCAATTTTCACATTATTTTGGGAGTCTCAAATAATTTTTTTGGATTTTTTAGGTCAAAGGAACTATTAAAGTAAAAATTATCTTTGATCAATTAATTAATCAATCAGATATTAACAAAAAAAAATATTTAAAAAATACACAAAGTCAGAAATATTATTTTGAATTTATGATAATTTTTTCAGAATTTTCTAATCAATTTTGAGCAAGAAATAAAATCATGGAAGTCAATTATAAAACAAAAATTCAAATGATCCAAAAATTTCAAACGGACCAATCATGATGTGCCACCACATCATCTTCAACCTCCGAATGGATCAAAAACGTGCGCATCTTCTCAGGCCTAGGGCTCACTTTCAGATCAATGTAACTCACTCAATTTTGCATCATTTTTGATGAAATCAAAGGCAAATTAAAGCTAGCATGGCAAGGAATCCATAGCAATTCGAATCAAATCAAATCATCAACCAAATTATCCATAATCAAGTCATGAACATGAACAAAAACCTTCTAAATTGCTAGTTTCAGAACATTCAAACATGCATAATTCATCAAATTAAATGCTATAAAGCTTCAGAATCATTCCATTAACATCATTGAACATGAATTCAAGCTCAAACATCTCAATAAACAAGTGCATCTCAAGAATCGAAGTTTGAAATCATTACCTCAAGGTGAAAAGTGATCTACTGTCTCCTTCACTCCAGATGCAAACAAATGGTGCTGGCTTGATCTACTTGCTTTGCTGAAGCAGAATCCACAAGAATTTTGAAGAAAACACCAAGGAATTGAGAGAATCGAATCAAGTTGCAGAAGATGGAAGAAAATTTCAGATATGAAATTCTTGCAAATGGCGCGTTCTCTGTCTCTCTCTTTGCTTGCTTTCACTTATATAGAGCTTGTAGAGAAGGTTAGAAGTGGAAGTTTGTCCCTAAATCCGTTGGAGGGTAGGATTGGGAATTTTGGCCAAAAATGAGATGCATAGTGAATCATGCCTTTTGCTCGTGCATTCTTCTGCCTTTTATGCTTTTTGTGAGCCAAATGAAGTCAGCAACGCATGCTTAAAAGTGCAGCCCATGATCATTTGAAATGAGAGAGTGTTGGTGAATTGGCCATTTTGAGCAAGTTTTACATTTTTTGATTCCAACATGTGCAATACCATATGGGGCACGAAATAGTGAGTATGATGGGCCTCAGCATGTCACAAATTACCAAATGGTCTTGATTAGAAGCAAGAAGAAAGGATAAAACTTGAGTTTGCAAGACATGGCCATTTTGCACATTTGCCAAATTTCAATGAAATGACTCAAATTTCCAAAACTCATAACTTGCTCATACTTTTGAATTTTGGCACAAATGAACATAATTTGGAAAGGTATTGAAAAGATGTACAAACCCTTAGTTTATAATTTTTGCAAATTAATCCATTAAGGTTCCCAAATTTTGGCTTGAAATTCACTAAATTTGAAAAATGACCTATAATTTTGTAACTTCAAAAGGCCATAACTCTTGATTTCTTACCAATTTGGACATGAGACCAAAAGGAGGTGAAAGATCATTCTCTTAGCTTTCCAAGCATATTTCATTTGCATCTTCTTGATCAAGAATGAATAAAATATGATTTTTTGAAATTAAGTCCTCATCTTCCAAAATTAGAAACTTTTAGGGTTTCTTCAAGAACAAGTTTCAATCCAAACTTCAATCTCTTTAATCCAATGACCAAAATGGACTTTAAATATGAAAATTTCATCCTTGAAATGATGGTTGGCCAAAAATTCACTTGGTCAATCTTGACTTTGACTGATTTTGACCAAAATGATCATTTTGCCCCTCTAACTCAATTGATCTACTTCTCTTTAAAATTGATGATCAAAACTTCAGACATATGATCTTCCAAACATATAAAGGCCATGTACCAAGTTTCACTTCAAAATTCTCAAGAAATCTTGATGAAATCCCAAACCCTAATTTTGGTCAACACATCAAGAGACTGATGAATTATCTTCAAAACTTCAAACCCTCTAGGCATCTTGACCAATTCCTTGTACAAAGACTTTTCAAATACCAATGAGATGTTGTAGATTCCAAACCAAGACTTGCACATTGATCAATAACCTTGATCAAACAAAACCCTAATTTGACTGGTGAATCAAAAGAGTGATTCTTCTTATAACCAAACACAAACTTCAATTTGCTGATGATCCAAAGAGGTGGATAAAAACATATTGGGATATGCAATAACTTTTGAGCTTGAAAGATCCAGAGGTTTAGATGATAATATTCTTATTGAGCAACTTGTCAATGCAAACAACCTTCAAGGCTTTGAGGAAAACTTGACAGCCAAAGTGCTTTGATCCCATCACAATGCATGAATGTAATGCAATATGATATTCATGATGAAACATAAGCCTAAATCAAGAGGGTACATTTTGGGGTGAAACAATTAGGCGTAGTATTTTTCACTATGTTTGCATTGACAGGGTGAGGAAGGTCGTCACCATCCATAGTGGTTAGAATCATTGCCCCTCCTGAGAAAATGTTCTTAACCACAAATGGCCCTTCATATGTAAGGGTCCATTTGCCCCTGGGATCACCTTGAGGGAGTACGATGCGTTTGATCACCAGATCCCCAACTTGATATTCCTGTTGTCTGACTTTCTTGTTAAATGTCTTGATCTTTCGCCTTTGATACGTCTGACCATGATAAATAGCAATAAGTCTCTTTTCATCGATTAAGTTCAGCTGATCAAGCCGGGTCTGGATCCAGTCATCCTCGCTCAAACCTGCATCCTTCATGATCCGAAGAGAGGGTATCTGGACCTCAATGGGTAAGACTGCTTCCATACCATACACTAAAGAGTAGGGTGTTGCCCCTGCATTCTTCAATCCGAACGGCATGACCTTGTAGCAAAAGGTACCCCACTGTGTAACGAACGTCGTCTTCTCCATGTCTTTGGGAGCCATCTTAATCTGGTTATAACCATAAAACCTGTCCATAAAGGAGAAGATCTTATAGTGTGCGGTGTTGTCGACCAAAACATCGATGTGAGGCAGAGGGAAATCATCCTTGGGGCTCTCCCTATTCAGATCCCTATAGTCCACACACATTTGTACTTTACCATCTTTCTTTGGCTCCAGAACCACATTGGCAACCCACTGCAGGTAAGAAGTGATTGCGAGAAAACCGGTATCAAACTGTTTCATGACCTCAGCTTTGATTTTCTCAGACATCTCTAGGCGCATACGGCGAACCTTCTGCTTCACTGGAGGACAATCTTCTTTAGTTGGCAAGCAGTGAACCACAATATCGGTATCCAACCCAGACATATCTTCATAAGACTAAGCAAAAATCTCAACATAGTCGCATAGCATTTGTATCAATCGTTGTTTGACACTAGGCTCCAAATTTGCACTGATCTTGACCTCTTTCTTGTCTTCCTCTGTACCCAGATTCATTGGCTCTACATGGGGCTGTATGGCCCTCTCTTCTTGTAGTAATAGTCTAGCAAGTTCCCCAGGCACTTCGCAATTATCCTCACCTTCGTCCTCGGCTTAGTTGATTGGACTTTCGAAGTCATAATTGGAAGTAGCAGAGTCGTTATGAGTGGGATCCAGAGTGGATGTGGATCTGCATTATGATATATGAGTATGTGTAAGACAATAGCTGTTTTAATAAAGTGCAAGATAGAAAAGAAAAACAAGGAGCGCAAAATTTGTAATGCAAGAAAACATCCAATGCTTTATTGATGATATATGGAAATGACACACAATAAGCCCTCACAAACAAAGCCACGGTGTCTCGGGTAAGGCACCGGGCTGTAAAATTTCAAATCGTCTGTTACAAATCTCAAAAACAAAAGTCTATTACTGTGTAATAAAAGAAACGGGCACAAAGTCCTTCGCCGTCCAATTGTCCAATCTTCCGTCGGTAGTCGGGTAAATCCATCTATCAAACTCTGACTCTTCTTCATCGTCTTCAATTGCATTCACTCCGGGATTACTAATACGCAGGGGAGGTCTTCCAATCCGCGTACGTCGAACGGCCCTTTGAGCTTCTGCAGTAAAACCCAAACTAAACTTGTCAGTTTTGTGTGCGAAGTCAGGGAGTTAACCCCAATTTTCACACCCAACTTTTTCAATAACAGCCTTGGCATCCTTGAGGGAAGCCATCTTCAACCGAGGTTCTTCCACAACAGTTTCAGTCGATGCCAGAGTCTGGGGAACCTCTTCAAAGTTCTGACACGGGGTTTCGATGAACTCCCCATCCATCTCCATATACCGGAAGGAGTTAAGATGACTCACCATGTACTCCTCTTCCCCTTTTACTGTAACAATCTTCCCCTTTATTGGATATTTCATCATCTGGTGGAGCGTAGAAGTCACTGCCCCAGCCTTATGAATCCATGGGCGACCCAACAAATAAGAATAGGATGGTCGTATATCCATCACATAGAACTTAGATGAAAAAGTCTGAGATCCAACTTTAACAGGGACATCCACCTCCCCGTGCACCATTCTTTTGGATCCGTCAAATGCCCTAACCACAATATTACTCGGCTTCAGAACCAACCCTTCATAATCCAGCCGATCTAACATTTTCTTGGGTAAAACATTCAAAGAGGACCCAATATCCACCAGTATGTGGGCCAGAGTAGTGCCCCTACACTCGATTGAAACATGCAGGGCATCATTGTGATTCCTTCCTTTGGAAGTCAGATCTGCATCGGAGAAACCCAACCCGTTGTCAGCGGTCAAACTAGCCACACAGTCTTTGAATTAATCAGCAGATGTTTGCTGCGGCACATGCGCATTTTTAAGGAAAGCAATTAAATCCTTTGTATGGGCTTCTGAGCACAACAATAAGTATAGCATGGAGATCTTGGACGGGGTCTACCCCAGCTGTTCGACTATGTTGTAGTCACTCTTCTTGATGATCTTCAGGATTTCCTCGATCTCCTGCCTAGAGGTTTCTACAACAATCTTCTTAGGTGCCTCCGTCTGGGCAGGCTCACCTATGACTTCTTTGCCCCGAGTGTCTGATGACTCGGCGACACGGGTGATAATTGGAATATGAACTGGGACAATAGCTGATGTACTGGCAGATCGAATTGTAACAGGCTTTCGAACAGTTAGAGGGGAAATCTCAGGAGAGAAAAGTATTCTGCTTCGGGTGACCTTGCTAGACCCGGCAATATTGCTGACCTCAGTATCAACCTCTTCAACCTTCAAGCATTGTTTGATCCCATGATAATACACATCGGCCCCATAGTGCCACGGGACATCCTAATCTGAAATGTAAGGGATAGAACCAGGAATAGTAATGATCAATGGAGCAACTCTTGGAATAGATGTAATCCTAACAGGCTTTCTCAAGGAAGCCTTGGAAGGATCGGCGGAAATGGTTATTATGGAAACATCTTCAACAGGAATCAACAGAATCAAAGTTTTCTCGAACAAGATCTCTTTGTTATCCATCAGGCGTTGAACACCTGATTTCAATAAATGCCAACCAGCAGGCAGGATTGAACATAAGTGGCAACCTTCACCACAACCCAGAAATAAACTGGTCGATAATAGATTCTTTTTCACTGTCATTAACGGAGTAGAAATGTCTTCCACAGAGGTCACAAATGAGTCATCATCCACAACATTTAATCCATGCTTGGGCATAGAAGCAGTCATAATATTGGGCTTTTCTGGTGTGTCAAACTCAATTTCTTTTGCTTCAATCAAATCTTGCACCTTATTCCTCAAGGCCCAACAATTGTTTGTATCATGCCCCGGGCTATCAGAGTGATAGGAACAGCGGGCATTCGGATTATACAGCGGTGATGTAGTATTGGGATTCTACGGGGCTTCCCTCAGAGTTATCAGGTTAGTCTTCAATAATTGCGGTAAAATTTGAGACAGAGTCATACTGAGCCGAGTATACTGTCTTTGAGGCCTTTCTACTCTTTGCTGATTGTTGCATTGTGGGGAAACAGTGGGTCTTGATATTACTACCGCATTAACCGCTTGGCATCGTTCATGTCGGTTTTGGCTCCTCGAGCTGTAAACTGCACTAGCTTCTTTTCTGAAAGGCTTCTTTTCTGTACTCGTCGAAGCACCTTTCTGTATCTTGCCACTTTTGATACCAGCTTCTACTCTCTCCATGATCAAAATCAATTCAATAAACCCGGATGATGAGCTTCCGATCAGATGATTTAAGAATGGCCGAGACAAAGTCCCAAGAAACATATCCACCAACTCCCTATCAGACAGAGCGGGTTGGACTCTCCCGGCCAGATCTCTCCACTTCTGAGCATAGTCCTTAAAGCCTTCCCCTGCACCCATAGACATACCCTGAAGTTGAGTACGCGTGGGAGAAAGGTCAATGTTATACTAGTATTTCTTGTAAAAAGCAACAGCAAGGTCCTCCCAGTTGTAGACATTAGCTCCTTCCAAATGATAGAACCATTCAAGCTGAGTCCCTGACAGACTATCTTGAAAGAAATGAACCCACAGTTTCTATCAGCAGTATAGGGTTGGATCTTTCTGACGTATGAGCGAAGATGGAGCTTTGGGCAGGATACCCCATCGTATTTAGCAAAAATAAGAGCTTTAAACTTGTGAGGGATCACCACCCCAGATGCTAATCCCAGATCTCCAAAGTCTAACCCAGGTATCTTTTGAATCTCCATTGCACTCAGCCGGTCTTCGAGTTGCTTGTACCTATCCTCAGCAGGAGGATAATGTTCTTCATCAAAATCAGTGTCATTATTAGAGACCACGGGACTAGGACCCTTCTCTTCCTCTTGATTCTCTCCCCCTTTAGATGAATGAGACAAATCAGCTTCATGTCGCAACCTATTCCCAAATCAGTGACCCATATTCAGGAGGACCACCTTCTTCTTCTTCTTCTCCTTCAGGATGAGAGTCTTCAAATCCTCCTGCCCTTTAGCCAAGTTCAAGAACATTTCTTTGAATTGAGCAGTATGTGCTTGAAGAGCCTTGATAGCTTGATCGGTAGGTATTTCAGAAGACATTTTCGTGCTGAAATAAACAACGAAGAAGATGAGAAACCTGTAATGATACCTGTGATGATGTGCATGATAATGGAATGCGTATGAAATGATTTCAAAGACTTTGGGAGATCTAAATTTTCAAACTAAGAAATAAACCAAACTTTATTAGATTCAAACTTGTAAAATGTTTAACAATGCCTTTAAGGCATTACAAAAGAAATAACTGAAAATAAATTTAAACTAGAAAAACAACAAAGAATCAGAAATCCCATGGTCTCCTTCCATTCGTGCTGACATAGTCGTTGATCGTCCTTTCATTCTCAAGTTGCCTCATGAGCTTCAAAATCTTCCTCTCTTGCTCATGATACTTCTCTCGATAGGTATCTCTTTCTTCCTTTAACTGGATCCAAGATCTCTTCAATGCCCCAAAATCAGTAGGCATATAGGGATAAAGGACCGTATAAGGAACACCTTCTTCATTAGTATGCTCTACAATCACCGGAAAAACAGCTTCATAAGGCATCCCCAGCTTTTGAGCATGGGCCCGAACCCACTGGAGATAAGGTTGCATAGGGAGAGAAGTATTTAGTCCTAGCTCTTGAGGGTTAGACCTGTTCACCCTGCCCCAAGCTCGTATAAACATGCGGTGATGCTCTTTGACGTCCTCCTTATAGTCAAAGACAATATCTGTAAGAAGTAATTCATGGGGACCGTCTCTCCGAGCGCGCCCAAACTGTCGTAAAGCCAAACAAGGACTGTAAGTTATACCCCCTTTAATTCTAAGCAACGGGAAATTAGGGTATTCCCCACATCAATCAATGATAGCTACTTTTTCCATATCCTTTGAACTCCAAAGAATGTCTGTGTGAGCAAGGGACATGATTCTGTAAGCCCAACCTATACCTTCCTCATTCTTCAATACAGACTTGGGGAGGTGCGAAATAAACCATCTCACCAATATAGGCATACAACACATGAGGGTCCCTCTTCTACGTGCCGTACGGGTATAAAGAGCATGTAGAATATCACCCAAGAGGGTAGGCACAAGATTGCGAGACAAGAAGATCTTAACCGCATTCACATTTATGAAGGAATCTGGATTCGGGAAAAGAACCAAGTCATAGATGAGGAGAGCCAACATGTCTTTGAAAGCTTGAAAATCCAAGTTATCCCAGAACTGTTGAGCTTGATCGATCAGAAACTTAGCCAAGAAACCTTTAACCCCACTCCGTGTCTCCCAATTAGACACTACATCATCCTTTTTCAAGTGTAAAGCCGAAGCAATGTCCTCTGGCCTAGGAACCTCCTCCAAACCTGTGAAGGGTGTTTGCTCGAGGATAGATATGCCTAATAAATCAGAAAACTCCTCCAAAGTGGGGACTAGCTGATAATCTGGGAAGGTGAAACAATGATGCAACATATCAAAGAACTGGAAAAGGACGCTCATCATCTACTCATCAAACTTTGAAGTGACCAAGCTAAGGAGATGACCATGTCTTCTAACAAATGAATAAGTATCGGGAACTTTTGAAACTAAATCTCTGAGCTGAACAGGGATCTCCACGAAGTTAACTCAAATGGTACTTCTGCGTACTGAAGCCATAATCTGCAAAATAGAACAAAGATAAATCTCCTCGGTATTTGAAATGGTTAGTCTAATGAAATATGCATGCTATGTTATGATGCATGATGTCATGATAAAACACACAACAGGTATAGCAGATAGCAGACATGCTAAAGGCAAACAAGTCACACAATAGCCCTTAAGTTTCAGGCTTGCATGGAGACTAGGTACTACCCTCTTGAAGTTCAGTTGGTTCAACCTGTCCTAATAATAGTAATCAGGCTCTAGAGGTTCTCAATATCACCGACCATCCTCCATCGGTCATGGTTTCAGCTCACGCAATCTTTTCTTGCGACCGGAACTATCTCGAGAGAATGGTCTCAATGAGTGTAGTATCGAGTATCAACCAGCTCCCAGCTCTATGCCAAGGTCGGCTATCTCACTACTTCCTATGGCCAAGTTGGTCAATTATAGGTTCTAAGGTCAGTTGATGATTAACGACCCATATAGCAGCCCCGTATTCTCCTTGTTGCTCCACAAGGGATACCGCTACCAACTAATGTGCCACGTCAACGTAGCTACTGCTTCAACCGTATCGGTCTACGTCGTACAGTTCCCTCATAGTTTATTGCTACTTACCTAAAAGGTGTACCCCAGATCCGGGTTAGAATCTATAGTAACTCCGATACAAAGCCCACAAAGATAAAGCAATCAAAACAAACAATAGAGGCAATAGGATGAACTAATGCTAAGGTGTGATATGGTGGGAGAACTGACTTGAAGGTTTTGTGTTTTATCGCAAATTTCGCGGTTAGCAAGAGTCGCCACCGACTTTTCTTTTATCCAAAAGGAAAGGTGAAAAAGCAAAGGAAATACCTTTGAGATGTTTTCTTGAGTTCGGGGGGTAGATTATGAAAAGGGAAGGTGTTAGCACCCTTTTCATCCATGGTTTTCCATGGGCTCTTAGTTACTTGCTTAAATCACTTGCTTTGTTTTGTTTGAAATGGTGTTTGGTGTGACTTTGAAAGTATTTTGTAAAAGAGGCCATTTGTTTAGGCAATCTTTGTAATGATTCTCGTTCGTAAGAATGTATACAAAGATGTTTGTCTTTTGAAAATGTTTTCAATTGTTTGTAAGATGTTTTGAAATGTGTGTGTTTGTTTTGAAAATAGCAAGGATTGTTGTTTGAAATGGAGCAAGTCACTTAGAATCTATCTACCTACTCAAATATCTTTCTTGTGCATTTTTTATTCCTTTGACATTGTTGACTTACCATTGATTTGGTAAGAAACCCTATCTTTGGATGTAAATGGGACGGGCGCGGGTCATCTTATAACCATGATAGCAATGTTTCCAAGTATCTTAGCATTTTTGAGGGACCAAGATCATTTTGTAAGGCAACTTTTGAATAGCGTCATCGAGGGACTATGATCTTATATTTGTTTTGTTTTGACAAGATACTTCGCGTGCATAACATGACCATTTTATTTTAGGCAACCAAGTGGGAGAAACCCTAATGGTGCTTGTGTGCAAAGTGTATCATTTTCATGCTTTTGATTTTGTCTTGTATTTAGGGTTTTCTATTTTGCTTTGTTTTGTTCTTGTCATGCAAACCCTAATTACTAATCATGGTATATAAAGCAATAAATTGCGTAATGTAAATATACTAAGCTATTACAACAATTTTATGGGAGGGGGGAATACAAGTTTGAATGGGGATTTGCACAAATATAAAGCTAAATATATTATTACAACCAAATCGAACTTGCGCGAAAATAACTATAATACAAATATTTAATATATAATGCAATATGTATGTAAAGAAAAGATTTTTTAATGTCTTGTTTTTTTGTATAAAAGAATATTTAACTTAAACCTAAAAATAAGGAAAAAAAATAATTAATTCTTTTTGAAAGGGATTAAACCCTAATTTTCAATTAAAGGAAAATAATGTTTCATATATTTATTTTGTGCATTTTTTGGTATATAAAAAAAGAAATAATATTGTATATGAATATTAAAAATTAAATATGTGCAAAAATTGGTATTTGTAAGTATAAAATGTATAATAAAAATATTAAGTATTTTTAATTAAATTTGTAAGTTTATTAAGAAAATAAATTCTATTCTATCAAAATAAATTAATTTTTATGTGTGAAAATAATAAAATAATAAAATAAAAGGCTGAAAATAAATAAATCATTTTTCAGTATTTTTTATCATTAAGAAAAATAAATAAAAGTATTAAATAAAAAAATATGAAGAAAATACAAAAAATATAAAATAGTTAGCAAGGGGGGTGCAATAGCAGATCAGGGGGGGTGTTTAGCAAAAACAAAAAGGCCACGTAGCAAAAAAAGCCCAATGAATTCATCCCTGTCCTTCGTTCATCATCTTCACGCCATTCTCAGTGCAACCTGTATCTTCCTCATGCTTGCATAAAAATGAAAACCCATAACACGAAAAATGTGGCATTTTAGCTCACGATTCCAACCATATAAATTATGTAACCTAACTATCAAAGATCAAAGAGAATTTTGGAATCCCTAAATCGTGACCTAATTTTTTCATAGATTTCAAGCTTCAAATTCTCTTAGCACAAGTAATATAAATGCAAAGTAAGGATATGTACAGCTTCGTTATGATGAGAACTGCATTTTTCCTTCACAAATTGTGGCTTAGGTTGCATGTATAAAGAGATAGAGTTTAAGAAAATACCTTCTTCAGCTGGAATCGTGTATGGCAATGTAGGGACTTTAATGGAGGCCTGATGATTGTTTGAGCTTCCTTGAGCTTCCCTGAATCTATTTCAACCCTTATCTTGCTCTGAGGATGGCTGGAACTCCCTGACCAAGTCCAACTGCAAGCTTCCAAGTTGAAAATGGCAAATGATGAAACAAAGGTTACAGAACCAGGGTGATGGCTTGGATTGACTAGGTATCAAGTGTATAAGATGTTTGAATCAGTTAAACACAAAACGCACGAGCCAAATGAGAGTTGGCTGAGCTTTTGCAAAAACTGTATGCTTGGGCAGATTTTTGGTGTTTTTCAGTTTGAGAGAGTTATAGGTTCAAGCCGAGCGTGTAATGTCTTGTACAATGTTAGCATATTAGTATATAAGTGATCCAAAGTCAGCTTCCTACTATCTGTGAAAGCCCTAGCCCTTTTTGCAACTTTTCTTGTACTTGAAGCAAAGTTGATAAGACCAAACCCACATGCTTGTACCAACTTACTTTAGGGTTAATATAAGTTTGTACCAATTGCTTGAGACCTGTGTAGTTTTCTTGTATCAAGGGGACACGTTCAATGCTCCAAGTTGACAAAATTGCAAAAGTGCATCTTTATGAAAATGGCAATGAAGCCTTTTTGCCCAAAATGGAATTACAAATTGTGTAAAAGTTCAAAAGAAAGGATAAAGGCTTTGTCAACTGAGTATGCATTTAATTAAGGAGTGTTTAGCAAGCTTAGGACCTGTAAAGCAAGAAATAGCCAGCATAGGTTTGGTTTACAACTTGGTTCTATGTAAAAATGGCTCGAACAAAAAGTGAGAAAATGCCAACTTCCTCTCTTCGATTCTCCATACTCAAAAATGATCTTGGAGAGTTATTGGACATTTTGGAAAGCTTGCAATGTGATCTATAATCCATATTTGAAATTCATTTTGAGATACCTCTTGGAAGTAGGTGAAAATTGCCATGAAGTTGGATCTAAAACCTGCCTATATTAGGGCAAAAATTACTAAGTTAAGAAGTTCATGACCATGTATTCATAAATTCATAACATGAGATAAAAGCAACTTTTGGAAAACGTTTGTGAAGAAAAGTTGTGGATTTCATGGGGATATACAACTTTCATGTTGGGAGTTTTCTTTGAATCAAAATGCATCATAGTGAAAAAGTGGTGCAAAGTTGAGAAAAAATAAGAAAATTTTTATACTTAGAAAAATTCGAAGTTATGAAAATTTTCAAATTAAAACCCTAATTTTCAAATTTAGTTTTCCTGGTCAACAAGTTTCATATTTTGACATATCTTGATGAATTATGACCCTTGGCACTTGATTTTGAGCAAAAAGTCAAAGTTTGACTTTTTAGTGTACAATTGACTTTTGATCAGTTGACTGCAAATTTCATTTGTCACTCCAATGAACTTGAGATCTTTTGAACCATGTAATTAAGTTAAGATGATGCCATTGAATCTTTGAAATCATGTTTGAACTCAATTGGTCAATTTCTAGGTTAAAAATAAAAAAATGCCCTTCCTCAGTCAAAACCCTAATTTTGACCATTTTGCCCTTTTGATGATTTGATCAAATCTCTTGAGGTGTTGTGATCCAAAATTTATCAAATGGTACATATGAGTCTAAAATGTTGATGTGGATCAAAAATTATGAAGTTTGACTGTAAATTTGCCATGGTTGACTTTTTCCCCAATACAACTGACTTTTAGGTCAACTGTCCAATTGATTGATCCAAAATGTGGTTCAAGGCTTGAAACTTATCATGAGCAATCTTAGGGGTCCAAAATGATGTATGAAATTCAAATGAAGCATTGGTGGTCCAAAAATACTTGTGCAAACTCAAACCCTAATTTTGGGTTATCAGTGCCAGATGAGATGTCTTGAGCTGACCAAACCCTAATCTTGTCTTGAGTCAAAGAAGTCTTGTGAGAAAAGTCTTGATAAATGAGAGGGAAAATTTTGGGGTACAACAGCTTCCCCTGTTCAATCTCCTTGAACCTGAAGAGTTATATTGGCGATTTTTGTTGTTCGTGACTCGAAGGTAAAAGATGACCGGACACTAGAGTGCCCATAAATTTGCACTCGACAAAGTGTAGTTGAGGGAATGGGCTTAAAGATGCCATTTGGAGAGGTGATAGAATCTTGTTGGAGATGGGATTTTAGATGCCATCTGTTGTACCCCAAAATTTTCCCTCCCATATTCTTCAAGAAATTGCCAAGTCATGCTTCAAAATTCCTCAAGGGTTGTACAGTCCAAGGGCCTCCTAACAGTCAAAATTAGGGTTTTGATTCTGACAAAGTAAATGAAGTTTCCAAGGGTCCAATCAAGTCTCACATGCCTACAAATATGGTCAAGTATCCTCATATCAAGTTTCAAGACTTTCAGCACAAAATTGCACAGTCAAAAACCCTAATTGCACTACAGTCAACTGTAGGGGCAAAATGGTCATTTGACAGTCAAAAGTCCAAATTTTTGGTCAACATCTCATTTTGAAGCCACAAACATCATTTGATCAATTCTTGATCATGATTCTCAAAGCTTGGCTCAAAAATCATCAAGATGCAAAAGTTTCCTTATTTGGACAGTTGAAAAAGTCAACTGTAAATTGACCAGGGCATAACTTTCACATGGGTTATCAGCAAAATTCCATCCAAAGCTCATTTTGAAGAGAATGACATTTCCTACAACTCCTCTTCATACTTCAAGTCCAAGAAATGCTCTCACAAAAAGTTATCAATTTCAACATTATAGGTCATTTTCAAAAGTCAACAAAAAGGGACTTTAAGTCAAAGGACATAACTTGAGATTGGTAAATCATAATGACATGGGACCAAAGAAATTGGTTAGAGGACTCAAAGACCTTTCCAAAATGTCCAAGAACATGAGCAAAGCTTAAGAATTGAGCAAGTTATGCCTTGTGGAAGTTGGGAAATGTTTGGATATTTTGAAAAGTCAACATTGATTCAAATGACCTAAAATTGCTAATGGGCCTCTTTTTCTTCCACAATTCATTATCCAAGGCATGTGCACGACCATTTGGCCCAAAGGGAAGTTTTTCTTCATTTTTTATTTATTTATTTGGATTTTTATTATTAATAATTCATTTAAATTAATTAAAATACATGAAAAATATTAAACCTAATGTTTCAAATCTTTTTATGCATATAATATCTCCAAGATTTTGTGTAAGTCAGATTAGGAAAAAATTGAAGCTAATTGGACATGATTTGGTAGCAAAAACATGTGAAAAAGATTGCAAAATAATGGCTTGAAAATCAAATATTGCATAATCAATTCCTTGATTCTTTTGATCAGATTCTTGACCTAAATCATTCTCCTATACATACACAAGCAAACCCTCATGCCCATTACCAAAAAGCTGCGCAGAAAACGCCATATGCAAACTTGAAATTTGTCAAGAAAAGTCAAATCTGAAAACCAAGTTCCAGGACGATTCAAGCAAAGAGACTTGTGCCATCACCTTCCTGAAGCTTCAAGGAAGGATTTCCAATCAAAATAATTCATCCTAACATCAAGAATTGGTAAAACGAACGTGCCCTGTACAGAAAATTTCTTGCATTCGTACATCATGAATCATGCGTTTTTGGCACTTTTTAATGTTTGATTCATATTCATTGTTTGACTCTAATGCTAACCAAATAGTTTAATTGTGTTTTTGAGCATTATTAGAGATTTCACCATTGTTGGACATTAGGGTTTTCTAAGCTGTGAATTGGGGGTTTTCATTTAAGGAACCATTAGCACATGAGACCTAGACCATCCAACTCAGCGCGCTTGGACGAAGAGAACGAGACCCTCGCACCTAATTTATGAGGCTCCACGAGCTATTCGCTATTTTTCAGAAACTGGCATAAGGGAACGATTCAAAAACCGTTGCCAATTGTTTTTGTGTTTCAGGAAAAAATAAGCCAAGGAAGAAGAAGGGTGCGTGGCCATCAGTAATTGGTTGGTTCAAAAATTCGCGCTAAAAGTCCATTAACGCTTTGTTTTATTTGATATTAATTAATTGTTATATTGTAAACAAAACGCGTTGAGTGCTTCAGTGGCAAGGCTTGCTAGTGGTAATGTTCAGGACCTGGGTTCGAGCCCCAGGTCCCCTCCCTTTCCATATTATTATTTTTCTAACGTTGCTTGTGTGTAGCTCGTTCCCAGGACCCCCATCATACACTCTTGATCCAACTATGCCACGTATCTTATGGTTCCAATCAAAAGGTGGAGATTTGAAGAACAGGGTGTGCCTCAGTCAATGCATCCATACGCTTTCAGAAAAGTCAAAAGGGCCTTAGCTTAATGGGCCAGCAAATGTTAACAAAAACCTCCAAATTAGGGGCAGAACCCCCTAGGTTTGCAAACTTTTTTTTCATTCTTTGTTTTTATTATTTTTACTTTCTTTCAATTATTGTTTTTTTTTAATTAATTTAATATTTTCACAAATAATATAAAAAAACACAAAAATCAGAAAAAGACAAAAAAATAAGTATTTTATTTAATTAACATATTTTTTAAATAAAATTCATTAATTCACTTAGTTTTAATTTAGGGTTTAATCTTAATATTTTTTCAATAAAAAACCTAAAATTGGTAGAATTAGGGTTTATAATAATTTCTATCCCTTTTTATTTTTTTTCACAATAATTAATTATTAAAACATTATTTATTTTTTTATAAAACAAGATTTGCATGTAAATAATTAGGTTTAATTTTAGGTTAAAACTTAATACTTTCTTAATGAACTCAAACAATTAGAATTAGGGTAAATCTTTTAATTTCATTTAATTCTATTTCATTAAAATCATAAAAAATACAAAAATACCAAAAAATATTTCTTTTTCTTTAATTTAATTAATTTGTTAATCGTTTAATTTAATTAAATTAAAAAGGGTCCAACGCCCTCGTTTCTAATTTTATTTCTATTCGCATATTTATGTCTTTTTTCTTTTAATATTCATGTACCTCTCCCAAAGCCGTGTAATTAATTTATCGCACTTTACTTTTCATTATTTCTTTATTTTTCTGTCAAATCGGGTTCTGGAAATTTTGGCGATGTGGACCCGCGCCTTTTGTAATAGCTTTAGAACTTTTAATTTCTCGCAATTTTTAACTGCTAAATCAAGGCATGCAAGAATGAATGGACAAGAATAAAAACAAGCGCATAGATCACTAATAACATGACAAGATAAAATAAATGAATCTGACACACAAATCACACACCACCCCTAGGGTACGCCTCACTGTTGCCTTGCCTCGAAAGGTGATCGTCGAGTAGAGGATGTCTTAGTAAGTCCTCATGATCCGGGAACCTGGCATGAGGGTAGCTTCTAAGGTGTCTTCCTATTGCTCTGGTGATCACCATGTCCCGAACCTCGAATTGACCCGAACACCTCCAACGGTGGTGCTACCTACCTCTCAATGGTGGGATGGCACTACTTTAAAGGACATCTACACAGACGAATTCCTTAGGGTAGGTAGATGACTCATGGATACTTGCTCTATTTCAAAAAACAAATCAAAAATACTTTTCACACCGACCCCTATTCAAAAAGCTTTCGAAAGCAATTTTTCAAACACTCTTGAGGACCGATACAAGAGTCGAACTGAAATTTTCAAAGAAACTTTTTAAAACCCACAGTTGAAAAGCAAACAAACCATTTTTGAAAACACAATGAGCAAGTATCTAAGAGCCCATGGATAACCATGGATAGAAAGGGTGCTAACACCTTCCCTTTCTATAATCTACCTCCCGAACCGAGAGCAATCTCTATAAGGAATTTTTCTGTGCTTTTGTCCTTTCCATTTGGAGAAAATAAAAGACGGTGGCGACTCTTGCTTCCGCGACATTTCGCGAACCAGCGTTAAACAGTCAGTTCCAAATCCACCGATCACACCATCCAAGAATGTTTGTTGAATTTTAAGTTGTAAGTCAAAAGAATAAGTATCAGAATGGTGTCCGTATCTGGAACGTATCTGAGCTGTATCGGGAGACTGAATTTGTATGGGTCACAAAATAGCATCCATGTCTGGAGCGTATCCGAGCTGTATCTGGAAGATGAATCTGAATGAGCCATAGAATGGCATCCGTATCTGGAGCATATCTGAACTGTATCTGAAATCTGAATCTGAATGAGTATTAGGATGGCATCCGTATCTGGACCGTATCTAAATATATCTGGAAGATGAATCAGAATGAGCAACAGAATGGCATCCGTATTTGGAGCGTATCTGAAATCTGAATCCGAATGAGTATCAGGATGGCATCCGTATCTGGAGCGTATCTAAACTGTATCTGGAAGATGAATCTTGAATGAGCAACAAAATGGCATCTGTATCTGGAGCGTATCTGAACTGTATCTGAAATCTGAATCTGAATGAGTATCAGGATGGCATCAATATCTGGAGCGTATCTAAACTGTATCTGGAAGATGAATCTAAATGGGCAACAAAATGACATCCGTATCTGGAGCGTATCTGAACTATATCTGAAATCTGAATCCGAATGAGTATCAGGATGGCATCCGTATCTGGAGCGTATCTAAACTGTATTATGATTGCATATTGTTA
Source organism: Vicia faba (assembly GCA_948472305.1). Taxonomy (NCBI): domain Eukaryota; kingdom Viridiplantae; phylum Streptophyta; class Magnoliopsida; order Fabales; family Fabaceae; genus Vicia; species Vicia faba. The sequence goes on along the minus strand of OX451735.1, from coordinate 99,732,775 downwards.
ATGGTAGCTCGTTAATCTTATCCTGAAAAGGGTAAAATGTTAGTTGAAACACAAAGTTATGTTGCATGAAATGTATGCTGCAATATATGTGTTTTATCAATATGTATGATATGTGGATGTAATGTATGAGCATGTAAGCTGATTCGCTGTATTGCTGAGGAAAATAAATCCTTGACTGCTGCTGAGGATATGTGGATTCTTCATGTCTTGAAGTTGGAGTAATTGACAAAAATCCTGTTATGAGCAATGCCATATACTGCTTGAGTAATCTGCCTGGGGAATCCAGAGAATTTTGATGACTTCTACTGGGGAATTATCCTAGGAATCCTCGTTCTGTTGGAGAACAAAGAAAACTCTTTGGGAAAAAGCTTGTTCCTGTTTGGAAAAAGTTCAGGAGTTTCGGTCACCTGCCACTCTACTGGGGAATTATCCTAGGTTAGGAAGAAACAGAAGTTAGCCATTATCCGGTTGATTTTCAGGCTTCAAGACAACTTGCTGGGGAACTTGGAGAAACTGGATGGTTTCCACCAGGGATTAATAGTTTAAAGTTTCATCTCCGCTTGGGATCTTAATGACGTACTGTAGGGATTGTTCATGGAATATCCTAAAGACGTTTTCTTAATCTTTTAACCTGTCAGTAATTGTTCTTTTCCATTTTGCTTATTTGTAAACAGTAATTATGTTCAAATGCATATGTTCATTAACGAATCATTGGATGTTTTTGCAAATAAAACACAAGTGTAAAAGAAAAGGACAAATAGTTTTCTGTACTTTAAAGAGATATCTTTGTATTCACTTTGAATAAGTATTTTGTACAAAAGAGACAGACATCCTAGTAAGACGATGGTGTCATAAAAATAAGAAAAATTTATACAAAGATAGCTATATGTGATAATCCCATGGGGTTCCCATTCTGTTATAGCCTACGTATCTATGAATATCTTATCTATCCGTCGCTTTGTTCGAAGATGATTGAATCGATCAGAACTCCGTGTTTGTCAGTGAAGAGGTTGAAGTTGTCCTCAAAGTGATCCGACGAGACATAATCATACGCTTTAATTCCCTAACTTTTGCCTGGACTGCCCTTTCGGGTTTTCAATCCACCGGGAAACCCTTTTTTGTCCAAGTCTCCCTTTCAGGTTTTCAACTTGCCAAGTGTACATATTTTTTTATTTTATCCCTAATTTTTTCCCGAACCTTTTGGTTCGCCGGGATGCCCTTGTTTTGCCTAGGTGTGTCAACCTAGCGGGTCTCTTATGCGTAGTATCTTTTGACTATGTCTTTGTTCGCAGGGTGTGGCAGGTCGTCGTCGTCCATGGTGGTTAAGATCATTGCCCCACCGGGGAAGATACTCTTGATTACAAATGGTCCCTCATAAGTAGGAGTCTATTTTCCCCTGGGATCACTTTGTGGCAAGATGATGCGCTTGATAACCAAATATCCAACTTGATATACCTGGCGTCTGACTTTCTTGTTGAAGGCCTTGATCATCCGTTTTAGATACATCTGACCATGGAAAACAGTAGTAAGACTCTTTTCATCAATTAAGTTCAGTTGATCAAGTCGGGTTTGGATCCAATCGTCCTCACTCAAACCTGCATCTTTCATGATTCTCAAAGAGGGGATCTGAACCTCAATAGGTAAAACAACCTCCATGCCATAAACCAAAGAATAGGGTGTTGCCCCAGTTGATGTGCGAGTCGTGGTACGGTACCCGTGGAGAGCAAACGGTAACATTTCATGCCAGTCCTTATAGGTGACTGTCATTTTCTGTATGATCTTTTTAATGTTTTTATTAGTAGCTTCGACTGCACCATTCATCTTTGGCCGATAGGGGGATGAATTGTGATGTTGAATTTTGAACTGCTCGCACAAGGCGGTGATCATAGTATTGTTAAGGTTCGTACCGTTATCAGTGATGATCCTTTCTGGGATACTGTACCGGCAAATAAGATTCTGCTTGATGAAGCGGGCAACAACATTCTTAGTAACGGATGCGAAGGAAGTTGCTTCGACCCACTTGGTGAAATAGTCAATGGCCACTAGAATGAAACGGTGTCCATTGGAGGCTGTCGGCTTAATCTCCCCAATCATATCGATTCCCCAGATAGAGAAGGGCCAAGGAGCTGTTAAGACATTTAGAGGAACCGGAGGCACGTGTACCTTGTCTACATAGATTTGACACTTATGACAGGTCCGGGATTGTTGATAGCAGTCTGCTTCCATGGTAGACCAATAATAGCCTGCCCGTAGGATTTTCTTCGCCATCGTATGCCCACTAGAGTGAGTGCCAAAGGTACCTTCATGCAATTCAACCATAATCTTTTCAGCTTCAATCTTATCCACACAACGGAGCAGAATAGAATCATGATTACGTTTGTACAAGATGCCATTACTTAGGAAGAACTTAGCGGAGAATCTCCTTAGGAACTTTTTATCATTGATTGAAGCTCCTTCTAGATATTCTTGAGCCTTGAGATACCTTTTGACTTCATGAAACCAAGGCTGGTCCACTACTTCTTCAATATTAATCTCGTGACAGTGTGCTGGTTCGTCCATTCGTTCAATGGTGATCTGGGGAGCCTCGTTATCCCAATTAAGTTTAAACATAGATGACATTGTGGCTAGAGCGTCTTCTAGCTGGTTTTCTTCTCGCGGGAAGTGCTCGAAGGTAATCTGCTCAAAATGTGGTAGCAATGTCAAAACATGTTCTTTGTAAGGGATAAGGTTTGGATGCTTAGTGTCCCACTCTCCTTTGATCTGACTGATGACCAAAGTTGAATCTCTAAACACAACTAAACATTTGATCCCCAAGTCTATGGCAGCCTTGAGACCAAAGATGCATGCTTCGTATTCTGCCGTGTTGTTCGTACAGTGGAAGCAAAGTATGGCAGTAAAGGGAGTATGGCTCCCTTCCGGAGATATGAGTACAACACCGATACCATTACCAAGTGCATTGGATGCCCCATCAAAGAACAGGGTCCATCGGGATCCTTGCCCAGGTCCGTCATATGGTCTGATTTCTTCACAGTTGTCTAATGTCATGATGTCTTTGTCCGAGAATTCAAACTTCATGGACTGATAATCCTCTACAGCTTGATGGGCCAGATGATCAGATAGCACACTTCCCTTTATAGCTTTTTGGGTCGTGTATTGTATGTCATATTCTATTAGGATCATCTACCATCTAGCTATCCTCCCAGACAGAACAGGCTTCTCAAAGATGTACTTTATCGGATCCATCTTAGATATCAGCAAAGTGGTATGACTCAACATATATTGTCTTAGCCGGCGAGCAGCCCATACCAGAGCACAGGAAGTTTTCTCGAGCAGTGACTATCTGGTTTCACAGTCGGTAAACTTTTTACTCAGGTAGTAAATAGCATGCTCTTTTCAGCCAGACTCGTCATGCTGCCCCAATACACACCCCATTGAGTTCTCTAAAACGGTCAGATACATGATCAGTGGTCTTCCCTCGATTGGTGGCATCAAGATAGGAGGCTCTTGTAAATACTCTTTGATTTTGTCAAAAGCAATCTGACACTCATCATTCCCTCTGACTACTTGATCTTTCTTCAACAACTTGAAGATTGGTTCACAAGTAGATGTTAGGTGAGAAATGAATCTGGCAATATAGTGCAGGCGTCCCAAGAATCCTCTGAATTCCTTCTCAGTGCGAGGAGAAGGAATTTCTTGTATTGCTTTAACCTTGGCAGGATCAACCTCGATGCCTTTGTTGCTGACAACGAAACCTAAGAGTTTACCGGACCGGACTCCGAATGTGCACTTGTTTGGATTCAATCTTAACTTGTACTCCTTCAATCTCACAAACAACTTTGGCAAGTGATCAATGTGTTCTTCTTCAGTTTGTGATCGGGCTATCATGTCATCTACGTAGACCTCTATTTCATGATGTATCATATCATGAAATAAAGCTACCATGGCGCGTTGATAGGTTGCCCCGACATTCTTCAGTCCCGATGGCATCACTTTGTAGCAGAACGTGCCTCACTGTGTGACAAATGTAGTTTTCTCTATGTCCTCAGGTGCCATTTTGATCTGGTTATAGCCTGAGAATTTGTCCATGAAAGAAAATACTTTGTGCTGGGCTGTATTGCAAACCAGGATGTCAATGTGTGGAAGTGGAAAATCATCTTTAGGGCTGGCCCTGTTTAAATATCTATAATCCACGCACATTCTCACTTTGCCGTCCTTTTTAGGCACGGGAACAATGTTGGCCACCCATTAAGGATAAGAAGTAACAGCCAGAAATCCAGCATTGAACTGTTTCATAACTTCTGCTTTGATCTTCTCTGACATGTCAGGTCTCATGTGGCGGACTTTTTACTTCACTGGTGGACAATCTTCTCTTGTGGGTAGACGGTGTACCACAATGTCTGTATCGAGTCCTGACATGTCTTTGTATGACCAGTCAAAGATCTCAACATAATCATGCAATAGTTGAATTAGGCGCTCCTTGACACTCGGCTCTAGATTGGAACCCACTTTGATTTACTTTTTATCTTCCTCGGTACCCAAATTGATTGTATCCCATAGCTCCTCATGAGGCTGAATAGCTCTTTCCTCTTGTTTTAGTAGTCTGGCCAATTCCCCTGGCACCTCACAATCTTCCTCACCTTCGTATTCGGCTTGGTAGATCAGATATTCAGAGTCACTAAAGGCTATAGCAGTATCGTTACCCGTGGGATCCGTAATGGAGGGGTACCTGCATTTGTGAGTGTGAGTGTGTGTAAGGGTATAGCCATCTTTAAACAATAAAATGTAAAAGAAAGACAATGAGCACAAAAAGTTTATATGTGAAAAAGCGTCCATGATTCATTGAATGTCATATGAAGATGAAATAAAAACCTTTACAAATTGACCATTGTGCCTCGGGTAAGACACAAGGTTTTTAAAGTGTGAATGGTTCGTGAATATTACAAGTCCAACAGAAATATAAAAGATAAATTACTGAGAGATAAAAGTTATTGGGACAAAGTCTCTAGCTTCCTAGTTGCGAAGTCCTCCGTTGATAGTAGGGAATATCCAATCTTCCAAGTTGCCATCCTTCTCATTGTCTTCTACTGCATTGACCCTTTGGTTGCTAATCTTCAAGGTGGCCGCTCAGCACAGGCACGACACACAGCCTTCTGAGAAGTTTAAGTAAACCCCAAGCCAAACTTGTCTGATTTGTACGGAATGTCTGGAAGCTGCCCCCAGATGGTGCATCCACCCTCTTCCACTATTGTCTTTGCATCCTTTAGATATGACATCCAAATTAGAGGTCTTGTGATCTTAGGAATCGAGGATACCGCCTTGGTCGCTGCTACTTCTTAAGAGACTTCTTTAAAATGTTGGAAAGGGGTTTCAATGAACTCTCCATCCAACTCTACATATCGGAAAGAATTCAGATGACTAATCACGTACTCCTCCTCCCCGTGGACATTTACGATCTTTCCTTGGACCGGGTACTTCAGCATCTGATGCAATATGGATGTGACAACACCGGAATTATGGATCAAGGGGCGTCCTAAAAGATAGGAATAAGAAGGACGGATGTCCATCACATAGAAGGTTGAGTTGAAAATATGAGTTCTCACCTTTACTGGGATGTCCACCTCCCCGTGGACCATCCTCTTCAAACCATCAAATGCTCTCACCACTATGTTACTGGGTTTTAAAGTCAGCCCTTCGCAATCCAATCTGTCAAGGGCTTTTTTCGGTAAGACGTTCAAAGATGATCCCGTGTCCACCAAGACATGGGCTAGAGTTGTTCCAATACACTCCACTGATACATGTAATGCCTTGTTGTGTTTTCTCCCTCTGGGTGTCAAATCAGCATCGGAGAAGCCCAAGCCATTATCAGCTGTCAAACTGGCCACACAATCCTGGAATTGGTCAGCAGACGTCTCTTAAGGCACATGAGCTGTCTTCAGAAATTTTACCAGAGCCTTTGCATGTGCTTCAGAGCACAGCAGCAGAGCTAGCATAGAGATCTTGGAAGGGGTTTTCCCCAACTGTTTAACCACATCATAATCACTCTTTTTTATTATACTCAGGATTCCTTCCATTTCCTTCTTGGATGTTTCAGGGATAGCTAGTGATTGAGCCTTCGTCCGGACAGGCTCTTTTTGAATGATTTTTCCTTTATTCTCAGTAGTGGAAGTATTGGTAGGGATATGGATTGTGTTGTCTTTGTCGGTAAGTACGCTTGTAGATATAATCACTGGTGCAGAGGTAATCTTCGGAACAACCACGGGTCCAAAGACTGCCTTTGAAGGGGCAATCTCTAGAGAGAAGATTCTACCACTACGGGTAATCTTGCTAGTTCCGGCAATATTGCTAATGTCGGAATTGTCCTCTTAGGAGCTATCTTCTTCGGCGGTCAGTTCATCCTGTTTAATACCATGGTAGTAGATTTCTCCACCGTAATTCCATGGTATTGTTTTATCTGATTTGTATGGGACCGGCCCGGGCATTGTAATCTTAAGTGAAGTAGTCTTTGGAGCAGGTGTAATCCTAACGGGTCTTTTAGGGGCCCTGGAAGGATTGGCGTAGATGGTTATAATTGAAATGTCTTTAACTGAAATGGGTGAAACGGGAGCATTCTCAAACAGAATTTCTTGGTTATCAATCAGTCGTTGGATACCCTTTTTTAACAGAGGGCAGTCAAATGATGAGGATAGGAAAACATGGCAGTCTTTGTCACAACCTTGGAATATACCAGCTTTCAACAAATTCAACTTAATGATCGGGAGTGGAGTCAACAGTTCATCCACGGTGGCAACAAATAAATCTTCTTCAATAGCGTTGGCATTGTGACCATGCCTAGGCATCGGGGCGGAAATGACATTCGGTTTCTCAGGCGCATCAAACTCAACTTCCTTCACATCTATCAGGTCTTGAATTTTGTTCTTCAGAGCCCAACAGTTGTTAGTGTCATGCCCAGGACATTCAGAATGTTATGCGCATCTGGCATTCGGATGGTAATAAGGGGATGCAGTATTGGGATTCTTTGGGGCCTCCTTTAAAGTTGCCAGATTCAATTTCAGAAGATGTGGTAGAACCTGGGCTGGAGTCATGTTAATCCTGGTGAATTGTCAGACTGGCCTTTCCACCCTTGACTGGTTATTTCTTGGCTGGTCTGATGCAGGCTTTGGAATCATAACATCCCCCACCGTTGGTCGGCATTCAGTTCTTCCTTGATTCCTTTGTGAATACACAACAGATACTTCCTTTCTTCCAGTGAAGGGTTTTTTCACAGCTGTAGAGGCAAATGAGTCTTTCTGAATCTTCCCACTTCTTATACCAGCTTCCACCCTCTCACCGGTTAAAATCAATTCGGTAAACCCTGCAGAGGAGCTCCTAATCAGATGATTGAAGAAAGGGCCCGATAGAGTTCCCAAGAACATGTCCCCTAACTCCCTTTCAGACAGAGGGGGTTGCACTCTTCCGGCTAGATCTCTCCACTTCTAAGCGTAATCTTTGAAGCCCTCATTAGAAACCATAGCCATACTCTGAAGTTGAGTACGAGTAGGCGCCAAATCGGTGTTGTACTGGTATTGTTTATAGAAAGATGCGGTCAGGTCTTCCCAATTATGGACGTCGGCCCTTTCTAATTGGTAAAACCAATCAAGTTGCGTTCCTGATAAACTGTCTTGGAAAAAGTGGACCCACAAGTCTTTGTCAGCAGAGTGCGGCTGAATCTTCTTGACATACGATCGGAGGTGCATTTTAGAACAAGACACCCCATCATACTTGGAAAATAGTGGCACTTTAAACTTTGGTGGGATCACAATTCCTTATACCAGCCCCAACTCTTCAAAATCTAGCCCCGGTACTCTCTGTATTTCCGTAGTGCTTAAACGCTCTTCAAGGTGTTTGTACTTGTCATCAGTCGGAGGGTATTGTTGTTCAGAGTAGTCCTTCTCTTCCTCTTCTTCTTCAGAATCTGATGGTACTGCCGTTTCTTTTCCTTTTCTTTCCCCTTCGTAAGATGTTGTTGGAAATCTAAGGTCCTTCTAGCTTGTCCTTGAAACCTTCTGCCCATGATTACCACACCAGCTGACTTCTTCTTCTTTTTATCTTTCTCTTTTTCTAGCTGAGTCTTCAGCTCCTCTTGCCCCTTGGCTAAGGTCATGAGTAACTGTTGAAATTGCGTGTTCTGAGCTTAAAGATCTTTGACCGTTTGTTCGAGATCCATCTTACTGAAATAAACAGTAGAGAGATGAGGAAATTTGTTGCAAAGACCTGTTTATGTTTATGATGAATGGTATGTATTCATGCAATGCTTTCAAGGATTTAGAAATTCAAATTTGTTTCAAACAAAAAGAAACACACATCATATTAATAAGATATAATTTGAGTACATCAATGCCCCTTGGGAAAAATAATACAAAATTCTAAGGTAAAAAGACATTGTGCATCCTCTTTGGTGCAATGTAGGTATTTAGAGTCTGCTCTTCATGAAGTAGCCGAGTGAGTTCCAAAACCTTCTTCTCGCTTGCGTAGAATTGGGCTTCAAAAGTATCATGCTCTCCTTTTAGCTGTATCCAATCCCTTTGTAGGTCTTCGAGTGATGTAGGCATGTTAGCATGTAGGATAGTGTATGGAACTTCTCCTTCCTTAACAGGCTCAATAATCACTTGGAGAATGGAGGGATAAGGCATCATAAGACTTTGAGCGCGGGTTCGTACCCACTTGAGGTAAGGCTCAAGAGGGATGGAATTCCTGTGTCCCAAAGTCTTGCTATCTACCTTGTTTAGCATCCTCCGAGCTCAGATAAATCTCTGGCGAAGACCTTGATCGTCGTTATCGTAGTCGAATATCAGGCCTTGAATCAGCATATCATGTGGGTCACCCCTTCGGGCATAACTAAACTGTCTTAGAGATAAGCACGGGTTGTAGGTGATGCCTCCCCTAATTCCAAGTAGAGGGACATTAGGGAATTCCCCACAACGGTCAACAATGATAACATTCTCCTTGGATCGAGAGCACCAATGAATATCTTAATGTTTAAGTGTCATTAACCTTTGTGACCACCTCAAACCTTGCTCATTCTTCAAGACTGATTGGGGAAGATGAGAAATAAACCATCTTACCAAGAGAGGAGTAAAACACATAAGAACACCTCTTGTCCTCATTGTATGAGTGTGAAAAGAGTGTAGGATATCCCCAAGCAATATAGGCACCGGGTTGCGAGACATGAAGATTTTGACAGCGCTTACATCTATGAGTTGGTCAGGATTAGGGAACAAGACCATCCCATAGATGAGAAGAGCTACAATCTCCTCATAATCTTCCAAGTCTAGGGAATTCCAACAGCTTTGGGCCTTCTCAAACAGAAACTTTGCCAAGAAGCCTTTGACACCACTTCTAGTTTCCTAATGAGTTGTGACATCAGATGAGTGCAAGTGCAGGGCTTGAGAAATCTCTTCTGGTTTTAGATCTCTTTCCGTACCGTTGAAGGGTAGTTGATTGAGAATAGGAATCCTCAGAAGTTGAGAGAATTCTTCCAAAGTTGGCACAAGTTGATAGTCAGGAAATGTGAAGCAATGGTGCAAAGGGTCAAAGAACTGGAAGAGAACCTTCATCATATCCTCCTCTATGTTGGAAGTGACCAAGTTGAGTAGACGACCATGTCTCTCAGTGAATGGAGAGTTCTCAGGGATCCTTGAAGCTAGCTCCTTGAGTTGTGGAGGAATTCTTACAAGGTTGATTTGGATAGTTTTCTTGCGAAGTGAATCCATAACCTACAAAACAAGAACAAAGATGAATCTCCAAAATCCTTGAAATGGTTAGTGAATGCATATGATGTTCATGATGTCCATGATGTTTATGTACAAGTATGCATATACAAATAAATCAAGCAAGTTCTTAGTTTAGGCTTGCATGGGGTTTCATAGGTAAGTATCCTCTTGAAGTTTAGTTGGCTCAACCTGTCCTAACAATAGTAATCGGGTTCTAAGGAGCTCAATATCATTGGATTGTTTACTTGGTCATTGTTTTAGCTCAAGCCTCTTTAATGCCGACCGAAATATCCCAAGAAACCAACCCTTAATGAGTGTAGTATAGAGTATCTATCAACTTCGGACTGCACCAAAGTCGGTCATCTCACTACATCCTAAAGAGGCCAAGTTGGTCAAGTAAAGGGTTATAGAAGTTCATTAGTGCTTCATGACATCACTCAGCGGCCCCGTATTCTCTTTGATTAACTCAAAGACTACAGGTACCCACAAATATGTCACACTAATATATCTATTGCTTAGACCATGTCGGTATGCCCCGCACGGTTTCCATAACGTATTGCTATTTACCTATAATGTTTCCCAAATCCGGGTGGAGGATTCAAACCCAAACAAAGAACCATAAATGTAAAGCAAACAAGCCAAACAAATGTAAGCAAATAAATGTGATCTAAACCCTAAGGTAACCCCACTTTTAAATTAATTCCCCAGCAGAGTCGCCAGTTCTGTGATACGGTGGAAGAACTGACTTGAAGGTTTTGTGTTTTATCGCATATGTCGCGGTTAGCAAGAGTCGCCATCGACTTTTCTTTTATCCAAAAGGAAAGGTTAAAAAGCACAGGAAAGACCTTTGAGATGTTTTCTTGAGTTTGGGGGTAGATTATGAAAAGGGAAGGTGTTAGCACCCTTTTCATCCATGGTTTTCCATGGGCTCTTAGTTACTTGCTTAGATCACTTGCTTTGTTTTGTTTGAAATGGTGTTTGGTTTGATTTTGAAAGTATTTTGTAAAAGAGGCCATTCGTTTAGGAAATCTTTGTAATGATTCTCGTTCGTAAGAATGTATACAAAGATGTTTGACTTTTGAAAATGTTTTCAATTGTTTGTAAGATGTTTTGAAATGTGTGTGTTTGTTTTGAAAATATCAAGGATTGTTGTTTGAAATGGAGCAAGTAACTTAGAAGCTATCTACCTACTCAAATGTCTTTCTTGTGCATTTTTTATTCCTTTGACATTGTTGACTTACCATTGATTTTTTAAGCAACCCTATCTTTGGATGTAAACGGGACGAGCGCGGGTCATCGTATAACCATGATAGTAATGTTGCCAAGTATCTTAGCATTTTTTAGGGATCAAGATCATTTTGTAAGGAGACTTTTGAATAGCGTCATCGAGGGACTATGATCTTATATTTGTTTTGTTTTTCCAAGATACTTCGCATGCGTAACATGGCCATTTTATTTTAGGCAACCAAGTAGGAGAAACCCTAAGGGTGCTTGTGTGCAAAGTGTATCATTTTCATGCTTTTAATTTTTATTGTATTTAGGGTTTTCTATTTTGCTTTGTTTTGTTCTTGTCATGCAAACCCTAATTACTAATCATGGTATATAAAGCGATAAATTGAGTAATGTAAATATACTAAGCTATTACAAAAAATTTATGGGAGGGGGGAATACAAGTTTGAATGGGGATTTGCACAAATATAAAGCTAAATATATTATCACAACCAAATCGAACTTGCGCGAATTAAATAACTATAATACAAATATTTAATATATAATGCAATATGTATGTAAAGAAAAGATTTTTTTATGTCTTGTTTTTTTGTATAAAAGAATATTTAACTTAAACCTAAAAATAAGGAAAAATAATAATTAATTCTTTTTGAAAGGGATTAAACCCTAATTTTCAATTAAAAGAGAATAATGTTTCATATTATTATTTTGTGCATTTTTTGGTATATAAAAAAAATAAATAATATTGTATATGAATATTAAAAATTAAATATGTGCAAAAATTGGTATTTGTAAGTATAAAATGTATAATAAAAATATTAAGTATTTTTAATTAAATTTGTAAGTTTATTAAGAAAATAAATTCTATTCTATCAAAATAAATTAATTTTTATGTGTGAAAATAATTTAAAAAATAAAATAAAAGGGTGAAAATAAATAAATCATTTTTCAGTATTTTTTATCATTAAGAAAAATAAATAAAAGTATTAAATAAAAAAATATGAAGAAAATACAAAAAATATAAAATAGTTAGCAAGGGGGGTGCAATAGCAGATAAGGGGGGGGGGGGGGGGGGGTGTTTAGAAAAAACAAAAAGGCCACACAGCAAAAAAAGCCCAATGACTTCATCCCTGTCCTTCGTTCATCATCTTCGCGCCATTCTCAGTGCAACCTGTATCTTCCTCATGCTTGCATAAAAATGAAAACTCATAACATGAAAAATATGGCATTTGAGCTCACGATTCCAACCATATAAATTATGTAACCTAACTATCAAAGATCAAAGAGAATTTTGGAATCCCTAAATCGTGACCTAATTTTTTCAGAGATTTCAAGCTTCAAATTCTCTTAGCACAAGTAATATAAATGCAAAGTAAGGATATGTACAACTTCGTTATGATGAGAACTACATTTTTCCTTCACAAATCGTGGCTTGAGGTTGCCTGTATAAAGAGATAGAGTTTAAGAAAATACCTTCTTCAGCTGGAATCGTGTATGGAAATGTTGGGACTTTAATGGAGGCCTGATGATTGTTTGAGCTTTCTTGAGCTTCCCTGGATCTATTCCAACCCTTATCTTGCTCTGAGGATGGCTGGAACTCCCTGACCAAGTCCAACTGCAAGCTTCCAAGTTGAAAATGGCAGATGATGAAACAGAGGTTACAGAACCAGGGTTATGGCTTGGATTGGCTAGGTATCAAGTGTATAAGATGTTTGAATCAGTTAAACACAAAACGCACGAGCCAAATGTGAGTTGGCTGAGTTTTTGTAGAAACTGTATGCTTGGGCAAATTTTTGGTGTTTTTCAGTTTGAGAGAGTTCTAGGGTCAATCCAAGCATGTAATGTCTTGTACAATGTTTGCATATTAGTATAGAAGTGATCCAAAGTCAGCTTCCTACTAGTTGTGCAAGCCTTAGCCCTTTTTGCAACTTTTCTTGTACTTGAAGCAAAGTTGACAAGACCAAACCCACATGCTTGTACCAGCTTGCTTTAGGGTTGATATAAGTTTGTACCAATTTCTTGAGACCTGTGTAGTTTTCTTGTATCAAGGGGACATGTTCAATGCTCCAAGTTGACAAAATTGCAAAAGTGCATCTTTATGAAAATGGCAATGAAGCCTTTTTGCCCAAAATGGAATTACAACTTGTGTAAAAGTTCAAAAGCAAGGATAAAGGCTTTGTCAACTGAGTATGCATTTAATCAAGGCGTGTGTAGCAAGCTTAGGACCTGTAAAGCAAGAAATAGCCAGCATAGGTTTGGTCTGCAACTTGGTTCTATGTAAAAATGGCTTGAACAAAAAGTGAGAAAATGCCAACTTCCTCTCTTTGATTCTCCCTACTCAAAAATTATATTGGAGAGTTCTTAGACATTTTGGAAAGCTTGCAATGTGCTCTATATTCTTTATTTGAAATGAATTTTGAGATACCTCTTGGAACTAGGTGAAAAATTGCCATGAAGTTGGGTCCAAAACCTGCCTATATTAGGGCAAAAACTTACAAAGTTAAGAAGTTCATGACCATGTATTCATAAATTCATAACTTGAGATCCAAGCATCTTTTGGGAAAAGTTTATAAAGAAAAGTTGTGGATTTCATGGGGATCTACAACTTTTATGTTGGGAGTTTTCTTTGAATCAAAATGAATCATGGTGAAAAAGTTGTGCAAAGTTGAGAAAAAATAAGAAAATATTTATACTTAGAAAAATTCCAAGTTATGAAAATTTTCAAATTAAAACCCTAATTTTCAAATTTAGTTTTCTTGGTCAACAAGTTTCATATTTTGACATATCTTGATGAATTATGACCCTTGGCACTTGATTTTGAGCAAAAAGTCAAAGTTTGACTTTTCAGTGTACAATTGACTTTTGATTAGTTGACTCCAAATTTCATCTGTCACTCCAATGAACTTGAGATCTTTTGAACCATGTAATTAATTCAAGATGATGCCATTAAATCTTTGAAATCATGTTTGAACTCAATTGGTCAATTGCTAGGTTAAAAATCAGAAATTGCCATTCCTCAGTCAAAACCCTAATTTTGACCATTTTGCCCTTTTGATGATTTGATCAAATCTCTTGAGGTGTTGTGATCCAAACTTGATAAAATGGTACATATGAGTCTAAAATGTTTATGTGGATAAAAAATTATGAAGTTTGACTGTAAATTGGCCATGGTTGACTTTTCCCCAATACAGCTGACTTTTAGGTCAATTGTCCAATTGACTGATCCAAAATATGGTTCAAGGCTTGAAACTTATCATGAGCAATCTTAGGGGTCATAAATGATGTATGAAAGTAAAATGAAGCATTGGTGGTCCAAAAATCCTTGTGCAAACTCAAACCCTAATTTTGGGTTATCAGTGCCAGATGAGATGTCTTGAGCTAACCAAACCGTAATCTTGTCTTGAGTCAAAGAAGTCTTGTGAGAAAAGTCTTGATAAATGAGAGGGTAAATTTTGGGGTACAATATAAGGTATACCCCACTTATTATTATCCCCAGCAGAGTCTCCAGTTCTGTGATACGGTGGCCATAACCGAACTGTTTTAGGAATGCTGGTTTGCGTTTTGCGTTTGTGTTTGCAAAATGTCGCGGTAAGAAAGAGTCACCACCGAATTTTATTTTATCCAACAGGAAATGAAAAAAAGCACAAAAAAATTCCATTTTTCGAGATTTTGAGTACGGGGGGTAGATTATAGAAAGGGAAGGTGTTAGCATCCTTTTTATCTGTGGTTTTCCACGGGCTCTTAGGTACTTGCTCATCATTTTCAAAATTTCTTGTGTATATTTGATTTGAAAAAGTTTTTGTTTTACTTTGAATTAACCCGTGCTTCTATCTTCAAGAGTGTTACGAAGTGTTTTTGAAAACTTTGTTTAAAAAGTGTAAGTGTGAAAAAGTTTTATTTGAGCAAGTACCTACTAGCATCTACCTACTCGAAAAAAAGATCGTTTCTATTCTTGTTTCCTTTAGACAGCGCTATCCTACTATTGAGAAATAGGTAGCGCCGTCGTTGGAATTTTAAGGGTCAATTTGAAACGGACGTACGATCACTAAAGCAATTTTAGAACGTCTTAGTAATAACCCTAATGTCTTAGATCAATTATTCGAGGCAACTTTTTCGAACGGGGCTTTGATCTTTGTTTAGACGAGAGAGTGACCACTAAAATATCCTATACTTAATGACTGTTTACCGAAGGCAACCGAAGTGAGAGTATACCCTAGGAGTGCGCATGTGCGAGTGATTCAATTTCAAGTTTATTATCTTTGCACATTTAGGGTTTGATAACCTTTTTAAAGTTAATCATACATTCTTGTCATGTATTCCTAATATTCATACATCTAACAGTTAATATTTGTGGAATTTAAAATGCGGAAAATAAGCTACGCTATTACAAGGCTTCGGGTATTTACATAGCCAAAAACAAACACTTAAAAAACGATAAATGAAAGTAAAAGATCCTAATTAATCTATTACAACTTGTGAGCAATTGCATTAATATGGAAAAATAAGATAATAATGTGCGCAAGGAAATTAAGAACGATAAGAAATTAGGGTTTTGACCCCTTCTAACCTAATCGAAAGAAAAATTGTTTTTGTTGTTTTTAATCATTTTTAAGAAAAGAATTAGGTTTTTTAATTAAATAAAAAATTAATTAGTAATTAAATTAATTAAAGAAAATGATTTACATGGCCTATTTTTGTATTTTTGGTTATTTTTCAAGAAAAAGAAAATATAATTAAATTAAACTAAAACCCTAATTTTCTAATTGTTTTTAATTTATTTACAAAATAATTAAAGTTACCTAAAGTTAAATAACCTAATTAAATTAATTAATTTATAAAAAATAAATATCCTAAATCTAATTGGGTGAAAAATATTAATTTATGATTTTTTGATGAAGAGAAAAATTAATTTGTGTTAGTAAATATAAATAAGTAAATTAATTAAGAGAAATATAAAGAGAAAGAAGAAAGAGATTGGGCCTGAAACCAGCAATTTGGGGGGTGTGAGTATCAACTTCTGGGCCCAAAATGAGTGATCCACGTTGACTTGCCCAGCTTTCCTGTGATGCATTGACCATGGCCTATGATGCTCCTTCATTGATGGCCTTCAGATCTGGCCTCTTGGACACTTGGCAGGTTGGATGATGAGGTCACATGGTGGTCTCTTGGCTTGTGTGCATGCCTGATTATGGAAAGATAAAATATATGAAATAATAGGGGGACCTGGGATTCGAACCTAGGTCCTGTAACCTTTTCCAAATGCTCCAATGCCAGCTGAGCTACGTGCGCGCTTTGTACATAAAAGAACAAACGAATATTATATAAAAAAAACAAATTTGCTAAATCCTGCGCGCGAAAATTTAAACGGAGCAATCATGGGCTGCCACGATGGTCATCTTCCTCCTTGCTCCGTCGGTAAAAGTTAAAGGCTTTTACCTACAGTCATATGTCTATAGCTACAGCCTTGGTTCGTTCCAAAATCCTACCTGGACATGATAAATGACTTCTAATGCCATGAATCGAACCGCCTTGGTATTCTGAGCATCATGATGCCCTTCATGGGGGCTAATTTTGCCTGCACACAAAAACCCTAAAACGAAACCAAGAACTCTAATAATGGCAATTCTTGATACAGTCCACAAAAACGAAATTAAATGTTATGGATAGTTTGCAAATGCTTCAAGGAGCAAGAATATACAAATATTTCATGTTATAGATGCCAAAATTATGCAATTCTAATTCAAGAAAAAGCCATTGTCATGGCTGACTTACAGTGAGTTATAGTGCTGGAAACTCCTTGTTCTTGATTGGTTTCTCTTGCTTGTGATCCCAGGAAGCGATTGGGATGGCTAGAGGGACTTGAGAATGCCTGGAAGAGAAAAATCGAATCACCACTTTTCTTTGTTTTTTTCAAGTTTGTTCCTTCCTTCTCACGCCTCAAAAACTTCTCTTTTAGGTCTGCAATTATTCAATATATATCAATGATTGAATTAGGGTTGCAAACATGATCTCAATCTTCCTCTATTATAGCTTTTGATTTGGATTTGATTCCCTTGAATATATTTCTAAAAATAGGTCAAAACCAATCTTTTTGTTCACACAAAGGCCTTGCACGAATTCAATCCCTTGCTAACTAGATGTAAGACCTGAAACATGCACAATATCTTGAGGTTTCAATGTTTTAGATTTTTCATGATTTGTTTTGATTAAAATTGATTTAATTCAAATAAAAATCAAAATAAATGATAAAAATAAGATAAAGACAAGCGGCAAGATCTAGGGCTCGTGTACCATGCTACCAACTCAAGACAAGTGCAAAAGATTAGGCCCATTTAGCAAAAATTGCAATTTTAGGCATAATTGATTTTTGAAAATTTTGCAAAAAGGGTCAACTTCACCCTTTGAAGGTGTTCTTGGACTTTTTAGAAATCTTGAGATGTCCTCTAAGAAACCCTTTTGGTATCATCTAAATTTGGTATTCCATGTTCATGTATGAAGCTTTGACAAAAAAGGTGTTTTTGTTGACTTTTCAAAATGACCTATAATGTCCAAATTCATAACTTCTTGTGAGTGCATATTTTGAACTTGGGAGCTGAAGATGGATTGTATAACATTGTATCCTATTTAAAATGAGATTTGGATGGGTCATTTCTCATAAAGTATGAGAAAGTTATGCCTGGTCAAAGTTGAGTTGACTTTTCCTACAAAACCCTAATTTAGCAACTTTTGGTTCTTGATGAATTATGAGCAATCCTTGATGAATCATGATCAACCCTTGATCAAATGATGAAATTCACTTCAAAATGAGGATGTTGACAAAAAAATCTTGAAGTTTGACTGTATGTAGGCCACAGTTGACTTTTGCCCTAACATAGTCGATTTTCAGGCCTTTGAGCAATTGACTGAGCAAACTTTCTCTATAGGGATTGTAACTTGACATGGATGATCCTGAGAACATATTAGGACAATGTTGAGAATTTGGGATCCCTTGGACTCAAGTATCTTGATGCAACATGAAACCCTAATTTGAGGTAGACTGCCTTAGGAGAGAGCTTGTCTGGTCAACTCTTGGACTTCCTTGAGCAACTTGAGGATCTTTCTTGATATATTTTGAGAAATATGGGAGGGAAAATTTTGGGGTACAACAGGACCTATACCCATCAAGAACAAGTATTTTCCTGCGCTAAAACCCAATGTAAGTGGTTCACGACTTTGGCTTGTTCTTAAAATCGAATTGCATGATTTTGGCATCTATAGCATGAAATACTTATATATTCTTGCTCCTTGAAACATTTGTAAGCTATCTATAACATTCAATTTCATTTTTGTGGACTATATCAGGATTTGCCATTATTAGGGTTTCTGGTCTCGTTTTAGGGTCTTTGTGTACATGTGAAATTAGCCCACAAGAAGGGCATCCTAATGCTCAGCAGGCCAAGACGGTTTGATTCATGGCCTTAGACTCCATTTATCATGCCCATGGGAGATTTTGAAACAAGCCAGGGTTGTAGTGATAGACATTTGTCCGTAGGTAAAAGTCTATGACTTTTACCAACGGAGAGAGGACAAGGACGACATGCGTGGCTCCGTCTCATTCGTCCATTTGAATTCTGGCGCATTTTTTTTATTTTTCTCCACTAACTCCCTTTATTACATATTATTGTTTTTTATTATTTCACATACAACGCGCGCATGTAGCTCAGTTGGTGTGGAGGCGAGTGGAGAAGGCCACAGGACCTGGGTTCGAATCCCAGGTCCCCCCCATTATTTCATGTTATTTTTATTCAGATAATCAGGAAAGCACACAAGGCATGAAGACCACCATGGATCATCATCTCCTAACCATCAGATTACCAACCATCCAGATCTGAAGGCCATTGCATGAGGGTCCACCAAAAGCTCAGTCAACGCATAGCACTGGAACATGGAAGGTCAACGTGGGTCAATTGTCTTGGGCCCAAAATTGTTATCCACACTCCCAAAATTACTTATAAGCAGACCCATTTTCTTTTACTCTTCTTTTTATATTTTCTTAATTAATTTATTTAAATTATTTTTACTAACATAAAAATTAATTCTTTTTTTAATAAAATCACAAAAAATAATATTTTCATCCAATTAGATTTAGGATTTATTTTTTATACAAAAATTAATTTAATTAGTTTATTTAATTTTAGGGTAACTTTAATTATTTTGTAAATAAATTAAAAACAATTAGAAAATTATGGTTTTTGTTTCTAATTTAATTTCTATTTTCTTTTTATTAAAAATAACCAAAAATAAAAAAATAGGTCATGTAAATTATTTTCTTAAAATTAATTTAATTACTAATTAGATTTGTATTTAATTCAAAAACCTTATTTTCTTAAAAATAATAAAAAAAAACAATCAAAAATAATTTTTCTTTCAATTAGGTTAGACGGGGTCAAAACCCTAATTTCCTATCATTCTTAATTCATCACGCGCGCTCTATTTTATTGTTACCATATTGATGTAATTACTCATGGGATGTAATAGATTAATTAGGACCTTTTTTTCATTTATCGTTTTTCTTACGGGTTGTTTTTGGCTATGTAAATTAATACCCGAAGCCTTGTAATAGCGTAGCTTTACTTTCCGCACTTTAATTTCCGCAAAATATTAAACTGTTAGATGTATGATAATTAGGGTTGCATGACAAGAATGTATGTTAAATTTAAAACGGTTAGCAAACCCTAAATGTACAAAGATAATAACTTGAAATTGAATCACTCGCACATGCGTACTCCTAGGGTACACTCCCACTTCGGTTGCCTTCGGTAAACGGTCATCAAGTATAGGATATTTTAGTGGTTGCTCTCTTGTCTAAGCGAAGATCAAAGTCCCGTTCGGAAAAGTTGCCTCGGAAAGGTTAACTCGAATATTGATCTTAAGACATTAGGGTTATTACTAAGACGTCCTAACCTTGCTTTAGTGATCGTACATCCCTTTCGAATTGACCCTTAAAACTCCAACGACGGTGCTAGCTACTCACTAATAGTAGGATATCACTGTCTAAAGGAAACAAGAACATAAACATTCTCTTTTTCGAGTAGGTAGATTAGTTCTTAAGTACTTGCTCAAAACAAATCTTTTTCACACTTACACTCTTTTCAAATAAAGTTTTCAAAACGACTTCGTAACACTCTTGAAGACAAAAGCAAGGGTTAAATCGAAGTAAATCAAAAAACTTTTCAAAACACACAAACACGGAAGCAATTTTTAAAATGATGAGCAAGTACCTAAGAGCCCGTAGAAAACTACGGATAGAAAGGGTGCTAATACCTTCCCTTTCTATAATCTACCCCCCGTACTCAAAATATCGGAAAAAAAGGAATTTTTCTGTGCTTTTGTCATTTCCAGTTGGATAAAATGAAAGTCGGTGGAAACTCTTGCTTACCGCGACATTTTGCAAACACAAACGCAAAACGCAAACCAGTATTTCAAAACAGTCCGATTCTGGCCACCGTATCAGATGTACCAAGCACGATTATCACCGACAACGGCTCGAATCTGAAAAACAAGATGATGACAGAACTTTGTGAAGAATTCAACATTATCCATCATAACTCATCTCCTTACAGGCCTGAGATGAATGAGGTTTTTAAAGCTGCTAACAAAAACATTAAAAAGATCATCCAGAAAATGGATGTTACCTATAAGGATTGGCATGAGATGCTTCCTTTTGCTCTGCATGGGTATCGTACATTCTTCCGCACTTTAATAGGGGAAACCTCGTTCTCCCTTGTGTGTGTATGGAAGCAGTGCTCCCTGTCGAGGTTGAGATTCCCTCTTTGCATGTAATAATGGAAACCAAATTGTCAGAGGCTGAATGTGTCCAAAACAGGTTTGACCAATTGAATTTGATTGAAGAAAAGAGAATGACGGCTTTGTGTCATGGGTTGTGATATTAGAAAAGAATGAAGAAAGCTTTTAATAAGAAGGATAAGCCTCGTGAATTCAGATAAGGCAACCTCGTGCTCATAAAGATCATGTATTTTAACATTGATTCTAGGGGTAAGTGGACTCCCAATTATGAAGGCCAATATGTTGTCAAGAAAGCCTTCTCTAGGGGTGAATTGATTCTTGAAGCTATGGATGGCAAGGAGTTCCCACATACAATGAATGCTAACACAGTCAAGAAATACTTTGCCTAAAGAAATAAAAGAATAACTCGCTAAGTCGAAAACCTGAAAGAGCGGCTTAGGAAAAAGGAGCGTCTCGGTAGGCCGAAAAGCCAAAAAGGAGATCTAGGCAAAAGTAAGAGACACAAACAAAATAAGTTTTCCCGCTAGGTTGAAAACCCGTGAGGGAAACTTAGGCAAAAGTTATGGATTTCTTCGCAAGTAAATGCGCCAGACAAGACTTGATCAATGAAGCAACAATCTTCTTGGATCCTCATCATATTTTAACTAAAGTCTCTGCTCTGGAGTTTAAAGTTGTTAGGGATAATAGTGATCATTGTATTTCAATTTATATTTTCCATATATTAATATTTTCTAAACTTTGTAATCATCCATTAAGTCTCGCCATTCACAGACTACCATTATATTAATAATGTTTTATCCATTATGCAATTATTTGTAGTTCTTATTTTATTTTGTTTGCAAAATTTCATTTATTATTGGTAGTTGGGTAGCCCAAAATTTTCCCTCCCATTTCAAAAAGACCTCCTCATACTCTTAGGATTCTCAATTGCTCAAGACTACTCAATAATTGATTAGATGAATCCTCCTCCTAAGTAATGGAATACCATTATGGTTTTGGTATCCTCAAGGAAAATGGGACTTCTAATGCCTAAAATGGACTTCATGGTTTATCATATGACCCAAAGAACCTTCATGTCAAATTTCAAGCTCTACATCACAAAATTGCTCAGTCAATTGCTCATATGGGTGAAAATCAATTGTATTGGACAAAAAGTCAATTATGATCAACATACAATCAAACTTCAAGATTTTTGGTCAACATCATGATTTTTATGTCAAATTAATCATTTTATCAATGGTTGATCTTGATTCATCAAGAAAACTCAAAGATTCATCAAAAGTTAAAAGTTGTTAAATTAGGGTTTTGTTTAGGAGAAGTCAAACGAACTATGACCAAGCATAACTTTCACATACTTCATCAAATTTTTCTAAACCAAAGCTTATTTTTAAGGAAATTCAATTCTCTACAACTTTGTATCTCTAAGCTCAAGGCCCAAAAATGCTTCATTTGAGAGATATGGGCCAAAAATTACTGGTCATCTTAAAAGTCAACAAAAAGACACTTTTTGTCAAATCAATTTACATCAAGATAAAATCATCAAAGGGAAAAATTACCAACGTACCGATTATAAGGGACATCTTAATCTTTCCAAAAAGTCCAAGACCACCTTCATATGAAAATAATTGAGAGAGTTATGATTGGTGCAAGTTGGGCAGTTTTGAGAAAATGCATGAAACCCAAATTGAGCAAACTTGAATTTTTGGGCTAATGGGCTTATCTTTTAGAGTCCAAACGTGTTCTTGACCTCATAATGGACCTATAAATATATTAATACTCCATTTTAATTTTTTATTTCATTTATTTTGATTTTATTCATTTAAATTCAAAACTAAATCATACAAATATCAAAAGGAGGTGTGAGGCATAAAAGGCTTTTGTTTCAAATATTATGGAGGCCCAAAGATATGTTGCAAACTGTGTGGGGTTATTTTAAAAACAAATCTTCATGTTTTGTCTTATTCATATTCTATTTCCAAACAAGAATCAAAGGTTGTTTTACAAGAGGTACAAGTCCACCTTTGACCTAACCTAATCCTCTTATAAACACCCTTCATGTTCAGACAACAAGGACGGAAAAAAACCTTGCAAGAACACCCACTCAAAACCTCAAGTTTGTTAAACTAGGGAAACCATGAAACCTCTCATACATCCACTTTTAAAGAAAACCAGCCATCCAAATTGACTCCTAAGCACTATATGCATCACCGGTTTATATGTTTTCTTGAATTTCATATTTTAGTTTTTATTATGCTTTCATTGAAACTAACGTGTGCAATATATTTCTGAGACAAAACTATACATCATTGTACTCCTACATGAAGCCCATGACGCCAAAACACCCTATTGTCATTGTTACATTGATTTGCTTTATATTCCTCGTATCTCATATGCATGACAATTTCGCCAAAAATAAGGCCACCAATGAATTCGCAAGGGTAAATTTAGGGGGATAGGGTTCTATTTGATCACTAACTTACTCTATTTTCCAGGTACAAAAAAGGTCTCACCGGAGAAGACGACCGAAGTTAGGGCTTCGGCGCCTCTCCGGTTAATTTGTTTTTTGTTTATTTTATGTTTAATTGTTTCAGTTATATGAACGGATGATGGCGTAGTACCACTGGTCAAGACGAAGGCATATGATGTAAAGGGAGTGGGTTTGATCCATGCGCACTGCAAATATTTTTGTTATTTTCCAATTTATAATAGGTTTCACATATTATGTGCAGCGCTTATCCTTATAACACAGCCAGCAGGTTGGCTGGATGGTAAGTTGTGCATTGAGAAGGATGGAGGGCATGGGTTCAACACTCAGCCCATGCAAATTTTCTTCTTCTTATTTTTACTAACTTATTTTCTTTTCTTTTTTAATTACTATCCCTAATTATTTTTCTTTAATCCTAATTATTAACCATCAATCAATTTTAATCTTTTCTTCAAAACCCTAATAAATTAGGTTTAGGTTTTCTAATCAATAATTAATTTTGACATTTTATTAATTAATTAATTAATTAATTAATTAATTAGATTAATTAGTATTTTTTATTAATTAAAATTAATTATACTTAAGGTTTTAACTATTTAATTAACGTGAAATTAATTTCATAAAAAAATCACGTTCAAACATTTTTTTATTATCATTTATTTTGAATTTAAATTCTTAGACGATTGTATAGGTCGCACGACTTTTTCTTGTAATAGTTTAGATTTATCTTTCCGCATTTTTTACCTATTATGTAACTATCTACGGGATGTAATAGTTTAGGGCTTAATTTACGCACTTTATTTTCCGCATCTTTTTAGGTAAATACCCCAAAGCCCTGTAATAGCTTAGGATTTACTTTCTGAACCTTTGTTTTTTATGTATATATTCAACCGCTAGTAACTAGGCATGTATGGAAAGATCTAAAAATAATCGTTAGCAGACCCTAATACAAGATAAATAACTGAATTGAACATAGGATTCACACTTTGCACCTATAGGGTAACCTCTCTTTGTTGCCTTTGGAAACATGGTCATGTCCCTCGAAAGTTGGGATAATTTAGCTAAAGTCCCTTCGAATAAAGATCATAGTCCCTCGATGACCCTTCGATGTTGCCGACGAAAATGATCCAGTCCCTCCGATACAATTGCTAAAGTATCCTTACATGTTGCCTTCGATAACCCTACGCTTGTCCCTTCACATCTAATAGATAAGGCTACCTACCAACTAATGGTATGGATAGCACTATCTCTAAAGGAGAAGAAAAAGAATAAGAATGACCTTGAGTGGGTAAGGAACTTTTAATCGCTTGTTCACAATATTTTCAAAAATAAACATTTTTTACACATCACACTTTCAAACAAATATTTTCAAACGCTTTGTACGCGTTCTTGAGGACTGATACAAGAACAATTACAAAGTTAGTCGTACTTTTTATTTTCAAAATATTTTCAAAAAATCACACACAAAGAAAATTTTCAAAGTGAACTAGCGATTAAGAGCTCGTAGATAACTACGAATGAAAATGGTGCTAACACCTTTCCTTTTCATAACTTACCCCCTGAACTCAAAATATTCAAGGTATTTCATGTTGTTTTCACCCTTTCTTTATTGGATAAAAGAAAAGTTGGTGGCGACTCTTGCTATCCGCACATTTGGATAAAACCAAAAAAGTCAGTTCTCCCACCGTATTACAGAACTAGCGACTCTGCTAGAGGATACTTTAAAAAGATGGGTTACCTTAGGGTTAAATCACTTTACTTGATTTAATGGTTTGATTTGATTGCTTTACTTTAAGGGCTTTGTTTGGGTTTATCTGCTTGTAAGATCCTACACCTGGATGTAGGGATACCTTAGGTAAGTAGCAATAGATCATGAAAACTATACGGAGTAGAACGATATGGTTGAAGTGATGGCTACGGTTAGTGCGACACTTTGGATTGTACTAATGTTCCTTCAGTCAGTCGAGGATAACATTAGGCTCCCGCGTGGTGTCATTAGAACTAACTAACTTTTAGAACCTTAATTGACCCATATTGGCCATTAGAAGGTAGTGAGATGGTCGGCTTTGGTGCAGTCCAAGGTTGGTTGATACTCGATGCTACATTCATTGAGATTCGGCTCGCGGGATGTTTTGGTGGAAAATCAGTTGTTGTGCTAAAATAAAACCTTCGAGAAAGATTCGTGATACGAGTTTCCTAGAACCTAGTTACTATTTTAGGACAGGTTGAGCCAACTTAACTTCAATAGAGAAGGGTACTTACCTATGGAACTCATGCAAGCCTTTAAACCTAACGCTCTTGTTTGATTTGTTTGTGTTTGCTGCTTGTTTAAACATAAACATAACATCATGACATCATAACATATGACATGGCATTCTTACTAACCATTTCAAGGATCTTAGGGATCTTTGGTGCAGGATTATCATGAGTCATATTGCTAGCAAGAGGTAAGAGGATTTATTTTCCTATAACCAAATGCCATAAAAGATCAAAGTATGTTCTCTTAAGTCAGAGGCTAGAACTCACTTGATATGGTGAGCTTGATTCTTAGAGGAGGACGTCCAAAAATAAAGACTCAAAGTTCCACAAGTCAAACTTGCGACCAGATTCATTTTCAAATTTTTTAATCCCGCGAGATCCTTGAAAACATTACATTTGCATCTACATATCATGTATCTCATTACATAATAGGTACTTTCAAGATAGGTTTTCTCATTTTCTCGTTGTTTATTTTAGACAGAAAAACATGGATCTTGAACAAATAATCAAAGATCTCCAAGCTCAGAATACCCAATTTCAAGAAATGCTCCTGAACTTAGCCAAGGGGCAGGAAGAATTAAAGGTACTTGTACCAGTGAGAAAAAGAATAAAGTAAAGAAATTGATTGGCGTTCTTAACATGGGGATAAGGTTTAGAGGTCCTGTCAAGCAAGCTCGAGATCTTAACACCCCATCTGTTGAAGATGACAAGTAGGATGAAGACAATAAGAGTGTAAATACTGAAAGAAGCAATCCTGGTTCTAACAAATGTCCTGATGAAGAGTAAGATCATTAATTGGATGAGCATTATCCCCCTGCTGATGAAAAGTATAAGTTGTTGGAAGAGTGTCTGAGAGCTATGGAGATCCAGAAGGTGGTTGGATTGAACTTTGATGACTTGGCTCTGGTTTCAGGTGTTATTATTCCTCCTAAGTTCAAGACTCATACCTTTTCCAAGTATGATGGCATTTCTTGTCCAAAGTTGCATTTGAGGTCTTATGTTCGGAAAATTCAACCACATATTGTTGACAAGAAATTATGATTGCATTTCTTTCAAGAGAGTATGTCTGGGACACAACTGGAATGGTAATATGAACTTGAAGGTGCTAATATTCACACTTGTAAAGATTTGGTTGTATCCTTCTACAAATAGTATCAATATAATTCTAATTTGGAACCAACCCGCATGCAACTACAGGGTATGACCATGGGCTCTAATGAATGCTTTAAAGAGTATGCCCAGAAATGGAGAGATCTTGCAGGCAGAGTTCAACTTCCTTTGGCTGATAGGGAATTAGTTGACATGTTCATGAGCATACTGACAGGTCCTTTCTATAATCACTTACTTGGGATTTCTTCAGCTAGTTTCACTAAACTAATACTGACAAGGGAATGTGTGGAAAATAGAATCAGAAGCGGTAAAATCCAGATGACCGCATCTTCAAATACTGTGAAGAAGGCTTATAATGGGTAGAGAGAATCCAATGTTGTGTACGGCTAGAAGGGTCCTAATAAGAGCGATCGCAACCAATCTGTGGGGGCAGTACTGATCTCCAATCTTGCATTGGTGCAATAACAACAAAATAATCAGCATAGGCAGGAGCCACCTAGGAGATAGTTTACAAATATCAACATGCCATTGACGCAAGCATTACAACATATGTTAAAGGCAGGGTTGGTTACATTGAGAGAGCCTCCACTAAATCCAAACACTTCTTCTCCCCGCTACAATCCCAATGCAAGGTGTGTGTATCACTCCGACAACCCCGGGCATGACACTAGAAACTCTTGGACCCTGAAGAATAATATCAAAGATATGATTGATGCAAGGGAAATTGAATTTGATCCTCCTGAGACTCCTAATGTGATTACTACGCCTATTCCCAATCATGACAAGGGCATTAATTCTATTGAAGAGTTTTCTTATATTTCTACTGTGAATGATTTGACTACTCCTCTAATGATTGTTAAGGAGAAGTTGTTGCAAGCCTGCTTATTTCTGAGTTGTGCTGAAGACTGCTACTACTGTGCATCCCAATCCAATGGTTGTATACTGTTGAAGAAAGGTATCTTGTGTTTGATGGATGACTGTGAGATCCTATTTTATAAGATTCCTTTTGAGAAAACTCCTCCTGTGGAGAGTACATTCTAAGACCTGAATCTTGAAGACGTGTCTACAATTTCTGGTACCCCTATAAGGATCACTTCTAAGGGTCCTGTGAATATTACAGTCGAACCTAAAGTTGCTCCCCTGATTATTACTGCACCTGGGCCAATTCTATATTCCTATGATAAGTCTATCCCTTGGAATTATGGACCTGATATCTACTACCATGTAGTCAAGCAGGAACCATTGATAGTTGAAGATGAAAATGTTGAAGTTACTGATCCTGATGTTGGCTATATTATTGGGACTAGTAAGGTTACCAGAAGTGGAAGGGTTTTCTCTCTAGAGATCTCTCTGATGGCTGTTACTGCACTAGTTCATATCACTGCTACTGAATCAATTATTAAAATTCGAGATAAAGAACATATGACCGAGCCTGCCCAGACGGAGGCACCAAAAGAAGTTACTGTTGAAGACCCCACCAAGCAAGAGATAGAGGAAATATTAAAGATTATCCAAAAAAGTGACTACAAGATTATTGAACAGTTGGGGAAGACCCCCTCCAAAATATATATGATATCCCTATTGTTGTGCTCCAAAGCTCATGCTCAGGCTTTAGTGAAATTCCTAAACTTTTCTCATGTACCGTAAGAAATCTATGTTGATCAGTTCGAAAATCATATTTCTAGCTTGACGACTGATAATGGGATAGGCTTTTCTGACACTGACTTAACTCCCGCAAGAAGGAATCATAATACGGCCATGCATGTCTCCATTGAGTGCAGGGAACTACCTTATCTCATGTGTTGGTAGACACGGGTTCCTCGTTGAATGTATTTCCAAAAGCTTCTTTAGACAAACTTGATTGTGAAGGGATTATTCTAAAACCCAATGATATTGTGGTAAGAGATTTTGAGGTTTTAAAAAAAATGGTGCATGGAGAGGTTGATCTTCCAATCAAAGTGGGTTCCCAGGTCTTTGAAACTACTTTCTATATGATGAATATTCGTCCATCCTATTCTTGTTTACTGGGACGCCCTTAGACTCATCGGGCTGGTGCTGTTACTTCTACCTTACACAAGATGTTGAAGTATCCCATGAAGGGAAAGATCGTTACAGTTTGCAGAGAAGAAGAATATATGGTGAACCATTTGAGTTCTTTCAAGTATGTCGAGGTGGATGGTGAATTCTTTGAGACTCCTTTCTAGACCTTTAAAGTTATTTTTCAGTCAAAACCTCATTGATGAAGCTGCTTCTGCTGTTCCTAAGACTTCATCAAAAAAATCCTCTCTAAAAGATGCTATGGATGTGGTTAAAGAAGGTGGTTGCACTGTTTGGCGTCAGCTCCCCGATATTCCTTATAAGTAAGACAAGTTTGGTTTGGGTTTCACTTCTCAGGCTCAGAGGTTTGTCCATGGTGCCCGTGCCAATTCTGTGAGACTGCCATTCCACATCAACAATAATGGAGTTCACAATAATCATGTCAACATTGTGGAAGACGCTGATGGTGACTACGATATAGACAACTGGATCTTCCCTACTACTGGCCATGGGCTCAACAATTAGAAGACTGAAGACATTATACTAATCTCCTTAAGTCAAGAGTAAATGCTATTTTCTGTTTTCAAGTTTTTGGTTATGTAATTTAAACAATAAACTTTAAGCCTTGTGCCTTGCCCGAGGCACAATTGTCCATTTGTTAGGGTTGTCATTATTCATCAATATATTTTCATTTAATAAATCATTTGACATTTGCATTAAAATTTTGCGCTCTTTGTCTTTCTTTTACTTTATTTTTTTAAAATAGCTATGTGTTCTCACACACACGCATACAAAAAATTGAAGATCCATATCCATCCTAGATCCCATTGATAACATTTCTTCTATTTCCAATTATGACTTCGAAAATCCGATCTACTATACCCTGATAGATTCTCGTATGTTGGAAAATCATTAATTGTTCCAAACAACATCGCCCTCAAATTGAAACTTTGTTTCCTATATCCATCATAAACCTCCACACCGTTCTCCCACTAAATCTTTAAATCTTCGATCATAGGTGTCAAGTATACGTCTATGTCATTCCCTAGTTGTTTAGGCCCAGAAATTAATATAGATAATATCATGTACTTACGCTTCATACATAGCCATAGAGGTAGGTTATAAATCATAAGAATCACGGCCCATGTGCTATGTGAGATACTTTAAAGATCATGTGGGTTCATTCCATCCGTAGATAATGACAAGCGAAGGTTTCTTGCTTCTTCTCCAAAATCAGGAAAATCATTATCAATTTTTTACCATTGTGGTGAATCTGTCGGATGCCAATACTTTCTATCAATAATTCTTTCACATGCATGCCAAGTTAAGTGTCTTGCATCGGTTTCACTATGAAACATGCGTCTAAATCTCGGTATTATAGGAAAATACCATAAGACTTTTGCTGGAGACAATTTTTTTCTTATATCGAGATAAACTGCATTTAGGGCACTCATTTAACAATGCATATTCATTTCGAAACAAAATGCAATCATTTAGACAAGCATGTATCTTATCACAGCTCATGCCAATAGAGCACCACATTTTTTGCC
Organism: Vicia faba; assembly: GCA_948472305.1. Classification (NCBI taxonomy): domain Eukaryota; kingdom Viridiplantae; phylum Streptophyta; class Magnoliopsida; order Fabales; family Fabaceae; genus Vicia; species Vicia faba. The sequence goes on along the minus strand of OX451735.1, from coordinate 99,702,569 downwards.
TCATAGGTTGATTAGGAAGAACATTATCCTCCGAAAGTATATCTCTCATGATGGCTAATAACTCTGTGAAACTTTTATCCGACCATCCATTGCATGCCTTTAAGTTCTACAACTTTAATACCGCAGACAGTCTTGTGAATTTAGTGCAACCTTTATAAAACGGTTTCTCTGCATCCTTACCAATCTCTCAAACATTTTGGGACAATCCTGAAGATCTTCTTCAAGTGCTTTTGCAATCTCTTCGACTCGATCACAATAGTATGTATGTATGCCGTTGTCCTCTGAAGCATATTGAAAGAACAAGATTAGTTCTGACCTATCTCAAGAGTTTTGATGAAAACTAAATTATATTTAAGATAATTTATGCTCTAATGAATGAGTTTTAAATGTCTTAGTTAATGTTCTGACAGAAAACATTCTAAAGTACTAAGCAAAGATTATGAAGAAGTTCTTTGATAAAAGAAACTTTTATTCAAACGCATATGCTGACTCTGGTAAGAACCTTTATTTTTTAAATGGATCTTCTAACTTCTAGCAGGCTCCTTGATTCAGAAGATAACTTGAAAGCAAGCGATGTTCAAAGTTCTTAGCAAACAACGCTCTGATCAGAAGTTGAATGAAGCATGTTCTGACCTAAAGACATTTGGAAGCAAATTCTGAAACAATGTCTAAATCAACTTGTCTTGTCAAAGCAAAGGAAACACGTTCTTACATTCTAACGTTTGCTAATTAATGCAAAGACGGATGAAAGCACTCAAGTGCCTACAACTAGTTTCTTAGAGAATGGAATTTTGCAAGGATGCACGCAAAGCATTTAATGCTCTCCATTTCCTCTGAAGGCAGCAACGGTCTTATTATTCCTACTATAAGTAGAAGGACATTTATTGCAAGCCAAAAACAATGTTCAAACAAGAAACTACGTGAAAGATCTAAATGCTCAAAAACTCATAGTTCATACAATTTTGTGTATTATATTCTAAGTGGAAAATCACAGTTGTGATATAGCTTGATTAGAAGCAAACTCTATTTCAATTATCTATAAAGATTATACTTCTGTATTTGTTCCATGAGAGACCAAATTTGGTCAGATTTCTCAAGCAAACTAGGACTAGATTTAAGTCTTAGTGGTGTTAGTCACTTGTAAGATTACTTGTGCATTGTTAGTCACAACTGTTGTTGTGTGATTGTAATCAGTTGATTATAGTGGATTAAGTCCTTGTTGAGAAAGGCGAAGTCACCTTGGCGGGTGGACTGGAGTAGTTTGAGTTCAAACGAACCAGGATAAAAATAAATGTGTTATTCCATTATTGTTTGAGCTTTGTATTGAAAACGAAAAGAGTCACTTATTCAACCCCCCCCCCCCCCCTTCTAAGTGTTTTCTTACCCCTTCAATTGGTATCAGAGCCTGGTTCTGAGCACAACACTTAACCGTGTCAGGAAAAGATCCAGAAGAAAACACAATGGCCGCTGAACAAAACAATAATAGTTACAACAAACCTCCAGTGTTTGATGGAGAAGATTTTGAGTACTGGAAAGATAGACTAGAAAGTTTATTTCTAGGTCATGATAGTGATATTTGGGATATAGTCTTGGATGGTTACAAATATCCTACAGATTCATAAGGAAACAAAGTGGATAGAAAAAATATGGATAGACAACAAAAAGCTGATTTTAAAAATCATCATAGAGCTAGAAATATTTTTTTAAATGTTATCTCTAAAGTTGAATATGAAAAAATCACTAATAGAGATACTGCGCATGATATGTTTGAGTCTCTCAAAATGACTCATGAAGGAAACGCTTAAGTTAAGGAGTCTAAAGCTCAGGCTTTAGTTCAGAAGTATGAAGCATTCAAAGTTGAAGAGAGTGAGTCTATAGAAGCAATGTTCTCTAGGTTTCAAACTCTGATCGCTGGTCTGAGAGTTTTGAACAAAGGGTATACCAAAGAAGATCATGTGAAAAAGATCATCAGAAGCTTACCCAGAAGATGGGCACCAATGGCCACTGCTTTCAAGGTGTCAAAAGATCTGAATAATGTGTCTCTGGAGGAACTCATCAGCGCTCTCAGAAGTCATGAGATTGAACTGGATGAGCATGAGCCTCAGAAGAAAGGTAAGTCTCTAGCCCTTAAATCAATTAAGAAATTTGATACTAACGCTTTATAGGCTGAAGAAGAAAAATCTGAAGAATCAGCTTCAGAAGAAGACGAACTATATTTGCTTTCCAAAAAGATCAATCATCTGTGGAAGCACAGACAAAAGAAGTTCAGGAACTTCAAGAAGTCAAAAGATAAACCAGAATCTTCTGGACACAAAAAGTCAAATAGAAGAGAGATCATCTGTTATGAATGCAAAGAACCTGGTCACTTCAAAAGTGATTGTCCAAAGCTTCAAAAAGAAAGACCAAAGAAGAGATTTGGAAAGAAGAAAGGAATGATGGCAACCTGGGATGACTCAGATTCTTCTGAATATGAATCTGGTTCTGAAGATGAAAATTCCAACCTAGCTTTAATGGCTATCACAGAAAATGACTCAGACTGTGAGTCAGAACAAAGAGAAGTATTTTCTGAATTTTCTAGAGAAGAACTTGTTGATAGTTTATCAGAACTTTTGGAAAACTATAGTAAGCTCAAAATCAAATACAAGAAACTCAAGAAGAGTCTTGCATCTGATTTTAAGAAACTTGAAACAGAAAAATCTGAACTTTTAAAAAAACAATCTTAAAATTGAAAAGGAAATTCAAATTGTTCAAAAGAATTTTAGTTCAGAGTATGTGTCTGGTTCAAAAGATATTATCAAAGAATATGACTATAACTTTCAATCTTTTCTTGCTAAAGGCATAGACAGAAGCAAAATGGCTTCAATGATCTATGGAGTTAGTGGGAAAAACAGAAGAGGAGTTGGATATGAACCTCCCAAAGGGAAGGAGACATACATTCCAAAACCTGTTGCTAAAATGACCTTCACTTACAAACCTCTGAATAAGCAATTCAAGTTTGGACACTCACATGATATAAAATATACATCACATTCTGGAAACTCTTATGCTAACCCAAAAGGACCCAAAAAGATATGGGTACCTAAGGATAAAATAATATTTGTTGCAGATGTCCTTAACAGCTCAATTGAAACACCAGTCATGGTACCTGGACTCTGGGTGCTCACGACACATGACGGGAAAAAGGTCTATGTTCCAAAGCCTGGAACCTAAAGCTGGAGGAGATGTGAAGTTTGGAGGTAATCAGAAAGGGAAGATTATTGGTTCTGGAACCATAGGAAACAGTAACCTTCCTTCTATCTCTAATGTTTTATTAGTAGAAATATTAGCTCATAATATATTGTCCATAAGTCAATTAAGTGACAATGGCTGTGACATTATCTTCAATCAAAACTCCTGTAAAGCTGTAAGTCAAAAGGATGGATCAATCCTCTTTTCTGGCAAGAGAAAGAACAACATTTACAAAATTGATTTATCAGATCTTAAATCTCAAAACGTCAAATGTCTTTTGTCTGTTAGCAATGAGCAATGGGTATGGCACAGAAGATTGGGACATGTCAGTCTTAGAAGAATCTCTCAACTAAATAAATTAAATTTAGTCAGAGGACTTCCCAATCTGAAGTACAACTCAGATGCTCTGTACGAAGCATGTCAAAAAGGAAAATTTTCAAAACCTTCCTTTAAATCTAAAAATGTTGTCTCTTCCTCTAAGCCATTAGAGTTACTTCATATTGATTTGTTTGGGCCAGTTAAAACTGCATCCATCAGAGGCAAGAAGTATGGATTGGTCATCGTTGATGACTTCAGCAGATGGACATGGGTAAAGTTTTTAAAACACAAGGATGAGTCACATTCTGTATTCATTGACTTCTGTACTCAAGTGCAAAATGAAAAAGATTTTAAAATCACAAAAGTTAGAAGTGATCATGGTGGTGAATTTGAAAATCATTATTTTGAAAAATATTTTAAAGAAAATGGTATTGTTCATAATTTTTCTTGTCCTAGAACTCCCCAGCAAAATGGAGTTGTAGAAAGAAAGAATAGAACATTACAAGAGATGGCCATAACCATGATCAATGAAACAAATATGGCTAAGCACTTTTGGGCAGAAGCTGTGAACACAGCGTGTTACATTCAGAATAGAATCTCTATAAGACCTATTCTTGAAAAGACTCCCTATGAATAGTGGAAAAACATAAAGCCCAACATTTCTTATTTTCATCCTTTTGGATGTACTTGTTTTATTCTAAACACCAAAGAAACTCTAAATAAGTTTGATTCTAAAGCACAAAAGTGTTTCCTGCTTGGATACTCTGAATGCTCAAAAGGCTATAGAGTATACAACACACAAACTCTGATTGTTGAAGAATCAATCAAAATCAGGTTTGATGATAAGCTTGGCCAACAACAGCAAAAGCAAATTGATTTTTCTGTAGGTACAGAAGATCATCACTCAAACTCTGAAAGTTCAAAAGCAAAAGAAGACGTAGCAGATCATCCTCTTGACAATGCTCTGAATAATCTCAGAATCACTGACCAACCCACACAGAAAAGGTTTCCTAGATTATCTTCAGCTCACAAAGAAGACGTAATCATTGGAAGAAAAGAAGAACCCATCAGAACAAGATCATCTCTCAGAATCAATGAAGAATCTTTGTTTGGTTTAGTCTCTCTGATTGAGCCAACTACCATTGATGAAGCTCTGGAAGATAATGATTGGATCTTAGCAATGCAAGAAGAACTAAATCAATTCTCCAAGAATGATGTATGGAATCTAGTTCCAAGACCCAAAGGATTCAATGTTATAGGAACCAAATGGGTCTTCAGAAACAAATTGAACGAACAAGGAGAAGTAATCAAAAACAAAGCACGATTGGTTGCATAGGGTTATAGTCAACAAGAAGGAATTGATTATAATGAAACCTTTTCCCCAGTCGCCAGGTTAGAATCTATAAGATTATTAATTTCTTTTGTTGTACAAAATAATATTTCATTGTATCAAATGGATGTTAAAAGTGCATTTCTAATTGGTTATATTGAAGAAGAAGTATATGTCCATCAACCTCCTGGATTTAATAATTCAAAACATCCAGAACATGTTTTTAAGTTGAAAAAGTCTTTGTACAGTTTTAAACAAGCTCCCAGAGCTTGGTATGATCGTCTGAGTAATTTTCTATTAGAAAAAGATTTTACCAGAGGGAAAGTGGACACAACTCTCTTCAGAAAAACATTTAAAAATGATATTTTAATCTGTCAAATTTACGTTGATGATATAATTTTTGGAACCTCTAATATCTCCCTTGGAAAAGAATTTGCTAAGACCATGCAGGCAGAATTTGAAATGAGCATGATGGGTGAATTGAAATTCTTTCTTGGAATTCAAATCAACCAGACTCCAGAAGGTACTTTCATACATCAGACGAAGTATGTTAAAGAACTTCTGAAGAAATTTCAAATGTCAGAAAGCAAAGATGCCAAGACACCTATGCATCCAACCTGCATTCTTGGTAAAGATGAGGTAAGTATGAAAGTAGATCAGAAGCTCTATAGAGGTATGATTGGATCACTTCTCTATCTGACTGCATCTAGACCTGATATATTATTTAGTGTATGCTTGTGTGCTAGATTCCAATCAGATCCTAGAGAATCTCATTTAACAGCTGTTAAGAGAATTCTTAGGTATCTGAAAGGTACTGCTAATCTTGGTATGTGTTACAGAAGATCACAAGATTACAAACTAGCAGGTTATTGTGATGCTGACTTTGCTGGAGATAGAATTGAAAGAAAAAGCACCTCTGGAAGCTGCCAGTTTTTGGGTGACAATCTTATCTCATGGTACAGCAAGAAGCAAGCAACAATTTCTCTATCAACCACAGAAGCTGAATATATATCTGATGCTGGATGTAGCTCTCAGATGATTTGGATGAAAAGTCGACTAGAAGATTTCAACCTTTATGAAAGTAAGATTCCTATCTTCTGTGACAATACTTCTGCTATTTGTCTTTCTAAAAATCCAATCTTACATTCTAAAGCCAAACATATAGAAATTAAATATCATTTCAAAAGGGACTATATTCAGAAGGGAATATTAAACTTGATTTTTGTAAAAACAGACCATCAACGGGCTGACATTTTTACCAAACCCCTTTCAGAAGATAGATTTAATTTCATTCTGAAAAATATTTGTATGGAATTATGTCCTGAATAAAATAATATTTATTTTCTGTGACTGACTTCAGAACTTTCTGAAATGAAGGCTCTGATCAACAACTCTTCAGAAGTTAGAAGAGAAGTTGTAACAGAAGCTATATGAAAAGTTATGAATCATTCTAACTCTTCATGTCCAAGTGTAGTTCAGAAATTCATTAGAACAAACAACTGTTACATGCATCCTTCAAGAGATGAACACATGGTGTGTTTCTGAAAGGTCAAGTGTGCAAAATCTACTGATGACGTTCTAGATAACTGTTTATGATTAGCCATAATCTCACGTTTTCCCTCATTTTTAGAACATCATTAAATGCAAGTAATGATGAGATTCGTTTTTAAATCCGTTTTAATCTTTATTTTAATTATGTCTTAAATACTTTTAATTTTAAATTCTTAACCTATTTTCTGAAATTAATGCCTATAAATACTTTTTGAAAAACCCTTTTCATTCTTTACTGTCTCTTTCAACTCAAGTTTTTTTTACTGTACTTTTCTCTTAAAACCCTTTTCGTAAATTTCTCTTTTCTAAAGAACTTCATGGCTTCTTCTTCTTCTACGCACTCTGAGCAATACATTATACCTGAAAGGACAACTCTCATTCTGGTAGAAAGTTTGGAAGTTTTGAGTGAGCTAATGGTAGACTTGAGAATCTCAGAGAGAATGGATTTGACTTGTTCCCTGCTGTGAAGTTTCAAGGTTGGGAAAGCTACTTTGATCGTCTTATTGGTCTTGTATTTCCTCTTTTGGTAAAAGAATTCTGGATTCACGCTATTGCAACTCCCAAGGTTATTCTCTCCTTTGTAATGGGCAAGGAAATATCCATTACAGAAAATCAAATCAGAAGGCTGTTGGGATTTAAAGGACTTGGAGTTACAGGAATGCCCACTGGAAGAATGGAGATGTCTAGGGTATATTCAGATATTTTTACCAACGGTCAAGGTTCCTCCAAAGTCAGGGACTTGAAAGACAAATATAAGATTTAGGCAAGGATTATTCATGGATGTATTCACCACAAGAAAGACACCAGTTCTCCTGATTACATCAATGCTGATCAACATTATTTTCTCTTTTGCCTTGGAACCAATGTCAAAATTGATTTGCCCTACTTGCTTTTTGAACATCTCTGGAACCATGTCAAAGAAACCAGAGAAGCTGAAAGGATGAAGAATCCCAAATCAAAGAGGAATTGGATTCCTATGGGGAGGTTATTATCAGACATTCTGACTGAGAATGGTCTGATTGCTCACCTAAAAGAAGCAAATCTTTTGGGGGAGCTTGAACCTATCTGTGGTAAGACTATGACTGGAAAAAACTTGCTGAAGAGGAAAATTATTGAGAAACTGCTGGTGGAACCCTCTCCATGTCTGTCAACTATTGTGAAGAAGAGAAGAATTCCTATTGTTGACTTTCCTATGTTCAACTCAGGGGAGTATCCTCGTATGGTTTTGCACTATCTTGAGACCTGCAGAGAAACAGGATCACCCATTGATCCAGCTTGGCTTCAAGGAAGAAATCAAGCTGCTCCTGATGTTGTTCTCCCAGAATCTGTGAAGAGAAAAGTTGTATAAGGACCTTCTGACACTCCTCAGAAGAAGAAAAAGAAGACCGGTAATCATGCTGAAACTATACCTGTTTATAATTCTGAAAATGTATCTGCATCTGCTGAACCCTCTCAAACCTTAGGATACTTAAATGTAGACATTGATCTAACCTTACCATCTGAACCCCTTGCTGACAACCCTAGTAAAAATCAGTTTTCAACAGATTTAAGTGATTCTGACTCTGATGAACATTCTGACAGCCAATCAGAACCCTCTCAATCAGAACCTCCTGAACCATCTGTTTTTCAACCTATTCCTGCTGAACATTTTTCAAGACCCCCTACCAGACCTCTATCACCCAGACCCACTGGATGGTATGATGTTGGCTCTTGGAGAATTCCAGGGATAAATGAACCTCTAGCAACAATAAAACATCCTTTCAACCTACCATCTGAGAATATTTTTGCTATGAACCAACCACAGCCTCAAAATCCCATTCCCACTCCTGCTTATACAATAATAATTTCGCCTGATGTCACTCCACCCACTTCACCACAACATACAACACCACTCTCAACTCCTCAAATTCAGAAACGACAACCTTTTGAACAAACTAAAACTGTTGAACCATCCGTACCTCATGATATATCAGAACCTCCTATTTGTGTTAACCAACCTGAACCTGAACCTACAAATAATCCTGAACCCAATAGCTTTTTAAGAACTGTAGTGGACTTTCAATCTCTACAATTATTGAAAAACAAAACTTACAGAACGACTGTCCTTAAACCTGTTCAGGCAAATGTAAAAACTTTGTTTCAGAATTTTATAACAAATGTTCAAGTATGGTTACAACCGCTGAAAGAAGATTGCCTCAGAAGTGTGAACACAGTAGCAACAGATCTTCTATGGGAAACCTTCAGAAGAACCTTGGTTGCTGAATCACGGAAGTTACAGGATTTGTGCCCCTCTCAGGTGTTGGACAACTTTTCCAAACTTCTACATGCTTTTAAAATAGAAGTTGCTGACACTTAGAATAAGAAGTCTTCGCTAATGATTGTCGATACACCAGCTGATAAGATGGACATATCAGAAGATGAATCTGAAGAATCCTCTGAAGTTTCAAATCCTCTGGCTATTGTTCTATTGAATCAACCTTCAGTTAAGGATGGACCTGAACCTGTGCCAACTCTTGCAATGGATCTACGCACTCTGCTATCCACCTTTGTGAAGTCTGACTCATCAGTTGTTGCTTCTGACCCTGTTTCTACTGAAGCTTCATCAACTACTTCTCTTATCTCACTCATTATGGACACTCTGAAAGAGCTAAAGAGGGAGAATGAAGTCTTGAATAAATGCATGGATAAGCAAGATCAAACAAATCTAGAGTTCAAGAACTGGATGGAAATGCAAAGTGAATCTGCCTCTGAAATCAAGAATCTTCTGATGGATCTTGTCTCTAAAAAATCCTAGTTTCTTTTTTGTCTCTTATTTTGTTTTGTTTGTACTTCTGGATATCTATTTTTAACTTTTTCTGAAATCTTTCAAAATTTCTCATTTATTACACTTTTTGATTATGCCAAAAAGGGGGAGAAAATGTGCATTTTTGAACTAATCACTGTTTAACAGTTACGGGACTATGTCTCATACATTCTAACAAATTTTCAAGAATTCCTCTTGTGCAAAAGATTTTTTTTGCAGGTATCATTTAACTCTGAAAGAATATTCCAGCCAAGATTTATCTTCTTGAAGAAGTTCTGAAGAAATTCAAGATGGTTGTGTATCACTCTGACTAAATAATCTCAGGATGTCTTATACATAGAAATATTCATTTCAGGGGGAGATTCTTATCTCTCAATCTGTTTCTTTTCTTTATCTAAAATAATTTTTTGTCATCATCAAAAAGGGGGAGATTGAAAGAACAAGATTAGTTATGGCCTATCTCAAGAGTTTTGATGATAACTAAATTATATTTAAGATAATTTATGCTCTAATGAATGTGTTTTGAATGTCTTAGTTAATGTTCTGACAAAAAACATTCTAAAGTACTAAGCAAAGATTATGAAGAAGTTCTTTGATAAAAGAACCTTTTATTCAAACGCATCTGCTGACTCTGGTAAGAACCTTTATTTTTTAAATGGATCTTCTAACTTCTAGCAGGCTCCTTGATTTAGAAGATAACTTGAAAGCAAGCGATGTTCAAAGTTCTTAGCAAACAACGCTCTGATCAGAAGTTGAATGAAGCATGTTCTGACTTAAAGACATTTGGAAGAAAATTCTGAAACAACGTCTAAATCAACTTGTCTTGTCAAAGCAAAGGAAACACGTTCTTACCTTCTAACGTTTGCTAATTAATGCAAAGACGGCTGAAAGCACTCAAGTTCCTACAACTAGTTTCTTGGAGAATGGAATTTTGCAAGGATACACGCAAAGCATTTAATGCTCTCCATTTCCTCTGAAGGCAGCAACGGTCTTATTATTCCTACTATAAGTAGAAGGACATTTCTTGCAAGCCAAAAACAACGTTCAAACAAGAAACTACGTGAAAGATCCAAAAGCTCAAAAACTCATAGTTCATACAATTTTGTGTATTATATTCTAAGTGAAAAATCACAGTTGTGATATAGCTTGATTAGAAGCAAACTCTATTTCAATTATCTGTAAAGATTATACTTCTGTATTTGTTCCTTGAGAGACCAAGTTTGGTCAGATTTCTCAAGCAGACTAGGACTAGATTTAAGTCTTAGTGGTGTTAGCCACTTGTAAGATTACTTGTGCATTGTTAGTCACAACAGTTATTGTGTGATTGTAATCAGTTGATTATAGTGGATTAAGTCCTTGTTGAGAAAGGCGAAATCACCTTGGCGGGTGGACTGGAGTAGTTTGAGTTCAAACGAACCAGGATAAAAATAACTGTGTTATTCCATTATTGTTTGAGCTTTGTATTGATAACGAAAAGAGTCACTTATTCAACCCCCCCCCCCTTCTAAGTGTTTTATTACCCCTTCACATATGTCGTACTATCCCCCGGTTCAACATTCTCGTTACTTTTCTCACCATGGAGTATTCAACATGTGTAACTTAGATCAATTACACGCCTCAATAAATGCGATTTCAACCCAACTGCGTCAACCCGACCCACAAAACAACAAATTAAGCAAGGACATTACATTCAATTAGCGTCTTCTGCGTGTTCAATAGAAAACTTAACGAATTATGATACCCCATTCTCGTACTCTTTGGACAATCGATTGGAAGACATCCATTTTTATCCATGGTCTTACTATTAAGTAAGCTAAACAAAAACAATACTTAACAAAAAAGGACAGAGACTAAAAAGCTTAATACCAATTAGGCATATTCATAGAAAATCATAGGAGCATAGGAGCATATTCTAATGGAATATAAAACATAGAAGGTTATCTAACCTTAGTGTAAAACAAGAATTTTGACTTGTCCAACCAACTTAATTCAAAATCAAAGGTCTTCAAGTATAATTTTGTCTCCAAAATTTGTAACCTGGATACAAAATGAATCTCAAATGAGAATATTGCAAAAGTGAATATATAAGATACCAAAAGCCAATGCCTACAATCTGAGAAAACTCAAACATATTATGTAAGAGTCAATAATTTAAAGATGACACTAACAATTGATTCACGCATAATTAATTCTCCTAATCAATTTGAAAGAGCACTTATTGCTGCTGGTTTTCATGTTTCCAAAGGCACTTAGATATGGTAAGCATTAGCACAAATCTATCTTGATGGTTTTTTTGTTATAAATATACTATATAAAACCCTACCCATTTGTATTTATTCATCTAATAACTAAAGCTTCTTGAATTGTTGGTTTATGACATTGTATGCCTCTAAATGATCAAAATCAATTCCTGTTACTCCTATACTTGTAGTAAAAAGTTTAACTCAAGCACACACTAAAAGGGTTTGGGTATTGTTCACTTTTCAATACAGATGATTCCTAAAATATGTATTGCGTATGTGTATGAAACTAACATCTATTGAACTAAATTAAAAATAAACATTCATGGTGAAGAAATTTGAGGAAGAAATTTACCGTACAACGACGTCGAGAAGTCCGAAGACGATGATGGTGAAGGTCGAGAAGATGAAGACGATGATAATCAAGGTCGAGAAGATGAAGATGATGTGAAATCGCTGAGAACAGAGGTCAAACAGAGGTTGAACGGTGGTGAACGAAAGTCGAATGGCGGTGAACAGAGGTGAACATCGTGAAATCATTGAGAACTATTGAGAGATGGAGGTGAGTAGCAGAAAGAGTCGTGTTTTGTTATTTTAGGGTTTAAGAGTCTTAATTTTAGAATTTTGAAAAGGCAACGCTTTCAAAAAGCGCTGCCTAAAGTATAGGCATTACCAGTGCTTTTAATGATAAAATCGCTTTCTTTTCTAAACGCACTTTCATATCTATGCCCTATACCAGCGCTTTCAAGAAAGCGCTTTCTTTTCTATTCCCTTTAGCAGCGCTCTTTATTAATTTAGTTTATAGTTTTAATTTTTTAACTTATAGTAGCGCTTCCTGAAATGAGCGATGTCTATAGTGCGCTGTTATTTTTTATTTTTACAGTATTTTCAGAAAGCGCTTTCTTATTTGTGCCCTATAGCAGCGCTTTTAGAAAGCGCTTTCGAATCTATGCCCTATAGCAGCGCTTTCAAGAAAGCGCTTTCTTTTCTATGCCCTTTAGCAATGCTTTTTATTAATTTAGTTTATAGTTTTAATTTTTTAACTTATAGCACCGCTTTCTGAAATGAGTGATGTCTATGACGCGCTGTTATTTTTAATTTTTGGCGTAGTGATCTATCAACATATTTATTCTGTTTTTCCTTATCTTGGATCTATTGGATGATTCTTCTGGATAGTACTGCTTTCTTAAATTAGGATCTACATGTTTTCTACATTATATATGATGTTTTTTGGCTATTTTGTAAATTTTCCAGCATTCTTATGTTATAGTAGAAATTTTCAATTTTCCGTATTTAATTTTACTTCTGGTATTTTATTATTTTATTTTATGTTTTTCCATTTTTCTGCTATTGGCTGCATGAAGAATGTTTTACAGTTGAAACATGTTTAAACATTCTAGACTATTCAGGTTTTAAACATGTGGCGCTCGCCACAGGTCTGTGGCCCTCGCCATGGTTTTGTGGCCCTTGCCACACTTTTCCCGAATAGAAACATGAGTTTTTTTATGAGACACTCCTCATTTCCCTCTTCTTCTTCCAGTCGACCCACTCTCTTCCTTTTTCAACCCTTTCCAAATTCCACTTGACGCCCATTAACACCCACTCACGTTTCACATTCCAATTTCCTTTCACCCTTTAAATTTCGTAAATTGCTCTACATATCATACCTCTCTAATCACACTAACCTAAGATAAATAAACCATTTCCTTCTCAACATATTTTATTCATCATGTCTCATTTCACTCAACAACCAAACAGAAGGGCAAGATCATCACCAAATCTATCAACAATCCTTTTCCGCACTGAGGATTCCGGCTTACAAAGGGAGAAGAACCTTATGTACTACCAATATTATGTCATCCCTAAAAGGTACATGGATGAGTCCTATTTACATGAATTAAGGCTCTTAGATAGTGTTCAATGGATGCTGAATAATTCAAGTTTAACTCACATTTGTTTGTTAAACCACCCTACTTATGAACCTATAACTCTGGAGTTCTTGAGTTCATTTATTTATGACACCCCTATGGAAGAAATGTATCTCACCGAAACATCAGAATCACTAGGTTTAGGCTATTCAACAAAGAATACTCATTGAGCCAAGATACCATAGGTGATATGTTACATTTTTTGCATGGAAAAGATGTCGCCTGTAGAGTTCCTTTCAAAGCGGAATGGCAGACTGTGGCATTTGGTCTTTGGGAAAAGTTAACAGGTGAGATTACTCTAAATTAGGAAGGACTTAATGCCTCCCTAATCCACAATCTAGGCATAAGCTACTTTCATTGCATTCTGGCAAGCACCATTTTTGGCAGGATTAACAACCACAAGGTTAATTCTAAAGAGTTGTTTTTTCTGCTTTGTATCTTTGCACCGACCAGAATCAACGCCACTCCATTTTTGTTGGCACACATTCATTCCATTTATGCAAGAGGAACCAACCCTTTGTATATAGGGGGGATAGTCACATCCATCGCTCTTGCCTTGGGCCTAGACGACAAACTCATTGATTTTCCATCAATACCAACCTTGTACCTTGAGATCGACAATTATCGATCATCACACCATATTTAAGTTAGAGAAGATGGAAAATATCATCTGATGGTCCAAAATAAAGCATTCAAGAGTGTCGTTTTTCCTTGTCGCAACGGTCTTGCGACTGAGAGATCGGGGAAGGGAGTCTGTTACACGAGGGGAAGGTATTAGCAACCTATACACCCGTAGTATTCTACAATATCCACTCTTGTTATCTATCTTATGGGTATGTTTATTCTATGTTTACTTCTTATTACTGAGGAGGAATGCATGCAAAAGAAAAGAGAAAATAATTTAGGGAAAATAAAGTTGTGCTCGCTTGGGCCCTACCCCAATTCCTACGTATCCTTTTTAAGGAATCAGAGTTATTGTAGTTCGGCTCACATGTTTTGTTTATTTTGTATTTTTTATGAACAATGTTAATTCCACCTTCTACCGCAGCTCGACCTTTGGAGACTCACGCGTTGGCACAGAAGTAAATTAATCATGTCCTTACTAAAAATGGTCTTGAGTTACGCCCTCAAGGCAAGATACCACATTTGATTTATTTGTGTTTTGATTACTTTGAAAAAGGGTTTAAGTGTGATTAGCATGTTTTATGATTTATTAAGAAAAATAAGTTTTAGTTTTAAATGCATATGCAAAAGGGGGAAGAAAAGAGTCTACGGGAGACTGACCTATTTTCAAATCTAATGTTATCATACAATGGTAGCCCTACATCAAGGATGAAAGTGAAATATCCATATAATGTTAGCATGCATGGTTCACAACCTAAGGTCTAACTTGCATCCGAAAGGAACAAGTACATCCTAAGGGAACATGGTATGTACAAGGATAAAACAAGAAAGCTCGAAAGAGCACACACATAAAATAGTAAGGAAAAGAAGTGAAATGGTTTAGCTAAGGGGAGCGTATCACCCGAGACAAACAAGCGGGAGTAGGATGTAAAATAAAAAGGTGATGTCCAAAACGACTGAACACCTAACCAAGATATAGAAGATCAAGGTAGGCGACAGAAGGCAATATGAACAATCAAGTAGTGTCAGCATCGGCCAATGAGAACTCCTGACAAAGTGCGGGGGTTTAATTGAGAAACCATTTTCCACTTGACAACTCGATAACAAGAGTAGGCACAACTATGAAGCATCATGGTGCATCACGAGCTAAGGATGACACAGACAAAATTGTAGGATTTGATCGCTAACCCCTTCCCGCTCTCCTCCTTTTGAGGACTTTAATAAGAAATGTGGGAATAATGCGGGCACAAATGTAAACAAACGTGCAGAATACCTACACAAAGGTAGGGTTTTAAACAAACTACACACAGGTAGCACATATTGGCAAACAATGTGGAAGTGCCCTAAACGGGCCTTTAAATAAACTAGATGGGTTCCTCACATGATCAGCAACGGAGACCCCCATCATACATCTCTACACTACATATCATGGCATCATAAAGCAATAAAGTGCGAAAATAATGAATAAAATAAGGTCACGATGATACCGAACGAAGAAGGTCTACTGCCTCTTCAAAACCATGCAAGCGATAAGAAAACTCTACAAAAGCTTCTTCTCGCAAGTGATTAAACAAACTAATCTCCAAGCATTCCATATTGTGAAAGTTACATCAACATTCTATCAAAAAATTTTAGCTAAAAAATGACAAAGAAAATGATTATCGAACATGAAAATAATAGAAAACTCTAATGAAAATTCTAAACAGAGGTCCTGAAGAATTCTAGAATGTTTTAATATTTTCGTATCATTTTAATTATCAATTAAGATAAAAAAAATTAAACTAGAATAAAAACTAAAATAAAAAAAAACTTAGAAGAGTAGGGGGTGCAAGTCTGGAAATATGTGTGCTGAAGCAAATCGGTGTTGAGCTCAATGTAGAATGACTCCAAGAAGATCTTTTTTGGATTAGCCAAGATTTAATTCAAAAAACAGTGAATGGGCCTAACCAAATGAATCTAGTATTATGTTTTTCGTTGCAAAGCTCTCAAACTACACAAAAAAAATCAATGGGCCTAAAGGGGATGTAGCTAGGCCCACACAATATCACAACATGATGTAATTCTTTTATTTTGTTCAGATTTTATTATTTCCTATCAATAATACAAAAATTGAAAAGAATAAAACCGTAAATCAAAACGGTGGCATATGGGATACTGGCTAGGGATATACAGAGATAAATCATGTGATCGATCTATTACTTCAGCGATTTACTTCTCCTTCTGCGATTCTTCCTTTCATCTTCTTCGTTTTGATTCACTTTCTTGCTTCTGTCAAATTTTGATGTTGCTACGATGCGGAATGATATTGATGTTACCGATTGGTGATGTTAGTGTTCTAACTGTGTGTTGATGATGATGCAGGAGTGGCTATGATGATGAAGCGTGAATAAATTTCAGAAGATGGTGAAGCAGGATTCGTTGCTACTGTTTCTATGAGAAAGGTGAAGAAAGAGGAGTAGGCTATGTTTAAATGGTTACAAACCTATGATTGAAATGATGAAGATTGAAGTCTTGAATCCGGCGAATTGAAGAAACAGTGATGGAGATGATGAATTTTGTAGTAGGATCTTGAGAATTTCCCGGTGAGTTTCTTTGTTCTGAGTTTTTTGTTACTCTCAATTTTCTGTGAGTTTTTCTGGGATGGATCATCGCAACCTTCTTCTGTGAGTTTTTAGTTATTGATTTTGTTAAGCTAAGCTGGCATAATCGGTTAAGAGTTCTGTTTTTTCCCCCTATTTTCATCCATTGATGTTGAGCTGTTTTTCGGTTTTCTTTAATTCTCGCGACACTTTCTACTGATTTTCATTGATAAAATCCTCCCTCCGATATTTTCTGGATGATTGAATTGCGAACTAGTCTGGGTGAACCGAATAGTTATGAGTTTGATACTGATGCAGGGTTGCTGTTCGGATTGATTTCGGCTTGAAGTGAAACTTCAGTTTTGGGTTTTTTAAGCAGGGCTGCTTGAGTATTGATAGTTAATTTTCTGAACTCTTTTTCTGTCAATGCAGGTTGTATGGTTAACTGCTTCTGAAAATTGCAGGGCTGGTTGCAGAACATTGGCTCTGAGTTTTGACAGAACTGGTTTTATGAATGTGTGCAAGCTGAGTTTGTGTTGCAGTGCTATATGTATTGTTCTGGATTTTTTCTCCGAACTTGTTTAAGGAATGCAATGCTACCATGAACTGGTTCAAAGTGGATTTATGTAGCTGAACTGGTTTAATGTTTTTGATTGATGCAGGTTGGTTATTTTTGGAGTGCCAATTGGTTCATTGTGTTAGTTGATAACATGAAGGGCTTGATGTATGCGCATGGTTGTTTCCATAAATATTTTTGGTGGTGAAGATTGAAGATTGAAGCTTGGTCATGGTATGATGTTTTGACATGAAGAGTTAGGTTTACGCTTAGGAGTTTTGAATGTATGTTCTTTTGGTGTGATGTAAAGGATTTTTAATGAAGAACTTAAATCTTGAATAAAATTCATGAATGGATCTTTGAATGAATAATGATGAGCCTTGATGGAAATCTTGAATGTCATGAATTATACTTGTATGATCATTAATAGTGCCTTGAATGAATAATGAACATAGTGATGTATGCCTTTGTTACTTGAACCCCAAGAAGATTCACATGACCAATCATAACATGTTTTGCCAAATTTTATCCAATCGACTACCTTTAACATTTTGAACATCTTGAATTCAAATCGGACTTTAAATCCAAATCACACTTGTATTCTCAATGAACCCCTAACTTTAATCTCACATCCACCTTAATTTTCATTATAAGCAATAAGCAATTGAGAGGACAACAATTTCCTTGATCATAATGATTCCACCATTTCACTTATTGTACTATGACCCAATATTTTGTAATTCAATTCACAAGATATCTTGACTTGATGACCAATGAGATAGTAATGCCTTGAATCCTTGAAGCTAAAAATAAGACTTGGAGTGTAGAAAGGAGCATAGCCACCAAGACTTGATGACCAATGAGATAGTAATGCCTTGAATCCTTGAAGCTAAAAATAAGACTTGGAGTGTAGAAAGGAGCATAGCCACCAAGACGTTCTTGCACCAAAATCCACTGCCTTGAATCCTTGAAGCTAAAAATAAGACTTGAAGTGTAGAAAGGAGCATAGCCACCAAGAAGTTCTTGCACCAAAATCCACTAAACCTATGTTAATGAATTAACAAGCTCACACGTAATGTGTAACTAACCCTAATCTTCTTACTTTAAACACACATTGAGTTAAGAAGGTATCTTGACATGTTACAAAAAAACCAACCCTAGCCCATAACATTCTCAGTTGAACCCTTGATGAAGATGAAAAACCTAGTAGCTTGTGGGGGAGAAGTTCACAATAATCAAGAATTTAAATCCTAGTTCCATAAACCAAAGTTAATGGGAACCCAACTAATTCAAGCCTGAGTGAAGATGAGAACCATCAAAGCCATAGAAACCCTAATTCCCCAATATCATCGATCCCATGTCAAATTATTGATTAATGATGCATGATGTGTTAGATGACCTAATGAAGGGTATGCAGATGAAATGAGAACTTCAAAATGAATAAGTCAAATAAAAGTGAGAAGGTAGGAAAAATTTGGGGTATTACAGTGCCTCATTCAGCAAATTCATCAAGATCAGAGTGACTATAGTGACAAGAGTGACCAAAGAATTTCAGGCATGATCGACCATATGACAGCTTTGATAATGCGTCAACGGTTTACATGAGTATATTCATCATGTGGGTATGCCACCTCACCATCCTGGTATTGGTGGTCGTGAACGAGCACCTGGCAAAGGCCATCAGTAGTAGAGATTCCAGGTTCTAACCTTTCTTTTTCACCTTATTTTGAAACATTGAGGACAATGTTCGATTCAAGTGTTAGGAAGAAAGCTTTATTGCTTTTATTATCATTTTATAGGTAGTTTTATTTATTTCCCCTTGCTCATTTAGTTTTAGTGTTAGTCAATTCGAATTCTAGCATTTTCGGGTCTCTGCGTGTTTTTCCGCGGTTTACTAATTCCCTAATTTTCTTGAGCCATAACAAAAAAAAAATTGGTTTGACCCATAACATGACACCTTAAGAGTATATAGGTTAATTTACACTTAGGCTATGTTGGATTGATTTGAGAAAGATTCAACAAAATAAATACCATTTTGACACCTTAAACTCCTTAGTTATGTATGATTAATTTGAATACTTATTATGCTGAGACCTTAAGTTTGAGTTTTTAAGTAGCACCGAGTAGTTTATATTAGCAGTTAGCACCATCTTAAGCATAAACTACATAGAGAGTTGATGAATATAAGTGGAAGATCCCAAAAATTCTAAAAATACATGCTGTAACTTAATAAAAATAGGGAATGCGCCTATTAAGTTAGGTGACCATCACCCAGCCACTTAACCCAACGGTTGTGGAACCTACACGAGTTTTTATAAAAATATATTGTTAGTTGGTTCATAGGTGTCTAGTATTGAACTTGGTAGGGAGGACTACGGTTCGATCCCTCGCAACTTGAAATTGGGTAAATAAAAGGGGTTACCAAACTCATGTACCAGAACCTCGTGTTAAAGGATCATAATCACTAACCAACTACTCTACTATGTTCGTGCACAAAAAAAGGTGTAACACGATGGAAGAAATGACTTGGGTGTTTTGTGTTTGATCTCAATTGTTGCGGATAGCAAGAGTTGCTACCGACTTTTCTTTTATCCAATAAGGAAAGGGTGAAAAGAACATGAAAGACCTTTGACATATTTTCTTGAGTTCGGGGGGTAGATTATGAAAAGGGAAGGTATTAGAACCCTTTTCATCCGTAGTTATCTACGGGCTCTTAGTTGCTTGTTAGATCACTTGCTTTTTGTTTGAAAATGTGCTTGTGGTGTGAGTTTTGAAAGTATTTTGAAAACGTCTTTGTAATGGTTCTCGTTTCTATAAGAACGCGTACAAAGTGTTGGTTTTGAAATTAATTCAAAGAGGTGTTTGTGGAATGTGTTTTTGAAAGTGATTTTGAAAAGTGTCTTTGTAATGGCTCTCGTTTCTATAAGAACGCGTACAAAAAGTTTTATCTTTTGAAAATGTTTCAAAATGAAAGTGTTGATGTATAAAATATTTTTGTTGTGAGCAAGCGAGCAACTAGGAGCGTCCTACCTACTCAAAAGG
This sequence comes from Vicia faba, assembly GCA_948472305.1. Lineage (NCBI taxonomy): Eukaryota > Viridiplantae > Streptophyta > Magnoliopsida > Fabales > Fabaceae > Vicia > Vicia faba. The sequence goes on along the minus strand of OX451735.1, from coordinate 99,682,370 downwards.
TATTTAATATTCTTTTCTTCCACCTTTAGATGTTACTATCTAACCATTGATTTGGTAAGAAGTCCCATCATTGGATGTGAAGGGACGGGCATGGGACGTTTGTATAGTCATGAATATCAATGTTGTGAGATGTCTTAGCATTTCTTTTGAGGGACTAAGATCATTTGTAAGGCAACATTCAAAGCGTCATCGAGGGACTATGATCTTTTGATTGTTTTTTCTAAAACGTCTCACATGTATATTATGACTATTTTATCAAGGCAACAAGTGGAGTTAACCCTAGGGGTGCATGTGTATAACTGTGTTTGATTGCGTGCATTTTTGTCTTGAATTTAAGATTTTCTAAGCATTGGTTTTAATCTTGTCATACACACCCTAATTACTAGCATTTATATGAAAGCGATAAATTACGGAAAGTAAATTTACTATGCTATTACATCATTTGGGGATGGGGATACAAATGTACAAATTGGTGTTGCAAGAAATAAAATTCTAATCATCTATTACAACTATATCGAATATGAATAAATGTACAAAATTGGAATGAAAAGAAGATGAACTTTGTTTTGAATTTTATTTATATGAAAGGTTTTGATTAATTAAAGTAATTATGTAAGTAAAAATATTTTTTGTAATATTTTTATATATTTATGAAATAAAACTTGTAAGTAAATAGTGTGTAAAAAATCAACTCAAAAGGAGTTGTTTTGATTGGTTTAAAAATATTTGAAGTTTTGTTAAAAAATACAAAGAACACAAACAAAAGGAAAAAAATTGTTTTTGGTCCTGCCAAGGTTTGAACTCAGGTCCCTACACATAAATACTTTTCGCCCGCGCTGTTTATACCACTGGGGTGGTCTGTTTCATCCATTCATGAGGCAACTTCAATTGGATACAAGGTAAACTTGTTTCTGAAATTTTAAAATGCCCAGCTCTCCCCTTCGATTGTAGGAATGCAACTCCTCCTAATTGAGATTCGAAAGGCTCCCCCGTTTAGCCAATCGAAGGATACACATAACCTGCCTAAAGTTTGGATACGAACCTAACAAAAGTGACATTCGAAAGCTACATGCCCAGTGGTTAACACAAATTTATTTGGCACCAAAATCCAAAGACTAAATGTACATGGCAGTGATAATCGAAAGTTAAAACATGGTCAATTTCCTAGACGTGATATCTATATCTTTTCCTTTTATTTATATGTACAAATGATTTTTTAAATAGAAAGTTCCAAGTTTAGAGGAACTTACCTCTTGAAATGTCAATCGAAGGAGCTGTATATGACTTCCTTGGTGGTGGACCAAACTTTGCTGGAACCTTCCTTGAGCTACTGGGACCACTTCTCTGCTTGAATCAAAAGGTTGGTATTTATGAGGGAATCAAAGGTTTTATTATACTGCAGTTTGGGGGAGTGAATCGAAGGTGGTGTTATACTACAGTTTAGGGGAAGTGAATCGAAGATGGTGTTATACTACAGTTTAGGGGAATGAATCGGAAGGTACACTACTGATATTTTTTTTATGAAAAAAAGTCTTAGAGTTTTGAAGGTTTGAGAATGTTGGAGTGTTTGAGAATATTGGAGAGTTTCAGAATATTGGAGATTTTGAGTGTTTGAGGAATTTTATGATTTTTCTCTTTAGCAAAAATCTGGCCCTTTTATTTGTCAATGGTTTCTCTATTTATAGAGAAAAGGTTTGGGAGTTTGAACAAAGATGTGGCTTGGTTGAAATGTGAATATTAAGCTATGTCAGATTTTCCAAGATCCCAAAGTGAAGTACTAAAGTTGTTGGTTAAAAGGGGCTGACTTCCCTGACTTATGGTGAAGTACAATCAGGATTTAAGCAAATCATGGGCTTAAGACAAGATTTGTACTAGCAAGTTTACTTTCATGAAAAAATCCTTTGGACAAAGGCTTAATTACCTGGATAATAACTTAATCCATAATGTAAGCAATTAATTATGGAGTGAAATACAAGCATTAAGGTCTGTAAGGTAAGATCATGTAGCATGGCCTATGGATTTGATCAGTGTTCTTTCAAAATCCTATTTTCCACTTGTGTCGAAGAGTTCTAGGAATGTACCAAAGAAGACTGCTTCGAAGGGAGCAAAATTCTCAAATGAAGCTTATGGATTAAACTTGCATCGAAGGAGACTTCCTGCCCAAAAGGAGGATGTAACCCAAACTTTCATTCGAAGGAGGCCACAAAGTCAAACGAAAGATGCATGCAGGAATGTTTTAAATTCCCAAACGAAAGAGGCATCAAAGGAAGGTCAAATGCCCAAACAAAAGAGGCATGCCAGAAGTTTAAATGCCCAAACAAAAGAGTCATCAAGGAAAGCCACATGCCCAAACGAAAGAGGCATGCAAGAAGTTTAAATTCCCAAACGAAAGAGGCATCAATGAAGTTTAAATGCCCAAACAAAAGAGGCATCAAAGAAGTTTAAATGTCCAAACGAAAGAAGAATCAAAAAAGTTTAAATGCCCAAAAGAAAGAGGCATTAAGGAAAGTTACATGTGCAATTGAAGGATGCCAAAAGGAGGCTTTTTGCCTTGGAATCGAAGGAGGTTACATGAGGCTTTTTGCCTTGGGCCTGACGGGCGCCCCTTGCGTGCAAGAAAGAAACTATGGCTCAAACAAAAACTGTATGCAGCTAGCCATCTCTTTGTGAATCAAAGCAAGCATGGAGGGAATTATTTGTCTAATCAACAAAGCCATGCATGCATCAAACATACAATCGAAGTAGGCATAGAGGCAGCCATTCCATTGTGAACAAAGTGAGGCCACAAATACAATCGAAGGTTGCATGCAGGAAGCTCCTGCCTTGTGAATCAAAGCCAGCGCGTCAGAGGCCAATGCCCAATCGAAGGGTGCAAGCTAAGCTTGCATCGAAGAAGTCCAAAAGTCCAATCGAAGGATGTGAATTGAAGAAGACTTGCTTTTTCTCTAATTTTGTCAAAAAGATTATTTTTATCTGTTTTCCCCTTTTTTAACAATTTCCTCTTTAACTTGATGCTGGAGAATCCAATTATACTTGTGCAAGCTTGAATTTTGAGAATCCTTGTAAGAAATTTCTTGAGAAATGAGAGGGCAAATTTTGGGGTACAACAGCTTCCCCTGGTCAATCTTCTTAAACCTGAAGAGTTAGATTGGTGAGTCTACCATTCGTGACTAGAAGGTGAAAGATGATTGAACACTAGAGTGCCCAGAAATTTGCACTTGATGACGTGGTGGTTGATTGTGGAGGGAATGGGCTTAAAGATGCCATTTGGAGAGATGATGGAGAGTTGTCAGAGATGGGCTTATAGATGTCACCTAAGGTGATTGTTGACAGGAATTAGACTAAGTCTAAGCTTTAACTTCAACTGGAAAAGAATCAGAATAAATCTTTGGAGCGATTTATCTGAACTAGAGAAAATGTCTAACATAAAGGAATCAGGATAAACCATTGATCGATTTAAACTAAACCAACAAAGGTCTTGAATATTCTTTAACTAGAAATAATCAGAATAAATCTTTGCAACAATTTATCTGAATCGGAGAAAATGTCTACCGGAAAGGAATCAGGATAAACCATTGATCAATTTAAACTGAACCAATAGAGGTCTTGAATATTATTTAACTGGAAAGAATCAGAATAAATCTTTGGACCGATTTATCTGAACCAGATAAAATTTATACAAAAAAGGAATCAGGATAAGCCATTGATCAATTTAAACTGAACAAGCAGAGGTCTTGAATATTCTTTAATATGAAAGAATCAGAATAAATCTTTGGAACGATTTATCTGAACCAGAGAAAGTGTCTACCGAAAAGGAATCAGGGTAAACCATTGATCGGTTTAAACTGAACCAGCAGAGGCCTTGAATAATATTTAACTGGAAAAGAATCAGAATAAATCTTTGGAGCGATTTATCTGAACCAGAGAAAGTGTCTACCCAAAAAGAATCAGAATAAACCATTGATCGGTTTAAACTGAACCAGCAGAGGTCTTGAATATTCTTTAACTGGAAAAGAATCAGAATAAATCTTTGGAGTGATTTAACTGAACCAGTAAAAGTGTCTACTAGAATGGAATCAGGATAAACCATTGATCGATTTAGACTTAACCAATAGAGGTCTTGAATATTCTTTAACTGGAAAAGAATCAGAATAAATCTTTGGAGTGATTTAACTGAACCAGAGAAAGTGTCTACCGGAATGGAATTAGGATAAACCATTGATTTATTTAGACTGAACCAGTAGAGGTCTTGAATATTATTTAACTAGCAAAGAATTATAATAAATCTTTTGAGAGATTTATCTAAACCAATAGAAATCCGGAGGAAGTATTTGTCATTCAGATAGTCACCCCGTCTTGTTTCGGGAATTGATCTACAAGTAATTCATTCACAGATAATTGTCATGTCTTATCAAAAACTGTTTGATGACAATTTTCTGTCGATTGATTTTTCCTGAAAAGGTAAAAAGTTAGTTGTATGCAATGTCATGATGTATGAAATGCATGGCGTAAAGATGTTTCTCAGAATAAATGAGATTGCGATACATGCATTTGTGTTGTCGATGCTATGATGTATGAATGCAAGGTATGAACATATTAGTTGTTATGTTGCCGTGTTGCTGGACTGAGGAAAATAAATCCCTGATTGCTACTGGAAATGAGGAGTGTAAGTCTTCATATTTTGTTGAAGTTGATGTGTCGATAGATGGTTTTCCACTTTTAGAGAAATAAGCTCTGTTGGGGAAAGGAAACTCCGTGTATTGTTTGGGGATTTTGTAAAATCCTGTTGGGGATTTTGTGGATGGCCCTTGGATATTGTCCCGCTTCTTAAAGCGATTAGTAACTGTCTTTTTTTGTTGCGAGTATTTGCAAATGGTAATCACATTCAAATGCATATGTTCAAAAAAAAATCAACTGGACGTTTTTGCAAACAAAATAGAAAAATAAAAACAAATAGTTTTGCACTTTCAAAGGGATTGCCTTTGTATTTATTTGAAGGATTTGTACCTATAATAGGCGTTTTTGTACAAGGAGACGAACATCCTAGTAAGAGAATTCCGTCGTAAGAATGAAAGTAATACAAAATAGTGTACAAAGAAAAAATAGGTATGTGGAATAATCACATCGGGTTCTTATTCTGCTATTTCCTTTATGTCTTTGAGCGTCTTATCTCTTTGCTGTTTGTCCAAAGCTGACTGGATTGATTAGTACCGCTTGAGCTTGACAGTTGATTATGAAGATTTACTGTAAGGTGATCCAACGAGGCATAGCCATATTCTTAACATCCCTAACTTTTTCCTGGACCTCCCTTTCGGATTTTCAGTCCACCAGGATACCCTTTCTTTCCCAAGCTGCTTTTTCAGGTTTTCGACTTGTCGAGTGTATAACTTTTTTTTATATCCCTAATTTTTGCCTAGGCCAGTCAACCTAGCGGGTCTTCTTCATGCGTAGTAACTTTTAACTATGTTCGTGTTTATAGGGTGCGGGAGGTCATCATCATCCATAATGGTTAAGATCATGGCCCCACCCGAAAATATGTTTTTGATCACAAATGATCCTTCGTATGTAGGAGTCTATTTGCCCCTGGGATCACCTTGTGGAAGTATGATACGCTTGACTACCAGGTCACCAACCTGATATACCTGACGTCTGACCTTCTTGTTAAAAGCTTTAATTATACTTTTTTGGTACATCTGACCATGGAAGACCACCACAAGCCTCTTCTCATTAATCAGGTTTAATTGGTCAAGTCGAGTCTGCACCAATCATCTTCATTCAAACCTGCATCCTTCAGGATTCTCAAGGAAGGGATATGGACTTCTATTGGTAGGACAACTTCCATACCATATACCAAAGAGAAAGGAGTTTCCCCTGTTGATGTGCACATTGTGGTATGGTAACCATGGAGAGAAAATGGTAACATCTCACGCCAGTCTTTATAGGTCCTTGTCATCTTCTGTATGATCTTTTTGATGTTTTTGTTAGTAGCTTCTACATCAACATTCATCTTCGGCCAGTAGGGAGAAGAGTTATGATGCTGAATATTGAATTACGTGCAAAGCTCGGTGATCATAGTGTTGTTGAGATTGGTACCATTATCTGTAATGATCCTTTCTGGAATACCGTATCGACAGATAAGGTTGTGTTTGATGAATCGGGCCACCACGTTCTTGGTAACAAAAGCGAATGAAGCTTCCTTGACCTACTTCGTGAAGTAATAAATGGAAACTAGGATGAAACGGTGCCCATTAGAAGTTGTCGGTCTAATATCTCCAATCATGTCTATGCCCCACATTGAGAATGGCCAAGGAGCAGTGAAGATGTTTAAAGGAACTGGGGGTACATGCACCTTATCAGCATAGATCTGGAATTTATGGCAAGTTTACGAATGCTGATAACAGTCTGCCTCCATGGTGGACCAGTAGTATCCTACCCGTAGAATATTTTTATCCATTGAGTGCCCACTAGAATGGGTGCCGAAGGTACCTTCGTGTAAATCATCCATAATCTTTTCTACCTCACTCTTGTCCACATACCAAAGCAAGGTAGAATCATGATTGCGCTTGTAAAGGATCCTGTTACTGAGAAAGAATTTGGCAGAGAACCTTCTTAGGAACTTCTTATCATTGACTGAAGCTCTCTCATGATACTCTTGGACTTCGAAATATCTTTTGACTTCATGGAACCAAGGCTTGTACATTATTTCTTCAATACCAATCTCATGACAGTATGCTGGCTCGTCCATTCTGTCAATGGTGATTTGAGGAGCTTCATTGTCCCACCTGATTTTGAAAATGGATGACATAGTAGCTAGCGCGCCTGCTAGTTAATTTTCCTTTCGTGGGAAATGCTCAAAGGTAATTTCCTCAAAATATGGGATTAGTGTCAACACATTCTCTTTGTAAGGGATAAGATTAGGATGCTTCGTGTCCCATTCTCCTTTGATCTGACTGATTACTAAGGCTGAGTCTCCAAATACACTTAAGGTTTTGATTCCCAAATCTTTGGCAACATTGAGACCCATAATGCACGCTTCATATTCATCCATACTATTGGTACAATTGAAGCACAACCTGGCAGTGAAAGGAGTATGACAACCTTCAGGATATATGATCACAATGCTGATGCCATTGCCGAGTGCGTTGGAAGCTCCATCAAAAACCATGGTCCAATGGGATCCTTATTCAGGTCCATTATACGGTCTGAGCTCTTCATAATAATTCACCAACATGATGTCCTCGTCGGAGAATTCGAAGTTCATGGATTGATAGTCATCCTCAGCCTAATGAGACAAATGATTAGCTAGTACACTTCCTTTTATTGCTTTTTGGGCAGTGTATTGAATGTCGTATTCGGTCAGGACCTTTTCCATCATGCTATTCTTCTAGAGAGGACGGGCTTCTCGAATATGTATTTAATAGGATCCATCTTGGATATCAATAAGGTAGTATGAGTCAGCATATATTGTCTTAGTCGGCGATCAGCCCATGCCATGGCGCAACAAGTTTTCTCAAGCAGTAAATATCTGGTTTCACAGTCGGTAAACTTTTTGCTCAGGTAGTAGACTGCATGCTCTTTTCGGCCAAACTCGTCATGCTGCCCCAACACACACCCCATTGAATTTTCCAAAACTATTAGGTACATGATCAGAGGTCTTCCCACAACTGGAAGCATCAAAATGGGAGGCTCTAGAAGGTACTCCTTGATTTTGTTAAAGGCGTTTTAGCAATCTTCATTCCACCTCACTACTTGATCTTTCTTCAATAACTTGAAGATTGGCTCACAAGTAGCGGTCATATGGGAAATGAACCTGGAAATGTAGTTTAGATATCCCAAGAATCCCCTGACTTCTTTCTCAGTGTGATTGGTGGGCATTTCTTGTATTGCTTTTACTTTTGCAGGGTCTACTTTGATACCTTTGTCGCCGATAACGAAGCCTAAGAGCTTACCAGACCTTACTCCAAAAGTACATTTATTCAAATTCAACCTTAGTTTGTATTTCTTCAGTCTTTCGATAGCTTCTCCAGGTGGTCAAGGTTTTCCTCTTCAGTTTGAGATATGGCTATCATATCATCCACATAGACCTCTATCTCGTGATGGATCATATCGTGAAACAAATCTATCATGGCACGCTGATAGGTTGCCCCATCATTCTTTAGTCCAAATGGCATAACTTTGTAGCAGAAAGTGCCCCACTGTGTGATAAAGGTCGTCTTCTCCATGTCCTCAGGTGCCATCTTAATCTGATTGTATCTGGAGAAACCATCCATGAAGGAGAATAATTTATGTTTTGCGGTGTTGTCAACTAGAACATCGATATGGGGAAGCGGGAGTCATCCTTCGGGCTTTCCCTGTTCAGGTCTCTGTAATCCATACACATACGTACCTTGTCGTCCTTTTTAGGTACTGGAAAAACATTGGAAACCCATTATGGATAAGAGGTGACAACTAAGAAACAGGCATTGAAATGTTTCATGACTTCAACTTTGATATTTTCTGACATATCCGGCCGCATACACTGAACCTTTTGTTTTATTGGAGGGCAATCCTCTTTTGTAGGTAGGCAATGAACCACAATATCAGTGTCAAGTCCCGACATGTCTTCATATAACCAGGAAAAAACCTTAACATAGTCATGTAGCATCTGTATTAACCGCTGTTTAACACTGGGCTCTAAGTTAGCACCTACCTTGACTTCTTTTCTATCCTCTTCGGTACCCAAGTTCATTGTCTCAACTGGCTCCTCATGAGGCTGTATTTCCATTTCTTCATGTTGTAACAATTTGGCAAGCTCTCCTGGTGCCTCGCAATCTTCCTCACCTTTGTCCTCGGCTTGGTAGATCAGATTTTCAAAGTCACAGTGAGCAATAGCAGAATTGTTACCAATGGGATCCCGAGTGGATGTGGATCTGAATTTTGATATGTGAGTGTGTGTAAGAGCATAGCTATTTTCAATAAAGTAAAAAGTAAAAGAAGAAGAAAAAGAGCGTAAAAATTTGTATGCAAAAATGTCTCATGATTTATTAATGACATATGAAGATGAAGATAATAACCCTCACAGATGGACCATTGTGCCACAGGTAAGACACAAGGTTTTAAAGTTTAAATTGTTTAAATATTACAAGTCCAAAAATTTAAAAGACAATTACTCTTGAATAAAAGTAATAGGAACAAAATCTTTGGCCTCCCAATTGTTAAGTCCATCGATGATGGTCAAAAAAATACACTCGTCCATGTCACAATTTCTATCACTGCCTTCCAACGCATTGACTCCATGATTGCTGATGTGTAATGGTGGTCCCCCAGCGCGAGTATGTTGAACAACTCTTTGGGCCTCCAAAGTGAAACCCAGACCAAACTTGTCGAATTTGTAGAGAATATCGGGAAGTTGACCCTAAATGGTACATCCCCCTTCCTCAACTACTGCTTTAGCATCCTTCAGAGAAGCCATTTTAAAGGAGGTATGGTAATCTTCAGAGTCTTGGTAGTAGTCTTGGTTACAACAACCATTTGTGGAACCTCCTCAAAATTCTGACAGGGGGTATCGATGAATTCGCCGTCCATTTCAACATAACTGAAAGAGTTCAGGTGGCTAACCATGTACTCCTCATCCCCATGGACTGTGATAATCTTTCCCTTGATTGGGTACTTCATCATCTGATTTAGGGTAGAAGTGACAACACCAGCCCCATGGATTCAGGGTCGACCCAATAAACAGGAATAAGATAGGCAGATACCCATCACATAGAAGGTTGAATCAAAAGTATGAGTTCCAACTTTGATAGGGATGTCCACTTCCCCGTGCACCATTCTTTTAGAACCATCAAAGGCCCTCGCCACAATGTTGTTGGGCTTCAACGCGAGTCCTTCACAATCTAACGGGTCAAGAGCAATCTTGGGTAGGACATTCAATGACGAACCTGTATCCACCATAATATGGGCTAATGTAGTGCCCCTACACTCAATGGAGACATGCAAGGCATAATTGTGTTTCCTTCCCTTGGGGGTTAAATCAGTGTCAGAAAAACCTAGTTCATTATCAGCAGTTAGACTGGCCACACAATTCTCGAATTGATCAACGAAGGTCTCTTGGGGCACGCGGGCGGTCTTCCAAATTTTTACTAATGCCTTAGCATGGGCCTCAGAGCACAAAAGTAAGGCCATCATTGATATTTTGGAAGGAGTCTGCCCCAATTGCACCATGACGTTATAATCACTTTTCTTAATTATCTTTAATATCTCTTCCATGTCCTCTTTAGAAGCCTCAAGAATGACTTCTGGATACGCCTTCGTCTGGACAGGCTCAACCAAAACTTGTTTGCCCCGTGTTCTGACTGACTCGATAGCAAGGATAACAATAGGGCTAGCAGCGGGAATAACCATGAGAGTACTGATAGGAGCAGCAACAGGAATGATCATAGGACTGACAATGGTCTTTGGAGAGATCTCAAGGGAGTAAAATATTCCGCTTCTCGTTATCTTACTGGTCCCAACAATATTGTCGATGTCAGGATCAGTACTTTCAGCAACTCTGTCTTTGATAGCCAACAGGTTTTGCTTGACGCCATGGTGTTGCACCCCAAAATATTCCCTCTCATTTCTCAAAAGATTATCCTGGACACTCAGGTCTGCTTCTGGCAAATTTCAAGTCTCAAATTACAATTTTCCAAGAAAGTCATTCACAAGGGCAAAACGGTCAAAAGCACGCTAAAAAGTTAAACTTTGACTTTTGGGTCAAAAATCAAGTTTCAACAATTATATTTCATCAAGATATGAAATTAGTTCATCAGAAGTCAAAAGTCAGAAATTACTCTGAAAAATCCAAATTTCTAAACATTTAGAAATTTTTCGAAGTGTTAAGAGAATATGGTACTTCGGAACTTCTAGGTCAGCCCTCATGCAAGCGCAATCAGAATTTGCAAAGATGATTCAGAATATGACCCTTCAATCAGAACATAGGGAAGCAATGTTCTTCGGTCAGAACATTAGCTCTTCAGCATACGGAGGCTACGTTTCTAGTCTTCTGCGATTAAAACATCACCAGATCCTAAAACCTCGTTTAAACAACCTGCTGCACTGCTACAGCACAGTCCTATAACCAGCAGCTAATCCAGTCCACGCCTGCATTTTCCCAAATCCAATATTTGCACCAAATAAAAAAATCTGTGATAAAAAAGAAATGGAACAGTATGCCAAAAAAGTTTAAATCCAATTTCCCCCCCCCCCCCCCCCCCCCCAAAAAAAACACAACAAATTCACTTATAAATAAGTTGCTCCATCACACTTGCAAGGGGCTGGATTTTAGAGAGAGAGAGAGAGAGAGAGAGAGAGAGAGAGAGAGAGAGAGAGAGAGAGAGAGAGAGAGAGAGAGAGAGAGAATTATCAAAAGAGAGAAAAGAAAATTGTGAAACCTTCGCCAAAATCCAAAATTCCCAAACAGAAAACCAAACCTTTGTTCTTCCCTTTGAAAAAGAACATAATCTTTTCTTTTCCTTTGCTCTCGCTGACTCCAGAACATCTGAAGGAAGCAGCTCAAGTTCCAAGCACACGCTTCAGATTCAAGGTAAGTCTTTCTGACTTTGCATATTTTCATTCAGAACATCCTTAAATATGTAAATATCATAGTATTGATGCAAGCCATATCATTGCATAAGTAGAAGAAACTATGGATCATAACTTCTTGAATAAAACTAGGCTCAGAATTAAAATTAGAACTTTTATAAAATGTTGTGCTTTCATCCTTCCAATTTGCTGTTAAGAACTGAATAAATTGCTGATGTGCTAATTAATATGAGGAAAGAGTTGAAATGTAACACATAACTTCTGGGTTCTCTTCACTGTTTTAACACGAAAACTTCTAGGATCTCTTATTGTTTTAACACAGAACTTCTGGTTTTCACTCACTGTTTAACGAAACACAGAACTTCAGATTTTTCACTCATTGTTTAGAACAACATAGAACTTCTGAGTTCTTCTCACTGTTTTAACACACCAGAATTCCTAGGTTTTTACACTGTTGTGACACGGTAACAGAATTTCTGACTTTTACTCACTACTTACACAACATAGAACTTTTGACTTTTACTCACGACTTACACAACACAGAACTTCTGACTTTTGACCCACTGTTTAACACGACACATAACTTTTGACATTTTTCTCACTATCTAAACACCACCCAGAACTTCAATTTTCTTTCCCTTTAACGTTTCTTGCAAGACCTCAGAGTGTATCAATCTAGAACTTCTGATTCCCCCTAGACCACAATGCGCCCTGCATCAGAGCTTCTGATACCCTTTGTTTTTTTGCTTTCAGCAGCACGCTGATGCTATCTCTCATTATTTTCCCTTTTATCATTTTCAACATTAATACCCTTTTTATTAATATAAAAAAGACATAAAAATATTTTATTTTTTTATTAATTAATTTATTTCTTTTCTTTCTTAATTCATTAAGACAAAAGAACCACTTTCAAAACAAGTCTTTTTTCTTCTTATATTGTACATTTCAATATGGTTGTAATAGTTAATTATTATTTACATTCTTGCAACCCCCATTTGTAAATTTGTACCCCCGTCCATAAATGATGTAATAGCGTATGACCTTTACATTTCCGCAATTTACTGCTTTCAAATATAAATGCTAGTAACCAGGGTGTGTATGGCAAGACATGAACTCAACAAATGGATAACCCTAATCAAGACTAAATGTATGTAAGTCAAACACACTTGCACACTAGCACCCTTAGGGTAATCCCATTTTTATGCCTATCGGAAAATAGTCATGTCCCTCGAACATGGGCGTTTTAGCAAGGATCCTCGATAAAAGATCGTAGTTCCTCGATGTTGCCTTTGATAAATGATCTAGTCCCTAAACAACATTGCTAAAACGTCCCATAGGTTGCCTTCTATGACTATACAAACTTCCCACGCCCGTCCCTTCACATCCAACGATGGGACTTCTTACCAAAGCAATGGTAAGATAGCAACATCTAAAGGAGGAGGAAAAGAACATTTAAGACCTTTTTGAGTAGGTAGATTCGCTCTCAGTTGCTCGCTTGCTCACAACAAAAACATTTTATACACCAACACACTCATTTGAAACATTTTCAAAAGACAAACACTTTGTACGTGTTCTTATAGAAACAAGAGCCATTACAAAGAAGACACCTTTTCAAAATATCTTTCAAAAACACATTTCACAAAAACCTCTTTGAACTATTTTCGAAACAACACTTTGTACGCATTCTTATAGAAACGGGAGCCATTACAAAGACATTTTAAAAATACTTTCAAAACCCACACCACAAGGACACATTCAAACAAAAGCAAGTGATCTAGCAAGCAACTAAGAGCCCGTAGATAACTACGGATGAAAGAGTGCTAATACCTTCCCTTTTAATAATCTACCCCCCGAACTCAAGAAAATATCTCAAAAGGTCTTTCCTGTTCTTTTCAGCCTTTCTTTTTGGATAAAAGAAAAGTCGGTGGCGACTCTTGCTATCCGCACAATTGCAATAAAACACAAAATAACCTAGTTAGTTCTCCCACCGCGTTACAGAACTGGCGACTCTGCTGGGGAAATACTTAAAAGTGGGGTTACCTTAGGCTAGATCACCTTTACTTGCTTTCATTGTCTGACTTGTTTTCTTTACATTATGGTTCTTTGTTTGGGTTTTCTTTGATCCTCTACCCGGATCTGGGACACCTTTTTAGGTAAGTAGCAATAGATTGTGGAAACTGTACGGCGTAGACCGATATGGTTGAAGCAATGGCTATGTTAGTGTGATGCATTTGTTGGTACCGGTATTCCTTGTGTTGAATCAAGGAGAATACAGGGCTGCTGAGTGGCATCATGAAGCATTAACTGACTTTAGAACCGTAGTTGAACAACTTGGCCATTAGGACGTAGTGAGATAACCAGTTTCGGTGGAAAGCTGAAAATTGGTTGATACTCGATACTACACTCATTGAGATTTGACTTTTGGGACATCTCGGCCGCATGAAAAGATTGATTATGCTGAGACAATGCCTAAAAGAAAGGTCGGTGATATTGAGATCCTTTAAAACCCGGTTACTATTTCTAGGACAAGTTGAGCCAACTAAACTTCAAGAGGGTACTTACCTATAAGACTCCATGCAAGCCTAAAACATAAGGAATTGTTTGCCTTGTGTGTATATGCTTACTTGCACATAACATCATAAACATCATAACATCATACACATTCTCACTAACCATTTCAAGGATTTTGGAATTTATCTTTGTTTTTTTTGTAGGCCATGAGCTACGTCCGAAGGAACACCATCCGAATCAGCTTCGTAAAAGCACACCCTCAACTCCAAGAGTTAGCATCAAGGGCGCCCGAAGATTCTCCTTTTACCAAGAAATATGGTCGACTCCTCAGTCTGGCTACCTCTAATTTCCAAGAGGATATGATGTGTGTGCTCTTCCAATTCTTTGATCCCATACATCCTTGCTTCACTTTTCCTGACTATCAGTTGGTACCTACACTTGAAGAGTTTTCTCTATTATTAGGGGTTCCCGTGCTTGATCAGATATCATTCACCAGTCTAGAAGGGATTCTAAAACCCGAGGTCATTGCCGAAGCTTTGCATCTGAAGAGAGCCGACATCATAGCAAATTGGGAGACAAGAAGCGGGGTCAAAGGGTTCCTAGATAAGTTTCTATTGGAGAAGGATCGTTCATTCTGGGAAGATATGGATTTTCAAGATTTTGAAGATGTCCTGGCTCTTCTCATTTATGGTTTGGTTCTATTCCCCAACTCAGACCAATTCATAGATGTTAATGCGATCAAAGTCTTTCTATCTCGTAATCATATACCTCCCTTGATGGGAGACATCTTATATTGCTTTCATACTCGTACCATGAAGAAAAGGGGTACTCTCTTTTGTTGTATTCCCCTACTCGCCAAGTGGTTCACTTCACACTTACCTCGATCAACATTAAAGAACGAGCAAAGATTGACATGGTCTCAAAGGATGATGTCCCTCACCCACTCTGATATTCATTGGTGTTCGAGATCCTTGGAAGATACTTCTATCATTAACCGTTGTAGGGAATTCCCTAACGTCCCACTACTTGGTACTAGGGGAGGTATCTCTTATAACCCTTGCTTAGCTTTACGATAGTTTGGGTATGCCCGAAGAGATGGTCCTCATGAGATACTCATCCAAGGTGTGGTGTTCGACTACAAAAGCGATGATCAAGGCTACCATCAGAGGTTTGTACGGGCTTGGAGGATGGTAAACAAAGTTGATAGTAAGACATTGGGATGCAAAAACTCTATTCCCCTTGAGCCTTATCTTAGGTGGGTGCGAGCTCGTGCTCAGAGTCTTGTAATGCCTTACCCATCTATCCTCTATGTTATCATAGAGCTTGTTGTTGAAGGAGATGTCCCGTATACTGTCCTTTATCCAAACATGCCCACCTATCTCTAAGACCTACAAAGGGATTGGATTCAGCTTAAGGAAGAACGAGACACTTTTGAAGCCCAATTCTACGCTAGTGAGAAGAAAGTTATGGAACTCACCAAGCAGCTTCATGAAGAGCGGAGTTTGAACGCCTACATCGCACCAAAGAGGATGCGTTCAACTTTTTTGTATTAGAAGTTTTGTATTTTATTTATTTCATTGTAAGCCCAAAGAGGCATGATGAACTCAAACTTAGATTTATTAATATAACGTGTGTTCCTTTTTTGTCTAAAGAAAATCTAAATCTCTAATTTCCTTGAAATCATTTGCATATGCATCTTCATTCATCATAACACAAATAGGTTTCTTACAATAGGTATCCTTATCTTTCTACTGTTTATTTCAGTGAGATGGATATTAAACAGACAATAAAAGATCTTCAGGCGCAGAACACTCAGTTTTAACAAATGTTCTTGACTCTGGAAAAAGGACAAGAGGAGTTGAAAACTCTGCTGATCAAAGAAAAG
Source organism: Vicia faba (assembly GCA_948472305.1). NCBI lineage: Eukaryota > Viridiplantae > Streptophyta > Magnoliopsida > Fabales > Fabaceae > Vicia > Vicia faba. The sequence goes on along the minus strand of OX451735.1, from coordinate 99,666,412 downwards.
AAAAAGAAAGCGAAGAAATCAACCGGTGTTTTGAATCTAGGAAGAAGGTTCAAAGGACCATCCAGACAGACTCTATACTTCGCAACATCATCAGGTGAAGGGGATAATCAAGAAGGGGAAAATAAGGAAGTGACTGACCATCCAGAATCTGAAGAAGAAGAAGAAGAAGAAGAAGAGGTTGACTACTCTGAAGAGAAGTATCCTCCAGCTGACGACAAATACAAATAGTTGGAAGATCTCCTCAATGCTATGGAGATCCAGAAGGTACCTGGGTTGAATTTTGAAGAGCTAGAACTTGTCTCAGGGGTTGTCATCCCATAAAAATTCAAGGTCCCCACTTTCGCTAAATATGATGGTCTCTCTTGTCCAAAGCTGCAATTGAGATCATACGTCAGGAAAATTCAACCCCATACTGCGGATAGGAATCTATGGGTGCATTTCTTCCAAGAAAGCTTGTCAGGAACGCAGTTGGATTGGTTCTATCAGTTGGAAGGGACCAACATCCGCAATTGGGAAGATTTGGCAGCCGCTTTTTACAAGCAATACCAGTATAATGCTAACTTAGCTCCAACACAGACACAATTTCAAGGCATGTCTATGGGTACAGGTGAAGGTTTCAATACCTATGCTAACAAATGGAGGGATCTCGCGGGAAGGGTCCAACCCCCTCTATCTAACAGAGAATTGGTGGATATGTTCTTAGGCACGCTATCTGGTCCATTCTTCAAACACCTGATCGAAAGCTACTCAGCTAGGTTTACCGAATTAATCATAACCAGTGAACGGGTAGAAGCAAGTATAAAAAGTGGAAAAATTCAAAGAGATGCATCCTCGAGCGCGATAAAGAAGCCCTTTACTAGAAAGAAGGAGTTCAGTGTTGCATATGACCATAGGAATCAGGACAGAACTGAACACCGTCCAGTGGTAGGGGCTGTCATGATCTCTAAGCCTGCACCTACTCAACAAAAGAACAATTATCTAGAACGGAAAGGCCGGTAAGACAGTTTACCCGGATGAATATGACTTTGTCTCAAGTCTTGCCGCATTTGTTGAAATCAAATCTGGTGACCTTGCGGGAAGCTCCGAAGAATTCCAACACCGCCTCTCCCCGTTATAACCCAAATGCTCGTTGTGCTTACCATTCGGAAAGTCCAGGTCATGATACAAACGACTGTTGGGCTTTGAAAAACAAGGTGCAAGACCTTCTCAAGGCAAAGGAAATTGAATTTGACACTCCTGAGATCCCAAATGTTATCACCACTCCTATGCCCAAGCACGACCGTGGTGTTAACGTTGTTGAAGACGATGTGTTTGTTGCTGTTGTTGATGAATTTGTTACTCCTCTCCTAACCGTCAAAAGGAACCCGTTGAAGGCCGGTTTATTTCTGGGTTATGGCGAAGGCTTCCACCTCTGTTTATCCCTACCGACTGGTTGTCATTTATTGAAGGCAGGTGTCCAACGCCTGATGGATGACAAAGAGATCTTTTTTGAAAAGACTCACATTCCAACCATTGCTTACAAGGATGTTTCAATAATAACCATTTCTGCCAATCCTCCCAGGGTCTCCACCAAAATACCCGTTAGGATTAGATTTCTTCCGAAGGTGACTCCATTGATAATTACTATGCCAGGGCCAATCCCATACTCCTCAGACAAAACTATTCCCTGGAACTATGGGGTGACGTCTACTACCATGACGTCAAGCAAGACGGCTGGCAGTTGAAGACCCGGTTTTTGAGAAGGCTGACCCTGACATCGGCAACATTGTGGGAACCAGCAAAATAACTAGAAGTGGAAGAGTGTTCTCCCATGAGATTGCTCCTCTGCAAACTGTTACCGGTCTTGTCATCATTCCTGCTTTTGTTCCTGCTGATACTACTACTACTACAGTTCCTCTGGTTACCCCTGCTGACACCCCTATCACCTAGTCGACCGAGACTCGGAGCAAAGGCATTTTGTTTGAACTTGTCAGAATAAAGATACAGTCATCATCTATCCCAGAGCCTTCCAAGAAGGATATGGAAGATGTTTTGAAAATTATAAAGAGAAGCGACTACAATGTAGTCGAGCAGCTAGGGCAGACCCCTTCAAAGATTTCTATGCTATCTTTATTATTACGCTCCAAAGCTTATGCGAAGGCCTTGGTGAAATTTCTTAAAACTTCCCATGTGCCACAGGAAACCTCAGCTGACCAATTTGAAGTTTGTGTGGCCAGTTTGACAGTTGATAACAGTTTGGGATTTTCTAATGCTGATCTGACACCTAGAGAGAGTAAACACAAGGAGGCGTTGCATGTCTCTGTCAAATGGAGGGGAACTACTTTGGCCTATGTCTTAGTAGACACTAGTTCATCATTGAATGTGCTACCTAATAAGGCTCTGGATAGATTATACTGTGAAGGTTTGACCTTAAAACCCAGCAACATAGTGGTAAGGGCCTTCAACGGTTCGAAGAGAATGGTGCACGGGGAGGTGGACATCCCTATTAAAGTTGGAACTCAGACCTTTGATTCAACTTTCGATGTGATGGATATTCTCCCTTCCTATTCCTGTTTATTGGGCCGACCTTGGATTGATGACGTTGGTGTCGTCACCTATACATTACATAAGATGTTGAAGTACCCAATCAAGGGAAAAATCATCACTGTCCATGGAGAGGAGGAATATATGGTCAGTCACCTGAACTCCTTCAGATATGTGGAAATTGATGGTGAATTCATCGAAACTCCGTGTCAGCATTTCGAGGAAGTCTCACAAACAGTTGCAGTAACCAAGACTATTTCCAAAGTTCCAAAGATTACTAGACCTCCGCTGAAGATGGCTTCTCTGAAAGATGCCAAGGCAGGAGTCGAACAAGCTGGGTGTACCATTTGGGGCCAACTCCCGAATATTCCCTACAAATCTGAAAAACTTGGTTTGGGTTTTACTTCAGAAGCCCAGAAAGATGTTCGTCATGCTCGTTCTGGGGAATCACCTTTACGGATCAGCAACCATAGAGTCAACACAGTGGAAGATAGTGATGACAGTTGTGACCTGGAAGAATGGATTTTTCCAACTATCAGCGGAGGACTCAATAACTTGGAAGCCAAATAATTTGTCCCTATTACTTTTATCCAACAACAATTGTCTTTAAATTTTTGTCGAACTTGTAATAATTAAACAAATTAGACTTTAAAACATTGTGTCTTACCCGAGGCACAACGGTCCATTTGTGAGGGTTGTTACTTCATTTTCATATGTCATCAATGAATCATTGAAGTTTTTGCATGCAAATTTTACGCTCTTTGTTCTTATTTTTTCTACATTTTTATTTTTTTCAAAGATAGCTATGCTCTTACACACACACTCACATACCAAAATGAAGATCCACATCCACTAAGGATCCCATGGGTAACGATTCTACTATGGCCTATTGTGACTTTGAAAATCCGATCTATCAAGCGGGAGAAGAAGGTGAGGAAGATTGTGAGGTGCCATGGGAACTAGCCAGGTTACTACAACAAGAAGAAAGGACCATACAACCCCACGAATAACCGGTTGACACAGTTAACTTAGGTACTGAAGAGGACAAGAAAGAAGTCAAGATAGGTGCCAATATGGAACCTAGTGTTAAGAAGTGCTTAACTCAGTTACTACATGACTAAGTTGAGGTCTTTTCCTGGTCATAAGAAGACATTCCAGGACTTGACGCTGATATCGTGGTCCATCGTTTACCGACAAAAGAAGACTGCCCTCCGGTAAAACAGAAAGTCCGTCGCATGCGGCCAAAAATGTCAGAGAAGATCAAGACTGAAGTCATGAAACAGTTCAACACCGGATTCTTAGCCGTCACCTCCTATCCACAATGGGTCACCAATGTTGTTCCAGTTCCTAAAAAGGACGGTAAAGTACGCATGTGTGTGGATTACAAAGATTTGAATAGGGCAAGCCCTAAGGATGATTTCCCGCCTCCCCATATCGATATTCTGGTTGATAATACCGCACATCATAAAGTATTCTCCTTCATGGATGGTTTCTCTGGGTAAAATCAAATCAAAATGGCACCTGAGGACATGGAGAAAGCGACCTTCGTCACACAGTGGGGCACGTTCTGTTACAAAGTTATGCCATTCGGGTTGAAAATCGTTGGGGAAACTTATCAGCGCGCCATGGGAGCTCTATTTCATGATATGATCCATCACGAGATAGAGGTCTACGTGGATGACATGATAGCCAGATCTCAAACTGAAGAGGAACATCTTGACCATTTACAGAAACTGTTTGAAAGGCTAAAGAAATACAAGCTAAGGTTGAACCCGAGTAAATGCACATTTGGAGTGAGGTTCAGTAAACTCCTATGCTTAATCTTCAGCGATAAAGGTATCGAAGTGGACCCTGCAAAGATAAAAGAAATACAAGAAATGCCTTCTCCTCACACCGAGAAGGAAGTCAGAGGATTCTTAGGACGGCTAAACTGCATCGCCATATTCATTTCTCACCTAACCGCTACTTGTGAACCAATCTTCAAATTACTGAAGAAAGATCAAGTGTTGGATTTGAACGACGACTGCCAGGCTGCCTTCGACAGGATCAAAGAGTACCTTCAATAGCCTCCTGTTTTGATGCCGCCAATCGAGGGAAGATCTTTGATCATGTATCTAATTGTCTTGGAAAATTCAATGGGGTGTGTGCTGGGGCAGCATGACGAGTCTGGTCGAAAAGAGCATGCAATATACTACCTGAGCAAAAAGTTTACTGACTGTGAAACCAGATATACACTGCTCGAGAAAACTTGTTGCGCTCTGGCATGGGATGCTCGCCGGCTAAGACAGTATATGTTGACCCATACTACCTTGTTGATATCCAAGATGGATCCAATTAAATACATATTCGAGAAGCCCGCCCTCTCTAGAGGAATAACAAGATGGAAGATGATCTTGACTGAATGCGACATTCAATACACTACCCAAAAAGCAATAAAGGGCAGTGTGCTAGCCGATCACCTTACTCATCAGGCTGTGGATGACTACCAGTCCATGGAATTCGAGTTCCCAGATGAAGACATCATGTTGATAAACAATTATGAAGAACTTAGACCATATGACGAACCTGAACAAGGATCCCGATGGACCTTGGTTTTTAGCGGAGCTTCAAACGCACCCGGCAATGGCATAGGTGTTGTGATCATATCTGTAGCGATAAAAAATGTAGCGGGGTAAATCGGAGATCGAATTATTGATTAATTCGTCTCACAAAAGCAAGAGTCGCCACCGCGCTTTATTATTTCCAAGGGAAAAGGGGAAAGAGCGAAATAAAACCCTAAATATGCAATGTAAATAATACTTTTTAAAAGTAATAAAAATACAAGGCGTTTTTGAAAAGAGATCTATGGTTCGGGGGTTGATTATACAGTGGGAAGGTATTAGCACCCAATGTATCTATAGTACTCTATAGGAACCTTTTGAAATATCTGTTTTATTAAAATTGACCGTTTGATTAAGAAATAAATTGTTTTGGCCGAAAAGGGGTACGGACGGGTTTTTGAAGATACGACGACCTAATGTCGAAGTTTTGGCTTGAAAGGTATAAGTTTGAAAAGATTGGATATTTGGGGGAAAATTGTCTTAAGTTTTAACGAAATGCAAATGTTCGCATGATTGGATTTGAGGACATGAAGTCGACCAATTTAATCATTTTTCCCTTGGATTTAGACGTAAACGGAATAATCGAATAAAGATGAAATGATTAAACAGAAAATTATGATAGATAAATGATATACAACAATTTAAATAAAAGACTAAATGGTGTAAATATGCATTTTTGTATTTTTATCTAATATTTAACTAAAGCGAGGGAATTAATTAAGGAAAGTAAAATGTTTTTAAGTTTTCTATATTTTTATATGTTTTCAGATTTTTATTTTTTTATTTAATGTTAATAACGCAAGTGAATTAATTAAAGAAAGTAAAATATTTTAATTCTTAAATTCTATTTTTTATATATATTTTTGTATTAATATATGTTTTTTTTTTAATATTTTTATTTTTTAGGTATTTTTGGTATTAATATAAAGTAGTACTTAGTAAATAAATCTAAACTAAATTAAACTTTAAAAGTTATTTAACTAAACATAATAAAAAAATACTAAAATTACTAGATTAAACCTAATGTTAAACTAATAAAATAATCCAATTATTAAAATTTGTTTTAATTAAGAAATACACCTATTATTAACTTATTAACTAACTAACTAATAATAATTAAGAAAAGGGCTAAGGAAATCAAATAAAAAAATGTATCAAGAACAAAAGAAAATGATAAACAAAAGCATGGGCCAGAAGAGGTTTTAAGAGGCCAAAAATCAAGAATATCAGAAGCAAGATAGGGGGTGGATAAGCAAATCGTTGGGCTTAGGCAGGGCATGAGTTAAGTCCAAATCGTTGACACAAGGTTTAGGGTTAAACGCGTTTGTTTAGTTTGGGATTAGGGTTCACAAGGTTTTGGCAGAGCGGCGCTTGCTTGTCTTCTTCATCCTCGCGTTGTTCTTCGTCTTGGTCTAAGCTTCTGAGTTCTTCGCCCGTTTGTCCATGGCCGCTGGTACTTCCAACCTCTTCTTCCCTCCAACAATGCTTTGGGGAGATAGATTTAAGGTGATTTCATATTTTTTATTTTGTTAGGGTTTGTTGATTACTGCATGTTACGATTTTGATTCATTTCGATTCTAACTTCGTTTTTCTCACATGATCATCTGAGGTATTTTTGAAAGAAAGAAAAAGAGAAGTGTTAACCTTGGAGATGGAAGAGGACGGTTGGGCGTGCGCTAGGAGGCCGGGGCGAGCGGGGAAGACAGTGAGGATGCTTGCTTCAGTTGCCTGGTATTTCGTTCTTAATTTTGTTTGATGATGAGTAAAACTGAAAACTTTGTGCAATATGTTCTTCTCTTCTGCCTTTACCTTGCTTTGCTTAACTGTCGCCTATGATAAATGCCTGTGAGGCTTTTCTGGTTGCCTTAAACACGCTATGGTTGAAACATTTTTGTTGTTTTGATTAGCTTGATGATGTAATGCTTGAATGCTGCCTTCGTTGTATGCTTTTGCTCTTCTTCTCAGCTATGCTTCTGTATGCTTTTCTAATGGCCTATGATGCTATTCTGAGGCTTTGGTATTGGACATCGGTTTCATGGTTTAAGGTTTTGAAGTGGTTATGACTTTTGGTGATGTTGTACTGGTTTTACGCAGGTTATGTGGTTTCAGGCCAAGGTTGTTGGTTTGACAGGTTTTGACATGGTTCTTAGTTTGTGGCCTAAGGTTGTTCTGGTTTATGGTTACTGGTTTATGCAGGTTTAGGCCATGGTTATTGGTTTTGCTTAGGCCATATTGGTTGTTGGTTTTATGTATGTTGATGGAAACTGGTTTATGGTTTATGTTGATGGTGTTTGAAAATGGCTATGGTTTTAATGCAGGTTGTGTATGGTTTAGGCCATGGTTGAGGTTTTGAAAATTGTTATGGTAGCAGGTTTGTAGTTTAGGCCATAAGGTTTTGGTTTATGAGATAACAGGTTCTGGCTTTTGAGAGCTTGGTTACTGGTTTTGTATTGTGTTTGACAATTTTTGAGTGTTGGAGGCTTGAAGGTGGATTCAACTCTCTGAATTTTTGAAGGGGGTTTGATGTTGTTCTATCCGTTAGTTGGCTTGGATGTTTATGCTACAGGTTTGGTATATTTTACTATATTTTCCTTGGCCTTCTGCACATCTGCTTCATCCAATTTTGTTTGGTATTCTATTTTCATGCTTTTCATTTTTCTACTAAGTTACTGCTGTTCTGTTTCTATCCTCTTCCTGCCTAAACCAAAACCTGTAAAACCAAACTTCTATCTCTCTTCTCTCCCCTCAATACAAATTTGACATAAAAATGATATGTTATGCATTTGTTCTGAAAAAGCAATAATGCTGGAAAATGATGTAAATGGAAATGTTTTTGCTTGCATATATTGATTTGAACTGCATATTTGCTCTGACTTCTGCATGGTACAGCAAAACCTTATGTTTTTGGCCTCTACCTATACTAGTTTACGTTGGGATATTGACTTGGAATTGAAAATGCATATGCTGTTTGTATTATGCATTTTATATTGATTTTGAAATATGCATGGGATTTGAAACATGCAGTTGGCTTTTTAATTATGCAGTTTTGAAAACAAAAAATGAATTTGTGCATCTTTAAATTTGTGCATTCATTTTTTAAAATAAAAATTCGTCCCTTTTTGTGAACCGGGAGAAATCCCGCGATTTGTAAAAAGGGTAAAACTGATTCCAGCCGTTTGCTTTTAATGATGAACACTAAAAATAATTTTCTTCTTTTAATTATTTATTTATTTCTGACTTTTTTTCTTTTAATTGTTTTGCAGGTAAAATTAAATGAACAAACAGAGAAGCATTGGATAGAAGATTTAGAATTTAGGAAAAATTAGAATAGTTTTTATTTCATTTTAAACTTTGTAAAAATTATTATTGTAAATACGTTGTAAATAAATACAGTATTTACACAACAATTGTACAATTAGAATAAAATGAATAAAACTCCAATATTTTATCAATTAATTCTTTTCTTCTCTCTAGTTATTTATTTTATCGTTTATAATTCTTTAAATTATAACAACTGAAAATGAATTCCAACTATTAAATTCAGAATAATAAACAATTAAATAAACATCATTGATCAATAAACTTCTCTTCAATCTATTCCATTATTTATAATTCTCTAAATTATAATAATTGAAAAAATAAATTTCAACTATTAAACTTAGGATAATAAATAATTAAATAACATTGTTGATCAATTAATGAATTTCCCTTCAAATATTTATTATATTATTTATAAATCTTTAAATTATATAATAACTAAAAATAAATTCCAATTATTTAAATTTAAGATAATAAATAATAAATAAACACTGTCTGAACAATTAATATACCTCTTTTCAAATATTTACTTTATTATTTATAAATCTTTGAATTATATAATAACTGAAAATAAATTCCAATTATTTAAATTTAAGATAATAAATAATTAATAAACATCATTTAAGTCTTGATCAGTTAATAAATTTAGCGTTCAACAAATAAACAGCTCTTGACTTGAAAAAGTTATGAATTTTAAAAATCGATAGATCAAAACGCTTGCAATGTGATGATGCAGATGGGAGATGGTATCTTAGGTCAAAATTTGGGGTACAACAGCTGCCCCTATTTAAGTTTCTTCTATCCGGAGATATGAAGATTAAAATCTTCGTTTCGACGAGATTGAAGGTACTTAAATACATAATACGCAAATTTTTACCCTAAGATACCGCCATTATGTTTGATATGAATGCAATGATTGAATTCACAGAGAAAGATATTGTATGAAACAAGACAATGCTGGAGAAATCAAACGCCAACAAAACACAGAGACATGGATTATACACTACTGGGGAAACGAGCCATCGATTTCAAATGACAGACTCTTGACGGCGAATAAAATTGAGGGAATACGACCTCTGACCCTAACAAAGAAGGCATCTTGCATAGGCCATAAAACAGATTATTGACCCAAAATAGTGAGTTCACCACTCGAGGTCAAAGATAGACAGAGAGTATCAAATTTGCTGATGATGGACTACCAACTTCTGAAGGTAATGACTCATGACAAACTTCTCTGCGAGATTTCCCGAGATATACTTATTACTGCTGAAAGAATAAGATTGTAGATACGCAAGTCGCTCCAATAAAGAAGCTGTCACTTGCTGTCTTCCCAAAAATATTATGACATACAAGCTGCTCAAATAAAGAAGCTGCCACTTGCTGTCGTCCAAAGATACTATGACATACAAGCTGCTCAAATAAAGAAGCTGCCACTTGCTGTCGTCCAGGGTTGTTAATAACATGCAAACTGCTCAAATAAAGAAGCTGCCATTTGCTGTTTTCCAAAAATACTATGACATACAAGCTGCTCAAATAAAGAAGCTACCGCTTGCTGTATTCCAGAAAAAGTACCAATAACATACAAGCTACTCAAATAATGAAGCTGCCACTTGCTGTATTCCAGAAAAATAATAACGTACAAGTTGCTCGTGAAGAGCTGCCGCTTGTCGCCTTCCAAAAATAATAATAATGCACGAGTTTCTCGTGAAGAGCTGTCGCTTGTCGTCTTCCAAAAATAATAATAACGCACAAGTTTCTCGTGAAAAGCTGCCGCTTGTCGTTTTCCAACGATGTCTATAACGCACAAGTTGCTCATGAAGAGCTGCCGCTTGTCGTTTTCCGAAAATGATAATAACCCACAAGTTGCTCGTGAAGAGCTGCCGCTTGTCGTTTTCCGAAAATGATAATAACGCACAAGTTGCTCGTGAAGAGTTGCCGCTTGTCATTTTCCAACGATGTCTATAACGTACAAGTTACTCAAATAAAGAGACCGCCGCTTGTCGTTTTCCAAAATAATAACTCAGAAGGAAATTGCGATGACACTGACAGAGAATAAAATCTTCGTCAAAGAGAATCATGAATCAATCCTTCCCAAGGAGATCACATACTTAAATGTGCAAAATAAATGCACCATTCGTCTAGGTCGCGATTTCATTGGGGAAAATCAATGAGATAGCCTATGCAAGAGACAACAACTTCATCCAGGAATAAACTAGAGAGAAAACAGTCAAGCAAGACTCCAACCAATGAGAAAGTAACTCGATTGGGGAATTCATCCTATCCAGAAATGGACAGGGTAGGCTAAATCAAAAGTCATCCACGAGGATTAGCTCAGTTGGGGAATTTAGAAAGGAAGCACATTTTCTGCCTAAGCTAACCTTCTACTTGGAAAGAAATATGTACGTTGTTTGAATAAACAAAGTACAACCCAAAATCAACGGCAAATGTGAGTATGTATGCGTGATATGAGTGTAAATGAATACATGAATGTTATGCTGACAAAACGAACAGATGGAATATCCTAAAGACGATAAGATGTCACGAAAAGATAGATACTCGGCCAATCTTAAAAAAGACGGAAAATAACTGGAACTGGAACCCCCAAAGAAACGTCGGAGCGTAACACGCCACAAGGTTCAAGTCTTCTGAGGAGAAAAGTATCAAATCCAATCTTCTAACACCAATAGACCACTGGCATGAGACGAAGCGTACCGCACTTCAGAAATCTCCCAAATAAAGATAACTGAAACAAATCTTAACTGGAACAACTGGGGAGTCACCAAACTTAATACCACCAGAAACACAAGCTTACACAACCAACACCTCAATGACGATTTTGAAACGAAACATGTTCATCATGCAAGGATAAATTACCGTGTTGTTTTGCATTTCATGGCTTGACCATCTTTCGGAACAACTGTTAATATTCCTTTCATTATTCACGACACATTTTAAAAATAAGAATATTTTAAATACTTTGTTTCAAATATTTCCGAAAAAATTAAAATTTTGCCCACAAAAGGTAAATGCTCAAATTTCATTAATAAGATGGTAGTTCGCTAACAACGCGACTCCAACGGTTTACAAAAGTTTGGGAAATAGTACATGAAAGAAAGGATTACACAAAAACAATGATCACTATTCTCCCTAACAACTTCGAATTTCCAAAATATGTTCAAATTCCAAGACTGGTCTGACCAAAAGCTTGCCTAAGCCGCCCTTTCGGGTTTTCAACTCTGCAAACTGCCAACTCAAACTTAAGCGAAATACTTCTTGACTGCATCGGTGTTCAAGGGACGCGGGAGCTCTTCACCGTCCATATTGGTGAGAATCAAAGCACCTCCAGAGAAGACTTTCTTAACGACATACGGTCCTTCATAATTCGGAGCCCACTTGCCCCTAGAATCAGGTTGGAAAGATAATATCTTTTTGAGCACAAGGTCACCTTCTCTGAACTCGCGAGGTTGAACCTTCTTATCAAAATCCTTCTTCATTCTCTGCTGATACAATTGACCGTGACACAACGATGTCAATCTCTTCTCTTCAATTAAATTCAACTGATCATATCTACTTTGACACCATTCAGCCTCAGAAAGTTTAGCTTCCATCAACACTCTCAGAGACGGAATCTCAACCTCTACGGGGAGTACTGCTTCCATACCATAAACTAGGGAAAATGGGGTTGCACCTGTTGAAGTTCGAACTGAAGTACGATATCCATGTAAAGAAAACGGAAGCATTTCATGTCAATCTTTATAAATTACCACCATCTTCTGGACAATCTTCTTGATGTTCTTGTTAGCAGCTTCAACAGCCTCATTCATCTTTGGTCTGTAAGGAGAAGAATTATGATGTTCGATCTTGAACTCTTCACAAAGCTCTCTCATCATATTGTTATTAAAATTCGAACCATTATCAGTGATGATCTTGCTCGGGATACCGTATCGACAAATGATCTGATTCTTGATAAATCTGACTACCACCTGTCTGGTAACATTAGCATAAGATGTTGCTTCCACCCATTTAGTAAAATAATCGATCGCTACCAAGATAAAACGATGACCATTTGAAGTTTTGGGCTCAATCATTCCAATCATATCGATGCCCCACGTAGAGAAAGGCCAAGGTGAAGAGATAACATTAAGGAGGGTCGGTGGCACATGCATCTTGTCCGCATAAATCTGGAATTTATGACATTTCTTCACATACTTGCAGCAATCAGATTCCATTGTCATCCAATAGTAACCAGCTCTCAACATCTTTCTAGCCATTGCATGTCCATTGGAATGAGTGCCAAAAGATCCTTCATGTACTTCTTGCATCAGCAGGTCTGCTTCACGTCTGTCTACACATCTGAGCAAGACCATGTCATAATTCCTCTTATACAAAACTTCTTCATTGAGGAAGAAACTGCTTGCTAACCTTCTCAATGTCTTCCTATCTTTATTGGATGCCCCAGGCGGGTACTCTTGAGTTTGAAGAACACGTTTAATGTCATAGAACCACGGTTTGTCGTCGGTAACCTCTTCTACTGAGAACACATGAGCAGGTCTGTCGAGGCGCATAACCCGGATTGTAGGCACATCGTTCCAACCATTCACTTGAAACATTGAAGACAAAGTAGCTAAAGCATCAGCCATTTGGTTCTCATCTCTAGAGATATGATGTAATTCCACTTTGTTGAAGAAGGTTAACAATCTTCTAGCATAGTCTCTGTAAGGGATCAAACCAGGATGACGAGTCTCCCATTCTCCTTTGATTTGATTAATTACCAATGTCGAATCTCCGTAAATATCAAGAATCTTAATCCTTAGATCCACTGCTTCTTCGAGACCCATAATACATGCCTCATATTCAGCCATGTTGTTCGTGTAGTCAAACTTCAATCTCGCTGTGAACGGGATATGAGTACCTCGGGGAGTGACGATGATTGCCCCAATTCCATTTCCATAAGAATTCACAGCTCCGTCAAATATCAAACCCCAATGCGATTCAGGATCAGGTCCTTCTTCGGGTAACAGCTCTTCATAATCTTTAGCTTTCAGGTACATAACATCTTCATCTGGGAAATCAAACTTGATGGATTGATAATCGTCAATTGGTTGGTGAGCCAAATGATCGGCTAAAATACTCCCTTTGATTGCTTTCTGAGTGTGATACTCAATGTCATATTCAGATAACAACATCTGCCAACGGGCTATTCTTCCAGATAAGGCGGGCTTCTCAAAGATATATACTTGATCGGATCCATTTTGGAGATCAACCAAGTGGTGTGGTTAATCATATACTGGCGCAGACGGCGAGCAGCCCAAGCTAAAGCACAACAGGTTTTCTCAAGCAATGAGTATCGAGACTCACAGTCTGTGAATTTCTTACTCAGATAATATACGGCATGTTCCTTTCTTCCAGTCTCATCTTGTTGACCAAGCACACATCCCATGGAATCTTCCAATATAGTCAGGTACATAATCAAAGGTCTTCCTTCCACTGGAGGAATCAAAATGGGAGGTTCAAGCAAATATTCTTTGATGCTATCAAAAGCTCTCTGAAATCTTCTGTCCACACACATCCTTGGTTCTTTCGGAAAAGCTTGAAAATCGGCCCACAGGTAGCAGTCATATGAGATATAAATCGAGAAATATAGTTCAGTCTCCCAAGGAATCCTCTTACTTGTTTTTCCGTATTGGGTGCGGGCATTTCCCGAATAGCTTTGACTTTATCAGGATCTACCTCAATACCTTTCTGGCTGACAATGAAACCCAGAAGTCTTCCAGAACGAACACCAAAAGTGCACTTGTTGGGATTCAGACGGAGTTTATACTTCCTCAAACGTTGGAATAACTTCAACAAATTTTCCAAATGATCTTCCTCAGTCTGTGATTTGGCAATCATGTCATCCACATACACTTCTATCTCCTTATGCATCATGTCATGGAACAAAGCAGTCATGGCCCTTTGGTATGTCGCACCAGCATTCCTCAAACCAAACGGCATAACCCGATAACAAAAAGTTCCCCAAGGTGTAATGAAAGCGGTCTTATCCATATCTTCCGGTGCCATCTTGATTCGATTGTAACCAGAGAAGCCATCCATGAAAGAAAAGACTTTGAACTTGGCGGTACTGTCGACCAGTACGTCAATATGCGGTAATGGGAAGTCATCCTTTGGGCTAGCTCTATTCAGATCTTGATAGTCTACACACATCCGAACTTTGCCATCCTTCTTAGCAACAGGCACTATATTGGCTAACCATTGAGGGTAGACCGATGTAACAAGGAAACCTGCATTAATCTGTTTCTGAACTTCCTCTTTGATCTTGTCAGCCATATCGGGACGAGTCCTTCTCAGCTTCTGCTTAATCGGCGGACATTCAGGTCTCAACGGTAAACGATGCTCCACAATATCGTTGTCCAAACCCGGCATATCTTGGTAGGACCAAGCAAACACATTAACATACTCTTTGAGAAGCCCCAACATTTTCTCTTTGACTTCCGGGGTAAGCAATGCTCTGACTTTGACTTCCTTTCTATCTTCTTCATCACCCAAGTTGACCAACTCTAAAGGTTCTTCAAACGGTTGAATGATCTTCTCATCATGCTCAAGCAAACGGGAAATTTCATCAGGAATCTCTTCACTATCCTCTTCTTCAGCTCTGAACACAGGGAATTCAAAGTTGGGAGAGGGCATATGATCATTGTTTTCAATGGTTAAGTCATGGATTAATCTGCACATATGATTATGCTTTATTTTAGAAATCGATTAATATGAATGTTGTACAAATGAAAAACAAAATATTGTTATATTTTCCTATTACTATCAATTAATTTTCATTATTATTTCCCAGAAAAAGTGAAAAAATAAAACAGTAGTGGACAAAATAACATTTTTATTCATTGAAGGGAAATACTTGAAACAAAGAGCCCAGACATTTCTCTTTTGCCTTGGGCAGAGCAAAAGGATTTATTTTTATCATAGCCCGACACAAAATACTTTTCGCCTTGGGCAGAGCGAAAGTTTTCAAAAAACAAAATAAAACATTACTCGGAAATATGCATCACAACAGGAACATCAACAGCTATCCAGTTTTGGCAAACCACTCCATGCGTCACAAAATCGGGTAAATCCTCCTCGGAATCATCTTCTATGACAGCATCAACCTCAGGAGGAGGCGGATGGATAAAACCAGCGCTTCGGAAAACCTCTTGAATCGGACGAGCAACCACCTCCTTCTTGACTCTCGCATACATGGGACAAAAACCAAGACCTTCTCCAGATTTGTTCTCGGGCAAAGTCAACACCTGGCCCCATCCTTCGGCCGAACCACTTTCCACCACTCGTCGTGCATCCTCAAAAGAAGAAATAGACGTCCCTTGCTTCTTCACTTCATTCTTAGCAACAGATAGACCTTGGAACCGGGTTCCAACATCCTCATCAGCATCAATAAAAGAGAAGGATGACAAATGGCTTACCACCATAGCCTGCTCTCCACCAACCATTACCAGCTTTCCATGCCTCACAAACTTCAGTCTCTGATGGAGCGTGGAAGTGACTGCCCCTGCATCATGGATCCAAGGACGACCCAATAGGCAACTGTAGGCAGCACGGATATCCATTACTTGGAAAGTGATTTGAAAAGTATGAGGACCAATTACTATAGGAAGATCCACTTCACCAATGACAGTCTTCATAGAACCATCAAACGCTTTAACAATTACTCCACTAGGTATCATGGGAGCACCTTGATATGAGAGTCGAGATAATGTAGTCTTGGGCATCACATTTAACGACGAACCTGTATCTACCAACACACTTGATAAAGTATCATTTCCACAACTTATTGAGATATGTAAAGCCATATTATGGTTCCTTCCCTCCTCCGGGAGTTCTTCATCACTGAAACCAAGATTGTTACACGAAGTAATATTTCCCACAATTCCATCAAATTGGTCAACCGACACATCATGATCCACGAACGCCTGGTCCAAGACCTTCATCAAAGCTTCTCTATGGGCACTAGAATCTCTCAGTAAAGCAAGCAAAGAAATCTTGGAAGGAGTTTGCAAAAGTTGGTCCACAATCTTATATTCACTTCTCTTGATAAGCTTCAGAATCTCATCATCCTCAGGGCGAGGGATAGGTTCATTGGATCGGCCTATCTCAACCCTTGGTTCAACATTTCTCACTGGAATTTCCACCGGTATGGGCCTCCTGACTTGAACTTATGGTCTCTTCAAAGGTACTACTGCAAAGACACGTCCACTTCTCGTAACTCTACTCACATCAGCAATGTTAACAAAAGACGGTCTTGTCGGTATAGGGACTTCTACCCCATTCTCAATCATTGTGGCATTATACTTGTACGACACAACTTGGTCTGAGTTGTAAGGCACAGGACCAGGTGGATAAATAATCAAAGGATCAACAGGTGCAGTCTGACTGTTGTAAACGATCTCTACTGATTCAGGAAAATTGAATTGTGGTATTATAACATTCACTTCATCCTCTGAATCTCTGTCATACGTAATAGTGATAACTCTCTGGTCTAACAACTTCTGAATATCCTCCTTCACAATAGGACAATCAACCTCTCTTGAACAACATTCACAAACATCATAATCATGCTGATGCTTAACAAAGGCAAGTCTTCACAAACTCTGATGTAACCTGATCAACGACTCTCTAATGTGTTCAACTTGGAAAACTCGAAATTTCCCGGATAACCTTCCACCATATTCACTGAAGCTGCCCCATGTCAAGGCAAAGGATTATCTCTAACATTCGGATTAAAATCCTTGAAAGACAAGATACCATTCTTAATCAATCTCTGCACGTCCGCCTTCAAAGCAAAACAGTTTTCAAGGTTGTGCCCCGGCGACCCTTGATGATATTCACAAAACTGATCCGCCTTATACCACGGAGAAGTACTGTTTGGTGCGACAAGAGGAGGCTTTGTCGTTATGAGATTCTTTCTGATAAGAGCAGGGAACAATTTAGTATAAGTCATAGGAATGGCATCGAATTGCGGTTTTCTGGGTGAACGGTTCTGATTGTTGAATGGATAAGCCCGTTGTCGAGGCTGCTGCTGAAATGGCTGTTGTTGAGTTGGTGGAGTTTGATGAGCTGGGGTCATCAAAGCTGGGCGGACAGCCGGGGTGACTGCCGCAATGTGAGAGTAACCTCTCCTAGGTCTACCTGGGAACAAAGCGCTAACATCCTGCTCTTTTCTTTTCGGGAAAACACTTCCAAACTTCTTAGTACTGCTAGACGGACTTCCTTCTTTAACCAAACGCCCTTCACGAATCCCTTCCTCTAACCGTATGCCCATGCTTACCATTTCGGTGAAGTCACTGGGTGTGCTGGCGATCATTCTTTCATAGTAAAAGGAACCTAAAGTCTTCAAGAATATCTTCGTCATCTCTTTCTCCTCAAGAGGTGGATAGATTTGAGCAGAAATTTCACGCCACCTCTGGGCGTATTCCTTAAAAGATTCTCTGTCTCTCTGCGACATCGCCCGGAGTTGATCCCTGTCCGGTGCCATGTCAACGTTATACTTATACTGGTGAACAAAGGCTTCGCTAAGATCATTGAAGTTGCGGATCCGAATACTGTCTAAACCCATATACCACTTTAGAGCAGCACCCGTCAAACTGTCTTGAAAATAGTGAATCAACAAGTCATGATCATCGGAATACGTAGACATCTTTCTCACGTACATAGTCAAATTACTTCGAGGACACGAATCACCCTTATATCTCTCAAAGTCGGGCACTTTGAATTTTGCTGGAATCTTGACATTCGGAACTAAACAAAGGTCATGCGTGTTCTTCCTAAACAAATCCTTCCCCTTTAACGCTCTGATCTCCTTCTACATTTCTTGGAACTGATCTTGAAATTCTTCCATTCTATCAAAAAGACCCAAACTTTCAGCAGGCTCGGCAGGATAAGTAGGTTCATTCAAGTATGGCACGGAGTGGACCATAGGAGCGACAGTTGTCATCACCGGTTGCGGAAAAGGTGTTACAGACAGGATTACCGGCGGCATGGCAGTTGTCTCTGGCTGAGGAAGAGACAAAGCAGGTTGAAATAAAGGTTGTACGGCAGGCTGATACCCCTCTGGCACAAAGTTGTAAGGCATTCCCCACGGAAAGCCTTTCGGCATCTGATGTTGAAGCGGAGAGTTGATTTGAGTCACAAATGTTGGAACGGTGACAATCTCGGAAACCACTGTAGTTGAAGTCTGAATCTCAGCAGCTGTAGTCGATGGCTGATTCTGAACAGCCACCAAACTTTCCACTAGCGCAGTTAACTTTTCCATCTCGATACGAAGGGTAGCAACTTCCCCACGAAGCTCGTGGTTTTCCTGTTCCAGATCTTCCATTTTCCTCTGACGATTGGCTCCAGTATCGTATCGATGAGACAGCTTGACAACCTTCGGAGTGGAAAAAGAAACAAGGATGAGACTCTAGAAAACATGTGAAGTGGAATGTTGGATGATGCATGATGTGTGATGCAAATGATAATTCATTTTAATAGTTTTTCAAGGAACTTCAATAATTTTGCACACATCAATAGTACAGGAATTTGGAACAACAAAAACTCAATCCATTAATCAAAAACAGTAAATTACAACTTACAACTTTGGAATAACAAAACAATAAATTACAACTTACAACTTTGGAATAACAAAACAATAAATTACAACTTTGGGATAACAACCCAATAATAAAAGCAGTAAACTACAACTTTGGAACAGGAAGCCCATAATAAAGCAATAAATTACAACTTTGGAACATGAAGCCCATAATAAAACAGTAAATTACAACTTTGGGACATGAAGTCCATAATAAAGCAATAAATTACAACTTTGGAACATGAAGTCCATAATAAAATAGTAAATTACAACTTCGGAGCATGATGCCCTTTTACAGAGTTTTACAAAATGACATCAGTAAAATAAAACTAAAAGCTAAAGATCACTCAGAATCATCAGGTGAAGGACCAAATGCCAATTGTAACCGGAGCTTCATGATCTTCCTTTCATAAAAGTCTTCCATCTCTTTCTTCTCAGCTACCAGTCGATCAACGATTTCCTTTTGCGGATTAGGAATGAGAGCAACGCTTACCGAACCTTCCTTCTTTCTCTTCCTTTCACTAGCATACTTCTTCAGTAACGCATCCTTTTGACGAAGCTTCTCATCATGATCAATAAACCAGCCGTCTTGAATAAACAGCAACTCCTCCTTATCCTTTAGCTGTCGAGCCAGGACTCGATTCTCATATTCAGACATATTATACTTTTCTTTACAAGCATCCCTCTCGGACTTCATCCTAGCCAGATTTCCTTGGTATTCTCCTATATTCTCGATAGGGATAACAACAGATGACGATGCAATGGTAGGGAATAAAGGTTTCTCAGGTTTATAGGGCATCTTGAGAGCACAAGCCCTAGCGCGGACCCATTGTAGGTAAGGTTCCAAAGAAACGGCACCCCTATGTCCTAACATATCTCTCCCTTTCCTATGGATGTGGCGCCAAGCTCCTTCGATCTCCCTCTTAGCTGTCTGGTGATCTTGTCCTTCCTGTAGAAAGAAACCACTCACATGGATGTTGTTTGGCTTGTCCCTCATCGGGTATCCAAACTAACGGCGCACGAGAACAGGGTTATAGTTAATTCCACCTTTCATACCAAGAAGAGGCACGTTAGGAAAAGCACCACAACTATCGATAATCTTCACGTCATAGTAAACTCGATTATACCAATCAATGTCGAAATGAGTGAGAGCCATAATCTTTGGCGCCCAACGCAGCTCCTTCTCGAGATCCCAGAAAACATCAGACCCAGGTAGATGCGAAACATACCACTGATACAGCAACGGTGCACAACAAATAATCATCCCTCCTTGATAAGAGTTTCGAAGATGGATGGAGTAGTAGGTATCTCCGAGCAGCGTAGGGACCGGATTTCCAATCAAGAAAATTCTGATGGCGTTGATATCCACAAACTTATCAACGTTAGGGAACAAGAATAGACCATAGGCGAGTAAAGAAAAGACGTCTTCAAAGGCAATAGTATCTTTTATCTCAGCGAAATGACGAGCTTTCCTCAACAAAAACTGCACAGACAAGCCTCAGATTCCCCCTTTTGTAGTCATGTTCTCCTCTATCTCTGACTTCTTCAAGTGGGTGATGGTCGCTATCTCGTGAGATTTGGGTTCCTCTTCTAATCCGGAAAAAGGAACACAGTCGGTGATCGGCAAACCAAGTATGTAGGAGTACTCTTCTAAGGTGGGCATTAACTGGTAATCCGGAAAGGTGAAACATCGGTACAAAGGATCGTAGAATTGGACCAACGTATTAAGGATGCCTTCCTTCATCTTGCGCTTCATGAGAGGTATAATGGACCCAAACTTTTTCTGAAAATCCGTCGGGCTCTTGATCTCAGGAATCAAACTCTTCAATTCTTCAATCTCGGGCTCCTTAAAACTAAAACTTCGAGTGTTTCTCCTTCCAAATTCCATAGTACCTGAGATGTCTGCAAGAATCATTCCTAAGTTCCTTGAAAAACAAGTTTTTTACAAAAATGTTGATGAATGCATGAATGAATGATAATGCGACAGTTACACACAAGTTCACAAACATGGGGTTCAAAGGTTCAACGTTTCAGCATGGAGTCAAGGGTAAAGCCCACCCCAAGGTATGTACTAACGGTTCAATCGCACCTGTAAGACAATGTTCTAAGAGTTCCCAGAGTCTACATTCCTCCTTCGGATATTACCAACGTCATGATTACTCAATAATTAGCAATATTCTCAAGAGAAACTCATCTGAGCGTAGCATCGTGTAACAACTACTTCCAAATTACTCTGTTATAGTCTCCGCGCTACACCTAAAAAGGCCAAGATGGGTTAGGGTTCTACGGTCCTCAACTTCTCTGGCTCCTAGGTCGAAAATAATAATGTCTTCCCGATTACTCGGTAAACAAATATTAAGTTCAAGAGGGCCTTCCATTGAGTGGGGGATCTCATGCCTCCTTCTTCGGGATTACTCCCTCAAAGTTAACATGACTGTACCGCCCGTCCTATTCTTAAGTGTAACTTAATCCGGGTATAGGATTCGTCCTTTAAAAAAACCCAAACAACCCCAATTTAAACACATAATCAAACAAATCAAATAATAATAAAACAGATAAAACAAACTAGGCTTAACCCACTTAGGGGTGGACCAGCAAGAGGTCAATCTTTCCCCAGTAGATTCGCCAATTCTGTAGCGATAAAAAATGTAGCGGGGTAAATCGGAGATCGAATTATTGATTAATTCGTCTCACAAAAGCAAGAGTCGCCACCGCGCTTTATTATTTCCAAGGGAAAAGGGGAAAGAGCGAAATAAAACCCTAAATATGCAATGTAAATAATACTTTTTAAAAGTAATAAAAATACAAGGCGTTTTTGAAAAGAGATCTATGCTTCGGGGGTTGATTATACAGTGGGAAGGTATTAGCACCCAATGTATCTATAGTACTATATAGGAACCTTTTGAAATATCTGTTTTATTAAAATTGACCGTTTGATTAAGAAATAAATTGTTTTGGCCGAAAAGGGGTACGGACGGGTTTTTGAAGATACGACGACCTAATGTCGAAGTTTTGGCTTGAAAGGTATAAGTTTGAAAAGATTGGATATTTGGGGGAAAATTGTCTTAAGTTTTAACGAAATGCAAATGTTCGCATGATTGGATTTGAGGACATGAAGTCGACCAGTTTAATCATTTTTCCCTTGGATTTAGACGTAAACGGAATAATCGAATAAAGATGAAATAATTAAACAGAAAATTATGATAGATAAATGATATACAACAATTTAAATAAAAGACTAAATGGTGTAAATATGCAATTTTGTATTTTTATCTAATATTTAACTAAAGCGAGGGAATTAATTAAGGAAAGTAAAATGTTTTTAAGTTTTCTATATTTTTATATGTTTTCAGAGTTTTATTTTTTTATTTAATGTTAATAACGCAAGTGAATTAATTAAAGAAAGTAAAATATTTTAATTCTTAAATTCTATTTTTTTATATATTTTTGTATTAATATATGTTTTTTTTAATATTTTTATTTTTTAGGTATTTTTGGTATTAATATAAAGTATTACTTAGTAAATAAATCTAAACTAAATTAAACTTTAAAAGTTATTTAACTAAACCTAATAAAAAAATACTAAAATTACTAGATTAAACCTAATGTTAAACTAATAAAATAATCCAATTATTAAAATTTGTTTTAATTAAGAAATACACCTATTATTAACTTATTAACTAACTAACTAATAATAATTAAGAAAAGGGCTAAGGAAATCAAATAAAAAAATGTATCAAGAACAAAAGAAAATGATAAACAAAAACATGGGCCAGAAGAGGTTTTAAGAGGCCAAAAATCAAGAATATCAGAAGCAAGATAGGGGGTGGATAAGCAAATCGTTGGGCTTAGGCAGGGCATGAGTTAAGTCCAAATCCTTGACACAAGGTTTAGGGTTAAACGCGTTTGTTTAGTTTGGGATTAGGGTTCACAAGGTTTTGGCAGAGCGGCGCTTGCTTGTCTTCTTCGTCCTCGCGTTGTTCTTCGTCTTGGTCTAAGCTTCTGAGTTCTTTGCCCGTTTGTCCATGGCCGCTGGTACTTCCAACCTCTTCTTCCCTCCAACAACGCTTTGGGGCGACAGATTTAAGGTGATTTCATCATTTTTATTTCGTTAGGGTTTGTTGATTACTGCATGTTACGATTTTGATTCATTTCGATTCTAACTTCGTTTTTCTCACATGATCATCTGAGGTATTTTTGAAAGAAAGAAAAAGAGAAGTGTTAACCTTGGAGACGGAAGAGGACGGTTGGGTGTGCGCTAGGAGGCCGGGGCGAGCGGGGAAGACAGTGAGGATGTTTGCTTCAGTTGCCCGGTATTTCGTTCTTAATTTTGTTTGATGATGAGTAAAACTGAAAACTTTGTGCAATATGTTCTTCTCTTATGCCTTTACCTTGCTTTGCTTAACTGTCGCCTATGATGAATGCCTGTGAGGCTTTTCTGAATGCCTTAAACACGCTATGGTTGAAACATTTTTGTTGTTTTGATTAGCTTGATGATGTAATGCTTGAATGTTGCCTTCGTTGTATGCTTTTCCTCTTCTTCTCAGCTATGCTTCTGTATGCTTTTCTAATGGCCTATGATGCTATTTTGAGGCTTTGGTATTGGACATCAGTTTCATGGTTTAAGGTTTTGAAGTGGTTATGACTTTTGGTGATGTTGTACTGGTTTTACGCAGGTTATGTGGTTTCAGGCCAAGGTTGTTGGTTTGACAGGTTTTGACATGGTTCTTAGTTTGTGGCCTAAGGTTGTTCTGGTTTATGGTTACTGGTTTACGCAGGTTTAGGCCATGGTTATTGGTTTTGCTTAGGCCATATTGGTTGTTGGTTTTATGTATGTTGATGGAAACTGGTTTATGGTTTATGTTGATGGTGTTTGAAAATGGCTATGGTTTTAATGCAGGTTGTGTATGGTTTAGGCCATGGTTGAGGTTTTGAAATGGTTATGGTAGCAGGTTTATAGTTTAGGCCATAAGGTTTTGGTTTATGAGATAACAAGTTCTGGCTTTTGAGAGCTTGGTTACTGGTTTTGTATTGTGTTTGACAATTTTTGAGTGTTGGAGGCTTGAAGGTGGATTCAACTCTCTGAATTTTTGAAGGGGGTTTGATGTTGTTCTGTTCGTTAGTTGGCTTGGATGTTTATGCTATAGGTTTGGTATATTTTACTATATTTTCCTTGGCCTTCTGCACATCTGCTTCATCCAGTTTTGTTTGGTATTCTATTTTTATGCTTTTCATTTTTCTACTAAGTTACTGCTGTTCTGTTTCTATCCTCTTCCTGCCTAAACCAAAACCTGTAAAATCAAACTTTTATCTCTCTTCTCTCTCCTCAATACAAATTTGACATAAAAATGATATGTTATGCATTTGTTCTGAAAAAGCAATAATGCTGGAAAATGATGTAAATGGAAATGTTTTTGCTTGCATATATTGATTTGAACTGCATATTTGCTCTGACTTCTGCATGGTACAGCAAAACCTTATGTTTTTGGCCTCTTCCTATACTAGTTTACGTTGGGATATTGACTTGGAATTGAAAATGCATATGCTGTTTGTATTATGCATTTTATATTGATTTTGAAATATGCATGGGATTTGAAACATGCAGTTGGCTTTTTAATTATGCAGTTTTGAAAACAAAAAATGAATTTGTGCATCTTTAAATTTGTGCATTCATTTTTGAAAATAAAAATTCGTCCCGTTTTGTGAACCGGGAGAAATCCCGCGATTTGTAAAAAGGGTAAAACTGATTCCAGCCGTTTGCTTTTAATGATGAACACTAAAAATAATTTTCTGCTTTTAATTATTTATTTATTTCTGACTTTTTTTCTTTTAATTGTTTTGCAGGTAAAATTAAATGAACAAACAGAGAAGCATTGGATAGAAGATTTAGAATTTAGGAAAAATTAGAATAGTTTTTATTTCATTTTAAACTTTGTAAATATTATTATTGTAAATACGTTGTAAATAAATACAGTATTTACACAACAATTGTACAATTAGAATAAAATGAATAAAACTCCAATATTTTATCAATTAATTCTTTTCTTCTCTCTAGTTATTTATTTTATCGTTTATAATTCTTTAAATTATAACAACTGAAAATGAATTCCAACTATTAAATTCAGAATAATAAACAATTAAATAAACATCATTGATCAATAAACTTCTCTTCAATCTATTCCATTATTTATAATTCTCTAAATTATAATAACTGAAAAAATAAATTTCAACTATTAAACTTAGGATAATAAATAATTAAATAACATTGTTGATCAATTAATGAATTTCCCTTCAAATATTTATTATATTATTTATAAATCTTTAAATTATATAATAACTGAAAATAAATTCCAATTATTTAAATTTAAGATAATAAATAATAAATAAACACTGTCTGAACAATTAATATACCTCTTTTCAAATATTTACTTTATTATTTATAAATCTTTGAATTATATAATAACTGAAAATAAATTCCAATTATTTAAATTTAAGATAATAAATAATTAATAAACATCATTTAAGTCTTGATCAGTTAATAAATTTAGCGTTCAACAAATAACAGCTCTTGACTTGAAAAAGTTATGAATTTTAAAAATCGATAGATCAAAACGCTTGCAATGTGATGATGCAGATGGGAGATGGTATCTTAGGTCAAAATTTGGGGTACAACAATATCTCCTGAAGGATGTCATACTCCCTTCACTGCAAGACTTTGTTTCAACTGTACCAATGATAACGAGAAAACATATCATATAATTACTACGCTTTTTACCGATTTTATATTTCATTAAGTCGTCTAACCCCCGATTATTCCGAGATTATTTGTCTTTTTACAGGTATAACATTTTCCAACTCAAACCAATGGAAAAGGACAACATGAAGAAGGCTAGACAATAAACAAAGAGAAAAAGAACTAAAAATACAAAGTTTGGATTTTTGGAGCAGTGACGGTCGTCACACCCTTGTGACGGGCGTAACGCCCCCCAACTTAGAATAACGCTCGTCACACATCACTGACGAGTGTAATGCGCTACTTAAGCGCGTTACGACCGTCACCCACCTGTGACGACCGTCACGCGCGTGAAGATGGACGTTGTAAATGGGTGGAGACGTGGGCAACAAAGGGCACACTCGTTCTCCTATTCTTCCTCCACCCACTAACCATGCTCCCTATATTTTCTCCATTCAACCTTTCCTCAAGACTGGAAACTGCTATTTTTCCTCTGCTATATATATGTGTGCAAGTGCAAAGTACCAGGGGTCGAAGGAATTTTCTCAGAACAAATTTATTATTCTTTTGCAATTATTTCTATTTCCTTGTTTTAGAGTTTTTCTACGTTGCTGTAATTTTCATTCCAAGCTTTAGTTTTTAGTTTTAGGTGTTAATTCTTCATTCAAGAATTAACACGATTTATTTACTGCAATCAAGCTCAAGGATTATTGTAACACTTCAAGATTACCATAGCAACTTTGATTCTAGGTTTCTATTACAATTAATATTTATTCAATTTTTTTTTATATTATGCCAATTGTTGTTATGAATTATATTTTGAATTGCATTGTTGTTAAATTTATTATGTCCGGTATAACTATTACTATTATTTTTAATTAAACTGTTTCCCCCAAAAATCGAATATTCATCGCTTAGTTAAACAAACTGTAGCATTAGATCGTATGCGATTGATCCTCAGTCTCTGTGGTTTCGATAATCTTTTAAAACTAGAACGACTGAACTGTATACTTGCAGTTAGTATCCCGAAAGACTCATAAAGTCTCGATCAAGTTTTTGGCTCCGTTGCTGGGGACTGGTAGTCAATTAATTACGATTCTTCTGTTGCGCGTTTAGACTAGGCAACAAATACCCTTTTTCGATTTGTATGCCAAGGACTCGCTCATAAGGCGAACCACTTGACAAATCGATGGACGAACCTGAACGCATTCTTTCCATAAGACGTGCAGTCAGGGATTACTGTTTAAATCACGCTATTCCTTTACCCAAACCCGAAATCAAGATTGATTCTGAAACAAATTCTAATTCTTCCTCTGAGACCGAAACCAATCTAGAATTAGACATGGCCGAAGAACAAAGGACCCGTCCACTGAAGGAGTATGCAGCTCCATCACAACAAGAACCCTACAACAGCATTGTTGCTCCAGCAATAAACCGAAACAATTTCGAGTTGAAACCGTCATTGATATCAGCTATCCAACAACGCCAATTCTCTGGAGATCCTTCTGAGGATCCGAATGAACATCTTACAAAATTCGTTCAATTTGCCGACACAGTTATAGAAAATGGTGTTAGTAAATATGCGATAAGATTACGTCTTTTCCCTTTCTCACTAAGAGATAGAGCTTGGGCTTGGTTGCAATCCTTGCCATCAAATTTCGTCACTACGCGGGAAGGACTGAAGATTGTATTCTTAGCACGATACTTTCCCCCAAGCAAGACCGCTGCACTAAGAGCCCAAATCAACGGATTTAGGCAGAAGGATACTGAATCGCTATTCGATGCATGGGAGCGCTACAAAGATATGATGCAAATGTGCCCACATCACAGATTAGAAAAATGGCTGATAATCCACACGTTTTATAATGGACTCTTGTACAACACAAGACTCTCTATAGATGCCGTCGCAGGTGGTACACTGATGGACAAGCCTTATGACGAAGCTAACCAACTCATTGAAAACATGGCTCAAAACCACTATCAGTGGGGAGGAGAAAGAACATCTGTGGAGAAAACTCAAACCAAAGGTGGGATGTACGAAATTAGTAGCCTAGATAAAGTTAATGCTAAGGTAGATGCTCTTACCCAAAAGATAGAAAGCTTGACCTTACCTCCTGCAGCTATCGTGGCTGCAGTTACCCCAAGCTGTGAAGTTTGTGGAGTTCCTGGTCATGTTGGAACCGAATGTCAAAATCTTAGCAGGAATATCAGCTGATCAGGTAAATTACGCTCAAGGTAATCCTTATGCCAATACCTATAATCCTGGTTGGAAGAACCATCCCAACTTCTCGTACAAGAACAATAACACTTTATATGCACCTAGCCAAGCACCTGCTGTACCTCTAGGGTATCAAAAACCCGCTGTTAATGTTCCTAACATTCCTAAGAAATCTAACCTTGAAATCCTAATGGAAAATTTTATCGCTAATCAATCCCAACAAAACAAAGAATTCCTCAATCAAAACGTTCACACCGGTGAACAGTTGAAGCTATTAGCAAATAAGGTAGATGCCCTAGCAACTCACAATAAAATGTTAGAAACCCAAATCTCCCAAGTAGCACAACACCAAGCTAGTTCTCCCGCACCTGCTGGTACATTTCCTGGACAGCCACAGCACAATCCTAAAGGACATGCAAATGTTATCACATTACGAAGTGGGACAGCCCTTGAT
This sequence comes from Vicia faba, assembly GCA_948472305.1. Classification (NCBI taxonomy): domain Eukaryota; kingdom Viridiplantae; phylum Streptophyta; class Magnoliopsida; order Fabales; family Fabaceae; genus Vicia; species Vicia faba. The sequence goes on along the minus strand of OX451735.1, from coordinate 99,637,936 downwards.
GGACCGGTAGATCCTAGACTCCAACCATGTATCAAAAACCTGAAAAAGAAATAGAGAAGTCGAAAGATCAATCTGAAAATGTAGAGGAAGACGCGAATGAGAACAGAGAGGCTTCAGAAAAACCTTATGTGCCTCCACCACCATATAAACCACCAATTCCATACCCCCAAAGACTTGCAAAATCCAAGAACGAGGGACAATTCAAGAAATTTGTAGAACTTTTGAAACAATTAAACGTTACTATTCCGTTTACAGAAGCTATAACCCAAATGTCGTCATATGCTAAATTCCTAAAAGAAATATTGTCTAATAAGAAAAAAATCATTGAAAATGAAACCGTTATGCTAACTGCCGAATGTAGCGCCATAATTCAAAATAACATGCCTCCAAAGCTAAAAGATCCTGGTAGTTTCTCCATACCATGTGTAATTGGAAAATCTGTCATAGACAAAGCTCTATGGGATTTAGGAGCCAGTGTCAGTCTAATGCCCTTATCTATTTGCGAGAAGCTCAAATTAGGCGACATGAGACCTACCAAGATGTCCCTACAACTAGCCGACAGATCAGTTAAATTTCCTGTTGGTATGCTAGAAAACATTCCTGTCCGAATAGGACAATTTTACATACCGACTGACTTTATAATAATGGACATCAAGGAAGATTCAAACATTCCCATCATACTAGGAAGACCATTTTTAGCTACTGCAGGAGCCATCATAGACGTTAAGAAAGGAAAACTTACCTTCGAGGTAGGAGAAGAAAAAGTAGAATTCATTCTTTCCCAATTCTTTAAAGCCCCTGTTATAGATGACTCATGTTGTCTCATAGATATTATTGATGAATGTGTCAAAGAACTTGAATGCCAAGAGGACACCTATTCTACGATGCTGAAAATTCAGACACCAACTATCCTTAAGAACGAGGACTGGAAACAAGAACATTTAGATGCCGACCTAAGCGAATGTTTAGCCTTAACACCCGATCCTGCCCCAACTAATAAGAAACCTGGTATAGAACTTAAAACATTACCTGAAGATCTTAGGTATGAATTCTTAGATAAAGAACTCGAACGACCAGTTATAGTCAATGCCAAATTAGGAGAGATCAAAACCGAAAAACTTCTTAGTGTGTTAAGGAAATATCCAGCCGCATTAGGCTATAATATATCAAATCTAAAAGGAATAAGCCCTTCTCTCTGTATGCACCGTATTATGCTGGAGGAGGACTGCAAGACTTCTAGAGAACATCAAAGACGAATAAATCCTATCCTAAGTGAAGTCGTTAAGAAGGAAGTGCAAAAACTACTAGAGGCAGGCATCATATACCCAATATCAGATAGCAACTGGGTCAGTCCAGTTCACGTGGTGCCCAAGAAAGGAGGTGTTACGGTTATAACGAACACAAAAGGCGAACAAGTAGCACAACGTACCCAAACAGGATGGAGAATGTGTATAGATTATATAAAACTAAACAAAGCTACGCGCAAGGACCATTTCCCATTACCATTCATTGACCAAATGCTCGAGCGTTTAGCCAAACATTCCCATTTCTGCTATCTTGACGGGTACTCAGGATTCTTTCAAATTCCCATTCATCCTGATGATCAAGAGAAAACCACGTTCACATGTCCCTATGGTACCTTTGCATACCGAAGAATGCCATTTGGACTATGTAACGCACCTGCAACTTTCCAATGATGCATGATGGCGATTTTCGCAGATTTTTTAGACGGAATTATGGAAGTATTCATGGATGATTTCTCTGTCTGTGGAGAGAGTTTCGACGGATGTTTATCAAATCTTGAATTAGTACTGAAACGATGTGTCAATGTCAACCTAGTGCTCAACTGGGAAAAATGTCACTTCATGGTGAGACAAGGAATTGTGTTGGGTCACATTGTATCAAATAGAGGGATTGAAGTCGACAAAGCAAAGATCGAAATTATCAAAAACCTTCAACCACCCAAAACAGTTAGAGAAATAAGAAGCTTTCTAGGACACGCAGGTTTTTACCGACGTTTTATAAAAGATTTCTCTAAAATCACCAAGCCACTAACTGAATTATTAATGAAAGAGGCTGAGTTTATTTTCGACGATAAATGCTTGAACGCATTTGAGACACTTAAAGAAGCCTTAATCTCAACACCTATTATGCAACCTCCTGATTGGAACCTACCATTTGAAATAATGTGCGATGCGAGCGATTATGCTGTAGGCGCAGTCCTAGGACAACGCAAAGAAAAAAAGTTTCACACTATCTACTACACAAGCAGAACACTCGATCCCGCACAAATTAATTACGCCACTACGGAGAAGGAACTCTTAGCTGTGGTATTCGCATTGGATAAATTTCGTTCCTACTTAGTAGGCGCCAAAATCATTATTTACACGGATCATGCTGCGATCCGATACTTACTATGCAAGAAAGACGCCAAACCACGACTACTCAGATGGATCTTACTCCTACAAGAGTTTGACTTAGAAATAAAAGACAAGAGAGGAACTGAAAACGTGGTAGCCGACCATTTATCGAGATTAGATGGAATCCAAACCAAGAGTGTTCCCATAAATGAAGACTTCCCTTATGAACGCCTTGTTGCTAAGCTAGAGATAAACCCTACCGACAATTTAGATCAACACAATGAACCTTTAACAACTGCGGTAGTAAAAGCCATTTGTACTAACATCATATTACCATGGTACGCTAAATTCATCAACTATTTAGCTGTCGGGGTTTTACCACCTGATTTAACGTACCAACAGCGGAAGAAATTTTTCCATGATCTTAAACACTACTTTTGGGATGAACCATTACTCTTTAAAAGAGGCACCGATGGTATCTACCGTCGCTGCGTCCCTAACGATGAAATAGACGACGTCATTTCCCATTGCCATTCCGCCCCTTATGGTGGACACGCTAGTACGTCGAAAACTTGTGCAAAAATACTTCAAGCTGGCTTCTTTTGGCCTACCTTATGGAAAGACGTCCACGTAGCAATTATGAACTGCGATAGATGTCAACAAATAGGAAATATATCTAGACGCGACGAAATGCCGCAAAAAGGAATCCTCGAAGTAGAAGTTTTCGATGTATGGGGAATTGATTTCATGGGACCTTTCCCCGCATCTTTTGGAAATAAGTATATTTTGGTAGCCGTCGACTACGTATCAAAATGGATTGAAGCCATCGCCGCACCCACAAACGATACACGTGTGGTACTAAAACTATTCAAGCATATTATCTTCTCACGATTCGGTGTACCAAGACTAGAAATCAGTGATGGTGGGTCCCATTTTATCTCTAGAATCTTCGAAAAGTTACTTTCAAAATATGGCGTTAAACATCGCATAGCCACACCATACCATCCTCAAACGAGCGGACAAGTGGAAGTGTCAAATAGGGAGATAAAACAAATCCTTGAGAAAACTGTAACCTCATCCAGAAAAGACTGGTCATCCAAGCTAAATGATGCTCTTTGGGCATATCGGACAACTTTTAAAACCCCTATCGGAACAATGCCGTTCAAGTTAGTTTATGGAAAATCTTGTCATTTGCCAGTAGAGTTAGAACATAAAGCTTATTGGGCCATAAAAACCCTTAACTTAAATTACAAGACTGCTGGCGAGAAACGAGTGTTAGATATCCATGAATTAGAAGAATTGCGTTTAGACGCTTATGAAAATGCTAGAACCTATAAAGAAAGAACAAAAAAATGGCACGATAAGCATATCTCGCGGAAAGATTTTAAGGAAGGAGACATCGTACTCCTATTCAACTCTAGACTGAAACTTTTCCCGGGAAAATTATGTTCCAGATGGTCCGGACCATTCGAAATTAACAAAGTTTTCCCAAGTGGTGTGATAGAAATTAAAGGCAGTTCTATCGAACCATTCATAGTCAATGGCCAGCGCTTAAAGCACTACTTTAACGTCGGAAATATCAACTATTCGGTTTATCTTCAGTTAAGTGAGCCGCCTACCCCGATACCTAACTGAATAGGTATTAACTGTCGAGCCGTCGACATAAAATAAAGGCGCTTCGTGGGAGGCAACCCATGTTTTACTTTAATTATTTTTACTACTTTAACATGTTTTTATTTTTCTTTTCTTTTTCTTAATCTTTAAAACATTTTCATGATTGCATCTCTTACTCCTTTCTATTTTTTTCTTCTGTTTTTATTTTCCCTTTAAACTTTCTTTTTCTTTTTGATTTAACTTTGGCAATTTCTTAACCCGAAAATACTAACTTAGTTTCTCCTTTTTTTTCAAACATTTATTAAATATTTTTAGGGGGGTAATTCTTTTGCTTTCATATTTAGCGCTATGGCCCATGTAAACTTCATGAATGTCAATTTGAGAAGCAGACACCAAAGAAGACGATTTGAGGACCTAGCTGAGCGGGAAATGTGCCCTACTATCTACGCAGATGACCATGCTATGACCGCTCTTGGCATTCGTGAGAGTATCATGTACTTGCTGCATCAGATTAGCTGGGACACTGCTCCTATCCGAAGACGGTACTGTACTTACAAGAAGCTGACCCTTGAGTTCCTGAGCACCCTGAGCTTCATTCCAAATCATGGGATAGGATTCAACCGTGGGTTGATCACTTTCAGGATGTTTGACATGGACTACACTTATAACCTCAGGGAGTTTAGCCACTTGCTTGGGTTCCCTTATGGACCTGATGTTATCACTATGACCCAGGAGGACCTCTTGCCTGACTCTGATCTTGATTTTTTCTGGGGAAGCATCGCTGGTAATAACCATCATGAGCCGTCTGATATTTATTCTGAATGCATCCATAACCCGGCTATCAGGTATTTTCACAAGATCATCGCCCACACCATCTTTGGCAAACAGCAGAATGTCACATCTGTATCCCGCGATGAGCTATTCATTATGTATTGTGCATCCCAGAGTCGTCCGGTAAACGGTGGCGCTTATATGCTCGCTAATATGGAGCGTATCATCCAGACTCCAAATGCACCAATCCTGTTGGGTGGTTTAGTTACCATGCTATCAAATGCAATTGGACTCCGCAGGCCTATGCTAGGATCAGCCCCGCTTTATGGAATGAAGCCGATGGACATTGCATTCTGCTTCAACATTAGCATTATCGGGAACCTTGGACCAGATCAATTTGAGCTGTTAGTTAATCATCAGATCGTCCACCAGTTTAAGCTTCCGGACCCTATCACCAGTGTGCATAACAAAGATAACTGGCTTTTTGACCTTCACCATCCTGCTACACCGCCCTCCTCACCATATACTGTTGACATTTACGAGGTCCCAAACACTACTAATGCTGATGAAGATCCTGCCACACCACCAGGATACCATGAGTTCCCCGATCCTTGGGAACAGCAGGCTACTTCCGCTGAGACCGCCACCCAGGCTCCAGAGATTACACCACCTTCACCTACTGTTACCCTGCACTCTTTGCATGAAGCAATTACTGACATGCGGGGCGAGCTGACATCTCTCCGTGTGGACTTCATTGCCTTCATGGATTTGGTGACCGATCAGTTGGATTACATGTACCAGCATATGTTTCCGCCTCCCCGTGGCTAGAGTTGCCATTGTTATCCTATTCTTTTCTCTCGCATTTGTACATACAGTGGGGACACTGTTTAGTTTTAGTGTGGGAGGGATTCTAGTTATTATTTCAGCATTTTATCATTTTTATCCTCAATTATTTCGAAACAATTTCTTATGAATTTATTCAATTATTTATCAAGTACCAAGTTTATTTTAAATTTTCATTTCTTTTCATTTCCAGCTTACTGTTTATTTCTTTTTATTTATGGTTTATGTTTACCGCAATATTACTATTTCGTTATATGCTGGTAACTAATATTACAAAACGTTAATTATTAGATTACTTTAATATATTCAAAACTTTAATTAATTAAAATATTTCAAAAATTTAAATTACGTCAAACTTTATTACTAAGAAGACAATAAAAATATATAAATTAATATAAACACCCCCAACGGTCCTGTAACGGTCGTCTCATTAATGACACTGAACGCGTTACGACCGTCACTCCCTTGTGATGAGCGTAACACGCCTTTTTGCCTTATGATGACCGTCACACCCTCGTGACGACCGTCACGCATACAATGTATCAGAACGACTATTACATAACCGTTCCAACCATTCCCTTCATAAACCCATTTCCCCCATTGTTACCACATCACACGAAAACTACCCACTCCACTCCATTTTTCTTCTAACTTCTAAAACTCCCAACACTAAATTACTATCCACACAGTACCCCAATTTTATATTCCAAACCTTTTGCAATCAAATTCTACCTACACCATGGCAAACAACCCACAAGCCCCCGCCCTCACTTTCAGAATCGGCGAACAAGGAGAAAATCAACGGGAAAAGTTTCAGAAATTTCAACGTCGAGGTCTCCAACCCACAAGGTACATTGACATCGATTGCCTGAGGAGTTTGGGACTACTTGACAGTGTCCGCCAATTATTGCAAAGTGTGGATTTGTGGAACTTGTGCCGCGAACTAAGACCTATCTATGAAACTCTTACTCTTGAGTTCTTGAGTTCATTTGTTTACATCACTCCGCCAGGTGCCACGAACCAACTGTCAAGCCTGGCCAAATTCCGCATGTTTGGCATTGAGCACGAGTGGCCTCAATCCGACATCGCGCGACTTTTAGGCTTTTGTTCGGACGAAGGTGTTCATCTCCGGGTGCCGGATAATTTTGGTGAGGAAGATTTCAACTTATGGCACCGTTTGACGAATATCCGTGCCAGATCCTACGACCACCTGAATGCCACCCACATTCATAATCCGGCCATCCGCTATTTCCAATGCATCCTTAGCAACACAATCTTCGCCTGCGACAGCAACCATAAGCTCAACTCCAAGGAGCTCTTCTTTTTACACTGCGTGTTCACTGGGAAAAAGATCAATGTCGCCCCGTTCTTACTCGCTCACATCCACTCTATTTGTGCTAGAGGCGGAAAACCATTTTATTTCGGAGGGCTGGTCACTTCACTTTCCATAGGTCTGAACTACGGTGCTGCTCTCGCAACCTTGCCTTCTATGGCACCAGCTTTGCTAACTTTGGATCACTGCAAAGCCGCACATCTCATTTACGAGCGGGAAGATGGCAGATTCCACCCTGTAATCAGGAACACTGTCTATCAGAACATCATTTTGCCTTGCAGGGACCGAATCGATCCAAGTAACCGAGCAAACTGGTTGTTCGAGCCTGAAATTCCCGCAGAGCGTACACCTGCTCATGAAGACTAACCTGCAGCCCCCGCAGATGAAATGCAAGAAGAGTTGGATAGTGCTCCTCCAGTCCACGACATTTCAGGATCCTCATCTGCACCTCCTTCTATTAATCTTGAAGACATCCTCCGCGCCCTCCATATGCAGAACCAAATGAATGCGACACTTGAGAGAAGGCAACATGAACAATTTGAGTCTCTGTGCGCTCAAAATGCTCAGATCTTGAATGGGCAGCGCAACATGAATGAGAGGTTAGATGAGGCCCTGTCAGAGCTTAACGCCTTAAGGATGGACGTCATCACCCTTGGTTTCCAAGACACTAACACTGAAGCCACTCCTACCAGACGCTCTCGCACCAGGAGTAGAGGACGTGGTCACCAGTAGTCTTTCTTTAATTTCTATGTAATTTATTATTTTTCTGTTTCATTTCTTTTCCATTTGTTTTTGTAATTGTACTTCCCCGCCTATATACCACAACATTGAGGACAATGTCGGATTTTGTGTGGGAGAGGTACCTTTCAATCTTTTATAAACTAGTAAATTCTTACGATATGTCTCGATTCAAATTCTTCGCTTTATTTAGCCATACCGAAAATTTTTTATCTTCGCATTAGCCCGACATACCTATTTTAAAGAAATCCCAGTTGAGGAAGCCGAAAACGACATACCAAGATCGATACGGTTATGACATCATAGACTTCCTACTTACACGATCCATTTCAATAACCATTATACCGATATCTGGAGTTTCAAGTTCTAGAAGTAACCCCTAGTAGTTTATACTAGAAGTCAGCACCGTCTTGACATAAACCACGTGGAGAATCGATGAATATAAGTGTTTGATGCTTGATTCTTAAAATATCCTTCTTATCTCGCTGCTAAAAGAAAATAAAATTTGTGTACCAAAATATACGGGCACATATAAGAGTTGAGCAAATAATGAAGGAATCCAGTGTTGGTTGGTTCAGAGGTATCTGGTTCTGAACTCGGTAGGGCGTGCTACGGCCCGATCCCCCATAACCTCCAATTTGGATAACATATGTAGGGTTGCCACATTCATGTACCAGACCCCGTGCTAAAAGGATCAAAGTCACTAACCGGTTACTCCACTACGTGCGTGCTAAGACAAAGGGCTTAATGTGATTGCACCAGAAAGAAACTGGGTGAAATAGATACGAGGAACTCCGGGCAGAATTATAACAGAACCATTGGATAGCTCGTTTGAAATGGAAGCCTACGACTAAGCTTATTGCTTGTGTCATTACCGTATCTTTAGTGTTTTATTCAAGTATTGGCCGAACCGACGAGGATTTCCTGAAATTACTTTAAACATCCAAGGTATGTCATGCTTATGCGCTTGACAAAACTTGTCCGACCTTTCGAATGACTATTTGCTTGAGGACAAGCAAAGGTTTAAGTATGGGGGAATTTGATAACGAGAAAACATATCATATAATTACTATGATTTTTACCGATTTTATATTTCATTAAGTCGTCTAACCCCCGATTATTCCGAGATTATTTGTCTTTTTACAGGTATAACATTTTCCAACTCAAACCAATGGAGAAGGACAACATGAAGAAGGCTAGACAATAAACAAAGAGAAAAAGAACTAAAAATACAAAGTTTGGATTTTTGGAGCAGTGACGGTCGTCACACCCTTGTGACGGGCGTAACGCCCCCCAACTTAGAATAACACTCATCATACATCACTGACGAGCGTAATGCGCTACTTAAGCGCGTTACGACCGTCACCCACCTGTGACGACCGTCACGCGCGTGAAGATGGACGTTGTAAATGGGTGGAGACGTGGGCAACAAAGGGCACACTCGTTCTCCTATTCTTCCTCCACCCACTAACCATGCTCCCTATATTTTCTCCATTCAACCTTTCCTCAAGACTGGCAACTGCTATTTTTCCTCTGCTATATATATGTGTGCAAGTGCAAAGTACCAGGGGTCGAAGGAATTTTCTCAGAACAAATTTATTATTCTTTTGCAATTATTTCTATTTCCTTGTTTTAGAGTTTTTCTATGTTGCTGTAATTTTCATTCCAAGCTTTAGTTTTTAGTTTTAGGTGTTAATTCTTCATTCAAGAATTAACAAGATTTATTTACTGCAATCAAGCTCAAGGATTATTGTAACACTTCAAGATTACCATAACAAATTTGATTCCAGGTTTCTATTGCAATTAATATTTATTCAATTTCTTTTATATTATGCCAATTGTTGTTATGAATTATATTTTGAATTGCATTGCTGTTAAATTTATTATGTCCGGTATAACTATTACTATTATTTTTAATTAAACTGCTTCCCCCAAAAATCAAATATTCATCGCTTAGTTAAACAAACTGTAGCATTAGATCGTATGTGATTGATCCTCAGTCTCTGTGGGTTCGATAATCTTTTAAAACTAGAACGACTGAATTGTATATTTGCAGTTAGTATCCCGACAGACTCATAAAGTCTCGATCAACCAATAATATGGCGGAATATGAAGCATGTATTATGGGTCTCAAATCCGCCATGGATTTGGGAATCAAGTCCTTAAGGGTATTTGGAGATTCAGCCTTAGTCATCAGTCAAATCAAAGGAGAATGGGACACGAGGCACCCTAATGTCATCCCCTACAAAGAACATGTATTGACATTGATCCCACATTTTGAAGAAATTACCTTTGAACATTTTCCACGAGAGGAAAATCAACTAGCAGACGCGCTGGCAACTATGTCATCCATGTTCAAAATTGTAGCAATAAAAAATGTAGCGGGGTAAATCGGAGATCGAATTATTGATTAATTCGTCTCACAAAAGCAAGAGTCGCCACCGCGCTTTATTATTTCCAAAGGAAAAGGGAAAAGAGCGAAATAAAACCCTAAGTATGCAATGTAAATAATAATAAAATACAAAGCGTTTTTGAAAAGAGATCTTATGGTTCGGGGGTTGGTTATACAGTGGGAAGGTACTAGCACCCAATGCATCTATAGTACTCTATAGGAACCTTTTGAAATATCTGTTTTTTATTCAAAATTGATTGCTTGATTGAAAATAAATCGTTTTGGCCGAAAAGGGGTACGGACGGGTTTTTTGAAGTCGCGACGACCTAATGTCGAAGTTTTTGCTCAAAGGGGCACAAATTTTGAAAAGGGTGAATATTTGAGGAAAAATTATCCTAAGTTTTAATGAAATGCGAAAATTAGTGCAGTTAGACTTGAAGACATGAAGTCAACAAATTTACTGTTTTTTCCTTTGGATTTAAGCATAAACCGAATAAACAAATAAGTACACGGACAAAATATGCGAATAACGATTAAATAACGATAATCTAAATGATGGAATAAATGATGCGAATAATGCGTTTTTTATGATTTTTGGTTTAATGTTAACGGGAAGAAAGTATTTTAAATTTTTACGCATTTTTTGATAAGGATAAAACAAAAGAATTATTTAACGAGGACGTGACGTTTTTTAATTTTAAGTTATTAAGCTTCTTGATATATTTTGATATTAATATTAATAAGACGAGAAAATAAAATATTTTTTAGTTTTTCTATTTTTTATGCCTTTTATTATAAAAAAGTATTACTTTAAGAACTCTTTAATGATTAAATTAAAACTCAATACTACTAACTTAAATCTAATTTTTAAAAAGATACTAAGATTATTAAATTAAATCCTGAAAGTTTAAATTAATAAAATGGTCCATTATAAAAAAATGGTTTTAAATCACATCTCTTATTTTGATTAACTAGATTAAAACTTAAACTAATAAGATTCTAAGGGGGGGTAATCAAATAGAGAGAAATGTATTAAAAGGAGGTGAATTGATAAGTCAGAATGGGCTAAAAGATTGGGATAAGGCCCAAGGCAAAAAAATTGAAGACAGGGGGGGTGCACAAAGGAGTCGTGGGCTTAAGCTGGGAAATAAGGGGTGAGGCCCAATAGTTAACACAGCATTAGGGTTAATTCGTTTTTACAAGAGATTAGGGTTTTGTGTTATGAGGCAGAAACGGAGCGCCTCTCTTCTTCACGATCTTCTTCTTCGCCTCTTCTTCTTCGCTCTCGCCTCTGAGCTTGATGCTTCTCCTTGCTATGGCCACCCACTCCGGCCCTTCTTCCCTCCACCGAACGAGAAACGGGACGGCTATGGATTCGGTAAGAACGCGTTTGATTTGTTAACACTCGATTCGGTTTTTTTGCATGTTGATTCTACGATTTATGTTATGTTTGATCTTGATTCTTATATTTGGTTGTTAATGCTTAATTGAGGACGTTCAAAGAGATAAAAGAAGAGAAGAGATTGTTACCTAGGTGGAGACGGAGGAAGAGGCTAGGGGGCGACGGAGGCCAGTCGGTGAGGAGAGGGGAAGCAAGCCCGTTACGGTGACCGGTATTACGCGATTTTCTTCTTCTTGTTTGCTGCCACTGTGTTGTGATGCTTTTTCTTGTTGAAACTGTACTGTACTCCTTCCTCTTTGTTTGCCTTCGTATTGTGCTTTGTTGTCCTTCTTCTTCTTTGAACGTGATGCTGGATGATGATTCTGTTTTTCTTCTCTTCTTTGAACGTGATACTGCACTTGGTTTTCCTTCTTCTTCTTCGTGTTGAAACTGTTAGATTCTGTTGGCCTGAATAATTTTTGGAATGATGTTGGCTTGAGTAATTGCTTTGAAAGGCCAATGATGTTGATACTGAGGCCTAGCCTGTTGCCTTAGAAATCAGTTCTGGCTTGGGTCGTTTCAAGCTTTTGGATTGATGAAGTTCAAGCTTGAATAACAGTTTGACTTAGTGATGAATGTAGGGATTTCGTGTGGTTTGGACAGATTGATGGAAATTGGGGCAGAAGTTTGCTAGGCCATATCGATGGTGGTTTTAACTGGTTTTCTGTGAGATTATTTTTTGATATTTTCTTGATGACAGGATGATGATGTTGGCTTTAATGGCTCAATCAATTTGCAAAGTTTTGGCCATAAGGTTGAAATGGTTTTTTGACAGTATATGTGATTATGCAGGTTTGCTAGCTTTGTGTGTTTTTTCTTTGATGACTATATTTCTCAGTGTTCCTTCAAGGCTTGTATATCTGATGTGGTATTGGTTTTCTTTTTGGTTGTTATAACAATTTCCCTCTTCCCCTTTTCGCTACAGGCTGGAAATTTTGAAATATGTTTGGGATCTCTTGGGCATTCTGCACTACTGTCCCTCCAATTTGTTTCTATTCTTCTTTTGTGTTATTATCTCTACTGGCTATATTTTAGTTTGTCTTGTATATCCTCTTTCTGCTTATGCCAAGCCTGTATAACCCACACTTCTCCCTCTCTTTTTCTCTCAGTATGGCTTTGATAAAAGAGTGATAAGCTGTACTTTTTTTCTGAAACTGCAATGGCCAGAAAATGATGAAAAATGGAATTTTTATATTGCTTGCATAGGTGGTTAAACTGCATGTTTTCCTCTAATACAAAACTTGTTTTGTTTCTATGCTGTGTGGGCATTGGTTTACGTAGCATGCTTGCATATGTAGAAAATGCATGGGTTTTGTATGCTTATGCTGTATGTTTTTGAAATTGCATTTTGGATTTTGAAAAATGTAATTAATTTAAACATGCAATTTTTGGAAAACATAAACTTGTGCATTTATTTTACAATTCCTTTCTTTTTTGTGAACCGGGAGCAATCCCGTGATTTGCAAAAAAGAGTAACTGATTCCGGCCATTGCATTTAATGATGAAACTTTAATAATTTCGCTTTTTAATCATTTATTCGAATTCTAATCTCTTTTTTAATTTTGCAGGTAACATTAAGTGAGCGGACAAAACGCATTGGATCTGAAGTTTTAGAATTAGGATAGATTAGTTTTTTTTTTATTTCATTTTAGTTTTTGTAAATTTATTATTGTAATTTATTGTAATAGATACAATGTTTACATAATAACTGTACAATCAGAAAAATGAATAATAAAAAACACTATTTGCCAATTAAATTCTTCTTTCCCTTTAATTATTTATTTATCGTTTACAATTCTCCAAACGAATAATAATTGAAAACAAATTTCAATTACCTACATTCAAAATAATAAACAGATAAATAAATAATTATCGTTGATCAACTAATATCTTCAATTATTTAATTCATCATTCATAACTAAATTATAATAATTAAAACAGGGTTTCAATTATTTAACTTAGAATGACAAATGATTAAACAATCGTTATTGACCAATGAACTTTTTCCGAATGCTTATTATATTATTCATAAACCTTTAAATTATGTAATAACTAAGAATAAATTCCAGTTACTTAAATTTAAGATAATGAGTAATAAATAAATATTGTCCGCACAATTAATGCGCCTCTTCTCTGATGTTCATTTTATTATCTATACATCTTTAAACTACATAATAATCGAAAATGAATTTCAATTATTTAAATTTTAGATGATAAATAATTAATAAACATCACTTTAGCACGAATCGATTAAATGATTTAATGTTCAGCATAAATAGCTCTTGGCCAGAAAAAGTTATGAATTTTAAAATCGATGGATCAAAACAAATGTAATGTAATAATGCAGGTAAGAGACGATATCTTAGGTCAAAATTTGGGGTACAACAGCTGCCCCTATTTAAGTTTCTTCTATCCGGAGATATGAAGATTGAAATCTTCGTTTCGACGAGATTGAAGGTACTTAAATACATAATTACGCAAATTTTGTCCTAAGATGCCGCCCTTATGTTAGATATGACTGCAATGATCGAACTCACAGAGGAAGATATGGTCTGAAACGAGACAATGTTGGGGGGAATCGAACACCAACAAAACACAGCGGCATGGATTATACATTACTGGGGAAACAAGCTATCGACTTCAAACAACAGACTCCTGACAGCGAATAAAATCGAGGGAATACAACCTCTAACCCTAACAAAGAGAGCATCTTGCATAGGCCGTAACAGATTATTGATCCCAAAACAGTGAGTTCATAACTCAAGGTCGATGGCGGACAGAGAGTATCAAATTGCTGATAACGGATTACCGACTTCTGGAGGTATGGATTCGTAACAGACTTCTATGCTAGATTTTCAGAGGTATACTCATTAATGCTGAGGTAATGAGACTGTAGATACGAAGGTTGTTCAAATAAAGAAAACTGCCATTTGTTGTCGTCCAAAGAAAATACCGATAACATACAAGCTGCTCAAATAAAGAAGCTGCCGCTTGCTGTTGTCCAGAGAAAATACCAATAACATACAAGCTGCTCAAATAAAGAAGCTGCCGCTTGCTGTCGTCCAGAGAAAATACCAATAACATACAAGCTGCCCAAATAAAGAAGCTCCCACTTGTTGTCGTCCAGAGAAAATACCGATAACATACAAGCTGCTCAAATAAAGAAGCTGCCGCTTGTTGTATTCCAGAAAAGTAGTAACGTACTGATAACTCATGAAGAGTTTGCTGCTTATCGCTTTCGAAAAGACAAAATGACGCACTAGTAGCTCATGAAGAACTGCTGCTCGGCGCTTTCAAAAGAGGTAAATAACGCACTAGTAGCTCATGAAGAACTGCTGCTCGGCGCTTTCGAAAAGATAAAATGACGCACTAGTAGCTCATGAAGAACTGCTGCTCGGCGCTTTCAAAAGAGTAATGACGCACTAGTAGCTCATGAAGAACTGCTGCTCGGCGCTTTCAAAAGAGTAATGACGCACTAGTAGCTCATGAAGAACTGCTGCTCGGCGCTTTCAAAAGAGTAATGACGCACTAGTAGCTCATGAAGAACTGCTGCTCGACGCTTTCAAAAAGTAAATAACGTACAAGTTGCTCATGAAGAGCTGCCGCTTGTCGTTTTCCAACGGTGTTTATAACGCACAAGTTGCTCATGAAGAGCTGCCGCTTGTCGTTTTCCAAAAACAAACAGGAGGAAATTGCGATGATACTGGCAGAGAATAAAATCGTCGTCAAAGAGAACCCTGAATCAATCCTTCCCGAGGAGATCATATACTTAAATGTGCAAAATAAATGCACCAACCGTCTAGGTCGCAAATTCACTGGGGAACGTTAAAGAGATAGCCTATACAAGAGGCAACGACTTCATCTAGGAATAAACCAGAGAGAACACAGTCAAACAAAACTCCACCCGATGAGAAAGTAACTTAATTGGGGAATTCCTCGTATTCAGAAGTGGGCAAGGTAGGCTAAACCAAAATCATCCATGAGGATTAGCTCAGTTGGGGAATTTAGAAAGGAAGCACATTTTCTGCCTAAGCTAACCTTCTATTTGGAAAGAAAAAAAGTATGTTGTTCGAACAAACAGAGTACGACCCAAAATCAACGGCGAATGTGGATATGCATGCTGATATGAGTGTAAATGAATAAATGAATGTTATGCTGACAAAACAGACAGATGGAATATCTTGGAGATAATAAGATGTCACAGCAAAATAGATACTCGGCCAATCTTGAAAGGACGGAAGATAAACGGAATTGGAAACACAAAGCAACGTTGGAGGGTGTCACGCTACAAGGTCCAAATCTTCTGAGGAGAAAAGCAATCAAATCCAATCTTCTAACGCCAATAGATCACGGTATGAGACAAAACGTATCAAACTTCGGAGATCGCCCAACTAGAGATAGCCAAAACAATGCTCAATGGGAAAAGCTGGGGAGTCACCAAACTTAGGACCACTAGAAACACAAGTTCGCACAACCGACACCTCATGACGATTTTGAAATAAAACATGCTCATC
This sequence comes from Vicia faba, assembly GCA_948472305.1. Classification (NCBI taxonomy): domain Eukaryota; kingdom Viridiplantae; phylum Streptophyta; class Magnoliopsida; order Fabales; family Fabaceae; genus Vicia; species Vicia faba. Next base: position 99,621,930 of record OX451735.1, on the reverse strand, counting down.
ATGCAAGGATAAACTACTGTACTGCTTTGCATTTCATGCCTTGACCGTCCTCGGAACGACTGTTAATATTCCTTTCATGATTCGCGACGCATTAAAAAATAAGAATACTTTGTTTCAAATATTTCCGTAAAAATTAAAATTTTGCCCACAAAAGTTAAATGCTCAAATTTCATTAATAAGAGGTTGTTCGCTAACAATGCAGCTCCAACAGTTTACAAAAGCTTGGGGAAATAATACATGAAATAACAGGTCATACAAAAACAATGATCGCTATTCTCCCTAACAACTTTGAATTCCTGGATGTGTTCAAATGCTGAGACTGATTTGACCAGAAATTTGCCTAAGCGAAATACTTCTTGACTGCATCGGCGTTCAAGGGACGTGGGAGTTCTTCACCATCCATATTGGTGAGAATCATGGCACCTCCAGAGAAAACTTTCTTAACAACATACGGTCCTTCATAATTCGGAGCCCACTTGCCCCTTGAATCAGGTTGGAAAGATAATATTTTCTTGAGTACAAGGTCACCTTCTCTGAAATCGCGCGGTCGAACCTTCTTATCAAAAGCCTTCTTCATCCTTTGCTGGTACAACTGACCGTGACATAACGCTGTCAATCTCTTCTCTTCGATTAAATTCAACTGATCGTATCTACTTTGACACCATTCAGCCTCAGAAAGTTTAGCTTCCATCAACACTCTCAAAGACGGAATCTCAACCTCCACGGGGAGTACTGCTTCCATACCATAAACTAGGGAAAATGGGGTCGCACCTGTTGAAGTTCGAACTGAAGTACGGTATCCATGTAAAGCAAACGGAAGCATTTCATGCCAATCCTTGTAAGTTACCACCATCTTCTGGACAATCTTCTTGATGTTCTTGTTGGCAGCTTCAACATCCCCATTCATCTTCGGTCTGTAAGGAGAGGAATTATGATGTTCGATCTTGAACTCTTCACAAAGCTCCTTCATCATCTTGTTATTCAAATTCGAACCATTATCAGTGATAATCTTGCTCGGGATACCGTATCGACAAATGATCTGATTCTTGATAAATCTGACTACCACCTGTCTGGTTACATTAGCATAAGATGCTGCTTCCACCCATTTAGTAAAATAATCAATCGCTACCAAGATGAAACGATGACCATTTGAAGCTTTGGGTTCAATCATCCCAATCATATCAATGCCCCACATAGAGAAAGGCCAAGGTGAAGATATAACATTGAGGAGGGTCGGCGGCACGTGCATCTTGTCTGCATAAATCTGGCATTTATGACATTTCTTCACATACTTGCAGCAATCAGATTCCATGGTCATCCAATAGTAACCAGCTCTCAACATCTTTCTAGCCATTGCATGTCCATTGGCATGAGTGCCAAAGGATCCTTCGTGTACTTCTTGCATCAGCATGTCTGCTTCACGCCTGTCTACACATCTGAGCAAGACCATGTCATAATTCCTCTTATACAAAACTTCTTCGTTGAGAAAGAAACTGCTTGCTAATCTTCTCAACGTCTTCCTATCTTTGTTGGATGCCCCAGGCGGGTACTCTTGAGTTTGAAGAACACATTTAATGTCATAGAACCATGGTTTGTCGTCGGTGACCTCTTCTACTGAAAACACATGAGCAGGTCTGTCGAGGCGCATAACTCGGATTGTAGGCACGTCGTTCCAATCATTCACTTGAAACATTGAAGACAAAGTAGCTAAAGCATCAGCCATTTGATTCTCATCTCTAGGGATGTGATGTAATTCCACCTTGTTAAAGAAAGTTAACAACCTTCTAGCGTAGTCTCTGTAATGGATCAAACAAGGATGGCGAGTCTCCCATTCTCCTTTGATTTGATTAATCACCAATGCCGAATCTCCATAAATATCGAGAATTTTAATCCTTAGATCCACTGCTTCTTCGAGACCCATAATACATGCTTCATATTCCGCCATGTTGTTCATGCAGTCAAACTTCAATCTCGCCGTGAATGGGATATGAGTGCCTCGGGGAGTGACGATGATTGCCCCAATTCCATTCCCATAGGAATTCACAGCTCCGTGAAAAATCAAACCCCAACGGGATTCAGGATCAGGTCCTTCTTCAGGTAACGGCTCCTCACAATCCTTAGCTTTCAAGTACATAACATCTTCATCTGGGAAATCAAACTTGATGGATTGATAGTCTTCAATTGGTTGGTGAGCCAAATGATCGGCTAAAATACTCCCTTTGATCGCTTTCTGAGTGTAATACTCAATGTCATATTCGGATAACAACATCTGCCAACGGGCTATTCTTCCAGATAAGGTGGGCTTCTCAAAGATATACTTGATCGGGTCCATTTTGGAGATCAACCAAGTAGTGTGATTAATCATATACTGGCGCAGACGGCGAGCAGCCCAAGCTAAAGCACAACAGGTTTTCTCAAGCAATGAGTATCAAGACTCACAGTCTGTGAATTTCTTACTCAGATAATATACAGCATGTTCCTTCCTTCCAGTCTCATCTTGTTGACCAAGCACACATCCCATGGAGTCTTCCAATATAGTCAGGTACATAATCAAAGGTCTTCCTTCCACCGGAGGAATCAAAATGGGAGGTTCGAGCAAATATTCTTTGATGCTATCGAAAGCTCTCTGACAATCTTCTGTCCACACACATCCTTGGTTCTTCCGGAGAAGCTTAAAAATCGGCCCACAGGTAGCAGTCATATGAGATATAAATCTAGAAATATAGTTCAGTCTCCCAAGGAATCCTCTTACTTGTTTTTCCGTCTTGGGTGCGGGCATTTCCCGAATAGCTTTGACTTTATCAGGATCTACCTCAATACCTTTCTGACTGACAATGAAACCCAGAAGTATTCCAGAACGAACACCAAAAGTGCACTTGTTGGGATTCAGACGGAGTTTGTACTTCCTCAAACGCTGGAATAACTTCAACAAATGCTCCAAGTGATCTTCCTCAGTCTGTGATTTGGCAATCATGTCATCCACATACACTTCAATCTCCTTATGCATCATGTCATGGAACAAAGCAGTCATGGCCCTTTGGTATGTTGCACCAGCATTCCTCAAACCAAACAGCATAACCCGATAACAAAATGTTCCCCAAGGTGTAATGAAAGCGGTCTTCTCCATATCTTCCGGCGCCATCTTGATTTGATTATAACCAGAGAAACCATCCATGAAAGAAAAGACTTTGAACTTGGCGGTACTGTCGACCAATACGTCAATATGAGGTAATGGGAAATCATCTTTTGGACTAGCTCTATTCAGATCTCTGTAGTCTACACACATCCGAACTTTGCCATCTTTCTTTGCAACAGGCACTATATTGGCTAACCATTGAGGATAGACCGATGTAACAAGGAAACCTGCATTGATCTGCTTCTGAACCTCCTCTTTGATCTTGTAAGCCATGTCAGGACGAGTCCTTCTCAACTTCTGCTTGATTGGTGGACACTCGGGTCTCAACGGTAAACGATGCTCCACAATGTCGTTGTCCAAACCCGGCATATCTTGGTAGGACCAAGCAAACACGTCAACATACTCTTTGAGAAGCTCCACCATTTTCTCCTTAACTTCCGGGATAAGCAAAGCTCCGACTTTGACTTCCTTTCTCTCCTCTTCATCACCCAAGTTGACCAACTCTACAGGTTCTTCAAATGGTTGAATAACCTTCTCATCATGCTCAAGCAAACGGGAAATCTCAACAGGAACCTCTTCACTATCCTCTTCTTCGGCTCTGAACACAGGGAATTCAAAGTTGGGAGAGGGCATAGGATCATTGTTTTCGATGGTTAAGTCATGAAGTAATCTGCACACATGATTATGCTTTATTTTAGAAATCGATTTGTGCAGATAAAACAAGATGTTATTAATTAATTTTCATTGTTATTTCCCAGAAAAAGTGAAAAATAAAACAGCAGTGGACAAAATAACATTTTTATTCATTAAAAGGGAAATACTTGAAACAAAAAGCCCAGACATTTCTCTTTTGCCTTGGGCAGAGCAAAAGGAGTTATTTTTCATAGCCCGACACAAAATACGTTTCGCCTTGGGCAGAGCGAATTTTTAAAAGGAAATTAAACAAAACATTACTCGGAAATGTGCATAACCACAGGAACATCAACAGCTATCCAGTTTTGGCAAGCCAATCCAGGCGTCACAAACACGGGCAAATCCTCCTCGGAATCATCATCTATGATAGCATCAACCTCAGGATGCACAAACCCTGCACTTCGGAAGACCTCTTGAATCGGATGAACAACCACCTCCTTCTTGACCCTTGCAGATATTGGATGAAAACCCAAACCTTCCCCAGACTTGTTCTCGGGTAACGTCAACACCTGGCCCCATTCTTCGGCCGAACCACTTTCCACCACTCGCCGCGCATCCTCAAAAGAAGAGATGGATGCCCCTTGTTTCTTCACTGTATTCTTAGCAACAGATAGGCCCTGGAACTGGGTCCCAACATCCTCGTCAGCATCAATAAAAGAAAACGATGATAAATGGCTTACCACCATGGCCTGCTCTCCCCCAATCATCACTAGCTTCCCATGTCTTACAAACTTTAATCTCTGATGGAGCGTGGAGGTGACTGCCCCGGCATCATGGATCCAGGGACGACCCAATAAACAGCTGTAGGCAGCACGGATATCCATCACTTGGAAAGTGATTTGAAAAGTGTGGGGACCAATCACTATGGGAAGATCCACTTCACCAATAATTGTCTTCATGGAACCATCAAATGCTTTAACAATTACTCCACTAGGCCTCATAGGAGCACCTGGATATGAAAGTCGAGACAACGTGGTCTTGGGCATCACATTCAACGACGAGCCCGTATCCACCAACACGCTTGATAAGGTATCGTTTCCACAACTTACTGAAATGTGCAAAGCCATATTATGGTTTCTCCCCTCCTCTGGGAGTTCTTCATCACTGAAACCCAGATTGTTGCACGAAGTTATATTTCCCACAATCCCATCAAACTGATCAACTGTCACATCATGGTCTACGAACGCTTGGTCCAAGACCTTCATCAAAGCTTCTCTATGTGCCCCAGAATCTCTCAATAAGGCAAGCAAAGAAATCTTGGAAGGTGTTTGCAAAAGCTGGTCCACAATCTTATACTCACTTCTTTTGATAAGCTTTAGGATCTCATCCTCTTCAGGGTGAGGGATAGGTTCACTGGATCGGCCTATCTCAACTCTTGGTTCAACATTTCTTACAGGAATCTCCGCCGGTATGGGCCTCCTAACTTGAACTTCTGGTCTCCTCGACGGTACTGCGGCAAAAACACGCCCACTTCTGGTAACTCTACTCACATCGGCAATATTAACAAAAGACGGTCTGGTTGGTATGGGAACTTCTACCCCATTCTCAATCATTGTGGCGTTATACTTGTACGGCACAGCTTGGTCTGAGCTGTAAGGCACAGGGCCAGGTGGGTAAATAATCAAAGGATCAACAGACGCAGTCTGGCTGTTGTAAGCAATCTCTACTGATTCTGGAAAATTAAATTGTGGGGTGATGACATTCACTTCATCTTCAGGATTTCGGTCATAGGTAATAGTGATAATTCTCTGATCTAGCAACTTCTGAATGTCCTCCTTCACAATAGGACAATCATCCTCTCTTGAACAAAACTCACAAACGTCATAGTCATGCTGGTGCCTAACAAAGGCAAGTCTTCTCAAACTCTGATGTAACCTGATCAATGATTCTCTTATGTGCTCGACTTGAAAAACTCGGAACTTCCCCGGACAACCTTCCACCATATTCACAGAAGCTGCCCCTTGTCGAGGCAAAGGATTATCTCTAACATTTGGATTAACATCCTTAAAAGACAAGATGCCATTCTTAATTAACCTCTGCACGTCCGCCTTCAGAGCAAAGCAATTCTCAAGGTTGTGCCCCGGCGACCCTTGATGATATTCACAGAATTGATCCGCCTTGTACCACGGAGAAGCACTGTTCGGTGCGACAGGAGGAGGTTTTGTTGTGATGAGATTCTTTCTAATGAGAGCCGGGAACAATTCAGTATATGTCATAGGAATGGCATCGAACTGCGGCTTTCTGGGTTAACGGTTCTGATTGTTGAACGGATAAGCCTATTGTCGAGGCTGCTGCTGAAATGGCCGTGGTTGAGTTGGCGGGATTTGATGAGATGGGGCTATCAAAGCTGGGCGGACAGCCGGAGTGACTGCCGCAACGTGAGAGTAACCTCTCCTAGGCCTACCTGGAAACAAAGCACTGACATCCTGCTCTTTTCTTTTCGGGAAAACACTTCCAAACTTCTTCGCACTGCTAGACGGACTCCCTTCTTTAACCAAGCGCCCTTCGCGAATCCCTTCCTCTAATCGCATGCCCATGCTCACCATTTCGGTAAAGTCACTGGGTGCGCTGGCTATCATTCTCTCATAGTAAAAGGACCCTAAAGTCTTCAAAAATATCTTAGTCATCTCCTTCTCCTCAAGATGTGGATAGATTTGAGCAGCAATTTCACGCCACCTCTAGGCGTACTCCTTAAAATATTCTCGGTATCTCTGCGACATCGCCCGGAGTTGATCCCTGTCTGGCGCCATGTCAACGTTGTACTTGTACTGATGGACAAAGGCTTCACTAAGATCGTTAAAGTTGCGGATTCGAATGCTGTCTAAACCCATATACCACTTTAGAGCAGCACTCGTCAAACTGTCTTGAAAATAATGAATCAACAAATCATGATCATCGGAGTACGTAGACATCTTCCTCACGTACATCGTCAAATGACTTCTAGGACACGAATCACCCTTATATCTCTCAAAGTCTGGCACTTTGAATTTCGCTGGAATCTTGACATTCGGAACCAAACAAAGGTCATGCGTACTTTTCCCAAACAAATCCTTCCCTTTCAATGCTCTAAGCTCCTTCTGCATTTCCTGGAACTGATCCTGAAATTCTTCCATTCTATCAAAAAGACCCAAACTTTCAGCGGGCTCGGCAGGATAAACTGGTTCATTCAAGTATGGCACTGAGTGGACCACAGGAGCAACGGTCGTCATAACTGGTTGCGGAAAAGGTGTTACAGACGGAATTACTGGCGGCATGGCAGTTGTCTCTGGTTGAGGAAGAGACAATGCAGACTGAAATATAGGTTGTACGGTAGACTGATACCCCTCTGGCACAAAGTTTTAGGGCATCCCCCACGGAAAACCTTTCGGCATCTGATGTTGAAACGGAGAGTTGATTTGAGTTGCGGAGGCAGGAACTGTAACAATTTCGGAAACCACTGGAGTTGAAGTCTGAATCTCGGCAGCCGTAGTCGATGGCTGATTCTGAACAGCCACCAAACTTTCCACCAACGCTGTTAACTTTTCCATCTCGGCACGAAGTGTAGCAACTTCCCCACGAAGCTCGTGATTTTCCTGTTCCAAATCTTCCATTTTCCTCTGACGATTGGCCCGAGTGTCGTATCAGTGAGACAGCTTGACAACCTTCGGTGGAAAAAGAACAAGGATGAGACTCTAGAAAACATGTGAGGTGGAATGCGAAATGATGCATGATGGCGATGCAAATGATGACTCATTTTAAAAGTTTTTCAAGGAACTTTAGTAACTTTGCATACATCAATGGTAAAGGAATTTAGAACAACAAAACTCAATCCGTTAATCGAAAGCGATAAATTACAACTTTTAATTTGAAATAGTAAACTATAACCTTGGGATAACAAATCCACTAATGAAAGCAATAAATTACAACCTCGCAACCATAATCAAGTGATAAATTACATTTTTAAAACATGAAAGCAGTAAATTACAACTTGGAGCATGAAGCCCAAAATAAGACAATAAATTACAACTTCGGAGCATGAAGCCCTTAATAAAACAATAAATTACAACTTCGGAGCATGAAGCCCAAAATAAGACAATAAATTACAACTTCGGAGCATGAAGCCCTTAATAAAACAATAAATTACAACTTCGGAGCATGAAGCCCTTTTACACAATTTTACAAAGTGACATCAATAAAACAAACTAAAGCTAAAGCTCACTCGGAATCTTCAGATGACGGACCAAACACCAGCTGTAATCGGAGCTTCTTGATCTTTTCTTCGTAAAAGTCTTCCATATCCTTCTTTTCCGCTATCAGTCGATCGATGATTTCTTCCTGCGGATTAGGAACGAGAGCCACGCTTACCGAACCTTCCCTTTTTCTTTTCCTTTCACTCGCGTACTTCTTCAGCAAGGCATCTTTCTGACGAAGCTTCTCATCGTGGTCAACGAACCGGCCGTCTTGAATAAGCAACAACTCCTTCTTTTCTTTCAGCTATCGAGTCAGGACTCGATTCTCATATTCGGACATATGGTACTTTTCCTTCCAAGCATCCCTTTCGGACTTCATCCTAGCCAGGTTTCCTTGATATTCTCCTACATCCGCGATAGGGATAACAACTGATGATGGTGCGATGGCAGGGAATAAAGGTTTCTCAAGTTTATATGGCATCTTGAGAGCACAAGCCCTAGCACGGACCCACTGCAGGTAAGGTTCCAAAGAGACGGCACCCCTATGTCCCAGCATATCTCTCCCTTTCTTGTGGATATGGCGCCAAGCTCCTTCAATCTCCCTCTTAGCGGCCTGATGGTCTTGTCCTTCCTGAAGAAAGAAACCACTCACATGGATACTGTTCGGCTTATCTCTCATCGGGTACCCGAACTGACGACGCGCTAGAATAGGGTTGTAGTTGATTCCACCCCTCGTACCAAGAAGAGGTACGTTGGGAAAAGCACCACAGCTGTCAATGATCTCCACGTCATGGTAAACTCGATTGTACCAGTCAATATCGAAATGAGTGAGAGCCATAATCTTTGGCGCCCAACGCGGTTCCCTCTCGAGATCCCAGAAAGCATCGGACCCAGGTAAATGCGAGACGTACCACTGATACAGCAACGGCACACAACAGATAATCATCCCTCCTTGATAAGAGTTTCGAAGATGGATAGAGTAATACGTGTCCCCTAGCAGCGTAGGAATCGGATTTCCAATCAGGAAAATTCTGATGGCATTGACATCCACAAATTTATCAATGTTAGGGAATAAGAAAAGACCATACGCGAGTAAAGCAAACACGTCCTCGAAGGCAACGGTATCCTTTGTATCAGCAAAGTAACGAGCTTTCTTCAACAGAAACTGCGCTGGCAAACCCTGGATTCCTCCTTTCGTAGTCATATTCTCCTCTATCTCTAACTTCTTCAGGTGGGTGATGGTTGCTATCTCGTGGGATTTAAGCTCCTCTTCTAATCCGGAAAAAGGAACACGGTCGGCGATCGGCAAACCAAGAATATAGGAGTACTCCTCTAAAGTAGGCATCAGCTGGTAATCAGGAAAGGTGAAACATCGGTACAGGGGATCATAAAACTGAACCAACGTGTTGAGGATGCCTTTCTTCATCTTGCGCTTCATGAGCGGTACGATGGACCCATATTTCTTCTGAAAATCTGTCGGACTCTCTATCTTCGGAATCAAACTCTTCAATTCTTCAATCTCGGGCTCCTTGAAGCTAAAGCTTCGAGTATTTCTCCTTCCAAGTTCCATAGTACCCTGAGACGTTTGCAAAAATCATTCCAAAGTTCCTTGAAAAACGAGTTTTTCACAAAGATGTTGATGAATGCATGAATGAATGATAATGCAACAGTCACACACAAGTTTGCAAACATGGGGTTTAAAGGTTCAACGTTCAGCATGGAGTCGAGGGTAAAGCCCACCCAAAGGTACGTACTAACGTTTCGATCACACCTGTAAGACAAGGTTCTAAGAGTTCCCAGAGTCTACATCCCTCTTTCGGATATTACCAACGTCTTGATTACTCAATAATTAGCAATATTCTCAAGAGAAACTCGTCCGAGCGTAGCATCGCGTGACAATTACTTCCGAATTACTCCGTTATAGTCTTCGCGCTACACCTAAAAAGGCCAAGATGGGTTGGGGTTCTACGGTCCTCAACTTCTCGGGCTCCTAGGTAGAAAATAATAATGTCTTCCTGATTACTCGGTAAATAAATATTAAGTTCAAGAGGGCCTTCCATTGAGTGGGGGATCTCATGCCTCCTTCTTCGGGATTACTCCCTCAAAGTTAACATGACTATACCGCCCGTCCTATTCCTTAAGTGTTACTTAATCCGGGTATAGGATTCGTCCTTTGCAAAAAAACCCAAACACCCCAAATTTAAACACGTAATCAAGCAAATCAAATAATAGTAAACAGATAAAATAAATTAGGCTTAACCCACTTAGGGATGGACCAGCAAGAGGTCAATCTTTCCCCAGCAGAGTCGCCAATTCTGTAGCGATAAAAAATGTAGCGGGGTAAATCGGAGATCGAATTATTGATTAATTCGTCTCACAAAAGCAAGAGTCGCCACCGCGCTTTATTATTTCCAAAGGAAAAGGGAAAAGAGCGAAATAAAACCCTAAGTATGCAATGTAAATAATAATAAAATACAAAGCGTTTTTGAAAAGAGATCTTATGGTTCGGGGGTTGGTTATACAGTGGGAAGGTACTAGCACCCAATGCATCTATAGTACTCTATAGGAACCTTTTGAAATATCTGTTTTTTATTCAAAATTGATTGCTTGATTGAAAATAAATCGTTTTGGTCGAAAAGGGGTACGGACGGGTTTTTTGAAGTCGCGACGACCTAATGTCGAAGTTTTTGCTCAAAGGGGCACAAATTTTGAAAAGGGTGAATATTTGAGGAAAAATTATCCTAAGTTTTAATGAAATGCGAAAATTAGTGCAGTTAGACTTGAAGACATGAAGTCAACAAATTTACTGTTTTTTCCTTTGGATTTAAGCATAAACCGAATAAACAAATAAGTACACGGACAAAATATGCGAATAACGATTAAATAACGATAATCTAAATGATGGAATAAATGATGCGAATAATGCGTTTTTTATGATTTTTGGTTTAATGTTAACGGGAAGAAAGTATTTTAAATTTTTACGCATTTTTTGATAAGGATAAAACAAAAGAATTATTTAACGAGGACGTGACGTTTTTTAATTTTAAGTTATTAAGCTTCTTGATATATTTTGATATTAATATTAATAAGACGAGAAAATAAAATATTTTTTAGTTTTTCTATTTTTTATGCCTTTTATTATAAAAAAGTATTACTTTAAGAACTCTTTAATGATTAAATTAAAACTCAATACTACTAACTTAAATCTAATTTTTAAAAAGATACTAAGATTATTAAATTAAATCCTGAAAGTTTAAATTAATAAAATGGTCCATTATAAAAAAATGGTTTTAAATCACATCTCTTATTTTGATTAACTAGATTAAAACTTAAACTAATAAGATTCTAAGGGGGGGTAATCAAATAGAGAGAAATGTATTAAAAGGAGGTGAATTGATAAGTCAGAATGGGCTAAAAGATTGGGATAAGGCCCAAGGCAAAAAAATTGAAGACAGGGGGGGGTGCACAAAGGAGTCGTGGGCTTAAGCTGGGAAATAAGGGGTGAGGCCCAATAGTTAACACAACATTAGGGTTAATTCGTTTTTACAAGAGATTAGGGTTTTGTGTTATGAGGCAGAAACGGCGCGCCTCTCTTCTTCACGATCTTCTTCTTCGCCTCTTCTTCTTCGCTCTCGCCTCTGAGCTTGATGCTTCTCCTTGCTATGGCCACCCACTCCGGCCCTTCTTCCCTCCACCGAACGAGAAACGGGACGACTATGGATTCGGTAAGAACGCGTTTGATTTGTTAACACTCGATTCGGTTTTTTTGCATGTTGATTCTACGATTTATGTTATGTTTGATCTTGATTCTTATATTTGGTTGTTAATGCTTAATTGAGGACGTTCAAAGAGATAAAAGAAGAGAAGAGATCGTTACCTAGGTGGAGACGGAGGAAGAGGCTAGGGGCGACGGAGGCCAGTCGGTGAGGAGAGGGGAAGCAAGCCCGTTACGGTGACCGGTATTACGCGATTTTCTTCTTCTTGTTTGCTGCCACTGTGTTGTGATGCTTTTTCTTGTTGAAACTGTACTGTACTCCTTCCTCTTCGTTTTCCTTCGTATTGTGCTTTGTTGTCCTTCTTCTTCTTTGAACGTAATGCTGGATGATGATTCTGTTTTTCTTCTCTTCTTTGAACGTGATACTTCACTTGGTTTTCCTTCTTCTTCTTCGTGTTGAAACTGTTAGATTCTGTTGGCCTGAATAATTTTTGGAATGATGTTGGCTTGAGTAATTGCTTTGAAAGGCCAATGATGTTGATACTGAGGCCTAGCCTGTTGCCTTAGAAATCAGTTCTGGCTTGGGTCGTTTCAAGCTTTTGGATTGATGAAGTTCAAGCTTGAATAACAGTTTGACTTAGTGATGAATGTAGGGATTTCGTGTGGTTTGGACAGATTGATGGAAATTGGGGCAGAAGTTTGCTAGGCCATATCGATGGTGGTTTTAACTGGTTTTCTGTGAGATTATTTTTTGATATTTTCTTGATGACAGGATGATGATGTTGGCTTTAATGGCTCAATCAATTTGCAAAGTTTTGGCCATAAGGTTGAAATGGTTTTTTGACAGTATATGTGATTATGCAGGTTTGCTAGCTTTGTGTGTTTTTTCTTTGATGACTATATTTCTCAGTGTTCCTTCAAGGCTTGTATATCTGATGTGGTGTTGGTTTTCTTTTTGGTTGTTATAACAATTTCCCTCTTCCCCTTTTCGCTACAGGCTGGAAATTTTGAAATATGCTTGGGATCTATTGGGCATTCTGCACTACTGTCCCTCCAATTTGTTTCTATTCTTCTTTTGTGTTATTATCTCTACTGGCTATATTTTAGTTTGTCTTGTATATCCTCTTTCTGCTTATGCCAAGCCTGTATAACCCACACTTCTCCCTCTCTTTTTCTCTCAGTATGGCTTTGATAAAAGAGTGATAAGCTGTACTTTTTTTCTGAAACTGCAATGGCCAGAAAATGATGAAAAATGGAATTTTTATATTGCTTGCATAGGTGGTTAAACTGCATGTTTTCCTCTAATACAAAACTTGTTTTGTTTCTCTGCTGTGTGGGCATTGGTTTACGTAGCATGCTTGCATATGTAGAAAATGCATGGGTTTTGTATGCTTATGCTGTATGTTTTTGAAATTGCATTTTGGATTTTGAAAAATGTAATTAATTTAAACATGCAATTTTTGGAAAACATAAACTTGTGCATTTATTTTACAATTCCTTTCTTTTTTGTGAACCGGGAGCAATCCCGTGATTTGCAAAAAAGAGTAACTGATTCCGGCCATTGCATTTAATGATGAAACTTTAATAATTTCGCTTTTTAATCATTTATTCGAATTCTAATCTCTTTTTTAATTTTGCAGGTAACATTAAGTGAGCGGACAAAACGCATTGGATCTGAAGTTTTAGAATTAGGATAGATTAGTTTTTTTTTTATTTCATTTTAGTTTTTGTAAATTTATTATTGTAATTTATTGTAATAGATACAATGTTTACATAATAACTGTACAATCAGAAAAATGAATAATAAAAAACGCTATTTGCCAATTAAATTCTTCTTTCCCTTTAATTATTTATTTATCGTTTACAATTCTCCAAACGAATAATAATTGAAAACAAATTTCAATTACCTACATTCAAAATAATAAACAGATAAATAAATAATTATCGTTGATCAACTAATATCTTCAATTATTTAATTCATCATTCATAACTAAATTATAATAATTAAAACAGGGTTTCAATTATTTAACTTAGAATGACAAATGATTAAACAATCGTTATTGACCAATGAACTTTTTCCGAATGCTTATTATATTATTCATAAACCTTTAAATTATGTAATAACTAAGAATAAATTCCAGTTACTTAAATTTAAGATAATGAGTAATAAATAAATACTGTCCGCACAATTAATGCGCCTCTTCTCTGATGTTCATTTTATTATCTATACATCTTTAAACTACATAATAATCGAAAATGAATTTCAATTATTTAAATTTTAGATGATAAATAATTAATAAACATCATTTTAGCACGAATCGATTAAATGATTTAATGTTCAGCATAAATAGCTCTTGGCCAGAAAAAGTTATGAATTTTAAAATCGATGGATCAAAACAAATGTAATGTAATAATGCAGGTAAGAGACGATATCTTAGGTCAAAATTTGGGGTACAACAAAAATCAATTGGGATAATGAGACTCCTCAGATCAACATCGAGAGAATGGACGAACCATCTTACTGTCACGAGGTCGATACTGATGAAGTAGTGGACAAGCCTTAGTTCCATGAAATTAAGAGATACCTCGAGGCCCAAGAGTATCTGGAAGGAGCTTCAGTCAACGGCAAGAAATTATTGAGAAGATTCTCTGCTAAGTTCTTCCTCATTAATGGCATTCTCTACAAGCGCAACCGTGACTCTAATTTTCTTCGTTGCATAGACAAGAGTGAGGCAGACAAGATCATGGATGATCTACAAGAAGGCACTTTTGGCACTCATTCCAATGGGCACATGATGGCTAAAAATATCCTACGGGAAGGGTACTACTGGTCTACCATGGAAGCAGATTGTCATCAGCATTCACGAACCTGTCACAAGTGTCAGATCTATGCTGACAAAGTACATGTGCCTCCAGTTCCTCTAAATGTCCTAACTGCTCCTTTTCCATTCGCGATGTGGGGCATTGACATGATTGGAGAATTCAAACCTACAACTTCTAATGGACACCGCTTCATCTTGGTTACCATTGACTACTTCACGAAATGGGTTAAGGCAACATCCTTTGCTTCTGTCACCAAGAATGATGTGGCCCGATTCATCAAGTAGAACCTTATATATCGATAAGGTATTCCAGAAATTATCATCATAAATAATGGTACAAATCTCAACAATACTATGATCACTGCACTATGTGCGTAATTCAAGATCCAACATCATAACTCTTCCCCTTACCAGCCAAAGATGAATGGCGTTGTAGAAGCCGCTAATAAAAACATCAAGAAGATCATACAAAAAATGACAATAACATACAAGGACTGGCATGAGATGTTACCATTCACTCTCCACGGTTACTGTACCACGATGCGCACGCCAACAGGGGCAACTCCTTTCTCTTTGGTATACGGTATGGAAGATGTCCTACCAATTGAAGTCCAAATACCTTCCCTGAGAATCATAAGAGATACAATGTTGAATGAAGATGAATGGATTCAAAATCGACTTGACCAGTTGAACTTGATTGATGAGAAGAGGCTTATGGTTGTCTATCATGGTCAGATGTACCAAAAACGTATGATCAAAGCTTTTAACAAGAAGGTCATACGTCAGGTATATCGGGTTGGTGACTTGGTAATCAAACATATCATATGGCCACAAGGTGATCCCAGGGGAAAATGGGCTCCCACATATGAAGGACTGTTTATGATCAAAAGCACATTCTCTGGTGGAGCAATGATCTTAACCACTATGGATGGCGATGACCTTCCACATCCTGTAAACGCGGACATAGTAAAAAGATACCACACATGAATAAAGACCCGCTAGGTCGCTGGCCTAGGAAAAAATTAGGGCATCCCGACTAACCAAAAGGTTTCGGGGAAAAATTAGGGATAAAATACAAACAAATATGTACACCCGGCAAGCTGAAAACCCGAAAGGACGGCTTGGGAAAAAAAGGGTATCCCGGTGGACTGAAAACCCGAAAGGGCGGTCCAATCAAAAGTTACTTTGTTGGTATTTATGATTGATTATCTGTGAATCATAAATTGTTGAGCAATGTTGTATAAGTAAACATGTGAATTGGATTGAATAATGTTGAATACACGAATATATGAAGTGTGATGAATTCAATTGATGTATGTATGTTATTCACTACTTATTATTATATATTTTTATAACGATGTCAATTCTCACTCTTCTGTTGAAATGATGTTTTATACAACATCGCTCAGGTACCGAAGATAGTGGTGCTTCATGAAAGGATTAGTTGGAGGAGTTAGTTCTTTGTGTATACATATTTAGGTAGTAAGTCATGCTCTGGTTATTTAACACTGGGAAACGTTTAAACTCATATTGTTTTAAGAGATGTTTGCTATACTCTCTATTATTTAATATTATATTTAAGATTATGTGATGAGTGGCCTTCAGTGCCTAATGTTATAATACATTATTTCTATTATGAGATTCAATTATTAATATCATTTTGAAAAGAGAATTATTTCACTGTGATATGCATATATGTTACTATATGGAACATGCTTTTAAATGTGTGTTATAAGTATGATCGATATATTTGTGTTGGTTTTAAAATACATGTGACGTCCTCTTTTGATATGCATGATAATTTTACTCTGATTATGATATATTATTGCGCGAGGGTTTAGGGGATGTTAAATTAGTGGTATTAGAGCCTGGTTATTAATGTGTTTATTTTCTTTTGTATTCGATATGTGTATATGACACAATTAATACTGTTTGTCTGATGAGAATTGTTGGTTGATTTGAAATCTCAGGACAGTGGTTGTAGGAAGGAATTACGATGTTATTGCCGAAGCATTGGCGATGTTGGCTGGTGCGATTGGACAAGTTCCGAATTTGAATGTTGGTAGAATGGGTGATGATGAATCCCGTGCTTTAGGGATGTTTCAGAGGAACAATCCTCCAATCTTTAAGGGAGCTCATGAACCTAACAAAGCACAAGTATGGCTGAAAGAAATTGAGAAGATTTTTTGAGTCATGAATTGTTCGGATGCATAGAAGGTGCAGTTTGACACCCATATGCTTGAGAAGGAATCTGAGGATGGATGAGGTAACACTTTTTAGAGGTTTGATGAAGATGAGAATTAGTTTACAAGGGCACTTTTAGAGATTAAGTTGGAAGAAGGAGATTGAGTTTCTTGAGCTGAAGTAGGGTAATGGAATTATGGCTGAGTAAGCTTCAAGTTCGAGGAGTTGATTTTGTTTTTTCCTCATTACAATATTGCTAATGCTGAGAGATATAGGTGTCTTAAATTTTGTGAATGATTTGAGACCTAAGTTCAAGAAAGCTATGGGTTATCACTAGATTAGGCAATTTTCTGAGCTGGTTAACAAGAGTAGGATCTATGATGAGGATAGTAGAGATAATGCTGCTCACTATAAGTCTTTAAATGATAAGAAAGGAATGAACCATTTCAGAGGAAAGTCGTATGTGACTCCTGTTGATAAGGGGAAACAGAAAACTGGTTGTGACAGGAAGCCGAGTGGGGGAAGAGCTCATACTCTGGTTAGGTGCTACAAGTGTGGTGTCGAAGTACATCACGCTCCTGAGCGCACAAGTGTTGACGTAAAGTGTTTCAAATGTGGCAATCTAGGTCACAAAGCTTATGATTGCAAAGGAGGTGCGAGTGTGACTTGCTACAACTGCAAAGGAGAGGGCTAGAGGGAAAGTGTTTTCTCTTTGGTTCTGCATCTTCTACTGAGGATAGACTAATCTGAGTTACGTCCTTTATTAATGGTACACCTTTGATTGCTATTTCGATACTAGCGCGACACATTCTTTCATTTCTTTGAATTCTGTTAAGAAATTGAATCTTGAGTTATCTGATATGTGTGGAAGTATGGTTATTGATACTCCTGCTATGGATTCGGTGAATACTTCCATTAGATCAACTTAATGTTATTCTTGGGATGAATTGGTAGAAATACAACCATGTTTATATCATCTATTTTGACTAGACAATTATCTTTCTTGATTCTTATTTTGAGAGAGATTTGTTTATGCCGGCCAAGCAAGTGAATAAGTCTGTGCGGGATGGTGTTGTGTGTCGCTCTGTATGCGTAAGCGGTAAAAATTTGAGACTAAGCCATTAAATGACTTAACTCACACAATGAAGTTGCCACCGCACTTTATTGTTTCCAAAGGGAAAATGGGAAAAGAGCGAATAAAACCCAAGATGAAATAAGAAATCAGAGATCGAGTTACGAGGGTCAGTTATAAAAAGGGAAGATATTAACACCTTAAGCATCTATGATACTCCGCATGATCCACTTTGTTTGTTCTAAATAAGGGAGTGTGTTATTTAAGGCTTAAACTTGCTAAAGGGGAAGAAATGAATTGAATATTTACAAATAAAAGAATTTTTTTTTATTATTGCACCCGCCGCGGTTGGGAACTTTTGTGCCTACGTATCCCCTTCGTGCAATAAGGGAACAAGGCACTCGTAGTTCTTCTCAAAGAGAACAAAAACTGATGTGTTGATTGATTTTAAATGAAGAGACAAGTCACCATTTTTAAGGAGAAGACTCATTTAAACGTCCACAAGGTATAAGAAAGAAGGATAACACACCAACATGAGGGAGGTTTTGAGAACACCTCTAGTACTCAAGCGGAAAAGTTGACAACCATGGGGATAGAGGAATAACATCTCGATTATAAATGAATCATGTCTAATCTGGAAAAAAGTTTTAAAGAGAAAAGGTGCTCGAGCACATGAAAACGTTTGAATGAGGTTGAATGTTTTTTAGTCTTTTTAAAAAGGTTAGAATATGCTTATGTGGTTTAGCATTTACTAAGAAAACAAGTCGCTTGACAAAGTCAATGTTTATTATGAAAGCGGTTAAAGTTAGAAAACAAAGAAAGTTTTGAAAAAGTTAAGAAGGTTTTGAAAATTGAAGAATGAGGTAAGAGATGAAGAGAGTATCCTATGTACAGGAAAGTACAAGGTCGGTAAGGAACGATCTAACCAAACAGAAGCTCATACTTGATATAAAGACATCAATATAGTGTTCCCATCCCTTTGGATTTAAAACCACAAGCAGATAAATAATCAAGAGTATACCAAACCCCAGGTGAAAATAAATCCCAGACAGACAATATCAGAGAAACCCAATGCGTCAGATAATACTCAAAGCAACAGATAAAGCGCATCAGGTGAAAATAAATCACAAGTCGGGAAATTGCACCGGGTAAGCTCAAAGTATCAGATAAAGCGTAAAGTACCATCAATATATCGAATAAAAGTCAATGTTTCAGACAGACGAAATCAGTATAGTGGATAAGAAATCCTGACATCTCAATGTGAAATAAAGAATCAATTTGAGTGGCTTATAAACCTGTATCAAAGCTAAAATGAAACAAATGAAATATGAAATGAATGCTTAATTAATTAACTTAAAAGTTGATTAAGTTAATTAATTAAGTTAAGAAAAAGTAATTAGCTGAAACTAATTAATTTTTAATAACGAAATTAAATAACTAAATCGACTTTTAGTTAATTAACTAAAAGCAAGTAGCGCTTAAGATGAAGTGACCACTTGGGTCACTTTAAAGCCACACAAATCATAAACAAAGTTAATAATCACAATTGAATTGAAAATCAAATGAAACTTGCATGAATGTAACATGAACAAATGAATATTTCTCAATTAAGAACCAAGAAAACAAGTTAATATTCAATGTAAATGGCAAAAATCAGTATTGCAGTTACCATGCTAACCACACTTCAAGTCAAGCAAACACACTGGTAAACATTATTTTCAATCACAAATAAAACGAGAGTCAAAAACTCATGCTATTATCAATGGCAAGCTCAAAAAACCAACAAAGCATGCATGGTTCTAAACACATTCAATCAAGTAAACTCAAGAATAATCATGATTTTCAAAATACAAATGAAACAAAAACCAAAAATTCACGTTGTGATATGAAAAATCGAGTTCAAAATAAGCTTCAAACTACTAAACCAAAATCTAACACAATTACGAACCGAAATTTTCAGAGTTTACCACATATTCTGCTACAGCATAACATAATTAATTAATTCATCAAATTGTTATTCTCACAGCATCACAGTGGAAAAAAGGTATCGAAATCTCGCGGTGTTGGACGGAAACTGCGGTAGCTGCAATGTGTCAAACGAACTGCTTGACGAAAATTCGCGGTGAGCTGAGATGGATGATATATGCTGAAAATAGCTGAGAAAGACGGAGGAGTTGAAGCACAATGATCAGCGATGGTTGATGGTGTGGTTGTGGAAAGTATGAACCGGTGATGAAGATGTGAACGGTGGAAGATTTGAGTAAATTGCGCGGAGGAGTATGTGAAGTAGAAGGAAGGTTCGTACAGAGAAGGGTGTGGATGTGAGGTTGAGATATTTATTTCAAATTAAAAATTAAACTAAAAATTAAACAATAATAAAAACAATGAAATTAAACTATTAAACCAAATATATTTTTATGGATTTTTCTAAGTATATTTAAAACTAAAAATCTAATTTAAAAGATGAATATATACATTTTTTTTTATATTTGCTTAATTATAAAATAAAGAAAAAAATAAAATCTAAGAAAAAAATGGAAAAATATTGAAATTGAGATAAAAGGATGCAAAATGCGCGCAAAATATAACGATGCGAATGAAAATGATTTTTGGATATAAATAAATGCGAATGAGAAAACTCAGGGCAAAATTTGGGATGCAACAGTTTCCCCTATTTAAATATCTTCAACCAGATGATATGAAGTTGATTAGACTTCATATGATCGTAGTGGGAGATAATTAAATATCAAAGAAACTAAAATTTTGCCCTGATATACAATGTGTATGAGATAAATAAAATGTGGCGAGAATGTAATGGAGGCATGACTTATATATATATATATATATATATATATATATATATATATATATATATATATATATATATATATATATATTGAATGATGTATGATATGAGACAAACTTTGTGGGAAAGACTCGAAACTGGATATTTGTTGAGGTGATAAGAATATCCATCAATACTTGAAAAGACGGAGACAACATCCTAAAAAGGCAAGTAGCGACATCCAAGAATGGCATTAAATGAGGCGAGAATCTCTCTGAAAAATACATTAAAAATAACTTTGAAGATACATTAGAGTCATCCAGGATTGGCACTGGACGAACAACACCACGGCATTCAATAACCTGCTTTGGAAAAAGGAAGAAATTCTCTGGAAAATACATCATAAACATCTAGAAGAGTAATAGATGTGGAGTGAAACCAAATCTAAAGATACATCAGAGTCATCCAGAATAACGCTAGACGAAAAAGAGCCACGACATCAGCTAGTGTACTAATGAAGGGAAAGACTCTCTGGAAAATATATTAGAAACATCTAGAAAAAACATTAGATGCAGAATGAGATCAAATCTGAAGATACATCAGAGCCATCTAGGAAATACACTGGATGGAAAAGAGCCACGACATCAACTAGTGTACTAATGAAGGGAGAGACTCTCTGGAAAATACATCATAAACATCTAGAAGAAATATTAGATGCGGAATGAGACCAAATTTGAAGATACATCAGAGTCATCCAGTAATAATGTTGGATGGAAAAGAACCACAATATCCAATGTTTTGCTTTGGATGAAGGGAAAAATCACGATATCCAAGAATGGTATTGAATAAAGTGAGAAACAAACTTTCATGAGTATCACTGGGGAGAAAAGAGACATACATCCAGGAATATCACTAGGGAGAAAAGAGACAGATATCAAGGAATAACACCGAGGAGAAAAGAGACAAACATCCAGGAATAGCACTGGAGTGCAACGACATATATTTATTTTAGTAGGTGCCAAGCAGGTGGGACTTTGACCACGAGGTAAGATGTTGATAGTAACAGGACCTCGAGAGATGCACATGACCATGAAACACTCTTCGAGCTATGCATGATATATGTATTTTTCTATGCATGATATATGAATGATCTATACATGTAATATAGATGTTATGACAATGGAGCTTGAGTCTTTTTTGGAAGTAAGATTGGCAGTCTGATTCCTCAACATGGAGAACAATGCCAAATCTGCTTGGATAGAAGAATTCTTGAGAAACACTTCTATCACGCTTGTAAATTGTATCAGGCTGATGATCCTTTGAGGAAGGACATGAAGAGCCACTTGGGGATTGCCCCCGATTAGCTGACTCTTGAGGATAAATTGATCATGGCTTCAGTCTGGCTAATTCCAGGAAGAAACTAATCATGGTTTCAGTTCTTGAAATGACTGTTGGAAATAAATTGATCATGACTCCAGTTCTGAAAATGACTGAGGGAAAGGATCACCCCAATTTGAGTTTTGAAAGAAATCTTCTGGTTAACCAATTCTAAGAGTAACTTGCACTAAGAAACAAATTTTGAACTGATTCACAACAGGATCTGGAAGATACTTACCCCTGATAAGATCACTGACCAAGTTTCTTGGCTGTTTGAAATTCCTAGATGAGGAAAGCTTATTTGCAAGAAAAATTGTTCATTCACACATAGTAATTTTAATGCAAAGTTCATGCGGACATTTTGAAATCAAAATCATTTTTGGAATGATGTTCTTGAAAAGTGAATCACTGGTCAAAACACAATGATTTAGACATTCAAAGAGAAAAAAGTATGATACCAAGACAAATGGTTTGCAAAAGATCTTAGGAGTCAATTTACGTAAACTTATTGTAGTTTGCTTTCAAAAGAAACCTAACTTCAATTAGGTCTTTTGAGGGTTGTAACGTGGCATGATTCACGGTTTATGAAATAAAGGATAAAGGCTCAAAGTTTATTTGTACCCAACCCAATTTTTGTGATGATCTTCAGTCCTACGTTTAGTTAACTCATACTTATGCATTCAGGTTCCAAGATATTTTGGAATTGCAGCATTGATGATAATAATGATGATGGATCAGAAACCAATGGATTTTTAAGAAGGCCGCCACTTATTCTTACAATATTTTGTTGTTTTTATTGAGGACTTTTGTCATTCTTTTGAATTTATTATCCCTAACTTTTTATTGAACTGTTTCATTTGAGATTACAGTCAGCGGGATGTCCCAATTTTTCCTAAGTCTCCTTCATATGTATTGAATTAGCGGGCTTTTTCTTTTTACTTTACTTTTCATTTCATTATTTTCCTTTTGGAAAGATAGTGACTATCTGGCTTAATGATTATGTAGAACCATCATTGTCACTTTTGATTTGGAGGATATCTTCAAAACTTCACTGATGTTTGCAAAGGAAAGCTTGATTACAACCCTTATTGAAAGGTGTCTTATGATTTCTCTCGTATTTGAATGCACATCCAAATTAACTAAGAACTACCCTGTCCCAGGTTAAGATTGCGGGTTTTTTCGTATAGAAAGAAACTACAACTTAAGGGCTCAAAGGGTTGACAAGGGATTAAGTTCGTTATTTCTCCAGTGTTTAGGAATTGAAACAATGCCTTACATCATCAGTAGAGTTTTATTTGAAATCATACCAACAATAATTATGGGTATTTCGTTTTCATCATCCTCCCTCCAATCTTTGCACAAACAAAAGTTTGATAAAGAAAGTAAACAAGAGGTATTTTTGAAAGCAGTAAATGAAAATAATTTGAATCAAAACATTGGAATTCTAATTTCATTAAAGTTAACATGAAAGTACAAAAAAAGTTTGAAATAAACAATTTAACACAAATTAAAGGAAAATGAAACAGGAAGAAACATGGCTTGGTGACTAATCAGCAACAAAGATGAGTTGTCCTGTCTAAAACACTAGATTTAGGAGGAAAGTTTGAATTTGACTGAAGCTTCACTTGTCATGGAAAAGGATTGTTGACAAAATTTTGGAGTAGAAGCTTCAAAATTTATCATCTGCCCTCTGACCAACTCTTGCACTCTAGACTTCAACATATAACAATGTTCTAAATCATGACCAGCATCTCCCTGATAGAACTCACAGTGAAGGTCATAACTGAATCCGATTGGAAGGGGATCTGGAGGAGTTAAAGACATTGTTGTGATCAAACCTAGCTGAAACAAAATAGGATATAGTTAAGTATAAGTCATTGGAATATGGTCAAACTGTGCCCTAGTCCTTGCATTACAGTTCTGATTTTGTTCAACAACCTGACGTTGAGGAACCTAAACTGGTTGAGCATTGACCACAGGAGCAATAACAATTATTTATGGTTAATTATAGTACTGAGGCCTGCGGTGAGTTCTTATTCTCTCGTTGGAAACAACATTGGTTGCACCCTCTTTCTTCTTATGGAAGTTCCCAAAGTATTTTTTCGCCCCATTAGAGGTTTCACCAGCAACATTCACTTTTCCCTTCTTGATTACTTCTTCTAATCTCTAGCCGATAGTCACCAAGTTAGCAAAACTAGAAGACACACTTCCAATCATCTTTTCCCAGGAAAAAAAGGAGTAAGAGTATCCATGAATAAACTAATCATCTCTTTCTCTACCTAAGGTGGTTCTATAAGAGAAGCCAACTCTCTCTAACGCTGAGCATATTCTTTGAAAGACTCCTTTTCATTTTGAGACATGTTCTGCAATTGACGGAGATCAGGTGCCATGTTTAGGTTGTACCTATATTGTTTCATAAAAGCATCAGTCAAGTCCCAAAAGCACGGGATGAGACCTTTCTCAAGACCTATATACCACTTCAAAGAAGCTCCACTCAGGCTATTCTGGAAACAGTGAATAAGAAGCTTGTCATTCTTTGTGCAAGCATGCATCTTTCGATAGTACATTACCAAATGGATTCTTGGACAGGTATTCCCCTTGTACTTTTCAAAGTCTGGAGTTTTAAACTTGGAAGGCATAACCAGATCAAAAACTAGGCACATTTTCTCGGTAGCAATACCAAAGCCATCGTTGCCTTCCATAGCTCTTAGACTTCTTTCTAAAGTCTGGTATTTCTTGCGGAATTCTTCAACCTCACCAGCTTCTCCTTGGCTTCCACTCTGAGAACCAACATCGGGATATTCAAAGAGAGGATTTCCATATGCAGTTTGTGCAACATGATGCACAAAAGGTTGATAAGGAGTAGTATGAATGATTGGTTGAGTCTGAGTAGTCAAGGGAACTTGAACAATATGCTGAATAGACCGGCCTATCCTTGGAGAAACTCGAGTGGAGGAGAAAAGTTAGGTGGCACTCCAAATTCTGGCCAAGTAGTAACCAGCTTCTAAGAAGGTTGAGGATCAACAACAACAATTGAGTCTTCAGAAATCACAGTCCTCTGAGGCGGTTCTCCTCTAGCAATCAACACCTGCATAATTTTAGTAAGTTTTTCCATGACTGACTTCAACTTATTGATTTCCATTCTAACCTCCATGTTTTTTGTTCTTAGTTTTCCATTCTCAATATGACGTTAGCTCTAGTTCCATACTTGTGTTGAGGAAACATCTTGTCGGTAGGTAGACAACTGTGGATAAAGAGACAACTAAGAATAAGATCTTAGGAAATATGGATGTATGTGTGAAAGATGCAGAGAATGCAAATGATATGCAATGTTATGAAATGCACAAAACTGTAACAAGATCACATGTTCAAAGGTTCGACACCAAATCAAAACACAAAGGAACCAAGTACTATGAGAATTAGCATATGTACCTGTAGCGGTAGAAATGTTTAAGACTAAGTCATTGGATTGACTAGACTATATACAAATCAAAATAAAAATCGTCACTGCGCTTTATTGTTTCCAACTGAATGGGGAAAGAGCGAATACCCCAAAAAGAGGGGGAAAGATTCAAGGTAAGGGGGTTGGTTATGCAAAGGGAAGGTATTATCACCCTAAACATCTACGGTACTCTGCAGGAGCCTCTTTGTAAAATCTGTATATTTTGGCTATAAAAACTATTGTATATAAAAAATGGATGGTGGATATGAGGAAAGAAGCGTATTTATTTTATAATTTTTGCACCCGCCGCGGTTGTGAGCCTTTAGTGCCTACGTATCACCTTTTGTGAAATAGGGGATAAGGGTGCACGTAGTTCCTCTTTTAAAAAATTTGAAACACAAATGCGTTGGTTAATTTTATGAGATGAAACATCATTGTCATTGTCCGTATGGAAAACATACCTACTACCCACAATCATGAGAAAGGAGAATTTGCATCATCTCAAAGTGGAGGATATGGATTGGATTTTAAAAATTAACAATGCCTCACTCAACACCCAAGTGGAAAATATCTCTCTTTACTACATATTGTAGAAGTATAGTTGTTTGCATCACGACAAGGATTGATAAGAGTTCAACCTTTTTTGAGAAAAGTTTAAAGATAAAAGCCAAAGTGGTAAAATGTTTTGAAATGAGATTGATTGACTTTTAGTCTTCTCACAAAAATGTCAAGGCATTATTAAGTTGATTGGAGTTTATTTATAAAAAATGTTTTGAAAATGCATGGACATAAGTCCAAGTTTATTATGAAAGTGGTTCAATTTCAAAAACAAGAAGAGTTTTCAAAAAGGGAAAGAATATTTTTGAAATTAAAGAAGATGGGAGGAGAAGAAGGGACTATCCTAAAGCATAAGGTAAAATCTAGGGATAAGAACTATCTAACCAACAAGAAACCAATACTTGACATTATGAGCCAATATATAATTCCCATTCCTTGGATTGAAACCAATCAAGCAAAGAAATACTAGACCTCTTATGAGAACCAAACTTCAAGTGTATTAAGTCTTCACAAAAATTGGGCAGAGTAATGACTGTATACGGGTGAATTCCAGATTACAAACAGAGGGTGTAATCACAAAAACCTACACACAAAAACAAACAAGCAACCAAATGTCTTGAGGTGAACCTGAAGAACTCCAAACAAAATAATCAGATAAGGTCACAAAGTCTCCAAGATAGGCCAAGGTTTCTAATTCCAAGTCCAAGAAAAGTCACATGCTCCATAATGCCAAGGATAGTAACCAAATAGTCTAAGTACCATTAAATATTTTTTAGGGTTTATGTTGATTATTAAGTATCTCAAGAAAGGAAAAGAAAAGCTCAAGTGAGCAAAGTAAAAATGGCAAGAAAGTAAATGCTCAAATGAGCAAAGATGAAAATGGCATGAAATGTAAATGCTAAAATTAAAAGGTACATAAAGCATAAAAAAGAATGAAAGCATAAGGTAAAACAAGTCAATAATTAGTGGTTAGTTGGATGACCATCTTGAAAGTTGCATTTGGAACTCATTAGAGGATTGGTAGAACCAAAGCCTCCACACAATAAGTTGCATTTGCTTTTTGTCAAGTATATCATCCATTTGGAATTCTCATAAGTACCATTTAATTATCAATGATGTTTAAGTGATCCGCGTTTACCAAAGGTGTTGTAGATCTATTAGAGGATTGGTAGAACCAAAGCCTCCACACAATGAATCTCAAGTTTATTGGATCAAAGAGATCAAATTAACATACTTGGGCTTGCAATCATAAGTTTGGTCCACGAATGATCATTTATTCGAATCGGGACAAAATTTAGCGTTATGTTAAGCAATCGTAAGTGGACTTATATAGAAGTCGCACCTATTTTGAGGTCGGTCAATAGAAATCTATGCACCATTTGTTTTGAGACATGATATAGAGATCATGCTCCAACAACATCTAGTGCAATAAGAAGGGGATGAGATGAAGAGGGATGGGGAAAAATATACAAACCACATTTGAATTAAATTTTAATCAAACTATTATTAAAATCATTCATCCATTTTTGTGGAGTTAAACTCAACACCATAGATCCAATGATGTTAATAAAGTTCATGATCCAAAATCTAACCCAAGATCAGCCATAAAATAGTCACAAAATAATATCACATTTTAATATACATAAAAGGGTTTAAAAATAATGTTTAAAAATAGAAAATAAAGAGAAAAATATCAACTATGTTCAAATTAATCAAGAAATAAAAAGTAAGACCATAGAAAAATAAGAAAAAGGCTCAAATTATTTTACAAATTTTTTGGTAATTTTTTAAAGTCGGAAACTATTTTTAAAATTAAAATAAATAGGTAAAATAAACAAAAAATGGTAAAAAAATAGTAAAGTTAGAAACAAAAATAAAATAAGGTCACCAATATTTGTCACAATACCATTGGATCATTCCGTAATTTTTTCAGAATTTTAAAATATATAAAAGTATTTTAAACATTTAAAACAAATCAAATAAGTGTAAAATTTTAAAAAAATACCAAAACACAAAATTAAATTGTGAAAAAATAAAAATCAGAAAGAGAATAATCAAAAATATTTTTCATAATTTTTTCAGATTTTTTGGACTAAAAATGAATTTTCTATGATTTTTTGAAATTTAAAACAATTAAAATATAAAAATCAGAAAAAGAAAATAAAAGTAAAATATGTGGACCATTGGATGAGAGTTAAAACGCGTTAGTAATCAAATCCAAGGGATCTGGCGCGCTGTGCATATCATGGTCATTAGTGAATATTGTACAGAATCATTAATTAAATCAGGATTTGAAAAATATAGATGGCACACCTTCATTGGTTGGAAGATGACACGTTGGTCATCTTTAACCTCCAACCATCACGAATTGTAGGTCTCTCAAACTGTAAAATCAGAAGCTCAGACCTATGCCATTCGCTTCGTCTCTTCAAGACGAAGACAACCACACCCTCGCGCCAAATTTATATAAACTGTAGCTCAAGCAATTTGGAAGGAAAGTTTTTAAAAGGGATTTGAAATTTCATGGTCAAAACATGTTTCAAGTAAAAGGTAAGTGTTGCGACTAGAACCAAGGCAATGAGAGCAACACAATGATATTAGAGTTTTGAAGAATTGATGAAGAAATCTACCTATTGAAGTTGAGTTGCAGAGCTCTGAAACTGGATTTCCATGGAGCAGTATAAGGCACGATTCTTGAATGTAATTATGTGGTTAGCTTCAGGGAAGATCGAGGAAGGTGAATTGATGGAAAAATTGGATTGAAAAAGGCTCGAGAATGGATTTTGAAGTTACAGAAAATTGAGTTATGGAGCAAGTTTGGCAGGGTGATTTTGGCTATCCAAGCTTGAGAAAATGAATGGGATAGTTCATGTATTTATAGGAGAAACGAATGGGATCAAAAGGAAGAGTGAATGATGTGTTTTGGAGGGAATTCGTGCAAACCTGATGCACGAGTGAAGTGTGATCCAAACTTCACCAAAACTCATCCAATTCTTGCGTTTTGATGCACTAATCCACTTGGGAAAGTTAGCTAATCATGTTTAGACCCAAAATGCATGTTAATTTGAGGTTTAGAGGTTGTAACATGAAATTCAAATTCTGACTTGCAAGGAAACTTCAATTCCAAGTTACCATTTTTGAAACTATGGCATTCTCAACTCAAGGTGTCTTAAACCATGATTCTTGATGCTTTAGAAAGATGAGGTTACAAGCTTTGCAATGGAAAAATAATGGATTTAAATAGATGCTTGAGCTGAAAGTTGCATTGAGTCAAAGTTGGAGAAAAAGGGTTGACTTTCCATACTTAGAAATATTCCAAATTCTTCTTCAAAAATGACCTATAATGTCTTGCATCCAAACATGGCCTTCCACTTGGAATTTGCTCTTGAACAAAAAAGATGTCATTAATTAGATATCTTGAATGACATTTTGAAACTTGAACCATTCAAAATCTCCAAAATTTGAGCAAGTTATGACTTGTTGAAGTTGGCAAAAAATCATGAAATGACCTATAATCTTTTGCATCTTTAAGGAAACTTCCATACATTTTCCCACTTTGCACATAAAAGAAGGCATAAATTTCACATCTTCAAGATCATTATGGAAAAAGAATGGACTCAATGTGATAAAAATTGACCAAGTTATGACCATTTGAAGTCACATATGGAAAATTGGGGATTCATCTGGAGGACTTGTAATCTTTCTTCCTCATCAAGTCTCTTCCTCGTGAAAATTATTTGGAACCTTTGAAGTGATTTGTTGATAATACTTTAAAGAGAAGGATGTCTTTAGAATCACTCAAAAATACCAAAAGGTGAGAAATATATACTCCTTTGGAGTTCAAAACCCTAGCTCCTAGATCAAGAAAATGCTTTGAGGAACTTTGACAAGCTTGAACAAACTTCTTGTACCAATATTCTTGCTTTGTGAATAGAATTTATTGAGGATGATAATGAGGATTCATATCTACCAAAACCACTTCCATATCTTGAAATTTGAGAGAAATATACTCTTGTGACCAATGGGAACAAAACCTTGTCCAAACATGATAACTTCTCCAATCAACCCCTTGTACTTTTGAGTCAAGTCTAATAACCTTGAAATGTGATGAATCAAAGCAACCTTGCTATTCCAATCCTTCAAAAACCAATCTAATGGTGAGGTTTGAACTTCTCAAGCTATATTGACTAGGGCATGGAAATAAACTCATGAACCTATGGAGTAACTTGTTAAATCTCATTGCCCTTACCTACATGGATAACTAGCAAGACAAGCCAACATTGCATTTTATTAGTTAAATGAAGAAATAAAAACAATATTCATGATCACAAAAGGAACATAAGTTAAGGTGCTTGGTAATCCCTCAAAATGAGCAAAACTCAAAGTAGGGAGGGGAACCAAGAATCCTAGTGTAATCTTGTTGTGAATAAACTAACATGGTATGATGAAGGGATCTTAGGGGCAAAAATTGGGGTATAACATCTGCCCTTATTTAAGTTTCTTCTATCCAGAGATACGAAGGTTAAGAATCTTTGTGTCGACGCGATCGAAGATACTTAAATATAAAACAAACCCTATTTTTGGCCCTAAGATGCCATGCAAATGCTTATGCATATGAATGCATATGAACATGACCAAAGATACGCAAAGTATCACTGGGGATGAAACAATAATAAAGAAACAAAGGAGCAACCCCACCAGGAAAATAAATCACTGGTAGACCAAAAGACCTGAATCAAAGAGGATGGTAGAATGGTCAAAGGATACACCAACTTCTTCCGAAGGCGAAGCTACCAACGTTTACTGAAGGCAGAGAGAAAGATAACAAACATCTACGTTCACTGCCGATGGTCTACCAACTTTCACTGAAGGTAGAAAGAGAAAATATCATAGCACCGCCGTTCACTGATGATGAACTACCAACGTTCACTGAGGGTAGAAAAAAGATAACAAATACCAATGTTCAATGCCGATGGTCTACAAACTTTCACTGAAGGTAGAAAGATAATATCATATCACCGCCGTTCACTGATGATGAACTACCAACATTCACTGAGGGCAGCAAAAAGATAACAAACACTGATGTTCACTGCCGATGTTCTACCAACTTTTACTGATGGTAGGGAGAAAATATATCATAGCACCGCCGTTCACTGACGATGAACTACCAACGTTCACTGAAGGTAGAAAAAAGATAATAAACATCAACGTTCACTGCTGATGGTCTACCAACTTTCACTGAAGGTAGAAAGAGAATATATCATATCACCATCTTTCACTGACAATGAACTACCAACATTCACTGAGGGTAGCAAAAAGATAACAAGTTTTCCCCAAAATTCCGGTGTTTCACCTAGAACGGGTCTCAACTTCTTCTTTAACCAAGGCACTCTGCCTAGAAAGGGTAATATATAAGCTGTCTTAAATAAAGAGACTACCTCTTGAAAAGTTTTCACAATGAACTGTTTCTGTGATATCGAAAGACTTGCCATCCACTGGAGTAATTTGACAACGAACTACAAACTATCCACTCATGGAGAAGATAGAAAAAAAGTAACGTCGACTTTTACGGGGGAATACAAATTTCTCAAATAAAGAGATTATCTACTTGTTGTCACGGAAGATTGTAAAAAGAAATGGATTTTTGGGAAGGAGGTATGACTTCCTGGGGAGATGCTATGACACTTTTGCTGAGGGGATAAAGTCTTCTCGTGCAAAATAAATGCACCAACCAACCAAAATCTGGAGTTTTCAGAAATCCAAAGTAAATAACATTACCGTGGAACCACAGATTCAAACTAGAAATAAAATGGAATGAAACAGTCAACCAAAATACATCCTTTGAGAAATAAACTCAAGAGGGAAAACCAAATCCAACCAAACAAGGATCTGTACTGGAAGGCTAAAGCAAAAATTTTCCACGAGGGACAACTCAGTGGGGACATTGAAAGAATATACGCTTTCTGCTTAGGACCAACACTGTGTTGAAGAGAGGACAACATGAATCTGCAAAACAGGGTAATATGTCAACAAAAATATTAACAAATGTCAATGAACAATGACTTGCCAATTTTAGCTATGCATGATGTATGCATGAATGTATGAGCGTTATCGTGCGTATGCTGACATAACAGATATACAACACTGGGAACAACCAAGTAAAACTGCCTCAGGCACTAATAACACTCCACTAAACTTCATCCAGGATGATCATTCCAAGAAAGGTAAAGTCCAGCTGAGGAAACAAAACATACTGCCTGCTTTAACTTTACTGAGGAGAAACATGATCCGGAGGTAGATAAATCAAAGTGATGAAATAGTATGGATACATGGATAGAACATCCTTCTTCAGGCTTCACCGAGGAAACAAGTGTTTTCAAAAGTAACATTCCTTCTGGAGGTTACAAAACCAGTCTCAAGCAAAGCAGACTGACACTAAAACACCTGAACATTCATTGGGGAAATCAGACTCACTTCATTGGAGAGGTTAACATCATATTTAGAATACGTCCTTCATTTGGAGAAACCATGGACCTACATTCTTCAAGAGCGGGTATGGTACTAATCTCTCTAGAAAAAAGAACTTCTATCGGGCCAAACAAAAACTTTACTGGAGAAAATGTGGATTGAAACTTCATATCATGAAAACTCAGAAAAGAGGAGAAATGAATCCAAACTTGACCGAGGATACCAGAACCATAAACCCAATACGGTGAAAACAACCCAAGTAGACCTTCTCGAAGGGAAAAAAACTTCTCAAAGCAACTGGAGTTTGTCCATTCTTGGGATTACCATTTTTGTTGTCATTGTTTCATCACAAATCTCAAAGTAAAAACAGATTGTAAAATCTCTTTTTTTTGAAAAGTCAATTTTGTTATTTAATCTTTTTTTTTTTGCTTTGAAAGTTATTATCAATAATAAATGGAGTCTTTGCAAACTAAATAAAATAAGAAATACAAATAATTGGGTAAAAGATCAAATTTCATTATATAATGGTAGTCTACGAATGTCGAGACTCCATAGATGATTACAAAGTTCGGAAAATGGTAATATATACTGGAAAAGATACATTGATATATAATGACCACTATTCCCTCTAACAACTTTTGAAATCCTGAGCATCGGCTTCTATCAAAGTATGGTGAGGATCCGAGAAGAGTGTGGCTTCAATGATCAAATCTTGTCTGACGTAGTTACTTGCCCAGAAAGTCCCTAACTTTTTCCTAAGCTGCCCTTGCGGGTTTTCAACTTAGCGGGAATTCTATTCTGTTTATGTCTCTAATTTTTGCCTAGACTGCCCTTTCTGGTTTTCGGCCTACCGAGATGCTCCTTTTTGCCTAAGCCTCCCTTTCGGGTTTTCAACTTAGCGAGCTATTCTTTTATTTCTTTAGGCGAAGTATTTCTTGACTGCATCAACATTCATGAGACGTGGTAACTCCTTTCCATCCATAGTTTCAAGAATTAATGCACCTCCAGAGAAGACTTTCTTGACAACGTATGGGCCTTCAAAATTGGGAGTCCACTTTCCCCTAGAATCAGTGTTGAAAGACATGATCTTCCTGAGAACGAGGTCGCCTTCTCTGAATTCACGAGGTTTGACCTTCTTATCAAAAGCTTTCTTCATTCTTTTCTGATATAACTGGCCATGACACAAAGCTGTCGTTCTCTTCTCCTCAATCAAATTCAATTGGTCAAACCTGTTATGGACCCATACAGTCTCTGTCAACTTCGTTTCCATTATCACACGCAGCGAGGGAATCTCTACCTCTACAGGGAGTACAACTTCCATTCCATACACCAGGGAGAATGGGGTTGCTCCTATTGAAGTGCGGACATATGTTCAATATCCATGCAGAGCAAAAGGAAGCATTTCATGCCAATCCTTATAAGTAACAACCATTTTCTGGATAATTCTCTTGATATTCTTATTAGTAGCTTCAACAGCCCCATTCATCTTAGGCCTGTATGAAGATGAATTGTGATGGACAATCTTGAATTCTTCACACAGTTCTGTCATCATCTTGTTGTTCAAATTCGAGCCATTATCAGTGATAATCCTGCTTGGCACACCATACCGACATATAATATTATTCTTAATGAAACGCACAACCACCTGCTTAGTAACATTGGAATATGAAGCAGTCTCCACCCACATGGTGAAGTAATCAATTGCTACTAAGATAAAATAGTGTCCATTCGAAGCTTTGGGTTCTACCATCCCAATCATGTCAATACCCCACATAGAGAAAGGCCATGGGGAGGAAATCACATTGAGAAGTGTCGGAGGCACATGGACCTTGTCTGCATAAATCTGGCATTTATAACACTTCTTTGCAAACTTATAACAATCAGATTCCATTTTCAACCAATATAATCTGCCCTTAGCATCTTTTTAGCTATTGAATGTCCATTGGCATGAGTGCCAAATGAACCTTCTTGAATCTCATGCATCAACATGCCTGCTTCGTGTCTATCCACGCATCTGAGCAAGACCATGTCATAATTTCTCTTGTACAACACCTTTTCATTGAGGAAGAAACTGCCAGCCAATCTTCTCAGTTTATTTCTATCTTTCTTTGATGCATCGATCGGGTATTCTTGAGTCTGAAGAAAATGCTTGATATCTTGATACCAAGGTTTTTCATCTGCTAACTCCTCTGTTGTAAACACATGAGCGGGCCTATCCTGCCGTCGAACCGCAATTCGGGGTATATCATTCCAAGTATTCACTTGGTACATAGAAGCCAGGGTTGCTGGAGCATCCACCATTTGATTTTGGTCTCTAGGGATATGATGGAATTCAACTTTATTAAAGAATGGTAATAATCTTCTAGCATAATATTTGTAAGGAATCAAGCCGGGGTGAAGAGTATCCCATTCTCCTTTAATCTGATTTATTACCAAAGTTGAATCACCATACACATCGAGAATTTTAATTCTGAGATCAATAGCTTCTTCGAGACCCATGATGCAAGCCTCATATTCTGCCATATTATTAGTACAACCGAATGTTAACCTTGCAGTAAAAGGAATGTGCGATCCATTAGGAGTGACAATCACAACACCAATTCCTTTACCATAAGCATTCACAACTCCATCAAATATCATACTCCAACGAGATTCAGGGTCAGGGCCTTCCTCAGGCAACGGCTCATCATAATTCTTCACTTTCAGGAACATCACATCCTCATCGGGGAATTCATATTCTACAGACTGGTGATCGTCCACTGGTTGGTGAGCAAGATAATCTGCCAACACACTACTTTTAATAGCCTTTTGAGTGTGGTATTCGATATCGTATTCAGATAACAACATCTGCCAGTGGGAAATTCTTCCAGTAAGAGCAGGCTTTTCAAAAATGTACTTGATTGGGTCCATTTTGGAGATCAACCAAGTGGTGTGATTCAACATATACTGCCGCAAACGCTTTTCCGCCCAGGCCAAAGCACAACATGTTTTTTCCAGCATGGAATACCATGACTCACAATCAGTGAATTTTTTACTGAGATATTAGATGGCGAATTCCTTCTTCCCTGTTTCATCCTGTTGTCCCAGAATACAACCCATGGATTTATCTAACACTGTCAGATACATAATCAATGGTCTTCCTTCTACGGGAGGGAGCAAGATAGGAGGTTCAAGCAGATATTCCTTAACACTCTCAAATGCCCTTTGGCAGTCATCCGTCCACACACAACCTTGATCTTTCTTTAACAAATTAAATATCGGTTCAAATGTTGCCGTCATGTGGGAAATGAATCAGGAAATATAGTTCAGACGCCCGAGGAAGCCTCTGACTTGCTTTTCAGTTCTCGGTGCTGGAATTTCTTTAATTGCCTTGACTTTATCAGGGTCAACTTCAATTCCTTTCTGGCTAACAATGAAACCCAACAATTTCCCTGATCGAACATCGAAGGTGCATTTATTTGGATTCAAGCGGAGACGATACTTCCTCAAACGCTGAAATAGCTTCAACAAATCTTCTATATGCCCTTCTTTGGTCTGGGATTTGGAAATCATATCATAAACATATAATTCAATTTCCTTGTGCATCAGATCATGGAATAGGGTTGTCATAGCCCTCTGGTATGTCGCACCAGCGTTCTTCAACCTAAAAGGCATCACTCTGTAACAGAATGTTCCCTAGGGTGTGATAAACGTTGTTTTTTTCCATGTCCTCTAGAGCCATTCTTATTTGATTATAGCCGGAAAGTCCGTCCATGAACGAGAATAATTTGAATTTTTCTGTGCTATCCACTAACATGTCGATGTGAGGCAACGGAAAATCATCTTTTGGAATAGCTTTATTTAGATCTCTGTAATCTACGCACATGCGGATTTTTCCGTCTTTTTTCGGTACTGGGACAATATTGGAAATCCATTAAAGATACACTGACGTCACAAGAAAACCATCATTAATCTTCTTTAGAACCTCCTCTTTGATCTTTACTGCCATATCTGGGTGAGTTCTTCTCAACTTTTATTTAATTGGCAGACACTTTGGCTTCAATGGAAAACGATGCTCGACAATATCTGTATCTAGACCGGGCATATCTCGGTAAGACCAAGCAAAAATATACACATACTCTTTCAACATAATCAACCTGCTCTTCACATCAAGATGCAGTGATGCTTTAATCTTGACTTCTTCTGGATCTTCTTCTGAACCCAAATTGATTACTTCCAAAGGCTCTTTATATAAATGAATGGTATTTTCCTCGTGCTCAAGCAACGACGAGACCTCTTCTGGAATCTCATCATAATCTTCTTCTTCATCCCCATACACAAGACATTCAAAGTTGGGAGAGGGTGCAGGGTCATTGTATTCAACAGGTTTTTTAGTTAATCTGCACATATGATTTGTGACTGCGTTTAGAAACTGACACATATAACAAGTGATCATGCAGATTAAATTTTAGTTATTATTTATTTTGAAAGGTTTTTTTATATTACCATTTTTCGAGAAAAAGCAGAAAAATAAAGACACAATTTGGGAAACAAAGACAACTTTTATTATTGATCTTAACAGTCACAACAAACAGATAAGCCCTATAACATTAATCACCTTGGGCAAAGTGAAAGCTTTTCAAAAGAAAGATTAACAAATAAAATTACGTTGAAACATGTATGCAAGAGGGAACATCAATGGTGATCCAGTTCTGAACCCTGACTCCGTGCGTCACATAACTCGGCATTTGCTGCTCTGCTTCATCCTCCACAATGGCATTAATCCTGGACACAGTCGGATGAAGATAGCCTCCGCTACAGAAAATGTATTGATACCTGCCTGCAGAAGACTTCGGCTTCATGCCCTTACCTTTTTCATTCTTCGAAGAGAACCCCAAGCTAGTTCTGTTCTTGTTCACAGGTGGATCCACAATTCGTCCCCAAACTTCATTATGAACATTATGCATAACCTACTGCGCATCCTTCAGCGAAACTATGGAATTCTCATTTCCTCTTATGTTGTCAATGGATAAGGCTTGGAACTGGGTTGCAACAGCAGCTTCATCCACTTCTACAATACTGAAAGAGGACAAATGAGATATCAACAATGCCTGCTCCCCATTTATGATTGCCACCTTCCCTTCATGCACGAACTTTAGCTTCTGGTGTAAAGTTGAAGTGACAGCCTCTGCTTCATGTATCCACGACCATCCTAGCAAACAGCTTTAAGCGGGAACAATGTCTATGACCTGGAAGGTTATCTGAAACAAATGTGGTCCTATATGGATAGGTAAGTCCACTTCACCGATGACAGATTTCCCTGACCCATCAAACGCTTTCACAATGATACCACTAGGGTGCATAGGCGTTCCTTGATATTTCAACTTCATAAGGGTACTTCTTGGTATAACATTCAATGTGGATGCATTATCAATCAACACATTGGATAGCGAATCATTCTTGCAGTTCATAGAGATGTGGAGCCCCAAGTTGTGATTCCTCCCTTCATCTGGTAATTCGTCATCACAGAAACTCAAGTTATTACACGATGTAATGTTTCCTATTACGCTGCTGAACTGATTTATTGACATATCACTCTCTACAAAATCTTGGTCTAGTACCCTCATCAAGGATTCTCTATGAGCAGAGGAGTTCATCAATAAAGCCAAGATGGATATTTTTGAAGGAGTCTGCAGTAGCTGATCTATAATTATATAGTCGCTCATCTTAATTATATTCAAAATATCATCTACTTCTTTCTCTATCGTAGCTCCGTTAGTCTCTCATGTAGCCTTCTCAAGTTCATCATTCTCAGTAACTTTCTTTCCAGCATCAACATCTCTCCGAACAACCAGTGCAAACACACGACCGCTATGGGTTAGCCTGCTATTTTCGGCTATATTTCCAACATCAGACATTGGCTGGATGGGAATCTCTACACCATCCTCCAAGATTGTAGTGTTGTATTTGTAAGGCACAACCTTATCTGATTTGTAGGGGATAGGACCTGGAAAACTAATTACCAATGGGGTAACAGTTGGCTTGCTATGATACTCCACTTCAAAATGGGCGGGTGCACCAAAACAAGGCACAATTACGTTTACCCCTTCTTCAGCGTAATTGGTCATTAATGAGTCATTTCCGGAAAACAAATCTTCGTATGAAGAGAAATACTCATCTGTGGAGGCATACTCCTCCTCTGACTCTTCTTCCATTAAACAAACCTCAATCATATCAACTTCATGGTAATCATCCCTCTGACCTGTGATCTTGATAGTTCCATTATCTAACAACAACTGAACACCTTTCTTCACGATTGAACATCCTTGAGGGTCTCGACAACAAATTATGCAAGATCCATATTGGTGTTCCACCTGACCAGCCGTATGGCAGAAGGTAGCATGAAACTGCACGAGGTCCTCATTCATATACCCCACATCAAAAAATTCTGAACTCACCAGGACATCCAGAAACCATGTTCACTTCTTCTTCATACTCTGCCCTAGGCCTGATTATGTGGATGAGGCCCTCATCCATCATCTCCTGTAAATCGGCCTTTATCTTCTCGCAACCCTGTATGTTTGTACTTCAAATAGAACAACTGGCATGGTCATGCGTGTAGTAGCTAAATTCACAGATGTCTGCATAAATTTTCACTAAATCTCCTCTAACCAGATTAATATCAAAAATCTGAAAGTCGCCTGTACACCCGGCCACCATATTCACAGCATTTACTCCCCCATTCTTGGGTAGAGGATTATATTTCACATTAGGTCCCACGTCTTTGAAAGATAGAACACCATACTTCACCAATTTCTATACCTCAGTCTTCAAAGGATAACAATTCTCAACATTATGCACTGGTGCTCCTTGATGAAAAGCACATGTTTGGTTTGCTTGTAATACCAAGGCAATGGTGATGGTACAGTGGGAGGTGGTCGTGTTTGGACCAACTTTTTCTGAATCAATGCCTGTAGTAACTCTTTATAGCTCATGGGAATAGGGTCATAACTCTCCCTTCTCTGATTATACCCTTGATTCCCCTGCTGGGACGGTCTCTGATAAGCAATGGTAGTCGGAGCGACATTCATAACAGGAGTAACTGAGGCGACTTGCTGATGATGCTGATAATTCCTTCTAGGAGCGTTTACCCTCCTCTCTTGTATAACAACATTTGCACCCCCTTCTTTTTTCTTGGTAAACCCATAAGATGGCTTCTTCGCACCTCCAGATCCTTCACTCTTCATCAAACGGCCTTCTCTTACAGCCTCTTCTAAACGGATACCCATTCCTACCATCTCAGTAAAGTCATTTGGTGCGCTCGCTACCATCCTTTCGTAGTAGAAAGCACCCAACGTCTTTAATAAAATCTTAGTCATCTCATTCTCTTCCATGGGAGGAATCACTTGGGCGGCTACCTCACGCCATCTCTGCACATACTCTTTGAACGATTCCCTGTCTTTTTGAACCATGGCCCTAAGTTGATCACGGTCAGGCGCCATGTCCATGTTGTACTTGTATTTTTTGATGAATGCTTCTCCCAAATCATTAAAAGTATGGATATTGGCGCTATCCAAACTCATATACCATTGCAACGCAACACCAGTCAAACTATCCTGAAAAAAGTGAATCAGTAGACGCTGATCATCCATATGGGTAGACATTCTCCTCACGTACATCACCAGATGAGCACGAGGGTAAGTGTTTCCCTTATACTTATCAAACTCCGGGACCTTAAACTTAGCAGGTATATTAACATTTGGGACCAAGCATAGCTCATTCACATTCTGCCCAAATAGCTCTTTCCCTCTGAGGGCCTTCATCTCTCTCTGCATCTTGTCAAACTGCTCTTGAAAATCATCCATTCTATCATAAAGACCTAAGTCTTCACTTGGTGGAGGGAAAGGATGACACATATCATCATTAACAAACGAAACCATATTCACCGAAGGAGGCGCAACAGGAACATCATGCACCATAGGAGGTGCTGGAGTAACAATAGTCTGAACCACTAGAGTATCTTGAGGACCAATATTGAAACCTTCAAGTGAAAAATTCTCTGGCATTCCCCATGGATAACCTTGAGGCATACGGTTTTGAACAACAGCTGGAGTAGCATATACGGGAACAATTGGAGCTTCAGTATTTACCCTTGTTGGTTGGGGTTGAACACTCGGTGGCTGATTCTGAGCAGCCACCAGAGCTTCCATCAGAGTAGTCAGACTGGCCATGCCGTCCTTCAAAGCAGAAACTTCCTCGCGCAGCTCGCGATTCTCTTGTTCTAAGTTGTCCATCTTCATTTTGAAATTAGCCCAAGTGTTGTAGTGATGAGTCAGCTTGCTGAACGAAGTAAAGAAGCTTGGTAAGACACCTTGATATGCATAACAAATGCAAGAAATATGTGCAATATGATGCATGATATGCAATGCACATGATTATTTTTACTTTGTTATTTAATATTTCAAGGGATTTAAAGATTTATAGACATATTGCAAACATAAAAGTAATAACGCTTTTGAAATACTGAAAATATTTTATAATAACTCCAAAATGGATTACAAGTTTCAATGATCCCAAGTACAAGATGAAAATAAAATCTAAAACGCTGAGAAAAAGAACTGATGGAGATCAATATGTACACTGGCGCTTCCCCGTGAGCCTGATAATCTGAGCCTTCAACCTCTGGTTTTCTTCCGTATATCTGATGGCAATCTCCTTCCAATCATCTGAATTAGGAAGTGAGTGATCAACACCTGATTGAGGCCTAGGAGAAAATAAATCCCCTTGCTTCTCCATAGATTCTACCGCTCGACTCTCAAGGATCTCAATCAAGTCATCTTTCTCCTTCAAGTCTGCTTTATAGGAAATCTATAAAGTTTGGCACTTGTTCTTCCAAGCATCCTTTTCCTGTTGCATCCTGACCAAAGGAAGCTGCAGCTCTTCTAGATCATCTAATAGGGGAGGAGTGGTCTTCACAAACAGATTAGGCATAGGTATTTCCCGGGAATACGACATCTTCAACTGAATAGCTCTCGATCGGATCCATTGAAGATATGGCTCCAAAGAAACAACACCCCTAGGTCCCAAATCCTTCCTACTTTTCTTATGAATGTGATGCCAGGCCTTCGTAATCTGCTCCCTAGCTTCCCTATGGTCTTCTCCTTCCTTCAGAAAGAAACTACTTAAATGAATACTATTCGGTTTATCCCTCATCTGATAACCAAGTTGTCGCCATGCAAGAACAGAGTTATAGTTAATTCCCTTTGTACCAAGAAGAGGTACATTGGGGAAGCTACCACAACTATCAATAATCTCTGTATCCTGGTAAACTCGATGATACCAATCAATATTCGAGTGAGTAAGTGCCATGATCTTAGAAGCCCAATGGGGTTCCTTATTGACATCCCAAAAAGCATCAGACTGAGGCATATGAGAGATAAACCACCGATACAATAGAGGCGTGCAACAAATAATCATCCCCCCATGATAAGAATTCTGAAGACGAATAGAGTAATAAACATCACCCAATAATGTAGGAACTGGGTTTCTAATCATGAAGATCATGATAGCGTTAATGTCAACAAACCTGTCCACATTAGGAAATAAGAACAACTCGTAAGCAAGTAGAGCAAAAATGGCCTCAAAAGCAATTGTACTCTTCATTCGGGAAAAGTAACGAGCTTTCTCCAATAATAACTGAGCTGGTAATCCTCTAATCCCCCCTTTAGTAGTCACATGGGCTTCCACCTCAGACTTCCCCAGGTGAATCAGGGCAGCAAACTCATGTGGTTTTGGCTCACCCTCCAAACCAGTAAAAGGAACACAATCAGTAACAAGTAAATCCAACAGATAAGAATACTCCTCCAGTGTAGGCATCAACTGATAGTCGGGAAAAGTAAAGCAATGATACATCAGATCATAGAACTGGACCACGATCGAGAGAATACACTCCTTCATCTTCAGCTTCATAAGAGGAATAATGGATCCATACTTCTTCCAAAAGTATGCAGAACACTCGATCTCAGGGATTAGACTGATCAACTCATATATCTTGGGATCCTTGAAATTGTATTTCCCGTTCTTTCTCTTTCCAGAATCCATGGTTAAAAGTACCTAAGATATTCACAAATAGTCAACCTTTAAAATCCCTTGAAATAAGATTTCTCCAAAAGATGCTTATGAGTGCATGGATGCATGATGCAGCAATCACACACAAGATCACACATATAGGGTTTATAGGTTCAACGTCACAAGAATGAGGTCAAAGGTACTACCCATAAGGTATTGTTCTAAAAGTTATCACCTGCCGAACAAGGTTCTAGAGGTTCCCAGAGTCTACATCCTTCCTTCGAATATTACCAACTTCCCGATTAACTCGGTAATTAGTAACATTCTCAAGAAAGACTCATCCGAGCATAGTATTGAGTGGCAACCATTTCTGAATTACTCTTTCATAGCTTCCACACTACACCTAAAAGGCCAAGATGGGTTTGGTATTCTACGGTCCTCAGTTTCAGCAGGCTCCCAGTTCGAAAGCAGTACGTCTTCCCGATTACTTGGTAAACGACACTACAGTCAAAGGGGCCTCCACTAAGTGGGGGATCTCATGTCTCCTTTTTTTGGATTACTCCCTCAAAGTTAACATGACTATATCGCCCGTCCTATCCTAAAGTTTTCCCAAGTCCGGGTATAGGACTTATGAGTAATCACCAAGCACCTTGAAAACCAGGAAAATCTAGACAAAACATATATACAACATATAACACAAAAACAGTAATAACAAATATACATATATAAACAAAGATAGGCTTAACCCACTTAGGGATGGACCAACAAGAGGTCAATCTGTCCCCAGTGAAGTTGCCATTTTTCTGTAGCGGTAGAAATGTTTAAGACTAAGCCATTGGATTGACTAAACTTTATACAAATCAAAATAAAAATCTCCACTGCGCTTTATTGCTTCCAAAGGAATGGGAAAAGAGTGAATAACCCAAAAATAAGGGGAAATATTCAAGGTAAGGGGGTTGGTTATGCAAAGGGAAGGTATTAGCACCCTAAACATCTACGGTACTCCGCAGGAGCCTCATTGTTAAATCTATATATTTTGGCTATAAAAATTGTTGTATATAAAAAGTGGATGGTGGAGATGAGGAAAGAAGCGTATTTATTTT
The DNA here is from genome assembly GCA_948472305.1 of Vicia faba. Lineage (NCBI taxonomy): Eukaryota > Viridiplantae > Streptophyta > Magnoliopsida > Fabales > Fabaceae > Vicia > Vicia faba. Next base: position 99,578,359 of record OX451735.1, on the reverse strand, counting down.
ATAGTTTTTGCACCCGCCGCGGTTGCGAACCTTTAGTGCCTATATACCACCTTTCGTGCAATAGGGGATCAGGGTACACGTAGTTCCTCTTTTAAAAAATTTGAAACATAAATGCGTTGGTTAATTTTATGAGATGAAACATCATTGTCATTGTCCATATGGAAAACATACCTACTACCCACAATCATGAGAAAGGAGAATTTGCATCATCTCAAAGTGGAGGATATGGCTTGGATTTTAAAAATCAACAATGCCTCACTCAACACCCAAGTGGAAAATATCTCTCTTTACTATATATTGTAGAAGTATAGTTCTTTGCATCACTACAAGGATTGACAAGAGTTCAACCTTTTTTGAGAAAAGTTTAAAGATAAAAGCCAAAGTGGCAAAATGGTTTGAAATGAGATTGATTAACTTTTAGTCTTCTCACAAAAATGTCAAGGCATTATTAAGTTGATTGGAGTTTATTTATAAAAAATGTTTTGAAAATGCATGGACATAAGTCCAAGTTTATTATGAAAGTGGTTCAAGTTCAAAAACAAGAAGAGTTTCCAAAAAGGGAAAGAAGATTTTTGAAATTAAAGAAAATGGGAGGAGAAGAAGGGACTATCCTAAAACATAAGGTAAAAGCTAGAGATAAGAACCATCTAACCAACAAGAAACCAATACTTGACATTATGATCCAAGGTAGAATTCCCATTCTTGGATTGAAACAAATCAAGCAAAGAAATACTGGACCTCTTTTGAGAACCAAACTTCAAGTGTATTAAGTCTTCACAAAAATTGGGCAGAGTAACGACTGTATACGGGGTAAATTCCAGATTACAAACAGAGGGTGTAATCACAAAAACCTACACACAAAAACAAACAAGCAATCCAATGTCTTGAGGTGAACCTCAAGAACTCTAGATAAAATAATCAGATAAGGTCACAAAGTCTCCAAGATAGGCCAAGGTTTCTAATTCCAAGTCAAAGAAAAGTCACATGCTCCATAATGCCAAGGATAGTAACCAAATAGTCCAAGTACCATTAAAGATTTTTTAGGGTTTATGTTGATTATTAAGTATCTTAAGAAAGGAAAAGAAAAGCTCAAGTGAGCAAAGTAAAAATGGCAAGAAAGTAAATGCTCAAATGAGCAAAGATGAAAATGGCATGAAATGTAAATTCTAAAATTAAATGGTACATAAAGCATAAAAATGAATGAAAGCATAAGGTAAAACAAGTCAATAATTAGTGGTTAGTTGGATGACCATCTTGAAGCTTGCATTTGGAACTCATTAGAGGATTGGTAGAACCAAAGCCTCCACACAACAAGTTGCATTTGCTTTTTGTCAAGTATATCATCCATTTGGAATTCTCATAAGTACCATTTAATGATCAACGATGTTTAAGTGATCCGCGTTGACCAAAGGTGTTGTAGATCCATTAGAGGATTGGTAGAACCAAAGCCTCCACACAATGAATCTCAAGGTTATTGTATCAAAGAGATTAAATTAACATACTTGGGCTTGCAATCATAATTTTGGGCCACAAATGATCATTTATTCGAATCGGGACAAAATTTAGCGCCATGTTAAGCAATCATAAGTGGACTTATATAGAAGTCGCACCTATTTTGAGGCTGGTCAATAGCAATCTATGCACCATTTATTTTGAGACATGATATAGAGATCATTCTCCAACAACATCTAGTGCAATAAGAAGGGGATGAGATGAAGAGGGATGGGGAAAAATATACAAACCACATTTGAATTAAATTTTAATCAAATTATTATTAAAATCATTCATCCATTTTTGTGGAGTTAAACTCAACACCATGGATTCGATGATGTTAATTAATTCCATGATCCAAAATCTAACCCAAGATCAGCAAGAAAATAGTCACAAAATAATATCACATTTTAATATACATAAAAGGGTTTAAAAATAATGTTTAAAAATAGAAAATAAAGAGAAAAATATCAACTATGTTCAAATTAATCAAGAAATAAAAAGTAAGACCATAGAAAAAAATCAGAAAAAGGCTCAAATAATTTTACAAATTTTTTGGTAATTTTTTAAAGTCAGAAACTATTTTTAAAATTAAAATAAATGGGTAAAGTAAACAAAAAATGGTAAAAAATAGTAAAGTCAGAAACAAAAATAAAATAAAGTCACCAATATTTGTCACAATATCATTTGATCATTCCATAAATTTTTTTCCAGAAATTTAAAATGTATAAAAGTATTTTTAAACATTTAAAACAAATCAAATAAGTTTAAAATTTTAAAAAAATACCAAAACACAAAATTAAATTGTGAAAAAATAAAAATCAGAAAGAGAATAATCAAAAATAGTTTTAAAATTTTTTTCAGATTTTTTGTACTAAAAATGAATTTTCTATGATTTTTTGAAATTTGAAACAATTAAAATATAAAAATCAGAAAAAGAAAATAAAAGTAAAATATTTGGACCATTGGATGAGAGTCAAAATGCGTTAGTAATCAAATCCAAGGGATCTGGCACGCTGTGCATATCATGGTCATTAGTGAATATTGTACATAATCATTAATTAAATCAGGATTTGAAAAATATAGATGGCACACCTTCATTGGTTGGAAGATGACACGTTGGTCATCTTTAACCTCCAGCCATCATAAATTACAGGTCTCTCAAACTGTAAAATCAGAAGCTCGGACCTATGCCATTCGCTTCGTCTCTTTGAGACGAAGACAGTCACACCCTCGTGCCAAATTTATATAAACTGTAGCTCAAGCAATTTGGAAGGAAAGTTTTAAAAAAGGATTTGAAATTTCATGGTCAAAACGTGTTTCCAGTAAAAGGTAAGTGTTGCAAGTAGAACCAAGGCAATGAGAGCAACACAATGATATCAGAGTTTTAAAAATTGATGAAGGAATCTACCTATTGAAGTTGAGTTGCAGAGCTCTGAAACTGGACTTCTATGGAGCAGTATAGGGCACGATTCTTGAATGTAATTATGTGGTTAGCTTCAGGGAATATCAAGGAAGGTGAATTGATGGAAAAATTGGATTGAAAAAGGCTCGAGAATGGATTTTGAAGTTACAGAAAATTGAGTTATGGAGCAAGTTTGGCAGGGTGATTCTGGCTATCCAAGCTTGGGAAAATGAATGGGATAGTTCATGTATTTATTGGACAAATGAATGGGGTCAAAAGGAAGATTGAATGATGCGTTTTGGAGGGAATTCATGCAAACCTGATGCACGAGTGAAGTGTGATCTAAACTTCACCAAAACTCATCCAATTCTTGCGTTTTGATGCACTAATCCACTTAGGAAAGTTGGTTAATCATGTTTAGACTCAAAACGCGTGTTAATTCGAAGTTTAGAGGTTGTAACATGAAATTCAAATTCTGACTTGCAAGGAAACTTCAATTCCAAGTTACCATTTTTGAAACTATGGCATTCTCAGCTCAAGGGGTCTTAAAGCATGATTCTTGATGCTTTAGAAAGGCAAGGTTACAAGCTTTGTAATGGTAAAAGAATGGAGTAAATGGGTGCTTGAGCTGAAAGTTACATTGAGTCAAAGTTGGAGAAAAAGGGTTGACTTTCCATACTTAGAAATATTCCAAATTCTTCTTCAAAAATGACCTATATTGTCTTGCATCCAAACATGGCCTTCAACTTGGAATTTGCTCTTGACCAAAAAAGATGGCATGAAGTAGATCTCTTGAATGGCATTTTGAAACTTGAACCATTCAAAATATTCAAAATTTGAGAAAGTTATGACTTGTTGAAGTTGGAAAAACAATCATGAAATGACCTATAATCTTTTGCATCTTTAAGGTAACTTCTATCCATTTTCCCACTTTTCACATAAAAGAAGACATAAAGTTAACATCTTCATGATAATTATGGAAAAATAATAGACTCAAGGTGATAAAAATTGACCAAGTTATGACCATTTGAAGTCACATATGGAAAATTGGGGATTCATCTGGAGGACTTGTAATCTTTCTTCCTCATCAAGTCTCTTCCTCATGATAATTCTTTGGAACCTTTGAAGTGATTTGTTGATAATCCTTTAAAGAGAAGGATTTATTTGGAATCACTCAAAAATACCAAAAGGTGAGCAAGATATACTCCTTTGAAGTTCAAAACCCTAGCTCCTAGATCAACAAAATGCTTTGAGGAACTTTGACAAGCTTAAACAAACTTCTTGTACCAATATTATTGCATTGTGAATATAAGTTGTTGAGGATGATAATGTGGATTCATAGCTACCAAAACCACTTCCATATCTTGAAATTTGAGAGAAATATGCTCTTGTGACCAATGGGAATAAAACCTTGTCCAAACATGACAACTTCTCCAATCAACCCCTTGTACTTTTGAGTCAAGTCTAATAACCTTGAAATGTGATGAACCAAAGCAACCTTGCTATGCCAATCCTTCTAAAACCAATCCAATGGTGAGGTTTGAACTTCTCAAGCCATATTGACTAGGGCATGGAAATAAACTCATGAAACCATGGAGTAACTTGTTAAATCTCATTGCCCTTACCTACATGGATAACAAGCAAGACAAGCCAACATTGCATTTTATTAGTTAAATGAAGAAATCAAAACAATATTCATGATCACAAAAGGAACATATGTCAAGGTGCTTGGTAATCTCTCAAAAGGAGCAAAACTCAAAGTTGGGAGGGGAACCAAGAATCCTAGTGTAATCTTGTTGTGAATAAACCAACATGGTATGATGAAGGGATCTTAGGGGTAAAAATTGGGGTACAACAGTACTATTTAGAAATATCCCCTCTCCACGCACGGGTAATATCTGGTCAAGGTAAGGTCAAAAGATACAGAGTCATGAGTCAAATGGAAGGTGTATCACCTAGCAAAAGACATGTCAGGCGATAATGACCCTCAAGTGCACCTCGTCTATATGTGGCTCTCATGATCATGCTAGTAGGGTCTGCAGAGGTGGTCTGTTGTTGTATCCTCCTTCCTTATCCATAGTACTAGAAATTACTCTCCCTAGAGCTCACCCAATAAACAGAGGGTATCTTCTCTGATACCAATTAAAATTTTGGCACTCGCAATACAAATGTCAAGACTGATGTCCTAACACCAACACATTGTCAATACAAGTGTTATGACATCATCTGCTGACAAAAACACACTTGCTAAAATAGGATATTATACAGAAAGTAAATTGCAGAAAAATAAACAACACAACCAATTGTTAACCCAGTTTGGTGCAACGATGTGATCGGTGGAAATAGAACTGACTGTTTTTAGCTGGTTTCGCGAAATGTCCCGGTAAGCAAGAGTCGCCACCGTCTTTTATGTTCTCCAACAAGGAAAGGACAAAAGCACAGCAAAATTCCTTTTTCGAGATGTCTCTCAGTTCGGGAGGTAGATTTATAGAAAGGAAAGATGTTAGCACCCTTTCTATCCGTGGTTATCCACGGGCTCTTAGGTACTTGCTCACTATGTTTTCAAAAATGTTTTGCTTTTCTTGTGTTTGTGGGTTTTGAAAAAGTTTCGTTTGAAAAATTTCTAAGTAACTCTTGTATCTGTCCTCAAGAGTGTATGAAATATTTGTTTGAAAACCTTTTGAATGTGTAGGTACGAAAAGTTTGTTTTTGTTTTTGAAGAGAGCAAGTACCCAGGAGAAATCTACCTACTCTAAGGAATTAAGCTGTGTAAGAGTCCTTTAGATAGTGCTATCCCACCATTGAGAGGTAGGTAGCACCATCGTTGGAGTTATTCGGGTCAATTCGATGAATAGGGACAGTGTGGTCACCGAAGCAATAGTAGGACACCTTAGAAGTAACCCTAATGTCCTAGATCCTTTTTATCCGAGGCAACCGTTTCGAGGCAACTGGATCTTTAGACAGGAGGGCAACCTCTAAGACACCCTATACTTGACGACCACGTTCGAGGCAACCAGTGAGGCATACCCTAGGAGTGGCATGTGCATGTGTGTTGTTTCAGTTAATGTTTATCTTTGATCATGCATTTGTGAGCTACGGATTAATTTTATTTGGCATACAGTCTTGCAGGCATAATTAACAGTTAAGAGTGCGGAAAATAAAGTGCGGAAATATGAATCTACGCTATTTCAAGGCGCGGGTCTATACATCGCCAAAAACAAAAACCCGTTTTGGAAAATAAATGCAGAAAATAAAGAAAGCAATAAACCCTAATTAACTATTACATCCTTTGGGAAGATACATAAAATATAATCAGAATAAGAATAATGCACGAAAGAATTTAAATCGGGAACGTCCTTAGGGTTTTGACCCTTTTCGAGAAATAAAGAAAGTAGTTTGTCCTTTTTTGAAATTAATCAAATATTAAACCTAAACCTAATTAGTTATTTAATTATTTACAAGAAAAATGTTTTTTTTTGTGTTTTTTTAAGTTTTTAATGAAAATAAAAAATAAAAGGAATTAAAATTAAAAGTTAAAACCTAATTCTAAGTTTATTTTATTTATTGTAAAAAAGTTAAAATTAGACCTAATTTAAACTAAGTTAATTAATTAGAGTTTATTTACAAAAATAATTATTAATAATAAATAATAAAAATAATTACATCTTTTGATTATCTAAATTTATTAAGAAAAATAATTATTTGTATTAATTAAATAGTAACAATAATAATAATTAATAAAAAGAAATTATGAGTAAAAGAAAATAATAAAAAAAGTTACAAAACCAGGGGGGCGTGTTGGACCCATTGGAGGTGTGAGTTGCAAGTTCCAGCCCATTAAGCCTAAAAGCCTTTGTTGACTTCTGAGATTGTCCAGGTACGCGTTGATTGGAGAGTATCATAGTCCTCCCATCTGGACCACTAGATAGATGCACAAGGACACATGGCACGCTGATTTTTGAGGTTGCATGGTGGAATATTTCTTGGAAAGCTGCAGGAGATAACATTAGAAAAAATAGAAACAAGGTTTGGGTGGACCTGGGAATCGAACCCAGGTCCCAGTAGTTACCAGACACATCATCAACCACCAAGCCACTTTGCACGCTTTGTTCATATGATATGCAATAAATATAAAATATAGAAACAACGTCTATGCTGGAAATTAACAAAAAAGCGCGCGCTACGTTTGAATTATCCAGTCACGCTCTTCCACGTATTGTCTTCTTCGCTTGGCCTGTAACAAAAAGAGTCAAATAGCGGGGGTTTTTAATCCCCACAAACTGCAAAATGCAAAAATAGCGATTAGCTCTGTGCGTTATATAAATAGGGCGCGAGGGTTGGGTTGAATTCGTCTGGCCTTGACGAATTCAACCATATGCGTCTCAAGGTCCAATTTTTCCTTAATAGCAAACCCCTAATTTTGAAGCTTGGAAACCCTAGAATCCATTAATGGCGTTTTCTGTTTCAGGGCACCATAATACAATTAACCTATATCATTAGCTTCAGAAAGGTTAGAGCAATGCAAAGCATACAAAAAATCACATTAAATGTGCAGGAATTATGAGTTCTGATTATGAGAAAGAAGATTAAACTGTGTCACTGTTCTGGACGATTCTGATAGCTTCAAGGCTCGTTTTTTATTGCAAATTGTTTCTGAATGTCCCAGCAAGGTATTGGAATCAAGAAAGGGTTTTGAATTGGCCTGGAAGGTTGAATTCAGTTTTCAAATTTCTTGGCTTTTTTTCAATATTGTAATGGTGTTTCTGCAGCAGCTTGCACGTGTAAGGCTTTAGGGTTAGGTTATGCTCTTATAGTAGAATGGAATTAGGGTTCAATCTTTGTCCAAGAATCCATGGCTTTATGATTTCAATATTTGATTTCAATCAAATATTTTCCAACTTTTTTGATTGATAAAACTTGCTAAAATTGGATATTTTGGTCCCCTTGAGTGATGCACGAAATCTTCAGCATGTGTTGACCTTATTTGCATCACAAAAAGATTTGAAAACCATATCTTTTTAATTTTCCTACAATTAAATGAATTAAATGAATTAATATTAATAAAAATTGAAATAATTAATTAAAAATAAGAAAATAAATCAATTTAAGTTCAATGGGTCGTGCATAGGCCTTGGACAAAGATTCAAGAAGGAATTTGAGGCCCATTAGCAAAAATGAAGTATTTTTAGGCAAAGTTGACTTTTGCAAATTCCCAAAAATTTCCCAACTTCTCCAATGCATATCTTGCTCAATTCTGAAGCTATGAACATGTTCTTGGACATTTTGGAAAGGTCTTGAAGTCCTCTAACCAATACCTTTGGTCCCATGTCATTTTTATTTACCAATCTCAAGTTATGGTCTTTGACTTAAAGTACCTTTTTGTTGACTTTTAAAAATGACCTATAATGTAGAAATTGATAACTTTTTGTGAGAGCATTTCTTGGACTTGGAATGTGAAGATGAGTTGTAGGAAATGTCATCCCCCTCGAAATGAGCATTGGATGGGATTTTTCTGATGAACCATGGAAAAGTTATGCCTTGGTCAAGTTACAGTTGACTTTTCAGCTGTCCAAAAATGGAAACTTTTGCATCTTGATGATTTTTGAGCCATTCTTGTGGAATCATGATCAAGACTTGATCAAATGATGATTGTGGCTTCAAAATAAGATGTTGACCAAAAATTATGACTTTTGACTGTCAAATGACCATTTTACCCCTATAGTTGACTGTGAAGCAAATGAAGCTTTTGACTGTGCAATTTGACCCTGTGAGTCTTGAAACTTGACATGTGGATGCTTGGTAATGTATATGGGCACATGGGACTTGATTGAGCCATTGAAAACCTCAAATTCTTTGAAGGAACCAAAACCCTAATTTGACTGGCTTAGGAGGATGTTTGACTGTGCAACCCGTTGATCCATTTGAAGATTGATCTTGACAAATCTTGAAGAATATGGGAGGGCAAATTTTGGGGTACAACAAACGTCAAATAATATGGGGGCTACCAAGCCAGGAAGGAAATTCACTATGATAGTATTAGTCCAAAGCCTAAATAATGCTAGTTTGTAACTTGTCTCATAATCACTACCTTGTGCAACTTTTACCAAGACACCTTCTAGATATAAGATCCCCCTCTCAACTCCTACCCATCAGCTTAGTGATAAATACAATCACAAACCATTGACTAGGACAAAAAAACCAAATAGAAGATTACACTTCAAATAAATAATACTCAACTCTTTGTTTAAAAGCTCATGATTGAGAATAATACTTAGTTTTTCTTAAAATGCTTTAAACTAAGAACAATCAGTCAACCTCAATGTATCAAATATACATGAGTGACATACAAAGAAAACACAAAGAACGTAAAAGACTCCCAAAACACAAAACCCTTATATTGCACCCACATTTTTATTCAATGTGAATGCTTGCTAGCAAGTCTTTATTTATAGACTCTTTCAGAACGGGCTTGGACTCTTCAAATTCAATCCAATCTTCTAATTTTAAATCAGTTGCAAGATCTTCACGCAAAAATAGGAGCAAATCTTCAAAGTTTCCTAAAAAGTATCAAAGATTCTTTTTAATGAAACCAAATAAAATTTGCACTATTCCTAATAAAATCTTCTTGACCTGCAAAAATCAGTGAGATATATCCAAGAGGATCTCATAAAATTAAATGAAATATGTCAAGAGAATTAATAGCAACACCTATTGTAGAATAGGCCAAGATGTCAAGACATATGGCTCAACATTTGTTTGATATACATGACAACAGAACCTGTCATGACAGTTGGTCAAGATATTATGACATCTTGCTCAACATCAGTTAAGAACCGCATTTTAGTAAAATTTATGGAAATCATAAAACCATGGGTCTAACAATTCTCATTTACGTTTTTCTCTTCAAAATCAATCGGTTGATTGGAAAGTAGTGAAGATTACTGCAATTATAAGAAGTGAAGTTCTAGAGAGAAAAGCTTCAACCTCTTTCTTACTTTCCTATACCTTTTTGAACCTTCTTCAACATTCATCGAACTACATTTATCCACCACTAACACCATCACTAACATAAAAAACTTGGAATAACTGTGGAGTGGTAAACATTAACAAGATAGGGTCAGTATAGAAAAAACATAAAGAGCAATGGGATGAACATATAAGATACAAGAGAACAGTTTAGGAGACCAAGAATGTCACAACATTCTTCTTCATAGAAATACCTAGAAACATAAGAGAAAAAGATGTACTAAAATTAAATAACTACGCGGAGATTGATGAAGTGGTAATCCCACTGAAGAAGCATAAGAGAGGAAAGAGATTCAAGTTTGTCAGGTTCAACAATGTGTGAGTGCACTTTCCTGTTAGATGTTTTGCATTATGTCAAAACTAGGATAAACTTAGAATTTTGTATATTGGACATTATCTCTGAGTATTTATGTGCACCTTTGCATTATGGTTCTTAAAATTCGTTTAGAACATGTTTGGAAAGGGTATCATGTATTAAAAATCAATTCCTGCATAAAAATAAGGTTTATGTATTGACACATACGATGTATGATTCGACACATGTGGGTCAATATTAAAGCATGCAGCCTCTGTAACTATGTTTTGACTCACACAACCTTTCAGGTCAACATATACTAAAAAAAATTCTACGTGTCAACACATACGATATTCAGGTCGACACATGTAAGCCATTTTTAAAGTCCGTAGCTTCTGTAACTTCGTGTCGACATATAACCTTGAACAGGTAGACACGTTTTATAAAATGTGTCTACACATGTCTTATATGTGTTGACACATGCTATAGTTTTCTGAAAATTGCATTCTTTTCAAACTTCTAAGTTTCCCCTTTGCCTCCAACTTGCACACATATAAATACTTCATACATGCATCCATTTCAACTTGATTAAACTATAAACACATACAAATATTTCTCATAATATTCAACCTATTTTTTGTTTGAGTGTCATCTAGACTTGTGTTGATAATGTCCAATTTAGGTTGGTGTAAACGGTGTTTTGGGTTGAAAATATTTGGGGGTTTCATCAAGAAAAACCTTAGGTTTTGTCGTCCAAGATCATAGTGTTGATTTGAGGATTTGCAAAATATTTTGAAAATATTGGATTCGATTGAGTAAGAGCTTCGAAGAACGGTGGGTTTCGAAGGAGTAGCGTGAGACGGTGAATTATTTGGAAAACTTAGGACACGATAGTACGCAATTGGATTTGATCGAGTGAAAGCTTTGAAGAACAAAGGTTTTTGCAAAGGAGTAGTGTGAGACGGTGAATCAATTGGTGTTAATGAGATACTTGGTCGAGCTCAAGATCAAGGGAAGAGAAAGGGTTAGAATTAACATTAACCATTGGGTTTGTAGGGTTACATTGCTACATTTCTCTTGTAATTAACTTTTTGCAAAGTAAGATTGATATCTCAATTTAATTTGGAATTAGGGGAAAACTTAAATATAGCGAGGATGATTGGTGAACTACCTAAAAAAATCCTTTTGTCCTTTCCTTATCTCATTTACTTCTATATACTTTCTACAACAAATTGTTAAATTCATTGATTGCATAATTGAGATGTATAGACAAATCTTTTGATTGTTTAACTTGAAATTACATTGTTGACTGCATTACAATCAATTAGACTGTAAGAGGTATTTCATATCAACAAATTCAAAAGGAAAATGTGAAAAATCGATTGCACACCAAGTGTTCGATAATTTTCTAGTTTTCATTTTTATCAATAATTTCATTGGAAATGGGTTTTTCGTTGTGATCATAATAAAATGATTGAGAAATTATTGTATAATTCTTTATCATTGTATTGAATTCCATTTGATATATTAAGATATCTGAGTTTCCAATAATCGGTTCGACTTTGATGACTTGTTTGATCTAGGCAAAAACTTCTGCTGGTCATAGTTTTTTATTCGTTTTTGAAAACAAAATTTTAAAAGGTGATTTTTACTTTAGGGATCTATTCAACCTGATCTAGATAAGTTGTCATCGTCTAACATAATGTGTAAAAGGAAAGGGTGTTGGGAACAAGGATACATATCATCTTTACTGGGTGTAGAAAAATCCATGCAAATATACCATGGTTTTAGAGGGGAGAAATGTAACAAAAGGGACAATCAGGATAGGAAACCATACAAACACAACAAGTACAAAAGAAGTTTATATAAAGAATGCAAGGTCATGTGAAACAAAAAAACACTAGCTACCTCAAAATGAAAGAGGAGTAAAATAATCATACATTTTGTACCCCAAAATTTTCCCTCCCATTTTTCTTCAAGACATTCTTATAGGGTTCTCAAATGCTCAAGGTGGCTCAAGAATTGATCATACAAATTCTCCTCCTAAGCAATGGGTCCACAAATAGGTTTTTGTGTTTCATAAGGAAATGTGGGTTTAAAAGGTATCAAGTGGTTTTCATGGTTCTTCATATGTCCCTAAGAATGCTCATGTCCAGTTTCAAGCCTTGTATCACAAGTTTGCTCAGTCAATGGCCTAGATGATTGAAAATCAACTATATTGTGTAAAAAGTCAAATGTGGTCAACATATAGTCAAACTTCAAGATTTTTTGTCAACATCAACATTTTGAAGTCATATCCATCATTTGATCAAAGGTTGATCATGTTTCCTCAAGAAAAATCCTCAAATCATCAAAAGTCAAAAGTTGCCAAATTAGGGTTTCCTTAGGAGAAGTCAACTGAACTTTGACAAGGCATAACTTTCACATGCTTCGTCATATTTTTACAAACCAAAGCTCATTTTAAGGGAATATCAATTCTCTACCATTTCGTATCTCTAAGCTCAAGTCTAAAAATTACATCATTTGAGAGATATAAGTCAATATATTACAGGTCATTCCAAAAGCCAACAAAAAGACACTTGTTGTCAAGGCAACTTACATCAAGATAAATTCTTTAAAAGAAAAAATGATAAACATAGAGGTTGTAGAGGACATCTTGAGCTTTCCAAAAAGTAAAATATTACTTTTAAAAGATGAAAATTGATAGATTTATGACGGATGCATGTTGGGAAATTTTGAGAGAATGCATGAATTTCAAAGTGAGCAAATTTTAAATTTTGGGCTATTCGGCCTAAGTTTTTAGGTCCATACGTGTTCATGACATGTTTAAAGACCCATAAGTCCATTCATGAATTATATTTTATTTTTATTTTATTTATTTTGATTTTTATTTAATTAAATCCAAAATAAATTAAACAAATTTAACATCAATGGACCAAGGCATGTGGACTTTGCTATGAATCATATTTAAGACCCAATATTACATGAACTGTAAGTATGAAATGCGCCTAAGAGGGGGGGGGGGGGGGGGGTACTTTAAAAATTTCTGGTTTTAGTGATGATGGATATTATTTTTCTGGATTATGGTGAGTTTATGAAAGAGTAAAGTGCAGAAAAATAAAGAGACACAAGCGATATATTCTGGTTCTCATCACAGTCCGAGAGTACTCCAGTCTCCTTTCAACATGAAAGATATTTACTTATTGTGACAAAATTAAACAAGAACTACCAAAAACCAAGAACAATCCTCTTTGACCAAGAACAATCCTCTTGGATTTTCACTATGTCAACAATGAGAACAATCCTCTCAAAGTGACTTTACTTGTATCCAATAATCCTGGAAAAACAAGATTTATAAAACCACTTAAACTTATTTCCAACAATCCTGAAAAATAAGCAAGTATATAGCAATATTTGGTTTGAGTGAGTTTGAGTAGCAATGATCACTTTGAGTGATTTAATGAATGAATTGATCTTCTCTTCCAATGATAATAGTATGCAATGACTCAAGATATATAATGCTCAAAGTTTTCTGGTTAACAATATGTGAAAGTGTGCAGAAAACTTGTGTATGAAAATGTATAACATCTTGAGTTTGATTTTTTGAAACATTCAGAAAATATATTTGGAAGAGGTGTTGAAATGATTTTGAGAATGAGTATTTATATGTTCATAGCACCTTTTTGAAACAGCATAAAGTTCTGTAAATGAATCAAGAACAGTTTCCAAGATTGAATGAAAGGTTTCCATGAATTGGTGTTATGAACATGCATGTGTAAAGCTGCTGTTTTTCAAAATCGTGCAACATGCAATCGATTGCACCCTTTGTGTAAATCGATTGCACGGGGTTTCAACAGCTAGAAATTCAAATATTTTGAGTGTGCAATCGATTGCACAAGTGTGTAAATCGATTGCATTTGAAGTCAGTAGCAAAAATTGATTGAGTACAATCGATTCCACAAACATGAAAATTGATTACACTTAGAAACAATAGCAAAAGATTTGAAAAATTTAAGCATGCAATCGATTGCACTAATATGTAAATCGATTTCACTCAAGTGAAAAATGATTTTTAGCTTAGAAAAACTTGAGTAAGGATTTGGACAATATAAAATATTTCTTTTGACCATTAAGCATCTATGTCTTAAGTTCAAAGTAAGTATTATCATTATACCTTGAAATTTTGCTAAGTGCTTGAACCAAAGACTTTATCCACAAATGCTTTTAGCTTGATCAATAATCTTTGCCTTCTTTGTCAATCATGGTTTGTCTTCATCAAAACAAAAGTGAATTTGAGAAGCTTGATTTTACATTCTCCCCCTTTTTGATGATGACAAACGATCTTGCTTGATGCGTTATAATTTCCGAAAAGAGCTTCTCCCCCTAAGATGCATAACTCCCCCTTTGTATGAGAATGTTGGAATCCTTTGAATTCGTTCATCTTGGTTGAGGAGTACCTTAAAAATTTAAGACAACGAAATATACAAGCATAAAGTGCCACATCCTTCTCCCCCTTTGACATTATCAAAAAGAAGGGAAAGATGCATTAAAAATTGACAGTAATAAAGAAATATTATAAAAACTTAATTAATAATGCATCACAAATAGTCATAGACATAGTAACATAACGATTACAAAGAAATCTAACAACAAACAAAATGTGGCATAGATGAACAAGGACATAACAGAAAACAATAGACATAATAAAGTTGGACAGAACTTTATGGTTGATTATTGTCCCGGTTGTTATAGAACCGAGATCCTTGATTTGGAAATTGTTGTTGTAGAGGAGGTTCTGTGTAATGTTATGGATGTGCAGGTGGATTATTTGGGTCATATGGTGGAATGTGAAGATGAGAGTAAAGGTAAGAAAATTGTTGATTCACATCTGTGCGGAAGTCATTAATCCGGGCTGTTGTAGAATCGTTGATAGCATTCCATTGGTTGTTGATGTTGGTATTCATGGAGGCAAATTGTTGAGACATGAAATCCATAAGATCTTGATTGCTTGGACAAGAGGGAGTAGTAGGTGGAGGAGGTACAACTTCACCACCTTCAACTTCTTGATCGTTTCCTTCATCACCGACCACATCTTCACCAATGTAAGTTATAGTTTTTGTTTTCGAATTATAATGAACACCCATTCTTGAGTCAACATTCTTGATTGAAATCTTATGCAGATTTGGATCCATATTAACTTTCTCAAACCCAGCAAAATCAACTCCAAATTCTTCCATAATTAATCTAACCAAGTAAGCATATGGTAGAAATTTCGATTTTGCATCAACCCTCAGCATATGAACCATTATGAGCCTTGCCCAATTAACACTTATGCCTTTCTTTCTTGCATAGATCAGCTGCATTTCTAGGTCAATCACGGTGCAGTGGTTTCCAGCCCGTGGAAACATAATATAGACCATGAAATAATGAAATAGTCGATCTTCTATATGAAAGTTACCTGCACTCCATGAGTTTATAGAGGGAATCACTCCTCCTAGACCATGAATCCTTTTGGAACGGAATTCAGCTTTGCTTAATCTCCCAATGCTGTAATAAAATTCCTTTTTCCTGTAGTCATCCCATGCCTCATTTTCAGGGTCGTACAAAGAGCTTCAAGTGTAGGGAATATGTAGAATCTCACCAACAATCTCAGGGGTTAGAGAGATTCGTGTACCCAACACATATGTCACCATCTTGCCTTTGTGAGGAGTTAAATTGCTGAAAAATACTCTTACTAGATCCAGATAATATGGACCAAATGATGAAATTAATGGTTCTAGTCCATAAGCAGTTAAATCATTTTGAAAAGAGAAACATTCTTGGGGAAAATATGAAAGCATACCATATTTAGGACTGGACACTATCTTTCTTTGAAAATCCTTTGTAAATATTGCTTCTTATTCTTCGGTGAGAGATGAGATTAATGGATTCTCAGAGGATGAACCATCCTTTTTCTTCCCTTTCTCTGAAGCTGACACCTTTCGTTTTTGCCTTGAAGCCATGAGTAAGGTGTTTTTAGGGTTTGAAGGGTTTTAGGTTTTTGAGAGGAAGATGTTTGATGAGCTAAAGTTTGGACATGATTTGTGAGTAAATAGAAATGAGTGGGTTGTATTATATGTAATGAAGGTTAATTAACTTTTCAATAATAGAGATGAGCTTGGGAATATGAGAGAGAGAGGAATTCTGACCAACAAATATTTTTGTCATAAAAGCATGTTATAGTGGGTGCAATCGATTTACATACAGATGCAATCAATTTGCACATAAAATAGAAGAAAAATAAAACTGAAACACACAGAGTACAATTGATTTGTACTTATGGTGCAATCAATTTGCACTAAAACAGAAAGGTCAAAATTAAAAGCATTCAGTGAGCAATCGATTTACACTATTGTGCAATCGATTTGCATCAACCAAAAATGACCAAAAACATATTTTTCTTAAACTTAAACACCACTTAACATATATATTCAAATATAACAAGGTTAAGACAAGTAAATAAAATCATAACAAGGATAGAAAGCACCTTATATGTCATGTTCATCAAGAATGCCAAGCTCTTGTCGAATCTTGTAAAACTGTTTTCTTGCCAAAGGTTTGGTGAAGATATCAGCAAGTTGATTATGAGTATCTACAAATGTTACCTCGACATCTCCTTGAAGTACATGATCACGAAGGAAATGATGTCGTATATCTGAAGGGGTGAAAAACACAAGAAGGGGGGGGGGGGGGTTGAATTGTAAAACTGAAATCTTAAAGCAATTGACAAGATATTTTTATCCTGGTTCGTTTGATCTCAAACTACTCCAGTCCACCCGTCAAGGTGATTTCGCCTCTCTCCAACGAGGTCTTAATTCACTATATTCAACTGAATATTACAGACTGCTTTAACAACTGCTAAAGCCTTCTTGATTCAAACCACAATCCGGTTTGTCAAGGCAACACTTTCTTACAAAGGTATAAAACAATGTGTGTGAATGTTTTCTACAAAACTTTATCACAACTGTGATGTATACACAAATGAAGCTTAGAAACTTAGATTGCTAAACACTAATGGAGTATCAGAGTTTGTGGTTTAGCAAAACTGGTAGATGAAGATTATTGTTCAGCTTTGTGCGTGTAGAGAATTGGAGAGCATTAGCCATTATAATCTTCGAAGCCTTGTTTATATAGCACTTGAGAAGATGAACGTTGAATGCAATATTCTTGATTCAATGCTAATAACAAGCTTTCCTTTTTGAGCAGATCTTGTCTAGAATGATGCCGTTGGAATTAATTAGCGTTCAATGCACAGTACCGTTGCTTCTTCAATGCACGTTCTGGCTTGGCTCATTCTGATTCTGCTTCGCTGCTGATGAACTATTGTTTTTGTATCAGAGTGTTTACGCGCAGTTCTGTTCATCAAGCTTCAGCATGTACGTGAGTTGATCATCTGATCTTGATGTTCTGATTCAGCAACTTCTGATGCTGGTGTATGAAATCAAATTCTGATGCTGAACAAGTGATCTTGCTTATTTTAATCAGCGTATCTGCAAGTCAGAGCATAGTAATTTTAGGCAGCATATAGTTCAAACATGAAACATATAAATACTATATCTTTTCACTTTGTTATCATCAAAACTCAAATATAGGGTAGTAGATTCAAACATTGTTCTAACAATCTCCCCCTTTTTGATGATGACAAAAACTAGATATTTTAAATGAAAAATAACGTGAAAAGGTGTCTGGGAAAAGTTTCAGAGTTAAGAAGTAACGAGAAATCAGAGTTAAGAGATACTCCCCCTGAGTTGATTACTTCCCTTTGATGATACGTGTTCTTCAGGATCAGATCTTTGTCTTTCTTTGAACATCAGATTAAGAGTCTTTGACTTATCAGAGAGCAGAGCTTCAGAGCTTTTCCTGTCAGAGCTTTGCTTTGGATCAGAGTATTTGGTCGATCAGAACTTCATATTTGATCAGAGCAACATTGATCAGAGCTTCTACATTTTGATCAGAGCTTCTAGTCTTCATAGTGTTCAGGAGCTTCCTTGTGCCTGTAGACTTTAAACAAAAACAGAAAAACATTTCAAGTAATAGAGTTAGAATGTTTGAGAATTTCTGTCTAGTTAGCCGTTATTGATTTTAAATATCATTCTTGTTCTCCCCCTTTTTGTCAGCAGTCAAAAAGTGTTGGTGATGTGCTAAAACAATTTAGATCAGAAAAACAAATTATATTAAAATAGTTCATAATCAGAGCAAAAGAACATTACAAAACATAGTCAAAACAGTACATCAGAAAATGAAGAAAACATAAAGAATGTCATGCATGAAAAAAATTTTAAGGTTGAGGGGGCATGCGTGAGAACAGGCTTTCCAGCATTGCTTGAATCTTTTCAGAAGTTTCATTCTGCTTCTGAACCATGTTGACAACAGTGTCAATTTTGCTGTCCTGTACATCCATTCTTGCTTTCATCTTCTGATCATTCTCTTCCATCCGCTGCTGTAGACGCAAGTCATTCAGCCTTAATTCTTCCAGAGCCTGCCTGTCCAAGGCAGCTTGAGAAGTGTCAGAGGGAGGAAGCTTCTCAGAACTTTCAGCGACATCTTCTGCTGGATTTTCTTCAGCCTGAATGGTCTTGTCTTCTTCTGATGGTTGCACCTGTGCAGCTTGCTCTTTCTCAGACCAAGATTCACTGTCCAGAGGGAGCACAACTTCTTGAGGCAGCTGACTCTCAACTTCCTTCAGCAGCTTGCTAAAGTTCTGTTGAGCCTGCTCGTAGTTGACGTCCTGCAGCTTGAGGGCTTCAGCACGTACCCATAGTCTGAACTGTGACCAGAGCTGATCAGAAGCAGCTGGGTCGATTATCCCCGGACAGACTTGCTTCAAAGAAGCAATCCATTGCAGCATACCTGTTTCAAAATTCAAAATACCAGAGCCAACATCTGGTTGCTTTGGTTTGGGTATGGCAATTTTGTGTCTTAGATCAGCAAGACGTTCAAGACTTGTTAAGTCAATGAAAGTTCTGCTGGGGTTTTCAGCGGTTTTCTGAGAGGATGTTTGTTTTGGGGGAGGGTTATCAGAATCAGAGTCAGATATTTCTATTGGAGTGGTTGGAGTTTTTGGAGGTGTTGATTCTAATGAGGATGGCAACTGGGGCCTGACAATAGTGGTTCCACATGGCAACTGGATTGCCAGCGGTGAAGGTTGAGGTGAGTGAGGGTCAGAATGATGAGGAGAAGGGGTTTCATAGCGGTGAAACTCTGTTTGTGGTGAAGGTGGATTATTTTCTGGTTGAGGAGGTGGAATCTCTGATTGCTCAGGGATCAGAGGTTCTTCTGTGAGTGGTTGTTGTGATTGTGGTTCTGGTTCTGGTTGTTGTTGTATTTCTGGTTCAGGTTGTGGTTCTGGTTGTGGAGGAGGAATATTTGGTGGTTCAGAATTTGGTTGAGCAGAAGCATGTTCACGCTCAATATCAGCTAGCACTCTATCAAGTGCTGGTGTTGTTGAAACAGTTGGTTGTTTGGGAATCTTAGTTCTGGTTCTTCTGAGTTGTAAGGCCTCAGAAGGGTCTTCTGGTATGGTTTCATCAATGGTAGGGATTGGGATTGATATTCTGTGAGAGGTTTTAGGAGGGGCAGCAGATGTTGGAATAGTAGATGAAATTGAAATAGGGGCAGCAGATGAAATACCTCTTTTCTTTGGAGTCTGATGAGATGATCCTTCTGTTGGCGCTTTCCTCTTCTTTGTCTTCTTCTGAGTCACTTCAGGTTGGGGTTGACTCAGATCTTTGATCTTCAGCTTTGAACCTGTATCTTCTTCCTTGTATGAATCTGGATACTTGAGAAACATATCAGGTTTGGATTCCATTTCAGAAAATTTTGGGAAATCACTCAGAGGCACTCTTCTGCTGGAGATGTCAGCAGTTGAAGTAGCTCTGGGTTCCTTCCTAATATTTTCTATCAGCTTCATCTTTTTCAGGTTCTTAGCGTTCAGCGGTTTTCCAACAGTTGGTTCAATAGTGCTCAGCACTTGAGCTTCGCTCAGATACTCTATCAGCTTATTCTCTGTCAGAATATCTGATATGAGCCTTCCAAACGGTATCCAGTCCCTTTTGGTCCTTTCTTCTTCTCTTGTTTCTTTGACACTGGTCTTGAGATGGTTGAACAGGAAATGTGCCAGATTGATCTTTACCCTCTGATCAATAAAGTAGATCAGAAATTGCTGATCCACGTTTATATAATCAGGAGAACTTGTTGGTTTCCTGTGATTGAAGCATCCAAGAACAATCTTGGCCCATACTCTGCAGTGATCCTTCAGATCCTTAATTTTGCTACTGGGAAATCCAAGAGTGAAAATGCTGTTGGCTACCACACCTATATCAGGGCATCTATCAGCCATGTCCACACAACGGACTCCACCACCACTTTGACCGATTAACCTAGCAATGAGGTCTTCAGAAATTACTATCTTCTTTCCCATGACAGAAGAGATGACTAGATGTTTATAAATCTTGGCGTGAATCCAAAATTCCTTGACAAGCTCTGGGAATGTTGGTCCAACCAACCTATCGAAATACCTCTCCCACTTTTGAGCCCTAATTTCTTCAGTTAGGTCAAATCCATTTTCCTTCAAACTTTCAAAGTCGATGATTAACTCAGAGAGAACTTCAAGATTCTTTACCGGTGTGAGAAGAGTTCTGAGGGGCACCTGATATTGTTCAGAGGTTTCTTTCTTCTGATTGCCTGCAGAAATGCTGGAGGATGCCATTGTTCTCACAAAAAAGCTTTGAGAATGATTTGAGAGAAAAAGGTTTGTAGGAGATAAACTCAGAAATATGCAGAAAATGCTTAAGAGATTATGAGAAAGCGTAAAGAATAAAAATGAAGGATTAATGTGCTTAAATAGAGTTTTCAAAGATTATTTTGAAAAATAAAACGTTTTTAAGAGAGAGAAAAAAATAATGATTGCCATTTAACAAGCGTGATTACTTTTCATTAAATGCTTGCTGATTTTGGGGGATTTGAGAAAGATACTTAAAAACGGTTACCAGACATGTGTCTCAATGCACCCAATCAGCGCTTTGCCTTCTCAGAAGCGTGCACGCGTTCTGCTTCAGGGATTTGCTGATGATTGGATGACACTTGTTTGATGTAGTGATCAGCACGTCTGTATTTGAGATTAGACTCTCAGATCTTTAGACTTGCATCTGATACAATCTGCATGTTCTATCTTTCTGAAAGAAGATTGATCAGAAGTTCACAGTAATATAATTACATTCTGAAGATAAATACATGGAATTAAAACATTTTCATTCTGGGCATACTTTCATGCTGAGATGTTTCAGAATGAAATTAAACCTATCTTCTGAAAGGGGTTTAGTAAAGATATCAGCCCATTGATGGTCTGTATCTATAAATTTCAAGTTTAAAATACCTTTCTGAATATAGTCCCTAATGAAATGATGTTTTATTTCTATATGCTTAGCTCTAGAATGTAAAATAGGATTCTTACTTAAGCAAATAGCAGAAGTATTATCACAAAGAATAGGAATGTTACTCTCAAAAATCTGGAAGTCTTCAAGCTGACTTTTCATCCAGAGCATTTGTGTGCTACATCCTGCTGCTGCTATGTACTCAGCTTCTGCTGTTGACAGAGCAATTGTTGATTGCCTTTTGCTGGACCACGAGATCAGATTTTCTCCCAGAAACTGGCAGCTTCCAGAAGTACTTTTACGTTCCACTCTGTCTCCAGCAAAATCAGCATCACAGTAGCCTACTAAGCTGTAATCACTAGATTTTCTATAAAACAAACCCAGATTAGTAGTACCTTTCAGATACTTGAAAATTCGCTTAACAGCTGTTAAGTGAGATTCTCTAGGATCTGATTGGAATCTAGCACAAATACATACGCTGAATAAGATATCAGGTCTTGAAGCTGTCAGATAAAGGAGAGAACCAATCATACCTCTGTAGACCTTCTGTTCTACACTTTTGCTTACCTCTTCTCTTTCCAGAATGCACGTGGGATGCATTGGAATCTTTGATGGCTTACATTCTGAGAGGTCAAATTTCTTCAGAAGATCTCTGATGTATTTGCTCTGATGAATGTAAGTTCCCTCTGGAGTTTGATTGATCTGAATTCCTAGAAAGAATTTCAGTTCCCCCATGAGGCTCATCTCAAATTCTGCCTGCATACACTTAGCAAATTTTCTTCCAAGAGAAGGATTAGTAGAACCAAAAATAATATCATCAACATAAATTTGACAGACTAAAATGTCACTCTTAACTGTTTTACAGAATAGAGTAGTGTCCACTTTCCCTCTGGTGAATTCATTTTCAAGCAGAAAGTTACTTAGCCTTTCATACCAAGCTCTGGGAGCTTGTTTCAGACCATACAGTGACTTTTTCAGTTTGAAAACATGTTCTGGATGTTTTGTATTTTCAAAACCTGGGGGTTGGTGAACATAAACTTCTTCTTCTATATAACCATTTAAGAATGCACTTTTGACATCCATCTGATACAGAGTGATGCCTCTATTAACAGCAAATGAAATTAAAAGTCTGATAGATTCTAACCTGGCGACTGGGGCAAAGGTTTCTGTATAGTCTATCCCCTTTTGCTGACTATAACCTTGTGCAACCAGTCGTGCCTTGTTTCTGATGACTTCACCTTGTTCATTTAGCTTGTTTCTGAACACCCATCTTGTTCCAATGACGTTGAATCCTTTTGGTCTGGGAACGAGATCCCATACGTCGTTTCTGGTGAATTGATTCAGCTCTTCTTGCATTGCCAGAATCCAGTCATTATCCAGAAGTGCTTCATCAATAGAAGAAGGTTCAATCAGAGACACAAGTCCCATAAGAGTTTCTCCAGAGTTTTTGAAGCTTGCTCTTGTTCTGATTGGATCTTCCTTTCTTCCTAGGATAGTCTCTTCTGGGTGATCCAAACTGCTTCTGGGTAATCTCTTCTGAGGTTGATCAGCAGCAGTTGTAGGATTTCTAGCATTGCTTCTTTCAGACGTTGAAGGAATGTCTGTGTTGAGAGCTTCTGATGACTTGTCTTCAGAACCTGCAAATTCAATTTCTATACCTGCAAGATTTTCATTCTGCTTTGACTTTTCAGAGTCAAGCTTGTCATCAAAACGAACACTGATTGATTCTTCCACAATCTGTGTTTCTGTATTGTATACTCTGTACCCTCTTGAGCGTTCAGAGTATCCTAACATAATACACTTCTGTGCCTTAGAATCAAACTTGTTCAAATAATTCTTTGTATTCAATATATAGCAAGTACATCCAAATGGATGAAAATACGAAATGTTGGGCTTTCTGTTCTTCCACAGTTCATATGGAGTCTTTTCCAGAATAGGTCTTATTGAGATTCTATTCTGAATGTAGCACGCTGTGTTTATTGCCTCTGCCCAGAAAGTCTTAGCAACGTTTGTCTCATTGATCATGGTTCTGGCCATTTCTTGCAATGTTCTGTTCTTTCGTTCTACAACTCCATTTTGTTGGGGAGTTCTAGGACAAGAGAAATCATGCAGAATGCCTTTGTCATTAAAGAATGACTCAAAATCTTTATTTTCAAATTCTCCACCATGATCACTTCTGACTTTAACGATTCTAATATCTTTTTCATTCTGAACTTGGTTACAGAAGGTAACAAACACAGAGTGTGACTCGTCCTTGTGTCTTAAGAACTTTACCCATGTCCATCTGCTATAGTCATCTACGATTACTAACCCATACTTCTTACCACTGACTGAAGCAGTTTTAACTGGTCCAAATAAGTCAATGTGCAGAAGTTCTAATGGCTTAGAGGTAGAAACAACATTTTTGGATTTAAAAGAAGGTTTTGCAAATTTGCCTTTCTGACATGCTTCACACAGAGCATCTGAATTGAACTTCAAATTAGGAAGTCCTCTGACCAGATTGAGTTTGTTAATCTGAGATATTCTTCTCATACTAACATTCCCCAATCTTCTGTGCCAGATCCATTGCTCGTTGTTAACAGACAGAAGACATTTTACATTCTGACTCTTTAGTTCAGAAAGTTTGATTTTGTAAATGTTGTTTTTCCTCTTTCCATTAAACAGGATAGTCCCATCTTTCTGACTAACAGCTTTACATGATTTTTGATTAAAGATTATATCATAATCGTTATCACTTAATTGACTTATGGATAACAGATTATGCATCAATCCATCTACTAGCAGAACATTATTAATAGAGGGAAGATTTCCATTACCTACAGTTCCAGAGCCAATTATCTTTCCCCTCTGATTGCCTCCAAAGCCAACGTGGCCTCCAGGCTTAAGTTCCAGGCTTTGGAACATATGCCTTCTTCCCGTCATGTGTCGTGAGCAGCCAGAGTCCAGGTACCATGACTGGTGTTTCTGACTTGCTGCTAAAGATATCTGCAACATGTATTATTTTATCCTTAGGTACCCAGATCTTCTTGGGTCCTGATTTGTTAGTTTTACCAAAACTCTGGTTGAATTTTGGTTTCACAGAGTGCTTACTACTAGTATATTTGATGTCATGTGTGTGACCATACACAAAGTGTGAATTTAGAGGAGTGTGTTTAATGGTTAAATCCATGACATTTTTAGGTGTAGGAACCTTACCTAGGTATCCTATTCCTTTCCTGCCGTTTCTGCTAACTCCATAGATCATTGAAGCCATTCTGCTTCTATCTATGCTTTTAGCAAGGAACTTCTGGAAACTGTGATCATACTCCTTGATGATCTCATCAGCGTTGCTGGGAGTTTCAGAAATTGGTTCCTTCTGAGAGTTTTGTAAAGAGTTTTCTAATTTTGAAATTTTATCTCTCAGCTCAGAGTTTTCCAATTTGAGACTCTCAGACTTATTAGAGTCAGATTCAAGATTCCTTTTCAGGTCTCTGAATTTAGCTCTAATCTGCTGATAACGTTCCAGAATTTCATTGAGGCTTTCAGCAAGTTCAGCCTTTGTAAAATTAACAGCGAAGTTAGGGAATACCTCTTCTGTGTCTGATTCTGAGTCTGATTCAGAAGCTTCACTATCATCTGGAATGTTAGCCATGAGCGCTATGTTTGCCCTTTCATCATCTGATTCTGAGTCAGCTTCAGACGAGTCAGAGTCATCCCATGTGGCCATGAGACTTTTCTTCTTCTCTCTTCCAAACTTCTTTTTGGGCTTTTCCCTCTGAAGCTTTGGGCAGTCACTCTTGTAGTGTCCTTGCTCATTGCACTCGTAGCAGATGATGTCTTTTGTGTTTGGCTTCTTGCTACCGGAGGATCCTTCAAATCTTCTGTATCCAGAGGAAGAATCTGTCCTTCTGTATCTGGAAGAAGACTCGTTCTGATCAGATCTTCTGGGATTCCTGAACTTCCTTTGTCTTTGCTTCCACAGTTGATTTACTCTTCTGGAGAGAAGGGAAAGTTCGTCTTCTTCTGATGAGGATCCATCAGATGTTTCTTCAACTGCCTGCAAAACTTTAGATTCAGATTTTCTGTTAGATTTTAAAGCTAAAGGCTTACCTTGCTTCTGAGGCTCATCAGCTTCTAGCTCTATCTCATGACTTCTGAGGGAGCTTATAAGTTCCTCCAGAGTGATTTTGTTGAGATCTTTCGCTAGCTTCAGAGCAGTAACCATAGGCCTCCACTGCTTGGGTAAACTTCTGATTATCTTCTTGACATGGTCAGCAGTAGAGTATCCTTTGTCCAGAACTTTGAGACCAGCTACCAGAATCTGGAATCTAGAGAACATAGTTTCAATGGATTCAGATTCTTCCATTTTGAACGCCTCATACTTCTGAATGAGCGCCAGAGCTTTTGTTTCTTTGACTTGAACGTTGCCCTCATGCGTCATTCTGAGAGAATCAAAGATGTTCTTAGCTGTGTCTCTGTTGGAGATCTTTTCATACTCAGTATAGGAGATGGCACTGAGGAGGATGGTTCTGGCCTTATGGTGATTCTTGAAATCACGCTTTTGTTGATCAGTCATTGATTTTCTTTCAATCTTCTGACCAGTTGCATTCACAGGGTGCGTGTATCCATCTGTCACCATATCCCACAGATCAGCATCATGTGCTAGAAAGAAGCTTTCAATTCTGTCTTTCCAGTAATCAAAGTTTTCTCCATCAAAAACTGGAGGTTTGCCGCTGAATCTGTCTCTATCCTCATTGTTGTCATTGCTGAAATGAGAGTTGTTTCCTGCCATTGTGTTTTTTTGACGCTGGATCTTGTACTGACACGGTTAAGTGTTTTAGCTCAGAACCAGGCGCTCTGATGCCAATTGAAGGGGTGAAAAACACAAGAAGGGGGGGTTGAATTGTAAAACTGAAATCTTAAAGCAATTGACAAGATATTTTTATCCTGGTTCGTTTGATCTCAAACTACTCCAGTCCACCCGTCAAGGTGATTTCGCCTCTCTCCAACGAGGTCTTAATTCACTATATTCAACTGAATATTACAGACTGCTTTAACAACTGCTAAAGCCTTCTTGATTCAAACCACAATCCGGTTTGTCAAGGCAACACTTTCTTACAAAGGTATAAAACAATGTGTGTGAATGTTTTCTACAAAACTTTATCACAACTGTGATGTATACACAAATGAAGCTTAGAAACTTAGATTGCTAAACACTAATGGAGTATCAGAGTTTGTGGTTTAGCAAAACTGGTAGATGAAGATTATTGTTCAGCTTTGTGCGTGTAGAGAATTGGAGAGCATTAGCCATTATAATCTTCGAAGCCTTGTTTATATAGCACTTGAGAAGATGAACGTTGAATGCAATATTCTTGATTCAATGCTAATAACAAGCTTTCCTTTTTGAGCAGATCTTGTCTAGAATGATGCCGTTGGAATTAATTAGCGTTCAATGCACAGTACCGTTGCTTCTTCAATGCACGTTCTGGCTTGGCTCATTCTGATTCTGCTTCGCTGCTGATGAACTATTGTTTTTGTATCAGAGTGTTTACGCGCAGTTCTGTTCATCAAGCTTCAGCATGTACGTGAGTTGATCATCTGATCTTGATGTTCTGATTCAGCAACTTCTGATGCTGGTGTATGAAATCAAATTCTGATGCTGAACAAGTGATCTTGCTTATTTTAATCAGCGTATCTGCAAGTCAGAGCATA
Organism: Vicia faba; assembly: GCA_948472305.1. NCBI lineage: Eukaryota > Viridiplantae > Streptophyta > Magnoliopsida > Fabales > Fabaceae > Vicia > Vicia faba. Next base: position 99,551,040 of record OX451735.1, on the reverse strand, counting down.
GTAATTTTAGGCAGCATATAGTTCAAACATGAAACATATAAATACTATATCTTTTCACTTTGTTATCATCAAAACTCAAATATAGGGTAGTAGATTCAAACATTGTTCTAACAATATCTATGTGTTTGGTTCTTGAATGCATGACCGGATTCTTCGTAATGTTTATTGCACTTGTATTATCGCACCGTAGAGGAATGCATCCTAGATCGAGTCTGTAGTAAAGAAGTTTTTGTTTGAGCCACAAAATTTGAGCGCAACTACTACCCGCTGCAATATATTTTGCTTCGGCCGTGCTAAGAGCAACACGTGCTTGTTTCTTGCAGGCCCATGATACTAATGCATTTCCAAGGATGTGACAAGTACCACTTATGCTTTTTCTATCAGTTTTACAACCTGCATAATCCACGTCAGAATAACCAACTAAGTTACAAACACTACCTTTAGGATACCATAATCCAACATTTGTTGTTGCTTTGAGACACTTCATGATCCGTTTCACCTCCATGAGATGAGATTCCTTTTGATTTTCTTGAAAGCGAGCACATAGATAAACACTAAACATTATGTCAGGATGGCTTGCCGTCATATATAATAAGGAGCCAATCATACCTTGATACTTTGTAATATCGATGGAAACACCTAATTCATCTTGATCAACATATGTACCAGAACCCATTGGTATAGACATTGTCTTACAGTTATCCATGTCAAATCTTTTCAAGAGTTCCTTGAAATACTTGGATTGGTTGATGAAGATTCCATATTTTAATTTCTTGATTTGAAGTCCAAGAAAATAATTCATTTTACCCATCATTGACATCTCAAATTCTCCTTGCATCAATGCTAAAAATTCTTCACACATGTCTTTGTTTGAAGAGCCGAAAATGATATTGTCAACATAGACTTGAACTAGCAAAGTGTCATCTTTGATTTTCTTGATAAACAAAGTTTTGTCAACTTTACCCTTTTCAAAACCTTTTTCGCATAAGAAGTTGCTTAGCCGATCATACCATGCCCTTGGTGCTTGTTTCAAACCATATATAGATTTTCTCAATTTAAATACATGAGATGGATTCTTGAAATCTTTGAACCCCAGGGGTTGCTTAACATAGACTTCTTCATTGATATATCCATTCAAGAATGCGCTTTGACATCCATTTGGAAAAGCTGAAAATTTAATAAGAAAGCATAGGCAAGTAAGAGACGAATAGCTTCTAACTTTGCAACTGGAGCGAATGTTTCTTCAAAATCTCTTCCTTCTTCTTGACTGTAGCCTTGTGCTACCAACCTTGCTTTGTTTCGAACAATTATTCCATTTTCGTCAAGTTTGTTTTTAAACACCCATCTTGTTCCTATAATGTGTTTGTTGCTTGGCCTAGGGACAAGTTCCTAAACATGATTCCTTTTAAATTGATTTAATTCTTCTTGTATAGAAATAATCCATTGGTCATTGCCTAAGGCTTCATCAACTTTGGAAGGTTCAATTTGAGAGACAAATGCCATGTTTAGACAGGCATCTTTGTGATTTAGTCTTGTTGTCACACCTTGACTTATATCACCAATTACTTTATCGATAGGATGATCTCTATAAGTTCTCCATTCTTTTTGTAGATCATTGAAATTTTATTCTTGCTGGGATGATTCTTCTTGTTGAATTGGTTGATCTTTGGAAGTAATTTCTTGAGGACCTTCTAGTATTTCATCATCATCATCATCATCATCATCATTACAAACAATATTATCCTCCTTGGAGGGGTTAGTTTCATCAAAAGATACATGCATTGATTCTTCAATTGTTAAAGTTCTTTTGTTATAAATTCTACATGCTTTACTAGAAAGAGAGTAGCCAAGAAAAATACCTTCATCGGATTTTTAATCAAACTTACCAAGGTTATCTTTGCCATTGTTTAAGACAAAGCATTTGCAACCAAAAATGTGAAATAAAGCAATGTTTTTTTCCCTCCCTTTGAAGAGTTCATATGGAGTTTTCTTCAAGATCGGTCTTATGTTAACTCTATTGCTAACAAAACATGCCGTGCTCACCACATTCGCCCAAAAATATTTTGGAAGGTTTAAATCACTAAGCATAATTCTTGCAAGTTCTACAAGAGACTTATTCTTTATTTCCACCACTCCATTTTGTTGAGGAGTCCTTGGTGTCGAGAAGTTGTGAGATATTCCATGTTCTCCACAAAATTCTTCAAATAGAGAATTTTGAAATTCTCCGCCATAATCACTTCTTATGGAGGCAATTGTTAGAGACTTCTTATTTTGAATTTGTTTAGAATACTTCTTGAACCCCTTGAATGAATCACTTTTATGCACTAAAAAGAATGTCCAAGTATATCTAGAGAAATCGTCAACAATAACCAAAGCATATACATTACCTCAAAAACTTCTCGTTCTTGATGGACCAAATAAATCCATATGTAACAATTGTAGTGGCGTTGTAATAGACACCATATTCTTAGATTTGAAAGTTGATTTTGTTTGTTTCCCTTTTTTACAAGCATCACAAAGTCTATCTTTGACGAAATTTCTCTTAGGCAACCCAATGACAAGATCATGCTTGATTAGTTTATTCAAGTGTTCCATGTGAATATGAGCAATTCTTTTGTGCCACGTCCATGAATCATCGTTGTTCGCCATAAGACATTTTACCTTCAAAGATGGATCATCAAGGAAAATTATGAATATATTATTGATTCTTTTACCTTTAAGTATAACCTCATGTGTGACTTCGACTTCTATCAAGCACTCATCCTTGGTGAACTTGATCATGAAGCCTTTGTCACAAAGTTGGCTAATACTAAGGAGATTGTGCTTTAGTCCTTTGACATAAAGAACATATTCAATTGATGTGAAAGGTAGAGCACCAACTTTGCCTTTGCCAAAAATTCTTCCCTTATTATTGTCTCCATAAGTGACAAAACCCTTGGCCTTTAGAACTAGATTTGAAAATTGGTTTATGTTTCCCGTCATATGCTTTGAACAACCGCTATCAAGATACCAAAGATTTCATGTGGTCTTCAAGCATACCTGCAAAAAGAATTAGGATTTGTTAGGTACCCTAGTTGCTTTGTGTCCTTCATAATTAATGCCTTTCTTTACCCACACATAATGCCCACTTGCCACACTAAAGTTTCTAACATAGCAAGCATTAGGTGTATGGCCTTTAATACCACAATAAAAACAAGTAGGTTCAAAGTTACTTCTATATCTAGAAGGATAAGATTTTTTCTTAGGAAATGTTTTCTTTTTAGGATAGTGATGAACTATTTTAGGTTTGTTCACTTTCTCTTTGGATGATTGATCACTAGCCTTAACAACGATAGTTTTATTAGAACTTGGTTTAGATAACTTTGAGTATCCAAGTCCACTTTTATCATTGGAGTATCTTTGTTGGCTAAGAACACCTTCTAATCCAATTTGACCATTTTCATATCTTTCAGTGACTATTTTTAGTTGGACAATTTGGAAAGAGAGTGATTCACAATTTTTGCATACAAAATTATGTTTTTGTTCATCACTTAATTTTTGTTTTTCTTCTTTGAAATCTTTTTCCCTAGATTCACATTTTTCTTCTAAGGATTAAATTAGTTTCTTTTGAGATGAAATAGTTTTATACAGAATTTTGCATTCATTTAATATTTCATTTATAGAACCTTGTGCATCACTATCAAAAAGAGAAAATTCATTACTAACCTCATTGTCTTCATCATCAGAATGATGTGAGGCCATCAATGCTAGATTTTCACTTTCATCACTATCAGAATCAGATGAGGAACTTATTTCATTATCCTCCCATGCAACATAGTCCTTTTTGTTCTTGAATCCCTTTTTGCTTTTGTAGCCACCTTTCTTGGAGAGTTTCCGACAATCCTTGATATGACATTGCTTACCACATTTATAACATGTGACTTCTTATGTTGATGTGGAAGCTTCCTTTTTTTCTTGAATTGTTTCTTTCCTTTTGAATGAGAAAAGGATTTGTCATTTCTACCAAAGAACTTACCAAGCCTTTTAACAAGAAGCATCAAATTTTCATCTTCTTTCGGATTGTCTTCCTTTTCAACTTCCTTGGAATCTATATTTAAAGCAATATTCTTGGATTTCTTCTCTTGATTTTCATGTTTTTCAAGTCTTCCAGGTTCCGTTTCATATTCTTGAAGTTTTCCAAACAACGTTGTGGAAGTCATTGAGGAGAGACTTTTCTTCTATGAAATTTCTGTTACCTTTGGTTGCCATTCCCTAGTTAAGGACCTAAGTACTTTCAGATTTAGTTCATCATTTGTCAAAGTCTTACCAAGAGCACTTAGATGATTTGTCAAGTGCACGAATCTCTTTTGTAGGTCAAGGATGGTTTCTCCGGGCTACATTTGAAATAATTCATATTCTTGACTCAGTGTATTTAGTCTTGATCTTTTAACTTCAATAGTTTCTTCATGAGTTTGTACCAAGGTATCCCACATTTCTTTCGCTGTTTTGCATGCCGAGACACGAATGAATTCATCCATGCTAAGTGCACCTTGAAGAAGATTTATTGCCTTTTTATCATAGAGAACCTTATTCTTATCATCTTCGTCCCATGCAGCTTTAGGCTTTCATGAGCCAGCACCATTGATTACTGTTATAGGGATAAATGGACCATTCTCGACGACATCCCATATTTCTTCTCCTTGTGTTTCTAGATGTGCCTTCATGCGTATTTTCCAGAAGTCAAAATATTCACCACAAAATAGAGGAGGCTTGTTGTTACTACCACCATCTTTGAAAACGGGATTTTGATTTGCGGAAGCCATTCTGGATCTTATAGGAATAGGTTACCTATAACCTGCTCTGATGCCAAGTACGAAGTGTGCCTAAGAGGGGGGCAGGGTGAATTAGGTACTTTAAAAATTTATTGTTTTAGTGATGATGGATTAATTTTCTGGATTATGGTGAGTTTATGAAAGAGTAAAGTGCATAAAAATAAAGAGACACAAGCGATATATCCTGGTTCCCCTCACAGTCCGAGAGTACTCCACTCCCCTTTCAACATGAAAAAGATTTCCTTATTGTAGCAAACTTACACAAGAACTACCCAAAACCAAGAACAATCCTCTTGAACCAAGAACAATCCTATTGGATTTTCACTATGTCAACAATGAGAACAATCCTCTCAAAGTGACTTTACTTGTACCCAACAATCCTGGAAAAATAAGATTTATAAAACCACTTAAACTTATTTCCAACAATTCTGAAAAATAAGCAAGTATATAGCAATATTTGATTTGAGTGAGTTTGAGTAGCAATAATCACTTTGAGTGATTCAATCAATGAATTGATCTTCTCTTCCAATTATAATAGTATACAATGACTCAAGATATATAATGCCCAAATTTTTCTGGTTAACAATATGTGAAAGTGTGCAGAAAACTTGTGTATGAAAATGTATACTTGAGTTTGATTTTTTGAAAAATTCAGAAAATATATTTGGAAGAGGTGTTGAAATGATTTTGAAAATGAGTATTTATATGTTCATAGCACCTTTTTGAAACAACATAAAGTTATGTAAATGAATCATGACCAATTGCCAAGATTTAATGAAAGGTTTCCATGAATTGGTGTTATGAACAGGCATGTGTAAAGTTGTTGTTTTTCAAAATCGTGCAGCATGCAATCGATAGCAACCTTTGTGTAAATCGATTGCACGGGGTTTCAACAGCTAGAAATTCAAATATTTTGAGTGTGAAATCGATTGCACAAGTGTGTAAATCGATTGCATTTGAAGTCAGTAGCAAAAATTGATTGAGTGTTATCGATTGCACAAACATGCAAATCGATTACACTTAGAAACATTAGCAAAAGATTTGAAAATTTGAATCATGCAATCGATTGCACTAATATGCAAATCAGTTGCACTCAAGTGAAAAATGATTTTTAGCTTAGAAAAACTTGAGTAAGGATTTGGACAATATAAAATATTTCTTTTGACCATTGAGCATCTATGTCTTAAGTTCAAAGTAAGTATTATTATTATACCTTGAAATTTTGCTAAGTGCTTGAACCAAAGACTTTATCCACAAATTCTTTTATCTTGATCAATAATCTTCTCCTTCTTTGTCAATCATGGTTTGTCTTCATCAAAACAAAAGTGCATTTGAGAAGCTTGATTTTACATGAACAAGCTGTCAAATTCGTGCAAGGATGATTGGTGCAAGATTGAGCCAAAAATAGTAAGTTTCCATACAAATTTCCAAATCAAATCTTCACATCTTAATGCAAGATTTTCTTCAATTTTTGTTGACCTAATCTCATGTCCTATATATACTTAACAATTCCAGATGCAAAAGGGACGAAAAAGATGCCTCAAAACACCCCTATATAATTCTAAAAAATTCCAAAGATTAGGGAAATGACAAACCCTACTCTTCCGCCATTCTCAAGCAGTTTTGAGCTTCATATCATCTTCCTGAAGCTTCCAGGAGTTGATACCATTCCTCATCCATCATAAATCAACCTCATAACCTCTCCTTGTGTTTACTCAGGTTGGTAAGTTAGGTGAGTTTTGATTTTTAAGGTTTAGCATGATTTCAATTGCTGTTAACATACCAACATGACGCATATGCGTCATTAAAATTGGTCTAACGTCTTACATGTAAATTTTAGTGAAGAAACAGAATCGTGCCATTATTAGGGCACGAAGCTTTTGAAGCTTCAGATTTCATGATGCAAGCATTTTTAGACCAAACTAACCACACCGTTAAAATCACAGGACCTTAATTAGTCAATTAGGGTTATTTTATTTTTCGCTTTGATTGAAATTCACAGGTTTTAGTTTTTGTACAATCGGAGATGGTAACCGGAACCACCGTCCAGAGTGGTCTGACCAGTGGCCGACTACGTATGGCATAATGTGATGTTACGATTGGTCAATTTAAAACATCAAGGCCTCACTCAGGCGCGCACTTTTGTTGTCTTACTTTTAGGGATTTGTTTTGTATTATATATTAATTATTTCATTTGTATAACTGGATGTAAGTCCTCCCCAGCGGTAGAAGCGTGCATGTTAGTGCATTATTGTAGCAGAGCATGGGTTCGATCGCTTCCCCTGGTATTTTGTTTTCACATCTTCATTTTGTTGCATATTCAGTATAACCAGCTCTCGTGCGTCCACCATGCGCCTCATCTCATCACCATAAGATCTCCATTGATTCAAGATCAACACACCAGAACCTGCATGCACATCATGGATCTCCTGGAACCAGCTACACTGGATCGTTCACAGTATTTGGACCTGCAGTTTTTGGGCCTAGTAATTTTCTTTCCTTACACACCCAGCTTGCTTTACAACAGGCCCAAATCTTTTTTTCTTGTTTTATTTTAATTACTTTTTTTTACATAATTTAATTAACTTTTTTTCTTAATTAAAATTAATTTAGACTTTGGGGTTTTTAATTAACATAATTAATTTTTAATTAAATTAATTGAACTAATTAACTTAGTTTTTTAGGGTTTTATCATTAAACCTTTCTTTATTCAATTAAAATCAACTTAAGGTTTTTTTAGGTTTTAATCAATTTGTTTCTTTTAATTAAATATAATTATGTTTTTTTTAGATTAACCATCAAATAATTTTTTTATCAAAATCATAAAACAATTTTCTTATTTTCCCTTTATTTTACCGCTTCGCGTGTTATTTTCGCATTAGTTTTTCCCAATTGATGCAACTGCTAATGGGTTGTAATAGTTTAAATTAGGGTTTTACTTTCTATTTCCCCCATTTTTACTATTTTGAACCCACACTCCCGAAGCTATGTAATAGCTTAGGTTTACTTTCCACACGTTTACTTTCCCGCATTTTACTGCTTTCCTTATTACTGTATAATAACTAGGCGTGTATGGCAAGCCATAAAACAAACGTAGCTAACCCTAAATAAAAGATTAATAATTGAACTGAACCATTTACACATATGAACCTCTAGGGTAACCTCACTTGTTACCTTTAGATCAATATGGTCATGTCCCTCGAACGTAGAGATACCCTTAGCAAAGACACTCGGTTAAAATCATCATTAAGATCATAGTCCCGTGATGTCCTTCGAGTTGCCTACGAAAAATGATCTTGTCCCTCGATGTTGCCTACGAATATATGATGATAGTCCCTTCGATTGCTAAGGTATCCTTATATGTTGCCTTTTGTGACCATAACGACGACCATACGCTTGTCCCTCACACATCCAATGATAGGTCTTCCTACTAACTAATAGTAGGGTAGCACTATCTATGGAGGAGGAAAATAACACGAAAGACTTTTGAGTAGGTAGATAGCTCGTAATCGCTTGCTCACACTTTTCAAAACATTTTGCATACAAAACACATTTCTGAAATATTAAAAAAAAAAAACACTTTGTATGCATTCTTGAGAACTGACACGAGAATCATTACAAAGTTGCCATACTTAGGCATTTTCAAAATATTTCCAAGAAACTTACACAAAAAAGAAAATTTTCAAAGTATGCTAGCGATTAAGAGCCCGTAGATAACTATGGATGAAAAGGGTGCTAACACCTTACCTTTTCATAACCTACCCCCTGAACTCAAGAAAATCTCGAAGGTCTTTCCTGATCTTTTCACTCTTTCCTTATTGGATAAAAGAAAAGTCGGTGGTGGCTCTTGCTATCCGCAACATTTGCGATAAAACCCAAAACCAAGCCAATTCTCCCACCGTATTACAGAACTAACAACTCTAATGGGGAGAACTAAAAGTGGGGTTACCTTAGAGTTAGATAACTTTTAAATACTTTCCTTGCTTGATTTGCCTGTTTTATTTTTTAAAGGGTTGTTTGGGTTTATTTCTTGCAAAGATCCTATACTTGGATATGGGGGCATTTTTAGGTAATTAGCAATAGATCATGGAAACTATACGGCGTATACCGATATGGTCTAAGTGATGGCTACGTTAGTGCGACGTATTCGTTGATACTGGTGTCCCTCGAGTCAGTCGGGGAGAATACCAGGCTTCCGTATTGTGTCATAAGCACTAACTGACCTTTAGAATCTTAATTGGCCCAACTTAGCCATTAGAAGGTAGTGAGACATCAGGCTTTAGTGCAGTCCGAAGTTGGTTGATACTCGATACTACGCTCATTGAGATTCGACTCTTGGGTTTTATTTGGTGGCAAAAATCAGTGATATTGAGATCCCTAGAATCCAGTTACTTCTTTAGGACAGGTTAAGCCAACTAAACTTCAAGAGGGTATTTACCTACAAACCTCGTGCAAGCCTTAAACCTAAGGCCTTTGTGTGCTTTGCTTGAGGAATTAGTCTCAAAGGTTCCCGGCAATTCTCAATTAACCAAGAGACATGGTCATCTACTCAGTTTGGTTACTACTAGCTTTCAGGAAGACATGATGAGTGTTCTGTTTCAGTTATTTGATCCTAAATATCACTTTTTTACTTTCCCAGATTATCAATTGGTGCCCATAATGGAACAGTTCTCTAAGTTACTCGGTATGCCAATTCTTGATCAGATACCTTTCACCGACCTAGAGCAAGTTCCAAAACCTGAAGACATTGCAACAACCTTACATCTGAAACAATCGGACATCGTAGCTAATTGGGAAACAAGAAATGGAGTCAAGGGTTTTCCTCCTAAGTTTCTAATAGAAAAGGCTCAGAGGTTTCTAGATGCCATGAACTTTCGTGATTTTGAGGATATATTGGCTTTACTGATTTATGGGTTGGTACAATTCCCTAATCCGGACCAATTCATAGATATGAATGCCATCAATATTTTTCACTCATTATCCAGTACCTACATTTCTCAGAGATGTCCTGCATTCCCTCCACACCTGCCATATGAATAAGCGATGAACTCTTATGTGTTGCATACCTATACTGTCTAGGTGGTTTATTTCGCACCTACCCTGATCAGTGGTAAAGAATGAACAAGGTTTGAGGTGGTGTCAAAGGTTGATGTCTCTAACTCATGCAGATATCCATTGGTGTTCTCGATCTCAAGAAGATGCCACTATTATTAATCTCTATGGGGAATTCCATAATGTATCACTCCTTAGTATAAGAGGGATCATCACTTACAACCCTTCTCTAGATCTGCGTTAGTTTGGTTATACTCAAAGGGACGGTCCTCATGACACGCTCGTCCAGGGTATTATATTCGACTATGAGAACGATCCCTAAAATTACCATAAAAGATTTGTATGTGCTTGGGGAACAATCAACAAGATTGATAGCAAGACGTTGGGGCACAAGAATTCCATTCCTCTAGAGCCTTACCTCAGATGGGTGCGGTCTCGGGATCCGAATCTTAAAATGCCATATCCTACTATCCTACCAGTGATCGTAGAGCCTGTTATTTAAGGGGATGTTTATCATACCATTCTCCATCCCGATATGCCTACCGACTTCGAAGAGCTACAAAAGTCCTAGATTCAACTTAAGAAAGAAAGAGATACCTTTGAAGCTCAGTTCTATGCTAGTGAGAAGAAAGTACCAGAGCTGACAAAATGACTCCACGAAGAACAAAGCCTTAATGCATATGTGAACACAAAGAGGAAGTGTCCATGGGAAACTTGAATTCATACTTTTCTATTTTGTAACTTTTTTTATTAAAAGAAATTATAATTTGAGCTTGTTACTAAAATTTCTTTTGTTTCCTTTTGATTAAACAAATTTAAATCCCGCAATAGTCCTTGAAAACATTTCAATTGCATTTGCATATCATGCATATCATCATATAACAGGTACTTTCTACTCAGGTTTTCTCATCTTCTTGCTATTTATTTTAGTAAAATATGGCACTCAAACAAACTGTGAAAGAACTTCAAGCTCAAAACTCTCAGTTTCAGCAGATGTTCTTGGACTTAGCTAAGGGTCAAGACGAGTTAAAGGCCCTCATCACAAAGGGGAATAAGAAGAAGACTAAAAAGTAAGTAGTCATTCTTAATATGGGAAGAAGATTCAAGGGTCCAGTTAGAAGGGCTTTAGATTTTGAGGTTCCCCTGAATGAAGAACATAACCAAGAGAAAGATAACAAAAGTGTGAAAGCTGAAGAGAACAAAAATCTTGGTTTTGGCCAAGATTATAATGAATACTATTCCGGTGAACAATATCCCCCTACGGACGAAAAATACAAGCAGCTGAAAGATCACCTCAAGGCCATGGAAATCAAGAAAGTTCCTAGATTAGATTTCGAAGAGCTGGGTCTTATTCCGGGAGTAGTTATCCCTCATAAGTTCAAGGTCCATGCTTTTGATAAATATGATGGTGTGTCTTATGCTAAACTTCATATGCGATCTTATGTTCAAAAGATCCAACCCCATACTGCTAACAGAAAGTTATGGGTTCACTTTTTTCAGGAAAGCATGTCTGGTACACAACTTGAGTGGTTCTATCAACTGGAGGGAAACAACATCCGTACTTAGGAAGACTTGGCTGTTGCTTTTTACAAGAAGTATCAACATAATGATGAACTTGCACCAACTCGTATGTAATTACAAAACATGACTATGGGTTCGAATGAAGGGTTCAAAGAATATGCCCAGAAGTGGAGAGACTTAGCTGGAAGGGTGCAACCTTCCTTGTCATACTGGGAGCTAGTTGATATGTTCATGGGCACTCTAACAGATCCATTATTTAACCATTTGATTGGAAGCTCCTCATCTGGTTTCACTGAGCTGATTCTAACTAGGGAACAAGTTGAAAGTGATATTAAGAGCGGAAAAGCTCAAGTGGCTGCATCCTCGAGTACTGTGAAGAAGACATTCGGTGGTAAGAAGGAGACAAATGCCATTTATAGCCAGAAGGGCCGTGTTAAAAGTAACGCAATCAGTCTGTGAAAGCGGTATTAATTTCTAATCCTACGCCTGTTCAACAACAACAATGGGGTAATAAGCATAGGTCGGACGCTCCGAGAAGACAATTTACGAAAATTAAAATTCCATTGTCTCAGGAATTGCAACATTTACTAAAAGCAGAGCTGTTAACTTTAAGGGATCCTCCTGAAAATCACAACACCTCATCTCCTCACTATAATCCGAATGTGAAGTGTGCATATCATTCCAACAGTCCTAGGCACGATACCAACAACTATTGAGCCTTGAAAAATAAAATTCAAGACATGATTGACAATAAAGAGATTGAGTTTGACCCTCCGGAAACTCCGTATGTGATTACTGCACCTATGTCGAAGCATGACAAAAGCATAAGTACTATTGACGATGTTCTTTATGTTGCTACTGTAAGTGAATTGGTTACTCCCCTACCAATCATCAAGAAGAATATGTTGCAGGCCGGTTTATTTCCGGGCTGTCTTGAAAAATGTTACTATTGCACAATCAAACCCTATGGCTGCAAGTTGCCAAAGGAAGATGTTCAACGCCTAATGAACAATCATATAATTATGACCAATAAGGTCCCGTCTACTGAGAATTTGTGTCAAGACTTATCCGTAATTTCCAGCCCTCTCGTCAGGATCACCTCCAAAGGTCCTGTAAGGATTAATGCAAATCCAAAAGCTGCTCCTCTGATCATCACTACACTTGGACCTATCCCATATTCTTCAGATATAACTATTCCTTGGAACTATGGATCTAACATCTACTACCATGGCGTCAATCAAGACTTATCGACTGTTGAAGATAAAGTTACTGAAGTTCTTGATTCCGGCATTGACAATATTGCTGGAACCAATAAAGTTACTAGAAGCGGAAGGGTTTTCTCCCTTGAAATCTATTCGAAGACTGCTGCTACACCTATTAAAGTTATTGCTACTAAATCAGCTGTTGAGGCTCAGGGCAAAGAGAAAATGACAGAGCCTTCCTAGACGGAGGCGCCTAAAGAAGATACAGTTAAAGATACCTCTACACCAGAGTTGGAAGAGGTATTGAAGATCATCCGCAAGAGTGATTACAAGATTGTCGAATAGCTGGGGTAGACCCCATCCAAGATCTCTATGTTATCCCTGCTACTGTGTTTTGAAGCTCATGCACAAGCTTTAGTAAAATTCTTGAAGACTGCTCACGTACCACAAGAGATTTTTGCCGATCAATTTGGAAGTTATGTTGCTAGTTTAACAATTGACAATGGATTAGGTTTCTCTGATGCTGATCTGACCCCAGAAGGAAGAAATCACAATAAGGCCATGTATGTCTCCATTGAATGCAGAGGCACTACTTTGGCTCATGTATTGGTTGATACTAGCTCATCATTGAATGTGCTACTGAAAGGCACTCTGGACAGACGTGATTGCGAAAGGGTTATACTGAAACATAGTGATATTATAGTTCGAGCCTTTGACAGATAAAAAAGGATGGTACATGGAAAAGTGGATCTTTCGATCAATGTAGGTTCGTAGATCTTTGAATCTACCTTTAATGTAATGGATATTCGACCAACTTATTCTTGCTTACTAGGACGCCCCTAGATTCATGGGGCAGGTTATGTTACCTCAACCATACATCAGAAGTTAAAATATCTTGTGAACAAAATAATTGTCACTATCTGCATTGAATAAGAGTATATGGTCAGCCACTTGAACTCATTCCGGTGTGTAGAGATGGACGGAGAATTCATCGAGACTCCCTATCAGACTTTTGAAGTTATCCCTCCAGTCACTACTAAAGATGTCTCTGCCATTTCCAAAGTTACCAGGTTCCTCCCATAATGGTTTCCTTGAAAGATGCTAAAGATATTGTAGAAGAAGGTGGTTGTACTATTTGGGGTCAGCTTCCTGACATCCCCTATAAATCTGACAAGTTTGGTTTGGGTTTCACTGAAAAGGGTCAGAGGGTTGTTCGCCGTGCTCGTGCTGGAAGGTGACCATTCCGCATCAGCAACAACAGAGTCAACATGATAGAAGATGCTGACAGTGATAATGACCTTGACAGTTGGATCTTTCCTACTATTGGCAACAAGTTCAACAACTGGAAGGTGGAAGACATTATCTCTATCTCCTTTAGTCGGGAGTAATGGCTACATTTATGTTTTTTTTTCATGTTTTGGCTTTGTAATATTTAAACAATGACTTTAAGCCTTGTGCCTTACCTGGGGCACAATAGTTTGTTTGTTAAGGGTTGCCATTTTATAAACATATTTTCATTTAATAAAGCATTGGACATTTTGCATTCAATGTGCTCTCTTTCTTTCTTTTCACTTTTATCACTTTCAAATAGCTATGTGTTCTTACACACACCCATATAATACATTGTAGATTCACGTCCACTATGGATCTCGTTGATAACGACTCTTCTATTGCCACTTATGACTTTGAAAATTCGATCTATCAAGCCGAGGGTGAAGGTTAGGATGATTGTGAAATACCTGGAGAACTTTCTAGGTTGTTAGTACAAGAAGAAAATGCCATACAATTGCATGAAGAGCCAGTCGAAGTTGTAAATCTGGGTACTGAAACAGACAAAAAAGAGGTCAAGATAGGCGCCAACCTAGAGGGAAGTATCAAGAACATGTTGATTCAGATATTTCTTGAATATGTTGAGATCTTTGCTTAGTCTTACAAGGATATACCAGGGCTTGATACTAATATTGTGGTTCACCGTCTGCCAATGAAAGAAGGTTGTTCTCCAATTAAACATAAGGTTCGTCGCATGCGTTCCGAGATGTCAGAGAAGATCAAGGCCGAAGTTATGAAGTAATTCAACGTAGGTTTCTTAGTAGTGACATCTATCCTCAATGGGTTGTAAATGTTGTTCCGGTACCAAAGAAAGACGACAAGGTACATATGTGTGTAGTCTACAAAGATCTGAACAGGGCAAGCCCCAAATATGACTTGCCACTGCCACATATAGATGTTTTGGTTGACAACACCGCTCAGTTCAAGGTATTCTCCATCATGGACGGCTTGTCTGGAATAATCAGATCAAGATGGCACCTTAAGATATGGATAAAACTAATTTCGTCACACAGTGGGGCACTTTGTGCTACAAGGTTATGCCTTTTGGGTTGAAGAATGTCGGTGCAACATACTAGCGTGCTATGGTAGCCTTATTCCATGACATGATTCACAACGAGATAGAAGTTTATGTCGATGATACGATAGCCAGATCTCAGACTGAAGAAGAGCATCTTGACCATCTACACAAGTTGTTTGAGAGGTTGGAAAAGTAAAAGCTGAGATTGAATCTGAATAAGTGCACCTTTGGGGTGAGATCCGGCAAACTCCTGGGTTTTGTTGTCAGCAGTAAAGGTATTGAGGTTGATCCCGCTAAAGTCAAAGTTATTCAAGAAATTCCCACTCCCCGTACTTAGAAGGAAGTCGGAGGTTTTTTGGAACGACTGAACTATATTTCCAAATTTATTTCTCATTTGACCGCTACTTGTGAGCCGATCTTTAAGTTCATGAAGAAAGATCAAGTAGTGAAATGGAACGACGATTCTCAAACAACTTTCAACAAAATCAAGAGTACCTACAAGAACCTCCAACTCTGATGCCATCAGGTAAAGGAAGGCATCTAACATGTATCTAAAAGTGCTAGAGAATTCAATAGGGTGTGTACTGGGCCAACATGACGAGTTTGGTCGAAAAGAGCATCCAATATACTACCTTAGAAAAACGTTTACCGACTGTGAAACAAGATACTTATTGCTGGAGAAAAATTGTTGCGCTTTGGCATTGCCTACTCGCTGACTAAGACAATATATGTTGACTCATACTACCTTGTTGATCTCTAAAATGGATCCCATCAAATACATATTCGAGAAGCCAACTCTATCCGAAAGAATATCCCAATGGCAAATGGTCTTAACATAATACGATATTCAGTGCACCACTCAGAAAGTGATCAAAGGAAGTGTACTGATAGATCATTTGGCTCATCAAGCTGTAGACGGCTACCAATCTATGAACTTCGAATTCATGGACGAGAATGTTATGCTAGTTACAGATTGTGAAGAACCTGTACCATATGAAGGACCTGAGCCACGATCCCGATGGACTATGGTTTTCGATGGAGCCTCTAATGCACTTGGCAACGGAATTGGTGTTGTAATTATCTCTCCTCAGGGTTTCCATACACCCTTCACCGCCAGATTATACTTTGACTATACCAACAACATGGCTGAATATGAAGCGTGCATCATGGGTATAAAAGCTTCTATTGACCCGAGGATCAAGTTCTTGAATGTATATGGGGACTCAGCCTTGGTAACCAGTCAAATCAAGGGAGAATCGAATACTATGAACCTGAATCTCATTCCTTATAGAGAGTATGTGATTACCTTAATACCGTACTTCGAGGAAATCACTTTTGAGCACATCCCACGATAAGAAAATCAGTTTGCAGACGCATTAGTAACCATGTCGTCTATGTTTAAAGTCATATGGGACAAAGAGGCTCCCCAAATTACTATTGAAAAGGTAGATGAACCGACATATTACTACGAAGTTGATACTGATGGAGTAGAAGATAAGCCTTGGTTCTATGAAGTGAAGAGATATCTTAAGGCTCAAGAGTATCCTGAGGGAGCATCTTTCAATGACAAGAAATTTCTACATAGGTTCTCTGCTAAGTTCTTCTTGAGTAACGAAATTTTGTACAGGCGCAACCATTATTCGACTCTGCTTCATTGTATGGACAAGAAAGAGGTAGAGAAGATTATGGGAGATATGCACGAAGGTATATTTGGTACTCATGCCAGTGGACATACTATGGCTAAGAAGATTCAGAGAGTGGGTTACTATTTGTCGACTATGGAAACCTATTGCCATCACCACTCAAGAACTTATCACAAGTGTCAGATCTATGCTGACAAAATACATGTGCCTCCAGTACCTCTGAATGTCTCGACTGCTCCATGGCCATTCGCAATGTGAGGCATTGATAGGATTGGAGAAATCAATCCTACAGCTTCCAATGGACACCTCTTTATCCTTGTTGCCATCGATTACTTCATAAAATGGGTTGAAGCGGCCTCATTTTCCTCTGTTACCAAAAATGTGTTTGCCCGATTCATTAAACATAACCTTATCTGTCGGTATGCAATCCTCAAGAGGATTAGCACAGATAATGGTACCAATATCAACAACACTATGATCAGGGAACTCTGCATGCAATTCAAGATCAACACCACAATTCTTCTCCATATCGACCGAAGATGAATGGCGCAGTGGAAGCTGCCAATAAGAATATTAAGAAGATTATATAGAAGATCACAATAACGTATGAAGATTGGCACGAGATGTTACCATTTGCTCTTCATGGCTATCACACTTCAGCATGGACATCAACTAGGAAACCCCATTCTCTCTGGTCTATGGTATGGAGGTTGTCCTACTTGTCGAAGTTCACATTCCTTCAATAAGAATTATGAAAGATGCAAATTTAGATGAAGACGAATGGGTTCAGATTAAGTTGGATCAAATGAATTTGATTGATGAGAAAAGGTTGGTATCCGCCTGTCATGGTCAGATGTATCAAAAGCGTATGTTTAAAGCTTTCAACGAGAAGATCAAGCATCGGGTATATCAAGTTGGCGACTTGGTGATAAACCGTATTATCCTACCGCAACGTGACCTCAGGGCCAAATGGAATCCCACCTACGAAGGTCCATTTGTAATCAAGAAGATATTTTCGGGCGGCGCTATGATACTTACCACCATGGACGATGAAGATCTTCCACACCATGTTGTAAGTGTTTATTGGCAGCAATTTTGATAAAACAATGTGTTGTTAATGTTTTTCTAAATATCTTGACATTTGTAGAAAAATGTTTTGAATGATGTCAAAGCAGATGTCTTGACATCTGCCTCCTGAACTGATCTCAGCCAACATCAGTATATGTTTATCTGTTTCCTGATTTCCAGTGCTCCATAATTCAAGATTTGTGACTCACAAGCAGCGAAAAATATGGAGGAATATTTTTCAAAATGAATGGATTTTATCTTGACCTGTTTTTATGGAAATATTCAAAATAATTGAATATTGTGTTTTAAAGCCCAAGCCCACAACTAAGCATATATAAAGATTTGCTTCATTATTCAAACTAATGCAACTTTTGAAAAAGAATACTTTCTTTCTGTTTTAAAAAGTCTAAGCCTTTTAATTGTCAAACATTCTAGTATTGATTTAATACTCGTGTTGTTATTTGGGTTTTTAATTGTGTATCATTCATAAGCTTTTAAGCATTTAATGATTGAAGTTTTTAAACTTATTATTTCTGTTGTTTCTTCACTGTAAGTGATTGAATGGATTTGAGGAGGACCTCATGCCTAGGTGAGTGTTAGATAGAAGTATATCACGGGTAGTGATTAAGTAATTAGACCGTAAGCTGGTTATTTACTTAGGGTCTATGGATTGATACTATTTAGTGGACTTGTCCTTGGCTTAGTAGCCCCCAGAGTAGGTGTTATACACTGAACTGGGTGAACAATCTCTTGTGTTTTTACGGCTTTTGTTATTACTACTCTTTACTTGTAAACTAATATTTGTGTTGTGACATCTCATTCGATATCACATATCTGATACCAGAACTTCAATTCGTATCAGAGCAGGCATCCTGCTCTTTATCTGCGTGAGATCCAGGGAAGATACTTTCTGGTACTATGGACAAGGAAGGAGGATTTGTGAACTGATCACCCATTCTGGATGGTAGAAATTATGATTATTGGAAACCATGTATGATGGCCTTTCTAAACTAACTAGACAATAGAGCTTGTAAAGCTGTCTTAAAAGGATGGAAGCACCCTGTCAAATTGGGAGAAAATGGAGAACTTACTTCTGAATTAAAACCAGAAGAACATTGGTCTAAGGAAGAAGATGAATTTGCTCTTGGAAATTCTAAAGCCTTGAATGCTATATTCAATGGAATTGACAAGAACATTTTTAGATTAGTGAATACATGTGAAGTTGCTAAGGATGCATGGGGGATTCTTCAATCTACCCATGAAGGCACATTCAAAGATAAGATGTCAAGACTTCAGTTTCTCACCATAAAATTTGAGAATTTGAGAATGAAGGATGATGAAAGTATAAATGACTTCCATATGAACATTCTTGAAATTGCTAATGCCTCCAGTGCTTTAGGAGAGAAAATAACCAAAGACAAATTAGTGAGAAAGATGCTCAGGTCTCTTCCCAAGAGATTTGATATGAAAGTGACTGCTATAGAAGAAGCTCAAGAGATTGACAAAATGAAAGTGGATAAACTTGTTAGATCCCTTCTAACATTTTAATTAAGCATCAATGAAAGATCTGAAAAGAAGAACAAAAGCATAGCCTTTGTATCAAATACTGAAGATGAAGAGGAGGACTGTGATATGGATACAGATGGAGGAATATCAAATGCCTTAGCTATGCTTGGATGACAGTTTAACAAAGTGATGAAAAGAATGGAAAGGAACCAAATATCAAATGTCAAGAACATCTCATCTGACATCCATAAGTCAAATGAGGTTGGAAGAAAAAGGGATGAAGAAAAATATTCTCAAGGGAATGGAATACAATGTCATGAATATGAAGGCTTTGGTCATATTAGAGCTGGATGTCCTACATATCTTAAGAAACAGAAGAAGAATCTATTTGTTACCTGGTCTGAAGAGGACTCAGACAGTGATCTTGAAGAATCTTCCAAGTATGTTAAAGCATTAACAGGAAAATATGTATCTGATGAAGAGTCTAGTTATGGGGAACTAACCTTTGATGAGTTAGCTTCATCATACAAAGAATTATGTCTCAGAAGTGCAGAAGTGTGTCTTTAAGGGGAGAAACAGAAAGCCCTCATAGCTCAGCTGAAGGAGGAAAGGGAAGAGCATCTTAAAACTATTTCTGATCTAGAAAGTGAAGTGTCTTCTCTAAATTAAAATCTTGATAGAATGGTCAAATCTCTCAAGATGTTGAATAATGGGTCTGACACATTAGATGAAATTCTCCAAACAGGAAGAGTGGCAAGAGACAGAAGTGGTCTAGGTTTCAATGAGAAAAAGGAAACTAACTCAGAAGATCTTTCATATGTTTCCACTCATGCAAGTCTAAACCAAAGATGTCGAATCAAATGTCTCAAAATCTGGGTAAGAAAGGACATCTTGGCAAACACACTGTGAAGAAAGGACATAATGGCAAACATCATGGGAAGAAAAATCCTAATCACACAAGAGAGAATCCCCAACCCTAGAGATGTCATCATTGTGGAAGGCTTGGTCATATAAGGCCCTTCTGTTTCAAATTGCATGGGCATCCTAAGACTCCTCCTCCTTCAAAGACTGATAATAATGAACAAAATAGCAAAAAGAAGAAACAATAGATTCCCAAGTCTAATGCTTATAATTTCATAACTCACACATCCCTCAAAGTATCAACCAAAGATGGCTGGTATTTTGACAGTGGCTGTTCTAGACAAGTGTCAAGAGTTGTTGGTGGATGTAAAATCTTATTCCTCTAGTTATGTGACTTTTGGTGATGGAGAAAAAGGTGAAATCAAAGGTGTTGGTAAGCTTAATTGTTCAGGAGTCCCTAAGCTTGATGATGTGTTACTTGTTAAAAGGTTAATAACTAACCTGATAAGTATAAGCCAATTATGTGATCAAGGAATCAAAGTTAACTTCACCAAGGAAGAATGTCTTGTGTGAAATGAAAAGAATGAAGTTATTATGAAAGGAATCAGATCTAAAGACAACTGTAATATATGGGTTCTTCAAGAGTTAAACTTCACTTCAACATGTGTTTTAACCAAATTTATGATGTAGTCAATAAATGTTATTATTGATGATAGAGGATGGAATGTTGAAGAAGATGTCTCAGAAGATGTTTGAACACCTTTGCCTGATAGTCCAACAGAATCAAATGACAGAAGTATTGATTCTAATCCTCTTCAAGAAGATCCCCAACTTAGTCATCTCAATAAAGAATATTCAATTAGAACTCAGAAAGATCATCCTAAGGAGCTAATCATAGGAGATCCAAACAAATGGGTTATTGTAGCGATATAAATGTTTAAGACTAAGCCATTGGATTAACTAGACTTACACATATCAAAATAAAAATCACCACCGCGCTTTATTGTTTCCAAAGGAATGGGAGAAGAGCGAGTAACTCAAAAAGAAGGGGAAAGATTCAAGGTAATGGGGTTGGTTATGCAAAGGGAAGGTATTTACACCCTAAACATCTACGATACTCCGCAAGAACCTCTTTGAAAAATCTGTATATTTTGGCTATAAAATGTTTTATGTAAAATAGATGGTGGAGATGAGAGAAGAAATATATTTTTTATGATTTTTTCACCCGCCGAGGTTGCGAACCTTTAGTGCCTATGTACCACCTTTCATGCAATAGGGGGTTAGGGTACACGTAGTTCACCTTTGAAAATTTTATAAAAACACAAGTGTGTTGGTTAATTTTATGAGATAAGACATCATCGTCATTGTCCGTGTGAAAAAAACATACTTACTACCCACAATCATGAGAAAGGAGAATTTGTATCATCTCAAAGTGGAGGATATGGCTTGGATTTAAAATCAACAATGCCTCACTCAACACCCAAGTGGAAAATATCTCTCTTCACTACATATTGTAAAGTTATAGTTGTTTACATCACTACAAGGATTGACAAGAGTCTAATCTTTTGAGAAAGGTTTTTAAAGCCAAAGTGGAAAAATGGCTTGAAATGAGATTGATTGACTTTTAGTCTTCTCACAAAAAATGTCAAGGTATCATTAAGGTGATTGAAGTTTATTTATGAAAAGGTTTTGAAAATGCATGGACCTAAGTTCAAGTTTATTATGAAAGTGGTTCAAGTTTAAAAGAAACAAGAAGAATTTTCAAAAGGAGAGATAAGATTTTTGAAATCAAAGAAGATGGGAGGAGAAGAAGAGGCTATCCTAAAGCATAAGGTAAAAGCTAAGGATAAGAACCACCTAACTAACAAGAAGACAATACTTGACATTATGAGCCAAGATAGAATTCCCATTCTTTGGATTGAAACCAAGCAAGCAAAGACACTGGACCTCTTGTGAGAACCAAACTTCAAGTGTATTAAGTCTTCACAAAAATTGGGCAGAGTAACGGCTGTATACGGGTGAATTCCAGATTACAAACAAAGGATGTAATCACAATAACCTGTATACAAAACCCAATGTCTTGAGGTAGACCTCAAGAACTCCAGACAAAATATCCATCAAGGTCACAAGGTCTCCAACATAGGCCAAGGTTTCTAATCCTAAGTCCAAGAAGTCCAATGCTCCATAAAGCCAAGGATAGTAACTAAGTATTCCAAGTATCATTAAAGGGTTTCTTATAGTTCATGTTGATTATTAAGTGTCTTATAAGAGAAAAAGAAAAGCTCAAGTGAGCAAAATATAAATGACATGAAATATAATGCTTAAAGTAAATGGTACATAAAGCATAAAAAATAAAAGGGCATAAAGTAAAAACAATTTAATAATTAGTGGTTAGTTGGATAAACATCTTAAAAACTTCATTTGGAACTCATTAGAGGATTGGTAGAACCAAAGCCTCCACACAACAAGTTGAATTTGCTTTTTGTCAAGTATATCATCCATTTGGGATCCTCAAAGGTACCATTTAATGATCAACAATGTTTAAGTGATCCGCGTTGACCAAAAGTGTTGTAGATCCATTAGAGGATTGGTAGAACCAAAGCCTCCACACAATGAATCTCAAGGTTATTGGATCAAAGAGATCAAATTAACATACTTGGGCTTGCAAACATAGGTTTGGGCCATGAATGATCATTTATTCGAATGGGGACAAAATTTAGCGCTATGTTAAGCAATCGTAAGTGGACTTATGTAGAAGTCGCACCTATTTTGAGGCCGGTCAATAGCAATCTATGCACCATTTGTTTTGAGACATGATATAGAGATCATACTCCAATAACACTTAGTGCAATGAGAAAGGGATAAGATCAAGAGGGGTGGGAAAGAACATACAAACCACATTTGAATTATATTTTAGTTAAACTATTATTAAAATCATTCATCCATTTTTTATGGACTTAAGCTCAACACCATGGATCCAATGATGTTAACAAAGTTCATAATAAAAAATTCAACCCAAGATCAGCCAGAAAATAATCACAAAATAATATTGCATTTAATATATACATTAAAAAGTTTTAAAATGTTTTTAAAATAGAAATAAAAGAGAAAAATATCAACTATGTTCAAATTAATCAAGAAATAAGAAGTAAGACCATAGAAAATTAAGAAATAAACTTAAATAATTTTATAAAATTTTTGGTAATTTTTTAAAGTCAGAAACTATTTTTAAAATTAAAAGAAATGAGTAAAATGAACCAAAAAGGATAAAAAAAATACCAAAGTCAGAAATAAAAAATGAATGAGGTCACCAATATTTGTCACAATATCATTGGATCATTTCATAATTTTTTTCAGAATTAAAAAATGCATAAAAGTATTTTTAAACATTTTAAACAAATCAAATAAAGTGAAAATTTTTAAAAAATATCAAAACACAAAATAAAATTGTGAAAAAATAAAAATCAAAAAGAGAAAATTCAAAAATATTTTTCATAATTTTTTTAAAAGATTTTTTGGACTAAAAATGAATTTTCTATGATTTTTTAAAATTTAAAGTAATTAAATATAAAAATCAGAAAAGAAAAATAAAGTCAAAAATATGTGGACCATTGGATGAGAGTCAAAATTCATTATTAATCAAATCCAAGGGATCTGACGCGTTGTGCATATCATGGTCATTAGTGAATAAAGCATAGAATCATTAATTAAATCAGTTTTTCAAAAAAAAATACATGGAGTGCGTTCATTGGTTGGAAGATGACACATTGGTCATCTTCAACCTCAAGCCAACGTGAATTGCAGGTCTCTCAAACTGTAAAATCAGAAGCTCAAACCTTTGCAATTCACTTCGTCTCTTCAAGACGAAGACAACCACACCTTCGCGACAAATTTATATAAACTATAGCTCAAGCAATTTGAAAGGAAAGTTTTGAAAAGGGATTTGAAATTTCATGGTCAAAACATGTTTCCAGATAAAAGTAAGTGTTGCAACTAGAACCAGGGCAATGAGAGCATCACAATGATATCAAAATTTTAAAGAATTGATAGAGAAATCTACCTATTGAAGTTGAGTTGCAGAGCTCTGAAACTTGACTTCTATGGAGCAATATAGGGCACAATTCTTGAAGTTAATTATATGGTCAGCTTCAGATCAGATCAAGGAAGGTAAATTGATAGAAATTTTTTGTTGAAAAAGGATTGAAAACAGATTTCGAAGTTGCAGAAATTTGAGTTATGGAACAAGTTTGGCAGGGTGACTCTGGCTATCCAAGCTTGAGAAAATGAATGAGGGACGACCCTCTATTTATAGGGAATCAAATGGAATGTCCAAGAATGTGAAATGATGAAGTTTGGACGGAAATTGTGTGAAGTTACAAACAAGAAAAGTGTGACTTCTAATTTGATCAAAACTCATCCAAAACACGCGTTTTTTTGTGCTAATCACTTCTGGAAGTTCACTAAACATGTTTAGAAGCAAAAACACGTAGAAGAAAAGTGTTTAGAAGCTAAATCAATGATATTAAATTCCGACCTTTGAAGAAACTTCAGTTTCAAGTTACCAAGTTCAAATCAATGGCATTCTCAGTTCAAGGGGTCTTAGGGCATGGTTCTTGATGCTTTAGAAAGATGATGTTACAAGCTTTGCAATGGAAAATGAATGAAATCAAGTGGCTTCTTGAGCTGGAAGTTGTATTGAGTCAAAGTTGGAGAAAAAGGGTTGACTTTCCATACTTAGAAATATTTCAAATTTTTCTTCAAAAGTGACCTATAATGGGTTGCATCCAAACAAAGCCTTCCTCTTGGAATTTGATTTTGACCAAAAAATATGGCATGAAATAGACCTCTTTAATGACATTTTGAGACTTGAACCATTCTAAATATCCAAAAATTGAGAGAGTTATGAAATTTTGAAGTTGGAAAAAAATTATGAAATGACCTATAATCTTTTGTATTCTTAGGGCATCTTCCTTCCATTTTCTCACTTTGCACATAAAAGTAGGGATAAAGTTCACATCCTCAAGAACATTATGTAAAATGAGTGGGCCCAAGGTGATAAAAATTGACCAAGTTATGATCATTTGAAGTCACACATGAGAAAATGAGGGTTCATCTAGAGGACTTGTAATCTTTCTTCACCAGCAAGTTTCTTCCACATGAAAGTTCCTTGAAAATTTTGAAGTGATTTGTTAATAACCCTTTGAAGAGAAGGATGTCTTTGGAATCACTCAAAAATACCAAAAGATTAGCAAGATATACTTCTTTGAAGTTCAAAACCCTAGCTCCTAGATCAAGAAAATGCTTTGAGGAACCTTGACAAATTTGAACCACCTTCTTGTACAAACACTCTTGCTTTGTAAATAGAAGTTATTGAGGATGAAAATGAGAATTCATATCCACCAAAACCACTTCCATATCTTGAGAATTTAGAGAAATATGAACTTGTGACCAATCGGAACAAGGCCTTGTCCAACCATGACAACTTCTTCAATCAATCCCTTTCACTTTTGAATCAATCTTGATGACTTGGAAATGTAGTGAACCCAAATAACCTTGCCATGCCATCCCTTACAAAACAACTTCAATGGTGAGGTTTGGACTTCTCAAGATTTATTGACTAGGGCATGAAAATAAACTCATGAACCCAAGGAGCAACTTGCTAAGCCTCATTGCCTTTACCTACATTATTAACAAGTAAGACAAACCAACATTGCATTTTATTAATTAAAATAAAAATCAAGACAAAATATTCATGATCAAAAAAGAAAACAAGTCAAGGTGCTTGGTGATTCCTCAAAGAGCAAAGCTAAAGATAGGGGGAGAACCAAAAGCCCTAATGTGATCTTGTTGTGATTGAGTCAACATGGTATGATGAAGGGATCATAGGGGGAAGATTGAGGTACAACAGCTGCCCTTATTTAAGTTTCTTCTATCCGAAGATACGAAGGTTAAAAATATTCATGTCGACGCGATCGAAGATACTTAAATATAAAACAAACACTATTTTTGGCCCTAAGATGCCATGCAATGCTTATGAGCGTGAATGCATATGAACAAAATCAAAGAGACGCAAAACACCATCGGTGATGTAACAAAGGAAATAAAGAAACAAAAGAGAAACCTGACCAGGAAAATAAATCACTGGTGGATCAAAAGACTTGACTTATAGAGGATGATAAAAAGTCAAAGGATACACCAACTTCTACTGAAGTCAAAACTACTAACGTTCACTGGAGGTAGAAAGAGGAAAGAAATAACAACACCGGCGTTTACTAACGGTGAGCTACCAACGTTCACTGAAGGTAGAGAGAAAGAAATCATCAACGTTCACTGACGATGAACTACCAACTTGCACTGAAGGTAGAAGGAAAAGAAATATCATAGCATCGTCGTTCACTGACGATGAACTACCAACATTCACTGAGGGTAGAAAAAAGATAATAATCACCAACTTTCCCTGATGGTGACCTACCAACCTTCACTGAAGGTAGAAAGAGAATATATCATAGCACCTCCGTTCACTGACAATGAACTACCAACATTCAGTGAAGGTAGAAAAAAGATAGCAAGCACCAACTTTCACTGAAGGTGACCTACCAACATTCACTGAAGGTAGAAAGAGAATATATCATAGCACCGCCATTCACTGACGATGAACTACCAACATTCACTGAGGTTAGCAAAAAGATAACAAGAAACAACTTTCACTGAAGGTGACCTACCAACTTTCACTGAAGGTTGAAATAGGACATATCATAACATCACCATTCACTAACGATGAAATACCAACATTCACTGAGGGTAGCAAAAAGATAACAAGCTTTCCCCAAAATTCTGGAATTTCACCTAAAACAAGTCTCAACTTCTTCTTTAACCAAGGCATTCTGCCTGGAAAGGGTAATATATAAGCTATCTCAAATAAAGAGATTACTACTTGCAAAGATTTCACAATGAACTGTCTTTGTGATATTGAAAGTCTTGCCATCCACTGGAGTAATTTGACAATAGACTGCAAACTATCCACTCATATAGAAGATAGCAAAAAAGTTACGTAGACTTTTATAGGGATGTACAAGTTGCTCAAATAAAGAGACCTGCTACTTGTTGTTATGGAGGATTGTAAAAAGAATGACTTTCTTAGGAGAACAATATGGCTTATTGGGGAAAACAAAATGGCTTCCTGGGGAATGAATCATGACTTCATGGGGAAGGCAGTATAGCTTCCTGGGGAAAACAAAATGGCTTCCTGGGGAATTGGCAACATATTCCTGCTGAGGAGATAAAGTCTTCTTGTGCAAAATAAATGCACACTCAAACCAAAACTCGAAGCTTTCAGACGTCCAAAGTAATAATATTGCTGGGAAACAAAAATTCAATCCAGAAATAAACTGGAGTAAAACAGTCTACCAAAATACATTCTTTAAGAAATGAACCCAAGAGGGAATCCCAAATCATCCAGTTGAGGACCTGTGCCGGAAGGCTAAAGAAAAATTCTTCCACGAGGGATAACTCAATGGGGAAATTGAAAGAATATACACTTTCTGCTTAAGGCTGACACTCTATTGGAGAGAGGACAACACAAATCTGCAAAACAGGGTAATATGTCAACAAAATATTAATGGATATGAATGAGTAATGATTTGCTAAGTTTAGCTATGCATGATATCTGTATGAATGTATGAGGGTTATCATGCATATGCTGACCAAACAAACATATAATACAAGGGATAAACAAACAAAACCAATTCGGGCGCATACAACACTCAGCTAAATCACATCCAAGACGATCATTCCAAAAGAGAATAAGAACCAAGTGAGGAAACAAAGTCCTACTGCATGGCTTAACTTTACGCGGGAGAAACATAACATAGCGATAAAACAGTACAGATACAGGGATATAACATCCTTCTCCAGGCTTCACCAGGGAATAACACTCAGACTTCAATGGGGAAATAAATGTTTTCATGTGTAGCACTTCTAATGGGGATTGCAAAACTGATTTCAAATAAGGCAGATGGAAACCAAATTGTCAAAACATCCACTGGGGAATTCATGCCCATTTTGAAGGAGGAAAAACATACAAACTTCGCTAAGGCATATAATGCCCCATCATCGAGACATTAACTAGGGATTTCGTGCTGACTTCCTTGGGGAGGTCAACACCACATTCTCAAACGGAAAACCAATATATGTTCTTCACTGGAGAAACCGGAGACCCGTGTTCTTCGAAAGTAATTATTGTACCAACTTCTCTGGGAAGAAAGAACTTCTATTAAACAAATGAAACCTTCACCGGAGAAATCTTAGATTGAGTCCTCATATCATGCAAACTCAGAAAAGAAGAAAAAAAAACTGAACAAGACTTGAATGGGGACACTGGAGTCACAAACCCAATACAGCGAAAATAACCTGAGTAAACCTTCCCGAGGGAAACAAAAACTTCTCAAATCAACTGGAGTTCGTCCATTCCTGGGACAACCATTTTTGTTTTTCTCTTGCATAACAAATTCTAAAGTAAAAGCAAATTTTAAATTATTTTTTAAAATCAATTTTGTTATTTAATCTTTTCGCTTTGAAAGTTATTATCAATAATAAATGGAGTCTTTGCAAGCTAAATAAAATAAGAAATACAAAGAATTGGGTAAAAGCTCAAATTTCATTAAAAGAATGGTAGTATGTGAATGGCGAGACTCCATGGATGATTACAAAGTTTGGAAAATGGTAATATATAACAGAAAAGATACATTGAGATACAATGACCACTATCCCCTCTAACAACTTTTGAAATCTTGAGCAGCAGCTTCCGTTGAAGTATGATGAGGATCCGAGAAGATTGTGGCTTCAATGATCAAGTCTTGTCTGATTTAGTTACTTGCCAAGAAAGTCCCTAACTTTTTCCTAAGCTGCCCTTGCGGGTTTTTAACTTAGAGGGAAATTTATTCTGTTTATGTCTCTAATTTTTGCCTAGACCGCCCTTTCGGGTTTTCGGCCTACCGAGACGCTCTTTTTTTCCTAAGCCGCCATTTCGGGTTTTCAAATTAGCGAGTTGTTCTTTTATTTCTTTAGGCGAAGTATTTCTTGTCTGCATCAGCATTCATGGGACGTGGGAACTCCTTGCCATCCATAGTTTCAAGAATTAATACACCGCCAGAGAAGGCTTTCTTGACAACATATGGGCCTCCAAAATTGGGAGTCCGCTTGCCCCTAGAATCAACGTTAAAAGACATGATCTTCTTGAGCACGAGGTCGCCTTCTCTGAATTCACGAGGCTTGACCTTCTTATCAAAATATTTCTTCATTCTCTTCTGATATAACTGTCCATGACACAAAGCTGTCATTCTCTTCTCTTCGATCAAATTCAATTGGTCAAACCTGTTCTGGACCCATTCAGCCCCTGTCAACTTGGTTTCCATTATCACTCACAAATATGGAATCTCAACCTCTATTGGGAGTACCGCTTACATTCCTTACACAAGGGAGAACGGGGTTGCTCGTGTTGAAGTGCGGACAGATATCTGATATCCATGCAAAGCAAAAGGGAGCATTTCATGTCAATCCTTATAAGTAACAACCATCTGAAGTTAGGGATTTCATTCCATATTTTAATCTCATAGAAAGTATTTCAAGAATATAGTGAAGAAGTTTGGGATGGAAAATACCAGTCACACAAGAACCCCTGCTCCCACACATCTGAAGTTGACTAAAGATGAAAAAGGAGTAAGTGTAGATCAAAGCCTTTACATAAGTGTAGTTGTTTAGTTATTGGCATGCATTTTTGGTAAAACCAGGTGTGTGAATGTCATGACTGATGTCATAACATTCTAGTTTATTAGGTACTGATTTATTAGGTACCTTTGCAGAAAAATATTGTCATACAGGTGCTGCTGTTTATGAGTGTGTATCTGAGCATTTTGCAAAAAGACCACATTTACCAAAATCAGTAGACAGGAATTCAGATGTCATAACAAATGTTAAGACATCCTATTCTGAACTAACAGTTATGCAGTTTGGGTAATTCTGAGTTTTTTCAGGAAAATGACTTAGTCTTTCCAGAACAGAAAATCTCGTGGACTTGGGGTTAACCTAGCTCAACCCTAACCTGGTTGATAAAGTCCTGTGACCAAGTCTTAAGGTCAAATGGAATTAACCCTAGCTTTTTGTGGAAACCCTAACTGAAGATGCAGCTGCTATATATTCAACAGGGTTGCTGTTTGGAATTCATCCCTTTTTGACAGAAGATCTTTTAGAAGTTGTATAGTTTTAACTATTGTAATCCAAGCAAGTATCATTGTGATAAGTGACTTGTAATAGTTTTAATTGTAAGGGTTTTGTATCACTCAAAGCTTTGAAGCAAGAGTGTTTTGTATCTCTTGACTAAAGCTTTGAAGCAAAGTCAAGTTAGGTTTATGTATCACTCAAAGCTGTGAAGCAAGAGTGTTTGTGTTTCTTGATTAAAAAGCTGTGAAGCATAATCAAGTGTATGTTTTGAAGAGTGTCTTCATTAAATCATTAGTCAATTGTTTTAAGTATCACTGCTGTGATTGAGGGGGAGTGAGTAGGAACTCAGGTTTAAGTTGTACTTAGATTGAAGTTGCATT
This sequence comes from Vicia faba, assembly GCA_948472305.1. NCBI lineage: Eukaryota > Viridiplantae > Streptophyta > Magnoliopsida > Fabales > Fabaceae > Vicia > Vicia faba. Next base: position 99,520,431 of record OX451735.1, on the reverse strand, counting down.
GGGTAGGTCTTAAGTGAAGGAGATAAACTGGTTGGTTTATTCCTGAATTAATATCTCTTATAGTGGATTTCCTCCCTGGCTTGGTAGCCCCCAGAGTAGGTGTTGTTGCACACTGAACTGGGTAAACAATTGACTGTGTTCTTTACTGTTTTTGTATTTACTGTCTTATAGAAAGTCAGATACAGTGTCATAACATTGAACGTGACATTGAGTATCTGCAGCCAGAATTTCAATTGGTATCAGAGCAGGCACCCTGCCTGTATTACTGGGTGAGATCTAGGGATATCACTTTTTGGCACTATGGACAAAGAAGGAGTTTTTGGAAATAGACCACCCATTCTGGATGGAACAAATTATGACTACTGGAAACCTCGTATGATTGCCTTCTTAAAATCTCTGGACAAAAAGGCTTGGAGAGCTGCTGACAAAGGATGGAACCATCCCACCATAACTGAGAAAGATGGGACAATCAGTCTGAAGCCTGAGGAAGATTGGAGTAAAGAAGAAGATGAGTTAGCCCTGGGAAATTCCAAAGCTTTAAATGCCTTGTTCAATGGAATTGATAGAAACATATTCAGACTAGTACAAAGCTTCAGATGTTGACTACCAAGTTTGAGAATCTAAAAATGATGGAAGATGAAACCATTCATGAGTTTCACATGAACATCTTGGAGATTTCCAACACCTCAGGAGCACTGGGAGAAAAGATGTCAGAAGAAAAATTGGTGAGAAAGATTCTCAGATCCTTGCCTAAAAGATTTGCAATGAAGGTAACTGCCATAGAGGAAGCCCAGGACATCAGCAAGTTGAAAGTGGATGAACTTATTGGGTCTCTTCAGACTTTTGAGATGGGGATCACTGAAAATGGTGACAAGAAGAACAAGAGCATAGCACTTGTATCCAACACTGATGTTGAAAACAAGGAGGATGAAGTAGAAAATATCTCAGAAGCTATAGCCATGCTTGGAAGACAATTCAACAAACTTATCAAAAGAATAGATCCAAAGTCAAGGTCTAATGTTCATAACATCCCCTCTGACATTGACAGTTCCAGCAGAAGACCAAGGTCAGAAGAGAAGGGAAATCAAGGCAGAGGAATTCAATGCCATGGTTGTGAAGGATATGGGCATATTCGAGCTGAATGTCCTACCTTTCTTAAGAAACAAAAGAAAGGAATGACTGTTACTTGGTTTGACTGTGATTCAGAAAGTAATTCTGAAGAAGAATCTGCCAAACTAGTTACTGCTCTAACTGGTGTTTGTACCTCTGAAAGTGACACTAGTGATGAGGAAGTGACATTTGAAGAACTGGCTGATACTTACAAGAAATTGTGTATCAGAAGTGCTGAAGTATGTGTGCAGAATGAGAAACAAACAAAACTCATCATAAAGCTGGAGGCTGAAAAAAGTGCAGACCTTGAAACTATAAGTCATCTAGAAGGGGAAGTTCAATTGCTGAACTCAAAACTAAACCAGATGACCAAATCTGTCAAGATGCTGACAAATGGAACAGACAAATTGGAAGAAATCCTTCAGGTTGGACAAACTGTGGGAAATAAGTCTGGTCTAGGATTTGTGGCAGCAAAGAAATCAGGTGCAGACAAGAAGATCAGGTCTAATAAACAAATGTCAAAGCAGATGTCTCAACATAACTCTCAACATCAGGAACAGAGACATATGAAGAAAAGGTACCAAAGATGGAGATGTCATCATTGTGGGAGGTATGGCCACATAAAGCCTTTCTGCTTCAGATTGCATGGATACCCTAATCAGAACTCGGGTGTCAAACCTAAGTCTAAAAAGGTACCACATACTCCTAAATGGAAGAAAAAGGCTACTGCCCTGATAGCCCACACTTCCCTGAGGGTCTCTGCAAAGGAAGACTGGTACTTTGACAGTGGGTGTTCTAGGCACATGACTGGAATCAAGAACCTCCTCAATAATGTTAAACCTCACACCACTAGTTTTGTGACCTTTGGAGATGGTGCTAAAGGTGAAATCAAAGGAGTTGGTAATTTGGACTACCCTGGAGTTCCAAACCTGAATGAAGTACTACTGGTAAAAGGCCTGACTGCTAATCTCATTAGTATCAGTCAATTGTGTGATCTAGGATTCAAGGTTAATTTCTCAAAATCTGAATGTCTTGTAATTAATGAAAAACAAGAAGTTGTAATGAAAGGAGTCAGATCTAAAGACAACTGTTACTTGTGGGAGCCTGAGAACACTAATTTCTCCACTGTGTGTTCCATTGCAAAAGAAGAAAAAGAGGTGAAACTGTGGCACCAGAAACTTGGCCATCTTCATCTAAGAGGAATGAAAAGGATTATCTCCATGGAGGCAGTCAGAGGGATTCCAAGACTGCAAATTGATGAAGGGAGAGTTTATGGTGAACATCAAATTGAAAGGCTTGATAAAAAGAGATATGTCTATGATGTGGTGAATAACCTTGAAGTTTTTAGAGAACAGTGCAAGAGAACCCAAAAAGAAGGATGTATTGTCAGAATCAGAAGTGATCATGACAAGGATTTTGGAAACAACAAGTTTAATAAATTCTGTTTCTCAGAAGGAATGAGTCATGAAGTCTCTTCTCCTATAACGCCTCATCAAAATGGAGTTGACAGAAGGAAAAATAGGATCATACAAGAATCTGCCAGAGCTATGATTCATGTCAAAAGATTGCCTTTTCAACTCTGTGCTAAAATAGTTGCAGCTGGTAGTAGTTGTTCTCAAATTATCTGGACAAAACAGATGCTCACTGAGTATAATGTCTCACAAGATGTTGTGACATTGTATTGTGACAATCTGAATACAATCAATATTTCCAAGAACCCTATTCAGCATAGCAGGACCAAGCACATTGACCTTGTAGAGAAGAAGACAATTAAACTGGAACATGGTATCATTAAGCTTCGGCTGGTTAATTTTTATACCAAGGCTCTTGATGGAAATCAACTTGAAAACTTGAGGGGCAAGATGGGTATTTGCCAACATGAGAAATTATAGCAATTAATTTTGCTTAAAGCAAGGGTTGAAGGAGTTATTTTTGTTAAGTCTATTTTTAGTGGGTTAATCATATGTTTTTCCAATTCTTTCAAAATTATTAAGAAGTTGAATAGACTCTCATTTGCCTCCTACCTCTCTCGACTTTGCAACTTATTTCCTTCTCTCAATCAAAGTTTTCTCTCAAATTGCTACTGGTGCTCTAAGTCAATCAAAATGTCTCAAACATCATCTTCAACTAAGGCGACCACTTCATCTTCATCATCTGACCAAGATTCACGAGCAATCACCACATGCATAGATTCTGAAGTCCTGGAGATCACTCCTCTCAGAGAAATGGAAACTGACCCCTCCAAAGTCAAAAAGCTGAGAACTAGGCATGCAGGAAGAGCTCAAGCTACTGCTTCTGGCAATCCTTCTCATCCTTCTTCCTCTGTACCAAATAGGGAAGGATCATCTCAAGTACATCAAGCAATTGCTAGGCTTGTTACAAGAATACTAAGCGAAAACCACTATGTACCGGGGATTTCTGTCCCATTAAATCAAGAATCAGCAAGCCCAAATGTTGAAGCAAATGTAGATGTCTCTGAGAATGTTGTGACACCAAATGACAACATTCAGAACCCTTCAGAGAAAACTGTTGATCCACCTGTCATTGATGTGGACGAGGAATACTCAGACAATGATCTAATTGCCAATGTAAACCCTAGCATAGCTAGGAGAATGATGAAAAGAAAGGGTAATCAGAATGTTGCACAATGTATGACCAAAGAGAAACCTGCTAATAAGAAATCCAAGGCTGAAGGCAAGGCTGGGGTAGAATTTGTGAAAACTGGTCAGTCCAAAGGGAACGTGAAAGCCCAAGTGCATACTGGTAGACAACCAATTACAAAGAAAAGAAAAGAACCTGAGTCTTCTGATTCTGATGAGAAATCAGAGTTTGAGATTAATGCTGAAGAAATCCCTATCAGAAGGAAACTCCCCTCCAGCAAAATGGCTAGAGTTCCTGAAGTCCCAACAGACAACATCTCTTTTCACCACCCTGACAATGCCAACAGATGGAAGTATGTTTGCTTGAAGAGAATAGCTTTAGAAAGAGAGCTAAACAATGATGCCATGGAGTGCAAGGAAATCATGGACCTGATTAAAACTGCTGGACTGATGAAGACTGTGGTAAAATTTACCAAGTGCTATGAAAATATGGTCAAGGAGTTCATAGTTAACTTGTCTGATGAATATGCTGATGGAAGGTCAGCTGACTTTGAATGTGTTTATGTTAGAGGAAGAAGGGTTAATTTCTCTCCATCAGAAATTAACAAATTTCTTGGAAGATCAAATGAGGATTGCCCTGAACTGGAAGTCACTGACAATGAAGTTTGTCAAACCATCACAACAAGACAAGTCAAGTGCTGGCCCTTGAAAGGCAAGCTGAATGCCAGCAAACTAAGCATGAAATTTGCCATCCTGCAGAAGATTGGTGCAGCCAACTGGGTCCCTACAAACCATAAATCTACTATCTCCACAGGATTGGGGAGATTTATTTATGCTGTAGGAACCAAGACTGAATTTGACTATGGCAGGTATATTTTTGAACAAACTCTAAAACATGCTGGTAGCTTTGCTGTCAAAGGCCCTATTGCCTTTCCCTCCCTCCTGTGTGGAATTATCCTTGCACAGTACCCTGATATCCTGGTGGCAAGAGATACTGCTTGCAAAAGATCTCCTGCTCTTGGGTTACACTACAAGTTGTTTCAGGGATCTCATGCTCCTGATATTTTCATAACATCAGCTGAGACATCATCTGTGAAGACTCAGTCTAAGACATCTGATGTTATAGCTGTATTGAAAGAGACCTTCAAAGAGCTGGAGACTAGGAAAAAGACCCTAGAAAACCTAATTTCCAGGTTAGAAAAGGAGGAAGCTGAAGGAAACAGAAGGGAAGAGGGTACTGCTGAAGATCAACTCAATATTGAAGAAACTAGCTCCTCTGAAGGGGACAATGCTTAAAGGTTGGTGGAGTTGATGCTGGACCCTGGTGGAGTTTGCAAGTGTGTTTAGATTTTAGTTGTTGTTTTTATTACTTTTGGGATGACTGTATAACTTTTAAGAACATGTATCTTTGGCCCATTTGTGGCTAAAGAGGGGGAGATATTATTCTGTGGTCAATTACTTGATAAACATTCTATTTTTCTGCAGTCATATTTATTCTGCTGCTATCTATCTCTGATTTCTTAGGGGGCTTTAGCCAAAAATCTGCCAAAGGGGGAGTTTGTAGTTGTTTAGTTATTGGCATGCATTTTTGGTAAAACCAGGTGTGTGAATGTCATGACTGATGTCATAACATTCTAGTTTATTAGGTACTGATTTATTAGGTACCTTTGCAGAAAAATATTGTCATACAGGTGCTGCTGTTTATGAGTGTGTATCTGAGCATTTTGAAAAAATATCACATTTACCAAAATCAGTAGACAGGAATTCAGATGTCATAACAAATGTTAAGACATCCTATTCTGAACTAACAGTTATGCAGTTTGGGTAATTCTGAGTTTTTTCAGGAAAATGACTCAGTCTTTCCAGAACAGAAAATCTCGTGGACTTGGGGTTAACCTAGCTCAACCCTAACCTGGTTGATAAAGTCCTGTGACCAAGTCTTAAGGTCAAACGGAATTAACCCTAGCATTTTGTGGAAACCCTAACTGAAGATGTAGCTGCTATATATTCAACAGGGCTGCTGTTTGGAATTCATCCCTTTTTGACAGAAGATCTTTTAGAAGCTGTATAGTTTTAACTATTATAATCCAAGCAAGTATCATTGTGATAAGTGACTTGGAATAGGTTTTAATTGTAAGGGTTTTGTATCACTCAAAGCTTTGAAGCAAGTGTGTTTTGTGTCTCTTGACTAAAGCTTTGAAGCAAAGTCAAGTTAGGTTTATGTATCACTCAAAGCTGTGAAGCAAGAGTGTTTGTGTTGCTTGATTAAAAAGCTGTGAAGCATAATCAAGTGTATGTTTTTAAGAGTGTCTTCATTAAATCATTAGTCAATTGTTTTAAGTATCACTGGTGTGATTGAGGGGGAGTGAGTAGGAACTCAGGTTTAAGTTGTACTTAGATTGAAGTTGCATTGGGTAGGTCTTAAGTGAAGGAGATAAACTGGTTGGTTTATTCCTGAATTAATATCTCTTATAGTGGATTTCCTCCCTGGCTTGGTAGCCCCCAGAGTAGGTGTTGTTGCACACTGAACTGGGTAAACAATTGACTGTGTTCTTTACTGTTTTTGTATTTACTGTCTTATAGAAAGTCAGATACAGTGTCATAACATTGAACGTGACATTGAGTATCTGCAGCCAGAATTTCAATAAGTATGATAGGCAACCTTCTATATTTCACAGCGAGCAAACCAGACATTGCCTTTGTTATAGGAGTGTGTGCAAGATATCAAGATGATCCTAAAGTTAGTCATGCCAACCATGTGAAGAGAATTCTTAAATATGTGAATGGGATAAGTGAGTATGGTATGTTATACTCTCATGGATCTAATTCTGCCTTAACTGGTTTTTGTGATGCTGATTGGGTATGAAGTGCTGATGATAGAAAAAGTATATCAGGAGGATGCTTCTTTCTGGGAAATAATTTCATATCTTGGTTCAGTAAGAAGAAAAATTGTGCGTCTCTGTGCACTGCAGACGCTGAGTATATTGTTGCAGGAAGCAGTTGTTCTCAATTGGTTTGGATGAAACAAATGTTAACAAAATACAATGTCAAACAAGATGTCATGACATTATTTTGTGACAATTTAAGTTCCATTAACATATCAAAGAATCATATTCAACAAATTAGGACCAAACATATTGATATCCGTCATCACTTCATAAGAGATCTTGTTGAAGAAAAGATTGTTGTCTTAGAACATGTAGCCACTGAATTACAACTGGCTGGCATTTTCACTAAGGCTTTGGATGATAATCAGTTTGATAACTTAAGAAGAAAATTAGGTATTTGACTATATGAGGATTTGTAGCAATTACAGGCGTGTGGGAATATCATTAAAGTGATATTATATTATTTGTGTTTCCAACAAATAAAATTTTGAAAGCAATCGTTACCGGACTACATCAAAGTGTTTCCCACACGCTACAAAATAACATCCTTCTACTTTCATAAACTTTTCATTCTCCTCTACAGAAAAGGAACCCTAGTGATTATTCATCCTCTTGCTCAAAAATCTTCAAAGATGTCTTAACACCATACATCGTCTTCCTCAAAATCTGGCAATGAGAATCTCTCCCTTGACAGAGTACTTGATGCTACTCCTCTAACAACCATCCCACCTATTGATAAAAAGGTCAAGAAACCTAGATCATTACCTCCTAAGAAATCCAAAGATGATAAAGGTAACTCTTCTACTGCTACTGACAATAGGACAAAAGAAGAAATTGTTAATGTTGATAGAAGCATTAGAAGGATAGTAGACATAATGTTAAATGAAGGCTTTGATGTTCCTGGTATTTCTACCCCTCTTTCCTGTATACCTCCTCCCACTGAAAAAAGAAATGATCCTAAAATCTCTGCTACTTGTTCATCCACCTTCAAGAAAGATGCTGCTTAAAGAAAATTTAAGAAGATTGTTATATCTTCTCTAAAAGAAATGGAAGACGAATATGTTGAACAAGATGCTAAGGAAAATGTTGAACAAGAGGCTACTACCTCCAAGGATGCAGAAGGTCAAAATGAAGAGAATATGGTCAATGTAGATGAGTTGTCTGACAATGAGCTCATTACTAATGTTGTACCTGGTATTGCAAGAAGACTCAAATCTAGGAAAGTGAAGGATGCAAGTGCCACACCCCCTGCTAAAAACAACAAAGAAGAAAATCATGTATGGACCCCTAAATCCAGGAAGTAAAGTGGTTCCTCCATCTAGTAAAAGAAAAGCTAGACATGTTAGCACCACCGATGATGATGATGAGGATGCTGTAAAAAGATCCAAGAGCAAGAAGAAAGATGTTCCAGTTGAAGAGACTGACTCTGAGTATGATGTCAAGCAAGATTTCCAGGACATCTCTCCTGTCAAAAAGTCTGCATGTAAGAAACTTTTTGTTAGGGTTCTTAATGCCCCACTTAACAACATCTTCTTCCACTGGTGGGAATGCTAAAAAGTGGAAGTATGTGTATCAACGAAAGATTTCCCTGGAGAGAGAATTGGGAGCTGGTGCTCTGAATGCAAAGAAATCATGGAGCTGATATCTTATGCTTGGATGATGAAAACTATTACTAGGTTTTCCAATTGCTATGAAACTCTTGTTAAGGAGTTTATTGTTAATATTGCTGTTGATTGTGCTGACCGTAAAATTAAGGATTATATAAAGGTTTTTCTTAGAGGAAAGTGTGTAGAATTTTCTCATGCCATCATAAATAGTTTTCTAGATAAGTCTGAAGATGTCGGCTATGAGCTGGAAGTTATAGAAAATCAAGTGTGCAGAGCCATCACTGCTAATCAAGTAAGTGAGTGGCCCATGAAAAATAAACTTCCTGTCAGCAAAATGGGTGTGAAATATGCTATTTTACATAGGATTTGAGCTACAAATTAGGTTCCCACTAATCACACTTCAACCATCTCCATTGGATTAGGAAAGTTCATTTATGCTATTGGAAACCAGAAACATTTTGATTATGGGACTTACATCTTTGATCAGACCATAAACATGCAGGAACTTGTGCCATTAAGATGCATGTTGCTTTTCCTTCCCTCCTCTGTGGAATTATCCTTAATCAGCATCATGGAATCCTAAGTGGAAATGATGTAGTTTGCAAGAGGGAGTCTTCCTTGACCCTTCATTTTAAGCTCTTTTCAGGAAAACATGTCCCAAACATTGTTTTGACATCTGCACCTACTGGAAAGACATCCACCAAGGATGATATGATCAAAGAATTAAGAGAAGCCTACAATGAATTGGATGATGTGATCCGAGTTAGCTCAGCAAGGAAGGGTCAAGGCAGACTCCCTCTTGCAAACTACATCATTTCCAAGGAGGATGAAGTAGAAAATATCTCAGAAGCTATAGCCATGCTTGGAAGACAATTCAACAAACTTATCAAAAGAATAGATCCAAAGTCAAGGTCTAATGTTCATAACATCCCCTCTGACATTGACAGTTCCAGCAGAAGACCAAGGTCAGAAGAGAAGGGAAATCAAGGCAGAGGAATTCAATGCCATGGTTGTGAAGGATATGGGCATATTCGAGCTGAATGTCCTACCTTTCTTAAGAAACAAAAGAAAGGAATGACTGTTACTTGGTTTGACTGTGATTCAGAAAGTAATTCTGAAGAAGAATCTGCCAAACTAGTTACTGCTCTAACTGGTGTTTGTACCTCTGAAAGTGACACTAGTGATGAGGAAGTGACATTTGAAGAACTGGCTGATACTTACAAGAAATTGTGTATCAGAAGTGCTGAAGTATGTGTGCAGAATGAGAAACAAACAAAACTCATCATAAAGCTGGAGGCTGAAAAAAGTGCAGACCTTGAAACTATAAGTCATCTAGAAGGGGAAGTTCAATTGCTGAACTCAAAACTAAACCAGATGACCAAATCTGTCAAGATGCTGACAAATGGAACAGACAAATTGGAAGAAATCCTTCAGGTTGGACAAACTGTGGGAAATAAGTCTGGTCTAGGATTTGTGGCAGCAAAGAAATCAGGTGCAGACAAGAAGATCAGGTCTAATAAACAAATGTCAAAGTAGATGTCTCAACATAACTCTCAACATCAGGAACAGAGACATATGAAGAAAAGGTACCAAAGATGGAGATGTCATCATTGTGGGAGGTATGGCCACATAAAGCCTTTCTGCTTCAGATTGCATGGATACCCTAATCAGAACTCGGGTGTCAAACCTAAGTATAAAAAGGTACCACATACTCCTAAATGGAAGAAAAAGGCTACTGCCCTGATAGCCCACACTTCCCTGAGGGTCTCTGCAAAGGAAGACTGGTACTTTGACAGTGGGTGTTCTAGGCACATGACTGGAATCAATAACCTCCTCAATAATGTTAAACCTCACACCACTAGTTTTGTGACCTTTGGAGATGGTGCTAAAGGTGAAATCAAAGGAGTTGGTAATTTGGACTACCCTGGAGTTCCAAACCTGAATGAAGTACTACTGGTAAAAGGCCTGACTGCTAATCTCATTAGTATCAGTCAATTGTGTGATCTAGGATTCAAGGTTAATTTCTCAAAATCTGAATGTCTTGTAATTAATGAAAAACAAGAAGTTGTAATGAAAGGAGTCAGATCTAAAGACAACTGTTACTTGTGGGAGCCTAAGAACACTAATTTCTCCACTGTGTGTTCCATTACAAAAGAAGAAAAAGAGGTGAAACTGTGGCACCAGAAACTTGGCCATCTTCATCTAAGAGGAATGAAAAGGATTATCTCCATGGAGGCAGTCAGAGGGATTCCAAGACTGCAAATTGATGAAGGGAGAGTTTATGGTGAACATCAAATTGAAAGGCTTGATAAAAAGAGATATGTCTATGATGTGGTGAATAACCTTGAAGTTTTTAGAGAACAGTGCAAGAGAACCCAAAAAGAAGGATGTATTGTCAGAATCAGAAGTGATCATGACAAGGATTTTGGAAACAACAAGTTTAATAAATTCTGTTTCTCAGAAGGAATGAGTCATGAAGTCTCTTCTCCTATAACGCCTCATCAAAATGGAGTTGACAGAAGGAAAAATAGGATCATACAAGAATCTTCCAGAGCTATGATTCATGTCAAAAGATTGCCTTTTCAACTCTGTGCTAAAATAGTTGCAGCTGGTAGTAGTTGTTCTCAAATTATCTGGACAAAACAGATGCTCACTGAGTATAATGTCTCACAAGATGTTGTGACATTGTATTGTGACAATCTGAATACAATCAATATTTCCAAGAACCCTATTCAGCATAGCAGGACCAAGCACATTGACCTTGTAGAGAAGAAGACAATTAAACTGGAACATGGTATCATTAAGCTTCGGCTGGTTGATTTTTATACCAAGGCTCTTGATGGAAATCAACTTGAAAACTTGAGGGGCAAGATGGGTATTTGCCAACATGAGAAATTATAGCAATTAATTTTGCTTAAAGCAAGGGTTGAAGGAGTTATTTTTGTTAAGTCTATTTTTAGTGGGTTAATCATATGTTTTTCCAATTCTTTCAAAATTATTAAGAAGTTGAATAGACTCTCATTTGCCTCCTACCTCTCTCGACTTTGCAACCTATTTCCTTCTCTCAATCAAAGTTTTCTCTCAAATTGCTACTGGTGCTCTAAGTCAATCAAAATGTCTCAAACATCATCTTCAACCAAGGCGACCACTTCATCTTCATCATCTGACCAAGATTCTCGAGCAATCACCACATGCATAGATTCTGAAGTCCTGGAGATCACTCCTCTCAGAGAAATGGAAACTGACCCCTCCAAAGTCAAAAAGCTGAGAACTAGGCATGCAGGAAGAGCTCAAGCTACTGCTTCTGGTAATTCTTCTCATCCTTCTTCCTCTGTACCAAATAGGGAAGGATCAGCTCAAGTTCATCAAGCAATTGCTAGGCTTGTTACAAGAATACTAAGCGAAAACCACTATGTACCGGGGATTTCTGTCCCATTAAATCAAGAATCAGCAAGCCCAAATGTTGAAGCAAATGTAGATGTCTCTGAGAATGTTGTGACACCAAATGACAACATTCAGAACCCTTCAGAGAAAACTGTTGATCCACCTGTCATTGATGTGGACGAGGAATACTCAGACAATGATCTAATTGCCAATGTAAACCCTAGCATAGCTAGGAGAATGATGAAAAGAAAGGGTAATCAGAATGTTGCACAATGTATGACCAAAGAGAAACCTGCTAATAAGAAATCCAAGGCTGAAGGCAAGGCTGGGGTAGAATCTGTGAAAACTGGTCAGTCCAAAGGGAACGTTAAAGCCCAAGTGCATACTGGTAGACAACCAATTACAAAGAAAAGAAAAGAACCTGAGTCTTCTGATTCTGATGAGGAATCAGAGTTTGAGATTGATGCTGGAGAAATTCCTATCAGAAGGAAACTCCCCTCCAGCAAAATGGCTAGAGTTCCTGAAGTCCCAACAGACAACATCTCTTTTCACCACCCTGACAATGCCAACAGATGGAAGTATGTTTGCTTGAAGAGAATAGCTTTAGAAAGAGAGCTAAACAATGATGCCATGGAGTGCAAGGAAATCATGGACCTGATTAAAACTGCTGGACTGATGAAGACTGTGGTAAAATTTACCAAGTGCTATGAAAATCTGGTCAAGGAGTTCATAGTTAACTTGTCTGATGAATATGCTGATGGAAGGTCAGCTGACTTTGAATGTGTTTATGTTAGAGGAAGAAGGGTTAATTTCTCTCCATCAGAAATTAACAAATTTCTTGGAAGATCAAATGAGGATTGCCCTGAACTGGAAGTCACTGACAATGAAGTTTGTCAAACCATCACAACAAGACAAGTCAAGTGCTGGCCCTTGAAAGGCAAGCTGAATGCCAGCAAACTAAGCATGAAATTTGCCATCCTGCACAAGATTGGTGCAGCCAACTGGGTCCCTACAAACCATAAATCTACTATCTCTACAGGATTGGGGAGATTTATTTATGCTGTAGGAACCAAGACTGAATTTGACTATGGCAGGTATATTTTTGAACAAACTCTAAAACATGCTGGTAGCTTTGCTGTCAAAGGCCCTATTGCCTTTCCCTCCCTCCTGTGTGGAATTATCCTTGCACAGTACCCTGATATCCTGGTGACAAGAGATACTGCTTGCAAAAGATCTCCTCCTCTTGGGTTACACTACAAGCTGTTTCAGGGATCTCATGCTCCTGATATTTTCATAACATCAGCTGAGACATCATCTGTGAAGACTCAGTCCAAGACATCTGATGTTATAGCTGTATTGAAAGAGACCTGCAAAGAGCTGGAGACTAGGAAAAAGACCCTAGAAAACCTAATTTCCAGGTTAGAAAAGGAGGAAGCTGAAGGAAACAGAAGGGAAGAGGGTACTGCTGAAGATCAACTCAATATTGAAGAAACTAGCTCCTCTGAAGGGGACAATGCTTAAAGGTTGGTGGAGTTGATGCTGGACCCTGGTGGAGTTTGCAAGTGTGTTTAGATTTTAGTTGTTGTTTTTATTACTTTTGGGATGACTGTATAACTTTTAAGAACATGTATCTTTGGCCCATTTGTGGCTAAAGAGGGGGAGATATTATTCTGTGGTCAATTACTTGATAGACATTCTATTTTTCTGCAGTCATATTTATTCTGCTGCTATCTATCTCTGATTTCTTAGGGGGCTTTAGCCAAAAATCTGCCAAAGGAGGAGTTTGTAGTTGTTTAGTTATTGGCATGCATTTTTGGTAAAACCAGGTGTGTGAATGTCATGACTGATGTCATAACATTCTAGTTTATTAGGTACCTTTGCAGAAAAATATTGTCATACAGGTGCTGCTGTTTATGAGTGTGTATCTGAGCATTTTGAAAAAATATCACATTTACCAAAATCAGTAGACAGGAATTCAGATGTCATAACAAATGTTAAGACATCCTATTCTGAACTAACAGTTATGCAGTTTGGGTAATTCTGAGTTTTTTCAGGAAAATGACTCAGTCTTTCCAGAACAGAAAATCTCGTGGACTTGGGGTTAACCTAGCTCAACCCAAACCTGGTTGATAAAGTCCCGTGACCAAGTCTTAAGGTCAAACGGAATTAACCCTAGCTTTTTGTGGAAACCCTAACTGAAGATGTAGCTGCTATATATTCAACAGGGCTGCTGTTTGGAATTCATCCCTTTTTGACAGAAGATCTTTTAGAAGCTGTATAGTTTTAACTATTGTAATCCAAGCAAGTATCATTGTGATAAGTGACTTGGAATAGGTTTTAATTGTAAGGGTTTTGTATCACTCAAAGCTTTGAAGCAAGTGTGTTTTGTGTCTCTTGACTAAAGCTTTGAAGCAAAGTCAAGTTAGGTTTATGTATCACTCAAAGCTGTGAAGCAAGAGTGTTTGTGTTGCTTGATTAAAAAGCTGTGAAGCATAATCAAGTGTATGTTTTGAAGAGTGTCTTCATTAAATCATTAGTCAATTGTTTTAAGTATCACTGCTGTGATTGAGGGGGAGTGAGTAGGAACTCAGGTTTAAGTTGTACTTAGATTGAAGTTGCATTGGGTAGGTCTTAAGTGAAGGAGATAAACTGGTTGGTTTATTCCTGAATTAATATCTCTTATAGTGGATTTCCTCCCTGGCTTGGTAGCCCCCAGAGTAGGTGTTGTTGCACACTGAACTGGGTAAACAATTGACTGTGTTCTTTACTGTTTTTGTATTTACTGTCTTATAGAAAGTCAGATACAGTGTCATAACATTGAACGTGACATTGAGTATCTGCAGCCAGAATTTCAATAAGTATGATAGGCAACCTTCTATATTTCACAGCGAGCAGACCAGACATTGCCTTTGTTATAGGAGTGTGTGCAAGATATCAAGATGATCCTAAAGTTAGTCATGCCAACCATGTGAAGAGAATTCTTAAATATGTGAATGGGATAAGTGAGTATGGTATGTTATACTCTCATGGATCTAATTCTGCCTTAACTGGTTTTTAGGATGCTGATTGGGTATGAAGTGCTGATGATAGAAAAAGTATATCAGGAGGATGCTTCTTTCTAGGAAATAATTTCATATCTTGGTTCAGTAAGAAGAAAAATTGTGCGTCTCTGTGCACTGCAGACGCTGAGTATATTGTTGCAGGAAGCAGTTGTTCTCAAATGGTTTGGATGAAACAAATGTTAACAAAATACAATGTCAAACAAGATGTCATGACATTATTTTGTGACAATTTAAGTTCCATTAACATATCAAAGAATCATATTCAACAAATTAGGACCAAACATATTGATATCCGTCATCACTTCATAAGAGATCTTGTTGAAGAAAAGATTGTTGTCTTAGAACATGTAGCCACTGAATTACAACTGGCTGGCATTTTCACTAAGGCTTTGGATGATAATCAGTTTGATAACTTAATAAGAAAATTAGGTATTTGACTATATGAGGATTTGTAGCAATTACAGGCGTGTGGGAATATCATTAAAGTGATATTATATTATTTGTGTTTCCAACAAATAAAATTTTGAAAGCAATCGTTACCGGACTACATCAAAGTGTTTCCCACACGCTACAAAATAACATCCTTCTACTTTCATAAACTTTTCATTCTCCTCTACAGAAAAGGAACCCTAGTGATTATTCATCCTCTTGCTCAAAAATCTTCAAAGATGTCTTAACACCATACATCGTCTTCCTCAAAATCTGGCAATGAGAATCTCTCCCTTGACAGAGTACTTGATGCTACTCCTCTAACAACCATCCCACCTATTGATAAAAAGGTCAAGAAACCTAGATCATTACCTCCTAAGAAATCCAAAGATGATAAAGGTAACTCTTCTACTGCTACTGACAATAGGACAAAAGAAGAAATTGTTAATGTTGATAGAAGCATTAGAAGGATAGTAGACATAATGTTAAATGAAGGCTTTGATGTTCCTGGTATTTCTACCCCTCTTTCCTGTATACCTCCTCCCGCTGAAAAAAGAAATTATCCTAAAATCTCTGCTACTTGTTCATCCACCTTCAAGAAAGATGCTGCTTAAAGAAAATTTAAGAAGATTGCTATATCTTCTCTAAAAGAAATGGAAGACGAATATGTTGAACAAGATGCTAAGGAAAATGTTGAACAAGAGGCTACTACCTCCAAGGATGCAGAAGGTCAAAATGAAGAGAATATGGTCAATGTAGATGAGTTGTCTGACAATGAGCTCATTACTAATGTTGTACCTGGTATTGCAAGAAGACTCAAATCTAGGAAAGTGAAGGATGCAAGTGCCACACCCCCTGCTAAAAACAACAAAGAAGAAAATCATGTATGGACCCCTAAATCCAGGAAGTAAAGTGGTTCCTCCATCTAGTAAAAGAAAAGCTAGACATGTTAGCACCACCGATGATGATGATGAGGATGCTGTAAAAAGATCCAAGAGCAAGAAGAAAGATGTTCCAGTTGAAGAGACTGACTCTGAGTATGATGTCAAGCAAGATTTCCAGGACATCTCTCCTGTCAAAAAGTCTGCATGTAAGAAACTTTCTGTTAGGGTTCTTAATGCCCCACTTAACAACATCTTCTTCCACTGTTGGGAATGCTAAAAAGTGGAAGTATGTGTATCAACGAAAGATTTCCCTGGAGAGAGAATTGGGAGCTGGTGCTCTGAATGCAAAGAAATCATGGAGCTGATATCTTATGCTTGGATGATGAAAACTATTACTAGGTTTTCCAATTGCTATGAAACTCTTGTTAAGGAGTTTATTTTTAATATTCCTGTTGATTGTGCTGACCGTAAAATTAAGGATTATATAAAGGTTTTTCTTAGAGGAAAGTGTGTAGAATTTTCTCATGCCATCATAAATAGTTTTCTAGATAAGTCTGAAGATGTCGGCTATGAGCTGGAAGTTATAGAAAATCAAGTGTGCAGAGCCATCACTGCTAATCAAGTAAGTGAGTGGCCCATGCAAAATAAACTTCCTGTCAGCAAAATGGGTGTGAAATATGCTATTTTACATAGGATTTGAGCTACAAATTAGGTTCCCACTAATCACACTTCAACCATCTCCATTGGATTAGGAAAGTTCATTTATGCTATTGGAAACCAGAAACATTTTGATTATGGGACTTACATCTTTGATCAGACCATAAACATGCAGGAACTTGTGCCATTAAGATGCATGTTGCTTTTCCTTCCCTCCTCTGTGGAATTATCCTTAATCAGCATCATGGAATCCTAAGTGGAAATGATGTCGTTTGCAAGAGGGAGTCTTCCTTGACCCTTCATTTTAAGCTCTTTTCAGGAAAACATGTCCCAAACATTGTTTTGACATCTGCACCTACTGGAAAGACATCCACCAAGGATGATATGATCAAAGAATTAAGAGAAGCCTACAATGAATTGGATGATGTGATCCGAGTTAGCTCAGCAAGGAAGGGTCAAGGCAGACTCCCTCTTGCAAACTACATCATTTCCAAGGAGGATGAAGTAGAAAATATCTCAGAAGCTATAGCCATGCTTGGAAGACAATTCAACAAACTTATCAAAAGAATAGATCCAAAGTCAAGGTCTAATGTTCATAACATACCCTCTGACATTGACAGTTCCAGCAGAAGACCAAGGTCAGAAGAGAAGGGAAATCAAGGCAGAGGAATTCAATGCCATGGTTGTGAAGGATATGGGCATATTCGAGCTGAATGTCCTACCTTTCTTAAGAAACAAAAGAAAGGAATGACTGTTACTTGGTTTGACTGTGATTCAGAAAGTAATTCTGAAGAAGAATCTGCCAAACTAGTTACTGCTCTAACTGGTGTTTGTACCTCCTAAGTGGAAATGATGTAGTTTGCAAGAGGGAGTTTTCCTTGACCCTTCATTTTAAGCTCTTTTCAGGAAAACATGTCCCAAACATTGTTTTGACATCTGCACCTACTGGAAAGACATCCACCAAGGATGATATGATCAAAGAATTAAGAGAAGCCTACAATGAATTGGATGATGTGATCCGAGTTAGCTCAGCAAGGAAGCTAATCTTTGAAAAGATGATCAAGGATCTGCAAAAGGTCAACAACCTTGATGATACAGTGAACTCTGAAGGTGAAGACTAGTGAGGAAGAAAGTTCTAGCTCAGACAAGTCAATTGGTCCTGATGACAGTAAGACTAATTGATGTTTCTTTATATGATCCTTTTGTTTCTTTTTAGCACTTGAATATGCTTGAAATTTGATTTCTATGGTCTGTACCTAAATTATTGATACACTCTTGAATGCATTAGTTTATTTGGTATATTATGACGAAAAAGGGGGAGAGAGAGTGACTGACTGACCATTGACCACTGAATAACATCTGATTGAGGGGGAACTTAATACTTGAGGGGAGCCTCATGTCTCAGAAGATGTTTTGACATCTTCCTTTGCTAAAAGCTAACTGCGAACTGAGTTTATGCTTACTTTGCTTATGCTGCTAATCTGATTTTTCTCTAGTAATATATTGCTCTACTCTGATAATATGCTCTTATAATGTTTTAGCCAAAATTTGCCAAAGGGGTAGTTTGTAAGTGTTTGTTGGCAGCAATTTTGGTAAAACAATGTGTTGTTAATGTTTTGCTAAATGTCTTGACATCTGTAGCAAACTATTTTGAATGATGTCAAAGCAGATGTCTTGACATCTGCCTCTTAAACTAATCTCAGCCAACATCCGTATATGTTTTTCTGTTTCCTGATTTCCAGCGCTCCAGAATTCATGATTTGTGACTCACAGGCAGCGAAAAAATATGGAGGAATATTTTTCAAAATGCATGGATTTTATATCCCAAGCCCACAACTGCGCATATATAAGGACTTGCTTCCTTATTCAAACTACTGCAACTTTTGAAGAAGAATACTTTCTTTCTGTTTTAAAAATTCTAAGTCTTTTAATTATCAAACACTCTAGTATTGATTTAATACTTGCATTGTTATTTGGGTTGTTAATTGTGTATCATTCATAAGCTTTTAAGCATTGAATGGTTGAAGTTTTCAAACTTATTATTTCTGTTGTTTCTTCATTGTAAGTGATTGAAGGGATTTGAGGAGGGCCTCATACCTAAGTGAATCTTATTTAGAAGTATAGCACGGGTAATGATTAAGTGATTAGATCGTAAACTAGTTGTTTACCGAGGTTCTATAAATTGATACTATTTAGTGGACTTATCCCTAGCTTGGTAGCCCTCAGAGTAGGTGTTGTTATACACTGAACTGGGTGAACAATCTCTTATGTTTTTACTGCTTTTGTTATTACTGCTCTTTACTTGTAAATAGATATTTGTGTCGTGACATCTCATTCGACATCACATATCTGATACCAGAATTTCACATGTGAACACAGACATAGTCAAAAGTTACTACGCATAAAAAACGACCCACTAGGTTGACTGGCCTAGGAAAAAATAAGGGCATCACGGGAAACCAAAAAGGTTCGGGAAAAAATCGGGGATATATATATATATATATATATATATATATATATATATATATATATATATATATATATATATATATATATATAAGAATATACACCCAATGTAATACGATGGGAGAACTGACTGGTTTTTCATTTTATCATAAATATTGTGGATAGAAAGAGTCGCCACCGACTTTTATTTTATTCAATAAGGAAAGGGTGAAAAGAACAGTAAAGACCTTCGAGAATTTTTTGAGTTCGGGGGGTAGGTTATGAAGAGGGAAGGTGTTAGCACCCTTTTCATCCGTAGTTATCTACGGGCTCTTAATCTCTTCACTCACTTTATTTGAAAATTCTTTGTGTTTGGAAATATTTTGGAAATTCCTAAATTCGGAAAACTTTGTAATGATTCTTGTATCGGTTGAGAATGCATACAAAGCGTTTGTTTTGGAAATATTTTAGAGAAAAGTGTTTGTGTGAAAATATGTTTTTTGTGAGCAAGCGATTACGAGCTTTCTACCTACTGTTGTACCCCAATTTTTGCCCCTAAGATTCCCCTATCATATCATATCAACTCAATCACAACAAGATCACACTAGGTTTTAGTTCTTCTCTTTATCTTTAGCTTTGTCCAAGAGGGATCACCAAGCACTTTGACTTGTATTTTGTGATCATATATGTTTTTTATTGATTAATTTTTAACTAATAAATACAATGAATGTTTTCCCTAATTGTTGATATTATAGGTGAAAGCACAACACATTCCATCAAGTTGATCTACAGGTTCATGAGTTTATTGCCATATCTTCTTAAACTAAGCTTCATTGAGATTCAAGATTCATCATTGTAGGGGCTTTAAAGTAATATCATGATAAGGTCTATTATGTTTCATCATACCTCAATTTGTCAAAGATAGTTCAAAGATGTAAGGGTTGATTCAAGAAGTTTAACCTAATTGGATAAGCCCTTGATTTCTTGGTCACAAGTGCATATCTCCCTCAATTCTTAATATTTGGAAGTGGTTATGGTTTCTATGGTTTCTCATTATCATCCTCAACAACTTTTGTTCACATGACAAAAGTATTTTTGTAAGAAGGTTTGTCAAAATTGAAAAGAGTTTCCAAGGCATTTTGTTGCTCTAGAAGCTAGGGTTTTGAACTTGAAAGTGCTATATCTTGCTCATCTTTTGGTATTTTTGAGTGATTCCAAAAACATGCTTCTCTTCTAAGGGTTATCAACAAATCACTTCAAAAGCTTCAAGGAAATTTTGTGTGGAAGATACTTAATGATGAAGAAAGATTACAAGTTATCTAGATAAGCCATCAGATTCCCTTATTTGACTTCAAAAGATCATAACTTGGTCAATTTTTATCTCCTTGAGACCATTCATTTTACAAAATTATCTTAAAGATGTGAACTTCAACTCTTCTTTTATGTTCTAAGCTTGAAAATGGATGGAAGATGCCCTAAGGATGCAAAAGATTATAGGTCATTTCTTGAACTTTCACCAACTTCACCAAGTCATAACTTTCTCATTATTTGGAGATTTTAAATGGTTCAAGTCTCAAAATGTCAAGAGACCTACTTCATGCCATATTTTTTTGGTCAAGATAAAGTTTCAAATGGAAGGCCATGTTTGGATGCAAGACATTATATAGGTCACTTTTGAAGAAAAACTTAGAAATTTTCTAAGTACAAAAGTTAACCTCTTTTTCTCAACTTTGAATCATCACAATATTTAGCTTAAGCATCCATTTGATTCCATTATTTTCACATTGTAAAGTTGATAATCTCATATTTCCAATGCATCAAGAATTAAGTCACAATGTTTCCTAAATCGTGCACACCATTGATTTGAATATGGTACCTTGAAACTGAAGTTTTCTCCAAAGTAAGAATTTGAAATCCTAGATTTGGCTTCTAAACACAAATTTTTTGCGTGTTTTTACTCCTGGTCATGTTTAATGAATTTATAGAAGTGATTAGCACATTGAAACACATGTTTTGGTTGAGTTTTGAGCAAAATAGAAGTCATACTTTTCATGTTTTCAACTTCACACGATTTCCCTCCAAACTTCATCATTTCACATGCTTAAGCATTCCATTAGCTTCCCTATAAATAGAGGGTCATACCTCATTCATTTTCTTAAGCTTAGAGTGCAAGAATCACCCTGTCAAACTTCTGAAAGGGTAAGAAAACATTTAGAAGGGGGGGTTGAATAAGTGACTCTTTTCGTTTTCAAAACAAAGCTCAAACAATAATGGAAGAACACAGTTATTTTTATCCTGGCTCGTTTGAACTCAAACTACTCCAGTCCACCCGCCAAGGTGATTTCGACTTTCTCAAAAAGGACTTAATCCACTATAATCAACTGATTACAATCACACAACAACTGTTGTGACTAACAATGCACAGGTAAACTTACAAGTGACTAACACCACTAAGACTTAAATCTAGTCCTAGTCTACTTGAGAAATCTGACCAAACTTGGTCTCTCAAGGAATAAATACAGGAGTTTAATCTTTACAGATAATGAAATAGAGTTTACTTCTAATCAAGCTATACCACAACTGTGATTTTTCACTTAGAATATAATGCACAAATTTGTATGAACAGTGAGTTTATGAGCTTTTTGATCTTTCACGTAGTTTCTTGCTTCTTTTGAAAATTTGATTGGTTTTCTTGGTTCACTTAAAGTTGTTGGATTGCAATAAATGTTCTTCTATTTATAGTAGGAACAATAAGACCGTTGCTGCCTTCAGAAAAGATGGAGAGCATTAAATGCTTTGTGTGTATCCTTGCAATATTCCATTTTCCAAGAAACTAGTTGTAGGCACTTGAGTGATTTCAGCCGTCTTTGCATTAATGAGCAAACGTCAGAATGTAAGGACATGTTTTCCTTTGCTTTGACAAGACAAGTTGATCAAAACTTTAATTTAGAATTTTCTCTAATGTCTTTAAGTCAGAACATGCTTCACTCATCTTCTAGGAAGTGCGTTGCTTGCTAAGAACTTTGAACAACGCTTGCTTTCAAGTTATCTTATGAACAAGGAGCCTGCTAGAAGTTAGAAGATATATTTAACAAATAAAGTGTCTTACCAGAGTCAGCAGATGCGTTTGAATAAAAGGTTCTTTTATCAAAGAACTTCTTCATAATCTTTGCTTAGTAATTTAGAATGTTTTCTGTCAGAACATTAACTAAGACATTCAAAACACATTCATTATAGCATAAATTATCTTAAATATAATTTAGTTATCATCAAAACTCTTGAGATAGGTCAGAACTAATCTTGTTCTTTCAATCTCCCCCTTTTTTATGATGAAAAAAAATTATTTTAGATAAAGAAAAGAAACGAATTAAGAGATAAGAATCTCCCCCTGAAATGAATATTTCTATGCATAAGACATCCTGAGATTATTTAGTCAGAGTAATACACAGCCTTCTTGAATTTATTCAGAACTTCTTCAAGAAGATAAATCTTAGCTGGAATATTCTTTCAGAGTTAAAGTGATACCTGCAAAAAAAAATTCTTTTGCACATAAGGAATTCTTGCAAATTTGTTAGAATGTCTGAGACTTAGTCCCAGAACTGTTAAACAGTGATTAGTTCAAGAATTCACATTTTCTCCCCCTTTTTGGAATAATCAAAAAGTGTAATAAATGAGACATTTTGAAAGATTTCATAAAAAAGTTAAAAAAAGATATCCAGAAGTACAAACAAAACATCCAAATAAGAGACAAAAAGAAACTAGGATTTCTTAGTGACAAGAGCCATCAGAAGATTCTTGATCTCAGAGGCAGATTCGTCTTGTTTCGCCATCTAGTTCTTAATCTCTAGATTTGTTTGATCTTGCTTATCCATGCGTTTATTCAAGACTTTATTCTCCTTCTTTAGCTCTTTTAGAGTGTCCATAATGAGTGAGGTAGGAGCAGAAGATGGTGAAGCTTCAGTAGAAACAAGCTCAGAAGCAGCAACCGTTGAGTCAGACTTCACAAAGGTGGAAAGCAGAGTTCCCAAATCCATTGCAAGAGTTGGCACAGGTTCAGGTACAGCCTTAACAAAAGGTTAATTCAATAGAACAATAGCCAGAGGATTTGAATCTTCAAAGGATTCTTCAGATTCATCTTCTGATATGTCCATCTTATCAGCTGGTGTATCAGCAATCATTAGCGAAGACTTCTTATTCCAAGTGTCAGCAGCTTCTATCTTGAAAGCATGCAAAAGTTTGGAAAAGTTGTCCAACACCTGAAAATGGAACAAGTCCTGTAACTTCCATGATTCAGCAACCAAAGTTCTTCTGAAGGTTTCCCATAGAAGATCTGTTGCTGCTGTGTTCACGCTTCTGGAGAAATCTTCTTTCAGCGGTTGTAACCATGCTTGAACATTTGTTATAAAATTCTGAAACAAAGTATTTACATCTGGCGGAATAGGTTTAGGGACAACCGTTCTGTAAGTTTTGTTTTTTAAGAATTTTAGAGATTGAAAGTCCACTACAGTTCTTAAAAAGCTATTGGGTTCAGGATTATTGGTAGGTTCAGGTTCAGGTTGGTTAACACAAATAGGAGGTTCTGATATTTCATGAGGTACAGATGGTTCAGCAGTTTTAGTTTGTTCAAAAGGTTGTTGTTCTGGAATTTGAGGAGTTGAGAGTGGTGTTGTATGTTATGGTGAAGTGGGTGGAGTGATATCAGGCGAAATTATTATTGTATAAGCAAGAGTGGGAATGGGATTTTGAGGCTGTGGTTGATTCATAGCAAAAATATTCTCAGATGGTAGGTTGAAAGGAGGCTTTATGGTTGCTAGAGGTTCATTTATCCCTGGAATTCTCTAAGAGCCAGCATCATACCATCCAGTGGGTCTGGGTGATAGAGGTCTGGGAGGGGGTCTTGAAAAACGTTCAGTAGGAATAGGTTGAAAAACAGATGGTTCAAGGGATTCTGATTGAGAGGGTTCTGATTGGCTGTCAGAATGTTCATCAGAGTCAAAATCACTTAAATCTATTAAAACCTGATTTTTACGAGGGTTGTCAGCAAGGGATTCAGATGGTAAGGTCAGATCAATGTCAACATCTAAGTCTCCTAAGGTTTGGGAGGATTCAGCAGATGCAGATACATTTTCAGAATCATGAACAAGTATAGTTTCAACATGATTACCTGCCTTCTTTTTCTTCTTCTGAGGAGTGTTAGAAAGTCCTTCTACAGCTTTTCTCTTCACAGATTCTTGGAGAAAAACATCAGGAGCAGCTAGATTTCTTCCTTGAAGCCAAGCTGGATCAATGGGTGATCCTGTTTCTTTGCATATCTCAAGATAGTTCAAAATGATATGAGGATGATCCCCTGAGTTGAACGAAGGAAAGTCAGCAATAGGAATCCTTCTCCTCTTCACAACAGCTGACACACATGGAGTGGGTTCCACCAGCAGTTTGTCAATAATTTTCCTTTTCAGCAAGTTCTTTCCAGTCATAGTCTTACCACAGATAGGTTCAAGCCCCCCCCAGAAGATTTGCTTCTTTTAGGTGAGCAATCAGACCATTCTCAGTCGGAATGTCTGATAATAACCTCCCCATAGGAATCCAATTCCTCTTTGATTTTGGGTAATTCATCCTTTCAGCTTCTCTGGTTTCTTTGACATGGTTCCAGAGATGTTCAAAAAGCAAGTAGGGCAAATCAATTTTGACATTGGTTCCAAGGCAAAACAACAAATATTGTTGATCAGCATTGATGTAATCAGGAGAACTAGTGTCTTTCCTGTGGTGAATACATCCATGAATAATCCTTGCCCAAATCTTATATTTGTCTTTCAAATCCCTGACTTTTGAGGAACCTTGACCGTTAGTGAAAATCTCTGAATATACCCTAGACATCTCCATTCTTCCACTGGGCATTCCTGTAACTCCAAGTCCTTTAAATCCCAACAACTTTCTGATTTGATTTTCTGTAATGGATATTTCCTTGCCCATTACAAAGGAGAGAATAACCTTGGGGGTTGCAATAGCGTGAATCCAGAATTCTTTCACCAAATATGGAAATACTGGACCAATAAGACGATCAAAGTAGCTTTCCCGACCTTGAAACTTTACAGCAGGGAACAAGTCAAATCCATTTTCTCTGAGATTCTCAAAGTCTACCATTATCTCACTCAAAACTTCCAAACTTTCTACCGGAATGAGAGTTGTCCTTTCAGGTATAATGTATTGCTCAGAGTGGGTAGAAGAAGAAGAAGCCATTGAAGTTCTTTAGAAATGAGAAATTGAAGAAAAAAGTTTTAAGAGAAAAGTACAGTAAGAGAAAAAACGCTTGAGTTTTGAAAGAGACAGTAAAAAATGAAAAGGGTTTTTCAAAAAGTATTTATAGGCATTAATTTCAGAAAATAGGTTTAGAATTAAAATTAAAAGTATTTAAGACACAATTAAAATAAAGATTAAAATGGATTTAAAAATGAATCTCATCATTACTTGCATTTAATGATTTTCTAAAAATGAGGGAAAACGTGGGATTATGGCTAATCATCAACAATTACCTAGAACGTTATCAGTAGCTTTTGCACGCTTGACCTTTCAGAAACACACCACGTGTTCATCTCCTGAAGGATGCATGTAACAGCTGTTTGTTCTAATGAATTTCTGAACTACACTTGGACATGAAGCGTTAGAATATTCCATAACTTTTCATATAACTTCTGTTACAATTTCTCTTCTAACTTCTGAAGAGTTGTTGATCAGAGCATTCATTTCAGAATGTTCTGAAGTCAATCACAGAAAGTAAATATTATTTTATTCAGGACATAATTCCATACAAATATTTTTCAGAATGAAATTAAATATATCTTCTGAAAGGGGTTTGGTAAAAATGTTAGCCCATTGATGGTCTGTTTTTACAAAAATTAAGTTTAAAATTCCCTTCTAAATATAGTCCCTTATGAAATGATATTTAATTTCTATATGTTTGGCTTTAGAATGTAAGATTGGATTTTTAGAAAGACAAATAGCATAAGTATTGTCACAGAAGATAGGAATCTTACTTTCATAAAGGTTGAAATCTTCTAGTTGACTTTTCATCCAAATCATCTGAGAGCTACATCCAGCAGCAGATATATATTCGGCTTCTATGATTGATAGTGCAATTGTTGCTTGCTTCTTGCTGTACCACGAGATAAGATTGTCACCCAAAAACTGGCAGCTTCCAGAGGTGCTTTTTCTTTCAATTCTATCTCCAGCAAAGTCAGCATCACAATAACCTACTAGTTTATAATCTTGTGATCTTCTGTAACACATACCAAGATTAGCAGTACCTTTCAGATACCTAAGAATTCTGTTAACAGATGTTAAGTGAGATTCTCTAGGATCTGATTGGAATCTAGCACACAAGCACACGCTAAATAATATATCAAGTCTAGATGCAGTCAGATAGAGAAGGGATCCAATTATACCTCTATAGAGCTTCTGATCTACTTTCATACTTACCTCATCTTTACCTAGAATGCAGGTTGGATGCATAGGTGTCTTGGCATCTTTCCTTTCTGACATTTGAAATTTCTTCAGAAGTTCTTTAACATACTTCGTATGATGTATGAAAGTACCTTCTGGAGTCTGGTTGATTTGAATTCCCAGAAAGAATTTCAATTCATTCATCATGCTCATTTCAAATTCTGCCTGCATGGTCTTAGCAAATTCTTTTCCAGGGGAGATATTAGAGGTTCCAAAAATTATATCATCAACATAAATTTGACAAATTAAAATATCATTTTTAAATGTTTTTCTGAAAAGAGTTGTGTCCACTTTCCCTCTGGTAAAATCTTTTTCTAATAGAAAATTACTCAGACGATCATACCAAGCTCTGGGAGCTTGTTTTAAACCGTACAAAGACTTTTTTAATTTAAAAACATGTTCTGGATGCTTTGAATCATTAAATCCAGGAGGTTGATGGACATATACTTCTTCTTCAATATAACCATTTAGAAATTCACTTTTAACATCCATTTGATATAATGAAATGTTATTTTGTACAACAAAAGAAATTAATAATCTTATAGATTCTAACTTGGAGACTGGGGAAAAGGTTTCATTATAATCAATTCCTTCTTGTTGACTATAACCCTGTGCAACCAGTCGTGCTTTGTTTCTGACTACTTCTCCTTGTTCGTTCAATTTGTTTCTGAAAACCCATTTGAGTCCTATAACATTGAATCCTTTGGGTCTTGGAACTAGATTCCATACATCATTCTTGGAGAATTGATTTAGTTCTTCTTGCATTGCTAAGATCCAATCATTATCTTCCAGAGCTTCATCAATGGTAGTTGGCTCAATCAGAGAGACCAAACCAAACAAAGATTCTTCATTGATTTTGAGAGAGGATCTTGTTCTGATGGGATCTTCTTTTCTTCCAATGATTACGTCTTCTTTTTGAGCTGAAGATATCATAGGAAACCTTTTCTGAGTGGGTTGGTCAGAGATTCTGAGATTGTTCAGAGCATTATCAAGAGGATGATCTGCTACGTCTTCTTTTGCTTCTAAATCTCCTTTTGCTTCTGAACTTTCAGAGTTTAAGGGATGATCTTCTGTACCTACAGAAAAATCAATTTGCTTTGGTTGTTGCTGGCCAAGCTTATCATCAAACCTGACTTTGATTGATTCTTCAACAATCAGAGTTTGTGTTGTATACTCTATAGCCTTTTGAGTGTTCAGAGTATCCAAGAAGGAAACACTTTTGTGCTTTGGAATCAAACTTGTTCAGAGTTTCTTTGGTGTTTAGAATAAAACAAGTACATCTAAAAGGATGAAAATAAGAAATGTTGGGCTTTCTGTTTTTCCACAATTCATAGGGAGTCTTTTCAAGAATAAGTCTTATAGAGATTCTATTCTGAATGTAACACAATATGTTCACAGCTTCTGCCCAAAAGTGCTTAGCCATATTTGTTTCATTGATCATGGTTCTGGCCATCTCTTGTAATGTTCTATTCTTTCTTTCTACAACTCCATTTTGGTGGGGAGTTCTAGGACAAGAAAAATTATGAACAATACCATTTTCTTTAAAATATTTTTCAAAATAATGATTTTCAAATTCACCACCATGATCACTTCTGACTTTTGTGATTTTAAAATCTTTTTCATTTTGCACTTGAGTACAGAAGTCAATGAATATAGAATGTGACTCATCCTTGTGTTTTAAAAACTTTACCCATGTCCATCTGCTGAAGTCATCAACGATGACCAATCCATACTTTTTGCCTCTGATGGATGCAGTTTTAACTGTCCCAAACAGATCAATATGAAGTAACTCTAATGGCTTAGAGGAAGAGACAACATTTTTAGATTTAAAGGAAGGTTTTGAAATTTTTCCTTTTTGACATGCTTCGCACAGAGCTTATGAGTTGTACTTCAGATTGGGAAGTCCTCTGACTAAATTTAATTTATTTAGTTGAGAGATTTTTCTAAGACTGACATGTCCCAATCTTCTGTGCCATACCCATTGCTCATTGCTAACAGACAAAAGACATTTGATGTTTTGAGATTTAAGATCTGATAAATCAATTTTGTAAATGTCGTTCTTTCTCTTGCCAGAAAAGAGGATTGATCCATCTTTTTTACTTACAGCTTTACAGGAGTTTTGATTGAAGATGATTTCATATCCATTGTCACTTAATTGACTTATGGACAACAGATTATGAGCTAATCCTTCTACTAATAAAACATTTGAGATAGAAGGAAGGTTACCGTTTCCTATGGTTCAAGAACCAATAATCTTCCCTTTCTGATTACCTCCAAACTTCAATCTCCTCCAGCTTTAAGTTCCAGACTTTGGAACATAGACCTTTTTCCCGTCATGTGTCGTGAGCACCCAGAGTCCAGGTACCATGACTGGTGTTTCAATTGAGCTGTTAAGGACATCTGCAACAAATATTATTTTATCCTTAGGTACCCATATATTTTTGGGTCCTTTTGGGTTAGCATAAGAGTTTCCAGAATGTGATGTATATTTTATATCATGTGAGTGTCCAAACTTGAATTTCTTATTCAGAGGTTTGTAAGTGAAGGTCATTTAGGCAACAGGTTTTGGAATGTATGTCTCCTTCCCTTTGGGAGGTTCATATCCAATTCCTCTTCTGTTTTTCCCACTAACCCCATAGATCATTGAAGCCATTTTGCTTCTGTCTATGCCTTTAGCAAGAAAATATTGAAAGATATAGTCATATTCTTTCAGAATATCTTTTGAACTAGACACAGACTCTAAACTAAAATTCTTTTGAACATTTTGAATTTCCTTTTTAAGTTTAAAATTGTTTTCTAAAAGTTTAGATTTTTCTGTTTCAAGTTTCTCAATATCAGATGCAAGACTCTTCTTAAGTTTCTTTTATTTTATTTTGAGCTTACTATAGTTTTCCAGAAGTTCTGATAAACTATCAATAAGTTCTTTTCTAGAAAATTTAGAAAATACCTCTCTTTGTTCTGACTCACAGTCTGAGTCATCTTCTGTGATAGCCATCAGAGCTAGGTTGGCATTTTCATCTTCAGAACCAGATTCATCTTCAAAAGAATCTGAGTCATCCCAGGTTGCCATCATTCCTTTCTTCTTTCCAAATCTCTTCTTTGGTTTTTCTTTTTGAACCTTTGGACAATCACTTTTGAAGTGACCAGGTTCTTTGCATTCATAACAGATGATCTCTCTTCTGTTTGACTTTTTGTGTCCAGAAGATTTTGGTTTATCTTCTGAATTCTTGAAGTTCTTGAACTTCTTTTGTATGTGCTTCCACAGATGATTGATCCTTTTGGAGAGAAAAGATAGTTAGTCTTCTTCTGAAGCTGATTCTTCAGAGTTTTCTTCTTCAGCCTGAAAAGCGTTAGTATCAAATTTCTTAATTGATTTAAGGGCTAGAGACTTACCTTTCTTCTGAGGCTCATGCTCATCCAATTCAATCTCATGACTTCTGAGAGCGCTGATGAGTTCCTCCAGAGACACATTGTTTAGATCTTTTGACACCTTGAAGGCAGTGACCATTGGTGCCCATCTTCTGGGTAAGCTTATGATGATCTTTTTCACATGATCTGCTTTGGTATATCCTTTGTTCAAAACTCTCAGACCAACGATCAATGTTTGAAACCTGGAGAACATTGCTTCTATAGACTCACTCTCTTCAACTTTGAAGGCTTCATACTTCTGAACTAAAGCCAGAGCTTTAGACTCCTTAACTTGAGCGTTTCCCTCATGAGTCATTTTGAGAGACTCAAACATATCATGCGATGTATCTCTATTAGTGATTTTTTCATATTCTACTTTAGACATAGCATTTAAAAAAATATTTCTAGCTCTGTGATGATTTTTAAAATCAGCTTTTTGTTGTCTATCCATATTTTTTCTGTCCACTTTGTTTCCTTCTGAATCTGTAGGATGTTTGTAACCATCCAAGACTATATCCCAAAGATCACTATCATGACCTAGAAAGAAACTTTCTAGTCTATCTTTCCAGTACTCAAAATCTTCTCCATCAAATACTGGAGGTTTGTTGTAACTATTATTGTTTTGTTCAGCGGCCATTGTGTTTTCTTCTGGATCTTTTCCTGACACGGTTAAGTGTTATGCTCAGAGTCAAGCTCTGATACCAATTGAAGGGGTAAGAAAACACTTAGAAGGTGGGGTTGAATAAGTGACTCTTTTCGTTTTCAAAACAAAGCTCAAACAATAATGGAAGAACACAGTTATTTTTATCCTGGTTCGTTTAAACTCAAACTACTCCAGTTCACCCGCCAAAGTGATTTCGCCTTTCTCAACAAGGACTTAATCCACTATAATCAACTGATTACAATCACACAACAACTGTTGTGACTAACAATGCACAGGTAAATTTACAAGTGACTAACACCACTAAGACTTAAATCTAGTCCTAGTCTGCTTGAGAAATCTGACCAAACTTGGTCTCTCAAGGAACAAATACAGGAGTTTAATCTGTACAGATAATGAAATAGAGTTTCTTCTAATCAAGCTATATCACAACTGTGATTTTTCACTTAGAATATAATGCACAAATTTGTATGAACAATGAGTTTGTGAGCTTTTTCGATCTTTCACGTAGTTTCTTGCTTCTTTTGAAAATTTGATTGGTTTTCTTGGTTAACTTAAAGTTGTTGGCTTGCAATAAATGTCCTTCTATTTGTAGTAGGAACAATAAGACCGTTGCTGCCTTCAGAAAAGATGGAGAGCATTAAATGCTTTGCGTGTATCCTTGCAATATTCCATTTTCCAAGAAACTAGTTGTAGGCACTTGAGTGCTTTCAGCCGTCTTTGCATTAATGAGCAAACGTTAGAATGTAAGAACATGTTTTCCTTTTCTTTGACAAGACTAGTTGATCAAAACGTTACTTCAGAATTTTCTCTAATGTCTTTAAGTCAGAACATGCTTCACTCATCTTCTAGGCAATGCGTTGCTTGCTAAGAACTTTGAACAACGCTTGCTTTCAAGTTATCTTCTGATCAAGGAGCCTGCTAGAAGTTAGAATATATATTTAACAAATAAAGTGTCTTACCAGAGTCAGCAGATGCGTTTGAATAAAATGTTCTTTTATCAAAGAACTTCTTCATAATCTTTGCTTAGTACTTTATAATGTTTTCTGTCAGAACATTAACTAAGACATTCAAAACACATTCATCAGAGCATAAATTATCTTAAATATAATTTAGTTATCATCAAAACTCTTGAGATAGGTCAGAACTAATCTTGTTCTTTCAAGTTCTTCTTGAACCAACTTTTCTGCAACTTTGAATTTTCTTTTACAACTTTCCTCAATCTATTTTATTTATTAATTCATCATCCTTGAACCTTACTGAAGCTAACAGAAGAGGAATCAAGCTCTAAAACTTCCTAAATCGTGCTAGCCAAGTCAAGTTTCAAAGCTCTGAATTTGAATATCAATAGGTAGACTCCTTCACCAATTCTCTCAAACTTTGATACTGTAATAAAGCTCTCATCATCCTGATTCTAGTCGCAACATTTGTTTTAAGTGGAAGTTCATTTTGGCCATAAATTTTCAAATCCCTTTTCAAATCTTTCCTTCCAAAATGACTGAGCTACACCTTACATAAATTTTTCGCGAGGGTACCATTGAAATTGTCTTGAAGAGACGTAGCAAATAGTACCGATCTCGAGCTCTAATTTTACTATTTCAGAGACCTGTAAATCCGTGTGGCTGGAGATTGAAGATGACCAACGTGTCATCTCTCAGCCAATGATAATGTGCCATTTGTTTTTTTTTTCAAAATTTGATTTAAATAATTGATTCAATGCTTTATTCATTAAAGACCATGATACACACATCACGTCTGATCCATTGGATTAGTTTACTAACGCGTTTTGACTTTCATCCATTGGTCCATATATTTTTGACTTTATTTTTATTTATGATTTTTATATTTTAATTGTTTAAAACTTTAAAAAAATCATAGAAAATTCATTTCTAACTAAAAAATAATGAAAAAATTCACAAAAATATTTTAAAATATTCTCTTTCTGATTTTTATTTTTTCATAATTTTATTTTCAGATTTGATATTTTTTATGATTTTTTCTTTATTTTGACTTGTTTTTAATTTCTTATAAATACTTTTTGGCATTTTTAAATTCTGAAAAAATTCTTCAATATCATTTTCATTATTTATGATTTTCTGAATTTTTTTTAGAATTTTATTTTGAATTCTACTATTTTTGATTTTTTTTTAAATTATTTGAGTAGTTTTAATTAGTTTAAAAATAGTTTCTGATTTTAAAAAATTACCAAAAAATTTATAAAAATATTTGAGCTCATTTATGATTTTTCTATGATCTCATTGAATTTTTCTTGAATATTTTGAATATAGTTGCTACTTTTTCCCTTTTATTTTCATTTAAAACCATTTTAAAAAACCTTTTCTTTATTTTTGATTTTTTTTTTGTATATATTTTGACTGGTCTTGAACTATGAGATTTTGATCATGAACTTTATTAACATCATTGGATCTTGGGTGTTGAGTTTAAATCCTCTAAAATGGATGATTGATTTTAATGATAGCTTGATTAAATTTTTGGTTCAAATGTGGTTTGATTCTTATCTCATCCCTCTTCATCTTATCCTCTTCTTATTGTGTTACATGTTCTTAGAGGATAATATACATATCATCTCTCTAAGCATATGACACATAAATTGCTATTGACCGGCCTCAAAATAGGTGTGACTTCTATATAAGTCCACTTATGATTGCTTAACATAGCGCTAAATTTTGTCCCGATTCGAGAAATGATCATTCGTGGCCCAAACATATGTTTGTAAGCCCAAGTATGTTAATTTAAACCCTTTGATCCAATAACCTTGAGATTCATTGTTAGGAGGACTTGGTCTTGTCAATCCTCTAATGAATCTTTATAAGCTTTGGCAAAAGTGAATCACTTAAACATCGTTGATCATTTATGATTGCCTTGAGAACTTTAAATGAATGATATACTTGACAAAAAGAAAATGAAACTTGTTATTGAGAGGCTTTGGTTTTATCAATCCTCTCATGATTTTCAAATGCAAGTTTCAAGATGGTCATTCAACTAACCTTTAATTTCTATTAATTGACTTTATCTTGTGCCTTTACTTTAAGAAGTTTATTTTAGCATTTACATTTCATGCTATTTTCATCTTTGCTCATTTGAGCATTTACTTTTATGTCATTTATATTTTGCTCCCTTGAGCTCTTCATTTCTTTTTGAAGATACCTAATAATCAACTTGAACCATAAAAGTTTTTAAACTTACTTGGACTACTTTGTTACTATCCTTTGCATTATGGAGTGATGGACTTCTTGGACATAGGATTAGAGACCTTGGCCTACCTTGAGACCTTGTGACCTCAATTGTTATTTTTTATAGAGTTCTTGGGGTTTACCCCAAGACATTGGGTTGTTTGTTTTGTGTGCAGATTATTGTAATTACATACTTTATTTGTGATCGGGAATTCATTTTTGTACAACTGTTACTCTGCCTAATTTTTGTGAAGACTTAATTCAATTGAAATTTGGTTTTCTTAAGAGATCTATTATCTTTTCTTGTGTGGTTTCAAATCCAAAGGATTGGAATTATACATTGACTCATTATGTCAGGTATTGGCTTCTTGTTGGTTAGACGGTTCTTTTCCCTAGCTTTCACCTTATGCTTTAGGATAGGCCATTCATCTCCTCCCATCTTCTTTAATTTCAAAAATCTTCTCCCTCCTTTTGAAAACTCTTCTTGTTTTTAAACTTGAACCGCTTTCACAATAAACTTGGACTTAGGTCCATGCATTTTCAAAACATTTTCTTAATCAAATTTTAATCAACTTAATAATACCTTGAAATTTTTGTGAGAAGACTAAAAGTCAATCAATCTCATTCAAACAATTTTGCCACTTTGGTTGTTTGCTTTAAAATTTTCTCAAAATACTAGACTCTTATCAATCTTTATTGTGATGCGAGTTACTATACTTATATGATATATAGTGAAGTGAGATATTTTCCACTTGGGTGTTGAGTGGGGCTTTGTTGATTTTAAAATCCAAGTTATATCCTCCACTTTGAGATGCGCAAATTCTCCTTTCTCATAATTGTGGGTAGTAAGTATGTTCTTCCACTCAGATAAGACGATGATGTCTTATCTCTTAAAAATTAACCAATACACTTGTATTTTAAAATTTCTAAAAGTGAACTACGAGTACCCTGATCCCCTATTGCACGAAATGTGGTACGTAGTCACTAAAGATTCGCAACTGCGACTAGTGAAAAAATCATAAAAAATACTTCTTTTCTCATCCCCACAATCTATTTTTGTACAAAATTTATAGCCAAAATACACAAATTTTCAAAGAGGTTCCTGCAGAGTACCGTAGACGTTTAGGGTGCTAATAACTTCCCTTTGCATAACCAACCCCAGAACTTAGATTCTTTCCCATTCCTTTGGAAACAATAAAGCGCAGTGGCGATTTTTGTTTTGATTTGTGCGAGTCAAGTCAATCCAATGGCTTAGTCTCAACATTTCTACCACTACAGAAAAATGGAGACTTCACTGGGGAAAGATTGACCTATTGCTGGTCCATTCCTAAGTGGGTTGAGCCTATCTTTGTTTATTTATGTATGTTCTATTATCTGTTGTATATTATGTGTTGTATGTATGTTTGTCTGGGTTTTCCTGGTTTTCAGGGTGCTTGGTGATTTCTCATGAGTCCTATACCCAGACTTGGGCAAAATTAAGATAGGATGGGCGGTATAGTCATGTTAAGTTTGAGGGATTAATCCCAAAAAAGTAGACATGAGATCCGTCACTCAGTGGAGGCCCCTTTGACTGTAGTGTCATTTACCGAGTAATAAGGAAGACGTGTTGCTTTCAACTTGGGAGCCTACTGAAACAGAGGACCGTAGAACCTTTAACCCATATTGTCCTTTTAGGTGTAGTGAGGAAGATATGACAAAGTAATCTGGAAATGGTTGTCACGTGATACAACGCTCGAACGAGTTTTCCTGAGAATATTGCTAATTACCGAGTCAATCGGGAGGTTGGTAATATCTGAAGGAAGGATGTAAACTTTGGGAACCTCTTAGAACCTTGTTCGGAATGTGATAAACTTTTATACTATACCTTATGGATAGTATCTTCGACCTCATGCTTGTGACGTTGAACCTATGAACCCTATGTTTGTGATCTTGTGTGTGATTGTTTCATCATGCATTCATGCACCCATGAGCATCCTTTAGAACATTTTGTTTCAAGGGACTTAAAATTTGAACCTTTGCGAATATCTCCAGTAATTTTTTACTATGGATTACGGAAAAATAAAGACTAAGAAGTACAGTTTGAAAGATCCCAAGATAGATGAGTTGATGAGTATAATTCCCGAGATCGAGAGTTCTACAAATTTTTGGAGGAAGTATAGATCCATCATTTCTCTTATGAAGCTCAGGATGAAGGAGGGTATTATCTCGACTTTGGTCAAGTTCTATGATCCGATGTATCGATGTTTTACTTTCCCTGATTATCAGTTGATGCCTACATTAAAGGAGTATTCTTATCTGTTGGGTTTACCTATTATCGATTGTGTTCCTTTTACTGGTTTGGAGGGGGATCCAAAATCTCATGAGGTTGCTACTCTGATCAATTTGGGGAAGTCTGAGGTTAAAGCCCACATGACTACCAAAGGAGGGATTAGAGGATTACCCGCTTAGTTCTTGTTGGAGAAAGCTTGCTGTTTTGCTAGGATGAAGAGTATGGTTACTTTTGAGGCCACCTTTTCTCTACTTGCTTATGGGTTGTTTTTATTTCCCAATATCGACAAGTTTGTGGATATCAATGTCATCAGGATCTTTATGATTGGGAACTCAGTCCCTACATTATTGGGTGACATCTATTACTCTATTCATCTTCGGTATTCTTACCATGGAGGGATGATCATTTGCTGCACACATTTTTTGAATAAGTGGTTTATTTCTCACTTGCCCCGGTCTGATGCTTTCTGGGATGTCAGGAAGGAACCTCATTGAGCTGCAAAGATTATGGCCCTCACTCATTCAGATATTGTTTGGTATTATGATACTGTGGGAGAACTGACTTGAGGGTTTTGCGTTTGATCGCAAATGTTGTGGTTAGCAAGAGTCGCCACTGACTTTTCTTTTATCCAAAAGGAATGGAGAAAAAGCACAGGAAATACTTTTGAGATTATTTCTTGAGTTCGGGGGGTAGATTATGAAAAGGGAAGGTATTAGCACCCTTTTTATCCATGGTTTTCCATGGGCTCTTAGTTACTTTCTAGATCACTTTCTTTTGTTTGAAATTGTGCTTTGTGTGGTTTTTGAAAGTATTTTGTAAAGAGGCCATTATTTAGGCAATATTTGTAATGATTCTCGTTTGTAAGAATGTATAAAAGATGTTGATCTTTTGAAAATGTTTTCAAGTTTGTAAGATGTTTTGAAATGTGTAGGTGTTTGTTTTGAAAATAGAAAGGATGTTTTGTTTGAAATTGAGCAAGTAATTAGGAGCATTCTACCTACTCAAAAGTCTTTCTTGTACATTTCCTTTCCTTTGACATTCTTATCTTACCATTGATTTGGTAAGTAACCCTATCTTTGGATGTAAATGGGATGGACATGGGTCTTCGTATAACCATAATTAGCAATGTTGCAAGGCATGTTAGCATTCTCTTTTAGGGACTAAGATCATTTGTAAGGCAACTTAGATAGCTTCATCGAGGGACTATGATCTTGTATTCGTTTATTTTTGCTAAGATACCTCACATGCGTAATATGGTCATTTTGTAAGGCAACAATACGGGTTTACCCTAAGGGTGTATGTGTGCAAATGTGTTGATTTACATGCATTGATTTGTCTTTGATTAAGGTTTGCTATTTGGTTGGTTTTAATCTTTCCATACAAAACCCTAATTTCTAGCATTTGTATATAAAGCGATAAATTGTTGGAATTAAAATTATACTAATCTATTACATCATTAGGGGAGGGGGTGTACAAATTTACAAATGGGGATTTTGCAAGAAAATTAAATCTAATTAACTATTACAACCATATCGAATAAATGTACAAGAACTGAATAAAAATGCACAAATGCAAATGGAAAAGAAATGATTTTTATTTGGTTTTCATGAAAAGGTTTTAACCTAAATCTAATTAAGAAAAATGATTAATTAAAATTAATCAAGTTAATTAAGAAAGAAATTAAATTAAAAAAAAAAGTATTTTTAGGGTTTTTTATGAAAAGGTTTTAGATTAATAAAATAATATGGAAATTGATTAATTAAAAAACCTAAGTTCTAAATTAATTTTATTTACAATAAAATAATATTTTATTTAAATCTAAACCTAAATATTAATTATTAAAAAAAGAAATTAATTTTTTAAAAGAAAATGTTTTTGGCCTTTTTGTTTTATAAGAAAATAAAATAAATATGAATGCAAAAAATAATAAAATAAATATTTTTGGATTTTTTTTGTTAATAATAGTAAAAGTAATGTTAATAGTAATAATAAAAATAATAAAAGAAAATATGAAAGTAAAATAAAATATATAAAAAATGAAATAAAGAAATAATGGGTCAGGGGGGTGCTGAAGTAAAGCAGGGATTAGGATTCAGCAAAAAAAACACAAGGCCCACTTATTGGAAGCCCATGCGCCTAGTTGAACAAAAATGAGAAAAATGCTAAAAAATAATGGCAAAAGGTAGCGATGGGTATTAAACCCATGACCTTCCATACACACACGCACTACCTTTGCCACTGAGGTGGCTGTACATCCGTTAATACAAATAAAACAGTAAATACATAAGGTAAAACGTCTCCATGATCCGTACTTCGTCTTCAACCTTCATCCAGCCAGACCATCTATATCTCATTCATTTCTCAAAAAAAATGGAAAATGAAAACATGAAAGTTGTGCTATTTTTCCTCACGAATCTAACCATATAACTTATGTAAGCTAAAAGTCAAAGATGAAGATTAATTTTGCTGGCCCTAAATTGAAACCTAATTTTTTCATAAAATTCAAATATGAAATTCTCTACATACAATCAATATAAATGAAAACTATGAACATGGTCAGTTTTAGATCAATGATATCTAAATTTTATCTTCATAAATTAGAAACAAATGATGCCTGTATGAAGAGATGGAAGTTTGAAAACTTACCTCTTGCAGCTGGAGTCGTGAGTGGAGTTTGAGCAACTTTGGAGATGGCCTGATGATCTGTTTAGCTTTCCTGGACCTCCTTGAGTATATTCCAACTCTTACTTTGCTTTGAAAGTCCCTGAATCTCCCTACTCAAGTCAACCTGCAAACTTGATATTTGAAAATGGTGGATAGTGATGGAGGGGTTACAGTCTTGAAACAGGGGCCTTGATCACTTGTGTATGATGTATGAAAGGTGTTTGAATGATTAAGAATCAAAATGCACGAGTTAAAATGGAGATGGAGAGTTTTGGCTCAAAACTGTCAAGTTGAGCAGTCTTGTGCAGCAAGGGTGTTTGGGAGAGTTTTAGGATGCTTGAAATCGTGTCTTAGCTTGCAATAAACTTATTAATATGTAAGGAAAATATTAGAGCATAAAATCACTCCAGGTTTCTGAGTTATAGGGTTATGGCTCTATAACTTGCTTTTGAAGAAAAGTGAAATGACAAATCTCAAGTATTGTAAAAGCATGTTGTGAGCTTTCTTAGGTCTTAGACACATTTATTTTGGTTTATAGGAGTTATGTGTGCAGAAAGAATAAGTTAGAAGCTCAAGAAAAGTTGACTTTGTGATTAAAGCAACTTTTCAAGAATGGAATGGTAGCTTTCTTCCATAAATGGCTAATTGGCTTGGACAATGCTTGGAACAATTCGATAATAGCTCAAAAGCAAGTGTAAGCTTCTGATTATGGAGAAATCTTGAGGTTTAGAATCCTGCAAAACAAGATTGTGCTGCATAGGTTTTAAATTGGATTTTTGTTCATCACAAAATGCCTTGTAATTCAAGTGATAAAACACCAACTTCATCTCTTCGATTCTCCCTACTCAAGAATGATCTCAAGGAGTTATAGGATATTTTGAAAAGCTTGAAATGTGATATACAACCCATATTTGAATTGATTTTGAAGATTCCCCTTGGAACTATATGTAAAAGTTCCATGAAGTTAGGTCAAAATCCTGACCAAATTAGGGCAAAATTTCACTAAGTGTTTAGTTTCATGACCCTGTGTTCACAAAACTATAACTTGAGATCCAAGAACTTTTGGAAGAAGTTGTGTGAGGAAAATTATTATATTACATGGAGATATACAACTTTCATGTTGGAAGTTTCTCTTTAATCATCTTGCATCATGGTGAAAAAATTGCTCAAAGTTATGAAAAAATAAGAAATTTTTGACACTTAGAAAATTTTCTAAGTTTAGCAATTTTAACTTTTCAAAATGAAATCTTGATTTCTTTATTTCTTGATGAATAATTTTCATATTTTGACATGTTTTGATGAATTGTGATCTTTGGTACTTAAATTTGACCAAAAAGTCAAAGTTTGACTTTTCAGTATACAATTGACTTTTGATGAGTTGACTGCAAAATTCATATGTTAATCCAATGGATTTGCAATGTTTTGAATCATGTCATTAGGTAAAAATTATGCAATTGGACTCTTGAGATCATGCCTTAAACCAATTGACCATTTGCTAGGTCAAAAATCAGAAATTGCCCTTTCCCAGTCAAACCCTAATTTTGACCATTTTGCCCTTTTGGAGATTTGATCAAATTTCTTGAGGAATTGTGGTCCAAACTTTATCAAATGATACATATGAGTTTAAAATGTTGATGTGGATCAAAAATCATGAAGTTTGACTGTAAATTTGCCATAGTTGGCTTTTTCCCCAATACAACTGATTTTTAGGTCAATTGTTCAATTGACTGATCAAAAGTGTGATCCAAGGCTTGAAACTTGACATGAGTAATCTTGGGGGTCCATAATGGTCCATTAAAGTCATATGGGGCATTGGAAGTTCAAAAATCCTTGTGCAAACTCAAACCCTAATTTTGGTCATTAATGCTTAAGGAGATGTCTTGAGCTGATCAACCCTAGTGCAGTCTTGAGTCAAAGGAGATCTTATGAGAAAA
The DNA here is from genome assembly GCA_948472305.1 of Vicia faba. NCBI lineage: Eukaryota > Viridiplantae > Streptophyta > Magnoliopsida > Fabales > Fabaceae > Vicia > Vicia faba. Next base: position 99,479,738 of record OX451735.1, on the reverse strand, counting down.
TTCTTGATAAGTGAGAGGGAAAATTTTGGGGTACAACAGGTATCACCAGGCTTACCATGACGTAGAGATTATCGGAATTTGTGGTAGTTTCCCCAATGTACCTCTTCTTGGTACAAAGGGAGGAATTAACTATAATCCCGTTCTTGCACGACGACAACTTGGATATCCGATGAGGGATAACCAAATACTATTCATCTGAGTTGTTTCTTCCTTAAGGAGGGAGAGGTTCATAAGGAAGTTAAATAGGAGATTGCAAAAGCTTGGCGTCATATTCACAGGAAGAGCAGGAAGGACTTAGAACCTAGAGGGGCTGTTTTTTGGAGCCCTATCTTCAGTGGGTACAAGCAAGAGCCATCCAATTGTAGATGTCGTATTCCTGGGAAGCACCCATGTCTGATATGTTTGTGAATACCACTCCTCCCCTATTAGATGATGTGGTAGATCTTAATCTTTCCCTAGTAAGGATGCAACAGGAAAAGGAACCTTGGAAGAATAAGTGTCAGACTTTAGAGGTGACCTACCGAGCAGACTTGAAGGAGAAAGATGATTTGATTGATATTTTTGAGAGTCATGCTATAGAGACAATGGAGAGGTAATAGGACCTAGTTGCTCACTTTCCAACTCTGGTAATTGGAAAAAGTTCGCCAACAAGTATGCAGAATAAACAAATAGTTGAAGGCTCATATTGTAAGACTCGCAGGGAAACATCATTGTGTAGAGTGATCCTCATCAGCTTTTCTTTATTAGGGTCATAGATTTTTATCTTATCTTGTACTTAGGATTATTGAAACTCGTACTAAAAGTTGTAATCCATTTTGAAGTTATTATAATGAGATTTTCAATATTTCAAATGTGTTAGTACTTTAATATTTGCAAATTGTCTAAAAATCTTTGATTTCCTTGAAATATTAATAATAAAATAAATCATGTGCATTGCATATCATGCATCATATTGTACATACTTCTTGCATTTTTGTTTATACCCAAGTGTCTTACTGAGCTTCTTTACTTTGTTTAGCAAGTTGTCTCACCAGTACAATACTCGGGCCAATTTCAGAAGGAAGATGGATAATCTAGAACAAGAGAATCGCGAGCTGTGTGAAGAAGTTATTTCTCTGAAGGATGGTATGGCCAATCTCACTGCTTTTATGGAATCGTTGGTGGCTTCTCAGAATCAGCCACCACTTGCTCAACCTCAACAAACAACAGTTACTTCTAAAGCACTGACAGTTCCTGTTTATGTTACTCCAGTTACGATTGTTCAGAATCGTATCCCTCAGGGTTATCCGTGGGGAATGCCAGAAAACTTCATGCTAGGAGGTTATAATATTGATGCTCCAGTTGTTCCATTTTCTCAGGCTGTTGCTCCTTCTGCACCTCCTGTGGTGCATATTACTCCTGCTGCTAGAAATGAGATTCACTATGCTGCCCCTCCTTTGGTGAATGTTGTACCGTTTTCTAATGAAAAAGTTTATCGCCCTATTCCTCCACCAAGTGATCTCTTGGGTGCCAAATATCAAATGGACGATTTTCAGGACCAGTTTGATAAAATGCATAAAGAGTTGAAGGCCCTCAGAGGAAAAGAATTGTTTGGGCAGAATGTGAATGATCTGTGTTTAGTTCCAAATGTGAAAATACCTGCAAAGTTCAAAGTATCGAAATTCGAGAAGTATAAGGGAAACACTTATCCTCGTGCTCACTTAGTGATATATGTAAGAAGGATGTCTACTCACACCAATGACCAACGCTTGTTGATTCACTTTTTCCAAGATAGTTTGACTGGTGCAGCATTGAAATGGTACATGAGCCTGGATAGTGCCAATATTCATACTTTCTAAGACTTGGGTAAAGAGTTTATTAGACAGTACAAATATAATATGGAGATGGCATCTGACTATGATCAACACAGGGCAATGGTCCATAAGGGCAAGGAGTCATTTAAGAAATATGCACAGAGATGGCGTAAAGTACCCTTCTAGGTGATTCCTCCAATGGAAGAAAAAGAAATTATGAAGATTTTTCTGAAGACTCTAGGTACTTTCCATTATGAAATAATGGTGGCGAGTGTGCCATGTGATTTTACCGACATGGTGGGCATGGTTGTTCGTTTGGAAGAAGCTGTTAGAGATGGTCGCTTGACAAGAAGTGAAAATTCTGGCAGTACAAAGAAACCATCATACGAGTTTTCTAAAAATAAATAAAGAGAGACAAATGATGTTATTCAAGAGAGAAAGGATAATCCTCCTAGGACAAATCATCAGCGCCACCAACAGGTTGCTTCGGTGACTCTAATTGTCAATACGGCTCCGACCATAATGGCTTATCAAAGACCAGTCCCTTAGGGAAATCAAGGGAAGAATTAGAGGAGAGAGGATTTTGACTTTATCCCTGTGAGTTATGAAGAGTTACTCCCAACATTGATTCAGAAAAAAGTTGGTTCAGACCAGGCCAGCCCCCGCTATACCATCACCTTTGCCTTGGTATTATAAGGAATATCAGATGTGCGCTTTTCATCAGGGTGCACCAGGGCACAATGTGGAAAACTATTATACCCTAAAATCAGAGGTAAAAAAATGGTAAGATCTGTCCTTTTGTCCTTTAATGATGTTAGCCCTAATGTAAAAGACAATCCTTTACCAAAGCATGGAGGAGCAAATGTTGTCAACAAGGTTACTGGTTGTCCAGGGGACTTCCAGATTTTTTATATCAACCTGATCAGAGGTGACTTGGTAAAAATGCATGCTGACCTTTGTGAGTTTAGTTACTCTACACATGACCATGCTGGTTGTGGTATCTACAGTACTGATATACAAGGGTGTGATAAGATAAAGACTGATTTACAGGAAATGATTGAAGAAGGCCTCATTCATATAATCAAGCCTAGGGCAGAATACGAGGCAGAAGTGAACATGGTCTTTGAATGTCCTGGAGAGTTCCGGATCTTCGAGGTGAACCATATAAGTGATGATTTGGTGCAATTGCACGCTACTTTCTGCAACATGGATGGTCAAGTAGAACACCATTATAGATCTTGTCGGGTTTGCTGCAGAGATTCTCGAGGTTGTTCCCTTCTGAAAAAATGTATTTAGTTATTATTGCATAATGGTACCATCCAGGTTTCAGGTTATAAATATGATTACCACGGGATTAATGCGATTGAAGATTGCTTGGTTGAGATTGAGTCGGATGATGAATATGCTTCTGCAGATGAATTCTTTTCCTCAGACGAAGATATGTTCTACAGTAATGATTCTGTGATGACCAAATATTCTGAAGAAGGGGTGAACATAATTGTACCTTGTTTCAATGATTCCACCCTTGTCAATATTCAATATTTTAGAAAGCCAGTTGTTGCTCCAGTAGTGATTTTCTTGTCGGGCCCTGTTCCTTACGAATCAGACAAAGCCGTACCATAAAAATATAATGCTATAATTCTAGAGGAAGAGGTGGAAGTACCCATCCAACCGTTATCTAATGTTGAGAATATTGCTGAGGCCTGTAGAGTGACTCGTAGTGGTCGTGTTTTTTCACTAATTATTCAAGGAAATGTTAGTGTTGATAAGAAGGTTATTAAAAGTGTTGAAACTAAGAAAGTAGTAGGGGAATCCAGTGGTGCGACCCTGGAGAAAGATATATTGAAGATTATCAAAATGAGTGACTACAAGATTGTAGATCAGTTGTTGCAGACTCCTTAAAAGATATCTATTCTGGCCTTACTGATGAATTTTTCTGCCCATAGAGAATCTTTAATGAGAGTATTGGATCAAGCCTTCGTGGAAATTGATATGTCGTTGAACCAATTCAGCAGTGTGGTAGGTAATATTACATCCTGTAATAACCTAAGCTTCTGTGATGATGAATTTCTTGACGAAGGAAGGAATCACAATCTAGCCATCCATATGTCCATGAATTGTAAGAATGATTCATTGTCAAGTGTGCTGATTGATAATGTATCCTCTCTAAATGTCACACCGAGGAGTACGCTGATGAAGTTGAAGTATCAAGGAGCTCCCATGTTCCCAAGTGGCATAATCGTAAAAGCTTTCAATGGATCAAGGAAGTCTATTATTGGGGAAGTGGATCTTCCTGTTCACAAAGGCCCGCACTTGTTTCAGATTACGTTCCAAGTTATGGATATTGTGCCCGCTTACAACTGTTTGCTGGGACAACCATGGATACACGAGGCAAGGGCTATCACATCAACTTTTCACCAGAAGTTGAAGTTTGTGCGTGAAGGAAAAGTGGTTATCATAAATGGAGAACAAGCATTGTTAATATCTCATTTATCCTTTTTCAGTGTTGTGGAAGCGAATGGAGCTGCTGTTGGAACTCAGTTCCAAGATTGATTCATTGATAATGTGAGGGAGAATGAGAATTATATGGCTTCATTCAAAGATGCTCATAAGGTTATGCATAATGGACCTAGTAAAGTATAGGGACAGATTGTAGATCCGTTGGTGAACAAGAACAGGGCTGGTTTGGGATTTTCTGTGAAGAATGATAAAGGTGAGAACATGAAGCCAAAGACTGCTTTGGGCAAGTATCATGATATTTTCCACGGCGGAGGTTACCTTCATCCAACTGTTTCTAGGATCAATTCTATTGTGGAGGTTGAAGAAGAGCAGGAAATGCCAAACTATGTGACACATGGAGTCAGAGTCCAGAATTGGGTCACTATTGATGTTCCCGCGTGCATCCATGTCTCAAAGTAATTTGTTTTGTTAATGTTTTAAAAAATATTTCACTTTGTCCAAGGTGAAATATGATTTGTATGGGCTTAACTGTTTGCTTTAATCATTAAAATCATTAATAAAAGTTGTCTTCGATTCCCAAATTGTGTTTTTATTTTCTTCTTTTTCTTGGAAAATGGTAATCAGAAAAAACCCTTTTGGAATAAATAATAACTGTAAATAAATATGCATAATCACTTGATATATGTGTCAGTTTCTAAAAGCAATCATAAATCATATGTGCAGATTAATTTAAAAACCTGTTGAATACAATGACCCTGCACCCTCTCCCAAATTTGAATATCCTGTGTAAGTGGCCAAAGAAGAAGAATATGATGAAATTCCAGAAGAGGTTTCACAATTGCTCGAGCGTGAGGAAAATTCCATTCAGCTGTATAAAGAGCCGTTGGAGACAATCAATTTGGGTGCAGAGAAAGATCCAAAGGAAGTCAAGATTGGAGCATTGCTGCATCCTGATGTAAAGAGTAGGTTGATGGAATTATTGAAGGATTACGTGGACATCTTTACTTGGTCATACCAAGACATGCCTGGTTTAGATACGAATATTATGGAGCATCATTTACCGCTAAATCTAGAGTGCCCGTCAGTCAAGCAGAAATTACGAAGAACTCAGCCAAATATGGCAGTAAAAATTAAAGAAGAAGTCTTAAAGTAGATTAATGTCGGTTTTATTGTGACATCAGTGTACCCTCAGTGGATTGCCAATCTTGTCCCATTACCAAAGAATGACGAAAAAGTTCGCATGTGCGTTGATTATAGAGATTTAAATAAAGCTAGTCCAAAAGATGATTTTCCATTGCCATATAATGATATTGTGGTTGATAGTACAACAAAATTCAAAGTATTCTCATTTATGGATGGATTTTACAGATATAATCAAATCAGAATGGCTCTTGAGGACATGGAAAAAATAACGTTTATCACACCCTGGGGAACATTCTATTATAGAGTGATGCCCTTCGGGTTGAAGAACGCTGGTGCAACGTACTAGAGGGCTATGACAACCCTATTGAAGGGTGAGAAAACACTTAGAGGGGGGGGGGGGGGGGGGGTTGAATAAGTTTTTCCTTTTTCCCGCACAATAATAATGGAAGGACACAGGTAATTTTATCCTGGTTCGATTGAAACTCAAACTACTATAGTCCATCCGCCAAGGTAATTTAGCCTCTCTCAACGAGGACTTAATCCACTATAATCAAAACTTATTACAAATGCACAACTAAATTGTTGTGACTAATAATACAATGCACAAGCCAACTTCAAGTGACTAACACCTCTAAGACTCAACTAGTCTTAGCCCTCTTGAGAAATCTGACCCAACTGGTCTCTCAAGGAACAATTATAATGCACAACCAAACTGTTGTGACTAACACCTCTAAGACTCAACTAGTCCTAGCCCTCTTGAGAAATCTGACCCAACTGGTCTCTCAAAGAACAGTTGCAAAGATTATCTCTTAACAATAGTGAATCAGAATGCTTCTAATAAGCTATATCACAAACTGAGATTTATCACTAAGAATTTGGCCCAATACTTAAGAATTACCCACTATATACAAAGAGTTTACAACAATGAAAATAGTAAGCTTTAGTATTTTTGCGTATATCAGTAACCTTGCTTTGAAACAAATTGCCTTCTATATATAGCTATAAATTTTGACCGTTACTGCCTTGAAGAGAGTGTATGCATTAATGATGCGTGTTAGCTTGACCTTTATGTTTCCAATGCTCTCGTGCATAGTACCACTTGAGTGCATTAGCCGTCTTAGCATTAAATAATCAATGGTACTGTCAGAGCATGTCTCTGGAAGTTTAAGATTTTGCTTTAACTTTTCTTCTATCAGAGTTTGCTATATCACTTGTTCTGTCAGAGTTATCTTCATCAGAGTTTGCTTCAGCTTGCATTATCAGATATTGCTTTCATCGTGCTTCTTTCAAATCTTTGCTTCAAATAGCTTTATCAGAGGTTGCTTAAGATTACTTTTCATCAGAGTTTGCCTTGGAGTGCTTCCTTCAGAGTTTGCTTTAGACTTGCATTTACATATAATTTCTTAGGAATTTCTTTACCCTTTTTCTGCTCAGCGTAGAATGATGTTTCACTTTTGAGAATGCTTGAGTCAGATCATCACCTGAATTAGAAAACATGCATATCAGAGTATAAAATGTATTATACAAAATTTATTTCATTGTTATCATCAAAACTCTAAGATATGATTAGAACCAAACTTTGTTCTAACAATCTCCCCCTTTTTGATGATGACAAAACAATTCAGATTTTGATTTTTTAAAATTTTTGTACAAGAGTGAGAATCTCCCCCTAAGATTGATAATCTCCCCCTGAGATAAATATTTCTTCTTCTGAAATAAATAATAAAAGAACTTAAATGCATAAGCGGAACTTCCTGAGATTGTTCTTTAGAGCTTTGGGACATTTTTCTTTCAGAGTTTCTTTAAGAGCTCCTGATCTTTTCTTCAGAGTTTCTTTAGCAGATCTTTACCAGATGATGTTTAGAGCTTAGTCTTTTAGAGTCTTGAGGTACCTGCTTATCTCTTAAACAGGAAAAAAACATTGTATTTTGTTAGGAATATTTGAGATTTAGTTCCATAACTGCTATCAAGGATTAGATCAAAATCACATTTTCTCCCCCTTTTTGTCATAATCAAAAAGAAGAAAAAAAACCAAAAAAAATAGAGATTCAAAATATTTTTATATAGAAGATGTCAAAGGACAGAAGTACAAAAAAATGGGAAAAATAAAACTAAGATTGACAGGAAACAAGAGAAAGAAGAAGATTCTTGATTTCTATTGAGGATTCCTCTTGAGAGAGAGAGAGAGTAAAAAGTAAAAAAAGGAATTTTGAAAAGAATTTATAGCTTGTGAAAAAGAAATTTTAAAGTAATAAAATAGTTAAAGAATTTAGAAAGATTAAAAAAGTTAATCATTACAATCAATTAATGAGATTTGACATTGGGGGGATGCGTGAGATTCAATCAAATCTGAACAGTTACCTAGGAATGGAGTCTCAATAGAAATGCACGCATGTGTGACCTTTCAGAGTTGAAACACGCGTTCAACTTCTGAGAATAGCGTGTTACAGCTGTTTTAATGTAATGAACTTATGAACCATTTTTGTAATGAAACATTAGACACATTTAGAACATTATAGATGGTTTCTGATGTAACTCCTCTTCTAACTTCTGAAGAGTAGTTAATCAGAACATTCATTTCAGAACATTCTGAAAACATATATAGAGAAAATAATTTCATTCAGGACAAAGTTCCATTCTGATGTTTTTCAGAATGAATTTTTAATTTATCTTCAGAAAAGGGTTTAGTAAAAATATCAGCCCATTGATGCTCTGTGTCTATGAAGTTTAAACTTAAAATTCCATTATGAATATAGTCTCTTATGAAATGATTTTAATTTCTATATGTTTTACCTTAGAATGTAAGATAGGATTTTTTGAAAGACAAATAGCAGAGGTATTATCACAAAAGATAGGAATCTTACTTTCATAGAGATGATAATCCTCTATCTGGCTCTTCATCCATATGATCTAAGTGATACATCCAGCAACAAATATATATTCTGCTTCAGTTGTTGATAGTGCAATAGTGGCTTACTTCTTGCTGTACCATGAGATAAGGTTATCACCCAAAAACTGACAACTTCCAGAGGTGCTTGTTCATTCTATTCTATCTCCAGTAAAGTCAGCATCACAATAAACTACTAGTTTAAAATCTTTGGATCTTCTGTAACACAGTCCAAAGTTAGTAGTACCTTTCAGATATCTCAGAATTTGCTTAACAACAGTTAAGTGAGATTCTCTAGGATCTGATTGGAATCTTACACATAAACATACACTGAATAATATATCTGGTCTAGATGCAGTCAGATAGAGAAGAGATCCAATCATACCTCTGTAGAGTCTATGATCTACTTTCTTACTTACCTCATCTTTTCCCAAAATGCATGTAGGATGCATTGGTGTCTTTACTTCTTTACTTTATGATAGCTAGAATTTCTTCAAAAGTTCTTTAACATACTTTGTTTGATGTATGTAAGTACCTTCTGGAGTCTGATTTATTTGAATTCCCAGAAAGAATTTTAGTTCTCCCATCATTCTCATCTCAAATTCAGCCTGCATAGACTCAGCAAATTTGCTTCCAAGAGAGACATTAGAAGTTCCAAAAATAATATCATCCACATATATTTGACAAATTAAAATGTCATTTAAGTGTTTTTCTGAATAAGGTAGTGTCCACTTTCCCTCTGGTAAAATTCTTTTCTAAAAGAAATTTACTTAGACGTTCATACCAAGCTCTGGAAGCTTGTTTCAGACCATACAGAGACCTTTTCAGTTTAAAAACATGTTCTGGATATTTTGAGTCATCAAAACCCGGAGGTTGATGGACATAAACTTCTTCTTCTATGTAACCATTTAAAAAAATCACTTTTAATGTCCATTTGATATAATGAGATGTTATGTTGAACAACAAAAGAAATTAATAATCTAATTGATTCTAACCTGGAGACTAGGGAAAAAGATTTGTTATAATCAATTCCTTCTTGTTGACTATAACCTTGTGCAACCAGTTGTGCCTTGTTTCTGACAACCTCTCCTTACTCATTTAACTTGTTTTTAAATACCCATTTTATTCCTATGATATTGAATCTTTTAGGTTTTGGAACTAGATCCCACACATCATTTATGAAAAATTGATTTAGTTCTTCTTGCATAGCTAGGATCCAATCATTGTCTTGCAGAGCTTCCTCTATTGAGATTGGCTCAATCAGAGAGACTAATCCAAACAGTGATTCTTCATTGTTTCTGAGGGAGGATCTTGTTCTGACAGGATCTTCTTTCTTTCCAATAATCACATTTTCTGGTTGTGCTGATGTGATTCTGGGGAATCTTTTCTGTGAGATTTGTTCATAAATTCTTAGATTTTCCAGAGAATTTGCAATAGAAGGATCTTCTGAGTTGTCCTTTGCTTCTGACTCTTTAGAGTTTGTAAGATAATCTTCTGTACCTGCAGGATTTTCATTCTGCTTTGGCTTTTGCTGGCCAATCTTATCACCAAATCTGAATTTGATTGATTCTTCAACAATCAGAGTTTCTATGTTGTATACCCTATAGCCTTTTGAGCGCTTATAATATCCAAGCAGAAAAAACTTTTGTGCCTTAGAATCAAACTTGTTCAGATTATCTTTAGTATTCAGAATATAACAAGTACATCCAAAAGGATGAAAATATGAAATACTGGGTTTTCTGTTTTTCCATAATTCATAAGGAGTCTTTTTAAGAATAGGTCTTATAGAGACTTTATTTTGAATATAACATGTTGTGTTCACTGCTTCTTCCCATATGTCTTTAGCCATATTGGTTTCATTAATCATGTTCTTGCCATTTCTTGCAAAGTTCTATTCTTTCGTTCTACAACTCCATTTTGTTGGGGAGTTCTAGGACAAGAGAAATCATGAGAAATGCCATTTTCTTTAAAATAATTTTCAAAATAATGGTTTTCAAATTCTCCTCCATGATAACTTCTAAGTTTTATGATTCTAAACTCTTTTTCATTTTGCACTTGGTTGCAGAAGTCGAAGAACACAGAATGTGACTCATCCTTGTGTTTTAAAAACTTAACCCATGTCCATCTGCTGTAGTCATCAATAATGACCTATCCATACTTCTTGCCTCTAATGGATGCAATTTTAACTTGTCCAAACAGATCAATGTGAAGAAGTTCCAATGGCCTAGAGGAAGAAACAACATTTTTTGACTTAAATGAAGGTTTTGAAAATTTTCCTTTCTAACATGCTTCACACAGAGCTTCTGAGTTGAACTTTAGATTGGGAAGTCCCCTGACCAGATTGAGTTTGTTAATTTGAGATATTCTTCTCATGCTAACATGTCCCAATCTTCTGTGCCAGACCCATTGCTCATCACTATCAGACATAAGGCATTTTACATTATGAGTTATAAGGTCAGAAAAATCAATTTTATAGATGTTATTCTTTCTCTTTCCAGTAAAAAGGATTGTTCCATATTTTTGACTTACAGCTCTACAGGATTTTTGATTAAAGATTATGTCATAATCGTTGTCACTTAATTGACTTATGGACAACAAGTTATGTGCTAATCCTTCTACCAACAGAACATTAGTTATGGAAGGAAGGTTACTGTTTCTAATGGTTCCAGAACCAATAATATTTCCTTTCTGATTTCCTCCAAATTTAACATCTCCTCCAGATTTAAGTTCCATACTTTGGAACATAGACTTTCTTCCCGTCATATGTCGTGAGGATCCAGAGTCCAGGTACCATGACTGGTGTTTCAACTGTGCTATTAAGGACATCTGCCACATTTATTATTTTCTCCTTAGGTACCCATATCCTTTTGGGTCCTTTTTGGTTAGAGTTTCTAAAGTTCTATTTGAACTTTGATTTAGCATACAAATTTTCAGAGTGAGATGTGTATTTGATATCATGTGTGTGCCCAAAACTAAATTGTTTGTGTAGTGGTTTATATGTGATAACCATAGATCATTGAAGCCATTTTGCTTCTATCTATTGTTTTAGTAAGAAATGTTTGAAAACTAGAGTCATATTCTTTAAGAATATCTCTTGAACTTGAAGCATAATCTGAAATAGAAATATTTTGAACTTTTTGAACTTCTTCTTTGAGTTTAAAATTTTTTTCTTTAAGTTCAGAATTTTATGTTTCAAGTTTCTCAAAATCAGATGCAAGATTCTTTTTGAGTTTCTTGTATTTGATTTTAAGTTGACTGTAGTTTTCAAGAAGTTCTGATAAGCTTTCTACAAGTTCGGTTCTAGAGAATTCAGAGAATACCTCTTTCGGTTCTTAATCAGAGTCTGAGTCATCACCATCTATTGTGGTAGCCATAAGCGCTAGGTTAACATGCTCATCTTCTGAGTCAGATCCAGCTTTAGATGATTCTGAATCATCCAGGTGGCCATCATGCCTTTCTTTCTTCCAAACCTTTTCTTTGGTCTTTCTCTTTGTAACTTAGGACAGTCACTTATGTAGTGTCCTGGTTCTTTACATTCATAGCAGACTATATCTCTTAAATTCTTATGTCCAGAAGATTTTGGTTTATCTTCTGACCTCTTGTAGTTTCTGAACCTCTTTTATCTGTGCTTCCACATCTGGTTGATCCTTCTGGAGAGAAAAGATAACTCATCTTCTTCTGATGCAGAAACTTCAGAGTTTCCTTTTTCTTCCTGAAAAGCGTTAGTTTCACATTTTTAATAGATTTAAGGGCGACAAACTTACCTTTCTTCTGAGGCTCATGTTCATCAAGTTCTATCTCGTGACTTCTTAATGCACTGATAAGTTCTTCAAGAGATACATCATTCAAATCTTTTGACACTTTGAATGCAGTAACCGTAGGTGCCCATCTTCTGGGTAAACTTCTGATAATTTTCTTAACATGGTCTTCCTTTGTGTATCCTTTGTTCAGAACTCTCAGGCCAGCGGTCAGAGTTTGGAATCTTGAGAACATAGCTTCAATGGACTCATTTTCTTCCATTTTGAAGGCTTCATACTTCTAGATGAGATCTAGAGCTTTTGTCTCTTTTACTTGAGCATTTCCTTCATGAGTCATTTTGAGAGACTCAAAGATGTCATGTGATGTATCTCTGTTGGTGATTTTCTCATATTCCGTTTTAGAGATAGCATTCATAAAGATATTTCTGGGTCTGTGGTGATTTTTGTAATCTAATTTCTGTTGTTTATCCATGTTCTTTCTGTCAAACATGTTTTCGTCTTTGTCTTCTGGATGTGTGTAACCATCTAGGACCATATCCCATGAATCAACATCATGACCTAGAAAGAATCTTTCTAGTCTATCCTTCCAGTATTCAAAGTCTTCTCCATCAAACACAGGAGGTTTGGTGCAGTTGTTGTTGTTTTGTTCATTTGCCATAGTGTTTTCCTTCTGGATCTTTTTCTGACATTGTTAGGTGTTTGCACCCAGAACTAGAGCTCTGATACCAATTGAAGGGTGAGAAATCACTTAGAAGGGGGGGGGGGGGGGTTGAATAAGTTTATCCTTTTTCCTGCATAATAATAATGGAAGGACATAGGTAATTTTATCTCGGTTCTCTTGAAACTCAAACTACTCCAGTCCACCCGCCAAGGTGATTTCGCCTCTCTCAATGAGGACTTAATCCACTATAATCAAAACTGATTACAAATGCAAAACCAAACTTTTGTGACTAATAATAAAATGCACAAGCCAACTGCAAGTGACTAACACCTCTAAGACTCAACTAGTCCTAGCCCTCTTGAGAAATCTGACCCAACTGGTCTCTCAAGGAACAATTACAATGCACAACCAAATTGTTGTGACTAACACCTCTAAGACTCAACTAGTCCTAGACCTCTTGAGAAATTTGACCCAACTGGTCTCTCAAGGAACAATTACAAAGATTATCTCATAATAGTAGATAATCAGAATGCTTCTAATAAGCTATATCACAAACTGTGATTTATCACTAAGATTTTGGCCCAGTACTTAAGAATTACCCACTATATACAAAGAGTTTACAAGAATGAAAATAGTGAGATTCAGTATATTTTGCGTAGATCAGTAACCTTGCTTTGAATCAAATTCTCTTCTATATATAACTTCAACTTTTGACTGTTACTGCCTTGAAGAGAGTGTATTCATTAATGATGCGTGTTAGCTTGACCTTTATGTTTCCAATCCTCTCGTGCGTTGTACCACTTGAGTGTGTTAGCCGACTTAGCATTAAATGATCAACGGTACTGTCAGAGCTTGTCTCTGGAAGTTTAAGAGTTTGCTTGCAGCTTTACAACATCAGAGTTTGCTTTAACTTTTCTTCTATTAGAGTTTGCTATATCACTTGTTCTGTCAGAGTTATCTTCATCAGAGTTTGCTTCAGCTTGCATTATCAGATATTGCTTTCACCGTGCTTCTTTCAAATCTTTGCTTCAGCTAGCTTTATCAGAGGTTGCTTAAGATTACTTTTCATCAGAGTTTGCCTTGGAGTGCTTCCTTCAGAGTTTTCTTTAGACTTGAATTTACATATAATTTCTTAGGAATTTCTTTATCCTTTTTCTGCTCAGTGTAGAATGATGTTTCACTTTTGAGAATGCTTGAGTCAGAACATCACCTGAATTAGAAAAGATGCACATCAGAGTATAAAATGTATTATACAAAATTTATTTCATTGTTATCATCAAAACTCTAAGATATGATTAGAACCAAACTTTGTTCTAACAATCTCCCCCTTTTTGATGATGTCAAAACAATTCAGATTTTGATATTTAAAATTTTTTGTAAAAGAGTGAGAATCTCCCCCTGAGATTGAGAATCTCCCCATGAGATTGATAATCTCCCCCTGAGATAAATATTTCTTCTTCTGAAATAAATAATAAAATAACTTAAATGCATAAGAGGAACTTCTTGAGATTGTTCTTCAGAGCTTTGGGACATTTTTCTTTCAAAGTTTCTTTAAGAGCTCTTGATCTTTTCTTCAGAGTTTCTTTAGAAGATCTTTACCAGATGATGTTTAGAGCTTATTCTTTCAGAGTCTTGAGGTACCTGCTGATCTCTTAAACAGGAAAAAACTTTGTATTTTGTTAGAAATGTTTGAGATTTAGTCCCATAAAAAAGCAAAAAAAATAAAAATAAATAAAGAGATTCAAAAGATTTTTATATAGAAGATGTCAAAGGACAGAAGTACAAAAAAATGGGAAAAATAAAACTAAGATTGACGGGAAACAAGAGAAAGAAGAAGATTCTTGATTTCTGTTGAGGATTCCTCTTGAGAGAGAGAGAGTAAAAAGTAAAAAAGGAATTTTGCAAAGAATTTATAGATTGTGAAAAAGAATTTTAAAGTAATAAAATAGTTAAAGTATTTAGAACGATTAAAGAATTAATGAGATTTGACATTGAGGGGATGCGTGAGATTCGACCAAATCTGAACAATTACCTAGGAACGATGTCTCAATAGAAGTCCACAAATGCGTGACCTTTCAGAGTTGAAACACGCGTTCAACTTCTGAGGATAGCGTGTGACAGCTGTTTTAATGTAATGAACTTTTGAACCATTTTTGTAATGAAACATTAGACACATTTCAGAACATTATAGATGGTTTCTGATGTAACTCCTCTTCTAACTTCTGAAGAGTAGTTAATCAGAACATTCATTTCAGAACATTCTGAAAACATATATAGAGAAAAAAATTTCATTCATGACAAAGTTCCATACTGATGTTTTTCAGAATGAATTTAAATTTATCTTCAGAAAGGGGTTTAGTAAAAATATCAGCCCATTGATGGTCTATGTCTACGAAGTTTAAACTTAAAATTCCTTTCTGAATATAGTCTCTTATGAAATGATGTTTAATTTCTACATGTTTTGCCTTAGAATGTAAGATACGATTTTTTGAAAGACAAATAGAAGTGGTATTATCACAGAAGATAGGAATCTTACTTTCATATAGATGATAATCTTCTAGATGGCTCTTTATCCAGATGATCTGAGTGATACATCCAGCAGCAAATATATATTCTGCTTCAGTTGTTGATAGTGCAATAGTGGCTTACTTCTTGCTGTACCATGAGATAAGGTTATCACCCAGAAACTGACAGCTTCCAGAGGTGCTTTTTCGTTCTATTCTATCTCCAGCAAAGTCAACATCATAATAACCTACTAGTTTAAACTCTTTGGATCTTCTGTAACATAGTCCAAGGTTAGTAGTACCTTTCAGATACCTCAGAATTCGCTTAACAACAGTTAAGTGAGATTCTCTAGGATCTGATTGGAATCTTGCACATAAACATACACTAAATAATATATCTGGTCTAGATGCAGTCAGATAGAGAAGAGATCCAATCATACCTCTGTAGAGTCTATGATCTACTTTCTTACTTACCTCATCTTTTCCCAAAACGAATGTAGGATGCATTGGTGTATTTTCTTATTTACTTTATGATAGCTAGAATTTCTTCAAAATTTCTTTAACATACTTTGTTTGATGTATGTAAGTACCTTCTAGAGTCTGATTTATTTGAATTCCCATAAAGAATTTTAGTTCTCCCATCATGCTCATCTCAAATTTAGCCTGCATAGACTCAACAAATTCTCTTTCAAGAGAGACATTAGAAGTTCCAAAAATAATATCATCTACATATATTTGACAAATTAAAATGTCATTTTAAGTGTTTTTCTGAAGAAGGTAGTGTCCACTTTCCCTCTGGTAAAATTCTTTTCTAAAATAAAGTTACTTGGACGTTCATACCAAGCTCTGGGAGCTTGTTTCAGACCATTCAAAGACCTTTTCAGTTTAAAAACATGTTCTGGATATTTTGAGTCATCAAAACCCGGATGTTGATGGACATAAACTTCTTCTTCTATGTAACCATTTAAAAAAACACTTTTGACGTCCATTTGATATAATGAGATGTTATGTTGAACAACAAAAGAAATTAATAATCTAATTGATTCTAACCTGGCGACTAGGGAAAAAGTTTCGTTATAATCAATTCCTTCTTGTTGACTATAACCTTGTGCAACCAGTCGTTCCTTGTTTTTGACAACCTCTCCTTGCTCAATTAACTTTTTTCTGAATACCCATTTTGTTCCTATGATATTGAATCCTTTAGGTTTTGGAACTAGATCCCACACATCATTTTTGGAAAATTGATTTAGTTCTTCTTGCATAGCTAGGATCCAATCATTGTCTTGCAGAGCTTCCTCTATTGAGGTTGGCTCAATCAGAGAGACCAATCCACACAGTGATTCTTCATTGTTTCTGAGGGAGGATCTTGTTCTGACGGGATCTTCTTTCTTTCCAATAATCACATTTTCTGGATGTGCTGATGTGATTCTGGGGAATCTTTTCTGTGAGATTTGTTAAGAAATTCTTAGATTGTCCAGAGCATTTACAATATAAGGATCTTCTGAGTTGTCCTTTGCTTCTTACTCTTTAGAGTTTATAAGATAATCTTCTGTACCTACAGGATTTTCATTCTGCTTTAGCTTTTGCTGGCCAAGCTTATCATCAAATCTGACTTTGATTGATTCTTCAACAATCAGAGTTTCTGTGTTGTATACCCTATAGCCTTTTGAGCGTTTAGAATATCCAAGCACAAAAAAAATTTGTGCCTTAAAATCAAACTTGTTCAGATTATCTTTAGTATTCAGAATATAACAAGTACATCCAAAAGGATGAAAAATGAAATGCTGGGTTTTATGTTTTTCCACAATTCATAAGGAGTCTTTTCAAGAATAGGTCTTATAGAGACTCTATTTTGAATATAACATGTTGTGTTCACTGCTTCTTCCCAAAAGTGTTTAGCCATATTGGTTTCATTAATCATGGTTCTGGCTATTTCTTGCAAAGTTCTATTCTTTCGTCCTACAAATCAATTTTGTTGGGGAGTTCTAGGACAAGAGAAATCATGAGAAATGCAATTTTCTTTAAAATAATTTTCAAAATAATGGTTTTCAAATTCTCCTCCATGATCACTTCTAACTTTTATGATTCTAAACTCTTTTTCATTTTGCACTTGGTTGCAGAAGTCGAAGAACACATAATGTGACTCATCCTTGTGTTTTAAAAACTTAACCCATGTCCATTTGTTGTAGTCATCAATAATGACCAATCCATACTTCTTGCCTTTTATGGATGCAATTTTAACTGGTCTAAACAGATCAATGTGAAGAAGTTCCAACGGCCTAGAGGAAGAAACAACATTTTTTCCTCAATGAAGATATGCTATACAAAAGAAATTATGACATGGTCTTGCTTAGATGCAAGGATAGACATGAAGCAGACATGTTGATGCATGAAATCCATAAAGGTTCCTTTGGTACCCAAGCCAATGGACATTCGATGGCAAAGAAGATGCTTAGGGCAGGGTACTATTGGCTGACAATGGAATCTGAATGTTACAAATTTGCAAAGAAGTTCCATAAATTCCAAATTTATGCTGACAAAATTCATATGCCTCTGACGCTTTTCAATGTTATATCTTCCACATGGCCTTTCTCTATGTGGGGTATTGACATGATTGAAATGATTGAACCCATGACGTCGAATGAACATCGTTTTATCTTGGTGGAAATTGACTACTTCACCACATGGGTGGAACCAGCTTCATATGCTAATGTTACTAAGCAAGTAGTTGTGTGCTTTATCAAGAACAATCATATATGTCGGAATGGTGTGCCAAGCAGGATTATCACCAACAACGGCTCAAATCTGAATAATAAAATGATGACAGAACTTTGTGAATAATTCAAGATTGTCCATCACAACTCATCTCCCTACATGCTAAAGATAAATGGGGCTGTTGAAGCTTCTAATAAGAATATCAAGAAGATCATCCAGAAAATGGTTGTTACTTATAAAGATTGGCATGAGGTGCTCCCTTTTGCTTTGCATGGGTATCGAAAATTTGTCTGCACTTCAACAGGGCAACCACATTCTATCATGTGTATGGCATGGAAGCAGTGCTCCTCGTTGAGGTTGAGATCCCATCTTTACGCATGATAACGGAAACCAAGTTATCAGAGGCTGAATGGGTCCAGAACAGGTTTGACCAGTTGAATTTAATTGAAGAGAATGAAGGCCTTGTCTCATGGTTAGTTATACCAAAAAAGAATGAAGAAAGCTTTTGATAAGAAGGTCAAACCTCGTGAATTCAGAGAAGGTGACCTCGTGCTCAGGAAGATCATGTCTTTTAACATTGATTCTAGGGGCAAGTGGACTCCTAATTTTGAAGGCCTGTATGTTGTCAAGAAAGCCTTCTCTGGCGATGCATTGATTCTTAAAACTATGGATGGCGAGGAGTTCCCACATCCCGTGAATGCTGATGCAGTTAAGAAATACTTCGCCTAAAGAAATAAAAGAACAACTCGCTAAGTTGAAAACCCAAAAGGGAAGCTTAGGCAAAAAAGGAGCATCTCGGTAGGATGAAAACCCGAAAGGGAGGTCTGGCCAAAATTAAGAGACATAAACAGAATAAATTCTCCCGTTAGGTTGAAAATCCACAAGGGCAACCTAGGCAAAAGTTAGGGATTTCTTGGCAAGTAACTACATCAGACGAGACTTGATCATTGAAGCAACAATCTTCTTGGATCCTCACCACTCTTCAATCGAAGTCGCCGCTCAGGGATTCAAATTTGTTAGGGAGAATAATGTTCATTGTATTACAATGTATCTTTTCCAATAAATTTCCATTTTCCAAATTTGTAATCGTCTATGAAGTCTCGCCATTTGCAGACTACCATTCTATTAATAAAGTTTGAGCTATTATCCAATTCGTTGCAACTCTATTTTATTCAGATTACAAAGACTCCATTTATTATTGATAGTAATTTTCAAAGCAAACAAATTAAATAAAAAAATTGTTTTTGAAAAGAACTTATAAATTAATTCTTGCTTTAGATTTTGTGACTCAAGGAGAACAAAAATAGTGACTCCAAGGATGGACGAACTCTGAAATTTTGGAAGTATGAGTTCCCCATAAAGGCTCTCTCAGGTCACTTTTGTTGAATTGAGTATGATTTTCTTGTGTTTATCAGATAATTAAAGATGATACCAGTTGATGTGTGATGCAGTATTGGGGTTTGTGATCCTATTTTCCCCAGTCAGGTCTTGGTTCATTTTTATTTTGGTTTTGCATGGTATGAAGTCTCTGTCCCAAATTCCCTAGTAAGGACTTCACTCACGTGATGAAAGTATCTTCCCCTTTGTGTGCTAAGATGGAATCATTTGCAAAACATCTCCCTTTGCAATGTTAGAATTATGGTTGTTATTTGTTTCCCATGTAACTAGACAAGGGCAATGTCTTTTCTAAGAAATTTTGAAGCAGTTGTTAACTTTTTGGGTTTTCTCCCGCCAAGTGCTGGGTTTGATTTAAAATGTCCATAAGTTTAATTTTTTGCTATAAGGTTTGACTTCTTAAATCCCAAAGAAAGGCTAATATAACGTGTCTCTCTGAAAATTGTTATTCCCATAAGGTTTTATAGTTTCTCCCCAGAGAAGTTGGTGCAACACTCACTCTCAATATTGAAGAACGTATCGTGGTTTCCCCTCGATGATATGGTGTTATCCTCCCCAATGAACTCAGCACGGAGTCTTTAGTTGATATCTCGATGATGTGTTTTTCATCTACCCTATTGAGATCAGTATTGCAATCCCTAGTTGAAGTACATACATTGAAACATTTGTTTTCCCCATTGAAGTCTGTGTGATATTCCCTGGTGAAGCCTGAAGGAGGATGTTATATCCTTGTATCTGCACTGATTTATTGTTACGATGTGATTATTTTCGGATTATGTTCCTTCCCAGTGAAGTTAAGTTGTGAAATGGGAATTTGTTTCCCAGTTTGTGCTTACTTTCTTATGAAATTTTCATCTTGGATGTGATTTAGCTGAGTATTAAATTTACTCAAGTTGGTTTTGTCTGGTTTTCCCCACTGTTATATGTCGTTTTTGTCAGCATATACATGATAACATTCATACATTCATACATACATCACGCATAGCTGAATTTATATATTCATTGCTCATTTGCATTCATTATTATTTTGTTGTCATATTACCCTATTTGCAGAGTTATGTTATCTTCTCTCTAATAGAATGTCAACCTTAAGCAGAAAGTGTATATTCTTTCAATTTCCCCACTGAGTTATCCCTCATGGAAGATTTTTGCTTTAGCCTTCCTATACATCTCTTTGTCTGGATAGGAAGTGGTTCCCTATTGATTTTAATTCTCATGAGGTGTTATTTTGGTTGACTGATTCATTTTGGTTTATTTCTGGTTTAAATCTATGGTCCCCAGCAATATTATTATTTTGATTTCAGCAAGATTTGAGCCCTAGTTTAAGAATGTGCATTTATTTTGCACGTGAAGATTTTATTTCCTCAACAGCAGTATATTGGTATTTCCCCAGGAAGTCCTATTACTTTCCCCATGAAATAATTATGGAAATTCCTTCTCATAATAGCAAGTGGCAAGGCTCTTTATTTAAGCAACATGTACTTCCCCAGTAAGTCTGTCAGTTCCCAGAGAAGATTTAGATTTGTTACTCCCATGAATGGTAGCATTGTCATTATGGAAGGTAGTTCGTTGTTGAGATTTGTTACTCCAATGAATGGTAGCTTTCTCATTATGGAAGGTAGTTCGTTGTTGAGATTTGTTACTCCAATGAATGGTAGCCTCATCATTATGGAAGATAGTTCGTTGTTGAGATATGTTACTTCAATGAATGGTAGCCTTCTCATTTTGGAAGGTAGTTTGTTGTTGAGATTTGTTACTCCAATGAATGGTAGCCCTGTCATTATGGAAGGTAGTTCATTGTTGATATTTTTTACTCTAATGAATGGTAGCCTTCTCATTATGAAAGGTAGTTTGTTGATGAGATTTGTTACTCCAATGAATGGTAGCCTTGTCATTATGGAAGGTAGTTCATTGTTGATATTTGTTACTCCAATGAATGGTAGCCTAGTCATTATGGAAGGTAGTTCATTGTGGATATTTGTGACTCCAATGAATGGTAGTCTCGTCATTATGGGAGATAGTTCGTTGTTGAGATTTTTTCTGATGGATGGTAGTATCGTTACTATGGGAGATAGTTCGTCATTGAGATTCACATTATTCTGAAGAAGTTCTTTTGTTCCCAATTATAAGTACTGATGCTAATCATTTGTTACCACCTCTAATATTGGTGTTTACCGGTATTATCTTACCATTTCTTTCCCAGGTAGGTCGACGTTGATTTTTTTGCTATCTCCTCATTGAGGGGATAGTTTGCAGTCATCTGTCGATCACGGTTATCCTTTACTTCCTCTCCTTGATATTTGAGTTGATGATGCCTTATCTCCTCTTTCGGCTTTACCCCAATAGAGTCGGGTCTCTTATTCACTTGTTATTTATTTTCCTGGTCGGGTTTTGCTTTTGATCCCTGTTTTTATTTGCCACATCACTAGTGGTGTCTTGTGTCTCTCTTTGAATTTGTTCATTTGCATTCGTAATCATAAGCATTACATGGCATCTTAGGGCCAAAAATAGGGCTTGTTTTATATTTAAGTATCTTCAATCGCGTCGACACGAGGATTTTAACCTTCGCAACTTCGGATAGAAAACACTTAAATAAGGGTGGTTGTTGTACCCCAATTTCCCCCCTAAGATTCCCCTATCATATCATATCAACTCAATCACAACAATATCACACTAGGGTTTGGTTCTTCTCCTTACCTTTAGCTTTGTCCATGAGGGATCACCAAGCAATTTGACTTGTATTTTGTAATCATCTATGTTTTGTATTGATTAATTTTTAACTAATAAATACAATGAATGTTTGCCCTAATTATTGATATTATAGGTGAAAGCACAGCACATTCCATCAAGTTGATCTACAAATTCATGAGTTTATTGCCATGTCTTCTTCAACAAAGATTCATTGAGATTCAAGCTTCACCATTGAAGGTTCTTTGAAGTAATATCATGATAAGGTCTATTATGTTTCATCATACCTCAAGTTGTCAAATATAGTTCAAAGATGTAAGGGTCGATTGAAGAAGTTTGACCTAATTGGATAAGTCCTTAATTTCTTGGTCACAAGTGCATATCTCCCTCAATTATCAATATTTTGAAGTGGTTATGGTTTCTATGGTATGTCATTATCATCCTAAACAACTTCTATTCACATGACAAAAGTATTTGTGCAAGAAGGTTTGTCAAAATTGAAATTAGTTTCCAAGGCATTTTGATGCTCTATGAGCTAGGGTTTTGAACTTCAAAGGGCTATATCTTGCTCATCTTTTGGTATTTTTGAGTGATTCCAAAAACAAGCTTCTCTTCAAAGGGTTATCAACAAATCACTTCAAAAGTTTCAAGAAAATTTTGTGTGGAATATACTTAATGATGAAGAAAGATTACAAGTCCTCTAGATAAGCCATCAAATTCCCTTATGTGACTTAAAAATATCATTACTTGGTAAGTTTTTGTCTCCTTGATCCCATTATTTTTCCATAATGATCTTAAAGATATGAACTTCAACTCTTCTTTTATGTGCTAAGCTTGAAAATGGATTGAAGATGCCCTAAGGATGCAAAAGTTTATAGGTCATCTCGTGAATTCTCACCAAATTCACCAACTCATAACTTTCTCATTTTTTGGAGATTTTAAATGGTTCAAGTCTCAAAATGTCATTCAAGAGATCTAATTCATTCCATCTTTTTTGGTCAAGAGCAAATTTCAAATGGAAGGCCATGTTTGGATGCAAGACATTATAGGTCACTTTTGAAGAAAAACTTAGAAATTTTCTAAGTACAAAAGTCAACCTCTTTTTCTCAACTTTGACTCATCACAACTTTCAGCTCAAGCATCCATTTGATTCCATTCTTTGCACATTGTAAAGTAGTTTTCCTAAATCGTGCACACCATTGATTTGAATATGGTACCTGGAAACTAAAGTTTTCTCCAAAGTCAAAATTTGAAATCCTTGATTTGGCTTCTAAACACAAAATTTTTGCATGTTTTTACTTCTAATATTGTTTAATGACCTTGCAGAAGTGATTAGCACATTGGAATACAAGTTTTGGTTGGTTTTAAGCAAAATAGAAGTCACACTTTTCATGTTTGCAACTTCACACGAGTTCCCTCCAAACTTCATCATTTCACACGCTTAAGCATTCCATTAGCTTCCCTATAAATAAAGGGTCATACCTCATTCATTTTCTCAAGCTTAGAGAGCCAGAATCACCCTGTCAAACTTCCTCTTGAACCCACTTTTCTGCAACTTTGAATTTGATTTTATAACTTTCCTCAATCCATTTTCTTTGTCAATTCATCATCCTTGAACTTCACTGTAGCTAACAGAAGAAGAATCAAGCTCTAAAACTTCCTAAATCATGCTGGCAAAGTCAAGTTTCAATGCTCTAAATTTGAACATCAATAGGTAGATTCCTGCACCAATTCTCTCAAACTTTGATACTATAATAAAGCTTTCATGATCCTGATTCTAGTCACAACATTTGTTTTTAACTAGAAGTGCATTTTAGCCATGAATTTTCAAATCCCTTTTCAAATCGTTCTTTCCAAAATGACTGAGCTACACCTTACATAAATTTTTCGTGAGGGTACCATTGGAATTGTCTTGTAGAGATGAAACAAATGGTACCGGTCTCGAGCTCTAACTTTACCATTTCAGAGACCTGCAAATCCGTGGGGCTGGGGGTTGAAGATGACCAACGTGTCATCTCTCAACCAATGATAACGTGCCATTTGTTTTTTTAAAATCTGATTTAAATAATTGATTCAATGCTTTATTCATTAAAGACCATGATATGCACAACGTGTTTGATCCATTGGATTAGCTTACTAATGCGTTTTGACTTTCATCCATTAGTCCATATATTTTTAACTTTATTTTTATTTCTGATTTTTATATTTTAATTGTTTTAAACTTTAAAAAATCATAGAAAATTCATTTATGACTCAAAAATTATGAAAAAATCACAAAAATATTTTCAAATATTCTCTTTCTGATTTTTATTTTTTCATAATTTTATTTTCATATTTGATATTTTTATGATTTTTTCTTTATTTTGACTTGTTTTTAATTGTTTAAAATACTTTTGGCATTTTTAAATTCTGAAAAAATTCTTCAATATCATTTTCATTGTTTCTAATTTTCTGAATTTTTTTATAAATTTTATTCCGACTTCTACTATTTTTGATCTTTTTTTTTACTTATTTGAGTAGTTTTAATTAGTTTAAAAATATATTTTGACTTTAAAAAGTTACCAAAAATTTTATAAAAATATTTGAGCTCATTTCTGATTTTTCTATGGTCTCGTTGAATTTTTCTTGATTGTTTTGAATATAGTTGCTACTTTTTTCCTTTTATTTTCATTTAAAACCATTTTAAAAAAACTTTTTCTTTATTTTTAAATATAATTTTTTTTATATATTCTGGATGATCTTGAACTATGAGATTTTTATCATGAGCTTCATTAACATCATTGGATCTTGGGTGTTAAGTTTAACTCCTCCAAAATGGATGATTGATTTTAAAGATAGCTTGGTTAAATTTTTGGTACAAATGTGGTTTGATTCTTATCCCATCCCTCTTCATCTTATGCTCTTCTTATTGTGTTACATGTTGTTAGAGGATGATATATGTAGCGGTAGAAATGTTCAAGACTAAGCCATTAGATTGACTAGACTTTATATAAATCAAAATAAAAATCGCCACCGCGCTTTATTGTATCCAAAGGAATGGGAAAAGAGCGAATAACCCAAAAAGAGGGGGAAAGATTCAAGGTAAGGGGGTTGGTTATGCAAAGGGAATGTATTAGCACCCTAAACATATACGGTACTCCGCAAGAACCACTTTGAATAATCTGTATTTTTTGGCTATAAAACGTGTTGTATATAAAATGGATGGTGGAGGTGAGAAGAGAAATATATTTTTTTTTATGATTTTTGCACCCGCCGCGATTGCGAACCTTTAGTGCTACGTACCACCTTTTATGCAATAGGGGATCAGGGTACACATAGTTCCTCTTTTAAAAATTTGAAACACAAGTGTGTTAGTTAATTTTATGAGATAAGACATCATCATCATTGCCGGTGTGGAAATCATACTTACTACTCACAATCATGAGAAAGGAGAATTTGCATCATCTCAAAGAGGAGGATAGTGGCTTGGATTTTAAAATCAACAATGCCTCACTCAACACCCAAGTGGAAAATATCTCACTTCACTATATATTCTAGAAGTATAGTTGTTTGCATCACTACAAGGATTGACAAGAGTCTAACCTTTTGAGAAAAGTTTAAAGATAAAAGCCAAAGTGGCAAAATGGTTTGAAATGAGATTGATTGACTTTTAGTCTTCTCACAAAAAGTGTCAAAGTATTATTAAATTGATTGAAGTTTATTGATGAAAATATTTTGAAAATGCATGGACCTAAGTCCATGTTTATTATGAAAGTGTTTCAAGTTTAGAAACAAGAAGAGTTTAAAAAAAAGAGGGAGACGATTTTTGAATTTAAAGAAGATAGGAGGAGTAGAAGAGGCTTTCCTAAAGCATAAGGTAAAAGCTAAGGATAAGGACCATCTAACCAACAAGAAGCCAAAACTTGACATTATGAGCCAAGATAGAATTCTCATTCTTTGGATTGAAACCAAGCAAGCAAAGATACTAGACCTCTTGAGAGAACCAAACTTCAAGTGTATTAAGTCTTCACAAAAATTGGGCAGAGTAACGGCTGTATACGGGTGAATTCCAGATTACAAACAGAGAATATAATCACAAAAACCTGCACACAAAAACAAACAAGCAACCCAATATCTTGAGGTAAACCTCAAGAACTCCAGACAAAATAATCAGATAAGATCACAAGGTCTCCAAGATAGGCCAAGGTTACTAATCCTAAGTCCAAGAAAAAGTCCCATGCTCCATAATGCCAAGGATAGTAACCAAATAGTCCAAGTACCATTAAGATTTTTTTAGTGTTTATGTTGATTATTAAGTATCTTAGGAAAAGAAAAAGAAAATCTCAAGTGAGCAAAAATAAAAATGGCAAGAAGATAAATGCTCAAATGAGCAAAGATGAAAATGGCATGAAATGAAAAATACTAAAAAAATAAATAGTACATAAAGCATAAAAGAATAAAAGCATAAAATAAACAAGTCAATAATTAGTGGTTAGTTGGATGACCATCTTGAAACTTGCATTTGGAACTCATTAAAGGATTGGTAGAACCAAAGCCTCCACACAACAAGTTGCATTGGCTTTTTGTGAAGTATATCATCCATTTGGAATTCTCATAAGTACCATTTAATGATCAACGGTGTTTAAGTGATCTGCGTTGACCAAAGGTGTTGTAGATCCATTAGAGAATTGGTAGAACCAAAGCCTCCACACAATGAATCTCAAGGTTATTGGATCAAAGAGATCAAATTAACATACTTGGGCTTGCAATCATAAGTTTGGGCCACGAATGATCATTTATTCGAATTGAGACAAAATTTAGCGCTATGTTAAGCAATCGTAAGTGGAATTATATAGAAGTTGCACCTATTTTGAGGTCGGTCAATAGCAATCTATGCATCATTTGTTTTGAGACATGATATAGAGATCATGCTCCAACAACATTTAGTGCAATGGGAAGGGGATGAGATGAAGAGGATTAGGGCAAAAGATGAATAAACCACTTTTGAATTAAAAATTTAATCAAACTATTATTAAAATCATTCATCCATTTTTGTGGAATTAAACTCAACACCATGGATCCAATGATGTTAATAAAGTCATGATAAAAAAATCAACCCAAGACAGCCAGAAAATAATCACAAAATAATAATTTATTTAATATATACATTAAAAGGTTTAAAAATGTTTTTAAAAAAAAGGGAAATAATTAGGAAAATATCAATTATATTCAAATCAATCAAGAAATGAAAAATAAGACCATAGAAAAATCAGAAAAGAGGCCAAGTAATTTTACAAATATTTTGGTAATTTTTAAAAGTCAGAAACTATTTTTAAAAATTAAAATAAATGGGTAAAATAAATAAAAATAGTAAAAAATAGTAAATTCAGAAACAAAAATGAAATAAGGTCACCAATACTTGTCACAATATCATTGGATCATTCCATAATTTTTTCAGAATTTAAAAATGTATAAAAGTATTTTTAAACATTTTAAACAAATCAAATAAGTGTAAAATTCATAAAAAATAACAAAACACAAAATTAAATTGTGAAAAAATAAAAATCAGAAAGAGAATAATCAAAACTATTTTTCATGATTTTTTCTGATTTTTTGGACTAAAAATGAATTTTCTATGATTTTTTGAAATTTAAAACAATTAAAATATAAAAATCAGAAAAAGAAAACAAAAGTAAAAGATGTGGACCATTGGATGAGAGTCAAAACGCATTAGTAATCAAATCCAAGGGATCTGGCGCGCGGTGCATATCATGGTCATTAATGAATAATGTACAAAATCAGTAATAAATCAGATTTTTGAAAAACACAAATGGCACGTCATCATTGGTTGGAATATGACACATAGGTCATCTTCAACCTCCAGCCAACGTGATTTGCAGGTCTCTTAAACTGTAAAATCAAAAGCTCAGACCTATGCCAATCGCTTCGTCTCTTCATGACGAAAACAACCACATCCTCGCGCCAAATTTATATAAACTGTAGCTCAAGCAATTTGGAAGGAATGTTTTGAAAAGGGATTTGAAAATTCATGGTCAAAACATGCTCCCATTGAAATGTAAGTGTTGCGACTAGAACCAGGGCATTGAGAGCAACACAATGATATCAGAGTTTTGAAGAATTGATGAAGGAATCTACCTATTGAAGTTGAGTTTCAGAGCTCTGAAACTGGACTTCTATGGAGCACTATAGTGCACGATTCTTGAATGTAATTATATGGTTAGCTTCATGGAAGGTCAAGGAAGGTGAATTGAGGGAAAAATGGTTTGAAAAAGGCTTGAAGATAGATTTCAAAGTTGCTGAATTCTGGGTTGTGAAGCAAGTTTTGCAGGGTGATTCTGGCTATCTAAGCTTGGGAAATTGAATGGGGAATGACCCTCTATTTATAGGGAAGCAAATGGGATCAAAAGGAATATCAAATGATGCGTTTTGGAGGGAATTCGTGTGGGTCTGCATCATGAAGAAAGTGTGACTCAAACTTGATCAAAACTCAGCCAAATCGTCTGTTTCATGATGCTAATCACTTCTGGCAAGTTGCTAAACATGATTAGAACCAAAAACGTTTGGAAACCTTGTGATTAGAAGCCAAAACAAAGATTTCAAAATCCTGACTTTGTGAAAAATTCAGTTTCAAACTAGCCAATTTAAATCCATGGCATTTCCACCTCAAGGGGTCTTAGGGCATAATTCTTGATGCTTTGGAAAGATGAGGTTACAAGATTTTCAATGGAAAAAGAATGGAATCAAATGGATGCTTGAGCTGAAAGATACATGGAGTCAAAGTTGAAGAAAAAGAGTTGACTTTCCATACATAGAAATATTTCAAATTCTTCTTTAAAAATGACCTATAATCTTTTGCATCCAAACATGGCCTTCCACTTAGAATTTTCTCTTGACCAAAAAATATGGAATGGGGTAGATCTCTTGAATGAAATTTTTTAATTTGAACCACTCAAAATCTCCAAAAATTGAGCATGTTATGACTTGTTGAAGTTGGCCAAAAATCATGAAATGACCTATAATCTTTTGCATCCTTAAGGTAACTTCCATCCATTTTCTGACTTTACACATAAAAGAAGGCATGAAGTAAACATCCATAAGATCATCATGAAAAAATAATGGGCTCAAGGTGTCAAAAATTAACCAAGTTATGACCATTTGAAGTCACATATGGAAAATTGGGGATTCATCTGGGTGACTTGTAATCTTTCTTCTTCACCAAGTTCCTTCCACGTGAAAACTCCTTGGAACTTTTGAAGTGATTTTTTGGTAAATCTTTGAAGAGAAGGATTTTTTTGGAATCACTCAAAAATACCAAAATATGAGCAAGATATGCTCCTTTGAAGTCCAAAACCCTAGCCTCTAGATCAAGAGAATGCTTTGAGGAAATTTTCCAAGTTTGAACAAGCTTTTTGTGCAAATATTATTCCTTTGTGAATATAAGTTTTTGAGGATGATGATGAGGACTCATAGCCACCAAAACCAATTCCATATCTTGAAATTAGAGAGAAATATGTTATTGCGACCAATAGGAACAAGACCTTGTCCAATCATGACAACTTCTTCCCTTAACCCTTTGTACTTTTGAATCAATTTTGATAACTTTGAAATATGTTGAACCAAAATGAGCCTTGTCATGCCATTTCTTCCAAAATCACTCCAATAGTGAAGTTTGAATTTCTCAAGCTATTGACTAGGGCATGGAAATAAACTCATGAACCCATGAAGCAACTTGTTGAACCTCATTACCTTCACCTACATTATTAACAAGTAAGACAAACCAATATTGTATTTTATTAATTAGAGAGAAAATAAAAGAAAAATATCCATGATCACAAAAGAAAACAAGTCAAGGTGTTTGGTAACTCCTCAAAAGAGCAAGGCTAAAGATAGGGAGAAGAACCAAAAACCCTAATGTGATCTTGTTGTGATTGAAACAATATGGTATGATGCGGGAATCTTAGGGGAAAAAATTGGGGTACAAGAATATACATATCATATCTATAAACATATGAAACATAAATTGCTATTGACCGACCTCAAAATAGGTGCGGCTTCTATATAAGCCCACTTACGATTGCTTAACATAGCGCTAAATTTTGTAAGCCCAAATATGTTAATTTGAATCCTTTCATCCAATAACCTTGACATTAATTGTTAGGAGGCTTTGGTCTTATAAATCCTCTAATGAATCTTCATAAACTTTGGCCAAAGTGAATCACTTAAACATCATTGATCATTTATGGTTGCCTTGAGAATTTTAAATGAATGATATACTTGACAAGAAGAAAATGAAACTTGTTGTTGAGAGGCTTCGATTTTATCAATCCTCTAATGAGTTTCAAATGCAAGTTTCAAGATGGTCATTCAACTAACCTCTATTTTTCTAACAATTGATTTTATCTCGTGCCTTTATTTTATGCTCTTTACTTTAAGCTCCTTTATTTTAGCATTTACATTTCATGATATTTTCATCTTTGCTCATTTGAGCTTTTACTTTTATGTCATTTTTATTTTTCTCCCTTGAGACCTGAACATACCTAATAATCAAATTGAACCATAAATTTTTTTAATGTTACTTGGACTACTTGGTTACTATCCTTTGCATTATGGGGTGATGGACTTCTTGGACTTAGGATTAGAGACCTTGACCTACCTTGAGACCTCGTGACCTAAAATGTTATTTTGTCTTCAGTTCTTGGGGTTTACTCCAAGATATTGGTTTGTTCGTTTTATGTGCAGGTTATTATGATTACATGCTTTATCTATGATCGGGAATTCTTCAGTGTACAGCTATTACTCTACCCAATTTTTATGAAGACTTAATGAAATTGAAGCTTGGTTTTCTTAAGAGGTTTATTATCTTTGCTTGTATGGTTTCAAATCCAAAGGATGGGAATTCTACATTGACTCATTATGTTATGTGTTAGCTTCTTGTTAGTTATATGATTCTTTTCCCTAGCTTTTACCTTATGCTTTAGGATAGTCCCTTCATCTCCTCCCATCTTATTTAATTTCAAAAATCTTCTTCCTCCTTTTGAAAACTCTTCATGTTTTTAAACTTGAACCGCTTTCACAATAAACTTGGACTTAGGTCCATGCATTTTCAAAACATTTTCTTAATTAAATTTTAATCAACTTAATAATACCTTGACATTTATGTGAGAAAACTAAAATTCAATCAATCTCATTCAAACCATTTTGCGACTTTGTCTCTTTCCTTTAATGTTTTCTCAAAAGATTAGACTCTTGTCAATCTTTGTAGTGATGCGAGTTACTATACTTCTACGATATGTAGTGAAGTGAGATATTATCCACTTGGTTGTTGAGTGAGGCTTTATTGATTTTAAAATCCAAGATATATCCTCCACTTTGAGATGACGCAAATTCTCCTTTCTCATAATTGTGGGTAGTAAGTATGTTCTTCCACTCGGATAAGACGGTGATGTCTCATCTCTTAAAAATTAACCAACACACTTGTATTTTCAAATTCCTAAACGTAAACTACGAGTACCTTGATCCCCTATTACACAGAAGGTGGTACATAGGCACTAAATGTTTGCAACCGCGGCGGGTGCAAAAATCATAAAAAAAATACTTCTTTTCTCATCCCCGCAATCTATTTTTGTAAAAAATTTATTTCCAAAATACCCAAATTTTCAAAGAGGTTCCTGCGGTGTACCATAGATGTTTAGGGTGCTAATACCTTCCCTTTTCATAACAAACCCCCGAACTTAGATTCTTTCCCCCTCTTTTTTGGGTTATTCGCTCTTTTCCCATTTCTTTGGAAACAATAAAGCGCAGTGGCGATTTTTATTTGATTTGTGCGAGTCAAGTTAATTCAATGGCTTAGTCTCAACATTTCTACCGCTACACCTACTCAAAGATCTTTCATTTTATTTTCCTCCTCCTTAGATAGTGCTATCCTACCAATAATTAGTAGGAAGCCCTATTGTTGGATGTGAAGGGATACACGTGGGCCATCATACAGTCATAAAGACAAATTGTAAGGACTCTTTAGCAATTTTATCGTGAGGGACTAAGATCGTTTACTGAAAGCAGTATTGAAGGGTCATCGGGGGACTACGATCTTTTTAATCTAGGGACCATGCGAAACCGTCCCCCATTCGTGGGACAGGTCTGTTGTATTCGAAAGCAACAAGTTGGGTTACCCTATAGGAGAGTATGTGAAAAAAAATTATTTAATTCAGTTATTTATCTTGTATTTAGGGTGATCTAATGGTTATTTTTGTGTCTTGCCATACAATCCTGTTAAACTAGACAGTTATAAGGAAAGTAGTAAAAGTAGAAAATAAAGGTCCTACGATATTACAAAGTTTTGGGGAAAGGGGGTACAAAACCATAAAATCGGGTGAAAAGGAAAGAAAATAAAACCCTAATTAAAACTATTACATCCCTTTAGCAGTTACATAATCAGGAAAAATACAAAATGCGAAAATAATAAAGTTGCACGAGAATTCTAAAACAAGAGGAAAATTGTTTGAAAAAAACTTGATTATTAACCTAAAGTCTAATTGATTTTAATTTAGAAAAAGTATTAGTTGATTAAAAAGAATCGATTAATTAGGCAAACCCTAAAATCAAGGTCGATTTTAAGTTAATTAAGAAACCTTAAAAAAAATTAGGGTTTATTAGTGAAAAGCTAAAACTAAATTAAGGTTAATTATTAAAATCTAAAATTGATTTAATTAAGAAAAACTAAAATTAAAATTAAAACCTGAAATTAAAACTTAAAATTAAAACCTAAAATTAAAATTAGGGTTTGTTTTAAAAAGGTTTTGAAAAAAGGTTTGTAAAAGAGTGAGAAACATAGAATTGAAAAAAAAAACCAAATGAGTAGGGGTGGGTGTTGAACCCACGCCCTCAAGAAGTTTTAGCAGCAAGCATACCACCAGACCAAGCGCCTTAGTGTCAAGGTAACACCTACAACATGTTTTGTAATCAACCTGTAAAAAATATGAGAAATTAAAGAAGCAAAATGTCAAAAGGCTAGATCGAACCCAGACCCTTTGAGACTAATGCTTTATCACGCGCGCTTCTGCCACTGGGGTGGCTATTTCATCCATTTATATCATTAAAACAATAAATATATAAAATATAAACAAATACATTGGTCAGATAGGCGTCAGAGCCCTAGCTTCGGTCATCTTCTCCGACGAGCCAATTCTTACACCTGCAAAAATAGCAAACATTAGCGCATGAAGAGGACTCTACCCCCCTAAATCAGGCCTTCTGAATTCAATGGTGGTGTTTTCATGGGATAAAACATAAGGGATTAAGAGCATAACAATAACACATGAAACCGGTGCTAGCATGGTGTTTCATGATTCTGGGTGCATGGGACCTCCATGACGGTTCTAACCTGCACTATCAATACTCATAAATAAGTTAGGGATGTTAGTACATGTTAAAGCAAACAAGAAAATAAGATATGAATTTCATGAGTATGATGAGACTGGCGATGTCATGTAGTCTGTTTCACATGTTTTGGACCATCAAATTTAGTCCAAACTTACTCTATATGCTTGCTGGCAGAGAATGGAATGAAGGCTTTATGGTGAAAGGGCTTGAAAATAGGTTTTGAAAACTTTAGGGTTCTTGAAAAAGTTTGATGTTTTTTTGATAATTTTGAGGCAAATATTTGCATGTCCTTCGTTCCCTCTTGATGTCTGAATATGTAGGGAAAATTAGGGCAACCAAATGATGGGCTTGGACCTTGTGTAATAAGATATGATTTTTATCTTATTTATTTTGTATTATTAATGAATTAAATTAAAAATAATAAAAACAATTAAAATAAAACAAGACCAAAGGGTGTACAAATTAGAACTGAGGTGAATGAAGAGTATAACACAAGTTTGGACCACAAAACCATGGCCAAGTAGTCCAAAATATCAAGCTTGCTAACTTTGAACTTCATACATTTACTCAAACTTTTCCAACTTGAAATGACCATAACTCACTCAATTTTTATCTTTTGAAGGTGATATTTAACTTTTTGGAAAGCTCGAGATGTCCTCCACAACCCCTTTGTTGATCATTTTTGCTTTTGAAGACTTTATCTTGATGTAAGTTGCCTTGACAAAAAGTGTTTTTTTTTGTTGACTTTTGAAATGACCTATAATGTATTGGCTTATATCTCTCAAATGATGCATTTTTTGGACTCAGGCTTAGAGATACAAAGTTGTAGAGAATTTAATTCCATTCAAAATGAGCTTTTGTCGGGGAAAATATGATGAAGCATGTGAAAGTTATGCTTGGTCAAAGTTTAGTAGACTTCTCTTAAGGAAGCCCTAATTTGGCAACTTTTGACTTTTGATGTTTGAGGGATTTTCTTGAGGAATCATGATCAACCTTTGATCAAATGATGGATATGACTTCAAAATGTTGATGCTGACCAAAAATCTTGAAGTTTGATTGTATGTTGACCAGAGTTGACGTTTTACCCAATGAAGTTGATTTTCAGTCATCTGAGCCATTGATTGAGCAAACATGTGATGCAAGAATTGAAACTTGACATGAGCATTCTTGAAGACCTATGGAGAACCATTAAAACCACTTGAGACCTTGAAAACACAATCTTTCTTGAGAAATACCAAACCCTAGTTGTGGACCCATTGCTTAGAAGGAGAATTTGTCTAATCAATTCTTGAGCCAACTTGAGCAAATTAGGATCTCATGAGAATATATTGAAGGAAAATGGGAGGGAAAATTTTGGGGTACAACACCCAGTAAGTCAAAAACCTAAAAAGGAGGCTTGGGCAAAAAAGGTTATCTCGGTGGACTAAAAACCCGAAAGGGCAGTCCAGGCAAAAGTTAGGGACTAAAGCGTATGACTATGTCCCGTTAGATCACTCACAGTCAGCTTTATTACCAACGTCAAATTCGAATGGTGCAGATCAATTCAATCAACTTCTTCCAACAACAAGGGATGAGATGCTCGAAGACATAGGGGCAATAGTAGAGTTGAAACCTGACAAGATCAATTCATTTCACGACGATTTCCTCTTACTAGAATTTCTATCTCTTTATACAATAATCGCCTATTTATAGGAAAACTATCAATATAAACACAATTTAAAAATTAAAATTTTGTTTTACTTTTTTTGTTTTCTATGCAAAAATATCCAATGACTAAATTGAATGAACACATGCATATGAATACGACTACTGCTAACCAATATATGCATAAAACAAGAATAAGTATTTACTCAAGACTCTAGGAGATGGGATAACATTCAAGTCACCCACAAATCTCCACAGAACAACCTCCATGGAATAGTCCCCGCAGAGCAGTTTCCATAAGATTATCCCCTGTGGAGTCATCTTCACAAGCTCATCTTCAACAAAGATACATGCCCCACAAGTCTGAAATATCTTAAGACAAGGAATTGGGACATTTTCCAACAATTAACCCAACCACATTCCCCAACAGACCCCCCTAAAGGACAAAGGAGTATGAGCTTTTCTCCAGCAACATCGTCAACCTATGGAGTCCCAATCCTCGTCAGAGAGTATGTTACCGGCACAGTTCACATAAATTCTCTTCCCCAACTGAGTTTATTTCTCCAACACTGTAAAAACCTCTACAAAATTATTTCCTCCAGTAGGTTTATTTCCTCAGTAGAATGTTTTTCCAGCAGGATTTATTTCCCCAACAAGATTTATTTCCCCAATAGGATACAGTTTCCCCAGCTTGAGTCTATTACTTTGACTACTATAAATCACCGGTAAAATTTCTCTCTCCCGCAAAGGGTAGTCCAGATTTCCTTCCCCGGAGAGTGGCCACTGAATCTGAAGTCAGACCAAATATCAGTTAATCTTATTCTCCCCAGACGAGTTCTCATCCAGATCAAAAACTCGGCCAGGAAGCACCGTGGAAGGTTATCCATCTCTTTTATCCCCAGTCAAGGTATATAAGAATTAAATTCCTCAGTAGAGTGGTGAACGACCAATGTTCTTGAACTTTTCTCCCTAAGCAGAAATAAAATTCCCCAGCGGAGTTTCCTTAAACCAAAGGCAGGAATTCCCAGCGGAGACATTCTAGACATGATTGAAGATTACACATATGCTTCATCCCCAGCAACAATTAGGGATTTACTTTCCTCAGTCATAAATGTTATGTGAAGCTACCAATATGCTCCAACGACATCTCACATTCATACATGTCATAGCCTATGCATATGAAATGCATATAGCGCACTCTCATTTACTTTGAGAACATCATTAAACAATGCACTTCATAAATCATGACATTGCATACAACTAACTCTTTACCTTTTCAGGTAACATCCACAAACATACGAATATCATCAACAATTTTCAAACAGGTCTAAGATTAGTTCCAGAAACAAGACGGGGCAACTATCTATGTGACCAGGTCAAAGATTAATTTCTGAAACAACATGCAGAAACTATCTCTACAACCAACAAAAAGCAGGTCCCAAGTTAATTCCCGAAACAAGACAGGGAAACTATCTGGATGACCAAACATTGATTAATCCTTGAAACAAGACAGGGCAACTATCTGGGAAACAAATTGTAGATCAATTCCTGAAACAAGACGGGGCGACTATCTACATGAACATGATGAAGATTAACTCCCGAAACAGGACGGGGAAACTATTTATACAACCAAGCAAAGATTAACTCCCGAAATAGGACGGGGAAATTATCTTTCTATCTTTATGGCCAAATAAAGATCAATTCCCGAAACAGGACGGGGGCAACTATCTTTATCACCAAGTGGTATGAACTCTTGAAATAGGACGGGTTTACCAACAAAAACAGACTTTAGATCAATTCCAAAAATAGGGCAGGGCGACTATCTACATGACAAACACTTCCGTTCAGAGACTGAATTATGAAAAGCATTTCCCTTTAGAATATCATTCTGAAAAGCATCTTTCTTCAGAGATTTATTCTGAAAAGCATTTCCCTCAGACAGGATCGAATAGATTCATTCTGAAAAGCATTCCTCAGATACAGTCAAGCGTAGACTTCTTCTGATACTTCTATCAACAGTTACTTTGTATGGAATCTATAAGCCCTTGTCTGACGACTCTTCATCACCTCCCCGAATGGCATCTTTAAACCCATTCAACCAATATTATCAACCAACAGTGTTACCTCCTGCACATGTGAGTGCAAATTTCTAGGCACTTAAGTGTTCAATTATCCTCTACCTTCAAGTCACGAATGGCAGACATGCCAATCTAACTCTTCAGGTTTAAGAAGATTGCCCTCCCATTTTTCTTCAAGACATTCTCCTAGTGTTCTCAAATGCTCAAGGTGGCTCAAGAATTGATCATACAAATTCTCCTCCTAAACAATGCGTCCACAACTAGGGTTTTGTGTTTCACAAGGAAATTTGGGTTTCTAAGGTATCAAGTGGTTTTCATGGTTCTTCATATGTCCCTAATAATGCTCATGTCAAGTTTCAAGCCTTGTATCACAAGTTTGCTCAATCAATGGCTCAGATTACTGAAAATTAACTATATTGGGTAAAAACTCAACTGTGGTCAACATACAGTCAAAAATTGAGATTTTTGGTCAACATTAACATTTTGAAGTCATATCAATCATTTTATTAAAGGTTGATCATGATTCCTCAATAAAAACCCTGATATCATCAAAAGTCAAAAGTTGCTAAATTAGGGTTTCCTTAGGAGAAGTCAACTGAACTTTGACCAGGCATAACTTTCACATGCTTCATCAGATTTTCCCCAAAAAAGCTCATTTTGAAGGAAATTCAATTCTCTTCAATTTTGTATTTCTAAGCTCAAGTCCAAAAAATGCATCATTTGAGAGATATAAGCCAATACATTACAGGTCATTCCAAAAGCCAACAAAAAGACACTTTTTCTCAAGGCAACTTAAATCAAGATAAAATCTTAATAAGTAAAAAGGATAAACATAGAGGTTGTATAGGACATCTTGAGCTATCCAAAAAGTCCAATATCACTTTCAAAAGATTAAAATTGAGAGAGTTATGACCATTGCAAGTTAGGAAATTTTGATTGAATGCATGAATTCCAAAGTGAGCAAATTTGTAATTTTGGGCTATTAGGCCTAAGTTTTCAGGTCCAAACGTGTTCATGACATGTTTAAAGACCCATGAGTATATTCATGCATTATCTTTTATTTTGAATTTTTTTTATTTTGATTTTTATTCAATTAAATCTAAAATAAATTAAATAAATATAAGATCAATGGACCAAGGCGTGTGGGTTTTGTTATGAATCATATTTAAGGCCCAATATTACATAAAAAAGCTTTCAAATTTGTGGAAGGCTGATTGGTGCAATATTGAGCCAAAAATAGCAAGTTTCCATTTAAATTTCCAAATTAAAATTTCACTTCTTAATGCAAGATTTTCTTTAATTTTTGTTGACCTAATCTCATGTCATATATATACTTAACAACACCTGATGCAAAAGGGAAGAAAAAGCTGCCTCAAAACACCCCTAAAAAATTCTCAAAAATTCCAAAGATTAGGGCAATGACAAACCCTACTTTTCAGTTGTTCTCGGGCAGTTTTGAGCTTCATCATCTTCATGAAGCTTCCAGGAGCTGATACCATTCCTCATCCATCGCTAATCAAACTCAGGACCCCTCCTTGCATTTATTCCAGTTGGTAAGTTAGGTGAGTTTTGATTTTTAAGGTTTAGCACGATTTCAATCGTTGTTAACATACCAGCATGACTCATATGCATCATTAGAATTGTTCTAACGTCTTACATGTAAGTTTTGGTGTAGAAACATAATTGTTCCATTGTTAGGGCACAAGGCTTTTGAAGCTTCAGATCTCATGATGAAAGCATTTTTAGACCAAGCTAACTACACCATTGAAATCACAGGACCTTAATTAGGCAATTAGGGTTATTTTCTTTTTCGTTTTGATTGAAATTCGCCGGTTTTGGTTTTTGTACAATCGAAGATGGTGACCGGAACCACCGTCCAGGGTAGTCTGATCGGTGGCTTACTACGCGTGGCATAATGTAATGTTTCGATTGGTCCATTCAAAACCTCAGGGCCCCACTCAAGCATGAGCTTTTGTTGTCTAGCCTTTTGGGGATTTATTTTGTATTATATATTAATTATTTCATTTGTATAACCGGATGTAAAGCCGCCCTATAGGTAAAAGCGCGTGTTAGACCATTATTGTACCAGCGCGCGGGTTCAATCCCTGCCCCTGGTATTTTGTTTTCGCATCTTTATTTTGTTGCGGCTTCAGTATAGCCATCTCTCGTGCATCCATCGTGTGCCTCATCTCATCACCATCATATCTCCACTGATTCAAAATCAACGCGCCAGAACTTGCATGCACATCATGGATCTCCTGAAACCAGCCATACTGGATCGTTCACAGTATTTGGACCTGCAGTTTTTGGGCCTAGTATTTTTCATTCCTTACACCCCCAGTTTGCTTAACAACATGCCCAAATCTTTTTTTTCTTGTTTTACTTTAATTACTTTTTTTTGCATAATTAAAGTAACTTTTTTCTTAATTAAAATTAATTTAGACATTAGGGTTTTTAATTAAACAATTAATTTTTTAATTAAATTAATTGAACTAATTAACTTAGTTTTTTAGGGTTTTATCATTAAACCTTTCTTTTTTCAATTAAAATCAACTTAGGTTTTTTTTAGGTTTTAATCAATTTTTTTCCTTTTAAATTTGGTTTTTTTAGATTAAACATGAAATCAATTTTTTATCAAAATCATAAAACAATTTTCTTTTTTTCCCTTTATTTTACTACTTCGCGTGTTATTTTCACATTAGTTTTTCCCAATTTATGTAACTGCTAATGGATTGTAATAGTTTAAATTAGGGTTTTACTTTCTATTTCCCCCGTTTTTACTATTTTGTACCCTAGCTCCCGAAGCTCTGTAATAGCTTAGGTTTATTTTATGCACCTTTACTTTTCCGCATTTTACTGCTTTCCTTATTATTGTATAGTAACTAGGCATGTATGGCAATACATAAAAACGAATGTAGCTAACCTTAAATACAAGATTAATAATTAAACTAAACCATTTGCACACACGCACCTCTAGGGTAACCTCACTTGTTGCCTTCAGATAAATATGGTCATGTCCCTCGAACGTAGGGATACCCTTAGCAAATACCATTGGTTAAAATCATCATAAATATCATAGTCCTGTAATGTCCCTCGAGTTGCCTATGAGAAATGATCTTGTCCCTCGATGTTCCCTATAAATATATGACGGCAGTCCCTTCTAATTGCTAAGGTATCCCTATATGTTGCCAACTATGACCATAACGATGACCTTACGCCTATCCCTCACACATCCAACGATACGGCTTCCTACTAACTAATAGTAGGGTAGCACTATCTAATGAGGAGGAAAATAACATGAAAGATTTTTGAGTAGGTAGATAGCTCGTAATCGCTTGGTCACACTTTTCAAAACATTTTTCACACAAAACACTTTTCTGAAATATTTTCAAAAACAACGCTATGTACGCATTCTTGAGAACTGATATGAGAATCATTACAAAGATGCCATACATAGGCATTTTCAAAATATTTTCAAACACTTACACAAAAAACAAATTTTCAAAGTAAGCTAGTGATTAATAGCCCGTAGATAACTATGGATGAAAAGGGTGCTAACACCTTCCCTTTTCATAACCTACCCCCCGAACTCAAGAAAATCTCAAAGGTATTTCCTGTTATTTTCATCCTTTCCTTATTGGATAAAAGAAAATTCGATGGCAACTCTTTCTATTGATAACACTAAAACACACTGCATATTTGACTCATATTGCACATGTTTGTTAGGGTTTTTATTGTCATTTTGTTGTGTTATGCTTGTTTTTGTTTTGCTTTCAGGTACTTTGATTATCTAGAGCCACTCTTGAAGAAATGAAGAAAAACGAGCAAGAAATCAAGTTATTGAGCAAATTGTACACATGGCATCAAGCTTGGCGCCCGCCATAGGGTAGGCCATGACATGGATTGGTTTCAACTACCTTTAACTGCCATATTCTCCTCAACTTCCCACCCTTGTACACATGGTGGGCACCATAGGAGGCATGGCGGGTGCCACCCTTGTTAAATGGTTTCCCGCCCAAAAGGAATTGGGGGGCACCTTGGTAATTCCATGCAGTATTTTTCTTCTATGAATATGAGGTTCTAGTTTTATTTTCTTTTCATCCAAGCATAGTTATAAACTTAAGCCATATACTGTCAGATTTTGTAAGTGATAATCCCTTCATATCGAAGAGTTATCACACCATTGATAGAGTCTCTAATCGAGTTTGGAGAACTTTGGTAGAAGTTAATCCTGCCGCCATTTTCATTTCCAGTTGTACCTAATTTAAAGCGTTCGATTTGGAGCAGGTTTTTATTTACAAGTCTCGCTTTACTTTATTTATTTCATCACACACGATTTACTTTTATTTATTTCATAGCACTCGCTTTACTTTTTTTTATTTCCTTGTCTTACACTTATTTACTTGCTTTATTTACTTGATTTATTTACTTGTTTTTTAAAGCCTTTTTACTTTAAGAATCTACTTTAACATGATCTATTTTAATATGTCTGTTTACATTTCCATGTCTGGTTAAATTTTAAAGGTTGGAATGTAAGGATCATAGTTAAAGTGATGTTCCATATAATGTGTCTATAGAAATACTTAAGGGTTGTTTTGGTTTTTAACACAAGTTTCCTGCACTTTATATTTGTTGGGTAAAATCGAAAGTAATCCAACCTTCAGTTAAACTTGGGTAGTCTTAGTTGTTCAAAGGAAGCAAAAGCGCTTTGTTCAATTAAGTAGGAATCTTTTAACACTTTTAGAAAAACAATTTCAAAACTCTTTTTGGACGCGTTTATGGGTTTAGATGTCTAGTCCTCTTTTGGTTAGAAGTTCCAAGTCAAAATTACTTTTCAACTAAGTCAAGAAATTATATTTCTTAAAAATAGGTTTATTGCTTTAACACAATGCACGCCTTTTTATAAGTGACAATAAGATGGATTTATTAAAGAATAAACTCGGTTCTGAATATGCGAAAGCGACAGTTCCTGTTAAATTAGTTCTTTTCATGATTATAAAATATTTCCCTATAAGTAGTTCTATTTAGAAGCATTTGGAATATTATCAGACTGTGTGAATTACATTAAAACCTGTTGTTTTTATCTAAATTTATATCTTCGTACTTTACTTTCACTGTCTACTCATAAACCCTTGAATTTTTTTACCTTAGATAAACATCATAACAACTGAAATCGATAAATTGGCGTTTGGTCACTATAGGATCAATATTCTTTTATATTACTCTGACGTGTTTCGTATACTTGCAAAAATACTGCATCAAGTTTTTGGCGCCGTTACCGGGGAACAATTACGTTAAATTTTGTACCCTGTTGTTACACCGTCTAGACTAAGGCTTTATTAAGCCGATAAATGCGAAGAACTTGCAACACCGGAAGTTTATTAGATCCTTTAGAGGAACCCAAATGTTACGCCCGCGCATGCCTCTTACTCCAAAGAGTTACAAGAGCTACGGTCGATGAACGTATTTAAAGACCCCTTAAGGAATTATCCCAACCCTCTGACAAGGAACCCAGTTCTAGTATATTAAACCATGCTATTCCTGCTAACAATTTCAAACTGAAACCATCTCTATTACAATTAGTACAACAAAACCAATTCGCAGGTATCGCTACAGAGAACCCAAATCAACATTTAAAAGTCTTTATCCAATTAGTTGACACCTTTAAAACCAACAGAGCTACACCTGAGGCAATTCGTTTTAGACTATTACCTTTCTCCCTCAAAGATAAAGCACGTTCTTGGTTAGATTCAATTCCAGCCAATTCCATAAAAACCTGGGAAGACCTTACGAGAGTGTTCCTTGCCAGATATTTTCCCCCGAGTAAGAATGTTGCCCTTCGAAATTAAATCACCATATTTACTCAAAATCAAGTAGAATCACTATTTGAAGCTTGGGAGAGATATAAAGACCTATTAAGAGCTTTTCCACACCATGGCCTAGAACAATGGTTAATCATGCATACCTTCTATAATGGACTCATTTCTAACACTAAGATAACCATCGACGCTGCCACTGGCTGTGCATTGATGAACAAACCCTACCCTGAAGCTTACGCTCTCATCGAAGATATGGCCCAAAACCATTATCAATGGGGAACTAAACGGGCATAAGTAGAGAAGAAAGAGATCCAAGGAGGAATACATGAGTTAAGTTCTATAGACATGATGCAAGCCAAAATGGACGATTTAGCCCTTAAAGTTGAACATATATCTTCAACCCCAACTACTGTAGCAGGAGTCCACTCAGAATGAGAAATATGTGGAACCAAAGGGCACCAATTAGCTGAATGCAATATGTTAAATGTAACAAGCACAAACCAAGTCAATTATGCCCAAGGAAACCCATTTTCAAATACCTACAACTATGGATGGAGGAATCACCCAAACTTCTCCTATAAAAACAATAATCATATCCAAAATTCAACACCTCCGAGACCATCAGGTTTTCAAGACCAAAGACAAAACCAACCTATGAAAGTTGTACCCCCAAAGCTGAACCTAGAGAAAATTATGGAAAATTTCATTTTGGCCCAAACCCAGCCAAACAAAGAATTACTAAACCAAAACATTCATGTAAATGAATTAATAACATAATTAGGAACTGAGGTTAACCAAATAGTCACCCATAATAAAATGATTGAAATCCAGATCTCTCAGGTAGCTCTCAAACAAGCCCCCCAAACTACGCTTGGAGGGAAATTTCCTGGACAACCTCAACCAAACCCTCGAGGACAAGCCAATGCAATTACCATACGAAGTGGTACTGCTTACGATGAACCTGTCAACATAGCATTGAATGAGTCTGAAACTTATAAGAAATGTGATGTGCCTACGAACAAAGTAGAAGAACCAGTGGAATCTGAAAAACAGAAAGATAAATATAAAGGAGAATCCATAGATAAAACTTATGTACCACCCCCGCCATACAAACTACCAATACCATATCTGCAAAGACTTAAGAAAACTAAAATTAATAACCAATA
This sequence comes from Vicia faba, assembly GCA_948472305.1. Taxonomy (NCBI): domain Eukaryota; kingdom Viridiplantae; phylum Streptophyta; class Magnoliopsida; order Fabales; family Fabaceae; genus Vicia; species Vicia faba. The sequence continues at coordinate 99,435,648 of OX451735.1, read as the reverse complement.
TCAAAAATTCGTAAAAATAATAGAGAAAATCCATGTAGAGATTCCTTTCACCGAAGTCATCACCCAAATACCATCATATGCTAAATTCCTCAAAGACATCCTAACCAACTAACGTAGGCTTGACGATCCCAAACCCTTGGAATGCAATTCTATTTCCGAAAATAAACTTGCTAAGAAAGAGAAAGACCCTGGAAACTTTTCCATACCTTGTATTTTAGGAAATCACATGGTCGACAAAGCATTCCTGGACTTAGGAGCTAGTGTGAGTTTAATGCCTCTGGAAGTTTGTGAGAGATTAAACTTAGGAGAATTACAACCTACTAAGATGTCTCTTCAATTTGCCGATAGATCTATTAAATATCCAATCGTCATAATAGAAGACGTCCCAGTTAGGATCGCAAATTACATATCCCCACTGATTTTGTTGTCATGGACATAAAAGAAGATGACGATATCCCAATCCTTTTAGGTAGACCATTCTTAACAATTGCAGGAGCCATAATAGATGACAAGAGAGGAAAGTTGACTTTTGAAGTAGGTGATTAAAAGATAGAATTGATTCTTTCAAAATTTCTTATGGCACCGGTAGTAGCAAATGCATGTTATGCCATATACATCATTGATGAATGTGTTAGGGAACTAGATCAAGAAGAATCCACAGAAACAATCAAGCTACCTTCAACCCTCATAAGGGGAGATGATAGATTTTAAAAGATGGAACCCTACATCTATGATAACCTTCACGAATGTTTAGCCCTTACTCTAGATCCTATACCATGCCCTAAGAAACCAACTTTAGAACTTAAAGAACTACCCAAGAATCTAACATATGAGTTTCTAGATGAAGCAATGAATTGTCTAGTTATAGTCAGTGCTACCTTAAACCAAGAAGAAACAAACCACCTCTTAGTTGTTTTACGAAAATATCCCTCATCTTTAGGATATAATATCTATGATCTGAAAGTTATAAGTCCATCTGTATGTATGCATCATATTTTACTTGAGGGAGATTCAAAACCCTCCGGAGAACATCAGAGAAGGATAAATCCTATAATGAATGATGTTGTTAAGAAATAAGTTCTTAAGTTTCTAGAGGCGGGTATAATTTATCAAATCTCTGATAGTAAGTGGGTGAGGCTTGAGCATGTAGTACCTAAAAAGGGAGGCATCACAGTCGTGCTAAACGAGAAAGGCGAACATGTAGCAAAGTAGATAGAAGGAGGTTGGCGTATGTGCATAGCTTACAAAAAGTTAAACAAGGCAACTAGGAAAGATCATTTTCCATTACCATTTATAGACCAAATGCTGGAACGTCTAGCTAGACATTCTTACTTTTGTTATCTAGATAGGTATTCGGGATTATTCCAAATTCCTATTCACCCTGAAGATTAAGAAAGAACAACCTTTACATGCCCTTACGAAACCTTTGCCTATAGACAAATGCTATTCAGACTCTGTAATGCTCTGGCTACTTTCCAGCGTTGCATGATGTTAATCTTCACATATTATCTTGATGGGATTATGGAAGTATTTATGGATGACTTCTCGGTATGCGGATTCAATTTTAATAACTGTCTCGCTAACCTTGAGAAAATTCTAGAGAGATGCATAGTAGTAAACCTTGTGTTAAACTGGGATATGTCTCATTTCATGGTTACCGAAGGTATAGTTTTAGGACACATAGTCTCTCAAAAAGGTATTGAAGTTTATAGAGCAAATATAGAAGTTATAGAAAACCTAAAACCACCTAAGACCATTAGGGAAGTCCGAAGTTTTCTTGGACATGTCGGTTTTTACCGACGCTTTATCAAGGACTTCTCTAAAATAACCAAACCTATAACTGGTCTTTTGATGAAAGATGTTGAATTTATCTTCGACGAAAAGTGTATTGAGGTCTTTAACCTTTTGAAATAAGCACTAATTCCAGCACATGTTATTTAACCCCCAGATTGAACCGAACCTTTTGAAATCATGTTTGATGCTAGAGATTTCATTATGGGAGTTGTTCTAGGTCAAAGAAAAGATAAGAAATTACATGCGATTCACTATGCAAGTAGAAACCTAGATTCTGCCCAACTTAATTATGCAACAACCGAAAAGGAACTCCTAGTTGTAGTTTTCGCCATCGATAAATTTTGATCCTATCTGGTAGGAGATAAAATTATAGTCTATACAGATCATGCAGCTATTCGTTGCCTATTAATCAAAAAAGATGCTAAGCATAGGTTACTTCGATGGATCCTTTTACTACAAGAGTTTGATCTAGATATTCGAGTCAAGAAAGGCACAAAAAACGTAGTTGTTGATCACCTTTCTAGGCTTGAATACCTAAAACCAGATTTAGTACCCATAGATGATGATTTAGCCTATGAAAAACAAATAGCTAAAATAGACACCATTGGAGAAGATAACCTGGATCCTTATAAGAACTCTGAGGAAGCTTTAATAGTGAGCAATGTACCTTGGTACGCTGACTTCGTTAACTACCTAGCTGCTGATATAGTACCTCCTGACTTAAACTATCAACAAAAAAAGAAGTTCTTCAATGATGTAAGAAATTTTTATTTGGACGAGCCATTTCTTTTCAAAAGAGGTATTGGCAATATTTTTCGTCGTTGTGTTCCAGAAGAAGAGGTTAGAAATATCATTGAACAATGTCACTCTACACCCTATGGAGGACATGCAAGCACTTCTAAAACATACGCTAAAATTCTCCAAGCTGGCCTCTTCTGGCCTACTATATGGCGTGATGTTCATGCATACATTTTCAGATGTGACAAATGTCAGCAAACTGGAAACATCTCAAGACGTGACGAAATGCCTTTAAGGAACATTCAGGAAGTAGAACTTTTCAATGTATGGGGTATTGATTTTATGGGGTCATTTCCATCCTCACTAGGAAATAAATATATCTTAGTAGTTGTTGATTACGTGTCTAAATGGATTGAAGCTATAGCCTCACCCACATACGACACACGAGTAGTGATAAAGCTATTTAAGAATTATATATTCCCTAGATTCAGAATACCCCGTCTTGTTATAAGCGATGATAGATCACACTTTATATCAAATATTTTTGATAAACTTTTAAGTAAATATGGAGTTAAGCATAGAGTAGCAACACCCTACCATTTGCAGACTAGTGACCAATTAGAAGTATCTAATAGGGAGATTAAACAGATCATAGAAAAAACCATTTCAATATCTAGAAAAGATTGGTCTCAAAAGCTACAAGAAGCACTATGGGCCTACATAACTGCTTTTAAAACCACGATCAGAACAACTCCTTACCAATTAGTCTATGGAAAGTCCTGTCACTTACCCTTTGAACTAGAACACAAAGCCTATTGGGCCATTAAAACCTTAAACCTAGATTATTTTACTGCTGGTGAAAAGCACATCCTAGACATTCGTAAACTAGAAGAACTCTGCCAGTCTGCCTATGAAAATGCCATAATATATAAAGAAAGAACCAAAGTTTGGCATGATAAAAGAATTGTAAAGAAATACTTCAACATAGGAGTTATTTTCTCCTTTTTAGTTCAAGGTTGCGACTTTTTCCTGACAAGTTGTGTTCAAGATGGACTGGTCCTTTTGAGGTTTTTCAAATCCTAAAATCCAGAGCAGTTGACATCAAGAACAACTCTTGTAATCTATTCACTGTCAATGGGAAGAGGTTAAAACACTACGAAGGAAGTGACATTCCCATCGACTACTCCATCCATACTCTGATCGATCCACCGGTACCTACTTCAGATATATGAGTCCTACTCGTCAAGCTAACGACATTAAACAAGCGCTGCCTGGGAGGCAACCCATGGGTTTATCTTTTCATTCCTTACATTTATTTATTTTTAAATTGAATTTTAGTTTTACTTATTTAGACTAACTTTTATAGTGTTCATGTTTTCAGGTCCCACCTCGATATCATTCCTCTTTAAACATTTTTTTCAGGATGCAAAGCTTCAACGACATGCACGTCAAATTCAAAGATGATACACAGAGACAGCGCTATGCGGTCCTTTCTCAGTGCCACATGGCACCTACCCATTTCCCAGACCAGGCTTGCATGGAAGCTTTAGGCCTCCAGGCTAGTATAAAGTTTATGTGCGGCAAGCTCCATTGGGATGGGTATGTTATTGACTTGAATATGACCTACAGAAACCTCACCCTGGAATTCCTCAGTTCAGTTGACTTTGAGCCATATGTTGGTCAGGACGACTACATCATCTTCAGATTGTTTGGGACAAAGTACTCTTTTACCCAGAAGGAGTTTGGTGATTTGCTAGGCTTCCAGACTACCCCTGATGCCATTCCTGAGCTACCTATGGGTTACTTTATGAGTAGAGATGTCGAAAAGTTCTGGAGTGATATTATAGGTGGAGGAGGCCTTGATCCTTCCACCCAACTATCCCAAATTATCCATAACGCATCTCTCAGGTATTTCTAGATGATCCTTTCCCATACTTTCCTTGGAAAGGCTGATGTTGATGTCCATGTTAGTGAGAAGGAGATCTTCTTCCTTTTCTATGCGAACCAGTCGCGTCTTGTGGCTTATGGGAACATTCTACTTTGAAATCTTAGCCTCACCGCCAAGTTCTCAGAAGGCATTATCCATGTGGAAGGAACGGTAACTCAGATTACTTCTTCCTTGGGTCTTACTAATAAGCTGCTTCACCTGACTTCCTACTGCGACTATACCATGATGGATATCGAATTCTACTTAGACCGTGGACTGATTAGGAGGGTTTCCTTCAACCTAAACTAGTTCAGGCTCTTGATCGACAATGATACCATCCATTACTTCACTTTACCTGATCCTATGATGACTAGTGTCCATGAACCTGCTAATTAGACTTATGATTTGGAGAGCCTTGGAGAGACAATTGATGAGCCTAGACCTCCTCCGGTGGCAGACTATACCCCTTCACCCAGAACCATAGTGTTTTCGAATAATCTTTTTCTACAGTGCCCAGACGTGTACACACAGCTAGCTGAGCTACGTATGGAGAATGCCAGACTTCGGCAGGAGGTTGTTGACCTTACCTTGTAGGTCCAGGTATCTGATTTGACTTACGCGACGGAGGTTGACTGCTTGTATCAAGAGATCGCAGATCTTCGTCATGAGTTAGCCCCGTCACGAGGTTCTGATCAGACCGAGGAGCCTTCAGTTCCCTGATGTTGTTGTTCTCACTTTATGCATTCCTTACTATTTTTATTTCTGTTTTCAGACATATATATATATATATATATATATATATATATATATATATATATATATATATATATATATATATATATATATATATATATATATATATGTATGTTTAGCTCTTGCATTCTCGCATTTGATTTACCTTTTATTTGTTTATGATGTACTTTGGCGATTTGCTTCTATATATACATGCATTTTATGTCATTTTATTTTATTTATTTGTTTATTTATTTATTTTATGTATTTATTTGTTATGGTCTAACAAAATATCATGCTTGTACCAACACTTTAAGTGAAACATGAAGAAATAATATCTGCACCACCAAGAAAGGAGTAAGAGGCCCAAACAAATGATAAAAAAATTTAGGCCCAGCCAAATTACACACGTGGCACTCACCACCTAGACCTAGGCGCCCGCCATAGGGTCTGGGTATCACTCGGGATAGAATGCTCCAAAACTCCATTTTTTGCCTCTTTCAACCTCTAAACCTCCATTTTTACCCATTCCAAGCCTCCATTAAAACTCACTCAAGTGCATAAATTTCACATTTACCCATCATCCCACTAACCATTCCAACTTCCGTTTTCAAAATCCTCCATTAAAATCCACTAAAACCCATTTTCTTCACCACTCTATAAATACTTATTTTCACTTTCTTTCTTCAACCTCAAAGAGCAACAATGGAGTATGATGGCTACATTCTTCGCGAAAGAAAACCCAGGGAAAGGAAACATAAGATCCTCAAGAGATTGCACAGTCGAGACATTGTCTCGACCAAGTATGTTGACAAGGACTGTATGTATACTCTAGGATTATGCCATAGTATTTTCCACATGTTAGATATTTTAGGACTGCATGATATCTTTACTAGGAAAGAGCCTACCTTTGAGAGGTTAACACAGGAATTTTTAAGTTCCTTGATCTACATTGTAAATCCTAACATTTCCAGCACAGTCATAATGGTGAAGTTTCGAATATTTAATGTTGAATATGAATACACCACCAATAAGCTAGCAGATAGGTTAGGAATACCTCATAGGGATGGCACTATTTGTGATACACCATTAGATTCTGATTGGTCGATTATGGAATTTTACTTATGGCATAGACTGTCAAATTCTACAGTTACTTCTTTTGAAGGAATTCTTGCCTCCATGATCCATAACCCGACCATTCGAGTTTTTCTCTATATGTTGGCTTGTACCATTTTTGGTCGGAAGAATTTGAACAAAGTAAATGAAAAAGAACATTGGTTTTTGCATGGGTTCCTCACAAATAGGAGGATTAATTCGGTTCCTTTTATGCTTGCTCACATGACTGTTATTCTAAAGAAATAGGGACCATTGCTTTTGGAGGTTTGATTACGTCTATTGCTAGAGCTCTGAATCTTGACACTAAGATATCTACCTTGACACCTCTACTTCTCCGCAGAATAAACTTAAAATTTCGGAAAGACATGAAATGATGCAAAGTAAGGAAAAAGGGAGGTTTTGGTCTCATGGTTCATGGAATAGTTATCCCATTTGTTCTTTTTCCATGCACTAGGCGTACTGATGTACAAGAAGAGAGGAACTTGACCTACGATTTAAATGCTTCACCTTTTACAGATCTAGTGCCTCCTAATGTTCCTTTTGGGGACGTGCACGAGACTGGAGAAGAATATGACCGACAAAACAAGTCCCCCAATCATCTTGTATCCCTACACCATGTTTCACTTGCACACATATCACCGTCTTCTTCTCACTTTCCTGCAGGTACAACTTCTGGTTTCCAATTCACCGAGGACATGTGGCGAGAGCACTAGCTCGAGAAGAACGGTGAGATAGCCTTATTTCAGCTATGCATCAGCAGATGGCCGATCGCATGGGGTTTATGCGTACATCACAGCAGCAGACCGATCTCTCTATCCTGACTATCATGGATTCCCAGGCCGCCATATCTGCTGAGAAGCAGTGTCAGCAAGTTTACTTCTAGAGACACTTTACCTTAATAGAAGCCACTCAAGGCTCTGTGCTAGGTCATTTTCGGCAGCTGCAGAGTGATAATGGTCGTCACCGCAGCAGATCCCGTCATCCTAGGCATTCAGACCAGGGAAGCGAGGGTACTAGTCGCCAGCCAAAGTCTATCCAGGTTACTCTTTTCTTATCTTATTTCGAAACATTGTAGACAATGTTCGATTTAAGTGTGGGAGGAGATTTTATTGTTTTCTTTTTCTGTATTTTTACTTTTTTCCGCTTTCTAGTTTATTTATCTTGTTTTGTTAGTTAGATTTTAATAAATTCATGTGCTTGATGAGTCATCTATGTGATGTATCTTTACTTCCCCATCTCTTTAGCCTTACAAAAAAAATTTTTGACAAAAGAAAACAATATGTTTTGAAAATATATTGTTTTTTGGGAAATCTTCCACAAAATGTTCAAAACATATTGTTAGGGAGAATTACGATCTGACCCCCCACAACTGCAATTGGGTCAAGAAAATGGGTTACACCAACTTATGTACCAGAACCCCACACTTGAGGTCAGAGTCACTAATCCGTCACTCTACTATGGGTATGTAAGGATATCAGGCTTAATGTGATTGCACCTGAATGAAAAAGGATTCGAAAGAAATGAAAAGTTAGGCCTAAGTATAATGCCATGATATGGATTAGTTTATATAGGAATGAAGTTTATGTTCGTATGCTGAAAGTGTTGTTATGATACCCTTGATTCATTCAGTTGGTACCTATCAATACATCCTGTTTTGAACTTAGAAGCCTTTTTAGCCTAAATCGTTTGCTGATGGTGTTTTTCTTTCATGAGCAATAGAGTTTTTGCTTAAGGACAAGCAAAGGTTTAAGTTTGGGAGAATTTGATAACACTAAAACACATTTCATATTTGACTCAGATTGCACATGTTTGTTAGAGTTTTTATTGTCATTTTCTTGTGTTATGCTTGTTTTTGTTTTGTTTTCATGTACTTTGATTATCTAGAGCCCCTGTTGAAGAAATGAAGAAAAACGAGCAAGAAATTAAGTTTTGAGAAAATTGTACACATGGCATCCAACATGGTGCCCACCATAGGGTATGCCATGACATGGATTGGTTTCAACTGCCTTCAACTGCCAAGTTCTCCTCGACTTCCCACCCTTGTACACATGGCGGGCGCTATAGGGGGCATGGCGGGCACCACCATTGTTAAATGGTATCCCACACAAAAGGAATTGTGGGACACCTTGGTAATTCCATGGAGTATTTTTCTTCTATAAATAGGAGGTTCTAGTTTCATTTTGTTATCATCCAAGCTTAGTTACAAACTTAGCCATATACTGTCAGATTTTGTAAGTGATAATCCCTTCACATCGAAGAGTTATCACACCATTGATAGAATTTGTAATCGAGTTTGGAGCACTTTGGTAGAAGTTAATCATGCCGCCATTTTCATTTCCAGTCGCATTTACTTCCATTTGTACCTGATTTAAAGCTTCCGATTTGGAGCAGGTTTATATTTATAAGTCTCACTTTACTTTATTTATTTCATCGCGCTCGCTTTACTTTTATTTATTTCATCGCACTCGCTTTACTTTGTTTATTTCCTTGTCTTGCACTTATTTACTTTCTTTATTACTTGTCTTTTAAAGCCTTTTTACTTTTAGAATCTACTTTAACATGATCTATTTTAACATGTTTGTTTACATTTCCATCTCTGGCTAAATTTTAAAGGTTAGAATGTAAGGATCATAGTTAAAGTGATGTTCCATATAATGTGTCTGTAGAAATACTTAAGGGTTGTTTTAGTTTTTAACACAAGTTTTCAGCACTTTCTTTTTGTTGGGTAAGATCGAAAGTCGTCCAACCTTCAGTTAAACTTGGGTAGTCTTAGTTGTTCAAAGGAAGAGAAAGCGCTTTGTTCAATTAAGTAGGAATCTTTTAACAATTTTAGAAAAACGATTTCAAAACTCTTTTCAGACGCGTTTATGGGTTTAAAGGTCTAGTCATCTTTTGGTTAGAAGTTCCAAGTCAAAATTACTTTTCAACTAAGTCAAGAAACTATATTTCTTAAAAATAGGTTTATTACCTTAACACAATCCGTGCCTTTTTATAAGTGACAATAAGAGGAACTAATTAAAGAATAAACTCAGTTCTGAATATGCGAAAGCGACAGTTCCGGTTAAATTAGTTCTTTTCATGAGTAGAAAATATTTCCCTATAAGTAGTTATATTTAGAAGAATTTGGAATATTATCAGACTGTATGAATTACAATCAAGCCTGTTGCTTTTATATGAATTTATATCTTCGTACTTTAGTTTCACTGTGTACTTATAAACCCCTGAATTGTTTTACCTTAGATAAACATCGTAACAATAGAAATTGATAGATTGACGTTTGGTCTCTGTGGGATTGATAATATTTTATATTACTCTGACGCATTTCGTATACTTGCAAAAATACCGCATCAGTTATCCGCAACATTTGCGATAAAACGCAAAAATAAGTCAGTACTCCCACCATATTACAATACGCATAAGTCATTGGGAACCATCACAATCAGAATAAACTAAAACATAGAGTACCAAGGGAGAACAAAACTCTATTTTTACACCTAATGTTCAACATAGAGGAAGAGGATTTAACAATATCTATGAACACATTTGTAGGAGTGGTAGAGAATCCAGAATGATGTATAACATAAAATAAGCATTCAACACATATGTATACTTTCCAATTAAATTTGTTGCGCTAGGTGCAAACCTATTCCTATTAGAGAAAGATAGATGGGTGAACTAGATACCTTAGGGGTGTAAGTCAGAGATTAGATAGGACATTGGTTCACTGAAATTACACAATCATGGCCTAAGGATGTTGTTAACGAAATAGTGACCTAGATTTTGATGTTATGGCATACCCTGTCATGTAAGGAATCCAAAATATTTTGAATTCATAACATCTCAAGTTGGTGAGTATCTCTGCAAAGATGAAGAATGAAGTAAACAATCAGAAATGGATGTTGCTAGGATGGTGGTGAGAATAAAATATAACCTAGTTCTTAATGAAACATTCAACATAGGGATAAATAATGAAGTGTTTAAGATCAAGATAGTTGAGGATTCTTAGGACCCGATGATGATAGTAATGCCAGAAAAAAATAGAAAATGGAGGAGACCATGGGGAATTAGAATTCTTATAAGAATCAGAGTATGATTTAGAAAATGGGATGGGGACAAAGAAGAGTTTGGTGCATAAGGTTCAATTGTCAAATGTTCCCTATGAAAAACTAATGAATAAAAATAAGGAAAAGATGTAAATGATTAAAAAGTTATTGTTGTTTTCAAAGAAAAGAAAGAATTTTAGCACAAAGGGGAGTTTTGAGAAAAGTCAACTGCTATGCGATCCGGTCACTCCACAGATGGAAATCAGGACAAGGTGATAAGTGAAAATTGTAGCTATTTTTGTATATACTTTTTGTTTCACTTATCGAAACTTTGTTGTTAATATCGGTTGAATAAACCTGACTTTTGTGTAAATACGTTTAGTTTATGTATATGTGCATTTTCGTATACATAGTGTATCGTTTGATACTTTTGTATTTATTTTGTAGGAATTTATGTGTTATTGGAGCATTTAGAATAAAGTTTAATTGGATATCCAAGTTTTTCATTTGATCCATAAAGGAATAAGTCAAAAGAAGAAAATCCACTGCAAGTTATGCAAAGAAAGTAACAAAAGTTGTTGTTCTGGTGTGCAGCATCGAGTGATGCACTTGGGATCAGGGAGATGAGCTTGCGCTTCTACATTTCCGGGCGTGCATGGATTGAGTAGTTTTGTTCAATTTTCTATAAGTTCCTGCCTTTCTTCAATTCTGTGTCGCCGAGCAATAAATAAAGGACCTGTGTCGGGCAATTATTTTGGGCGTCGGGCGACGGTGTCAGGAAAGATTTTTGTATATATTTCATTTTCATTTAATTTGTTAGAGTATGGTTTTGGGGGTTGGTTTTTGTTATCCTAACTCCATTAACCTCATTTTTAATTAGTATTAGCTTTGAAAATAACTATGAAGCTTGCACACTGATGATCCGAGGGGGATTTCCCATCGATCAGCGCTGACAAACTGAGAGATTTGTGGTTCATTTCACTTCTTCTTTGTGTATTCTTTATATGTTAAATTTATATATGTATTTACTTTTATCTAATGTATATTTGTCGCTCATGATGTTATATAAAACTTGCTTTACAAATCTTTGTCGATTATTGTCCTGAATTTTGGCTCAGTGCTTGGGGTTTCCGTTATTATAGACATATACTGCTCGAATTCTTATCTAGGATGATTATCTAATAGTTTCTATATTTTAGATATATATTTAGAACTATTATTCACTTGGGTGTTTGTGCTTGATGCCTCTGTGTTGGTTGTGTTATGCTGAGAGATCGTTATCGTGAGTAACACAGTTGTCTTCTGTGTTATTGAGGTTGGTTGAGAGGTCGCCTCCGAGATGATACAATGAGTCTCTCTACTTTGGGTTAGAAATGACTTAGGGTGTGAGTGGTATGTGATGAAATTTATGAGTATTGTGGGTTGAGTATAACTGGTCGATAGGTTTAAGTTTGCGAGGAGTGGATTATATGCATGCCTGCTAAGTTTACCCTATGAAGAATGAACTTATTTCCCGTTAATAACTTTTAATTCCCGCACCTTACACTTTAAATCCATTCAAATCCAAACTCATAAACGCGAGAAATTGTCAAACAAAAATTCTGTAGCACTAATCCCAGTGGAGACAATATGATATATCCTATTAAAAATACTTACTTTTGCTTGTCGTTTTACCGCTTCAGCAAAATGGCGTCGTTGCCGGATATTGGTGTTTTTTTTAATCGCATCGCGATAGTTTTTTTTTTTGAGTTTTGTAGATATTGTAGATATTGTCAATCTTCACTTATTTATATTGATACTTGTGAATTTTGTATAAAGTATACTTATTTTATTTCACGTTTTCCAAAAGTGTGGTTAGGTGTATAGCTCTGGTTAGAGCTCCAAGGGACAAAAGAAAAGGCGGGAGAGAAAGCATTAGATCCTTTCAAAGCAAGTGAAATGGTTGTAAATAACAGGCGTCGAGCTTACGATGTAAAACAAACATGTTTTATTGTTTTTCGTTGTATTAGTTTAAGTAGTGTGATGATTATTGTTTAAACTAGTTGAAATTGGACTTGTTCTAAAATCTCAAATCTTCACTTTTCAAATTGTTAATTCACTTTTGCACGACTTTTTTACGAGCTCGCTTTTATTAACTTGAGGAAATTTGTATGTGTGTAATTCTGTTTTTCATATTCTTTTGTTGTTGTTGGGGCTCAATTTTGGTCCAGTAACCTGAAGAATTTCGAGTTGATTTTCCAAATTTGAGTGTTTCAACTTGCGGATGTATGGCAGAGATAGTTTTCAAAGTTGGTACACTCCAGGTACTCATTTATCGCTTTCTACAGGGTAACATGTTTAGGAAACTTTTCATTTGTATAATTTCCATGCCATTCATTCTTTTTGCATTACTTGATCATGACATAAATCACGGTAGTTCCTTTTTTACACCAAATGTGAGGAAGCTTTCCATTGTTCATATATTTTGGAGGCTGCAATTCTTATTTTAAATGGATTTCATTATGTTTAATCTTTTGTTTATGCTCAATGTATGAAACCATGAAAATGATCTAGGCATTTTGATTGATTTTGAGCACAACTACCTAGCTAAATAGTAAATTCATCTTGTGAGTGTGTGAACTTTTGTTAACCCCTTTTGAGCCCTTTTTGTCAATGTCCATGTTATTTTTGAACTTAATACTTGTCTATGAGTGTTTAGTTTTCCTTTTTGAATGGATGTTGATTCTTTGTTTTCTTGAACCATCACTTATGATTTTTAGTTGAAGTTTTACCTTGCCTTAGAAAGTTGGGAGTATTCATTTTAATGTTGGTTGAATTCAAGTTGGAGACATAATTGTTTGTTTTCTCTTGTGTGTATTACTATGTGGTTGTGACAAAGAAAAGAAAAAGAAAGAAAAAAAGTGAAAAGGAAAGATTAGAAAAATAAAAGAAAATTTTGAAAAAGCTTTGAAAAAAGAAAAACAAAAAAGAGTATGGAATAATGTTCTGTTAATAAGTATGTGATTAGTGTGAAAATTTGGGATGAAGAAGAAGTTCGATTGGAATTTTATGTTTGAAACTTTGAGAGTTGATCACTCCCTTAGGTTAGGCAAATTTTTGTTTCTATTAGCTTTAGGACTTATCTCTTGTTTGTTAACCAAGCCACATTATAACCTTTAAAAGCCCTTGTGATTCTTTCTTTTTTATTTTCAATGTGAATTTTTGGATGAGTGCATAATTTAGTCTTTTATTTACAAGATTGTTAGATGGGTGTCTATGTTCCTCTCCTTTGTGTGTTCTTCATCTATCGATGAATTTTTACTAGGTGTGATTGATGATTGAACTTATTTTGATTTACATTGTTTAGTATGATTGTTGTACTGAGGATTTGTTTCATTTTCATGTTGTCATTATAGTATAGTGGTAATTTTTGCCTTGCATGTGCATTTCCGTTTAAAGCAAACATTTTTTTTTTCATTTTTCAAACTTGTTGATTCATGATTCTTTGGTTGATCATTTTTTCTTCTTTGAGTTTATTTGACTTTGTTTGAGGACAAACAATATTTCAAGTTGGGGAGAGTTTGATAAGTGCATATTGTAACTATTTTTGTATATACTTTTTGTTGCACTTATCAAATCTTTCTTTTTAATATCGGTTGAATAAACTCGACTTTTGTGTAAATACGTTTGGTGTATGTATATGTGTATTTCTGTGTACATAGTATATTGTTTGATAGCTTTGTATCTATTTTGTAGGCATTTATGTGTTATTGAAGCATTGAGAATAAAGTCCAATTGGACTCCAAGATGCGCATTTGATTAATAAAGGAATAAGGAAAAAGAAAAAACTCCAATGCAAGTTGTGCAGAGAAAGCAACAAAAGTTTTTGTTCTGGTGTGCAGTGTCAGGCGATGCACTTAGGCGTAGGGCGATGAGCTTGCACTTCTGTGTCGTCGGGTGAGTGTGGAACGAGAGATTTTGTTCAACTTTTCAGAAGTTTCTACCTTGCTTTGTTGTTGTGTCGTCAGACGAGGAATAAAGGTCTTCATCGGGTGAAGCTTTCTGTTGCCAGACGATCGAAGATATTTGTTACCAGTTGCGTGTGTGGCACAAGCGTTATATAAAACTTGATTTACAAATCTTTGTCGATTATTGTCCTGGATTTTTGCTTTGTGCTTGGGGTTTGGATTATTATACATATAAACTGCTCGAATTCTTATCTAGGATGATTATCTAATAGTGTCTAGATTCCAGAGACTGATTTAGAACTATTCTTCACTTTGGTGCATGTGCTTAATGTCTTTGTGTTGGTTTTGTGGTGCTGAGAGATCGTCAACATGAGTAACACGGTTGTCTTCTGTGTTATTGAGGTTGGTTGAGAGGTCGCCTCCGAGATGATACAGTGGGTCTCTCTACCGTGGGTTAGAAATGACTTAGGATGTGAGCCGCACGTGATGACATTGATGAGTATTGTGGGTTGAGTATAACTAGTTGATAGGTTTAAGTTTGTGAGGAGTAGATTATATGCATGCGTAATAAGTTTACCCTGTGAAGAATGAATTTATTTTCTGTTAATAACTTTTAATTCCCGCACCTTACATTTTAAACTCATTCAAACCCAACTCATAAATGCGAGAAATTGTAAAACGACAATTCAGTATCTGATATCTATACAGACAATATTGTTAAATTGTAATTCATAGATGTCAAAAGAAGATTTGATTTGTTTAGATTTAAATAGATTTGAATTTAAATCTAGATTAGATTTGATTTAGTAAAGAGATATTTTGGGCTTGGGTTTAGCTTAGGGAGCAAGCTAACCTAAATCTATAAATAAGAGGGAGTAACCCTTATTTTTGTATTCAAGTCATTGAACTCATTCACAGTATTTTGCAGTTGCAAAGTGAATTAATAAAGTTTCCACAGTTTGTGGGCAGAATAGAAATTCTGCAGAAATATCTCCATTGTTCTTTTATTTGTTTGTTTCATAACTTATCATCAGTGGCGGTCGAAATTCATCATAGTGTATTGGTGGATTTCCAACATCTGGTATCAAGAGCTTGTGTTTCGATTCAAGGGAAGTATCAATCAAGAACGATTGAAGAATTCAAGATGACAAGTTATGGGAATGCAAACTATCCAGCAACACTGCCAATTCTGAAAGTTGACAACTATGAGAATTGGTGCAAGCAGATGAAAGTCCTATTAAGGTGTCAAGGCCTTTGGGACCTTGTAAAAGATGGAGTCGAAGCGCTTGGCGAAAACGCTTCAGAAGAAGAAAAGAAGAAATATACAGAATCTGAGAAACAGAGTTATAAAGCATTGTTTATAATTCACCAATGTGTCAGCCCAGACAACTTCGAAAAGATTAGTGATTCAGAATCTGCAAAAGAAGCTTGGGAGATCCTGGAGAAATCTTTTGGAGGCGCTGAGAAGGTGAAAGAAGTGAGGTTACAAACTCACAAAAGGACCTATGAACTGCTTCAGATGGAAGACAGTGAAAACATATCTGATTTCTTCACTAGAGTTACAAAACTAGTGAATCAAATCAAGACATGTGGAGAAACATTAACAACAAGAGCTGTTGTTTCGAAGATCTTGAGATCCTTAGCTCCTAAGTTCGACCACATAGTGGTGGCGATCGAAGAAGGGAAAGACTTGTCGAAATTGACAAAGGAAGAGCTTCAAGGGACGCTCGAATCTCATGAACAAAGAATGAACGAAAGAGCTGCAGGAAAATCGAAGAGTGGTGTAGCCTTGCAGGCACATTCAGCAAAAGAAACCAAAGGCAAAGGAAAGTATTTCGACAGAAGTAGAGGTGGCTACAACAAATCGAATGGTAGAGGAAACCAAATCGAAGGAGACGTGTCGAATCAAAGAAGACCACACCACGACAACCAAAGAGGTGGTGCTGCAAACAGAGGAAGAGGTGGTGGTCGAAAACCTGATAAGAGTCACATTCAATGTTACAATTGTCAGAAGTATGGTCACTATTCGAGTGATTGTCCAGAAAAACGAAAGAATCAAGAAAGTGATGCAAAGCTGGCAAAACATGAAGAAGAAGAAGAGATGATGTTGATGGTCACAACAAGAGATGAAGACAGATTCAAGGACCAATGGTACTTGGATTCAGGATGTTCATCACATATGTCTGGAAGGAAAGACTGGTTCGTCAACATAAAACCCTTAACGAAAAATTTGGTAAAATTTGCAAATGACAACACCCTAGCAGCTGAAGGTATTGGTGATGTTATGATCATAAGGAAAGATGGCAAGAAGTCAGTAATTTCGAATGTATTGTACATACCAGGCATGAAGAGCAATTTGCTCAGTATAGGGCAGTTGGTCGAAAAAAATTATAAAGTGTCAATCGAAGATAAGCTGATGAGAGTCGTTGATGCAAATGGGAGATTAATCTTGAAGGCTCCTATGTCTCAGAATCGAACCTTCAAGATTGAACTAAATGTGATGGAGCACACGTGCCTTTCGACTGCAGCTAGCAGAGATGAATGGATATGGCATTATAGACTTGGTCATCTCAACTTCAGAGACATCAGAGATTTGAAGAGAAGAAATATGGTTTCAGGATTGCCTGAAATTGACATTCCAAACGAAGTATGTGAAGAATGTGTGCAGGCGAAGCAACACAAGAACAACTTCAGCAAGGATGCAGGAAGCAGATCGAAGGCTAATCTCGAAGTCATATACTCTGATGTATGTGGACCAATTCAGGTGGATTCGATGGGAGGTAAAAAATACTTTGTTACATTCATAGATGATTTCAGTCGAAAGCTATGGACTTACCTGATCAAGAAGAAAAGTGAAGTGTTCGAAGTATTTATCAAGTTCAAGTCCATGGTCGAAAGACAAAGCGGTCGAAAGCTCAAAGTTTTGAGAATTGATGGTGGAGGAGAATATGTGTCGAAAGACTTCGACAGATTATGTGAAAAAGAAGGGATTGTGCATGAGGTGGTGCCACCCTATACTCCACAGCAAAATGGAATTGCAGAAAGGAAAAATCGAACCATCATGAATATGGTGAGAAGTATGTTGAAAGGCAAGAATTTACCTAAAGAGTTCTGGGGTGAAGCTGTTTCGACTGCAACATACATTTTAAACAGAAGTCCTACAAAGAAGCTAGAAGGAATTACTCCAGAAGAATGTTGGTCTGGTGTGAAGCCTAGCTTAAGCCATCTGAAGGTATTTGGATCTATTGCACATAGACATGTGCCAGATCAGTTGAGAAAGAAACTTGATGACAAGTCAAGTCAAATGATCCTAGTTGGATATCATTCGACAGGAGGCTACAAGTTGTTCGATCCAGAGAACAAGAAGATTGTGATCAGCAGGGACGTGATCATAGATGAGTTCAAAGAATGGGATTGGACTGCAAATGTCAAGAAAGATTCAGTGGGAATCTTATTCGAAGAGCCAGAAACTCAAGTCGAAAGAGAAGTTCGACAAGAGGAGCCAGCAGATATACCCAGTACAAGCAGACCTCAAAGAACAAGACGCATGCCTGCAAGATTGCAAGATTGTGTGATTACATCAGATGATGTAATAGATGATGAAGGTGAGCTGGTACATTATGCTTTCTATGCAGATGTCGAACCTGTTAATGCAACTGAAGCATTAAAGGATTCGAAGTGGGTGAAAGCAATGAACGAAGAAGTAAAGTCTATCGAAGACAACAACACTTGGTCACTTGTTGAATTGCCTCAAGGCAAGAAGGCAATTGATGTAACATCTGGTATCAGAGCAGAACCAAGACTGCAACTCAACTTCGACACCTGCAGAACCAAGACTGCAACTGTCGAAAGATGCAGATGAAGATGATGTTGATCCAACCCAATACAGAAGACTTATTGGATCATTGAGATACCTTTGTCATACAAGGCCTGACTTAGCATACAGTGTAGGTATGGTAAGTAGATTCATGCAGAAGCCAAAGGTATCACATCTAGCAGCTGTGAAGAGGATACTAAGGTATCTCAAAGGAACTTTCGATTATGGCATTCTGTTTCCTGCAGTTGATAAAGGAAAAGAATGCAAGTTAGTGGGATACACTGATTCGAGTTGGTGTAGTGATGCTGAAGATCGAAAGTCAACAGCAGGATATGTGTTTATGCTAGGTGGTGCAACAATTGCTTGGAGTTCGAGAAAAGAACCAGTAGTAGCATTATCATCATGCGAAGCAGAATACATAGCTGCTTCTCTTTGTGCATGCCAAGCAACCTGGATGGTGAACTTGGTCGAAGAGATAACAGGGAAAAATCATGGAGCAATTACCATGAAGATAGACAACATGTCAGCTATCAACCTGGCGAAGAACCCAATAGCACATGGTCGAAGTAAGCACATCGAAATGAGGTTCCATTATCTTCGAGAGCAGGTAGCAGATGGGAAGATGAATTTGGAACACTGCAGAACTGAGAATCAGATTGCAGACATCATGACGAAGGGAGTGCAAGTCGAAGTATTCAGAAAGCTAAGGGCCATGATGAACATAGACAGTTTAGACACAATGAATTAGGTGGTGTGTTAAATTGTAATTCATAGATGTCAAAAGAAGATTTGATTTGTTTAGATTTAAATAGATTTGAATTTAAATCTAGATTAGATTTGATTTAGTAAAGAGATATTTTGGGTTTGGGTTTAGCTTAGGGAGCAAGTTAACCTAAATCTATAAATAAGAGGGAGTAACCCTTATTTTTGTATTCAAGTCATTGAACTCATTCACAGTATTTTGCAGTTGCAAAGTGAATTAATAAAGTTTCCACAGTTTGTGGGTAGAATAGAAATTCTGCAGAAATATCTCCATTGTTCTTTTATTTGTTTGTTTCATAACTTATCATCAGTGGCGGTCGAAATTCATCATAGTGTATTGGTGGATTTCCAACAAATATGATATACGCTATTAAAAATACTTACTTTTGCTTACCGTTTTACCGTTTCAGCAAAAGGAAAAAGGATTTGACAAATACCAAGAGCTAAAAATATGTCGAAATGGGTCTGAATGAAAAAATCGTGCATTAAGAGAAAACTATTGTAAATACCGTGTGTAGGAGAGGAAGGGGACATGTGGGAAACACATCAAACAACCAAATAGAAGCAGTGGACTCAAATATTAGAAAAATTGGACAAAAATAAAAAGAAAGACAGAGATCACAAAAAGTGGATCTCGGTGCGCCAAAACAAAAGTAAAGGCCAGAACTAGGATTTACTTAAATTCAAACAAATAATATTTCAAATCCAAGAGGAAAATGTATCATAAGAAGTCTTATAAGATGAAATTGAAAATTCATATTTTGCATTGTTCCTTCCACCCAAACCAAATGAAAAGAGGGAAAATGTGGTCCCGTCTAAAATACTCAATCACCCTCATATTTGAAGAAGTTTTCGGACCGGTATTCAGGAGGATCTATTTTATGTTGTGCATCTACAATATACTCATATGTAGTCCAAGGAAATATGTGTTTCTAGGCAAATATTGAGAAAGATGTGGAAGGTAAAGTAAGGATGGCAATCACAACGATGCACCTAGCGTGCAGGGAGAAAGATGAAGTCTATGAGGAATCTATTCATGGAATGGAGTCAAGACAACAAGAAGGAAATAAATGGAGGGAGGAGTCAAACAATAATAAATAATGAATATCATGTCATACAATATAAGATGGGGGATGGTAATTCATTAAAAGGAAGAGGATTCAACAAACCATGCAGAAGCGTAAATGAGATATGTGTTCATTCAGGAGGCTAAAATTCAAATCATGAATTATGACATAGCAACTAGCATGTGGGGAAACAAATATGTAAATTGGTTTGAAAAAGGCTCTCAATGAATGTTATGGGAATGATGATTTTATGGATAATAGGCACAATCTCATAAACTTGAAAGGAAAATAGGTAAAATGTGAGTTTCACAAGAAGGAAAAACTACTAAAGGCTATAACTGCACCATTTTTATAACTTATACCAAAGCATGACAATCCATAAAAGTTAGGAGAATACTAAACTATGTGTTTGGTGGGAATTATGTGCAAAATTATATTTAAGCTACCAGTATCAGGGATCAATAAGGTAATAGGCCATATTGAATCAAAGTGTCAAACTGCATTTGTATCTGAGAGGAAAATTCTTGATGGAGTTGTGGTGGTAAATTAAATCATTGATATGGCCAAGATGGATTAGAAGGAATGTCTTATCCTGAAGGTAGGATTTGATAAATCCTATGATAATGTCAACTGGAATTACATAGGATACATGCTAAGAACAATAGATTTTGGAGATAAATGGATGATATGATGAAGGCTTGTATTTTTAATAATAGCTTGTTTGTGTTAGTCAATGGCTGTCCAACTAAGGACTTTAAAGTAAGCAAAGGTCTAAGAGATGGTGATCCACTGTCATCTTTCCTATTCTCGATTGCAATAGAGGGTTGGATAGGTATGATAAAAAAAAGTAGTAAGTTTGGAAGAATTCAAGGGATTCAAAGATAACAATCAAGTGGAGCATCAAATTTTGCAATTTGCAGTTGATACTAAAATAGTAGGAGAAGGCTCGTGGCAAAATCTTGTAAGTATAGAGTGCAATGTAAGTGATGATTCTTATATTCTTAGTTTTTTGAAAATATGTTGATGAAATTATAAAGTAAAGTGCAGAATTTAAATGAAGAAAAAAAAGAATACAAAGATATAAACTATTTCCTCTTATCAACCAAAGGTTTATCTAGTCCCCTTACACCTTCTAAGAGATTTTAACTATTGTTAGATATTTGTAAAAGTATCACACCAAGACTTCTCTTACAATATTATAACAACAAAAAAGAAGCATATCATTTCCTTGATTTCACAAAAACACCAACAACTATGGTGGACTTTGAATCACCCAAATTCAAAGGACCTTTTTCAAAAATCACCAACGCGATGATGATTATTGTAACACCCCAATTTTCTTTATTAACTATTTTATTATTTAATTGCCATGATAATTATTATTTGATTGATAATTTTTTAATTATTTGATTTTGTGTGATTATGTGAATTATTGATTTAATTGGAATAAGTGTGTATTATATGTTATTGGGTTATTGAGTGTGAGATTAGCAAAATACACATTTGGGCCTTATGTTACATTAGAGTGGGTGAGTGAAGTTAAACACATTTAGAGTTAGTAAGAATTGAACAAAATAAGGAAAATATAGAATTAGAAATAGAAAGTGAAGAAAACAAGAGAAGAGAAGAAAGAAGAAAAAAGAGAAGAGAAGAGGATAGAATCCTAGAGTATCTACATTGAAGGTAAGAGTGAGTATTCATTGATTTAGGGGAGTATGTAATAGTATGTGATGGGTAGTAACATGAAATTAAGAATTTCTTCTTCAATTTCTAAATTTTAACATGTTGGGGTTTGAATGTGAAATCATGAAATTGATGTTGGAAATCATGTTTTGATGTTTGTATTTGATGTTATATGTTAGATATAGGTTAAAATACATTTAATTTATGAAACATATGTGTTTGAATGAGATTTGGATGAATAAATTCATAGAAGGCAGATGTTGTCCGAAGTAGAATTTTTCTACATTTTGCAGAGGCTGCTTAGCGCGCATGGGGCCACTTAGCACGATCTGGAATGAAAAACTTTATAATTTCTGAAACTATTATGGATTATGGATGTATATGATTTATAATGAATTTTGTGGAATTTAATTATGTGTTTTTGCATTGGTTTTGATGCACTTTTCGATGGAAATATGATACTTAATTTTGTGTATGAGAATGATGTGAATTGATGATGAATGTGAATTGATGATGAATGTGAATGACATGATTAGAATCTATTTGCTACATGTTATAATGATGTGTTGATGTGATTAATGCTATGATAATGCATTATGTGTGATTGATGACATGAAATATGTATGTTGTGCAATTTGGTGAAGATAATTCAAATGTGTTGAATTATGTGAAATATGCTTGTATGATTAAGATATGGAAATGGTCTTAATTGTATATTTATGTTGAGATTGCACATGCATCATTTGTGTAAAGAGGCAATGTTTGGTAATTCCATGGGAATTATTAACTTGTCCCAAAGCTGGAGATGAGAGTTTAAAAGCTTAGAGAACGAGTTTTTTGGTGGTTATCTGTCTTGGAGATGTCGACCCGGTAGGACCAGTAAGGATAACAGTCGGTACCACATATATATTAAATTGATTTGCATTGAAGTCACATGTGTCGATGTGAATGTTAAATTGGTGTGCAATATGTGTTATTGGTGTGAATGTTACATTTGTGGTATTTGTGATTGATTATCTTTGAATCTTGAATCATTGAGCAATGTTGTATATGAAATCATATGAATTATGTTGAAGTATGTTGAATACATGATTATGTGAAGTGTGATGAATTCAATTGATGTAAGTTTTTTATGCCTTACTTATTATTATATATTTCGGTAATGATATGAATTCTTACCATTTTGTTGAAATGATATTTTATACGACATCGCTCAGGTACTGAAGATAGTGGTGGTGCTCCTAGCGAGGATTAATCGGGGGAGCTAGTTTTCTGTTTACCTTTATTTAGGTAGTGAGTCATGCTTTGGTCATGTAATACGGGAACATTTGGATTTATGTTATATTGTTATATTGTTATATTCGTGTTTGTTTTGAGAGATGTTTGTTATACTCTTTGGATTTTTATGTTGTATTGAGATTATGTCATGATGGCCTTTAATGCCTAATATTTTATGATATGATTGTCAATATGGGATTTCAATAATTATTATATTTTTGAAATGATAATTATTCTGCTGCGAGATGCATATGTGTTAGTGTATGGAACATGATTTTTTAAATGAATATTATAAGCATGACCAGTGTATTGTGTTGTTATTCTAGAGTAAATGTGACGCCCTCATTTGATATGCATGCTAATTTACTCTGATTATGCCATATTATTTGTGCGGGTTTTAGGGGGTGTTACATTAGTGGTATCAGAGTATGGTCGGTCATTTGGCTAGGTTATTAATGTGTTTATTTTCTTTTTGTATTCTATATTTGTCGTATACACAATCGGTATTGTTTATCTGATAAGTGTTGTTGGTTGTTTGGAATCTCAGGATGATGGTTGCAGGAAGGAATGGTTATGCTATTGTTGAGGCATTGACAATGTTGGCCAGTGCGATTAGGTAATAGTCGCACGTCAATGCTGGCAACAGAGATGATGATGAATTCTATGCTTTGGGGAAGTTCCAGAGGAACGATCCTCCAATCTTTAAAGGATCTCATGAACCTGATAAGACACAAATTTGGCTGAAAGTGATTAAGAAGATATTTCGGATCATAAATTGTTCGGATGCGCAGAAGGTGCAGTTTGGCACCCATATGTTTGAGAAGAAAGCTAAGGATTGGTGGAACAACACTGTTTAGAAATTTGATGAAGATGGGATTAAGGTCACTTGGGAACTTTTAAGAGATGCATTTCAAGAGAAGTATTTTCCAGAGGATGTGCGTGGGAAGAAGGAGATTAAATTTCTTGAGCTGAAGCATGGTAATGGAATGGTGACTGAGCATGCTGCAAAGTTTGAGGAGTTAATTAAGTTTTGTCCTCATTACAACACTGCTAATGATGAGAGATCTAAGTGTCTTAAGTTTATAAATGGTTTGAGGCCCGAGATCAAGAAGGTTATGGGTTATCAGCAGATTACACGATTTTCGGAGCTGGTTAACAAGAATATGATCTACAATGAGGATAGTTGATATAGTGCTGCTTACTATAAGGTGTTGCATGATAAGAAGGGAAAAGGGAAATTCAGAGGAAAGTCGTATGTGACTCTTGCTGGTAAAGAGAAATAAAAAGATGGCGATGACAAGAAGTTGAGTGGGCGAGTAGCTTCTACTCCGATTAGGTGCTTCAAGTGTGGTGTCGAAGGACATCGTATTTCTGATTGTACAAGTCCTGACATGAAGTGTTTCAAGTGTGTCAAGCTAAGTCACAAGTATAATGATTACAGAGGAGGTACGAGTGTGACTTCCTACAACTGTGGTGAGCAAGGTCACATTATTTCCATGTGTGACAAGTTGAAGAATAACCAAGCTAGAGGGAAAGTGTTTGCTCTATCTAGTTTTGAGACTACTACTGAAGATTGACTAATCTAAGGTGCGTGCTTTATTAATGGTACACCTTTGATTGCTATTATTGATACTGGTGCGACACATTATTTCATTTCATTGGATTGTATTAAGAGATTGAATCTTGAGTTATGTGATATGAATAGAAATATGGTTATTTACACTTCTGCTATGGGTTCAACGACTACTTCATATGTGTGTTTGAATTGTCTGTTGAGTATTTTTGGTAAAGACTTTGGAGTTGATTTAGTGTGTCTTCCGTTAGATCAACTTGATGTTATTATTGGGATAAACTAGTTGGAATTTAATCTAGTTTATATCAATTGTTTTGACAATATGGTTATCTTTCTTCATTCTAGTTTGGAAGGGATTTGTTTATGTCTGCCAAGAAAGTGAATGATTCTGTGTGGGATGGTGTAGCGGTAGAAATGTTTAAGACTAAGCCATTAGATTGACTAGAATTGTACAAATCAAAATAAAATTGCCACCGCACTTTATTGTTTCCAAAGGAATGGGAAAAGAGTGAACAACCCAAAAAAGGGAGAAAGATTCAACGTAAGGGGGTTGGTTATGCAAAGGGAAGGTATTAACACCCTAAACATCTAGGGTACTCCGCAAGAACCTCTTTGTAAAATCTGTATATTTTGGCTATAAAAATATTGTATAAAAATAGATGGTGGAGGTGAGAAAAGAAATATTTTTTATGATTTTTGCACCCGCCGTTATTGAGAACCTTTAGTGCCTACGTAACACCTTCTGTGCAATAGGGGGTCAGGATACCGTAGTTCCTCTTTAAAAATTTCAAAATGCAAATGTGTTGGTTAATTTTATGAGATGAGACATCATCGTCATTGTCCGTGTGAAAAACATACTTACTACCCACAATCATGAGAAAGGAGAATTTGCATCATATCAAAGTGGAGGATATGACTTGGATTTTAAAATAAAAAATGCCTCACTTAACACCCAAGTGGAAAAATATATCTCTTCACTATATATTGTAGAAGTATAGTTGTTTTCATCACTACAAGGATTGACAAGAGTCTAATCTTTTGAGAAAGGTTCAAAAATAAGAAAGCCAAAGTGGCAAAATGATTTGGAATGAGCTTGATTGACTTTTAGTCTTCTCACAAAAAATGATGTAAAAATAATATTAAGTTGATTAAAGTTTAGTCTAAGTTTATTATGAAAGTGGTTCAAGTTTTAAACCAAGAAGGATTTTCAAAAATAGGAAGAAGATTTTTGAAATTGAAGAAGATGGGAGGAGAAGAAGAGACTATCCTAATGCATAAGGTAAAAGTTAGGGATAGGAACCATCTAATCAACATGAAGCCAATACTTGACACTATCAGCCAAGATAGAATTCCCGTTCTTTGGATTGAAACCAAACAAGCAATGATACTAGACCTCTTGAAAGAACCAAACTTCAAGTGTATTAAGTCTTCACAAAAATTGGGCAGAGTAACGGTTATATACGGGTGAATTCTAGATTACAAACAAAGAGTGTAATCACAATAACATGCACACAAAACAAACAAACGACCCAATGCCTTGAGGTACACCTCAAGAGCTCCAGACAAAATAATCAGATAAGGTCACAAGGTCTCCAATCATAGGCTAAGGTTTCTAATCCTAAGTCCAAAAAGTCCAAAGCTCCATAATGCCAAGGATAGTAACCAAATAGTCCAAGTATCATTAAAGATTTTTAGGGTTTATGTTGATTATTAGGTGTCTTGAAAAAGAAAAGTAAAGCTCAAGTTAGCAAAAATAAAAATGACAAGAAAGTAAATACTCAAATGAGCAAAGAAGAAAATGGCATGAAATGTAAATGCTAAAATTAAATGGTGCATAAAAATAAAAGGGCATATAATAAAAATACAAGATTAAGTCAATTATTAGTGATTAGTGGTTAGTTGGATGATCATCTTGAAACTTGAATTTAGAACTTATTAGAGGATTGGTAGAACCAAAGCCTCCACATAACAAGTTGCATTTTTATTTTTGTCCTGTATATCATCCATTTGGAATCCTCGTGAATACCATTTAATGATCAATGATGTTTAAGTGATCCGCGTTGATCAAAGGTGTTGTAGATCCATTAGAGGATTGGTAGAACCAAATCCTCCACATAATGAATCTCAAGTTTATTGGATCAAAGAGATCAAATTAACATACACGGGCTTGCAAACATAAGTTTGGGCCACGAATGATCATTTATTCGAATCGGAACAAAATTTAGCGCTATGTTAAGCAATCATAAGTGGACTTATATATAAGTCACACCTATTTTGAGGTCGGTCAATAGCAATCTATGAACCATTTGTTTTGAGACATGATATAGACATCATGCTCCAATAACACTTAGTGCAATAAGAAAGGGATGAGATGAAGAGGGGTAGGAGAGAAAATACAAACCACTTTTGAATTAAATTTAATCAAACTATTATTAAAATCATTCATCCATTTTTGTGGAGTTAGACTCAACACCATGGATCCAATGATGTTAATAAAGTTCATGATTAAAAATTTAACCCAAGATCAGCCAGAAAATAGCCACAAAATAATATTATATTTAATATATACAAAAAAAGGTTTTTTTTTAAAATGTTTTAAAATAGAAATAAAAGAGAAAAATATCAACTATGTTCAAATTAATCAAAAAATAAAAAGTAAGACCATAGAAAAATCAGAAAAGGACTCAAATGATTTTATAATTTTTTTTTGGGAAATTTTTTAAAGTCAGAATCTATTTTTAAAATTAAAAGAAATGAGTAAAATAAACAAAAAATGATAAAAAAAATACCAAAGTCAGAAATAAAAAATAAGTGAGGTCACCAATATTTGTCACAATATCATTGGATCATTCTATAATTTTTTAGAATTTAAAAATGCATAAAAGTATTTTTAAACATTTAAAACAATTTAAATAAAGTGAATATTTATAAAAAAAATACCAAAACACAATTAAATAGTGAAAAAATAAAAATAAAAAATAGAATAATCAAAAATATTTTTCATAATTTTTTCAGATTTTTTGGACTAAAAAAGAATTTTCTATGATTTTTTTGAAGTTTAAAACAATTAAATATAAAAATCAGAAAAGAAAATAAAAACAAAAAAATATGGGCCATCTGATCTATGTCAACACGCGTTAGTAAACATATCAAGTGGACCTGGCGCATTGTGCATGTTATGGACTTTAGTGAATAATGCATAGGATCATTAATTAAATCAGATTTTTCAAAAAACACAGATGACATGCCTTCATTGGTTGGAAGATGACACATTGGTCATCTTCAACCTCCAGCCAGTCCCAAAACCAGGTTGCTCAATTTGTAAAATCAGAGCACGAGACCTATGCCATTCGCTTCGTCTCTTCCAGACGAAGACAACCACACCTTCGCGACAAATTTATATAAAATGTAGCTCAAGCAATTTGGAAGGAAAGTTTTGAAAAGGGATTTGAAATTTCATGGGCAAAACATGTTTCCAGTAAAAAGAAAGTGTTCCGACTAGAACCAGGGCAATGAGAGCATCACAATGATATCAAAATTTTGAAGAATTGATGAAGGAATCTACCTATTGAAGTTGAGTTATAGAGCTCTGAAATTGGACTTCTATGGAGTAATATAGGGAACAATTCTTTAATCTAATTATATGGTTAGCTACAGGGAAGATCAAGGAAGGTGAATTGATGGAAAAATTGGATTGAAAAAGGCTTGAGAATAAATTTTGAAGTTGTTGAATTTTGAGTTATGGAACAAGTTTGGCAGGGTGATTCTAGCTATCCAAGCTTGAGGAAATGAATGGGGGATGACCCTCTATTTATAGGGAATCAAATGGAATGTCCAAGCGTGTGAAATGATGATGTTTGGAGGGAAATCGTGTGAAGTTGCAAACAAGAAAAGTGTGACTTCTAAATTGATCAAAACTCATCCAAAACACGCATTTTGTTGTGATAATCAATTCTGGAACTTCATTAAACATGTTTAGAGGAAAAACGTGTGGAAAACTTGTGATTAGAAGCCAAAACAAAGATTTGAAAATCTGACTTGAGATGAAACTTCAGTTCCAAGTTACCAACTTCAAAATCATGGCATTCTCAACTCAAGGGGTCTTAGGGCATGATTCTTGATGCTTTAGAAAGATTAGGTTACAAGCTTTGCAATGGAAAAAGAATGGGATCAAATGGATGCTTGAGTTGAAAGTTGCATTGAGTCAAAGTTGGAGAAAAGGGTTGACTTTCCATACTTAGAAATATTTCAATTTTTTCTTCAAAAGTGACCTATAATGTCTTGCATCCAAACATGGCCTTCCACTTGGATTTAGCTCTTGACCAAAAAATATGGCATGAAATAGACCTCTTTAATGACATTTTGGGACTTGAACCATTCAAAATCTCCAAAAATTGGGAGAGTTATGAATTGTTGAAGTCGGCCAAAAATCGTGAAATGACCTATAATCTTTTGTATCCTTAAGGAAACTTCCATCCATTTTCTAACTTTGCACATAAAATAAGGCATAAAGTTCACATCCTCAAGATCATTTTGGAAAAATAATGGGCTCAAGGTGTTAAACAATGACCAAGTTATGATCATTTGAAGTCACACATGGAAAATAGAGGATTCATTGTGGGGACTTGTAATCTTTCTTCTTCATCATGTTTCTTCCACATGAAAACTCCTTGGAAATTTTGATGGTATTTTTTGGTAACCCTTTGAAGAGAAGGATGTATTTGGAATCACTCAAAAATACAAAAATATGAGCAAGATATACTTCTTTTAAGTTCAAAACCCTAGCTCTAAGATCAAGAAAAATGCCTTGAGGAACTTTGACAAATTTGAACAAACTTCTTGTACCAACACAAATGCTTTGTAAATATAAGTTGTTGAGGATGATAATGATAACTCATAGCAACCACAACCACTTCCATATCTTTTGAATTGAGAGAAATATGCATTTGTGACCAAATGGAACAAAGTCTTGCCCAATCATGACAACTTCTCCAATCAATCCCTTGTACTTTTGAATCAATCTTGATAATCTTGAAATGTGGTGAACCAAAATAACCTTTCCATTCCATTTCTTCCAAAACAAATCCAATTGTGAGGTTTGAACTTCTTAAGCTTTATTGACTAGGGCATGGAAATAAACTCATGAACCCATGTAGCAACTTGCTAAATCTCACTACCTTTACCTACATTAGTAACAAGCAAGACAAACCAACATTTCATTTTATTAATTAAGAGGAGAAATCAAGACAAAAATATTCATGATCACAAAATAACATAAGTCAAGGTGCTTGGTGATTCCTCAAAGAGCAAAGCTAAAGATAGGGAGGGGAACCAAGAATCCTAATGTGATCTTATTGTGATTGAATCAACATGGTATGATGAATGGATCTTAGGGGAAAAAATTGGGGTACAATAGCTGCCCTTATTTAAGTTTCTTCTATCTGGAGATACAGAGGTTAAAAATCTTCGTGTCGACGCGATCGAAGATACTTAAATATAAAACAAACCCTATTTTTGGACCTAAGATGCCATGCAATGCTTATGAATATGAGTGCACACGGACAATTCTAAAGGAACGCAAAACACCATCGGGGATGTAACAAAAATAAAGAAATAAGAGAGTAACCCAACCAGGAAAATAAATCACTGGTAGATCAAAAAGACCTGAATCAGATAGGATGGTAAAATGGTCAAAGGATACACCAACTTCCACTGGGGGTGAAGCTACCAATGTTTACTGAAGGCAGAGAGAAAGAATCATCGATGTTCACTGCCGATGACCTACCAACTTTCATTGAAGGTAGAGAGAAAATATATCATAGCATCGTCGTTCACTGACGATGAACTACCAATATTCATTGAAGGTAGCAAAAAGATAACAAACACCAACTTTCACTGAAGGTTCTCTACCAACTTTCACTGAAGGTATAAAGAAAACATACCATAGCATCGTCGTTCATTGACGATGAACTACCAACGTTCACTGAAGGTAGCACAAAGATAACAATCATTGACATTCATTGCTGATGACCTGCCAACTTTCACTGAAGGTAGGAAGAGAATATATCATAGCATCGCCGTTCACTGACGATGAATTACGAACGTTCACTAAGGGTAACAAAAATATAACAAACACCAACTTTCATTGATGGTGATCTACCAACTTTCACTGAAGGTAGAGAGAAAATATATCATAGGATTGCCGTTCACTGACGATCAACTACCAATGTTCACTGAAGGTATAAAAAAGATAACAATCATCGACATTCACTGTCGATGACCTACCAACTTTCACTGAAGGTAGGAAGAGAATATATCTTAGCATCACCGTTCACTGACGATGAACTACCAACATTCACTGAGGGTAGCAAAAAGATAACAATCATCGATGTTCACTGCCGATGACCTACCAACTTTCACTGAAGGTAGGAAGAGAATATATCATAGCATCTCTGTTCACTAACGATGAACTACCAACATTCGCCGAGGGTAGCAAAAATATAACAAACACCAACTTATACTGATGGTGATCTACCAACTTTCACTGAAGGTAGAGAGAAAATATATCATAGCATCGTCATTCACTGATGATGAACTACCAACCTTCACTAAAGGTAGCAAAAAG
Organism: Vicia faba; assembly: GCA_948472305.1. Classification (NCBI taxonomy): domain Eukaryota; kingdom Viridiplantae; phylum Streptophyta; class Magnoliopsida; order Fabales; family Fabaceae; genus Vicia; species Vicia faba. The sequence continues at coordinate 99,404,546 of OX451735.1, read as the reverse complement.
ATAACAATCATCGACGTTCACTGCTGATGACCTACCAACTTTCACTGAAGGTAGGAAGAGAATATATCATAGCATCTCTGTTCACTGACGATGAACTACCAACGTTCACTGAGGGTAGCAAAAAGATAACAATCACCAACTTTCATTGAAGGTGAGCTACCAACTTTCACTGAAGGGAGAAAGAGAATATATCATAACATTTTCGTTCACTGACGATGAACTACCAACGTTCATTGAGGGTATAAAAAATATAACAAGTTTCCCTAAAATTCTAGTATTTCGCCTATAACGGGTCTCAACTTCTTCTTTAACCGAGGCATTTTGCCTGGAAAGGGTAATATATAAGCTTTCTCAAATAAAGAGACTTCCACTTGCAAAGATTTCACAACGAGCTCTCTCTGCAAATTTGAAAGTCTTGCCATCCACTGGCATAAACTGACGACAGACTGCAAACTATCCACTCATAGAGAAGATAGCAAAAAAGTAACGTTGACTTTTACAGGGAAGCACAAGTTGCTCAAATAAAGAGACCTGCTACTTGTTGTCATGGAGGATTGTAAAAAGAACTGACTTTTTGGGGAGAACAGTATGGCTTCCTGGGGAATGAAATAAGACTTCTTGGGGAAATGCCGCGATATTCCTGCTGAGGAGATAAAGTATTCTCGTGAAAAATAAATGCACAAACCAAAACTTGAAGCTTTCAGAAATCCAAAGTAAATAATATTGCTGGGAAACAAAGATTCAATTCAGAAATAAACTGGAATGAAACAATCAACTAAAATACATCCTTTGAGAAATAAACTCAAGAGGGAAAATCAAATCCATCCAAACAAGGAGCTGTACAGGAAGGCTAAAGCAAAAATCTTCCACGAGGGATAACTCAGTGGGGGAAAATAAAAGAATATATGCTTTCTGCTTAAGGCCAACACTCTATTTAAGAGAGGACAACGTAACTCTGAAAACATGGTGATATGTCAACAAAAATATTAACAAATGTTAATGAGCAATGATTTGCCAATTTTAGCTATGCATGATATATGTATGAGTGTTATCGTGCGTATGCTGACAAAACAAATATACAACACTGGGAGTAACTAGGAAAAACCACCTCGGGCACAAACAACATCCAACTAAATCACATCCAAGATGATCATTCCAAAAAAAAGTAAATGCCAACTGAGGAAACAAAACCTACTTCCTACTTTAGCTTTACTGAGGAGAAACATAATTCGGAAGTAAACAAAACAAAGTGGCAGAATAGTAAAGATACAAGGATAAAACATCCTTCTCCAGGCTTCACCGGGGAAACAAATGTTTTCAAAAGTAACACTTCTACCGGGGATTGCAAAAACGATCTCAAGTAAAGTGGATGGACACCAAATCATCAAAATATTCACTGGGGAATTCAGACCCACTTTGTTGGGGAGGTTAATCACCACACCCTTAAAGGAAAAACCACAATACGTTCTTCACTAGACAAACCGGGGACCTGCGTTCTTTGAGAGTGATTATGGTACCGACTCCTCGGGAAAAAGAACTTCCATTAGACTGAACAAAAACTTCACTGAAGAAATCTCGGGTTGAAACTTCACATCATGAAAACTCAAAAAAGAGGAGAATGAATCTAAACTTGACCGAGGATACAGGAGTCACGAACCCAATACGACGAATCATCCTGAGTAAACCTTCCCGAGGGGAACAAAAACTTATTAAAACAATGGGAGTATGTCCATTCCTGGGATCACTATTTTTGTTGTTGTTTTTTTTTCTTCTTTTTATTCGCATCACAAATTCTAAAGTAAAAGAAAATTGTAAATTTTTTTTGAAAAATCGATTTTGTTATTTAATCTTTTTGCTTTGAAAGTTATTATCAATAATAAATGGAGTCTTTGCAAGCTAAACAAAATAAGAAACACATAGAATTGGGTAACAGCTCAAACTTTATTAATAGAATGGTAGTATGTGAACAGCGAGACTCCATATATGATTACAAAGTTTGGAAAATGGTAATATACAATGGAAAAGATACATTGCGATACAATGACCACTATCCCCTCTAACAATTTTTGAAATCCTGAGCAGCAATTTCTGTTGAAGTATGATGAGGATTCGAGAATATTGTTTCTTCAATGATCAGATCTTGCATGATGCATTTACTTTCCAAGAAAGTCCCTAACTTTTGCCTAAGCTGCCCTTGCGGGTTTTTAACTTAGCGGGAAATTTATTCTGTTTATGTCTCTAACATTTGCCTAGACCTCCCTTTCGGGTTTTCGGCCTACTGAGACGCTCTTTTTTTGCCTAAGCTTCCCTTTCGGGTTTTCAACTTAGCGAGTTATTCTTTTATTTCTTTAGGTGAAGTATTTCTTGACTGCATCAACATTCATGGGACGTGGGAACTCCTCACCATTCATAATTTAAATAATTAATGCACCACCAGAGAAGGCTTTCTTGACAGCATATGGGCCTTCAAAATTGGGAGTCCACTTGCCCCTAGAATCAGTGTTGAAAGACATGATCTTCCAGAGCACGAGGTCACCTTCTCTAAACTCACGAGGTTTGACCTTTTTATCGGAAGCTTTCTTTATTCTTTTCTGATATAACTACCCATGACACAAAGCTGTCATCCTTTTCTCTTCGATCAAATTCAATAGGTCAGCCCGGTTTTGGACCCATTCAGCCTCTGTCAACTTGGTTTCCATTATCACACGCAAAGAGGGAATCTCAACCGCGACTGGGAGTACCTCTTCCATTCCATACACCAGGGAGAACGGGGTTGCTCCTGTTAAAGTACAGACAAATGTTCGATATCCATGCAAAGCAAAAGGGAGAATTTCATGTCAATCCTTATAAGTAACGACCATTTTCTGGATAATCTTCTTGATATTCTTATTAGCAGCTTCAACAGCCCCATTCATCTTTGGCCTATACAGAGAGGAATTATGATGGACAATCTTGAATTATTCACACAGTTCTGTCATCATTTTATTGTTCAGATTTGAGCCATTGTCGGTGATAATTCTGCTCGGCACACCATACCGACATATAAGATTATTCTTAATAAAGCACACAACCATCTTCTTAGTAACATTAGCATACAAAGCATCCTCCACCCACTTGGTGAAGTAATCAATTGATTCCAAGATAAAACGGTGTCCATTCGAAGCTTTGGGTTCTATCATCCCAATCATGTCAATACCCTACATGGAGAAAGGCCATGGGGAGGAAATCACATTGAGAAGTGTCGGAGGCACATGGACCTTATCTGCATAAATCTGGAATTTATGACACTTCTTTGCAAATTTATAACAATCAGATTCCTTTGTCAACCAATAGTAACCTGCCCTTAGCATCCTTTTAGCCATCGAATGTCCATTGGCATGAGTGCCAAATGAACCTTCATGAACCTCATGCATCAACATGCCCGCTTCGTGCATATCCATGCATCTGAGAAAGACCATGTCATAATTTCTTTTATACAACACATTTTCACTGAGGAAGAAACTGCCTGCCAATCTTCTCAATGTCTTTCTATCTTTATTAGATGCACCAATCGGGTATTCTTGAGTCTGGAGAAAATGCTTGATATCATAATACCAAGGCTTCTCATTTGCAACTTCCTCTGTTGTAAACACATGAGAGGGCCTATTCAGTCGCCGAACCATGATTCGAGGTATATCATTCCAAGTATTCACTTGATACATAGAAGCCAGAGTTCCCAGAGCATCCGCCATTTGATTTTCATCTCTAGGAATGTGATAGAATTCGACTTTATTGAAGAAGGGTTACAACCTTATAGCATAATCTTTGTAAGGGGTCAAGTCGGGGTGACGAGTATCCCATTCCCCTTTAATCTGGTTTATTACCAAAGCTGAATCATCATACACATCTAGAATTTTAATTTTAAGATCAATAGCTTCTTCGAGACCCATGATGCAAGCCTCATATTCTGCCATATTATTAGTACAATCAAATTTCAACCTTGCAGTAAAAGGAATGTGCGACCCATGTGGATTGACAATCACATCACCAATTCCTTTACCATAAGCATTCACAACTACATCAAATATCATACTCCAACGAGATTCAAGGTCAGGACCTTCCTCAGGAAATGGTTCATCATAATCTTTCACTTTCAGGAACATCACATCCTCATCGGGGAATTCATATTCTAAATACTGATGATCCTCCACTGGTTGGTGAGCAAGATAATCTGCCAACACACTGCTTTTAATAGCTTTTTGAGTGCGGTATTCGATATCATATTCAGATAACAACATTTTCCAGCGGGCAATTCTCCCAGTAAGAGCAGCCTTTTCTAAAATGTACTTGATTGAATCCATTTTGGAGATCAACCAAGTGGTGTGATTCAGCATATACTGCCGTAAACGCTTTGCCGCCCAGGCCAAAGCACAACATGTCTTTTCCAGCATGGAATACTGCAACTCATAATCAGTAAATTTTTACTGAGATAATAAATGGCGAACTCTTTCCTCCCTATTTCATTCTGTTGTCCCAGAATATAACCCATGGAATTATCTAACACTGTCAGATACATAATCAACGGTCTTCCTTCGACAGGAGGGAGCAAGATAGGAGGTTCAAGCAGATATTCTTTAATACTTTCAAATTCCCTTTGGCAATCATCTGTCCACACATAACCTTGATATTTCTTTAACAACTTAAAGATTGGTTCACATGTTGCAGTCATGTAGGAAATGAATATGGAAATATAATTCAAACGCCCAAGGAACCCTATGACTTGCTTTTCAGTTCTTGGCGCTAACATCTCTTGAATTGCTTTGACTTGATCTAGGTCAACTTCAATTCCTTTCTGGATAACAATGAAACTCAACAATTTTCCTAATCGAACACCGAAGGTGCATTTATTTGGATTCAAGCGGAGACGATACTTCCTCAAACGCTGAAACAACTTCAACAAATCTTCTACATGCCATTCTTCAGTCTAGGATTTAGAAATCATATCATCAACATATACCTCGATTTCCTTGTGCATCAGATCATGGAATAGGGTTTTCATAGCTCTCTGGTACGTTGCACCAACGTTCTTCAACCTGAAGGGCATCACTCTATAATAGAATGTTCCCCAGGGTGCGATAAAAGTTATTTTTTCCATGTCCTCCGGAGCCATTCTTATTTGATTATAACCGGAAAATCCATCCATGAACGAAAAAACTTTGAATTTTGTTGTGTTTTCCACTAACATATTATTGCGTGGCAATGGAAAATCATCTTTTGGACCAACTTTATTTAGATCTCTGTAATCTACGCACATGAGAACTTTTCCATCTTTTTTCGGTACTGGGACAATATTGGCAATCCATTGAGGACACACTGGAGTCACAAGAAAACCAGCACTAATCTGCTTTAGAACCTCCTCTTTGATCTTCACTGCCATATCTGGGTAAGTTCTTCTCAACTTCTGTTTGATTGGCAGACACTCTGGCTTCAAGGGCAAACAATGCTCTACAATATATGTATCTAGACCAGGCATATCTTGATAAGACCAAGCAAAAATATCCACATACTCTTTCAACAGCTCAATCAACCTGCTCTTCACATCAGGATGCAATAATGCTCCAATCTTGACTTCCTTCGGATCTTCTTCTGAACCCATATTGATCACTTCCAATGGCTCTTTGTATGGCGGAATGGTATTTTCCTTTTGCTCAAGCAACCGTGAGACCTCTTCTGGAATCTCATCATAATCTTCTTCTTCGGCCCCATACACAGGACATTCAAAGTTGGGAGAGGGTGCAGGGTCATTGTATTCAACGGGTTTTTTAATTAATCTGCACATATGATTTATGATTGCTTTTAGAAACGGACACATATAACAAGTGATCATGCAGATTAAATTTCAGTTATTATTTATTTTGAAGGGTTTTTTCTGATTACCATTTTCCAGGAAAAAGTAGAAAATAAAGACACAATTTGGGAAACAAAGACAACTTTTATTTTTGATTTTAAAAGTCAAAACAAACAGATAAGCCCTATAACATTAATACTTCCACCTTGGGCAGAGTGAAATCTTTTCAAAAAGATTAACAAAACAAATTACTTTGAAACATGTATACAAGAGGTAACATCAATGGTGATCCAGTTCTGAACCCTAACCCCGTGCGTCACATAATTCAGCATTTCCTGCTTTGCTTCATCTTCCACAATGGCATTAATCCCGGAAACAGTTGGATGAAGATAACCCCCACTTCGAAAGATGTCTTGATACTTGCTCGCAGCAGACTTTGACTTCATGTTGTTACCTTTGTCATTCTTCAAAGAGAACCCTAAGCCGACTTTGTTCTTGTTTACAGGTGGTTCCACAATCTGTCCCCATACCTCGCTATGACCCTTACGCACAACCTATTGCGCATCCTTGAGAGAAACCATGGAATTCTCATTTCCTCTTATGTTATCAATGGATAAGGCTTGGAACTGGATTCCAACAACAACTTCATCCACCTCCACAATGCTAAAAGAGGATAAATGATATATCAATAATGCATGTTCCCCATTTATGATTACTACTTTCCCTTCATGTACAAATTTCAGTTTCTGGTGTAAAGTTGAAGTGACTGTCCCTGCCTCATAAATACACGACCGTCCCAACAAATAGCTATAAGCGGGAACAATGTCCATGACCTGGAAAGTTATCTGAAACAAATGTGGTCCTATATGAATAGGCAAGTCCACTTCACCAATAACAGATTTCCTTGATCCATCAAACGCTTTCACAATGATGCCACTCGGGCGCATAGGCGTTCCTTGATATTTCAACTTCATAAGAGTGCTCCTCGATAAAACGTTCAAAGCGGATCCATTATCAATCAGCACATTGGATAGTGAATCATTCTTGCAGTTCATAGAGATCTGGAGGGCCAGGTTGTGATTCCTTCCTTCATCTGGTAATTCATCATTCCAAAAAATTAAGTTATTACATGATGTAATGTTCCCTATTACGTTTCTGAATTGGTCTATTGGCATATCACTCTCCACAAAAGCTTGGTCCAATACTCTCACCAGGGATTCTCTGTGAGCAGAGGAGTTCATCAATAACGCCAAGATAGATATTTTTGAAGGAGTTTGCAGTAGCTGATCTACAATTTTATAATCGTTCATCTTGGTTATCTTCAAAATATCATCCACTTCTTTCTCTAACATAGCCCCACTAGTCTCACCCGTAGCCTTCTTGGGTTCAACGTTCTCAGCAATTTTCTTTCCAACACTAACATCTCCTCGAATAACTGGTGCAAACACACGACCATTGTGGGTCACCCTGCTATTTCCTGCAATATTCCTAACATCACGCATTGGCTGGATGGGAACTTCCACTCCATCCTCTAAGATTGTAGCATTGTATTTGTAGGGCACAACCTTATCTGACTTATAGGGGATAGGACCCAGAAAACTAATCACCAATGGGGTAACAGCTGGCTTGCTATAATATTCAACTTCAAGATGGGAAGGTGCCCCAAAACAAGGTACAATGACGTTTACCCCTTCTTCAACACAATCAGTCATTATTGAGTCATTTCTGGAAAAGAAATCATCATCTGAGGAGAAATACTCATCTGCAAAGGCATACTCTTCATCCGACTCTTCTTCAGTCAAGCAAACCTCAATCAAATCAACTTCATGGTAATCATCCCTTTGTCTTGTAACCTTGATAATTCCATTATCTAACAACAACTAAACACCCTTCTTCACGATTGAACATCCTCGGGAGTCCCGCCAGCAAATTCGGCAAGATCCATACTGGTGTTCTACTTGACCAGCCATATGGCAGAATGTAGCATGCAATTGCACATGGTCCTCATTCATATATCAAAAATTCTGAATTCTCCAGGACATCCAGAAACCATATTCACCTCCTCTTCATACTCTGCCCTGGGTCTGATTATGTGGATGAGGCCCTCATCCATCATCTCCTGTAAATCAGCCTTTATCTTATCGCAACCCTGTATGTCTGTACTACAAATAGCACAATTGGAATGGTCATACGTGTAGTAGCTAAATTCACAGAGGTCTGCATGCATTTTCACCAAATTTCCTCTAACCAGATTAATATAAAAAATCCGGAAGTCTCCTGGACAACTGGCCACCATATTCACAACATTTACTCCTCCATGCTTGGGTAGAGGATTGTCTTTCACATTAGGTCACACATCCTTGAAAGATAGAATAGCAGAGTTCACCAATTTATGCACCTCAGTCTTCAAAGGATAACAATTCTCAACATTATGCCCTGGTGCTCCCCGATGAAAAGCACATGTTTGGTCTGCCTTGTAATACCAAGGTAATGGTGATGGCACAGCGGGAGGTGGTCGGGTCTGAACCAACTTCTTTTGAATCAATGTCGGTAGTAACTATGTATAGCTCATAGGAATAGGGTCATAACTCTCCCTTTTCTGGTTATACCCTTGATTCCCCTGCTGGGACGGTCTCTGATAAGCAACGGTAGTTGGAGCTACACCCACAACTGGAGTAACTGAGGTGACTTGCTGATGACGCTGATAATTCCTTCTAGGAGTATTAACCCTCCTCTCTTGCATAAAAGCATTTGCATACCCTACCTTTTTCTTGGTAAACCCATAGGATGGCTTCTTCGCACTTCCGAAAATTTCACTCTACGTTAAACGGCCCTCTCTTACAGCCTCTTCTAAGCGGATACCCGTTCCTACTATTTCAGTAAAGTCACTTGGCGCACTTGCTACCGTCCTCTTGTAGTAGAAAGCACCCAGCATTTTCAAGAAAATCCTAGTCATCTCCTTCTCTTCCATGGTAGGAATCACTTGGGCGGCTACCTCACGCCATCTCTGTGCATATTCTTTGAATGATTCCCTGTCTTTCTTAATGATGGCCCTGAGTTAATCACGGTTAGGCGCCATGTCCACATTGTACTTATATTGTTTGATGAACGCTTCTCCTAAATCATTGAAAGTATGGATGTTAACACTGTCCAAACTCATATACCACTTCAGCGCAGCACCGGTCAAACTATTCTGAAAAAAGTGAATCAGCATACGCTGATCATCAGTATGGGTAGACATTCTCCTTACATACATCACCAGATGAGCACGAGGGCAAGTGTTTCCCTTGTACTTCTCAAACTCCGGGACCTTAAACTTAGCAGGTATCTTAACATTCGGGACCAAGCATAACTCATTCACATTCTGCCCAAATAGCTCTTTTCCCCTGAAGGCCTTCATCTCTCTTTGTATCTTGTCAAACTGCTCGTGAAAATGATCCATTCTGTCATAAAGACCCAAGTCTTCACTCGGTGGAGGTAAAGGACGAAACACATCATCGTTAATAAATGGAACCATATTCACCGAAGGAGGTTCTCCAGGAGCAGCATGCACCACATGAGGTACCGGAGTAACAATAGTCTGAACAATTGGAGCATCTTGAAGACCAAGATTGAAACCTTCAGGTGCAAAATTATCTAGCATTCCCCATGGATAACCTTGAGGCATGCGGTTTTGAACAACAGTTGGAGTAGCAGATACGAGAACAGTCAGAGCTTCTATAGTTGCCCTTTTTGGTCGAGGTTGGACACTCGGTGGCTGATTCTCAGCAGCCACCAGAGATTCCATCAGAGAAGTCAGATTGGCCATGCCGGCCTTCAAAGCAGAAACCTCCTCGCGCAGCTCGCGATTCTCTTGTTCTAAGTTGTCCATCTTCTTTCTGTAATTAGCCCGAGTGTTGTAGTGATGAGTCAGCTTGCTGAACGAAGTAAAGAAGCTTGGTAAGACACCTGGATATGCATAACAAATGCAAGAAATATGTGCAATATGATGCATGATGTGCAATGCACATGATTTTATTTTATTATTTAATATTTCAAGGGATTTAAAATTTATGGACATATTGCAAATATCAAAGTAATAACGCATTTGAGGAATGGTGCATCCATACTTCTTCCGAAAGTCTGCAGAGCACTCGATCTCGGGAATTAGACTGATCAACTCATCAATCTTGGGATCCTTGAAACTGTACTTCCCGGTCGTTATCTTTCCAGAATCCATGGTTAAAAAGTACCTGAGATATTCACAAATGGTCAATTTTTAAATCCCTTGAAGTAAGATCTCTTCAAGAGATGCTTATGAGTGCATGGATGCATGATGCAGCAATCACACATAAGATTACACATATAGGGTTCATAGGTTTAACGTAACGAGCATGAGGTCGAAGGTATTAACCATAAGGTATGGTCTAAAAGTTATCACCTGTCGAACAAGGTTCTAGAGGTTCCCAGAGTCTACATCCTTCCTTCGAATATTATCAACTTCCTGATTAACTCGGTAATTAGTAATATTCTCAAGAAAAACTCGTCCGAGTGGTAGTATCACGTGACAACTATTTCCGGATTACTCCGTCATAGCTTCCGCACTACACCTAAAAGGCCAAGATAGGTTTGGTATTCTATTGTCCTCAGTTTCAGTAGGCTCCCAGGTCAAAAGCAGTATGTCTTCCCGATTACTCGATAAACGACACTACAGTCAAATGGGCCTCCACTGAGTGGGGAATCTCATGCCTCCTTTTTTGGGATTACTCTCTCAAAGTTAACACGACTATACCGCCCGTCCTATCTTAAAGTTTGCCCAAGTTCGAGTATATGACTTATAAGTAATCACCAAGCATCCTGGAAACCAGGAAAATCTAGACAATCATATATACAACACATAAACAACAATAGAACTTATACAAATATAAACAAAGATAGGCTCAAACCACTTAGGGATAGACTTGTACAAATCAAAATAAAATCTCCAGCTCACTTTATTGTTTCCAAAGTAATGGGAAAAGAGCGAATAACCCAAAAAAGGGGGAAAGATTCAAGGTAAGAGGGTTGGTTATGCAAATGGAAGGTATTAGGACTGTAAACATCTACGGTACTCCACAAGAACCTCTTTGTAAAATCTGTATATTTTGGCTATAAAAATGTTGTATAAAAATAGATGTTGGATGTGAGAAAAGAAATATTTTTTATGATTTTTGCACCCGCCGCGGTTGTGAACCTTTAGTGCCTACGTACCACCTTTCGTGCAATAGGGGATCAGGGTACACGTAGTTCCTCTTTAAAATTTTCAAAATGAAAATGTGTTGCTTAATTTTATGAGATGAGACATCATCGTCTTTGTCCGTGTGGAAAACATACTTACTACCCACAATCATGAGAAAGGAGAATTTGCATCATCTGAAAGTGGAGGATATGGCTTGGATTTTAAAATCAGCAATGCCTCACTCAACACCCAAGTTGAAAAATATCTCTCTTCACTACATATTGTATAAGTATAGTTGTTTGCATCACTACAAGGATTGTCAAGAGTATAATATTTTGATAAAGGTTCAAAAATAAGAAAGCCAAAGTGGCAAAATGATTTGGAATGAGCTTGCTTGACTTTTAGTCTTCTCACAAAAAAAATGATGTCAAAATATTATTAAGTTGATTGAAGTTTATTCATGAAAATGTTTTGAAAATGCATGGACCTAAGTCCAAGTTTATTATGAAAGTGGTTCAAGTTTTAAAACAAGAAGAGTTTTCTAAAATAGGAAGAAGATTTTTGAAATTGAAGAAGATGGGAGGAGAAGAAGAGACTATCCTAATGCATAAGGTGAAAAGCTAGGGATAAGAACCATTTAACCAACACGAAGCCAATACTTGACACTATGAGCAAAGATAGAATTCCCATTATTTGGATTGAAACCAAACAAGCAATGATACTAGACCTCTTGAAAGAACCAAACTTCAAGTGTATTAAGTCTTCACAAAAATTAGGCAGAGTAACGGCTGTATACGGGTGTATTCCAAATTACAAACAAAGAGTGTAATCACAATAACCTGCACATAAAACAAACAAACAACCTAATGCCTTGAGGTACACCTCAAGAGCTCCAGACAAAATAATCAGATAAGGTCACAAGGTCTCCAATCATAGGCCAAGGTTTCTAATCCTAAGTCCAAAAAGTCCAAAGCTCCATAATGCCAAGGATAGTAACCAAATAGTCCAAGTATCATTAAATATTTTTAGGGTTTATGTTGATTATTAGGTGTCTTGAAAAAGAAAAGTTACGATCAAGTGATAAAAAATAAAAATGACAAGAAAGTAAATACTCAAATGAGCAAAGATGAAAATGGCATGAAATGTAAATGTTAAAAGTAAATGGTGCATAAAAATAAAAGGGCATACAATAAAAATACTGGATTAAGCCAATTATTAGTGATTAGTGGTTAGTTGGATGATCATCTTTAAACTTGCATTTGGAACTCATTAGAGGATTGGTAGAACCAAAGACTCCACACAATAAGTTGCATTTGCTTTTTGTCAAGCATATCATCCATTTGGAATCCTCATGAATACCATTTAATGATCAACGATGTTTAAGTGATCCGCGTTGACCAAAGGTGTTGTAGATCCATTAGAGGATTGGTAGAACCAAAGCCTCCACACAATGAATCTCAAGGTTATTGGATCAAAGAGATCAAATTAACATACTTGGGCTTGCAAACATAAGTTTGGGCCACAAATGATCATTTATTCGAATCGGGACAAAATTTAGCCCTATGTTAAGCAATTGTAAGTGGACTTATATAGAAGACACACCTATTTTGAGGTCGGTCAATAGAAATCTATGCACCTTTTGTTTTGAGACATGATATAGAGACCGTGCTCCAATAACACTTAGTGCAATAAGAAAGGGATGAGATGAAGAGGGGTGGGAGAGAAAATACAAACCACTTTTGAATTAAATTTAATCAAACTATTATTAAAATCATTCATCCATTTTTGTGGAGTTAGACTCAACACTATGGATCCAATGATGTTAAGAAAGTTCATGATCAAAAATTTAACCCAAGATCAGCCAGAAAATAGTCACAAAATAATATTACATTTAATATATACAAAAAAGGTTTTTTAAATTTTTTTTTAAAATAGAAATAAAAGAGAAAAATATCAACTATGTTCAAATTAATCAAAAAATAAAAAGTAAGACCATAGAAAAATCAGAAAAGGACTCAAATGATTTTATAATTTTTTTGGTAATTTTTTAAAGTCAGAAACTACTTTTAAAATTAAAATAAATGAGTAAAATAAACCAAAAATGATTAAAAAAATACCAAAGTCAGAAATAAAAAATAAGTGAGGTCACCAATATTTGTCACAATATCATTGGATCATTATATAATTTTTTAGAATTTAAAAATGCATAAAAGTATTTTTAAACATTTAAAACAATTCTAATAAAGTGAAAATTTATAAAAAATACCAAAACACAAAATTAAATTGTGAAAAAATAAAAATCAGAAAGAGAATAATCAAAAATATTTTTCTTAATTTTTCCAGACCTTCTGGACTAAAAATGAATTTCCTATGATTTTTTTGAAGTTTAAAACAATTAAATATAAAAATCAGAAAAGAAATAAAAACCAAAAAAATATGGGCCATCTGATCAATGTCAAAACGCGTTAGTAACTAGATCATGTGGACCTGGCGCGCTGTGCATGCTATGGACTTTATTGAATAATGCATGGGATCATTAATTAAATCAGATTTTTGAAAAAATACAGATGACGCGCCTTCATTGGTTGGAAGATGACACGTTGGTCATCTTTAAACTCCAGCCAGTCCCAAAACCAGGTTGCTCAATCTGTAAAATTAGAGCACGAGACATATTCCATTCGCTTCGTCTCTTCAAGACGAAGACAACCACACCTTCGCGATAAATTTATATAAACTGTAGCTCAAACAATTTGGAAGGAATGTTTTGAACATGGATTTGAAATTTCATGGTCAAAACGTGTTTCCAGTAAAAAGCAAGTGTTGTGACTAGAACTAGGGCAATGAGAACATCACAATGATATCAAAGTTTTGAAAAATTGATGAAGGAATCTACCTATTGAAGTTGAGTTGCAGAGCTCTGAAAATGGACTTATATGGAGCAATATAGGGCACGATTCTTGAATGTAATTATAAGGTTAGCTTCAGGAAAGATCAAGGAAGGTGAATTGATGGAAAAATTGGATTGAAAAAGGCTTGAGAATGGTATTCGAAGTTGTTAAATTTTGAGTTATGGAACAAGTTTGACAGGGTGATTCTAGCTATCCAAGCTTGAGGAAATGAATGGGGGATGACCCTCTATTTATAGGGAATCAAATGGAATGTCCAAGCGTGTGAAATGATAAATTTTGGAGGGAAATCGTGTGAAGTTGCAAACAAGAAAAGTGTGACTTCTAAATTGATCAAAACTCATCCAAAACGCGTGTTTTGTTGTGCTAATCAATTATGGAACTTCATTAAACATGTTTAGAGGCAAAAACACGGGGAAAACTTGTGATTAGAAACCAAAACAAAGATTTCAAAATCTGACTTGAGATGAAACTTCAGTTCCAAGTTACCAACTTCAAAATCATGGCATTCTCAGCTCAAGGGGTCTTAGGGCATGATTCTTGATGCTTTAGAAAGATGAGGTTACAAGCTTTGCAATGGAAAAAGAATGGGATCAAATGGATGCTTGAGCTGAAAGTTGCATTGAGTAAAAGTTGGAGAAAAAGGGTTGACTTTCCATACTTAGAAATATTTCAAATTTTTCTTCAAAAGTGACCTATAATGTCTTGCATCCAAACATGGCCTTCCAATTAGATTTTGATCTTGACCAAAAAAGATGGAATGAAATAGACCTCTTGAATGAAAGTTTGGGACTTGAACCATTCAAAATCTCCAAAAATTGGGAGAGTTATGAATTGTTGAAGTTGGCAAAAAAAATCATGAAATGACCTATAATCTTTTGTATCCTTAAGGAAACTTCCATACATTTTCTCACTTTGCACATAAAATAAGGCATAAAGTTCACATCCTCAAGATCATTATGGAAAAAGAATGGGCTCAAGGTGATAAAAATTGACCAACTTATGATCATTTGATGTCACACTTGGAAAATTGAGGATTCATCTAGGGGACTTGTAATCTTTCTTCTTCATCAAGTTTCTTCCACATGAAAACTCCTTGGAACTTTTGAAGTGGTTTGTTGGTAACCCTTTTAAGAGAAGAATGTCTTTGTAATCACTCAAAAGTACCAAAAGATGAGCAAGATATACTTCTTTGAAATTCAAAACCCTAGCTCCTAGATCAAGAAAAATGCCTTGAGGAACTTTGACAATTTTGAACAAACTTCTTGTACCAACACAAATGCTTTGTAAATATAAGTTGTTTAGGATGATAATGAGAACTCATAGAAACCACAACCACTTCCATATCTTGATAATTGAGAGAAATATGCATTTGTGACCAAATGGAACAAAGTCTTGCCCAATCATGACAACTTCTCCAATCAATCCCTTGTACTTTTGAATCAAACTTGATAATATTGAAATGTTGTGAACCAAAATAACCTTGCCATTCCATTTCTTCCAAAAAAAATCCAATGGTGAGGTTTGAACTTCTTAAGCTTTATTGACTAGGGCATGGAAATAAACTCATGAACCCATGGAGCAACTTGCTAAATCTCATTGCCTATACCTACATTAGTAACAAGCAAGACAAACCAAGATTGCATTTTATTAATTAAGAGGAGAAATAAAGACAAAGATATTCATGATCATAAAAGAACACAAGTCAAGGTGCTTGGTGATTCCTCAAAGAGCAAAGCTAAAGATAGGGAGGGGAACCAAGAATCCTAATGTGATCTTATTGTGATTGAATCAACATGGTATGATGAAGGGATCTTAGGGGCTAAAATTGGGGTAAAACAGATGGTGTTGTATTTTTGGCTTTGATGTCAAGAATAAATGTGATGGGAAACAAACGATTGGTGAATTATAAATATTTCGTGATTTTCTTGAGGTATTTCCTGAAGATATAAGTAATTTTCCGCCAGAACATGAGGTGAAGTTTACGATCGACTTTATTATTAGAACTAGTCTGGTATCAATGGCTCCATATCAAATGTCATCATATGAATTGAAAGAGATGAAGAGTCAACTTGAGGATTTGTTCGAGAAGAGGTCATTCGTCTTAGTGTGTCACTGTGGGGTGCACCAGTTTTATTGGTTAAGAAGAAAGAAGGTACTATGAAGTTATTTGTGGATTATAGAAAACTGAACAAGGTCACTTTCAAGAATAAGTATCCACTTCCCAGGATTGATGATTTGATGGATCAATTGGTTGGTGCAAGTGTGTTTAATAAGATAGATATGAGATATGGGTATCATCAGATTCGTGTGAAGGAAAAAGATATTTAAAAGATTGCTTTTAGAAAAAGGTATGGTCACTATGAGTATTTTGTGATGTCGTTCGGTGTGACTAACACACCTGGTGTGTTTATGGAATACATGAACAGGATTTTCCATCAGTATTTGGATTAGTTTGTTGTTGTTCTCATTGATGATATTTTGATATATTCAAAGAGTGAAAAGGATCATGTTGAGCATCTGAAGATTGTGCTATATATGTTGAAAGAGAAGCAGTTGTATGCTAAACTTTCTAAGTGTGAGTTTTGGTTGAAGGAAGTTTTTTTCCTTGGTCATGTGATATCGAGTGGTGGTATTATTGTTGATCGGTCGAAGATTGAGGTTGTGTCTCAATGAGAAGTTGTGAAATCTGTTTCTGAGATTAGAGGTTTTCTTGGTTTAGCAGGCTATTATCAGATGTTTATTAAAGGATTTTACAAGTTATCTTTGTCGTTAACGAAATTGATTAGGAAGGGTCAAGCTTTTATTTGGACGTCACAATGTGAAGCTGGTTCTCAAGAGTTTAAGAGAAGATTGAAAACCGCTCCTATTTTGCTTTTGCTTGATCCATCAGAATCGTTTGTTGTGTATTATGACGCTTCATTGATGGGTTTAGAAGGTGTGTTAAAGTAGAACCAGCAAGTTGTAGCTTATACTTCAAGGAAACTTAGAGTGCATGAAAGGAATTATTTTACTCATGATTTGGAGTTAGTTGTTGTTGTGTTTGTATTGAATCTTTGGAGGCATTATTTGTTTAGATCGAGATTTAATGTGTTTAGTGATCACAAGAGTTTGAAATATCTGTTTGATGAGAAAGAGTTTAATATGAGGCAAAGAAGATGGTTGGAATTCTTGAAGGATTGTGATTTTGGTTTGAATTACGATCAGGGTAAAGCGAATATTGTGGCTGATGCATTAAGTAGGAAGTCGTTGCATATGTCTATGTTGATAGTGCGAGAGTTGGAATTACTTGAGCAATTTTGAGATATGAGTTTGGTTTGTGAAGAGAATTATTTTGGAGTTAAGCTTGGTATGTTGAAGCTTACTAATGACATTCTTGATGAGATTCGAGAAGGTCAAAAATCTGATTTGATTTTGGTGGATAAGTTGATGTTGATCAATCAAGGTCGAGGTGACTTTTTTCGTATTATTAAGAATGGTATCATGAGATGTCGTGATAGAGTTTGTGTTCCGAATATAGCTGATTTGAAGAAGAGGATTCTTGAGGAAGGGCATCGTAGTGGATTAAGTATTCATCCTAGAGCTACTAAGATGTATCAAGATTTGAAGAAATTATTTTGGTGGCCATGTATGAAGAAAGAGATTGCGGAATTTGTGTATTCTTGTTTGATTTGTCAGAAGTCGAAGATTGAACATCAAAAATCGTCTGGTTTGATGCAACCGTTATCTGATCCTGAATGGAAATGGGATAATATTTCTATGGATTTTGTTTCTGGTTTACCTAGAACACCGGGTAATTTTGACGCTATTTGGGTTATTATGGATAGGTTGACGAAAACTGCTCACTTTATTATGATGAGAATGGATTATATGATGGAGAAACTTGAAAATTTATAAATTAAGAGGATTGTAAGTTTCCATGGTATTCTCTCTATTATTGTATCAGATAGGGATGCGAGATTTACTTCTAGATTTTGGAAAGGTTTGTAGAATGCTTTAGGTACGAAGTTGTGTTTTAGTTTTGCTTATCATCTGCAAACAGATGGTCAGACTGAGAGGACGATTCATTCACTTGAGGATCTTTTTAGATCTTGTGTATTGGAACAAGGAGGTACTTGGGATAGTTACTTTCCTTTGATTGAGTTTACTTATAAGAACAATTTCCATTAGAGTATTGGGATGGAACCGTTTGACGATTTGTATGGTAGAAGGTGTAGGACACCTTTGTGTTGGTATGAATCGGGAGAGAGTGTTATGGTTGGACCTGAGATAGTTCAATAGACTATAAATAAGATTAAGATAATTCAGGAGAAGATGAAAGCTTCTCAGAGTCGTCAGAAGAGTTATCATGATAAGATAAGGAAAGCACTTGAGTTTGAGAATGGAGATCATGTGTCTCTTTGAGTTACTCCGGTAATGGGTGTTGGTCGAGTATTGAAGTCGTGTAAGTTGATGTCGTATTTTATTAGTCCTTACCAGATTTTAGAGAAACTGTGTGAAGTGGCTTATCAGATTGCTTTTCCAATGTCGCTTTCTAATCTCCAGGATGTGTTTCATGTGTCTCAATTGAGGAGATACATTATGGATCCGTCTCATGTGGTCCAATTAGATGATGTGCAGGTGAGAGATAACCTGACTATGGAGACATCACCTATGCAGATAGAGGATCGGGAGTTGAAACAACTATGTGGTAAATAGATTGCCTTGGTGAAGGTAACTTGGGGGGAGGACCGGTGGGTGGAAACGTGACTTGGGAACTCAAGAGTCAAATGAGAGAGTCTTATCCTAAGTTGTTTATTTGAGGTAATTTCCGAGGACGTAAATATTTTAAGTGGGGGAGAGTTGTAACACGCCGATTTAATTTATTAATTATTTTATTATTTAATTACCATAATAATTATTATTTTATTGATAATTATTTAATTATTTTAGTTTGTGTGATTATGTGAATAATTGATTTAATTGGAGTAAGTGTGTATTATATGTTGTTGGATTATTGAATGTGAGAATAGCAAAATACATATTTGGGACTTATGTTACATTAGAATGGATGAGTGGAGTTAAGCCCATTTAGAGTTATTAAGAGTTGATCAAAATAAGAAAAATATAAAATTAGAAAGAGAAAGTGAAGAAAACAAGAGAAGAGAAGAAAGAAGAAAGAGAATAAATGGGAGAAAAGGAGAAGAGAAGAGGATAGAACCCTAGAGTATCTACATCCAAGGTAAGGATGGGTATTCATTGATTTATGGGTGTATGTAATAGTATGTGATGGGTAGTAACATAAAATTAGGAATTTCTTCTTCAATTTCTAGATTTTGACATATTAGGGTTTGGATGTGAAATCATGAAATTGATGTTGAAAATCATGTTTTGATGTTTGTATTTGATGATAAATGTTAGATATAGGTTATAATAAATTTAATTGGTGAAATATATGTGTTTGAATGGGATTTGGATGAATAAATTCGTAGAAGGCAGATGTTGTCCGAAGCAGAATTTGTCAACATTTCGCAGAGGCCGCTTAGCACGGTCTGGAATGCAAAACTTTATAATTTCTAAAATTGTTCTAGATCATGGATGTATATGATTTATAATGAATTTTCATGAATTTTGTGGAATTTAATCATGTGTTTTGGATTGGTTTTGATGCACTTTTCGATGGAAATATGATACTTGATTTTGTGTATGAGAATGATGTAAATTGATGATGAATGTGAATAACATGATTAGAATCTATTTGCTACATGTTATAATGATGTGTTGAGGTGATTAATTCTATGAGAATTCATTGTGTGTGATTGATGACATGCAATTTGTATGTTGTGCAATTTGGTGAAGATGATTCAAATATGTTGAATTATGTGAAATATGCTTGTATGATTAAGATGTGGAGATGGTCTTAATTGGATATTTATGTTGAGATTGCACATGCATAATTTGTGTCAAGAGGCAATGTTTTGTAATTCTTTGGAAATTATTGACTTGTTCCAAACCTGGAGATGGGGGTTTGAAATCTTAGAGAATGGGCTTTTTGGTGGTTATCTGTCTTGGAGATGTAAACCCGCCAGGACCAGTAAGGATAATAGTGGGTACCACATGCATATTGCATTGAGTTCATTGGATTCACATGTATCAATTCGAATGTTGAATTGGTATGCTATATATGATATTGGTGTGAATGTTACATTTGTGGTATTTGTGATTGATTATCTTTGAATTTTGAATCATTGAGCAATGTTGTATATGAAATCATATGAATTATGTTGAAGTCTATTGAATACATTATCATGTGAAGTGTGATGAATTCAATTAATGTATGTTTGTTATGCCTTACTTATTATTATATATTTCTATAATGACATGAATTATCACCCTTATGTTGAAGTGATGTTTTATACGACATCGCTCAGGTATCGAGGATATCGGTGGTGCTCCTAGAGAGGATTAGTCGGTGGAGCTAGTTATTTGTTTACCTTTATTTAGGTAGCGAGTCATGCTCTGGTAATATAACACGAGGAAAATTTGGATTTATATTATATTTTTATATTCGTGTTTGTTTTGAGATATGTTTGTTATACTCTCTGGATTTTTATGTTGTATTGAGATTATGTGATGGTGGCCTTTAGTGCCTAATATTTTATGATATGATTGTCAGTATGGGGTATCTAGGGTCAAACTAGGGTTAGGTTAGGGTTCTTCGCTGGAAGGTTAGGGTTCTAAAGGTTTGTGTTTCCGGTTTGGTACAAGGGTTAGGGTTCATATAAGAACCCTAGGGTTCTTAGGTTTTGGTTGAAGATTTGAAGGTTCCGATTGAGTTTCAATCGGGAACCTGGGTTTTACTCTGGCTTAGGGTGTATTCGTGGCGGTCGGCATGGTCAAGGATATTTTCGACACGGCCAAGGCAATTTTTGGCGTGTTATATTTATAGAGAGAGATCAGAGCCTCTCTCTCTAGAAATATAAAAGGGTTTTGTTGTTTAGGAGTAGAGAGAGAGGCGGGAAAAATGAGAAAGATTGAAGGGAAATGAATATATAGACCTCCTAAACCCTCTTTGTTCCATGCATAGCATACTTCCCAATCAACCGTGATTCTCAACCACAAGATTGCACTACCTTTAATTAAAGTCCTAGGATTCACGCCTGCATGGCCACGCGATTTGGATCAAATGATCCATAGACGCACAACACATCATAACCCTCTGAGCCTCCCCACAAATTTCCAACGGACCAGAAACAACATTTGGGCCAAGCCCAATTACTAAACGCACACCCAAATTACTTCCTCCCTTCAAAATTATACCCCCTACAAAAACGGGTTCAGTTCAATATATGAACTTGGCCCCCTTACTCTGTAAACACCCCAATTTTTCTATGTAGTTCAAAATCACACTCTCTTGTGATCTGGGCCTGAATTCAATATCTGAATTCAGGGCCATACTTTCTACACCTCCCGTTTTACTTAACTCAAATAAAATACATCCACTGCGTCTTTTTATCAAAATTATTTGTATTTTTTATTATTTATATTATTATTATAATTTTATATTTAATGTATTTATAAATTCTGAAATTATTTTATTATTATAAAATTCAAATATTTACTTCTTCTACTAACTCATTCTTTAATTACTTTTAAAAATTGCATTAAAAATATTTTTTTGCCATGTATTAAAAAGATTTTTTATATATTAATATATTTATAAAAAAAAACCTAACCAACATCAAATCAATTTTTCTTACTAACTTAATCAAATCCAAGAAAATTTTCAAAAAGGATTATGGAGATACTTTAAATCGACTGAGAACTTAGTCTAACAATTCCGCTATTCAGACACCCAGGCTTGGTTCAAGGGAAATTCAAAATATCTTCGTAATCCATAAAAAACACCAACCAATTAGGAACTATGAATTGGGACTCTGATTCCTCCTAAGTGGATACGAAGGCATGCGACTAAAATAGTGGTGAGTTCCCCTAATTAAAATTAAAAGTCTATTTCCTAAAAATCACAATTCTAAACCCTAGTATCCTTGTGAACAAGGTAGGTCAGGGGTGCTTAACACCCTCCCTTCGTCTAAAAACAAGTCAACAACTTAGAATCTCTGACCAAATTAGGGTTATCCTTTATATTCCCTTCCTTAGGATAAAAATTAAGGGTGGCGACTCTAAATTTTAAAATTTGTTACAACAAAGAGTAGTGATGGTTAATCGAAAACAAAATGCAGACGAAGTTATCCATCGTGTTCGACAAAACAAACTTGCTGGAGAAAACAATTTGGCAGCCATGGTCGAAAGGATAATGGCGTGAAATAGGGTAAACATAGGCCTTCGTAGGCCAAATTATACTTCCTGTTTGTATGAATACGCTTTACAAACGGATTTTCCCATGGGATGGAATGTCCCAAAGTTCACAAAGTTCTCTGGTGACACCAACGAATCTACTATCAAACACATAGCCAGGTATCTGACCAAGGCTGGAGATATTGCGAACAATGAAAACCTAAGGATAAGATATTTCCCTAGTTCCTTAACCAAAAATTCCTTTACTTGGTTCACTACTCTCCCTGCGAATTCTATCCATAATTAGACTCGCCTAGAGAGGTTGTTTCATGAGAAGTCTTACATGGGCCAGTCAAAGATTAGTTTGAAAGAAATGGCTAGCATCATCTGTAAGTTTAGTGAGCCAATAGATAAATATCTCAATAGATTCCATTTGTTGAAGGCAAGATTCAGTTTCTTAGGCCATAAAACCTCACAAATATTTTCATTTCAGGGATCTCACTACTACAAAATGCGTTAACAACAACGCCATGGTAACCACGGTTCTTCCCTACACCGTGGTGACATATTTAAACTAAGGATCTACCATATTATTTTTAGTTTTTGATTAAAAATTATTTGTATATAACAACGGTTGAGGCGCTAACCGTGGTGATACCATCAAGTTTTCATGGGTTCGAACCTCAACACCCTCATATATTTTATTACTTTAATGTTAAGGCGTGCCTTTTCTTTTTTATTTATTCTATAAGAAACTTAAAAGGTTATTACTACGGTTAGTATGTTCCACCGTAGTGACAAATTTACATATATCACCACGGTTGGACATGTAAACCATTGTGAGTATATTTATATATAAGTGAATTAACACCCGCTCTTTGACAGTAACGCCATATCTTTCACAGCAAAACCCTAGAAAACATTTTTTCTCTTCTTCGTATTCATCATTACCATTCATATTTCATAGTATGGTCATCAATCTTGTTTTTCTTACATTACATAAAGGTATACTTCTTTTTCCTTATTCTCTCATTTTCGTGTATGTTGTTGTTATGTCTCACATGGTTTTCCTATAATTTTCTTCTTGTTAAATAGTTTATTGTTCTTTTCTGGATTACGATTTCACATGTTGATAATATTCATGGTGTTTGTAGGACTCAAGAAACAACAACAGCAACAAACTTCATTTAGTTTGAGAAGCTATGAGAAAAATACAAGAAGTATTATGTCATTGTGGAAACTTCATCCACTTTGTATTTCTCTCGTTTTAGTGTATGTTATTGTTATGTTTCACTTGGTTTTCCTATGAATTTGTTCTTGTTAGATAGTTTATGGCTCTTTTATTGTTGTATGTTGTTCTATGTTGTTGTTGTATGTTATGTTGTTGACAAATAAGTTTGCAGTTTCACATATTGATAATTTACATGATGTTTGTAGGACTCAAGAAAAGTGAATTAAGAAGCAATAACAACAACAATTATAACAACATCAAGCGTATATGACTTCATCCACCTTTTATTTTTTTATTGAGGCTTCACAAACTAGATGAACCTCATATGATGATGATGATGGTTGTAGCAAGCGTATAGTATGAGTTGATAAATGGTTTTTCATGTGAACATAGCAAGTGATTATGGTTCTTTACTTATCACTTAAAGATTCAAGAAATGGTTAGTTGTTCTGTTCTCCCAATTTATGTAAATTAATTCGATGTTTTGTTGATAAATGTTGTTAGTGAGTTTGGTATATCACATGTGATTGCTTGTTTCTCTAAACCCTTATTGAACTTGCATTCATTTATAAATATTTTTAAGATAGTAATTTAAGAATTAAGTTATTCTTGAAAATCAACTTAGTCGATCCAATGTTTTTTGAATTGCATGCATCTTGTAAATCATAATTCCCTTTTTAGCATATAGAATTTCATTCAATGTCACAAATTCTTCAAAATAATGTTCACAAATGGATGTTAGTTTGGATCTTTCACACAAAACTTAATGTTTGAAAAATAAAAGTAGAATAGAATAGGAAATCAAATTTTATGTAAAAGACTCAGAATGACATCCATTCATCAACATTACTTTGAAGAATTTGGAATTGAATCAAATTTTATAGCCTAAAAGAGGAAATCATGATTGAGTCGTTTAAGTAGTTTTTCAAGAACAACTTAATTTTTATGATTATTGTCTCAAAAATCTATTTGAATGGTTGTATATGGTTAATGAGGGGCAGGGAAAAATAAGTAATCCCATATTTTATAATAAACTCTTACATATACCATAATGGTTGGAACGTTTAACCGTGGTGAAATGCTATTTTTATGCACTTTAATTTTGGTTGTAGTTGGGTATTGAACTCATACCATTATAATTCTTATAACGGTTGTTTACGTCAACCATTGCAATATACATTTTACCACAACGGTTCCTGGACCCATGATTGTAAGTGTCACATATACAACCATACTCTACACAATAACGCCTAGACCCGCGTGATTATATGTGTTTTCCAACCGTTGTTAAATGGGTTTTCTGTAGTAGTGGATCTTGTGAAAAATGCTATCAAGGATGGAAGGCTGAAGTTTGGTGAGAAAAGCAAGACTCGGACCCATTACATGTGGCTTACGCCCTTTACACCGAACCAACAGATGTCAATGTGATGGAGGATGTTGAAGGCCTCCGTGACAAGGACACCATGGACGAAACTACTAAAGGTTTAAACAATGGTGTCGAAACAACTAAGGCTATTGAGGGCCTTATACTCAAGTTACAA
Source organism: Vicia faba (assembly GCA_948472305.1). Lineage (NCBI taxonomy): Eukaryota > Viridiplantae > Streptophyta > Magnoliopsida > Fabales > Fabaceae > Vicia > Vicia faba. The sequence goes on along the minus strand of OX451735.1, from coordinate 99,379,567 downwards.
TAGACCAGGATTACTGATGGTCCTGATGTTGAAGTTAAGATGGTCGACTTGAGAGGAGAGGATAACTTCGAGGCTGACGAAGAAAGCATCCAAAGGGAAGAGGACCAAATAAAGGGATCCTACCCCAAGATAAATTAAAATCTACTCGAATTCCTTTTTCAATTCTAGAAGAAGAACTCTGAGGCATTGATGTGCCTTGGATACAGTTCCATGTATGACAAAAAAGCTACTGAAAATTTGGAGAGAGTCTGAATTGTCCGTCAAAAATGAAACTAGAAGGATACTAGGGCGGATATGTTTTTGACAAAATGGGAGTCCCCCAAAAGCAAGAACAGGGAGGACCAAACCTTAGGGCGAATAGGAAAGCTTCATTCAAATTAACTGCTAACGACCCAACTGATAAGTGGGTGAGGCCTGCAGAAAACAGAGGCCAAGGACAACAAAAATGGCGAAGCTTTGAGTTTGGTAGAGGATCTTTTATTGCTTATCTAAAGGAGTTCCAAGTGTTGAAGTAGAAGGCATACAAATCTGAGAAATAAAAGGGAAAAAATCCCATGTCGAGGTCTCAGTGGAGAAGTTTCCAAAGGAAGAAGAAAGCTGAGAAGGAAGCAACTAAGAGGGGTATGGAAGAATCTTACACTAACCAACCTTAATCCACCAATGAGGTCGAAAAGAAAAGGCCAGTTGGCAGGTAGTTATTCTCTCCTAAAGGGGAGAAACTCAAGGAAAATATGCCAGAACAACCAATTGGCAACGAAGATATACTTACTAATGGTTTTGATTCAGGATCTAAGTCATATTTGGGCATTAAATGCAATGTGGTTTCTTTGTTGCATCTAGAATATGACCTAGTAACAGAGATCGAAGAGACTAAAGAAGAATATGAAGCAGAAATGGCCAAGCACATGCCAGTCTGCTATTATGTGATGAATAACAGGGCAGTCGAAGAGCAGAATGCATTCTTCGAAAGGCATGACAAAGCAATGAAGAAACACTTGAAACCTCTACTCATTAAGAGAAAAGTGGAAAACACTGGGGTCAACAAGATCTTAGTGGATGGAGGATGGGTAATCAACTTCATGCTGCATTTCATGCTGAGGCGAATTGGAATATTCGACACAGACCTGAAACCTCATAACATGGTCCTGTCGAACTATGAAGGAAAAGTGGCTCGTACTATGTGTGTTATCCAGGTTAACCTAACAGTGAGGGTCATTAACAAGCCCATTATGTTTATGGTTATAGCCTCAAGGGCTAATTATAATTTTCTCCTAGGACGGGAATGGATTCATGGCGTTGGAGCAGTTCCATCTTCGTTCCACCAGAGGATCTTAATCTGGAGGGTAAATGGTATAGTAGAAAACATCAAAGCTGATTAGAGTTACTTCATGGATGAAATAAATCATATGGACAGGTGTCACTTCGATCGAAACTTGGAAAACATAGGACCTTGAAACCCTGTGGGTCATGCATATTCAACATCAGATAGAGCCCTTTACTTCCTCAACCTACATCAAACTCAAAGATTCCAAAGATTCCAATGAGATAGGACCTTGCAACCCTGTGGGTCATGCATATCGAGGGAGAGGATGAAGTCGAAGGGGTACCTAGACTCTTACCCACTAGCTGGGGGGACGAAGACAGTGACCAAGTCTGAGTCCATATATTTGGAAAAGATTTTGGCTTATATATTCGAAACAAATTAAAAGCGGCTTTGGAGGCTGAAGTGAAATACATGATTGTCGAAGTGAAAGAAACAACAGTTTATCTCGAAGGATCTGAAGTGTATTTCGATCCATAACCACCTGATCAGTCACACATCGACACTACAAGGCAAAGGCTAGATGTCATCTATGATGATGAGCTTTTAGGCTTCGAAAAGGATCCCATGGAAACTAATGTCCAAACGCTGGTGCATGATCCCTTGGAAGAAATCGACTTGGGTGATAGAGAAATAAAGAGGCCAGCTTATATCAACGCCAACATCATCCCATAACTCAAAGTCGAAGTGATCCAACTCTTAAAAGAGTATAAAGAATGCTTTCCATGGGATTACAACAAAATTCCTAGACTAAGTAGGGAACTGGTGGAACTAAAGTTGCCCATCAAGTCTGGGAAGAAGCCAATTAAGCAAACCCCAAGGCGCTTCACACAAGAAATCATGTTGAAGATCAAAGAGGAGATCGAAAGGTTGTTCAAATGTAAGTTCATCTGCATCGCAAGGTATGTCGAGTGGATTGCTAACATTGTTCTTGTAATTAAAAAGAATGGAACTTTGAGGGTTTTCATTGACTTCAGAGACTTGAATGTTTCAACCATAAAGGATGAATACCATATGTCAGTGGTAGAAATGTTAATTGATTCAGTCATAGGCTTCAAGTAACTTAGAATGCTTGATGGATATTCAGGATATAATCAAATCTACATTGTTGACGAAGATGTGCCCAAAACGGTATTTTGTTGCCCAAGAGCCCTTGGCACCTACTAATGGATAGTCATGCCCTTTGGCCTGAAAAATGCTGGGGAAACTTATCAATGAGCAATTAACTCTATTTTTCATGACATCATTGAGACTTTTATGCAGATTTATATTGATGACATTCTTGTTAAGTATGTATCAGGAAGCAGTCACATAGACCATCTTCGACAGTCATTCGAAAGGATGAGAAAATATGGTCTAAAGATGAATCCTCATAAATGTGCTTTTTTTATGCATGCAATGGAATTTCTAGGTTTTGTGGTCCACAAGAAGCGGATTGAAATAAATTAAAACAAGACAAAGGCCATCATGGAAGCGAAAGCGTCATCAACCAAGAAGGAGTTCTGGTATTTACTAGGGAAGATTAATTTATTAAGAACGTTCATCTCGAATATAAGTGGCAAAACTCAAGCCTTTTCACCTCCACTTCGACTAAAGAAGGAAGGTTTCGAGTGGGGGCAAATGTAGAAGAAAGCCTTTGATAAGATCAAAGACTATCTTTCTCACCCTCAAATATTGTCACCCCTTATAGAAATAAGAGTATGAGGCTGTACATTTTTGCATCTAATGTCATTATAGGGAGCATGCTTGCTCAAGAGGGTGATAAGGGCGTCAAAAGAGCCATTTATTACCTTAGTCGAGTCCTCAATGATGCAAAAACTAGATATATTATGGTTGAAAAGTTGTGCCTATGTGTCATACCATAATTTTTTACCTAAGATCCAACCCTCCATTTGCATCATTGCATAACAAGTATTCACGAGTTGTTTGACATATTTTTGCCAATTCTCAAGTCAAATGTCAAAAATTCAAAACTTCTTCAAATTTTTTCTATTTTTGAGCGGTTCTTGTTGCATATGATTCTCCTTGACATTATCTACAACTTTTCATTACAAGTCAATAGTTGATTATGTTTAAAAAGCCATGAAAAAATAGAAATGTTAGAGGTCACGTCGTGAATTTAGTGAAATTTGACTTAATTACATTTGTGTTTTACCCGACTTAATCCAATCATTCTTATTGCACTTTTCTTCTTCTTTTATTCATTATTTTTTTTAAACAAAAATCCTAAAAACGTGCATCCAACATCATTCTATTTTACTTGCAATTTTTTTTTTCTTTATTCAAAATATCAAAAACAATTATAGTTTATTATTAGTTTCATTTTGATTTATGTTTTTGTATCATCTTTAGTAAAAAACCTTAACAATATATATATATATATATATATATATATATATATATATATATATATATATATATATATATATATATATATATATATATATATATATATATATATATATATATATATATATATATATATATATATATATATATATATATATATATATATATATATATATATATATATATATATATATATATATATATATATATATATATATATATATATATATATATATATATATATATATATATATATATATATATATATATATATATATATATATATATATATATCTTTTTATCCTTTTTTGCATTTTTATTGTTCATTTATTTTAATTAAAAAAAATAAAAAATATTTAGGTTAGTGTCTCTTTTATTTTTTATTTCTTTATTTTATTTTAGTTTAATATTTTTTTATTACTACTAACACTTTTAGTTGAAGTTATAATAATAATAATAATAATAATAATAATAATAATAATAATTATTATTATTATTATTATTATTATTACTATTATTATATTATTATTATTATTATTATTATTATTATTATTATTATTATTATTATTATTATTATTACTACTCTGTCCTTTTGTTTTTTTGTGTCAATAAAAAAAGTTGGGGCCACTACAATATCTTACAAACACTTCACATGAATTTTGTCAATTTGAATTTATCAATGGCGAAGAATCATTCTCACACTTCACATGGATTGTCAACTTGGACTTATCAATGGCCAATAATCATTCTCATAAAGTCACATGGATTGCCACATCAACACTCTCCTTCATTCACAGTATAAATAAGACATTTCTTTCTCTCATTTTGGATTAACAATACCACACATACATTCTCAAAACCTTTCACATTTATTACATATTTTTCAAGTCAAACTTTTTTTTTTAGGAATCAAATTTTATCATTTTCTTTTAGTTACACAATACCCATAAACATTCACCATCTTCACCATAACAACAACCTTCGTCAAAACAATTTCACTTCCTTCAACACAACAAACTCAACCTTTTCTAATTTTGGAGTTTGTGAGTATCATTTATCCTTTATTTTCGTTCATACCTTAAATAGCTAATAGTTTAGTTTTTTTTTTAGTTTGTGAAGTTATATTTTAAAAATGTAATATTTTTATATGTTCATATTTTGTTGTTGTTATAGTACTAGTATAGGTTCGCTTATGATCAATATCCATGTAAATCTATGTTGTAAGATTTTTACATTTTTATTCTTAACAATAAGTTTTACTAAACACAAAAGTTATCTTTGCATCTTATTAGGATATTTTAGGATATTAGGATATTTTAGCTTTATGAGGATATTTTAGATTAGATAGATTAACAAACTTATAATCATTAATTAAAGATAAAAAAAATATTTTTCTTAATCAAATCCAAAAACATTAAATTATAAAAACACCAAAAACACATCTTTGTGTCTTTTAGGAATTCATTAGCTTAGCTTAGAATTAATTTAGTAACCTTTGCGAATATTAATATTTTGTTTTTATTTTAGCTGGAAATTTTTAGTTTATTCGTTTAAGTTGTCATTTTATTTTATTTTATTTTATATTTGATTTCATTTGTCTTTTAAATTGAATTTCTCATGGTTTATTTTTTGTCATTATTTCATTGTTTATTCAGATTTATTTTCTTGTGATTTTCCTTCTTTTAGATCTTTCAGTGCTTATATCTTGGCACTTATCTTATTATATTTTCTTGTGATTAAATCCAAGGGAAGGGATTGTACTTGTTGACTATTTTATTCATGTTTTAATCTTGACTTGTATGTTTGATGATTCATTTGCTTCCTTGACTACCTTGTCATGTTTTAGTCTCAACTTGTATGTCTGTTATTTCCTTTTCCCGTCTTTGTTTTATACTTGAGCTTTAAAACTCTAATCTTTTAGCAAATACACAATTTTATCCAAAATACACATATATTTCAAGAGGTTCCTATAGAGTACTATAGATACATAGGATTCTAGTACCTTCCCTTCGTATAACCAACCCTCGTACCTTAGATCTCTTTAAAAGCATTTTTTTTCTTTACTTTTAGTGTTGCTTTTACTTTGCATATTTTTTGGTTTTATTTTGCTCTTTTCCCATTCCCTTGGAAATAATAAAGCGCGGTGATGACTTTCACTGTAATGAGGTAAGTCAATCAATGGTTTGGTCTTAAAATTTTCATCGCTATAGAAATGGAGACTTCATTAGGAACTCTCTAAGTGGGTTAAGCCTAACTTGTTATATTTGTGTTGATGCTATTATTATTTGTGATCTATTTCTTGTTTGACGAGTGTTTTGGTAATCTTTACAAAGATAAGTTATATACCCGGACTTAAGTTACACCTTATGTTTAGGATGAGTGGTATAGTCATGTTGACTTTGAAATAGTGGTCCTGAAAAAGTTAGAATGAGTTCCCATGCTCAGTGAAGGCCTCTTTGACTGTAGTATTTATTTACCGAGTAATTGAGAAGACATTATTGCTTTTTACCTGAGAGCCTGAGAAGCTAAGGGCTGTAGGACCTTTAACCCATCTTGGCCTTTTAAGATGTAGTGTGATAACTATGAAGGAGTAATCCTAAAATAGTTAGTACGCAATACTCCACTCAGATGAGTTTCTCTTGAGAATATTACCGATTATCTAGTAAATTTGACGGGCGGTATAGTCATGCTAACTTTGAGGGAGTAATCCCAAAAAAGGAGGCATGAGATCCCCCACTCAGTGGAGGCCCCTTTGACTATAGTGTTGTTTACCAAGTAATCGAGAAGACGTACTACTTTCAACCTGGGAGCCTGCTGAAGCTGAGGACCGTAGAATACCTAACCCATCTTGGCCTTTTAGGTGTAGTGCGGAAGCTATGACAGAGTAATCCGGAAATAGTTGTCACGTGATACTACGCTCGGACGAGTTTTTCTTGAGAATATTACTAATTACCGATTTGATCGGGAAGTTGGTAATATCCGATGGAAGGATGTAGACTCTGGGAACCTCTAGAACCTTATTCGGAAGGTGATAACTTTTAGACCATACCTTATGGGTTGTACCTCCGACCTCATTCTCGTGACGTTGAACTCATGAACCCTATGTTTGTGATCTTGTGTCTGATTGTTGCATAATGCATCCATGCACTCATAGGCATCTTTTGAAGAAATTTTATTTCAAGGGACTTGAAAGTTGACCATTTGTGAATATCTCAGGTACCATTTGACCATGGATTCTGGAAAAAGAAAGACCGGAAAATACAGTTTCAAAGATCCCAAGATAGATGAGTTGATCAGTCTAATTCCCGAGATTGAGTGTTCTGCAGATTTTCAGAAGAAGTATGGATCCATCATTCCTCTCATGAAGCTTAGGAGGAAGGAGGATATTCTCTCGACCTTGGTACAGTTCTATGATTCGATGTATCATTTCTTTACTTTCCTTGACTATCAGTTGATGCATACACTAGAGGAGTATTCTTATCTGTTGGATTTACCTATTATCGATCGTGTTCCTTTTACTGGTTTGGAGGGTGAGCCAAAACCACACGAGATTGCTACGTTGATCCATCTGGGGAAGTCTGAGGTTGAAGCCCATATGACTACTAAAGGAGGAATTAGAGGATTACCAGCTCAGTTCTTATTGGAGAAATCTCGTTACTTTTCCAGGATGAAGTTTACAGTCGCTTTTGAGGCCATCTTTGCTCTACTTGCTTACGGGTTGTTTTTATTTCTTAATGTGGATAAGTTTGTTGACATTAATGCTATCAGGATCTTCATGATTGGAAACCCAATTCCTACATTGTTGGGTGATGCTTAGTACTCTATTCATCTTCGGAATTCTTATCATGGGGGGATGATTATTTGTTGCATGCCTCTGTTGTACCGGTGGTTTACTTCTCATGTGCCTCAATCTGATGCTTTATGGGATGTCAGGAAGGAACCCTGTTGGGATCCTAAGATCATGGCACTTACTTATTAAGATATTGTTTGGTATCGTCGGGCTTACCATCATGTAGAGATTATCGACAGTTGTGGTAGTTTCCCCAATGTACCTCTTCTTGGTACAAAGGGAGAAATTAACTACAACCATGTTCTTGCACGACGACAGCTTGGTTATCCGATGAGGGATAAACCAAATAGTATTCATCTGAGTAGCTTCTTCATGAAGGAGGTAGAAGACCATAAGGAAGCTAGGGAGCAGATTGCGAAGGCTTGGCATCACATTCATAGGAAGAGTAGGAAAGACTTGGGACCTAGGGGGGTTGTTTCTTTGGAGCCTTATCTTCAGTGGGTCCAAACGAGAGCTATTCAGTTGAAGACGCTGTATTCCCGGGAAGCACCTATTCCTGATTTGTTTGTGAAGACCACTCCTCCCTTAATGGATGATGCGGAAGAGCTACAACTTGCTTTAGTCAGGATGCAGCAAGAAAAGGAAGCTTGGAAGAATAAGTGCCAAACTATGGAGATTTCCTATAGAGCAGACTTGAAGGAGAAAGACAACTTGATTGAGATTCTTGAGAGTTGGGCTATAGAGACAATGGAGAGGCAAGGGGATTTATTTTCCTTTAACCCTCAGTCAGATGCTAGTTGCTCACTTCCTGATTCAGGTGATTGGAAGGAGGTTGCCACCAGATAGAGTAATCTCCATCAGTTTTGCTTCTTATGGTTTTAGACTTTATTTTCATCTTGTACTTGGGATTATTGAAATTTGTAATCCATTTTGAAGTTATTATAATAAAATTTTTCAGTATTTCAAATGTGTTATTACTTTGATATTTGCAATGTGTCTATAAATCTTTAAGTCCCTTGAAATATTAATAATAAAATAAATCATGTGAATTGCATATCATGCATCATATTGCACATATTTCTGCATTTATTATGCATATCCAGGTGCCTTACCAAGCTTCTTTACTTCGTTCAGCAAGCTGTCTCAACACTACAATACTCTAGCTAATTTCAGAAGGAATATGTATAACTCAGAACAAGAGAATCGCGAGCTGCGCGAGATAATTTCTGCTCTGAAGGCCGGCATAGCCAATCTCATTGCTCTGATGGAATCTACGGTGGCATCTCAGAATCAGCCACCAAGTTTTCAACCTCAACAGACAAAGGTTACTACCGAAGCTCCCACTGTTCATGTGTCTGCCATTCCAGCTGTTATTGAAAATCGCATGCCTCAAGGTTGTCCATGGGGAATGCCAGATAACTTTGTGCCTGAAGGTTTCAATCTGGGTCCTTAAGTTACTCCAGTTATTCAGACTATTGTTACTCCTGCACCTCCTATGGTGCATGCTACTCCTGTTGCACCTCCTTTGGTGAATATGGTCCCATTTGCTAATGATGATATATATATCATCCTTTTCCTCCACCAAGTGAAGACTTGGATCTCTATGATAGAATGGATGATTTTCAAGATCAGTTCGACAAGATGTATAGGGAGATGAAGGCCCTCAGGGGAAAGGAATTTTTCGGGCAGAATGTGAATGATTTATGCTTGGTCCCGAATGTTAAGATACCTGCGAAGTTTAAAGTCCTAGATTCGAGAAGTACAAGGGCAACACTTGTCCTTGTGCTCATCTTGTGATGTATATAAGAAGAATGTTTACCCACACTAATGATCAACGTCTGTTGATTCACTTTTTTCAGGATAGTTTAACTGGTACTGCGTTGAATTGGTATATGATTTTGGACAGTGTCAATATCCATACTTTCAACGACTTGGGAGAAGCATTTATCAGACAATACAAATACAACATGGACATGGCGCCTGACCGTGATCAACTCAGGGCCATGGTCCAGAAAGACAGGGAATCATTCAAAGAATATGCACAGAGACGGCGTGAGGTAGCCGCCCAAGTGATTCCTCCCATGGAAGAAAAGAAGATGACAAAGATTTTCCTGAAGACTCTGGGTGCTTTCTACTATGAGAGGATGGTAGCGAGTGCGCCAAATGACTTTACTGAAATGGTGGGCACGGGTATCCGTTTAAAAGAGGCTGTAAGAGAGGGCCGTTTAACAAAATGTGAAAGTTCCGAAAATACGAAGAAGCTATCCTATGGGTTTTCCAAAAACAAGGAAGGAGATACAAATGATGTTATGCAAGAGAGAATAGTTAATCCTCCTAGAAGAAATTATCAGCGTCATCAACAAGTCGCCTCAGTAACTCCAATTGTTGGTGTAGCTCCAACCACTATTGCTTATCAGAGGCCATCCCATCAGGGGAATCAAGGGTATAATTAGAGAAGGGATATTCATGACCCTATCCCTATGAGCTATGCAGAATTACTCCCGACGTTAATTCAAAAGAAGTTGGTTCAGACCAGATCACCTCCCGATATACCATCACCGTTACCTTGGTATTACAAGGCAGACCAAACATGTTCTTTTCATCAAGGAGCACCAGGGCACAATTTTGAGAACTTCTATCCTTTGAAAACTGAAGTACAAAAATTGGTGAGGACTGGTATCTTATCCTTCAAAGATGTTGGCCCTAATGTGAAAGATAATCCTTTGCCAAAGCATGTAGGAGCAAATGTTGTGAACATGGTGGCTGGTTGTCCAGGCGACTTCCGAATTTTCGATATTAAATTGGTTAGAGGAGATTTGCTAAAAATGCATGCAGACCTCTGAATTTAGATACTATATGCATGACCATGCCAATTGTGCTATTTGCAGTACGGATATACAGGGTTGTGACAAGATAATGGCTGATTTGCAGGAGATGATGGATGGCGGCCTCATCCATATAATCAGGCCTAAGGCAGAGTATGAAGAGGAAGTAAACATGTGTGATACGGTGGGAGAAATGACTTGGGTTTTGCGTTTGTGTTTGCAAATGTTCGGTTTAGCAAGAGTCGCCATCGACTTTTTATTTTATCCTAAGGAAAGGTCAAAAAGCACAGGAAAGACCTTTGAGATGTTTTCGTGGGTTCGGGGAGTAGATTATAGAAAGGGAAGGTCTTAGCACCATTTCTATCCATGGTTATCCATGGGATCTTAGTTACTTGCTTAGATCACTTGCCTTTTCTTTTCAATTGTTTGAAATGGTGCTTTGTGTGTGTGGTTTTGAAAATGTTTTGAAAAAGATGCCTTGTCTAGGAAACCTTTGTAATGATTCTTGTTTGAATATATACAAAGGTGTGTGTCTTTTTTGAAAAGATAATTCAATGTTTTGAAAGTTGTTTTGAAATTGTTTTTGAAGTTGTGTTGTGAAGTGTGTTTGAAAAATGGCAAGGATGTTTTGCAAGATTTTTGATCAAGTAACTAAGAGTTGGTCTACCCTATTTTACTCAAAGATCTTTCTTATGTTTTTAACCCTTTTAACAGTGTTGTTTCACCATTGTATTTAGTGAACAACCTTGTGTTAGGATATTGAACGGGACGGGTGCGGGTCATCGTATGCAATCATTGAAGGCAACTTGTGAGGCGCTCTAGCAATTTTGTAAGGGACGAGATTGTTTTATTGAAGGCAACATCGAGAGTCATCGAGGGACTAACGATCTTTGTTTATCGAAGGGACATTTGCTAGAGTGTCTCATACTCGAGGGACATGATTGCATTTTCCGAGGCAACAAGCGAGGTTACCCTAGAGGTGAAAGTGTGCATTGTGTATTGATTTTCATGCATTTATCTTGTATTAGGTTATCTAGCGGTTGATTTTGAATCCTCGCATACAAACCCTAATTAATATACAGTATATGGAAAGCGATAAATTGCGAGAATTTAAAGTCTAAGCTATTACAAATAAGTATCCGGGGATGGGGGTACAAATGTTTACAAATGGGGATGAGTCTTATCAGAATAGTAATGTCCAAATATTATGTTTACAACCAAATCGAATCGTTGCATTCTCAATGTAAAAATATAACAAGGTATAAGAATCAAAGAGAATCAAAAGTATTGTATGATGGTTATTTACAAATGATCAAAATATTAACCTAATGAAAATTAAGTATTATTATTTTTCGGTGTTTTTGTTAGTTATATATAAACAAAAGGTTTTTTAAAGAAAGAAATATTTAACTTAAAAAATCTATTATTTATGTATTTTTGTTAATGTTTTAGAAACTTATATAAAAGGTTTAATTAAACAAAAGTTTTAAAGAAAGAAAATTACTTAACTCAATAAATTCTATTATTTTTATATTTTTAAATGTAACAAATATTAAAGAGCTATTAAGAATATTTTGTATAAAAACTTTAATATATTATTTTTATTTAACAAAAGAATTAGGAATTAGGTTTATATAAAAAAAGAGAATAAGGTGAAAAAAATAAAAATGTATTGATTTGTAAACATAAGAAAAATAAAAAAGAAATTAAATGGGCTTTAGGGGATATGCTTGGCCTAAATAACAAAATAAAACAGATTAAGAAAAAAGGGGGGTGTGGCGCCAATTTTCAATTTGGGCTTGGGGGTTTGGTGGGGCAGAAGCCCAAATGCAGCGTATAAAGTTTTGTTAGGGTTTGGTTTTGTTTGGCTCAGAATTAGGTTTGTTCATGAACGGCGCCGCTCTCCCCTCATCTTCTTCGCCTCTTCATCGTTCTCCAACAGAGCTTCTGAATGAACTCTCTCCAACCCTTAGGCCATCAGAAAGCCACCTCCAACCTCTCCTCCTCGTGGTTTGTTCAAGGCGGTGAAAAACGTAACGTTTTGTTCTAACGTGTTTTAGGGTTTTTAGGTTTTTGCATGTTTAAGCTTTTACACGTTTTGATCTTTGTGTTATTTGTGTTTGTGATATGAGATGTAGAAAAAGGAAGGAGGAGAATGATACCTTGGTGACTGTTTCTGGAGAGGAGGCGAATGGTTGGACGGCGACGCTCTCAGGTGGCCGGAGGGGGGAGCGTGTGATGATGCTTGCTGGCTTGTCTTCTGGTACTTTGTATCTTTCTCTTTGAATGTTTAGTGATGAATTTGTTCTGAAAATCCTAGAATATTCGTTTCTGAATCTTCTCCTCTTTTGATTTTGTTGGATATCTTGTTGGCTTGAGTTGATTCTGTGAGGAACTTTGTTCTGAGAATGCTTGCTATTGTTGTTGTTTTCACTTCTGACTTCTTCCTCTTTGTGGGTTTTGTTAGTTTTCAATGATGAGTTTAGTTCCGTGATGCTTATTTCTGAGTTTTTTGTACCTTCTTTTGATTTTCTGAATGTTGGCTTTGCTCTTGTTGATTATGATGAATCCTGAGACCTTGGTCTTTGTTGTTCTGATTTGGTGTTTGACTCTGTGATGAAGTCTATTCTGAGAGTGTTTGTTATTGTTTCTGACTTTTCCCTCTTCTTTGGATTTTGTGGGCTTTTGATGAGGAACTCTTGTTCTGAGAATGCTTGCTATTGTTGTTGTGATATTTGTTTTGGGTTTGTTTGAGGGTTTTAACAAGTTTGAAGTTATGCAGGCTGGAAGTTATGTTACTTCAGCTTGCAGTCTTTGGTTCTGAAGGCTTGCTTGTTTGGTTGGAGTTTGTTAGTTTGAACTTGCTTTTGTTGTGCAAGTTTGTATGACTTTAGGCAGGCTGGAAACTTGCTGTTGGTAAGGCAGGCTTGAGGCTTCCTGTTGGTTTTAGGCAGGCTTGAGGTTTCTGTAGGTTACAAGTTTGAAACAGGTTTGTTGAAGGTTTTTAGCAGGTTTGTTGGAAACAGGCCTCAAGGCTTGCTGTGCCTTAGGCTTGTATTTGTTGTTTGGAGGTTTTCTACAGGTTACAGGTTTGAGTTTGCTTGTTTTTAGGACAAGCAGGCTTATGCTTCTGGTTTTGAAAGCTTTGATGCAGGTTTGAGACTTGCAGGTTTTGCTTGAAATTTATTAGTTTTTTGTTCTCTCTTCTGAACTGCCCTCTTTTGAACTGTTAGGAATGTTATATTTATTTATTTTCTAAGCCAGCCAAACTTCAAACCTGCTTCACTCTCTCTTTCTCTCTCTCCATAAAAAGCATATTTTATTGCTTAATATCTCTTTTATTCTGAAAAGGTTGTTGGCCAAGAAAATGATGAAAAGGTGCTTTTACAAGCTTGCTTGCTTGCATCTTGGTTTTCCTCTGCAATGTACTTTCATGTTTCTTGCCTTGACAGTTTTGTGTACTTGTATGCAGCTTTTCTGTTTTGATAGCTTCTTGACAGCTTGTTGACAGTTTCTTGACAGCTTAGTTTGCTTTTATGCAACTTGGTTTGCTTTATTTGACATTGCAATTTGGTTTGCTCAGTTTGACATTGCAATCTGGTTTGGCATTTCAGTTTGCCATTGTACAGCTTGATGTACTCTTATGCAGCCTTGTGCCTTCTTTGTGTTTGATTGTATGCTTGCTAAGAATAATTTTACTTTCCTCTTTGTGAACCAAGAAGAGAAATCTTCTTGTGATTTGCAAAGAGGACGAGTAAATCATGATGAAAACCAAAACAATCTGATTCCGGCCAACAACCTTTAATGATGATTTTTTATTTATCTGTTTAAAACTGCCTTTCAATTTAACTGTACTGATTTCTTTTCTTTGTCTTTGCAGGTAAATACCAGTTGGGGTAAGGGAAACAGCAGTAGAAGATGAAGACTTCAAGAGACTTAGAATATAGATTTATTTTCAATTATTTGTAATAAATATCATTTGTAAATATTGTAAATAAATTTACAGTATCCAAATAACATTTGTAACAACAATTAAAATAAATAAATATCTTTTGTCAGATATATCTCATCTCTTTTGCACTGTCTATTTAATTATTTAAATTTATTGAATTAAAATAATTGGAAATGCATCCCAATAATTGTAACTCAGATAAAATAAATAATCAACAAACGTTGTAGTCTCACAACCTTGCATTAACCAGCAATACGCCTGACATTCCAGTTAACCATATGCATTGCACAGTTAAACAAACAAACGTCCATACGCCTTTCACTTCACTAATCAAAGCAACGCTCCAACCTTTCAAATCAAAAGCCTCAGCTCTTAGCCCAGATGTTTAGGTTTTGAGAAACAAACAACAATCTTGAACAAACGTCAAAACAATGTAACAGTCAATTGAAAAGAACTGTGGATTCAATTCCTTCTGAGAATGCGTGTGCAAAAACTAATTTTGGATTTATTGTCAAAGAAACGTCTGCTTGATCAAACCCTGAGACAAACTCAACAAAATCAATAGAAACCCTAATAATCTGTTTGACTGATTCAAAATCAATGGAAACCCTAATTTTGGGTAGACTGATAAGAAAAGTCTTTTTGACCAATTCTTGAGCCAATCTGAAAAATCAGGGAAAGCCCGAAGCTGTGATTTCTTGTGAAAAAGGGAGGGCAAATTTTGGGGTATAACAGTTGCCCCTGTTCAATCTTCTTGAACCTGAAGAGTTAGATTGGCAAGTTTTCCTTTCGTGACTCGAGGGAAAAAGGAGATTGGACACTAGAGTGCCCAAATAATTTGCACTCGTCAA
This sequence comes from Vicia faba, assembly GCA_948472305.1. Classification (NCBI taxonomy): domain Eukaryota; kingdom Viridiplantae; phylum Streptophyta; class Magnoliopsida; order Fabales; family Fabaceae; genus Vicia; species Vicia faba. Next base: position 99,364,479 of record OX451735.1, on the reverse strand, counting down.
AGCGTAGTTTGAGGGAATGGGCTTAAAGATGCCATTTGGAGATGTGACAGAATCTTGTCAGAGATGGGCTTAAAAGATGCCATCGGGAGGTGTGAAAGAAGTCTTACTAGAGATGGGCTTAAAAGATGCCATCCAAGAATTTTGTAGGTGAGTGGACGAGTATCAGAAAGGTATCCATGTTTGGAACATCTCTGAACTAGGGGTCTGAATAAGCAATAGATTGACATCCGTGTTCGGAGTGGATCTGTGAACTGTTTTCAGAAGTTGAAGTTGAATAAGCGATAGATTAACATCCGTGTTTGGAGAATCCGTAAACTGTTTTCAGAAGTTTTGAAGTTGAACAAGCAATAGATTAACATCCGTGTTTGGAGAATCCGTAAACTGTTTTCAGAAGTTTTGAAGCTGAACAAGCAATAGATTAACATCCGTGTTCGGAGTGTATCTGTGAACTGTTTTCAGAGGTTGAAGTTGAATAAGCGATAGATTAACATCCGTGTTTGGAGAATCCATAAACTGTTTTCAGAAGTTTTGAAGCTGAACAAGCAATAGATTAACATCCGTGTTTGGAGAATCCGTAAACTATTTTCAGAAGTTTTGAATCTGAACAAGCAATAGATTAACATCCGTGTTTGGAGAATCCGTAAACTGTTTTCAGAAGTCTTGAAGTCTGTATGAGTAGCAGAATGACTTATGTGGCGATTGCACTGGGGAGAATTAAGCTGCTGGTGTAAAGGACAAAATGACATCCGTGTCTGGCGCGTATCTGAAATTTGAGGTTGATTGTTGAATTTAAATGAGGGATAGAATGGCCGCCGTGTCTGGGGCGTATCTAGTCTGTATCGAATTGCTGAAGTCTGAATGAATAGCAGAATGACCATCGTGTCTGGGGTGTATCTATACTGTATCTGAGCACTTGTTAACAAGAGCCTTTTAATCTTATCCTGAAAAGGGTAAAATGTTAGCTAAAACACAAAGTTATGTTGCATGATATGTATGATGCAATGAATTGTGTTTCATCAATGTTTATGATATATGAATGAAATGGATGCGCATGTAAGCTGAGTAGCTATCTTGCTTGAAGAACATAAATCCTGGATAATGAAATCTTTGACTGCTGTCGGGGAAAGTAAATCCTTGACTGCTGCTGGGGATTGAAAACCCTTTGATTACTGAAGATGAGAAATCCTTGTTGACTGCTGACTGCTTGGGGAATAAGAATCCTGTGGGGGAATAGCCATACTGTTGCGGAATGGCTATCCTGTTAGAGAGTAAAAACTCAGGACTCTGGGAAAAGCTTATTCCTATCTGGAAGAAGTTCAGGTTTAGGTTGTATGCCGCTTTAAGAATGAGAAACTTCATTCTATTGGGAATATCAGGAAGTTGAATTGTATGTTGAGAAACAGGAAGGTATCTGCGTTTGGAGCATCTCTGGGCTGAGGATAAATTCTGAATGAGTGACTGAATGGCAACCGTGTCTGGAGCGTATCTGGACTGTATCTGAAGTTGAGATTTGTATGAGTAACAGAATGACTTCCGTGTCTAGAGTGTATCTGAAACTGTAACTGGGATCTGAATGAGTGACAGAATGGCAACCGTGTCTGGAGCATATCTGGACGGTATCTGGTGTTGAGATCTGTATGAGTAGCAAAATGACTTATGTGTCTGGAGTGTATCTGAAACTGTAACTGGGATCTGAATGAGTGACAAAGTGGCAACCGTGTCTGGAGCATATCTGGACTGTATCTGGTGTTGAGATCTGTATGAGTAGCAGAATGACTTCCGTGTCTGGAGTGTATCTGAAACTGTAACTGCGATCTGAATGAGTGACAGAAAGGCAACCATGTCTGGAGCGTATCTGGACTGTATCTGGTGTTGAGATCTATATGAGTAGCAGAATGACTTCCGTGTCTGGAGTGTATCTGAAACTGTAACTGGGATCTGAATGAGTGACAGAATGGCAACCGTGTCTGGAGCGTATCTGGACTGTATCTGATTGAGAGGTTTCTTAAAATCTTGACTGGACTTCCCCCAGGTTTACTGAGCTTTGAAAGATTTGTTGAAATCTTGACTGGATTGCCCCAGGTTTACTGAGCTTTGAAAGATTTGTTGAAATCTTAACTGGACTGCCCCAGGTTTACTGAGCTTTGAAAGATTTGTTGAAATCTTGACTGGACTGCCCCAGGTTTACTGAGCTTTGAAAGATTTGTTGAAATCTTGACTGGACTTCCCCAGGTTTACTGGACAATACCAAACCAAGTCTCTTTTTGTTGACGGGCGATTTTTGCAACGGGAGTATCATCCCACTTGAAGTGATTTTAATCACTGAGAGAGTTTTCGTTCCTTCGAACATTCACTGTATGAATTTCTTTGCTGTTAAACAAGTAAACAACGATATTCAGATAATGCAAAGTTTATGCTTGTCTCGAAGTTTTTGGAAAATGCGTTTTTTAGCAGAAAACTTTTTATAAGACAAATTCAACACAACATTTTAGGGCAAAGCCTTACAGGAGTCAGGATACCTTTTGTAACAGTATGCTTTCGAACTAACCCATGCTTCAATTAAGACTTTTGAAGGGTTGTAACGTGGCTTGGTTCACGGTTAAAGAAACAAAGGATAAAGGCTAAAAGTATATTTGTACCCACCCGCTCTTCGTGATGTCCTTCAATCCTAAACTCAGTTAATTGTGCGTCGAACCCTATTCGAGTTTGGAGCGACATTTTGGTGATGGTTCACACCAGTTGAATTTTATGGCAGGCAGTCATCATTTTTTGCAACATTTTTCATGTTGTTGAGGATTTGTAATAACCTCTTTCTTTTGATTCGTTATCCCTAACTTTTGCCTGACTGTTCTTGTTTTCGAGATTACAGTCAGCGGGATGCCCCAGCTTTCTTAAGCCTCCTTTATAGGTTTTGGCTCAGTGGGCTTTTCTCTTTTGAGAGATTGACTGCCTATGAGATAAGGAACCATCACTGTCTTTTGGTTCCAAAGGGAAGTTTTTTTATGTTATTCGTTGTATTACGAACTGAGAGTTTGCGACTTCAATGCGCATCCCCTTTTTTTTTGAATTAACTGAGAGACTACCCTGCCCCTAGGTTTAAATCACAGGTTTCAATTTTGTGTTTAAAACAAAAAACTCCTACTTCTTTGGCTCGAAGGGGTTGACTAGGGATTATCTTCTTTATAACTCCAGTGTTTAGGATTTGAAAGAAATGCATGTACATCGTCAACAAGGTTTGTTCAAAAGCATACTGTATGAGATTATGGCATTGTTTTGTCATCCTCCCTCTAAAGGCTTGTAGCTTTTTATAAAGAGTTAAATATCATAAATAAAGCATAAGAATAGTGAAAACGAATGGATGAATTCAAGACAAACATATGCAATGCATTAATGAAACAGAGTTTGACATCCACAGATAATTGTTCGAATAACAAAAGAAATTACAACTTGAAAATTCAAATGGAACAAAAGTATCTCAGTTCAAGCTTTGTCATTTCAAATGGAGAACCCTTAGCGGAAGATTTTCATCTCGCCATCCGACATGAATTCCAGCACTCCTTCGTCGATCAAGTCTTGGATCTTATTTTTCAAAGCCCAACAGTCATCGGTGTCATGTCCAGGACTATGGGAGTGGTATACACAAAACGCGTCGGGGTGATAGTTAGGAGTAGAGGTATTGGGCTTCCGAATAGGATCCCTTAAAGCCAGTAGATTGACCTCCAACAAACGTTTCAGTATTAGAGATGATGGTATGTCAGTCTCCGAGAAATGTCTTCCATACGTATTTTTCTTACGTCGATTACCCTGTTGATGCTGACGAGGTTGTTGTTGGGCTTGTGACCCTGAAGCAAGTTGAGGAGCTTTTCCCTTGTCTTCTTGTCTCGAAGGAGGTTGAATGATGACTTGATCTTCAATCTTAGATGTTTGCCCCACTTGGTTGTCTCGAAGCAGTTTGCTGACGAGGACCCTGAGCTCCTCTTGTCTTTGAGCCAAGTCTTGAATGAGAGCCATCTGGCCCACCAGTTGTCCCATCATCTGGATCTTCATTGTTGCCAGCTCAAACTGCAGTTCCTCCAACTGACCATTCCCGACACTGCTTGAATTCCCTAGGACCATGCCCCTTGTGAGGAGAGCTTTCACTTCTTCTTGCCCTTGGGACAGGTTCAAGAACATTTCTTGAAGTTGAGCATTTTGATCCTGGATATCTTTGACAGTCCTTTCTAGAGCCATCTCTACTGAAATAAACAGTAGGAGAATAAGGAAACCTGAAAAGGAAAACCTCTTATGATACAATGCATGATGTGTGGATGCATGTTTTAAAGAATCTCTCGGGGTAAACACAAGAGAAAAGTTAGAGATTGAACTTCGATCAACATCTTTGATAGGAGAGCTTCGTATCGGTGGATGTTTTTCCACGAGAATCAAGCTCACCATGTCGAGTGGGTCATAGCTCCTGATTCAAGTTGTTGCACTTGATCTTCGACGGCGTTTGTTTAGAGGGGAACCCTCTTGCTCTTTGGTAAACGTCTGGTTCAACGTGACCCTGCATCAAAAGACCCTCGAGATCCTTGAAATGGTTATTGAAAATGCTATGGTATGATGTTATGTACATGTATGCAGAAGTAAGCAAGTGTATATACAGGTAATCATATTCACACAAAGCAGACAAGTCCTTAGGTTTAGGCTTGCATGGGGTTTGTAGGTAAGTACCCTCTTGAAGTTAGTTGGGTCAACCTGTCCTATAAATAGTAACCGGGTTCTAAGGAGCTCAATATCACTGGATTATTTTCTGTGTTCATTGTTTTGGTGTAGCCACTTAACTGGCGACCAAAATATTCCAAGAAAACAATCCTCAATGAGTGTAGTATCGAGTATCTACCAACTTCGGACTGCACCAAAGTCGGTCATCTCACTACCCCTAAAAAGGCCAAGATGGTCAAGTAAGGTTCTAAGAGTTTGTTAGTGCTTCATGACATCACTCAGCGGCCCCGTATTCTCCTTGACTACTCAAGGGCTACCGGTACCCACCATTTCTATCCATGGTTATCCATGGGCTCTTAGTTACTTGCTTAAATCACTTGCCTTTGCTTTTCAATTGTTTGAAATGGTGCTTTGTGTGTGTGGTTTTGAAAATGTTTTGAAAAAGATGCCTTGTCTAGGCAACCTTTGTAATGATTCTTGTTTGAATATATACAAAGGTGTGTGTCTTTTTTGAAAAGATAATTCAATGTTTTGAAAGTTGTTTTGAAATTGTTTTTGAAGTTGTGTTGTGAAGTGTGTTTGAAAAATGGCAAGGATGTTTTGCAAGATTTTTGATCAAGTAACTAAGAGTTGGTCTACCCTCTTTTACTCAAAGGTCTTTCTTATGTTTTTTAACCCTTTTAACAGTGTTATTTCACCATTGTATTTGGTGAACAACCTTGTGTTAGGATGTTGAACGGGACGGGCGCGGGTCATCGTATGCAATCATTGAAGGCAACTTGTGAGGCGCTCTAGCAATTTTGTAAGGGACGAGATTGTTTTATCAAAGGCAACATCGAGAGTCATCGAGGGACTAACGATCTTTGTTTATCGAAGGGACATTTGCTAGAGTGTCTCATACTCGAGGGACATGATTGCATTTTCCGAGGCAACAAGCGAGGTTACCCTAGAGGTGAAAGTGTGCATTGTGTATTGATTTTCATGCATTTATCTTGTATTAGGTTATCTAGCGGTTGATTTTGAATCCTCGCATACAAACCCTAATTACTATACAGTATATGGAAAGCGATAAATTGCGAGAATTTAAAGTCTAAGCTATTATAAATAAGTATCCGGGGATGGGGGTACAAATGTTTACAAATGGGGATGAGTCTTATCAGAATAGTAATGTCCAAATATTATGTTTACAACCAAATCAAATGGTCGCATTCTCAATGTAAAAATATAACAAGGTATAAGAATCAAAGAGAATCAAAAGTATTGTATGATGGTTATTTACAAATGATCAAAATATTAACCTAATGAAAATTAAGTATTATTATTTTTCGGTGTTTTTGTTAGTTATATATAAACAAAAGGTTTTTTAAAGAAAGAAATATTTAACTTAAAAAATCTATTATTTATGTATTTTTGTTAATGTTTTAGAAACTTATATAAAAGGTTTAATTAAACAAATGTTTTAAAGAAAGAAAATTACTTAACTCAATAAATTCTATTATTTTTATATTTTTAAATGTAACAAATATTAAAGAGCTATTAAGAATATTTTGTATAAAAAGTTTAATATATTATTTTTATTTAACAAAAGAATTAGGAATTAGCTTTATATAAAAAAAGAGAATAAGGTGAAAAAAATAAAAATGTATTGATTTGTAAACATAAGAAAAATAAAAAAGAAATTAAATGGGCTTTAGGGGATATGCTTGGCCCAAATAAAAAAATAAAACAGATTAAGAAAAAAGGGGGGTGTGGCGCCAATTTGCAATTTGGGCTTGGGGGTTTGGTGGGGCAGAAGCCCAAATGCAGCGTACAAAGTTTTGTTAGGGTTTGGTTTTGTTTGGCTCAGAATTAGGTTTGTTCATGAACGGCGCCGCTCTCCCCTCATCTTCTTCGCCTCTTCATCGTTCTCCAACAGATCTTCTGAATGAACTCTCTCCAACCCTTAGGCCATCAGAAAGCCACCTCCAACCTCTCCTCCTCGTGGTTTATTCAAGGCGGCGAAAAAGGTAACGTTTTGTTCTAACGTGTTTTAGGGTTTTTAGGTTTTTGCATGTTTATGCTTTTACACATTTTGATCTTTGTGTTATTTGTGTTTGTGATATGAGATGTAGCAAAAGGAAGGAGGAGAATGATACCTTGGTGACTATTTCTAGAGAGGAGGCGAAAGGTTGGACGGTGGCGCTCTCAGGTGGCCGGAGGGGGGAGCGTGTGATGATGCTTGTTGGCTTGTCTTCTGGTACTTTGTATCTTTCTCTTTGAATGTTTAGTGATGAATTTGTTCTGAAAACCCTAGAATATTCGTTTCTGAATCTTCTCTTCTTTTGATTTTGTTGGATATCTTGTTGGCTTGAGTTGATTCTGTGAGGAACTTTGTTCTGAGAATGCTTGCTATTGTTGTTGTTTTCACTTCTGAATTCTTCCTCTTTCTGGGTTTTGTTAGTTTTCAATGATGAGTTTAGTTCTGAGATGCTTGTTTCTGAGTTTTTTGTACCTTCTTCTGATTTTCTGAATGTTTGCTTTGCTCTTGTTGATTGTGATGAATCCTGAGACCTTGGTCTTTGTTGTTCTGATTTGGTGTTTGACTCTAATGAAGTCTATTCTGAGAGTGTTTGTTATTGTTTCTGACTTTTCCCTCTTCTTTGGATTTTGTGGGCTTTTGATGAGGAACTCTTGTTCTGAGAATGCTTGCTATTGTTGTTGTGATATTTAGTTTGGATTTGTTTGAGGGTTTTAACAAGTTTGAAGTTATGCAGGCTGGAAGTTATGTTACTTCAGCTTGCAGTCTTTGGCTCTGAAGGCTTGCTTGTTTGGTTTGAGTTTGTTAGTTTGAACTTGCTTTTGTTGTGCAAGTTTGTTTGACTTTAGGCAGGCTGGAGATTGCTGTTGGTAAGGCATACTTGAGGCTTCCTGTTGGTTTTAGGCAGGCTTGAGGTTTCTGTAGGTTACAAGTTTGAAACAGCTTTGTTGAGGGTTTTAGCAGGTTTTTTGGTTACAGGCTTGTTGAAGGTTTTTAGCAGGTTTGTTGGAAACAGGCCTCAAGGCTTGCTGTGCCTTAGGCTTGTATTTGTTGTTTGGAGGTTTTCTACAGGTTACAGGTTTGAGTTTGCTTGTTTTTAGGACAAGCAGGCTTATGCTTCTGGTTTTGAAAGCTTTGATGCAGGTTTGAGACTTGCAGGTTTTGCTTGAAATTTATTAGTTTTTTGTTCTCTCTTCTGAACTGCCCTCTTTTGAACTGTTAGGAATGTTATATTTATTTATTTTCTAAGCCTGCCAAACTTCAAACCTGCTTCACTCTCTCTTTCTCTCTCTCCATAAAAAGCATATTTTATTGCTTAATATCTCTTTTATTCTGAAAAGGTTGTTGGCCAAGAAAATGATGAAAAGGTGCTTTTACAAGCTTGCTTGCTTGCATCTTGGTTTTCCTCTGCAATGTACTTTCATGTTTCCTGCCTTGACAGTTTTGTGTACTTGTATGCAGCTTTTCTATTTTGATAACTTCTTGACAGCTTCTTGACAGTTTCTTGACAGCTTAGTTTGCTTTTATGCAACTTGGTTTGCTTTATTTAACATTGCAATTTGGTTTGCTCAGTTTGACATTGCAATCTGGTTTGGCATTTCAGTTTGCCATTGTACAGCTTGATGTACTCTTATGCAGCCTTGTGCCTTCTTTGTGTTTGATTGTATGCTTGCTAAGAATAATTTTACTTTCCTCTTTGTGAACCAAGAAGAGGAATCTTCTTGTGATTTGCAAAGAGGACGAGTAAATCATGATGAAAACCAAAACAATCTGATTCCGGCCAACAACCTTTAATGATGATTTTTTATTTATCTGTTTAAAACTGCCTTTCAATTTAACTGTACTGATTTCTTTTCTTTGTCTTTGCAGGTAAATACCAGTTGGGGTAAGGGAAACAGCAGTAGAAGATGAAGACTTCAAGAGACTTAGAATATAGATTTATTTTCAATTATTTGTAATAAATATAATTTGTAAATATTGTAAATAAATTTACAGTATCCAAATAACATTTGTAACAACAATTAAAATAAATAAAAATCTTTTGTCAGATATCTCTCATCTCTTTTGCAATGTCTATTTAATTATTTAAATTTCTTGAATTAAAATAATTGGAAATGCATCCCAATAATTGTAACTCAGATAAAATAAATAATCAACAAACGTTGTAGTCTCACAACCTTGCATTAACCAGCAATACGCCCGACATTCCAGTTAACCATATTCATTGCATAGTTAAACAAACAAACGTCCATACGCCTTTCACTTCACTGATCAAACCAACGCTCCAACCTTTCAAATCAAAAGCCTCAGCTCTTAGCCCAGATGTTTAGGTTTTGAGAAACAAACAACAATCTTGAACAAACGTCAAAACAATGTAACAGTCAATTGAAAAGAACTGTGGATTCAATTCCTTCTGAGAATGCGTGTGCAAACCCTAATTTTGGATTTATTGTCAAAGAAACGTTTGCTTGATCAAACCCTGAGCCAAACTCAACCAAATCAATAGAAACCCTAATAATCTGTTTGACTGATTCAAAATCAATGGAAACCCTAATTTTGGGTAGACTGATAAGAAAAGTCTGTTTGACCGATTCTTGAGCCAATCTGAAAAATCAGGGAAAGCCCGAAGCTGTGATTTCTTGTGAAAAAGGGAGGGAAAATTTTGGGGTACAACAACATGGTTTACAAATGTCCTAGAGAGTTAAGAATATTTGATGTGGAATATTTGAATGAGAATCTTGTACAATTGCATTCTACTTTCTGCCACATGGTTGGTCAGGTAGTTTATCAATATGGATCTTGCGGAATTTGTTGTCGGGACTCCCGAGGATGTTCAATTGTAAGGAAAGGTATTCAATTGTTATTGGATAATGGAACTATCAATGTTACAGGCCAAAGGGATGATTACCATGAGGTTGATGAGATTGAGGTTTGTTTGGCTGAAGAAGAGTCAGATGATGTGTATGCCTCTGCGGATGAGTTCTTCTCCTTAGATGAAGATATATTTTCTAGAGATGACTCTATAATGACTGAATATGTTGAAGAGGGAGTAAATATTATTGTGCCTTGTTTTGGTGCACCCACCCCTTTTGAAGTTGAATATCATAGCAAGCCAACTATTGCTCCATTGGTGATTAGCTTACCGGGACCTGTCCCTGTAGCGGTAGAAATGTCTAAGACTAAGCCATTAGATTGACTAGACTATACAAATCAAGATCACCACTGTGCTTTATTGTTTCCAAAGGAATTGGAAAAGAGCGAGTAACCCAAAAAGAGGGGGAAAGATTCAAGGTAAGGGGTTGGTTATGTAAAGGGAAGGTATTAGCACCCTAAACATCTACGGTACTCCGCAGGAACCTCTTTGAAAATCTGTATATTTTGGCTATAAAATGTTGTATGTAAAATAGATGGTGGAGGTGAGAAAAGAAATATATTTTTTTATGATTTTTACACCCGCCGCGGTTGCGAACCTTTAGTGCCTACGTACAACCTTTCATGCAATAAGGGATCAGGGTACACTTAATTCACCTTTAAAAAATTTAAAACTTAAGTGTGATGGTTAATTTTATGAGATTCTCATCATCATCATTATCCGTGTGAAAAACGTACTTACTACCTACAATAATGAGAAAGGATAATTTGCATCATCTCAAAGTGGAGGATATGGCTTGGATTTTGAAATCAACAATGCCTCACTTAACACACAACTGGAAAATATCTCACTTCACTACATATTGTAGAAGTATAGTTGTTTGCATCACTACAAGGATTGACAAGAGTCCAATCTTTTGAGAAAAAGTTTTTTAAAGTAAAAAGCCAAAGTGGCAGAATGGTTTGAAATGAGATTGATTGACTTTTAGTCTTCTCACAAAAAAAGGATGCCAAATTATTTTTAAGTTGATTGAAGTTTATTTATGAAAAGGTTTTGAAAATGCATGGACCTAAGTCCAAGTTTATTATGAAAGTGGTTCAAGTTTAAAAACAAGAAGAGTTTTCAAAAGGAGGGAGAAGATTTTTTGAAATTAAAGAAGACGGGAGGAGAAGAAGAGACTATCCTAAAGCATAAGGTAAAAGCTAGGGATAAGAATCATCTAACCAACAAGAAGTCAATACTTGATATTATGAGTCAAGATGGAATTCTCATTCTTTGGATTAAAACTAAGCAAGCAAAGATAATAGACCTCTTTAGAGAACCAAACTTTCAAGTGTATTAGGTCTTCACAAAAATTGGGCAGAGTAACAGTTGCATACGGGTGAATTCCAGATTACAAATAAAGAATGTAGTCACAATGACCTGCACAAAAAACAAACAAGCAACCCAATGTCTTGAGGTAAACCTCAAGAACTCCAGACAAAATATCAATTAAGGTCATAAGGTCTCCAACATAGGCCAAGGTTTGTAATCCTAAGTCCAAGAAGTCCAATACTCCATAATTCCAAGGATAGTAACCAAATTGTCCAAGTATGATTAAAGCTTTTTATGGTTCATGTTGATTATTAGGTGTCTTAAAAAAAAGAAAAGAAAAGCTCAAGTGAGCAAGAATAAAAATGACAAGAAAGTAAATGCTCAAGTGAGCAAAGATGAAAAATATCACGAAATGTAAATGCTAAAGTAAATGGAGCATAAATTAAAAGAGAATAAAATAAAAACACAAAATAAAGTCAATTATTATTAATTAGTGGTTAGTTGGATGACCATCTTGAAACTTGCATTTGGAACTCATTAGAGGATTGGTAGAACCAAAACCTCCACACAACAAGTTGCATTTGCTTTTTTTCAAGTATATCATTCATTTTGGAATCCTCAAAAGTGACATTTAATGATCAACGATGTTTAAGTGATCCGCGTTGACCAAAATTATTGAAGATCCATTAGAGGTGGTAGAACCAAAGCCTCCACACAATGAATCTCAAGGTTATTGGATCAAAGAGATCAAATTAACATACTTGGGCTTGCAAACATAGGTTTGGGCCATGAATGATCATTTATTCTTATCGGGATAACATTTTAGCGCTATGTTAAGCAATCGTAAATGGACTTATGTAGAAGTCGCACCTATTTTGAGGCCGGTCAAGAGCAATATATGCACCATTTGTTTTGAGACATGATATAGAGATCACGCTCCAATAACACTTAGTGGAATAAGAAAGGGATGAGATGAAGAAGGGTGGCAAAGAATATACAAACCACATTTGAATTAAAATTTTAATCAAACTATTATTAAAATCATTCACCCGTTTTTATGGAGTTAGACTCAACACCATGGATCCAATGATGTTAACAAAGTTCATGATCAAAAATTCAACCCAAGATTAGCCAGAATATAATCACAAAATAATATTATATTTAATATATACATTAAAAAGGGTTTTTAAATGAATAAAAATGAAAATAAAGGAAGAAAATATCAACTATATTCAAATTGATTCATAAAAAAGAGATAAGGTCATAGAAAAATCAGAAATAGACTCAAATATTTTTTTAAAATTTTTGGTAATTTTTTAAAGTCAGAAACTATTTTTAAATTTAAAAGAAATGAGTAAAATAAACCAAAAATGATAAAAAAATAACAAATTCAGAAATAAAAAATAAATGAGGTCACCAATATTTGTCACAATATCATTGGATCATTCTAAAAAAATTTCAGAATTTAAAAATGCATCAAAGTATTTTTAAACATTTAAATCAATTCAAATAAAGTGCAAATTTATAAAAGATACCAAAACACAAAATAAAATTGTAAAAAAATAAAAATCAGAAAGAGAAAAATCAAAAATATTTTTCATAATTCTTTCTGATTTTTTGGACTTAAAATGAATTTTGTATGATTTTTTGAAATATAAAACAATTAAATATAAAATCAAGAAAATAAAATAAAAAACCAAAAAGATGTGGACCTATGGATGAGATTAAAAACGTGTTAGTAATCAAATCAAAGGGATCTGACGCATTGTGCATATCATGGTCATTACTGAATAAAGTATAGGATTCAATATAAAATCAGAAATAAAAAAAAACAAATGGCTTTGTTTCATTGGTTGAAGGATGACACGTTGGTCATCTTCAACCTCCAGCCAGTCTCAAAACCAGGTCACTCAAACTGTAAAATTAGAGCACGAGACTGGTACCATTCGCTTCGTCTCATCAAGACGAAGACAACCACACCTTCGTGAAAAATTTATGTAAACTGTAGCTCAAGCAATTTGGAAGAAATGTTTTAAAAATGAATTTGAAAATTCATGGTCAAAACGTGTTTCCAGTTAGAAGAAAGTGTTGCGACTAGAACCAGGGCAATGAGAGCTCCAAAATGATATCAAAGGTTGGAAGAATTGATGGAGAAATCTACCTATTGAAGTTAAGTTGCAGAGCTCTAAAACTGGACTTCTATGGATCAACATAGGTCATTATCCTTGAAGGTAATTGTATGGTTAGCTTCAGGGAAGATCAAGGAAGGTGAACTGATAGAAAAAATGGATTGAAAAAGGTTTGAACACTGATTTCGAAGTTGCAAAAAAGTGAGTTATGGAATGATTTTGGCAGGGTGATTTTGGTTGTTCAAGCTTGAGAAAATTAATGGGGGATGACCCTCTATTTATAGGAGAATAAATTGGATCCTTAAGTGTGTGAAATGATGAAGTTTGGAGGGAAATTGTGGGGGGTCTGTAGCATGAACTAAGTGTGACTTGTTTAGCATCAAAACTCATCCAAATCATGTGTTTCATGATGCTAAATGCCTTTGTAAAGTTTCTAAATATGATTAGAAGCAAAAACGCGTGGAAATCTGACTTTTGAAGAAACTTCAGTTTCAAGTTACCAAGTTCAAATCAATGGCATTCTCAACTCAAGGGGTCTTAAGGCATGGTCCTTGATGCTTTAGAAAGATGAGGTTACAAGTTTTTCAATGGGAAAATAATGGAATCACATGGATGTTTGAGTTGAAAGTTGCAATGAGTCAAAGTTGGGAAAAAGAAGTTGACCTTCCATACTTAGAAATATTTCAAGTTTTTCTTCAAAAGTGACCTATAATATTTTGCATCCAAACATGGCCTTCCTCTTGGAATTTGCTCTTCACCAAAAAAGATGGAATGAAATAGACCTCTTGAATGACATTTTGAAACTAGAACCGTTTAGAATCTCCAAAAATTGAGAGAGTTATGAATTGTTGAAGTTGGCAAAAAATCATGAAATTACCTATAATCTTTTGTATCCTTAGGGTATCTTCCATCCATTTTCTCACTTTGCACATAAAATAAGGAATAAAGTTCACATCCTCAAGGTTATTGTGTAAAATGAGTGGGCTCAATGTGATAAAAATTGACCAAGTTATGATCATTTGAAGTCACACATGGGAAATTGGGGGTTCATCTAGAGGACTTGTAATCTTTCTTCTTCATCAAGTTTCTACCACATGAAAACTCCTTGAAACTTTTGAAGTTATTTGTTAATAACCCTTTTAAGAGAAGGATGTTTTTGGAATCACTAAAAAATACCAAAAGATGAGCAAGATATACTTCTTTGAAATTTAAAACCCTAGATCCTAGATCAAGAAAATGCTTTGAGGAACTTTGACAATTTTAAACAACCTTCTTGTACCAACACTTTTGATTTGTAGATATGAGTTGTAGAGGATGATAATGAGAACTCATAGCAACCAAAACCACTTCCACATCTTGAGAATTGAGAGAAACATACACTTGTGACCAATGGGAACAAGGCCTTGCCCAACCATGACAACCTCTTCAATCAACCCCTTGTACTTTTGAATCAATCTTGATAACTTTAAAATGTGGTGATCCAAAATAAACCTTTCCATGCATTTTCTTCCAAAACAACTTCAATAATGAGGTTTGAATTTCTCAAGCTTTATTGACTAGGGCATGGAAATAAACTCATGAACCCATGGATCAACTTGCTAAACCACATTGCCTTTACCTACATTATTAACAAGTAAGACAAACCAACATTGCATTTTATTAATTAAAAGGAAAATGAAAAAAAAACATGCATGATCACAAAAGAAAAACAAATCAAGATGCTTGGTGATTCCTCAAAGAACAAAGCTAAAGATAGGGAGGAGAACCAAGAGCCTTAATATGATCTTGTTGTGATTGAATCAATATGGTATGATGAAGGGATCTTAGGGGAAAAAAATGGGGTACAACAGTCCTCTGCAAGTCAGACAAGGTTGTACCCTACAAATATAATGCTACAATTTTAGAGGAAGGTGTGGAAGTTCCCATCCAGCCAATGCCTAATGTTGGAAATATTATTTAGACTAGCAGAGTGACCCGCAACAGTCGTGTATTTACACCAGTTGTTCGTGAAGATGTTAGTACTGGAAAGAAAGTTGTGGAAAATGTTGAACCCAAGAAGGCAGCAGGTTAATCTTGTGGAGTTACGCTATAAAAGGAGGTAGATGATATTTTGAAGATAATCAAGATGAGCAACTACAAAATTGTAGATCAGCTACTGCACACTCCTTCAAAAATATCTATTTTGGCTTTATTGATGAACTCCTCTGCTCATAGAGAATATTTGATGAGGGTATTAGACCAAGATTTCATGGAAAGTGATATGTCAGTAGGCCAATTCAGCAGTGTGGTAGGGAACATTACATCATGTAATAACCTGAGTTTCTGCAATGATGAACTGCCCGATAAAGGAAGGAATCACAATCTGGACCTCCACATCTCTATGAACGGCAAGAATGATTCATTATCCAATATGTTGATTGATAATGGATCCACATTAAACATTATACCACGGGGCACACTTATGAAGTTGAAATATCAAGGAATGCCCATGCGCCCAAGTGGCATTATTGTGAAAGCGTTTGATGGATCAAGAAAATCTGTTATTGGTGAAGTGGACTTGCCTATTCATATATGCCCACATTTGTTTCAGAATACTTTCTAGGTCATGGATATTATACCTGCTTACAGCTGCTTGCTGGGACGACCGTGGATACATGAGGCAGGGGTTGTCACTTCGACTTTACACTAGAAGTTAAAGTTTGTGCGTGAAGGAAAAGTGGTAATTATAAATGGAGAACAAGCATTAAAGATATCTCATTTTTCCTCTTTCAGCATTTTGGAGGCGGATGAAGCTGCTGTTGGAACCCAGTTCCAAGCTTTATCCATTGATAATATAAGAGGAAATGAGAATTTTATGGCTTCGTTTAAGGATGCTCAATAGATTGTACGTAATGGCCATAGTGAAGTATGGGGACATATTGTTGATCCACCTGTAAACAAGAATAGAGCTAGATTGGGGTTCTCTATCAAGAATGACAAAGGTAAGAGCATGAAGCCAAAGTCTGTTGCAGGCAAGTATCAAGACATCTTTCATAGCGAGGGTTATCTTCATCCAACTGTTTCCAGGATTAGTGCCATTGTGGAAGATGAAGCAGAGCCATAAATGCCAAATTATGTGACGCACGGAGTTAGGGTTCAGAATTTGATCACCATTGATGTTCCATGTTGCATACATGTTTCGAAGTAATTTGTTTTTGTTAATCTTTTTGAAAAGCTTTCACTCTGCCCAAGGTGAAAGTATTAATATTGTATGGGCTTATTGGTTTTCTTTGATTTTTAAAATCAATAATAAAAGTTGTCTTTGTTTCCCAAATTATGTCTTTATTTTTTGCTTTTTCTTGGAAAATGGTAATCAGAAAAAACCTTTTAAAATAAATAATAACTGAAATTCAATCTGTATGATCACTTGTTATATGTCTCAGTTTCTAAAAGCAATCATAAATCATATGTGCAGATTAATTAAAAAACTCGTTGAATACAATGACCCTGCACCCTCTCCCAACTTTGAATGTCATGTGTATGGGGCCGAAGAAGACTATGATGAGATTCCAGAAGAGGCCTCACGATTTCTTGAGCGCGAGGAGAATGCCATTCAGCCATATAAAGATCCATTGGAAGTAATCAATTTGGGTTCAGAAGAAGATCCGAAGGAAGTTAAGATTGGAGCATTACTACATCCTGATATGAAGAGCATGTTGATTGAGATGTTGAAAGAGTATGTGGATATTTTTGCTTGGTCTTACCAAGATATGCCTGGTCTAGATACAGATATTATAGAGTGCCATTTGCCGCTGAAGCCAGAGTGCCCGCCAATCAAACAGAAGTTGTGAAGAACGCACCTAGATATGGCAGTGGAGATCAAAGAAGAAGTTCTAAAGCAGATTAATGCTGGTTTTCTTGTGACATCAGTGTACCCTCAGTGGATTGCCAATATTGTCCCGGTACCTAAGAAAGATGGAGAAGTTTGCATGTGCGTAGATTATATATATCTAAATAAAGCTAGTCCAAAAGATGATTTTCCATTGCCACACATTGATATGTTAGTGGATAGCACAACAAAATTCAAAGTTTTCTCGTTCATGGATGGATTTTCAGGGTATAATCAAATAAGGATGGCTCCTGAGGACATGGAAAAAACAAGGTTTATCACACCCTGAGGAACAATCTGTTAAAGAGTGATGCCCTACGAGTTGAAGAATGCTGGTGCAACGTACTAGAGGGCTATGACAACCTTATTCCATGATCTGATGCATAAGGAAATTGAGGAATATGTTGATGATATGATTTCTAAATCCCAGACTGAAGAAGGGCATGTAGAAGATTTGTTGAAGTTGTTTCAGCGTTTGAGGAAGTATCGTCTCTGCTTGAATCCAAATAAATGTACCTTCGGTGTTCGGTCAGGGAAATTGTTGGGTTTCATTGTTAGCCAGATAGGGATTGAAGTTGACCCTGATAAAGTCAAAGCAACCCAAAAAATGCCAGCGTCGAGAACTGAAAAGCAAGTCAGAGGGTTCCTCGGAGGTTTGAATTATATTTCTAGATTCATTTCCCACATGACTACAACGTGTGAACCGATCTTTATGTTGTTAAAGAAAGATCAAGGTTGTGTATGGACAGATGACTGCCAAAGGGAATTTGAAAGTATTAAAGAATATATGCTTGAACCTCCTATCTTTCTCCCTCCTGTTTAAGGAAGACCATTGATTATGTATTTGACAGTGTTAGATAATTCCATGGGTTGTATTCTGGGACAACAAGATGAAACAGGGAAGAAAGAGTACACCATTTATCATCTCAGTAAAAAGTTTATTGATTGTGAGTCGCGGTATTCCATGTTGGAAAAGACATGTTGTGCTCTGGCCTGGGCAGCAAAACGTTTGCGGTAGTATATGTTGAATCACACTACTTGGTTGATCTCCAAAATGGATCCAATCAAGTACATTTTTTAAAAGCCTGCTCTTACTGGGAGAATTGCCTGCTGGCAGATGCTGTTATCTGAATATGACATTGAATACTGCACCCAAAAAGTTATTAAAAGCAACATGTTGGCAGATTATCTTGCTCACCAACCAAGAATTGGAAATATGATAAGGAACTATAGAATATCTAAAATTTCCAAATTTATCTCAAAATTGCAAATCAAACAAGTCGTATCTTATTCAGACTGATAAAAATACACGCGGTTATAGTTAAAATCACTAGTAGAAAACCGAAATAACTGGTTATAGTGGACAAAGGGAAACTAGATGAAATATATTCTTTTTATACATATGTTTATAAAGGACTTTCCTAAGTTTCCATTTTTTTAAGATAAAAATAGGAAAAGAAGCCTGCTCTTACTGGGAGAATTGCTCGCTAGAAGATGCTGTTATCTGAATATGACATCGAATAGTGCACCCAAAAAGTTATTAAAAGAAACATGTTGGCAGATTATCTTGCTCACCAACCAATTGATGATTATCAGTCTGTGATGTATGATTTCCCCGATGAGGATGTGATGTTTCTAAAAGTGAAAGATTGTGATGAACTATTTCCTGAGGAAGGTCCTGATCCTGAATCTTGCTGGAGCATGATATTTTATGGAGCTGTGAATTCTTATGGTAAAGGAATCGGTGTTGTGATTATCACTCCACATGGATCACACATTCCTTTTACTGCAAGGTTGATATTTGATTATACTAATAATATGGCAAAATATGAGGCTTGCATCATGGGTCTCGAGGAAGCTATTGATCTCAAAATTAAAATTCTAGATGTGTATGGCGATTCAGCTTTGGTAATAAATCAGATTAAAGGAAAATGGGATACTCGTCACCCCGGCTTGATCCCTTACAAATATTATTCTAGAATATTGTTACCCTTCTTTAATAAAGTTGAATTCCATCACATCTCCAGAGACGAAAATCAAATGGTGGATGCTCTGGCAACTGTGGCTTCTATGTATCAAGTGAATACTTGGAATGATATACCTCGAATTATAGTTCGGCGACTGGATAGGCCTGCTCATGTGTTTACAACAAAAGAGGTAGCAGATGAGAAACCTTGGTATTACGATATCAAGCATTTTCTCCAGACTCAGGAATACCCGATTGGTGCATCGAATAAAGATAGAAAGACATTGAGAAGATTGGTTGGCAGCTTCTTCCTCAGGGAAAATGTGTTATACAAGAGAAATTATGACATGGTCTTGCTTAGATGCGTGGATAGACACAAAGCAAACATGTTGATGCATGAGATTCATGAAGGTTCATTTGGCACTCATGCCAATGGATATTCGATGGCTAAAAAAATGCTAAGGTCAGGTTACCATTGGCTGACAATGGAATCTGACTGTTACAGATTTTCCAAGAAGTGCCATAAATGCCATATTTATGCGGGAAAAATTCATGTGCCTCCGAAACTTTGGAATGATAGAACCCAAAGCTTCGAATGGACACCGTTTTATCTTGGTAGCAATTGATTACTTCACCAAATGGGTGGAAGCTGCTTCATATGCTAATGTTACTAAGCATGTGGTAGTGCGCTTCATTAAGAATAATCTTGTAGTCAGTATGGTGTGCCGAGCAGAATCACCACCGATAATGGCTCGAATCTGAACAACAAGATGATGACAGAACTTTGTGAAGAATTCAAGATTATCCATCACAATTCATCTTCGTACAGGCCGAAGATGAATGTGGTTGTTGAAGCTGCTAATAAGAATATCAAGAAGATCATCTAGAAGATGGTTGTTACTTATAAAGATTGGCATGAAATGCTCCCTTTTGCTTTACATGGATATCGAACATCTGTCCGCACTTCAACAAGAGCAACCTCGTTCTCCCTTGTGTATGGAATGGAAGTGGTTCTCCCAATCGAGGTTGAGATTCCCTCTTTGCGTGTGATAATGGAAACCAAGTTGTCAGAAGCTGAATGGGTCCAGAATAGGTTCGACCAATTGAATTTGATCGAAGAGAAGAGAATGACGGCTTTGTGTCATGGGCAGTTATATCAGAAGATAATGAAGAAAGCTTTTAATAAGATGGTCAAACCTCGTGAATTCAGAGAAGGCGACCTTGTCCTCAGGAAGATCATGTCTTTTAACGCTGATTCTAGGGGCAAGTGGACTCCCAGTTTTAAAAGCCCATATGTTAGTATGAAAGCCTTCTCTGGCAGTGCATTAATTCTTGAAACTATGGATGGCGAGGAGTTCCCACGTCCCATGAATGCTGATGCAGTCAAGAAGTACTTCACCTAAAGAAATAAAAGCACAGCTTGCTAAGTACATCAGACAAGACTTGATCATTGAAGCAACAATCTTCTTAGATCCTCACCATATTTCAACAGAAGCTGTTGCTTATAATTTCAAAGTTGTTAGAGGGAATAGTGGTCATTGTATCTCAATGTATCTTTTCCATTATATATTACCATTTTTCGAACTTTGTAATCATCCGTGGAGTCTCGCCATTCGCAGACTACCATTCTATCAATAAAATTTGAGCTTTTAACCCAATTCTTTGTATTTCTTATTTTTTATTCAGCTTACAAAGACTCCATTTATTATTGATAATAATTTTCAAAGAAAAAAGATTAAATAACAAAATTATTTTTCAAAAAGAATTTACAACTTACTTTTACTTTAGATTTTGTGATTCAAGAGGAAACCAAAGTGATGATCCCAGGAATGGAAGAACTCCAGTAATTTTTGGAAGTTTTGTTTCCCCCGGGAAGGTTTTCTCAGGTTGTTTTCACTGGTATGCGTGTGATTTCTGTATATTGAAGACGATACCAATTGGTGTAAGGTGTGGTATTGGGTTTGTGATCCCATTGGTCCCAATCATGTCTTGGTTCATTTTTCATTTTGGGTTTGCATGGTATGAAGTCTCTATCCCAGATCCCCCATCGAAATCTTCCCTCATATGAGAAAGGTCTTGTTCCCTTGGTGTAATGATATGGAACTATTTGTAAAATGTCGCTCTTTCTGCAGTATTGGCATTATTGTTGGTATTTATTTCCCAGGCAACTAGACCAGGGCAACATATTTTCTAAGAAGTGTTGAGACAGTTCTCAACCCTTTGGGTTTTCACCCGTCAAGTATTGGGTTTGATTTAAAATCCCCATGAGTTTTACCTTTTTCTATAATGTTGACTTCTTGATTCCCCGGGAAGGCTGTCCCAGGGCATCTTTTGTTGGAATAAGTTTGCATGATATGAAGACTCAATCCAAGATTCCCTAGTGAAGGCTTCACTATTTGATAGAAGTCTTTTCTCCCCGTGCATGCTGATATTTGACTAATTTACGAAGCATCTCCCTTTCGGCAGTACTTGCATTTTGTTTGATTGTCCGATAATCAGGCAAGGGTAATGTTTTATTTAAGAAGTGTTGAGGCATTTGTCAGTTTTTTGGGTTTTCACTCGCCAAGTGCTGGGTTTGATTTAAAATCCCCATTAGATTGATTTCTTGCTATAATGTTTGACTTCTTAACTCCCCAAGTTGCTATCCCCATGAGGTTTCATACTTTTTCCCCAGATAAGTTGGTGCAATACTTACTCTCAATATTGAAGAACGTATCTTGGTTTCCCCTCTTTGATGTGGTGTTGGCCTCCCCAATAAAGTCAGCACGAGGTCTCCAATTGATGTCTCTATGATGAGGTGTTATCTCCTATAGTGAAGTCTGTATAATGTTCTGCTGATGAAGTCAGCTCGAAATCCTCAATTGATGTTTTTCCGATATGGTTTCTATCTACCTTATTTGAAATCAGTATTGCAATCCCCAGTAGAAGTGCAGACCGTGAAAACATTTGTTTCCCCATTGAAATCTGAGTGCTATTCGCTGGTGAAGCCTGGAGAATGATATTATATCCCTGTATTTGTACTATTTTGTCGCTATGATTTGTTTACTTCCAGATTATGTTCCTTCCCAGTGAAGTTAAGCCGCGAAATAGGATTTTATTTCCTTGTTTGGTGCTTATTTTCTTATGAAATTTTCATCTTGGATGTGATTTAGCCGATGATTGTGCCTGAGTTAGTTTTTCCTGGTTTCTCCCAGTGTTATATGTCTGTTTTGTCAGCAAATACATGATAACACTCATATATTCATACATACATCATGCATAGTTAAATTTAGAAAATCATTGCTCATTCACATTCGTTAATATTTTGTTGACATATTACCCTGTTTTGCATAGTTGTGTTGTCCTCTCTCCAATAGAGTGTCGGCCTTAAGCAAAAAGTGTATATTCTTTCAATTTCCCCACTGATTTATCCCTCGTGGAAGATTTTTGCTTTAGCCTTCCTGTACAGCTCTTCATCTAGATAGATTGGGCTTCCCTCTTGAGTTTATTTCTCAAAGGATGTATTTTGGTTGACTGTTTCACTCCAGTTTATTTCTGGTTTGAATCTTTGTTTCCCAGCAATATTATTACTTTGCATTTCTGCAAGCTTCGAGCATTGGTTTGAGAATGTGCATTTATTTTGGCACGAGAAAACTTTTATCTCCTCGACAGGAATATGTTGGCATTTCCCCCAGGAAGCTGCATTTCTTTCCCCAGGAAGTCGTATTTCTTTCCCCAGGAATTCGTGATTCATTCCCCAGGAATTCATATTTCTTTCCCCAGGAAGCCATATTGCTTTCCCCAGGAAGTCATATTTCATTCCCTAGGAAGCCATATTGCTTTCCCCAGAAAGTCATTTTACAATCCTTCCTATAGCAGCAAGTGGTAGTCTCTTTATTTGAGAAAGCTTATATATTACCCTTTCCAGGTGGAATTCCTTGGTTAAAAAAGAAGTTGAGACCCATTCTAGGTAAAACGCCAGAATTTTTGAGAAACTTGTTATTCTTTTTTTCTACCTTCAGTGAACGTTGGTAGTTCACCATCAGTGAACGTCGGTGCTATGATATTTCTTTTCTCTCTACCTTCAGTGAAATTTGGTAGTTCACCATCAGTGAACGTTAGTGATTGTTATCTTTTTTCTACCTTCAGTGAACGTTGGTAGTTCACCATCATTTAACGTCGGTGCTATGATATTTCTTTTATCTCTACCTTCAGTGAAAGTTGGTAGTTCACCATCAGTGAACGTTGATGATTGTTATCTTTTTGCCACCTTCAGTGAATGTTGGTAGTTCACCGTCAGTGAACATCGGTGCTATGATATTTCTTTTCTCTCTACCTTCAGTGAAAGTTGATAGTTCACCATCAGTGAACGTTGGTGATTGTTATATTTTTGCTACCTTCATTGAACGTTGGTAGTTCACCGTCAATGAACGCCGGTGCTATGATATTTCTTTTCTCTCTACCTTCAGTGAAAGTTGGTAGTTCACCATCAGTGAACGTTGGTGATTTTTATCTTTTTGGTACCTTCAGTGAACGTTGGTAGTTCACCGTTAGTGAACGTCGGTGCTATGATATTTCTTTTCTCTCTACCTTCAGTGAAAGTTGGTAGTTCACCATCAGTGAATGTTGGTGATTTTTATCTTTTTGCTACCTTCCGTGAACGTTGGTAGTTCACCTTCAGTGAACGTCGGTGCTATGATATTTATTTTCTCTTTACCTTCAGTGAAAGTTAGTAGTTCACTATCAGTGAATGTTGGTGATTGATATTTCTTTTTTCTACCTTCAGTGAACGTTGGTAGTTCACCGTTAATGAACGTCGATGCTATGATATTTCTTTTCTCTCTACCTTTAGTGAAAGTTGGTAGTTCACCATCAGTGAATGTTTGTGATTGTTATCTTTTTGCTACCTTCAGTGAAAGTTGGTAGTTCATAGTCAGTGAAAGTAGATGTTTGTCTCTCTACCTTCAATGAATGTTGGTAGCTCACCGTCAGTGAACGTCTGTGTTATTATTATTTTCTCTTTCTACCTTCAGTGAATGTTGATAGTTTCGCCTTCAGTAAAAGTTGGTGAATCCTTTGGATCTTCTTCCTCTGACTATTAAGTTTGGTAGTTCATAGTTGGGTGTCAATCACTTTTATCCTGTATTATCTCCTCTTTAGCTGAGTTGATACTACCTTATCTCTTCTTTGGGTGTTACACCAATAGAGTCGGGTCTTTTTGATTCACCAGTGATTTATTTTCCTGGTCGGATTTCTCTTTTGATCCTTATTTCCTTTGCTACATCCCCAGTGGTGTTTTGCGTCCCTTTGAAGTTATTCATATGCATTCATACTCATAAGCATTTCATGGCCTCTTAGGGCCAAAAATAGGGTTTGTTTTATATTTAAGTATCTTCGATCACGTCGACACGAAGATTTTTTAACTTTCGTATCTCTGGATAGAAGAAACTTAAATAAGGGAAGTTGTTGTACCCCAATTTTCCCCCTAAGATCCCTTTATCATACCATATTGATTCAATCACAACAAGATCACATTAGGGCTTTTGGTTCTCCTCCCTATCTTTAGCTTTTCTCATTAAGGAATCACCAAGCACCTTGACTTGTTTTTCTTTTGTGATCATGCATGTTTTGTTTTGACTTTCCTTTTAATTAATAAAATGCAATGTTGGTTTGTCTTACTTGTTAATAATGTAGGTAAAGGCAATGTGGTTCATGATTTTATTTCCATGCCCTAGTCAATAAAGCTTGAGAAATTCAAACCTCACTATTGAAGTTGTTTTAGAATAAATGGCATGGCAAGATTTATTTTGTTTCACCATATTTCAAAGTTATCAAGATTGATTCAAAAGTACAAGGGGTTGATTGAAGAAGTTGTCATGTTTTGACAAGGCCTTGTTCCCATTGGTCACAAGTGCATATTTCTCTCAATTCTAAATGAATTGAAGTGGTTTTTGTTGCTATGATTTCTCATTATCATCCTCAACAACTTCTATCTATAAAGTAAAAGTGTTGGTACAAGAAGGTCGTTTAAAATTGTCAAAGTTCCTCAAAGCATTTTCTTGATCTAGGAGCTAGGGTTTTGAACTTCAAAGAAGTATATCTTGCTCATCTTTTGGTATTTTTGAGTGATTCAAAAAACATCCTTCTCTTAAAAGGGTTATTAACAAATCACTTCAAAAGTTTCAACGAGTTTTCATGTGGAAGAAACTTGATGGTAAAGAAAGATTACAAGTCCTTCTAGATGAACACCCAACTTCCCATGTGTGACTTCAAATGATCATAACTTGGTCAGTTTTTATCACCTTGAGCCCACTATTTTTCCAAACTGATCTTAGGGATGTGAACTTTATCCCTTCTTTAATGTGCAAAGTGAGAAAATGGATGGAGGATGCCTTAAGGATACAAAAGATTATAGGTCATTTCATGATTTTTTGCCAACTTCAACAATTCATAACTCTCTCAACTTTTGGAGATTTTGAATGGTTCAAGTTTCAAAATGTCATTCAATAGGTCTATTTCATACCATCTTTTTTGGTTAAGAGAAAATTCTAAGAGGAAGGCCATGTTTGGATGCAAAACATTATAGGTCCCTTTTGAATAAAAACTTGAAATATTTCTAAGTATGGAAAGTCAACCTCTTTTTCCCAACTTTGACTCATTGCAACTTCCAGCTCAAACATCCATTTGATTCCATTATTTTCCCATTGCAAAGCTTGTAATCTCATCTTTATAAATCATCAAGAACCATGCCTTAAAACCCCTTGAGCTGAGAATGCCATTGTTTCAAAAGTGGTAACTTGGAATTGAAGTTTCATCGCAAGTCAGAATTTGAATTTCATGTTACAACTTCTAACCCTTAAATTAGCACACGTTTTGGGTCTAAACATGATTACCCAACTTTCTCAAGTGGATTAGTGAATTAAAATGCGCGTTTTGGATGAGTTTTGACAAAAGAGAAGTCACACTTTCTTCATGATGCAGACCCACACGAATTCCCTCCAAATTGCATCATTCACCCTTCCTTTTGATCCCATTTGCTTCTCTTATAAATACATGAGCTACCCCATTCGCTTTGTCAAGCTTGAACAACCTAAATCACCCTGCCAAACTCACTCCATAACTCACTTTTCTGCAACTTCAAAATCACTGTTCAAGCCTTTTTCAATCCATTTTTTCTATCAATTCACCTTCCTTGATCTTCCCTGAAGCTAACAGAAGAAGAATTGAATCTTAAAACCTTCTGAATTGATCTGACCAAGTCCATTTACAGAGCTCTACAACTGAACTTCAATAGGTAGATTTTCCATCAATTCTTCCAAACTTTGATATCATTGTGAAGCTCTCATTTTCATGGTTCTAGTCGCAACACTTTCTTTTAAATGGAAACACGTTTTGGCCATGAATTTTAAAATTCCTTTTCAAAACTTTCCTTCCAAATTGCTTGAGCTACAATTTATATAAATTTTTCGCGAAGGTGTGGTTGTCTTCGTCTTGATGAGACGAAGCGAATGGTACCGGTCTCGTGCTCTAATTTTATAGTTTGATCAAGCTTGATTTGAGACTGGCTGGAGGTTGAAGATGACCAACTTGTCATCCTTCAACCAATGAAACAACGCCATTTGGAATTTTTGAACATCTGATTTAATTAATGATCATGTGTGTTATTGACTAATGACCATGATATGCACAGCGTGTCTGATCCATTGGATTAGCATACTAACGTGTTTTGACTCTCACCCATTGCTCCACATTTTTTTGACTTTATTTTATTTTCTGATTTTTATATTTAAATTGATTTAAACTTTAAAAAAGCATGGAAAATTTATTTTAAGTCCAAAAAATCTGAAAAAATTATGAAAAATATTTTTGATTTTTCCCTTTCTGATTTTTATTTTTTACAATTTTATTTTGTGTTTTGATATTTTTTTATAAATTTTCACTTTACTTGAATTGTTTTAAATGTTTAAAAATAATTTTATGCATTTTTAAATTCTAAAATAAAATATGGAATGATCCAATGATATTGTGACAAATATTGGTGACCTCATTTATTTTTTATTTCTTACTTTGTTATTTTTAATCATTTTTGGTTTATTTTACTCAAATATTGGTGACCTGCATGATTTTTTTGAGTTAAAATAAAAATTATAAAGCAAAAATTCAAAATAAACTTCTCAAATTAAATTCAAAATCAAAAATAGAAAAAAAATGCTAAAAAAATTCATAATCAAATTCTACATTATTTTATGAATTCAAAACATTTTTTGTGGAATTTTTTAATCAAAGGAACTATTAAAATAAAAATAACCTTTGAATAATTAATTAATTAAACCTATGAATTTTTAAACCAATGAAATCATTTAAAAAAATTTCAAAAAAAATATGAAAAATACTAGAAAATATTATTGGCCTATGGTAATTTTTTCATGATTTTTAATAACGTTTTGATCACAAAAATAAAATCAGAAAATCAAATAAAATCAAAAATATAAAAAATGCATTAAAAATCACATGGACCAATCAGATCCAGCCACACCATCGTCTTCTTCCTCAAGACAATGCCCTAACACGTGTTTTTCAGTTTCATGCTCCTATGTTCTGATAAACACTTCTCCCTTATTTCTCCACCAAAATCAATTATTCAAATCACAAATCAAAGTTCAAACTACCAACTACATCATGCTTTTTACAAAATTCAAAATGATCGACCATGGAAGTAGAAATCAGAGCAAGAAAATTGAGAAAATCATTAAACCATGAAAAAACAGAAGTTCACCAAATCGCATATGCTTCAAAATCAAACAAGTTTATACATCGGATATAAGATCTGGCCAGCTATGAACATGATCACAAGCTTTAAATCACATGAAACAAGCAAAAATATGGAGAATCGAGATCTGAAAATACCTTTAGAGTTGAGAAATAAACTCAACTATGGCCTCTGAAACAAAGTGAAAACCCTTGTCCCTTGCTTCTAATGCTCCAATGAAGTGAAAATGGTCATGAATCGAGCTCTGGAATGGAGAATAAAGAAGCTTCGAAGTAGAAAATTTTCTTGAGAGAGAGATAGCAGCTTCTGATTTTTTGAGAGGATGAATATGTGCCTTGAAAGGGAGTGAAATATGGCTTATATAGAGTGATTGCTGAGGGTAGGAGGGTCTTTGAAAAACTCAAGGCCGTTAGAAGCAGAATTTTCAAAAAACAGAAAAATGAAGAGTGTCATATGGTGATGCGTTTTGTTTCTACTATGCCCAGCCTAGAAGTCGTTTTGGTGATGTCATGTTGAGTGGAATTTTGAGCAAAGAATGTGCACTTGGTGAGTTGGCTATGTTGATAAAAATCAAAACTGGATTTGTGCAAAAATCCGCAACATTGGCATGGTTTTCCAATAACCTGGCTAGCTGACTTTATGCTTAGGCCATTTGAAATTCCTTCGTGCGTTTTGGATGCTTGAGGGGCCTTTCAAAAGCTCTCATAATATAGAACATCATAGGGCTTTGAATTTTCCAAATTGATGCTGACTTGATGGAGAAATGATGTTGTAAACTTGATGCAAAAATGCAATTTGGCCTGCCTGGTCCGCGCGCGTGCATGGGCATGCATGGTGTGCATGAAGCCAACTTTGAGATACCAACTTTGAAGCATCATAACTCACTCAATTCTTGGCCAAATTGAATGATTCAAGGCTCAATGGGAAGCTATGCTCTTTTTAATTTTTCAAATTGAGGCTTGAGTCCCAAGAAAATGATTCCATAAAATGGCATGCCAAGTGTTTGATGAAATTACGCGCGTGGCTTGCCCAAGAGAAGTCATCTTGGCACTTAGAATTTTTTTTAAAATTTAAGTTACTTCTTGAACAAGTTACACTCAAATTCACCATTTCTCATGATTCAAAGATGAATTTGGGTATGGAAAATGAAAAGAGGATGCTTAAATTGATGGTTGATCAAAAGTCCACTTGGTCAACTCCTGATTTTACTGACTTTGGTCAAAATGACCAATTTACCCCTTTTGATCAATTGAATCATTTCCAATCCAAATTGAACCTCAAATTTTCAATCTTAAATGCTTAATAACATGTGGTGAATCATGGAGACAAGTTTGGGTGAAAAAGTCAAAGAAACCCTGATTAAATCCAAAACCCTAGTTTTGTCCCATGTGCTAGGAGATAGTTGATCAAGCTTCAAAACCCTAATTCCATTGAGTATCATGAGATACTCCTTGATCAAATTTGATTCTAATGCTGATAAGATAATGATGCTTCATGAACTGGTTCATCTAGACCCCAATTACTTCAACTTGGACCAAACCCTAATTTTGACTGATTCCTCAAAGGAGAGTGATGAATCATCTTCAAAACTTCAAATCCTCTGGACATCTTGGCCAATTTCTTGTACAAAGACTTTTCAAATACCAAAGAGATGTTGTAGCTTCCAAATCAAGACTTATTCACTCATCAATTGCCTTGATCAAGAAAAACCCTAATTTGACTGGTGAATTAAAAGAGAGATTCCTCTTATAAACAAACATAAATTTCAATCCTCTGATGACCCAAAGAGATGGATAAAAAATCTTGAGATATGCAATAACTTTTGAGCTTGAAAGATCCAGAGGTTTAGATGATAAGGTTCTACTTGAGCAACTTGTCAATGCAATCAACCTTCAAAGCTTGAGGAAAAATTGATAACCAAAGTACTTTGATCTCATCACAATGTATGAATGCAATGCAATATGATATTCATGATGAAACATAAGCCAAAATCAAGAGGGTAAATTTTGGGCTGCAACAGCTGCCCCTATTCAAATATTTTCAACATGATAAGTGAGAAAAGTGACAACTTCGAGCGTTCAAGATTGAAGATGATTGAATACAAAAGAGCCCGAAAATTTACACTCTTGAAGAAGAGAGAACAAGAAGCAGAAAACCCCCAAGACATGCGTCAAAATGGAGCTGTAACGCAGGTTGAAACAGAACAAAAACAATAGAAGAGTAGACGCAACTAAACTTTCGGACAAATGTGCCAGGGCAAAACTGGGCTTCAAAAAGGGTGAGATAAAACTTAAACCATAGAGTATAGGTGAAACTAAGCTCTGGAAAAAGAAAACGTACGCGGGTGAGGAGACGAAACTTTAAGCTCGACCAAAAGCAAAAGTGGTTAGAGTGCGTGATTCTAGGAGCACTTGCTAATCTCAACTAAGATAGACAGTATGAAGGAACTGAAAAAATCCCAGAAATGAGGAACAAAAGCGAGACGAAACTCCACTCAATAACCAGTTAGACGAAACTAAACCAGATGAGTACCAGGACGAAACTGGATTTCACGCACGGGTAACGAGGCGAAACTAGACCCAAAGCGATAGTGATGAGAGCGCATGTTTCTCAGAGCACCTGCTGGTCTCAGGTCAATGGATAAATAGTGAGAAAAACTTATAGAAGAGTCCAAGGAACAAAAGAGACTGATTTCAAACTAGGGACGCAGTACGAACACTGCACTCGGTAAACGAACACCGTCAAAGGGTCCAAGGTATGAAAGCAAAAGCGAGACGAAACTCGACTCAAAAACTAGTTAGGAGAAACTAAACTAGATGAGTACCAGGACGAAACTGGATTTCATGCACAGGCGACAAGGTGAAACTCGACCCAAAGCGATAGTGATGAGAGTGCATGTTTCTCAGAGCACCTGCTGGTCTCAGGTCAATGGATAAACAGTGACGAAAACTGATAGAAGAATCCAAGGAATAAAAGAGACTGATTTCAAACCAGGGACGCAGTACGAACACTACACTCGGTAAACGAACACCGTCAAAGGGTCCAAGGTATGAAAGCAAAAGTGAGATGAAACTCGACTCAAAAACTAGTTAGGCGAAACTAAACTAGATGAGTACCAGGACGAAACTGGATTTCATGCGCAAGGTGAGGAGACGAAACTCTAAACTCAACCCAAAGCAAGGAGATTAGGGCGTACACGTAAAAAACCTGCTGAAAGAGAATATCAGGACGAAACTGGTATTCGAAAGGTGCATCAATAGACATTGGAATGAACCGGAGAGGGTAGTGAAGATTAAACCCGAGAAGAATATGCCAGGGCGAAACTGAACTATAGTCAAGAGTAGACACTCAAATAAGCAAATGATTGACGTCAAAATGATATTGGTATGGGGGGACACTGAGATAATGAGGACGAAGACCTCGCTGGGGATTTAATCCGAAGTATTAGAAAATTCACTGGGGACAACAGAAACAGTAGTAGCTTATGTTCCGATGCATGTTTGAATTCTTTTTATATAGCGCAATGCTCCATATAATGGAAATGCTACGCGTTTTGGTAGATGCAATGTAATGATGCATGTTTAAAAGTTTCACTGGGGAAATGGCCAATTGAGAAACCAAAAACCAAGAAGTCAGAATCTGCCACGACTTGCAAAAATAAATTTCAAAATCCAAAGGAAAAGGAGAAAATACGGGGAACCGCTAGAGAGGGAACCTCGAAGAGATGAAGCTTTGCGGGGAATAACAACCAAGCAACTAGTAGAAATGGTCCACAAACATTTGAGAGGAGATGCAAAAATAAATTGCAAACTCCTGGAGAAGATCAGATCGACATTGTAGCTTCTGGAGAGGGACGAAATCGAAAGATTAGACATTGAGGGAGAAGATCAGGGCAAGACTGTAATCTCTGGAAAAGACAGTGCGCGGCCGTGTTGAGAATGATATTAAGACAACAAACCCGACGTGAAAAGTGAAAACCTTTGCTGGGGGAATAAAGCTCTGCTGAGGAGATGGGACTTCTCCAGGGAGACAGAACTCCATTGAAGATTTTTGTTGGAGAGATATTTTCCTTGGAATGCAACCATTGGATGGATCATGCAGATAGTCACACAGTATTGACTTTACTAGGGATAAGGAAAGATCTTATCATAAGGATGACCCAGTCAACAGACCGGCTAGGAAATGAGATGTCATGGTGAGGGATCTCCGTTGGAAACTCCGTTAGAAGGTTGAAACTTCTCCATAATGTGAGAGTGAGTTCCCATTTAAACAAAACTCCACTGGGGATGTGCAACATATTCGAAATTAAAGTCTCAGAATGAAGCCTTTGAAGGAAGATTTCTGGGGCAACAAAACTTAGCTGCAGAAACGAAACTTCACTGGGGATAGGTAAAGTCTTATTCATACATGGGATCTGTCTAGCAGAAGAAAACCAAACATTCCCTTCCTGACAATCATTAAGCTCTTTACAGGTGTTCAATGTGTAAACTCTTTTTGATGTCAAGCAACTGTTTTGCATGCAGAAAGATGTTTATTTTGGGAATGACAGACCTGATGCGATGATTATTTAAGCCTTGAAGTTGAAAACCTTAACAAAGTGTCGCATCTCTGTTGTGAATGAATCACTGGCTAGAGTGCAAAAATTTCAAAACTTTTCTTCCCCCCTCTTTTTTTTAAGAAAACGAGTCAAGATGCGGGTGGTAAGATACCAACATGGATATGCAACACATATTTGGGAGTTTAGGAAATGTCATCCTATTGTAGTATGCTTTCGAGTTAAACCCTTGTTTCAGTTAGGACTTTTAAAGGTTGTAACGTGGCCTGGTTCGAGGGTTTTTTTTAGAAAAAGGTTTTCAAGGCTCAAGTTATTTGGTGCCCACCCCCTTCGTGATACTCTCCTGTCCTAAGTTCAAATGACTTATCACAAGCATTCATCTTTCAAAAGGATTTATATTGGTAGAGTGATCACGACAAATTCTCCAACATGATTGTCACTTAACTTCTGTTGCTTTTGTTTTTTTTTATATTATTGTTCCTCTTCTTTTGATGAAAATTTTATTGAATAATCTCTCTCTCTTTTTTTCCTTTCTTTTCCCTAACTTTTGCCTGGACAAAAACTTTTGAATTTCAATTTTGGAAGTCCAGCGGGATGCCCTAAATTTTGGCTAAGCGACTTGTTTTCAAGTTTCAGCTTAGCGGGGATTTTTGTTTCTTTCTTATTCATACTTCCCATTTCGAACAAGTCTATATGATTTTAAGTCTTTGAACTTTCTCTTTCTTTTTTCTCTTCTTTTTTTTGAAGAAAACAAATGCCTCATTCCTTGGTCGGCGAGGGATAGCCATTATTGTATCGATTCGACCTCAACCTCAGGACTTTGTTTAGACTTTTGTGATCTCATGATGTGAAAGATAAAATGTGGTGATCCTCCGATGGGACATTCCTTCTGGAATTCGAATGCTTGGTCAAATTAAATGAACATCTACCCCGCCCCGGGTTAAAAAAAACAAGGTTTTTTTTAACGGAAAAGAAACTCCTACTTCGAAGGCTCCGAGGGGTTAACGAGGGTCTAACTCCCTTATATCTCCGGTGTTTGGGGATTGAAAAAATGCATGTACATCGTCAATGGGGTTCTACTCAAAAGCATACCATTACAATAATCGTTTTTAGCTAAACTCCTTCCTCCAAACTCTTGGCTAAGCAAAAGAATAGGCTCAGTTCGTATCAAAATGCCCGAAAAATCGATTAAAGAGTGATACTAGATGGCCTAAATAAAATGAAACAATTTTTTTTCAAGGCAAAAATATTCAACGCATCAAGACTGGCATTCAGCCATAAACAAAATCCTATATGCAGACAATGCTAAAACAATCAATCAAGATAACACATGAAAGTGAAGAAAAGAAACGTAATAAAATCCATTATGGGGAAGAAATGTCTCCAACTAGGTTCGCCTATCTCGCTGACCTACCGTAATCTTGATATTATCCTGACCCAAGACTTTTACTAACAGCACGGAGCTGTGAAACAAAATGGCAAGGAAACCACCAGTAAAGTGAATGAAAATCCTATCAATCAAAGAACCAAACATGCCCCTTGCACAGTAGTAGCTGTGTTTGTTATCTGTATTTCAAGCGATCAATCAACCATGGCTTAGATTACCATATCTGTGTAAGGTCCACGAAGTTTATATGCACATGCTTATAAAAAATATTGGACGTTTTTTTGCAAACAAAATAGTAAAAAAAGGAAGAAAAGAAACGTATACATATACTTGAAAGAAGGCATTCTTATTGATTTTGAGAAATCAGCCTGTGAAAAAGGCATTTACATTTGGAAGCAAGTAATTACAAAATCAAAATAAACAAGTGTTTACAAATGGAAATGTGAATATGAACATTCATCAAGTCCTGACTCTTCTAAGACTCTTATGACCCTTACGCTCTCCTCTTCCTGCTTCCAGACAGATCATTCTTGGATTAGCTTCGAACTTATGCCAGGTGATAGAACAAAGGAAAGAAACAGAGGATATCATGCTGAGCGTAGTCATTTGCTTTAAGTCCCTAACTTTTGCCTGAATCGCCCTTTCGGGTTTTCGATTCACCAGGACACCCTCTTTTTGCCTAAACCGCCCTTTCGGGTTTTCAGTTTAGCGGGTTCTTTTTTTTTATGCAAAGTATTTTTTAACTACGTCAGCATTCACAGGGAGAGGGAAGTACTCTCCATCCATAGTCGTGAGCATCATCGCTCCTCCATAGAAAAATTTTCTGACCACGAAAGGACCTTCATAAGTCAAAACCCACTTTCCCCTGGGATCTCCCTAGGGGAGAATTTTCCTTTTTAGCACAAGGTCACCTGGCTTGTAGCACTGAGGCCGTACCCTCTTATCAAAAGCTTTCCTCATCCTTTGCTGATATACCTGACCATGACATACAGCCGTCAACCTCTTCTCGTCAATAAGTTCCAACTGATCCAGCCGATTCTGTACCCATTCACTTTTATCCAGCTCAACATCCCTCATGATCCTAAGAGAAGGAATCTCGACTTCTACCGACAATACTGCTTCCATGCTGTAAACCAATGAAAATGGGGTTGCCCTAGTCGAAGTACGCACAGTGGTGTGATAACCATGCAAAG
This sequence comes from Vicia faba, assembly GCA_948472305.1. Lineage (NCBI taxonomy): Eukaryota > Viridiplantae > Streptophyta > Magnoliopsida > Fabales > Fabaceae > Vicia > Vicia faba. The sequence goes on along the minus strand of OX451735.1, from coordinate 99,329,728 downwards.
CGAAAGGCAGCATCTCATGCCAATCTTTGTAGGTTACCACCATCTTCTGCACGATTTTCTTGATATTCTTATTGGCCGCTTCGACAGCTTCGTTCATCTTTGGTTGGTATGGGGAAGAGTTATGATGCTTGATCTTGAAGGACTCACAAAGCTCCTTCATCATTTTGTTGTTCAGATTAGACCCATTATCGGTAATGATCTTTTCAGGCACTCCGTAGTGACAGATAATATTATGCTTAATGAACCGAGTTACCACCTGCTTGGTGACATTGCATAGGATGCAGCTTCGACCCATTTTGTAAAATAATCGATGGCAACCAGAATGAAACGGTGCCCATTGGATGCAGTCGGTTTAATTTTTCCAATCATATTAATTCCCCACATCGCAAACGGACAAGGGGAAGTCAAAACATTCAAAGGTACTGGCGGCACATGCACTTTATCAGCATATACTTGACATTTATGGCAAACCCGTGCATGATTATAACAGTCAGCCTCCATGGTGGACCAATAATAACCTGCTCGCAAGATCTTTTTAGAAATGGTATGCCCATTGGAATGGGTCCCAAAATCACCTTCATGTATCTCCTCAATGATTCTAGCTGCTTCTTTCTTGTCAACACATCTGAGCAGTAAGCTGTCATGATGCCTTCTATATAACACGCCACCACTGAGAAAGAACTTGGCTGAAAATCTTCTCAAGAACTTCTTATCTGTGACAGATGCCTCTGCAGGATACTCTTGTGTTTCAAGATATCGTTTAACATCACAAAACCAAGGATTACCATCTGATTCCAAACTAGCCTCAAAACAGAAAGCTGGCTCACTCAAACTTCTGATAGTAATGGAAGGTGCCTCATTATCCCACTTAACCTTGAACATGGAAGACAAAGTTCCCAGTGCATCAGCTGGATTATTTTCTTCTCTGGGAATGTGTTCAAACGTGATCTCTTCGAAGTACGGGATCAGCTTCATAACATGCTCACGATAGGGAATTAGGTTCTGATGGCGAGTCTCCCAATCTCAATTAATCTGGATGATAACAAGATTGGAATCCCCGTAAACTTTCAAAAATTTGATGCACAGGTCGATCGCCGCTTCAATACCATAAATGCAAGCCTCATATTCGGCCATGTTGTTAGTGCAATCGAAACAAATACGAGCCGTGAAAGGAATGTGGTATCCCTCAGGAGAAGTGATAATAGCTATGACACCGTTGCCCATGGCATTGGAGGAACCATCAAAAACAAGCATCCAACGTGATCCCAACTTGGGTCCTTTGTCTGGGTCTGGCATGTTACAATCCCGAATATACACAATTTCCTCATCTGGAAAATAAAACTTCATCGGTTCATAATCGTTCATGGGCTGATGAGCAAGATGGTCGGCCAGTACACTACCCTTAATTGCCTTTTGAGTAGTATATTGGATATCATATTCGGTGAGTATCATCTGCCAACGGGCTACCCTGCTTGTAAGAGCTAGCTTCTCAAAAATGTACTTGATTGGATCCATTTTGGATATCAAGTAGGTGGTGTGAGTTAACATGTACTGCCTCAAACGCTTGGCGGCCCAGGAAAGCACACAATAAGTATTTTACAGCAATGTGTACCTCGACTCGCATTCCGTAAACTTCTTACTCAAGTAGTAAATAGCCTGCTCTTTCTTCCCTGTCTCATCATGCTGATCGAGGACACAACCCATTGAACTCTCCAACACAGTTAGATACATGATTAGTGGCCTTCCTTCCACTGGCGGCATGAGTATCGGAGGTTCCAATAAATACTCCTTTATTTTATCAAAGGCCTTCTGACAATCCTCATTCCATTTCACTGTCTGACTTTTCTTCAACAACTTGAACAAAGGTTCACAGGTGGCTGTGAGATGAGAAATGAATCTAGAAATGTAGTTTAACCTTCCTAAGAAACCACTCACTTCCTTCTCTGTCCTTGGTTCAGGCATTTCCTGTATCGCTTTTACCTTGGCTGGGTCCACCTCGATACCTTTTTCACTTACAATAAAACCCAACAGCTTGCCAGATCTCACCCCGAAGGTTCACTTATTCGGATTCAACCTCAGCAGGAACTGCCTCAGTATCTCGAACAATTTTTCCAGATGAACAAGATGTTCCTCTTCCGTATCAGACTTAGCAATCATATCGTCTACATATACCTCAATCTCTTTGTGAATCAAATCATGAAAGAGAGTGACCATAGCACGCTGATATGTTGCCCCGACATTTTTCAAACCAAACAGCATCACTTTATAACAGAAGGTTCCCCAAGGCGTGATAAATGTTGTCTTCTCCATATCCTTCGGAGCCATCTTAATTTGATTGTAACCAGAAAAACCATCCATGAACCAAAACACCTTGGAATGAGCAGTATTATCAACCAACACATCAATATACGGGAGAGGGAAATCATCTTTAGGGCTGGCCCTGTTCAAATACCTATAATCCACGCACATCCTGACCTTACCATCCTTCTTGGGAACATGCACAATATTCACAATCCATGGCGGATAATTGATGACCTTTAAGAAATTCGCGTCCAACTGCTTTTGGACCTCCTATTTGATCTTCTTGGACATCTCAGGATGAGTTCTTCGAAGCTTTTGCTTGACAGGGGAACAACCTTCTTTGAGCGGTAGTCGATGCACCACTGTGTCTGTATCCAACCCAGGCATATCCTCATAAGACCAAGCGAAGATATCAGAATACTCATGGAGTAGCTCAATCAATCTGAACTTTATACTTTCTTCTAGATTTGCCCCTATCTTGACTTCTCTTCTTACCTCTTCTGTGCCAATATTCACCACCTCAATCGACTCTTGATTCGGCTGGATAACCTTCTCCTCTTGTTTGAACAATCTTGCTAATTCCTCAGGAAGATCGCAATCCTCATATGCTTCTTCTTCATCTTGATAAATAGGAGTTTCAAAGTCATAATGAGCCATAGCAGAGTTGTTATCAACATGACCGGTGGTGGAAGTGCATCTGCATGAATGACATTTTGGCGTTTTTTAGTGATAGTGTGTGAAAAGAGAAACATTGCCATTAAAATAAAAAGGAAAGGAAGCAAAATTTTGAATGCAAAAACGTCCTTTATTTCAATGATAAACTTGAAAAATAAACATGGTGGCCCTATATAAATGATCCACTACGCCTTGGGCAGAGCGTAGGGATTATGATATGATAATAAAAGAAAAACAAGAAAATTACTCCTCAACGCTTGAAACTTGGATAACATCCACAGAAGTCCAATTGTTGAGTTCCTGGCCTGGTATACTCGGACGAATCCCATCCTCAATATTGTAGCCATCAACCCTATTGTCGCCAACTGTATTGACGTGTCCTTCCTGAGTAGCATAAGGACGGGAAAACTTCACAGGAGTAGATAAACTAGATTCTCTGGGAGTTAAACTCTGTTGTTCTGGACTAAAACCAAGACCAAATTTATCAAACTTTGGGGTAACGTCCAGCACCTGACCCCAACCTTCAGGGTTACCGTTTTCCACCACAGCTCTCACATCCTTGAGAGAAGACATAATCGTTTCCGGTTTCCTTTTCTGCTCTGGAGGAGGAAAATTGACAACATGGACTGTCTCAAACGCCTGAAACGGAGTTTCATGTATCTCACCCTCAACTTCAACATAGAGGAATCATGTCAAATGACTCACGATGTACTCTTCCTCTCCGCACACAATTATCACCTTTCCTTCTGCAGGATACTTGAGTTTCTGATGAAAAGTAGAAGTGACTGCCCCTGCTTTATGAATCCACGGCCGCCCCAACAAACAACAATACGCTAGCTGTATATCCATCACAAATAATGTAGCCATGAAGGTACGAGGACCAACCTTGATCGATAACTCCACCTCCCCAAACACTGACCTTCGAGACCCATCAAACGCCTTCACCATCATATCACTAGGGCGCAGCTCCAGTCCAGAATAATCAATCTTCAATAATGCTGACTTTGGTAGTACATTCAAGGATGATCCTGTATCCACCAAAAACCGGGATAAAGTAGTGCCCCCTGCACTTCATTGAAATATGCAACGCTTTGTTATGGTCTGACCCCTCCAGAGGAAGATCAAAATCTGTGAAGCCCAGACCGCTCCTGGAAGATATGTTAGCACAAACATTCTCAAACTGATTGACTGTTATCTCATGTGGCACGAACGAATTCTTTAAAAACTTCATCAAAGCATTTCTGTGAGGTTCTGAATAAATAAACAGAGACAAGATGGACATCTTAGAAGGAGTATGGCTCAGATGATCAATTATGCTATAATCACTCTTTCTGATAATTCGCATTAACTCTTCAACCTCATCGGGAACTGAAGAAGCTTCTGGTATCGGAATTGGTTGAGTCACATTGGCTGGCGTAACCCTCGGATTACCAATTATCGCCTGTTGTTTTCCCTTTTCTCTTGTCGAAGCATCTGCCGCATCTTGCAAATTGGAAGGACCAAAAACTCTCCCGCTTCTAGTCATTCGACCCACACCGGAAAAGTTATGAACTTCTTCTTCATTATCTTCAGCATGCTCTTCTTCAGACGAACGATTATTTACTTCCAGTTTCACCCCATGGTAATAAACATCCGCATCGTAATGTCATGGGATGGCCTTTTCAATAGTATACAGCATGTGACCAGGTACCGTAATCATCAAAGGAGGCGCCCTAGACGGGCTAGGAATGCGCACAGGGGTGTAAGGAATAGATGCCACAACAACGTCTTCTTCGGTAACCTTACGGTAGCTTGGTTTTCTATTGAACTGCAGGGAACCCTCATTTATCATCAACTGGATACCGACCTTTAAATCATCACAGCCCTTCGGTTGTTCTCTACACTTGGCACACTCTGAATTACAACCCGGGAAAATAGAATTGTCAAGCAAATACCTCTTAACACACTACAACGGAGTAGTTACTTGTTCCACATTCATGATTAAATTCAACATTTCACCATTATCATCAATCATATTAACAACACCCCCTCCATGCCTGGGCATTGGGTTCTGAGTAACATTCGGACCAGTCACTAGAGTAAACTCAATGCCTTAGCATCCAACAAGTCTTGTATCTTGCACTTCAATGCAAAGCAATTGTCAGTAGAATGACCAACTCCGCCTGAATGGAATTCACATCTTGCGTTAGCATCATAGTTAGGAGGAAGTCTTGCGGGAGGTGGTGGCATATTTCTCAAACCAATCAACTTTAAATCGAGCAAATGGTGGAGTGCCTCAGTAAGAGATACTGGCAAGGGATTGAATTTTCTCGGTTGTCTCTGCTGTTGATTATTATACTGACGGGGAGCATCTTGTTGTCTTTGTTGTTGAGGCACTGCATTCGGTCTCTGCTGCGGAGGAGCATTAATAGGAATGGAAACAACATTGATTTGTTGGTGCTGACGATCCTCTCTTCTTCCTATATGAGAGTAAACCGCGCTCGCGTCGCCTTCCCTCTTCTTAGGGTAAGTGTTGAATGGTTTCTTACTGCCTCCTGATGAGCCATTAGAACCTCCAATCTGAATTTTCTCCAATTTCAAACCTACCTCAATTCTTTCACCAGCCATAACCAAGTCTGCAAATCCTGCTGAAGTACTTCCTATCATGTGCTCATAGAATGGCCCTTGCAGAGTACTCATAAACATATCAATGAGTTCTCTCTCCATGAGTGGAGGTTGAACCCTCGCAGCCAACTCATGCCACTTCGGAGCGTATTCCTTGAAAGATTCTCTTGGTCCCTGCGACAAATTCTGTAACTGAGTGCGATTCGGCGCCATATCCACATTGTACTGATAATGTTTGACAAAAGCCCAAGCAAGATCATTCCAGCAACGAATATGGGTTTTTTCAAACTTCATGTACCACTCCAGGGATGCCCCAGATAGGCTATCTTGGAAAAAGTGAATCAAGAGCCCCTGATCCTCAGTATGCACCGACATCTTTCGGAAATAAGCAGTTGCATGAGTAACAGGACATGATGTTCCGTTGTATTTTTCAAATACAGGAGGCTTAAACTTTGGAGGAACCTTCACCCCAGACACCAACCCAAGATCATTAGCATCCATACCAAGGACTCCTTGCCCTTCCACAGCCTTCAAACGTTCTTCCAACAACCGATACTTCTTATCCTCAACCTGAACTTCTGGCTCTGAACGCTGAACTGAAAACTGATCTTCATCCTGATCAAAGTCATAATCCTGCTCCTGATAGCCCCTTACACCGCCCTGATTATCTCTTCTGTTCCCCACAAGACGATGTCCTGGAGACGGGGGAAACTGTCCTACATTACGCACAAAAGGGTTTCCAAGCATCCCGTGAAAATTTCCAATAGGCTGATCTTGCACATCCCCCAATCCTACAGAAATGTCCTGATAGAGTCCCTGATTTCCACCATCCCCTGGATAGCGGCGCTGGTTGTTGACAATGGCAGCCAGTTCCTCCTGTCGGCGATTCACGTTGGTGAGGACCTCCATGAACTGGGTCATCTGAGTAGCCATCTGGGCCCTCATTTCAGTGAGTTCAGCTTGAACTTGCTCCATCTGTCTTGGAAAATTATTTCTGGTGGAATATCGATGAGTAGTCGTCTTGAATTCTGAATAAGAAAAGCAGAAGAATAAGAATACCGTCTTGAGATAACCTGCAATGTTATGAAATGCATGATGTGCATGACATGTTTGTCATTTCCCGGTATTCAAGAGTCCTTTTATTCATCAATCACGGCGTGAAACCAATAATCAAGCATACAATCAAAGGAAAAAAGGACAAAAATACAAACACTTCAATTATTTACAAACGAAAGAAACGATGTTCGAGTGACTTCGGAAATTTTAATAGTGTAGCGATAAACAACAGAATACGTGTTTCAAAGTAAACTTAATAAAAAAACTGAATAATAAAAACAAACAACGGTCCCTTCCAACAATCCTGGGGGTGACCAAATACACCGAAGGTAAGTAACAAAACTAAATCTCTGGAACAAGACACGCTTCAAGGTGTTGACAATACTCTTCAAGCCTGACTTTCTCCTTCAAAAGTTGTGATGCGATTACTTTACTTTCTTGAAACCGATCCTCTGTGACACACCTCTGGGCTACCTCCTTATTAAGCTGAGCATCTTTGTCCTTGAGCTGTTTCTCCAAGTTTTGAACCTTCTTCCTGTAGCTATTCTCAGATGCCTGAAGCTTCCGGCACTCCTGCTGGGTCTTACTCAACTCTTCTTCCATTTCAGCATGAGATCTCTTCCTAAAACTGGTTGCATCAGAAGTTTCCCCTTGAGCTTCTTTGAGTTTGCGAGCTAAGTCGGCCCTTTCTTAATCTGCCTAATAGAGTTTCATCTCCGCCTCACAGTCTTTTGCACGAAGTTGAATATTCTCAACATGAACCTGGGTGAACACTTCAGTAGGCACCGTGTTACTCAGAATAGTAGGAGGTTGCTCACACATAGGAGCTGATCTTGCAAATGGTAACCGTAAAATCTTAACCCTGTCTTTGATCCATTCCAAGTAAGGAACTCTAGCAATAGGAACCTTCTTGCCCAAAGTAGTTCTATCCTTCTTGTGAATTCCCTTCCAAGAACTTATCACTCTTTTCAACATCACATGATCACTTCCTCTAACAAAATACACTGATTCATACACCTCCTCAACCTTTGGCGGTCCATCCATTGCATATCCCAATTGACGATAAGCAAGCACAGGATTATAGTTGATACACCTCTTAGTTCCTATGAGGGGAACATTAGGGAAATCTCCACAGCTAGTGATGATACTTTGTACTTCCCCCATGTTGTAATTCCACCGGATATCAAATGAAGTAAGGTTGACAAGTCTTGATGACCATCGGAGAGAATGTCTGGTATCCATGAAAGGGCCACTTACTGGTAGGTGCAACTTAAACCATTGATGCAACATCGAATGACATAAACTTACATTACCTCCTTTTCCATGCCTAGAATGAATGGTGTAAAGAGTATCTGCCAAGAGTGTCGGTACCGGGTTCTTATTTCTAAAAACACAAATAGCCGTCAAATCCATAAAATTTCTCTTGTGAGGAAAAAGGACGATCCCGTATATTATGAGAGCAAACAGAGAGCTGAAGTCATTCTAATTCCCTTTCTTTGCCCAGTCTTCAGCTTTCTTTACTAAGAAATCCAAATAAAAAACTGTAGTATCCTCACTTGATTTCCAATTTTCTTTCACCTCTTTCCAACTCAAATGAAGAATTTCAGCAATAACTTCGAACTTCAACTTCTCCGGCACTTGGACAAAAGGAACTTCATCAGACAACTTGATATTAAGTAGGTACGCGTACTCTTCTAGCGTGGGAACCAGTTGATAATCTTGAAAAGTAAAACACTGTAATTCCTTGTCATAGACCTGGAAGAGGGTGATCAAAGCTATTGGGTCAACTGGAGTGTTGAGGACTAGTAACAAATTTCCATAATTTTTGTTGAAATTATTCAGAACATCACCCTTCAAATAAGAACTCGACCTCTTCAATTTGGACACATCAATAGTAGGAATATGATAAGCGAATGAATTCCTGGTGGGCTCTTCAACACGAATTGAATCAAACTCAACTGACGGGAGGCCAACCATTTCTGATGGAAAGAAGACTCTCGAATGTCCCTGGAAGATGACATGCGCATACTAGTTATATTTTTTTACATCATTTTTTAGAAATAAATATGCTATGATGCAACATGACAGGATCAAAGTTTCACACTGGATAATGGCTGGACCATTACATAAAAACACCACTCAAGATCAAAAGAAAATCCCAAAGCTTCAAAACTATCATGGGAACCTGAGTCACCTTCGTAACACAAAGTCACCAACAGTACTTGTACCTGTAAGAAAAGTTTCCCCGCCCCTCTCACGGGTGTAGTATAGGTCAAGGTAAGGTTAAAAGCCAAATCGGAGTACAAGAGCTCGAATGTCGGTATCATCATACGATAACACCTATCCGAACTACCTCTGAAGTCATGGGTCTCATGGTCAGGTCTACAAAGCATCCGCCTCATAGCTGCCATGGACACTCTATTCCTAGTTCCTATTGAATTCACTCATAGCCTGGGTATGAGGCCTTTTACCTCATGGAACAAACCACCCACCAAGAAAACCAGAATCCAAACAGTCCAGCCAAATCCAATATGCAAAAAGTAAAGCGCACATAGGATGCAAGGCAAACGGGTAAATATGTAAAGCGGTAAAATAAACACCCAAAAAGAAAACAAACAAGAATTAGGATCGACTCCGGGATGGACCAGCAAAAGGTTAATTTGTCCCCAGTGAAGTCGCCAGCTGAAACCACCCGGATGGAACCTGTCATCTAGATGTAATGAAACATCAATGAAGTCGCCACCGAACGTCTTTTATCCTGCCGAAAGGGAAAGGTAAACATCGAGAAATCCTGAAAAGAGAGAAATCACGGTCTTTCGACCGAGAGATTGGGTAAGGGAGTCTGTTATGCGAGGGGAAGGTATTAGCACCCCACACGCCCGTAGTACTCTACAATATCCACTCTTGTTGTCTAATCTAATGGGCGTGGTCAAATCCTATGTCTATGGCTTAAAGCTGGAAAGGGAATGCATGCGAAAGAAAAAGAAAACAATGTAGGAAAAATAAAAGTTATGCTCGATCGGGCCCTACCCCAATGCCTACGTATCCCTTTAAGGAATTAGAGCAGCCATAGTTTGGCTTAGGTATTTTGGTTGGTTTGTGTTTTTTAGCTAAGTCAACAAAAACAATCAAGATGGAAAAACATCGAATAAAACAACAAACAAATGAGATGGTAAAACATCGACTAATTAATTACATGGTAACATGTCAAAGATGGAGAAACATCAAATGATAGAACAATCACACCTGACAACGACATTGAGAGTCGAAGTAGGATAACAAACATGTGCGATGGCAAAACATCGGCTTCAAACAAATGTGCAATGGAGAAACATTGGCTAAACGATAACAAAGTATCATGGCAAAGATGACGAAACATCAATAAAACGGATGGCAAAACATCACACCTAACAATGATATTGAGAATCAAAGTAGGATAACAAACATGTGCGATGGTGAAACATCGGCTTCAAACAAATGTGCGATGGCGAAACATCGGCTAAAAGGTAGTAGGATATCATGGAAAAGATGACGAAACATCAATAAAACGGATGGCGAAACATCGACTTCAAACAAATGTGCGATGGCAAAACATCGGCTAAAAGGTAGTAAGAACAAAACCAAGAGGCGCACAAACAAGTAGGATTGGTTTGTATCTTTTACCTTGAAGAAGGGTTTAGGTTTATTAGAGGTGTTTTAGGATTTGCCAAGAAATCAATTTTGTTTTAAGATGCAAAATGCAAAGGAAGAGAAAAAGAACTAGGGGAAACTAGCCTAGCACTATCCCTAGTGTTATCATACAATGATTGGTCCTAAGGTTGAGGATAAAGGAAAATCCTACCCTATGTAAGCATACATGGATTCCTATCTTAATTAACATGTCAAATGAAGCTTAACATAACTATCATATAGGGAACATGCAATGAGAGCGAAGTCGTGATATCAATTTCTAAATTGAGTGACTCATCGATCATCAATTAAAGAAGAAAAGCAATGAACCTCCTATAGGGAACATGCACTAAGAGCGAAGTCGTGATCTCAATTTCTAAATTGAGTGACTCATCGATCAAAAGAAAACATAACACATGTATCAGACAAAAACTAGAGGGCCTCCTGACATATATCAGCAATAGAGGTCCCATCATGCAATCATAGAACTATGCAACATGAAAATGGAAGAAAGGAAATAGTGCAATACCAAATGGATAACTATCCATAGCAACTGAGCAAGAATAAAAGAAACCCAGAGAACTTCAAGCAAGATGGCACCAGTAGACAAATCAAGTTAGAAATTACACCATCAAGATGTAAGTAATGAGATAATCAGATATGAACAGATCCAATGGGCGATGTATAGCATTTACAATCACATGTATATATCCTGCATAGACTATCAAATATGCCAAACACAAGAGCAGTGCCAATATAATAAATTGTGTCCCACAAATAAAGTGAAACACAATAGCCTCAAGTCAAGACTGGAAAACCTTTCTCAAAGTACCTCGCACATTCAACAACCAAGTTAGTATTCCCATAAATAGAATGATGATTCACATAAGGGATGGATGGTGACACCATGATGAAATGAGAAAACATGATATCAATTATCAAATATTAGTCATGATAGACAAAAGGAAACAGGCATATGCACATTTGGTCAAAAGAATCAGAGGAATGTTGCTCCTTTCTATCACCATGTTGAGTTTAAAATTGAGTATCAATCAAGGATCATTAGAGCTTAAGAAAAATATAATCAAAGACCATAAAGGTCAGTAGCAAACACATTTCAATATTTCTCAATTAATTTAACACAACTCACAAGCATAATAGAAAAGGAAATCCACACAATGCATCAAAAGGTTCAAACATTCAAACATAGGGCATTAAGTGAAATGACTTGAGTTTATTTGGATGGACACATCTCAACATGATCATTAGGTTCCCAATTACAGGCCTCACTCAAGTTCATTGGCCATCAAACAAATTGTAACAAGATATTTAACATTAATTGGGTACCTTCATTTCAAAAATACATCAAAAATAGAAACAATGATCAATAATTCAAACCAAAAAAATATTAGCATCTTTGAAGTGTGTAGATGTCAGAAATCAAGTCTTATGTTCATGGATGGCTGGGGAGGGGATCAAATGAGGCCCAAAGTTCAAAACTAGTTGGCCAAACTAACAAAACTAGACAAGTTTACAAAATAATTTGTGGAAAAAGATCAAACCAAGTCAAATAATTCAAGAAAAATGGTTTTTAGACCCTCTATACATCCATGAACCCTAATCAAGACTTAAATTCCATTGAAAATCTAGGGCACAATGGTTTTGAAAAAGAAACTTTCACAATAAGCAACAAAACCATAATTTTTGACTTTTAATCTTAAATATTGATTAGATAAGATCAAAATTCAAACAATACAAACCAAGATCATGCAAATCACAAGGAAACCCTAAATGTCAGAATACATAATTTTTCACATTTTTTGAATTAAAGAAAAGTAAAAAATAAAATTAAATCCAAACAATTAATCAATTAAACAAATAATCACATCTCAAATTAAAATTTTAATCAAAAAGTCAGAAAAATGTCCAACCAAAAATGTATTCAAATATTAGAATTAAAAACACACATCCCTGATTTTTTTTGTGGAATTTTTTAATTAAAGAAAATATTAAAATAAAAATTAAACAAAAAATTAACAATTAAACTATTATTTAAAGGTAAAAATTCCAACCCTAGCCAAAAGTCATGAAAAGGTCAAAATAAAATTATATTTAGATTCTATGATTAAAAACAAGCCTGCGTGATTTTTTTGAGGATTTTTGAATTAGGGGAAGTATTAAAATAAAAATTATAAAGCAAAAATTCAAAATAAACTTCTCAAATTAAATTCAAAATCAAAAATAGAAAAGAATGCTAAAAAAATTTCAGAATCAAATTCTACATTATTTTATGAGTTCAAAACATTTTTTGTGGAATTTTTGAATCAAAGGAACTATTAAAATAAAATAATCTTTGAACAATTAATTAATTAAACCTATGAATTTTTAAACCAATCAAATCATTTAAAAAAATTTCAAACAAAATATGACAAATACTAGAAAATATTATTGGCCTATGGTAATTTTTTCATGATTTTTAAAAATGTTTTGATCACAAAAATAAAATCAGAAAATCAAATAAAATCAAAAATATGAAAAATGCATTAAAAATCACATGGACCAATTAGATCCAGCCACGTCGTCGTCTTCTTCCTCAAGACAATGCCCTAACTCACGTTTTTCAGTTTCATGCTCCTATGTTCTGATCAACACTTCTCCCTTATTTCTCCACCAAAATCAATGATTCAAATCACAAATCAAAGTTCAAACTACCAACTACATCATGCTTTTTACAAAATTCAAAATAATCGACCATGGAAGTAGAAATCAGAGCAAGAAAATTGAGAAAATCATTGAACCATGAAAAAACAGAAGTTCACCAAATCGCATATGCTTCAAAATGAAACAAGTTTATACATCAGATATAAGATCTGGCCAGCTATGAACATGATCACAAGCTTTAAATCACATGAAACAAGCATAAATATGGAGAATCGAGATCTGAAAATACCTTTAGAGTTGAGAAATAAACTCAACTATGGCCTCTGAAACAAAGTGAAAACCCTTGTCCCTTGCTTCTAATGCTCCAATGAAGTAAAAATGGTCATGAATCGAGCTCTGGAATAGAGAATAAAGAAGCTTCGAAGCATAAAATTTTCTTGAGAGAGAGATAGCAGCTTCTGATTTTTTGAGAGGATGAATCCGTGCCTTGAAAGTGAGTGAAATATGGCTTATATAGAGTGACTGCTGAGGGTAGGAGGGTCTTTGAAAAACTCAAGGCCGTTAGAAGCAAAATTTGCAAATAACAGAAAAATGAAGAGTGTCATATGGTGATGCATTTTGTTTCTACTATGCCCAGCCTAGAAGTCGTTTTGGTGATGTCATGTTGATTGGAATTTTGAGCAAAGAATGTTCACTTGGTGAGCTGGCTATGTTGACAACAATCAAAATTGAATTTGTGCAAAAATCCGCAACATGGGCATGGTTTTCCAATAATCTGGCTAGCTGACTTTATGCTTAGGCCATTTGAAATTCCTTCGTGCGTTTTGGATGCTTGAGGGGCCTTTCAAAAGCTCTCATAATATAGAACATCATAGGCCTTTGAATTTTCCAAATTGATTCTGACTTGATGGAGAAATGATGTTGCAAACTTGAGGCAAAAATGCAATTTGGCCTGCCTGGTCCGCGCACGTGCATGGGCATGCATGGTGTGCATGAAGCCAGCTTTGAGATACCAACTTTGAAGCATCATAACTCACTCAATTCTTGGCCAAATTGAATGATTCAAGGCTCAATGGGAAGCTCTCATGGAAAACAACAAAATTCTCTTTTTAATTTTTCAAATTGAGGCTTGAGTCCCAAGAAAATGATTCCACAAAATGGCATGCCAAGTGTTTGATGAAATTACGCGCGTGGCTTGCCCAAGAGAAGTCATCTTGGCACTTAGAATTTTTTTTTAAATTTAAGTTACTTCTTGAACAAGTTACACTCAAATTCACCATTTCTCATGATTCAAAGATGAATTTGGGTATGGAAAATGAAAATAGGATGCTTAAATTGATGGTTGATCAAAAGTCCACTTGGTCAACTCCTGATTTTACTGACTTTGGTCAAAATGACCAATTTGCCCCTTTTGATCAATTGAATCATTTCCAATCCAAATTGAACCTCAAATTTTCAATCATAAATGCTTAATATCATGTGGTGAATCATGGAGACAAGTTTGGGTGAAAAATTCAAAGAAACCCTGATTAAATCCAAAACCCTAGTTTTGTACCATGTGCTAGGAGATAGCTGATCAAGCTTCAAAACCCTAATTCCACTGAGTATCATGAGAGACTCCTTGATCAAATTTGATTCTAATGATGATAAGATAATGATGCTTCATGAACTGGCGCATCTAGACCCCAATTACTTCAACTTGGACCAAACCCTAATTTTGACTGATTCCTCAAAGGAGAGTGATGAATCATCTTCAAAACTTCAAATCCTCTGGACATCTTGGCCAATTTATTGTACAACGACTTTTCAAATACCAAAGAGATGTTGTAGCTTCCAAATCAAGACTTGTTCACTCATCAATTGCCTTGATCAAGCAAAACCCTAATTTGACTGGTGAATTAAAATAGAGATTCCTCTTATAAACAAACATAAACTTCAATCCTCTGATGATCCAAAGATATGGATAAAACATCTTGAGATATGCAATAACTTTTGAGCTTGAAAGATCCAGAGGTTTAGATGATAAGGTTCTACTTGAGCAACTTGTCAATGCAATCAACCTTCAAAGCTTGAGGAAAACTTGATAACCAAAGTACTTTGATCTCATCACAATGTATGAATGCAATGCAATATGATATTCATGATGAAACATAAGCCAAAATCAAGAGGGTAAATTTTGGGGTGCAACAACGTATATGCATTTGTATAAAAATTTATAATGAGCTTATCTGAAACAAATGATTTTTTGCACCCATCTCCTCATCATAAAGAGTTTTCTTTTAATAAGCTGAATGGGCCATTGGCCAAAAACGGCCCGAGAATGGGCCAGCAAAATCAAGTGGGTCTTTCTGATTTAGAAAGCCCACACCCCCTAATTAGAATATGTACCCCTTTTATGATTAATACATACCGCTTATTGATTTAAACTCAAATTATAAAACTTAATGGGCCATCAGATGTTGAAGGTCCATTTCAAGTTAAAACACTTCTTTTCATTTATTTACCCCCCCCCCCCCCCATATTACGATTTAAAAGAAACCTAAATATAAAAGGTAGGGAAAATTTGGGGTATTACAACTGCCCCTATTTAATTATTTTTCAATTGAATAGCATGAGAATCTGCATGTCTCACATATTCTGATCAGAAGTTTATTAAATATTGGAAGACCCCGAAGTTTGTCCGAAAAAATATGAGGATACGATGTACAGCGTTCCCCGTGAGTATGAAGAAATTGGCACAGATTTTGATGTATCATCTTACTAGGGTTTGAACCAAAGTTAATAATAACGCGGATGACTTATCAGTATCCAAAAGAGATTGTAACTTTTTGCATACTTATTGTAACTTAGGAGGTAGAGGATACAAGTTTGAAAAGTTGACTTACTAATGCTTGGAGACTAATATAGTAAGTTTTGATTTGATTTGATTTTGCATATATATCGCAACCTAGGGGACAAATATTTGAAAATGAGATTGACGACAACATTGCTGCCTGAAGACTGATCCAATGAGTTAAAATGATGTTGCTGTATGATTAAAGTGAAGATTTCGTACATTGATGCATGGAGTCTGACGCAATGAGCTATATCGCATAGGAGGAAACACATTTATACATGGAGCCTTGGGCAATGGGTTAAATTACGGATTACACACATTACTACATGGAGCCTTAGGTAATGGGATATATCACAAAAGAAGGAAAACACATTGCGACATGGAGCCTTAGGAAATGGTTTAAATTGCGGATTTTGCACATTACTGCATGGAGCCTTAGGTAATGGGATATGTTGCAAAAGAAGGAAAACACATTGCTGCATGGAGCCTTAGGCAATGGTTTAAATTGCGGATTTTCATATTACTCCATGGAGCCTTAGGTAATGGGATATATCGCAAAAGAAGGAAAACACATTGTTGCATGGAGCCTTAGGCAATGGTTTAAATTTCGGATTTCGTACATTACTGCATGGAGCCTTAGGTAATGGGATATATCGCAAAAGGAGAAAAACACATTGCTGCATGGAGCCTTAGGCAATGGTTTATATTTGTATTTCGAACATTACTGCATGGAGCCTTAGGGAATAAGCTAAATCGCAAAAGCAAGAAACACATTGATGCACGTAGCCTCAGGAAATGGGTTAAATTTATATAGGAAGTTTTATTTTGATGATTCAAATGTTAGATAGCTTAATCAAAGATGAGATTGGATATTTGCTGGTTGTCTGTTTTCAACTAAGGTGAGAATCTGATGAGGGCACAAAGAAATTGGTTTTGCCCAAAGTATTTTTTGAGAAATGCCATGTATGATGCATGTGTAGGATGGCTTTAGATTTGGTATGAAACCCAGAGTGTAAATTGAGTGTGTGTGTGTGTGTGTGTATGCCCCATATGTGCAAAAATATGTGTATATGCCTTAAAATGTAATTCCAAAAAATGTTTTGGGTATTATCTCTTTTAAACCATTGGTTTCGAGTTACCAACTCTCTTACGTTGCGTGTTGCATCGCCATGGTATTTTCTTGAATCATTTTGAACATGATGAAAAAGGGTAAGCCAGATCTTGATATTTGTATCGTGTGCATAAGCGTAGATGTGGATTTAGGCATGGATTTTCTTTCGATATTTCTCTAACCAAAATGCTTTTCGATGTTTGATCAAGTGCTTTTCTTTGTATGTCGATTCCCCAACACGATTTCAAACAATATTCACGAAATAATGATAATATTATTTTGCAAAAAAGTCTGAAAATAAAAATAAAAATGCAATTTGCAATATTCGAAGAAAACTTCAATGTTTTTATTGATGAATATGCCTCTGGATAGGCGAACGTATAAGATGTAATCCCTAGAAAGAGGTAATTACAACAACAAAATTTGAAACGGTAAATGGCAATGAAAGTGATAATTGCTACTAATGTTTTCCCCCAATATCCTTCTGATAGCTTCAATATTCTTTGCTTTTGAGTCCCCTGATTTGGACCCATCTCTCCCTTTTGCAATTGTAGTCGTGTGTTTTAGATCGAAGTTCTTAGATCACAGTCTTTTTGTTTTTTATTTCTTTGAATGAGATCCCTAATTTTTGTCTGGATTGCCTTTTCAATTTTTCAATCCACCGGGATAGGTTTTTTTGTATGTCCCTAATTTTTGCCTGGATCGCCCTTTAGGGTTTTCAATCCATCGGGACACTCCCTTTTTGCGTCTGAATTTGCTGGATGTGGTAGTTCTTCCCCATTGTTTACCTTGGGTTTTGGTAAACAACCGCTGATCCTCCAAATGGTTACTTATTTGGTTACTCGCAGGATCGATCAGATTGATCCTATGGACATAGGTTGATTGTGAAGTTTGATTAAGGTGGATAAGGCTTTAAGTAAATTGTTTAAAGTAAGTTGCATAAAGGAAAGGCTTGGTAAAATAAACAAGGCTTGAATGTAAAGGTTCGACAGGAATTTAAAGGGAAAAAGCATGTAAAATACTGGAAAAGTAAATGACTTTAATTGATAAAATTGGTGTTTCACACATACATTTCTCAACAATTCGTTCGCTCACACTGGGTACTTGAATCTAAATGAGTGACTATGTATTTATTGTGAACACACGCGAGAAACTACATGTCTACTCCTATTTATACAAAAACATTCCAAGTAACCGTCGGGCAGTTACACTGCTTCGAGATTAAGCCACTTGTCACGTTCTCCATGCTCGACGCTCCAGATCCTTGCACGTTTGCACGTAGTAACTGTTGGAAACCGTTTTCCCTCCAAAGCTTTGAATTTCAAACTGCTCCACTCTGGACCATCGAACACCTTCATCAAGAGACGTCTTCGACGAAAACTCCTTCGACGTCGAAGGCAATCAGCCTTCTTCCTTGGAAGAAATCTTCTAAGTATTTTGCCATCTTTCGACGGGCACTTCGACAGGCTTAGCCAGTCGAAAGCATCTTTCAGCTTTTAATGGCTGCCACCAATCAAAACAAAGGTGTCGAATTTAGGAGCCAACAAATTGCCCCCCAAGAATGCCTTATTTCGACTCTGAAAGAAAAAGGCATTCTTTGAAAACGCCATTCGACACCTGTTTTTCCACGCCCAGTCACAAGTTAACTTGTGCACTTTTTGTTGCTTTTTACCAACTATTAGCAATCCCAAGAAACCATCATTGATTTGATCCTAGGACGTCACTTTCAGTACGGCGTGCAGTACCAAACATCACTTCATAATTTGTCATTATGACAAATCCAAAAACCGAGGACGCACGCTGCGTCTTTCTGATTCTGCAGAAACGGCCAAAACAACAGGATGCTGCCACGCGTCCCACTAATTCCTGCAGCATTAAATGACATTTAATGTCCTCGTTATTGGGAATTTCTCCCACTACTATAAATAGTAGTGAATATCCCATTGTGGGACTTTTCACGCAAACTAGCCTTCAAAACTCCCTTGCTTTCATACAAACTTGCTCTCTTTGCAGAAAAACTCTTCCTTTTCCACTTCATCTTCATCCTCAACAATGGCCTCTGCTTCTACTGCCCCCAAGACTAACGCACCAACTGAACAACTTGCTAAGCCCAAGGTCTATGTTACTGCTCCGGTAGTGAACTCTACAGGGAAACGAAGGGTCCCTGAACCTTCTGACATCTCCGTTCGCGATGCTTACTCGCGTCACTTGATGATCCCGGTTGGGTACTCCAACCAGATCTTCGCAATGTCTGGACCCATGAACCCAAGCATCTCTGAAGCTCTGAAGATCAAGAGCTATTTCCCCATCGTCGCGAAACTCAAGCCAGTAGCATGCGCCAAGAAGGACGCAGAAGACAACGAAGACCCTACACACGAGAAGATCGACCTTCGTTTCTTCAACAGAAGTGTTAGGGTCTTCAGATCTTGCCCTAATCTGACCTCTGACTATGTTGCTTGGCTAACAAAGTTGGAGAAACATCAAACTCCAGTCTGGAAGGAAATGGGAATCTTTGACCTAGTAATGCTGTCGAAGACAGGCTTAAACTACTCCCCAGAGATGCTTATAGCTTCACTGTTGTTCTGGGATAACTCTCACTTCACCTTTCACCTTCCATGTGGGATGTTAACCCCCACACTCTTCGACGTAGCGGCCATTACTGGCCTTCGACCAACCGGAGATTACTTCGACCCGGAGGAGATGTCGGAGGACCAAATTGGCTTCTCTGAGACGAAGCCAACATACACTACCTTTATCAACCATTATCACGACAGATCGACGGATACAGTGTCGGATGTCGAACACATAGCGTTTCTAGCCTTATGGCTAACTCGCTTTGTGTTTTGCTCGAAGTCTCTACAAGTGACCAAAAAGATGGTCACTCTTGCCACCCAACTGCATCACCGCCAAAACATCTGTTTGGCAGAACTAATTCTGGCCAGTCTTTATGACTCAATCAGCAATGGGGTTACTCTCTTGAAACATGTCGAAGATAGGAACAGTTTGCTACTCGCTGGGCCTTTCTGGCTACTTCAACTGTGGCTCAACGCCACTTTCGAATCCTTCTTACCCAAGAAGAATCAGATAAATGAACAAGCCCCAGCGATAGCCAATAGACGTATCGAAGGAATTAGGCTGGCTCTACTGACACCTGTGGAAGATGGGCTGGAGTTTCAACAAACCTTCACTAACTTCGTTCTGATGTTCGCTCGAAGGAAGGAATTTGTTTCAACTATGGCTCCATTTGCTCAACGGAAGGTGGGGCCAGCATGGTTCACAAGGCCACACCCAAAGGAGTCGAGTGGTCCCAATGTCGATGAGCACACTGTACTTTGGGAGGCGTTCCTGACACCCAGGATCATGCCTCTTCGATTTAAGAGTTCGAAGACTCATTTGAGTCTGCTTGCCTATCAACCAAATCTGGTATCTCGCCAGTTTGGTATCATCCAAACCCTGCCTTCTCCCATTTTCCAAAGAGAGAAGTCAATGTTGTACTTCTGCAACGATTATACAGAAGAAGCTGCCACCAAGCATATCGGAAGATATGCTGGTCGAACAATCCTCTCGCTGTTCAACTACCAGCTTAACTTCCTTTGCTCACCATCCTTTGAGGAGTGGTGGAGAAGCTACTATGCTGAGTACTTCTTCGACGAGAAGGACTTCATGGCAGAGTTGCAGAAGTCTTTTGTCCTTGTGTTGGACAAAGTAAAGAAATGTAAGTTCATGTTCTCACATTACTTTTATCTTTCTCTTCGACTGTTAGCCTGTTTAACTTTCCTTTTTGCTTTCAGTTGTTCGAAAACCCCTAGCCAAGAAGGCTACAGAAGGCCCACAAGGAAGAGTCCCTTCGACAAAACCTCCACCGCCGGCGAAGACTATAGCGCCGGCGAAGACAACGGGCAACCAACAGGGGGAAGGCTCTTCGAGGAGGCCTCCTGCATCGGTAACCAGATTTTCTTCATTTTTCTGGCTTTCGATTTTTTATTTTCGACGTAATTATTCAATTGAATTCCTATTGGTTTTCTAGGCCCCTTCGCCCAAGAAAAGGACAGCATTGGTGGTCGAATCGGGGAGTGATGACGACAGTTATTCTCCTCCTACTCCCTTAAAGAGGCGAAAGTTAACGAAGGACGCTTCTGTTCCTGCTCCTGCCCCTGAAGGTCGAACCGTCAGAATAAAGGTCGCAGTGAGAAAGCCTAGGCCACCTGCAGTAGTCATCGAGGAACCAACTGAGGAGGAACTGAACGCTCTAGTTACCAAGCCTGTCGAAAGTGATAATTCCAGCCCTGGGGCTGAAGTCAATCCACAGGTAATCTATTGGACCCTTCTTATAACTTAGGCACAGATACCAGTATTCAATTATGTCTCTTTCGACATCTGAAGATTTGTCTTCTTTCTCTTTTTCAGGACACTACTGAAAGTTCCCCACCAAGGACTTCAGAAACTCTAGAATCTGCTGACCTTAGCAGGCCTCAGGTGCAAGATTTGGGCAATGACGAAGCCCACACTGAGAATGAGGCCAATGCTGAAACAGTGGAGAAGACAATAGAAGAAACCATGGTGGAGGCAACACAGCCAGAAACGGTTCCTGTGGTGGACTTGTCGTCAGAAGAGAATCCTGAAGGAAGAGATCAAGGCAATGGCGAAGAGAATCAAGATGCTGTTGACGAAGGGCCTCAAGGTGGTACTGGCGAAGAACACCAGGGCGACGCTAGTGAAGAGCCACAAAATGACGCTGGCGAAGGACCCCAAGGTGATGTTAACGAAGAACCACAAGTCGACGCTAGTACCGCCTCAGTCCAAGTCGAAAAGCAACCAAACGAGGCACTCAGCATTCAAGAGCCTCAAGCCCAAGATAATACTGTGGCAAGGGTCACCTCCTCAAAGCACAGGTCGAAAGAGGACTTGGAAATCTTGAAACAAACTGACCCTGTCAGCTACCTCAATGCTATCGTCGAGAGTAAGAGTTCTTCTGACACTAGTCAGGAAATTCCTACCCTGTCGGGGAAATCTACTGAGACTTCTCCTCTTGATGATGCGTTGGCGAAGGTTAAGGCCCAGTTCTTCAAGAGAGATTTAATGAAGGCTTTAGAGGGGGACCCCACTGCTCCATCATGCTTGAAAGAGGTTTTGAATGCTGTTGACTTCGAAGCTGTAGCCCCGGAAATCTCAGACTTAATCATGGAATTACATTCTATGATTGATCAAGTCTCAGCGGATTACAGGCGCCAACGAACTTTTAACAGTCAGCTCGAAGTGCTGCATGGCAAAAGCTCATCTGCGTGGACTGCTGTCTCAGATTCGACTTCTCGAATTGCCGAGTTGTCGAAACAGAAAGCGTCTGCACAGGAAAGGGTCGATGCTATTGAGCGAGAGAATGTCTCCTTCCGAGCACAAATTGCAGAGATAGAGGCGAAGATAAACGCCAACACTGTGCTCCAGGAGGAAATTCTTTCGACCATCCCAGATACTGAGAGCCAGACTGAGATCAAGCAAGGCCTGGAATTCGCTGAGAGGGCTCAAAGCCTCGACGCTCAAATTGCCAAACTGGTGCAGGAAAAATCTTGGTGCAAAAAGAGGTTGGAGCTGCAGTATGCCAAGTATCTTCGACTCAAGAATTCTCTTTCCTTTTGAGTGATTCTCTTTTGTAACCATCTTCTGTAATCGCTTTCGACAACAATTGCCATTTTGGCTGAAATTAATAAAATTTCCATTTTGGCATTTTTATGGTTATTTTAGTTTATTATTTTATTTTTATCTCTTGAAGTATAGGCTTATATTTTTTCAAATATTTACCATTTACTCTCAAGAGCCTTTTATCACCACTTATCTCTTCGACTTCATAGGCTCCACCAGAAAAAGTTTGGATAACTCTGAAGGGTCCCTCCCATTTGGGTGACCATTTCCCCATGCTTCGATCCCGTCGATCCATGGGAAGAATTACCTTCCAAACTAAATCTTCAGGCAAAAATACCTTAGGTTTTACCTTTCTATTATAAGAGTCTTCTACTCTTTTCTTCTGAAGCCTGAGTAAGTCGAGAGCGTGTAATCTCTCTTCGTCTAAATCCACCAATTCATCTAACATCATGTTCCAATAAACCTCAGAAGGAATATCATAATGCCTCTGAACTCTTGCAGATTGAAGACAAATTTTTGCTGGCAATACTGCATCATGGCCAAAAGTTAGCCTATATGGCGTTGTGCTAGTGGCTTCTTTTGGGGACGTTCGACAAGCCCATAAAATCTGGTCTAACGTCTTATGCCAATTCCTTGGTTTCTTCCCAACATGTTTCTTTATCAAGCCAATCACCACTTTGTTAGCTGCTTCGACTTGACCATTCGCCTGTGCATAGTAAGGCGTGGATGTCAGGAGTTTGAAACCTGTTTCCTGAGCAAATTCCTGCATCTTTCGACCAGTGAAAACTGAACCTTGATCAGTTGTTATTGTCTCAGGGATTCCATACCTAAATATAATGTTCTTTTGAATGAATTCAATGACATTTTCTTGGTCTACATTGACTAAAGGGACAGCTTCGATCCACTTAGTAAAATAATCAATGCCTACCAATATGTATTTCTGACTCTTTGATGATGCTGGTCGAATCTCTCCAATAAGATCCAACGCCCATCCTCGAAAGGGCCAAGGCTTCACTATCGAGTGAAGTTCGCTTGCTGGTACATGCTGGATGCCTGTATGAACTTGACACTCTTGGCAACCTTTGGCGAACTCAACACAATCTTTCAGCATAGTGGGCCAATATAGTCCTTGTCGAAACAACAACCATTTCATCTTATGGCCTGCTTGGTGAGCCCCACATGCCCCAGCATGCGTAGTCGAAAGGGCTATGTATGCTTCAGTCTCACTTAAACATTTCAGCAACACCCCTTCAGGCGTCTTCTTGAATAACTCATTACCCATGAGTACAAAACTCAACGCCCTGTATTTTGTTTTTCGTTCTGTCGAAGCTCCTGGATTTTGAAGATAGTCCACAATGGGTTTCCTCCAATCTTGCTCTGACAAATTATCAATGAACGAAATCTCGAAGTTTGAGTGATCAGCATATCCTAGCCTCGTCGATTCCAGGTCTGATGGTGATAGACAAGTTGCCTTTATCTTTTCTCGAACTTCGATTGCTCTTTGTAATCTTGCTTTTGAAATTTTATACCCTGATGCAATTTGTGCCAAGTCATTGGCTATTTGATTTTCAACCCTGGGTATGTGTCGAATATTGACACTTTCAAACTTTTTCAACAAACGATTTGCTATCACAAAGTACATAATGAGATTTTCTCTTATGCATTTATATTCCTTTGTGACTTGCTTGATGACTAACTCTGAGTCTCCCATTATTTCGACTCGAGTTGCCCCCAATTCCAACAATATTTCAAGGCCAGTAATTAGAGCTTCATACTCAGCCTCGTTGTTCGAACAAGAACCTTCGATTTGGTACTTGAATGTTGTTGGAATTTTATCTGGAGAAATTATCAAGACTCCTACTCCTGTTCCATTTTTATGGCTGGAACCATCGAAGTAGAATTTCCAAGGTTCTATCTCCACATAATTAATATCCTCGACTTGAATAGAGTGGTCGACTATGAAATCTGCAACCACTTGTCCTTTTACTGCCTTAAGAGGCATAAAGGTCAAGGAGTATTCAGTTAATGCTAATGCCCACTTGCCAATTCGACTATGCAAGATAGGTTTCGACAACATATATTTGAAAACATCAAAATGAGACGAAACATAAACATCAACTGGTTTTATATATTGTTTGAGCTTTGTACAAGAGAAATACAGACATAGACACAATTTTTCAACTTCGCTATATCTAGTTTCTGCATCATTCAAAACTCGACTGAGATAATAAATGGGTCTTTCGACTCCATTCTCATCCTCTTGGGCTAACATACTTCCTAGAGTTTTGTCAGATGCAGCTATGTACAATCTCATACTCCTATTACTACAAGGAGGCACCAAAATAGGTGGCTTAGTGAGGTACCCTTTGATTTTGTCGAAGGCTTCTTGTTGCTCTTGCCCCCATTCGAACCCCTCTTTATTCAGTCGAAGTAAGGGTGAAAAGGCCTGAGCTTTCCCACTTAGATTAGATATAAACCTTCTCAAGAAATTTATCTTGCCTAAGAGAGATTGCAATTCCTTCTTATTCGATGGCGCTTTCGCTTCCAGAATTGCCTTCGTCTTGTTCTGGTTGATTTCGATTCCTTTTTTGTGGACAACGAAGCCCAAGAAATCTCCAGCTTTCACACAGAACGCACACTTCAAAGGATTCATCTTCAGACCATGTTCTCTCATTCTTTCGAATGATTGTCGAAGGTGGTCAATGTGACTCTTCCTGGAAACAGATTTTATAACAATATCATCAATATAAACTTGCATAAAAGTGTTAATAAAATCATGGAAGATAGTATTCATTGCTCGCTGGTACGTTGCCCCAGCGTTCTTTAGGCCAAAAGGCATCACTACCCATTCGTAAGTGCCTAAGGCCCCTAGGCATCGAAAAGCTGTTTTCGACACATCCTCTGCAGCAATGAATATTTGATTATATCCTGAATAACCATCGAGCATACTCAGGTATTCATAGCCAGCGGTAGAATCGACTAGCATTTCCGCCACAGGCATAGGATATTCATCTTTGGGGGTGGCAGCATTCAAATCTCTGAAATCTATGCACACCCTTAATGTGCCATTTTTCTTAATTACTGGCACAATATTTGCAATCCATTCGACATACCTTGTAACACGGATGAACTTGCATTTCAGAAGTCTTTCGACCTCCGTTTTGATCTTCGACAATATTTCTGGAGCGAAGCGTCTTGGATTTTGCTTGATTGGCTTCTTTCCAGGTTTGATTGGCAACTGAAGTTCTACCAATCCTCTGTCGAGACCGGGCATTTCGTCATAATCCCATGCAAAACAGTCTTTAAACTCTTTCAGCAATTGGATTACTTCCAACCTAAGTTCTGGATCAATTTTGGCGCTGATGTAAGTTGGCCTATTCTCTGATCCTTCGCCTAAGTTGATTTCTTCTAAAGGGTCTTGTGCTAACATCTTAATGTTGTTCGCCAAGGGATCCTTTTCGAAGCCCAAAGGCTCATCGTCATAGATGGCGTCAAGCCTCTGTTCCTGCATTTCATCTGGCATGATATCAGGAGGTCTTGGATCGAAATCCTTTCCTGGGACGTTCCTCCTAAGAGTTGGGTCCTATTTCTATTCGCCATGCCTACACCAGAGCCTTGGAGTGGCGAAGAGGCACTCACGAAAGGGTCTGAATAAGTGGACGCAGCATTCGTCAGGCTTGCCACTTCAGAAGTTGGCATACCATAGAATGGAATAAATCCTGGGGGAACCACTGGCCTTGTGCCAATATTTCCCCTTGGTGGGGGGGTTCCCAAAGGTATTCTGGGGCCTGTAAACGAAGTTATTGGCCCCGTGGTTGTGACTGACACTGCTGGTGTCGAACCAACATTCGTCGCTTCACTCACGGTCATATTAACCGTTGCTCCCACACTCGTTTGTGGGATTTCGTTGTTGTTTGGCGGATTCGCCATCTCTTCCCTTCTTCTGGCAGTATTGTTATCGTTGGTGTATATTCTACCACTCCTCAATAACATACAACTCGAAAAGATGAGATAATTTTCAACAATCAACACACAGTCCCACCGGGTGTGCCAATTTGTTTACCTTGGGTTTTGGTAAACAACCGCTGATCCTCCAAATGGTTACTTATTTGGTTACTCGCAGGATCGATCAGATTGATCCTATGGACATAGGTTGATTGTGAAGTTTGATTAAGGTGGATAAGGCTTTAAGTAAATTGTTTAAAGTAAGTTGCATAAAGGAAAGGCTTGGTAAAATAAACAAGGCTTGAATGTAAAGGTTCGACAGGAATTTAAAGGGAAAAAGCATGTAAAATACTGGAAAAGTAAATGACTTTAATTGATAAAATTGGTGTTTCACACATACATTTCTCAACAATTCGTTCGCTCACACTGGGTACTTGAATCTAAATGAGTGACTATGTATTTATTGTGAACACACGCGAGAAACTACATGTCTACTCCTATTTATACAAAAACATTCCAAGTAACCGTCGGGCAGTTACACTGCTTCGAGATTAAGCCACTTGTCACGTTCTCCATGCTCGACGCTCCAGATCCTTGCACGTTTGCACGTAGTAACTGTTGGAAACCGTTTTCCCTCCAAAGCTTTGAATTTCAAACTGCTCCACTCTGGACCATCGAACACCTTCATCAAGAGACGTCTTCGACGAAAACTCCTTCGACGTCGAAGGCAATCAGCCTTCTTCCTTGGAAGAAATCTTCTAAGTATTTTGCCATCTTTCGACGGGCACTTCGACAGGCTTAGCCAGTCGAAAGCATCTTTCAGCTTTTAATGGCTGCCACCAATCAAAACAAAGGTGTCGAATTTAGGAGCCAACACCCATCCATTATTGTGAGGATAAGACCACCACCAGAATCTATGGACCTTCGTAGTTGGGTGTTCGTTTACCACGTAAATCGAGGAAAGGTGACATAATCTTCTTGAGTACCAAATCCCCTTTTTTGAATACTAAAGGACAAACTTTCATGTCGAAGGCCCTCTTCATTCGCTTCTGATGTAATTGACTGTGACACAAAGTTGTCAAGCACTTCTCTTCGATGAGGTTGAGTTGGTCGAGTCGCGTCTGAACCCACTCTGCTTCTTCAAGATTTGTTTCCATTAAAACCCTAAGTGATGGAATCTCTATTTCAAATTGAAGTACTGCCTCCATGCCTTATACTAGAGAGGGAGGAGTTTCACCTGTTGATGTACGTACGGAGGTACGATAGCCATATAGAGAAAATGAAATCATTTCGTGCCAATCTTTATATGTCTTCACCATTTTCTAAATGATCTTCTTGATATTTTTATTGGCAGTCTCGATGGCCCCTTCATATTGGGTCGATATGGCAATGAGTTATGATGCTCGATTTTGAAATTATCGCATAGCTCCTTCATCATCTTGTTGTTTAGATTAGACTCGTTGTTTGTAATGATCCTGCTTGGGACCCCATATCTACATATGAGATTTTTCTTGATGAACCGAGTAACCACTTGACTTGTCACATTGGCGTAGGATGTCACTTCTACCAATTTAGTTAAGTAATCGATGGCTACTAGTATGAAATGGTGTCCGTTAGATGCTTTCGGCTCGATCATGCCAATAATATCAATTCCCCATATTGAAAACGGCCAAGGAGAGCTCATGACATTTAGAGGAGTTGGTGGTACATTTATTTTGTTGGTGTAGATTTGGCATTTGTGACACGTTTTTATATAATGGTAGCAATCAGCTTCCATCATTAACCAATAATACCTTGCTGGTAGAATTTTCCTAGCCATGGCGTGCCCATTTGTATGAGTTCTAAAAGTACCTTCATGGATTTCTCTCATGAGCGTATCTGCTTCCTGTTTTTCCACACACCTGAGTAGTACCATATCATAATTTCTTTTGTATAACACATCACCATTCAGAAATAATTTTAAGGCTACCTTCCATAGAGTTCGCTTGTCGATGATAGAGGCATTTTTCGAATATTCTTGTTTTTTAAGGTACTTCTTGATGTCATAAAAGCCAGGCTTGTCATCCGGTCCTTCTTCAATAGCAAGGCATTATGCGGGATCTTTGAAATGTCTGATTGTAATGCGCGGTTCTTTGTTTGTCCAAATCACCTTGAACATGGCTGACAGAGTTTCCAAGGAATCCGCCATTTGATTTTCTTCTCGTGGGATATGAATGAAAGTAATTTTAGTGAATTCTGCAGCTAACTTTAAAACATGATCCTGATATGGAATCAATTTGGGATGTTTATTGTCCCATTCGCCGTTGACTTGGTATATGACCAACGCGGAGTCTCCAAATACTTTGAGGTGTTTGATTCTTAGATCGATGGCAGCTTCCAGACCTATTATATAAGCTTCGTATTCGACGATATTGTTAGTGCAGTCAAAACACAACCTCATAGTATAGGGCTTGTGATAATTCTTTAGAGAAGTCAAAACTGCCCCAATACCGTGCCCCAGTGCATTTGAGGCCCCATCGAACATAAGTATCCAATGTGACTCTGGTTCAGGTCCTTCATCGGGACCTGGTATTTCGTAGTCACCTATAACCATGACATCTTCATCTGGAAAGTCAAACTTCATTGTGTAAGTACGAAGTGCGCCTAAGAGGGGGGTGAATTAGGTACTTTTAAAACTTTCTGGTTTTAGTGATGATGGATATTATTTTTCTGGTTTATGGTGAGTTTATGAAAGAGTAAAGTGCATAAAAATAAAGAGACACAAGTGATATATCCTGGTTCCCCTCACAGTCCGAGAGTACTCCAGTCCCCTTTCAACACAAAAGAGATTTCCTTAATATGGCAAACTTAAACAAGAACTACCCAAAACCAAGAACAATCCTCTTGGATTTTCACTATGTCAACAATGAGAATAATCCTCTCAAAGTGACTTTACTTGTATCCAACAATCCTGGAAAAACAAGATTTATAAAACCACTTAAACTTCTTT
Source organism: Vicia faba (assembly GCA_948472305.1). NCBI lineage: Eukaryota > Viridiplantae > Streptophyta > Magnoliopsida > Fabales > Fabaceae > Vicia > Vicia faba. The sequence goes on along the minus strand of OX451735.1, from coordinate 99,300,244 downwards.
CCAACAATCCTGAAAATAAGCAAGTATATAGCAGTATTTGGTTTGAGTGAGTTTGAGTAGCAATGATCACTTTGAGTGATTTAATCAATGAATTTATCTTATCTTCCAATGATAATAGTATACAATGACTCAAGATATATAATGCTCAAAGTTTTCTAGTTAACAATATGTGAAAGTGTGCAGAAAACTTGTGTATGAAAATGTATAACAGCTTGAATTTGATTTTTGAAAATTAAGAGAAAATGATTGGAAGAGGTGTTTAAAATGATTTTGAAAATGAGTATTTATATGTTCATAGCACCCTTTTGAAACAGTATAAAGTTCTGTAAATGAATCATCAACAATTTCCAAGATTGAGTGAAAGGTTTCTATGAATTGGTGTTATGAACATGCATGAGTAAAGTTGTTGTTTTTCAAAATCGTGCAGCATGCAATTGATTTCACCCTTTGTGTAAATCGATTGCACGGGGTTTCAACAGCTAGAAATTCAAATATTTTTAGTGTGCAATCGATTGCACAAGTGTGTAAATAGATTTCACTTGAAGTCAGTAGCGAAAATTGATTGAGAGAAATCGATTGCACAAACATGCAAATCGATTGCACTTAGAAACAGTAGCAAATGTTTTGAAAAATTGAAGCATGCAATCGATTGCACCAATATGCAAACCGATTGCACTCAAGTGAAAAATGATTTTTTGCTTAGAAAAACTTGAGTAAGGATTTGGACAATATAAAATATTTCTTTTGACCATTGAGCATATATGTCTTAAGTTCAAAGTAAGTATTATCAGTATACCTTGAAATTTTGCTAAGTGTTTGAACCAAAGACTTTATCCACAGATGCTTTTAGCTTGATCAATAATCTTTTCCTTCTTGTCAATCATGGTTTGTCTTCATCAAAACAAAAGTACATTTGAGAAGCTTGATTTTACATTCTCCCCCTTTTTGATGATGACAAACGATCTTGCTTGATGCGTTGTAATTTCCGGAAAGAGCTTCTCCCCCTAAGATGCATAACTCCCCCTTTGTATGAGAAGGTTGGAATCCTTTGATTTTGTTCATCTTGGTTGAAGAGTACCTTAGAAATTTAAGATAGGAAATATACAAGCATAAAGTGCCACATCCTTCTCCCCCTTTGACATTATCAAAAAGAAGGGAAAGATGCAATAAAAATGGACATAATAAAGAAATATTGAAAAAACTTAATTAATCGTGCATCATAAATCGTCATAGTAACATAATAACATAACGATTACAAAGAAACCTGAAAAACAACAAACAAAACATAGCAAATGTTTTGAAAAATTGAAGCATGCAATCGATTGCACCAATATGCAAATCGATTCCGCTCAAGTGAAAAATGATTTTTTGCTTAGAAAAACTTGAGTAAGGATTTGGACAATATAAAATATTTCTTTTGACCATTGAGCATCTATGTCTTAAGTTCAAAGTAAGTATTATCATTATACCTTGAAATTTTTCTAAGTGCTTGAACCAAAGACTTTATTCACATATGCTTTTAGGTTGATCAATAATCTTTGCCTTCTTGTCAATCATGGTTTGTCTTCATCAAAACAAAAGTGCATTTGAGAAGCTTGATTTTACACATTGGTTGATATTCTGGCAACGGCTGGTGAACTAGATGATCCGCTAGTAAAATACCCTTGATGGCCTTTTGAGTAACATGTTGGATGTTGTACTCTGGTAGTAGCATCTGCCATCGGGCAATCCTTCCTGTAAGAGCCGATTTTTCAAACAAATATTTTAAAGGACCCATTATTGATATTAACCATGTGGTATGGGTTAACATGTACTACCTCAATCTCTTAGTAGCCCAAGCCAATGTAAAACAAGTTTTCTCGAGGAATGAGTACCTGTTTTCGCAGTCAGTAAATTTCTTGTTGAGGTAGTAAATTGCATGCTTTTTTCTTTCTGTTTCGTCTTGTTGTCCCAAATCACATCCCATTGATCCTTCGAGCACTGTTAGATACATGATGAGTGGTCTTCCGGGAACTGGTGGAATTAAGATCGGTGTCTCTTGTAAGTATTACTTTATTGTCTCGAAATCCGTTTGGCAATCGTCATTCCATACCACCGTTTGATCTTTTTGCAATAATTTGAATATAGGCTCGCATGTAGCTGTTAGGTGCGATATGAACCTTGAAATATGATTCAATCACCCTAATAAACCACTAACCTCTTTATCTATCCTCAGAGCTAGCATTTCTTATATGGCTTTTACCTTGTCGGGGTCGACTTTGATACCACGTTGACTTGCAATAAAACCTAGCAACTTGCCTCATCTGATGCCAAATGTACATTTGTTCGGATTCAATCTTAGTTTGAACTTACGCAGACGCTCGAATAACTTTTGTAAATGTAAGATTTGTTCCTCCTCCATATGGGGTTTGTAAATCATATCATCTACGTACACCTCAACTTCTTTGTGAATCATATCATGGAATAATATGACCATAGCCCGTTGATAAGTTTCCCCTGTGTTTTTAAGACCGGATGGCATTACTTTGTAGCAGAAAGTACCCCAAGGTGTCATGAAAGTAGTCTTTTCCATATCTTCGGGTTCCATTTTAATTTGATTATAGCCCGAGAAACCGTCCTTGAATGAGAATACTGAAGCTTGAACTGTGTTATCCACCAAAACATCTATATAGGGTAAAGAGGTGTCATCTTTGGGACTTTCTTTTTTCAGATCTCAGTAATCCACACACATGTGCACTTTGCCTTCTTTCTTGGATACCGACATGATGTTAGCTATCCAAGGTGGATAACCTACTACCACTAAGAACCTTGCGTGGAACTGTTTAAGAACCTCCTCACTAATCTTACTGGACATGTATGGACGAGTTCTCCTGAGTTTTTTCCTAACTGGAGAGCAACCTTCTTTGAGAAGTAGTCTGTGCACCACAATGCGTGTATCCAATCCCAGCATGCCCCTATAGGACCAAGCAAATATATCCACGTACTCATGTAGTAGCTTGATCATACTTTCTTTGATGCTTTTCTCTAATGTTGCCCATAGCCTAATCTCTTTCAGATCTTCCTCTGTGCCAAGGTTAATGGTCTCATTATATTCTTGATATGGTTGTATGTTGTCAACCTTTCACTCTATCTCTCTCACCAATTCTTCAGAAAGTTCAAGATCTTCATCATATTCCTCTTCAGCTTGGTTGATAGGAGCATCAAAATTATATCGGATTGCAGCAGTAATATTATCGGCAGTTTTGGGCATGGATCTGCACATTTATCATGTTTTGGTGCCAATTTTAGCATGTGAAATTTGAGAAATGAATATGAAGAAAAGTATTTCCATTTTTAAATGTAAGAGATAAATGCAAGAAAAAGACAAGGATCTTAATTGAATACGAAATATAACTTTTATTAATTGTGAATACTGTTTGAAACAAAATGAGGGGACCCTTACAAGAAACCCCTATGCCTCAGGCTTGACATAGGTTCTTTCAAAAATAAGAAAAATTACTAAGGAAAGAAAAATATCTCGGGAATCTCCACAGTTGTCCAGCTCTTGAGTTCTTCTCCTGGGGCGCATTCTTGGACGAAATCAGTTGCCCTTTTGGTGTTGCCTTTGTTCAATATCCTTGCCACCTGTCCACCATGCTCTATTTTGTTGTTGACGAAGGTCTCTTGGATTGGAGGAAATCGTGCTTTGCCTTTCAGCGTAGATTTTGATAATTCATAGCCTAAACCGAAGAGATTCTTCTTCTCATGAATTTCTAAGATCTTTCCCAAACCTTTCGAGGTATCACTTTCTACGGCTGTATGAAAATCTCTCCACGAGGTTACCATAGGTTTATTAATTATTTTCCACCGGTAAGGTTTCCATTGAAGAAACCTCTAGGACTTGGAATGATGTGACCATAAAATCTTCGTCGGCACTAATATACCTGTATGATTCGATGTGACTTACGAATATGTCCTCTTCACCGTCGATTATAATCAATTTCCCTTCAACTAATAACTTCGGCTTTTGATGTAAGGTCAAAGTGACTGCCCCTGTTGCATGAATCAAGGCTGCCCAAGTAAACATGTATACGCTGGCTCTATATCCATGACTTGGAAAGTGATATAGAACATATGTGGCCCGATCTTGATTGGAAGGTCCACTTCTCTGAATACTAAGCTTTGAGAACTGTCAAAGGCTTTAACTATCATAGAACTTGGCCTTATTACAACACCGTCCAATGTTAAATTCATTAAACTGGATTTCGGTAATACATTGAGGGTTGAACCAGTTTGATGAGTACCCTAGATAAGCTAGTAGTACATATTTGAATAGAGATGTATAGTGCTTTGTTGTGAGCTCGGCATTGCGGAGGTAACTCATTATTATTAAAACCCAGATACGATCATGTCGTCAGATTTGCTACGACATTGTTAAACTGATTTACAGTAACCTCTTCTGCAACGTGGGCAGAACTTAGAACCTTCATTAAAGAGTATCGATGCGCTTCCTAATTGATGAGAAATGAGAGTATAGAAATTTTGGTTGGGGTTTAGTGAAGCTGATCCACCACCCTATAGTCACTTCTTTTGATTATCTTCAAAAATTCATCCGCCTCTTGATCAGTAAAGTTTTTTCTTGGAGGTTCTTTTTTCTGACTTGTTTTCGCCACTGCTTTTTCTTTATCCTTTGTCAATGCGACATTTTTATTTTTCACTATGTCATCATTCTTCTTCGGTGGATCAGATCCAAAGACTCAACCACTGCAGGTCATACCCCATGTCTCTGCTATGTTGGAGATTGCAGGTCCTTAACTCGATGATGGCTCATATTCTTGTTTCAATCCATTAACATACACAGTTGAATCATAACTCCATGGTACTGCATTATCACTTTCATAAGGGGTAGGTGATGGCCCCCTAATTACCATCATAGCCTTTGGAACTGCTGATATTTGTAAAGTTTTCTTCGGTGCTTCCCCTGGGGTTTCTGCCGATTCTCCCCACGGGATCACAAGAGTCTTTTGTTAAGGTTTAGTTTTTTCAAGGGATTACAAACGACTTATTTGTATTTCCTTCAATTGCGGCTATATATTCTTCTTCAGGGTATGGTCTGAATTGGACTATCCCCTGGTCCACCAACTTCTGTAATGTTCTTTCGGAAACTTCATTATGTTCAAACAGGAACCCACACACTAACAGATACCATTTCAACAAATTTATTGAGTCCTTTCCTTGTCTGGATGCCCCATAGTTAGTGACTATTTCAACCGCATTTATTATTGGTCCACCATGCAGAGGCATGGGATTTGAATTGATGTTAGGTTTCTCAAAGGTGATGTCCTGAGACTCCAATAAATCTTGAAATTTATGTTTGAAAGCCCAATATTGTTTTATGGTGTGCCCAGGATAATTGGCGTGATAATATCATTTGGTGTTGGCATTGTATTTTCGTGGGAGTGGCTCGACTGGATGACCTAGAGGTTTTAGCTCTACCAAAGATTCTTTGACCAAGTGTGGTAATAATTGACTGGGTGGCATAGGGAGTGGATCAAAATTTATTTGCGGCTTTTCAAATCTGCTTTGTTGTTGTCCTTGTGGGATTTTTAATGGTTGTTGTGCTCTTGGTTATGAGGCTACAACATTAGTTTCTCCCTCCTTTATTTTTGTGAAGTTATGAGCATGTCTTTTTGCATTGTAAGGGATATTTGATAGTCCCCCTGTATCTTCACATTCTTTATTCAAGCTTCAATCCTTTCTCCGATGGTCAATAGATCTGAGAATCCTGAAGAGATGCTTCCCCCATATTTTCATAATATACCCCTTGCAAGGTTCCCATGAACATATCTACTATATCTTTCTCCAATAGTGGTGGTTTCACACGATATGCCATCTCCCTCCATCTCTGAGCGTACTCTTTGAAGGACTCCTCTTTCTTCTAATCCAGGTTATGCATTTGCGTGCGAGTAGGCACCATGTCCAAGTTATATTTGTAATGCTTCAAGAAATCATTGGCAATGTCTGCCCATGTTAGAATGTGAACCTGTTCCAACTGTATATACCAGTCCAGGGATGCCCCGCTTAAACTGTCTTCAAAACAATGAATCATCAGCTTTTGGTTATGGGCATGGGCATGCATCTTCCTGCAATACAAGTGCAGATGGTTCCTTGGACAAGTGACCCCCTTATACTTTCCAAAGTCAGGTACTTTGAACTTTGATGGGATCACCACATTGGGAACTAGGCCCATTTCAAGAGCATCTACCTCGAAGGCATCATTCCCTTCCACAACTTTCAATCTTTCCTCAAGAGCTTTGTATTTATTCATCCCCAGTGGATTCTCAATAGCATGAGTATCAGACGTTCTTAAGGGTGCTTGATTGACATTCTCTAGGTCATGGTCTCCATATTATAGTTTGTTGTACCCCAAAATTTTCCCTACTATTTTCACACAAAATATACTCCTAGAGGCCCTCAATTGCTCAAGTTGACTAAGGATTGACCAGACAAATCCTCCTCCTAAGATAATGAGCCCCAAACTAGGGTTTCACTCCTCATCAAGATGTTTGAGTTCCAAGGGTAATAAATGGTTTGCATTCCCTAATATGTCCTCAAGATCATCCATGCCAAGTTTCACGCCTTGCACAAGAAGTTTTCTCAATCAATTGCTCAAATGCCTGAAAATCAATTGTACCAGGTCAAAAGTCAATTGTGGCCCACATACAGTCAAACTTCAATATTTTTGGTCAACATCAACATTTTGAAGTGATATCCATCATTTGATCAAGGATTTATCATGATTCCACAAGGAATGCTCCTAATTCATCAAAACTCAAAAGTTGTAAATTAGGGTTTTTATAGGAAAAGTCAAGCAAACTTTGACCAGGCATAACTTTCTCATACTTTATCATAAATTTCTCATCTAAGGCTCATTTTGAAGAGAATCCAATTCCTTAAAATTCATCTTCAGCCCTCAAGTTCAAGAAATTCACTCATGAAAAGATATAAATTCAGACATTATAGGTCCTTTTCAAAAGTCAACAAAAACACCTTTTGGGTCAAAGCTTCTTACATGAATATGGAAGATCAAATTGAGATGATATTAAAAAGGTTGCTTAGGGGACATCCTAAGCTTTCCAAAAAGTCCAAGAACACCCTCTTAGGGTCAAAATTGAGAGAGATATGCATTGTCAAAGTTGGCCATTTTTGGAAATTCGTACAAAGTCAACAATGCCCAAAATTGCATTTTTTCTTCACATGGGCCCATCTTTTCATGATTGAATCTCACTCCTAGCATGGTCCATGACCTATGGAACCCTCCATGCCTTAATCAGTTATTTATTTAATTTATTTTGATTTAGTTTATTTAAAATTCAAATAAAATCAAATCAACAAAATGAGATTTGTTTTGCATTGAATTATAGATCATGCAAGCTGTCTATGGCCCTAAACAAATCGTGCAAGCTCCAAAACAAGAGGAAATCTCCAAATTTGGAAAGATTGGAATCAAATTTCATGACCATCATATCTTGGATTTTTTTCTAATTCTATTGCCCTAATTTGATTCAGTATATATACACAAGTATTGTGAACCCTAGAGGAGAGGATTTCATGCGCAACCTGCCTCCCTAATAGCAAGAACAAAGTATCAATTTTTGTCAAAAAAGTGCAGATCGTATTCCTTTCCACAGGGTGTTTCAAGCCATTCCAAGGATCAAATCACATCCCTGGGCATCCTCTGAAGCGATTGCAAGCATTATCAAAGCCCGAAGCATCAAGAATCAAGCGTAAGAACAGTCACGGTTTGCATATCCTCTCAATTTTGACTTCTTTGATTCTGGCATCATAAACATTTTTGATTATATATCTATGCTTGTTATCATGTTTGCAACATGCCGGAATACTTTGATTGGAGTTTGAGTGTAGGTACAGGCATCTGCCATGGCTAGGGTTCCGGAGCTCCAATTTGGGGAACCCTAGTTAGAGGCAAAATTAGGCCAAATTAAGGGTGCCATCACGTTCAGGGATTAGTTTCGAGTGGAACCATGCCATTGGTTAGGATTTATGTTGCCTGTATTGCATTTTTTATTTTTACAGGTTTGTTGCCACGCACAAGAACCGTCACTATAGCCTATAGTGACAAATTTGTCTGTAGGTGAAAGCCTAGCTTCTAAAACAACAGTTTTGGGAAGAAGACAAGAGGTGGAAGCATACCACTAGCCCGTTTGAATTTAGCGCATTTTCCTGGGCATACTACTTTATTTACATTATATTTTATTTGTTTATCATATTAAGAAACAAGCGCTCCAGCGTAGATGGAAAAGGACAATGTGTTTGAGAGGGAGGACCAGGGTTCGATCCCAGGTCTCAACATTTTCCTATTTTATAAGTTCTTAATTGCAGATTCCATGTGCCTCACTGTCCAGCGTCCACCATGCGCCCACAGATCCAGCCTTTACATCATCATGTGGCCCAGATCCAACCGTCTAACAAAACAGCGTATGGTAGACCCTTCAAGGGTAATCCCCACTGGATCAAACTCCAGCCTTGGGCCAGCTATTCTAGTCTTGGAGAATTTCAGCCATACACCCCCAGAATTACTTCTCATACCAGGCCCATTTTATTTTTTTTTAATTGCTTTATTTAATTTTTTGTTTTAATTATTTTACAAAATCATTGTTTTTTTTTATTAAATAAAAAAAATCACAAAATTCACAAAAACATTAGAATTAGTTTTTTTCCATAAAATATTTAATTTCCTTAATTAATTAGGATAATTAGGATAATTATGATAATTGAAATTCCTTTTTGTCATAATTAAAATTAATTAGAAATTAGGTTAATTTGCAAAATTAATTACTTTCTCAAAAAAAATCCAAAAAATATATTTTTTTCTTTATTCACTAAATTAAATATCTTTGAATTTAATTTTCAATTCCCCATATTTAATTTTGTCGCGCGCATTTATTTATTCATTTTTCCAATTAATGTAATTGCTTCGAGTTTGTAATAGCTTTTAACTTAGGTTTATTACTGTTTTTATTTACTGTTTTCCCCAAAGTTTTTGATTATGTAATCCCCCTCCCCGAAGCCTTAGAATAGCTAGGTTTAAATTTCTCTCAATTTTCCTTTCTGTCATTATAAACTGTTAGATGATTGATAATAGGATTGTATGCAAAAGATCATAATTTAAAATAGTAGAAAACCCTAAATGTGCAAAGATAATAACTGAAAAACAAACACTTGCACATGCTCACTCCTAGGGTTATTCCCCACTTCGGTTGCCTTCGGTAAACAGTCATGAAGTATAGGGAGTTTTAGTGGTTGCCCTCTAGTCCCAAAAGATCAAAATATGACCCATTGGAATGTTGCCTCGAAAAGATCTTTAGGACTCTAGGGTAACTACTAAGGTTTCCTAACCATTGCTTTAGTGTTCGTAATTGTCCCTTTAGATTGTCCCTCAAACTCCAACGATGGAGCTACCTACTCCTTAATAGTAGGATAGTGTTGTCTAAAGGAAATAAGAAAAACGAACAGTCTTTTTCGAGTAGGTAGAAACTTTTAGGTACTTGCTCAAACAAATTTTTACACCATACACTTTCAAACAAAGTTTTCAAAAACACTTTATCACACCCTTGAGGACTGATACAAGGGTTACCATAAATTTATAAAGTTAAATGCCGCACTAAGGCAATTTCAAAACTTTTTAAAGCACACAAACACACAAAAGCAATTTAAGAATGAGCAAGTACCTAAGAGCCCATGGAAAACCATGGATAGAAAGGGTGTTAATACCTTCCCTTTCTATAATCTACCCCCCCGTACTCAGAAACATCTCGAAAAAGGTTTTTCTGTTCTTTTTCCCTTTTCCTTTGTTGGATTAAATAAAAGACGATGGCGACTCTTGCTTACCGTATATTTGCAAACAAAAAACGCAAAACTAGTAGTAACAAAAATAGTCAGTTGTGCCACCGTATTACAGAACTGATGACTCTACTGGGGAATTCTTAATAAATGGGGTTTACCTTAGGATCTAGGTCATTTTTAATTGCTTTCTTGTTTGCTTTTCCTGCTTTATCTTTAAGGGTTTTTTCTTGGGTATTGTTGAAGATCCTACACCCGGATCTGAGGACACTTTTTTAGGTAAACAGCAAAAGATCGTGGAGACTGTACGGCGTAGACTGATATGGTTTAAGCTATGGCTGTATTGGTGTGACACTTTGGTTGGTACTTGTATCCTTCATGTTGAAACGAGGAGAATACGGGGCCGCCGCGTGGTGTCGTGAAGCACTAACAGACCTTAGAACCTTAATTGAACAAACTTAGCCATTAGAAAGTAGTGAGATAGACGACCTCGATATAAAGTTGAGGATTGCTTGATACTCGATGCTACACTTATTGAGATCAGACTTTCGAGATATTTCGGCCGCAAGAAAATATTGCCTGAGCTGAAACAATGCCCAATAAAGGATGATCAGTGATATTGAGAATCCTTAGAACCCGGTTACTTTTCTAAAACAGGTTTGAAACCAACTAAACTTCAAGAGGGTACTTACCTTTAACCTCATGCAAGACTTTGAACCTAAGGTTTATTGTGTGCTTTTCTTGTGTGTGACTTACTCTGTTTGAACATAACATCATGCATCATAACATAGCATCCATTCTTATTACACTAACCATTTCAAGGACCAAGGGAATTTATCTTTGCTTTGTTTTGCATATCATGGCCTCCTCTCGTGGAAACACTATCCGAATTAGCTTTGTGAGAATACCTCTCCAACTCAAGGAGCTAGTATCGAGGGTTCCTAAAACTTCTTCCTTCACTAAGAGATATGGTCGAATTCTCAACCTGGTTACTTCGAGCTTTGATGAAAAGATGATGGGTGTACTCGTTCACTTCATTGATCCCAAGCACCACTACTTCTCCTTTCCAGACTATCAATTGGTTCCTACCATGGAAGAGTTCTCTCAGTTATTAGATCTACATATTCTTGACCATATGCCTTTCATAGGTTTAGAAGAGGTTTCCAAGCCAGTAGTCATTGCCTCAGCTTTGCATCTGAACGGGCTGACGTGGTATCCAATTGGGAAACAAGAAGCGGAGTCAAGGGTTTTCTAGATAAGTTCCTAATAGAGAAGGCCCAGTTGTTTTGGGATGATTTGGACTTTCAGGCTTTTGAGGAGGTTTTGGCTCTTCTAATTTATGGGTTAGTACTGTTCCCTAATCTAGACTTACTCATAGATGTGAATGCTATCAAGATCTTCCTCTCTCGCAACCCTGTGCCCACTTTGCTCGGAGATATCTTGCATGCTCTCCACACTCGTACCATGAACAGAATAGGGGTTCTTATGTGTTGCATACCATTACTGTCGAGGTGGTTTATTTCTCACCTCCCTAAGTCAGTGTTGAAGAATGAAGAAGGTTTGGGTTGGTCGCAAAGGATAATGTCACTTTCTCACACGGATATTCTCTGGTATTCCCGATCTATGGCAGATATTTCTATTATTGACCGCTGCAGGGAGTTCCCTAATGTCCCACTACTTAGCATTAGGGGAGGCATAACTTATAATTCTTGTTTGGCTCTGCAATAATTTGGTTACGCTCGAAGGGATGGTCCTCATGAGATGCTTATCCAGGGCATTATGTTTAACTATGAGGATGATGTTCAAGGGTATCGCCAGAGGTTCATACGAGCCTGGGGCATGGTAAATAGATCTGATGTCAAGACTTTGGGGCCGAAGGCTTCCATTCTTATGGAACCCTATATCCAATGGGTACGAGCTTGTGCTCAAAAATTTATGATGCCGTACATAGTCGTCTTACCAGTGATTGTGGAGCCCATTACTGAAGGGGATATTCCCTACACGGTTCTTCATCCTGATATGCCCACCAATCTTGAAGAATTACAGAGGTCCTGGGTTCATTTGAAGAAGGAGCGAGATACTTATAGGGACTCGTTCTATCCCCAGAAGAAGAAAGTTTTAGAGCTCACAAAGCAACTTCATGAGGAAAGAAGCCTTGATGTCTATCTCGGAACAAAGAGGAAGCATCCATGGGAAACTTAATTTTTTTTAGTTTTTTATAATTTTTAATTGAAACGCCTAAAAGGAAATTGTATTTTGAATTCTACTAATAAAATCTTTGTTTCATTTTAGTTCGCAAATTTAAATTTCCCAAAATCCTTGAAATCATTGCATATACATATCATCCATGGCATTGCATAAACAGGTTCCATAACAGGTTTCTCATCTTCTTCGCTGTTTATTTCAGCAATAATGACTTATGAACAAAATATCAAGGATCTCTAGGCACAAAATGCCCAATTTCAGCAAATGTTCGTAACTTTGGCTAAAGGGCAGGAATATCTGAAGGCCCTTATTCTGAAAGATAGAAAGAAGAAGACCACTGGTGTCCTGAATCTGGGCAGAAGATTCAGGGGACCGTTTAAGCAACTAGTTGATCTGACCTCTTCATCCAAAGAAGGGGAGAATCAAGAGGGTGAAACCAGGGAGTAAGACCCAAGTCCAAGGGTTTTTGAAGATGAATCTGATTACAATGATGAACAATACCCTCCCGCTGAGGATAGATACAAACAGTTAGAGGATCGTCTGAGCGCAATGGAAATCCAAAGAGTACCAGGGCTGGATTTTAAAGAGCTAGGTTTGGTATCTGGGGTTGTCATCCCACTGAAGTTTAAGGCTCCGGTATTTGCAAAGTATGATAGGGTGTCTTTTCCCAAGCTTCATCTCCTCTCTTACGTGAGGAAGATTCAGCCTCGCACTGCTGACAAGAACCTGTGGGTCCATTTCTTTCAAGACAGTCTGTCCGGGACTCAGCTTGAGTGGTTCTATCAGTTGGAGGGAGTCAATGTCCACAACTGGGAAGATCTAGCCACTGCTTTTTATAAGAAGTATCAATATAACGCTGACCTTTCTCCTACCCGTACTCAACTCTAGAGTATTGTTGTACCCCAAATTTTGACCTAAGATACCATCTCCCATCTGCATCATTACATTGCAAGCGTTTTGATCTATTGATTTTAAAATTCCTAACTTTTTCAAGTCGAGAGCTGTTTATTTTTTGAACGCTAAGTTTATTAACTGATCAGACAATGTTTATTAATTATTTATTATCTTAAATTTAAATCATTGGAATTTATTTTCAGTTATTATATAATTTAAAGATTTATAAATAATAAAGTAAATATTTGAAAAGAGGTATATTAATTGATCAAACGATGTTATTTAATTATTTATTGTTCTAGGTTTAAATAATTGAAATTTTATTTTCAGTTATTATAATTTAGAAGAATTATAAATAATGAAATAATTAATTGAAGAGAAGTTAATTGGTCATTGATGTTTATTTAATTGTTTATTATTCTGAATTTAAGTAATTGAAATTAATCTTCAGTTATTATATAATTTAAAGAATTATAAACGGTAAAATAAATAATTGGAAAGAAAAGAATTAATTGGTAAATAATAGAATTTTTTTATTCATCTTTATTCTAATTATTACAATTGTTGTTTAAATACTATTGTACAAAGTATTTATAATGACAATTACATAAAAAGTTTAAAATGAAATAAAAACTATCCTATTTTTTTCCTAAGTTCTAAAATCTTCATTTTTCATCCAATACTTCTTTGATTGATCATTTGATTTTACCTGTAAAAATTAAAAGAAAAAAGTCAGAAATAAATAAATAATTAAAAGCAGAAAATTAATCTTAAGCGTTCATCATTAAAAGCAAACGGCTGGAATCAGTTTTACCCTTTTTGCAAATCACAGGATTTCTCCCGGTTCACAAAAAAGGATGAATTTTTAATTGATAAAAATGAATGCACAATTTAAAAACATGCACAAATTCATTCTTTTGTCAAAACTAAATTTTTTAAAATAAACTGCATAATTAAAAATCAATTACACATTTTCAAAGTCCACTGCATATTTCAAAAGAAAACAAAACAGCATATGCAATGTTCAAACCAAAAGCCAACGTAAACATGCCAAAAAGTATGGAAGAAGTCAAAATACAATAGGCTCCCATGCAAAGACAAAGAAGTGTGCAGTTAAAACCAAATATGCAAGCATAATATTTTCTTTTCTCATCATTTTCCAGCATTGTGCTTTTTCAGAACAAATAAAGTACACATCATTTTAATGTATCAAATGGTACTAGAGAGAGAGAAGAGAGGAAGAGTGTTTTTACAGGTTTTTGGCTTAGGAAGAAGTGGATACAAAACAAACTACAACAGCATGCAGTAAGAATAGAGAAAGTATGAACAAGAATAGAGACAAACTGATGGAGCAGTAAGATGTGCAGAGGCATCCCAAGAATATAATTAAATATACTCAAAACTTGAATTGTCCAAGACCTCAAGGCCAAGCAAACCGTTATAACAACAAACAATCCCTTCAAAAAAGATATATCAAAAACATGTCTTCAAGTTGAAAACACTCAAAAGCTGTTAAAACAAATATAAAAAATACAAAACCAAGTCTCAAAGCCAAAGCCTTTTTTCAAAGAACCTGTAATACCAATAGAGCCAGAATAACCATTTCAAAACATGGCCTAAAACCATTCCGAACCTGCATAATCGTAAAAACCTCAACCATTGCCTAAACCACAAACTTGTTACCTATCCAAAAACCATGGCCTAAACAAACAGTATACCAGTTCAAATGCCAAACCTGTAAAACCAGTAAAACCTTGGCCTAAAACCATAAAAACCAGTCCAAATGCCAAACCTGTAAAACCAGTAAAACATGGCCTAAAACCATTCCAAACCCGTGTACACTAGTAAAACCAACAACCTTGGCCTAAAACCATACACCACCAGTTCTAAAGCCAAAAAAACCAGTGTACCCAAAACCTGAAGCGAAACCAACATAAACCTCAAGGCCTAAACTCAAGCAAGGCAACCAAATTCAAGCATCCAAACGAAGGCAAGGTCAAGCATCAGGCCTCAGAAGTTATCATCATTGGCCAACAAAAAAAAAGCATAGCTGAGAAGAAGAGAAAAAAGCATCAACACTGTCAAGCCAAATCAAAACAATGTTCCAACGACAAACGTTCAAGGCAACGCAAAGGCCTCAGGTTACATCATCATAGGTAAATACCAAAGCATACAGCAAGCTAGCAAGAAGAGGAAAAAGACAAACCAGGGCCAAAGCAAATATCACAGCGTCATTGCCTTCCACGCCCCGGCCTCCTACGCGTTTCCCCCAACCTCCCTCCTCCGTCTCCAGGTAACGCTTCTTTTTTCCTCTCTTTCTTTTGTACACCTCATGTGACAACAAATAACTTGAAGTTAGAATCAATGGACTAGACAATCACAACATGCAAAAATCATAACAAAACCCTAATGAAATAGATAAAAATTGTACCGTGAATCCGTCGATCGCCATAGCTTTCGTTGGAGGGAAGAAGAAGATTGAAGAATGCTGGTGGCCGTTGGGACAAGGGAGAACTCAGACGAGGGCATGTGAATCACGCGAAGAAGACGAAGACAAAGAGAGAACGGCGCTGATTGGAAATCCGGTCCCTACGCTGCTAGGAGATACCTACTACTCCATCCATCTTCGAAACTCTTATCAAGGAGGGATGATTATTTGTTGTGCACCGTTGCTGTATCAGTGGTATGTTTCTCATCTACCTAGGTCTGATGTTTTCTGGGATCTCGAGAAGGAGCCGCGATGGGCGCCAAAGATTATGGCTCTCACTCATTTCGACATTGATTGGTATAATCGAGCTTACTATGACGTGAAGATCATCGATAGCTGTGGTGCTTTTCCTAACGTGCCACTTCTTGGTACGAAAGGTGGAATTAACTATAACCCTGTTCTCGCGCGCCGTCAGTTTGGATATCCGATGAGGGACAAGCCAAACAACATCCATGTGAGTGGTTTCTTTCTTCAAGAAGGACAAGATCACCAGGCAGCTAAGAGGGAGATCGAAGGAGCTTGGCGCCACATCCATAGGAAAGGGAGAGATATGCTAGGACATAGAGGGGCCGTTTCTTTGGAGCCTTACCTACAGTGGGTCCGTGCTAGGGCTTGTGCTCTCAAGATGCCCTATAAACCTGAGAAACCTTTATTCCCTACTGTTGCATCGTCATCTGTTGATATCCCTATCGAGAATATGGGAGAATACCAAGGAAATCTGGCTAGGATGAAGTCCGAGAGAGATGCTTGGAAAGAAAAGTACAATATGTCGGAATATGAGAATCGGGTCCTGACTCGACAGCTAAAGGAAAAGGAGGATTTACTCTTTATTCAAGATGGCTGGTTCATTGATCATGATGAGAAACTTCGTCAAAAGGATGCTTTACTGAAGAAGTATGCTAGTGAAAGGAAGAGAAAGAAGGGAGGTTCGGTAAGCGTTGCTCTTGTTCCTAATCCACAAAAGGAAATCATTGATCGACTGGTGGCTGAGAGGAAAGAGATGGAAGACTTTTATGAAGAGAAGATCAGGAAGCTCCGGTTACAGTTGGCATTTGGTCCTTCATCTGATGATTCTGAGTGATCTTTAGTTCTTAGTTTTTATTTTATTGATGTCATTTTGTAAAAATTTGTAAAAGGGCTTCATGTTCCGAAGTTGTAATTTATTGCTTTATTATGGGCTTCATGTTCCAAAGTTGTAGTTTACTGCTTTTATTATTGGGTTGTTATCCCAAAGTTGTAATTTATTATTTTATTGTTCCAAAGTTGTAAGTTGTAATTTACCGCTTTTGATTAATGGACTGAGTTTTTGTTGTTCCAAATTCCTTTACCATTGATGTGTGCAAAATTATCGAAGTTCCTTGAAAAAACTATTAAAATGAATTATCATTTGCATCGCACATCATGCATCATGTAACATTCCACTTCACATGTTTTCTAGAGTCTTATCCTTGTTTCTTTTTCCACTCCAAAGGTTGTCAAGCTGTCTCATCGATACGATACTCGAGTCAATCGTTAGAGGAAGATGGAAGATCTGGAACAGGAAAACCACGAGCTTCGTGAGGAGGTCGCTACCCTTCGTGTCGGTATGGAAAAGTTAACTGCGCTAGTGGAAAGTTTGGTGGCTGTTCAGAATCAGCCATCGACTACAGCTGCTGAGATTCAGACTTCAACTACTGTGGTTTCCGAGATTGTCACCGTTCCAACATCTGTGACTCAAATCAACTCTCTGCTTCAACATCAGATGCCGAAAGGTTTTCCGTGGGGAATGCCTTACAACTTTGTGCCAGAGGGGTATCAGCCTGCCGTACAACCTTTGTTTCAACCTGCTTTGTCTCTTCCTCAACCAGAGACAACTGCCATGCCGCTGGTAATCCCGTCTGTAACACCTTTTCTGCAACCGGTAATGACAACTGTCGCTCCAGTGGTTCACTCTGTGCCATACTTGAATGAACCTACTTATCCTGCAGAGCCTGCTGAAAGTTTGGGTCTTTTTGATAGAATGGAAGAATTTCAAGATCAGTTCCAAGAAATGCAGAAGGAGCTCAGAGCGTTAAAGGGGAAGGATTTGTTTGGAAAGAATACCATGACCTTTGTTTAGTTCCGAATGTCAAGATTCCAGCGAAATTCAAGGTGCCAGACTTTGAGAGATATAAGGGTGATTTGTGTCCTTGAAGTCACTTGACTATGTACGTGAGGAAGATGTCTACGTATTCTGATGATCATGACTTATTGATTCACTATTTTCAAGACAGTTTGACGGGTGCTGCTCTCAAGTGGTATATGGGTTTAGACAGTATCCGGATCCACAACTTCAACGATCTTAGCGAAGCCTTTGTTCACCAGTATAAGTACAACGTTGACATGGCGCCGGACAGGGATCAACTCCGGGCGATGTCGCAGAGAGACATAGAATCTTTTAAGGAATACGCCCAGAGGTGGCGTGAAATTGCTGCTCAAATATATCCACCTCTTGAGGAGAAAGAGATGACGAAGATATTCTTGAAGACTTTAGGTTCCTTTTACTATGAAAGAATGATCGCCAGCGCACCCAGTGACTTCACCGAAATGGTAAGCATGGGCATGCGGTTGGAGGAAGGGATTCGTGAAGGGCGTTTGGTTAAAGAAGGAAGTCCGTCTAGCAGTACTAAGAAGTTTGGAAGTGTTTTCCCAAAAAGAAAAGAGCAGGATGTCAGCGCATTGTTCCCAGGGAGACCGAGGAGAGGTTACTCACACGTTGCGGCAGTCACCCCGGCTGTCCGCCCGGCTTTGATGACCCCAACTCATCAAACCCCACCAACTCAACAACGGCCATTTCAGCAGCAGCCTCGACAACAGGCTTATCCATTCAACAATCAGAACCGTTCACCAAGAAAACCGCAGTTCGATGCCATTCCTATGACTTATACCGAATTGTTCCCTGCTCTTATCAGAAAGAACCTCATAACGACAAAGCCTCCTCCTGTCGCACCGAATAGTACTTCTCCGTGGTACAAGGCGGATCAGTTTTGTGAGTATCATCAAGGGTCGCCGGGGCACAACCTTGAGAATTGTTTTGCTTTGAAGGCGGACGTGCAGAGATTGATTAAGAATGGTATCTTGTCTTTCAAGGATGTTAATCCAAATGTTAGAGATAATCCTTTGCCTCGACATAGGGCAGCCTCAGTGAATATGGTGGAAGGTTATCCGGGAAAGTTTCGAGTTTTTCAAGTTGAACACATAAGAGAGTCGTTGATCAGGTTACATCAGAGTTTAAGAAGACTTGCCTTTGTTAGGCATCAACATGATTATGACGTTTGTGAATTTTGTTCAAGAGAGGTTGATTGCCCTATTGTGAAGGAGGATATTCAAAAGTTGTTAGACCAGAGGGTTATCACTATTACATATGACAGAGATCCGGAGGATGAAGTGAATGTTATAATACCACAATTCAATTTGCTTGAATCAGTATAGATCGTTTACGACAGTCAGACTGCACCTGTTGCTCCTTTGACCATTTATCCACCTGGTCCTGTGCCTTACAACTCAGACCAAGCTGTACCGTACAAGTATAATGCCACAATGATTGAGAATGGGGTAGAAGTCCCTATACCGACAAGACCGTCTTTTGTTAACATCGCTGATGTGAGTAGAGTTACGAGAAGTGGACGTGTCTTTGCAGCAGTACCTTTGAAGAGACCAGAAGTTCAAGTCAGGAGGCCCGTACCGGCAGGAATTCCAGCGAGAAATGTTGAACCAAGGGTTGAGATAGGCCAATCCAATGAACCTATCCCACATCCTGAGGATGATGAGATTCTGAAGCTTATCAAGAGAAGTGAATACAAGATTGTGGACCAACTTTTGCAAACTCCTTCCAAGATTTCTTTGCTTGCTTTACTGAGAGATTCTGGTGCCCATAGAGAAGCTTTGATGAAGGTTTTGGACCAGGCGTTCGTGGATCATGATGTGACGGTTGACCAAATTGATGGAATTGTGGGAAATATTACTTCGTGTAACAATCTTGGTTTCAGTGATGAAGAACTCCCGGAGGAGGGAAGGAACCATAATATGGCTTTGCATATCTCAATAAGTTGTGGAAATGATACTTTATCAAGTGTGTTGGTAGATACAGGTTCGTCGTTAAATGTAATGCCCAAAACTACATTGTCTCGACTCTCATATCAAGGTGCTCCCATGAGACCCAGTGGAGTAATTGTCAAAGCGTTTGATGGTTCTAGGAAGACTGTCATTGGTGAAGTGGATCTTCCTATTGTAATTGGTCCTCATACTTTTCAGATCACGTTTCAAGTAATGGATATTCGTGCTGCCTACAGTTGCCTATTGGGTCGTCCATGGATCCATGACGCAGGGGCAGTCACTTCCACGCTCCATCAGAGACTGAAGTTTGTAAGGCATGGAAAGCTGGTGATGATTGGTGGAGAGCAGGCTATGGTGGTAAGCCATTTGTCATCTTTCTCTTTTATTGATGCTGATGAGGATGTTGGAACCCAATTCCAAGGTCTATCTGTTGCCAAGAATGAAGTGAAGAAGCAAGGGGCATCTATTTCTTCTTTTGAGGATGCGCGACGAGTGGTGGAAAGTGGTTTGGCTGAAGGTTGGGGCCAGGTGTTGACTTTGCCCGAGAACAAGTCTGGAGAAGGTCTTGGTTTTCGTCCCGTGTCCGCAAGAGTCAAGCAAGAAGTGGTTACTCGTCCGATTCAAGAGGTTTTCCGAAGCGCAGGTTTTATCCATCCGACTCCTCCTGAGGTTGATGCTGTAATAGAAGACGATTTCGAGGAGGATTTACCCGATTTTGTGACGCATGGAGTGGTTTTCCAAAACTGGATTGCTGTTGATGTTCCTGTTGTGATGCACATTTCCGAGTAATGTTTTGTTTTGTTTTTTTTGAAAAAAATCGCTCTGCCCAAGGCAAAAAGTATTTTGTGTCGGGCTATGAAAAATAAATCCTTTTGCTCTGCCCAAGGCAAAAGAGAAATGTCTGGCCTCTTTGTTTCAAGTATTTTCCTCCATGAATAAAAATGTTATTTTGTCCACTACTGTTTTATTTTTTTTACTTTTTCTGGGAAATAGTAATGGAATTTAATTGGTAGTAATAGGAAAATATAATAACTTTTTGTTTTATTTGTACAAATCGATTTCTAAAATAAAGCATAATCATATGTGCAGATTAATCCATGACTTAACCATTGAAAACAATGATCCTATGCCCTCTCCCAACTTTGAATTCCCTGTGTTCAGAGCCGAAGAAGAGGATAGTGAAGAGATTCCTGTTGAAATTTCCCGTTTGCTTGAGCACGATGAGAAGATCATTCAACCGTTTGAAGAACCTGTAGAGTTGGTCAATTTGGGTAATGAAGAAGATAAAAAGGAAGTCAAAGCCAGAGCATTGCTTATCCCAGAGGTTAAAGAGAAAATGTTGGAGCTTATCAAAGAGTATGTTGATGTGTTTGCTTGGTCCTACCAATATATGCCAGGTTTGGACAACAATATTGTGGAGCATCGTTTACCGTTGAGACCTGAGTGTCCGCCGATTAAGCAGAAGTTGAGAAGGACTCGTCCCGATATGGCTGACAAGATCAAAGAAGAAGTTCAGAAACAGATTAATGCAGGCTTCTTGGTTACATCAGTCTATCCTCAATGGTTAGCCAATATAGTGCCTGTTGCTAAGAAAGATGGCAAAGTCCGAATGTCTGTAGACTATAGAGATCTGAATAGAGCTAGCCCAAAGGATGACTTCCCATTACCGCACATTGACGTATTGGTCGACAGTACCGCAAAGTTCAAAGTCTTTTCTTTCATGGATGGTTTCTCTGGTTACAATCAAATCAAGATGGCACCAGAAGATATGGAGAAGACAGCTTTCATTACACCTTGGGGAACCTTTTGTTATCGGGTTATGCCGTTTGGTTTGAGGAATGCGGGTGCAACATACCAAAGGGCCATGACTGCTTTGTTCCATGATATGATGCATAAAGAGATAGAAGTGTATGTAGACGACATGATTGCCAAATCACAAACTGAAGAAGATCACTTGGAGCATTTATTGATGTTATTCCAGCGTTTGAGAAAGTATAAACTCCGTCTGAATCCCAACAAGTGCACTTTTGGTGTTCGTTCTGGAAGACTTCTGGGTTTCATTGTCAGTCAGAAAGGTATTGAGGTAGATCCTGATAAAGTCAAATCTATTCGGGAAATGCCCGCACCCAAGACGGAAAAACAAGTAAGAGGATTCCTTGGGAGACTGAACTATATCTCTAGATTTATATCTCATATGACTGCTACCTGTGGGCCAATTTTCAAGCTTCTCAGAAAGAACCAAGGATGTGGGTGGACAGAAGATTGTCAGAGAGCTTTTGATAGCATCAAAGAGTATTTGCTTGAACCTCCCATATTGATTCCTCCAGTGGAAGGAAGACCTTTGATTATGTACCTGACTATATTGGAAGATTCCATGGGATGTGTGCTTGGTCAACAAGATGAGACTGGAAGAAAGGAACATGCCGTATATTACCTGAGTAAGAAATTCACAGACTGTGAGTCTTGATACTCATTGCTTGAGAAAACCTGTTGTGCTTTAGCTTGGGATGCTCGCCGTCTGCGTCAGTATATGATTAACCACACCACTTGGTTGATCTCCAAAATGGATCCGATCAAGTATATCTTTGAGAAGCCCGCCTTATCTGGAAGAATAGCCCGTTGGCAGATGTTTTTATCTGAATATGACATTGAGTATCACACTCAGAAAGCAATCAAAGGGAGTATTTTAGCCGACCATTTGGCTCACCAACCAATCGAAGATTATCAATCCATCAAGTTTGATTTCCTAGATGAAGATGTTATGTACTTAAAAGCTAAAGATTGTGAAGAGCTGTTACCTGAAGAAGGACCTGATCCCGAATCCCATTGGGGTTTGATATTCGACGGAGCTGTAAATTCTTATGGAAATGGAATTGGGGCAATCATCGTTACTCCCCGAGGTACTCATATCCCGTTCACGGCGAGATTGAAGTTTGACTGCACGAACAACATGGCTGAGTATGAGGCATGTATTATGGGTCTCGAAGAAGCAATGGATCTAAGGATTAAGATTCTGGATATTTATGGAGATTCGGCATTGGTAATTAATCAAATCAAAGGAGAATGGGAGACTCGTCATCCTGGTTTGATCCCTTACAGAGACTATGCTAGAAGATTGTTAACTTTCTTCAACAAAGTGGAATTACATCATATCCCTAGAGATGAGAACCAAATGGCTGATGCTTTAGCTACTTTGTCTTTAATGTTTCAAGTGAATGGTTGGAACGATGTGCCTACAATATGGGTTATGCACCTCGACAGACCTGCTCATGTGTTCTCAGTAGAAGAGGTCACCGACGACAAACCGTGGTTTTATAACATTAAACGTGCTCTTCAAACTCAAGAGTACCCGCATGGGGCATCCAATAAAGATAGGAAGACATTGAGAAGATTAGCAAGCAGTTTCTTCCTCAATGAAGAAGTTTTGTATAAGAGAAATTACAACTTGGTCTTGCTCAGATGTGTAGACAGACGTGAAGCAGACGTGCTGATGCAAGAAGTACATGAAGGATCTTTTGGCACCCATGCCAACGGACATGCGATGGCTAGAAAGATGTTGAGAGTTGGTTACTATTGGATGACAATGGAATCGGATTGCTGCAATTATGTGAAGAAATGTCATAAATGCCAGATTTATGCGGACAAGATGCACGTGCCACCGACCCTCCTCAATGTTATCTCTTCACCTTGGCCTTTCTCTATGTGGGGCATTGATATGATTGGAATGATTGAACCCAAAGCTTCAAATGGTCATCGTTTCATCTTGGTAGCGATCGATTATTTTACTAAATGGGTGGAAGCAGCATCTTATGCTAATGTAACCAGACAGGTGGTAGTCAGATTTATCAAGAATCAGATCGTTTGTCGATACGGCATCCCGAGCAAGATCATCACTGATAATGGTTCGACTTTGAATAACAAGATGATGAAGGAACTTTGTGAAGAGTTCAAGATCGAACATCATAATTCTTCTCCTTACAGGTCGAAGATGAATGGGGCTGTTGAAGCTGCTAACAAGAACATCAAGAAGATTGTCCAGAAGATGGTGGTAACTTATAAAGATTGGCATGAAATGCTTCCGTTTGCTTTACATGGATATCGTACTTCAGTTCGAACTTCAACAGGCGCAACTCCTTTTTCCCTAGTTTATGGTATGGAAGCTGTACTCCCCGTGGAGGTCGATATTCCATCTTTGAGAGTGTTGATGGAAGCTAAACTTTCTGAGGCTGAATGATGTCAAAGTAGATATGATCAGTTGAATTTAATTGAAGAGAAGAGATTGACGGCGTTGTGTCACGGTCAATTACATCAGCAGAGAATGAAGAAGGCTTTTGATAAGAAGGTTCGACCACGCGAGTTCAGAGAAGGTGACCTTGTGCTCAAGAAGATATTATCTTTCCAACCTGATTCTAGGGGCAAGTGGGCTCCGAATTATGAAGGACCGTATGTCGTTAAGAAAGTTTTCTCTGGAGGTGCCTTGATTCTCACCAATATGGACGGTGAAGAACTCCCGCGCCCCATGAACGCCGATGCAGTCAAGAAGTATTTCTCTTAGGTTTGAGTTGACAGTTTGTTAGGTTGAAAACCCGAAGGGGCGGCTTAGGCAAGCTTTTGGTCAGACTGGTCTTGGCCTTTGAGCACATTTTGGAATTCGAAGTTGTTAGGGAGAATAGTGATCATTGTTTTTGTGTAACCCTTTTCTTTCATGTACTGTTCCCCAAACTTTTGTAAACCGTTGGAGTCGCGTTGTTAGCGAACTACCATCTTATTAATGAATATTGAGCATTTACCTTTTGTGGGCAAAATCTTAATTTTTACGACAATATTTGAAACAAATTATTTAAAGTATTCTTATTTTTAAAATGTGTCGTGAATAATGAAAGGAATATTAACAGTTGTTCCGAGGATGGTCAAGCCATGAAATGCAAAACGATACGGTAACTTATCCTTGCATGATGAACATGTTTTCTTTCAAAATCGTCATGAGGTGTTGGTTGTGTAAACTTGAGTCTCTCGTGGTACTAAGTTTGGTGACTCCCTAGTTGTTCGGGTTAAGCGTCGTTTTGGTTATCTTTATTTGGGTAATTTCTGAAGTGTGGTACGCTTTGTCTCATGCCAGTGATCTATTGGTATTAGAAGTTTGGATTTGAACACTTTTCTCCTCAGAAGACTTGAGCCTTGTAGCGTGTTACGCTCCGACGTTGCCTTATGGTTCCAATTCCAGTTATTTTCCGTCTTTTTTAAGATTGGCCGAGTATCTATCTTTTTGTAACATCTTATCGTCTTCAGGATATTCCTTCTGTTCGTTTTGTCAGCATAACATTCATTTATTCATTCACACTTATATCACGCATGCATATTCACATTTGCCATTGATTTTGGGTTGTACTTTGTTTATTCAGACAATGTACATGTTTCTATCCAAGTAGAAGGTTAGCTTAGGCAGAAAATGTGCTTCCTTTCTAAGTTCCCCAACTGAGCTAATCCTCATGGATGATTTTTGATTTAGCCTACCCTGTCCATTTCTAGATAAGATGAATCCCCAATCAAGTTACTTTCTCATTGGGTGGAGTCTTGTTTGACTGTTTTCTCTCTAGTTATTCCTGGATGAAGTTGTTGTCTCTTGCATAGGCTATCTCATGATTTTCCCCAGTGAAATCGCGACCTAGACGAATGGTGCATTTATTGTGCACATTTAAGTATGTGATCTCCTCCGGAAGGATTGATTCATGATTCTCTTTGACGAAGATTTTATTCTCTGCCAGTATCATCGCAATTTCCTTCTGAGTTATTCTTCGGAAAACGACAAGCGGCAGCTCTTCACGAGCAACTTGTGCGTTATTATTATTTTTGGAAAACGACAAGCGGCGGTCTCTTCATGAGCAACTTGTACGTTATAGACATCGTTGGAAAACGACAAGCGGCAGCTCTTCACGAGCAACTTGTGCGTTATTATTATTTTCGGAAAACGACAAGCGGCAGCTCTTCACGAGCAACTTGTGCGTTATTATTATTTTCGGAAAACGACAAGCGGCAGCTCTTCATGAGCAACTTGTACATTATTATTATTTTCGGAAAATGACAAGCGGAAGCTCTTCACGAGCAACTTGTGCGTTATTATTTTCGGAAAATGACAAGCGGCAGCTCTTCACGAGCAATTTGTGCGTTATTATT
This sequence comes from Vicia faba, assembly GCA_948472305.1. Taxonomy (NCBI): domain Eukaryota; kingdom Viridiplantae; phylum Streptophyta; class Magnoliopsida; order Fabales; family Fabaceae; genus Vicia; species Vicia faba. The sequence continues at coordinate 99,274,566 of OX451735.1, read as the reverse complement.
TTTGGAAAACGGCAAGCGGCAGTCTCTTTACTTGAGCAACTTGTACGTTATTATTTTTCTGGAATACAGCAAGCGGAAGCTTCTTTATTTGAACAGCTTGTATGTTATTGGTATTTTCTGGAATACAGCAAGCGACAGCTTCTTTATTTGAGCAGCTTGTATGTTATTGGGATTTTTTGGAAGACAGCAAGTGGAGGCTTCTTCATTTGAGCAGCTTGTATGTTATTGACATCCCTGGACGACAGCAAGTGGCAACCTCTTTATTTGAGCAACTTGTATGTCATAATATTTTTTGGAAGACAGCAAGTGGCAGCTTCTTTATTTGAGGCAACTTGTGTATCTACAATCTTATTATATCTCAGCATTAATCGGTATATCTCCGGAAATCTCGCAGAGAAGCTTGTCATGAATCATTACCTTCCGAAGTCGGTAATCCATTATTAGCAAAATTGATACATCTTTTGCCTATCTTTGACCTTGAATTGCGAACTCACTGTTATTTTGGGTCAATAATCTATTTTATGGCCTATGCAAGATGCCTTCTTTGTTAGGTTCAGAGGTCATATTCCTTCAATTTTATTCGCTGTCAAGAGTCTGTCATTTGAAGTCGATGGCTCGTTTCCCTAGTAGAGTATAATCCATGTCTCTGTGTTTTGTTGGTGTTTGGCTTCCCCAACATTATTTCTGTCTCATACAGTATCTTTCTCTGTGAATTCAATCACTACATTCATATCAAACATAATGGCGGTATCTTAGGGTAAAAATTTGCGTATTATGTATTTAAGTACCTTTAATCTCGTCGAGACGAAGATTTTAATCTTCATATCTCCGGATAGAAGAAACTTAAATAGGGGCAGCTGTTGTACCCCAAATTTTGACCTAAGATATCATCTCCCATCTGCATCATTACATTGCAAGCGTTTTGATCTATTGATTTTAAAATTCCTAACTTTTTCAAGTCGAGAGCTGTTTATTTTTTGAACGCTAAGTTTATTAACTGATCAGACAATGTTTATTAATTATTTATTATCTTAAATTTAAATAATTGGAATTTATTTTCAGTTATTATATAATTTAAAGATTTATAAATAATAAAGTAAATATTTGAAAAGAGGTATATTAATTGATCAAACGATGTTATTTAATTATTTATTGTTCTAGGTTTAAATAATTGAAATTTTATTTTCAGTTATTATAATTTAGAAGAATTATAAATAATGAAATAATTAATTGAAGAGAAGTTAATTGGTCATTGATGTTTATTTAATTGTTTATTATTCTGAATTTAAGTAATTGAAATTTATTTTCAGTTATTATATAATTTAAAGAATTATAAACGGTAAAATAAATAATTGGAAAGAAAAGAATTAATTGGTAAATAATAGAATTTTTTTATTCATCTTTATTCTAATTATTACAATTGTTGTTTAAATACTATTGTACAAAGTATTTATAATGACAATTACATAAAAAGTTTAAAATGAAATAAAAACTATCCTATTTTTTTCCTAAGTTCTAAAATCTTCATTTTTCATCCAATACTTCTTTGATTGATCATTTGATTTTACCTGCAAAAATTAAAAGAAAAAATTCAGAAATAAATAAATAATTAAAAGCAGAAAATTAATCTTAAGCGTTCATCATTAAAAGCAAACGGCTGGAATCAGTTTTACCCTTTTTGCAAATCACGGGATTTCTCCCGGTTCACAAAAAGGGATGAATTTTTAATTGATAAAAATGAATGCACAATTTAAAAACATGCACAAATTCATTCTTTTGTCAAAACTGCATTTTTTAAAATAAACTGCATAATTAAAAATCAATTACACATTTTCAAAGTCCACTGCATATTTCAAAAGAAAACAAAACAGCATATGCAATGTTCAAACCAAAAGCCAACGTAAACATGCCAAAAAGTATGGAAGAAGTCAAAATACAATAGGCTCCCATGCAAAGACAAAGAAGTGTGCAGTTAAAACCAAATATGCAAGCATAATATTTTCTTTTCTCATCATTTTCCAGCATTGTGCTTTTTCAGAACAAATAAAGTACACATCATTTTAATGTATCAAATGGTACTAGAGAGAGAGAAGAGAGGAAGAGTGTTTTTACAGGTTTTTGGCTTAGGAAGAAGTGGATATAAAACAAACTACAGCAGCATGCAGTAAGAATAGAGAAAGCATGAACAAGAATAGAGACAAACTGATGGAGCAGTAAGATGTGCAGAGGCATCCCAAGAATATAATTAAATATACTCAAAACCTGAATTGTCCAAGACCTCAAGGCCAAGCAAACTGTTATAACAACAAACAATCCCTTCAAAAAAGATATATCAAGAACCTGTCTTCAAGTTGAAAACACTCAAAAGCTGTCAAAACAAATATAAAAAATACAAAACCAAGTCTCAAAGCCAAAGCCTTTTTTCAAAGAACCTGTAATACCAATAGAGCCAGAATAACCATTTCAAAACATGGCCTAAAACCATTCCGAACCTGCATAACCGTAAAAACCTCAACCATTGCCTAAACCACAAACTTGTTACCTATCCAAAAACCATGGCCTAAACAAACAGTATACCAGTTCAAATGCCAAACCTGTAAAACCAGTAAAACCTTGGCCTAAAACCATAAAAACCAGTCCAAATGCCAAACCTGTAAAACCAGTAAAACATGGCCTAAAACCATTCCAAACCCGCATACACTAGTAAAACCAACAACCTTGGCCTAAAACCATACACCACCAGTTCTAAAGCCAAAAAAACCAGTGTACCCAAAACCTGAAGCGAAACCAACATAAACCTCAAGGCATAAACTCAAGCAAGGCAACCAAATTCAAGCATCCAAACGAAGGCAAGGTCAAGCATCAGGCCTCAGAAGTTATCATCATTGGCCAACAAAAAAAAATGCATAGCTGAGAAGAAGAGAAAAAAGCATCAACACTGTCAAGCCAAATCAAAACAATGTTCCAACGACAAGCGTTCAAGGTAACGCAAAGGCCTCAGATTACATCATCATAGGTAAATACCAAAGCATACAGCAAGCTAGCAAGAAGAGGAAAAAGACAAACCAGGGCCAAAGCAAATATCACAGCGTCATTGCCTTCCACGCCCCGGCCTCCTACGCGTTTCCCCCAACCTCCCTCCTCCGTCTCCAGGTAACGCTTCTTTTTTCCTCTCTTTCTTTTGTACACCTCATGTAACAACAAATAACTTGAAGTTAGAATCAATGGACTAGACAATCACAACATGCAAAAATCGTAACAAAACCCTAATGAAATAGATAAAAATTGTACCGTGAATCCGTCGATCGCCATAGCTTTCGTTGGAGGGAAGAAGAAGATTGAAGAATGCTGGTGGCCGTTGGGACAAGGGAGAACTCAGGCGAGGGCATGTGAATCACGCGAAGAAGACCAAGACAAAGAGAGAACGGCGCTGTAAACCTTTTGCTAACCCTAACACAAACTAAAACCAAATTATGTTAACCCTAAAACAATTGTGAGGTGTGAATGGGCCGGACCTGTTTCCCTTTGTACGCTTAACCCCCACAAATTCCATAAAACCCCCCTTTCTGCTTGTTTCTAATTGGCCCCCTTTAAAAACCCTTGGCCCATGCTAGTTGCTTATCCACCCCCTTTGTTTTTGATACACCTTTGCCTATTTTTCTCTTTTATTTTTTTTAGAATTATTGTTAATTTAGTTAATTAATAACTTAATCCAAAAGAGATGTAATTTAATTAAAACAATTCTAATATTAGACCAATCTTTATTAATTTCACTTTAGAATTAATTTAGAAATTTTAATATTATTTTCATTAGGTTTAATCAATAACTTTTAAGTTTTACTTTAGTTTAGAGTTATTTTAATAAATCTTAAAATAATACCATATATTAATATAAATAAAAACATATAAAATAAAAACTTAAAAAACATTTTATTTCTCTTGATTAATTCTCTTGCGTTATACCTATTAAACAAAAAATCTAAAAAATGCATGTTCACACCATTTAGTCTATTATTTAATTGTTGCTATTTAATCATTATCCGCATAATTTTCTGTTTAATTATTTCGCCTTTACTTGATTATTCCGTTTACGTCTAAATCCAAGGAAAAATAATTAAATTTGTTGACTTCATGTCCTCAAGTCCAATCGCGCGAGCATCTTCATTTCATTAAAACTTAGGATAATTTTTCCCCAAATATTCAATCTTTTCAAAACTCATACCTTTTAAGCAAAAACTTCGACATTAGGTCGTCGTACCTTCAAAAACCCGTCTGTACCCCTTTTCGGTCAAAACAATTTATTTTTAATCAAACAAACATTTTAATAAAACAGATATTTCAAAAGGTTCCTATAGAGTACTATAGATACATTGGGTGCTAATACCTTCCCACTGTATAACCAACCCCCGAACCATAGACCTCTTTTCAAAACGCCTTGTATTTTTATTACTTTTAAAAAGTATTATTTTACATTGCATATTTAGGGTTTTATTTCGCTCTTTTCCCTTTTCCCTTGGAAATAATAAAGCGCGGTGGCGACTCTTGCTTTTGTGAGACGAATTAATCAATAATTCGATCTCCGATTTACCCCGCTACATTTTTTATCGCTACAAGTATGTCTATGGGTGCGAGCGAAAGTTTTAAGGACTACGCTCAGAAATGGAGAGATTTGGCAGGGAGAGTCCAACCCCCTTTGTCTGATAGGTAGTTGGTGGACATGTTTCTTGCTACGCTATCTGATATGTTCTTTAATCACTTGATTGGTAGCTCCTCAGCTGGTTTTACCGAGCTGATATTGACTAGAGAAAGGGTAAAAGCTGGGATCCGAAGTGGCAAGATCCAGAAAGACACCTCTTCGAGTACAGTGAAGAAGACATTCATGGGTAAGAAAGAGGTCAATGTTGTTTACAATCCTAGAGGTTAGAATATAACCGAGCACCGTCCAGCGGTAGAGGCTGTCATGATCTCTAAATATGAACCTACCCAACAAAGGAACAATCAACCGAGAACAGAAAGGCCGGTAAGACAGTTTACCCGGATAAACATGACTCTGTCTCAAATCTTGCCACAGTTATTGAAGACCAATCTGGTAACCTTAAAGGAGGCTCCAAAGAATCCTAACACCACATATCCTTGTTACAATTCAAACGCTTGGTGTGCTTACCACTCTGAAAGTCCAGGCCATGATACCAACAATTGCTAGGCTTTGAAGAACAAGGTGCAGGACTTGATCGAGGCAAAGGAGATTGAATTAGATCCCCTTGAGACTTCCAATGTCATAACTTCACCCATGCCCAAGCATGGCTTGGGAATCAATGCTAGTGAGGTTGTTGTCGCCATGGAAGATGTTGACTATGAGGATGATATTGACAGCTGGATCTACCCTACTACAAACGGTGGACCTAGTAACTGGACGGCCAAAGATTTTGTGCCATTTTCTTTTGTTCAGTAGTAATTGTCTTACTTGTTTTTAGAATTTGTAATAAACAATATAAACCCTATGGCCTTGTGCCTTACCCGAGGCACAATGGTTTATTTGTGAGGGTTATTATATGTCATTATCATTTATCATCAATAAAACATTGTACATTCTTACATGCAAACTTTGCGCTCTCTGTTTTTCTTTTCTACTTTTCACTTTATCAATACAGCTATGCTCTTACACACACTCACATATCAAACTGCAGATCCATATCCACTATGGATCCCATTGATAACAGTTATGCTATTGCCAGTTATAACTTCGAAAATACGATCAACCAAGTCGAGGACGAAGGTGAGGAAGATTGTGAGGTACTTGGAGAACTTGCTAGACTATTATAGCAGGAAGAAAGGGCTACATAGCCTCATGAAGAGCCAGATGAGACAATAAACTTGGGCATAGAGGTCAACAGAAAAGAAGTCAAGATCGGTGCAAATCTGGAGCTTAGTGTCAAACAGCGGCTGATACAAAGGTTGCACGATTACGTTGAGATCTTCGTCTGGTCATATGAAGACATGTCGGGACTAGACACAGATATAGTGGTTCATCATCTACCGACTAAAGAAGATTGTCCTCCGGTAAAGCAAAAGGTCCACCGTATGCGCCCTGAAATGTCAGAGAAGATCAAAGCAGAGGTTATGAAACAGTTCAATGTTGGGTTCTTAGTTGTCACCTCCTATCCGTAGTGGGTTGCTAACATCGTTCTGGTACATAAGAAAGACGGCAAGGTACGGATGTGTGTGGACTACAAAGACCTGAACAGGGCAAGCCCCAAGGATGACTTCTCGTTTCCCCACATTGATGTTCTGGTTGACAACACCGTACAACACAAAATCTTTTCCTTCATGGATGGTTTCTCTGGCTACAAACAGATCAAGATGGCACCCGAAGACATGGAGAAGACAACCTTCATCACACAGTGGGGAACCTTCTGTTACAAGGTGATGCCTTTCAGATTAAATAATACTGGGGTAACCTATCAGCGAGCCATGGTAGCTTTGTTCCACTATATGATTCACCATGAGATAGAGGTTTATGTTGATGACATGATAGCCAGGTCTCAAATCAAGGAGGAACACCCTGATCATCTACAAAAGCTATTTGACAGGTTGAAGACGTATAAGCTGAGACTGAATCTGAATAAGTGCACCTTCGAGGTAAGGTCTAGTAAACTTATGGGGTTCATCGTCAGTGACAAAGGAATTCAGGTAGACCCTACAAAAGTAAAGGCTATACAAGAGATGTCGGATCACTGTATCGAGAAGGAAGTTAGAGGTTTCTTGGGACACCTAAATTATATCGCCAGGTTCATTTTATATCTGACTGCTACTTGTGAGCCAATCTTCAAGCTCCTGAAGAAAGATCAAGTAGTAAAATGGAATGACGAATGCCAAACTGCTTTCGAAAGAATCAAGGAATACCTTCAAGAACCACCAATTCGGATGCCTCCGATTGAAGGAAGACCTTTGATAATGTACTTAACAGTGTTAGACAATTCAATGGGGTGTGTGCTAGGGCAGCATGACGCGTCTGGTCGAAAAGAGAACGCAATATACTACCTTAGCAAAAAGTTTACTGACTATAAAACACGATACTCACTGCTCGAGAAAACTTGCTGCACTTTGGCATGGGCTTCTCGCCAAATGAAACATTATATGCTGACCCACACTACTTTGTTGATATCTAAGATGGATCCAATCAAGTACATCTTCGAGAAGCCTGCTCTCTCCAGAAGAATAGCAAGATGGAAGATGATCTTAACTGAATACGATATCCAATATACAACCCAAAAAGCAATCAAGGGAAGTGTATTAGCTGATCATTTGGCTCATCAGCCCGTGGATGACTACCAGTCCATGAATTTTGAGTTCCCAAATGAGATTATTATGCTAACGAATGACTATGAATAACCTGGACCGGATGAAGGACCTGAAGAAGGATCCCTATGGACTATGGTTTTTGATGGAGCTTTGAACGCACTCGGTAATAGCATTGGTGCTGTAATTATATCTCTTGAGGGCTGTCATACTCCTTTCATTTCCCGACTATGCTTCAATTGTACCAACAACATGGCAGAGTATGAAGCATGCATCATGGGTCTCAAAGATGCTATCGACCTGATGATAAAGTTCTTAAACATTTTCGGGGATTCAACCTTGGTGATAAGTCAAATCAAAGGAGAATGGGATACGAAGCACCTGAATCTCATTCCGTACAAAGAACATGTGCTGACATTTCTCCCACACTTTGAGGAGGTAACCTTTGAACATTTACCACGAGAGGAGAATCAGTTAGCGAACGCGCTAGCTACCATGTCTTCTATGTTCAAGGTCAGGTGGGACTACGAAGCTCCCCGAATCACTATTGAGAGGTTGGATGAACCAGCGTACTTTTGTGAGGTTGATACTGAAGAGGTAACAAAAAAACCTTGGTTTCACGAACTAAAAAGGTATCTCGAGGCTCAAGAGTATCCCGAGGGGGCATCTGTCAACGAGAAAAAGTTTCTGAGAAGGTTCACCGTGAAATTATTCCTCAGTAATGGAATCCTCTACAAGCGCAACCATGACTACTTTACTTCAATGTGTAGACAAGAGAGAAGCAGAGAGGATTATGGAAGGTTTACATGAAGGTACCTTTGGAACTCATTCCAGTGGATATACTATGGCCAATAAGATCCTACGGGCAGGATACTATTGGTCCACTATGGAAGTAGATTGTTATCAGCACTCCCGAACTTGCTACAAGTGCCAAATTTACACTGATAAAGTACATGTACCTCCGGTTCCATTGAACGTCTTGACGGCTCCCTGGCCCTTTGCAATGTGGGGCATTGACATGATCAGAGAGATCAGACCTACCGCTTCCAATGGGCATCACTTCATCCTGGTAGCTATTGATTACTTCACAAAGTGGGTCGAAGCTGCCTCTTTTGCTACCGTTACCAAGAATGTTGTGGCGCGATTTATCATGCATAACCTGATCTGTCGGTACGGTGTGCCAGAGAGAATCATTACTGGCAATGGTATGAATCTCAACAACACGATGATCACCAAACTCTGTAAACAATTTAAGATACAGCATCATAACTCTTCTCCCTACCGGCTGAAGATGAATGGCGATGTGGAGGCTGCTAATAAGAACATAAAAAAGATCATATAGAAGATGACGGTGACATACAAAGACTGGCATGAGATGTTACCATTTGCTCTTCATGGGTACCGTACCTCAGCACGGATGTCAACAGGGGCAACACCCTATTCTCTGGTATATGGCATGGAGGTTGTCCTGCTTATTGAGGTCCATATCCCCTCTCTGAGGATTATGAAGGATGCAGATTTAAACGAAGACGACTGGATTCAGACTTGACTTGATCAACTGAATTTGATCGATGAGAAGAGACTTACTACTTTCTGTCATGGTCAAATGTATCAAAAACGGATGATCAAGGCTTTTAACAAAAAGGTTATACGCCAAGCATATCAAGTCGGGGATCTAGTGATCAAGCGCATCATACTTCCGCAAGGTGATCTCAGGGGAAAATGGACTCCCACATATGAAGGGCCATTTGTGATCAAAAACATTTTTTCGGGTGGAGCCATGATTCTGACCACCATGGACGATGACGACCTTCCTCACCCTGTCAATACAAATATAGTGAAAAGATACTATGCATGATTAAAGACCCGCTAGGTTGACTGGCATAGGAAAAAATAAGGGCTTCCCGGTGAACCTAAAGGGTTCGAGAAAAATTAGGGATAAAAACGAAAAAATATGTACACCCGGCAAGTCGAAAACCTGAAAAGGTGACTTGGGAAAAAAAGGGTATCCCGGTGGACTGAAAACCCGAAAGGGTGGTCCAGGAAAAAGTTAGGGATGTAAAGTGTATCACTATATCCCATTGGATCACCTTGAGACCAGACCTCAGTATCAACTATCAATCTCGAACGATACCGATCAATCCATTCAGCTTTGGACAAGCAGCAAGATGATGAGATGCTCGAAGACATAGCGGCAATAGCAGAGTTGAAACTCAATGGGATTATTACACATAGTTGTTTTCTTCTCTCTATACACAATATTGTATAGCTTTCATTTTCACAACGGCGTTCTCTTACTAGAGCATCAGCTTCCATGTACAAAAATGCCTATTATAGGCCAACTTCAGAAATTAATACAAGTTATTTTTACAAAACCATTTGTTTTTCGTTTTCTATTTTGTTTTGCAAAGACGTCCAATGCTTTATTCTTGACATATGCATTTGAATATGATTACTATTCACAAATATTTGCATATGAAACAGAAAGACAGTTGCTCATGACTTAAGGAACATGGTAAAGCCTAATCCTGACAGTTACTTTGTTCAGCATGGTACAGGGGCAAGGACAGCTTTCAAACGAAGTCACAGTTACATGCGACCCCGTGACGTCTACACTCCCCACAGAGTAGATGCCACCAAAGCTTTGACATTGGCTTCTCAAAACAGGAGCTACTTTCCTCAGCAAAGTTCCTTCAGAGAGCCGATGTCTATATTCCCTAGCCGGATTTTATAAATTACAAACCATTCGTAAAGTTGTCTCCCAAGCAAAGTTTATTCCTCTGAATACATAAACTCAATCCCCAATAGAGTTTATTCCTCTAGCTACGAAATCTCATCCCCTGGCAGAGTTTATTTCTCCAAATCGGCAAAATCTTCCTACAAAGCATCTCCTCTCTCAAACAGAGTTATTCCCCCGCATAGTTATTCTCAAGCAGAGCCTCTCCCCGGCAGAATATTCACAAACAAAAAGGAGTAAATCCTTGGCATAGTCATCTTCGTTCAACATCCCTTGCGGAAGTAGAAGAACCACTTTTCTACAACAGTCAGGAATTCAATTTCCAATACTCTTCAGCAACAGTCAGGGATTTGTTTTCCCAGACTCGGATATGTCACAATAGCATTTCATGTTCATACATCATGACGTGCACATACATATTTCATACAGCATAATCTCATTTATTTTAAGAAAGTCATCACATAATGCATTTCATGCATCGTATATAATTAATCTTGTACCTTTTCTGGAAAGATGGCTATCATCAACAATTCCAACAGTTCAAGATTAAATCCATGAAACTATACACATCATATCTTCAGACAACTAATGGAAAATCATTTCCCGAAACCAAACAGGTCAACTAATCTACGTGATCAAATGAAGCATCCTTACTATCCAGACTTTCATTTCGAAGTAACCCTACTACCCAGGTTCCTTCTCATAGCCCTACTATCTAGGCTTTCATTCCGAAGTAACTCTACTACCCAGGGTCCTTCTCACAGTCCTATTATCCAAGCTTTCATTTCGAATTAACCCTACTACCCAGGTTCCTTCTCAACAGCCCTACTACCCAGGCTTTTATTTCGAAGTAACCCTACTATCCAGGTTCCTTCTCATAGCCCTACTATCCAGACTTTCATTTCAAAGTAACCCTACTATCCAGTTTCCTTGTCATATCCCTACTATCCAGGCTTTCATTTCGAAGTAACCCTACCATCCAGGTTCCTTCTTGCAGCCCTACTATCCAGGCTTTCATTTCAAAGTAACCCTACTATCCAGGTTCCTTCTCGCAGCCCTAATATACAAGCTTTCATTTTGAAGTAACCCTACTATCCAGGTTCCTTATCATAGCCCTACCATCCAGGCTTTCACCTCGAAGTAACCCTACTATCCAGGTTCCTTCTCTTTTATCTTCGGGCAACAGTTTACAACATTGTAAAACCTGGACCCGACCAGATACAGTCGATTTCACATTTTCCCAGTAAGTCACTGTGCATTCTGGACCCTAACCAGATAAGCAGTTCACTTATGTCTCCTTAATCAAGAGTTAATTCCCCAGTAGAGTAATGGACAACCGAAGCTCCTAGACTCTATTTCCCAGGACATAAATCAACATTCCCCGGCGAAGTCCTCCCTAACGGCAGGTACATGAACTCTCGCAAAGGAATCTCTTATCCAACCTATTGTACCCCAAAATTTTCCCTCTCATTTTACTCAACAAATGGCAAGCGAGGTCCCCAAATTGCTCAAGGAAGTTCAAGAGTTGACCAGACAAACTCTCTCCTAAGACAGTATGCCTCAAATTAGGGTTTCCATCTTCATCAAGATGTGTGAACCAAAAAGGAATCAAATTCTCACCATTGTCCTAATATGTTCTCAAGATCATCCATGTCAAATTTCAAGCCTTGCAGAAGAAGTTTGCCCAGTCAATTGCTCAAATGCCTGAAAATCAATTGTACTAGGTCAAAAGACAATTGTGGCCCACATACAGTCAAACTTCAAGATTTTTGGTCAAAATCCTCATTTTGAAGTATTATTCATAATTTTATCAATGGTTGATCATGATTCCTCAAGGATTGCTCACAATTCATCAAAACCCAAAAGTTGCTAAATTAGGGTTTTATAGGAAAAGTCAACTCAACTTTGACCAAGCATAACTTTCTTATACTTTATCAGAAATGACCCATCCAAAGCTCATTTTTGAAGAGGATGCAATTCCCTTCAATTCATATTCATCTCCCAAGTCCATAATATGCACTCACAAAAATATATGAATTTTGACATTATAGGTCCTTTTGAAAAGTCAACAAAAACACCTTTTTGGTCAAAGCTTCATACATGAACATGGAAGACTCAATTGAGATAAGACCAAAAGGGTTGTTTATAGGACATCCTGAGCTTTCTAAAATTCTAAGAACACCTCTCTAGGGTCAAAATTAAGAGAGTTATGCATTGGCCAAGTTGACCATTTTTGCAAAATTGCCAAAAGTCAAATGTGCTCAAATTTGCATTTTTTGCTAAATAGGCCCAACTTTTTATGCTTGCAACTCAATTATAATGTGGTCCACGACTCAAATGTTCACTCACCTATTATGTGCTTCATTTTTCAATTTATTTTGATTTTTCATTAATTAAAAAGTGAATTAAATCAAATAAATGATGAAAATTAATAAATATATGATTTGATTTGTTTTTTTTTTACAATTTGGCAATCAAGATATGCTGAGTAAACAAGAGAAAATTGAATCAAGGGAAATTGGTACAAGAAAGGCATGGTTTAGCTCAAAATAGCAAGATATCATATGGCTTAAAAATCAAATATTCCATTCATGAATTCTCAAGATTGGATCCAACTTTGTTAACCTAATTCACTCTAGGTTATATAATGAAGAATTCCAGATCAAAAAACAAGGGTTAGAGTCGTGAAAAAACCAGAACAAAACATCAAAATTTCCAAAGAAAGTGTGAGACGAATCTTCTTCCACATGCCATTTCAAGCCATCCTAGCTATCCTAATCCATTGTTGGACGTCCCAGGAAGCTTTCCCAATCATTTGCAAGGCCTGAAACACCCAGAAACGCGAGCTATACTTCACACGGTTTGGCATATTTTTTCAATTCGATTATCACGATTCTTGCATGAATAGCAATTTTGATAGTTATATTTGTGTTTGTCATCATGTTTGCAAGCTAACCATGCCATTTAATTGCATTTTTTATGCCTGTACAGGATGTTGCCATTGTTAGGGTTTCTGAGTTATTTTTAGGGTCTTTTTGTACAGAAAAAATTAGGACTTAAATCATGTACCATGATGCTCGTGAGGATGAGACGAGTTGATTGGTACCATTACATTTCATTTATCTTGCTTGTATGGAATTTTTTAAATATACAGGGTTATACCTACAGTGAACGTCTGTAGGTAAAAGTCTTTTTTCTAAAACGACGGAATCAGTGAAAAAGATGATGGCGTGGCAACGTGTGACTGGCCCGTTTGAAATTTCGTGCATTTATGGTTGACAGAGTATTTGACTTGGCTTTTGGTTTTGTTTGTTTATTATACTTACAAGTTAACACGCTAGCACAGATGGTTGGAGGGAATGCCTTTGATGCACACGTCCTGGGTTCGATCCCAGGCGTGTGCATTTTATTATTTTCTTGATTGTTTCAGGAAGATCTAATGCAATTCTCCATCACACACCTTCCATACACCCTCAGCACCTGACCACTGGATGCCTAGCTACCAAGATCCAACGCCTACCATGAGAGGATCGTGGTACACCTCAAAGCCAACAACGCACCAGATCAGGTGTGGTTAACCAGGCTTGGGAGCATTATGGGCCAAAGATTTCAGTTCAACACCCCCAGATTTGCTAATACTATTAGGCCCAATTCTCAATTTCTCTTGATTTTTATTTTCTATTTTAATTCTTTTATTCATTTTTTTTAAAACCAGATTTAATTAAATCATAAAAAATTAAAAAGGTCATAAAAAATTAGATTTAGTTGTTTTCTTATTAAATTTATTTTTGTTAATTAATTAGATTAATATTTAAATTAGGGTAACTTTAATTTGTTTTTTTTACAATTAAAATTAAATTATAAAATTAGGTTAAATCTTGATTTAATTTTTCTCCTTTTTCTCAAATAAAACAAAAAATACAAAAATAGGTTGTTTAGAATTAATTAATTTATTTTCAAAAATTAACATTAATTAGAACTTAGGATTTTCTTTTAATTTAATTATTCATTATTTTCTCAAACAACAAAAACATGACAAAAAAAAGCATTTTTCTTTAATCAATCGCAAGTAGGATTAGTCAAAGGGTCGAAACCCTAATCGTCTCGCATTTAATTCGCTGCGCGCTTGTTGATTATTTTGTCATTATTTTGTAACAGTTCAGGGTTTGTAATAGTTAACTTAGGGTTTTTATTTATTGTTTAAATCCCCAATTTTTTGGTGTTGTACCCCAAAATTTGCCCTCTCTTTTCCACAAGAAATCACAGCTTCGGGCTTTTCCTGATTTTTCAGACTGGCTTAAGAATCGGTCAAACAGACTTTTCTCATCAGTCAGACAAAATTAGGGTTTCCATTGATTTTGAATCAGTTCAAGAAGATTGTTAGGGTTTGGTTGAGTTTGGCTCAGGGTTTGATCAGGAAGGCGCTTCTTTGACAATAAATCAAGAATTAGGGTTTGCACGCGCATTTTCAGAAGAATTTGAATCCACAGTGTATTAATTGGCTGTTACACTGCTTTGACGCCTGCTCAAGATTTCAGTTTGTTTCTCAATAAACCTGAACCTCTGGTTTAGAAGCTGAGCCTTCTGGTTGAAAATTTGCAGTGTTTGGTTTAATCAGTAAAGGCATAAGCATATGGATGTTTGTTTGATTAATTGTGCATTGCTTATGTTTAATTGGGACGTCGGGTTTATTATTGATTGCAAGGCTACAATGTTTATTAATTATTTATTTTGTTAGAATAATTGGATCTACTTCCAGTTATTGTAATTCAAGAAAGCTTAAATAATTAAATAGACAGTTGAAATAAAGGAGATATCTGACAAAAAGACTTGTATTTATTTTTAATTATTGGTACAAGTGTTATTTAAATACAAGTAATTTATTTACAAGTATTTATAATAATATTTATTACAAATGGTTAAAATAAAATAAAACTGTATCCTAATTTTCCTAAGTCTTCATCTTCTACTGATGCTCCCCATTGCTCAACTGACTTTTATCTGCAAAGACAAAAAAGAAAAGAAGTCAACACAGATGAAATCAAAGGCAGACAGTTAATCATAAAAAAGCTCATCATTAAAAGTGATTGGCCGGAATCAGTTTGTTCACCCTCTCTGCAAATCACAAGAGGACTCTTGGTTCAAAGAGAGGGAAAGAGAAATATGCTTGCAAATATATAAAATGCATAAAGCTACTGAATATGCCAAATACCAAGCTGCATAGTTCAAAATTCCAAACTAAGTCACAGGTAGCAAACTGAATATGCCAAAACAAGTTGCAAAGTTCAAATGGAACAAACAAGCAAAGCTGTCAACAAATTGCAAACTGCACATGGCAAACTAAGTTACCAAGAGATGTCAACCAAGCTATCAAAAGGCTGTCAAAGAGATATCAACAAGTACACAAAATGCAGAAAATCTGAAGAAAGAAGATATGCAGAGCAGAACCAACAATGCAAGCAATTTATTTCAATTGTCATCACTTCCCAGCCAAGCACTTTTTCAGAAAAGTACAGTTTTAAGCAATACAAAAATGCTTTTTATCTGTGTGTAGCGGTGAAAATCGGAGATCAAGCTATTAATTAACTTGACTCACAAAAGCAAGAGTCGCCACCGCGCTTTATTATTTCCAAGGAAAAAGGGAAAAGAGCGAAATAAAACCCTAAAGTATGCAATGTAAATTAATATTTAAAAGTAATGAAAATACAATGCGTTTTTAAAAGAGATCGAGAGTTCGGGGGTTGGTTATACAATGGGAAGGTACTAGCACCCAATGCATCTGCGGTACTCCGCGGGAACCTTTTGAAATATCTGTTTTTGGTTAAAATTGTTTGTTTGATTAAAAATGATTCGTTTGGCTAAAAGATGGGTATGGACGAGATTTTTGAAGATACGACGACCTAATGTCGAAGTTTTGACTTAAAAGGTGTGAGTTTGAAAATGGAGTCTTTTGGGAAAATTATCTTGAGTTTAGCAAAATAGTAAACAAACAAAAAATGAAAAAAGGTATTTGCACGATCGGATGAGATGTATTTGATGACGTGAAGTCAACAAATTTAAATCTTTTCCTTGGAGTAAGCAAAATAAAATGAACATCAAAATATAAACATTCAGAAGTTCACAAGAAAATAAATCTGACAAAAAACAAATTAATGATCAAGAGGCACCGAGAAATTGAAATGACAGAAATATACAAATAAAAAGGAATATAACTAATCATCTAAAGAAGTTATTCGAACTAAATTAAAAAATTACTTACTAAAATAATTCTAAACTAATTACAAATTCTAAGGTTATAAAAAAAATCTAGTATTATTGAATTTGATCTAAACTAAACCAAAGTTTTAAAATTTAGTAAGTTAAATCTAGATTAAATTAAAATCCTAAGGTTACTAAATTAAATCTAAAACAAATGAAAATTCCAAAGTTACTAAACTAAATCTAAATCAAATAAAATTCTAAAAAAACTACTAAACTAAATTTAAATCAAATAAAAACTCTAAAGTTATTAAACTAAAACTAAACAAATAAAATTCTAAAGTTAACTTAAATAAAATCAAATAAAATTCTAAAGTTATTAAACTAAAACTAAACAAATAAAATTCTAAAGTTAACTTAAATAAAATCAAATAAAATTCTAAAGTTATTACACTAAACTAAAACAAATAAAATTCTAAAATTTACTAAATGAAATAAAATTCTAAAGTTATAAAATAAATCTAAACTAATTAAAGAATTCTAAATTAATATTAACTAAATTAATTATAAGATTTACTAATATTTTTATATATATTTTTTTTTAATATTAACAAGAGAATACATTAAAATAAAACAAGAAAATAGAAGGGCATTTGTGTGGGGACTTATGTTTCTAACAACATATTTCTATCAGTACATATACGCACTCTTTTAATGATAAAAGAAACAAAGAAGAAATATAGTAAGACTTTTCAAACCAGCGAGATATGTACACACATCATTTTTAATAGATTAAAAAACACAAAAAAATAACATATACTCACATATCAGTAGAAAGATGGCACAACCACACAAACAAATCCCTTCTTCTCCAAGTTTTTTCAAGTTTTTCAAACACATCTTTTCACTTTTTCAAAATCAAACGCGATAAACAATAAATTGTGAAAAGGAAAAATAAAAGAAGCAAAAGGAAATCTGAACCTTCACCGTGGAGGCGGACAATTTCGATATAAACATGGACGGTGATCTCTTCCTAGTCTCAAACAAATTCCTCAAATCAAATCCATGCGACAAGGACGAAATGATCTCAAACGCATTATAAGACGGCCTCCTGGCATGTTTGGTACCGATCCCAGCCACAGCCTCAGCATTACTCCCATCATAATTCCCTTCATCATCACCACTAAAATCAATGTTATCATCCACAGCAAATTCCTTCATCGAAAAAGCAATAGGTCTCATAAACCCTACTTGAAACCAAGGATCTTTCATAATATCAACAATCGAAAACCTCTTTTCAGGATCAACAACAAGCAAATTCTTAATCAATTTCTTGGCCCCCGGCGAAATCCATTCCGGCAAAGCATAATCCGCTTTAAAAGATTTACTATAAATCCTCATCACATTCTCCCCTTGAAAAGGAAAATATCCACAGAACAAAGCATACAGAATCACACCACAAGACCAAATATCAGCCTTCGATCCATCATATCCAATCTTCTTCAAAACCTCCGGCGCAACGTACGTCGGAGTCCCGCACGGCGTAACAAGCATCCCATCGGATCTTCGTTGATCCGGCAACGCCGACAATCCAAAATCCGAAACCTTGAGATCTTCATTCTCATCCAACAACAGGTTCTCCGGCTTAAAATCACGATGCGTAACACTGCGACTATGACAGAAATCAACAGCACTAATCAGTTGTTGAAAATACTTCCTCGCAATCTCCTCTTTCATCTTCCCTTTGGCAACTTTGGCGAAAAGCTCGCCGCCTTTGACGTATTCAACGACCATGAACACTTTGGCTTTGTTCGCCATAACCTCTTTCAACTCAACAATGTGAGGATGACGAACGAGACTCATAACAGAAACTTCGCGTTTGATTTGTTTCATAAGCCTCTCTTTCTTGAGCTTCTCCTTCTTAATCACTTTTATAGCCATGCTCTCGTTCGTGCTAACGTTTTTTTGCATGGTACACTTTGGCAGAATTTCCTTGACCTAGAGTTTTACCTATCTCGTATTTGTTGAACAGAATGGTTCTTTTCTTGGTTAAATTATTGATACGATCCATTTCGAAAGAAATTCAGGTTTTGGTTTTGGGGGTAGGAGGGGTGGTTTGGGAATTAAGTAAATGTGTGATGTTCTTCTCAGTTGTTGCTGAGGAAATGGAATTGTTTAACATGGGAAGCACCAAGGGTGTTCAGCTTCATGTTTTTGATGAAAATGGTGTCGACAGGAGCGACCACGTTTTGAAGAAAGGATTTAGAAGGGTTGAAAATCTTCATGGTGCATAGAAGAGAGAAGAAAGGGTTTGGGTTTGGGTTTGGGTTTGAGGTTGTGTGTTGTAGAGACGCCATTGTTGGTGTGGGTAGAGGAAGAAGGGTGAGATAAGAAAGTAGTGTGGTTAGTGAAATGAAATGAAGGTGTTTTGTTTGTGTTGTGATTGGTGGGAAGAAGAGAGTGAGATGCTGATGAGTGGAAGTATGAGTTATTGTTGGTGTTGTTCTAAATAGAAGGTTATGAATTGAAGGGAGAAACAGGGTGGTATTGATGATGCAGTTCGGTGAGTTTGATGAAGGTGACGGGAAATGCTACGGTGGGTTACAGTGGCTAAAGGTGTATTGATGGGTTAAGGGGTAGTAGGAGAGAGAGAGAGAGAGAGAGAGAGAGAGAGAGAGAGATGGGTGTGGGAAGGGATGAAGAAAAATGGGTTAGTGTTACTGCAAGTGTTGTTTTAGTGTGTGAGGAAAAAAAGAATGGAAAGGAGCATAGCGTGGTTTACTGCTAATGCCCCTTTTCTTTGTTTGTTTTTTGTTGTGTATATAAGAAGAGAGGAGAGGTTACTGTGTATTGAAAGTGAGTTGTGTTTTTGGTGATTTTGTATCGATCCTTAATTTCATCCAACAACCAATAGGAATAGAGTATTGTGTGAATAATATATTTTGTGATCAAATAGTCCTTAAATGATAAAAATAACCAAAAAAACTAAATGTATTAAAATTAACTCAATTTAAAATGATTTTTTTGAATATTTTATGAATAAAAAATAAAGACCCAAAATGACCGAAAATGATAAAAAACTGACGAAAATTTATCCGAAAAAATAAAATGAACACATTAAAATAATCTACATGTCACAAAGATTAAAGAAAAAATATTCAAGAAGTCAAAAATCAAAAATAAAATAATAATAAAAATATCAGACTAAACAGACGTTTAAGGTTAAAAACGAGACTTCGAACTGTACCGAAAAAATAAAGCGAGCATACCGTCATAATCTACGCGAAGCGCAGATTCATAAAATGATCGGTAAAAGGTGAAAACTTGAAATATTTTCTCGCTACTTTCCCGCATAGTGTCGAATCGCTTTTAACAGTCTGTCTATAAAACCAAAATATTTTTATTATCGACATATAAACAACTTGGAGCGATGTAAGAAAATAGTAAACAGATAAAAATGCATGAAGTGAAATATCGGGTATTTTACAACTGAAAGACGATGCAAACTTTGATTTAAACTGACTTTTTTTGGTCAACTTAAATACGACTAATGATGCAAAATGTGATGAATGAAGATATTTACTAATGATTGTGACCAAATAACAAAATATGATATGAAAGTGCGACTAAAACATATTAGGGGCGAAATTTAGGGTGCAACAGTTGTGCCTTGATGAATCAGTCTTCGAGAATCCACAATCAACTGTACTTCGGGCTTAGGAGACTCAAAACTTTAATTGAGGCGCGACACCTGATGCTCTTGATTCAGACCTGTCTCTGCACACGAAGCAAAAGAAAACATGAACATACACCTTTGTATGCGATTAGAAATTAGTGATACATAGGCTAAAAATGTTCAAAACACTTGACAATCTTCACATAGTCAAAGCTCGAAGGTGAGAGGTTAAAACCGATCGTATTTAGTGACCTTGACTTATCTTTAAAAATGCAAAAAATAAAAAATGGGATCTTAGGTCAAAAATTGGGGTACAACAGCTGCCCCTATTTAAGTTTCTTCTATCTGGAGATATGAAGATTAGGATCTTCATTTCGACGAGATTGAAGGGACTTAAATATAGAATACACAATTTTTGGCCTTAAGATACCGCGATTATGTTCATGATATGATATGAATGTAATGCTCTGAATTTTATGGGAAATGACGCCATATGAGACAGACTATGCTGGAGAAACCAAGCACATTATACAGTAATCCCACAGAGGAAGAGGTTGTAACTCCACTGGGGAAACAAAGTCATAGACTTCAAATGAGAGACTCTTGAATGATTTACATCAGTGTTGAGACTGGAAAAGAGATGATTTACATCAGTACGAAGACTGGAAAAAGAAATGATTTACATCAGCACTGTGATTGGAAAAAGAAATGATTTACATCAGCACTGTGACTGGAAGAGGAAATTATGGACATCAGTACTGAGACTGGAAAATGATTGACATCAGCACTGTGGCTGGAAAACAAAATGATTGACATCAGCACTGTGGCTGGAAAACAAAATGATTGACATCAGCACTGTGGCTGGAAAACAAAATGATTGACATCAGCACTGTGGCTGGAAAACAAAATGATTGACATCAGCACTGTGGCTGGAAAACAAAATGATTGACATCAGCACTGTGGCTGGAGATAAACATCTCTGATTTCTGAATTTTACCAAGAACGGTAACACATTTCTTCTTTAACCAAGATATCGCTTGAAAAGGATAAAATAACAAACTTCCCCACGGGACTTTTCCGAAAAGGATGCCATTTGCTGAGTAGACATTATTGTTGGGGATACACAAGCTGCTCAAATAAAGAGGCCGCCACTTGCTTCCTTCAAAAAAAGTGCTATGACATACAAGCTGCTTAAATAAAGAAGCTGCCACTTGCTGTCTTCAAAGAATATTAAAATACATAAGCTGCTCATAAAGAAGCTGCCACTTGTCGTTTTCCAGGGAACAATAACACACAAGTTGCTCAAATAGATAAGCTGCCACTTGCTGTCTTCCAAAATACTAACGTACAAGCTGCTCATGAAGAAGCTGCCACTTGCTGTCTGTCAAGAGTATCCATAACACACAAGTTGCCTCATGAAGAGACTGCCGCTTGCTGTTTGTCAAGAGTATCCATAACACACAAGTTGCCTCATGAAGAGACTGCCGCTTGCTGTTTCTCGAAGATATTAATAACATACAAGTTGCTCGTGAAGAGATCGCCGCTTGATGTTTTCAAAGTTGACAATAACATACAAGTTTCTCATGAAGAGGCTGCCGCTTGCTGTTTTCTCTAAGGTATCAATAACATACAAGTTGCTCATGAAGAGACCGCTGCTTGATGTTTTTCAAGAGAACAATAACACACAAGTTGCTCATGAAGAGGCTGCCGCTTGCTGTTTCCCAAAAAGATACCCATAAAATATCGTGAAGATATTGCTGGAGGTGAGAACCAATAATTTCATCGGGGATGGACAAACTGCTCATGAAGAGACCGCCATTTGTCGTAGAGAAATCAGAAATAATCAAACTGCTCAAATAAAGAGTCAGTCGCTTGTTGTCATGTCGATATTCCAGAAGAATGTTATGATAACACTGCTGGGGAATAAAGTTCATCTTCAATGGGGAACCGTGAATAAATCCTTCTTGAGGAGACCAAGTATTTACGTTGCAAAATAAATGCACTCTCCATCTAGGTTTCACAGCCTAGAGAGATCCACAGTGTATCATTCACAAGAGACAAAGCTCAATCCAGAAATAAACTGGAGAGAAAACAGTCAAACAAGACTCCACCCAACGAGGAAACAACTCAAATGGGGATTTATCCTATCCAGAGATGGAAAAGGAAAGCTAAAGCAAGATTCTTCCACGAGAGTTAACTCTGTGAGGAATTAGAAAGGAGGCACACTTTCTGCTTAAGTTGACACTCTATTTGAGGAGAGGAAATATGATAACCAAAGTATACATATCAACAAATATCAATGTGTGTGCATGATGCAAGTGTGAATGAATAAATGAATGTTATGTATATGCTGACGAAACAAATAGAGGAGATAGACAGAAGATGATAAGACATCACAGCACAACCCGACACTCAGCTAATCTCAACAAGATGGTAACGTTACTGGAGATAAAACACAAGCCATCATTGGAGCAAGGTCCTTTTACAAGGCTTAAGTATCTCTGGAGAGGAAGATATTTTCAGGTAGAAAACCCAAAGTCTAGTCTTCTATTGCAAACAATCCATTGAAAGGATAACAACACAAACAAAGTTTCAGCTGGAAAGAAGTCTTGCTTAGCTGGAGATACTGGGAACACCACCCTCTGATAATGTATGAAAAACATATCTTGACAAATCTGGATTGCCCCTGGGATT
Organism: Vicia faba; assembly: GCA_948472305.1. NCBI lineage: Eukaryota > Viridiplantae > Streptophyta > Magnoliopsida > Fabales > Fabaceae > Vicia > Vicia faba. Next base: position 99,251,962 of record OX451735.1, on the reverse strand, counting down.
AATTTTGGATGCCCCAAGTTTACTGCTGATAAGCTGCGTGATGCACGACAATTCTTGCGAATAGCTTCACTTCTAACATGCCCCGAGCTATATGGTTGATGAGGAGAAATCGTCTTAAGAGGATTTTACAAAAGACCTGGCATTCACCATGCTCTGGTGTCTTCAAACTCTTAGAGAGATTCATCAAATCTTTACGTGATTGCCCCGGATTGACTGTAGTCGGCACAACAAAGTCTTCGAATTTTTTCCCCAAACGAGTAAACAAGTTGGGAAAAGCGTTAACTGGGAGAAGCAACATGTTCGTGTTTATGGTCTTTAGGTGACATGCCCATGGATATGATTTCTTCTTGACGTGATCCGCCAATTACTCAACATAGTTTCAGGCCTTAAAAGAATAAACTCATCACTGGTGCTTATGTGAGCTTCTTTGATATCAAACAAATGTTTTGCAGTTAGAAACAGTTTACAATGAGAATGAAAATTCTAATGCAACAGTTATGTAAGTCTTGAAGATTTTGAAAGATATCGCATAAATTTTGCGAGTTAAAGCACCATTTATTTTTGTATAGGAAAAACATATGATACCAACATAACTATTTAGAACATTCATGGGAGTCAGGAACACTATCTCATTGAAGTATGCTTTCAAAATAACCTTGTTTCAATTAGGACTTTTGAAGGTTGTAATGTGGCTTAGTTCACGGTTTTTAGAAAAAAGATTTTAAGGCTCAAAATATTTGGTGCCCACCCCCTTCATGATGTTCTCCAATCCTATGTTCAGTTAATTCAACATGAGTGTTCATCTCTCAAAAGGATTTTGTGACGGTTAAGGAAACGACGAGGCTTTCGGAGTAGAAACCACCCTTATGTCTTCGTGTTTGTAGTCACCAATTTGTTCTTTGCTGAGGACTTTTCTTTGTAGTCCTTTCTTTGCAATTTTATTTTCCCTAACTTTTGCCTGAACTAATTCTTTTGAATTGATAGTCCAGCGAGATGCCTTAATTTTGCCTAAGTCACACGTTTTCATGTTTTTTGACTTAGCAGGCTTTTTTTCTTTTTTTTTCTCTTGATTTTTGACTTTTGAACAAAATGTGTGACATTAGCTTGCATTTGCTTGTTGAGAGGATTGTGATTGCCTCGTTTATTGATGAATGAGGGTTAACATTGTGGTTCCACATCCTCTAGATTCATTATACATGAAGGATAGCCCTCGTAGTTTCTCTTCAAAAAAAATATTCCTTATGAATTTTGAACACTCAGTCAGATTAACTGAAAACTACCCTGCCCTAGGTTAAAATTTGAGGGTTTTTTCGTATAGAAAAGAAACTCCTACTTCAAGGCTCAAAAGGGGTTAACAAGGGATTATCTTCCTTATATCTCCGGTGTTTAGGGATTTGAAACAATGCCTGTACATCATCAGCAAGATTTTATTCAAAAGTAATACAACCAGAGATTTTGTGTTCTTTAGATCATCATCCTCCCTTCAATCTCTGCCTAGGCAAGAGAATGAGCAACAATTTGGTATCATAGTGCAAAAGCAATTTAAAATTTGAAAACAAATATGAGTGAAACGAATGAATTTCTTCAAGACAAACATATTCATTATATTAAGATAATCGTTCAGATGCAAACAAGTTCTTACATGCAAACAATGTTTTGATAAACAAGAAAAATTACAAAAAGCATAAATAAGTTAATAATCTGGGAAGGCTTTCCATCTGGACTTGAATTACCGAAAACATCCTTCAAAACTCAAGGTGACCATCAATCGTGTTTACTCTTCGGCACATGCTTGATTTGAACTTCAAAACCAACGTTCTTGAATGACAAGATACCACTTCTGACCAACTTCTGAACCTCAATCTTCAAAGCAAAGCAACCCTCTAAGTCATGCCCAGGAGCACCTTGATGAAAGGTACAAGTTAAATCAGCTTTGTAGTACCAATGTATCTTCTCAGGAACCTTCGGTGGAGGTCAGGTCTGAACCAAATTCCTCTGCATCAGGATAGGGAACAACTCTGTATAGGTAATTGGAATTGGATCAAACTGGGTTTTCCTCTGATTAGGAACTTGCTGATTCTGTTGATGAATAGGAGAAACATGATGATTCTGACAATGATTATTTCTTCCTCTGGTTCTCTTCTTGGAAAAGTTATTATCAATCTTCTTCACACCATTAGCTGAGCCACCATCTTTATATAAAAATCCCTTTCAGTCATCTTCTTCTAGACGCACTCCCACATTCACCTTGTCAGGAAAGTCACTAGGTGCGTTAATTATCATCTTCTCATGATTTCAGAGTTTCAGTGAAGACTTTTATCCTCGCTTCCTTCCTCCTAGAAGGATTGACTTGGGAGGCAACCAAAATTTCAACCAAACCAGTTAAGTACTCCATACTAGCTTTCAAAATAGTCATCTCTCTACGGAGTTCAGAAACCTCTTGCTTGATATTCTCCATTGTTCTCTTAGCGCGAGTGTTGTACTGGTGAGACCAAAGGAAAAAATAAGACTCGGAAAAAGACCTTTGAAAGTGAAACAAAAAATGTAGAATGATGTATGATATGCAAAAGAGAGTTTTTATTTGATTTTCAAGGAACTCAAGATATTAAGTTGTAAACATCAAAGTATGAAGATAGAAGATGAATTTTAAATTGGCTCCAAACATTGATCAAGTTATCATCAAGATCAATCATCCATTTTGGTGGATTAGGGTTTTCGCCCTATCAACACCCAAGATCCATTGAGCTTGACGAAACTTGTGATGTTTACAAAGAAAGACCTCCAAATTCCTTCAAAGTCAAGTGAAAAGGGTTTTATGGTTGCATGAATGCATGGCTATGCAACAACCACAAGCAAGGTCACAAATAAAGTCGAAAGGTTCAACGTCACGATCATGGAGTCAAGGTAAGGAACACCCCCAAGGTATGTACTAACGGTTTAGTCACACCTGTAGAACAAGGTTCTAAGAGTTCCCGGAGTCTACATTCCTCCTTCGGATATTACCAACGTCTTGATTACTCAATAATCAGCAATATTCTCAAGAGAAACTCATTCGAGCGTAGCATCGCGTAACAATTACTTCCGGATTACTCCGTTATAATCTTCGCGCTACACCTAAAAGGCCAAGATGGGTTAGGGTTCTACGGTTCCCAACTTCTCTGGCTCCCAGGTCGAAAATAATAATGTCTTCCCGATTACTCGGTAAACAAATATTACGTTCAAAAGGGCCTTCCACTGAGTGGGGGATCTCATGCCTTCTTCTTCGGGATTACTCCCTCAAAGTTAACATGACTATACCGCCCGTCCTATTCCTAAGTGTAACTTAGTCCGGGTATAGGACTTGTCCTTTGTAAATATTATCAACACCCAAATAATCATAATATATACATATAATCAAACAATCAAATAATGATAAAACAGATAAAACAAATTAGGCTTAACCCACTTAGGGATGGACCAGCAAGAGGTCAATCTATCCCCAGCAGAGTCGCCAATTCTGTAGCGGTGAAAATCGGAGATCAAGCTATTAATTAACTTGACTCACAAAAGCAAGAGTCGCCACCGCGCTTTATTATTTCCAAGGAAAAAGGGAAAAGAGCGAAATAAAACCCTAAAGTATGCAATGTAAATTAATATTTAAAAGTAATGAAAATACAATGCGTTTTTAAAAGAGATCGAGAGTTCGGGGGTTGGTTATACAATGGGAAGGTACTAGCACCCAATGCATCTGCGGTACTCCGCAGGAACCTTTTGAAATATCTGTTTTTGGTTAAAATTGTTTGTTTGATTAAAAATGATTCGTTTGGCTAAAAGATGGGTATGGACGAGATTTTTGAAGATACGACGACCTAATGTCGAAGTTTTAACTTAAAAGGTGTGAGTTTGAAAATGGAGTCTTTTGGGAAAATTATCTTGAGTTTAGCAAAATAGTAAACAAACAAAAAATGAAAAAAAGGTATTCGCACGATCGAATGAGATGTATTTGATGACGTGAAGTCAACAAATTTAAATCTTTTCCTTGGAGTAAGCAAAATAAAATGAACATCAAAATATAAACATTCAGAAGTTCACAAGAAAATAAATCTGACAAAAAACAAATTAATGATCAAGAGGCGCCGAGAAATTGAAATGACAGAAATATACAAATAAAAAGGAATATAACTAATTATCTAAAGAAGTTATTCGAACTAAATTAAAAAATTACTTACTAAAATAATTCTAAACTAATTACAAATTCTAAGGTTATAAAAAAAATCTAGTATTATTGAATTTGATCTAAACTAAACCAAAGTTTTAAAATTTAGTAAGTTAAATCTAGATTAAATTAAAATCCTAAGGTTACTAAATTAAATCTAAAACAAATGAAAATTCCAAAGTTACTAAACTAAATCTAAATCAAATAAAATTTTAAAAAAACTACTAAACTAAATTTAAATCAAATAAGAACTCTAAAGTTATTAAACTAAAACTAAACAAATAAAATTCTAAAGTTAACTTAAATAAAATCAAATAAAATTCTAAAGTTATTAAACTAAAACTAAACAAATAAAATTCTAAAGTTAACTTAAATAAAATCAAATAAAATTCTAAAGTTATTACACTAAACTAAAACAAATAAAATTCTAAAATTTACTAAATGAAATAAAATTCTAAAGTTATAAAATAAATCTAAACTAATTAAAGAATTCTAAATTAATATTAACTAAATTAATTATAAGATTTACTAATATTTTTATATATTTTTTTTTTCAAATATTAACAAGAGAATACATTAAAATAAAACAAGAAAATAGAAGGGCATTTGTGTGGGGACTTATGTTTCTAAGAACATATTTCTATCAGTACATATATGCACTCTTTTAATGATAAAAGAAAAAAAGAAGAAATATAGTAAGACTTTTCAAACCAGCGAGATATGTACACACATCATTTTTAATAGATTAAAAAACACAAAAAAATAACATATACTCACATATCAGTAGAAAGATGGCACAACCACACACACAAATCCCTTCTTCTCCAAGTTTTTTCAAGTTTTTCAAACACATCTTTTCACTTTTTCAAAATCAAACGCGATAAACAATAAATTGTGAAAAAGAAAAATAAAAGAAGCAAAAGGAAATCTGAACCTTCACCGTGGAGGCGGACAATTTCGATATAAACATGGACGGCGATCTCTTCCTAGTCTCAAACAAATTCCTCAAATCAAATCCATGCGACAAGGACGAAATGATCTCAAACGCATTATAAGACGGCCTCCTGGCATGTTTGGTACCGATCCCAGCCACAGCCTCAGCATTACTCCCATCGCAATTCCCTTCATCATCACCACTAAAATCAATGTTATCATCCACAGCAGATTCCTTCATCGAAAAAGCAATAGGTCTCATAAACCCTACTTGAAACCAAGGATCTTTCATAATATCAACAATCGAAAACCTCTTTTCAGGATCAACAACAAGAAAATTCTTAATCAATTTCTTGGCCCCCGGCGAAATCCATTCCGGCAAAGCATAATCCGCTTTAAAAGATTTACTATAAATCCTCATCACATTCTCCCCTTGAAAAGGCAAATATCCACAGAGCAAAGCATACAGAATCACACCACAAGACCAAATATCAGCCTTCGATCCATCATATCCAATCTTCTTCAAAACCTTCGGCGCAACGTACGCCGGAGTCCCACACGGCGTAACAAGCATCCCATCGGATCTTCGTTGATCCGGCAACACCGACAATCCAAAATCCGAAACCTTGAGATCTTCATTCTCATCCAACAACAGGTTCTCCGGCTTCAAATCACGATGCGTAACACCGCGACTATGACAGAAATCAACAACACTAATCAGTTGTTGAAAATACTTCCTCGCAATCTCCTCTTTCATATTCCCTTTGGCAACTTTGGCGAAAAGCTCGCCGCCTTTGACGTATTCAACGACCATGAACACTTTGGCTTTGTTCGCCATAACCTCTTTCAACTCAACAATGTGAGGATGACGAACGAGACTCATAACAAAAACTTCGCGTTTGATTTGTTTCATAAGCCTCTCTTTCTTGAGCTTCTCCTTCTTAATCACTTTTATAGCCACGCTCTCGTTCGTGCTAACATTTTTTTGCATGGTACACTTTGGCGAAATTTCCTTGACCTAGAGTTTTACCTATCTCGTATTTGTTGAACAGAATGGTTCTTTTCTTGGTTAAATTATTGATACGATCCATTTCGAAAGAAATTCAGGTTTTGGTTTTGGGGGTAGGAGGGGTGGTTTGGGAATTAAGTAAATGTGTGATGTTCTTCTCAGTTGTTGCTGAGGAAATGGAATTATTTAACATGGGAAGCACCAAGGGTGTTCAGCGTCATGTTTTTGATGAAAATGGTGTCGACAGGAGCGACCACATTTTGAAGAAAGGATTTAGAAGGGTTGAAAATCTTCATGGTGCATAGAAGAGAGAAGAAAGGGTTTGGGTTTGGGTTTGAGGTTGTGTGTTGTAGAGACGCCATTGTTGGTGTGGGTAGAGGAAGAAGGGTGAGATAAGAAAGTAGTGTGGTTAGTGAAATGAAATGAAGGTGTTTTGTTTGTGTTGTGATTGGTGGGAAGAAGAGAGTGAGATGCTGATGAGTGGAAGTATGAGTTATTGTTGGTGTTGTTCTAAATAGAAGGTTATGAATTGAAGGGAGAAACAGGGTGGTATTGATGATGCAGTTCGGTGAGTTTGATGAAGGTGACGGGAAATGCTATGGTGGGTTACAGTGGCTAAAGGTGTATTGATGGGTTAAGGGGTAGTAGGAGAGAGAGAGAGAGAGAGAGAGAGATATGGGTGTGGGAAGGGATGAAGAAAAATGGGTTAGTGTTACTGCAAGTGTTGTTTTAGTGTGTGAGGAAAAAAAGAATGGAAAGGAGCATAGCGTGGTTTACTGCTAATGCCCCTTTTCTTTGTTTGTTTTTTGTTGTGTATATAAGAAGAGAGGAGAGGTTACTGTGTATTGAAAGTGAGTTGTGTTTTTGGTGATTTTGTATCGATCCTCAATTTCATCCAACAGCCAATAGGAATAGAGTATTGTGTGAATAATATATTTTGTGATCAAATAGTCCTTAAATGATAAAAATAACCAAAAAAACTAAATGTATTAAAATTAACTCAATTTAAAATGATTTTTTTGAATATTTTATGAATAAAAAATAAAGACCCAAAATGACCGAAAATTTTAAAAAACGGACGAAAATTTATCCGAAAAAATAAAATGAACACATTAAAATAATCTACATGTCACAAAGATTAAAGAAAAAATATTCAAGAAGTCAAAAATCAAAAATAAAATAATAATAAAAATATCAGACTAAACAGACGTTTAAGGTTAAAAACGAGACTTCGAACTGTACCGAAAAAATAAAGCGAGCATACCGTCATAATCTACGCGAAGCCCAGATTCATAAAATGATCGGTAAAAGGTGAAAACTTGAAATATTTTCTCGCTACTTTCCCGCATAGTGTCGAATCGCTTTTAACAGTCTGTCTATAAAACCAAAATATTTTTATTATCGACATATAAACAACTTGGAGCGATGTAAGAAAATAGTAAACAGATAAAAATGCATCAAGTGAAATGTCGGGTATTTTACAACTGAAAGACGATGCAAACTTTGATTTAAACTGACTTTTTCTGGTCAACTTAAATACGACTAATGATGCAAAATGTGATGGATGAAGATATTTACTAATGATTGTGACCAAATAACAAAATATGATATGAAAGTGCGACTAAAACATATTAGGGGCGAAATTTAGGGTGCAACAGTTGTGCCTTGATGAATCAGTCTTCGAGAATCCACAATCAACCGTACTTCGGGCTTGGGAGACTCAAAACTTTAATTGAGGCGCGACACCTGATGCTCTTGATTCAGACCTGTCTCTGCACACGAAGCAAAAGAAAACATGAACATACACCTTTGTATGCGATTAGAAATTACTGATACATAGGCTAAAAATGTTCAAAACACTTGACAATCTTCACATAGTCAAATCTCGAAGGTGAGAGGTTAAAACCGATCGTATTTAGTGACCTTGACTTATCTTTAAAAATGCAAAAAATAAAAAATGGGATCTTAGGTCAAAAATTGGGGTACAACACTGGAGAGAGAAAAGAGAGAGAGAAGGGGAAGGCTTACAGTTTTGCAGGCTTAGGCTTAAAAGATATAAAACAAAGAGTTATCAGAACAAGAAAAGGAGGCAGAATACACATAAAAAGAGAACACAAGCTCGCAAGCTGTAACTTCAAAAATCCTGCCTAAAACCACAAACTGTTACATAACACAAACAAAAAAGCTAGCCTCAAAACCACCAAGCTGGAAAAACTATTACAGAAGCAAGCTTGCAACCTCAAGCCAAGCCTGTAACTTGGTTCAAACATCAAGCCTTAAGCCTGTACCAATACAAAAAACCAGAAATGGCCACAAACCTACATAATACATCAAGCCATACAAGCCTGAAGCCTAAACCTTAAGTTTTCAAAAGCCAGCATATCACAACAAAGCCTGTAAACATCAAGCCTAAAAGAAACCTGCATAAATCTCAAACACAAGCCTAAAACTTCAAGCCTGTAACCCAACCTGAGGCCTTCTAACCCATTTCAAACACAGAACCATAAACTCCAAAAGCCCTCAAATCAAAAAGCTTATTTCAAAACTGTTTCAACCTGCTGAAGAAAACCAGGTACAAGCCTCAAAGCCTGTCCCAACCAAGCCAAAAAACAACTCAAAATAAAGCATTCAATCCCAAAACCCTCAGAGCAACCTCATCATAGGGCCAACAATAGCATAAACATTCTCAGAACTAGGTCCAACTCAGAATCAAAATCAAAAAAGAGAAGAAGAAGATCAATAGCCAACAATGCCTCAAAACCAAGGTTCATCATAGGCTACACAGAAGCATAACAAAAGCCCTCAGAATAAGTTCTATCATAGGGTTAGAAATCAAAAGTCAAAGGCAACACTGAAGCATCTCAGATTCAAACAACATCATCATTGAAACATAAATCAAGTATCTCAGAGCAAGCAATCAAAAGAAGAAGAGAGAACTATAGGCTAGCGTTTTCAGATTTTACAGCATCATCACTAAACGAGGGAATAAAGATACAAAAGTACCAGATTTCCAGCAAGCACAGCATCATACTCCCTCCGCCTCCGGCCGCCTAAAGCGCCTCCAGTCCCACCTCACTTCCTCTCAGAAACAAGAATAAAGGTATTGTCCTCTTCCCTTTTTCCAACACCATACAAACAAATGATAATATAAAGATCAGAATTTGTCAAAGATTAAAAACATGCAAACCTTGAAACCCTAAAGCATAAGACGGACAGAACTGAGAAATCATTACAACATCGCCTGGATACGAACGTGGAGAGAGGGAAGATGGATGATGGCGTCTGGTAGCTGAGGCGAAGGGAGGAGGTCAGAATCCATGGTTCGAGCGAAGAAGAGACGAAGAAGACGATGATAGAAACGGTGCCTCTGTAAAACTGTAACCCTAATCTGAGTAACAACAAAACAAACCCTTAGAAAAATGTCAAATGCGCGTTTGGGCCTGTTCCCTCACCAAAAGCCAAGCCCATTTCAGAACTGGCGCCTACCCCCCTTTTGCAAATCTGTGTGTTTTAGTCTTTGGGCCAAAAGCCTCCCTAAGGCCCATTCAAACCTTTTCTTATTTTCTACAAATCAACCTTTTTTATACATAACCTAAATTAATATTTTTTGTTAAATAAAAATAACACATTTTTTATACAAAATTTTCTTGATTGTTTCTTTTTTTTTTTATTACCTTTTAAAAAAAATATATATAAACATTAATTTTCTTAAATTTAAACAATTTTCTTTTTTTAAGACCTTTGTTTACATCATTAAAGAACAAAAATACATAAAATTAGGTTTATTTAAGTTAAGTGATTTTTCTCTTTAAAACCCTTTTGTATATAAAACATTAACAAAATATGCAAACAATAGATTTTTTTAAGTTAAAATTTTCTTTTCATTAAAACTTTTGTTTATACATAATTAACAAAAACACAAAAATAATAAATAAATACTTAATATTGCATTAGGTTAACATTATTTCTCTCATTTGTAAATAATCACATACATTGCACAATACTTTTATTTCTCTTTGATTCTTATACATTGCTATATTTTACATTGAGAATACGATTCAATTTGGTTGTAAATATTATTTGGACACTACTATCCTGATAAGTCTCATCCCCATTTGTAAACATTTGTACCCCCACTCCCGGATACTTATTTGTAATAGCTTAGACTTTAAATTCCCGTAATTTATCGCTTTCTATATACTGTATAGTAATTCGGGTTTGTATGCGAAGATTCAAAATCAACCGCTAGATAACCTAATACAAGACAAATGCATGACAATCAATACACAATTCACACTTGCACCCCTAGGGTAATCCCGCTTGTTGCCTTCAAAAATGGGCCATGTTGCATGTTGAGTTTCTTTGGCAAAACAAAACAAATCAAATGATCATAGTCCCTCGATGACGCTTTCGAAGTTGCCTAAACAAAATGATCATAGTCCCTTCAAGCAAAATTGCCAAAGACACTTGGCACCATTCCATTCATGGTCTATACGATGACCCGCGCCCGTCCCGTTAAACATCCTAACACAAGATTGTCCACCAAATACAATGGTGGAACAATACTGTTAAAAGGGTTAAAACATAGAAAAATCTTTGAGTAAATTTACGGTAGACACCTCTTAGTTACTTGATCAAACTTGCAAAACACACTTGCCTACTTCCAAAACACACTCCACAACACAATTTCAAAACAACTTTCAAAAACCTTGAAACATCTTTTCAAAAAGAAAAACACCTTTTGTAAAACATTCGAGTAAAGAATTGTTACAAGGGTTGCCTAGACAAGGCATCTTTTTCAAAACATTTTCAAAACCACACACACAAAGCACCATTTCAAACAATTGAAAAGCAAAGGCAAGTGATCTAAGCAAGTAACTAAGAGCCCATGGATAACCATGGATAGAAAGGGTGCTAATACCTTCCCTTTCTATAATCTACTCCCCGAACCCAAGAAAACATCTCAAAGGTTTTTCCTGTGCTTTTTAACCTTTCCTTAGGATAAAATAAAAAGTCGGTGGCGACTCTTGCTAAACTGAAACATTTGCGAAAACAAACGCAAACCTCAAGTCAGTTCTCCCACCATATCACAGAACTGGCGACTCTGCTGGGGACAAATTTAAAAGTGGGGTTACCTTAGGGTTTAGATCACCTTTACATACTTGCTTTGATTGCTTTTATTGCTTTACTTTTTGGGTTCCTTGTTTGGGTTTGCTATAAATCCTACACCCGGATTTGGGGGCACCTTTTTAGGTAAATAGCAATAAAACTGTGAGGGAACTGTGCGGGGTATACCGACATGGTTGAAGCAGTAAGCTATGTTAGTGCGACATATTTGTGAGTACCGGTAACCCTTGAGTTCAATCAAGGAGAGTACGGGGCCGCTGAGTGATGTCATGAAGCACTAACGAACTCTTAGAACCTTACTTGACCATCTTAGCCTTTTTAGGGGTAGTGAGATGACCGACTTTGGTGCAGTCCGAAGTTGGTAGATACTCGATACTACACTCATTGAGGGTTGTTTTCTTGGAATATTTTGGTCACCAGTTAAGTGGCTAAACCAAAACAATGAACACAGAAAACAATCCAATGATTTTGAGCTCCTTAGAACCCGGTTTCTATTTTAGGACAGGATGAGCCAACTAACTTCAAGAGGGTACTTACCTACAAACCCCATGCAAGCCTAAACCTAAGGACTTGTTTGCTTTGTGTGAATATGATTACCTGTATATACACTTACTTGCTTTTGCATGCATGTACATAATATCATAACATCATACCATAGTGTGATCGGTGGATCTGGAACTGACTGTTTAACGCTGGTTCGCGAAATGTCGCGGAAGCAAGAGTCGCCGCCGTCTTTTATTTTCTCCAAATGGAAAGGACAAAAGCACAGAAAAATTCCTTAAAGAGATCGCTCTCGGTTCGAGAGGTAGGTTATAGAAAGGGAAGGTGTTAGCACCCTTTATATCCATGGTTATCCATGGGCTCTTAGATACTTGCTCACTTGTGTTTTCAAAAATGGTTTGTTTGCTTTTCAACTGTGGGTTTAGAAAAAGTTTCTTTGAAAATTCCAGTTCGACTCTTGTATCGGTCCTCAAGAGTGTTTGAAAAATTGCTTTCGAAAGCTTTTTGAAAAGGTGTCGGTGTGAAAAGTATTTTTTGAATTAGTTTTGAGATTAGAGAAAGTATCTAGAGTCGTCTACCTACCCTAAGGAATTCGTCTGTGTAGATGTCCTTTAAAGTAGTGTCATCCCACCATTGAGAGGTAGGTAGCACCACCGTTGGAGGTGTTCGGGTCAATTCGAGGTTCAGGACGTGGTGATCACCAGAGCAATGGGAAGACACCTTAGAAGCTACCCTCATGCCAGGTTCCCGGATCATGAGGACTTACTAAGACATCCTCTACTCGACGACCACCTTTCGAGGCAAGGCAACAGTGAGGCGTACCCTAGGGGTGGTGTGTGATTTGTGTGTCATGTTCAGTTATTTTGCCTTATTCATGTCAAGGTGATCTATGCGTTTGTTTTTATTTAGACATTCATTCTTGCATGCCATTATTAACAGTTAAAAAAATTGCGAGAAATTAAAAGTTCTAAACTATTACAAAGGCGCGGGTCCACATCGCCAAAATTAATCCAGGACCCGATTTGACAGAAAATAAAGAAATAAGGTAAAGTGCGAGAAATTAAGTTTACACGGCTTTGGGAGAATTATAGAAATAATTTAAAAGAAACAAAATAAAACGCGCGCATTAAATTAAAATTAGAAACGAGGGCGTTGGACCCTTTAATGAAATTAAATTATTATTTACAAATTAATTCAATTAAAAGAAAAGGAAATTGTTTTTGAGATTTTGGTATTTATGATTTTAATGAGAATTAAATGAAATTAAAATGCTAATTAACCCTAATTCTACAACTTTTATTTATTAAGAAAAACCTATTAAAATTTAAACCTAAAATTAAATCTAATTATTTAATGACAATTTGATTTTATGAAAATAAATAATTAATTATTAATGAAAAGAAAAGAAAAAGGATAAAAATTGATACAAACCCTAAGTCTACAAATTTTAAGTTTATTAGAAAAAATATTAAGATTTAAACCTAAATTAAAAAACTAAAATCAATTAATGATGTTTATTTACAAAAAAATAATATTAAATAAAAATACTTATTTTTGTCCTTTTTCTGGTTTTATATTGTTTTTATGTTTTTTATGAAAATATTAAATTAGAGGAATTAATTAAAAAAAACAATAATTGAAATAAAATAAAGAAAAGAATGAAAATTCAAACCATGGGGGGTCTGTCCCCAAATTAGGAGGTTTTGTTAGCATTGCTGGCCCAAGGTTTTAAGGTCCCTTTTGACTTTCCTTGCCAGCGTGTGGAGGTGTTGACTGCAGCCCATGGTATTCACCGGATCTGGGCCTTCAGATCGTCTCTATTGGCCAAGTGGACAGCTGGATTTGAGGGACGTATGGTGGAATTCTGGGAGTAAGCTACACACAAACACAATTAGAAAAATAATATGGAATGGGAGGGGGACCTGGGATCGAACCCAGGTCCTGTAGATTACCATACACATGCCTGACCAACTGCTCCACTTGCGCGCTTTGATATTTATGTAACTAAAGAATAATATAATATGAAACAACAATTAGTGGGAAATTTAGCGCGAATTTTCAAACAACCCAATCACTGCTGGCCACATAATCATCTTCTTCATCGCTTTGTTTTTCCCTGAAAATAAAAGAAGGTTAGCGGGGGTTTGAAACCCCCCCAAAACATGCTTGTTTTCAAAATAGCGAATAGGCCATATGGCCTCATAAATTAGGCGCGAGGAGTGTTTTGTTTTCGTCCAAGCAAGTTGAGTTCATTCATGGCATTGGCATGTCCTAATTTTACAGCTTTTAGGAAAGCCCAATTTGGAACTCAAAGAACCCTAGCCTGTATCAATGGTGGAATTGCGTATAGTACATGAAAACTCAATTAAATTATGTAGTTAGCTTCAGAATTAATCAAGGAACATAAATCAAACATCAAAAATTACTAAAGATGCATGAATCGTGATGCAAGAATGTAAAAAGTTTTCTGTACAGGACACCATCATTCTCACGTTTCTTGGTGTTATGATGGATTGTTTTGATTTGAAAACCTTCCTTGAAGCCTCGGGAAGGTAATGGAACAAGTCTTTTTGCTTGAATCGACCTGTAACCTAGTTTTCAGTTTTCAACTTTTTGCAAAAAAACTCAAGTTTGGTTCTTTGTGTATGGCGCAGCTTGGAGGTCCTTGACATTAGGGTTTGCATGAGTACTTATATGTGAATGATTAGGGTAGGTTTTTTTGTCCAAGGAATCAAGGAATTGATGTATGGAAGATTTGATTTTCATGCATAATGTTTTCAATCTTTTTCACATGCTTTTGATGCCAATCATATCCAATCACCATGATTCTTTCTATATCTGATTATGCACGAAATATTGAGCCTATTCCATGCACAAAAAGATTTAAAACATTAGGTTTAGCATTTTTCACCTATTTAATTTAATTAAATGAATTATTAATAATTAAAAATCCAAATAAATAAATAAAAATGATAAAAAACTTCCCTTTGGGCCAAATAGTCGTGCACATGCCTTGGATGATGAATTGTGGAAGAAAAAGAGGCCCATTAGCATTTTTAAGACCTTTGAAGCAATGTTGACTTTTCAAAATATCCAAAACTTTCCCAACTTCCACAAGGCATAACTTGCTCAATTTTTAAGCTTTGCTCATGTTCTTGGACATTTTAGAAAGGTATTTGAGTCCTCTAACCAATGTCTTTGGTCCCATGTCATTTTGATTTACCAATCTCAAGTTATGGCCTTTGACTTAAAGTCCCTTTTTGTTGACTTTTGAAAATGACCTATAATGTTGAAATTGATAACTTTTTGTGAGAGCATTTCTTGGACTTGAAGTGTGAAGAGGAGTTGTAGGAAATGTCATTCTCTTCAAAATGAGATTTGGATGGAATTTTTCTGATAATCCATGTGAAAGTTATGCCTTGGTCAATTTGCAGTTGACTTTTTCAATTGTCCAAATATGGAAACTTTTGCATCTTGAGACTTTTTGAGCCAAGCTTGTGGAATCATGATCAAGCATTGATCAAATGATGTTTGTGGCTTCAAAATGAGATGTTGACCAAAAATTTGAACTTTTGACTGTCAAATGACCATTTTGCCCCTACAGTTGACTGTAGTGTAATTAGGGTTTTTGACTGTGCAATTTTGTACTGTAAGTCTTGAAACTTGGCATGAGGATGCTTGACCATGTTTGTAGGCATGTGAGACTTGACTGGACCCTTGGAAACTTCACTTTCTTTGTCAGAACCAAAACCCTAGTTTTGACTGTTAGGAGGCCCTTGAACTGTGCAACCCTTGGGGAGATTTTGAAGCTTTGACCTTTGCAAGTTTTGAAGAATATGGGAGGGAAAATTTTGGGGTACAACAGTTGTCCCTGTTCAATCTTCTTAGACCTGAGGATGCAGATTGGCTGACGTGCCTTTCGTAATCCGAAGGTGGAAGATGATTGAACACTAGAGTGCCCAGAAATTTGCGCTCACATAGTAGTGTGATATGGGGAATGGGCTTATAGATGCCATTTGGAGATTTAAGGATAGGATGATGGGATTATAGATGCCATGCTGAGAGATGATGGAAGGTGGATGGGCTTATAGACGCCATCTGGGTGTCAATCGCGTAAGAGATTCCTTAGCGAGAACTTGCGTACCTGCAAAAGAAAAGGATTACCTGACCCGTTACAGGAGCTGGTCTTCAGATTCTTTGTATAGATGTGTCCTGACTGGTTACAGGAGCCAGATCTGGATCTTCAAAAGGTGATGAATGAACCAGGGATGGTTACTACCTCAACAGGAACGGTGAGAGAACCTTGGACAATTTCAACTTCAACAGTAACGCTGAGAGAACTTTGGGCGACTTCAACCTCAACAGTAACGCTGGGGACGATTACTACCTCCACAGTAACGGGGAGAGAACCATAGACGACTTCAACCTCAACAGTAATCATTGAGAGAATCTTGGATAACTTCTTCTTCAACAGTAACGCTGAGAGAAACTTGGGGCGATTACTACCTCCGCAGTAACGGGGAGAGAACCACAGGCGACTACAACCTCAACAGTAATCATTGAGAGAATCTTTGGACGACTTCAACCTCAACAGTAATCATTGAGAGAATCTTGGATATCTTCTTCTGAGTCTTTATCGGGAAAATCTGTTAGGGGTCGATTTAGCTGGACTAGAGAAGGCCTTGGACTGGATAAGAAACAGAAAATCTTAGGGTCAATTAACTGAACCGGTCTAGGTCTTGAAATGTCTTCAACTGGATAAGAAACAGGGAGATCTTAGGGTCGATCTGACTGAACCAGAGAAGGCCTTTGACTGGATAAGAAACAGAAAAATCTTAGGGTCGATTTAACTGAACCGGTCTAGGTCTTGAATGTAGCTGAGAACTTAACTGGATCTTTCCTGAAAGGTAAAGGTCAATCATATGCAATGCATGATATGGATCAAGCAATGATGTTCTCAACATAAATGAGATTTGTAAGGTATGATGCGTATATGCATGCTATAATGATGTATGTGCTGTTTATGTATGTTTTCGTCTAGGAAAGTAAATCCTTGACGGGTGCCAAGAAGTCACTCCTGGGCTGATGTTGAAGAATAGATTTTTCCTCCGCTGGGGATGATAGTTGCAAGAATACCGGTAGGAGAAGATAACTCCGTTGGGGAATAAACTTGGCGAATGGATTACTCTGCGGGGAGAAAAGTACTCTAGCGATGTTGCTGGGAAGCAATACTCTGTGGGGAGAGAGATACTTTGCTAAGCTGTTGATAAAAACTTGCTGGGGATACCCTTGTTGTGTTGGAAGTGTTAATAGACTTCGCTGGGGGATAAGAAAGAACTGCGTTGACGACGACCTTTCCGTGGCTTTTGGCTGAGGATAACCCAGTTATACCCTGGTAGGGAAATAACTCTTAGAATAAATCCGGAGGACGCGTTCATGCTTTGCGAGGATAAGCTTCCAGAATCTACTGGGGATAAGCTTACTGCTTGGGGAGATGGATTCCAACTTTTCCTGGGGAAACTGTATTGGACTCTCCTGGGGAAGTTTTGAACTGCTGGGGAGGTGACTCCATTGCCTGTTTGTTATACCACCGGGGAACAATCTTTAGACCAAGATTGTCGGGGATGCTTGTTAAGAATGCATGCATACTACTGGGGAATGTTGAGATCTGCAGGAGGATACCCCACTTCCTTAAGGTTTGATTGTAGCTTTGCTTGGGGAGAGTGCACTGACTTGCTGGCTCACTCTCTGGGGAATTAAGATATCTGATTATGTTCTTTAGCTGAACCTACCTTGATACCTTGGAGGACAGAACAATTAGATTGCTTAGGCAACTCTTTATTGCCCCTGTTTCTAATGTTACCTGTAATTAATCCTTTGTTTCGTATGCAAATATTCATGAGTTAGCAAATTATTGTCAATGCATATATCACAAATTGAACCTTGGACGTTCTTCACAAAACAAAACAGAAAAAAGAAAAACAATTGGCAATTTTAACTGAAAAGTGATTTTTGTATTGATTTTGAATTTGCCTGAAAAATAGGCGTTTATGTACAAGAGGCTGACGTCCTAGTAAGAGAACGCCGCCGAGCAAAAGAGTTTATACAGATTTTGTACAAGAGAAAATAAAACAGCTGTGTGAAATCAATGATCCCACTGGGTTTCAACTCCGCTATTGCCTTTATATCTCCGAGCGTCTCATCACTTGATGACCTTAGTGGAAGATGAAGCTGACTGATCGATGCCGTCTGAACTTGATACCGGACTCTTGTTGCAAAGTGATCCAATGAGACATAGTATTACGCTTTATCCCTAACTTTTGCCTGGACCGCCCTTTCGGGTTTTCAGTCCACCGGGATACCCATTTTTGCCCAAGCCGCCTTTTCAGGTTTTCGACTTGCCGGGTGTACAGATTTTTTTCATTTCATCCCTTCATTTTGCCCGAACCCTTTTGGTTCGCCGGGAAGCCCTAACTTTTTCCTAGGCATGTCAGCCTAGCGGGTCTTTTTCATGCGTAGTATCTTTTTACTATGTCTGCATTGGCGGGGTGAGGAAGGTCGTCACCATCCATGTTAGTTAGAATCATGTCTCCTCCTGAGAACACATGTTTAACCACAAATGGCCCTTCATATGTAGGGGTCCATTTGCCCCTTGGATCACTCTGAGGAAGGATGATTCGCTTGATTACCAGATCCCCAACTTGATATTCCTGTGGTCTGACCTTTTTGTTAAATGCCCTGATCATCCGTTTCTGATACGTCTGACCATGACAGATAGCAGCAAGTCTCTTTTCATCAATGAGGTTCAACTGATCAAGTCGTGTCTGAATCCAATCATCTTCGTTCAGATTTGCATCCTTCATTATCCGGAGAGAGGGTATTTGCACTTCGATTGGTAAGACTGCTTCCATACCGTAGACCAAGGAGAAAGGAGTTGCCCCGGTTGACGTCCTGGCTGAGGTACGGTACCCATGTAGAGCGAACGGTAACATCTCGTGCCAATCCTTATAAGTCACTGTCATCTTCTGCACGATTTTCTTAATGTTCTTATTTGCTGCTTCTACAGCCCCATTCATCTTCGGTCTGTAAGGAGAAGAGTTATGGTGCTGTATCTTAAACTGCTCGCAGAGCTCAGTGATCATCTTGTTATTGAGATTGGTACCGTTGTCTGTAATGATTCTTTCTGGGACGCCGTACCGATAGATCAGGTTATGCCGAATGAACCGTGCCACAACAGTCTTGGTTACCGTAGCATAGGAAGCTGCCTCAACCCACTTCGTAAAGTAATCAATCGCTACCAGGATAAAGCGATGTCCATTAGATGCCGTAGGTTTAATCTCACCGATCATGTCTATGCCCCACATTGCAAACGGCCAAGGCGCATTCAGAACATTCAAAGGAACTGGAGGAACGTGCACCTTGTTTGCATATATCTGGCATTTATGGCATGTCCGGGAATGTTGGTAGCAGTCAGCCTCCATGGTGGACCAGAAATACCCTGCCCGTAGGATCTTCTTTGCCATGGTGTGTCCACTGGAGTGTGTACCAAAGGTCCCTTCATGTAGCTCTTCCATGATCCTTTCTGCTTCAGTTTTGTCCACACAACGCAGTAAAGTCGAATCATGGTTTCGCTTGTACAAGATGCCGTTTCTAAGGAAGAATTTTGCTGCAAACCTTCTCAGAAACTTTTTATCATTGCCAGAGGCACCTTCAGGGTATTACTGAGCTTCCAAATATCTCTTCACTTCATGGTACCAAGGCTTCTCAGTCACCAATTCAGTCTCGAGATCATAACAGTATGCCGGTTCGTCCAGTTTCCAGATGATGATTCGGGGAGCCTCATTATCCCATTTGACCTTGAACATAGAAGACATTGTAGCTAACGCGTCCGCCAGCTGATTCTCCTCTCTTGGGAAGTGTTCAAAGGTTATCTTCGTGAAGTGGGGGATCAAGGTCAACACACATTCTCTGTAAGGAATAAGATTCGGATGTTTCGTATCCCACTCTCCTTTGATCTGATTGATCACAAGAGCGGAATCTCCGAAGACACTCAGAAACTTGATCCTTAAGTCGATCGCAGCTTGAAGACCCATGATGCACGCCTCATACTCCGCCATGTTGTTGGTACAGTTGAAACATAGCCGGGCAGTGAGTGGAGTGTGAGTGCCTTGAGGGGATATGATTATGGCGCCGATACCGTTACCCAAAGCATTGGAGGCTCCGTCAAAGTGCATAGACCATCGGGATTCTTCCTCAGGTCCTTCATCCGGTCCAGGTACTTCACAATCAGTCACTATCATGATGCTCTCGTCCGGAAACTCAAAGTTCATTGACTGATAGTCGTCTACTGCCTGATGTGCCAAGTGGTCTGCCAATACACTTCCCTTGATGGCTTTCTGGGTTGTGTACTGAATGTCGTATTCCGTCAAGATCATTTGCCATCTTGCTATTCTCCCAGACAGGGCAGGCTTTTCAAATATGTACTTTATAGGATCCATCTTTGAGATCAACAAGGTAGTGTGAGTTAGCATATACTGTCTCAGTCGGCGAGCAGCCCATACCAAAGCGCAGCAAGTTTTCTCGAGCAGTGAGTATCGGGTCTCACAGTCGGTAAAATTTTTGCTAAGGTAATAAATGGCATGCTCTTTTCGGCCAGACTCGTCATGCTGCCCCAGCACGCACCCCATTGAGTTGTCAAGTACTGTCAGGTATAGTATCAGAGGTTTCCCTTCAACCAGTGGCATAAGAATGGGTGGTTTTTGGAGATACTCTTTGATTCTGTCAAAAGCAGCCTGACATTCATCATTCCAACGTACTACCTGATCTTTCTTCAGCAGCTTGAAGATTGGCTCACAAGTAGCAGTCAGGTGCGAGATGAATCGAGCAATGTAATTCAGGCGTCCTAAAAAGCCTCTGACCTCTTTCTCTGTCCTAGGAACAGGCATCTCTTGAATAGCTTTGACCTTGGTAGGGTCCACTTGAATACCTTTATCACTTACAACGAAGCCTAGCAACTTTCCAGATCTTACCCCGAAGGTGCACTTGTTCGGGTTCAACCTCACCTTGTACAGTTTCAGACGGTCAAACAACTTCTGCAGATGATCTAGGTGCTCTTCCTCAGTCTGGGACCTTGCGATCATGTCGTCAACATACACTTCTATCTCATGATGTATCATGTCATGAAATAAGGCAACCATGGCACGTTGGTAGGTTGCCCCAGCATTTTTTAGTCCAAAAGGCATGACCTTATAGCAGAAGGTGCCCCACTGAGTAACAAAGGTAGTCTTCTCCATGTCTTCAGGTGCCATCTTGATCTGATTATAACCTGAAAAACCATCCATGAAAGAGAACACCTTATGCTGAGCCGTATTGTCAACAAGGACATCAATGTGAGGTAGAGGGAAGTCATCTTTGGGGCTGGCCCTATTCAGATCCCTGTAGTCAACACACATTATGACCTTATCGTCCTTCTTAGGTACCGGCACTACATTAGCAACCCACTGAGGGTAAGAAGTCACTGCAAGGAACCCGGCATCAAACTGTTTCATAACCTCGGCTTTAATCTTCTCATACATCTCTGGACGCATACGGCGGACCTTTTGCTTAACCGGAGGGCAGTCTTCCTTAGTAGGCAAGTGATGGACCACAATATCGGTATCCAACCCGGGCATGTCTTCGTAGGACCAGGCGAAGATCTCCATATAATCATGTAGCATTTTAGTCAACCGTTGCTTCACGCTGAGCTCTAGGTTGGCACCAATCTTTACCTCTTTCCTGTCTGCCTCAGTACCCAAGTTTATTGTTTTCACGGGCTCTTCATGTGGTTGAATTGCCCTCTCTTCCTGGAGTAACAGTCTTGCAAGTTCGCCAGGCACTTCGCAATCATCTTCACCTTCGTCTTCGGCTAAGTTGATCGGATTTTCGAAGTCATAACTGGCGGTAGCAGAGTCGTTATCAGTGAGATCCAGAGTGGATTGAAACCTGTATGAGTGAGTGTGTGTAAATACAGCTGTTTTTGAAATATATAAAGGAAGAAAAGAAAGAAAATGAGCATAAGATTTGAAATGCGAGAAAACGTCCAAGATTTTCATTTATGATATATGAAATGACAATTTATATGCCCTCATAAATGAAGCCACGGTGCCCCGGGTAAGACACCGGGCCATAGAGTTCAATTTATTGTTTATTACAAATAACAAAAACATAGGAATTCATTACTTAGTAACAAGAGAAACAGGTAAGTTGTCCTTTGCACTCCAATTGCTAGGTCCACTGTCGGTTGCCGGGTAAATCCAGCTATCAAACTCAGCTTCATCTACTTCCTCTTTGTCCCCAATAGCATTCACTCCATGAGCAGGCAGGGGAGCTGTCACTACATTAGGCTTCTCAGATGCCTCAAACTTTACCTCCTTGGCGTCAATAAGGTCCTGTAGCTTGTTCCTTAAGGCCCAACAGTCATCAGTGGAATGCCCCGGGCTATCGGAGTGATAAGCACAGCGGGCATTTGGATTGTATTTCGGGAAGGCAGTGTTCACAACTTTTGGGGCCTCTCTGACAGTCACTAGGTTGGTGGATAGCAACTGTGGCAAGATCTGCGATAAGGTCATGCTCAAACGGGTAAACTCTCTCCGGGGTCTTTCAGCCCTTTGAGGATTGGTTGGCCGAGGAGCGGCAGCAGGCTTAGCAATCATTACCGCACTGACAGATTGGCGGCGCTCAGATTTCTCTTGTCTTCTAGAGCCATATACAGCACTAGCCTCCTTCTTGAAGGGTTTCTTCTCAAAACTTGCAGTTGCACCCTTCGGAATCTTACCAGACTTCAACCCAGCCTCAATTCTCTCTCCAGTCAGAATAAGATCAGTAAACCCTGCAGATGAGTTACCGATAAGATGGTTGAAAAATGGCCCAGATAGGGTCCCCAAGAACATGTCTACCAACTCCCGATCCGTCAACGGAGGCTGCACTCTGCCAGCCAGATCCCTCCACTTCTGAGTGTACTCTTTAAAACCTTCACTTGAACCTAACGACATACCCTGGAGTTGGGTACGTGTAGGGGCAAGGTCGGCATTATATTGATACTGCTTATAGAAAGCAGTAGCCAACTCCTCCCAGTTACGAACCTTGGTCCCATCCAGCTGATAGAACCATTCGAGATCAGTCCCTGAAAGACTCTCCTGGAAGAAGTGGATCCACAAATTCTTGTCCCCTGAGTACGGTTGAATCTTCCGAACATAGGACCTGAGGTGTAGCTTGGGACAAGATGCCCCGTCATATTTGGTAAAGGATGGTGCTTTGAACTTACGAGGAATGATCACACCAGTAGACAAACCCAAGTCTCCGAAATCCAGCCCGGGTACCTGTTGTATCTCCATAGCATTCAATCTGTCTTCCAACTGCTTATATCTGTCTTCTGCAGGAGGATATTGCTCCTCATCAAAATCAGTCTCGTTGTCGGAGACTACCGGACTAGGACCTTTTTCCCCTTGAGGAGTACCCTTGACTATGGAAGAACCAGCCTCTTCATTCTGCAGAGTGTTGCCAAACCTTCGGCCCGAGTTGAAAAGAACAGTTCTCCTCTTCTTCTTCTTTTCCTTCTTCAGGAGCAGAGCCTTCAGCTCTTCTTGGCCCTGAGCCAAACCCATGATTAGTTCCTGAAATTGCGCATTCTGCGCCTGAAGAGCCTTAATGGACATCTCAGTTGATGATGAGTCAGGATTCATGATGCTGAAATAAACAGCGAAGAATTGTAAGCAACCTGAAAAGAAGAAAACCTGCTATGCACATGATGAATGATATGTGTTTATGCAATGCATTCAAGGGTTCGAAAGTTCAAATTTGTTGTAGACAAAAAAGAACACACGTTATCATTAAGGAAATAATTGTTTAGTATATCAAAGCCTCATGGGCAGAAATTACAAAGCAAATCAATCCCAGAAGACACTACGCATCCTCTTTGGAGCTATGTAGGTGTTGAGATTCCTCTCCTCATGCAATAGACGGGTGAGCTCCAAGACCTTCTTTTCACTAGCATGTAGACTGGTCTCAAGAGAATTCCGTTCTTCCTTAAGCTGGATCCAGCTCTTCTGCATCTCTTCCCAGGACGTGGGCATATCAGGATGCTGAATGGTGTAGGACACTTCTCCTTCCAAGACTGGCTCTTTGATCACAGGGAGCATATGAGGATAAGGCATTACCAACTTCTGGGAGCGGGCGCGTACCCACTTGAGATAAGGTTCCAACGGGATGGAGTTCCTGTGCCCCATTGTCTTGCTGTCTATCCTACTTGGCATCCTCCAAGCTCTGATAAATCTCTGGCGAAGTCCTTGTGCATCGTTGTCAAAGTCAAAAACTATGTCAGGAATTAACATGTCATGAGGGCCATCCCTCCGAGCATAACCAAACTGTCTCTAAGCCAGGCATGGGTTGTAAGTAATACCTCCTCTGATTCCAAGTAAAGGAACATTAGGGTACTCCCCGCAACGATCAATGATAGTGACATCTTCTCTGGTCCGAGGGCACCAATGTATATCTGCATGTGTAAGAGTCATCAACCGTTGTGACCATCTCAAACCCCGCTCGTTCTTCAAAACTGATTGTGGAAGGTGCGAAATAAACCACCTTCCCAGGAGAGGAGTGCAACACATAAGGACACCTCTTTTTCTCATGGTTCGAGTGTAACATGAGTGAAGGATGTCCCCCAGCAACGTAGGTATAGGATTCTTGGACATGAAGATCTGGACAGCACTGATATCTATAAGCTGATCTGGGTTAGGGAACAACACCAAACCATAGACAAGGAGGGCCACAACTTCTTCAAAAGCTTGTAAGTCAAGGGAGTTCCAACATTCATGGGCCTTTTCAAACAGAAACCTGGCTAAGAACCCTTTGATACCACTTCTAACTTTCCAATGTCCCTTGAGGTCAGATGATTGTAGGTGCAAGGCTTTAGCAATCTCTTCAAGCTTGGGTTCCTTTTCCGTACCGTTGTAGGGTAGTTGATCAAGGATATGGATCTTCAGGAGCCGGGAGAACTCCTCCAATGTAGGTACCAGCTGATAATCCAAGAAGGTGAAACAGTGATGCAGAGGATCAAAGAACTGGAACAGGACCTTTATCATGTCTTCCTCAATGTTGGTATTGACCAAGCTGATGAGTCTTCCATGTCTTTCACTGAATGAAGAGCTCTCGGGAATCCTGGATATAAGTTCCTTAAGCTGAGGAGGGATCCTTACAAGGCTGATTTGAATTGTCTTTCTGCGAACGGTTTCCATGTCCTACAAAACAAGAACAAAGATGAAGATTCGAACCCCTGAAATGGTTAGTCAATGCACATGATGCTGGATGATGTCATGATGCTATGATTAAACACACCACAGATATTTACAAAGACAAACATGTAAGGCACACAAGGCACACAAGACAAGCCCTTAGGGTTTAAGGCCAGCATGGGGTCTGGGTAGTACCCTCTTGAAGTTGGTGGGTTTAACCTGTCCTATTAGAAGTAACCGGGTTCTAAGGGTCCCAATATCACGGGATTGCTCTCATTGTTCATCGTTTCGATTTAGCCACTGAACTAGCGACCGAAATATTCTAGGAAAGCAACCCTCAATTGAGTGTAGTATCGAGTATCAACCAACCTCGGACTGCACCAAAGTCAGTTATCTCACTATCCTAAAGAGGCCAAGATAGTTCAATTAAGGTTCCTAAGGTCAGTTGATGCTTCACGACACCACATGGGGGCCCCGTACTCTCCTTGACTGAACTCAAGGGTTACCAGTACACACCAAAGTGCCACATCAACGTAGCAGACTGTTTCAACCATGTCGGTATACCCCGCACAGTTCCCTCACAGCCTTGTTGCTACTTTCTAAGAAGGTATCCCCCAGATCCGGGTTAGGATCTATAGAACTCCCGAGACAGTCCCACAATTTAAAGCAAGCAAATCAATACAATTGAAAACACAGTTATGAACTAATCCTAAGGTACACCTCACTTTATATTAGTTCCCCAGCAGAGTCGCCAGTTCTGTGATCGGTGGATCTGGAACTGACTGTTTAACGCTGGTTCGCGAAATGTCGCGGAAGCAAGAGTCGCCACCGTCTTTTATTTTCTCCAAATGGAAAGGACAAAAGCACAGAAAAATTCCTTAAAGAGATCGCTCTCGGTTCGGGAGGTAGGTTATAGAAAGGGAAGGTGTTAGCACCCTTTCTATCCATGGTTATCCATGGGCTCTTAGATACTTGCTCACTTGTGTTTTCAAAAATGGTTTGTTTGCTTTTCAACTGTGGGTTTAGAAAAAGTTTCTTTGAAAATTCCAGTTCGACTCTTGTATCGGTCCTCAAGAGTGTTTGAAAAATTGCTTTCGAAAGATTTTTGAAAAGGTGTCGGTGTGAAAAGTATTTTTTGAATTAGTTTTGAGATTAGAGCAAGTATCTAGAGTCGTCTACCTACCCTAAGGAATTCGTCTGTGTAGATGTCCTTTAAAGTAGTGCCATCCCACCATTGAGAGGTAGGTAGCACCACCGTTGGAGGTGTTCGGGTCAATTCGAGGTTCGGGACGTGGTGATCACCAGAGCAATGGGAAGACACCTTAGAAGCTACCCTCATGCCAGGTTCCCGGATCATGAGGACTTACTAAGACATCCTCTACTCGACGACCACCTTTCGAGGCAAGGCAACAGTGAGGCGTACCCTAGGGGTGGTGTGTGATTTGTGTGTCATGTTCAGTTATTTTGTCTTATTCATGTCAAGGTGATCTATGCGTTTGTTTTTATTTAGACATTCATTCTTGCATGCCATTATTAACAGTTAAAAAAATTGCGAGAAATTAAAAGTTCTAAACTATTACAAAGGCGCGGGTCCACATCGCCAAAATTAATCCAGGACCCGATTTGACAGAAAATAAAGAAATAAGGTAAAGTGCGAGAAATTAAGTTTACACGGCTTTGGGAGAATTACATAAATAATTTAAAAGAAACAAAATAAAACGCGCGTATTAAATTAAAATTAGAAACGAGGGCGTTGGACCCTTTAATGAAATTAAATTATTATTTACAAATTAATTCAATTAAAAGAAAAGGAAATTGTTTTTGAGATTTTGGTATTTATGATTTTAATGAGAATTAAATGAAATTAAAATGCTAATTAACCCTAATTCTACAACTTTTATTTATTAAGAAAAACCTATTAAAATTTAAACCTAAAATTAAATCTAATTATTTAATGACAATTTGATTTTATGAAAATAAATAATTAATTATTAATGAAAAGAAAAGAAAAAGGATAAAAATTGATACAAACCCTAAGTCTACAAATTTTAAGTTTATTAGAAAAAATATTAAGATTTAAACCTAAATTAAAAAACTAAAATCAATTAATGATGTTTATTTACAAAAAAATAATATTAAATAAAAATACTTATTTTTGTCCTTTTTCTGGTTTTATATTGTTTTTATGTTTTTTATGAAAATATTAAATTAGAGGAATTAATTAAAAAAAACAATAATTGAAATAAAATAAAGAAAAGAATGAAAATTCAAACCATGGGGGGTCTGTCCCCAAATTAGGAGGTTTTGTTAGCATTGCTGGCCCAAGGTTTTAAGGCCCCTTTTGAATTTCCTTGCCAGCGTGTGGAGGTGTTGACTGCAGCCCATGGTATTCACCGGATCTGGGCCTTCAGATCGTCTCTATTGGCCAAGTGGCAAGCTGGATTTGAGGGACGTATGGTGGAATTATGGGAGTAAGCTACACACAAACACAATTAGAAAAATAATATGGAATGGGAGGGGGACCTGGGATCGAACCCAGGTCCTGTAGATTACCATACACATGCCTGACCAACTGCTCCACTTGCGCGCTTTGATATTTATGTAACTAAAGAATAATATAATATGAAACAACAATTAGTGGGAAATTTAGCGCGAATTTTCAAACAACCCAATCACTGCTGGCCACATAATCATCTTCTTCATCGCTTTGTTTTTCCCTGAAAATAAAAGAAGGTTAGCGGGGGTTTTAAACCCCCCCAAAACATGCTTGTTTTCAAAATAGCGAATAGGCCATATGGCCTCATAAATTAGGCGCGAGGAGTGTTTTGTTTTCGTCCAAGCAAGTTGAGTTCATTCATGGCATTGGCATGTCCTAATTTTACAGCTTTTAGAAACGCCCAATTTGGAACTCAAAGAACCCTAGCCTGTATCAATGGTGGAATCGCGTATAGTACATGAAAACTCAATTAAATTATGTAGTTAGCTTCAGAATTAATCAAGGAACATAAATCAAACATCAAAAATTACTAAAGATGCATGAATCGTGATGCAAGAATGTAAAAAGTTTTCTGTACAGGACACCATCATTCTCACGTTTCTTGGTGTTAGGATGGATGGTTTTGATTTGAAAACCTTCCTTGAAGCCTCGGGAAGGTAATGGAACAAGTCTTTTTGCTTGAATCGACCTGTAACCTAGTTTTCAGTTTTCAACTTTTTGCAAAAAAACTCAAGTTTGGTTCTTTGTGTATGGCGCAGCTTGGAGGTCCTTGACATTAGGGTTTGCATGAGTACTTATATGTGAATGATTAGGGTAGGTTTTTTTGTCCAAGGAATCAAGGAATTGATGTATGGAAGATTTGATTTTCATGCATAATGTTTTCAATCTTTTTCACATGCTTTTGATGCCAATCATATCCAATCACCATGATTCTTTCTATATCTGATTATGCACGAAATATTGAGCCTATTCCATGCACAAAAAGATTTAAAACATTAGGTTTAGCATTTTTCACCTATTTAATTTAATTAAATGAATTATTAATAATTAAAAATCCAAATAAATAAATAAAAATGATAAAAAACTTCCCTTTGGGCCAAATAGTCGTGCACATGCCTTGGATGATGAATTGTGGAAGAAAAAGAGGCCCATTAGCATTTTTAAGACCTTTGAAGCAATGTTGACTTTTCAAAATATCCAAAAATTTCCCAACTTCCACAAGGCATAACTTGCTCAATTTTTAAGCTTTGCTCATGTTCTTGGACATTTTGGAAAGGTCTTTGAGTCCTCTAACCAATGTCTTTGATCCCATGTCATTGTGATTTACCAAACTCAAGTTATGGCCTTTGACTTAAAGTCCCTTTTTGTTGACTTTTGAAAATGACCTATAATGTTGAAATTGATAACTTTTTGTGAGAGCATTTCTTGGACTTGAAGTGTGAAGAGGAGTTGTAGGAAATGTCATTCTCTTCAAAATGAGCTTTGGATGGAATTTTTCTGATAATCCATGTGAAAGTTATGCCTTGGTCAATTTGCAGTTGACTTTTTCAACTGTCCAAATATGGAAACTTTTGCATCTTGAGACTTTTTGAGCCAAGCTTGTGGAATCATGATCAAGCATTGATCAAATGATGTTTGTGGCTTCAAAATGAGATGTTGACCAAAAATTTGAACTTTTGACTGTCAAATGACCATTTTGCCCCTATAGTTGACTGTAGTGCAATTAGGGTTTTTGACTGTGCAATTTTGTACTGTAAGTCTTGAAACTTGGCATGAGGATGCTTGACCATGTTTGTAGGCATGTGAGACTTGACTGGACCCTTGGAAACTTCATTTTCTTTTTCAGAACCAAAACCCTAGTTTTGACTGTTAGGAGGCCCTTAAACTGTGCAACCCTTGGGGAGATTTTGAAGCTTTGACCTTTGCAAGTTTTGAAGAATATGGGAGGGCAAATTTTGGGGTACAATACATAGCATTTTCAATAACCATTTCAAGGATCTCGAGGGTTCTTTGGATGCAGGGTCACGTTGAACCAGACGTCTACCAAGAGGCAAGAGGTTTTCTCCTCTAAATAAGTGCCATCAAAGATCAAGTGCAACAACTTGAATCAGGGGCTATGACCCACTTGACATGGTGAGCTTGATTCTCATGGAAAGACATCTACAGGTGCAAAGTTCTCCAATCAAAGATCGAAGTTCAACCTCTAACATTATCGTGTGTTTACCCCAAGAGATCCTTGAAAACATGCATCCACATATCATGCATTGCCTCATGACAGTTTTTCCTTTTCAGGTTTCCTTATTCTCCTACTGTTTATTTCAGTAGGAGATGGCTCTAGAGAGGACTGTCAAGGATATCCAAGACCAAAATGCTCAACTTCAGGAAATGTTCTTGAACCTATCCCAGGGGCAAGAAGAAGTGAAAGCTCTCCTCACAAGAGGCCTGGTCCAAGGGAATTCAAGCAATGCCAGGAGTGATCAGTTGGAAGAGCTTCAGTCTGAGTGACTGCAATGAGGATCCAAATGATGGGACAACTGGTGGGCCAGATGGCTCTCATCCAGGACTTGGCTCAAAGACAAGAAGAGCTCAGGGTTCTCGTTAACCAACTGCTTCGGGACAATCAACTGGGGAAAACATCTGAGGTTGAAGAGAAAGTCATCATTCAACCCCCTTTGAGACAAGAAGACAAAGGAAAAGCTCCTCTACTTGCTTCAGGGTCACAAGCCCATCAACAACCTCGTCAGCGTCAATGGGGTAATCAGCATAAGCAAAATACGTCGGGAAGACAGTTCACTGAGACTGACATACCGTCATCTCTAATACTAGAACGCTTATTGGAGGTCAATCTGACTGCTTTGAGGGATCCTAATCGGAAGCCCAATACCTCTGCTCCTAGCTATCATCCCGACGCATTTTGTGTGTACCACTCCTATAGTCCGGGACATGACACCGACGACTGTTGGGCCTTGAAGAACAAGATTCAAGACCTGATTGACATTGGAGTGCTGAGATTCATGCCCGATGGCGAGATGAAAATCTTTCGTTAAGGAGTTCTCCACCTGAATTGACAAGGCTCGAACTGAGAGACTTTTGTTCCATTCGAATTTTCAAGTTGTAATTTCTTTTGTTATTCAAACAATTTATCTATTAATGTCAAACTTTGTTTCATTAATGCATTGCATATGTTTGTCTTGAATTCATCCATTCGTTTTCACTACTCTTATGCTTTCCTTATGATATTTAACTCTTGATAAAAAGCTGCAAGCCTTTAGAGGGAGGATGACGAAACAATGCCATAATCTCATACAATATGCTTTTGAACAGACCTTGCTGATGATGTACAGGCATTTCTTTCAATTCCCAAACACTGGAGTTATAAGGAAGATAATCCCTAGCCAACCCCTTCGAGCCAAAGAAGTAGGAGTTTTCTGTTCTAAACAATCTGAAACCTTTGATTTAAACCTGGGGCAGGGTAGTCTCTCAGTTAATTCAAAAAAAATGCGCATTAAAGTCGCAAACTCTCAGCTCGTAATACAACGAACGACATCAAAAACAAAAAAAAGCATTCCCCTGGAATCAAAAGACAATGATGGTTCCTTATCTCATAGGCAGTCATTACCTCTCAAAAGAGAAAATCCCACTAAGCCAAAACCTATAAAGGAGGCTTAAGAAAGCTGGGGCATCCCGCTGACTGTAATCTCGAAAACAGGAACAGTCAGGCAAAAGTTAGGGATAACAAATCAAAAGAACGAGGTCATTACAAATCCTCAAACAACATGAAAAATGTTGCAAAAATGACTTCCTTCCCACAAAATTCAATTGGTGTGAACCATCACCAAAAGGTCGTTCCAAACTCGAATAGAGTTCGACGCACAATTAACTGAGTTTAGGATTGAAGAACATCACGAAGAACGGGTGGGTGCAAATATACTTTGAGCCTTTATCCTTTGTTTCTTAAACCGTGAACCAAGCCACGTTACAACCCTTCAAAAGTCCTAATTGAAGCATGGGTTAGTTCGAAAGCATATTGTTACAAAAGGTATCCTGACTCCTGTAAGGCTTTGCCCTAAATCTTGTGTTGAATTTGTCTTATAAAAAGTTTTATGCTAAAAAATGCATTTTTCAAAACTTCGAGACAAGCATAAACTTTGCATTATTTGAATATCGTTGTTTGCACATGGTTATTTGTTTGACAACGAAGAAATTCCTACAGCGAATGTTCGGAGGAACGAAAACTCTCTCAGTGAGTAAAATCACTTCAAGAAGGATGACACTTCCATTGACAAATCTCCTATCAACGAAGGGGCGTGACATGTCACTATCCAACACGCCTGGGGCAGTCCAGTCAAGGTTTCAACAGATCTTTCAAAGTTCAGTTAACCTGGGGCAGTCCAGTCAAGGTTTCAACAGATCTTTCAAAGTTCAGTTCACATGGGGTAGTCCAGTCAAGGTTTCAACAGATCTTTCAAAGTTCAGTTCACCTGGGGCAGTCCAGTCAAGATTTCAACAAAATCTTTCAAAGCTCAATTAACCTGGGGCAGTCCAGTCAAGATTTCAACAAATCTCTTAAAGTTTAGTTCACCTGGGGTAGTCCAGTCAAGATTTCAACAAATCTCTCAAAAGTTCAGTGAACTTGGGGCAACTCTCCTTCATCATCACTTGGGGCATTCAAATGTCAAAAGTGTTCAACAATTCCTTCATCACCTGTTGGAAGATACAGTTTCAGATACGCTCCAGACACGGTAGCCATTCTGTCACTCATTCAGATCCAGTTACAGTTTCAGATACACTCCAGACACGGAAGTCATTCTGCTACTCATACAGATCTCAACTCCAAGATACAGTTTCAGATACGCTCCAGACACGGTAGCCATTATGTCACTCATTCAGATCCTAGTTACAGTTCCAGATACACTCCAGACACGGAAGTCATTCTGCTACTCATACAGATCTCAACTCCAAGATACAGTTTCAGATACGCTCCAGACACGGTAGCCATTCTGTCACTCATTCAGATCCTAGTTACAGTTTCAGATACACTCCAGACACGAAAGTCATTCTGCTACTCATACAGATCTCAACTCCAAGATACAGTTTCAGATACGCTCCAGACACGGTAGCCATTCTGTCACTCATTCAGATCCAGTTACAGTTTCAGATACACTCCAGACACGGAAGTCATTCTGCTACACATACAGATCTCAACTCCAAGATACAGTTTCAGATACGCTCTAGACACGGTAGCCATTATGTCACTCATTCAGATCCTAGTTATAGTTTCAGATACACTCCAGACACGGAAGTCATTCTGCTACTCATACAGATCTCAACTCCAAGATACAGTTTCAGATACGCTCCAGACACGGTAGCCATTCTGTCACTCATTCACAATATCAGACTACCGCGAAGCCTGGATTACGACCAGATAGTGGTATCTCCTAAAAGCAAGCTATGAAGCCCGGATTCAACCGGATAATAGTTTAATCCCCAACTAGTTATTGGGAAGCCTGGACTACGACCAGATAGCAATACAAGTTTCTGGAAAGCCTGGAGATCGACCAGATAGCAGTTAACGGTTAACAGAATGAAGACTCTCATCCTTAAAACCTCAGAAGATTGGTATACTCCCAATTTCTGGCCCCCAAAAGAATGAAGATTCTCATTCTCAAAGTGGCGTATAACCCAAGTTCCAGATTAATACCTGTAGCAAGCCAGGAAAACTATCTGTGGACGACTGATTGTAGATTAATACCTGAAACTAGCCAGGAAAACTATCTACATGAAGAGATTGAAGATTAATACCTGTAACAAGCCAGGAAAAATATCTTTCTTTCTCAGGTCAGAGATTAATACCTGAAACCAGCCAGGACAACTATCTCGCCGACCAACCTTTTCAAGATCCCAGATCAATACCTGCAGCGATCAAAAGATTCTTGCAATCCCCAGCGGAGCTAAAACTTCCAACTATCAATCCCCAAGCAGAATGAAGACTCTCATTCTCAGTTCCTCACAGGATATTCAGACATTCCCAAGTGAGGATCTCCTCAAGACAGGAATACCCAGTAGATTGGCATACAACCCAAGCTCCTGATTCCCCAACGGTGGTCCCAGGACTTCTCATTTTCAATGATCAAAAGATTCTTGCAATCCCCTGCAGCAGTTAAGGATTCACCTTCCCCGACAGCAGTCAAGATTCTATTATCTCCAGCCATCCAGGATTCATCTATCCTCAGCAAGACAGCTCATCAGCTTACATGCGCATTCATTACATTCATATCATAAACATTGATATAACATATATTGCATCATACGTTTCATGCAACATAACTTTGTGTTTAGCTAACATTTTTTCCTTTTCAGGATAAGAATAAAAGGCTATCATTAACAATTTCAGATGCAGTTTTACACGGACTCATCATCAGGAAACCCTACACCGGTTCCTTCTCAATTTCAAGACTTCTGAAAACAGTTTACGGATTCTCCAAACACGGAGGTTAATCTATCGCTTGTTCAGACTCAACTTTTGAAAACAGTTTACGGATGCTTCCCAACATGGATGCTGCTCTATTTCTTATTCAACTTCAAGACTTCTGAAAACAGTTTATGGGTTCTCCAGACACGGATGTTAACCTATCGCTTGTTCAGATTCTTCAAGACTTCTGAAAACAGTTTAAGGATTCTCCAAACATGGATGTTAATCTATCGCTTGTTCAGATGCAACTTTTGAAAACAGTTTACGGACGCTTCCCAACATGGATGCTGCTCTATTGCTTATTCAACTTCAAGACTTCTGGAAACAGTTTACGGATTCTCCAGACACGGATGTTAATCTATCGCTTGTTCAGACTCAACTTTTGAAAACAGTTTACGGATTCTCCAGACACGGATGTTAATCTATCGCTTGTTCAGACTCAACTTTTGAAAACAGTTTACGGATGCTTCCAGATACGGATGTCAATCTATTGCTTATTCAGACCCCCAGTTCAGAGATGTTCCAAAACATGGACACCTTTCTGATACTCATTGCTTTCACCTACAACGTGCATTCCAGATGGCATCTTTAAGCCCATCCCCGACAAGATTCTGTCACCCGTCCAGATGGCATCTTTAAGCCCATCACCAAATGGCATCTCTAAGCCCATTCCCGCATCCGTTGTTTTGACGAGTGCAAATTTAAGGGCACTCTAGTGTCCAATCTCCTTTTACCTTCGATTCGCGAACGACAAACTTGCCAATCTAACTCTTCAGGTTCAAGAAGATTGAACAGGGGCAACTGTTGTACCCCAAAATTTGCCCTCTCTTTTCCACAAGAAATCACAGCTTCGGGCTTTTCCTGATTTTTCAGACTGGCTTAAGAATCGGTCAAACAGACTTTTCTCATCAGTCAGACAAAATTAGGGTTTCTATTGATTTTGAATCAGTTCAAGAAGATTGTTAGGGTTTGGTTGAGTTTGGCTCAGGGTTTGATCAGGCGGGCGCTTCTTTGACAATAAATCAAGAATTAGGGTTTGCACGCGCATTTTCAGAAGAATTTGAATCCACAGTGTATTAATTGGATGTTACACTGCTTTGACGCCTGCTCAAGATTTCAGTTTGTTTCTCAATAAACCTGAACCTCTGGTTTAGAAGCTGATGCTTCTAGTTGAAAATTTGCAGTGTTTGGTATAATCAGTAAAGGCATAAGCATATGGACGTTTGTTTGATTAACTGTGCATTGCTTATGTTTAATTGGGACGCCGGGTTTATTATTGATTGCAAGACTACAATGTTTATTAATTATTTATTTTATCTAAGTTAGAATAATTGGATCTACTTCCAGTTATTGTAATTCAAGAAAGCTTAAATAATTAAATAGACAGTTGAAATAAAGGAGATATCTGACAAAAAGACTTTTATTTATTTTTAATTATTGGTACAAGTGTTATTTAAATACAAGTAATTTTATTTACAAGTATTTATAATAATATTTACTACAAATGGTTAAAATAAAATAAAACGGTATCCTAATTTTCCTAAGTCTTCATCTTCTACTGATGCTCCCCATTGCTCAACTGACTTTTATCTGCAAAGACAAAAAAGAAAACAAGTCAACACAGATGAAATCAAAGGCAGACATTTAATCATAAAAAAGCTCATCATTAAAAGTGATTGGCCGGAATCAGTTTGTTCACCCTCTCTGCAAATCACAAGAGGACTCTTGGTTCACAAAGAGGGACAGGGAAATATGCTTGCAAATATATAAAATGCACAAAGCTACTGAATATGCCAAATACAAAGCTGCATAGTTCAAAATTCCAAACTAAGTCACAGGTAGCAAACTGAATATGCCAAAATAAGTTGCAAAGTTCAAATGGAACAAACAAGCAAAGCTGTCAACAAATTGCAAACTGCACATGGCAAACTAAGTCACCAAGAGATGTCAACCAAGTTATCAAAAGGCTGTCAAAGAGATATCAACAAGTACACAAAATGCAGAAAATCTGAAGAAAGAAGATATGTAGAGCAGAACCAACAATGCAAGCAATTTATTTCAATTGTCATCATTTCCCAGCCAAGCACTTTTTCAGAAAAGTAAAGTTTTAAGCAATATAAAAATGCTTTTTATCTGTGGAGAGAGAAAAGAGAGAGAGAAGGGGAAGGCTTACAGTTTTGCAGGCTTAGGCTTAAAAGATATAAAACAAAGAGTCATCAGAACAAGAAAAGGAGGCAGAATACACATAAAAAGAGAACACAGGCTCCCAAGCTGTAACTTCAAAAATCCTGCCTAAAACTACAAACTGTTACATAACACAAACAAAAAAGCTAGCCTCAAAACCACCAAGCTGGAAAAACTATTACAAAAGCAAGCTTGCAACCTCAAGCCAAGCCTGTAACCTGCTTCAAACATCAAGCCTTAAGCCTATACCAATACAAAAAACCATAAATGGCCACAAACCTGCATAATACATCAAGCCATACAAGCCTGAAGCCTAAACCTTAAGTTTTCAAAAGCCAGCATATCACAACAAAGCCTGTAAACATCAAGCCTAAAAGAAACCTGTATAAATCTCAAACACAAGCCTAGAACTTCAAGCCTGTAACCCAACCTGAGGCCTGCTAACCCATTTCAAACACAGAACCATAAACTCCAAAAGCCCTCAAATCAAAAAGCCTGTTTCAAAACTGTTTCAACCTGCTGAAGAAAACCAGGTACAAGCCTCAAAGCCTGTCCCAACCAAGCCAAAAAACAACTCAGAATAAAGCATTCAATCCCAAAACCCTCAGAGCAACCTCATCATAGGGCCAACAATAGCATAAACATTCTCAGAACTAGGTCCAACTCAGAATTAAAATCAAAAAAGAGAAGAAGAAGATCAATAGCCAACAATGCCTCAGAACCAAGGTTCATCATAGGCTACACAGAAGCAGAACAAAAGCCCTCAGAATAAGTTCTATCATAGGGTTAGAAATCAAATGTCAAAGGCAACACTGAAGCATCTCAGATTCAAACAACATCATCATTGAAACACAAATCAAGTATCTCAGAGCAAGCAATCAAAAGAAGAAGAGAGAACTATAGGCTAGCGTTTTCAGATTTTACAGCATCATCACTAAACGAGGGAATAAAGATACAAAAGTACCAGATTTCCAGCATGCACAGCATCATACTCCCTCCGCCTTCGGCCGCCTAAAGCGCCTCCAGTCCCACCTCGCTTCCTCTCAGAAACAAGAATAAAGGTATTGTCCTCTTCCTTTCTTCCAACACCATACAAACAAATGATAATATAAAGATCAGAATTTGTCAAAGATTAAAAACATGCAAACCTTGAAACCCTAAAGCATAAGACGGACAGAACTGAGAAATCATTACAACATCGCCTGGATACGAACATGGAGAGAGGGAAGATGGATGATGGCGTCTGGTAGCTGAGGTGAAGGGAGGAGGTCAGAATCCATGGTTCGAGCGAAGAAGAGACGAAGAAGACGGTGATAGAAATGGCGCCTATGTAAAACTATAACCCTAATCTGAGTAACAACAAAACAAACCCTTAGAAAAATGTCAAATGCGTGTTTGGGCATGTTCCCTCACCAAAAGCCAAGCCCATTTCAGAACTGGAGCCTACCCCCCCTTTTGCAAATCTGTGTGTTTTAGTCTTTGGGCCAAAAGCCTCCCTAAGGCCCATTCAAACCTTTTCTTATTTTCTACAAATCAACCTTTTTTATCCATAACCTAAATTAATATTTTTTGTTAAATAAAAATAACACATTTTTTATACAAAATTTTCTTAATTGTTTCTTTTTATTTTTATTACCTTTTAAAAAATATATATATAAACATTAATTTTCTTAAATTTAAACAATTTTCTTTTCTTTTTTTAAGACCTTTGTTTACATCATTAAAGAACAAAAATACATAAAATTAGGTTTTATTAAGTTAAGTGATTTTTCTCTTTAAAACCCTTTTGTATATAAAACATTAACAAAATATGCAAACAATAGATTTTTTTAAGTTAAAATTTTATTTTCATTAAAACTTTTGTTTATACATAATTAACAAAAACACAAAAATAATAAATAAATACTTAATATTGCATTAGGTTAACATTATTTCTCTCATTTGTAAATAATCACATACATTGCACAATACTTTTATTTCTCTTTGATTCTTATACATTGCTATATTTTACATTGAGAATACGATTCAATTTGGTTGTAAATATTATTTGGACACTACTATCCTGATAAGTCTCATCCCCATTTGTAAACATTTGTACCCCCACTCCCGGATACTTATTTGTAATAGCTTAGACTTTAAATTCCCGCAATTTATCGCTTTCTATATACTGTATAGTAATTAGGGTTTGTATGCGAAGATTCAAAATCAACCGCTAGATAACCTAATACAAGACAAATGCATGACAATCAATACACAATTCACACTTGCACCCCTAGGGTAATCCCGCTTGTTGCCTTCAAAAATGGGCCATGTTGCATGTTGAGTTTCTTTGGCAAAATAAAACAAATCAAATGATCATAGTCCCTCGATGACGCTTTCGAAGTTGCCTAAACAAAATGATCATAGTCCCTTCAAGCAAAATTGCCAAAGACACTAGGCACCATTGTATTCATGGTCTATACGATGACCCGCGCCCATCCCGTTAAACATCCTAACACAAGATTGTCCACCAAATACAATGGTGGAACAATATTGTTAAAAGGGTTAAAACATAGAAAAATCTTTGAGTAAATTTACGGGTAGGCACCTCTTAGTTACTTGATCAAACTTGCAAAACACACTTGCCTACTTCCAAAACACACTCCACAACACAATTTCAAAACAACTTTCAAAAACCTTGAAACATCTTTTCAAAAAGACAAACACCTTTTGTAAAACATTCGAGTAAAGAATTGTTACAAGGGTTGCCTAGACAAGGCATCTTTTTCAAAACATTTTCAAAACCACACACACAAAGCACCATTTCAAACAATCGAAAAGCAAAGGCAAGTGATCTAAGCAAGTAACTAAGAGCCCATGGATAACCATGGATAGAAAGGGTGCTAATACCTTCCCTTTCTATAATCTACTCCCCGAACCCAAGAAAACATCTCAAAGGTTTTTCCTGTGCTTTTTAACCTTTGCTTAGGATAAAATAAAAAGTCGGTGGCGACTCTTGCTAAACCGAAACATTTGCAAAAACAAACGCAAACCTCAAGTCAGTTCTCCCACCGTATCACATTTGGTTATGTAATTAATCCCCCTCCCCGAAGCCTTGTAATAGCTAGGTTTATTTTCTCGCATTTTTATTTCCTGCAAATATTTAACTTTCTAGATGTATGCTAATAGGATTGTATGGAAAGAATGTATGACAAAATTAAAATGGTTAGAAAACCCTAATGTGCAAAGATAATAAATTGAAAATAAATCACTCGCACATATTCACTCTTAGGGTATACCCTCACTTCGGTTGTCTTCAGTAAACGATCATTAAGCATAGGGTGTCTTAGTGGTTGCTCTCCCGTCTAAAAGATCAAATGTCCCATTCGAATGTTGCCTCGGAAATGTTGCCTCGAAAAAGATCTTAAGACTCTACATTTACTACTAAGGAGTCCTAAAATTGCTTTAGTGACCGTACGTCCCTTTCGAATTGACCCTTACAACTCCAACAATGGTGCTACCTATTTCTCAATAGTAGGATAGCGCTGTCTAAAGGAAACAAGAATAGAAACAATCTTTTTTCGAGTAGGTAGATTCTATTAGGTACTTGCTCAATCAAAAAATTTCACACTTACACTTTTCAAACAAATTTTAAAAACAACTTCGTCACACCCTTGAGGACTAATACAAGGGTTATCACAAAGTAAAACATTTTTCAAAACAAAGCACACACAAGCAACTTGAAAATGAGAAAGTACCTAAGAGACCATGGAAAATCATGGATAGAAAGGGTGCTAACACCTTCTCTTTCTATAATCTACCCCCCATACTCAAAACCTCGAAAAAAGATTTTTTCTGTACTTTTTTCCTTTTCGATTGGATGAAATAAAAGTCAGTGGCGACTCTTGCTTACTGCGACATTTTGAGAACAAAAAATGCAAAACGCAAACCAGTAAAAACAGTCGGTTCTGCCACCGTATCACAGAACTGGAGACTCTGCTGGGGAATGTATAAAGTGGGGTAAACCTTAGAATCTAGGTCATATTTAATTGCTTTCTCTTGATTGTCTTGTTTGCTTTATATTTATGGGAATTGTTTTGGTTATTTGATCCTACACCCGGATCTGGGGAACACCTTTTAGGTAAATAGCAATAGACTGTGAGGGAATTGTACAGCGTAGACCGATACGGTTGAAGCAGTAGCTACATTGGTGTGGCACTTTGGTCGGTACCGGTATCCCTTGTGGTGAAACGAGGAGAATACGGGGCCGCTGCGTGGTGTCGTGAAGCATCAACTGACCTTAGAACCTTTAATTGCCCAACTTGGCCATTAGAAAGTAGCGGGATAGCCGGCCTCGGTGTAGAGCTGAGAACTGGTTGATACTCGATGCTACACTCATTGTGATCATACTTTCGGAATATTTCAGCCGCAAGAAAAGATTGTGTGAGCTGAAACCATGACTGATAAAGGATGGTCAGTGATATTGAGATCCTCTAGAACCCGGTTACTTTTCTAGGACAGGTTTGAAACCAACTTAACTTCAAGAGGGTATTACCTTTGACCTCATACAAGCCTTAAACCTAAGGGTTTTATGTGATTTGACTGTGTTTGCAATACCTGTGTTTTCTATACTGGTGGTTTATCATGACATCATGCATCATAACATGGCATTCATGCTTCATTACACTAACCATTTCAAAGACCAGGGGAATTTATCTTTGTTCTGTTTTGCAGATCATGGCTTTCATGCATAGAAATACTATCTGAATCAGCTTTGTATAGATACCTTCCCAACTCAAAGAGCTAGTATCAAGAGTTTCTGAAACTTCTACTTTCATTAAGAGACACGATCAACTTCTCAGCCTGGTGACTTCAAACCTTGATGAACAGATGATGAGCGTACTTTTTCAGTTCTTCGATCCCAAGCATCACTGCTTCACCTTTCGAGATTATCAGTTGGTACCCACCTTGGAAGAATTCTCTCAGCTATTGGGCATACCCATTCTTGAACAGGTACCCTTCACAGGTATAGAAGATGTTCCTAAGCCAGAAGTCATTGCCTCAGCTTTGCATTTGAAACGGGCCGACATGGTATCCAATTGGGAAACTCGAAGCGGAGTCGAGGGTTTTCTAGCCAAATTTCTGATAGATAAAGCTCAACTATTTTTGGATGACTTGGATTTTCAGGCTTTTGAGGAGGTCTTGGCTCTTCTTATCTATGGTTTAGTTCTCTTCCCTAATTTGGACTCCTTCGTAGATGTAAATGCTATTAAGATTTTCCTTTCTCGCAACCCCGTGCCTACCTTGCTTGGAGATATTTTGCACGCTCTCCATACTCGTACCATAAAGAGAAGAGGGACTCTTATGTGCTGCATGTCGTTGCTGTCGAGGTGGTTTATTTCTCACCTCCCTAAGTCTGTACTGAAGAACGAAGAAGTTTTGGGTTGGTCGCACAGGATAATGTCACTCGCTCATACGGATATTCTTTGGTGTTCCCGAGCTATGGAAGACATTGCTATTATTGACCGTTGTGGGGAGTACCCTAATGTCCCATTACTTGGTATCAGAGGGGG
Source organism: Vicia faba (assembly GCA_948472305.1). Taxonomy (NCBI): domain Eukaryota; kingdom Viridiplantae; phylum Streptophyta; class Magnoliopsida; order Fabales; family Fabaceae; genus Vicia; species Vicia faba. The sequence continues at coordinate 99,210,224 of OX451735.1, read as the reverse complement.
TATAACTTACAATCCTTGTCTAGCTTTGTGACAATTTGGTCATGCTCGAAAGGATGGTCCCCATGAGTTACCTATTGAGGGCATTGTATTCAATTATGAGGATGATGTTAATGAGTATCGCTGGAGGTTCATACAAGCTTGGGGCATGGTAAACAGATCTGACCCCAAAGAGTTGGGACCAAAGACTTCCATTCCTATGGAGCCTTACCTCTAATGGGTACGAGCTCGGGCCCAGAAGCTTATGATGCCTTATGTGGCCGTATTACCAGTGATTGTGGAGCCCACTACTGAAGAAGGCATTCCTTACACAGTTCTTTATCCTTACATGCCCACTGATCTTGGGGAGTTACAGAGGTCTTGGATTCAGCTGAAGAATGAGCAGGATACTTACAGGGAACAGTTCCATGATCAGGAGAGGAAGGTTTTAAAGCTCACCAGGAAGCTCCAGGAAGAAAGAGTGCTCAATGATTATATCAGCACAAAGAGAAAGCGTCTATGGGACTTTTTATTTTTCTTTTCTAGTTTTAGATTTGTTTTATTTACTTATTTGTAATGCCTTAAAGGCATGTTGAACTTTCAAATTTAAGCTAATAAAGTTTTTGTTTATTTTGGTTTGCAAATTTAAATTTCCCGAAATCTTTGAAATCATTACATGCGCATCCCATTATCATACACATCATTACAGGTACCACTACAGGTTTCTCATCTTCTTCGTTGTTTATTTCAGCAGAAATGTCTTCCGATCAAGCCATCAAAGATCTTCAGGCACAGAACGCCCAGTTCCAACAGATGTTCATAACTCTGGCTAAGGAGCAGGAGGATCGGAAAGCCCTCATTCTGAAAGAGAAGAAGAAGAATAAGAAGAAGAAGGTTGTCGGTATTCTGAATATGGGCAGAAGGTTTGGAGAAAGGTTGAAGCAACAAACTGATCTGACCTCTTCATCCAAGGAAGGGGAGAACCAAGAAGGGGAAAAGGATCATATCCCTACAGTTTTGGGAAACGATATAGATTACAACAATGAGTAATATCCTCCTGCTGAGGATAGAAACAAATAGTTGGAGGATCGTCTGAGTGCCATGGAGGTTCAGAGGATACCTGGCCTGGATTTCAAAGAATTAGGATTGGTATCGGGAGTGATCATCCCCCTTAAGTTTAAAGCTCCAGTTTTTGCCAAGTATGATGGGGTGTCCTGCCCAAAACTCCATCTCCGTTCATATGTCAGGAAGATTCAACCCCACACCGCTGATAGAAATTTGTGGGTGCACTTCTTTCAAGATAGTTTGTCAGGGACTCAACTTGAATGGTTCTACCAGTTGGAGGGAGCCAGTGTCTGAAACTAGGAAGATCTTGTTGCTGCTTTCTATAAGCAGTATCAGTACAATGCCGACCTTCCTCCCACTCATACTCAACTCCAGAGTATGTCCATGGGTGCAGGTGATGGTTTTAAAGATTATGCACAGAAGTGGAGAGACTTGGATGGGAGAGTTCAACCCCCTTTGTCTGATAGGGAGTTGGTGGATATGTTCCTTGGTACGCTGTCTGGCCCATTTTTCAATCACTTAATCAAGCAGCTCGTTATCTGGTTTCACCGAGCTGATTTTAACTGGAGAAAGGGTAGAAGCGGGAATTCGGAGTGGTAAAATACATAAGGATGCCTCCTCGAGTTCCACTAAGAAGCCTTTCATTGGTAAGAAGGAAGCCAGTGCGGTCTATAGCTCGAGGAGCCAAAGCAGATCTGAACACCATCAAATGGTAAATGATGTAGTGATACCAAGACCCGTAGTTGCTCCACAACGCAACAATCAACAAAGGGTAAAAAGACCACAACGGAAGTTTACCCGCACCAACATGACTTTGGCTGAAGTTCTACCTCATTTATTAAAATCCAACTTGGCAACCTTGAGAGAGGCCCCCAAGAATCTAAACACTACCCCTCCTAGGTACAATCCCAACGTGCGGTGCTTCTACCATTCTGAGAGTCCTGGCCACGATACAAATGATTGTTGGGCTCTGAGAAACAAAGTACAAGACTTGCTCGAAGCCAAGGAGATAGAGTTTGATGCTCTAGAAAAGCCGAATGTTATAACTGCTCACATGCCCAAACATGGTCATGGAGTTAATGTTGTTGACACTGATTTGTTTGTGACCTCTGTTGAAGAAATTTCTACTCCTCTTATGACTGTTAAGAAAAATTTGCTGTTGGCCGGTTTATTTCCGGGTTATGGTGAAGGTTGCCACATGTGTTCGATTCTACCTTCTGGTTGCTGTTTGTTGAAGTCGCGTGTTCAGCGCCTGATGGATAATAAAGAAATTTTGTTCGAGAATACCGTGATCCCTGTTGTTCCCATTGAAGACGTCTCTATTATAACCATTTCCGCCAATCCTTCCAAGGTTTCCTTGAGAAGACCTGTTAGGATTACACCTGTCCAAAGAATTTCTCCGCTGATAATCACTGTTCCTGGTCCCATCCCGTACACCTCAGACAAGGCTGTCCCATGGCATTATGGTGCTGATGTGTACTATCATGGCATTAAGCAAGATCTGAAGAATGAAGAAGCTGATACTGATGTCAGTAATATTGTCGGGACTAGTAAGGTTACCCGAAGTGGAAGGGTTTTCTCTCCTGAGATTGCTCCGAAGATCATCAAGCCTACTGTTATTCCAATTATTGCTCCAACCAGCACTCCTGACATTTCTCCTGTTCCTACTCCAGTTATTACCCCTGCTGCTGAGCCATCTGGGACTCGGGGCAAGGAAATTATAGGTGAGCCTGCTCAGACGGAGGCACCTAAGAAAATCGTTCTGGAAGCCTCTAAAGAAGAAATAGAGGAAATACTGACAATCTTTAAGAAGAGCGACTACAATATGGTCGAGCAGCTGGGGCAGACCCCATCAAAGATATCCATGTTGTCTCTGTTGTTGTGTTAGGAAGCCCATGCGAAGGCTTTAATTGCATTTCTCAAGACTGCGCATGTGCCGCAGGAAACTTCAGCAGATCAGTTCAAAGATTGTATGGCCAGCCTGACTTCTGACAATGGGTTGGGTTTCTCAGATGTGGATCTGACACCGAAAGTAAGGAATCATAATTATGCTTTGCATGTCTCGATTGAGTGCAGGGGCACCACTATGGCTCATGTGCTGGTAGATATCGGGTCTTCGTTGAATGTTCTGCCGAAGAAAGAGTTGGACCGTTTGGATTGTGAGGGTTTGACTCTGAAGCCTAGTAACATTGTGGTAAGGGCTTTTGATGGATCGAAGAGAATGGTGCACGGGGAGGTGGACATCCCTATCAAAGTGGGTTCTCAGACTTTTGGGTCCACCTTCTACGTAATTGACATCAGGCTGTCGTATTCTTGCTTGCTGGGTCGTCCTTGGATCCATGAGGTTGGGGCAGTTACTTCCACACTCCATCAAATGCTGAAGTACCCGGTGAAGGGAAAGATTGTCATAGTGTGAGGTGAAGAAGAATATATGGTGAGTCACCTCAATTCCTTCCGCTACGTAGAGATGGACGGGGAATTCATAGAAACTCCTTGCCAGAATTTCGAAGAGGTCCCTCAGATCTTGGCATCAACTGAAGTTACTACCAACAAACCTCCATTGAAGATGGCTTATCTCAAGGATGCCAGGGCTGTGGTTGAAGAAGGTGGGTGTACCAATTGGGGTCAGCTCCCTGATTTCCCTCACAAAACTGACAAATTTGGTTTGGGATTTATTACAGGGGCTCAAATGGCTGTTAGGCGCGCTCGGGCTGGAAGATCTCCTCTACACATCAGCAATCGAGGAATTAATGCAATTGAAGACAGTGAAGAGGATTCAGACATTGACAGCTGGATCTACCCAACAACCAACGGTGGATCGAATAAATGGATGGCTAGGGACTTCATACTTGTTTCTTTTATTCCGCAGTAATTGACTCATTTGTTTTAAGATTTGTAATAAACAATTTGAAACTTTACGGCCTGGTGCCTTGCCCGAGGCACCTTGGCTTTGCTTGTGAGGGCTATTATTTGTCATTTCATATATCATTAATAAAGCATTGGACGTTTCTTGCATACAAATTTTGCGCTCCTTGTTTTTCTTTTATGTCTCTCACTTTATCAAAAGAGTTATTCTCTTACACATACTCATGTATCATACTGCAGATCCATATCCACTCTGGACCCCATTGATAATAGCTCTGCTACTGCCAGTTATGACTTCAAAAATCCGATCAACCAAGCTGAGGACGAAGGTGAGGAAGATTGTGAGGTGCCTGGAGAACTTGCTAGACTATTACAGCAGGAAGAAAGGGCCATACAGCCTCATGAAGAGCCATTTGAGTCAGTGAATTTAGGTACAGAGGAAGACAGGAAATAGGTTAAAATAGGTGCGAATTTGGAGCCTAGTGTCAAACAACGGTTAATACAGATGCTACACGACTATGTTGAGATCTTCGCCTGGTCCTATGAAGACATGCCTGGTTTGGACACTGATATTGTGGTACATCGACTGCCGACTAAAGAAGATTGCCCTCCGGTAAAGCAGAAGGTCCGCCGTATGCGCCCTGAAATGTCAGAGAAAATCAAGGCAGAGGTCATGAAACAGTTCGATGCAGGATTCTTAGCTGTCACTTCTTATCCGCAGTGGGTTGTCAACGTTGTTCCGGTACCTAAGAAGGACGGTAAGGTACGGATGTGTGTGGACTACAGAGATCTGAACAGGGCAAGCCCCAAGGATGACTTCCCACTTCCTCACATTGATGTTCTAGTCGACAACACCGCACAACACAAGATCTTCTCCTTCATGGATGGTTTTTCTGGCTTCAACCAGATCAAGATGGCTCCTGAGGACATGGAGAAGACAACCTTCGTTACACAGTGGGGCACCTTCTGTTACAAGGTAATGCCTTTTGGGTTGAAGAATGTTGGGGAAACTTATCAGCGTACCATGGTCGCTTTGTTCCATGATATGATTCACCACGAAATCGAGGTTTATGTCGATGGCGTGATAGCCAGGTCCCAGACTGAGGAAGAGCACCTTGATCATCTCCATAAACTGTTTGACAGGTTAAAGACGTACAAGCTGAGGTTGAATCCGAACAAGCGTACCTTCGGGGTAAGGTCTGGTAAGCTCCTGGGTTTTGTTGTCAGTGATAAGGGTATTCAGGTGGACCCTGCAAAAGTAAAAGCCATACAAGAGATGTCGGTCCCCCACACAGAGAAGGAAGTTAGAGGTTTCTTGGGACGTCTGAATTACATTGCCAGATTCATTTCACATCTGACTGCTACTTGTGAGCCAATCTTCAAGCTGCTGAAGAAAGATCAAGTGGTAAAGTGGAATGATGAATGCCAGACTACTTTTGAAAGAATCAAAGAATACCTTCAAGAACCACCAATTTTGATGCCTCCAGTTGAAGGAAGATCTTTGATTTTATACTTGACATTGCTAGACAATTCAATGGGGTGTGTGTTGGGGCAGCATGATGAGTCTGGTCAAAAAGAGCACGCCATTTATTACCTTAGCAAAAAGTTTACCCACTGTGAAACCTGATACTTATTGCTCGAGAAAACTTGTTGCGCTTTGGCATGGGCTGCTCGCCGACTGAGACGGTATATGCTGACTCACACTACCTTGTTGATATCAAAGATGGATCTGATCAAGTATATTTTCGAGAAGCCCGCTCTCTCTGGAAGGATAGCAAGATGGAAGATGATCTTAACCGAGTACGACATCTAATACACAACCCAAAAAGCAATCAAGTGGAGTGTATTGGCAGATCATTTGGCGCATCATGCCGTGGATGACTATCAGTCCATGAATTTCGAGTTCTCGGATGAGAATATCATGTTGGTAACCGACTACGAAGAAACTGGACCGGATAAAGGACCCGAGGAGGGATCCCGATGGTCTATGTATTTTGATTGAGCCTCGAACGCATTAGATAATGGCATTGGCGTTGTAATTATATCTCTCGAGGGCTGTCATACTCCATTCACCGCCCGATTATGTTTTAACTGCACCAACAATATGGCGGAGTATGAAGCGTGTATCATGGGTATTCGAGCTTCTATTGACCTGAGGATTAAGTTCTTGAGTGTATTCGGAGATTCCGCTCTGGTAATAAGTCAGATCAAAGGCGAGTGGGATATGAAGAACCCGAATCTTATTCCTTACAAAGAGTATGTACTGACATTGCTCCCACACTTTGAGGAGGTGGCCTTTGAACATTTCCCAAGAGAGGAGAACCAGTTGGCGGACGCGCTAGCTACCATGTCTTCTATGTTCAAAGTCAGGTGGGACAATGAAGCTCCCCAGATTACCATTGAGAGGTTGGATGAACCCACACACTGTTGTGAGATCGATATCGAAGAAGTGGCAGACAAACCCTGGTTTCACGAGGTAAAGAGGTATCTTGAGGCTCAAGAATACCCCGAGGGGGCGTCTGTTAATGATAAGAAGTTTCTGAGAAGATTCGCTGCGAAGTTCTTCATTAGTAATGGAATCTTCTATAAGCGTAACCATGATTCAACCTTACTGCAGTGTGTAGACAAGAGCGAGGCCGAAAGGATCATGGCAGAGTTACGTGAAGGTACCTTCGGAAATCATTCTAGTGGACACACCATGGCAAAGAAAATCCTACGAGAAGGATATTATTGGTCCACTATGGAAGCCGATTGTTATCAGCACTCTCGAACCTGTCATAAGTGCCAAGTCTATGCTGATAAGGTGCATGTGCCTCCAGTCCCTCTGAATGTCTTGACAGCTCCTTGGCCCTTTGCGATGTGGGTATCGAAATAATTGGCGAGATCAGACCTACTGCGTCTAACGAGCATTGTTTCATTCTGGTAGCCATTGATTACTTTACAAAGTGGGTTAAGGCAGCTTCCTTTGCTACAGTAACCAAGAATGTCGTGGCGCGGTTCATCTGACACAATCTGATCTGTTGATATGGGGTCCCAGAGAGAATTATTACTAATAATGGTACAAATCTCAATAACACAATGATCACCGAGCTCTGCAAACAGTTCAAGATTCAACATCATAACTCTTCTCCCTACCGACCGAAGATGAATGGGGCTGTTGAAGCGGCTAACAAGAACATCAAAAAGATTGTACAGGAGATGACGGTGACATACAAAGACTGACACGAGATATTACCATTCGCTCTTCATGGGTACCGTACCTCAGCACAGACATTGACAGGGGAAACACCCTACTCTTTGGTGTATGGCATGGAGGCAGTCCTACCCATCTAAGTCCAGATACCCTCTCTCAGGATTATGAAGGATGCGGGTTTGAACGAAGACGACTGGATCCAAACCTGACTTGACCAGCTGAATATAACCGATGAAAAGAGACTTACTGCTATCTGTCATGGTCAGACGTATCAAAAGCGAATGATCAAAGTTTTTAACAAGAAAATCAGACGTCAGGAATATCAAGTCGGGGATCTAGTGATCAAACGCATCATACTACCGCAAGGAGATCCCAGGGGAAAATTGACCCCCACATACGAAGGGCCATTTGTGGTTAAGAACATTTTCTCGGGAGGAGCTATGATTCTAACCACCATGGATGGTGACGACCTTCCTCACCCCGTCAATGCAGACATAGTGAAAAGATACTACGCATAATCAAAGACCTGCTAGGTTGACTGGCCTAGGAAAAAATAAGGGCTTCCCGGCGAACCAAAAGGGTTCGGGCAAAAGTAAGGGATGAAAATGAAAAAAACTGTACACTCGGTAAGTCAAAAACCTAAAAAGGCGACTTGGGCAAAAAAGGGTATCCCGGTGGACTGAAAACCCGAAAGGGCGGTCCAGGTAAAAGTTAGGGATTGAAGCGTAACACTATGTCTCATTGGATCATCTCTCAACCAGACTTCGGTATCAATTATCAAGCTCGGACAGCGCCAATCAATCTGATCCACCTTCGACCAAGCAGCAAAGTGATGAGACGCTTGAAGATATAAAGGAAATAGCAGAGTTGGAACCCAATGGGGTTGTTTTACATAGTTGTTTTTATTTCTTTTACACAAATGTTAATTTCTTTCAGCGGCGTTCTCTTACTAGGACGTCAGCCTCTTTGTAGAAAAACGCCTATTACAGGCCAACTTCAAAAATCAATACAATTCATTTTCACAAGAAATTTCAATTTGTTTTTCTTTTTTTGTTTTGTTTTGAAAGAACGTCCAATGATTCATTTTTAATATATGCATTTGAAAATAATGGTTGTTCATAAATATTTACACAAGAAAAAAGGACGATTACTCGTAATGCTGAAAACAGAAAAAACAAGAAGTGCCCAAACCTTACAATTACTCTGCCCATCAGGTACCAGGATAAAGCCAGTTTGAGAACATGAGCAGTGGAACATACACTCCCCACTGAGTAAAAAAAAGTATCCAAAGACAGTGATGTTAGCTTTCCCGAACAGGACATAACTCTCCCCAGCTGAGGTTCATAGTCACGAGTGAGTCAGTAAATTTGTCCCCAAGCAGAGTTTATTTCTCTCACAAGCAGAAATTCAATTTCCAACAGAATTCATTATCACCAGCAACAGAAATTCATCCCCTGCTGAGTTTATTTCTCCAAATCAGCAGATCTATCAATAGAATATCTCCCCTCTGACAGATTTATTTCCCGCAGAGTTATCCTCATACAGGGTCTCTTCCGGCAGAATATTCACCAGCCGGATGGATGTGAATCCCCAACTAGTCATCTTTGTGAACCATCCCCAACAGAACTAGAGGAGCTATGTTTTTTTACAGCATTCAAGAATACCATTTCTCATACTCTCCAAACAGCAGTCAAGGATTTATTTTCCCGAACTCAGATTATTACGTCAGCATTTCATGTTCATACATCATGACATGTGCATACATTACATATAACATAATCTCAGTTATTTCGAGAACCTCATCACAATGCATCTCATGCATCACACATAACTAACCTTGTATTCCTTTCAGGAAAGACAGTTATTATCAACAATTTCTAGCAGGTCCATGATCAACACTCGAAGCTAAACAGAGTAATCATCGGTGCGACAAATGCAACCTTATCCAGGTTCCTTCTCACAGCCCTACTATCCCGGCTTTCATATCAAAGTAACCATACTATCCAAGTTCCTACTCAAGCCCTACTATCCAGGCTTTCATGTCGAAGTAACCCTACTATCCAGGTTCCTTCTCACAGCCCTATTATCTAGGCTTTCATGTCGAAGTAACCCTACTATCCAGGTTCCTTCTCACAACCCTACTATCCAAGCTTTCATGTCGAAGTTACCCTACTATCCAGGTTCCTTCTCACAGCCCTACTATCCAGGCTTTCATCTCGAAGTAACCCTACCATCCAGGTTCTTTCTCACAACCCTACTATCCAGGGTTTCATGTTGAAGTTACCCTGCTATCCAGGTTCCTTCTTACAGCCCTACTATCCAGGCTTTCATGTCGAAGTTACCCTACTATCCAGGTTCCTTCTCACAGCCCTACTATCCAGGCTTTCATGTCGAAGTTACCCTACTATCCAGGTTCCTTCTCACAGCCCTATTATCTAGGCTTTCATCTCGAAGTAACCCTACCATCCAGGTTCCTTCTCACAACCCTACTATCCAGGCTTTCATGTCGAAGTTACCCTACTATCCAGGTTCCTTCTCACAGCCCTACTATCCAGGCTTTCATGTCGAAGTTACCCTACTATCTAGGTTCCATCTTACAGCCCTATCATCCAGGCTTTCATATCGAAGTAACGCTACTACCCAGGTTCCTTCTCACATTCCTATTATCCCGTCTTTCATATCAAAGTAACCCTACTATTCAGGTTCCTTCTCACAACCCTATTGTCCAGGCTTTCATATCGAAGTAACCCTACTATCCAGGTTCCTTCTCACAACCCTATTGTCCAGGCTTTCATATCGAAGTAACCCTATTATCCAGGTTCCTTCTCACATCCCTACTATCCAGGCTTTCATATCGAAGTAACCCTACTATCCAGGTTCCTTCTCACAACCCTACTATCCCGGCTTTCATATCGAAGTAACCCTACTATCCAGGTTCCTTCTCATAGCCCTATTGTCCAGGCTTTCATATCGAAGTAACCCTACTATCCAGGTTCCTTTTCACAGCCCTACTATCCCGGCTTTCATATCGAAGTAACCCTACCATCCAGGTTCCTTCTCACAGCCCTACCATTCAGGCTTTCATATCTAAGTAACCCTACTACCCAGGTTCCTTCTCACAGCCCTACTATCCCGGCTTTCATATCGAAGTAATCCTACTATCCAGGTTCCTTCTCACAGCCCTATTGTCCAGGCTTTCATATCGAAGTAACCCTACTATCCAGGTTCCTTCTCACAACCCTATTGTCCAGGCTTTCATATCGAAGTAACCCTACTATCCAGGTTCCTTCTTGCAATCATATTGTCGAGGCTTTCATATCGAAGTAACCCTGCTATCCAGGTTCCTTCTCACATCCCTACTATCCAGGCTTTCATATTGAAGTAACCCTATTATCCAGGTTCCTTCTCACAACCCTACTATCCCGGCTTTCATATCGAAGTAACCCTACTATCCAGGTTCCTTCTCACTGCCCTACTGTCCAGGCTTTCATATCGAAGTAACCCTACTATCCAGGTTCCTTCTCATATCCCTTCTATCCCAGCTTTCATATCGAAGTAACCCTACCATCCAGGTTCCTTCTCACAACCCTACTATCCAGGATTTCATATCGAAGTAACCCTACTATCCAGGTTCCTTCTCATAACCGTACTATCCGGGTTCTTCCTCTCTTATCCCGAGACAGCATTCCACAACACTATAAGACTGGGACCCGATCAAACACGATTGGTTTCACATCTCTCCAGTAAGTCGCGGTGCAACATATACCCCCACCAGATACGCAGTTCACTTCCGTTTCCCCAAGCCGGAGTTATTCCCCAATAGAGTAACGGACAACTGAAGCTCCTAAAACTCTATTTCTCCAAAGACAGAGACCAGCATTTCCCAGCGAAGTCCTCCTCAACAACAGGTATACGGGTTCTCGCAAAGGAATATCTTATGCGATCGACACCTCTTCGGATGGCATCTTTAAGCCCATCCCCGACGATTCTCCGTTGCATCCAGGATGGCATCTTTAATCCCATCTCCGTCAATCTTCCATCATCGACCTCCAAATGGAATCTGTAAGCCCATTCTCGATATCACAAATCAAGTTCCACTTCATGCGAGTGCAAATTTTTGGGCACTCTAGTGTTCAATCATCTTCCACCTTCAGATCACGAAAGGCAGACGAGCCAATCTACATCTTCAGGTTTAAGAAGATTGAATAGGGGCAACTGTTGTACCCCAAAATTTTCCCTCTCATTTTACTCAGCAAACGGCAAGTGAGGTCCCCAAATTGCTCAAGGAAGTTCAAGAGTTGACCAGACAAACTCTCTCCTAAGACATTATGCCTCAAATTAGGGTTTCCATCTTCATCAAGATGTGTGAACCACAAAGGACTCAAATTCTCACCATTGTCCTAATATTTTCTCAAGATCATCCATGTCAAGTTTCAAGCCTTGCAGAAGAAGTTTGCTTAGTCAATTGCTCAAATGCTTGAAAATCAACTATACTAGGTCAAAAGTCAAATGTGGCCCACATACAGTCAAACTTCAAGATTTTTGGTCAATATCCTCATTTTGAAGTATTATTAATCATTTTATCAAGGTTTGATCATGATTCCTCAAGGATTGCTCACAATTCATCAAAACCCAAAAGTTGCTAAATTAGGGTTTTATAGGAAAAGACAACTCAACTTTGACCAAGCATAACTTTCTCATACTTTATCAGAAATGACCCATCCAAAGCTCATTTTTAAGAGCATGCAATTCCCTACAATTCATATTCAGCTCCCAAGTCCATAATATGCACTCACAAAAGGATATGAATTTTGACATTATAGGTGAAAAGACAACAAAAACACCTTTTGGGTCAGAGCTTCATACATGAACATGGAAGACTCAATTTAGATGAGACCAAAAGGGTTGTTTATAGGACATCCTAAGCTTTCTAAAAAGTCCAAGAACACCTATCTAGGGTCAAAATTGAGAGAGTTATGCATTGGCCAAGTTGACCATTTTTGCAAAATTGCCAAAAGTCAAATGTGCTCAAATTTGCATTTTTGCTAAATGGGCCCAACTTTTTATGCTTGCACCTCAATTATAATGTGGTCCACGACTCAAATATTCACTCACCCATTATGTGCCTCATTTTTCAATTTATTTTAATTTTTCATTAATTAAAAAGTGAATTAAATCAAATAAATGATGAAAATTAATAAATATATGATTTGATTTGTTTTTTTTTACAGTTTGGAAATCAAGATATGCTGAGTAAACAAGAGCAAATCGAATCAAGGGAAATTGGTATAAGAAAGGCATGGTTTAGCTCAAAATAACAAGATATCATATGGCTTAAAAATCAAATATTCCATTCATGAATTCTCAAGATTGGATCAAAGTTTGTTAACCTAATTCACTCTAGGTTATATAATGAAGAATTCCAGATCAAAAAACAAGGGTTAGAGTCATGAAAAAACCAGAACAAAACTTCAAAATTTCCAAAGAAAGTGTGAGACGAATCTTCTTCCACATGCCATCTCAAGCCATCCTAGCTATACTAATCCATTGCTGGATGTCCCAGGAAGCTATCCCAATCATTTGCAGGGCCTGAAACACCCAGAAATGCGAGCCACACTTCACACGGTTTGGCATATTTTTTCAATTCGATTATCACGATTCTTGCATGATTAGCACTTTTGATTGTTATATTTGTGTTTGTCATCATGTTTGCAAGCTAACCATGCCATTTAATTGCATTTTTGATGCCTGTATAGGATGTTGCCATTGCTAGGGTTTCTGAGTTATTTTTAGGGTCTTTTTGTACAGGCAAAATTAGGAATTGAATCAAGTACTATGATGCTCGTGAGGATGAGACGAGTTGATTGGTACCATTACATTTCATTTATCTTGTTGGTATGCAACTTTTGAAATATGCAGGGTTATACCTACAGTGAACGTCTGTAGGTAAAAGTCTTTTTTCTAAAACGACGGAATCAGTGAAGAAGATGATGGCGTGGCACCGTGTGACTGGTCTGTTTGAAAGTTCGCGCGTTTGTGGCTGGTAGAGTATTTGACTTGGCTTTTGGTTTTGTTTGTTTATTATACTTACAAGTTAACACGCTAGCGTAGATGGTTGGAGGGAATTCCTTTGATGCACACATCTTGGGTTCGATCCCAGGCGTGTGCATTTTATTACACCCTCAGCACCTGGCTACTAGATGCCTAACTACCAAGATCCAACGCCTACCATGAGAGGATCATGGTACACCTCAAAGTCAACAACGCACCAGATCAGGCGTGGTCAACCAGGCTTGGGAGCATTATGGGCCAAAGATTTCAGTTCAACACCCCCAGATTTGCTAATACTATCAGGCCCAATTCTCAATTTCTCTTGATTTTTATTTTCTATTTTAATTTGTTTAATCATTTTATTATTTTTTAATCAGTTTTAATTAAATCATAAAAAATTAAAAAAAGGTCATAAGAAATTAGATTTAGTTGTTTTCTTATTAAATTTAATTTTTGTTAATTAATTAGATTAATATTTAAATTAGGGTAACTTTAATTTGTTTTTTTATAATTAAAATTAAATTAGAAAATTAGGTTAACTCTTGATTTAATTTTTCTCCTTTTTCTCAAATAAAACAAAAAATACAAAAATAGGTTGTTTAGAATTAATTAATTTATTTTCAAAAATTAACATTAATTAGAACTTAGGATTATCTTTTAATTTAATTATTCATTATTTTCTCAAACAACAAAAACATGACAAGAAAAAAGCATTTTTCTTTAATCAATCACAAGTAGGATTAGTCAAAGGGTCGAAACCCTAATCGCCTCGCATTTAATTCGACGCGCGCTTGTTGATTAATTTTCCATTATTTTGTAACTGTTCAGGGTTTGTAATAGTTAACTTAGGGTTTTTATTTACTGTTTAAATCCCTGATTTTTTGGTTATGTAATTAATCCCCCTCCCCGAAGCCTTGTATTAGCTAGGTTTATTTTCTCTCATTTTTATTTCCTGCAAATATTTAACTGTCTGGATGTATACTAATAGGATTGTATGGCAAGAATGTATGACAAAATTAAAATGGTTAGAAAACCCTAATGTGCAAAGATAATAAATTGAAAATAAATCACTCGCACATATTCACTCTTAGGGTATACCCTCACTTCGGTTGCCTTCGGTAAACGATCATTAAGCATAGGGTGTCTTAGTGGTTGCCCTCCTGTCTAAAAGATCAAATGTCCCATTCGAATGTTGCCTCGGAAACGTTGCCTCGAAAAAGATCTTAAGACTCTAGGGTTACTACTAAGGTGTCCTAAAATTGCTTTAGTGATCGTACGTCCCTTTCGAATTGACCCTTACAACTCCAACGAAGGTGCTACCTATTTCTCAATAGTAGGATAGTGCTATCTAAAGGAAACAAGAATAGGAACGATCTTTTTTCGAGTAGGTAGATGCTAGTAGGTACTTGCTCAATCTAAACTTTTCACACTTACACTTTTCAAACAAATTTTCAAAACAAATTCGTCACACCCTTGAGGACTGATACAAGGGTTATCACGAAGTAAAACATTTTTCAAAACAAAGCACACACAAGCAATTTAAAAATGAGCAAGTACCTAAGAGCCCATGGAAAACCATGGATAAAAAGGGTGCTAACACCTTCTCTTTCTATAATCTACCCCCCGTACTCAAAACCTCGAAAAAGGATTTTTTTTTTGTACTTTTTTCCTTTCCGATTGGATGAAATAAAAGTCGGTGGCGACTCTTGCTTACCGTGACATTTTGCGAACAAAAAACGCAAAATGCAAACCAGTAAAAAATAGTCGGTTCTGCCACCGTATCACACAACCGATATTTTTTCTAGATGGCATCTTTAAGCCCATCTTTGACGATTCTCCATCACCTTCCAAATGGCATATGTAAACCCATTCTCGATATTATCGATCGACATTCACTTCATGCGAGTGCAAATTTCTGGGCACTCTAGTGTTCAATTATCTTCCACCCTCATATCACGAAAGGCAGACAATCCAATCTACATCCTCAAGTATAAGAAGATTGAAAAGGGGCATCTGTTGTACCCCAAAATTTTCTCTCCCACTTTCACACAATATATACTCCTACAGGCCCTCAATTGCTCAAGTTGACTAAGGATTGACTAGACAAATCCTCCTCTTAAGACAATGAGCCCCAAACTAGGGTTTCACTCCTCATCAAGATGTTTGAGTTCAAAGGGTCCTAAATGATTTTCATTGCCCTAATACGTCCTCAATATCATCCATGCCAAGTTTCATGCCTTGCACAAGAAGTTTGCTCAGTCAATTGCTCAAATGCTTGAAAATCAACTATATTAGGTCAAAAGTCAATTGTGGCCCACATACAGTCAAACTTCAAGATTTTTGGTCAACATCAACATTTTGAAGTGATATCCATCATTTGATCAAGGGTTGATCATGATTCCTCAAGGAATGCTCCTAATTCATCAAAACTCAAAAGTTGCTAAATTAGTGTTTCTATAGGAAAAGTCAACCAAACTTTGACCAGGCATAACTTTCTCATACTTTATAAGAAATTTCTCATCCAAGGCTCATTTTGAAGAGAATCCACTTCCCTAAAATTCATCTTCATCCCTCAAGTTCAAGAAATGAACTCATGAAAAGATATAAATTCAGACATTATAGGTCCTTTTCAAAAGTCAACAAAAACACCTTTAGGGTCAAAGCTTCTTACATGAACATGGAAGATACAATTGAGATGAAATAAAATAGGTTGCTTAGGGGACATCCTAGGCTTTCTAAAAAGGCAAAGAACACCCTCTTAGGGTTAAAATTGAGAGATATATGCATTGTCAAAGTTGGCCATTTTTGGAAATTTGTACAAAGACAACAATGCCCAAAATTGCATTTTTTTCCACATGGGCCCATCTTTTCATGATTGAATCTCAGTCCTAGCATGGTCCACGACCTATGGGACCCTCCATGCCTTATTCACTTATTTATTTAATTTATTTTGAATTTATTTATTTAAAATTCAAATTAAATCAAATTAAATCAAAAATAAATCAAATCAATGGAATGAGATTTGTTTTGCATTGAATTATAGATCATGCAAGTTGTCTATGGCCCAAAACAAATCGTGCAAGCTCCAAAACAAGAGGAAATCTCCAAATTTGGAAAGATTGGAATCAAAATTCATGACTATCATATCTTGGATTTTTTTCTAATTATATTTCCCTAATATGATTCAGTACATATACACAAGTATTGTCAACCCTAGAGGAGAGGATTTCATGTGCAGCCTCCCTCCCTAAGAGAAAGAACAAAGTATCAATTTTTGTCAAAAAAGTCCAGATCGGATTCCTTTTCACATGCCATTTCAAGCCATTCCAAGGATCAAATCACATCCTTGGGCATCCTCTGAAGCGATTGCAAGCATTATAAAAGCCTGAAGCATCAAGAATCAAGCGTAAGAACAGTCACGGTTTGCACATCCTCTCAATTTCGATTTCTTTGATTCTGGCATCATAAACATATTTTGATTATATATCTATGCTTGTTATCATGTTTGCGACGTGCTGGAATACTTTGATTGGAGTTTGAGTGCAGGTACAAGCATCTACCATGGCTAGGGTTCCGGAGCTCCAATTTGGGGAACCCTAGTTAGAGGCAAAATTAGGCCAAATTAAGGGTGCCATCATGTTCATGGATTAGTTTCAAGTGGAACCATGCCCTTTGTTAGGATTTATGTTTCCTGTATTGCATTTTTTATTTTTACAGGTTTGTAGCCACGCACAAAAAACCGTCACTATAGCCTATAGTGATTAATCCGTCTGTAGGTAAAAGCCTAGCTTCTAAAACAACAGTTATGGGAAGAAGACAAGAGGTGGCAGCATACCACTGGCCCGTTTAAATTTAACACGTTTTCCTGGGCATACTACTTTATTTACATTATATTTTATTTGTTTATCATATTAACAAACAAGTGCTCCAGCGTATATGGCAAAGGACAAGGCATTTGAGAGGGAGGACCTGGGTTCGATCCCAGGTCTCAATATTTTCCTATTTTCTAAGTTATTTATTGCATATTCCATGTGCCTCACTATCCAGTGTCCACCATGCGCCCACAGATCCAGCCCTTAGATCATCACGTGGCCCAGATCCAAGCGTCTAGCAAAACAGCGTATGGTAGACCCTCCAAGGGTAATCCCCACTGGATCAAATGCCAACCTTGAGCCAGTTATTCCGGGTCTAGAGAATTTCAGCCATACACCCCCAGAATTACTTCTCATGCCAGGCCCATTTTATTTCTTTTTAATTGATTTATTTAATTTTTGGTTTTAATCATTTTACAAAATCATTCTTTTTTTTAATTAAATCAAAAAAATCACAAAAACATTAGAATTAGGTTTTTTCCATAAAATATTTAATTTCATTAATTAATTAGGATAATTAGGATAATTGAAATTCCTTTTTGTCATAATTAAAATTAATTAGAAACTAGGTTAATTTGCAAAATTAATTACTTTCTCCAAAAAAAATCTAAATTTTTTTTCTTTATTCACTAAATTAAATATCTTTGAATTTAATTGTCAATTCCCCATATTTAATTTTGTCGCGCGCATTTATTTATTCATTTTTCCAATTAATGTAATTGCTCCGAGTTTGTAATAGCTTTTAACTTAGGTTTATTACTGCTTTTGTTTACTGTTTTCCCCAAAGTTTTTGATTATATAATCGCCCTCCCCAAAGCCTTGTAATAGCTAGGTTTAAATTTCTCGCACTTTTCCTTTTCGTCATTATAAACTGTTAGATGATTGATAATAGGATTGTATGCAAAAGATCATAATTTAAAACAGTAGAAACCCTAAATGTGCAAAGATAATAACTGAAAAACAAAAACTTGCACATGCTCACTCATAGGGTTATTCCCCACTTCGGTTTCCTTCGGTAAATGGTCATGAAGTATAAGGAGTTTTAGTGGTTTCCCTCTAGTCCCAAAAGATCAAAAGATGACCCATTCGAATGTTGCCTCAGAAAGATCTTTAGGACTCTAGGGTAACTACTAAGGTTTCCTAACCATTGCTTTAGTGGTCGTAATTGTCCCTTTCGATTGTCCCTCAAACTCCAATGATGGAGCTACCTACTCCTTAATAGTAGGATAACATTGTCTAAAGGAAATAAGAAAAACGAACAGTCTTTTTCGAGTAGGTAGAAACTTTTAGGTACT
Organism: Vicia faba; assembly: GCA_948472305.1. Classification (NCBI taxonomy): domain Eukaryota; kingdom Viridiplantae; phylum Streptophyta; class Magnoliopsida; order Fabales; family Fabaceae; genus Vicia; species Vicia faba. The sequence goes on along the minus strand of OX451735.1, from coordinate 99,191,907 downwards.
TGCTCAAACAAATTTGTACACCATACACTTTCAAACAAACTTTTCAAACAAAGTTTTCAAAAACACTTTATCACACCCTTGAGGACTGATACAAGGGTTACCATAAAGTGAAACTCTGCACTAAGGAAATTTCAAAACTTTTTAAAGCACACAAACACACAAAAGCAATTTAAGAATGAGCAAGTACCTAAGAGCCCATGGAAAACCATGGATAGAAAGGGTGCTAATACTTTCCCTTTCTATAATCTACCCCCCGTACTCAAAAACATCTCGAAAAAGGTTTTTTCTGTTCTTTTTCCCTTTTCCTTTGTTGGATGAAATAAAGTACAGTGGCGACTCTTGCTTACCATTTATTTGCGAACAAAAAACTCAAAACCAGTAGTAACAAAAACAATTAGTTCTGCCATCGTATCACACATGTCCAAGTAGTTGTCTACATTGTTGATCGAAATTTGTAGGGTATAGGATGCCCCTAACTTTGGTGGAGGTGGGACAAACCCTTCAGTCTCAGCTTCTTTTGTTTCTTGTTGGGCCATGATAGACTTTTGGGGTCCTGTTTCTGGATCTTTCCTTGGTTAGTGACCACTTGATGCACCAATTGTTTGGGCTACTTCTTCAAAAGCTACTCTAGTCATTTGATCCTGTTTGTTAATGATGTTTTTTAAAGCTAGAAGAACTTGACTCATGTCTCCTTTCATTGAGTTGACATCGCCTTTGACTTGCTCGAGATCTTCCTTGAATGCAGTTTGGTTCTCTTCAATTTGTTCCATTGCTCTTTGTTGATAGGCTTTGGTCTAATACGGGGGCCAAGGAGGTGGTTCTCTTCTTCTAGCAATGGTTTAACTAGAATTTTTTTTTTGAAAAAGATAAGTTTTTATATGAAGTGTTTGTGAATGTATGCATGCGTATGAATATGCTAGGGTTTCTACTTTTGCATGCCTTATTCATTTGGATTTAGTTTTTCATTATTTTTCCCTTTTTTTTTTCTTTTGCTCCTTTTTTTTATTGGTGAATATCTTAAAAATAAATACGCAAACGAGATACGGAAAAAAATGCCTTTATTGAAAGTAACAATTGTTTTTTGAAAGAGAACATAATTCAAATATTGAAAGATATTACAACTTTAAAACAATAAACTTGTTGCAAGAAAGTAAACAAAGGGAAACAATCTTCTAATCGCGCTTGCGGATGTCTGCTCTGAAACGATCGACCATTGTTCGAAAAAGTTTGAGAAAGTCTTCAACATCTTTTGTAAGAGGAACCATTACATTCTATGCGTCTCTCAAACTTCTAGGGATGTATTCAATGATATTGTTGGCTAAGAAAGTGAGTCTTTCGTGCTTGTCCTTGTAATACCGATATTCTTGGTAAAGGTGGGGAATTATCTTATGGTTATCCCTCCCTGCTTGGGCAATCTTCGTATACTGCTCTTCCCAATACATCTTTTCATCCCTCATCTCCGTATAAAGTCTTTGCTGAATTAGGAAATATTTTTGTAGGCCTTCTAGCTCAAGGCACATTTGCTCATATTCTTAAGTTTTCTGGGCCAGAAGTCTTTTTGCCCTCATCTTTTCAAGGTGTTCCCTTATCTTTGATTCTTGGCTGTCCTGGAGTTTGGTGGCGAGGTACCTCATTTTCTCTTCTTGATCTAAAGAAACTTACGCCAAACTTTGGATCTGGGCCCTTAGGTCCTCTTCGGGAACCTTCTTGTCTTGTATCGCCTTTTCATACCACCTGGTTAACCTCCCGATTTCATTAGCAGCATCCTCTAACCTTTGATTATGAGAATCTAGATTGAAGGTAGCACTTAATAATCCTTCAGTCGTATGCTTCCGTTTAAGGTTTTCTTTTTCTGATGCCTTTTAATCTCTCTGAATTTGTTGGTCCTTTGACTCAAGTATGACCTGCACTTGTTTCTTTTCTTTGGTTAGATTAATGAGGTTGTGTTCTAATTCTTCCTTTTCCCTTCGAGCTTGTTTTAGGGCATTCTTCAGATCGTCGATTTCTTCCAAGGACATAGGTGGGACCTCTGACTTGTAATCAGGATCTATATCAAATGGAAGCTTGATAATTTGTACCCTATCCAAAACCCATCTAGTGTAGGGTTCTTTTTCCATGACATTCTTCCTTTCATCTTTCCTTTTATTAACCTTACTCCAAGCCCGGATAACCTTGTTGAGCAACCCTTGGTCATTTCTACCCATGTCATGAATGATCAATTGTTATAGTTATTCGTCTAAAGGTTTATCTTCCAGAGGGTACCCTAATTGTCGTAGGGCCAAGGTAGGGTTGTAATTAATACAACCTCGTGATCCGGTCAATGGAACATTAGGAAAGTCCCGTAACTATAGGTAATATCACCAATGTCCAACTTCCTTGTACACCATAATACAGAATTAACAGTGAGAGACTTTAACTTTTGAGGCCACTCGTATCTTGTCAGATTCGGAATCATATAATCTTCTTTATAAAGATGGGTCATAAACCAGGAGTACAATGCAACAATTTAAAGTGCCTTTCTTTTTTTTGTACCGTGTATGAAGTGTGTAATAAATGTCAGCAAGTAAAGCGGAAGTTGGATCCGTATTAAAATCTTTTGTATCCCAAAATATGCTAATGGCCACAGGGTTAATATAGTTCAAAGTCTGTGGAAATAAAATTACACCTAATACAAGCAATCTCAAACAATCGACACAAGGCCCCCATTCTTTATTATTAGCATAATTGAGTGCCTTAGTTTGTAAGTAGACTCTCTTAATTCCTCGTATGTCGCCTTATTTTTTGTAATTAAGATCCAATTCGGAATAAGAGATCCCTAAACCTTCTACCAAGACTTTGACGTCAATAGTTTGCCCGATACCCACATAGGCCTTCTCTTTAGAAAAGTTCAGAATTCTATCAAATTCTTCTAGAGTCGGTGCTAGCTGGAAGTGTTGAAAGGTGAAGCATCTCAGTGGAGGGTCGTAGAACTGAATTAGAGAAGTAACAACATCCAGCTGAACCTCTACTATGGTCAAGTCAAGGGTATCCCCATAGCAACGAGCGAACATCTTCAGAGCTTTTTCAGATAATTTTCCTTTTATGGCCCTAATTTTTTTACATATCCGGCTTGATGGAATTGATGCAGACAAGTTGTTTCCCTTTGGTATTAATTTTTAAATATACTCACCAAAACCTTTGATTTTATTACTTTTTTTTACCCTGTGAACAAGACAAACAAAAAAAGAAACGGATGATGAATATATGAAATGTATGAATACATGGATGCGGGGTTTAGTGATGGGATTTTATGACAGGTACCCTTAAAAGTTAGGCCCCTATTTTTGGTCTATGGTTAGTCTACCTTTTCCCATAAGGTGGTTTTCTTAAGGGTATCATGAATAACACCAAAGTGATAGGCACAAGGGCCTCCCTTAAGTGGAGCCTCTTTACAGACCGAAACTTTCGTCTCAAGGTCGTGAAAGGTCTCGTCATGAGATTTTGGTTTAGGGTTATACAAAGAGTCATAGGTGTCATTCCAAAGTCCTACTTCCCAAGAGGATGTCTCTTGAGAGCTATCTCCTTGGATAATAGATGAACCTTCTTTCTAAGGTTTTTGAAAAAAAAATTAAAATAAAATCCCGCCACACAGTAAATATAATGAATAATAAAATAAACAAGAACTAAATAAATAAATAAATAAAAAGGAAATAAAAACCCAACAAAATAAAAAACCTAAAACTTGAGGGAAAGACTTCTAAACCTAGGGTTGATATCCCCAACAGAGTCGTCAGTTGTTGCAACTGGTTTTTAAATCAGAGTCGTCACCCTTAATTTGTATCCTAAGGAAGGGAATATAAAAGAATAACCCTAAAAATTAGAGATTCTAGGTTTTTGAACTCGGTCTTAGACGAAGGGAAGGTGTTAGGCACCCCTCATATACCTTGTTCACAAGGATACTAGGTTTAGAAGCGTACTTTTTAGGAAAATATGGTTTTAGTGTTTTATTATGGAAAAAAAAGGATTTAATTTTAATTAGGGGAACTCGCCACAACTTTAGTCGTATGCCTACGTATCCTCTTATGAGGAATCAGAGTCTCAATTCTTTGTTTGTAGTGTTTAGTTGATGTTTTTTTATGGATTACAAAGGTATTTAAATTTCACTCACAATTTGTTCGGGTGTGGAAATAGCGGAATTTTTGGACTAGGCGCACAGTTAATCAAAATATGCTTTGTAAACCTTTAAAAAAATTAGATTTTTGAATTAATTTATTATAAAAAAGAAGATTTAATGTTTGTTAAATGTTTTTTATATATTAATTATTAAAAAATTCTATTTAATGCATGGTTTAAAAATGAAGATTTTTAACGCAATAAAATAAATATTTGTATGAGTTTTTAGAAAAAATAATATTTTATTTATTATAATAGTAGTAAATAATATTAAAATTTATATATATTAAACATAAAAAATAAAAAGGAAAATAAAATTAATCGCAGGGGGGTGCAAACCAGGTTGGGGAAGTAAAAGCAGGGGTGCTAACAATAAGGGCCTGAATTCAGATATTGAATTCAGGCCCAGAAAGGCTGGGGGTTCGTTTGTGGTTTACGCAGCAGAAGAGGGGCTATATCAGAAATAGGACCCAAGTTCAGATATTGAACTAGGCCCAATAGGTTGGGGGTATGTTTTGTGTTGTGCAGAAAAACAAAAGCAGGAGGGGGTGTGAAAAGCTAATGGGATAGGCCCAACATCAATTTCTAGGGGGTCCGCTTGGACTCCGTGTGGGAGGGTCATATGATGGCTACCGTGGGTATGTATATGAGGGATGCAGGTTTGTAATCGTGTGATTTAGATTTGGGGGAGTATGATGGCTACCATGGGCTAGCATGCACCGGATCACAAGACTTATTATATCTCCTTTTCCCAAAACAAACTCCATTTTCCTTCTTTTCTTCTCTCTCAGCTTCGTTCTTTTGTCCCTTTCACCCCAAACAAAAACCCTAAGAACCTACAGCGGTGGCGGCACGACAACTACTTCAGAACCTAAGTCAAATCAACCCAAACCCCAATTTCCAACATGAAGAACATGCAATTTTAAGCTAAGTGTATTTTGTTTACCTCAGTCATGAATCTCCTAGCTTTACGGTTTCTCCGATTCTGATCTTTTTCTTTCTTCCTCTAATTTGTAGGTAACGAGAGATGGTGGTGTCGTGGCGGTGAAGGGAACCAGTAGCGATTTAGGGTTTCAGATATTTAAACCCTAAATCCTTCTTCTCCATATTCAACTGGGCATTTACGCTCCTCCTTCTGCGGAATCTTATATTTCTGTAGCTTTCCCCTTCTTGATTTTTCTCCCCTTTCTTGTTCTTAGTTCTAGGTTTTTATAGTGTTTAGGTGTAGAACAAATTACGAATTAGCATTACAATTTTGCTTGATTGAGAAGATTAGGACTTAGATTAGGGTAGATTAGAGATTGAAATTGATTCAGACCTAAATGTAATTGATATTAGTTTCGAATTATTCTGTAATATATAAATTAGTTTTTTATTCGATTTGATAAAGATTTTAAGATTTGATTATGTTTCTTTGTATATTTCGATTGTTCATTATTGAGATTGGATTAAATTCGATCTTTACAGTAAATGTTAACCTGCGCGTTTTTCCTTTGATTGGCAGTGTTTGTTTCTGCTTCGAGCTTGCATTTTTTTTGCATAATAGAAACTTTCCTTGGACTGGGCTTTGGACCGTGTTGACTTGGTCAACACATCAAAAAATAAAAGTATTCTTCCATTTAATCCCAGTCAATAAAATAAATATTCTATAATAAAAATGATTTTTAGAAATAGAAAATAAAATTGATTTTTAGGCCAGTATGGACCTTTGTATAAAAATTTATAATGGGCTTATCTGAAACAAATGATTTTTTGCACCCCTCTCCTCGTCATAAAGAGTTTTTTTTTAATAACCTAAATGGGTCATTGGCAAAAAACGCCCCATAAATGGGCCAGCAAAATCAAGTTGGTCTTTCTTATTTAGAAAGTCCACACCCCCTAATTAGAATACGTACCCCTCTTATGATTAATATATACCCCTTATTGATTTAGACTCCTATTTTAAAACTTAATGGGCCATCAGATGTTGACGGTCCATTTTAAATCGAAACACCCCTTTTTATATTTTTACCCCCCCCCCCCCCCCCCCCTCCCCCATATTACGATTCAAAAGAAACCTAAATATAAAAGGCAGGGAAATTTTGGGGTATTACACTTTGTTTATGATGTTGCGCATTGGGAGAGAAGGTTTGAAGGTGGCATTCAACCACAGTTGGAGAAGCCGGAAATACCAGTGAAAAGGATATTTTTTCCTAGCTTGTAATTCTTCAGCAGTTCTCCAGATTCTCCTAATGACTCATAGTGAGAACCCAGGATGATTTGACTCAAGCATAATTTATGCCCAGCCTATAGCTGGTTCGTCATGGTAAAATGTCTTTTCTCCACTTGAATCGAACTCGAGCAAAAAATGCAGTGTGAGAGCCACAACGCCGGGAAAACAATGTGCTCTTCTTTAGAGACTTCTACAGATGTCTTGTCATGGTGATCAGCTATGTAATGGGAAAATGTTGGTTTATAGTTTTCAAATTCAATAGTATCTTCATCCATTTCAAAGGGATCGAAGGTTTCTCCTATAGGTCGGAGGCCAGTGATGGCAGCAATATCGAGAAGAGTATGGGTCATCATTTCACAAGGGAACTGGAAAGTATTGTGGGTAGAATCCTAGAAGTACAATGAAGCCACTAACATACTCTGGCTATATCCAAGACCAGATTTCGACAATTGAATCATCTCATAAATCTCCATATCCTTCCAAAATTGGCTTTTCCTGCTCTCAACCTTAGCAAGCCAAGAAAGATATGGTTCAGGGTCTTTCATGAAAGGGAAAGATCGAAACACTCTAAGAGTGTTGGTCATGTAGTCTAAATTAATTTTGTCTTCTGTTTGTGAAATGTCAGTCGATGACTTTTCTAGGTCACTTACAGACTTCTGGGTATCAGGTTTTCTACCTTTATCATCATGTTTATGTTTACTAGCCAAAGATTTGGTACAATGATAAACAGGAAAGAAATCTATAAGTTTCTCTGCATCTACATTAGGGTCAGGCAAAGAACCCATATATGCATGGGTTTCACCAGAGATAGTTTGAGGAATGAGTACTTGAGATTCATAAATTTTGCATTTTTCCTCAAGAAAAGGAGGCTTGGGAAAATATTCATGATTTTCTGCTAGCAGTGCCTTTGTTATCTAAACGATTGGGGTTCAAGCTTCTTTTTGCTGTTGTTTGATTGCTTTACTGGTTCTGGGTGCCATTGTTGAAAATTGGAACTTGGAAGATGAAAATATTTCGTCAAGATTATGAAGAAGAAGCTCAAGAGAAGTGCAAGTTTGAGAGTGCAGAAGTTGGAAAGTTTTTTAAAATGAAAGATGATGGTATTTATAGGAAGAAGAAAAAGGTATTTTGGAAAATAGATGAAGAGTTAGTGGGGCACGTGTAACTCTATAGGAGGATGTAGGAACGGTTTCCTATACAGATTACCTCCATACTCCTATTTTTTTAGGAGTAATGATTCCAACAGCAGCGCACGTCTCGATGAGACGTTTTTGAAAAGTGGTCATCATAACCATGATGTCACATCAGTAATTGTTGACGCGTCGAAAAGCTTTCAAAAAACGTCTATTTCCCACCTTAATCGAAAAAGATATTTTTAGGGGATAATTTGTTAGCTCGAAATTCGACGCTAAAAAATGATTGACAAATAGTTTCAAAGAAATCAAGAATAGTGAAGATGTTTCAAAGTTTGGTTTTGACCGAAGCTTTTTATGAAATAACACAAGGTCGAAACTTAGCGTTTTGGAAACGATTCGAAGTGGGTTCGACATGGATATTTGAATTTTAGCGCTTACCTATTCTTTTTGAAAAGAGACGCGTGGAAGCCTGCGAAGAGTTGAACGCATGCAAGCGAGAACGTGTCCTCTTCTGAAGAGAAGATCGTTCGTGTCAAATTATTATAAATAGGAGTCTCTAATTTTAGGATTCTATGTGTTCAATATTGTACAAATTACTCATATTCACTGAAAGTACCAACTGTTATCGAGAAACAAATTTTTGAGGATGTACGTATGAAACACCACACTTATTTTCAATATCAGTTCATTTTCATTAATTTTATTTACATTCCTTTTACATTCAAGTCGAAACACCTTTATTTTTCAGTCATTTTCCTAAATTATTTAGTTACTACTTTCAAGTTTACTTTTACTGTCGAAAAGATCAATATCCAAAAAATTTAAAACACATACTACGCACTATTATCCTAGGACCAATCTAGTTGATCCTGCAAGTAACCAAAGATATAAGATTTTGAAAGACTAACGGTTGTTTACTAAATTTCACAATAAACACATACTTAATTATTTAATTAATTAACTAAATAATTCTTAAATAAAATTTAAATAGTCTTTTAACATTATTTGATCATATCATTATTTAAAACACATTATTTAATAAAATAATTAATATAATTAAATAAATATATTTAGTCACATAATTATTAAAATGCTAATATAAAATTAAATTATTAAAATATTCTAACATTTAGGAATTACACTGAGCTTTTCACTTTATGATTGGTTTAAAGAATTACAGTGAGCTTTTCTTGAAACTATTATCATATATGGAGGACTATCCCTTGTACTCGTATAATCATATATTGCTTGTAAAAAGAACTAATTTTTGTTGGGATATATTTACTTAAAAATGAATTCAAAATAAATGTAAATATTAAATTGTATTTAAACTCGAAATCTAATAATCCTAGTTTTAAATGAGAATCAATTATTAAAATAAAATCTATTATATTTTAGAGATGTTAAAATCAATCTTACAATGTCAGCTCCATACTTATATTAGTGTTAATGCGCAGAATATTTTGCAATGGAAATCTCATTTCACAAAATATATGTCCAAACAAAGTACTTCATCAATAAAAATATTTGAGTTGATGAAATTAAAATGGCATAAACAATTATTTTGGTCTCAATATTTGAAGTGTTGTCATAGAGAAGAAGAAAAAGGAAGAATTAGAGAGAAAATAAAAGTAAATGACATAAAGTAAAGAGATAGAAGTGCACTAGAGATTTATAAAATTTAAGCGTAATTAATTGGTCAACTTTTTTCTCCAAGAGTTTTCTATTGAGAGTTCCGCTAATAATGTAATCTTTTCATAAATTATGTTCACAAATCTTCTTATTATCAAATGGAGACTTTAACCGGATAATACCATAAAAAAACAAATAATAGATTTTAGCAGGCTGGTCTCTAAAGTAAATAAAAGTTTTCAACTGACTAATCTTCAAACCAAACAAAATCTTTTATTAAGATAATATCAAGAATCAAATAGAGTTTTTAATACAGGACAAGCTCAATAACCAAAAGTATTTTTAAGGCAGAAAAACTTAAGAACCCGCACCTAAACTTTTATTAGGATTAGCTTGGAATTTTTAAGTATTTATAAATACAATCCACAAGAGAGTTACACTTTTGAATAAATAAAATGGTGCACAACACCTATTACAACAAAATTCTCACAAGGCGTTTTAGAATTTTGGCACTTTGAAAATTCTTGTGAAAAAACACTTTTATAACATAAATAGTAGAAGGGAAAGAACAGAGATTTCCATGTGAAATTTAGTGTACTTTGAAATGAGTAGAAGCCTCTTTATATAGGAAAATATTTGACTGAAAAACGTAAAAGATCCTTGGCCTTTTTACTAATTTAATCAATTAGCCCTAGCAATTAATCGATTAAAACTTTTCAAAATACGGCAATCCTAATCCAAAAAGGAAAACCTGCAACAATTGCATGTTTTAATCGATTAAAAGTTTTTCTAATTGATTAAGAGGTAGTTTACCTTGATCTAATTTATTAGACCTTATCCTAAATTCATTAGACTGTGTAAAAACTCTCTCAATTGATTAGAAATACTTCTAAATGAAATTCACACAAGCCTTGATAGGTTTTCAACATGTTTACATAAAAAGATACGGTTTAAAAAGCTTTTTGTGTTTTTATGTGTGTGTGTGTGCGCGCGCGCGTGTGATTGCCATAGTATGTCAATATTTACTCTTCAACTTTTACAATTTAACTTACCACTCAGAGACACTCTAATCGCATGACCATACAAGTTTTCACACTTCTTCAACTTCACAACTTTAAAGCTTCAAGTTCATTTGGTTGATTCATTATTGATTTAGTACTCCTTCTGAAAAGTGACACTTCTAACTTATGAGGCTCGATATAGCTTCTTTGATAGATTCCATACTCAAATATTGTTTAACAAGAGATCATCAAAGACTTTACTGTATGGCGTTTGACATATGGTGTTTCCATCATAAAAACCAATATAATCATCTACCGGTTACACAAGTTGTACATACAAGCAAATAGATTCATACTATCATTGAACCATGCCATAAAAATATTGGGTTGAGTGACTTAGGATACAACTATATGCTTTGAAAAAAGATGCAACCTATAACTTTCTATTATGTCTTTGAAAATCAAAATTTTCCAAAACAAAGTAAAGGGGCATTGATTTGCTCGATTTGTCTAAAAGATAGAAATCAAGATCGTAGGTCTAATCTTTTATTTAACTTCTAAAATAAAAAATTACAAACTCATGTAAAATGTAACATTGTTTTATCTAATCACCAAATACACAAAATTGATAATCCAAATATCCCTAAGAAAAAGATATTTTACAAAATTGATATAACCATGCACTTGCAGTCTATCAGTAAAACCTTTCATTTATAATCATTTTTTATTCATATTTTCGTTAAAGTTGAACTCTCACCACATCTTCCTATTGTTTAATATTGAAATTATGTAGTGTGGCTTTGGAAATACAATAACATGTCATCCAATAAATTTAAGATCTACTTTGATATTGAATTATAATTTTATTGGATTTAATTCAATCTCATAAAGTCGACTTACGAAGTGAGACGATAATTCCTACTTATAAAAATACTTGTATGTCATATTATATGGTGTTCGGAAATTAATTCTGAACAAATCTAATTCATACACTTTTTTGAATTTCAAATAAAAAAACAAATCCAATTTATTGATTAGGGTGCATTCCAAAGATAACTTCCCGATGTTGCAAAGGGGGATTTTCGAGTTTTCATATAGTTTGAAAGAAACATATAAAGTGTAATGACAAAGCCCTAAGAAAGATTTCTTTTTAAGAGACTAAAATCTAAAAGGTTTTGAAATTGTTTACACTTTTATTTCCGCTGTCCCTTTTTTAGGCCATTTTGGTTTGTAGTGCTTTCGGGAATTTTCCCCCACTTTTAATTAAAAAATTTAACCTTCACCCCAATATTGTACCTTGACCCATATAAAATAGAAATAAAATGTTAACTTTACCCTTTTTTAAATTTGTAGAATTTTACTCTTTTTTAGATTCGTAGACTTTCACCTCATAAAAAAATTGGATGTAATTGGGTGTTTAGAAGGAAATGTCATAGTGATGATATACAAAACACCTACGAAGATGGCTTTAGACAAAACAAATGTGTTGATTATTTCGATACATATGCACCAGTAGTAAGAACAGTGACAATTAGAGTATTGTTTGCATTAACTTCTTGGCATGACCTTATTGCTCATCAAATGGATGTCAAAATTACATTCCTAAATGAAGATATTGATGAGGAGATTTATATGGAAAAACTGGAAGGCTATGTGCTTCATGGTAATGAAAAAAAGGTGTGCAAGCTTGCAAAATCCTTATATGGATTAAAACAAGCACTGAAATAGAGGCATCAAAAGTTTGACCCAGCCATACTTTCAAATGAATTTGTTCCTAATTCTTCTGACAAGTGTTTGTACACAAGATGTATGAGAACATTGTGATATTCCTTTGTCTCTATGTTGATGACATGTTGACCATTAGCAATTATATAAATAGGATTTTATAAACAAAGAGATCTCTCACTTCTACATTCAATATGAAATAACTTGGACTGGTTAACACTATTTTAGGAATCAAAGTAAAGCGAAACAATGGTGGTAACAAACTTAGTCAAATACACTATATTGAGAAAGTGCTTGACAAGTTCAAACATTTACGTTTCGAGTAAGTGAATATGCCATTTGATCCTAGTGTCAAGCTTTAAAAGAATAATGGAAAAATTGTGACTAATTTGGAATATTCAAGTGCAATTGGTTGACTATTGTATTTGATGTAATGTACTAGACCCGACATAGCATGTGTAGTTAGTAAAATGAGTAGATTTACTAGCAATCTAAATGGTGAGCATTGAAAGGCCATCAATAGGATTTTCAGTTATCTTTTGAAATCCCAAAATCTTTTCCTTTATTATGGTAGGTTTCCTTCCATAGTAGAAGGATATAATGAGGCAAGTTGGATACTGAGTGTTGGACATCCTAAATCTACAACTAGATACATATTTACACTAGCTAGGGGTGAATTATTTTTGAAGAGAAAAAAATAGACCTGTATCACTCTTTCAACCATGTAATCAGAGTTCGTGGCTCTTGCTCCTACTAGTTAAGAAGTTGAATGATTGAGGGAGCATCTGTTGGAAGTTCCATTTGCTAAAGATAATGTCTCAAATGTGTTATACATTGTGATAGTCAAACCACTTTAGCTATAGCATACATCAGAGTGTATTATTAAAAGTCTAGGTACATAAGTCTTTGACATAACATCATGAGAAAAGGATGGGATCATCTCACTCACATATATGCGTTTAAACAATAATTTAGCTGATCCATTTACTAAACCACTGGCCAGAGATTTAGTAAAGATTAGCTCGAGAGATATGTGATTGAAATTTCATGAGTAAGAGTTCCAACAATGGAAGCAACCCAATCTAACTTTAAGAAAACATTAACCTTAGATTCAACGGATAATAACAAACTGTTGATTTGGAGGTATGTATGACATTATATAATAATGTTGACCGCTTCATTTGGAGGGTTTCAGTTTTTCAATCTCTTAATGAAGTTCAATATTGAGAATATGTATCTCAAGTAAAATAGATATAATTTGAACTTCACCTATGTTAATTTCAAGATGGTTTCGTCTAAAATGAAAGTTGGAGTGTCTTTCTCGATAAATTCACGAGACAGGAAAAGTATATGACCATAAATAGTGTTACACAAGATGTAACACCCTAATTCTACCCGGCGAATAATAATAAAATCAGAGTTCAACATAATTAGGATGCTACATTTTCAACTTAAAATCAAACTTCATTTAATCGCATATAAAACATATACATAACACTTAATTCGGATGAACCGATAACAACCTGATTTATTCTTTAAAATCAAACAACTTTTTATTGATAAGCAGTGGAATCTACATACTCAACTTCAATTCACTTAACATATTCTATTCAACTAAAACAACTTCAAGACAACAATTATTTCACGTAACCAACTTAAAATTTAGAAACTGAAATAAACATCAACAAATAAACATCAAGCGTTCATCCCACCGAGTGCTACGTATCAGAGCGACGACACCGTCTCGAACTAACAAGGTAACAACTATCCTCCTTGATTACCTGCACGTTACCAATAGAGGGAAACATTCAAACAGAAGGGTGAGATATCAGACAATATAATAAGTCGTATGATAAATAATATATTAGACCACATCATATAAAATCACCATTCACAACTTACAACCAAATTTAATCACAACAAACATCAGCAAGACATAACTACTAATTCTCAACTTTTAGATAATATCTGTCACAATAAGTCCACAACATAAAGCAACAACAACACAACAAAAAATATCATCACCACAACTCAAGATGCAACATCAATTGCAATACAATTACAATGCACATGCATGTAGTACCATTGGAGCAGAACTCTCATCTTAAAAATCTGCCAATAAATAGAGGCATCAACAAGGCATAAGCCTTCTTCGTAGTTTTCCAATCCAGGCCATCACAGAGTATGCAAATGTATGTGACTCAATAAATGCACTATCACATACTCACAATAATCATCATCCATCGCAAGGCATAAGCCCACATCACCATTATTACTAATAAATAGAGGTAATTCATCATCATCTAAAATTATATGCAACTTCACATCATCAACAAGAACTTACAGAGACAATCACAACAACATAACATCTCAACATTAGCCATAGGCCTACAACTTTATATTACCAATAAATAGAGTCAATGCAACAAAATTCACCACCTTCAACTTCATTATTAACCACAACAATTGTTCTGTATAGTTATTCGAACAAATCGACTAAATCCTGCTAATTAATCTCTCGCTAAATTACTCATATTTGCTACTCTGCACTTCACAGTTTTAACAGCAACAACCACACAACAACTTATTTATAACCATACTATTATTACAGGTCTCATTAATACTACTTGCTACCAGCATACTCTGTCTGTCATTCACTTAATAAGTTACTACTAGTTACTACTTTAATCTTCTGCCAACTTATTCTACTAAATGATATCCGCTAATCATGTACATATATTACTATGATTTGTTGCCAATTATTTCCAATGCTCCTGCTATTTTAATAATTCTGGTACTAAATCATATTTACTAACAGGTATCAAATTAATTAATCAGTTCTAGTATCTTGATAGAAGTTCTTAATTTATTACCAAATATTGGTTTCATTATAAATTATTATCCTTCATACCTACAGGAAGCAAAACAAAACAATTAATTAAAACAATATAACAACATTAAATATTTCACTTAAAACATGGTGCGCCACTCGGCACACTCCTCATAATTCAGTGTTCCCTTTAGCACAATATTATCCCCCTCGGCACACCATCCTTCTGTGCCATTTGACACAGTCTATGTGCCCCTCGGCACACCAAAACCTTCAGTTTTTCCTGTCACGCAGAATTTTCTACAATTGATTCGTATACTCATTTTTACCTTTGATTAACAGTAATAAAACATTGCAACAACATCAGTGTTCACAGGCAACCAACTTTATACTAATTTACAGCAAGAACACAACAATAATTCAACACAGTATTTAACATTGTTCACACACACAGAATAAGTTTTTAGGTTTTTCATACGAACTAATTCCCACATAAACTTTATCATGCAACCCATTAGATAGTTAGAACCCTATCCTTACCTTGGATTAGAGATCGCTCTATTCTACCGGTTAAAGTCTCTAGACGTAGCTTCCAACCTTTACCTCTTTTCCTATTCTCTGCAACTTTGCAACTTCTCACGTTCCCACAAAATTCTCCAAGACTTGTTCAATTAACCTAATTCTCCTTATAATTAGCTTAACCTTATAATTATTAATATTCTTATTGGGCCTAACTTTCACACCCCACCTGTTACTCCATCCAACCAAATAATGAGCCCAACTAATAAACTTTATATTATTCTAATATCTATATTAATATTATTGCTAATATTAATCAACCAATCAATTAAATATCAACCAAATAACAACTTAGCAACTTAAATCAACATTTCTCGGTATTTCGCAACTTCAACAATTTCAACAACATATTCAACCATTAATCTGTAATTAATTTAATTAAATAATTAATTAAATTAACGGGCGTTACAACTCTTTCCCACTTAGAATATTTCCGTCCTCGAAAATCTATTTGATACTACCACTCTTAGCACTAGCTTCACATCCAACTCGTTGATTTCCAAGTTGCGTTTGGCAACACTTCGACCACTACTTTCCTGATAACTCAATAACTCAACACGATTCAAATGGATTACACACATGCCAATCATTCAAAACTTCTCAACATGATCAGTACTAGCATCTCAACTACTTCACCATAATCTGACATATCAACATTTAAAGTAGCACTAACTATAACACACTTATACTTTGATATACATCATTCCAATATCATATTAACAGCCTTTTCAACATCAAAACACATACATAATTTCATTCCTGTATGTCAATTATCAACAAAATATCAACAAATCTGTTCACATAGTCGTATCTCTCTTATAGTGACATCAACACAACCAACATAATCATTTTCGTCACGTTATTGAGTATCATTCCTTACTTACGAAAATCAACAATAACATCTCAATAACGATAACAAAATCATTACAAAATCAACTTAACTGTATAACTTAACAAGCATACCCATAGCTCACCATCAACTTACAGTCCACAACAATCTTTTTATAAAATCCACAAATATTTACTAGCAAACATAGTTCCTTGGCACAACCTCTTTATATCAGCAATCCGCCAAATCAAGCATGTAGGTTAAGACACACCATTGCCATAGGCTTCTGATGTTTTAATCTTTCACTTCTAATGAGTCGTACACGCATAGCAACTGCGCCACATCACACTTCAGTTGTGCAACTCTGATAATCCACCTTAAGTCACCGTCCTCGTTAAAATTTCTATCAACTATCTATCTTGAAAGTTTCAATCTAGTTTCAGACTTTCCTCAATACCCACCATAAAATCGTTGTTCACTTGATATCCTCAATCTTTCACTTTGTGGCGTTAGCTCGCATATAACTCACTACTCTGACTTGTTCAATACGTCTCAACTCTTTCTTAGCCCCCTCTTCACACAAATTGGTGAGTGACTACCTCGTGATATAACATCAACCACTTTACACACCATTAAGATAGCAAGACAAATATATAACATCCAACATGATATCGTCTACTATCAACAAGAGATTAAGGATGATCAGTTCCTCAATTTGTCAATAGATAGCCGACAATCATAATGGAGTATAAACCATCGTTACCGAACTATAATAATGTTCCTTTAGAACTTGTAATCAAGTCACCTAACACACCATAATACAATAATTTCCAATGAGGTTTACAAATACTTCCACAATTTCCCTCTCATTCGATTTTGTCGGTGTGACGCCAACACTCATAATATTACACAATCCACTATACGCTCATCTGGTCTCACCCGAAGGTTAAGCATTCTCTAATTAAAGAATTACTTTCCTCATCTCCGCATTATCAGGAGTAAAAATTTAATTACGGAATCTCAACACACCCTGCACATCTAACTTGAAATCATTATTCTCAAACTGATCGAGTCCAATCATCGAATCTACCAATTTCACATCTAACCTCTGAGCTTCTTTGATACTGTCCAGAAAATAATTCTTAATATTCAACATCCCTAACATAACACTCTTCGGTGTCACTTCACAAACTAAGCTCATATCTCTGAACAGTTCAATTAACTCCAATTCTTCAACATAAAAACCACCGCTATTAACTCTAAGTCACGCGTAGGATAATTCCTCTCATGAACTATGAGTTCTCTAGAAGCACAGGAAATAACTTGTCCATTCAGCATTAGCACACCACTAAGTCTCATCTTAGACGCATTCATAATACACTACCAATGACTCACTCAGATTAAATAACTAATACTGGAGCAGTCGTCAATCTTTTCTTTAGTTCTGCAAAACTTTCTTCACATGCAACATCCCATACTTGAAATGATGAACAACTATCCTTTTTAATGCCGAACATCTCACTTGTCAACTTAATCGCCAACAACATATTATGCCTGACCTCGTCTCGAACAATTGCGATAATAACCATTTATGCCCAAAAAGCCTCTAGTTTCTTAAACGACTCCAGAGTTTCTCCATATGGGAATGCATCAAACATATTTGCAAACACTTTCATATGATATAATATATTTCTATCTCCTCATATGTTCAAACGGAACATCAATCCGATACTCAGAACACAAGATATGAATTTCCAAAGTTATCCGAAAATGTGAACACCGATATCATGCAGCGATATACTATCACACACCTTACGATAACATCAGAACATTATTTCTTTGTACCAGTGCCAACACTTACCATCCTTGAGATCTTACTCATCTCCTCGTATTTCCGACTCCTACTCGTGATTCAAAATATTTCAATAATTTCAGCAACTTTTACAATCACTCACAATGATCCCACGACAAGGTCTAAAGCAATCCGTCACTCTATCACCGTTCAAACTTCGACATCTTATGCAAGGGATACTCAAACCGACAACTTCACAATCTACCAACAGCGCTGAAACATCACAACCTTCTAAATTTCATATTCTAAAAATTATCCTTGTTACTTAACAATCACCTTCAGAAATATCAGAGATTTACACTCTACTCATACGTCAACAACCGTTACATTTCTCCTCATCCTTCAAGAAGTAAACATCAACAATGTGTGATCATCCTCCCTTAAGACGCTCCAACTTGATTAACAAACAAAATCTTGAATCCATGTCATCTTCGGATTCGGGAAACAACAAAACTTCAGCAATACTTGCACTGTCGCCATCAACAGCATACTGAACTAACATCTTACAACCAAAATATATCAGAGAAGAAAAGTTTCTCCCCCACTTATCTTCAAACTAACTCCTGCATACAAGCAATTAGAAAAGCAAGCAAGCACCGACAGTGTTTCACACACTTGTCGCGTACTAAGGAACAAACAACATTAGACAACTTGGTCGGACGGACCGACCTGCTCTGAGACCACTAATGTAACACCCCAATTCTACCTAGCGGATAATAATAAAATCAGAGTTCAACATAATTAGGATGCTACATTTTCAACTTAAAATCAAACTTTATTTAATCGCATATAAGACAGATACATAACACTTAATTCAGATGAACCAATAACAACTTGATTTATTCTTTAAAATCAAACAACTTTTTATTGATAAACAGCGAAATCTACATACTCAACTTCAATTCACTTAAAATATTCTATTCAACTAAAACAACTTCAAGACAAAAATTATTTTTCGTAACCAACTTAAAATTTAGCAACTGAAATAAACATCAACAACTAAACATCAAGCATTCATCCCCCCGAGTGCTACGTATCAGAACAACGACACTGACTCGAACTAACAAGGTAACTACTATCCTCCTTGATTTCATGCACGTTACCAACAGAGGACAATATTCAAACAGAAGGGGTGAGAGATCAGACAATATAATAAGTCGTATGGTAAATAATATATTAGATCAGATCATATAAAATCACCACTTCACAACTTACAAACAACTTTAATCACAACAAACATTAGCAAGACATAACTACTAATTCTCAGCTTTTAGATAATATCTGTCACAACAAGTCCACAACATAAAGCAACAACAACACAACAATAAATATCATCACCACAACTCAAGATGCAACATCAATTGCGACTCAATTACAATGCACATGTATGTGGTACCATTGGAGCAGAACTTCCGTCTTAAAAATCTGCCAATAAATAGAGGCATCAACAAGGCATAAGTCTTCTTTGCAGTTTTCCAATCCAGGCCATCACAGAGTATGCAAATGTATGTGACTCAACGAATGCACTATCACATATTCACAACAATTATCATCCATCACAATACATAAGCCCACATCACCATTATTACTAGTAAATATAGGTAATTCATTATCATCATCTAAAATTCTCTGCAACTTCACATTATCAACAAGAATTCAGAGACAATCAAAACAACATAATGTCTCAACATTAGCCATAGGCCTACAACTTTATATTTCCAATAAATAGAGGAAATGCAACAAAATTCACCACCTGCAACTTCATAATTAACCACAACAATTGTTTCGTATAGTTATTCAGACAAATCAACTAAATCCTGCTAACTAATCTTTCGCTAAATTATCCATATTTTCTACTCTACACTTCACAGTTTTAACAACAACAACTTATTTATACCCATACTATTATTACAAGTATCATTAATACTACTTGCTACCAACATATACTGTCTGTCATCCACATAATAAGTTACTACTAGTTACTACTTTAATCTTATGCCAACTTATTCTACTAAATGATATTCGCTAATCATGTACATATATTACTATGATTTGCTGCCAATTATTTCCAATGCTCCTGCCATTTTAATAATTCTGGTACTAAATCATATTTACTAACATGTATCAAATTAATTAATCAGTTCTAGTATCTTGATAGAAGTTCTTAATTTATTACTAAATATTGGTTTCATTATAAATTATTATCCTTCATGCCTACAGGAAGCAAAACAAAATCATTAATTAAAACAGAATAACAACATTAAATTTGTCACTTAAAACATGGTGTGCCACTCGACACACTCCTCATAATTCAGTGTGCCCCTCGGCACACCCAAACCTTCGGTTTTTCTTGTCACGCGGAATTTTCTGCAATTGATTCTTATACTCATCTTTTTACCTTCGATTAACAACAATAAAACATTGCAACAACATCAGTGTTTACAGGCAACCAACTTTATACTAATTTACAGCAAGAACACAACAATAATTCAACACAGTATTTAACATTATTCACACACACAGAACAGGTTTTTAGGTTTTTCATACGAACTAATTCCCACATAAAATTTATCATGCAACCCATTAGATAGTCAGAACTCCACCCTTACCTTGGATTGGAGATCGCTCTATTCTACCGGTTAAAGTGTCTCGCCGTAGCTTCCAACCTTTGCCTCTTTTCCTCTTTTCCTCTTCTCTACAACTTTACAACTTCTCACGTTCCCACAAAATTCTCCAAGACTTGTTCAATTAACCTAATTCTCCTTATAATTTGTTTAACCTTATAATTATTAATATTCTTATTGGGCCTAACTTTCACACCCCACCTATTACTTTATCCAACCAAATAATGAGTCAAACTAACAAACCTTATATTATTCTAATATCTATATTAATATTATTGCTAATATTAATCAACCAATCAATTAAATATCAACCAAATAACAACTTAGCAGCTTAAATCAATATTTCTCGATATTTCGCAACTTCAACAATTTCAACAACATATTCAACTATTAATCCGTAATTAATTTAATTAGATAACTAATTGAATTAACGTGTGTTACACAAGAGATGTAGGCGAAGAAACATTAAAAAGTATGTGTAAGGTGACACTGATCTAATCACAAAGAATAAAAGGTTCAAAAAATTTCTATAAAAAATTCTGATTAGATTTTGTGTTGCTTGTAGTAAGATTAACCGTATTAACATTCTTTGTTTCCTTTTCTGTAATTGATCTTATCATTATTAGAATAAGTGGGAGATTCTTGTAATTAATAAATAAATTAATACATAATTATTGGTGTTTTCCAATAATAACAAAACACCTTACAAGTGAACAAATGAGCATTCAATGTATAGGGAATATTCTCACATTGAAAGTTTAACTCATTTTAATGTTTCTTATATAGAGTTTCATTTATTAACTCATCAAAGAGATAAAAAAGAGGTATCACATGAATAAGTGTGGTGGTCTCAAGTCTTATGCCACTTGTCTCCTTCGCACTCCCCCTCGTTGGTGACAACACGATGACACTGACTCGGGTTCAGGAACCAGAACTAGGACCGAGGGTGTTGGCATAGAGGCAGCTTGTATGTGATATTTAAGCACTTCGGCTCAGCGTATCGAAGCAATCAGACTACTTTAAAATATTTGATCAAAGGTCGCAACCTTATAAAACAACTTTATTTAGTCTATAAATAAACTAGTTCAGATTTATAAAAAACACATATAATTGAACTATCCTCTTCGTTATTTTAATTTCAGATTTATCTTTTCCCTACTTTTGAATTTTCTCTATCTTGTACAAACTCAAACTAATCTGAATTGTCCTACATGTCCATGTATGTAATCTCTGAGACTATTAAAGAGTGGTTGAAATACTATTAAGAAAGTGTCCATATGCATGGTCCTAACCTTGATCCATTTAGCTTACCATCCTTATCTATCAACAACAACTTTTATGATTGATGTAAATGATCTTTGGAGTCCCTAAATTTGTCTTGAAACTATTATTATATGGGAGGACTACTCCTTGAACAAAAATAATCATATATTGGTTATAAAAAAAAGTAAACTCATTTTTGTTTGGATATATTTACCTAAAAATGAATTCAATAATAAATTTAAATATTAAATTATATTTAAACTCAAAAATCTATTAATCCTAGTTTTAAATGAGAATTAATTCTTAAAATAAAATCTATTATATTTTAGACATGTTAAAAGCAATATTACACTTTTATAGTCAATTTTGTCAGCTCCATACTTATAATCAATTTTGGTTATGGGAGTGTTTGTTTTAAGTCTAGAAAATATATTCCTGGGAATACATAATTGGGAAATAGTTCTTCTCATATTTATTATAAATGTGAAAATAAATTATTTTTAAGAATAAAAGTTTCTTGGAATCAAATAGCCTCCATAACTTTCATAATTTTCATAGTTTTATTCTCATGAAAAGAATGTGAGAATACTCATTCTTATGAAATTTCAGATAATTTTTTGAAAAAAAAAATATAACTACTCATTTTCTAAAGAATGTCAAATTATATGTCAAACAAATATTTAAAAAAATATCCAAGAATTAAATCTTCATATTTTTATTGTCATACAACTTATTTCTATAAATCTTTTATGAATCCTTGAAATAAATGCACCTATGTTCTCATTTTTAGTGTTAATGCACATAAATATTTTGTAATGGAAATCCCATTACACAAAATACATGTCCAAACAAAGTACTTCATTAATAAAAATAATTGAGTTGATGAAATTAAAATCGCATAAACAACTATTTTGGTCTCAATATTTGAAGTGTTTTCACTAAAATATCTAAATATAACGAAATTACAAATACATTTTCAAAAAATATATATATTTAAATATATTTTTAATTTGGATAAATTCATAAAAGCAATGTCTCACATTTAATTAAAATTAAAATGATTGTTAGAAATATATAGATAGGAAATGATTATTCTTAGGTTTTTACAAGATTGAAAAAGTATTGTCAATGTAAAAATCTTACTAAAATAAAATTACTAAAATTTCATTACTTTATTTGTAGTGAAAAAAATTGGTAGGTGATTTAGAAAATATAGAAACAAAAACATAAATTGAATTAAAGATACTAAATATTATAAATTTCTTGAATGCCATATATGTCTATGGCTAAAGGTTTAGCAGCAGCTTCAAGTAAGTCACATAGCTGTTTTTATACCTCAACAAAAAACAATAGAACCAAAGTAGCATCATCATAATCATTTACACATTGCTCTTCCAGCATCAAAAAAGCACTTTTTTTAATTGGCTTTTTTCTCTTTTAATTGCTTAATTCAAAGCATCCATCCAGGAACAAATCCATTCACTTGTTGTTGAGCTTGACTTGTTGAAGCTATCTGATCTGATGCTACATTGTTGTACCTATAATCAGAACTGAATCGAAAGAACAAGAGTTAAAATGTCACTAGTGCAAAATGAAGATTTAACACCTATTTTTTAAACATTTAACACCTGTTTTTTTACCGGTGTGTAATGAACGAAAGAGAAATGATATTTTGACGTTAATTGAAAATTTGAATTTTAATATATTACCCGATTTGTAATGTTGGATTGCAATCTAGTTGCTGGAAGAAGCTTTGAGAGTGAGCAGCATTCTGTTGATCGGCGTATTGCATGCTTTGATCGCCTGCTTCCCATGATTGTCTGTACTGATTTCTCGAATTTATTTCGTCCAACTGAAATATGATTTTAGTCTAATGGATCATATTTGTCATCAGAAAAAGGAAAGGACTATGTTTGAAAGTGTATTGAAAAATTTGTAAGATAGAATTGGTTAGACCTATAATCATGATTCAATCGGTTCAATCATAGTTTAAAAAGTGGATAAAAGATTGAGAAATTGCAATAATAAGCCTATGAAAGTTGATGATCAATCTAAGTTTAGATGACAAGACGTCCGATTTGGGAAGTATCCAATGAAAATTTTCGATACGGCTTACGGTTAACCCTCAGATGTTAAGAGCAATCATCCGAGTTTCAATATATAAACTTATGAGCAATACATGAAAAAGACTAAAGGTTGAATATCTGATGACCATTACCTGAAAAAGAAGGCGCGGAGTTATTCGAGTAGGATTATTTTTTGAAAAGACATAATAGTCGTAGGGTTGTCTTTGAAAACGTGCAAAACAGAATATCGCAAAGTCTAAAACTAGTCACGGTTAAACCGTTGCTAGAGACTCTTAAAATATTGTCACTACTAAATTGTGGTTAAATAAAGACCTTTATATATTTTGTCATGATTAAACTGCGACTAATCTACGCACAAATCTGAAAAAACTTGAGACGGTTTTAGATGGTCGAAGACGTTATAATATATAGCATATATGGTATTCTTATACTTATGGCAAGAAAGTCATGGATAATAGCATGAAGTTTTTACCTTCATTGACAAGGATCTGTTTGCTTCTACCAACATATGTTCCTATAAAAAAAAAAACATAGTTTGAAATTGTTAAGCACTCACTAATTTGTTTAATTAATTAATTTCTTTATATACATATGTCAAAACCATATACCTTATTTTGAAGATCAGCTAATTGGTCCAACATGAATTGTGTCTGCAAATTCATGTTTCAAACAGTTCATTCAAGGTAAACCAAAAGAATGTCACAATAATATCTAAGACTAAATTAATGAACACATTTAACTTTGTATTAATTCAATTAATCATATTGTAAATGTGAAACATTGGAGAAAACTTGAAATCAACTTTGATGAAAAAATTTCAGAAATTTTATACATAATTAATACCTTTGTTGACCTAACATGCTTCAGAGATGAATCCAATTGCCTTTCAAGCTGCTCAAGATCTTTAGAACTCAATGGCCCTAAATCTTCCCCTAAAAGATTTCTGAAATATTGCAAACACATACACACAATTTATAATCAAAATAATTTTAAATAATTGATATATTGAATTTCTTTTACTAGTGATTTTTTTAGGCAGTAAATACTTTACCTTTGTGTTCTTTGAAGATTCTCAAATCGTTGTTTCAGCTTCAAGTATTCCCGGTAGCTACTCTGCTTCAAACAAACCAAAAAAATAAATCAAACATAAATAATAAAAGACGAAATTACAATATATTAATGGGTTCGAGTATCCTTTATACTTTATATTAATATCATTTTTCTTAAAAAAAAAAATACCGAACATCGCTAAATTAATCGTAAGTTTTAACTAGTCGGCACCTCGAGTTCTTTGGCAGGTTTGCTAACTTCAACAGCACCATAACTACACTTCTGGTACCTATCAAGAGTTTTGAGCATGCTGTTTTGAAGAAGAAAAAAAAAAGGTTTAAATGATAAGTATTACCTAACTTATAAAAAATAATTAACTGAAAAATAAAAAGTAGAAAAGAAGAACAATAGAAACTTAGAAAATATCAAAGAAACATAACATCACAGTCAAAATAAATTTGTACAATAATAATAATAATAATAATAATAATAATAATAATAATAATAATAATAATAATAATAATAATAATAATACATACCCTATCTATTATCTAATAGCTTCTGCAAAAATAATTTAATTTAAGCAAAAAAATTCAATTAATTTTTTATGCAAAAAAAAGCATCACTCTCTCATTCAAAGGAATTTTTGTGTAATAACTAGAAGTAGTTAGTATTATCCAGAAAGATAACATTTTAAAGCTTTCTGCAAGAATCACCTAACTATAGGTTTTCAATGAATCAAGGAAAAGCAAAATATTAAAATTATTATTGAAAATAAATAAATAAATAAATAAATAAATAAAACCTTGATCTAGATTATTTCAATGAAAAAATATAAACCTAAAATAAAAAAATAATTCAAGAAAAATAAAAAATACAGTCAAACAATAATCTAAAACAAAAGTAACCGTACAAAGGACATGAACATTTTAGATTTTCATCAGATCATGTACAATCTTACTAGATCTGATAAATCTGTTATCATTTCCATCAATATTAATCCAAAGAGAAAATATATATTTTTAAAAAATTATAAAAAAATAATTAAAAATGTTTTAAGAATCTGTAATCTTTGTCTAAATTTAAATAAAAAAATTTAAAATAATATGACATAATTAATAAGATGTAGATCTAAAAGGTAAACAAAGAGAAATTGCTTCAAAATATAGAAAAAATATATTAAAAAAATTCATAGATAGATAGATAGAGAGAGATTCATACTTAGAAGTGCTGCAAAACTCATAGAGTTTTCCACGAGTAGAGAAGATGATAAGAGCAACCTCAGCATCACAAAGAACAGAAAGTTCATAGGCTTTTTTAAGAAGACCATTTCTTCTTTTTGCAAATGTTACTTGTCTGTTTATCTTGTTCTCTATCCTCTTCAACTCAACTCTTCCTCTTCCCATCTCTTTTTTCAACAAATTTTTTTTGTTTCTATTTTTGAACAATATTTGCCTCTTTCTTTTCACTTTGGTACCTTAGGATGATCCTTCTTTTCTGGGTCAGTACCCTAATGGAACCATATTTGTGAAAACAATAGAAAGTTTAATACTTCTCAAGTTGAAAACAAAACTTGTGAAGCCCTAGAAAGAGGAAACAAGAAAACTTGGAGGAAAAATATGAGATATTTTATAGAGGAAAGAAAAAGTATACCATTTTATGTTATTGTACTCTCTAAACTTTCCTTTTTATTATCCTTTGGTTTTTCCTTTTTTTTTCCTTTTTTTTTATTTTTTTTAGTTTAGTATATTTTTGACTTGTAAGTTAATTTCGGAGTTTATTTTAGTTCTTAATTTAAAAAAGGACAAAATTTAAATATGATTTTTTAAGCGCGATTTTTATTTTTTTCAATAAAAATATGAAAAGTATATTCAAATATAATTTAAAGAGTGAAAATAATAGAAAATTACACATTTATAAAAAGAAATTATACCGTTGTTATACTTTTAATGAAAAATAGTAAGAACCACAACTAAAGAATTGTATTTAAATTTTATTCTTTAAAAATTCATATTGATCATTTAATTTTTTTAAACTGTATCATGTTAATCTTTTTATCAGATTACAAACGAAAAAGTTTAGATTTTAATGAAAAAATTCTTTTTTAATTACACGAAAAAGACTAATAATATATGTTTTGAAGAGTTAATAAATCGATATAAAATTTTTTTTAATTAAGAAATCAAAATGAATAGTTTATGAGAACAAAAAGATATTAAATTTTTTTTTTTAAATCTCCACCGGAAAAAATATTGAAGTGAACCTAGATTAGGGTTTCTAGTTTCATGAAAATTTCTTTTTCCCATGCTTTTCTATGTTATGGTATTTATAGTAAGGAAAAACGAATCCCATATGCATGTTAAGCGCGTGTAGTACACGAAGAGTGTATTCTCGTTTGGATTGGAATCTATGTGGTGGACAAAGGCGCGTGGGGACAGCTAAGGTTTTAATAAAGATAAAAGATTGTCATTTTCTACAGTGTTTTTCACAGAGGTATAGCTAGTGTATCAGAACGTCGTCATATACCTTAAAATGGATTCCACACGTGTCAAGTTATGAGTGGTTTTTTATGTGAACTATAATGATGATAATAATTTAGTTTTTTGTGAATTGTATGAAGAAACAGTGAGAAAAGTGCAGTGAAGCTATGCCTTAGTTAGGCTTTGCAATTTGTATTGCATTCATTTGTTTCATAGTTTGGAATTATCATTAGAAGGGGTAACAAAAGAACTCATATGGATTAGTGTTTGTGTGGTTTTTGTTTCACAATATAAGGTAATTTGGGTTCTGTATTTTTTTTCCTTCTTTTCTTCTTTCTAGATAACCAATTAGGAACAATAACAAAAGAATTCATATAATTTCTATTTTTACTATGTTCTCATAAACCAGTCAAATTTACAAATGTATCACTCTTTGAATCACATAATTGAATATTTTGTGTTGACAATTTCTAGGTCATAAGTACTTGGATTTCTTGTTATACTTTTAAGTACAATAGAAGGATATCAATTTGGTAGTTAATTTATGTAGATGAATGATCTATTTTAACAATTTTATTAGGGTTAATGAAAGATCATGTCTTTCTTTCTTCGGTTTCTTCAGTTAGGGAGTTCTTTCATTAGGAGATTAATTCTCTTCTTTTTAAGTACTTTGGCATGTCAATGAAGGCTAACCCTTGTCTAGAGATTACTTGGGATCCTTTGGTTATTTTGTTGGAAAAGTGATACAACTCTTGAATGTATAAATTGGTCTGTTTAGACGATAAAGTGGTTCTCCTTAATTATGTGTTTAATGTTATTGCAATATTCTATTTGTCTTTTTTGAAATTTATGTTATAGTTTGGAAAAAGAATGTTAAGTTACAAAGAAGGTTCCTTTGGGGGAGGGGGTGAAAGGAGACTCTAAGATTCTTTGAGTTCGGTGAGAATATGTTTGCAAACTTAAGAGTAGAGGGGGTTAGGAATGAGAGATCTCTGTTGATTAATCTCGCCCTTCTAGCAAAATGGAGATGAGGCTGCTTATAAGAGACTCAGATCTTTGGAGAGATATTCTTATAGTTAGATATAGAGGTTATCTATTTCCTTTCTTAGTGGAGGTAGTATCCAGGGTTTATGCTCTTTCTCTTCCTAGTGGAAAGAGGTGTCTCTCGTGGGGGAGAAAGAGGGAGGCAATACATATTGGTTTGTTGATGGTGTGGTTAGGAAAGTTGGGTCAGATTCTCAAATTTTCTTTTTGAAGGACCCTTGGTTAGGTAGAATTCCTTTAAAATTTAAATTTCTTGGATTTTTTTCCATCTCTCTTTAACTTGATGTTTTTGGCGGAGAGATATGGGTGGTTGTTAAAAGGGTATTGACTTGGAATCTTAAATGTTAGAGATCCTTCATCCTTAAAGAAATACCCATTTTTGATGAGTTTCTATCTCTACTTCAGGAAGTCATTCTTACCCGAGAGAGAGAGAGAGAGAGAGAGAGAGAGAGAGAGAGAGAGAGAGAGAGAGGAGAGAGAAAATTAGATATGAAGTACTTTAGATAGGGTACTTTTGCTTATCTCATCCAGAGGGTTAGCGTGAACATTTCTACGGCTCCGCCTCTAGAAGAGATTTGAATTCTTCCCACTTATCTGAAGTAGTTGGATCCCGTCTAAGATCTTGATCTTCTTCTGGAAACTTTTTGATGGTCGATACCTTTATAGGCGTGAGATGATGGAGTATTTTGAGGCCTCCCCTTTCCTTTTCTTCGTGGGTTTCTTTTTCTAGGTTATTCTTGGTGCGAGACTCATTTATTTCTTCTACTAGTGTGCTTCTCTATAGATCAGTGAGGTCGAAGAAGGAGTGAGAAAGAAATACCAATTGGATCGTGTGACTGAGTGCACCTTCGAGAGTGTAGGTCAAAAATTCCTTATACCGTATTTTCAAGCGCAGTGAGGGAAGAGAGGTGTCTCCTTCTCTTCATATTCACCATTCAGCTAGGATGGAGTTGAAAGAGTTTGATTTACCCAGGATTCTAAGTTTCTCTGACATATTTGTGAGTTCTCATCAGATTCATGTGGGTCGAAAGGGCCTTGTGCCCCCTGTTCAGGCCGATGGATCTCTAGTGTTTCTCTGGCTTCAAAATGTAGGTCATAGCTTGGGTGTTATGGCTTATAATTCTCCTTGTAACGATCTGATTAATTTTGGTAGGACGATCGTGATTTCCAAGGGGTCTGCATTAGTTGCAGGCAAGTTTTTTTATCCTCCAAAGGTTTTCACCAAATTTGAAAGTTGAAGCCCTATTATGTTCCATGATCTATCTTTGATGCTACGCCTGTACGTTATGAAGGATAAAAAATTCAACGAATGGGTCGGGTGAATACCTGAGTGTTATAGATCTTCACTATGACAATGAGATGTGAAAAATAGCACTAGAATATTTGATGTTATGCTTCGTGATGTTGCACCATACGTTCTACGATGGTAACCTACTCAGTTGCAACTATCCTCTTGGAATTCGGTTAGCTTTATATATTGTGATATAGCTATTGAGGTGATATGATGGTCGATCATCATTTAGATGCTCTTTACCTCCTAGTGAAGGTGAGTCAGTTACGGATATTCAATAGACGAAGTCGTTACGGGGAAAATTTTATCAATGAAGAATGATAAAAAGGTGTGTAACTAGAAGTTTTATTAGAAGCGATGCATGAGATCTTTGAAAGTGATCCTCTATTTTCATGTGGCTCCGATATAGATTCAAATTTGGATATGAGATTATATATTCACGCATTTTTGTAGTAACTTGGAAATTTAGAAATTCGGTTTATTAGAGTTGAAATAGAGCTCGATTGATTCGAATGTTATGGATCTACCATTTAATCTAAAAATATCTCAATTCAGTTATCGAAGAAGGCTTTGATGATAATGTTTTGTGTGAATATGTCAATAGAAAACAATCAAGAGGGGGTGAATAGACTTTTTAAAACAAATCACCTGATTCTTCAAATAAGAATAACCAGAAGTTTTTTAGAGTTTGCGCGCAAAAGTTTATAGAGCGAAAATGTGAAATTATACTCAATTGAAAATTATAAGGTAGAAACCCAAATCACTTTATAATTATCATAATTTCTAGATGAGGAAATACAACGTATGTAATTAAATCAATTGAATAAGTCATGAGATATGGTTACACAATTTATTTGTAAGTCGAATTCTAAAAGCACGATGTTTCTCAGATTTTAATCACCCCTAAAGCCCTTAATATGTTTTCATATTCCAACAAAACCTAAGCTTATTAAATAAATTGCTATTACCAAAATATAAACCTAAGCATGCATGTTCTATGAAATTTAAATTAAAGAGTAAGAGATAGAGAGATGACACGTTGACTTTATAGTGCTTTGACTCTTTCATCCACGTGTGAGTCTACGTGCACTTTTAAAAGTACCTACATAATTCCATTAGTTTGACAAATATATAAAGAGTTTATACAATCACTTATCCATAATAATGTTTAAGACAACAAAACTTTGATTTTTGGATCTTGATATGTATATGCCCAACTGCCAAATCCTTCTGCACAATCTTAACTCGATTATTACCTCCAATCTTCGTGTGTAGCAATCAACCCATTGATCCTACTGATTCTTTGATCAGTGAATTGTATGAATATGTAAGAAAGAACTTTTCCTTATCCATAGCCTTCCACGCAGTCATTAGTAAGGCAATTTTGGAGAGAATACCTTCTTTTCACTAGAACTTGTCAGCGCCAGTGACAACAACCCCAATCTTGCAAGAACCTGAAAATATTTGAACAAATATTCAAGAAAGAGTGGTTTCAAGATAACGTATCCCCCAATAAATTAATATTTGATCATGATCAAAATCTGATAATTGGAATGAGGTTGAAGATGAAAGATTTTTTATGCAAGAGTTTCAAAAAAGGTGGTTGATTTTCACAAAAATTCAGAAAACAGTTATGAAAAATTTCACAATGATTATGAGTTTCTTACATGAAAAATGTTGACTAAATTCGTATATATGTGCTTGAGATGAAGCACACAAAATATTGAAAAATATTGGTTAGATTTGAATCAAAGTCAATGCATATAATGAGTCAAATGAGCAAGTGAATGGAATAAAAGAAATTCAGAATTTTTGACCCATTTGCAGTTGATTCGAATCAAATGCAGCGTGTGATTCAAATCATAGGCCTCGTGATTCGAATCATGTGTAAATATTAATTTGAATCAAATGCTCCAAGGATCAAATGAAAATTCAGAAAAGTTGTACGATTTAAATCATGTGCAAAGTATGATTCAAATCAATTTGGACAGAGTTGACAGAAAGAGATCTGATTCGAATCATGCGAAGACTTTGATTTGAATCAAATGTTTTTAGAAAGACTTTGGTAATTTATGTTTGATTTTTATTAGAATCAAATTTTATGTGTAAATGATTGATTCAAATCAAATCCCTCAAAATCTGATTTTTCATGTTTTTAAAGCTTTTCTTTGCACGTGATTTGAAAGGATCACACATAGCTTTTATTCCACAAACTCATTCACTTGACTAATAACATTTTAAACAAATTTGAATATAACTAAATGTTTATTCATGATAAAAGATATATGAATCATGTGTGTGCAATATATGAGGGATTATCAATAAAGATAAAAGACGACAACGATAGGACAAGCAACAAAACATAATTGTATCGGAATTTCTCCCCCTTTTTATGCTTGGTAAGATTTCACTTGTAAATGAGTTGACATGAGCTTAAAGCAAAAATGATCTTACTCCCCTGGAATATTTGTGAGTGCACTTGTCCATTAGATATTTTACATGATGTCAAAACTAGGATAAATTTAGCATTTTTGTATGTTGGGTAGTATCTCTGAGTCTTTATGTGCACCTTTGCATTAGGATACTTAGAATGCATTTAGAACATGTCTGGAAAAAGTATAATGCATGAAAGCTGATTTTTTACATGAAAAACATGGCTATGTGTCGACACATACAATGTATGAGTCGACAAATGTAGATCATTATTGAATCTTGTAAGATCTGTTTCTATGTGAGGACACATAAAGCTTTTTTAGTCAACACATACTGAAGAAATTGCATCTATGTGTCGACACATATGACTTTCAAGTCGACACATGTACCTCATTTTTAAAGCTTGTAGCTTTTGTTTCTTTGTGTCGACACATGACCTTGAACAGGGTGACGCGTGTCATTACACTTGTTAATACATGACTTATAT
This sequence comes from Vicia faba, assembly GCA_948472305.1. Taxonomy (NCBI): domain Eukaryota; kingdom Viridiplantae; phylum Streptophyta; class Magnoliopsida; order Fabales; family Fabaceae; genus Vicia; species Vicia faba. Next base: position 99,159,200 of record OX451735.1, on the reverse strand, counting down.
GTGTCGACACATACTGTAGATTTTCTGAAAAACTGAATTTATTTTCAATTTTTAAGTCTTCCTCTTTGTCTCCAACTTGCACACCTATAAATACTTCATACATGCATCATTTTCAACTTGATGAAACTATAAACACATACAAAAATTTCTCTTCATCTTCAACCTTCAATCTATGCATACACATAAACAAACTACACATAATAATTTTTTGTTTGGGTGGCATCTAGACAAGTGTTGATAACATCCAATTTAGGTTGGTGTATTGGTATATTGGTTTGAGAATTTTTGGGGGTTTCATCTAGAAAAACCTTAGGGTTTGTCCTATAAGATCATAATGTTGATTATTGGGTTTACACAAGATTTCGTAAATATTGGATTCAATCAAGTTAAAATCTTTGAAGAATGGGGGTTCTTGTAAAGGAGTAGCGCGACACAGTGAATTGTTTGGAAATCTTAAGATACGGTAATACGCAATTGGATTCGATCAAGTGATAGCTTTGAAGGATGGTGGTTCTTGCAAAGGAGTAACGTGACTAGGTGAATCAATGGGTATTAACGGGATACTTGGTCGAGCTCAAGATCAAGGGAAGAAAAGGGTTAAAACCAACATCAAACATTGGGTTTGTAGGGTTTGATCGCTACATTTCTCTTGTAAACAATTTTTTTCAAAGTAAGAATTTATTATCTCAATTCCAAAAGGAATTGAGGGCATATGTAGCCATAAAGAGGACAATTGGTGAACTGCCGTCGTACCCCAAATTTGCCCTATCTTTATTTTCAAGATTAAAATAGAAGAGAAATATTAAGGATGGTACATCAATATCTGATGGCCCATTCTTAAATTTAAGTCAACCAGGGGGGTGTACTTTAGTTCAGGAGAATGGGGCTTTCTAAATCAGAAAGGCCCATGTATCTGTAAACCCATTCGCGAAGCATGTTGGCCTGTGGCCCATGAGATTCGAAAATGGGAAATAATTTCAAAAAATAATTACTAAGTTATTAAATTATTAAGTTCATCTAAATACTATTACTGTTAGTAGAAAAGGGTATGATTACACATTACAGGTCCATTGGGGTTTCTGAAATAGGTCCATCTGTCATTTCTGTTGTTGATTTATTGTAGAAAATTAGTATGAAGTGTTTGCTGTTATCATCACTTTTTAAGAAAATTCTTCTTTTCAACCGGTTAAAAGAAAATTATTTCAGTTGTTACTAAAAAGGGGGATAAACTGTTTTGTTAATATTTACAAAAAAAGTATTTGTTTATTAAAAGTTTTGTTTTGGATCTGTTTCAAACTATAGGCCCATTATGTTTTGAGCCCATTAGATATTATGGTTCGGTTTTGTTTAGAAAAAGAAAGCATTATTATTAAAATTGTTGATATTATATATTTATTTATAAAAAAAAAGCGTGATACTTTATTTGCTGATAAACTTTTTTTATAAGGTTTTCATTTATTATTAACAGCTATAGTTTATTTATTAAGGAAAAAATTGTTGGATCATTTTTTAGAAATGCAAAGCCAAGTTCAATTAGCTAACGCAAACCCGATATAGTTAAGCAAAATGACGCATATGCTGGCCCAAATCAAGGAAACATATTGTACCAATTAAGACCAAAAATTACGCACGTTTAACATATACTGTAGAGATTGAGTCGAGTCCTCTACAAACTAATCCCAGGATTTTTAAATCTAAAACAATCAAAATCTTCAATACTAAATCAAATCATTATCTAAAAATATCCAAAGATTACAAGCCCGGAATATCAAAGAAACAGATCCTTTACAATAATGACTCAGAATCAAACTTTTACACCCAAGACATATAACCTGAATCATTACAAGAACAAATCATACAAAATAAATCAATTACGACAAGATCATAATCCCTAATTGTTCATAATCCCTAAATCAAAGTTAAGGTAATTGTAATAGCAACCTAAGGCCAACCCCTATGAATGCTAATTGAAAATACAATAGGGAGGGGATTTTTACTGTGAGGTTATGGAGAAGAACAAAGACAGAAGAACGACAACCGCGAGGAGAGAGAAGACTGAAATCGCGAAGCTTGTAGAGAGACAGAGAAGAGCTTGAAGAACAAGGGACCTGGTTTCACCGTTGAACCACAAAGGTTGATGCGATTAGGGTTTCTACATCTGAAACCCTAATCGCTAGCCGCATCCTCCAGCCTCTATCACCATATGCCGGAATCTGCAAAAGGAAAAGAAAAGGGATCAACACCCAAATCAAAAAAGCAATCGGAGAAGAGAATCACAGAAAAGGGTAAAAGTCATTAGCTTTCTTTTTCTCTTTTGTGTCAGTGTTTGGGGCTTAATTTGTGGTAGTTAGGGTTTTGTTTGTGAAGCACCGCCAGGGGAGAAGAAGGGTGACAGGGGGATTAGGAGCAGGTATTAGAAGAAAGGGTGAGAAAGGCGAACGAGAAGAAGGAAGGGTTTGACATTCGCGAGCGAGAGAGAGAAATAAAGGATATTGTAAGAGCAAAATTAAAGACAAAGTAATAAAATGTAAAAGTAAAACAATGTATTCATCTGTTGCAATCCTATGTTAGCATGCCCATCATAATAGCATGCGCCATCATCATCATCCATTTGATCACGATCTGACGAACGTAAGGCCAAGTCACTATGACGTCTTCCATACACCCTCACTTAAGTGATCCAACCAGCCCCTCTCCAATTACGTAGTGGGCTTAAGCCCAATGATTTCTACACCCCCTTGCTTCCTGATTACTAAACTACAAAATCATTTGCACCCCTCCTGCATGGACTTATACTGGGCCTAATTCCTATTAATTTTAACACCCCCTGTTTTACTTGCCCTATAGAAACTACACCCTTCTGAAACTAACTATTTTCTATTTATATTTTATAATTATATTATATTTTATTTTATTCTTTTTATTTATTTATTTTTATAATTTAATTATCATTTCTATTTTATAAATATATATATTATTTAATTATAATTATTATTATTATTATCAAATCATGATTTTTTTTATCATTATTATATTTTTTATATTATTATTATAATATATATTACTATAATTATTTGACTTTTTACTATTATCATTATTATTATAATTCCTTTTTTATAAATATTATTCTTATCTTATATTCACTATTTAAACATTATCATATTTGATCAAATAAATTATTTTATAATAAAATTGCATACATTATTTTATAAGTTATTTGCATTAAATCTTTTCTAATCATGCATTAATCAAGATCTTCGCAAATAATACGATTAAAAAACACAAACAAACCAACAAATTATTTTCGCAATAAACTAAACTAATCAACTGTCTTTTTTGCAAAAGGGTTTCAAACTAGTTTTGACTTACTACGCACTCAGTCAAAATCTCCACAATCACTACTCCCGACCGAGTGCGAAGTGATTCAAAATATGTTTGCAAACCCCTAAAGAAACACCAACCCTACGAACTACGAATTGGGACTCTGATTCCTCATAAGAGGATACATAGGCATACGATCAAAAATCGTAGCGAGTTCCCCTTATAAAAAATTAAAACCCTTTTCCCTTATAAAAAATTAAACTCTTTCTACTTAAAACTTAAAATTCAGTTTACCCCAAACCTAAACCTAGTGTCTAATATCCTTGTGAACAAGGTGGATGAAAGGTGCCTAACACCTTCCTTTCATCCAATTGAGTCTGAAACCTAGAATCTATGTCTGTGAATTAGGATTTTCTGTTAGGTTCCCTTCCCTAGGATAAAAACTAATAGTGGCGACTCTCGATTTAAGAACCAGTTGCAACAGTTGGTGACTCTGTTAGGGACTCTACTTAACCCTAGGTTTAGCTATTTTTGGGTTTCTATTTTTATTTGCTTTATTTATTTATTTATTGCATTTATCTACTTTATCGCATTTATTTATTTACTTTCAATTTCTCTTATTATCATATATTTACTGCGTAGCGGGATTTTTCTATCTCAAAAAATATTTCTAATATAACCCTTAGAAAGAAGGTTCGTCTATTAGCTTATGGGGTACATCATCCCCGCGAGTTTATGTGACGACTTCGCCTAGAGTCGGTGAACTTCCTAAAAAGGAATACTTATCGAGAGATATCCTCTTGACGAGTAGGACTTAGGAAGGTCACCCATGACTCTTTATAACGACCTTAACCCAAAATCTCATGACGAGACCTTTTACGACTTTGAGACAAAAGTTTTAGTCCGTAAGGAGGCTCCACCTAAGGGAGCCCCCTGTTCCTTTTACCTTTGGTGTTATTCATGACACCCTTAAGGAAACCACCTCCGGGGAGGGTAGACTAACTGTAGGTCAAAATTAAGGAACCTATCTTCTAAGGATACTTATCACAAAAACCACGTCACTGAACCATACTTCCCTACCTTACAAGGGTACTTATTATAAAAATCCCGTCACTCAACCCTACACATATGCATTCATGCATTTAATATATTTGTCATACATTTCATATGTTCATCACTCGTTTCTTTTTCTTTGTATTATTCACAGGGTACAATAAATAATAATAAAATCAAGATCTCGGTGACTCTCTTTAAAAATGGATACCGAAGGGAATAACTTGTTCGCGTCAACACGCCAAATATGTCTGAAATCAAGGCCACAAAAGAGAAATAATATGTTGAAGACTTTCTCAAGCTTTATCCAGCAATAAGGGATGGTTTCAAAATCAGATATCTGCATGGGCACCTAGAGGACTTATTTCCTTTTTGCTTGATTTCACGCAAATAAAGTTTTGGTTTAAGATTGTAATATTTTTCAATATCTGAATTATGTTACCTTCAATGAAGGCATTTTATTTCCACATCTTGTTTGCATATATATTTTAAAGATAGTCGCCAAGTAAAATAATAAAGGATAAGCATGTACCCAGAGGAATAAGACATTTAAAACAAGAAACCATTTCATGTTCATACACATTCGTTCGCACGCGTGCATTCACGAACACCTGCATATCATGTCAAAACTCATTTTTTCACAAACATCTCTCCAGTTGAACCATTGGTAGAAGAAGGTACCCACCTCCTTGGTCTCCATATCAAACAAGGACTTATCAACAGAAAGCAATGGAGAAAATCAAGGAGGCTCAAGCTGTGTTCAAAGAGGATCTTGACCAAGTGAAGGGTGACGTAAGCTCAATGAAAGGAGATTTGAGTCAAGTTCTTCTAGCCTTGAATAAAATTATTGATAGGCAGGATCAAATTCCCAGGGTAGCTTTTAAAGAGGTAGCCCAAACCATTGGTGCATCGAGCGGTCACCAACCAAGGAAAGAGCCGGAAGCAGGACCCCAAAAGTCCGCCATGGCCCAGCAAGAGGTTGAAATTGAAGGGTTCATACCACCACCATCAAAAGTAGGGGCATCACATACCCTACAAATTCCAACCAACAACACGGACAACTATCTAGACTTGCAATACATAGATCATGACCTAGAGGATGCTCACTAGGCACCCTTGAAAACAACTGGTACTCATGCTATAGATAACCCACTGGTAATAAATCAGTATAAAACCCTGGAAGAAAGACTAAAAGTTGTGGAGGGTTTCAACGCTTTCAAAGTAGACGCTTTGGAAATGGGTCTAGTTCCTGATGTAGTGATACCGCCAAAATTCAAAGTACCCGACTTTGGAAAATACAAAGGGCTCACTTGTCCAAGGAATCATCTTCGTATGCATTGCAGGAAGATGCATGCCCATGCCCGCGATCAGAAGCTAATGATCCACTGTTTCCAAGACAGTATGAGTGGGGCATCTTCAGACTGGTATATGCAACTGGAGAGAACGCATATTCAAACCTGGGCAGATCTCGCTAATGCTTTTCTGAAGCATTACAAATATAACCTAGACATGGCGCCTACCCGCATGCAACTCCAGGATTTGTCCCAGAAGAAAGAAGAGTCCTTCAAGGAGTATGCTCAGAGATAGAAGGAGTTGGCATCCCGTGTGCAACCACCACTATTAGAGAAGGAGTTAGTAGCCATGTTCATGGGAACTTTGCACGGGTTGCATTATGAGATGATGGTTGGAAGTATCTCTTCGGGGTTCTCAGACCTAGTAACCATCAGAGAAAGAATCGAGACCGGGATAAAAAGTGGGAAAATATCAGGGGGACCATCAAATGCTCCCTACAATTCAAAACGACATGCTTCAAACTTCCCCAAAGGAAGAGAAGGAGAAATTAATGTTGTATCGTCACAACCCAGGGTACAACAACCATTAGTGATCCCACAAGGGCAACAACAAGGCAGAAGGCCACCCAGGAAATTTGATTCACTCCCTATGCCACCTAGCCAATTATTACAACAGTTGGTTAAGGATTCCTTAGTGGAACTCAAGCCTCTAGCTCCACCAGTCGGTCCACTCCCACGAAGATACGATGCCAACGCCAGATGCAAGTATCATGCTAATTCTCCTGGACATACCATAGAACAATGTTGGCTTTTCAAACATAAGGTGTGGGATTTGTTGGATTCTCAAGACATCACTTTCGAGAAGCCCAACATCACATCAGACCCTACACTGTTGCATGATGGGCTAACAATAAATGCAATCTAAGTAGTCACTAACTCTGGGGAAAGCAAACAAGCAAAGACCCTGATAAACTCGCTGAAAGAATATCAGTTGGAATATGGACTCCCGCTAGAACACAATGAAGCTTTTGAAGGAGCTCTACAAAGGCTAAGGGACCAGGGGATAGTCCAATTCGGATAAGACCCTGAAGAAAAACATAAAGCTACTCTGAAGGGCGAAGCATATTTTTCTCCAACCCAAGAGACTTTTGTCAGCAAGGGAATAGAGCATGGCGGACATGTGGCAAAGATATCCAACATAGTCAATACCAAAAGGGGCCAATGACTTCACTCGAGAATGCACCCCAGAAGAAGAACTCAAAAGATGGATGGTCGTGGAGATTCCTGAGATCTTTTTTCTTTCCTAAGTATTTTTTCTTGTTTTTTGAAAGAACCTATGTCAAGCCCGGGGCATAGGGATTGCTTGTAAGGGTTCCCCCATTTTGTTTCAGACAATATTTGCAACTAACAAAAGTTATGTTTTGTTTTCAATTAAGATCCTTGTTTTTCTCTTGCATTTATTCTGTAAATTTAAAAATGGCAATACTTTCTCTGCATATGCATTTTCAAATATTCATATACTAAATCGGCACCAATATATGTGTCTAACCCCGACATGTCTTCGTATGACCAGGCAAAAATCTCACCGTAGTCATGTAACATCTGGATTAACCGCTCTTTGACACTATGCTCCAAGTTGGCACCTATCTTGACTTCCTTTTTATCCTCTTCAATACCAAAGTTTATCGTCTCGACTGGCTCTTCATGAGACTATATTGCTTTTTCCTCCCGTTGTAACAGTCTAGCAAGTTCTCCAGGTACTTCACAATCTTCCTCACCTTCTTCCTCGGCTTGGTAGATCGGATTTTCAAAGTCTTAATTGGCAATAGCAGAACCGTTATCAATGGGATCCAAAGTGGATGTGGATCTGCAGTTTGATATGTGGGTGTGTGTAAGAGGGCATAAATATTTTAATAAAGTAAAAGTAGAAAAGAAAGACAAAGAGCGCAAAATTTGTATGCAAAACATCCAATGATTTACTTATGACATATGAAAGTGAAATAATAACCCTCACAAATAAACCATTGTGCCTCGAGTAAGACACAAGGATTTAGAGTTTAAATTGTTCAAATATTACATATCCCAAAAAACAAAAGGAAAATTACTCCTTGTTGTACCCCAAAATTTTCCCTCCCATATTCCTCAAGATTTGTCAAGAATGATCTTCATATTGCTCAAAATGGCTCAAGGGTTGTACAGTCAAATCACCTCCTAAGGCAGTCAATTCAAAATTAGGGTTTTGTGTTGCATCAAGGTCCTTACATCCAAATGGCCTCAAGTGCTTCCCAATGTCTTAATAGGTTCTTAAGTTCATCCATGACAAATTTCAAACCTTCCAGAGGAATTTTGGACAGTCAATTGCTCAAGAGACCCAAAAATCGATTGTGCTAGGGCAAAAGTCAACTGTGACCTACAAATAGTCAAACCTCTAGATTTTTTGTCAACATTATCATTTTTAAGTATAATTAATCATTTGATCAAGGGTTGATCATGACTCATCAAGGATTGCTCAAAATTCATCAAGATTCAAAAGTTGCTAAATTAGGGTTTTGTAGGAAAAGTCAAATCAACTTTGACCAAGCATAACTTTCTCATACTTTGTGAGAAATGACCCATCCAAAGCTCATTTTTAAGAGGATGCAATTTCCTACAACCCATCTTCACACCCCAAGATCAATAAATTCCCTCACAAAAATTTACAAATTTGGACATTATAGGTCATTTTTGAAAGTCAACAAAAACACCTTTTTTGCCAAAGATTATAACTTGATAATGGAAGATTAAAATGAGATGAGACTAAAAGGGTTGATTAGAGGACATCTCAAGGTTTCTAAAAGGTCCAAGAACACCTCGAAAAGTTCAAAATTGAAGAAGTTATGCATTGTTGAAGTTGGGCATTTTTCCAAAATTGCCAAAAGTCAACTATCCTCAAAACTCCAATTTTTGACAAAAGGGCCCACTTTTTTCCACTTGATTTAGTCTTGTCATGCCACACACGTGTCCCATGCTTAATTTCATGACCAAACATTTATTTTTCTATTTTATTTCATTTTTATTGATTTAATTCATTATTAATCAATATTAAATCAAATAAAATCCAAAAATTGATGTAAATGGATCTTTGTGATTTGTACAGTTTGAAAATATCATGTGACAACCAACCAACTCGTTCCAAGGCTCAAACATGCACAAAATCTCAGATTTGGCCATATTTGGAAAGCTTTTCAATGGTGATAAAATCAAATCTCAAAACCTTGAATGCACATGGATTAAAGCCCAACTCTTGACCTAATTCACTTCCAATATACATACACAAACCACAAAAACCTAATTCACGCATAAAGCTTTGCAGAAACGGACAGAACAAATTGCAAAAATCCTTGAAAAAGTGTGAGATCAAAAAGCGATATTGGAGGCACTTTCAGACAAAAAGAGGAACACAACTCTCTTCCTTGACATCTAGTGGTGCTATAGCAATCAAAATCAGTCTTTTTCATCACCTACATCTCGCTGTAAGTCCTCGCGAACTGGCCTCTGAACATGGAATCCCAACTTCCAGTTCTTGCACTTTTTCTTCAAAATATTGGCATATTCATGTTTATTATTTGATTTAGAACATTTTTGCATTATTCGATTTCATTATTGGACCCTGTATCATGATGCTCGAACCTAGGGTTCATGTTCTTGTGTTCTAGGCGTTTTCTCTATAGGCAAAATCAAGATGAATGGTGGTTACAGGGATGATGAGGAGACAGAGACGATCACGTCCATGTGCTTGGATGGGATTTTTATGGCCTAGGACGAGTTTTTGGAACATCCTACGAAACCTCCTGCGGATAAAAATCCGCAGGTAAATAACCAGTCTTTTTGGGGAAGAAGACGATTATATGTCTTCCTTTCATTGGCCCATTCAAATCAATTTCGCGCATTTTTTTTGTTTTCTAGTATATTGCTTGCTTTTTTTTATATAATATAATTTGTCCATTACATTAACAATTGGAGCAGCTTGGTTGGGTGGTAAACACGTTGGCCTGGAAGCATTGGGACCTGGGTTCGAATCCCAGGTCCCCAAAAACATTATTCAATTTTGTTTTCAGGTGTTCCCATGTAGCGCCTAGAATGCAGACCACCATGCGCCTCAATTATCAATATTCCAAGTGGTCTCATATCCAAATCCAATGGCCATAATGGGGTCCTCACCATGGTCTCCAGTCAACAAGCATGTGGGAAATCAGAAATTCAAACGAGGCTGAATGAAAGTGGGCCAAGAATTTCCAGATTCACCACCAATTTGGGCCCAACACCCCCCCCCCTGAGTTGGTTCTATTTTTTTATTTTCTTTTCATTATTTTTCTCTATTTCTATTTTATTATTATTATTATTTTAATTAACCAATTAACAAATTAACCCCTTTTTATAAAAAATTCAGAAAACATAAAAAACATTATTTTTATTTATTAAATTCAATTTCATTTATTTCATATTTCTTTTTGTAAATAATCCAATTAATTTAGTTTCTAATTAGGTATAATTTTAACATTTTTTGTAATAAAATAAAATTAATGTAGAATTAGGGTTTTTAATAACTTTTAACCATTTTTTATTTTATTTCCTTAAATAACAAAAAACCAAAAATATTTTTATTTTAATTAATTAATTCAATTATTAATTTAGACTAATTTCTTTAATTCAAAAAAATAACAAAAATCTCCTTCTTTCTTAAAAAGGGTCAAAACCCTAAAAACTCTCTGATTCAACTTTCCTTGCGCGTATTATTTTTTTTATCCATATAATGTAATTGCTCCGAGGATGTAATATCTTTAACTTAGGATTATTTACCGCTTTTATTTACTTTTTCGCATTTACTTTTTCAAGGGTTTGTTTTTGGCAATGTAAATACCCGACGCCTTGTAATAGCTTAGTTTTATTTTCCGCAACCATTAACTGCTAGATGTATGAATAAAAGGCTATGCATGACAAGATCTATCTTAACTTAAAATTAACCGTAGCTCACCATAACATGTACAAAGATAACATAACTGAAAATTGACACATTTGCACATGCCACTCCTAGGGTACGCCTCACTTGGTTGCCTCGAACGTGGTCATTGAGTATAGGAAGTTTTAGAGGTCGCCCTCTTGTCCAAAGATTATAAGTTGCCTCGAAACGGTTGCCTCGGATAAAAATGATCTAAGACATTAGGGTTACCACTAAGGCGTCCTAACATTGCTTTAGTGACCACATGTCCCTTAATCGAATTGACCCAAAAACTCCGACGACGATGCTACCTACTCCTTCATAGTGGGATGGCATTGTCTAAAGGGACATTTACACAGTTTAATTCCTTTTGAGTAGGTAGAGGTTCTTAGGTACTTGCTCTTTCAAAACAAAACAAATTTTTCGCACTTACACTTTTCAAACAAAGTTTTCAACAACACTTCATACACTCTTGAGGACAGAAACAAGAGTTAAATCGAAGTTTTCAAACAAAACTCTTTTCAAAACCCACGAACACAAGAAAAGCAAAACTTTTTGAAAACACAATGAGCAAGTACCTAAGAGCCCGTGGATAACCACGGGTAGAAAGGGTGCTAACACCTTCCCTTTCTATAATCTACCTCCCGAACCCGAGAAACATCTCGAAAAGGAATTTTTCTGTGCTTTTGTCCTTTCCTGTTGGATAAAATAAAAGACGGTGGCGACTCTTTCTTACCGCGACATTTTGCAAAAACAAACGCAAACGCGAACCAGCATTCCAAAACAGTCAGTTCTCATTCCCACCGATCACAGAACTGGCGACTCTGCTGGGGAATTATAAATGAGGTGTACCTTAGGATTGGATCACTTGTGTTTTCAATTGTATTGCTTTGTATGCTTTAAATTTTGTGGGCTTGTATCAGAGTTTTATAGATCCTAACCCGGATCTGGGGGTACCTTTTTTTGGTAAGTAGCAATAAACTGTGAGGGATCTGTCCGGCGTAGACCGACACAAATGAAGCAGTAGCTACGTTGGTGTGACACCTTGGTCTGTACCGACATCCCTTGTGTTGGAACGAGGAGAATATGGGTCTTCTGAGGAGTCGTTAAGCACCAACTGACCTTAGAACCTTAAATTGACCAACTTGGCCATAGAACAGTAGCAGTATGCTACACTCATTGAGACTAAACTATCGCGATGGTTCCGGCCGCAAGAAAAGGTAGCCAAACTGGAATTATGACCGATTGAGGGTAGTCTGTGATATTGAGATCCTCTAGAACCCGATTACTATTTTTTAGGACAGGTTTAAGCCAACTGAAACCGAAAGAGGGTAGTACCTAAACTTCATGCCAGCCTGAAATCTAAGGGCTCTTTTGTGTGACTTGTGTGCCTTTACCATGTTTGCCTTTTGTGAATACTTGTGGTGTGCCTTTACCATGACATCATAACATCATAACATTGCATACATCTTGCATAAGGACTAACCCATTTCAAAGATAAGAGGGTTTCATCTTTGCTCTGTTTTGTAGGACCTCATGATGCCCATGCGTAGGAATACTATCCGGCTCAACTTTGTTCAAGCACCTACTTTGCTTAAAGAATTGGTTGACAGGATTCCAGACACTACTTCCTTCATCATGAGGCATGGTTCTCTTCTCGGTTTAGTCACCTCAAAGTTGGACAAACAAATGATGAGTGTCCTGGTCCAGTTTTATGATCCCCTATACCATTGCTTCACCTTTCAAGACTTTCAGCTGGTCCCTACCCTGGAAGAATTCTCTGAGTTGCTTGGTATCTCTGTTTTGGAACAGACTCCATTCACTGGTTGGAAAAAGACTCTCAGACCTGAAGAGATTGCTGCAACCCTTCACTTGACCAAAGAAGAAGTAATGGCTAATTGGGAGACTAGAAGTGGAGTTAAGGGTTTTTTGGCTAAGTTTCTGGTTGGCAAAGCTAACTGCTTTTGGGATGACTTAGACTTCAAACACTACTACGAAAATGGGCTTTCACAGCGCTTTTTTTTGCCCTTTAAAAGCGCTTAAAAGCGCTGCCGTAGCCAGCGCTGGCGTAGGCTACGAAAGCGCTTTTTTCTGGCCAAAAGCGCTGTCGTAGGTGGACCTATCCCAGCGCTTTTTCCTTAAAAAGCGCTTTGATAGGGGGGTCTTTCCCAGCGCTTTTTGAAAAGCGCTTTGATAGGTGTGCTATTTAAATTTTTTTTTTTTATTTATCAGGCCTTTTACAGCGCTTTTTATGGAAAAAACGCTTTTATAGGGGGGTCTTTCCCAGCGCTTTTTCCATAAAAAGCGCTTTGATAGGGGTTCTATTTAATTTTTGTTTTTTTTATTTATCATGGCTTTTACAGCGCTTTTTATGGAAAAAGCGCTTTGATAGGGGGGTCTTTCACAGCGCTTTTTCCATAAAAAGCGCTTTGATAGGGGGTTTCTATTTAATTTTTTTTTTATTTATCCTGCCTACGAAAGCGCTTTTTAGCCAAAAGCGCTTTCGTAGCTCATACAAATTTTTTAAAGTGAAACCTATAATTTGAGGTTCCCTGTGCGGCCTGTAATTTTTTTTTTGGTCCAATAATTTAACCTGTAATTCAATCCTTATCTATACATATATTTTAAGAAATCGGTATTATATTAACAGAAACCGGTATACCATATAATATTCAATCCTTATCTATATATATGTAACTAAATCATATATAACTAAATTTGTAACCATATATACATTTGTAACCATAACTAAATCACATACAAAGTATCGTGTTAATTTGTAACCATATATATATACATATGTAACTAAATCATATATAATTACATCGAAAATAATGCTCCACCGACACGGTCGTCATCCTGCAAAGTATGAATATGAACAACACGGTAAATTAAACAAACAATATTAAAGGCTCCAACACAATCAAACTAACACGTACAATAATATTTTATTCATATCCATCAGAATAATCTGTTTTCAACATAAAATTGACATATTTCCTCTTTGACTTCTTCCACTTGAACTTTCGTGTACGACATAGTATAGAGGTCATCAAAGTACTACATAAGAAATTATTACTTCAGTATATGCATGATGTTATTAAATGTAGAAATCATACAAAATTATTCTAAGTTATAAATCCATACCGTGCTTGGAATCTCTACTTGATTTTTATGAAGGATTTCTTTCATAAACCTCAAGCAAAAGTATCTGCAATCTACATCGTTATTCTGTAACGGACACTGCATAGAAAAACAGAATATATTTTATAGTTGTCGTGTAATTTTATCAAGTAACATAACTATTATTATAAGCAACTAATTTTGTACCTGCACTTTGATCCAAGTAATATTTGATGATTTACTCCGGGGTACCTGTGCGTCCCTTTGACTACGAAATATTTGTATTGATCTAAGAAAATAAAAACATATATTTAGATCAATCTCACAGAAATAATTAAATATATAAATATACACGAATAGTTAGAACGATCTCACTTACTGATCAACAATTTCCTTCATAGCGGGATAGTTAGTCCATTCCCCGTCTACCGAATTCAGAAAGTACACAACTTCTTTAATCGGATCGATAGCCAACAACAACCAGTGTTTTCTAAAAATTTAAGCAACAGTTTAGAAGAAAAGTTTCTACGCAAAATAAACAAAGATATATTAGAATAAATGAAAAACTCACCCCACTGGAATAGTGTTATACGGCAAAATAAACAAGCTATCTGGGTTGCCGACGTAGGCCGTGTATCGATTCACTAAGTACTCCCTAACTGAACCCGGTTCCCTGACAATTGTCGCTCCGCTGACAATATGGGCAGACAAGAAATGGAAGCGTCTTGCCAATACAGTCTCGCGCATTTTTTTATCGTACAACAACCTTAAATAAAAACATATAAACATTAGACTATTTTCATTGAAATGTGTAAATAAATTGTTCAACTAATTAAATGATATATTTATCGGAATACCGGATGTATGCGTGAACATTGCCGATGCCTAATTCACCATGCGTCATAATCTCAGTCATTTCGTCCATTCCTATCGTTTCTTGGCAGTCAAGACCAAAGATATCTGCATCCATAAGGATTTGACGAATACCACCTGACTTCAAATCTGAGGTTTCCAAAAGTACTCCAAGTGTATTCCGATATCGAGGTACAAAAACGCCTCTTCCCCCGCCTCTTCCCCCCTTATGCATTGACTTTTTCGGGGGTGGTCTGCTACGAACAGGCTGGGTCACTTGTTGTGACACTTTCGTAGATACCTAACAATCATATAACTTAGGTAAATTATAAAATCGTTCAGTTTTAAATTCATATCATATAATAAACAATTTAAGTGTACCTCTGGAATTGATGCCATAGACTCGCCGCCTTGCTGCAAAATCTCCTTACCCTTATTAGCGGGTTTTATAGGAGGCTAATATTAAAAAATAATTAACTTAACGGTTCAGAATTGACATTTGAAATCTAAATGATTCATATTAACGGTTTTAAACATACCTCATCATCAATGAAAATGAGGTCCAAGGGCCATGCAACAAACGACCCTACTGCGTCTCGCACCGATCTTATATCCAAGGCCACGTCAGGTACCGGTACCAACGCATCGGGATCAATAGGATAATCTACTGATACTCTCAGGTGTCCAGCCGGGATCGGTGTATTATGAATTAAATCTCCCAAAGTGTTGTACACTTTTCCCTTGCCAACAAGGTGATAATCTGATGCCATTACGTATAGTTGGCAAGATGAAATGCCCTAAACCAATATGCATACATATTACTTTTAATTCAATAATAGAAAGAGGTGGAATAAAAATGAGAAACTTGAACAATAGAGATTTATCAATATATTTATAATTACCTCAGGAAATTTATTCTGACGGTTGATACTAGCGTTGTCACTAGTTTCTTTCGCCATTGCCGCATTGCCCTTTTCCCTCATTAATACCTCTTTATCTCTTTCCAATGCATTGACTTTTGCTTGTAATTCCATAAGTACATTCATCACTTCTGCATTGGTAGGATTTCTTTTCCGAGGATGCTGGTAGAAAGAGGTTGGAGTCACACCATGACCTTTACCCCTCACCCGACCGGAATACTCAGGAACATTCAGTGCTTTACTAAGTACGCTCCTCGTATCCTGGTCGTCACCGGTGGACTCCGTTTGTGACAATGTCTCCTGAAAATAATGGAGATAAAAAAATCAATTAAATAGTCATAAAAATTTGATTTAATTAAAGACACAATGTTATACTTACGCATTCATCATAAATTCTTAGAACACTTGGATCAACAGCTTGATTCTTGCCCACACGAGCTTCCTTCCACAGCAAATGTGCTGGAAGTGAGGTTTCATCACTTTTCGTCTCCTCTAACTATGCATAGAAACAAACGGTTAGATCGTCAAATACAACACATTTAGATAATTAATAAGAACATATCATTTCTATTTATTACTTACAATTTTTTCCTCTAAGCGTGCATATCCCAAACGCCCTTTTTTGTATGGATACGCGGGCTTTGATGCTCTCTCACTATTTTTGGCACTCTTTTGCCGGAATTCGTCATCTCTTTGTCTAATAAACTCAGTCCAATCTTCTTGTTTAATGAAAAGATTATACTTTTCTGGCCTTCCGGCCGGGAACTCTTCCAGCCACTTTCCTTTGTCATCCTTAAGATAGGTGTTCGTCAACAGATTTTTCCACCCTCTAAATCTTTTCCCGGCCAACCCAAGTACGAAGCCTTTACGCTCATCTGGAACGTTAAAAGACCGCTGCGTATAAACCATATAAACATATAAGTAATTTAAAAACCATATAAACCATATAAACATATAAGTAGTTTAAAAACCATATACACCATATAAACTTATAAACTTATAAACATATAACCATATAAACCATATAACATACATACCTTAACATCTTCCCAAAACATTTCTTTTCCTTGCTTCAATGCTTCACATTGTTTCTCATTCCATCTAGATATGGAGATTGGCACATGCATACGAACAAGTGTACCAACGTAGCTTGTGAATTTTGAAGCATTAACCCCAACTACTTGATTTGAATGATTCCAATCTACATTATATATCACTCCCTTATCTCTAGCACGAATGATTTCGCGCATTATGGTGATGCCTCGTGCAACATCATTTGCTGAAGTATCATCCGCTGCATGATTTGATTCTTGTGAGTTTTCATGATCTTGTTGGTTTCCTGGTGGGTTTTCTTGTTGGTTTCCTTGCGGGTTTTCTTCATTGCTAGCCATTAGACCTGTAACAAAAGTCAAACAAGCACATTAGTACACTACATGAAAATGGATAGTCGAAAAAGATATGAATAGCACTAAAGGAACTCAAAATTGAATAAAATGCTAAAAAACCAAACTTGCAAGAAATAAACCTCACCATCAGCTCCGGAAACATTGTTCTACTAAATAAACACTAGTCACATTCGCAAAAATTCAAAACGGTTCAAAAGATATGCCAAAAATTCAAAACATTATTCACATATTACTTACAATATTAGGCTATAATTATAATAATACCTTTTTCACTAACGTCTCTTTCTTTTCTTGGTAGCAATATATTTTACGCTTCTGTTAACAACTCGGATGGTTGGATTGATCCAAATACCCTCATTATGATCATCTCTAGTACAAGGTTCATTCTCATTTTGATCGTTTCTTGTACAAGATTCAATGCCAACGCCAATATCACCTTGATCTCCAATGTTTTCATCAATTACTTTGTTAGACAAAAGCACTATAGACCATTTCGTACTTGTCGGATCATTGACATAAAACACTTGTTTAGCCTGAGAGGCTAGAATAAAAGGTTCATCTTTGTACCCCACCCTATTGAGATCCACTTGCAAAAATCCTGACTTATCCATTCGTACGCCATTATTATTTTCAACCCACTTGCAATCAAATACAGGAATCTGAAACTTCCCGTAATCAAACAACAAAATGCGCTCGATAACCCCAAAATATGACAGATTTGCAAATTTCGGGTTTAAGTCATTCGCACTTGATATGTGCATCGCTTCAGCTACCAAGGTAACACCACTATTCTGCATAGTACTTTTATCATCCTGTTCTTTGGTATAAAATGTGTATCCATTAATTGCGTATGCGCTATAAGAAAACACAATCATACTTGGACCATATGCTAAACATCTCAACCTTTCTGTTACTGAAGCAGGATCCGAACGATACTTTGAATAAATTTGTTCCTTAAACCACGGTATGAAACTTCGATTGTGCTCTCGTACTATCCAATTCTCATTTCTATTCAGATTTAAACCTCGAAGAACACCCTTGTGCATTTCAGCATACGGCTCAACCTCAATCTCATTGTGCAGAACATACAAATGCACCTGATCCCGTTCGACCATTGACACTGTCACAACTTTATTTCCAATTAGTCTTTTTCCTTCTTTTTTCTCGACAATATGAGATTTGGGGAGTCCAATTGATTGAACATTTGACAGATATTCAGTGCAAAACTCAACCGCTTCTTCAACAATGTATCGTTCCGCAATACAACCCTCCGGTCGACTTTGGTTTTTCACGTACCCTTTTAAAATTTTCATATAACGTTCA
Organism: Vicia faba; assembly: GCA_948472305.1. Taxonomy (NCBI): domain Eukaryota; kingdom Viridiplantae; phylum Streptophyta; class Magnoliopsida; order Fabales; family Fabaceae; genus Vicia; species Vicia faba. The sequence continues at coordinate 99,140,932 of OX451735.1, read as the reverse complement.
GCAGGGTACATCCATCTCATATAAGCTGGTCCGCACAACTGTGTCTCTTTGACAAGATGAACGACTAGATGAACCATTATGTCAAAAAACGAGGGAGGAAAATACATTTCAAGCTCACATAAAGTAACAACCACCTCTTTTTGCAATGTTGGTAAGATCGCAGGATCGATCACCTTGCTGCAAATTGACTTGAAGAAAAAACACAACTTAGTTATTGCGCTCCTTACTTTTTCTGGCAGAATAGAACGTATACCTATTGGTAGAAAATGTTCCATTATAACATGGCAATCATGAGTCTTTAAACTCTTTAACTTTAGGTCTTTCATTGACACAAGTCTTCTAATATCTGATGAGTAGCCTTCTGGAACTTTAACTTCACTGAGGAACTTACACAATATTTTCTTCTCCTTTCTAGATAGAGTGTAAACAGCAGGTGGTAGATATGTGCGTCTTCCTTTCGTCACGGGTGCCAATTCAGTTCTAATTCCCATGTTTAACATGTCCTTCCTTATGTTAATGCCATCCTTAGACTTTCCTTGTATATTGAGTAACGTACCAATAACACTATCAAATACATTTTTTTCAATATGCATAACATCGAGGAAATGTCTTACGTACAACGACTTCCAATATGGAAGTTCAAAAAAAATCGACCTCTTCTTCCACCCACTCGTGACAAGTCTATGTGCAAAAGGCTTGCCAAACTCAGTACTCACATCTTTCACCTTTTCAAAAATCTGATCACCTGTCAACATATGTGGAGCTCTACCGTGTTCTGCCTCTCCATTGAATGCCTTTCTCCACCCACGATAGTGATGATTAGAATTTAAGAATCTACGATGACCGAGAAAAACATTCTTCTGACAAAAGTTCAATCGCATCGTATCGGTTTCATCTTCACAAACAGGACACGCTTTTTGACCCTTAATGCTGTACCCTGATAGATTTCCGTACGCCGGAAAATCATTAATTGTTCCAAACAACATCGCCCTCAAGTTGAAACTTTCTTTCCTATACCCATCGTAAACCTCCACACCGGTCTCCCACAAAAACTTCAAATCTTCGACTAAGGGTGCCAAGTACACGTCTATGTCATTCCCTGGTTGTTTGGGCCCAGAAATTAACATAGATAGCATCATGTACTTACGCTTCATACATAGCCACGGAGGTAGGTTATATATCATAAGAATCACAGGCCAGGTGCTATGCGAGATACTTTGAATACCATGCGGGTTCATTCCATCAGTAGACAACGACAAGCGAAGATTTCTTGCTTCTTTTCCAAATTCAGGATAATCAATATCAACTTTCGTCCACTGTGGTGAGTCTGCCGGATGTCGCAACTTCCCATCAATAATTCTTTCATCTGCATGCCAAGTCAAGTGTCTTGAATCGGTCTAACTACGATACATGCGCCTAAATCTCGGAATTATAGGAAAATACCATAACACCTTTTCCGGAGACAACTTTTCCTTATATCGAGGGGCACCGCATTTAGGACACTCATTTAACACTGCGTACTCGTTTCGAAATAAAACGCAATCTTTTGGACATGCATGTATCTTTTCATAGCTCATGCCAATAGAGGACAACATCTTTTTGGCCTCATACGTTCGATTGGGAAGAACATTATCCTCTGGTAGCATTTCTTTCACGAGGGCTAATAACTGTGTGAAACTTTTATCCGACCATCCGTTGTCTGCCTTTAAGTTGTACAACTTTAACACCGCAGACAATCTTGTGAATTTTGTACAACCATCATACAACGGTTTCTCTGCATCGCTTACCAACCTCTCGAACATTTTGGGACAATCCTCAAGATCTTCTTCAAGCGCTTCTGCAATCTCTTCGACTCGATCATAATCGTATGCGTCTGCGAAATCCTCATTTGAAGCATACGTCGTATTATAACTCGATTCAACATTCCCGCTACTTTTCTCACCATGCAAATTCCAACATGCATAACTTCTATCAATTCCATGCATCAGTAAATGCGATTCCAACTGAACCGCGTCAACCCGTCTCCCATAACAGCATCTCAAGCAAGGACATATCATTCCATTGGGTTCTCTGGCATGCGTAACGGCAAACTTAACGAATTCTGATACCCCATCCTCATACTCTTTCGACAATCGATTGGCAGTCATCCATTTTTTATCCATGGTTTGACTATAGCAACTAATTAGTCACGCAACTATAGCAAAATAATAATTAATTACCTGTAAAGAAATTCAACATATCAGGTAATCAAATTCATAGTTATTCTTGCCTCACCTTAAGCATGTGCTAAACAACTCATAACTAATTACTAACTAGTGAAGTCGGATACTAGTGATTCAGTCTTGGATACAGGTAATAACAATTATATTCAAACAATAGTGAAGTCGGATTTCAAACCTTACGGTAAAGATTTCATCGGAGGAGAAGCAACCGGAAGATTTAGCAACGGAAAAATCCCGTCAGATATTTTTGGTATAGTCCTATAGTCCTAAATTCTAACATCTACACGCTAACTAATGTGTTGCATGGTTCATTGTGTTTAAGATTTTCATTGATGTTTGATGAATCCCTGAAACGTGCTCGTTTCAATGCTATCAATACTGCCATACTGCCATATACAGCCCTATACTGCCATAACAGTCTAAATATAAACAAAAACACAACCGCAGCTCATGAATTCCACTCAACTATAATCATTAGAAATTCACACTGAGCCGGAAAATAAAAGTAAAAACAATCAGTTATTCAAGTCAGTTCAAGAATAGGATAGAAACCTTTGAAAATGTTGAGAGCGTCCCGCGTACACTACGATCAAGGACAGTTCGAATTTCTTCAATCGGAGAAAGTTACCTCTCAGATGTTTCGAACTCTAAGAAACGTGGAGAATGAGCGTCGTACGTAAAACTACATTAGTCTACACTATAGTCATGTCGATGATACAAAAGTGCGTGAAATAACCTTAGACCAACATTCACTTATAACAAAAAATTCTAAGATAACTCACACGTAGGTATTCTTCCTCCAAGTAGGCGGTATTGGTCCAGTGAGAAGGTTTCCAGTAAGAAATCTACCACAAAAGAAAATAAAGATATCAATATAAAAAGTTTAATATTTATTGAGCTAGACTGAGCATTGAGGGAGATAAGCTAGTTATATTGAATCGATTTAGTTAACTGTCTTGAGGGACCGTTCTATACAGAAAAGTGTTTTAATCAAGGTTGTCAAGATCTCAATCTATATCTTAAAATCTTATTATTTTGCAATCTTACTCACCCCAATGATCCTGATCTTAAATAGAATTTTGTTGTAGCCAAATTGTAAAAAACAAATAGTAAAACTGTTGAAAACAAATACAATGAACTTGATCCTATGAATTAAAACTGAAGGTTGTAGCCAAACTGTAGAAAACAAATACCCCAATGTAAGAAACTGATCCTATGAGATAAACTAAGATATTCTAACATTAATAGTAGAGTAATGTAAGATTCTTTTCGTATATATATTCTCACACATTCGAGGGCAAGTGAGTATGCTTACAAATCAGTAATACTAGTAAGGTTCTAACTTCTAAATTGATTGTTTCAATCCTTGTTGAATGTTTAAAATCTTGATCATCAACCTATTTCAATTCTATTCTCCTATTTCATATCATATTGTTAACAGTTTCTTATTGGGATTTTGTGTACTGTTTTTTTTTCCTGATGGCTGCTTCTTTGGTATCAGGTGAAGAAAATTATCATCCATGCTATGCGTGATGTGGTTGAAAAATTAGAGAAAGCAAGGTTAGTGATTGCAAACTTCAGACTCTTTGTTTATGAAATTGTATATAGTATACTTGCATCTCTTGATTATCCTGTTTGCTTTGTTGTCAAAGGCATTGATAAATTAAATCCTATGTAAATTGATATTTGTTAGGTTCTCTAGACTAACAGAAAAAACAAGCATTGTTCTAAATTCCATCAGCTACGATCAATTAAAGGCATTGTGCTTATGCTATTGAACTTGTGTTCTTGAAGAAAACAAAAACAAAAACAAATAACCAATGAACCATAATTTGAAATATGATAAAACTGAACCTAGATGAAGTTTATCAATGATGAGAATGAACACAATGTTCAACAGTGTTCTCCCTTCCAACACCAGACAATATACATTTTAATAGAACAAAAAAAAAACAATAGCTACTTCCAGTACCTAGTTCTAATAGTTGCATTAACAAAAAATCTGAGTAAATGAACTTACTCTGTATTCTTTGAGGAAGTAGACGAAGACGAAGACAGTTTCACGGAGGAAGACGAAGACTTGCGACGACAGTGAGGACGGACGAAGACAGAGACAGTTTCACGGAGGAAGACGAAGACTTGCGACGACGGCCAGAGGACGGACGAAGACGGAGGAAGAAGGTTGGGGTTAGGGTTTTCTATGAAATCGTGTTTGTGGAAGAGAAGAAGAGCTATTGTACTGTGCGTTTGAAGAAGAGAAAAGAATGAATAATGTTATTTTGATGTTTTAATTTATTAAATTAAAAATAATATAAGCTATAACAGCGCTTTTGAAAGCGCTTTCATAGGGGGGCTTTTACCAACGCTTTTTAGGGTAAAAGCGCTTTCATAGGTCCAGCTATGCCAGCGCTTTTGAAAGCGCTTTCAAAGGCCAATCTTCCACAGCTCTTTTTAAAAAGCGCCTTCATAACCCTATTATTTCGTTTTTATTAATATTTTTATTTGACCTACCACAGCGCTTTTAATGTAAAAAGCGCTTTCGTATCCCCCACCTATGCCAGCGCTTTTAAAAAAGCGCCTTCGTAGGTTTCCCTTTTTTTTAATTTTGTTTTTTGTGAAGGCTATGGCAGCGCTTTTTCAATAAGCGCTTTAGTAGAGGCGCTGCAAAAAGCAGTTTTTGGCGTAGTGAAAGCGTACGAGGACATTCTGGCTCTTTTGATCTATGGTCTGGTATTGTTCCCAAATCCTGACACTTTTGTTAATGTTAATGCCATAAGGATCTTCATCTCTCGGAACCCTGTACCCACTCTCTTGGGTGATATCCTCCATCAGCTTTATGCTCGTACTGCCTGAAAGTGGGGAACTTTGATGTGCTGTGCTCCTTTATTCTCGAGGTGGTTTATTTTGCACCTCCCTAAATCTGTACTGAAGAACAAAGAAGGAATGGGCTGGGCTCATAGGATAATGTCTCTTGCTAATAATGACGTTATCTGGACTCTCAAAGGCTTAGATGTGGTGGCTGTCATTGATCGTTGTGGAGAGTATCCTAATGTTCTATTGATCGCCCATGGAGGAATCTCTTATAACCTATGTTTAGCTCTCCGTCAGTTTGGAAGAGCCAGAAGAGAAGGGCCTCATGAGATGTTGATACCTCATATCATCTTTGATTTTCAGGGAGATAGCGACGAGCTGCGTCATAGATTCATCAGGGCTTGGGATAGAATTCACAAATCTGACCCACATGAGTTTGGACCAAAGACTTCTCTGCCAATGGAGTCATATTTCAGATGGGTCCGCATCCGTGCCCAGAAGTTAGGTATGCCATACGAAGCTGTCAGGCCTATTACTCTTGAAGTTGCTGATAAAGACGGGGTTCCTCCAACTATTCTCCATCCTCATACGCCCACTGATGTTGGCACACTGAAGAGGTCTTGGGCGCAACTGCAGGAAGAACGAGATTCTTATCGGGAGAGGTTCAACGAACAAGAACAGAAGATCCAGAAGCTGACGAAGCAATTGGAGAACGAGAGGATCCTGAATGATTATATCCGCACTGAGAAGAAGAGGCCATGGGAGCATTGATGGACCTTTGATGATTTCTTTTACGGTTTTATTTACTTTTCAGTATTTCCATTCTTGTAACGCCTAAGGGCAATTTGTTGAACAGTTTAAATTCTGAAGTTAAATCTAATAAACTGTGTTTCCTTTCTTGTCTACAAATTTGAATCTCGATTGTCTTTGAAAACATAAATCATACACATTTCATCTCATGCACCGCATAAACAGGTACCCTTTTACAGGTCACTTATCTTCTTCGCTGTTATTTCAGCAATCATCATGTCTACTGAACCTTCCACTGAGCAAGCTATCAAGGCCCTCCAGGCCCATAATTCCCAGTTTCAAGAGTTGGTTATGAGCCTAGCCAAGGGTCAACAGGACTTGAAGACCCTGATTCTGAAAGAGACGAAGAAGAAGAAGAAGAAGAGCACCGTCATGTTCAACACTGGACGCAGGTTTGGAAATGGACTGCAGAATGAAGTTGATCTGACCACCTTATCTGGAGGGAAAGTCAGTCCACAAGAGAGAAGGGTTCCTAGGCCTATAGTCTCCGAGAACGAGACGGATTATGATGAAGAACAATATCCTCCTGTTGAGGATAGGTACAAACAGTTGGAGGACTGCTTGAGCGCTATGGAGATACAGAACGTGCCCGGGCTGGACTTTGGAGACCTAGGTTTATCCTCTGGGGTGGTGATTCCCCATAAGTTTAAGGCACCTGCCTTTGCCAAGTATGACGGAGCTTCCTGTCCAAAGATGCACCTCCGGTCATATGTAAGGAAGATCCAGCCTTACACTGCTGATAAGAATTTGTGGATCCATTTCTTTCAGGACAGTCTCTCAGGGACTCAGCTTGAGTGGTTCTATCAGCTGGATGGAGCCAGTATCCGTAACTGGGAAGATTTGGCTACTGCGTTCTATAAGCAGTATCAATATAATTCCAACCTCGCTCCTACGCGTACCCAACTCCAGGGTATGTCAATAGGGACGGGTGAAGGATTTAAAGAGTATGCTCAAAAATGGAGAGACCTTGCTGGAAGGGTGCAACCACCGTTAACTGATCATGAACTTGTTGATATGTTTTTGGGGACCCTGTCTGGTCTATTCTTTAACCATTTGATTGGAAACTCTTCAGCCGGGTTTACAGACCTTATCTTGACGGGTGAGAGGATTGAAGCTGGTATCAAGGTTGGGAAGATACAGAAGGGTGCCTCATCGAGCACCGAGAAGAAACCATTCAAGAAAGAGTCCAGTGTTGTCTATGGTTCAAGAAGACAGAATAGACCGGAACACCGCCAAGCTGTCAACGCAGTTGTTATTTCAAAACCTGCTGGTGCTCCTCAGCATCACAACCAACAAAGGGGTGAGAGACCTCGAAGGAAATTCACTCGCCTTAGCATGACCTTGTCTCAGATATTGCCACAGTTATTGACGACCAATCTGGTGACTCTAAAAGAAGCTCCGAAGATTGCAAACACAACATCCCCAAAGTACAATCCTAACGCCCGTTGCGCTTATCACTCTGACAGTCCGGGGTATAATACGGATGATTGTTGGGCTTTGAAGAATAAGGTTCAGGACCTAATCGATGCAAAGGAGATTGAGTTCGAGGCGCCCGAGAGGCCTAATGTTGTGACTGCTCCCATGCCTAAACATGGAGTAAATGTTGTAGAGGAGGACTTGTTTGTAGCCTATGTGGATGATATTGTTACCCCGCTGATGGCCGTCAAGAGGAACCTGTTGCTAGCCAGTTTGTTTCCGGGATGTGGTGAAGATTGCCATCTGTGTTCTGTTTCACCTACTGGTTGCCCATCTTTGAAGTCAAGCATCCAAAACCTGATGGATAACAAGGAGATCCTGTTTGAGAAGATTGTTGTTCCTGCCACCCCTACTGAAGAAGTTTCCATTATCACCATTTTCAACAATTCTCCCAAGGCTCCCTCGAGGAAGCCTGTTAGAATTACGCCTGTTCAGAAGATTGCACCCATAATCATCACTGTTTCGGGGCCTATTCCCTACACCTCTGACAAAGATGTCCCTTGGCACTATGGGGCAGATGTTTATGTGCTTGGAGTTAAGCAAGAGTTTGATACTAATACCTGCGTCAACAACATTACCGAGCCTGCTAAAGTCACCCGCAGTGGTAGACTTTTCTCACCTGATATTGCGCCACCAACCGTCCGAAGACCTATTGTCATCACACCTGCAAGTGTGCCTAATGCCATTCCTGATCAAGTTCTTAGTTCTACCCCTGTCGCCGAGTCATCTGACGCTCGGGGCAAATGGATCACCACTGATATGCCTGCCCAGACGGAGGCGCCAAAGACAACCACTGTTGAAGCTTCCAAACAAGAGATGGAAGAGATTCTAAAGATTATTAAGAAGAGTGATTATAATGTAGTTGAGCAACTGGGGAAAACCCCATCCAAGATTTCTATGTTATCACTGTTGTTGTGTTCAGAGGCCCATGCCAAGGCTCTGATTACCTTCCTGAAGACGGCCCACGTGCCACAAGAGACATCAGCTGATCAGTTTACCGATTGTGTGGCCAATTTAACTGCTGATAATGGTTTCTCCGACGCTGATCTGACTGCTAAAGGGAAGAACCATAACGATGCCCTGCATGTCTCCATTGAATGCAGGGGCACTACTCTTGCACATGTGTTGGTTGACACTGGTTCCTCATTGAACGTCTTGCCCAAGAAAGCTCTAGACAGGTTGGATTACGAAGGGTTGGAGCTAAAGCCAAGTAACATTGTTGTCCGGTCCTTTGATGGGTCTAAAAGGATGGTGCATGGTGAAGTCGATATTCTAATTAAAGTTGGTTCTCAGGTCTTCAATTCTACATTCTACGTGATGGACATTCGACCGTCCTATTCTTGTTTGCTGGGTCGTCCATGGATCCATAAAGCTAGAGCTGTGACCTCCACACTCCATCAGAAGCTGAAGTACCCGGTCAGAGGGAAGATTGTGACAGTACAGGGAGAGGAAGAGTACATGGTCAGCCACCTCAACTCGTTCTGGTACATAGAGATGGATGGGGAATTCATTGAGACCCCATTTCAACACTTTGAAGAGGTTCCTCAGACACTGGCATCAGCTGAGACTGTGATTGAAGGTTCTCCTATGAAGATGGCTTCCTTAAAGGAATCCAGGGCTGTTATCGAGAGGGGTGAGTATGCAAACTGGGGCCGACTTCCCGATTTCACTCAGAAGACTAACAAGTTTGGTTTGGGTTTCACTACAGAAGCTCAAAGGGATGTTCGTAGTGCAAGGATTGGAAGACCTCCTGTGTTCATCAGCAATGCGGGAGTAAATGCCATCGAAGATGATGTGGAGGAGTCTGAATTTGACAGCTGGATCTACCCTACGACCAACGGCGGACCAAACAACTGGAAAGCAAAAGACTTCATCCCTATTACTTTTGTTACCCAGTAATGAACTCTTTGTTTTGAATTTGTAACAGACAATATTGTGAAACTTTATGGCCCAGTGTCTTACCCGGGGCACCGTGGCTTCATTTGTGAGGGCTTTTGTATGCCATTTTCATATATCATTAATAAAAGCATTGGACGTTTTTGCATTTCAAATCTTGCGCTCCTTGTCTTTCTTTATTATATATTGCAAAACAGCTATTTACACACACTCACATATACAGGTCCCAATCCACTCCGGATCTCACTGGTAACGACTCTGCTACTGCCAGTTATGACTTCGAAAATCCGATCAACTTGGCCGAAGACGAAGGTGAAGATGATTGCGAAGTGTCGGGTGAGCTTGCAAGACTACTACTTCAGGAAGAGAGGGCCATTCAGCCACATGAAGAGCCGGTGGAAATGGTGAATCTGGGTACCGAGACAGACAAGAAGGAAGTCAAGATCGGTGCAAACCTAGAGCTCAATGTGAAACAACGGTTGATTCAGATGCTGCATGACTACGTGGAAATCTTTGCCTGGTCTTACGAAGATATGCCTGGGTTGGATACCGACATTGTGGTTCATCGCCTGCCTACCAAGGAAGACTGTCCTCCGGTAAAACAGAAGGTTTGCCGTATGCGCCCAGAGATGTCCGAGAAAATCAAAGTTGAGGTTATGAAACAATTTGACGCCAGTTTTCTAGCAGTAACTTCTTACCCTCAGTGGGTCGCCAATGTGGTTCCAGTGCCGAAGAAAGATGGTAAGGTCTGAATGTGTGTTGACTACAGGGATTTGAACAGGGAAAGTCCCAAGGATGACTTCCCTCTGCCTCACATCGACGTTCTGGTTGACAATACTGCTCAGCACAAGGTATTCTCCTTTATGGATGGTTTCTCCGGTTATAATCAAATCAAGATGGCTCCTGAAGACATGGAGAAGACCACTTTTGTTACTCAGTGGGGCACCTTTTGCTACAAGGTCATGCCTTTTGGGTTGAAAAATGTCGGGGCAACGTATCAGCATGCCATGGTTGCTTTGTTTCATGATATGATCCATCATGAGATTGAAGTATACGTCGACGATATGATTGCGAGGTCCCAAACGGAGGAGGAACACCTTGACCATCTACAGAAGCTGTTTGACAGTTTGAAGTTGTACAAATTGAGGTTGAACCCGAACAAGTGCACCTTCGGGGTGAGGTCCGGTAAATTGCTAGGCTTCGTCGTGAGCGACAAAGGTATTCAAGTGGACCCTACCAAGGTGAAATCCATACAAGAGATGCCATCTCCCAAGACAGAGAAAGAGGTCAGAGGCTTCCTAGGACGTCTAAACTACATTTCCCGATTCATCTCACATCTAACTGCTACTTGTGAGCCAATCTTCAAGCTACTGAAGAAAGATCAAGTGGTACATTGGAACGATGAATGCCAGGCCGCGTTCGAAAGAATCAAAGAGTATCTCCAGGAGCCACCTATTCTTATGCCACCAGTTGAAGGGAGACCTCTAATCTTATACTTGACAGTACTTGACAACTCAATGGGATGTGTGTTGGGACAGCATGACGAGTCCGGCCGAAAAGAGCACGTTATTTATTACCTTAGCAAAAAGTTTACCGACTGTGAGACCCGATAATCACTGCTCGAGAAAACTTGCTGCGCTTTGGCATGGGCTGCTCGCCGGCTGAGACAGTATATGCTGACTCACACTACTCTATTGATTTCAAAAATGGATCCAATCAAGTATATCTTCGAAAAGCCTGCCTTGTCCGGAAGAATAGCAAGGTGGAAGATGATCTTGACTGAGTATGACATCCAGTACACAACTCAAAAAGCAATCAAGGGAAGTGTATTGGTAGACCATTTGGCACATCAGGCAGTGGATGACTACCAGTCTATGAACTTTGAATTCCTGGATGAGACTATCATGTTGATAACTGATTGTGAAATACCTGGACCGGAGGAAGGACCTGAGGAAGGATCCCGATGGTCTATGCACTTTGATGGAGCTTCAAACGCTTTGGGTAACGGTATTGGCGCTGTGATCATATCTCTTAAGGGATCTCATACTCCGCTCACCGCCCGGTTGTGTTTTAACTGCACCAACAACATGGCGGAGTATGAAGCATGCATCATGGGTCTTCGAGCTGCAATTGACCTAAGGATTAAGTTTCTGAGTGTCTTCGGAGATTCCGCTCTCGTGATCAGTCAGATCAAAGGCGAGTGGGATACGAAACACCCAAATCTTATTCCTTACAAGGAGTATGTGTTGACGTTGCTTCCCCACTTCGAGGAAATAACCTTTGAACACTTCCCAAGAGAGGAAAATCAGTTGGCGGACGCGTTAGTTACGATGTCCTCTATGTTCAAAGTCAAATGGCACAACGAGGCTCCCCGGATCATTATTTGGAAGTTGGATGAACCTGCACATTGTTGTGATCTTGAGACCGAAGAGGTAACAGAAAAGCCTTGGTATCATGAAGTGAAGAGGTACCTTGAAGCTCAAGAATACCCTGAGGGTGCATCCGTTAATGACAAGAAGTTTCTGAGAAGGTTCGCGGCAAAGTTCTTCATCAGCAATGGCATTCTTTACAAACGTAACCATGATTCAACCTTACTGCGTTGTGTGGATAAGATTGAAGCAGAAAGGATCATGGCAGAGCTGCATGAAGGTACCTTCGGAACTCATTCCAGTGGACATACCATGGCAAAGAAAATCCTTTGGGCAGGATATTACTGGTCCACAATGGAAGCCGACTGTTACCAGCATTCTCGGACATGTCACAAGTGCCAGGTCTATGCTGATAAGGTGCACATTCCTCCAGTTCCTTTGAACGTCTTGACAACACCTTGGCCTTTTGCAATGTGGGGCATTGATATGATCGGCGAGATCATACCTATGGCCCAACGGGCATCGTTTCATCCTGGTAGCGATTGATTACTTTACGAAGTGGGTTGAAGCGGCTTCCTTTGCTACCGTAACAAAGAATGTCATGGCACGGTTCATTCGGCATAACCTGATCTGTCGATACGGTGTACCAGAGAGGATCATTACGGATAATGGTACCAATCTTAACAATAAGATGATCACTGAGCTCTGCGAGAAATTTAAGATACAACACCACAACTCTTCTCCCTACCGGCCGAAGATGAATGGGGCTGTAGAAGCAGCTAATAAGAACATTAAGAAGATTGTGCAGAAGATGACAGTGACCTACAAAGACTGGCACGAGATGTTACCATTTGCTCTTCATGGGTACCGTACCTCAGCACAGACATCAACATGGGCAACACCCTATTCCTTGGTATATGGCATGGAGACAGTCCTGCCCATTGAAGTTCAGATACCCTCTCTCCGGATCATGAAGGATGCGGGTTTAAGCGAAGATGACTGGATCCAGACCCGGCTTGATCAACTGAACCTAATCGACGAAAAGAGACTCACTTCTATTTGTCATGGTCAGACGTACCAAAAACGGATGATCAAGGCATTTAACAAGAAAGTCAGACAACAAGAGTATCAAGTCGGGGACCTGGTAATCAAGCGCATCATTCTACCTCAAAGTGATCCCAGGGGAAAATGGACCCCCACGTACGAAGGGCCATTTGTGGTTAAGAACATCTTCTCAGGAGGAGCGATGATTCTAACCACCATGGATGGTGACGACCTTCCTCACCCCGTCAATGCAGACATAGTAAAAAGATACTACGCATAATCAAAGACCCGCTAGGTTGACTGGCCTAGGCAAAATAAGGGCTTCTCGGCGAACCAAAAGGGTTCGGGCAAAAATAAGGGATGAAAATATAAAAAAATCTGTACACCCGGCAAGTCGAAAACCTGAAAAGGCGGCTTGGGCAAAAATGGGTATCCCGGTGGACTGAAAACCCGAAAGGGCGGTCCAGGAAAAAGTTAGGGATAAGCGTAACACTATGTCTCATTGGATCACCCTGCATCCAAACGTTGGTATCAACTATCAGGCTCGGACGACACCAATCAATCAGATTCATCCTCGACTAAGCAGCAAAGTGATGAGATGCTTGAAGATATAAGGGCAATAGTAGAGCTAGAATCCAGTGGGATTATTCACATAGCTGTTTTGTTTTCTGTTTACAAATTGTATAAATCCTATTTGTTCGGCGGCGTTCTCTTACTAGGACGTCAGCCTCTTGTACAAAAGCGCCTATTTACAGGCAAACTTCAAAATCAATACAAGTTCATTTTTCAGACAAATTGCAAATTGTTTTTTCCTTTATCTGTTTTGTTTTGCAAAGAACGTCCAATGTTCATTTTTGATATATGCATTTGACATTAATTGCTGATCATAAATATTTGCATGCGAAACAAAGGACTAATTACGGGTGATATCAAAAGTAGGGGCAATAAGAATTGTCTAAGAGGTCTAGTTGCTTTGTCCACCAAGGTACCAAGGTAGGTTCAGCTGAAGAATATGACCAAGATACCTTCACTCCCCACAGAGTAAGACAGTAAGGGAAGCTCTCCCCACTGAGACCTGCAATCATGGACGAATCAGCAATACTCTTCCCCAAGCAGAGTTGGCCTATCATTAGCCCTGAAAAGGCTTGGTATTCTCAGAAGGTCTTAATATTCCCCAGCGGAGTATAAAGATATTCCCCAGCAAGCGTAAAGAGCATCCCCGACAGTCTTAATATTCCTCAACAAAATATAAGAATGTTCCCCGGCGGAATACAAGATACCCCCAGTGGAGCCATTTCCCCAGTGCAGTCTAAAAAGTTTCCCCAATAGAGAATTGAATCATCTTACCCAATAGATTCTGGAAGCTTGTCCCCTGCAGAATACAAATACATCTCCTCAGCCAAATTCAGAGGTTATCCCCACAAGAGTCTAACTGGGTTATCCTCAGCAAGTTGCAACTGAAAGGTCATCCCCAGCGAAGTTCTTTCTATCCCCCAGCAGAGTTCATCATCAAAATCCCCAACAGAGCTTATCAACGGAATCCCTAGTGGAGTTATCGTTAAAATCTCAGCAAAGCATCTCTTCCCACAGAGTAATTCCCTGCAGAGTAATATCTTCACCAGTTTATTCCCCAACGGAGTTCTTTTCTCCTGCAGGTTTATTCTCCCAATCATCTTCGTTCATCATCCCCAGCGGAAACGAAGAACTCAACTCTATTCTCCAGCAGCGCTGGGATTTATTTTCCCAGACGAAAATACATTCATAAACATCTCACACTTCATACCTCCTATTTACATACATGACAAAGTGCATACGACACGATCTCATTTATTTTTGAGAACATCATGACATCATGCATTTCATACATCATGACATTGCATAGAGCTAACGTTTACCTTTTTCAGGAAAAGGTCAATCAAAAGATGGCTACCATCAACCTTTTCAAGTTCCAGATTAATACCTGTAACAAGCCAGGAAAATATCTGTGGACGACTGATTGTAGATCAATACCTGTAACAAGCCAGGAAAGTTATCTACATGAAGAGATTGAAGATCAATACCTGTAACAAGCCAGGAAGACCATCTTTCTTTCTCAGGTCATAGATTAATACCTGAAACCAGCTAGGACAGATATCTCCTTGACCAAACCTTTTCAAGTCCCAGTTTAATACCTGTAACAAGCCAGGAAAATTCTGTGGACGACTAATTGTAGGTTAATACCTGAAACCAGCCAGGAAATTATCTACATGAAGAGATTGAAGATCAACACCTGTAACAAGCCAGGAAGACCATCTTTCTTTCTCAGGTCAGAGATTAATACCTGAAACCAGCCAGGACAACTATCTCATCGGCCAACCTTCTTAAGTTCCAGATTAATACCTGTAACAAGCCAGGAAAATTCTGTGGACGACTGATTGTAGGTTAATACATGTAACAAGCCAGGAAAGTTATCTACATGAAGAGATGGAAGATCAATACCTGTAACAAGCCAGGAAGACCATCTTTCTTTCTCAGGTCAGAGATTAATACCTGAAACCAGCCAGGACAACTATCTCATCGGCCAACCTTTTCAAGTTCCAGATTAATACCTGTAGTAAGCCAGGAAAAACATCTGTGGACGACTGATTGTAGGTTAATACCTGAAACCAGCCAGGAAAACCACCTACACGAAGAGATTGAAAATTAATACCTGTAACAAGCCAGGAAAACTATTTTTCTTTCTCAGGTCAGAGATTAATACTTATAACCAGCCATGACAACTATCTCATCGGCCAACCTTCTTAAGAAAATTCTGTGGACGACTGATTGTAGGTTAATACCTGAAACCAGACAGGACAATTATCTACTTGACCATCATGAAGCAACCCTACACCGGTTCCTTCTCTCTTTTAGATGAAGTTTCACACGGACTCATCATCAGGCAACCCTACACCGGTTCCTTCTCTTTCAGATGCAGTTTTACACGGACTCATCATCAGGCAACCCTACACAGGTTTCTTCTTTCAACTTACAAAATTACAATTCAACAAACAATCTCAAGATGGCATCTATAAGCCCATCCTCCTACCAACAATCTCCAAATGGAATCTATAAGCCCATTCCTGATATCACAATGTTGATACTACATCATGCGAGTGCAAATTTCTGGGCACTTTAGTGTTCAATCATTTTCCACCTTCGGATCACGAAAGGCACGCAAGCCAATCTACATCCTCAGGTTTATGAAGATTGAACAGGGGCAATTGTTGTACCCCAAAATTTTCCCTCCCATATTCCTCAAGATTTGTCAAGAATGATCTTCATTTTGCTCAAAATGGCTCAAGGGTTGTACAGTCAAATCACCTCCTAAGGCAGTCAATTCAAAATAGGGTTTTGTGTTGCATCAAGGTCCTTACATCCAAATGGCCTAAGGTGCTTCCCAATGTCTTAATAGGTTCTTAAGTTCATCCATGACAAATTTCAAACCTTCCAGAGGAATTTTAGACAGTCAATTGCTCAAGAGACCCAAAAATCGACTGTGTTAGGGCAAAAGTCAACTGTGACCTACAAATAGTCAAACCTCCAGATTTTTTGTCAACATTCTCATTTTTAAGGATAATTAATCATTTGATCAAGGTTTGATCATGACTCATCAAGGATTGCTCAAAATTCATCAAGATTCAAAAGTTGCTAAATTAGGGTTTTGCAAGAAAAGTCAACTCAACTTTGACCTAGCATAAAGTTCTCATACTTTGTGAGAAATGACCCATCCAAAGCTAATTTTGAAGAGGATGCAATTTCCTACAATCCATCTTCACACCCCAAGATCAAGAAATTCTCTCACAAAAAATTACAAATTTGGACATTATAGGTCATTTTTGAAAGTCAACAAAAACACCCTTTTTGCCAAAGCTTATAACTTGAGAATGGAAGATTAAAATGAGATGAGACAAAAAGGGTTGATTAGAGGACATCTCAAGGTTTCTAAAAAGTCCAATAACACCTCGAAAAGTTCAAAATTGAAGAAGTTATGCATTGTTGACGTTGGGCATTTTTCCAAAATTGCCAAAAGTCAACTATCCTCAAAACTCCAATTTTTGACAAAAGGGCCCACTTTTTTCCACTTGATTTAGTCTTGTCATGCCACACACGTGTCCCATGCTTATTTTCATGACCAAACATTTATTTTTCTATTTTATTTCATTTTTATTGATTTAATTCATTATTAATCAATATTAAATCAAATAAAATCCAAAAATTGATGTAAATGGATCTTTGTGATTTGTACAGTTTGCAAATATCATGTGACAACCAACCAACTCATGCCAAGGCTCAAACATGCACAAAATCTCATATTTGGCCATATTTGGAAAGCTTTTCAATGGTGATAAAATCAAATCTCAAAACCTTGAATGCACATGGATTAAAGCCCAACTCTTGACCTAATTCACTTCCAATATACATACACAAGCCACAAAAGCCTAATTCACGCACAAAGCTTTGCAGAAACGGCCATAACAAATTGCAAAAATCCTTGAAAAAGTGTGAGATCAAAAAGCGATATTGGAGGCACTTTCAGACAAAAAGAGGAACGCAGCTCTCTTCCTTGACATCTAGTGGCGCTATAGCAATCAAAATCAGTCTTTTTCATCACCTGCATCTCGCTGTAAGTCCTCGCGAACTGGCCTCTGAACATGGAATCCCAACTTCCAGTTCTTGCACTTTTTCTTCAAAATATTGGCATATTCATGTTTATTATTTGATTTAGAACATTTTTGCATTATTCGATTTCATTATTGGACCCTGTATCATGATGCTCGAACCTAGGGTTCATGTTCTTGTGTTTTAGGCGTTTTCTCTATAGGCAAAATCAAGATGAATGGTGGTTACAGGGATGATGAGGAGACAGAGACGATCACGTCCATGTGCTTGGATGGGATTTTTATGGCCTAGGACGAGTTTTTGGAACATCCTACGAAACCTCCTGCAGATAAAAATCCGCAGGTAAATAACCAGTCTTTTTAGGGAAGAAGACGATTATGTGTCTTCCTTTCATTGGCCCATTCAAATCAATTTCGCGCATTTTTTTTGTTTTCTAGTATATTGCTTGCTTTTTTTTATATAATATAATTTGTCCATTACATTAACAATTGGAGCAGCTTGGTTGGGTGGTAAACACGTTGGCCTAGAAGCATTGGGACCTGGGTTCGAATCCCAGGTCCCCAAAAACATTATTCAATTTTGTTTTCAGGTGTTCCCATGTAGCGCCTAGAATGCAGACCACCATGCGCCTCAATTATCAATATGCCAAGTGGTCTCAGATCCAAATCCAATGGCCAGAATGGGGTCCTCACCATGGTCTCCAGTCAACAAGCATGTGGGAAATTCATAAAGTCAAACGAGGCTGAATGAAAGTGGGCCAAGAATTTCCAGATTCACCACCAATTTGGGCCCAGCACCCCCCCCCCCCCCCTGAGTTGGTTCTATTTTTTTATTTTCTTTTCATTATTTTTCTCTATTTCTATTTTATTATTATTATTATTATTTTAATTAACCAATTAACAAATTAACCCCTTTTTATAAAAAATTCAGAAAACATAAAAAACATTATTTTTATTTATTAAATTCAATTTCATTTATTTCATATTTCTTTTTGTAAATAATCCAATTAATTTAGTTTCTAATTAGGTATAATTTTAACATTTTTTGTAATAAAATAAAATTAATGTAGAATTAGGGTTTTTAATAACTTTTAACCATTTTTTATTTTATTTCCTTAAATAACAAAAAACCAAAAATATTTTTATTTTAATTAATTAATTCAATTATTAATTTAGACTAATTCTTTAATTCAAAAAAATAACAAAAATCTCCTTCTTTCTTAAAAAGGGTCAAAACCCTAAAAACTCTCCGATTCAACTTTCCTTGCGCGTATTATTTTTTTTATCCATATAATGTAATTGCTCCGAGGATGTAATATCTTTAACTTAGGATTATTTACCGCTTTTATTTACTTTTTCGCATTTACTTTTTCAAGGGTTTGTTTTTGGCGATGTAAATATCCGACGCCTTGTAATAGCTTAGTTTTATTTTCCGCAACCATTAACTGCTAGATGTATGAATAATAGGCTATGCATGACAAGATCTATCTTAACTTAAAATCAACCGTAGCTCACCATAACATGTACAAAGATAACATAATTAAAAATTGACACATTTGCACATGCCACTCCTAGGGTACGCCTCACTTGGTTGCCTCGAACGTGGTCATTGAGTATAGGAAGTTTTAGAGGTCGCCCTCTTGTCCAAAGATCATAAGTTGCCTCGAAACGGTTGCCTCGGATAAAAATGATCTAAGACATTAGGGTTACCACTAAGGCGTCCTAACATTGCTTTAGTGGCCACATGTCCCTTAATCGAATTGACCCAAAAACTCCGACGACGATGCTACCTACTCCTTCATAGTGGGATGGCATTGTCTAAAGGGACATTTACACAGTTTAATTCCTTTTGAGTAGGTAGAGGTTCTTAGGTACTTGCTCTTTCAAAGCAAAACAAATTTTTCGCACTTACACTTTTCAAACAAAGTTTTCAACAACACTTCATACACTCTTGAGGACAGAAACAAGAGTTAAATCGAAGTTTTCAAACAAAACTCTTTTCAAAACCCACGAACACAAGAAAAGCAAAACTTTTTGAAAACACAATGAGCAAGTACCTAAGAGCCCGTGGATAACCACGGATAGAAAGGGTGCTAACACCTTCCCTTTCTATAATCTACCTCCCGAACCCGAGAAACATCTCGAAAAGGAATTTTTATGTGCTTTTGTCCTTTCCTGTTGGATAAAATAAAAGACGGTGGCGACTCTTGCTTACCGCGACATTTTGCAAAAACAAACGCAAACGCAAACCAGCATTCCAAAACAGTCAGTTCTCATTCCCACCGATCACACTCCTGAATAAAAGTAATGGGAACAAAGTCTCTAGCCGTCCAATTGTTGAGTTCATCATTGGTAGTAGGGAAGATCCAATTGTCCAGGTCACAGTCACTGTCAGCATCTTCTACTGCATTGACTCCACGGTTGTTGATGCATAGTGGTGGTCCTCCGACGCGAGCATGCCGAACGGATTTTTGAGCTTTTGAAGTGAAACCCAAACCAAATTTGCCAGACTTATAGGGGATGTCAGGTAGTTGGACCCAAATAGTGCACCCACCGTCTTCAATTACAGCCCTAACATCTTTTAGAGAAGCTGTCTTCAGTGGAGGTTTGGTAATCTCTAGAACAACGGTAGCAGCTTTGCTAATAACAATTGTTTGAGGAACCTCTTTAAAATTATGGCAGGGGGTCTTGATGAGATCGTTGTCCATCTCGACATATAGGAAAGAGTTTAGATGGATCACCATATACTCTTCTTCGCCATGTACTATAACAATCTTTCCATTAACCAGGTACTTTAACATCTGATGCAAGGTGGATGTGACAACGCCGGCCCCATGAATCCAAGGGCGTCGCAACAAATAAGAGTAAGACAAGTGAATATCCACCACATAGAAAGTGGATCCAAAAGTTTGGGAACCAACTTTAATAGGAACGTCCACCTCCCCGTGTACCATTCTCTTGGAACCATTAAAAGCCCTTACCACAATATTACTGGGCTTCGAAGTCAGTCCTTCACAGTCCAATCTGTCTAAAGCATCCTTGATACAACATTTAGCGATGAACCTGTATCAACTAGAACATGAGCCAGGGTAGTTCCCCTGCACTCAATAGATACATGCATGTCATTATTATGCTTTCTTCCTTTAGACGTCAAATCAGCATCGGAGAAACCAAGTCCATTATCAGCAGTCAGACTAGCAACACAGTTCTCGAATTGGTCGACCGAAGTCTCTTGTGGTACATGAGCAGACTTCAGGAACTTCACCAAATCCTTAGCATGGGCTTCAGAGCACAAAAATAAGGCGAGCATTGGAATCTTTGAGGGGGTCTTCCCCAATTGCTCCACAACATTGTAATCACTCTTCCGTATGATTTTCAAAATTTCCTCCATTTCTTTTTTAGAGGCTTCAGGAATGGTTTCTTTGTGTGCCTCCGTCTAGGAAGGCTCGACCAATACTTCTTTGCCCTGAGTCTTAACCGACTCAGTAGAAGGAATAATAACATGATTATTAATAGGAATAATTGAAGGAGTGACAACAATCTTTGGAGAGATTTCAGGAGAGAAAATCCTTCTGCTTCTGGTAATTTTACTGGTCCCAACAATGTTGTCGATGTTAGGATCAGTATCTTCAGTAACTTCATTTAATGTCCAGGAGGCCCTGCTTGACACCACGATAATAAACGTCAGCTCCATAATTCCAAGGAACAGCTTTGTCAGAGGAATATGGTATGGGCCCTGGAAAGGTGATAATTAAAGGAGCAACCTTGGGAGTGGATGTAATCCTGACAGGTCTTTTGGAGGAGACCCTGGGAGGATTATCGGAAATGGTAATAATTGACACATCTTCACATCTTGCATCTTCACATAAACCTTTCATAAAGGGAGTCTTCTCAAATAGAATTTCCTTGTTGTTCATCAGGCGTTGGACACCTATCTTCAACAACAGACAACCATTGGGCAGAGACACACACAGATGGCAACCTTCACCACATCCAAAAAATAAACTGGTTTGTAAGAGATTCTTCTTAACAGTTGGAAAAGGGGTAGTCAAATCATCCATAGAAGAAAAAAAAAATAGAACATCATCAACAATATTAATACCCTAGCCATGCTTGGTGTGATACGGTGGGAGAA
Organism: Vicia faba; assembly: GCA_948472305.1. Taxonomy (NCBI): domain Eukaryota; kingdom Viridiplantae; phylum Streptophyta; class Magnoliopsida; order Fabales; family Fabaceae; genus Vicia; species Vicia faba. The sequence continues at coordinate 99,119,529 of OX451735.1, read as the reverse complement.
CTGACTATGGTTTTGCGTTTGTTTTCGCAAATGTTTCGGTTGAGCAAGAGTCGCCACCGACTTTTTATTTTATCCTAAGGAAAGGTTTAAAAAGCACAGCAAAAACCTTTGAGATTTTTCTTGGGTTCGGGGAGTAGATTATAGAAAGGGAAGGTATTAGCACCCTTTCTATCCATGGTTATCCATGGGCTCTTAGGTACTTGCTTAGATCAACTTTCCTTGGTTTTCAATTGTTTGAAATGGTGCTTTGTGTGTGTTTTGAAAAATGTTTTGAAAAAAGATGCCTTGTCTAGGCTACCCTTGTAACAATTCTTTACTCGAATGTTTTACAAAAGGTGTTTGTCTTTTTGAAAAGATGTTTCAAGGTTTTTTTTTTGAAAATTTGTTTTGAAAGTGTTTGTGAAGTGTGGTTTGAAAATAGGCAAGTGTTTTCTTTTGCAAGTGGACAAGTACTTAAGAGCTATCTACCCTAAAGTTCTCAAAGATTTATGCTATGTTTTAACCCTTTTGACAATTTTGTTCCACCATTGTATTTGGTGGACAATCTTGTATTAGGAGGTGAAAGGGACGGGCGCGGGTCATCGTTTAGACCATAATTGCAATAGTGCTAAAGTATCTTTGGGCAATTTTTCTTTGAAAGGGACTTGATCATTTTAGGCAACTTTTCGAAAGCGTCATCGAGGGACTATGATCATTTGATTGTTTATTTTACCCAAAGAAACCTAACATGCAATATGGCCCATTTATTGAAGGCAACAAGTGGAATACCCTAGGGGTGCAAGTGTGATATGTGTTGTCCATTTTTCATGCTTTGAATATCTTGAAATTAGGTCAAACTATTTTTGTTCGTTTTATTTGCATACAAACCCTAATTCTAGCATGGTATATTTAGAAAGCGTTAAAATGCAAAAAGTAAAGTTCTAAACTATTACAACACAATATGGGAAGGGGGTACAAATGTTCAAATGGGGTTTTTGACAAGAAATTTAAACCTAGCTATTACATCAATTTGGAATATTTACAAGATAATTAATTGCACAAATTAAATGGAAAATAAAATAAATATGCAAGATGCAAAAAGGGTTTTTATATGTATGGAAAAAAGGGTGTTTTTTATATGTCAAATAAATAAAATGAATAAAATAAAAAAAGTAATATTTTTGGAGTTTTTGTGTTTTAAGGGTAAAACCCTAATTTCATTAAGTGAAGGTAATATTTATTTAAAGTGTACAATATTTAATAATTATGTACAAAATAAAATAAAAATGAAGTATATTCATAAAAAAGTATTTTTCATGTCAAATATTAATAAAATAAAAAATGTATATATTTTTTGTATTATTTACCTAAATATGCTAATATATATAAATATCTTTATTATTTACTAAATAAATATTATATATACAAAATAATAATATCTAATATTTATAAAAAAAATATTTTTTGATACAAAATGTTTTCAAAAGAGAAAATGAAATAAAAATCAGAAATAAAATATATTTGCATTATTTTTTCTAGTTTTTCTAAATAATAGTATATATATATTATTTATGTACAAATAACTAATCTAAACAAATAAATGCCTATAAATTCAAAAATGGTGTAAAAAATTATTTTTATATTTTTAATATCATGAGGAAAAATAAATAAACCAAAATGAAAAAAGAAAAGTAAAAAAATCAATAAAACAAACAAAATGGGCTCAGGGGGTGTAAAACCAAAAACATGGTGTGAAAAGAAATATCAAAGCAGGCCCAGCCCATGTGGCTTCTTCTTCAACCTCTGGACAGAAAAATGTTCAAAACGCGCGCCTGAACATAAATTCAAACATCTGGATTCCTTGATCTTTTGCACAAACTTACAACATAAGAAATGTTAAACATTGAATCACGATTCTAAATATGTAAAGAACTCATCCTAACTCTCAGAAATGAGAGAGAATTTTAACATTCCCAAATCTTGACCTAACTTTTCTTCCATATTCAGACCTTAAATTCTCATAGCTCAGGCAAAATAAATGAAAAGTAAAAGTATGTGTAGATTCAGGGGCATGAGTAGAACACTTATTATTCACAAACTTAGAGCTAATGATGCCTACACTGAGAGTTAGAAGTTCAAGAAGATACCTGTTCAGTTGAAGTTGTATCTGGCAATGGGGGAGCTTTCAGGGCAAGATGATGATCTGTACAGCTTGCCTGAAGTGTAGTGATGCTATTCCAATGCTTACTTTGCTTTGAAAGACCTTGAATCGAGCTATGGACCTTCAACTGCAAAACAAGAAAGTGAAAATGGTGGAACTGATTAGAGGAGTTACAGGTCGTGTTTTATGTTTGGATTAGCTTCAAGTGATGTTAGGGAATGTGTTTGATGAGCTTTTAGCAAGAATGCATGAAAGGGATGAGAGTTGGCACTCAAACTGCAGTAAGGGCTCTATTTTGGCAGTTTGAAGGTGGTTCTGTGTTCTAGAGGGCAATGGAGGTGTTGGAGTCGTGTGCTAGCTCAGTTAGGATGTCTTGAATGTGTACAAAATATTTGCTTAAGGGTTATATTGCTGAGATGAAAGTTGTGTTGTGATATGCCCTATTTCTTACACTTTAAGCAACCAAAAGCCAAGTTGGTGTTTAGACAGGTAGAGGCCCCCATAACATGCTACAAACCTTGGCATTGATCAGTGTGATTAGTCCCTAAACTTGTGCCAAGGGGATTTGATCTGTACTTCTTAGATTTTCATTTTGACATAAAGCTTACTTTTGCAAAAATGGTTAAAGTGCTTTATCTATTTTGGGATTAATCCATCATGCAATGCTTGAACACATAGAACATGGTCTTGGCACAAAGAGTTTGCATTAAATTTATGAGTGTTGAATGGTTTAGAGGCCTGTAATCAAGTTGCATGCTGATTTGAGAAATTTGCACAAGTTATGAACATGGACATTGGCCAATTCAAAAGTGACTTTTTGCCATATTGCAAAATTCGATTCTCTCAAGTCATGAGGTTGTTTGATGAGTTCTTGGACATTTTGGAAAGCTTGGAATGTGTACTACAATACATCTTTGAAATGCAAATTGAAATTCCAAGTGGAAGTATGTGAAAAATGGTCTTGAAGTTAGGTAAAAAACCTTGCCAAAATAGGTCAAATTTTCACTAAGTTAAGAATGGTTTAGTACCCTTATTCCAAAAATTGTAACTTGAGATACAAGCCTCTTTTGGGAAAACTTTGTGAATAAAAGTTGTAGACTATGCAATAAGCTACAACTTTCATGTTTCGACTTTTGCTTGAATCCAAATAAATCTTGGTGAGAAAGTGGGGCAAAGTTGGGAAAAAATTAGGGTTTTTCATAACTTAGAAAAAGTCTAAGTTATGAAAAATTCTCATTTCAAACCCTAATTTGCAATTTTTGATTTCTTGGTGAACAAGTTTAATGATTTGGCATGTTTTGATGAAAAATGAATCTTGACTCTTGATTTTGACCAAAAAGTCAAAGTTTGACTTTTCAGTACACAGTCAAAATTGATCAATTGACTGGGAAATTCAACTGTCAATCTTGTGTACTTGGGATCTTTTGAACTTGTTGAGCATGTCAAGACAATTCCATGGGGTCCTTGAGTCCATATGTGAGCTTGGTTTTCCATTGGCTAGGTCAAACAGTCAAAAATTGCCTTTGTGCAGTCAAAACCCTAAAAATGACCATTTTGCCCTTTTGGTGATCTGATCAAATTTCTTGTGGAGTTGTGATCCAAAGTTGATCAAATGGTCCATGTGAGTTTATAATGTTGATGTGGGTCAATTTTCATAAGATTTGACTGTCAATTGGCCACAGTTGACTTTTTCCCCAATACAGTTGATTTCTAGGTCAACTATCCAATTGACTGGGAAAAACTTGGAATCAAGACTTGAAACTTGATATGGATAAACTTGGGAGTCCAATATGAAACATGAAAGTCATCTTAGGCAATTTAGGTCAAAACATCTCTGTGCAAACATAAACCCTAATTTGGGTCAACAGTGCAAGGATAAGTCTTGAGCAGATGAAACCCTAACTGGATCTTGATCTCCAAGGGCTTTGTGATGAGAAATCAATGAGAAATGGGAGGGAAAATTTTGGGGTACAACAGTTGCAGCTGTTCAATCTTCTTGAATCCGAAGAGTTAGATTGGCAAGTTTGCCTTTCGTGACTCGAGGGTAAAAGGAGATTGGACACTAGAGTGCCCTTAAATTTGCACTCGTCAAAGCAAGGGATGCGGGAATGGGCTTAGAGATGCCATTTGGAGATGGGCTTAACGATGCCATCGGGAGGAATGACAGAAACTTGTCGGGGATGGGCTTAAAGATACCATCTGGAAATGAGTATCAGTAAGGTGTCCATGTTTTGAACCACATCTGAATTGGGGGTCTGAACAAGCAATAGATTGACATCCTGTTGTTGGGAAGAATCCATTAACTGTTTTCAGAACTTGCATCTGAAAAAGTTGATAGATTAACATCCGTTGTTGGGAAGAATCCATAAATTGTTTTCAGAAGTCTGGAGAAGAAACTGAACAAGCGATAGGTCTACATCCGTTACTTGGAGAACCCGTGAACTGTTTTCAGAAATCTTGAAGTTGAATAAGCAATAGAGCAGCATCCGTTGTTGGGAAGCGTCCGTAAACTGTTTTCAAAAGTTGCATCTGAACAAGTGATAGATTAACATCCGTTGTTGGGAAGAATCCATAAACTGTTTTCAGAAGTCTTGAGAAGAAACTGAACAAGTGATAGGTTAACATCCGTTACTTGGAGAACCCGTGAACTGTTTTCAGAAATCTTGGAGTTGAATAAGCAATAGAGCAACATCCGTTGTTGGGAAGCGTCTGTAAACTGTTTTCAAAAATTGCATCTGAACAAGTGATAGATTAACATCCGTTATTGGGAAGAATCCATAAACTGTTTTCAGAAGTCTTGAGAAGAATCTGAACAAGCGATAGGTTAACATCCGTTACATGGAGAACCCATGAACTGTTTTCAGAAGTCTTGAATTTGGAGGAAGAACCGGTGTAGGGTTCCCTGATGATGAGCTCGTGTAAAACTGCATCTGGATAAATCTGGAATAAGCATTAGAATGTTGCCATGTCTGGGTCACATCTGAACTATTCCTGGAAAGAATCTTGGAAGATAATGATTTTAGTCTGTCGACTGATCTTACCTGAAAAGGTAAAGAGTTAGTTATATGCAATGTTATGATGTATGTCATGTGATATGAATGTAAATGAATGCGCATGTGAGCTGGAGAGCCGCCTTGCAAAGGATAGATGAGTCCGAGATGGCTGAAGATAAAAGTATCTTGACTGCCGCCGGGAAGGATAATTCCTGGTTGTTGCTGGAGAATAAGGAGCTTGGGTTGTATACCAATATTCTGGGGAATTCCTGATGACTTCTACTGGGGAGTTCCAATCTAGTAGACTCATGCTGGGGAGGTAAGATTGAGAATCTTCAGTTTGGTGGGAAGTATTTCTGGAGACTTCACTGGGGAACTTCAAGATTTGCCCTCCCAAAACTCTGTGGGGAGAAGGTTTATTAGTCTGGCTCCACCGGGGATTGATAATTGGAAGCTTTAGCTCGGCTGGGGATACTGAAACTTAAATTCTGAGGGGAATTGAGTTCTGGAGGATTCTCTGGCTGGGGATAACAAAGATAAACTCCTCTGGGGGATTGTATTGATAAGTTATGTTGGGGAACTCTGATGAACTCCGCTGGGGATAGGAATAAATTTGGCGAGTGCGATCTTCCGTGGCAATAAGCTGAGGATAACCCAGTTATAAGCCCTTGTGAGGAATAACCTTGAATAAAGCTCGGGAGAGACGTCCGTACTCTGTAGGGGATAAGCTTCCAAAATCTACTGGGGATAAGCTTCAGGGTTTGCTGGGGATATGGATTCCAAATCTCCTGGGGGTTTCCTTTGAAAGGGTATCAAGATATCCATATGTATCTTCAACCTATCAGTAATCCTCTTTCTTGATTCATAAGGAAATGATTATGTTCAAATGCATATACCTTTTTTAACAAAACATTGGACGTTTCTCAAAATAAAACAAATAGTGCAAGAGAAAAAGTGAAAGGAAATGGCACAAATTTCTGGGAAAAGTATTTGTATTAACTTTCTCTAAGTATATTTGTACAAAGGAGACAATCATCCTAGTAAGAGGATTTTGTCGTAAATATTTGAAAGATTTATACAAAATAAAGATGGCTATGTGAAATAATTCCATGGGATTCCATTCCGCTATAGCTTTCACAACTCTGAATATCTGTCCATTCAATGCTTCGTTTGCCGATGACTGGATTGATCAGAAGCCTGGAACTGGTTGATGAAGAGATTGTCTTTGAAGTGATCCGACGAGACATAGTCATACGCTTTAATTCCCTAACTTTTGCCTGAATCGCCCTTTCGGGTTTTCGATCCACCGGGAAACCCCTTTTTGCCCAAGCCGCCCTTTCGGGTTTTCAACTTGCCGGGTGTACAAATTTTTTTGTTTTTATCCCTAATTTTTGCCTGAACCGCCCTTTCGGGTTTTCGGTTCACCGGGATGCCCATTTTTTCCCAAGCCGCTCTTTCGGGTTTTCAACTTGTCGGGTTATTTTATGCGTAGTATCTTTTGACTATGTCTGCGTTCGCAGGGTGCGGCAAATCGTCACCATCCATGGTGGTCAGAATCATTGCACCACCAGAAAATATGCTCTTGATCACAAATGGTCCTTCATATGTAGGAGTCCATTTGCCCCTGGGATCACTTTGCGGCAAGATAATCCGCTTGATTACGAGATCTCCGACTTGATACACCTGACGTATGACTTTCTTATTGAAGGCCTTAATCATCCGTTTTTGATACGTCTGACCATGGCATATAGCAGCGAGTCGCTTCTCGTCGATCAAATTGAGTTGATCAAGTCGGGTTTGCATCCAATCATCTTCATTCAAACCTGCATCCTTCATAATCCTTAGAGAAGGAATATGAACTTCCATAGGCAGGACAGCTTCCATGCCATATACCAACGAAAATGGGGTTGCCCCGGTTGAAGTACGTGCCGTCGTACGGTATCCATGTAGAGCAAACGGTAACATCTCATGCCAGTTTTTGTAAGTGACTGTCATTTTCTGAATGATCTTCTTAATGTTTTTGTTCGCAGCTTCAACAGCACCGTTCATCTTCGGCCGATAGGGAGATGAATTGTGATGATAAATCTTGAACTGTTCGCACAAAGCGGTGATCATTGTGTTATTCAGATTTATACCGTTGTCTGTGATGATCCTGTCTGGAACACCATACTGACATATGAGATTTTGCTTGATAAAGCGGGCAACCACATTTTTAGTAACAGAGGCGAAGGAAGCTGCTTCGACCCATTTGGTGAAATAGTTAATGGCAACCAGGATGAAGCGATGTCCGTTGGAAGTCGTGGGCTTGATCTCTCCAATCATGTCAATGCCCCACATTGCAAATGGCCAAGGAGCAGTCAGAACGTTGAGAGGAACCGGAGGGATATGAACTTTGTCAGCGTAGACTTGGCATTTGTGGCAAGTACGGGAATGTTGATGGCAGTCAGCTTCCATGGTAGACCAGTAATAGCCTGCCCTTAGGATCTTCTTAGCCATTGTATGCCCGCTCAAGTGAGTGCCAAATGTGCCGCTGTGTATATCAGTCATGATCAACTCTGCTTCAGCTTTGTCTACACATCGGAGTAATACACAATCATGGCTTCGTTTGTAAAGGATGCCGTTGCTCAGGAAGAACTTAGCAGCAAATTTCCTTAAGAACTTCTTGTCATTTACGGAAGCTCTTTCGGGATAATCTCTAGTCTCGAGATACCTTTTGATTTCATGGAACCAGGGTTGTTCCACTACTTCTTCGGTATTAATCTCATGACAATGCGCAGGTTTATCTATTCGCTCGATGGTGATTTGGGGAGCCTCGCTATCCCAGTTGAGTTTAAACATGGAAGACATTGTAGCTAGGGCATCTGCTAGTTGATTCTCTTCTCGCAGGAAATGCTCGAAGGTAATTTGCTCGAAATAAGGCAACAATGTCAGGACATGTTCTTTGTATGGGATAAGATTAGGATGCTTGGTATCCCACTCTCCTTTGATTTGACTGATAACCAAAGCCGAGTCCCCAAATACGATCAAAGATTTGATCCCCAAGTCTATAGCAGCCTTGAGACCAAAGATGCAAGCTTCGTACTCAGCCATGTTGTTTGTGCAACTGAAGCAAAGTCGGGCCGTGAAAGGTGTGTGACAGCCTTCCGAAGAAATGAGTACTGCGCCGATACCATTTCCAAGTGCATTTGAAGCACCATCAAAGTACAGGGTCCATCGGGATCCCTTTTTGGGTTCGTCATACGGTCCGTTACCTTCAATGTTGTCCAAATTCATGATGTCCTCGTCTGGGAAGTCAAATCTCATGGGTTGATAATCTTCGATAGCTTGATGAGCCAGATGGTCAGCTAGTACACTCCCTTTTATGGCTTTTTGGGTGGTGTACTGGATGTCATACTCAGTTAGGATCATTTGCCATCTAGCTATTCTTCCAGATAAAGCGGGCTTTTCGAAGATATACTTGATAGGATCCATTTTGGAAATCAACAAGGTAGTATGAGTCAACATATACTGTCTTAGTCGGCGAGCAGCCCATACCAAAGTGCAGCAAGTTTTCTCGAGCAGTGAGTAACGAGTCTCACAGTCGGTAAACTTTTTGCTAAGGTAATAAATAGCATGCTCTTTTCGACCAGACTCGTCATGCTGGCCCAAAACACACCCCATTGAGTTATCCAAAACGGTCAAATACATGATCAATGGTCTTCCTTCGACGAGTGGCATCAGAATAGGAGGTTCTAGCAAATACTCCTTGATTTTATCAAAAGCAGTTTGGCAATTGTCGTTCCATTCGACTACCTGATCTTTCTTCAAGAGTTTGAAAATTGGCTCACAGGTAGAAGTCAGATGCGAGATGAATCTGGCAATATAGTTCAAGCGCCCCAAGAATCCTCTAACCTCCTTTTCAGTACGGGGAGCAGGCATCTCTTGTATTGCTTTCACTTTTGTGGGATCGACTTCAATGCCTTTGTTGCTCACAATAAATCCTAGAAGTTTACCAGACCTAACTCCAAAAGTGCACTTACTTGGATTCAACCTGAGTTTGTATTCTTTCAACCTGGCAAACAGCTTTTCTAGATGTTCAAGGTGCTCTTCCTCTGTTTGTGACCGAGCTATCATATCGTCTACGTAAACTTCGATCTCATGATGTATCATATCATGAAATAAAGCTACCATGGCGCGTTGATAAGTTGCCCCTGCGTTCTTCAGCCCGAACGGCATCACCTTGTAACAGAAAGTGCCCCATTGTGTGACAAAAGTTGTTTTCTCCATATCCTCGGGGGCCATTTTGATTTGATTGTAGCCCGAGAATCCATCCATGAAGGAAAACACTTTATGCTGAGCTGTATTGTCGATCAAAATGTCAATGTGTGGAAGTGGAAAATCATCTTTGGGGCTGCCCCTATTCAAATCCCGGTAGTCCACACACATCCTGACTTTGCCATCTTTCTTAGGTACTGGCACGATGCTAGCGACCCATTGAGGATAGGACGTAACAGCCAGAAAGCCAGCGTCGAACTGCTTCATCACTTCTGCTTTGATCTTTTCAGACATGTCAGGCCTCATTCGGTGGACTTTTTGCTTGATCGGTGGACAATCCTCTCTTGTGGGGAGACGGTGAACCACAATGTCTGTGTCTAAACCCGGCATGTCTTCATAAGATCAAGCGAAGATTTCAACATACTCATTCAGCAACTGTACCAGGCGTTCCTTGACACTTGGTTCCAGATTGGCACCCACTTGCACCTCCTTTCGGTCTTCCTCGGTTCCCAAATTGACAGTTTCCAATGACTCTTCGTGAGGTAAGATGGCTCTTTCCTCTTGCTGTAGAAGTCTGGCTAATTCCCCTGGTACTTCACAACCTTCGTCATCTTCATACCCGGCTTGATTGACCAGATCTTTAGAGTTATTGAAAGGTATAGCAGAATAGTCACCCATGGAATCCGGAGTGGATGGGTACCTGCATTTGTGAGTGTGGGTGTGTGTAAGGGATAGCCATCCTTAACCAAAAATGCAAAAGGAAAGAAAATTAACACAAGCAGTTTATCAAATGAGAAACGTCCAATGAATCATTAAACATGGCATATGGATATGAAAAATAATCAAAACCCTTACAAATGGACCTACATGCCCCGGGCAAGGCATGAGGTGAAGAGATAGTGTACGGATTGTTTGAAAATAAATATTACAGACCAAATAAGCAATGTTTGACAGATAAATTACTGATGAATAAAAGTGATGGGGACAAAGTCTTTTGCCTCCCAGTTGCTTAATCCTCCTTTGACAGTTGGATAAATCCACTCTTCGATGTTGCTCTCTTTGTCTTCATCCTCCAAAGCGTTGATTCCGTAGGGAGAAATTTTGACTGGCGCTCTTTCAATCTTCGTACGGCGCATAGCTTTCTGGCCTGCGGTAGTGAACCCTAATCCAAATTTGTCTGTTTTATGTGGAATGTCAGGCAACTTCCCCCATGTTGAATTCTTCCCTTCCTTTATTGCGGCCCTTGCGTCCTCCAGAGATGCCATCCTGGCCATCTGCCTCGGCGTCTCAGCTGCCAACTTTGCTACTGTTATCTCAGGAAGGACTTCTTCGAAATGCTGAAAAGGCGTCTCAATGAACTCCCCTTCAACCTCCACATATCGGAAAGAGTTCAAGTGGATAATCATGTACTCCTCTTCGCCATGGACAATAATGATCTTTCCCTTGACAGGATACTTCAACATCTGATGTAAGGAGGAGGTGACTGCCCCAGCATGGTGTATCCAAGGTCTACCCAACAAGCAAGAGTATGACGGACGGATGTCCATCACATAGAAAGTAGATTTGAACACCTCAGTGCCTATCTTGATGGGAACTTCAACCCCCCCATGGACCATTCTCTTCGAACCATCGAAAGCTCTGACAACAATATCACTCGGCTTCAATTGCAACCCTTCATAATCTAGTCGGTCCAAGGCCTTCTTAGGCAATACATTCAGCGACGAACCAGTGTTGACCAAGACATGTGCGAGAGTAGTTCCCCGGCACTCGACTGAAATGTGCAAAGCATCATTGTGGTTTCTACCTTTAGGAGTTAGGTCGGCATCAGAGAAACCTAGTCCATTGTCCGCAGTCAGGCTAGCCACGCAATTTTGAAATTGATCTGCAGAGGTTTCCTGGGGCACATGGGCTGCCTTCAGGAATTTTATCAGGGCTTTAGCGTGCACTTCTGAGCAAAGTAGTAGTTCCAGCATGGAGATCTTTGAGGGGGTTTGCCCCAATTGTTCCACCACATCGTAATCACTCCTTTTGATTATCCTCAAAATCTCATCCATTTCCTTCTTGGAGGTTTCCGGGATGACTAAGGGTTGAGCCCTCGTCCTGACGAGCTCATCTTGGATTCCTTTACCTTTATCAACAGCGGTAGGAAGGACAGTACTAGGAACAACAACATCTTCAATCAATGGAGTTCTAGCAGAGAGTTTTATTGGTGCAGGGATGACCTTGTCGGCAGGTGAGGGTCCAAAGATTTCTCTTGGAGGGGCAATCTCTGGAGAAAATATTCTCCCGCTCCGGGTGATTTTGATAGTGCCTGCAATGTTACCAATGCTGGCTTCTTCATCATCCGAACTTTCTTCAGTTATTTCGATTTGTTTAATACCATGGTAGTAGACGTCACCGCCATAGTTCCATGGTATTGACTTCTCAGAAACATAGGGGACAGGCCCTGGCATTGTTATCTTCAAAGGAACAGATTTCGTAGCTGGTGTAATCTTAACAGGCTTTTTGACGGCCTTGGAAAGATTGGCGTGAATGGTTATGATTGAGACATCTTCAGTATGGGTTGGAACAGCAGAAACTTTTTCAAACAAAATTTTTCGACTATCCATAAGGCCTTGGATGCCTTTCTTCAATAACGGACAATCAAACGGCAGAGAGTAACAACAATAGCAGTCTTCTTTACATCCCGGGAAGATCCCGGCCCTTAATAGATTCAACTTGATGGTTAACAAAGGAGTCATCAGATCATTGACATCAGCAACATATAAATCTTCTTCAATGGCATTGACATTTCGGTCGTGCTTCGGCATGGGAGCAGATATCACATTAGGCTTCTCTGGAGCGTCGAACTCCACTTCCTTCGCCTCTATCAGGTCTTGGATTTTATGCTTGAGTGCCCAACAATCATTGGTGTAGTGCCCGACACTGTCAGAATGGTAGGCGCATTTGGCATTAGGATGATAATGCGGAGAGGACGTGTTCATATTTTTTGGTGCCTCTTTGATAGTGGCAAGATTCAACTTCAATAGATGGGGAAGCACTTGCACTGGAGTCATATTAATACGGGTGAACTGTCGTTGTGGCCGTTCCACTCGTTGTTGATTTGGTCTGGACTGGTTATAGCGAGGCTGCTCACTTGAAGAGTTTTGAATCATTACGGCCCCCACAGTTGGCCGGCGCTCAGTCTTCCCTGCTCTTCTTTGGGAGTATACAACAGTCGTTTCCTTCTTAAAAGGCTTCTTCTCACCACTTGCAGCAACACCCTTCTGAATCTTTCCTGACTTAATGCCAGCTTCTATTCTTTCGCCTGTTAGGATCAAAACAGTAAACCCCGCGGAAGAGTTACCAATCAGATGATTGAAAAATGGCCCAGATAGGGTCCCTAGAAACATATCAACAAGCTCACGATCGGTTAAAGGAGGCTGCACCCTGCCAGCCAAATCCCTCCACTTTTGTGTGTATTCTTTGAATCCTTCGCCTGTTCCTAATGACATACCCTGAAGTTGGGTACGAGTAGGAGCAAGATCAGAATTGTACTGATATTGTTTGTAAAAGGCGGTGGCCAAATCTTCCCAATTTCGGACGCTGGTTCCCTCTAGCTGATAAAACCACTCCAACTGAGCTCCAGAAAGGCTGTCTTGAAAGAAATGAATCCAAAGGTTTTTATCTGCCGTATAGGGTTGGATCTTTCTTACGTAGGACCTGAGATGCATTTTTGGACTGGACAGCCCATCATACCTCACAAACACTGGCACCTTGAACTTTGGGGGAATCACAATCCCGGCAACCAAACCCAAGTCTTCAAAGTCCAAACCCGGTACTCTTTGTAGCTCCATGGAGGCCAACCTGTCTTCTAAACCCTTGTATTTATCATCAGCTGGAGGGTATTGTTGATCAGAATAATCTTCATCCTCTTCGACCTCTTCTTCCTCCACATCGGACTCGGAAGGTACCGCAGCCCCACCTCCTTTGCTGGTTCCTTCATCAGAAGTAGGAGGAAATTCAAGCACTCTCCGAGCTTCTCCGTCAAATCTTCTCCCCAGAGTAGCCACCCCGAGTCTCTTTTTCTTCTTCTTCACTGGGTCTTTATTCCCCAGCAAGGTCTTGAGATCCTCCTGACCTTTAGCCAAGGTTGTCAGGAGTTGCTGGAACTGTGCATTTTGAGCTTGCAGGTCTTTGACTGTTTGCTCGAGATCCATCCTACTAAAATAAACAGCAGACAGATAAGGAAACCTGGAGTGAGACATGCTTATGCACATGATGAATGATATGCTTATGTATGCAATGCATTCAAGGATTTAGAACATTCAAAATTGTTGTAGACAAAAAGGAACGCACGTCATATTAATAAGAAGAAATTTGTTAGTACATAAATGCCCATGGGCCAAATATTACAAAAACAACTTCTCAAGGTAAAAAGACATTGCGCATCCTTTTTGGTGCGATGTAGGTGTTGAGGGCCTCTTGCTCATGGAGTCGGCGGGTAAGCTCTAGAACCTTCTTCTCACTGGCGTAGAAGCTAGCTTCAAAAGTGTTACGTTCTTCCTTGAGCTGAATCTAACTTTTCTGCATTTCCTCCCACGATGTAGGCATGTCTGGATGTAGGATGGTGTAGGGAACCTCTCCTTCCTTGACGGGCTCTTTAATCACAGGGAGAACATGAGGATAAGGCATCATCAGACTTTGGGCTCGGGCTCGTACCCACTTGAGATAAGGCTCAAGAGGGATGGAGTTCTTGTGTCCCAGAGTCTTGCTATCAACCTTGTTGGGTCTTCCCCAAGCTCTGATGAATCTTTGGCGAAGTCCTTGCGCATCGTTGTCGAAGTCAAAAACTAGGTCAGGAATCAACATATCATGAGGGCCATCCCTCCGTGCATATCCAAATTTCCTCAAAGCTAGGCAAGGGTTGTAGGTGATACCTCCTCTGATTCCAAGTAAAGGAACATTAGGAAACTCTCCGCAACGATCGACGATGATGACATTTTCTCTGGACCGAGAACACCAATGTACATCAAAGTGAGTAAGAGTCATCAACCGTTGTGACCACCTTGAGCATTGGTCATTCTTCAAGACAGATTGTGGAAGGTGCGAAGTAAACCACCTTGCAAGGAGAGGAGTACAGCACATGAGAACACCCCTCTTTCTCATTGTTCGTGTGTAAAATGAGTGAAGGATGTCCCCAAGCAATGTTGGTATTGGATTTCTGGACAAGAAGATTTTGACGGCGTTGACATCTACCAATTGGTCAGAATTTGGGAACAAGACCAACCCATAGATAAGGAGTGCCACAATCTCTTCAAAGGCTTGTAGGTCCAATGAGTTCCAACATTCTTGTGCCTTCTCAAACAAGAATTTTGCTAAGAATCCCTTGACGTCGCTTCTGGTTTCCCAATGCCCCTTGATGTCGGATGGTTGTAGATGTAATGCTCGAGCAACATCTTCCGGCTTTGGTTCCTTTTCCGTACCGTTGAAGGGTAGTTGATTAAGGATAGGAATTCTCAGGAGTTGAGAAAACTCCTCCAAAGTGGGCACCAACTGGTAATCAGGGAAAGTGAAACAGTGGTGAAGAGGGTCAAAGAACTGGAATAGCACTTTCATCATGTCTTCTTCAATGTTGGTGTTGTTTACCTATGGTTTTGGTAAACAACCGCTGATCCTCCAAATGGTTACTTATTTGGTTACTCGCAGGATCGATCAGATTGATCCTATGGACATAGGTTGATTTTGAAGTTTAATTAAATTGGATAAGGCTTTAAGTAAATTGTTTAAAGTAAATTGCATGAAGGAAAGGCTTGGTAAAATAAACAAGGCTTGAATGTAAAGGGTTCGACAGGAATTTAAAGGGTAAAAGCATGTAAAATACTGGAAAAGTAAATGACTTTAATTGATAAAATTGGTGTTTCACACATACATTTCTCAACAATTCGTTCGCTCACACTGGGTACTTGAATCTAAATGAGTGACTATGTATCTATTGTGAACACACGCGAGAAACTACATGTCTACTCCTATTTATACAAAAACAATCCAAGTAACCGTCGGGCAGTTACACTGCTTCGAGATTAAGCCACTTGGCACGTTCTCCATGCTCGACGCCCCAGATCCTTGCACGTTTGCACGTAGTAACTGCTGGAAACCGTTTTCCCTCCAAAGCTTTGAATTTCAAACTGCTCCACTCTGGACCATCGAACACCTTCATCAAGAGACGTCTTCGACGAAAACTCCTTCGACGTCGAAGGCAATCAGCCTTCTTCCTTGGAAGAAATCTTCTAAGTATTTTGCCATCTTTCGACGGGCACTTCGACAGGCTTAGCCAGTCGAAAGCATCTTTCAGCTTTTAATGGCTGCCACCAATCAAAACAAAGGTGTCGAATTTAGGAGCCAACAAATTGCCCCCCAAGAATGCCTTATTTCGACTCTGAAAGAAAAAGGCATTCTTTGAAAACACCATTCGACACCTGCTTTTCCACGCTTAGTCACAAGTTAACTTGTGCACTTTTTGTTGCTTTTACCAACTATTGGCAATCCCAAGAAACCATCATTGATTTGATCCTAGGACGTCACTGTCAGTACGGCGTGCAGTACCAAAACATCACTTCATAATTTGTCATTATGACAAATCCAAAAAACGAGGACGCACGCTGCGTCTCTCTGTTTCTGCAGAAACGGCCAAAACAACGGGATGCTGCCACGCGTCCCACTAACCCCTGCAGCATTAAATGACATTTAATGCCCTCGTTATTGGGAATTTCTCCCACTACTATAAATAGTAGTGAATATCCCATTGTGGGATTTTTCACGCAAACTAGCCTTCAAACTCCCTTGCTTTCTTACAAACTTGTTCTCTTTGCAGAAAAAAAACTCTTCCTTTTCCAACTTCATCTTCATCCTCAACAATGGCCTCTGCTTCTACTGCCCCCAAGACTAACGCACCAACTGAACAACTTGCCAAGCCCAAGGTCTTTGTTACTGCTCCGGTAGTGAACGCTACAGGGAAACGAAGGGTCCCTGAACCATCTGACATCTCCGTTCGTGATGCTTACTCGCGTCACTTGATGATTCCGGTTGGATACTCCAACCAAATCTTCGCAATGGCTGGACCCATGAACCCAAGCATCTCTGAAGCTCTAAAGATCAAGAGCTATTTCCCCATCGTCGAGAAACTTAAGCCAGTAGCATGCGCCAAGAAGGACGCAGAAGACAACGAAGACCCTACACACGAGAAGATTGACCTTCGTTTCTTCAACAGAAGTGTTAGAGTCTTCAGGTCCTTCCCTAATCTCACCCAGGACTATGTTGCTTGGCTAACAAAGCTGGAAAAACATCAAACTCTAGTCTGGAAGGAAATGGGAATCTTTGACCTAATAATGCTGTCGAAGACAGGCTTAAACTACTCCCCAGAGATGCTTATAGCTTCGCTGTTGTTCTGGGATAACTCTCACTTCACCTTTCACCTTCCATGTGGGATGTTAACCCCCACACTCTTCGACGTAGCGGCCATCACTGGCCTTCGACCAACCGGAGATTACTTCGACCCAGAGGAGATGTCGGAGGACCAAATTGGCTTTTCTGAGACGAAGCCAACATACACTACCTTTATCAACCATTATCATGACCGGTCGACAGACGCAGTGTCAGACGTTGAACACATAGCGTTTCTAGCCTTATGGCTAACTCGCTTCGTGTTCTGTTCGAAGTCTCTGCAAGTGACCAAAAAGATGGTCACTCTTGCCACCCAACTGCATCACCGCCAGAACATCTGTCTGGCAGAACTGATTCTGGCCAGTCTTTATGACTCAATCAGCAATGGGGTTACTCTTTTGAAACATATCGAAGATATGAACAGTTTGCTACTCGCTGGGCCTTTCTGGCTACTTCAACTGTGGCTCAACGCCACTTTCGAATCCTTCTTACCCAAGAAGAGTCAGATAAACGAACAAGCCCCAGCGATAGCTAATAGACGTATCGAAGGAATTAGGCTGGCTCTACTGACACCTGTGGAAGATGGGCTAGAGTTCCAACAAACCTTCACTAACTTCGTGCTGATGTTCGCTCGAAGGAAGGAATTTGTTTCGACTATGGCTCCATTTGCTCAACGAAAGGTGGGGCCAGCATGGTTTACAAGGCCACATCCCAAGGAGTCGAGTGGTCCCAATGTCGATGAGCACTCTGTACTTTGGGAGGCATTCCTTACCCCAAGGATTATGCCTCTTCGATTTAAGAGTTCTAAGACTCATCTGAGTCTGCTTGCCTATCAACCAAATCTGGTATCTCGCCAGTTTGGTATCATCCAAACCCTGCCTTCTCCTATTTTTCCAAGAGAGAAGTCAATGTTGTACTTCTGCAATGATTATACAGAAGAAGCTGCTACCAAGCATATCGGAAGATATGCTGGTCGAACCATCCTCTCGCTGTTCAACTACCAGCTTAACTTCCTTTGTTCGCCATCTTTTGAAGAATGGTGGAAAAGCTATTACGCTGAGTACTTCTTCGACGAGAAGGACTTCATAGCAGAGTTGCAGAAGTCTTTTGTCCTCGTGTTTGACAAAGTAAAGAAATGTAAGTTCATACTCTCACATTACTTTTTATCTTTTTCTTCGACTGTTAGCTTGTTAACTTTCCTTTTCGCTTTCAGTTGTTCGAAAGCCCCTAGCCAAGAAGGCTACAGAAGGCCCACAAGGAAGAGTCCCTTCGACCAAACCTCCACCGCCGGCGAAGACTATAGCGCCGGCGAAGACAACGGGCAACCAACAGGGGGAAGGCTCTTCGAGGAGGCCTCCTGCATCGGTAACCAGATTTTCTTCATTTTCATTCTGGCTTTCGATTATTTATTTTCGACGCAATTATTCAATCGAATTCCTATTGGCTTTCCAGGCCCCTTCGCCCAAGAAAAGGGCAGCATTTGTGATCGAATCGGGGAGTGACGACGAAAGTGATTCCCCTCCTTCTCCCTTAAAGAGGCGAAAGTTAACGAAGGACGCTTCTGTTCCTACTCCAGCTCCTGAAGGTCGAACCGTCAGAATAAAGGTCGCTGTGAGGAAGCCTAGGCCACCTGCAGTGGTCATCGAAGAACCAACTGAGGAGGAACTGAACGCTCTAGTTACCAAGCCTGTCGAAAGTGATAATTCCAGCCCTGGGGCTGAAGTCAATCCACAGGTAATCTATTGGACCCTTCTTATAATTTAGGCATAGATACCAGTATTTGATTATGTCTCTTTCGACATCTGAAGACTTATCTTCTTTCTCCTTTTTAGGACACTACTGGAAGTTCCCCACCAAGGACTTCAGAAACTCTGGAATCTGCTGACCTTAGCAGGCCTCAGGTGCAAGATTTGGGCAATGACGAAGCCCACACTGAGACTGAAGCCAATGCTGAAACAGTGGAGAAGACAACTGAAGAACCTATGGCGGAGAAAACACAGCCAGAAACGGTTCCTGTGGTAGACTTGTCGTCAGAAGAGAATCCTGAAGGAAGAGACCAAGGCAATGGCGAAGA
Organism: Vicia faba; assembly: GCA_948472305.1. Classification (NCBI taxonomy): domain Eukaryota; kingdom Viridiplantae; phylum Streptophyta; class Magnoliopsida; order Fabales; family Fabaceae; genus Vicia; species Vicia faba. The sequence goes on along the minus strand of OX451735.1, from coordinate 99,100,646 downwards.
GAATCAAGATGCTGTTGACGAAGAGCATCAAGGTGGTACTGGCGAAGACCACCAGGGGGACGCTAGCGAAGAGCCACAAAATGACGCTGGCGAAGGACCCCAAGGTGATGTTAACAAAGAACCTCAAGTCGATGCTAGTACCGCCTCGGTTCAAGTCGAAGAGCAACCAAACGAGGCACTCAGCATTCAACAGCCTCCAGTCCAAGATAATACTATGGCAAGGGTCACCTCCTCAAAGCACAGGTCGAAAGAGGACTTGGAAATCTTGAAACAAACTGACCCTGTCAACTACCTTAATGCAATCGTCGAGAGTAAGAGTTCTTCTGACACTAGTCAGGAAATTCCTACTCTGTCGGGGAAATCTACTGAGACTTCTCCTCTTGATGATGCGTTGGCGAAGGTCAAGGCCCAGTTCTTCAAGAGAGATTTAATGAAGGCTTTAGAGGGGGACCCCACTGCTCCATCATGCTTGAAAGAGGTTTTGAATGCTGTTGACTTCGAGGCTGTAGCCCCAGAAATCTCAGACTTAATCATGGAATTACATTCTATGATTGATCAAGTCTCGGCGGATTACAGGCGCCAACGAACTTTTAACAGCCAGCTCGAAGTGCTGCATGGCAAGAGCTCATCTGCGTGGACAGCTGTCTCAGATTCGACTTCTCGAATTGCCGAGTTATCGAAACAGAAAGCGTCTGCACAAGAAAGGTTCGATGCTATTGAGCGAGAGAATGTCTCCTTCCGAGCACAAATTGCAGAGATAGAGGCGAAGATAAACGCCAACACTGCGCTCCAGGAGGAAATTCTTTCGACCATTCCAGACACTGAGAGCCAGACTGAGATCAAGCAAGGCCTGGAATTCGCCGAGAGGGCTCAAAGCCTCGATGCTCAAATTGCCAAACTTGTGCAAGAAAAATCTTGGTGCAAAAAGAGGTTGGAGCTGCAGTATGCCAAGTATCTTCGTCTCAAGAATTCTCTTTCCTTTTGATTCTCTTTTGTAATCATCTTTTGTAATCGCTTTCGACAACAATTGCCATTTTGGCTGGAATTAATAAAAATTTCCATTTTGGCTTTTTTATGGTTATTTTATTATTTTATTTTTATCTCTTGAAGTATAGGCTTGTATTTTTTCAAATATTTACCATTTACTCTCAAGAGCCTTTTATCACCACTTATCTCTTCGACCTCATAGGCTCCACCAGAAAAAGTTTGGATAACTCTGAAGGGTCCTTCCCATTTGGGTGACCATTTCCCCATGCTTCGATCGCGTCGATCCATGGGAAGAATTACCTTCCAAACTAAATCTTCAGGCAAAAATACCTTAGGTTTTACCTTTCTATTATAAGAGTCTTCGACTCTTTTCTTCTGAAGCCTGAGTAAGTCGAGAGCGTGTAATCTCTCTTCGTCTAAATCCACCAATTCATCTAACATCATATTCCAATAAACCTCAGAAGGAATATCATAATGCCTCTGAACTCTTGCAGATTGAAGACAAATTTCAGCTGGCAATACTGCATCATGGCCAAAAGTTAGCCTATATGGTGTTGTACCAATGGCTTCTTTTGGGGACGTTCGACAAGCCCATAAAATCTGGTCTAACGTCTTATGCCAATTTTTTGGTTTCTTCCCAACATGTTTCTTTATCAAGCCAATCACCACTTTGTTGGCTGCTTCGACTTGACCATTCGCCTGTGCATAGTAAGGCGTGGATGTTAGGAGTTTGAAACCTGTTTCCTGAGCAAATTCCTGCATCTTTCGACCAGTGAAAACTGAACCTTGATCAGTTGTTATTGTCTCAGGGATTCCATACCTAAAAATAATGTTCTTTTGAATGAATTCAATGACATTTTCTTGGTCTACATTGACTAAAGGGACAGCTTCGATCCACTTAGTAAAATAATCAATGCCTACCAATATGTATTTCTGACTCTTTGATGATGCTGGTCGAATCTCTCCAATAAGATCCAACGCCCATCCTCGAAAGGGCCAGGGCTTCACTATCGAGTGAAGTTCGCTTGCTGGTACATGCTGGATGCCTGTATGAACTTGACACTCTTGGCAACCTTTGGCGAACTCAACACAATCTTTCAGCATAGTGGGCCAATATAGTCCTTGTCGAAACAACAACCACTTCATCTTATGGCCTGCTTGGTGAGCCCCACATGCCCCAGCATGTGTAGTCGAAAGGGCTATGTATGCTTCAGTTTCGCTTAAACACTTCAGCAACACCCCTTCAGGCGTCTTCTTGAATAACTCATTACCCATGAGTACAAAACTCAACGCCCTGTATTTTGTTTTTCGTTCTGTCGGAGCTCCTGGATTTTGAAGATAGTCCACAATGGGTTTCCTCCAATCCTGGTCTGACAAATTATCAATGAACGAAATCTCGAAGTTTGAGTGATCAGCATATCCTAGCCTCGTCGATTCCAAGTCTGTTGGTGATAGACAAGTTGCTCTTATCTTCTCTCGAACTTCGATCGCTCTTTGCAATCTCGTTTTTGAAATCTTATACCCAGATGCAATCTGTGCCAAGTCATTGGCTATTTGATTTTCGACCCTGGGTATGTGTCGAATATTGACACTTTCAAATTGTTTCAATAAACGATTTGCTATCACAAAGTACATAATGAGATTTTCTCTTATGCATTTATATTCCTTTGTGACTTGCTTGATGACTAACTCTGAGTCTCCCATTATTTCGACTCGAGTTGCCCCCAATTCCAACAATATTTCAAGGCCAGTAATTAGAGCTTCATACTCAGCCTCGTTGTTCGAACAAGAACCTTCGATTTGGTACTTGAATGTTGTTGGAATTTTATCTGGAGAAATAATCAAGACTCCTACTCCTGTTCCATTTTTATGGCTGGAACCATCGAAGTAGAATTTCCAAGGTTCTATCTCCACATAATTAATATCCTCGACTTGAATTGAGTGGTCGACTATGAAGTCTGCAACCACTTGTCCTTTTACTGCCTTAAGAGGCATAAAGGTCAAGGAGTATTCAGTCAATGCTAATGCCCACTTGCCAATTCGACTATGCAAGATAGGTTTCGACAACATATATTTGAAAACATCAAAATGAGACGAAACATAAACATCAACTGGTTTTATATATTGTTTGAGCTTTGTACAAGAGAAATACAGACATAGACACAATTTTTCAACTTCGCTATATCTGGTTTCTGCATCATTCAAAACTCGACTGAGATAATAAATGGGTCTTTCGACTCCATTCTCATCCTCTTGGGCTAACATACTTCCCAGAGTTTTATCAGATGCAGCTATGTACAATCTCATACTCCTATTACTACAAGGAGGCACCAAAATAGGTGGCTTAGTGAGGTACCCTTTGATTTTGTCGAAGGCTTCTTGTTGCTCTTGCCCCCATTCGAACCCTTCTTTATTCAGTCGAAGTAAGGGTGAAAAGGCCTGAGCTTTCCCACTTAGGTTAGATATAAACCTTCTCAAGAAATTTATTTTGCCTAAGAGGGATTGCAATTCCTTCTTATTCGATGGCGCTTTCGCTTCCAAAATTGCCTTCGTCTTGTTCTGGTTGATTTCGATTCCTTTTTTGTGGACAACGAAGCCCAAGAAATCTCCAGCCTTCACACAGAACGCACACTTCAAAGGATTCATCTTCAGACCATGTTCTCTCATTCTTTCGAATGATTGTCGAAGGTGGTCAATGTGGCTCTTCCTGGAAACAGATTTTATAACAATATCATCAATATAAACTTGCATAAAAGTGTTAATAAAATCATGGAAGATAGTATTCATTGCTCGCTGGTACGTTGCCCCAGCGTTCTTTAGGCCAAAAGGCATCACTACCCATTCGTAAGTGCCTAAGGCCCCAGGGCACCGAAAGGCTGTTTTCGACACATCCTCTTCAGCAATGAATATTTGATTATATCCTGAATAACCATCGAGCATACTCAGGTATTCGTAGCCAGCGGCAGAATCGACTAGCATTTCCGCCACAGGCATAGGATATTCATCTTTGGGGGTGGCAGCATTCAGATCTCTGAAATCTATGCACACCCTTAATGTGCCATTTTTCTTAATTACTGGCACAATATTTGCAATCCATTCGACATACCTTGTAACACGAATGAATTTGCATTTCAAAAGTCTTTCGACCTCCGTCTTGATCTTCGACAAAATTTCTGGAGCGAAGCGTCTTGGATTTTGCTTGATTGGCTTCTTTCCAGGTTTGATTGGCAACTGAAGTTCTACCAATCCTCTGTCGAGACCAGGCATTTCGTCATAATCCCATGCAAAACAGTCTTTAAACTCTTTTAGCAATTGGATTACTTCCAACCTAAGTTCTGGATCAATTTTGGCGCTGATGTAAGTTGGCCTATTCTCTGATCCTTCGCCTAAGTTGATTTCTTCTAAAGGGTCTTGTGCTAACATCTTAATGTTGTTCGCCAAGGGATCCTTTTCGAAGCCCAAAGGCTCATCGTCATAGATGGCGTCGAGCCTCTGTTCCTGCATTTCGTCTGGCATGATATCAGGAGGTCTTGGATCGAAATCCTTTCCTGGGCCAATAGCAAATAATTGTTGATCATTGGCCTGTGTGGCCATGTACTTTACTTCGGCTTCGAGAGCCGTTATCATCTTGGTTTCGGCCACATAAGCCGAAATTCGCTTCAGAGATTGTGACTCAGTCATTATCACTGAATTCACTTCCCCAACCAGTTGGTTGGATACCAGTTAGCCCACTGAATTCTATGTGGGACAAGTCTTCTCTGTCCCATTGGAAACCATGCTCAGGATGCAGGTATAGGGAACAAAAGGTGTTTGGCGCTGGCGCCATGTCGAAGTCAGGAGTTGGACATGGCCCTATGTGAGCCAAATTTTTGTCGAAATCTGTTACACCCAAGTGATTCACTTCGCCAAGGTAGTAACTCTGATCCGCCTCTATGTTTTCGACCATCCCATCTGGACGCCATAGAAGCAGCCTTTGATGCATCGATGAAGGCACAGCACCTACACCATGTATCCATTCACGGCCTAACAAAAGGTTGTAATTAGGTTTGGCCGAGATGACCACGAACATGGTTGGTCGAAGGATCGACCCAACTTTTATGTCGAGCTGGATCACTCCCATGGTGGTCCCAATGCCTCCCTCATAGTTGGATAGGACCATATTGTGAGGTTTAATTTCTTCATCCCTTTTGCCAATCTTTATTAGCACAGAATGAGGGATAATATTGATGGTGGCCCCACAGTCGACCAATATCTTGTTCACAGTGGTTTCCTCGAGCTTGGCCCTTATGAACAAAGGTTTGAGGTGATTCTTCATCGCCTCAGTAGGTGGCTCGAAGAAGCCATTTTGTTCCTCTGTAGTGCCATTGTCCATAACAAAATAGCACACTGGCCTATGTTTGGCCATTTCTTGTTCCACCTCCCAGTCACTTGCTTCGACTTCTACCTGTCGATTGAATTCCCTGGGCAGTACTGAGACAATGTTCACCATTATATCCAAAGTATCGTCGGACTCAGCATCATCTTCGTCTTCGACTTCGCTCTGGTTAGGCCAGACTAGCCTGTTGGTAACTGGTTCTCTCTCAAGAGGCTTTCTTTGTTTCCTTTGAGGCACATTCGAACTAGTTTCAGCCTTAGGTTCGTTGGTAGCCTCCCTTTCAGCTTTTCGCCTTCGTTGATATCTCCTCCATTGGGATCTCGACATAGGATTCTTTCCCTTGTAGTTGCTGGACACTTGAGCAACCTTGGGTGCAGCAACTGGAGGCTCTTTCTTCTGGATTAAAGAGGAACCTCTTGGCACATCAAAAGAATGCCATTTCTCTTCACTTGGCCTTTTCCGGCCAGATGTTTTGTACCAAGTGTCTACTGGTACATTTGTTGGAGGCCTAAAAGTCAAAGGCCTCTTGTCTTGATTAGAACCCCTTCTGGGATCATGTCGAAGGTCAGAATTCTCCCTTCTCTTGTTCGCTGCTCTCACGACTTGTATGTGCTCAGCAGCCTTTTTATCAAAGATAGAACTACATCTTGGACATAGCATCACCTCTGATTTCTTCTTCTGGCATCTTTGTAAAAAATCTGCCAAGTTTTCGTTTTCCTTAGGGAAAGCCGTTTTATTCGCCTGCTCTTGCCTTATGGCTTCTTCTGAATTTTTAGGGTCAGAAAGTTCAACCATGTTGATATTCATTGTATCCTTATTAGCAAGAGTTAGTTGCTTCATTTGTATTTCCAGATTCTCCTTCTGGCCTTGTACAGTGGCCAAGTGGGAACTGGGCTTTGGTCCAGTTTTTTGTGCTTCAGCAGTCTTCAACCTTGGGTCTTCGACCGCTTTCTGGACAGCCTCAATTGTCTTCCTGGATAAGTTTCCAGAAAAACTGCCAAATATTGGCATGTTGATGTGGTCCTTTGAGACTTCGACCATGTTAATGCCTGGCTTCTTCGACTGGATCCTGGTTGCCTCTATCATGTTCACCTCAGAGGGTTCTGCATAGTGGGCTTCAGCCTTCAGTGGATTGGAGTCGACAGCCATGGGGGATTTGTCAGCAAACTTTAATCTCCCTTCCTCAATAGCGTCTTGAACAAGATTCCTGAAAAGAAAACATTGAGAAGTTTTATGGCCCAAAAAATTATGATATTTGCAAAAACCTCTCTTCTTTCTTTGATCAAGAGGAGGCACTTTTACCCCAGGGGGTACTATCATTTGGCCATCTTTAACTAGTAAGTCGAATATTTCATCACATTTTGTGATGTCAAAACTATAAGTCTTTTTTGGGAACCTATCGTTGGTCTTGTCTGGACCAATGGGATTTTTCCCATTTGAGGGGACTAACTGTTTACAAGAGTATGGAGGCCCTTGTTTTAGTTCTGCTAAATCGACTTCTCCTTCTTCGACAGCTAAAGTATCGTCGAAGGATTCTAGATCTTCGTCATCCATCTCAACGTACGCTATTCTCTCTCTTTTGTGAGTTTTTGTTGCCTTAGCTTTTTCAGCTTTAAGGCGTTCGACTTGTCGAACTCTATCGGCCAGTTGGGCCATGTCTCTTAGGTACTGGGTATCTAGCTTCTTCCTAATGGAATAATCTAAACCGCCTGCGGCCATTTCGACCAGCTCATGCTCTGGCACTTGCGTAAAACATCTCGCCTTAAGCAACCTAAACCTATTCAGATATTCGTCAATAGGTTCAGTGAAACGTCTCTTAACACTCGCCAGTTCTTTCAGGCTTATCTTGGTTTGCCCCATATAGAATTGTTCATGGAACAATCTTTCCAACTGGGTCCAATGGTGGATCGAATTGGGGGGTAGAGTTGTGAACCAAGTAAAAGCGTTCTTGGTTAAGGAACTTGGGAAGTATTTGATCCTTAGGTTTTCATTATTTGAAATGTCTCCTGCTTCGATCAAATACCTCGCCACGTGTTCGACAGTGGATTCTGTCGTGTCCCCAGAGAACTTAGTGAATTTGGGGACTTTGCTTCTAGGAGGCAAGTCAGTTTGTAACACATATTCTGACAATGGAGATGTAAAGTTGGGCCTTCGAAAGCCCATGTTCATTCCATTCTGAGTCATGATCCTTTCGATCATGGTTGCCAGATTGTTTTCCAAACCCATATTTTGGTATTGGACATGCTGAACCACTTCGTCAGCATTTTGGTTTCTGTTAACTAACCTTACCTCTGGGGCTATTACCCTAGGTTCTTCGACAGGTTGTTCTACAGGCTGTTGAGCCTGATTAATGGTGGTTTCTTCCTCTACAAATATCCCCTGATTTCCTCTTATTTGCGCCCTTTGGGGCTGTCGAATAGGCGGGGGTGCTCCAAAGAAGTCAGCCAAACGCGTCATTTGCGCTGTAACTTGCTGATTCGATTGAGTAGTATTTTGTATGAGAGGATTTAGCACTGTACTCAAAGTTTGTGCCAACATTTGCACCATGTCATGGTTGCTTTCGTCCATCTGTTGCCTCAAGACTGCTGTCGAGGCATTTGTAAGGCCATGGGCTACTTGGGACGTTCCTCCTAAGAGTTGGGTCCTATTTCTATTCGCCATGCCTACTCCAGAGCCTTGGAGTGGCGAAGAAGCACTCACGAAAGGGTCTGAATAAGTGGACGCAGCATTCGTCAGGCTTGCCACTTCAGAAGTTGGCATGCCATAGAATGGAATAAATCCTGGGGGAACCACTGGCCTTGTGCCAATATTTCCCCTTGGAGGGGGAGTTCCCAAAGTCATTCTGGGGCCTGCAAACGAAGTTGTTGGCCCCGTGGTTGTGACTGACACTGCTGGCATCGAACCAACATTCGTCGCTTCACTCACGGTCATATTAACCGTTGCTCCCACACTCGTTTGTGGAATTTCATTGTTATTTGGCGGATTCGCCATCTCCTCCCTTCTTCTGGCAGTATTATTATCGTTGGTGTATATTCTACCACTCCTCAATAACATACAACTCGAAAAGATGAGATTTTTCAACAATCAACACACAGTCCCACCGGGTGTGCCAATTTGTTTACCTATGGTTTTGGTAAACAACCGCTGATCCTCCAAATGGTTACTTATTTGGTTACTCGCAGGATCGATCAGATTGATCCTATGGACATAGGTTGATTTTGAAGTTTAATTAAATTGGATAAGGCTTTAAGTAAATTGTTTAAAGTAAATTGCATGAAGGAAAGGCTTGGTAAAATAAACAAGGCTTGAATGTAAAGGGTTCGACAGGAATTTAAAGGGTAAAAGCATGTAAAATACTGGAAAAGTAAATGACTTTAATTGATAAAATTGGTGTTTCACACATACATTTCTCAACAATTCGTTCGCTCACACTGGGTACTTGAATCTAAATGAGTGACTATGTATCTATTGTGAACACACGCGAGAAACTACATGTCTACTCCTATTTATACAAAAACAATCCAAGTAACCGTCGGGCAGTTACACTGCTTCGAGATTAAGCCACTTGGCACGTTCTCCATGCTCGACGCCCCAGATCCTTGCACGTTTGCACGTAGTAACTGCTGGAAACCGTTTTCCCTCCAAAGCTTTGAATTTCAAACTGCTCCACTCTGGACCATCGAACACCTTCATCAAGAGACGTCTTCGACGAAAACTCCTTCGACGTCGAAGGCAATCAGCCTTCTTCCTTGGAAGAAATCTTCTAAGTATTTTGCCATCTTTCGACGGGCACTTCGACAGGCTTAGCCAGTCGAAAGCATCTTTCAGCTTTTAATGGCTGCCACCAATCAAAACAAAGGTGTCGAATTTAGGAGCCAACAGGTGTTGACTAAGCTGAGCAGTCTACCATGTCTTTTACTGAAGGATGAGTTTTCCGGAATTCTTGAGGTGAGCTCCTTGAGTTGAGGAGAGATTCTCACAAGGTTGACTTGGATGGTCTTTCTGCGAGGAATTTCCATGACCTACAAAAAAAGAACAAAGATGAAGATCCAAACCCTTGAAATGGTTAGTGAATGCATATGATGCTTTATGATGTTTATGATGTATGCACAAAACATATGTGCAAGAAATTCACACCAAACCCTAGTTTCAGGCTTGCATGGGGTTTCATAGGTAAGTACCCTCTTGAGTCTAGTTGGCTTAAAAACCTGTCCTATAAATAGTAACCGGGTTCTAAGGAGCTCAATATCACGGGATTGTTTTCATTGTTCATTGTTTTGGTTTAGCCACTTAACTAGTGACCAAAATATTCCAAGAAAACAACCCTCAATGAGTGTAGTATCGAGTATCTACCAACTTCGGACTGCACCAAAGCCGGTCATCTCACTACCCCTAATAAAAGGCCAAGATGGTCAAGTAAGGTTCTAGGTCATTAGTGCTTAGTGACATCACTCAGCGGCCCCGTACTCTCCTTGATTGAACTCAAGGGTTACCGGTACTCATAAATATGTCGCACTAATATAGCTATTGCTTCGACCGTGTCGGTATACCCCGCACAGTTTCCACAACGTATTGCTATCTATGAATGTTTCCCAAAATCCGGGTGTAGGATTGCAAACCCAAACAAGAGAGCCAAAATATAAAGCAATCAAATCAAACAATTAGTCATGCAAGGGGGTGATCTAAGCCCTAAGGTTACTCCACTTTTAAGTTTCTCCCCAGCAGAGTCGCCAGTTCTGTGATACGGTGGGAGAACTGACTATGGTTTTGCGTTTGTTTTCGCAAATGTTTCGGTTGAGCAAGAGTCGCCACCGACTTTTTATTTTATCCTAAGGAAAGGTTTAAAAAGCACAACAAAAACCTTTGAGATTTTTCTTGGGTTCGGGGAGTAGATTATAGAAAGGGAAGGTATTAGCACCCTTTCTATCCATGGTTATCCATGGGCTCTTAGGTACTTGCTTAGATCAACTTGCCTTGGTTTTCAATTGTTTGAAATGGTGCTTTGTGTGTGTTTTGAAAAATGTTTTGAAAAAAGATGCCTTGTCTAGGCTACCCTTGTAACAATTCTTTACTCGAATGTTTTACAAAAGGTGTTTGTCTTTTTGAAAAGATGTTTCAAGGTTTTTTTTTGAAAATTTGTTTTGAAAGTGTTTGTGAAGTGTGGTTTGAAAATAGGCAAGTGTTTTCTTTTGCAAGTGGACAAGTACTTAAGAGCTATCTACCCTAAAGTTCTCAAAGATTTATGCTATGTTTTAACCCTTTTGACAATTTTGTTCCACCATTGTATTTGGTGGACAATCTTGTATTAGGAGGTGAAAGGGACGGGCGCAGGTCATCGTTTAGACCATAATTGCAATAGTGCTAAGTATCTTTGGGCAATTTTTCTTTGAAAGGGACTTGATCATTTTAGGAAACTTTTCGAAAGCGTCATCGAGGGACTATGATCATTTGATTGTTTATTTTACCCAAAGAAACCTAACATGCAATATGGCCCATTTATTGAAGGCAACAAGTGGAATACCCTAGGGGTGCAAGTGTGATATGTGTTGTCCATTTTTCATGCTTTGATTATCTTGAAATTAGGTCAAACTATTTTTGTTCGTTTTATTTGCATACAAACCCTAATTCTAGCATGGTATATTTAGAAAGCGTTAAAATGCGAAAAGTAAAGTTCTAAACTATTACAACACAATATGGGAAGGGGGGTACAAATGTTCAAATGGGGTTTTTGACAAGAAATTTAAACCTAGCTATTACATCAATTTGGAATATTTACAAGATAATTAATTGCACAAATTAAATGGAAAATAAAATAAATATGCAAGATGCAAAAAGGGTTTTTATATGTATGGAAAAAAGGGTGTTTTTTATATGTCAAATAAATAAAATGAATAAAATAAAAAAAGTAATATTTTTGGAGTTTTTGTGTTTTAAGGGTAAAACCCTAATTTCATTAAGTGAAGGTAATATTTATTTAAAGTGTACAATATTTAATAATTATGTACAAAATAAAATAAAAATGAAGTATATTCATAAAAAAGTATTTTTCATGTCAAATATTAATAAAATAAAAAATGTATATATTTTTTGTATTATTTACCTAAATATGCTAATATATAAATATCTTTATTATTTACTACATAAATATTATATATACAAAATAATAATATTTAATATTTATAAAAAAAATATTTTTTGATACAAAATGTTTTCAAAAGAGAAAATGAAATAAAAATCAGAAATAAAATATATTTGCATTATTTTTTCTAGTTTTTCTAAATAATAGTATATATATATATTATTTATGTACAAATAACTAATCTAAACAAATAAATGCCTATAAATTCAAAAATGGTGTAAAAAATTATTTTTATATTTTTAATATCATGAGGAAAAATAAATAAACCAGAATGAAAAAAGAAAAGTAAAAAAATCAATAAAACAAACAAAATGGATTCAGGGGGTGTAAAACCAAAAACATGGTGTGAAAAGAAATATCAAAGCAGGCCCAGCCCATGTGGTTTCTTCTTCAACCTCTGGACAGAAAAATGTTCAAAACGCGCGCCTGAACATCAATTCAAACATCTGGATTCCTTGATCTTTTGCATAAACTTACAACATAAGAAATGTTAAGCATTGAATCACGATTCTAAATATGTAAAGAACTCATCCTAACTCTCAGAAATGAGAGAGAATTTTAACATTCCCAAATCTTGACCTAACTTTTCTTCCATATTCAGACCTTAAATTCTCATAGCTCTGGCAAAATAAATGAAAAGTAAAAGTATGTGTAGATTCAGGGGCATGAGTAGAACACTTCTTATTCACAAACTTAGAGCTAATGATGCCTACACTGAGAGTTAGAAGTTCAAGAAGATACCTGTTCAGTTGAAGTTGTATCTGGCAATAGGGGAGCTTTCAGGGCAAGATGATGATCTGTACAGCTTGCCTGAAGTGTAGTGATGCTATTCCAATGCTTACTTTGCTTTGAAAGACCTTGAATCGAGCTATGGACCTTCAACTGCAAAACAAGAATGTGAAAATGGTGGAACTGATTAGAGGAGTTACAGGTCGTGTTTTATGTTTGGATTAGCTTCAAGTGATGCTAGGGAATGTGTTTGATGAGCTTTTAGCAAGAATGCATGAAAGGGATGAGAGTTGGCAGTCAAACTGCAGTAAGGGCTCTGTTTTGGCAGTTTGAAGGTGGATCTGTGTTCTAGAGGGCAATGGAGGTGTTGGAGTCGTGTGCTAGCTCAGTTAGGATGTCTTGAATGTGTACAAAATATTTTCTTAAGGGTTCTATTGCTGAGATGAAAGTTGTGTTGTGATATGCCCTATTTCTTACACTTTAAGCAACCAAAAGCCAAGTTGGTGTTTAGACAGGTAGAGGCCCCCATAACATGCTGAAAACCTTGGCATTGATCAGTGTGATTAGTCCCTAAACTTGTGCCAAGGGGATTTGATCTGTACTTCTTGGATTTTCATTTTGACATAAAGCTTACTTTTGCAAAAATGGTTAAAGTGCTTTATCTATTTTGGGATTAATCCATCATGCAATGCTTGAACACATAGAACATGGTCTTGGCACAAAGAGTTTGCATTAAATTTATGAGTGTTGAATGGTTTAGAGTCCTGTAATCAAGTTTCATGCTGATTTGAGAAATTTGCACAAGTTATGAACATGGAAATTGGCCAATTCAAAAGTGACTTTTTGCCATATTGCAAAATTCGATTCTCTCAAGTCATGAGGTTGTTTGATGAGTTCTTGGACATTTTGGAAAGCTTGGAATGTTTACTACAATCCATCTTTGAAATTCAAATTTAAATTCCAAGTGCAAGTATGTGAAAAATGGTCTTGAAGTTAGGTAAAAAACCTTGCCAAAATAGGTCAAATTTTCACTAAGTTAAGAATGGTTTAGTACCCTTATTCCAAAAATTGTAACTTGAGATACAAGCCTCTTTTTGGAAAACTTTCTGAATCAAAGTTGTAGACTATGCAATAAGCTACAACTTTCATGTTTTGACTTTTTCTTGAATCCAAATAAATCTTGGTGAGAAAGTGGGGCAAAGTTGGGAAAAAATTAGGGTTTTTCATAACTTAAAAAAATTCTAAGTTATGAAAAATTCTCATTTCAAACCCTAATTTGCAATTTTTGATTTCTTGGTGAACAAGTTTCATGATTTGGCATGTTTTGATGAAAAATGAATCTTGACTCTTGATTTTGACCAAAAAGTCAAAGTTTGACTTTTCAGTACACAGTCAAAATTGATCAATTGACTGGGAAATTCAACTGTCAATCTTGTGTACTTGGGATCTTTTGAACTTGTTGAGCATGTCAAGACAATTCCATGGGGTCCTTGAGTCCATATGTGAGCTTGGTTTGCCATTGGCTAGGTCAAACAGTCAAAAATTGTCTTTGTGCAGTCAAAACCCTAAAAATGACCATTTTACCCTTTTGGTGATCTGATCAAATTTCTTGTGGAGTTGTGATCCAAACTTGATCAAATGGTCCATATGAGTTTATAATGTTGATGTGGGTCAATTTTCATAAGATTTGACTGTCAATTGGCCACAGTTGACTTTTTCCCCAATACAGTTGATTTCTAGGTCAACTGTCCAATTGACTGGGCAAAACTTGGAATCAAGACTTGAAACTTGATGTGGATAAACCTGGGAGTCCAATATGAAACATGAAAGTCATCTTAGGCAATTTAGGTCAAAACATCTCTGTGCAAACATAAACCCTAATTTGGGTCAACAGTGCAAGGAGAAGTCTTGAGCAGATGAAACCCTAACTGGATCTTGATCTCCAAGGGCTTTGTGATGAGAAATCAATGAGAAATGGGAGGGCAAATTTTGGGGTACAACACTTGGGCATTGGTGCAGTTATCACATTAGGGGTTTCAGGAGGGTCAAATTCAATCTCCTTTCCCTCAATAAGATCCTGAACTTTATTCTTCAGAGCCCAACAATCATATGTATCATGCCCTGGACTGTTGGAGTGGTAGGAACACCAAGCATCTGAGTTATAATAGGGAGATGTAGTGTTTGGATTATGAGGAGGCTCCCTCAGAGTGACCAATCTAGCCTTTAATAGATTTTGAAATACCTGGGATAAGGGCATGTTGAGTCTGGTGAATTATGTTCTAAGAGCATCATGCCCGTGTTGATTGTTTTGTTGTTGAGTTGATACAGGGTTGGAGATCATTACAGCTCCTACCGTTGGACGGTGTTCAGCTTTACCCTGATTTCTCTGGCCATAAGCAGCACTAACTTTATTCTTCCTAATTAAAGGCTTCTTCACTGCACTTGAAGATGAATCCTTTTGAATCTTACCGCTCTTGATACCAGCTTCTACTCTTTCACCTGTCAATATCATCTCGGTGAACCCAATTGAAGAGATTCCGATCAGATGGTTAAAAACGGGCCTGACAAAGTACCCAAGAACATATCTACCAGCTCTCTATCAGACAGAGGAGGCTGGACACTTCCTGCAAGATCTCTCCACTTCTGGGCATAATCTTTGAAGCCCTCACTAGAACTCATAGACATGCTTTAAAGTTGTGTACGGGTTGGAGCAAGGTCAACATTGTATTGGTACTGCCTGTAGAAAGTAGCAATCAGATCCTCCCAGTTGTGGATGTTGATTCCATCCAGCTGATAGAACCATTCCAATTGAGTCCTCGATAGACTTTCCTGGAAGAAATGAACCCACAAATTCCTATCATCGGCGTGAGGTTGGATCTTCCTGATATAAGATCTCAGATGTAGCTTAGGATATAAAACTCTGTCATATTTAGCAAATGTGGGAACCTTGAACTTCTGTGGAATGACCACTCCATAAACCAACCCTAATTCTTCAAAATCCAGACCAAGTACTCTCTGAATTTCCATGGTGTTGAGACGATCCTCCAACTGTTTATATTTGTCATCAGCAGGAGGATATTGTTCTTCAGCGTAGTTAGCCTCTTCTTCATCAGACCCTGGACTGTGGTCCTCTTCTTTTGTCTTCTCTTCCTGATTGTCTCCCTCATTTGATGGAGTTACGAATTCTAGAGCTCGCTTTGCTGTTCCTCTGAATCTCCTTCCTATATTCAGGACACCCACTGGTTTCTTTTTCTTTTTCTTCTTGTCTTTGAGAATGATAGCCTTCAGGTCCTCTTATCCCTTAGCCAAAGCCAAGAACATCTGCTGGAATTGAGCATTCAGTGCTTTAATATCCTTAATATTCTGTTCGAGAGCCATTTCTTTTTGCTGAAATAAACAGCGAAAAGATAAGAAACCGATCTTGAAACCTGCTTATGTGATGATATGTATGATATGCTTATGCAATGTTTCCAATGACCTTATAGGATTTAAGCTCTTTTAAACCAAAACAGAAAGCAAAACTCTTTATTAGTAAGTTTCAAGGAAACAAAAGTTACAAGGAAACAAAAGCTCAAACAGAACTAAACATTAGAAGAAATATCTAAAATTCCTAAGTCTCCCATGGACACTTCCTTTTGGTGCTGATGTAGGCATTAAGAACTCGCTCTTCGTGAAGCTTCTTAGTCAGTTCCAACACTTTCTTCTCGCTGGCATAGAATTGGGTCTCAAAGGTGTCTCGTTCTTCCTTGAGTTGGATCCAAGACCTTTGCAATTCCTTGAAGTTTGTTGGCATATCAGGAAGAAGAATGATGCGAGACTCGTCCCCTTGAACAATAGGCTCTAAGATCACCGGTAAGGTTGCAGTATATGGCATTATAAGACTTTGAGCACGAGCTCTCACCCATTTGAGGTATGGCTCCAAAGAGATGGAGTTCTTGCGCCCTAAAGTCTTACTATCAGTCTTCTTAACCATTCCCTAAGTGAGGATGAACCTCTAATGATAACCTTGAAGATCATTTGAATAGTCGAACACAATACCCTGGATGAGCATATCACGAGGACCATCCCTTCGGGCGTAACCAAACTGACGTAGGGCTAAATAATGGTTGCAGGTGATGCCTCCTCTAATGCCAAGGAGTGGAACATTAGGAAATTCACCGCAACGATCAATAAAAGAGATGTCTTCTTGAGAGCGAGGGCACCAATAGATATCAGAGTGAGAAAGAGACATTAACCTTTGGTTCCACCTTAAGCCTAACTCATTCTTCATTACTGACCGAGGAAGGTGCGAAATAAACCACCTATAGAGCAGAGGCATACAACACATAAGAGTTCCTCACTTCTTCATAGTACGGGTAT
The DNA here is from genome assembly GCA_948472305.1 of Vicia faba. Classification (NCBI taxonomy): domain Eukaryota; kingdom Viridiplantae; phylum Streptophyta; class Magnoliopsida; order Fabales; family Fabaceae; genus Vicia; species Vicia faba. The sequence goes on along the minus strand of OX451735.1, from coordinate 99,084,057 downwards.
GGAGTGAATGCAGAATATCCCCGAGCAATGTAGGCATTGGATTGCGAGTAAGGAAAATGTTGATGGCATTGAAGTTTATAAGTTGGTCTGAATTAGGGAACAAAATCAACCCATAGATTAAGAGAGACAAGGATCTTCAAAAGCATGGTAACTTATGGCGTCAAGGAATACCTGAGCTTTCTCCATCAGAAACTTTGCAAGAAGACCTTTAACTTCACTTCTTCTTTCCCAATTGGATTCAATGTCAGATGGCTTCAAATGAAAGGCTATGGCAACATTTTCAGCAGTTGGATCTTATTCTAAACCGGGTAAAGGATATTTGATTTAATATAGGCATACCAATTATCTTGGATAATTCTTCCAGCGTGGGCACCAACTGATAGTCCAGAAATATGAAGCAATGGTGCTTAGGATCAAATAATTGGAATATGACGCTCATTAAACCTTCGTCAAAACCGGTAGTAACCAAACTGAGCAAGTGACCATATCTCTTGTTGAATGATGAGATTTCAGGAACCCTTGAGACCAACTCTTTAAGCTTGGGAGGAATTTCTACAAAGCTGATCGAGATGGTTTTTCTACGAGCTGAGTCCATAACCTACAAAATAGAAAAGAAATAAATCCACAGGTCCTTGAAACAATTAGTGCAAATGATATGTTATGATGTTCATGGTGTTATGATTATACTTAAAACAAAGATAAAAAACACAAACAAGTCACACCAATACCTTAGGTTTAAAGTCTTGCATGAGGTTTTTAAAGGTAAGTACCTTCTTGAAGTTTCAGTTGGCTCAACCTGTCCTAGTAATAGTAATCGGGTTCTAAGGAGTCTCATATCACTGATCTTTCTTTTAGGCATTGTTTTAGCTCAAGCACCAATGTATTATGGCCGAAATATCCCAAAAGTCTGATCTTAATGAGTGTAGCATCAAGTATCAACCAATCTTCAGTCGGAACCAAAACCGACCATCTCACTACTTTCTAATGGCTTAGGATGAATCAATTAAAGGTTCTAAAGGTCAGTTAGCGCTTAATGACACTATAAGGAATCCTAATGTTATCCTTGACTGACTCAAGGAACATTAGCACAAGCCAGAGTATCATGCTAACATAGCTATCACTTCATCTATATCGGTCTACACCGTACAGCCTCCATGATTTATTGTTATTTACCTAAAAAGGTGCCCCAGATCCGAGTATAGGATCTTTAACAATAACCCAAGCAACCCTTTAAAAATAAAGCATACAAAACACACAATGAAAGCAATTTAAAATGATCTAACTCTAAGGTAACCCCACTTTTTATAAATCATTCCCCAGTAGAGTCGCCAGTTTTGTAATACGGTGGGAGAACTGACTTGGTGTTTTATGTTTTATCACAAATGTTGCGGATAGCAAGAGTCGCCCCCGACTTTTCTTTTATATAATAAAGGAAAGGGTGAAAAGAATAGGAAAGACCTTTCGAGATATTTTCTTGAGTTCATGGGGTAGGTTATGAAAAGGGAAAGTGTTAGCACCCTTTTCATTTGTAGTTATCTACGGGCTCTTAGTTGCTTGATCACTTTGAAAATGCTTTATTTTAAATGTGTTTGTGTTTGGTGCAAGTTTGAAAGTAATTTGAAAAAGCCCTTGTTTCGGAAAACTTTGTAATGATTCTCGTCTCTATAAGAATGAATAAAAAGTATTAGTTTTGAAAATAGTTCAAAGAGATGTTTATTTTTTGAAGATGTTTTGAAAGTGTGAGTGTGAAAATGGTTTTTAGTTTGGTGAGCAAACAACTTCGAGCGTCCTACCTACTCAAAAGGTCTTTTTTCTTTTCTTCCTCCTTTAGATATTGATACCTTACCATTTATTGATAAGAAGCCCTATCATTGGATGTGAAGGGACGGACGTGGGTCAATCGTATAGTCATAGAAGGTAACTTATGAAACGTATTAGCAATTTTCGTAAGGGACTAGATCGTTTACCGAAGGAAACAATGAGGGATATAGAGGGACTACGATATTTATTTTATCAAGGGTCTTTGCTAAAATGCCCATATTCGAGGGACATGACTATTTTCCAAGGCAACAAGCGAGGTTACCCTAGAGGTGCACATGTGAATAGTGTGTTTGATTGCATGCATTGTCTTTGAGATTAGGGTTTTCTAACCGTTAATTTTATCTTGCCATACACACCCTAATTACTAATAATTATATTAAAGTGGTAAATTTGCGGAAATTGAAATCCTACGCTATTACATCACTTTAGGGGATGGGGGTATAAGTTTAGAAATGGGGAGATAAAAGAAAATAAAACCTAATTTTACTAATACAACCAAATCGAATGAAAATAAAAGAAAAAAGTAAAAAAAATCAGGATTTATGTTGTCTGGCCTGACACAGGCCGTGTCCTGTGACACGGGCACCCGTGTTAGCACCCTGCAATGATCCATGCACGTTGTTTCTTTCTGCACCAGCTAAGCTGACACGGGCCATGTCCTGTGACACGGGCACCCGTGTCAGCACCCTGACTTGCCACTTTGCATGTTTCTGGCTCCAGTAGACTTGACACAAGTCGTTTCCTATGACACGGGAACCTGTGTCAGCACCCTGGCCTGTATCTTTGTTAGCCCATAGTTCCAATAGACCTGACACGGGCAGTATCCTATGATACGAGCACCCGTGTCAGCACCATGTCCTGCACTTTTGTTATATTTTTTAAACAGTTGAGCTGACACGGGTCGTGTCGTGTGACACGGGAACCTGTGTCAGCCCCCTGTCTTGGCTTTTTTACTGAGTTTTCCTCTTTTGATCTATCTTTTTTTATATATCTTTTGAACACAAACAAGAAATGATGTATGGATAAAGATATTACAATTTGGAAAAAAGTATACCTCTTGAAGCAAAACTTTAGAACACGTACGGATGTATCCGGATATGAAGTGATGATTGATTGAGCTCCTCCTTAAAACTGCTCCAATCTTTGCTTTGTGCCTCAAAAATCCAGAATCGATACAACCTAGTCAAAGGTCCAAAATACTGTTTTTTTATGTTTGGAAGGTGATGATAAGGGTGTTACAGAAACTGTTCTTATGTTAGAACAATCTCTATGTGATGTGAAGTGTTTGGCTGGTTGGCTTATGGGAGAGTTTGTGAGATGGAATAATAGGTTGAGGTTTTGGTGAATGAAAATATAGATGATTTTTAGCAAGGGTCTTTTGTGAATGAATAGAGTTTAGAAAGAATGTTGTTTGGTTTTTTTCTCTTCTCTCTAAAATCCCCCCTTTGTGTGTTGTGAAAACAGTCTATTTATAAAGGAAATTTGGCTGAGATTTGAGGGGGAAACAAATAAGTTTTTGAATAGTTTGGGTATGCTGCCTCATTTCCTTTTAGATGCAGCTCTCATATGCAAATTTGGTGCAAACATGGGTCTGATATAATGCAGGCTTGGGCTGGGTTGGTAGTAATATAACATGGCTGTTTTTTGCAGCAGTTTTAGAGTGTTGTGGTAGCTTGGTGCATGGTTGTTTTCTAGTAGTACAACTGACTATTTTTGACATGGTTTTGGGGTTGTTGTGTGGGCAGTACATCAGGCTTGGACATTATTGTTTGTAGCATGATACAAAATCTGGTTTGTGGACCAATTTATGGAGATTGTATCAAAGACAAAGCATAATGGAAAGGTTTTGAGTCAAATGAATAAAAATTCAAACAAGAAAAAGCTTTAGGATTTGTAATCTTCCAAAAATGCAACTTTATAATAACTTGAATTATTTGTAACATCTTGAATTATTTTGAATTGTAGTGAAAAGATGTCATGAAGCAATGAAATTAACAAGTATAAAAAATACTTAGAAAAATATTCCAAGTCTTACAAATTTGGATTTTTGACTCTCTTAATTTTTGATGATCAAATTTCATATTTTGGATGTCTTGATGAAAATGTGATTTTTGGGACTCAATTTTTGTCAAAAAGTCAAAGTTTGACTTTTTTAGTGTACAATTGACTTTTTCCACCAGCTGACCGAATTTCATCTATCAATCCACTGATCTCAGGAGATGAATTGAAATACGCGATTAGGTCAAAATGACGTGCTCGGGTCCTTGAGATCATGCTTCTAACCAATAAGTCAGGTATTAGGTCAAAAATCAAAGTTCGTTCATTTCCAGTCAAAACCTTAATTTTGTCCATTTTGCCTTTTTGGTAATTTGAATGACTTTCTTGGAAAATTGTGATCCAAGACTTGAAACTTGACAGAAGTAATCCTGAGGGTCCATAATGATCCATCAAAGTCATTTGAAATGTTAGGATTCCAATTGTCTTTGCGCAAACTCAAACCCTAATTTGAGGCATCAGTGTTGAGGAGACGTCTTGACCTAGTCAGTACTTATGCAAGCTTGATTCATTAAAGATCTTTATAGAAAGTATCTTGATAAATGAGAGGGAAAATTTTGGGGTACAACAGAAGGGCTTAGGGAGACAATTCTCAAGACATTTCATGATATCTCGCTGATATCCTAAGTCAGAAGCTGAACTCGAGGCCATCATCCAGGGGAAGGATGAGTCCCTTCAAGCATACATTGAAACGTTCAACCAGGAAGTCGTCCAAATCTCCGCGACAAAAGGAATGAAAAAATATCTCCTCAATCAAGGCTTGCACCCTCACAGTGACTCCGCCAAGGCGGTTGGCATATAGACTCCTACAATGTTGGACTCCTGGTATGGTGAAAATAGAACTGACTGTTTTTTAAGCCGGTTTCGTGAAATGTCGCGGTAAGCAAGATTCGCCACCGTCTTTTATGTTCTCCAACATGGAAAGGACAAAAGCACAGCAAAATTCCTTATTCGAGAATGTTTCTCGGTTCGGGAGGTAGATTTATAGAAAGGGAAGGTGTTAGCAACCTTTCTATCCGTGGTTATCCATGGGCTCTTAGGTAGTTGCTCTTATGTTTTCAAAATTGTTTGCTTTTCAAGTGTGTGTGGGTTTTGAAAAAAGTTTCGTTTGAAAAATTTCTAAGTAACTCTTGTATTTGTCCTCAAGAGTGTATGAAAAGTTTGTTTGAAAGCTTTTTGAAAGTGTGAGTGCGAAAAGTTGTTTTGTTTGCTTGAAAAGAGCATGTACTTAAGAGAAATCTACCTACTCTAAGGAATTAGGCTGTGTAAGAGTCCTTTAGATAGTGCTATCCCACCATTGAGAGGTAGGTAGCACCATCGTTGGAGTTGTTCGGGTCAATTCGATTAAGGGACATGTGTGGTCACCAAAGAAATGGTAGGACACCTTAGAAGTAACCCTAATGTCTTAGATCCTTTTATCCGAGGCAACCGTTTCGAGGCAACTGGATCTTTTGGACAGAAGGGCGACCTCTAAGACACCCTATACTTGATGACCATGTTCGAGGCAACCAGTGAGGCGTACCCTAAGAGTGGCATGTGCTTTGTGTTTTTTTTTCCAGTTAAGGTTATCTTGTACATGTTATTTGTGAGCTACGGATTGATTTTATTATTCATACATTCTTTCATGCATTTTTTAGCAGTTAGGAGTGCGGAAAATAAATTGCAGAAATGTAAATCTAACTATTACAAGGCGCGAGTCTATACATCGCCAAAAACAAAAACCCGTTTTGGAAAATAAGTGCGAGAATTTAAAAGAAAGCGATAAAGTTCTAATTATTACACTTCCTGAGCAGATACAAAAATATAAAATATTGAATTAAAATAAACTGCGCGCGAAAGAATTGAATCGGGACGTCATGAGGGTTTTGACCCTTTTTTGAATAAGAATGAGATTTAAAACTAATTATTAATCAATTAATTAAAAAAATGTTTTTTTGTATTTTTATGTTTTTAATGAAATAAAATAAAAAAAGAAATTAAAAGTTAGCAAAAACCTAATTCTAAATTGTTTTTATTTATTATGAAAAAAATTAAAGTTGTTCTAATTTTAAAAGACTAAATTAATTAACCATATTTATTTACAAAATAAATTAGTAGTGAAATTAGTAAATAAGAATAATAAAAATATTAGTTTTTTTCTTGATTTTTGGTTATGAAAATAATTATTTGTGAATTAATTAAATAATAAAAATAATTAATGCAAGAAAATAAAAAGAAAGAAAATAAGAAAAGAAATGCTAAACTAAGGAGGTGAAGGCCAGATTCTGGAGGTGTTGAAGCAGTTTCCAGGCCCATTAAGATCAAGCCCCGTTTGACTTTGTGAGATTCTCCATGGCACGGTTGACTGAGAGCGTGGTGTCCAGCATCTTTTGGCCATTAGATCAGCGTTTGAGGACACATGGCGTGCATCAGGATGAGGTGTATGGTGGGACACTTGGGATAGCCTGTACAGAACCATGTTAAGAAAAAATAGAAATAATGTTTGGGGGACCTGGGAATTGAACCCAGGTCCCAATGGTTACCAACCACGTCACTTTCCACTACGCCATCTTGCAAGCTTTGTTAATGTAACAATCAAAGAAATTAAAATATGAAAACAACCATTATTCTGGAAATTAAAAAAACACGCGCGTTTCATTTGAATGAGCTAACCATGTATCAACACGCAATCCTCTTCTTCGCGTTTTCCTGTAAAATAAAATCAAATAGCGGGGGTTTTAAACCCTCATAACCTGCAAATGTCAAAAATAGCGAATAGAATTGTACGTAATATAAATTGGGCGCGATGATTGATTTGTGTTCGTCTGGTTGCAAGGATCACAACCATATGCATAAAAGGTCCCAATTTTTCTGGATGTGTAAACCCCCAATTCAAAGGTTTATGAACCCTAGAATTTGAATATGGTGATTCATGATTTAGGCCGTTTCAAAGCAATTAACTTATGCCAAAAGTTCCCTCCAGATTCAAGCAACATAATACAACCAAAAAATCATGTTAATGATGCATAAAGGTAGAGCTATGATTCTGAAAAAAAATAACAAACCGAAGGTCCGTGAATGGTGATTCTTTGAGTGTTGGAGCTTGTTTGTGATTGCAAAATGCTCCTGGGAGTGTTAGGAATATGTTTGAATCTTGAAAACACTTTGAATCGTGCTGAAAGGTGGATTTCAGTTTTCAAATTTCTTTGGAATTTTTGGATTTTGGTTTGGCTGTTTGAGGGATGCTTAGGTCGTGAATGAGGTATGGAACACTTACATATGTAGTAATGAATGAGAATAAGTCACATTATGAGCCAATAATCCATTGCAATTAAGTTTTTGGATTTTGCTTAATCACCATTAAAGATCATTCCAAGTTTGTTCAAATTTTGAATTTTTATGCATAAAATGGCCCTAGAACGAAATTGGTAGGTTGTTCATGACACATAAAAGTCAATCAAATCAAAAGATGTTATTTAATTAATTTTTTTGATTTTATTTGAATTTTATGGATTTAAAATGAATTAAATCAAATAAAATTAAATAAAAATAGAAAAATTAATGTTTAATCTTGAAATTGATCATGGGACACGTGGGTGGTATGAAAAGGCTGAATCAAGTGGAAAAAGTGGGCCCTTTTGTCAACAATTGAAGTTTCAAGGATAGTTGACTTTTGCCATTTCACAAATATTTCCCAACTTCTCCTATGCATATCTTGCTTAATTTTGATCATATGAACATGTTCTTAGACATTTTGGAAAGGTCTTGAAGTCCTCTAACCAATGTCTTTGGTCCCATGTCATTTGAATTTACCAATCTCAAGTTATGGTCTTTGACTTAAAATGCCTTTTTGTTGACTTTTGAAAATGACCTATAATGTTGAAATTGATAACTTTTTTTGAGAGCATTTCTTGGACTTGGAATGTGAAGATGAGTTGTAGGAAATGTCATCCCCTTCAAAATGAGCATTGGATGGGATTTTTCTGATGAACCATGAAAACGTTATGCCTTGGTCAAGTTACAGTTGACTTTTCAGCTGTCCAAAAATGGAAACTTTTGCATCTTGATGATTTTTGAGCCATTCTTGTGGAATCATGATCAAGACTTGATCAAATGATGATTGTGGCTTCAAAATAAGATGTTGACCAAAAATTTTGACTTTTGACTGCCAAATGACCATTTTGCCCCTGCAGTTGATTGTGAAGCAATTAGGGTTTTTGACTGTGCAACTTGACCTTGTGAGCCTTGAAACTTGGCATGTGGATGCTTGGCAATGTGTATAGGAATATGTGACTTGATTGAGCCCTTGAAAACCTTAACTTCCTTGAAGGAACCAAAACCCTAATTTTGACTGGCTTAGCAGGATGGTTGACTGTGCAACCCTTGAGTAGACTTGAGCAAATTGAGATGATGCTTGTCAAAACTTTGAAGAATATGGGAGGGAAAATTTTGGGTACAACAGTTTCCCCTGTTCAATCTTCTTAGACCTGAGGATGTACATTGGCTTGTGTGCCTTTCGTGATCCGAAGGTGAAAGATGATTGAACACTAGAGTGCCCAGAAATTTGCACTCACATAGTGGAGTATCAGCAGTGTGATGGAGGGAATGGGCTTACAGATGCCATTTGGAGAGATGGTGGATAGGAGGATGGGCTTATAGATGCCATCTGGAGGTGTGACAGAATCTCGTCGGGAATGGGCTTACAGATGCCATTTGGAGACTGTTGGTAGGTGGATGGGCTTATAGATGCCATCTGGAGGTGGTCCGTTGAATTGTAATTTTTGTAAGTTGAAAGAGGGAACCTGTGTAGGGTTGCCTGATGATGAGCTCGTGTAAAACTGCATCTTGGAAAGAAGGACACCTGTGTAGGGTTGACTGATGATGAGCTCGTGTAAAACTGCATCTTTGGAGGAAGGAAACCTGTGTAGGGTTTACTGATAATGAGTCCGTATAAGACTGCATATGAAATGGAGAAGGACCCTGTGTAGGGTTACTTTGATGACGAGTCCGTGTAAAACCGCATCTAGAGCTGAGAAGGAAACTTGTGTAGGGTTTACTGATGACGAGTCCGTGTAAAACTACGTCTGGAGTTTGAGAAGGGAACCTGTGTGGGGTTACTTTGATGATGAGCCCGTGTAAAACTGCATCTTTGGGAAGAGAGAACCTGTGTAGGGTTTCTTTGACGACGAGCCCGTGTAAAACTACGTCTGGAGAGAGAGAACCTGTGTAGGGTTTCTTCGGGATAAGTTCGTGTAAAACTTCTGGATGAACCGGGGTAAGGTCATCTTGAGATAAGTCCGTGTAAGACTTCTGGAGGAACCGGGGTAAGGTTACTGCAGGATAAGTTCGTGTAAAACTTCTGGATGAACCGGGGTAAGGTCATCTTGGGATAAGTCCGTGTAAGACTTCTGGAGGAACCGGGGTAAGGTTACTGCAGGATAAGTTCGTGTAAAACTTCTAGATGAACCGGGGTAAGGTCATCTTGAGATAAGTCCGTGTAAGACTTCGTCTTGAAAATTGAGAAGGAACCGGTGTAGGGTTGCCTGATGATGAGTTCGTGTAAAACTACATCCGACATTGAGAAGGAACCGGTGTAGGGTTGCCTGTTGATGAGCCCTTGTAAGACTTCTTCTAAAAGAAAAGGAACCGGTGTAGGGTTGCCTGAGGATGATCAAGTAGATAATTGTCCTGTTTGGTTTCGGATATTAACCCACGATCAGTCGTCCACAAAATTTTCCTGGCTTGTTACTGGTGTTGATCTGGAACTGTAAAGGTAGATGGTAATCATCTTTTGATTGACTTTTTTCTGAAAAGGCAAAGTATTAGTCGTATGCAATGTCATGATGCATGAACTGCATGATTTTAAGATGTTCTCAAAAATAAATGAGATTTATGTTGTATGATGCGTATGCATGCTATAATGTATGAAGATGTGATGTTTATGAATGTATCTTCGTCTGGGAAAATAAATCCTTGACGAATGTCAGGAGCTTGTTTAAATCCTGGGCTGCTGTTGAAGAGTAGAGTTCTTCGTTTCCGCTGGGGATGATGAGTGCAAGAATAAACCGTTAGGAGAAGATGACTTCGTTGGTGAATAAACTTGGCGAAGAGATTACTCTGCGGGGAGTTATTCTGTGGGAAGAGATACTTCGTTGAGGTTTTGATGAGAACTCCGCTGGGAATTCCGTTGATAAGTTATGTTGGGGAATTTTGATGAACTCCGCTGGGGGATAGGAAGAATTTCGCCGAGGACGATCTTTCCGTGGTAATTAGCTGAGGATAACCCAGTTATAAGCCCTGATGGGGAATAACCTTTGAATATGGTCGGGGAGAGACGTAAGTGCTCTGCAGAGGATAAGCTTCCAGAATCTACTGGGGATAAGCTTCCAGAATCTACTGGGGAGATTGATTCAACTCTCCTGGGGAAACTTTGGACTGCACTGGGGAAGTGGCTCCACTGGGGGTGTCTTATATTAAGACTGTCGGGGATGCTTGCTTAGGAACATCTGTATATTCGCTGGGGAATATTGAGATCTTCTGGGGATACCCAACTTCCTTAAGGCTGACAGTAGGCTAACTCTGCTTGGGGAGAGCGTTGCTGACTTGCTAGGGATACTGCGCCTCTTCGGGGTTGATGAGAGACCAACTCTGCTTGGGGAGAGTATTGCTAAAACCTGTCTTACTCTGCGGGGAGCGGAGGTAACCTGGTCATGTTCTTCAGCTGAACTTACCTTGGTACCTCGGTGGACAGAGCAACCAGATCGCTTAGACAATTCTTATTGCCCCAGTTTCTGCGGGAGAAGAAGGTACCTGTGGAGGTGCTTGATGGCTGCTGATCGACAAATCTTCTTCTGGTAGACAAGTGACGAGATGCTGGGACATAGTCGTACGCTTTGATCCCTAATTTTTGCCTGGACTGCCCTTTCGGGTTTTCAGTCCACCGGGATACCCATTTTTGCCCAAGCCGCCTTTTCAGGTTTTCGACTTGCCGGGTGTACAGATTTTTCATTTTTCATCCCTTATTTTTGCCCGAACCCTTTTGGTTTGCCGGGAAGCCCTTATTTTTGCCTAGGCCAGTCGACCTAGCGGGTCTTTGATTATGCGCAATATTTTTTCGACTATGTCTGTGCTCTCAGGATGCAGGGAGTTGTCACGGTCAGTAGTGCAGTGTTACCATGCCACCAGAAGATCTTCGTTTGATCGTCCAATGCCCCAAGTGATCCAGATGGAGATTTGCCCCAAGCAGGTGGGCCTTTTGAGAGATTCTCCGAATCTTGACCTAACTGCCCCAGATGTTGGACAATGATCATGCCATGCCCCTTGATTGGAAGTGTTTCTTCTATTTGAGCTTTTGTTGAGAAGATTTTTGTTCACTGGATACTCGTCGTGCGAATTTCTCTACTGTTCAAACAAATAATCATATGCAAACAATGGTATTTAAAATGCAAAGCTTATGCCTGTTTCGAAGTTTTTGAAAATGCATTTTTCAGTAAAAAACACGTGAATTTTGTAAACTGTGATGTCAACTCGTTATTTTACCGCAAGCCTTAAGGAGTCAGGATACCTTTGGTAACAGTATGCTTTCGAACTAAACCCATGCTTCAGCTAGAACTTTTTAAGGGTTGTAGTGTGGCCTGGTTCACGGTTTAAGAAACAAAGGATAAAGGCTCAAATTTTATTTGTACCCACCCGTTCTTCGTGATGTTCTTCAAACCTAAACTCAGTTGATCGTGCGTTAGACCTTGTTTGGGTCTTCGTCCTAATATACCGGTGTGATCGGTGGATCTGGAACTGAATGTTTAACGCTGGTTCGCGAAATGTCGCGGAAGCAAGAGTCGCCACCGTCTTTTATTTTCTCCAACATGGACAGGACAAAAGCACAGCAAAATTCCTTATGAGATAGTTTCTCGGTTCGGGAGGTAGATTTATAGAAAGGAAAGGTGTTAGCACCCTTTCTATCCATGGTTATCCATGGGCTCTTAGATACTTGCTCATTGTGTTTTCAAAGTGTTTGCTTTTCAAAGTGAGTGGGTTTGAAAAAGTTTCGTTTTAAGATTTCAGATCGACTCTTGTATCAGTCCTCAAGAGTGTTTGAAAAAATTGTTTTGAAAGCCTTTTTTGAAAAGTGTCGGTGTGAAAAGAGTTTTTGATTTGTTTTTGAATAGAGCAAGTATCTATGAGTCATCTACCTACCCTAAGGAATTAGGCTGTGTAAACGTCCTTAAGGTAGTGCCATCCCACCATTGAGAGGTAGGTAGCACCACCGTTGGAAGTGTTCGGGTCAATTCGTTTGTAGGGACGGTGTGGTCACCGGAGCAACAGCAGGACACCTTAGAAGCTACCCTTATGCCATTGATCCTTTTTAATTCGAGGCAACTTTTCCGAGGCAACTGGATCATGTCATGGACATAAGGACTTACTAAAACGCCCTATACTCGACGACCACGTTTCGAGGGCAAGGCAACAATGAGGCGTACCCTAAGAGTGGTGTGTGAATTGGTGTGTTGTTTTCATGTTTAGCAATTATCTTGTACATGTATCATGGTGATCTACGCTTGTTTTTAATTTAGGCCATACATTCTTTCATGTCATTAGAATTTAAAAGTGCGGAAATTAAAGTGCGGAAAGATAAATCCTACGCTATTACAAGGCGCGGGTCTATACATTGCCAAATTAACAAAGACCCGTTTTAATAAAAGATGCGGAAAGTAAATAAATTTCCTAATTACTATTACAAGGCTTGAGCAATTACATAATATTTGAAAGAAAAAATAAATGCGCGAGAGAATTAAAGTTGGAACGTTCGAGGGCGTTGGACCCTTTTGAAATTAAATTGAATTAAGAAAGTTAATTATTTATTTAATTAAAAGAAAAGAAATGTTTTTTTTAGGTTTTTTGTATTTATGAAATAAAGAAATTAAAATTGAAGAGAAACCCTAATTCTAAGTTATTTTTAATCGTTAATGAAAAATATTAAAGTTTAACCTAATTTACTAAAGAATTTATATACATGTTTATTTACAAAATAAATTAGTAATTAATAATAATGATAATAAGAAAAAATTATTTATTAAGAAAAAGGATGAAAATGCTAAAAAACCCTAATTTCTACACATTTTAATTTATTAAGACAAATATTAAAGTTTTGAAACCTAAATTAACCTAATTAATTGTTTAAAGTTTATTTACAAAAATATTTAATAAATAAATTAATTGACAATAAACATTTTTTGGTTTTTTTTGTATTTTATTTTTATTATGAAAATTATTTTAGGAATTTAAAGAAAACAATTAACAATTAATAGAATTAGAAAGAAAAACAAATAAAAATCAAAAATTGATGCAAACCATAGGGGGTGTCTGACCCTTTTGGAGGTTAATTGGAGTATTTTTAGCCCACCAGAACAAGGCCTCGTTTGACTTTCTGTGTTTGAATGCATGTGGTTGACTGAGTGTACACGATGGACCTCCATTCATAGCCTTCAGATGGATCATCATGCAGATGTGGCAAGCCTGAGCGTGTGTGTGCATGGTAGGACGTTGGGAGCATGCTGCACATGAACACGTTACAACAAAAATTATCAAGTATATGGGGGGACCTGGGAATCGAACCCAGGTCCCAGTACCTACAGGACACATCAGCCACCAACTTCACCAACGCGCTTCTTTGTAATATTAGTGGGACATGATTATTATAATAGAAAACAAAGTTAATAGTATGAAACAAGAAAAAGTGCGCTAGGATTTGAATACCCCAACCATGTTATGACACGCATGCATCTTCTTCCTTTTGTTCCTGCAAATATAACCAAATAGCGGGGGTTTTAAACCCCCACTAAATAGAAACCATGAAAATAGCGATTAGAACGTGAGCAAATATAAAAAGGGCGCGAGGTGTGAGTTTGTCTCGTCTTGAGGTCACGATTTCAATGGTACCAGTTTGGTGGTCCAATTTTACCACATGAGGGAAACCCTAATTTAAAGCTTATGAAACCCTAAAACACGTCCATGGTAGATCTGGCTACAGGCAGTATTAGTTCAATTAATTGCTACCAATGGCTTCAGAACATCAATATTAGCAAGAACCAATGATTAAAACTCATGAATAATGTATGTAAATTAAAAAAACGATTAGGGACAAGTGCAAGAAAAGTGTGATGTCGTTCTACCAATTCTTTGAGTGTGGAGGTGTGTTCTTGATTGCAACACGTTCCTAGCAATGTCAGGAAGACAATGGACAAGTTTTTGGACCTTGAATCGCCTTTTAGCTATGTTTTCAGATTTCAATTTTTGATGAACTTTTGGAAATTGGTATGCAGCCTCTTGAGCAATTTTTCGTGTCTGTTAGGATTAGGTTATGTTATGCATATGTAAGTGAAGCTTTCTAGGTCAAAAACCAAGCCCATAGTCCATTGAATCAATGTTTTGAATATTTGATTTTCCATATCATTTTTTCAATCTTTTTCATGCCAATCATTGCCAATTGTGGAAGATATTGCCTTGTTAATTGATGCACGAAATATTTAGCTCATAATGAGTGAATTTGCTGCACAAAAAGATTTGATAAGTGTTATTTGATATTTTTTCATATTTAAATTTAATTAAATGAATTAATAATAATAAAAATTCAAATAATTAATCAAAAATGAGAAAATAACTCCCTTAGAGGTCAATGGGTCGTGCATGGCCTTTGGGTAATGATTCATGAAAGAAATTGAGGCCCATTAGCATTTTTGAAGCCTTTTGTGCAAAGTTGACTTTTCAAAATTCCCAAAAGTTTCCCAACTTCTACAAGGCATATCTTGCTCAATTTTGAAGCTATGAACATGTTCTTGGACATTTTGGAAAGGTCTTGAAGTCCTCTAACCAATGTCTTTGGTCCCATGTAATTTTGATTTACCAATCTCAAGTTATGGTCTTTGACTTAAAGTGCCTTTTTGTTGACTTTTGAAAATGACCTATAATGTTGAAATTGATAACTTTTTGTGAGAGAATTTCTTGGACTTGAAGTGTGAAGATGAGTTGTAGGAAATTTCATTCTCTTAAAAATGAGCTTTGGATGGGATTTTTCTGATAAACCATGAAGAAGTTATGCCTTGGTCAATTTGCAGTTGACTTTTTCAGTCGTCCAAAAATAGAAACTTTTGCATCTTGAGACTTTTTGAGCCATGCTTTGAGAATCATGATCAAGAATTGATCAAATGATGTTTGTGGCTTAAAAATAAGATGTTGACCAAAAATTTGGACTTTTGACTGTCAAATGACCATTTTGCCCCTACAGTTGACTGTGAAGCAATTAGGGTTTTTGACTGTGCAATTTGATGCTGTGAGTCTTGAAACTTGGCATATGAATGCTTGACAATGTATATAGGCATGTGGGACTTGATTGGACCCTTGAAAACCTCATTTTCTTTGCCAGAACTAAAACCCTAATTTTGACTGTGTTAGGAGGCAATTGGACTGTGCAACCTTTGAGAGATTTTGAACCATGATCTTGGCAACTTTTGAAGAATATGGGAGGGCGAATTTTGGGGTACAACAGTTGCCCCTGTTCAATCTTCTTAGACCTGAGGATGTAGATTGGCTGGCGTGCCTTTCGTAATCCGAAGGTGGAAGATGATTGAACACTAGAGTGCCCAGAAATTTGCACTCACATAGAAGAGTGTTAGCAGTATGACGTAGGGAATGGGCTTACAGATGCCATGTTTAGAGATGATGGATAGGAGGATGGGCTTATAGATTCCATATGGAAGTGTGACTGAACTTTGTCGGGAATGGGCTTATAGATGCCATTTAGAGACTGTCGGTATGTGGAGATGGGCTTATAAATGCCATCTAAGTGTCGATCGCGTAAGAGTTTCCTTAGCGAGAACTTGCGTACCTGAGAAAGAAAATAATTACATGGCCTGTTACAGGAGTTGATCTTCAAACTCTTTATGTAGATGTGCCCTGGCTGGATACAAGAATCGAATCTTTAAACTCTTCAGACGTGCCCTGGCAGGATACAGGAATCGAGTCCGGAGAATATAGTCGTCAACAGATACACCCTGGCAAGATATAGGAATCAGATCTTCGAACTCTTCAGACGTGCCCTGGCAAGATACAGGAATCGAGTCTGGTAATGTTAGTCGTCAACAGATACACCCTGGCGAGATACAGGAATCGGATCTTCGAACTCTTCAGACGTGCCCTGGCAAGATACAGGAATCGAGTCTGGTAATTTTAGTCGTCAACAGATACACCCTGGCAAGATACAGGAATCGGATCTTCGAACTCTTCAGACGTGCCCTGGCAAGATACAGGAATCGAGTTTGGTAATGTAGTCGTCAACAGATACACCCTGGCAAGATACAGGAATCGGATCTTCGAACTCTTCAGACGTGCCCTGGCAAGATACAGGAATCGAGTCTGGTAATGTTAGTCGTCAACAGATACACCCTGGCGAGATACAGGAATCGGATCTTCGAACTCTTCAGACGTGCCCTGGCAAGATATAGGAATCGAGTCTAGTAATGTTAGTCGTCAACAGATACACCCTGGCAAGATACAGGAATGGGATCTGGAATCACTATAGTTGATAGTAATCATCTTTGTACTGACCTTTGTCCTGAAAAGACAAAACGTTAGTTGTGTGCGATGTCATGATGTATGACTTGCGAGATGTTCTCAGAATAAATGAGATTGTATGTTCATGATGCGTATGTGCATGCTATAATGTATGAAGATGCGATTTTTATGAATGTATGTTTTTGTCTAGGAAAGTAAATCCTTGACGAGTGCCGGGAAGTTGAATCCTGGGCTGATGTTGAGGAACAGAGCTTCGTTGTTTCCGCTGGGGATGATGGTTGCAAGAATACCGGTAGGAGAAGATGACTTCGTTGGGGAATAAACTTGGCGAATAAATTACTCTGCAGGGAGTGAACTCTGTGGGGAAAGAGAGGTATTTTGCTGAGATTGATGATAACTCCGCTGGGGATACCATTGTTGAGTTTTGTTGAAGGGATTGATGAGCTCCGCTGGGGGATAGGAAGAACTTCGTCGGGGACGACCTTTCCGTGGCAGTTGGCTGAGGATAACCCAGTTATATCCTGGTGGGGAAATAACCTTCTGAATAAAGTCGGGGAACGCGTTCGTGCTCTGCAGGTGACAAGCTTCCAGAATCTACTGGGGATAAGCTTCCTGCTGGGGGGATGGATTCCACTTTCCTGGGGAAACTTTTCAGATTGGACTGGACTTTCCTGTGGAAATTTTTTTGAGATATACTGGGGACGTGGCTCCACTGAATGTCTATATACCGCCGGGGAACAATCTTAGATCAAGACTTCCGGGGATGCTTGTTAAGAATGTTTGTATACTCCGCTGAGGAATGTTGAGGTCTGCTGGGGATACCCAATTCCTTTAAGGTTGACAGGATAACTCTGCTTGGGGAGAGTGTATTGACTTGCTGGCTCACTCTCTGGGGATTTAAGATATCTTGGTTACATTCTCCAGCCGAACTTACCTTGGTACCTCGGCGGACAGAGCAATTAGATCGCTTAGACAACTCATTATTGCCCCTGTTTCTAATGTTACCTGTAATTAATCCTTTGTTTCGCATGCAAATATTTATGAGTTAGCAGTTAGTGTCAAATGCATATATCACAAATTGAACCTTGGACATTCTTCGCAAAACAAAACAGAAAAAGGAAAAACAAATGGCAATTTGTCTGAAAAGTGAATTTGTATTGATTTTTGAATTGCCTGTAAATAGGCGTTTTTGTACAAGAGGCTGACGTCCTAGTAAGAGAACGCTGCTGAACAACAGAGTTTATACAATTTTGTGAAAAGGGAAAACAAAATAGCTGTGTGAAAAGAATAATCCCACTGGGTTCCAACTCTGCTATCGCCTTTATATCTTCGAGCGTCTCATCACTTTGTTGCTCAGTTGACGATGAAGCTGGTTGATCGATGCCGTTTGATCTTGATGTTTGATACCGGATTCTGGATGCAAGGTGATCCAATGAGACATAGTATTACGCTTTATCCCTAACTTTTGCCTGGACCGCCCTTTCGGGTTTTCAGTCCACCGGGATACCCATTTTTGCCCAAGCTGCCTTTTCAGGTTTTCGACTTGCCGGGTGTACAGATTTTTTTCATTTCATCCCTCATTTTGCCCGAACCCTTTTGGTTCGCCGGGAAGCCCTAATTTTTGCCTAGGTATGTCAACCTAGCGGGTCTTTTATCATGCGTAGTATTTTTTTACTATGTCTGCATTGGCGGGGTGAGGAAGGTCGTCACCATCCATGGTAGTTAGGATCATGGCTCCTCCTGAGAACACATGTTTAACCACAAATGGCTCTTCGTAGGTAGGGGTCCATTTGCCCCTGGGATCACTCTGAGGAAGGATGATGCGTTTGATTACCAGGTCCCCAACTTGATACTCTTGTGGTCTGACTTTCTTGTTAAATGCCCTGATCATCCGTTTTTGGTACGTCTGACCATGACATATAGCAGTAAGTCTTTTTTCGTCAATTAGGTTCAACTGATCAAGTCGTGTCTGGATCCAGTCATCTTCGCTCAGATCTGCATCCTTCATTATCCGAAGAGAGGGTATCTGCACTTCGATCAGTAAGACTGCCTCCATGCCGTAGACCAAGGAAAAAGGAGTTGCCCCGGTTGACGTTCTTGCTGAGGTACGGTACCCATGAAGAGAGAACGGTAACATTTCGTGCCAATCTTTATAGGTCACTGTCATCTTCTGCATAATCTTCTTGATATTCTTATTAGCTGCCTCTACAGCCCCATTCATCTTCGGCCGGTAAGGAGAAGAGTTGTGGTGTTGTATCTTGAATTGCTCGCAGAGCTCAGTGATCATCTTGTTATTAATATTGGTACCGTTGTCCGTAATGATCCTTTCCGGGACGCCGTATCGACAGATCAGATTATGCCGAATGAACCGGGCCACGACGTTCTTGGTTACTGTAGCATAGGAAGCTGCTTCAATCCACTTTGTAAAGTAATCAATCGCTACCAGGATGAAGCGATGCCCGTTGGATGCCGTAGGTTTAATATCGTCGATCATATCTATGCCCCACATTGGAAAAGGCCAAGGTGCTGTCAAGACATTCATAGGAACTGGAGGAACGTGCACCTTATCTGCATAAATTTGGCACTTATGACATGTCCGAGAATGTTGGTAGCAATCGGCTTCCATTGTGGACCAGAAATATCCTGCCCGAAGGATCTTCTTTGCCATGGTATGTCCACTGAAATGTGTTCCGAAGGTACCTTCATGTAGCTCTGCCATGATCCTTTCTGCTTCAGTCTTATCCACACAACGCAGTAAGGTCGAATCATGGTTTCGCTTGTACAGAATGCCGTTGCTAAGGAAGAACTTTGCAGCGAACCTTCTCAGAAACTTTTTATCATTGACCGATGCACCTTCCGGGTATTCTTGAACCTCCAAGTACCTCTTCACCTCGTGGTACCAGGGTTTTTCAGTTACCACTTCAGCCTCAAGATCACAACAGTATGCAGGTTCGTCCAGTTTCCAGATGATGATCCGGGGAGCCTCATTGTCCCACTTGACTTTGAACATAGAAGACATCGTAGCTAACGCGTTCGCCAACTGATTCTCCTCTCTTGGGAAGTGTTCAAAAGTTATCTCTGTGAAATGGGGGATCAATGTCAACACACATTCTTTGTAAGGAATAAGATTCGGATGTTTCGTATCCCACTCGCCTTTGATCTGATTGATCACGAGAGCGGAATCTCCGAAGACACTCAGAAACTTGATCCTTAAGTCAATCGCAGCTTGAAGACCCATGATGCATGCCTCATACTCCGCCATGTTGTTGGTGCAGTTGAAACATAGCCGGGCAGTGAGTGGAGTATGAGTGCCTTGAGGGGATATGATCACAGCGCCGATACTGTTACCCAAAGCGTTGGAGGCTCCGTCAAAGTGCATAGACCATCGGGATCCTTCCTCAGGTCCTTCATCCGGTCCAGGTACTTCACAGTCAGTCACAATCATGATGCTCTCGTCAGGAAATTCAAAGTCCATTGACTGGTAGTCGTCTACTGCCTGGTGTACCAAGTGGTCTGCCAATACACTTCCTTTGATAGCCTTCTGAGTTGTGTACTGGATGTCGTATTCCGTCAAGATCATTTTCCATCTTGCTATTCTTCCAGACAGAGCAGGCTTTTCGAATATGTACTTTATTGGATCCATCTTTGAAATCAACAGAGTAGTGTGAGTCAGCATATACTGTCTCAGCCGGCGAGCAGCCCATACCAAAGCGCAACAAGTTTTCTCGAGCAGTGAGTATCAGGTCTCACAGTCGGTAAACTTTTTGCTAAGGTAATAAATGGCATGCTCTTTTCGGCCAGACTCGTCATGCTGCCCCAGCACACACCCCATTGAGATGTCAAGTACTGTCAGGTAAAGTATCAGAGTTCTCCCTTCAACCGGTGGCATAAGGATGGGTGGTTCTTGGAGATACTCTTTGATTCTGTCAAAAGCGGCCTGACATTCATCATTCCAACGTACTACCTGATCTTTCTTCAGCAGTTTGAAGATTGGTTCACAAGTAGCAGTTAGGTGCGAGATGAATCGGGCGATGTAATTCAGACGTCCTAGAAAACCTCTGACCTCTTTCTCTGTCTTAGGAACTGGAATCTCTTGTATATCTTTAACCTTGGCAGGGTCCACTTGAATACCCTTGTCGCTCACGACGAAGCCTAGCAACTTTCCAGATCTTACCCCAAAGGTGCACTTGTTCGGGTTCAATCTCAGCTTGTATAACTTCAGACGGTCAAACAACTTTTGCAGATGGTCAAGGTGTTCCTCCTCAGTTTGGGACCTTGCAATCATATCGTCGACATACACTTCAATCTCATGATGGATCATGTCATGAAATAAAGCAACCATGGCACGTTGGTAGGTTGCCCCATCATTTTTCAGTCCAAAAGGCATGACCTTGTAGCAGAAGGTGCCCCACTGAGTAACAAAAGTAGTCTTTTCCATATCTTCAGGAGCCATCTTGATCTGATTATAACCTGAAAAGCCATCCATGAAGGAGAACACCTTGTGCTGAGCAGTATTGTCAACCATAACATCAATGTGAGGTAGGGGAAGTCATCCTTGGGGCTCGCCCTGTTCAGATCCCTGTAATCAACACACATTCTGACCTTACCATCTTTCTTTGGCACGGGAACCACATTGGCAACCCAATGAGGGTAAGAAGTCACTGCAAGAAAACCGGCATCAAACTGCTTCATAACCTCAGCTTTAATCTTCTCGGACATCTCTGGACGCATACAGCGGACCTTTTGTTTAACCGGAGGACAGTCTTCCTTGGTAGGCAAATGATGGACCACAATATTGGTATCCAACCCAGGCATGTCTTCGTAAGACCAGGCAAAGATCTCCACATGATCATGCAGCATCTGAATCAACCGTTGTTTCACGCTGAGTTCCAGATTGGCACCAATCTTAACTTCCTTTCTATCTGTCTCAGTACCCAGATTTACCGTTTCCACTGGCTCTTCATGTGGCTGAATGGCCCTCTCTTCCTGGAGTAACAGTCTTGCAAGCTCGCCAGGCACTTCGCAATCATCTTCACCTTCGTCTTCGGCTAAGTTGATCGGATTTTCGAAGTCATAACTGGCAGTAGCAGAGTCGTTACCAGTGAGATCCAGAGTGGATTGGAACCTGTATAAGTGAGTGTGTGTAAATATAGTTGTTTTGCAATATATAAAGAAAGAAAGAAAGAAAGGGAGCACAAGATTTGAAATGCGAAAAACGTCCAATGCCTTTATTCATGATATATGGAAATGACAGTTAATAAGCCCTCACAAATGAAGCCAACGGTGCCCCGGGTAAGACATCGGGCCATAAAGTTTCAATTTATTGTTTATTACAAATTAAAGAAACAAAGGAATTCATTACTGCGTAACAAAAGTAACAGGTATGTGATCTTTTGCGGTCCAATTGTTCAATCCACCGTCAGTCATCGGGTAAATCCAGCTATTGAACTCTGATTCCTCCATATCGCCTTCAATAGCATTCACTCCCGGGTTGGTGATGAACACGGGAGGTCTTCCGATCCTAGCTTTGCGTACAGCCCTCTGAGCCTCTGCAGTAAAACCCAGCCCAAACTTGTCAGTTTTAGGAGTAAAATCAGGGAGCCTGCCTCAGTTAGCATATTCACCTTTCTTGATTACAGCCCTTGCGTCCTTCAAGGAAGCCATCTTCAAAGGAGAACCCTCTTCAGTTACTGCTTCTGCTGCTGCCAATGTTGGAGGCACCTCTTCAAAATGTTGAAAGGGAGTTTCAATAAACTCCCCGTCCATCTCAATATACCGGAAGGAATTCAGATGACTAACCATGTACTCTTCCTCCCCCTGCACAGTAACAATCTTCCCTCTGACAGGGTATTTGAGCTTTTGGTGTAGAGTGGAGGTCACTGCCCCAGCTTTGTGAATCCAAGGTCGACCCAGCAAACAGGAATAAGATGGGCGAATATCCATCACATAGAACTTTGAATCAAAGACTTGGGAACCAACATGAATAGGAATGTCTACCTCACCATGAACCATCCTCTTCGACCCGTCAAAGGCTCAGACAATGATGTTACTAGGCTTCAACTCTAGGCCCTCACAATCCAACCGGTCTAAGGCCTTTTTAGGCAATACATTCAGGGAAGAACCGGTGTCCACCAACACGTGTGCAAGAGTAGTGCCCCTGCATTCTATGGAGACATGCAGGGCATCATTGTGGTTCTTTCCCTTGGCGGTAAGGTCAGCATCCGAGAAACCCAAACCATTGTCAGCTGTCAAATTGGTCTCACAGTCAATGAATTGATCTGCAGATGTCTCTTGTGGCACATGGGCCGTCTTCAGAAATGAAATCAGGGCCTTGGCATGGGCCTCTGAGCACAGCAGCAATGAGAGCATAGAGATCTTGGAGGGGGTATTCCCCAGCTTTTCAACGACGTTAAAGTCAGTCTTCTTGATTATCTTAAGGATTTCCTCCATCTCTTGTTGGGAGGCTTCAACATTGATAGTCTTCGGTGCCTCCATCCGGGCAGGCTCATTATCAATCCCTTTGCCCCGAGTATTAGATAACTCGGCAGCAGGGGAAGCAACTTGATCAGAAGGGGGAACAGGCGCACTTGCAGGCGTTATTGTAAGAGGTCTTCGGATAACTGGTGACGCAATGTCAGGCGAGAAGATCCTGCCACTGCGAGTAACTTTAGCTGGACCAGTGATGTTGCTGATACCGGTGCTGGTGTTGAACTCCTGCTTCACTCCAAGTACATACACATCTTCCCCATAATGCCATGGGACAGCCTTGTCAGATTCATAGGGGAAGGGCCCCGGAACAGTAATAATGATGGGTGCAACAGACATGATTTTGACCGGCTTCCTCGGAGGAGCCTTGGTTGGATTGTTGAAAATTGTGACGAAAGATACTTCTTTAACAGGAACAAAAGGAACAGCGGTCTTCTTGAACAAAATTTCTTTGCTATCCATCAGGCTTTAGACGCTTGACTTCAGCAACGGACAACCAGTAGGGGAAACAGCACACAAAAGGTAACCCTTGCTACAACCCGGAAATAAACCGACCAGCAACAGGTTCCTCTTAACAATCAACAAAGGGGTAGCAACATCCTCCACAGAAACGGCATACAAGTCTTCATCAACAGCATTTACTCCATGCTGGGGCATAGGAGCAGTCACAACATTTGGTCTCTCAGGTGCCTCAAACTGTATTTCTTTCGCATCAATGAGGTCCTGCACCTTATTCCTTAGGGCCCAACAGTCATCAGTGGAATTCCCCAGGCTATCGGAGTGATAAGCACAGCGGGCATTGGGATTATACTTCGGAGATGCAGTATTCACAACCTTTGGAGCCTCTCTGACGGTCACCAAGTTGGTCGATAGCAATTGTGGCAAGATTTGTGACAAGGTCATACTCAGCCGGGTATATTCTCTTCTGGGTCTCACCCCTTGGTTGATTGGGTTGCCGAGGAGCGGCAGCAGGCTTAGCAATAACCACCGCGTTGACAGCTTGGCGGCGTTCTGGTTTGTCTTGCCTCCTAGGCCCATACACAGCACTGGCTTCCTTTTTAAAAGGTTTCTTCTCAGAACTTGAAGACGCACCTTTCTGAATCTTTCCTGATTTCATACCAGCTTCTATTCTTTCCCCAGTCAGAATGAGATCTGTGAACCCTGCAGATGAATTTCCAATGAGATGATTGAAGAACGGCCCGGATAGGGTCCCCAAAAACATGTCTACTAGCTCACGATCGGTTAATGGTGGCTGCACCCTGCCAGCCAGGTCCCTCCATTTCTGCGCATACTCTTTAAAACCTTCTCCCGATCCTAGCGACATACCCTGGAGTTGGGTACGTGTAGGAGCGAGGTCGGCATTATATTGATACTGCTTGTAAAAAGCAGTAGCCAACTCCTCCCAGTTACGAACCTTGGTTCCATCCAGCTGATAGAACCATTCGAGATGAGTCCCTGAAAGACTCTCCTGGAAGAAGTGGATCCACAAGTTCTTGTCCACAGTATACGACTGAATCTTCCGCACATAAGATCTGAGATGTAGCTTAGGGCAGGACGCCCCGTCATACTTTGCGAAAGATGGTGCTTTGAACTTGTGTGGGATGGCCACACCAGAAGATAAACCCAAGTCTCCGAAATCCAAACCAGGCACTTGTTGAATTTCCATGGCATTCAGACGGTCTTCCAACTGCTTGTACCTGTCTTCAGCTGGAGGATACTGCTCCTCATTAAAATCAGTCTCATTGTCAGAGACCACCGAACTTGGAGCTCTTCCCCCCTGGGGACTGCCTTTGCCTACAGAAGAACCAGCTTGATCAACAACCTCATTCTGCAGTGTGTTACCAAACCTCTGGCCCGTGTTGAATAGAACAGTTCTCTTCTTCTTCTTCTTCTTAACCAGCAGAGCCTTCAACTCCTCTTGACCTTGGGCCAAACTCATAATTAGCTCTTGAAATTGGGCGTTCTGAGCCTGAAGGGCCTTGATAGACTGCTCGGTAGATGATTCAGGGTTCATGATGCTGAAATAAACAGCGAAGAACATTAAGCAACCTGAAAAGAAGAGTACCTGCTATGCACATGATGCATGATATATGTTTATGCAATGCATTCAAGGGTTCGAAAGTTCAAATTTGTTGTAGACAAAAAGGAACACACGTTATCATTAAGAAATCATTATTCAGTACATCAAGGCCTCATGGGCAAATATTACAAAGTAAATCAATCCCAGAAGACACTGCGCATCCTCTTTGGAGCGATGTAGGTGTTGAGAGTCTTTTCCTCGTGCAGTAGGCGGGTGAGCTCCAAGACCTTCTTCTCACTAGCATGTAGACTAGACTCAAGAAAATTTCGTTCTTCCTTAAGCTGGATCCAACTCTTCTGCATTTCTTCCCAGGATGTAGGCATATCAGGATGTTGAATAGTGTAGGACACCTCTCCTTTCAATACTGGCTCTTTGATCACAGGGAGAACATGAGGATATGGCATCACTAACTTCTGGGAGCGGGCTCGTACCCACTTGAGATAAGGTTCCAATGGGATGGAATTCCTGTGCCCTAGTGTCTTGCTATCTATCTTGTTGGGCATCCTCCAAGCTCTGATAAATCTCTAGCGAAGTCCTTGTGCATCGTTGTCGAAGTCAAAAACTATGTCAGGAATTAACATGTCACGAGGGTCGTCCCTCCGAGCATAACCAAACTGTCTCCAAGCCAGACACGGGTTGTAAGTAATACCTCCTCTGATTCCAAGTAAAGGAACATTAGGGAACTCCCCGCAACGATCAATGATAGTGACATCCTCTCTGGACCGAGAACACCAATGTATATCAGCATGTGTAAGAGTCATTAATCATTGTGACCATCTCAAACCCCGCTCATTCTTCAAAACTGATTATGGAAGGTGAGAAATAAACCACCTTCCCAGGAGGGGAGTGCAGCACATAAGAACACCTCTTTTTCTCATGGTTCGAGTGTAACATGAGTGAAGGATGTCCCCAAGCAATGTAGGTATAGGATTCCTGGACATGAAGATCTGGACAGCACTGATGTCTATAAGCTGATCTGGATTCGGGAACAAAACCAATCCATAGACAAGGAGAGCCACAACTTCTTCAAAGGCTTGCAGGTCAAGGGAGATCCAGCATTCTTGGGCCTTCTCAAACAGAAACCTGGCCAAGAACCCTTTGATACCACTTCTAACTTCCCAATGTCCCTTGATGTCAGATGGTTGTAAGCGTAATGCTTTAGCAATCTCTTCAAGTTTGGGTTCCTTTTCCGTACCGTTGTAGGGTAGTTGACTAAGGATAGGGATCTTCAGAAGCCGGGAGAACTCTTCCAATGTAGGCACCAGTTGATAATCCAGGAAAGTAAAACAATGGTGCAGAGGGTCAAAGAACTGGAATAGGACTTTTATCATATCTTCCTCAATGTTGGTGTTGACCAAGCTGATGAGTCTTCCATGTCTTTCACTGAATGAAGAGTTCTCGGGAATCCTGGATATAAGCTCCTTAAGCTGAGGAGGGATCCTTACAAGGCTGATATGAATTGTCTTTCTGCGAACAGTTTCCATGTCCTACAAAACAAGAACAAAGATGAAGATTCGAACCCCTGAAATGGTTAGTGAATGCATATGATGCTGTATGATGTCATGATGCTATGATAAAGCACACCACAAATATTCACAAGAAGCCAACATGGTAAAGCACACAAGTCACACCATAACCCTTAGAGTTTAGGCCAGCATGGGGTTTAGGTATTACCCTCTTGAAGTTGGTGGGCTCAACCTGTCCTATCAGAAGTAACCGGGTTCTAAGGGTCCCAATATCACTGGATTGCTTTCATTGTTCATCGTTTCGATTTAGCCACTGAACTGGCGACCGAAATATTCCAAGAAAACAACCCTCAATTGAGTGTAGTATCGAGTATCAACCAACCTCGGACTGCACCAAAGTCAGTTATCTCACTACCCTAAAGAGGCCAAGATGGTTCAATTAAGGTTCCTAAGGTCAGTTGATGCTTCACGACACCACGCGGAGGCCCCGTACTCTCCTTGACTGAACTCAAGGGTTACCGGTACACACCAAAGTGCCACATCAACGTAGCAGACTGCTTCAACCATGTCGGTATACCCCGCACAGTTCCCTCACAGCCTTGTTGCTACTTTCTAAGAAGGTATTCCCCAGATCCGGGTTAGGATCTATAGAACTCCCGAGACAGTCCCATAATAATAAAGCAAACAAGCACAACAATTGAAAACACAAGTGATCTTAGTCCTAAGGTACACCTCACTTTAAAATTTGTCCCCAACAGAGTCGCCAGTTCTGTGATCGGTGGATCTGGAACTGACTATTTAACGCTGGTTCGCGAAATGTCGCGGAAGCAAGAGTCGCCACCGTCTTTTATTTTCTCCAACATGGACAGGACAAAAGCACAGCAAAATTCCTTATGAGATAGTTTCTCGGTTCGGGAGGTAGATTTATAGAAAGGGAAGGTGTTAGCACCCTTTCTATCCATGGTTATCCATGGGCTCTTAAATACTTGCTCATTGTGTTTTCAAAGTGTTTGCTTTTCAAAGTGAGTGGGTTTGAAAAAGTTTCGTTTTAAGATTTCAGATTGACTCTTGTATCAGTCCTCAAGAGTGTTTGAAAAAATTGTTTTGAAAGCCTTTTTTGAAAAGTGTCGGTGTGAAAAGAGTTTTTGATTTGTTTTTGAATAGAGCAAGTATCTATGAGTCATCTACCTACCCTAAGGAATTAGGCTGTGTAAACGTCCTTAAGGTAGTGCCATCCCACCATTGAGAGGTAGGTAGCACCATCGTTGGAGGTGTTCGGGTCAATTCATTTGTAGGGACAGTGTGGTCACCGGAGCAACAGCAGGACACCTTAGAAGCTACCCTTATGCCATTGATCCTTTTTAATTCGAGGCAACTTTTCCGAGGCAACTGGATCATGTCATGGACATAAGGACTTACTAAAACGCCCTATACTCGACGACCACGTTTCGAGGGCAAGGCAACAGTGAGGCGTACCCTAAGAGTGGTGTGTGAATTGGTGTGTTGTTTTCATGTTTAGCAATTATCTTGTACATGTATCATGGTGATCTACGCTTGTTTTTAATTTAGGCCATACATTCTTTCATGTCATTAGAATTTAAAAGTGCGGAAATTAAAGTGCGGAAAGATAAATCCTACGCTATTACAAGGCGCGGGTCTATACATCGCCAAATTAACAAAGACCCGTTTTAATAAAAGATGCGGAAAGTAAATAAATTTCCTAATTACTATTACAAGGCTTGAGCAATTACATAATATTTGAAAGAAAAAATAAATGCGCGAGAGAATTAAAGTTGGAACGTTCGAGGGCGTTGGACCCTTTTGAAATTAAATTGAATTAAGAAAGTTAATTATTTATTTAATTAAAAGAAAAGAAATGTTTTTTTTAGGTTTTTTGTATTTATGAAATAAAGAAATTAAAATTGAAGAGAAACCCTAATTCTAAGTTATTTTTAATCGTTAATGAAAAATATTAAAGTTTAACCTAATTTACTAAAGAATTTATATACATGTTTATTTACAAAATAAATTAGTAATTAATAATAATGATAATAAGAAAAAATTATTTATTAAGAAAAAGGATGAAAATGCTAAAAAACCCTAATTTCTACACATTTTAATTTATTAAGACAAATATTAAAGTTTTGAAACCTAAATTAACCTAATTAATTGTTTAAAGTTTATTTACAAAAATATTTAATAAATAAATTAATTGACAATAAACATTTTTTGGTTTTTTTTGTATTTTATTTTTATTATGAAAATTATTTTAGGAATTTAAAGAAAACAATTAACAATTAATAGAATTAGAAAGAAAAACAAATAAAAATCAAAAATTGATGCAAACCATAGGGGGTGTCTGACCCTTTTGGAGGTTAATTGGAGTATTTTTGGCCCACGAGAACAAGGCCTCGTTTGACTTTTTGTGTTTGAATGCATGTGGTTGACTGAGTGTACACGATGGACCTCCATTCATAGCCTTCAGATGGATCATCATGCAGATGTGGCAAGCCTGGGCGTGTGTGTGCATGGTAGGACGTTGGGAGCATGCTGCACATGAACACGTTACAACAAAAATTATCAAGTATATGGGGGGACCTGGGAATCGAACCCAGGTCCCAGTACCTGCAGGACACATCAGCCACCAACTGCACCAACGCGCTTCTTTGTAATATTAATGGGACATGATTATTATAATAGAAAACAAAGTTAATAGTATGAAACAAGAAAAAGCGCGCTAGGATTTGAGTACCCCAACCATGTTATGACACGCATGCATCTTCTTCCTTTTGTTCCTGCAAATATAACCAAATAGCGGGGGTTTTAAACCCCCACTAAATAGAAACCATGAAAATAGCGATTAGAACGTGAGCAAATATAAAAAGGGCGCGAGGTGTGAGTTTGTCTCGTCTTGAGGTCACGATTTCAATGGTACCAGTTTGGTGGTCTAATTTTACCACATGAGGGAAACCCTAATTTAAAGCTTCTGAAACCCTAAAACACGTCCATGGCAGATTTGTCTACAGGTAGTATTAGTTCAATTAATTGCTACCAATGGCTTCAGAACATCAATATTAGTAAGAATCAATGATTAAAACTCATGAATAATGTATGTAAATTAAAAAAACGATTAGGGACAAGTGCAAGAAAAGTGTGATGTCGTTCTACCAATTCTTTGAGTGTGGAGGCGTGTTCTTGATTGCAACACGTTCCTAGCAACGTCAGGAAGACAATGGACAAGTTTTTGGACCTTGAATCGCCTTGTAGCTATGTTTTCAGATTTCAATTTTTGATGAACTTTTGGAAATTGGTATGCAGCCTCTTGAGCAATTTTTCGTGTCTGTTAGGATTAGGTTATGTTATGCATATGTAAGTGAAGCTTTCTATGTCAAAAACCAAGCCCATAGTCCATTGAATCAATGTTTTGAATATTTGATTTTCCATATCTTTTTTTCAATCTTTTTCATGCCAATCATTGCCAATTGTGGAAGATATTGCCTTGTTAATTGATGCACGAAATATTTAGCTCATAATGAGTGAATTTGCTGCACAAAAAGATTTGATAAGTGTTATTTGATATTTTTTCATATTTAAATTTAATTAAATGAATTAATAATAATAAAAATTCAAATAATTAATCAAAAATGAGAAAATAACTCCCTTAGAGGTCAATGGGTCGTGCATGGCCTTTGGGTAATGATTCATGAAAGAAATGGAGGCCCATTAGCATTTTTGAAGCCTTTTGTGCAAAGTTGACTTTTCAAAATTCCCAAAAATTTCCCAACATCTACAAGGCATATCTTGCTCAATTTTGAAGCTATGAACATGTTCTTGGACATTTTGGAAAGGTCTTGAAGTCCTATAACCAATTTCTTTGGTCCCATTTCATTTTGATTTACCAATCTCAAGTTATGGTTTTTGACTTAAAGTGCCTTTTTGTTGACTTTTGAAAATGACCTATAATGTTGAAATTGATAACTTTTTGTGAGAGCATTTCTTGGACTTGAAGTGTGAAGATGAGTTGTAGGAAATGTCATTCTCTTCAAAATGAGCTTTGGATGGAATTTTTCTGATAAACCATGAAGAAGTTATGCCTTGGTCAATTTGCAGTTGACTTTTTCAACTGTCCAAAAATAGAAACTTTTGCATCTTGAGACTTTTTGAGCCATGCTTTGAGAATCATGATCAAGAATTGATCAAATGATGTTTGTGGCTTCAAAATAAGATATTTACCAAAAATTTGGACTTTTGACTGTCAAATGACCATTTTGCCCCTGCAGTTGACTGTGAAGCAATTAGGGTTTTTGACTGTGCAATTTGATGTTGTGAGTCTTGAAACTTGGCATATGAATGCTTGACAATGTATATAGGCATGTGGGACTTGATTGGACCCTTGAAAACCTCATTTTCTTTGCCAGAACCAAAACCCTAATTTTGACTGTGTTAGGAGGTAATTGGACTGTGCAACCTTTGAGAGATTTTGAACCATGATCTTGGCAACTTTTGAAGAATATGGGAGGGAAAATTTTGGGGTACAACAAACGGCGATGGTTCGGATGTTGACAATTTATTTGGAATAGGCAGTCATTCCTTTTTTGGTTGAGGTTTGTAGGACCTCTTTCTTTTTTGATTTCGTTATCCCTGTTTTTTGCCTGAACTGTTTCTTTCATGATCACATTCAGCGGGATGCCCCAGTTTTGTAAGTCTCCTTCATAGTTTTTGACTTAATGGGCTTTTATTTTTGGGAGATAATGACTGCCCGTCTTTATGATTATTCGGAGCCATCACTGTCTTTTGTTTTGTAAGGATTCCTTTGATGCCATTCATTGTGCACCTGGATCAACTGAGAGAACTACCCTGCCCCAGGTTATGATTAGGGGTTTTTAATTTTTGAAAAGAAAAATTCCTACTTCTTTGGCTCAAAGGGGTTGACAAGGGATTATCTTCCTTATAACTCCAGTGTTTAGGAATTGAAACAAATGCCTGCACCTCATCAGCGGGGTTTGTTCAAAAGCATACTGTAGATTGTGGTATCGTTTTCGTCATCCTCCCTCAAGAGGCTTAGAATTTTCAATCGAGAGTTGAACATCAAGAAAAAAACTAAAAGCAATTTTGAATATAGAGAACACAATTACTTCAAAACAGACACGTGTAATGCATTAATGAAATAATAGAGTTTGCCATAATAATTGTTTGAATAAGCATAGAAAAATACAATATCAGAATTTAAATGAACAAGAGTCTCTCAATCCTAGCCATGTTTTGGCAAGGGAGCAGTGATCACATCGGGAGTCTCAGCAGGCTCGAATTTGATCTCCTTGGCGTCAATCATGTTCTGAATCTTGTATTTCACCGCCCAACAATCCTCAGTATCGTGCCCAGGGCTTCCGGAATGATAAGCACACCTCGCATTTGGGTTGTAGTTCAGAGAAGAGGTCTTGGGATTAGTAGGAGGGTTGATCACCGCAATCAGATTCATTTTCAACATGTGCTGCAATGCTTGTGACAATGGCATGTTGATGTTGGTGAATTGTCTTTTAGGTTCGTCTGGCCTTTGCTGATTTCCCTTTGGCGGTTGTCGGCGTGACGCAGAACCTAAGATCATGACTGCCTCTACGTGTTGGTCACGACGATCCTTCTGACTGTACGCAGCATTGGACTCTTTCTTGAATTGTTTCTTCTCAGCGTTCGAGGAGTCACCCTTTTGTATCTTCCAGGACTTGATACCAGCTTCTATCCTCTCACCAGTTAAGATCAGATCTGTGAACCCAGCAGAAGAATTCCCAATCATATGGTTGAAGAACGGACCAGACAGGGTCCCTAAGAACATGTCAACGAGCTCACGGTCAGTCAACGGTGGTTGCACCCTGCCAGCCATGTCTCTCCACCTTTGCGCGTACTCCTTAAAACCTTCACCCGTCCCCAGTGACATACCCTGGAGTTGGGTACGCGTAGGAGCGAGGTCGGCATTATACTGATACTGCTTATAAAAAGCAGTTGCCAAGTCCTCCCAGTTACGAATACTGGTTCCATTCAGCTGATAGAACCATTCAAGTTGAGTTCCTGAAAGACTTTCCTGGAAGAAATGGATCCATAGATTCTTGTCTGCCGTGTAGGGCTGGATCTTTCTTGCGTATGAATGGAGGTGCAACTTAGGACAGGAAGCCCCGTCGTATTTTTCAAAGGCAGGTGCCTTGAACTTGTGAGGGATCACCACCCCAGAAGATAAGCCTAGGTCTCCAAAGTCCAACCCGGGCACCTGTTGAATCTCCATGGCATTTAGACGGTCCTCTAGTTTCTTGTACCTGTCCTCAGCAGGAGGGTACTGTTCATCATTGAAATCTGTCTCGTTGTCAGAGACCACGAGACTAGGAACCTCTCTCCCTTGTGGGCTGCCTTTCCCATCAGATGGGGTGGTCAGCTCAGCCTCACTTTGTGATCCATTCCCAGATCTGCGTCTAGGGTTGAACAAAACAGTCCTTTTCTTCTTCTTCTTCAAAAGAAAAGTCTTCAATTCCTGTTGTCCCTGGGCTAAGCTCATGACCAGCTCCTGGAACTGGGCGTTATGGGCCTAGAGGGCCTTGATAGCTTATTCATTGGATGATTCAGGATTCATGATGATGGCTGAAATAAACAGCGAAGAAGATTAAGCAACCTGTAGAACAGAGTACCTGTAATGCAATGATATGTATGTATGCATGCGATGTTTTCAAGGATCTCGCGGGGTAAACAGAGAAACTTGTTAGAATTTGAATTTGGGTAGCTTGATTGAAGGAACTTCATGTTGATGAGAGTCCTTCTTCAAGAGTCAAGGCTCACCATATCGAGTGGGTCATAGCCCCTGACTCAAGTCACAACCTTGGCTAGAGGAAAATAAATCCCCTTTGCCCCTTGCTAGACAGTTGGTTCATCATGACCTGCATCACAAACCCTTGAGATCCTTGAAATAGATTAGTCCTTATGCAGGAGGTATGCAATGGTATGATGGCATGATGTTATGCTATGCGTGGAGTAATGTAGGTAAACCATGTTATGAGTCTAGATTAAGGACTGTAAACAAAACCTGCAAGAAACTCAAGTGTTAGATAACAAGCATGTAAGTAGTCAAGTTTGAAGTCACACAAGTCACACAAGACAACCCTTAGAGTTCAGGCCAGCATGAAGTTTGGGGTACTACCCTCTTGAAGTTGGTGAGCTCAAAACCTGTCCTATCAAAAGTAACCGAGTTCTAAGGAGCTCAATATCATTGGGTTGTTTTCTGTGTTCATTGTTTTGATTTAGCCACTGAACTGGCGATCAAAATATTCCAAGAAAATAACCCTCAATGAGTGTAGTATCGAGTATCTACCAACTTCGTACTGCACCAAAGTCGGTCATCTCACTACCCCTAAAGAGGCCAGGATGGTCAAGTAAGGTTCCTAAGGTCAGTTGATGCTTCACGACACCACGCGGCGGCCCCGTAATCTCCTTGACTTGACTCAAGGGTTACCGGTACTCACCAAAGTGCCACATCAACGTAGCAAACTGCTTCAACTGTGTCAGTATACCTCGCACAGTTCCCTCACAGTTTGTTGCTACTTTCTAAAAGGTATCCCCCAGATCCGGGTTAGGATCTATGAAACTCCAAGGCAACCCACAATATTAAAGCAAACAGTCAAGCAATTGAAAACATGATGATGAACTATTCCTAAGGTACACCCCACTTATTAAGCTATCCCCCAGCAGAGTCGCCAGTTCTGGTATCGGTGGAAATAGAACTGACTGTTTTTTAAGCTGGTTTCGCGAAATGTCGCGGTAAGCAAGAGTCGCCACCGTCTTTTATGTTCTCCAACATGGAAAGGACAAAAGCACAACAACATTCCTTATTCGAGAATGTTTCTCGGTTCGGGAGGTAGATTTATAGAAAGGGAAGGTGTTAGCACCCTTTCTATCCGTGGTTATCCACGGGCTCTTAGGTACTTGCTCTTATGTTTTCAAAATTGTTTGCTTTTCAAGTGTGTGTGGGTTTTGAAAAAAGTTTCGTTTGAAAAATTTCTAAGTAACTCTTGTATCTGTCCTCAAGAGTGTATGAAAAGTTTGTTTGAAAGCTTTTTGAAAGTGTGAGTGCGAAAAGTTGTTTTGTTTATTTGAAAAGAGCAAGTACTTAAGAGAAATCTACCTACTCTAAGGAATTAGGCTGTGTAAGAGTCCTTTAGATAGTGTTATCCCACCATTGAGAGGTAGGTAGTGAAGGAAAATTGCGATCATTACGCAGCGGAATATAAAATTTTCCTTTAGAGATCCTTACGAATGAGCATGGTCAGTGATAAAAAGTTTTACCTCTTATGGCGATTCAGACTTTTGATGTCGTGATCACGAGCGTTGATGAAGAACAACGCCTCTACTCAGTCCACACGAACAGATCGCTTCCGGTCACAGTACTAGCTGATCACGAACGGAAACCTTGAGTGAGAGAGAGAGAGTCAAAAACGAAAATGCATCAAGTGAAAAAACTTCATCACAAGGGATCTATATATAGAATCACTCGTGTGGGCTACAAGCTAAAAGCCCAATTAAGGCTATAAGCTAAAAGCCCAATTAAGCTTATGGACATCATACCTTATGATGTACCATATATCACTTATCCACGTGGTACCTTACCACTTTCCGTATTACACTTAAGCGCACCGTACCTTACGGTGTTCCTTATTTATTCTATCTCTCATCAACCTGTCCTTATGTGTGTGACCCTGTAGGTTTTCGCGACGTTGGCAATTATATTAAATTACACATTTAATATAATAAACAGTGAGCGGTATCTAGCAACACATCACTGTTACCCAAGTCACGAAAATGTCATGTGATCTGACCAAACCTTTTCCGTGATAATATTTGTGTTGTACAATTACCCTTTTGCCCTCATGTCTATATTGAACACAAGGCATACACTGTGTCACCCTTGTCCAGTTCAATATTGGGCCCTTAGACATTTATCCTGTTATGCAGGATGAGCAAATTCCATCTAGGTCACTCATGTCCCTTAGCATGCTTTGTGAAGTACCCATCAACCATCTTTATAGTCATCCAGTTACGGATGACGTTTGATCAGCAATAAAGTACTTGACTCTACATCTAGGGTCCATAGTGGTTTCAGGTCGAAGGGTGGTATACACCATTATCATCATGAGAATAACTTATGACACTTTGCATAACATTCTATGTAGTATTCTCAAAACGGGTCAATCCAGTATAAATATTACTCCTAATATTCATACCTATGTCAAGACTTGATAACTCCTTATCTATGATCCATGAGATGTGATCATCGATCTATCTTCATAATAATCTTAATGCTTTAATGTTATCCCACTTCACATTAAAGCTTGACTACGGATACTTTAAGAATAGTTTCTTATGTTTAATGGGATCTCATGATTAAGTCACACTTAACATTTCATTAAACCAATAAACCATTCTAGGGACTTTATTATTTTGGAAAACATAATAAAGAAATGCCTTTTATTATTAATAAATAATTCGATACAAGTACCAAAAGTATTGGCCTCTAGGGCTTACACCAACAATCTCCCACTAGCACTAGAGCCAATCAGGCATACCCCTAATACCCATAGATCTAGTATGTCCATCATGCTTCAGCTGCGCAAGAGGCTTTGTTAATGGGTCAGCAACATTGTCAAGTGTAGGTACTCTGCATATTTTCACATCTCCCCGATCGATTATCTCTCGAATGAGATGATAACGCCTAAGTATGTGTTCGGATCGTTGGTGAGATCTAGGCTCCTTAGCTTGTGCGATAGCACCATTGTTATCACAATAAAGATCAATGGGATCCACAATGCTATGGACTATGCCAAGTTCACTAATGAACTTCTTGATCCAAACAGCTTCCTTTGCTGCAGTTGAGGCAGCAATATACTCAGCCTCGGTTGTAGAATCAGCAACTGTATCTTGCTTTGAACTTTTCCAGCTCACAGCGCCACCATTTAAACAAAACACATAACCAGATTGCGATCTAAAGTCATCCTTATCTGTCTGGAAGCTAGCATCAGTGTATCCAATTATAGCAAGCTCTTCCTGACCTCCATATATCAAGAATGAATCCTTAGTCCTTCTCAAGTACTTAAGGATATTCTTGACAGCTACCCAATGAGCATCACCGGGATTAGACTGGTACCTACTCGTTGCACTTAAAGAATACGAGACATCTGGTCGAGTACATAGCATGGCATACATGATAGATCCTATTGCAGATGCATATGGAATCTTATCCATGCGATCCCTTTCTTCCTTACTTGAAGGGGATTGTGTTTTTGACAGACACATGCCATGTTGCATAGGTATGAATCCTTTCTTGGAATCATGCATATTAAAGCGTCTCAACACTTTTTCTATGTATGTACTCTGACTTAGGCCAAGCAGTTTTTGTGACCTATCTCTATAGATCCTGATTCCTAATATATAGGCTGCTTCACCTAGGTCCTTCATTGAAAAGCATTTCCCTAACCAAGTCTTCACTTGTTGCAAGGTAGGGACATCGTTTCCAATGAGTAATATGTCATCTACATATAATACCAGGAATACGATCATGCTCCCACTAACCTTCTTGTAGACACAAGGCTCATCTTCATTCTTGATGAATCCATATTGTTTTACTGTTTCATCAAAACGAAGATTCCAGCTTCTGGAAGCTTGCTTTAATCCATAAATTGATCGCTGTAACTTACATATCTTTTGGGCTTCCTCTGGTATGTCAAATCCTTCAGGTTGTGTCATGTACACATCCTCAAGAAGATTCCCATTAAGGAAAGCAGTTTTGACATCCATCTGCCATATTTCATAATCATGATATGCAGCGATAGCAAGTAAAATCCGAACAGATTTAAGCATTGCAACTGGTGAAAAGGTTTCATCATAGTCCACCCCATGAATTTGTTTATAGCCTTTTGCAACCAGTCTTGCCTTATAGGTATGTACCTTACCATCCATGTCAGTCTTCTTTTTGAAGACCCACTTGCATCCTATAGGGTTAACTCCTATAGGAGGCTCTACCAAGGTCCAAACCTGGTTTGTGTACATGGAATCCATTTCAGATTTCATGGCTTCTAGCCACTTCTCGGACTCAGGACCAGTTATGGCCTCTTGGTAGGTCACAGGCTCATCTTGATCCATGAGTAATACATCACCCTGATCACTTATGAGATATCCATATCTCTCAGGTTGTTGACGTATCCTGCTTGACCTACGCTGGTCTTGTTCTACTTGAGCAGGTTGCTCTTCCACAACTACTTGTGTTTCCTGCTCTAATTCCTCCATAGGTGTATCAATGCTTTGTGGTTCTTGAATTTCTTCAAGCTCTATTTTCCTCCCACTGATTCTTTTGGAAATAAAATCCTTTTCCAGAAAAACTCCAGTTCGAGCGACAAACACTTTGCCCTCAGAAGGATTGTAGAAGTAATACCCTGTTGTTTCTTTAGGATACCCAACAAATAAGCATTTGTCAGATTTGGGCTCAAGCTTAGTTGAAATTTGTCGTTTCACATAAACTTCACAACCCCAAATCTTCATGTAAGACATATGTGGTTTCTTACCACTCCATATCTCATATGGTGTCTTCTCAACCTTTTTGGATGGAACTCGGTTAAGTGTGTAAGCTGCAGTCAATAGTGCATGTCCCCAAAAGGAGTTCGGAAGATCGGCGTGACTCATCATGGATCGAACCATGTCTAACAAGGTACGATTTCTTCTCTCGGATACACCATTCCATTGTGGTGTTCCGGGAGGAGTAAGTTGGGATAAAATCCCACATTCCTTTAGATGGTCATCAAACTCTAGGCTTAAATATTCACCGCCTCGATCTGATCGAAGAACTTTAATATTCTTACCTAGTTGGTTTTGTACTTCATTCTTGAATTCCTTGAATTTTTCAAAGGTTTCAGATTTGTGTTTCATTAAATACACATAACCATATCTACTGAAATCATCAGTAAATGTGATGAAGTATTGAAAACCTCCTCTGGCTGGTATGTTCAGTGGTCCACATACATCAGTATGTATGAGGGCCAAAAGATCATTAGCCCTTTCACCTTTTCCTGTGAATGGGGACTTTGTCATCTTTCCAATTAAACAAGATCTGCATGTCTCATATGATTCATAATCAAAAGAGTCCAAGAGTCCATCTTTATGGAGTTTGGAAATGCGTTTCTCATTTATGTGGCCTAAGCGACAGTGCCAAAGGTAGCTTGGATTTAACTCATTAGGTTTAATCCGTTTAGTATTAATGTTATAAATTGGCATTTCAAGATCAAGGACATATAGTCCATTGTTCATTTGTGCAGAAGCATAGAATATATCATTCAAATAAATAGAGCAACAATTGTTCTTTATTATAAATGAAAAACCAAACTTGTCCAAACAAGAAACGGAAATAATATTCCTACTAATTGCAGGTACATAATAACAGTTCTCTAACTGAATTATTAAACCACTAGGTAAAGTCAAAACATAAGTTCCTACGGCTAAAGCAGCAACCTTTGCTCCATTTCCAACTCGTAGGTCAACTTCACCTTTTGCCAAATCTCTACTCCTTTTTAGCCCCTGCACATTAGTACAAATGTGAGAACCGCATCCAGTACCTAATACCCATGATGCAGAAGTAGATAAATTAATTTCAATAACAAAAATACCTGAATTTGAAGTCGCTACTCCATTTTTAATATCTTCCAGGTACTTTGGGCAGTTTCTCTTCCAATGTCCGGTCTTACCGCAATGGAAGCAAGTACCCTCCTTTGCTATGCCTCCACTAGGCTTCAAAGCAGGAACAGTAGGTTTAGGCTTGGCAAATTCCTTGCCTTTCCCTTTACCAACCTGCTTGGTAGGCCTCTTGTTCAGCTTCTTTCCATTACTGACCATCAGAATGGACTTCCCTTTTGTCTTCATATTCTGCTCAGCAGTTTTCAACATGCTTAGCAATTCTGGAAGACTCTTATCCATGTCATTCATGTTGAAATTCATGACAAACTGATTAAAGCTATCTGGCAACGATTGCAAGATAAAATCAGTTGCAAGTTCCTTTCCAAGCGGAAACCCTAACCTTTCAAGGTTCTCCACATACCCAATCATTTTGAGTACATGAGGACCTACAGGGTTTCCCTCAGATAACTTGCTGTTAAAAAGGGCCTTTGAAACCTGAAACCTCTCATTTCTTGCCTGCTCTTGATAGAGCATTTTCAGATGTCCGATCATATCGAACGCTGACATGTTCTCGTGTTGCTTTTGCAACTCCGAGTTCATAGTAGCTAGCATGAGACAAGCGGCTTCATTAGCATCATCAAGATGCTTCTTATAAGCTTCTCTTTCTGCCTTAGGTGCCGAACTAGGCGGTTCCTCTTCAGGAACAGGTGTCTCCAAGACATACAGCTTCTTATCGTGCTTGAGGACAATCCTCAGATTTCGGTGCCAATCCAGGAAATTTGTCCCAGACAATTTTTCCTTATCTAGGATTGATCGCAAAATATGGTTGTTTGTTGTCATGGTAATCTACAAAAAAAATGAAAATATAAGTATCATTAAAACAACATATTTAATTAGGCCTTTAATCAAATATGCTCCCACTATTTTACTCAAACCAAATGACCCTCATCATTTGATTCGGAAAATCCCGTTGGAAGACTTTCTAGTGGGTCGAGATCCATATTTCACTTTGTTCTAAGTCAGCGTTAGGCTGATTACACAAAACTAGGTTATTTAGGTAGGAACTCCTTCCAATTGTATCTCATACAACTCTCGAATATTTTCAGTTGGGTGAATAACTCCTTATTCTAATTCATCATATGAATCATTCCCAACTCTTGCTTCTAAACATGTATAATCTTATTATAATGTGTTTAGTTAAGTTTGACCCATTGTTTTAGCAGTTGGATATTACAATTATCCCATCGCACCTTACTAATATAGAACATGCACCTCGCGTAGGCGAAACCTACATTATTCGATACTAGTCTTGATGAGTGCTAAAACTTGGAAAGCATGAACTTAATATTTAACTTGAGGGATTTTGTTATTAGTTTGATCTCACCGGCTTAACATGCAATTCGTCTCTCTCATGCATCAACATACAAACACATGCATCAATATACATAAAAGGATACAGTTATGGCCCCTAGCGCAATTGTTCTCCCAAGCCAATGAGAGAACCTAAGCTAACCTAATAACGATCTAAACTTCTCCAAGCAAGATCTCCAAGGTTATCCTCCTTTGATATTGTATTCTTCTCTTTCTTCATAACATTACATTACATAAAAGAAACTCGTTTTACATACGAGGGAGTGAGATGAGAAAAGAAGTTACATCAAGAATTTTAGAGAGAGGCACGACACGCAGGCCGTATTTTTCAATCCCAAAACAAAATAAAGGAAAAAACTAAGGCCATAACTGATCACCACAAGACAATAATAATAAACACACTTTTATTATTAGTTTAAATTTTGTTAATTAAAAAAAAGGCAAATTAAATTTCGATGATTGATCACACTACGCAGAGTTAGCCGGGGGTTCCGCTGCAACAACACAACCCTTGTGCCGTCATGAACCCTAATGCAACAGTTTCATGTTGTCAAACACATCTCGATTGATAATTCAGTATGATTAATCACATGCCATTGCTTCACCATACTAATGTCGGATTCCGAAGCATATGAACAGTGATCGGTCAAAGGAATAACAATCATCAAGTGTTTGAATGAACGAAACAGAAATAGTATATCACATATACCATCGTTGCATCAGATTTACTTATATCATATATAAGAGTGATCGATCTTATTTATGTAACCTATGGACGATCGATGTATCGCTGCTTCACCATACTAATGTCGGATTCCGAAGCATAGTCAACATCAATCATCCAAATCGTACATAACAGATGCCAAATTTAATTAATCGTTTATTATTCAATTCATTCTGGTTTTAATCGAATCAAAACAGAAAATATAGAAAATAAACAACTATCAGATCCATGGTTTCGTAAGTGGCTCTGATACCACTGAAGGAAAATTGCGATCATTACGCAGCGGAATATAAAATTTTCCTTTAGAGATCCTTACGAATGAGCATGGTCAGTGATAAAAAGTTTTACCTCTTATGGCGATTCAGACTTTTGATGTCGTGATCACGAGCGTTGATGAAGAACAACGCCTCTACTCAGTCCACACGAACAGATCGCTTCCGGTCACAGTGCTAGCTGATCACGAACGGAAACCTTGAGTGAGAGAGAGAGAGTCAAAAACGAAAATGCATCAAGTGAAAAAACTTCATCACAAGGGATCTATATATAGAATCACTCGTGTGGGCTACAAGCTAAAAGCCCAATTAAGGCTATAAGCTAAAAGCCCAATTAAGCTTATGGACATCATACCTTATGATGTACCATATATCACTTATCCACGTGGTACCTTACCACTTTCCGTATTACACTTAAGCGCACCGTACCTTACGGTGTTCCTTATTTATTCTATCTCTCATCAACCTGTCCTTATGTGTGTGACCCTGTAGGTTTTCGCGACGTTGGCAATTATATTAAATTACACATTTAATATAATAAACAGTGAGCGGTATCTAGCAATACATCACTGTTACCCAAGTCACGAAAATGTCATGTGATCTGACCAAACCTTTTCCGTGATAATATTTGTGTTGTACAATTACCCTTTTGCCCTCATGTCTATATTGAACACAAGGCATACACTGTGTCACCCTTGTCCAGTTCAATATTGGGCCCTTAGACATTTATCCTGTTATGCAGGATGAGCAAATTCCATCTAGGTCACTCATGTCCCTTAGCATGCTTTGTGAAGTACCCATCAACCATCTTTATAGTCATCCAGTT
The DNA here is from genome assembly GCA_948472305.1 of Vicia faba. Classification (NCBI taxonomy): domain Eukaryota; kingdom Viridiplantae; phylum Streptophyta; class Magnoliopsida; order Fabales; family Fabaceae; genus Vicia; species Vicia faba. Next base: position 99,041,720 of record OX451735.1, on the reverse strand, counting down.
ACGGATGACGTTTGATCAGCAATAAAGTACTTGACTCTACATCTAGGGTCCATAGTGGTTTCAGGTCGAAGGGTGGTATACACCATTATCATCATGAGAATAACTTATGACACTTTGCATAACATTCTATGTAGTATTCTCATAACGGGTCAATCCAGTATAAATATTACTCCTAATATTCATACCTATGTCAAGACCTGATAACTCCTTATCTATGATCCATGAGATGTGATCATCAATCTATCTTCATAATAATCTTAATGCTTTAATGTTATCCCACTTCACATTAAAGCTTGACTACGGATACTTTAAGAATAGTTTCTTATGTTTAATGGGATCTCATGATTAAGTCACACTTAACATTTCATTAAACCAATAAACCATTCTAGGGACTTTATTATTTTGGAAAACATAATAAAGAAATGCCTTTTATTATTAATAAATAATTCGATACAAGTACCAAAAGTATTGGCCTCTAGGGCTTACACCAACAGGTAGCACCATCGTTGGAGTTGTTCGGGTCAATTCGATTAAGGGACATGTGTGGTCACCAAAGCAATGGTAGGACACCTTAGAAGTAACCCTAATGTCTTAGATCCTTTTATCCGAGGCAACCGTTTCGAGGCAACTGGATCTTTTGGACAGAAGGGCGACCTCTAAGACACCCTATACTTGATGACCACGTTCGAGGCAACCAGTGAGGCGTACCCTAAGAGTGGCATGTGCTTTGTGTGTTGTTTTTCAGTTAAGGTTATCTTGTACATGTTATTTGTGAGCTACGGATTGATTTTATTATTCATACATTCTTTCATGCATTTTTTAGCAGTTAGGAGTGCGGAAAATAAATTGCAGAAATGTAAATCTAACTATTACAAGGCGCGGGTCTATACATCGCCAAAAACAAAAACCCGTTTTGGAAAATAAGTGCGAGAATTTAAAAGAAAGCGATAAAGTTCTAATTATTACACTTCCTGAGCAGATACAAAAATATAAAATATTGAATTAAAATAAACTGCGCGCGAAAGAATTGAATCGGGACGTCATGAGGGTTTTGACCCTTTTTTGAATAAGAATGAGATTTAAAACTAATTATTAATCAATTAATTAAAAAAATGTTTTTTTGTATTTTTATGTTTTTAATGAAATAAAATAAAAAAAGAAATTAAAAGTTAGCAAAAACCTAATTCTAAATTGTTTTTATTTATTATGAAAAAAATTAAAGTTGTTCTAATTTTAAAAGACTAAATTAATTAACCATATTTATTTACAAAATAAATTAGTAGTGAAATTAGTAAATAAGAATAATAAAAATATTAGTTTTTTTCTTGATTTTTGGTTATGAAAATAATTATTTGTGAATTAATTAAATAATAAAAATAATTAATGCAAGAAAATAAAAAGAAAGAAAATAAGAAAAGAAATGCTAAACTAAGGTGAAGGCCAGATTCTGGAGGTGTTAAAGCAGTTTCCAGGCCCATTAAGATCAAGCCCTGTTTGACTTTGTGAGAGTCTCCATGGCACGGTTGACTGAGAGCATGGTGTCCAGCATCTTTTGGCCATTAGATCAGCGTTTGAGGACACATGGCGTGCATCAGGATGAGGTGTATGGTGGGACACTTGGGATAGCCTGTACAGAACCATGTTAAGAAAAAATAGAAATAATGTTTGGGGGACCTGGGAATCGAACCCAGGTCCCAATGGTTACCAACCACGTCACTTTCCACTACGCCATCTTGCAAGCTTTGTTAATGTAACAATCAAAGAAATTAAAATATGAAAACAACCATTATTCTGGAAATTAAAAAAACACGCACGTTTCATTTGAATGAGCCAACCATGTATCATCACGCAATCATCTTCTTCGCGTTTTCCTGTAAAATAAAATCAAATAGCGGGGGTTTTAAACCCCCATAACCTGCAAACGTCAAAAATAGCGAATAGAATTGTACGTAATATAAATTGGGTGCGATGATTGATTTGTGTTCGTCTGGTTGCAAGGATCACAACCATATGCATAAAAGGTCCCAATTTTGCTGGATGTGTAAACCCCCAATTCAAAGGTTTATGAACCCTAGAATTTGAACATGGTGATTCATGATTTAGGCCGTTTCAAAGCAATTAACTTATGCCAAAAGTTCCCTGCAGATTCAAGCAACACAATACAACCAAAAAATCATGTTAATGATGCATAAAGGTAGAGCTATGATTCTGGAAAAAAATAACAAACTGAAGGTCCGTGAATGGTGATTCTTTGAGTGTTGGAGCTTGTTTGTGATTGCAAAATGCTCCTGGGAGTGTTAGGAATATGTTTGAATCTTGAAAACACTTTGAATCGTGCTGAAAGGTGGATTTCAGTTTTCAAATTTCTTTGGAATTTTTGGATTTTGGTTTGGCTGTTTGAGGGATGCTTAGGTCGTGAATGAGGTATGGAACACTTGAATATGTAGTAATGAATTAGAATAAGTCACATTATGAGCCAATGATCCATTGCAATTAAGTTTTTGGATTTTGCTTAATCACCATTAAAGATCATTCCAAGTTTGTTCAAATTTTGAATTTTTATGCATAAAATGGCCCTAGAACGAAATTGGTAGGTTGTTCATGACACATAAAAGCCAATCAAATCAAAAGATGTTATTTAATTAATTTTTTTGATTTTATTTGAATTTTATGGATTTAAAATGAATTAAATCAAATAAAATTAAATAAAAATAGAAAAATTAATGTTTAATCTTGAAATTGATCATGGGACACGTGGGTGGCATGACAAGGCTGAATCAAGTGGAAAAAGTGGGCCCTTTTGTCAAAAATTGAAGTTTCAAGGATAGTTGACTTTTGCCATTTCGCAAAAATTTCCCAACTTCTCCTATGCATATCTTGCTCAATTTTGATCATATGAACATGTTCTTAGACATTTTGGAAAGGTCTTGAAGTCCTCTAACCAATGCCTTTGGTCCCATGTCATTTGAATTACCAATCTCAAGTTATGGTCTTTGACTTAAAATGCCTTTTTGTTGACTTTTGAAAATGACCTATAATGTTGAAATTGATAACTTTTTGTGAGAGCATTTCTTGGACTTGGAATGTGAATATAAGTTGTAGGAAATGTCATCCCCTTTAAAATGAGCATTGGATGGGATTTTTCTGATGAACCATGAAAAAGTTATGCCTTGGTCAAGTTACAGTTGACTTTTCAACTGTCCAAAAATGGAAACTTTTGCATCTTGATGATTTTTGAGCCATTCTTGTGGAATCATGATCAAGACTTGATAAAATGATGATTGTGGCTTCAAAATAAGATGTTGACAAAAAATTTTGACTTTTGACTGCCAAATGACCATTTTGCCCCTGCAGTTGATTGTGAAGCAATTGGGGTTTTTGACTGTGCAACTTGACCTTGTGAGCCTTGAAACTTGGCATGTGGATGCTTGGCAATGTGTATAGGCATATGTGACTTGATTGAGCCCTTGAAAACCTCAACTTCCTTGAAGGAAACAAAACCCTAATTTTGACTGGCTTAGGAGGATGGTTGACTGTGCAACCCTTGAGTAGACTTGAGCAAATTGAGATGATGCTTGTCAAAACTTTGAAGAATATGGGAGGGAAAATTTTGGGATACAACAACTCCCTTATGATAAAAGCACAAGCGTACATGCAATACGAGGAGAAAGAGGCTTCCAACAACGCGAGAGACTCGCGACACCATGAGAATGTAAAATTTTCAAAGGTTGAAGAACCCTCGACATCTTGTTGGGGAGAAGAAACGAAAAGGGAGGAAAAGTCTCGGGAGTCTCGAGACTACAAGAGGCAACCTGGTCGCTTCTATGACTATACTCCTCTTGATGTCTCGCGCGAGAAGATTCTGACTGACTGCATGAACGCAGAATTCAAGCAAGTTGGGGTTCACTTCCCCCAAAAAAATATCGTCCAAGCCATGGACAAAATAAAGTAAGTACTGCTGGTTTCATAAAAGCCATGAGCATACAACGGAAGACTGCATCCACCTCAAGGATGCCATTGAGATCCTCATCCGGGACGGGCATCTCAAACAATACAGAAAGAAGGAATCTCCAGGGGAAAATGCTACCGAATCTAAACAGGTCGAAGAAACGGGAGCCTCCATAGACAAATCTCTCATGCTTGTCTCTATGAGCATCATGAGGCGGGAAGATTTTTATTTCCCCGACATGGAAGAGGTCCCGCTATATTTCTCATCGCACAGTCCTTGGGAGTCATTCCCAACAACAATGGTCATTTCAGGTGGTGGGTTTAACAAATACATCATAGGCTCAATGAAGAGAAGATTTGAGCAGTTAATGGAGGATTATGAAATACCATTGTATTACTTGGAAATAAATTCAATAGAATTTTGAAGAGAATGAACATAAAGGGATGTCAAGAACATCCCATCTGACATCACCAATAACTATGATTCTCAAGAAAAATTCAAAACCTAAGAGATATCTAATCAAAGTAAAGGGATTAAGTGTCATAGATGTGAAGGATTTGGGAACATTAGAGCAGAATGCCCTACCTATCTCAAGAGACAGCAGGAATGACTATCTATTTCTTGGTCAGATGATGATATCTCTGAAGGGGAAACAGAGGGAAAGTATGCTAAACTTATAACTTCCCTAACAGGAAGATGGGATTCTAATGTAAACTTCTAAAGTGAAGAAATATCTTATGACAAATTAACTACTTCTTACAAAGAACTGTGCAATAAAAGTGAAGAAGTCTACCAAATGGGAGTTAAGCAGAGAATGATCATAGCTAAACTTCAAGCTGAGAATGAGGAATACTTAACTGACATTTCTTAGCTTTAGAATAAAGTGACACTGTTAACATCAAAACTTGATAATTTGATCAAAGTTGTTAGGATGTTGAACAATGGATCTGACGTATGAGAGTAAAAGGTTTAAGGTTTAATTGTCAATCCTTGAAAAATAAAAAGAAAGACCCTGGGATAAAATGTTTTTCTGCTGGAATGAAGGTTGAGAGCAAAACGTTTAACCAGATGTTACAACATCCTGCCAGATCACAGGAAACTCATACCAGAGCCAAGCTCCATCCTTGGAAATATAAATTTTTATAGAAGGCATAGTCACACAAAGCAATTCTGGCATCAAATTCATGTTTATCCAAAACATCCATTTCAACCAAGTGATAATCCTTTAATGATTAAAACTATAAAGGAATGGAAAGTAAAGCATGCTGCCAAAAATCTCATTGCTCATACCTCTCTTAGAGTATCATCTAGTGAAGGCTGGTATTTTGACAGTGGATGTTCTAGACATATGACAGGTGTGGAGAACTTAATGGAGGATGTTAAAACTCACATAACTAGCTATGTCACTTTTGGAGATGGGGCCAAATGAGTAATTAAGGGAGTTGGAATACTATCTTGGGAAGGATCTCCTACGCTTGATAGATTCCTTTTTGTAAAAAGTCTGACTACCAATCTGACAAGTATTAGTCCGTTAAGTGATCAAGGCCTTAAGGTTAACTTCACTAAGTCTGAATGTTTGGTCACTAATAAGAAGAATGAAGTGATGATTAGAGCAGACATCTCTAAGGATAATTGTTACTTGTGGACACCTCAAGGAATCTCTAGTTCCTCCATATGTATGTTATCCAAGAAAGATGAAGTCAAATTGTGGCATAAAAAATTTGGCCATTTACATTTGAAAGGAATGAGGAAGATTATGTCTAAAGAAGTTATTAGAAGCATTCCTAAGCTTAAAATTGAGGAAGGATGAATTTGTGGTGAGTATCAAATTGGAAAGCAGGCCAAGATGTCACACCGGAAGATTCAACATCATATTACCTCAAAAGTTCTAGAACTCCTTCAAATGGACTTGATAGGACCTATGCAAGTTGAAAGCCTTGGTGGAAAAAGGTATGCTTATGTTGTTGTTGATGATTTTTTAAGATTCACTTAGGTAAATTTAATCAAAGAAAAATCAGAAGCCTTTGATGTCTTCAAGGAGTTGTGTCAAAAGATTCAAAGAGAGAAGGAAAGTAGTATTGTAAGGATCATAAGTGATCATGGTAGGGAGTTTGAAAATAGAAAGTTTGCTGAATTGTGTGCCTCTAAATGTATTATTCATGAGTTTTTCTCACCCATCACTCCTCAACAAAATGGAGTTGTTGAGAGAAAGAATATGACTCTGCAAGAATCAGCAAGAGTCGTGCTTCATGCTAAGAATTCACCATATCATTTTTGGGTGGAAGCTATGAATAATGCATGCCATATTCATAATAGAATCACCTTAAGGATTGGTACTTAAAATACTTTATATGAGTTATGGAAAGGAAGAAAGCCTACAGTCAAATACTTTCATGTGTTTTGAAGTAAATGCTACATCTTGGCTGATCGTGAGCAAAGAAGAAAAATGGATCCAAAGAGTGATGAAGAGATATTTCTGTAGTACTCTACAAACATTAGAGCCTATAGAATTTTTAATACCATAACTCAAGTCATGAAGGAGTCTATAAATGTTGTGGTTGATGACTCAAGCACAAACAGTGATAATGATGTTAAAGACAATATTGGAACATCATTCCAAATGGATGATGAGTCAGAAAACATGGAAGAAGAAGACACCAATACTGAGACTGCTGATGTTAAACCTGAAAACAATCAAGTCAGTAAAGTTCCTTCAATTAGAATTTAGAAAGATCATCCTAAAGAACTCATTATAGGAAATATTAATCAAGGGATTGCAACTAGATCAAGGGAGGTTGTTTCTAACTCTTGCTTTGTTTCTAAGATTGAACCCAAGAATGTAAAGGAAACCTTAACTGATAAATTTTGGATCAATGCTATGCAAGAAGAACTTAGTCAATTCAAGAGAAATTAAGTTTGTGACTTAATTCCTAGGCCTAGTGGAACAAATGTCATTGGCACAAAGTGGGTGTACAAGAACAAATCTGATGAAAGTGGAGTTGTCACCAGAAATAAGGCCATACTTGTGGAACAAGGCTACACTCAGATTGAAGGGTATATTTTGATGATACTTTTGCTCTAGTTGATCGTCTTGAATCCATCAGACTATTATTATGGGTGTCTTGTGAAAGCTTTAAATATTTGACTAATTTTGATGTTATAATTTATGAAGAAAAACATGTCGAACAAAGAAGTTCTATCATCAGAAGAAACATGTCAAATAAAGATATCTTATGTAGAGTCATTCGACATCGTGATTGTGTTAGGCTGGGGTGTTGGATTGGTTTAAGATTTAACAGATGCATAATATTCTATGAATATTATGCTATCATATGCGGCACTAAGATTGAAGATTGAAGATATTCAAGCTAGTTTCAAGGAGGTTTATCAGTTTCTATTTGTGGATACAAATTAGGAAACAAATGATTGGAGTTCTATTTTTATGCAGAAGATTCTACAGATTTTTCAGCAACTGATATGCTGCTGTTTCAAAGCCCATGGACAACTGAAGATTATAAAAGGAAGACTTAAACCTAGGGATTTTTAACTAATCCTAGAGTAAAAACTTTTGTAAATAAATTATAAGGGGTTAGGGTTTTGAGAGTCGTATACTTTCTTGTATTGTAAGTCACCCTTTGTATTGGTTTGATACATTGTTGTAGACTTTGTTTTCTATACAATTTCAGAAGCCTTTAGGTAATGAATTGTATATTGTTCTTGGATGAAGCTTTGAAGCAAATCCAAGTGTGGTTGTTAGTCAAGAGTCTTGGCTGAACTTTATGATTTTTAGATATCACTGAGGTAATTTAGGAAGCGAGATGGTAATTTCTCATATTTAGGGAGGATATAAGTAAAAGTTGCATTAGGTAGGGATTAAGCGAGAAGTTGTAAACGGGGGAGTTTAGCTTTGAACTAATACTGCTAATAGTGGAGTTCCCTCTTGGCTTGGTAGCCCCAAGAGTAGGTGTTGTTGTACAACAAACTAGGGCATCATATCTTTGTGTTTTTATCATTATGTATTGTTCAATTTTGTTTCTTTATTGATTGATATGTCATATAAGTTGTAGGAAGATCTAACATGAATTTGTTTTAATATAACATATATCAGTGTGCTTTATCTAGTCCAAGTGTTGCTACACAGAGATCTTTGTCTCAACATGTGTTAGGACATTGTTATTTGTATAACAGAATTTCAATTGGTATCAGAGCATGCATCCTGTTCTATTCTGGGTGAGATCTAGGGAAGATAGTTTGTGGTGCATTGGACTTAAAGGAACATAGTGTTGGTTGTAGCTGTTGCTATGGTTATGGTGTTAATTGTGAGGTGATTTTATGCTACATGTGCATCTGCTATGTGAATCTGTGGTGTTTAGGTTGTTTTGTCTTTTATGATCTTCTCTTGAGAAGGATGATGGTTTTGATATGACAGAGGGATTTATGTCTAATCATTATCTGTTGGTTGATTTTGGGGATGTTTCTTGCATGATGTCGTATAAGATCTTTCTGACATCCTGCCTGGAGGCTATGGAGGATGTGATTTATTTCGCTGCATATGTATCTGTTATGTGTTATTTAATCTATGGTCCAAGGAATATCTACTCTTGGAATAGATTGAGATTAATGATGCAAGATGGCGCCAGTGTTTATAAAAGTACAAGATCTGTTGGGAGTATGACAAAGAGAAGAGGTTGTACTACTTCTTTCACATTCTGATTAATAAGCACTCTAATCACATATAAATTATCCAAAGATACTTGAAATCTCTTTCAAGTCCACTCATAAAGGAACTTCTAATTGTCAAAGGAGCTTAGAAGAGAAAGTAATTATGATGAAGACACTCTAGAAAGACAAGAGTAATTTACTTTTTCCCTTGAAGAACCTGTTTTCAGTTTTCTGATGAAGGCAATCCTAGAGCTTAATCTATTTTGCTAGGATGTTCTTCTTCTCAAGGAACAGTTGATAGAGTTTTGTCAGGTCCTAATCTGGAGTTGAAAGGCCTTGAAGAAATGTTTGAAATAATGTCTTGACATCCTCTTATTGAGAATTTATTTTTCTCAATATGTTTTGGTTGGTGCTTCTAATAAACAGGATGGAGGTTGTTTACTTAAACTTGATATTATTATCAAGTCTATGAGAGCATGGAACTCTTGTTCTGTTGTAGTGGAAAAGACATCCAAGGGGTTGTATGTAATGGAGAGGTATCAACCTGAGTTAAGTTAATATTCTTCATGAAGATTCACTCGCGGTTGTTGTGTGTATCATTCAATTGGTTTAGTGTTGTCTGCATTTTTGGAGTGTCATCTAAACTGTTTGGGATGAGATTTCCAGTTTTAAGTCTTGAAGAATTGGAAGAAGCATAATTATTTTAAACAATCTTCCTGTGGTATGATGATCATTCAATACTCTATAGAGGAAATCTCCTTTGTTGATTCATAAGGATGACATCTAACACCTCAAGATCAGACAAGAAGTCTGGACACTATGCATATAAGAAGAAGGGTCTTGAGGTGTGTGTGCTACTGCATGTATTTATGATCTGGTCTTGAAGGGTGATCATTTGTGGATGGGTACAAGTGTGGTTCCCTTGCGTTTCCTGCAAAAGTTGTGTTTGGATTACTATGGGTGGTGTCTACAAAGCCATAGTAAATGATTAAATCCATGATGTCTGAACTGATGTTGGAACATAATTTCAGTTGGTTGCTCTTCCAGCTAAGGAATTTTGTTTATAAGTTCATGGTGTGCGATATTTTGATCATTGTTAGATTCAATGTTGATGTGTCTGATCATGGTGGAGTGCTAAGTCTAGCCATTAACCAAGTTTGGTTTGGTTTGTAAAATGAATATCAGTCAGAACTGCTTGAATTCACGTGTGCATGTCAGACAAAATTCTCTACCATATGTGAAAGGGTAGTATCATCTCTTGTTCTTGCATGAAGAAATGTTCTTATGATGAAGGTGTGCATATAACTGATTGCAAATATCCTGACGGGAGCGGGGCATTTGTCTAATGTGTTGGTGCAAATCTGCAATCCAAATAATATGTTTCAGAAAGTATGAGAGTTTATTTCACTCAATGGAATTATGATATGTTGTGAATTCTTTGCTACTACAACTATGAGATCCTTGTGAAGGGCCTATTTTCAATGTTGGTGTCCTATGTGATGTTGAAACATCATACTTGTTTGGAAAATGACTTGGAATTATGGTGTGAAGTTTGGAACTTACCATTTGATTCAGAAGTATGTTGGAGAATGTTAAGGAAGAGATTATCCTTGAGGATGTTATAATGTATGAGGGATCTATGTTGAAAATCAGACCTAGTGCTCTGACTCATACTGAGATCAAATTGTTTGTGGGGAAGTGCTTTCTTATGCTACAAAGTTTCTCTAGAAAGAATGGGTTCTTTTGAGTCTTATAAAGCAAGTGAACTTATGAAGAATGTGCTCGATGGGAATGATTTCCTGCCTAACCAGAAGTTGAGATACTTGGTTGAGGTAGTCTAGGGGTTTCAAATGTATTCTCAAGAAGGATAGTTGTAATACGGTGGGAGAACTGACTTGAGGTTTTACGTTTTATCACAAATGTTGCGGATAACAAGAGTCGCCACCAACTTTTTTTTATCCAATAAAGGAAAGGGTGAAAAGAACATGAAATACCTTTTGAGATTTTTCTTGAGTTCGGGGGGTAGGTTATTAAAATGGAAGGTGTTAGCACCCTTTTCATCCGTAGTTATCTATAGGCTCTTAATCGCTAGATCACTTTGAAAATGCCTTGTGTTTGTGTATGTTTGAAAATATTTTGAAAACGCCTAAGTATGGCAATTTTGCAATGACTCTCGTATCGTTGAGAATGTATACAAAATGTTTGTTTTGATTATACTTGTGAAAGGAAGTGTTGTTTTAGAATGATGTTTTGGAAATGCCAATGTAGGGAAATTTTGTAGTGACTCTCGTATCGTTGAGAATGTATACAAAATGTTTATTTTGAAGAGTACTTTTGAAGATAGTTGTTTTGAAATTGTGAAGTGTAAAAATTGTTTTAGTTTGTAAGAAAACGATTACGAGCGATATACCTACTAAAAAATTCTTTGCTCTTTTCCTCCTCCTTTAGGTTATGCTATCCCACCATTAGTTAATAGGAAACCTTATCATTGGATGTGAGGGATAGGCGTGGATCATCGTACAGTCATAGAAGGCAGCTTGTAAGATGCTTTAGCAATTTGTCGTAAGGGACTAAGATCATTTACCGAAGGCAACATCGAAGGGTCATCCAGGGACTGCGATCTTTTAACCGAGGATATTTGCTAAAGCATCTCACATTCGAGGGACATGACTGGTTTTATCCGAGGAAACAAGTGAGATTAACCCTAAAGGTGTATGTGTGCAAGGTGTGTTTGATTCAATTATTTCATCTTGGATTAGGGTTTTTGCTATGATTGATTTTAATTTTGCCATACAAACCCTAATTACTAGCAATAATAAGGAAAACGATAAATTACAGAATTTAAATGTCCTACGCTATTACAATGCTTTGGGAATGGGGGGTACAGATTTAAAAACAGGGATGGAAAGAAAATAAAATACTAATTATCTATTACAGACCAATTACATAAATGATAATGTGAAATAATAAAATGCATAAAAAATGTAAAGTAGAGGAAAGAAAAAGGAAGTTTGTTTTGGTGATTGATAGAAAAAGATTTGGTGATTAACCTAATTAAATTAGTTTTAATTAAAAGGAAATTAGTTAATGAAGAAAACCTAGGTCTAAGCTAACTTAAAAGAAACTAATTGTTTAGAAAAATAATTTTGATGTTTATGTCAATTTGGAAAATAATGTAACATGAATAATAAATTTTAATTCTAATATCTTAATTGACAAAGTAAAATAAAGTGTTTAAATTAATTAAATAAAACCTAAAAAACTATTTTCTTGTGATTTTATGATTTAAATATAATTTTTGTATTTAAAATAAAATTAAAACAAAAAGGAAATATAAAGAAAATAAAATAAAAGAGATTGGGCATGTGGTGTTGTGAAAGGAATTTAGAGGGTGTGAAAAAAAGAATACTAGGCCCAAAACTGATTTTTGTTTGATGCTGAAAATAAAAATAACAAAAAAGATAATGGGCCTGAAATGTAAAAGTAAAAAGGGGTGTTAGTAAGAAAAAACAAAAAGCCCATAACCAACAAAGCCCAGGTGCTGCCTGATTATATGTAGCCTGCCTTTGATGGCTCATGGTGGACGCTTGCATCTGGAATGTCATTTTTAGATATAGGGAGATCAAAGGGTGATGAAGCTGGGTGCAGCGTGCGCGCCTTGGGCCTGTGTGTGTGCAGAAGGAACACGTGAGAGGCTCAAGGAGACTTGACAAAATGCATAAAGCATGCTTTATGTAAATGGCGATGGTGCCTTTGTGTCATAAATGGAAAAAAAATCATTTGGACAATGGCTCAAACACTTGGATAATGGTTCAATAAATTGTGTAAACATTAAATTATGGAGTGATTTAGAAGTTAAGAGGCCTGAAAAGCAAGATTATGCAGCATGGCATGAGAATTTGATTATGTGTTCATCAAGGAATTGGCTTGTAATTCAAGAATGGATGCCCAACTTCATCTCTTCGAATCTTTTAGCTCAAGCATTATAAAAATGTGTTCTTGGACATTTTAGAAAGCTTGAAACATTGTATACAACTTTCATGTTGACCACTTTGGCTAAATACAATTGGAACTTTGTGAAAATTGGCCAAGAAGTTGGGACAAAAATCTGACCAAACTTGTTGAAAATTTCTCTAAGTGTTAGATAAAAATGTCATGACTTCATGGGCCTATATCTCCTAATTCAAGCATTTTTTGGACATCATCCCTCAAGGAAAAAAATGTAGAATTCATCAAGATCTACAACGTTCATGTTGAAAGTTTTCCTTGAATCATCTTGCATCTTAGTAAAAAATGGTCATGAAGTAGTGAATTTATCAAGGACAAAACACTTTAGATTTTTCTAAGTATGGGAAATTTTGACTTTTTGTTGACTTTTCTTGACTTTGTTGATTCTTGATGATCAATCTTGATGATTTTGGATGTATTTATGGTTCTTTATTTTTTGAAATTCAATGTTGACCAAAAAGTCAAGGTTTGACTTTTTGTGTGCCTATTGACTTTTCATCAGTTGATTCAAATTTTCAACTATCAATCACTTGCATTTTTGGGAATGTTTTTAATTATGTAATTAGGTCAAGATGTTGTGTTTGAGTTCTTAAGATCATGCTTCAAGTCATTAGGTCATGTACTAGGTCAAAAGTTAATGATCAGTGATCCTCAGTCAAAACCCTAATTTTGACAATTTTGCCCCTTTGATGATTTGAGTGCTTTCCTTGAGGAATTATGATCAATCCTTGATCAAATGATGAATATCAAATCAAAATGTTGATGTTGATAAAAAATCTTGAAGTTTGACTGTATGTTGACCACAATTGACTTTTTACCCAGTTGATTTTGAGTCATTTGAGCAATTGACTGAGCAAATTTGTGATGCAAGACTTGAAAATTAGTATGAGAATTATTGGAGACTTATGATGAACCATGAAAGTCACTCGGGGCATTAGAAGTCCAATTTTCCTTGAGAAAACCAAAACCCTAGTTGTGGACCCAGTGCTTAAGAGGTGAGCTTGTCTGATCAACTCTTGAGAATCTTTGAGCATTTGAGAATTTTTTGTGAGGAATGTCTTGAAGGAAAGGGAGGGAAATTTTTGGGGTACAACAATAGTCGCCTGTAATTGTCATGACTGGCATTACAGCATGAGAATGTGTTAAGCATGAGGACGTGTTAACTATGACAAGGGAAGTTGAACTTCTTCCTAGGATATGTTGTTGGAGATGTACAATCTGTTGTTAAGGGCCAAGCAATTTGTGGTTGAAGTTCTTCGTGTTAGGATGTGATGTCAGACAAGATGTTCTGACACTTTGTCACATGTGCAGTTCATGAAGGACTTGGCAGTTTGAGGTTGATTATGTTATTGGGAAATCAATGGATTAAATCAAGTCATGGTCATGCTTATTAAGAGAGATCTGAGAATCATTTTTTTAATAATTTACCTTTCTCTGTTGATTGAAGTCAAGATCAATGGAAGTTCTCCATTGATATTTAGAAGTTTTCATGCTCAAATCTCACTAAGTCTAGCTGAAAGGAGTACATGTTGAATTCAGTGGAAGGCATTTTGACTATGCTTCAAAGCGTGAATGTCGATGAGAATCTCCTAGAGGAATCTGTCTGTGGCCCTAGTCTGAAAAACCTTTGGCTGAACACTGAAAAAGGTGATGGCTTTTGAAGACAAGAGAAATAGACCATATCTAGTTAGAAGTCATGCCATTGTTCAGGACTTGGCTCTATGAAGATCAACGAGTGGTTCTTGTGGACAGTGTAATCAAGTACACGTCAAGAAGAAGCGTGACACATGTGTTTGACCATGCATGCGTATTCAGTGGAATTTTAAATTCCAAGAGAAACAGTCCAAAATGAATTAAGGCATGAAGAATGCTTTATGGACGGTGCACACTCAACTTTTGGTGCAGTTATATTCCTCAAATAACGCTCTCATTGATCAAGATCGTTGCTACAGTAGAGAGTCATTAATTCCAAAGTAACAACTGAGATATTTATGGGAGTCATCTCTTCACTTTCATCCATCTTATGTTAACTTGTCTTTATCTAAACTCTTATGGCCTTTGTCCGAGTCTAGGTGAATATAGTCTGGGTATGATTTTGTGGGAGATATCTTTGTCATTTTTTGGCTAAGGGGGGAAAAGGTATCAGTCGCCACTTGGGTGTTGTGTCTGTCCTTGCAGTTGTTTTGCAAGGATGTTTAACAGATTGTCTCAATATCATGTCCAACATCATGTTTGAGTCATGTCTCAACTTATGCTGATTTTGTGTCTTGTGATCTGAGTTATGAACATCGTTGTATCTTGTGTTCTGAGTTATCTGAGTTGGTGTTTGGTTTCTTAGGGTAGAATTTCTATTTCTTCTTAAGGGTTCTCTCATGTCTCCAGAGAGGAAGATTTATCCATTCATGACAAGAATCGGTCCTGGATTAAGGGGGAGTAACTGGGTAATCAAATATGTATTCTGGTTATCTTCTTCCTCGTGTGCATGAAGAACATAGGCTTCCAACTAAAATGACTCCAGGACTTTTGCTCTTCAAAATATGTGTTCCTGTATTTATTGTGAAAAAGGAGTTTTAGCCAAAATTTACCAAAAAGGGGAGATTGAAAGCTCTAAAGATTTGACTAATTTTATTGAAATTAGTTGTTGAACAAGATGTTAAAATTTGTGAAGAACAACATGTTGAACAAAGAAGTTCTAGCATCAGAAGAAACATGTCGAATAAAGATGTCCTATGCAGAGTCATTCGACATCGTGACTTTGTTGGGCTGGGCTGTTGGATTGGTTTAAGATTTAACAGGTGCGGAATATTCTGGAAATATTATACTATCCTATGTGGCGCTAAGGTTGAAGAAATTAAAGCTGATTGCAAGGAGGTTTATCTATTTTATTTTGTGGAGACAAATTAGGAAACAAATGATTGGAGTTCTATTTTTATGCAGAAGATTATGTAGATTTTTAGCAACTGATATGCTACTATTTCGAAGTCCATGGACAACTGAAGATTATAAAAGGAAGACTTAGACCTATGGCTTTCAAACTAATCCTAGTGCAAAAACTTTTGTAAAGAAATTATAAGGGGTTAGGGTTTTGAGAGTCGTAGACTTTCTTGTATTCTAAGTCACCCTTTGTTTCGGTTTGATACATTGTAGTAGACTTTATTTCCTATATAATTTCAGAAGCCTTTAGGTAATGAATTGTATCTTGTTCTTGGATGAAGCTTTGAAGCAAATCCAAGTGTGGTTGTTAGTCAAGAGTCTTGGCTGAACTTTATGATTGTTAGATATCACTGAGGTGATTTAGGAAGCGAGATGGTCATTTCTCATATTTAGGGAAGACCTAAGTAGAAGTTGTATTGGGTAGGGATTAGGCGAGAAGTTGTAAATGGGGGAGTTTAGCTTTGAACTAATACTGCTGATAGTGGACTTTCTTCCTAGCTTAGTAGCCCCTAGAGTAGGTGTTGTTGTACACCGAACCGGGTCATCATATCTTTGTGTTTTTATCATTCTATATTGTTCAGTTTTCTTTCTTGATTGATTGACATGTCATATAAGATATTAAAACTACTAACTTGGCGTTGTTCTGATATGAATTATATCAGTGTGCTTTATCCAGTTCAAGTGTTGTTACGCAGAGATCTTTGTCTCAACATGTGTTAGGACATTGTTATCTGTATACCAGAATTTCATCTTATTTATTGAAATTTAATTTGTTTCAAATGGATATGAAAAGTGTCTTCTTGAATGAGTACTTACGTGAAGAGGTTTATATTGAACAACTCAAGGGGTTCATTGATCCTACTTATCTAGATTATGTGTTCAAGTTAAAGAAAACTCTTTATGGATTGTGTTATACCCTCATTTTTTACCCCTTACCTTTTTCATCTAATGCATATTTTCCATTGCTTTAAAAATCTATCATTTTCACATATCTCTTGTTTTAATTTGTCTTTTTAATTTCTATTATGTTAAGAGTTTTTTTCACTTAAAATTCATTTAGTACATTTTTATTATTGCTATTATGTAATCCATTTTTAATATAGGTAATGTTCATTTTCCATTTGTATCACATGTTATTATGTTATTATTTGTTTTTTTTCTTGTAAAAATCGATAGAAAAGAAAATAGCCAGTTGGGACCACCCAAAACTTCATTCTGCAGCAAGAATTACAAAACCAAAAGTCCATTCAATCCTCAACCAATCCATTCAATTTCATCCACACCATTCATTTAAAATAACCAGAAGTGAAGCAAACACAACAAACTGAGAGAGTTAACAGAAGAAAATGATGAGAGGAAGAGAGTGAAAACTGATTGAGAAAAACAGAGCAATGGACCGAGAGAGTTGGAAAACCGATTGAGACCGAGAGAATTGCATCCAGAACCCAATCCGCCTACACCCCCCATTTTGTTTTATTTTATTATTTCAGCAAAAACTCTATTGGGCTTTAATATAATTTTCCCCCAACTTCAAGCCCAATTCCAAATTGCATGTTCATATCCAGCCCATCTTCTTTTTATTTTTTATATCCTTTGAGTTGTCTTAGTTTTATCTTTTTACTATTTGTCATTAGTAATTAATTTTGTTAATTGAGTTTATTTAATTAAGCTAATGTTGATCGGTTAATTTTATTAAAATTATTTCAATTAAATTAATTAATTTGTGTGTTAAATTATTTAATTGTTTAATTGCTATTTGATTATTTGAATTCATCTTTGCAGACTTTGTTTGTTTTTAGTTAATTAATTAAATGTTGATTTTGTTATTAAAAATTAATTAGCTTTGCTAATTAATTTTTCTTAACCTAATTAATTAATTTAATCAATTCTTAATTAATTAATTAAACATTTACTTCATATTTCATTTGTTTATTTAACTTTGATACATGGTTTTGACCATTTTGACTTAAGTTCTTGTTTCACCTGAGACTTTGACATGTTTCTCCGATATTTCTTGGTTTTTGTCTGTTTGTTTGGAGTTTCATCTGATGTAAGGATTCTTATCAAATATTTTGATGATCATCCGATGCTTTGAGCCTTATCTGATATCTCGGTGTAATACGGTGGGAGAACTGACTTGGTTTTGTGTTTTATCGCAAATGTTGCGGATAGCAAGAGTCGCCACCGACTTTTCTTTTATCCAATAAAGGAAAGAGTGAAAAGAATAGGAAAGACCTTCGAGAATTTTCTGAGTTCGGGGGGTAGGTTATGAAAAGGAAAGATGTTAGCACCATTTTCACCCGTAATTATCTACGAGCTCATAATTGACTCTTGTATCGTTAAGAGTGTATACAAAGTGTTTGCTTTTGAAAAATATTTCAGAAAAATGATTGTGAGAAAATGTTTTGTTTTCGTGTGAGCAAGCGATTAACAGTATTCTACCCTTACTCAAAAGTCTTTTGTTCTTTTCCTGCTTCTTTAGATAGTGCTATCCTACCATTAATTAGTAGGAAGTCCTATTGTTGGATGTGCAAGGGACAAACGCGGGTCATTGTACATTCATAAAGACAACTCGTAGGGGCGCTTTAGCAATTTTATCGTAAGGGACTAAATCGTTTACCGAGGCAGCATCGAAGGGTCATCGAGGAACTACGATCTTTTTAATCGAGGGTCTTTGCTAAAGCGTCCCCACGTTTGAGGGACATAAATGTGTTTTCCGAAGGAAACAAGTGAGGTCACCCTAGAGGTGCGTGTGTGAAAAATAATTCAATTCAATTATTTTATCTTGATTAGCGTTTTCTACATTTGCTTTTATATCTTACCATACAATTCTATTAAACTAGGCAGTTATAAGGACAACAGTAAAAGCGGAAATTAAAGGTGCGAAAAGTAAATCTAAGCTATTACAGAGCTTCGGGAAGGGGTTATAAACCACAAAATCGGGGGGAAAAACAGTAAACCCTAATTAACTATTACAACCCATTAGCAATTACATAAATTGGAAAAAAAACTAATGCAATAAATAATGAAGAGTACGCAAAGATAAAATAAACAAGTAAAATTGTTTTATGATTTAAAAAAAATGATTTGATGACTAATCTAAAAAACTTAATTAGTTTTAGTTAGAAAATAAATTTTAATGATAAAACCCTAAAAACTAAATTAATTAAAAAAAGGTAAGTTAATTTAATTAAAAAAAGGTTGAGTTAATTTAATTAATTTAATTAAGAAAACCCTAAGTCTAAATTGATTTTAATTAATTAAAATAAGTAAATTTAATTGTGTTAAAAAAATAAGTAATTAAAATAAAACAAGAAAAGGAAAAAAAAGAAAGAAGATTTGGGTCTGAAAGTAGCAAACTGGGGGGTGTAAGGAAAGCAAATTGCTAAGCCTAAAGCTGCAAGGCCAAGCTGTGAACGATCCAGTGTGGCTGACTCCAAGAGATCCATGGTGTGCGTGTAGATCTGGAATGTCAGATTTGGTCCTGCGGAGATCTGATGGTGATGAGGTGAGAGTGTATGGTAAACACATTGTATTGGCTCGCGTAGGATCTGTAAACAAGAAAAATATGTGAAAAAATCAAAATACCAGGGGCAGAGATCGAACCCGTGCCCTGGTACACTAACGCTCTAACATGCACGCTTCTACCGCTAGGGAGGCTTTACATCTGTTTATATAAATCAATCCATAAAAATAAATATAAAACATGATTATATTGACCAGAGAGGCGTCGGAGCTCTAGCTCCGGTCATCTTCTTTGGTAGACTGCTTCCACTAAACCTGCAAAATATAAAGCATTAGTGATCAAAAAATGTCCTATCCCCCTAAATCAAGAGCTGCGATTTCAATAAAATGCTTTTCGTGGGTTAAAGCTGGTTGGTTTAAGGGCTACAAAGCAAACAAGGACGATCAGAGCAAACATGGTATTCTTCATTTCATCGTGTATGAGACCCTTATGATGGTCCAGACCTGTTCAGATACACCTCAAGAACATGTTAGTGATATTAATACAGTTTAAAACAAAGCAAAATTAAAAAATGAATTTGCAAGAATATTAAATCGATTATGTCATGCGATGAGGTTTCACGTGTTTTGGAACATCAAAACCATCAGAACCTTACTCTGTGGGATTATTAGGAATGGATGAGAGGCTGTTTGTAGTGAGAAGGGTTTGTATCAAGAGTTTGAAATTCTAGGGTTCTTTGAAAAAGTTTGACCTTTTTACCACTTTTTGAGACAAGGGTTTTATGTGTCAGGGTTCTCCTTGATGTCTGAATTCATATGAATATATAGAGAAAATTAGGACAAGGACATGATGGGCTTGGACTCTTGTAATAAGATATGATTTTATCTTATTTATTTTATATTATTAATTAATAAATAAAAAATAATCAAAATAATCAAAATAAAACAAGGTCAAGAGGTGTAAGAATAAGGTCTGAGGTGTATGAAGAGTAAAACACACGTTTGGACTCTTAAACCACGACCCAATAGCCCAACATATAAAGCTTGCTCAATTTGAACTTCATGCATCTGCTCAAAATTTTCCAACTTGGAATGGACATAGCTCACTCAATTTTCATCTTTTGAAGGTAATTTTGGACTTTTTAGAAATATCAATATGTCCTCTATAATTTCTCTTTTGATCATTTTTGCGTTTGGAGACATTATCTGGATGTAAGTTGCCTTGACAAAAAGTGTCTTTTTGTTGACTTTTGAAATGACCTGTAATGTATTGACTCATATCTCTCAAATGAAGCACTTTTTGGACTTGAGCATAGAGATACAAAGATGTAGAGCATTAAAGTTCCTTCTAAATGGGCTTTGGTTGTTGAAAAGTTGATAAAACATGTGAAAGTTATGCCTAGTCAAAGTTCAGATGACTTCTTCTAAGGAAACCGTAATTTGGCAATTTTTGACTTTTAATGATTTGGGGACTTTCCTTGAGTAATCATGATAAAACTTTGATAAAATGATGAATATGACTTCAAAATGTTGACGTTGACCAAAAATCTTGAAGTTTGACTATATGTTGACCATAGTTGACTTTTTACCCTATATAGTTGATTTTCAGTCATCTGAGCAATTGACTGAGCAAACTTGTGATGCAAAGCTTGAAACTTGACATGAGCATTCTTGAATACATATAAGAGACCATGAAAACCACTCGAAACCTTAGAAACCCAATCTCCCTTGAGAAATACAAAACCCTAGTTGTGGACCCATTGCTTAGGAGGAGAATTTGTCTGATCAACTCTTGAGCCACCTTGAGCATTTGAGACTATGGGAGAATGTCTTGAATGAAAAATGGGAGGGAAAATTTTGGGGTACAACACTTGGGCTTATATAATTCTTTTTATGTTTGTGATTTATTTTCACCTGATTCTTGGTATACTCTTTGTTTATTCTTCGCTCGTGGATTTAATCCAAGGGAATGAGAAGGCTTCGCTTGACTTATTTTAATTGACATGCCCTACCTTGTGGTTAGATCTTTCGTTGCCTATATTTTTTTCTTTATGTTTTAGGATAGCTTCTTCATTACCTCCCCTTATTTAATTTTCAAAATCTTTTTTCTTTTTTAAAACCTTCTTATTTTTCTAACTTGAACCACTCTCACAATAAACCTTGACTTTGTTAAGTGATTTTCTTTTCAAACTTCTTTTTTCTTTAATTAAATGTCAATTCATCTAACCATATTCTAACCTTTTCAAGAGACTAAGAAACATTCAACCTCATTAAATTTTTTTTGTACCTTTGTGTTGTACCCCAAAATTTTCCTTCCCATTTTTCATTCAAGATGCTATCCTAGGGGTTCTCAAATACCTAATTTGGCTCAGAAGTTGACCGGACAGATTCTTTTCCTAGGCAGTAAGTCAGCAATTAGGGTTTTGCATTTCTCAAAGAAAATTGAGTCTTCAAGGTTTCAAATGGTCTTCACAGGTCTTCATGTCTCCTCAAGGTTGTTTAAATCAGTTTTCAAACCTCACATTGCAAATTTGCTCAATCAATGGTCCAGATAACTGAAAACGATTACATTAACCCAAAAATTGCGCTTTTTGCGAGAACAATTTCAAACGATCGTAACTTCTTCATTATTCAATATTTTTGAGCGGTTTTCCTTGCATTTGATTCTCCTTGATGCCATCTCAAATTTCTCTTCACATGTCAAGAGCTGATTACGCGTAGAAGATCACCAAAATTCGAATGCTCTAGAAGTCGCATCATGAATTTTGACCTAATTTCAAACAACAGTCGTCTAATTTCTAAGAATTGTGATTTCTTCAAATTACAAGACCCTGAGATGTTTATTTCTAGTCATGGTCATATGTGATGTCGTTCACGGGTTTATCTTCAAAGATACAGAGGAAAATTGTGTTTGAAAGATTTTAAAATTATCAAATCGTCTCAAGGCATTTGTTGATTTTGAATGTTCTTAATCACAGTTTTGTTTAAAGATTGACAGATATTCTCGAAACATGTTTGTTTGGCATTGAAATTCCATATTTTTATCGAGCATGGCACGCAAGTTCATTTTTGAATGCAAACTTGACTGGGGCAAGATGTAAAGGTTAAGGCTATCATTTAAACAACCATGATTGTGGAGTCCATTAGTCAAAAAGATTTTAGCCCTTAAACATTTATTTTGTTTAAAAATACAAAATACTTGATTTATCTGATCATTTTATGGTTTGCTTGGAATACAAGTTACAAATTCATTCGTGATGGCTTGAGGTTCAAGTTACCAAACCAAGGCGTATCATTCAAAGCATTCAATTGAGAATTTCAAAATTCAAGATTTAAACAATAAATTTCATTGTTTACAAATTTTCTCAAAAAAAAAACTTTATATTCATTACATTACAAGTAAAATATAAATTACAAGTTTTGTTTTGTATACAAAGAAAGAGATTTTTGTTCTATTTCTGCAAGTCTTCTTTGCTTCATCTTCTGGTTATCCATCTAGTCCTCGCTTGTTATCCACGCCTCATGTTATTGAAACAAAGAAAAGAAAGTTAGCAATTAAAAAAAAAGTGATGCAAAGAAAGGAAAATCCATCACTAGGGTTTGGATGTAGGAATCGGATTTTAAGATGTTTTGTTTCATCACAATCCATTTCCCCCAATTGCAAATCACAAAAAAAGAGTTTGTCTTTCTTGGTTCACAAAAAGGGGAAAAAGGAGAAATTTGCAAGCAAGTTCAAAGCAAACAACAAACAAGTCACCAAGGGCAAACTGCAAATTGCCCAAGGCAGCTAACAGCAGGCCAGCAGCAGCCAAGCTGCCTAAAGCTACAGCAGGGAAAACTAAATCTACAACAAGCCAAACAAGCTGACAAATAACAAGCATGCAAACAAAAACAAAAGGCCACAATCAAACAGCAGCTGCAAGATTAGAAGCAGGTTGCTAAAGCAAAAGCAAAAACCTGCAACAATAATAGCAGCTCCAACACAACAATGCAGCAATGCAAAGCAACAAAGTAAGCCAAACCAATAGCAAAATCAACAAT
The DNA here is from genome assembly GCA_948472305.1 of Vicia faba. NCBI lineage: Eukaryota > Viridiplantae > Streptophyta > Magnoliopsida > Fabales > Fabaceae > Vicia > Vicia faba. Next base: position 99,018,661 of record OX451735.1, on the reverse strand, counting down.
AGTCCATGAAGTAACATAGGAAAAACACAGTCAAACTTCAATGCAAAACATAGCAAGCTGTCAAAACATGGCCTCATCATTTTCCTAAACTAGCAAACCCTTTAGAATTTTTGAGTAAAGAAAAAGCAAGTTGGCTTTGTATCATAGAAATATGAAGAGGGAAAGAGAAAGATATCACCTAGGCCACTAGCAATCCAAAAATTACCAGTCCAACAACTATCATAAAACAAACAGCCCTGCTGCTTCTACTACAACTCTGCATAACTGTCCAAAACTGTGCACAAAACTGTCCAAATCCTGCCCAAGACTTGTACAAAAATGGCAAAAACCAAAAACTACAACAAAGAACATCAGAACAGTATACCACAAGTGTTCAAATGGCTGATAGTTTCCCCTTATTTTCTTTTCGATTCTATTGTCAATATAGGGGGAGAGGTCAAAAAATAAAACCATACGAAAATCATTGATACTCACATACTTCCATCAAACTCCTTCTATTTTACAACACAACATCACTGAAACACCATTACCAAAACTACCAGCCTCAGCCACACCTTTTTTCATAACAAGATACAAAATAGCCAGTAAAAGTATACAGAACCAAAGACAACACTAAGCCAATATATAGAAAAACAACACAAAAAAACCAGCAATCTCGAGCAACAACACTGGGCAAGAATATCTACAAACCCTTAGTCTTAAACCAAATAGAATCAGTAAATATACAAAGGAAAAATAAAAAAGAAGTACAAAGAAGAAGATTTGGACACCATACCTAGAAGATTAAAGCCTCAACTTTGACCTCCTCTTCTACATTTCGCAAATCGCAGCCAAGGCAAACCCTAGCCTCACAGGTAAATCTGAAGACTTCATCTTTTTCTCCGTTTCCTTTATACCTTGTTATAGTTCATAGTTCCAAGAACAAAACCCCTATGCTCACTGTTAAGATTGATGAAAATGAAGAATTTAATTTGAACTTGAAACAAGTTAGGGTTTTCTGGTTTTGGCCGCCGAATGAAGGATTTCATAGAGAAGTTGTTAGCGGTTTGAATCGACAAAGTTAAGGCAGTTTGTTTCATGGTAGAACAATCTGACGTCTGTGAGGCAGAGAGGTGAGGAAGAATACGCGTTTTGGTTTAGAGGAAGTTTGGAGCAGGAGAGAAGACTGAGAGTTTGAGAGATAATTGTTTTTTTTTAGTTTATATTTAACTTAAGTTAGGTTTAATCAATACACTTTAAAATCAATTTTTTTAATTAACTTGTTTTAGTTTAAATTTTTTAGTTTATATTTAACTTAATTTAGGTTTAATCAATACACTTTAGAATTTATTTTAATTAACTTGTTTTAGGTTAATTTTATTTAGTTGTATTTAACTTTAATTTAGATTTAGTCAATAAACTTTAGAATTAGTTTATTTTAATTAGCTTGTTTTAGGTTAATTTTATTTAGTTGTATTTAACTTTAATTTAGATTTAGTCAATAAACTTTATAATTAGTTTATTTTAATTAGCTTGTTTTAGGTTAATTTTGTTTAGAATTTTAATTTAGTTTTAGATTTACTTTAAATGACTTTTTTAGTTCAGATTTAATTTTGTTAATCTATAGTTTCAATTCAAAAAATGTTTAAAAATCAATTTATTTTCTCATAAACAAAAATACCAATTTTTTTATACTTTGTCAATTAATTTTATTTCATAGACTGTTATAATTCTAGTTAAATTGTTAAAATTCGATTTGGTTGTATTGTTTGGTATTTGAACTTGGTAATCGCATTTGACTCATCCCTATTTATTAATTTGTACCTCCATTCTCGGAGCTTTGTAATAGCGTAAAATTTCAATTTTTGCAATTTACTATTTTTCCTTATACTGTATAAAAATTAGGCGTGCATGGCAAGACATAAAATCAATCGCTAGATAACCTAATTTCAACAAAATTAAATTGAAATGAACACACTTTTTCACACGCGCACCTCTAGGGTAACCTCGCTCGTTGCCTCAGAAATACAGTCATGTCCCTCGAATATGGGACGCTTTAGCAAAGCCCCTTCGATAAAAAAAGATCGTAGTCCCTCGATGTCCCTCGATGTTGCCTTCGGTAAAACGATCTAGCCCCTTACGAAAATTGCTAAAGCATCTCACAAGTTGCCTTCTATGACTGTACAAACATCCTGCGCCTGTCCCTTCACATCCAACAATGGGCTTCTTACCAAATCAATGGTAAGATAGCAACATCTAAAGGAGGAAGAAAAGAACATTTAAGACCTTTCGAGTAGATAAATTCACTCTTAGTTGCTCGCTTGCTCACAACCAAACATTTTACACCAATACTTTCACATTAAAACCTTTTTCAAAAGACAAAAACTTTTTGTATACGTTCTTATAGAGACGAGAATTATTACAAAAACATCTTTTCAAAATCACCTTCAAAAAACATAATACACAAACGCCTCTTTGAACTATTTTTCGAAACCACCCTTTGTATGCGTTCTTATAGAGACGAGAACCATTGCAAAGACATTTTTCAAAATACTTTCCAAAACCCACACCACAAGCACATTCAAATAAAAGCAAGTGATCTAGAGAGTAACTAAGAGCCAATGGAAAACCATGGATGAAAAGGGTGCTAATACCTTCCCTTTTCATAATCTACCCCCCGAACACGAGAAGTAATCTCGAAAGATCTTTCCTGTGCTTTTTTACCTTTCCTTTTGGATAAAAAAAAAGTCGATGGTGACTCTTGCTAACCGCACAATTGCGATCAAAATGCAAAACCTCAAGTCAGTTCTCCTACCGTATCACAGAACTAGCGACTCTGCTGGGGATAAGATCTAAAAGCGGGGTTACCTTAGGGTTAAATCACTTTTTACTTGTTTCTTTGCATGATTTATATTTTGTTCTTTGTATTGGGCTTGCTTTGATCCTTCACCCGGATATGGGACACCTTTTTAGATAAATAGCAATAGATTGTAGAAACTGTACGACGTAGACCGATATGGTTGAAACAATGTCTATGTTAGTGTAACGCATTTGTGGGTACCGGTATCCCTTGTGGTGAATTGAGGAGAATACGGGGCCGCTGAGTGGCGTCATGAAGCACTAACTGACTTTAGAACCCTAATTGAACAAACTTGGCCATTAAGACGTAGTGAGATAATCGGTTTCGGTGTAGAGCTGAAAATTGGTTGATAATCGATACTACACTCATTGAGGCTAGACTTTTGGGATATCTCGGCCGCGAGAAAAGATTGTTTGTGCTGAGACAATGCCTAAGAGAAAGGTCGGTGATATTGAGATCCTTTAGAACCCGATCACTATTACTAGGACAAGTTGAGCCAACTAAACTTCAATAGGGTACTTACCTATAAAACCCATGCAAGCCTAAAACATAGGGACTTGTTTACTGTATGTGTATATATTTACTTGTACATAACATCATAAACATCACAAGCATCATACACATGCTCACTAACAATTTCAAGGATTTATAAATTTATCTTTGTTTTTGTTTTGTAGGTCATGAATTCCATTCGAAGAAACACCATCTGAATCAGCTTTGTAAAAGCACACCCTCAACTTCAAGAGTTAGCCTCAAGAGTGCCCGAGGATTATCCTTTTACCAAGAAATACGGTCGACTCATCAGTTTGGCTACATCCAGTTTCCAAGAGGAGATGATGTGTGTGTTGTTCCAATTCTTTAATCCCATACATCATTGTTTCACTTTTCCGAACTATCAGTTGGTACCTACACTGGAAGAGTTCTCTCTACTCTTAGGGGTGCACATGCTTGATCAGATACCGTTCACCGATTTAGAGGGGATTCCAAAACCTGAAGTCATTGCCGAAGCTTTGCATCTGAAGAGAGCCAACATCATAGCCAATTGGGAGACAAGAAGCGGGGTTAAAGGCTTCCTAGCCAAGTTTTTATTGGAGAAGGCTCGTTCATTCTGGGACGACATGGATTTCTAAGATTTTGAAGACGTCCTGGCTCTTCTCATTTATGGTTTGGTTCTGTTCCCCAACTTAGACCAATTCATAGATGTTAATGCCATCAAAGTCTTTCTCTCTCGCAATCCCATACCTACCTTACTGGGAGACATCATGCATTGCCTTCATACTCGCACCATGAAGAAAAGAGGTACTCTCTTATGTTGCATCCCCCTACTCGCTAAGTGGTTCACTTCACACCTACCTCAATCAGCATTGAAGAACGAGCAAAGAATGACATGGTCTCAAAGGATGATGTCCCTCACCCATTCTGACATCCATTGGTGTTCAAGATCCTTGGAAGACGTCTCTATCATTGACCACTGTGGGGAATTACCTAACGTCCCTTTGCTTGGTATTAGGGGAGGTATCACCTACAATCCCTGCTTAGCTCTTCGACAGTTTGGGTATGCCCGAAGAGACGGCCCTCATGAGATGCTCATTCAAGGTCTGGTGTTCGACTATGACAAAGATGACCAAGGTTACCACCAGAGGTTTACACGAGCTTGGGGAATGGTGAACAAGGTGGACAGTAGGACTTTGGGACACAAAAAATCTATCCCTCTCGAGCCTTACCTTAGGTGGGTACGGGCTCGTGCTCAGAGACTCGTGATGCCTTATCCTTCCATCCTCCCTGTTACCATAGAGCCTGTTGTTGAAGGAGACGTCCCATACACTGTCCTTCATCCTGACATGCCTACCTCTCTCGAAGACTTGCAAAAAGCTTGGATTCAATTGAAGGAGGAGCGAGACACCTTTGAAGACCAATTTAACGCCAGTGAGAAGAAGGTTCTGGAACTCACCAAGCTGCTTCATGAAGAGCGGAATCTGAACGCCTACATCGCTCCAAAGAGGATACGTTTAACCTTTCTGTCTTAGAAGTTTTTGTTGTATTTTGTTCCTTTCATTGTAAACCCAAAGAGGCATGATGTGCTCCAAACTTGGATTTAATATAACGTGTGTTCCTTTTTGTTTGAACAAATTTAAGTCTCTAATTTCCTTGAAATCATTTGCATATTGCATCTTCATTCATCATAACATCATATAGGTTTCTTACTACAAGTCTCCTTATCCTTCTACTGTTTATTTCAGTGAGATGGATATTAAACAGTCAGTGAAAGATCTTCAGGCACAGAACGTCCAGTTTCAACAAATGCTCTTGACTCTGACAAAAGGACAAAAGGACAAAAGGAGTTGAAGACTCTACTAGCCAAAAAAAAGAAGAAGAAAGCGAAGAAACCACCCGGTATTGTGATCATGGGAAGGAGGTTCCAAGGACAAGCCAGACGAACTTTAGACTTTGCAACATCATCGGGTGAAGGAGGTAATCAAGAAGACATGACCAAGGAAGTGAACAACAACCCAGCATCCGAAGAAGAGGAAGAACCTGACTATTCTGAGGAACAATATCCTCCTGCTGATAATAAATACAAAGAGCTAGAGGATCGTTTGCATGCTATGGAGGTCTAGAGGGTACCCTGATTGGATTTTGAAGAGTTAGGACTTGTCTCAGAGGTGGTCATCCCGCAGAAATTCAAGGTCCCCACTTTTGCTAAATATGACGGTGTCTCTTGCCCGAAGCTGCATTTAAGGTCATACGTCAGAAAGATTCAACCCTATACGGCTGATAAGGATCTGTGGGTGCATTTTTTCCAGGAGAGTTTGTCAGGGACACAGTTGGATTGGTTCTATCAATTGCAAGGGACCAATATTCGCAATTGGGAAGATTTGGCTGCCGCCTTTTACAAACAATACCAGTATAATGCTGACTTAGCTCTGACTCAGACGCAATTACAAGGCATGTCTATGGGTGCAGGTGAAGGTTTCAAGACCTATGCTCAAAAATGGAGGGATCTTGCAGACAGAGTCCAACCCCCTCTATCTGACAGAGAATTAGTGGATATGTTCCTAGGAACCTTATCAGGTCCATTCTTCAACCACCTGATCGGAAGTTCCTCAGCTGGATTTACTGAATTAATCATGACTGGTGAGCTGGTCGAAGCCAGTATAAAAAATGGAAAAATTCAAAGAGATGCATCCTCGAGCATAATGAAGAAACCCTTTGTTGGAAAGAAGGAGGTCAGTGCTGCATATGACCATAGGAATCAAAACAAAATTGAACGTCGCCCGACGATAGGGGCTGTTATGATTTCTAATCCTGTGCCAAATCAACAAAGAAATTATCAGCACAAGCCAGAAGCGCTCATGATACGATTTACCCGGATCAACATGACCATGTCTCAAGTTTTGCCACAACTTTTGAAGACCAATCTGGAAACTTTAAAAGAAGCTCCCAAGAACCGCAATACTGCTTCTCCTCACTACAACCCGAACACTTGATGTGCCTATCATTATAAAAGCCCGGGGCACGATACAAACGATTGTTGGGCCTTGAAGAATAAGGTACAAGACCTTATCGATGCGAAAGAGGTTGAGTTTGATCCCCCAGAAACGCCTAATGTAATAACGGTGCCAATGCCCAAACATGGCCAAGGTATCAACGCCATCGATGATGATCGTTTTGTATCCTTCGTGAATGACTTAACTACTCCTCTGTTGACCATTAAACAGAATCTGCTGCAAGCTGGTCTATCCCCGGGCTGCGATAAGAATTGTCACTTATGCAAGTATCTACCAAACGGCTGTTTGTTACTAAAAATAGGCGTTCAGCGCCTGATGACTAGAAAATAAATCTTATTTGAAAAGATTCCTCTTAACAGAACTTCTTATCAAGATGTCTCGATAATCACCATTTCCAACAATCCTCCTGGGGTCTCCACCAAAAGACCCGTCAGGATTACATCTGCTCCAAGGTCTGCACCTTTAATCATCACTATGACAAGACCAATATCATACTCTTCGGATAAATCTGTTCTCTGGAGCTATGGGGATGACGTTTATTACTATGGCGTCAAGCAAGATCAGTTGGCTGTCAAAGACAAAGTTGCGAGAGATATTGATCCTGACATCGGTAATATCACTGGGACCAGTAAGATAACAAGAAGTGGAAGAGTCTTCTCACTCGAGATCTCTCCAAACTTCTGTGATCATTCCCACCGACACTCCCAGTGATACTCCTACTATTATCCCTGCTACCGAGACAAGGGGCAAAAAGGTCTTGAATGAGCCTGTCCAAGAAAGAGAGAGTCCCGAGATCATCCTTGAAGCTTCTAGAAAGGAGATAGAAGAAATAATGAAGATAATCAAGAAAAGTGACTACAATATTGTAGAATAGTTCGGCCAGACTCCCTCGAAGATATCATGGTTGTCCTTACTTTTGTGTTCTGAGGCCCATGCCAAAGCCTTGGTAAAGTTTCTCAAAACCGCCCACGTGCCCCAAGAGACCTCCATCGACCAATTTGAGAATTGTGTGGCCAGTCTAACTGCTGATAACGGGTTGGGCTTTTCCGATGCTGATTTAGCTTCTAAGGGAAGGAAGAACAACGATGCCTTGCATGTTTCCATTGAATGCAAGGGTACCACACTTGCCAACGTTCTGGTGGATACCGGCTCATCATTGAATGTCTTGCCCAAAAACTCTCTCTCTCTCTCGACTGGACTGCGAGGGACTCACCTTAAAGCCTAGCAACATCATAGTAAGGGACTTTGTTGGTTCTAAGAGGACAGTGCACAGAGAAGTTAATATCCCCATAAAAGTTGGAACTCAGACTTTTGATTCAACTTTCTATGTAATGGACATCCGCCCGTCTTACTCCTGTTTATTGGGTCGACCCTGGATCCATGGTGATGGTGCCGTCACTTCTACCATGCATCAAATGCTAAAATACCCGATCAAAGGAAAAATTGTCACGGTTCACGGGGAGGAGGAGTACATGGTTAGCCACCTGAACTCTTTCAGATATGTTGAAATGGATGGTGAATTCATTGAGACTCCGTGTCAGAATTTTGAGGAGGTTCCAGAAACAGTCGCGGCAACCAAGTCTACTTCTAAAGTATCGAAGATTACCAGACCTCCACTGAAGATGGCCTCTTTGAAAGATGCTAGAGCAGTAGTTGAAGAAGGAGGGTGTACCATCTGGGGCCAGCTTCTAGATATTCCCTACAAGTCAGACAAATTTGGTTTGGGATTCACTATAGAAGCCCAAAGAGCTGTTCGAAGTTCTCGCACCGGGGGACCACCTTTGCGTATCAGCAATCAAGGAGTCAATGCAGTAGAAGACATTGATGGCATCTGTGATATGGACGATTGGATTTTTCCAAACATCAGCGGAGGGCTCAACAATTGGGAGGCCAAAGATTTCATTCCTATTACTTTTATTCAAGAGTAATTGCCTTTTAATATTTCCAGGCTTGTAATATTTAAAAAATTCAGACTTCTTAAAACCTTGTGTCTTACCCGAGGCACAACGGTCCATTTGTGAGGGTTGTCACTTCATTCTCATATGTCATCAATGAATCATGGACGTTTTTGAATACAAATTTTGTGCTCGCTGTCTTTCTTTCTTACATTTTATTTCTTTCAAAGGTAGCTATGCTCTTACACACACTAACATATTAAAATGCAGATCTACATCCACTCAGGATCCCATGGGTAACGGTTCTGCTATGGCCTATTGTGACTTTGAAAATCCGATCTACCAAGCCAACAACGGAGGTGAGGAAGATTGTGAGGTGCCAGGGGAATTGGCCAGCTTGTTGTAACAAGAAGAAAGGACCATTCAGCCTCACGAAGAGCCGATTGAAACAATTAACTTAGGTATTGAGGAGGACAAAAAGGAGGTCAAGGTGGGTGCCAATCTGGAACCCAGTGTCAAGGAACGTCTGATTCAGTTGTTACGCGATTGTGTTGAAGTCTTTTCCTGGTCGTATGAAGACATGTCGGGACTTGATATAGACATTGTGGTACATCGTCTGCCTACAAGAGAAGATTCTCCTCCAGTAAAGCAAAAGGTTCGCTACATGAGGCCTGATATGTTAGAAAAGATTAAAGCAGAAGTCATGAAGCAATTCAATGCTGGATTCTTGGCTGTCACCTCTTATCCCCAATGGGTTGCCAATGTTGTTCCCATGCCCAAGAAAGACGACAAAGTGCGAATGTGTGTGGACTATAGAGATTTGAATAGGGCAAGCCCCAAGGATAACTTCCCGCTCCCCCATATCGACATTCTAGTTGACAATACGACACAACACAAATTGTTTTCCTTCATGGACGATTTCTCAGGCTACAACCAAATCAAAATGGCCCCTGAGGATATGGAGAAAATAACCTTTTTTACATAGTGGGGCATGTTCTGCTATAAGGTCATGCCATTCAGACTGAAGAATGCTGAGGAAACCTATCAGCGTGCCATGGTAGCTCTGTTTCACGACATGATACATCACGAAATAGAGGTCTACGTGGATGATATGATAGCCAGATCTCAAACGGAAGAAGAGCATCTCGATCATTTACAGAAGCTGTTTGAGAGGCTGAAGAAATACAAGCTAAGGTTGAACCCAAATAAATGCACTTTCAGGGTACGGTCTGGTAAACTCCTAAGCTTTGTCGTCAGCAACAAAGGTATCGAGGTTGATTCTGCCAAAGTTAATGCAATACAAGAGATGCCTTCTCCTCATACTGAGAAGGAAGTCATAGGATTTTTGGGACGTTTGAATTACATTGCCAGATTCATTTCTCGCCTGACAGCTACTTGTGAACCAATCTTAAAATTATTGAGGAAAGATCAAGTAGTCAAATGGAATGACGAATGCGAAATTGCTTTTGAGAAAATCAAAGAATACTTACAAGAGCCTCCTGTGTTATTACCACCCATCTAGGGAAAACCATTGATCTTGAATCTGACTATTTTAGAAAACTCAATGGGGTGTGTGCTGGGGCAGAATGACGAGTCTGACCGAAAAGAGCATGCTATTTATTACCTGAGCAAAAAGTTTACCGACTATGAAACAAGATATTCACTTCTCGAGAAAACTTGCTGCGCTCTGGCATGGGCTGCTCACTGGCTAAGACAATATATGTTGACCCATACTACCTTGTTGATATCTAAAATGGATCCAATAAAATACATCTTTGAGAAGCCTGCTCTCTCTGGGAGAATAGCAAGATGGCAGATGATCCTAACAGAATATGACATACAATATACTACCCAGAAATAAATAAAGGGTAGTGCACTGGTTGATCACCTTTCCCATCAAGCTGTGGAAGACTACCAATCCATGAAGTTCGAATTCCCAGATGACGATATCATGACAATAGACAATTATGAAGAGATCATACCATATGACGGACCTGAACAAGGATCCCGATGGATCCTGTTTTTCGACGGGGCATCCAACGCACTTGGCAATGGAATTGGTGTTGTACTCGTATCTCCTGAAGGGTGTCATACTCCCTTTACCGTAAGACTCTGCTTCGATTGTACAAAAAACATGGCAGAATATGAAGCGTGCCTCTTTGGTCTCAGAGCTGCCATAAATTTGGGGATCAAATCTTTGGTTGTGTTCGGAGATTCCGCTTTGGTCATCAGTCAGATCAAAGGGGAATGGGAAACCAAACACCCTAACCTTATCCCTTACAAAGAACATGTGTTGACACTGCTGCCACATTTTGAGAAGATTACTTTCGAGCATTTCCCGCGAGAATAAAATCAGCTAGCAGATGCACTAGCTACAATGTCGTCTATGTTTAAACTTAATTGGGATAACGAGGCTCCTCAGATCACCATTGAGCGGATGGATGAACAAGCCTACTGTCACGAGATAGGTACTAAAGAAGTAGTGGGCCAACCTTGGTTCAATGAAGGTAAAAGGTATCTCGAGTCTCAGGAATATCCAGAAGGAGCTTCAGTTAATGACAAGAAATTCTTAAGAAGATTCTCGGCTAAGTTCTTCCTTAGTAACAATATTTTGTACAAACACAATCATGACTCTGTATTACTTCGGTGCGCAGACAAAGTCGAAGCTGAAAGGATCATGGTTGAATTACATGAAGGCACCTTTGGATCCCATTCCAGTGGGCATACGATGGCAAAAAAAATCCTACGGGTGGGCTATTATTGGTCTAGCATGGAGACAAATTGCTATCAACACTCTCGGACTTGCCATAAATGTCAGATTTATGCTGATAAGGTACACGTCCCTCCGGTTCCTCTAAATGTCTTGATGACTCCTTGGCCCTTTGCTATGTGGGGAATCGATATGATTGGGGAAATCAAGCCAACGACCTCCAATGGACACCACTTCATCTTAGTGGCTATCGACTATTTTACAAAGTTGGTTGAGGCAGCTTCCTTCGCTTCCGTTACTAAGAATGTTGTCGCCCGGTTCATCAAACATAATCTCATCTGTCGGTACGGTATCCCATAGAGAATCCTCACTGATAATGGTACGAATCTAAACAACACTATGATCACTGCCTTGTGCGAGCAATTCAAGATCCAGCATCACAATTCTTCCCCTTACCGGCCAAAGATGAATGGCGTTGTAGAAGCTGCTAACAAAAACATTAAGAAGATCATACAGAAAATGACAGTCACATACAAAGACTGGCATGAGATGCTACCAATCGCTCTCCACGGGTATCGTACCACAGCTCGCACATCAACTAGGGCAACACCCTATTCTCTGGTATATGACATGGAGGATGTCTTACCTATTGTGGTCCAGATCCCCTCTCTGAGAATCATGAAGGATGCCGGGTTGAACAAAGAAGATTGGGTCCAGACTCGACTTCACCAGTTGGACTTGATCGATGAGAAGAGACTTGCAGCTATCTGTCATGGTCAGATATACCACAAATGCGTGATCAAAGCTTTTAACAAAAAGGTCAAACGTCAGGTATATCGGGTCGGTGACTTGGTAATCAAGCGTATCATTTTGCCACAAGGTGATCCTAGGGGCAAATGGACTCCTACATATGAAGGACCATTTGTAATCAAGAGCATATTCTCTGGTGGAGCAATGATCTTGACCACTGTAGGTGTTTAGGTATTGGCTTGCATTTTTGGTAAATCCCAAGTGTATGTGTGAATGTCATGACTGATGTCATAACATTCTAGTTCAGTTTGTACTGACTCATTAGGTACCTTTGTAGAAAAATATTGTAATTCAAATACTGATGTTTATAAGTGTGTATCTGAGCATTTTTGCAAAATGATCACATTTTGCTAAATCAGTAGACAGGTTTTCTCAGATGTCATAACAGATGTTATGACATCCTGTTCTGAACTAACAGGTTTGCAGGTTGGATAAGTCTGAGTTTTTTCAGGAAATAACTCAGTCTTTCCTGAACAGAATCCTGCGTTTTCTGAGGGGTAACCTAGCTCAACCCTAACCTGGTTAATAAAGTCCTGTGACCTGGTCTTTAGGTCAAAAGGAATTAACCCTAGGTTTTTGTGGAAACCCTAACTGAAGTTGCAGCTGCTATATATTCAACAGAGCTGCTGTTTTGCAGGCAATTCCCTTTTTGGTTAGAAGATCATTTGTAAGCCTCACATAATGTAATAATGGGGGTGTTCTGTTAGGTAAACCTGTCGATCTGTGGCAAGGTTACCATGTGTGTAACTCGATACCTGTAGGTAAGAGTTTGAGTGTTCTTGGACGAAGCTGTGAAGCAAGTCTAAGTATTTTTGCATTACTTCTTATTCATCGTAATGTAGGAAACCAAGTGGGAGGGCACTACTTCTTGAGTAGGAGTTAGACTTCTGTTGTTGCGGCAATAGGAATGGAAACTGGTAGGTTTCTATCTAGGAGTTCCTAGGTATAGGTTGCACTGGGTAAATGATTAAGTGAGGGATGGGAACTTTAGAAGTTTAGTCCTGAATTAATATTGCTGATAGTGGATCTTCTTCCTGGCTTGGTATGCCCCCAGAGTAGGTGTGTTTCACCGAACTGGGTTAACAATTGATTGTGTTTTTACCTTCAACACTTTATAATTCTGTCTGTTATATATCAAGGTAAAACTGTAATGTTGTAACAGATGATGTCTCAGAACATGTTAAGACATCATGCTGATATCTGTGCAGGAGAAACAGAACTGTGAAGGTTGTTTGCTCTCTGTTGATCATGTGTACCAGATGGACAGAACTAGGTACATCGTGTGGTCTATCATCTGCACCTTCAAAGTATATCTGGTACAGCTTGGATAAAACTGTGTGAATGTTACAGATGATGTCAAAAGAGATGAATGGATATCCTGCTGGTTTGTGTGCATGATAAACAGAACTAAGGGGTTTGTTTGCTTCATGGTATGTGATAGATGATGTTGCAACCAATGTTGAGACATCAGGCTATGAATGGATAGTTTACAAACCAAAGCTATTTGTTCTAGAACTGCAGATATGGAAACCTCTATGCTTCTGTTATACTTTAGTACTGAATCACAAAAAAATGGGTATCTACCTTGCAGTGTATTTATTATGTCATATCAGATGTCTAGACATTGAGTATAACATCTGAAGACTGGCATACACCAGAATTTCAATTGGTATCAGAGCAGGCATCCTGTTCTGTTTCTGGATGAGATCCATGGGTGATACTTTCTGGTATCTGCAAGGTCAATCTTAGTACTGGAGATTGTAACCTGGAAAGGTTTGTTATTTCCCTGAATGGTCCCTTAAAGTGGGAGGATGGACTATTCATGACAGGAACTGTGTGTACCTGTCTTTGGTGATTGGCATTTGGCCTGGCTGTGTGGTAGCTGCTCCAGGTTTGATTTATTTTCAAACCTAGGATTTGTGTACGCCTAAAGTGTGTGTGCAAAGATTGAGTTGTATTATGTTCTTCCGCTGTGTAATACTTGGCAAAACTCAAGCTCTGATGTGTTTCCCCTATTGTGGATTGAAGGCTACTGTATTCAAGAATTCAACATAAACTATTGAAGATGTCACAGATACTTGAGTCCTCTCAAGTCCACTCATGAAGACGTTCTTCGTTCAGGATGGTAAGAATCACATAATCACGGATTAGTGTTATACGAAGACCTTGAAGAATTTCAAGGAGGGCCTTGTTCCAAGGTGATGGAACTGATGTTCTATGTGATGGTGGAACAAGTATGCAGCTACTAGTTGAAGAGCATATGTTTTGGGTGTCAAACAAAGGGATACTTTTGTTTGGAACCTACTCCTGACCTGGAAGAGGAGACATCTGTGTGTGCAAAGTTGACAATGGGAAAGTCAACTATGTCTGTGTACTCCCGAAGGTTACTTTAGGAGTCAGAACTCTAGAAGTAAAGCTGGTTGAGATATGACATTGATCAGGGCTGATCAGGTGTTCCCTGGAGTACTATGGTGTGAAGAAAGACAAGCCCATTGGTTAATAAAAGTCAATGATGGTGCAGCATTATTTCTCCTTCATAGAAGTAGATTGGGATCATGAATCTTGTCATTTAAACATCATAATTAGAAGTGGAAGATCTTTCAAGATGTGAGAATATGAAGACTCAGAGTTTGGTTAAGGTAGTATGTTCTGGCAATACATATCTGTTGATGATTGGTGTTGTTGTCTTCACTGAAGTACTTAAGGTCAGCTGATTGGTGTGATTGGAGTATGAACAGGTATAACTCTTGGAGTTACTTGAATTTGGTAGGGATGTCATATGTCATGTCGAGACATTTGTGTACAATGCATGGATATTTTGTGTGGAGCTTCCATGATTGGTAGTTTGAGGGGGAGATTTGGTTAACCTCCTCACATTAGTTCAGCCTGGTGTTTAGCTGGCTGTTGACCTGTGTCACATGGGTTCTGGGTGTTGTGTGACATATTTGCAATGAAGGATTCATCTCTCTCATTCCTAAGGATGAATCTGATCTGGAAGGAGTGTCAAATCTGTTAAGGTGAGTAGAGTTTGTTCAGAGAAAATTCTATTTACCTGAGTCAAGGGTGGCAACCTAGATATCTCAACTCTTTGGTCTCTCAAAGAAAGTGCTTGCAAGAAGAAGATATTAACACACGAAGAGTATGTCAAAGTATTCAAATGGTGAAAGTATCTTACAGGATAATGGGAAGGATTTAAGATCAATTGCTATTTGTGACAAGTACAAGTGTTTAATTGATTATCCTTGGAATTCAAGATAACTGATGTTCTTAAAGATGTGGGAACATTCCTTCTTCTAGACCCTGTGAAGAATCACAGGAAGAGTGATGCTTTAGAGCTATCTCTTTGGTAACAGCAAAATCATTTGATCTCTGAAAAAGTTTCCTGGAAACGTTTTCAGACTTGAAGCTACAAGAAGAAGAAGACATCATAATCTTGATGGTGGTTACTTGGATCAGTCTGGTTCTGATCTAGGTAAGGAAGTGAATTAGCTAATAAACTTGGAGAAGTCAAAAGGTGGCATTTGATTTTTTCATATGAGGATTCATGAAGGAGATAATCAAACAGTGGGATTTGGTCTATCTCAGCAGTGGATTCAGAGAATCAAGATAATCAACATGTGGCAGCTGATTATTATTGAGGTTAGTCTTAGACAGATTACTTTTGGGCAGAAGAGTAATGAGTTGAATACAAAGAGGAGGTGGCTTTTATCCATCTCTTGGAGCTTGTGGTAGAAGTTATGGGTCATCTATAGTAGATTATCTCTTGTAATGGGATGAGAATGTTGGTGTCCCTATTTGTGTGTTTGATTTTGTTCTGATCAAGCTGGTAGCGCAGTAAGGTCTGAATATTGTCTGAGGATGGTCTGAAGATGTCAGAGTAATTTCTAAAGATTTTCAGAAGATTTCCTTTGTATGATGTGACTCAGAAAGGTTGACTTAGACCAAGGTTGTTCTAACTTGTTCTGGTCTGAAGAAAGTTTGATTCAGAGTATGGATGCGTTCAACCAATATAGTTGAACAGAGGGTGCGCTCTTGAAGACATGAAGATGCGTCTTATGTTTTCCATTCATCAAGGGGTCTTATTTACTTTGAATCAGAAGTTGTCTTGAAGGTCCAACTGAGTATTGAATGTGACCTACTTGTTTCCATGAGGAGAAGTGATTGTCCCTAACAGGGGGAGTATTGGTTTGTACGGAAAGTCTTCATCAGACTCGTAGGATATAAAGTGTGGCACTTTATTAACTATTGGGATGATGTGTTCAAGACTGAAGAGGACTATGTCTGACCGAATGTCATCACATTGCCTAATGACATTGTTCCCAATTTCCTCTAAAACTACAGATAGGAGGAAAATTGGATGAAGTGTGGATTACTATTAATAAACCCATGTGTGTACAGTTGTATGACTCAGAGGGAGTAACCATCATCTTTGTGTAAATGGAATGGTTTCAAGCTGCTAATATGAAAATAGCAGAATGTATGACGACATAGGATTTGAGCATGTTTTCATCTGCTAAGAAAACAGGGCGTTTGTGTCTCATTATGAAGCATTTTAGTGAGCTGGAATGTTTAGGTGATAACTTGTCATCTAATAAAGGTATTATATAACTTAGGCAGAGTGTGATTTCTAGTAATTGGTGGAGTGGGGAGTAGTCCTTTAAATCAAGAAAGTTCAAATGCTGTTCCTTTAAATCCAGATGTCTCTAAGGATGTTGAGACATCAGACAAAGAAAAGAATGTTGACATTGCTCACAAGAAAAGGAAGAAGCCAGAATCCTCCGAGCCTGATGACAGTACTTAAAGGTTGGTTGCTATTTGGTGGTGTTGCTGGTTGGTGCTGATATCTGGTGGAGTTTGGAAGTGTGTTCAGTTCTTTTTTTTCTGCTGCTGCTCTTGTTATTTTTGGATAACTGTATAATCTTTTTGAACATGTATCTTTGGCCTATTTGTGGCTAAAGAGGGGGAGAATATTTTGGTACTTACTTAATTAGTACTTGACATTCTATTTTTCTGCTGTCACTTATTTCTGCTGCTATCTATCTCTGATTGCTTAGGGTCTTTAGCCAAAAATCTGCCAAAGGGGGAGTTTGTAGGTGTTTAGGTATTGGCTTGCATTTTTGGTAAATCCCAAGTGTATGTGTGAATGTCATGACTGATGTCATAACATTCTAGTTCAGTTTGTACTGACTCATTAGGTACCTTTGCAGAAAAATATTGTAATTCAAATACTGATGTTTATAAGTGTGTATCTGAGCATTTTTGCAAAATGATCACATTTTGCTAAATCAGTAGACAGGTTTTCTCAGATGTCATAACAGATGTTATGACATCCTGTTCTGAACTAACAGGTTTGCAGGTTGGATAAGTCTGAGTTTTTTCAGGAAATAACTCAGTCTTTCCTGAACAGAATCCTGCGTTTTCTGAGGGGTAACCTAGCTCAACCCTAACCTAGTTAATAAAGTCCTGTGACCTGGTCTTTAGGTCAAAAGGAATTAACCCTAGGTTTTTGTGGAAACCCTAACTGAAGTTGCAGCTGCTATATATTCAACAGAGCTGCTGTTTTGCAGGCAATTCCCTTTTTGGTTAGAAGATCATTTGTAAGCCTCACATAATGTAATAGTGGGGGTGTTCTGTTAGGTAAACCTGTCGATCTGTGGCAAGGTTACCATGTGTGTAACTCGATACCTGTAGGTAAGAGTTTGAGTGTTCTTGGACGAAGCTGTGAAGCAAGTCTAAGTATTTTTGCATTACTTCTTATTCATCGTAATGTAGGAAACCAAGTGGGAGGGCACTACTTCTTGAGTAGGAGTTAGACTTCTGTTGTTGCGGCAATAGGAATGGAAACTGGTAGGTTTCTATCTAGGAGTTCCTAGGTATAGGTTGCACTGGGTAAATGATTAAGTGAGGGATGAGAACTTGTGAAGTTTAGTCCTGAATTAATATTGCTGATAGTGGATCTTCTTCCTGGCTTGGTATGCCCCCAGAGTAGGTGTGTTTCACTGAACTGGGTTAACAATTGATTGTGTTTTTACCTTCAACACTTTATAATTCTGTCTGTTATATATCAAGGTAAAACTGTAATGTTGTAACAGATGATGTCTCAGAACATGTTAAGACATCATGCTGATATCTGTGCAGGAGAAACAAAACTGTGAAGGTTGTTTGCTCTCTGTTGATCATGTGTACCAGATGGACAGAACTAGGTACATCGTGTGGTATATCCTCTGCACCTTCAAAGTATATCTGGTACAGCTTGGATAAAACTGTGTGAATGTTACAGATGATGTCAAAAGAGATGAATGGATATCCTGCTGGTTTGTGTGCATGATAAACAGAACTAAGGGGTTTGTTTGCTTCATGGTATGTGATAGATGATGTTGCAACCAATGTTGAGACATCAGGCTATGAATGGATAGTTTACAAACCAAAGCTATTTGTTCGAGAACTGCAGATATGGAAACCTCTATGCTTCTGTTATACTTTAGTACTGAATCATAAAAAATTGGGTATCTACCTTGCAGTGTATTTATTATGTCATATCAGATGTCTAGACATTGAGTATAACATCTGAAGACTGGCATACACCAGAATTTCAACCACTATGGATGGCGACGACCTCCCACACCCTGTAAATACAGACATAGTTAAAGGATACTATGCATGAACAAGGACCCGCTAGGTCGAATGACCTAGGCAAAAATTAGGGCATCCCGGCGAACCAAAAGGTTCGGGCAAAAATTAGGGATAAAATACAAAAATAAATAAATTTGTACACCCGACAAGATGAAAACCTGAAAGGGAGGCTTGCGCAAAAAAGGGTATCCCAGTGGATCGAAAACCCGAAAGGTCTGTCCAGGAAAAATTTAGGGAGTTAAAGCGTATGACTATGTCTCGTTGGATCATCTTCTAGACAATCTTCAGCATCGACCAATCTTCTCAAAAGGTTCTAATCAATCCAATCAGCTTCGCCGAGGCGACAAGTAGACAAGACACTCAGAGACACGAAGACTATAGCAGAATGGGAACCCCATGGGATTACTTCACATAGCTGTCTTTTTCTTTGTATCAATTTTCATTTTTTTACGACGACATTCTCTTACTAGAATGCTCGTCTCGTTGTACAAAAAAGACTTATTCAAGTTAATATAAAGATATCCCTTTTGAAAGTGCAAAATTATTCATTTTTCTTTATTTCTGTTGTTTTGTTTACAAAAACGTCCAATGATTTATTTTTGAACATATGCATTTGAACGTGATTACTATTTACAAATAAACAGAAGATAGAAAGACAATCACTAATGGCTTTAAGAAACAAGATAATATCTTTAGGCTATTCCATAAAATCCCCGCAGGTATTTTTCCCCAGCAAGAGCGGAAACAAAGACATCCTACTACAAGACCACTAACGTACTCCCAGTATGCAGCCTAATGGTATCCGGTGCTCTCATATCCCTGACAGAGCTAAAATTCCAGTTACCACTCCAAAGGTTCCCCAGTGAAAGTCGCCTAGCTTCTCAGGATTCCCCAGCAGGATTTCACGAAGTCCACAAGCAATGCATGACGTTAACCTTCCACAACAGAGTTTATTTCTCTAAAATATGGAAACACATCCACCAACATATCAACTTCAAATATGGAGACTTACACTCCGCATTCCCAGCAATACTCAGGGATTTATTTTCCCCGACCCCAACAACACTGCGGCAGAACAATTAATATGTCCATACATTTGCATTCATACGTCATAACATTGACAACACAAGTACATATAGTGCAATCTCATTTATTTTGAGAAAACAACATCATACCATGCGTTTCATACATCATGGCATTGCTTGCAATTAAACTTCACCTTTTCAGGAAGAAGTCAATCAATAGGAAATTATCATCAACAAATTTCTGACAAACAAATATTTTCAACAAGTCAAATACAGATCAGTTTCCAAGAAAAGGCTGGTCGACCATCTACATAGCGAATATTCCCTTTAATTTACTAGTTCAGATAAATCTCTCAACGATTTACTCTGATTCTTCTCCAGATTCTTACTGGTTCAGATAATCTCTCAATAATTTGTTCTGATTCATTTCCAGATTCTTACTGGTTCAGATAAATCTCTCAACGATTTATTCTGATTCATTTCTAGATTCTTACTGGTTCAGATAAATCTCTCAACAATTTATTCTGATTCTTCTCCATATTCTTACTGGTTCAGATAAATCTCTCAACAATTTGTTCTGATTCGTTTCCAGATTCTTACTGGTTCAGATAAATCTCTCAACGATTTATTCTGATTCTTCTCCAGATTCTTACTAGTTCAGATAAATCTCTCAATGATTTGTTCTGATTTGTTTCCAGATTCTTACTGGTTCAGATAAATCTCTCAATGATTTGTTCTGATTCTTCTCCAGATTCTTACTGGTTCGGATAAATCTCTCAATGATTTGTTCTGATTTATTCTGATTTGTTTCCAGATTGTTATTGGTTCCAAAAAATCTCTCAACAATTTATTTTGATTCTTCTCCAGATTCTTACTGGTTCAGATAAATCTCTCAACGATTTATTCTGATTCGTTTCCAGATTCTCACTGGTTCATATAAATCTCTCAATGATTTGTTCTGATTCTTCTCCAGATTCTTATTGGTTCAGATAAATCTCTCAATGATTTGTTCTGATTCATTTCCAGATTCTCACTGGTTCAGATAAATCTCTCAACAATTTATTCTGATTCTTCTCCAGATTCTTACTGGTTCAGATAAATCTCTCAACGATTTATTATGATTCGTTTCCAGATTCTCACTGGTTCAGATAAATCTCTCAATGATTTATGATGATTCTTCTCCAGATTTTTGATGTTTCAGATAAATCTCTCAACAATTTGTTCTGATTCGTCTCCAGATTCTTATTGGTTCAGATAAATCTCTCAACGATTTGTTCTGATTCTTCTCCAGATTTTTGCTATTTTAGATAAATCTCTCAACGATACGTTCTGATTCGTAAATATATCAATGATTTGTTCTGATTCTTCTCCAGATTCTTACCGGTTCAGATAAATCTCTCAGCGATTTGTTTTGATTCTTCTCTGGACTTTTGCTGTTTCTGTTTAAATCTCTCAAAAAATTTATTCTGACTTTTCCCCACCGATAATTATCTCTGGTTCAGATAAATTGCACCAAAATTTATTCTGATGCTTTCCAGTCAAGATTAATCCACGTTGAAGTCGATTTCAGACTTAGTCTAATTTCTGTCAACAATCACCTTTGGATGGCATCTATAAACCCATCTCCGATAACTCTCCGTCATTTCTCTAAATGGCGTCTTTAAGCCCATTCCCGACACAATCAACCAGCACATCATCAAGTGCAAATTTCTGGGAACTCTAGTGTTCAACCATCTTCCACTTTCAAGCTACGAACGACGAACACATCAATCTCATTTTTTAAGTTTAAGAAGATTGAACAGGGGCAGCTGTTGTATCCCAAAATTTGCCTTCCCATTTTTCATTCAAGATGCTATCCTAGGGTTTCTCAAATACCTAATTTGGCTCAGAAGTTGATCGGACAGATTCTCTTCCTAGGCAGTAAGTCAACAATTAGGGTTTTGCATTTCTCAAATAAAATTGAGTCTTCAAGGTTTCAAATGGTCTTCACAGGTCTTCATGTCTCCTCAAGGTTGTTTAAATCAGTTTTCAAACCTCGCATTGCAAATTTTCTCAATCAATGGTCCAGATAACTGAAAACGACTACATCAACCCAAAGATCGCTCTTTTTGCGAGAACAAATTAAAACGATCGTAACTTCTTCATTATTCAATATTTTTGAGAGGTTTTACTTGCATTTGATTCTCCTTGATGCCATCTCTAATTTATCTTCACATGTCAAGAGCTGATTATGCGTAGAAGATCACCAAAATTCGAATGCGTTAGAAGTCACATCATGAATTTTGACTTAATTTCAAACAACAGTCGTCTGATTTCTAAGAATTGTGATTTCTTCAAATTACAAGACCCTGAGACGTTTATTTCTAGTCATGGTCATATGTGATGTTGTTCACGGGTTTATCTTCAAAGAATCGAAGGAAAATTGTGTTTGAAATATTTTAAAATTATCAAATCGTCGCAAGGCATTTGTTGATTTTGAATGTTCTTAATCACAGTTTTGTTTAAAGATTGACAGATATTCTTGAAACATGTTTGTTTGGCATTGAAATTCCATCTTTTTATCGAGCATGGCACACGAGTTTATTTTTGAATGCAAACTTGATTGGGGAAAGATGTAAAGGTTAAGGCTGTCATTTAAACAACCATGATTGTGGAGTCCATTAGTCAAAAAGATTCGAGCCCTTAAACATTTATTTTGTTTAAAAATACAAAATACTTGATTTATCTGATCATTTTGTAGTTTGCTTGGAATACAAGTTAAAAGTTCATTCGTGATGGCTTGAGGTTCAAGTTACCAAACCAAGGCGTATCATTCAAAGCATTCAATTGAGAATTTCAAAATTCAAGATTTACACAATGAATTTCATCGTTTACAAATTTTCTCAAAAAAAAACTTTATATTCATTACATTACAAGTAAAATATAAATTACAAGTTTTGTTTTGTATACAAAGAAAGAGATTATTGTTCTATTTCTGCAATTCTTCTTTGCTTCATCTTCAAGTTATCCATCTATTCCTCGCTTGCTATCCACGCCTCATGTTATTGAAACAAAGAAAAGAAAGTTAGCAATTCAAAAACAAGTGATGCAAAGAAAGGAAAATTCATCACTAGGGTTTGGATGTAGTAATCAGATTTAAAGATGTTTTGTTTCATCACAATCCATTTCCCCTAATTGCAAATAACAAAAAAAGAGTTTGTCTTTCTTGGTTCACAAAAAGGGGGAAAAGGTGAAATTTGCAAGCAAGTTCAAAGCAAACAACAAGCAAGTCACCAAGGGAAAACTGCAAACAGCAAACTGCCCAAGGTAGCTAACAGCAGGCCAGCAGCAGCCAAGCTGCCTAAAGCTACAGTAGGGAAAACCAAATCTGCAACAAGCCAAAGAAGCTGCCAAATAACAAGCATGCAAACAAAAACAAACTGTCACAATTAAACACCAGCTGCAAGATTAGCAGCAGGCTGCTAAAGCAAAAGCAAAAACCTGCAACAATAATAGCAGCTCCAACACAATAATGCAGCAATGCAAAGCAACAGAGTAAGCCAAACCAATATCAAAATCAACAATAGTCCATGAAGCAACATAGGAAAAACACAGTCAAACAGCAATGCAAAATATAGCAAGCTGTGAAAACATGGCCTCATCATTTTCCTAAACTAGCAAACCATTCAGAATTTTTAAGTAAAGAAAAAGCAAGTTGGCTTTGTATCATAGAAATATGAAGAGGGAAAGAGAAAGATATCACCTAGGCCACTAGCAATCCCAAAATTACCAAGCCAACTGCTATCATAAAACAAATAACCCTGCTTATTCTGCTACAGCTCTGCATAACTGTCCAGAACTGTGCACAAAAATGTCCAAATCCTGCCCAAGGCTTGTACAAAAATGGCAAAACCCAAAAAATGCAACAAAGAACATCATAACAGTATACCACAAGTGTTCAAATGGCTGATAGTTTCCCCCCATTTTCTTTTCGATTCTATTGTCAATATAGGGTGAAGGTAAAAAAAGAAAACCATATGAAAATCATTGATACTCACATACTTCCATCAAACTCCTTCTATTTTACAACACAACATCACTGAAACACCATTACAAAAAACTACCAGCCTCAGCCACACCTTTTTTCACAGCAAGATACAAAATAGCCAGCAAAAGTATACAAAACCAAAGACAACACTAAGCCAATATACAGAAAAACAACACAAAAAACCAGCAATCTCGAGCAACAACACTGGGCCAGAATATCTACAAACCCTTAGTCTCAAACCAAATAGAATCAGTAAATATACAAAAGCAAAATAAAAAAGAAGTATAAAGAAGAAGATTTGGACACCGTACCTAGAAGATTAAAGCCTCAGCTTTGACCTCTTCTTCTCCATTTCGCAAATCGCAACCAAGGCAAACCCTAGCCTCATAGGTAAATCTGAAGACTTCATCTTTTTCGCTGTTTCCTTTATACCATGTTATAGTTCATAGTTCCAGGAAAAAGACCCATATGCTCACTGTTAAGATTGATGAAAATGAAGAATTTAATTTGAACTTGAAACAAGTTAGGGTTTTCTGGTTTTGGCCGCCGAATGAAGGATTTCATAGAGAAGTTGATAGCGGTTTGAATCGACAAAGTTAAGGAAGTTTGTTTCATGGTAGAACGATTCAACGTCTGTGAGGTCGAGAGGTGAGGAAGAATACGCGTTTTGGTTGAGAGGAAGTTTGGAGGAGGAGAGAAGACTGAGAGTTTGAGAGATAATTGTTTTTTTAATTTATATTTAACTTAAGTTAGGTTTAATCAATACACTTTAAAATCAATTTTTTTTAATTAACTTGTTTTAGTTTAAATTTCTGTAGTTTATATTTAACTTAATTTAGGTTTAATCAATACACTTTAGAATTTATTTTAATTAGCTTGTTTTAGTTTAATTTTATTTACTTGTATTTAACTTTAATTTAGATTTAGTCAATAAACTTTATAATTAGTTTATTTTAATTAGCTTGTTTTAGGTTAATTTTATTTAGTTGTATTTAACTTTAATTTAGATTTAGTCAATAAACTTTAGAATTAGTTTATTTTAATTAGCTTGTTTTAGGTTAATTTTATTTAGAATTTTAATTTAGTTTTAGATTTACTTTAAATGACTTTTTTAGTTCAGATTTAATTTTGTTAATCTTTAGTTTCAATTCAAAAAATGTTTAAAAATCAATTTATTTTCTCATAAACAAAAATACCAAATTTTTGATACTTTGTCAATTAATTTTATTTCATAGACTGTTATAATTCTAGTTAAATTGTTAAAATTCGATTTGGTTGTATTGTTTGCTATTTGAACTTGGTAATCACGTTTGACTCATCCCTATTTATTAATTTGTACCCCCATTCTTGAAGCTTTGTAATAGCATAGAATTTCAATTTCTGCAATTTACTATTTTTCCTTATACTGTATAAAAATTAGGCGTGCATGGCAAGACATAAAATCAATCGCTAGATAACCTAATTTCAACAAAATTAACTTAAAATGAACACACTTTTTCACACGCGCACCTCTAGGGTAACCTCGCTCATTGCCTCTGAAATACAGTCATGTCCCTTGAATATGGGACACTTTAGCAAAGCCCCTTCGATAAAAAAAGATCGTAGTCCCTCGATGTTACCTTCGGTAAAACGATCTAGCCCCTTACGAAAATTGCTAAAGCGTCTCACAAGTTTCCTTCCATGACTGTACAATCGTCCCGCGCCTGTCCCTTCACATCCAACGATGGGCTTCTTACCAAATCAAAGGTAAGATAGCAACGTCTAAAGGAGGAATAAAAGAACATTTAAGACCTTTCGAGTAGATAGATTCGCTCTTAGTTGCTCGCTTGCTCACAACCAAACATTTTACACCAATACTTTCACATTAAAACCTTTTTCGAAATACAAAAACTTTTTGTATACGTTCTTATAGAGACGAGAATTATTACAAAAACATCTTTTCAAAATCACCTTCAAAAAACACAATACACAAACGCCTCTTTGAACTATTTTTCGAAACCACCCTTTGTATGCGTTCTTATAGAGACGAGAACCATTGCAAATACATTTTTCAAAATAATTTCAAAAACCCACACCACAAGCACATTCAAATAAAAGTAAGTGATCTAGCGAGTAACTAAGAGCCCATGGAAAACCATGGATAAAAGGGTGCTAATACCTTCCCTTTTCATAATCTACCCCCCGAACCCGAGAAGTAATATCGAAAGGTCTTTCCTATGCTTTTTTACCTTTCCTTTTAGATAAAAGAAAAGTCAGTGGCGACTCTTGCTAACCGCATAATTGTGATCAAAATGAAAAACCTCAAGTCAGTTCTCCCACCGTATCACACTTTGTGCACCTTTTTCCCTTTAAAACCTTTTTCAAGATTAGACATGAGTCATTCATGGTTGTGATTTAAAATTGTCAACTCTTACATTTGACCGCTTGAGGAACTTATTGATCTTATCCAAGTGTAAGCCCTCTCTCATGTGATGCATTGTCCATTTTCATCATACTTTGTGGGTGATTAGTCGAGTCTTCTCCTAAAAATGGTGACTTGTCTCTTCATTTAAAATTAACCAACACACAAAGTTTTGTTCTTTTTTCGAGGAACTACATGGTTTTAATTCTTAATTGAACTTGGTTGATACGTAGGCACATGGCTCTCGAAATCTTGCCGAATAAAAAATAATAAAAACAATTTCTTTTCCTATCTCTCCAGTCATACTTCAAACACCAATTTTTTTAGCCAAATACAGATTTTCAAAGAGGTTCCTGCAGAGTACCGTAGATGTTTAGGGTGCTAATACCTTCTCTTTGCATAACCAACCCCCCATACCTTGATCTTTATTTTATTTTGGGTTTTGTTCGATCTTTTCCCATTTTCTTTTGAAACGATAAAGTTCAGTGGTGAGTCTTGCTTATTTGTTGAGATACGTTAATTAATAGCATATTCTCAAAATTTTCCACGCTGCGACAGATCGAAGCAAGCTCCTAGGGCTTGGTATGAGAGGCTGACAAAATTTCTTGTCAACAATGGTTGTAGAAAAGGAGGAATAGAAAAGACCTTATTTTTTAAGGAGACGAATGGAAAACTCATGATTGCTTAGATATATGTAGATGACATTGTGCTTAGAGGGATGCCAGACCAGATTGTTCAGCATTTTGTCAAACAAATGCAATCAGAATTTGAGATGAGTCTTGTTGGTAAATTGATCTATTTTATTGGACTTCAAGTAAAAAAGATGGATGACTCTATCTTTATCTCTCAAAGTAAGTATAACAAGAACATAATGAAGAAGTTTGGCATGGAAAATGCAAGTCACAAGAGGAAACATGCTCCTACTCATTTGAAACTATCCAAAGATGAAAAAGTGTTGATGTAGACCAAATCTTGTACAAAAGCGTGATTGGTAGTTTGTTGTATCTTACAGCTAGCAGACCTGATATCACATTTGTTGTGGGTGTTTGTGCAAGATATCAAGTTGAGCCAAAGACAAGTCACATTAATCAAGTAAAAAGGATTTTGAAGTATATCAAGGGTACTAGTGACTGTGGTATGTTATACTCTTATGGCTTAGATTCCATGCTAGTAGGGTATTGTGATGCATATTGGGCAGTTAATGCTGATGACGCAAAAATCACTTATAGTGGATGTTTCTTTTTAGGAAACAATCTGATCTCCTGGTTTAGTAAGAAACAAAATTATTTTCCTTATATACTACTAAACTTGAGTATATTTTAGCCGAAAGTAGCTGTTCACAATTGATGTGAATGAAACAAAGGTTGAAGGAATATAATGTCAAGCAGGATGTCATGACATTATACTGTAACAATTTGAATGTTATCAACATTTCAACGAATCCTATTCAACATAGCACGACCAAGCACATTTACATTTGTCATAATTTTATCTAAGATCTTTTGAAGACAAGGTGATTACTATGGATCATGTGGCCACTGAGAAACAACTGGCTGATATTTTCATCAATGCTTTGGATGCAAATCAATTTGAAAGTGATCAGTGGTTTTTACACAGTCATTTACCATTGTTTTATGTTATCCTTTCTTTTTATCATCGTATGTTTTTTTTCAATTTACAACTTTTTATGCGTTGGTTTTGTGTTTTAATGTTTTAAAGTTCAAAAGAATAAGTTGGGACAAATCGGTGCAAAACTCAGAGTTTCGAAAGAAATGCAAATATCCGCTATAGGAGGCCTGACACAGTCACCCGTGTCACCTGACATGGGTCGTGTCAGGATGATAGCCAGGAATAGGGGAAGCCATGGGTGTGACACGGGCACCCTTGTCCGCTGACACGAGCACCCTTGTCCGCTGACACGAGCACCCTTGTCATCTGACACGGCCCGTGTCAGGGTGCATGAACCAATAATTCAAGAATTAAATTTCCAGAGGTCCAACACAGGCACCCGAGTTGCCTGATACGGCCCGTGCTGGGTTGTAATGTTGAGTTCAGTATTTTAGGTTATTTTGTTCATTAGTTTGTCTGTGAGGGTTTTTAGGTATTTTCAATCGACCTAAATGAGTTTTTGCTATTTAGAGGAGATTCCACGATGAATTGGAGGAATTTTAATGGGAGAAGATTATGAACGATAAAAATTGGTGCTTTCAAGAGATTTGGAGACGGAGATTCCTTCATGAGCGATAACAATTGAAGATAGAAGAATCCACACCTTTCGTAATGTCTAATTTTATTATTGCTTTTTCTTTTTAACACTATGAGAGGCTAAACCCCCTAATGCTAGGGGGTGTCCCTGATTTTTAAATGTAATGATTTTGAATTCTTGATCTTAATACAATAGTTTCTTTTCAACTTAATTGTTCAATGTTCTTATGATTTTCCTATCAGACTAATAGGGATTGATTCACGGTTAACAATTAGGGCTGGACAACCATTGTTAAGGTTTTTGAATGATTAGACTATAGTAGATATCACCTAGGACTAGGGATACCCTATAGGTTACCGGTAAAATCTTGATAAAATAAATGCTTGGTTTTATCATAATTCTCTAAGGACTTAGGTATTAGGATGAAGGACCAAAGGTTTTCCCACTAAGGACTTAGGGGAAAACAAACTAAAGATTCGGTAGTTAAAGGTAATGAACTTGTTGAAAAAATCAAGAATAAAAGTTATTACAGGAGAAAATCACACACCTACCCTTAGCATGCTCCTCATATCAGTGAAAAGCCAATTTATATTTCTTCTATTGGTTGAGTGACAATTATCAAAACTAAAACCCCATATTAAGTTTTTGTTTAATTGAATGAGAATTGAAATCAATAATTATACGCAGTCCTTGAGATCGATACTTTGGGATTTCCCATTATTACTATATTGGCAAACTAATACACTTTCTATTTTGACGATCAAAAAGCTTAGGGGGTGAACTGGGTATCTGCCTTTTTGAGGAACCATAGGTTCCATCTACTTTTGTGTTTCCATCAAGAGTGTGTGTTTCCATCAATGTTTGTTTCCAATGAATTTTTGCTTCCATGTGTTGTTTGTGCTTGTATGTGTTAGACCCATGGTTTTATAATTCGCATAAATTTTTCTAAAACATGGATCTGAACTGATGTTGAGCAAGATGTTACAATATCTTGATAAACTATCATGACAGGTTCTACTGTCATGTATACCATACAAATGTTAAGTCAAATGTCTTGACATCTTGGAAAATTGTACATCAGGTGTTGCTATTATTTTTCTTAACAAATATGATTTGATTTTGTGAGATCATATTGGATATATCTCATTGATTTTCACAGGTCAAGAAGATTTTATTAGAAACAATGTAGATTCATTTAGTTTCATTAAAAATTATCTTTGAAACTTTTTTGGAAACTTTGAAGATTCATTCCTATTTTTGTGTGAAATCTTGCTGCTGGATTTAATTTAGAAGATTGGAATTAACTGAAGAGTCCAAGCTGATTCTGCAAGAGTCTATAAATAAGAACTTGCTAAACCTAAAATAGCAAGTGTGATACGGTGGCAGAACCGACTATTAATACTGGTTTGCATTTTTTGTTCGCAAAATGTCGCGGTAAGCAAGAGTCGCCATTGACTTTTATTTCATCCAATCATGGAAAAGGAAAAAGAACAGAAAAAACCTTTTTTCGAGATTTCTGAGTACGGGGTATATTATAGAAAGGGAAGGTGTTAGCACCCTTTCTATCCATGGTTTTCCATGGGCTCTTAGGTACTTGCTCATCTTTTTAAAATTGCTTGTGTGTGCTCGTCTTGAAAATGTTTTACTTCGTGATAACCCTTGTATCAGTCCTCAAGCGTGTGACAAAGTTTATCTTGAAAACTTGTTTTGAAAGTTATTTGTATGAAAAGTTTTGTTAAGCAAGTACTTAAGATCCTACCTACTCGAAAAAAGATTGTTTGTTCTCGTTTCCTTTAGAGAGCGCTATCCTACTATTCAGGAGTAGGTAGCACCGTCGTTGGAGTTTGTAAGGGACATTCGAAAGGGGCAAGTACAATCACTAAAGCAACACTTAGAAAACTTTAGTAGTAACCCTAGAGTCTTAAGATCTTTTCGAGGCAACATTTCTGAGGTACCATTCGAATGGGACATTTTGATCTTTTAGACTGGAGGGCAACCACTAAAATCTCCTATGCTTAATGACTGTTTTACCGAAGGCAACCGAAGTGAGGTAAACCCTAGGGGTGAATATGTGCATGTGAATTGTTTCAGTTAATTAGTCTTTGCACATTAGGTGATCTACCGTTTTAATTTCAAGTAATCTTCCCATACAATCCTATTAGCATACATCTAGACAGTTAAATATTTGCAGGAATTTAAAGTGCGAAAAATAAACCTAGCTATTACAAGGCTTTGACAATTACATAATTATCTTGACTGAAAATAAAAAAATGCGGAAGTTTAAAACCCTAATTACTATTACAATACCGGAGCAGTTACAATTATAATAAAAAAGAAATAAAATACGCGCACTAACTTAAATGCGAGAATGGTTAAAAACCCTAAAAATCTAATTGATGAAAATATTTGGGTTATTCTTGAGAAAAGACTTAATTAGGTTATATACAACTAAAACCCTAATTCTAATTATTCATAATTATAAGAAGAAATTGAAATTAACCTAATTTAAACTAAATTAAATAATTCAAGAAAGTAAAATATTCTATAAAATATTTTTTTTTTTATGTTTTTGTGATTTGTATTTGAGAAAAGCAATTTAATTACAAATTTAAGACCTAATTTCTAATTAGTTTTATTTACAAAAAAAGAATTAAATTAACCTAGTTTCTAATTAAATTAATTAAAGAAAAAAAATTAAATTGCCCTAAGTTAATTAAACTAAATTAATTAAGAAATAAAATATTTTTATTTAAAAAAGATTTTTGTAGTTTTTGTGATTTATTGATTTTATGATTAATAAAAAAAAGTAATTAATTTTTGGTGAAAAATACTTTAACAAATTAATTAAAATAAAAGAAATAAAAAAAGAATTAAGAATGGGCCTGTTTGCATTGCTGAAGGAGGGGGTGTATTGTTGAATTTCCCTGGCCCAATAATGCTGAGCCTAGTCAACGTGCATGATCCCATGGGGCGTTTACTTGAGGGTGTATCGTGGTCCTTTACTAGAAAGCATTGGATCTGGCTGAGTGATGCATCAAGTGGTTGAATGGTGATGGAATATGGTAGACATCTGGGCCGGTGATGCACAAGATCTGCAAATGGAAAAATTGAAAATAATTTTGCTGGGACCTGGGATCGAACCTAGGTCCTTATGTTCACCAACAACACGCCTCACCATTGGGCCAACTGGCTTGTTTGTTAATAATATAAGAATAAAATATAATATACAAAAACGTGGTTAACTGAAAACAAAGCGCGCGAGATTCAAATGGCTCAATGGTTGATGGACACGCCATCGTCTTCTTCAAGAATCCGTTGTTTTAGGTTAAGACCTATACCCATGGACAAACTTCCATGGCTAGAAACCTATGCAACTAAAAAATTCACAAAACGCAATATAAATGGAATTGAAGACCAGGGTTCAACTGGTCATGATGTCCCGGTCATCCCAGTATCCAATTCTTGGCCTAATTTTTCCTGTATGTGAAAACCCCAAAAACACCACGAAAACCCTAGTAATGGCGTCTTTCAATTCCTGCGCTCAAACTCAAATTAAATGATATAAACACATTGCAAACATGATGACAAACATCAATACACGATCAATATATGTTTACAATGCATAAATCATGGAAATCGAATTTCAAAAATATTGCAAACCGTGATGTTCATACCAGGTGTTTCTGGGCGTGAAGGGACTTGCAATTGATCCAGTAAGCTTCAGAAACGTCTTAGGATGCGATTGCTGGCCTTCAATTGTTTTGAAAGGTCCTCTAGAATGAATCAAATCACACTTTTTTGCAAGAAATTTGGAATTTGTTCTCTGACTTTCACGCATGCTAACCCTTTTCTTATGCCTTGTACACGTTCAATATATATGCTGGAATGAATTAGGGTTATAAAACTGGCTTGTATCTTTGCAATTATGGAAGATTTGATTTGATTTCCATGCCATATGTAAACTTTCTATATTGAGCCAAATCATCATTTTCTTGTACCAATCATGCTTGATTCGATTTGGCCTTGATATTTCAACATATTTTCATTGCAAACCAGTCAAAAAATCAAATCAAAACATATCTTTGCTATTATTCACCAATTATTTGATTTAATTAAATTTTTAATTAATAAAAAATCAAAATAAATTGAAAAATGGAGCAAATAATGTGTGGGTGAATATTTGGGTCGTGGACCATAATATAAGTGAGCTGCAAGCATAAAAAGTTAGGCCCATTTGGCAAAAAATGTAATTTTGAGCCCATTTGACTTTTGGCAATTTTGCAAAAAAGGTCAACTTTGACAACGCATATCTCCTCCAATTTTAACCCTAGAGAGGTGTTCTTAGACTTTTTAGATAGCTTAGTATGTCCCATAATCAACCCTTTATTCTCATCTCAATTGAGTCTTCCATGTTCATGTAAGAAGCTTTTACCCAAAAGGTGTTTTTGTTGACTTTTCAAAAGCACCCATAATGTAGAAATTTATATCTTTTTCTGAGTGCATATCTTGAACTTGATGGCTGAAGATGAGTTATAGGGAATTGAATCCTCTTCAAAATGATCTTTGGATGGGAAATTTCTGATAAAGTATGTGGAAGTTATGCTTGGTCAATGTTTGGTTAACTTTTCCTGAGAAACCCTAATTTAGCAACTTTTGGGTTTTGATGAATTTGGAGCATTCCTTGAGGAATGATGATCAACCCTTGACCAAATAATGAAATTTACTTCAAAGTGTTGATGTTGACTAAAAATATTGAAGTTTGACTGTATGTGGGCCACAATTGACTTTTGACCTAATATAGTCGATTCTCAAGCATCTGAGCAGTTGACTGAGCAAACTTCTTGTGCAAGGAATGAAACTTGACATGTAGGGTCTTGAGAACATATTAATACCATGGAGAGAATATGAGGTCTTTGGAGTCCACCTATCTTGATGAAAATGGAAACCCTAATTTGAGATACACTGCCTAAGGAGAGAGTTTGTCTGGTCAACTCTTGAGCAAACTTGAGAAAATTGAGGATCTCTAGAAGTATGTGTTGAGTAAAAATGAGAGAGAAAATTTTGGGGTACAACAGCTTCCCCTTTTCAATCTTCTTAAACCTGAGGATGTAGATTGGCTCGTCTTTCTTTCGTGATCTGAAGGTGTAAGATGATTGAATACTAGAGTGCCCAGAAATTTGCACTCGCATGAAGTGACACTTGATTTGTGATATCGGGAATGGGCTTATAGATGCCATTTGTAAGTTGCTAAAGAATTTTCGGAGATGTGCTTAAAGATGCCATCAAAGATGTGACGGAGTACCGTCGGAGATGGACTTAAAGATGCCATCAAGAGGATGTTAATTTCCTGAGATATTCCTTCGATGAGAGTTCCTATTTCTGTCGTTGAGGAGAAATCTACTGAGGACTGTTGGTATCTGTCTTGGGGGAAATAGAATTTTAGGAGCTTCAGTTGTCCGTTATTCTACTGGGAGAATAATTCCTGCTTGAGGAAGCGAAAGTGAACTGCATATCTGGTCAAGGTACAAGTTGCATTGCAACTTTCTGGGGAAATGCGAAACTAATCGTGTTTGATCAGGTCTAGGTCTTACAGTGTTATGAACTGTTGTCTGGAGATAAGAGATAAGGAACCTGGATAGTAGGGCTATGAGAAGGAACCTGGATAGTAGGGTTACTTCGCTATGAAATCCTGGATAGTAGGGCTGTGAGAAGGAACCTGGATAGTAGGGTTACTTCGATATGAAATCTTGGATAGTAGGGCTGTGAGAAGGAACCTGGGTCGTAGGGTTACTTCGATATGAAAGCCTGGATAGTAGGGCTGGTGGGAAGAAACATGGGTCGTAGGGTTACTTCTATATGAAAGCCTATATAGTAGGACTATGAGAAGGAACCTGAATAGTAGGGTTACTTCGATATGAAAGCCTGGATAGTAGGGTTGTGAGAAGGAACCTGGATAGTAGGGTTACTTCGATATGAAAGCCTGAATAGTAGGGTTGTGAGAAGGAACCTGGATAGTAGGGTTACTTCGATATGAAAGCCTGGATAATAGGGCTGTGAGAAGGAACCTGGATAGTAGGGTTACTTCGATATGAAACCCTGGATAGTAGGGATGTGAGAAGAAACCTGGGTCATAGGGTTACTTCGAAATGAAAGCCTGGATAGTAGGTGTGATCGGTTGGAATGAGAACTGACTGTTTTTTAATGCTGGTTCGCGTTTGCGTTTGTTTTTGCAAAGTGTCGCGGTAAGCAAGAGTCGCTACCGTCTTTTATTTTATCCAACAAGGAAAGGACAAAAGGACAGAAAAATTCCTTTTCGAGATTTGTTTCTCGGGTTCGGGAGGTAGATTATAGAAAGGGAAGGTGTTAGCACCCTTTCTATCCGTGGTTATCCACGGGCTCTTAGGTACTTGCTCATTGTGTTTTCAAAAGTTTGCTTTTCTTTGTGATTGTGGGTTTTGAAAAGAGTTTTGTTTTTTTGAAGAAAGTGTAAGTGCGAAAAGTTTGTTTTGTTTTTAAAAGGAGCAAGTACTTAAGAACCTCTACCTACTCAAAAAGGAATTAAATTGTGCTAAAGTCCTTTAGACAATGCTATCCCACTATTGAGGAGTAGGTAGCATCGTCGTTGGAGTTTTTGGGTCAATTCGATTCATGGGACGTGTGGTCACTAAAGCAACGTTAGGACGCTTTAGTGGTAATCCTAATGTCTTAGATCATTTTTTATCGAGGCAACCATTTCGAGGCAACTTATGATCTTGGGACAACAGGACGACCTCTAAGACATCCTATACTTAATGACCACATTTGAGGCAACCAAGTGCGGTGTACCCTAAGAGTGGCATGTGCAAGTGTATTGTTTTTTTTCCAGTTATATTATCTTTGTATTTTTAGGTGTTCAACCATTTGTTTTTAGATCTTGTCATACAATCCTAGTTAGCATACATCTAAGCAGTTAATATATGTATAGGAATTTAAAGTGCAAAAATTGTAAATCCTACGCTATTACAAGGCTTCGGGGAGGGGGATTATTTACATGTCCAAAATTGGGGGAATAATAAGCAGTTACAATAAAAAGCGCGTGAATCTTAAAAATCCTAAGTATATAATCTTTTTGTTGTTTTATTTTATTTTTGGGAAAAATGCTAAATGTTTAATTAAGTCAAATTTAATTAATAAAAAAAACTGATTAAAATTAACTCTAAAACATAACTAATATTTTTTTTGCATTTTTGTGTTTATGAAAAGGATTGAATTCAAATAAATCCTAAGTCTACTGATTTTAAAATTGAAGAAAATAAGTTAAAATAATTAATTAAATTAAATCCTAATTCTAATTTATTTATTTTTTATGATTTTTTATGTTGATTAAAAAAAACAAACTAAAAGAAATAAACAAAAACAAAGTAAACAAAGTACAAATGGGCCAGGCAGCAAAACAAGAAAAAATATAAATCTGGAGGCCTGGGTCGAAAGAGGTGCAGGCTGTCTTTCGACCCAGTGAAGAAGCTGGATCGAAGATGCATGAGGGGCTGCATTCTGAGTGTTTTCGATCTGGACATGTCATCCTTCGAACTGGAAGTCCTGGGTCCAGTTCGAAGCTAAACTGCTAAGCTTCGAAACTCTGAACAGGAATCTGATGATGTAGTTCCTGCAAAATGAAACACATGTTAAAGGTCCAGGGGGATTTTACCCCCTGGTTCGAATCTCCCCCTTATTCGCACCTGCTGAATCTGGGTCTGGGTTTGTTTTATCCTGAGATTCGAAGGAGGAACTCAGATTGTGCCCAAGCAATGGCACAATTTCATCTCTGTGCTGTAGCTTATATGTAGCACATTAAATCATTCACAAACAGCAGTAATAATATGAATATGCAATCAAAAATGAATTTAAAAAATGAGTTTGAGATTAGATCCTTTTTTACCAACAGAGGTGCTTCGATCTGTAGTTCTGAGGGTTGAGGTGTTCGCTGTGTGGCAGCTTTGGCTTGTGCAGGGACTGAATATGGCTTCCTGGAAGTGCTGATGACTTTTGGCAGCGTATCTCCAAGTTCTCTATTTTTCTGTATATTTTTTGTGTGTCTGTTTTGCAACATTTGTGATTTCTTTATATAAAGGGGGTGGAGGGGACATGAAGAAAAAGGTTTAAATGACCTTGATTACGTGTTTGACAACCATGAATGAGCATTTGTAACGTTAATTATGTGTTTGAAAGCCATGAATGAGAGTTTGTAACGTTGGCTGAACACATGGGATCCTGTCCCTTTTTAAATTTTGAATGACATATGACTGGCCTTCGAATGCTCCCTTTCGAATAGGCTGATGACCTCCTTCGAATGCTCCCTTTCGAATGGGCTGATGGCCTCCTTCGAATGCTTTCCAAAGCTTCTTCGAATGGACCCTTTGAATGCTTCTTCGAATGGACCTTTTCGAATGGGCTGATGGCCTCCTTCGAATGCTTTCCAAAGCTTCTTCGAATGGACCCTTTGAATGCTTCTTCGAATGGACCTTTTTAGAATTCCAATCGAAGGACACTGTTATAATGCCAATCAAAGTACCTGTCCATAATGCCAATTGAAATGCTTGCCCAGAATGCCAATCGAAAGGCTCCGTCAGAACACAATCGAAGGGTCTTTCAGAATGCAAATCGAAGCGCTTGTCCAGGATGCCAATTGAAAGAGCTTGATAGAATGTCAATCGAAAGGTTCCTTCAGAACACCAATCGAAGGGTCCTTCAGAATTCCAAATCGAAATGTACTTAAAGCACCACTCAAAAATTTTCCTTTTCCTTAGGCAAGAGTTTGTGATCAACCATGCATAGGGAAGACTTTGGGAAACATGAGAGGGCAAATTTTGGGGTACAACAGTTGCCCCTGTTCAATCTTCTTAAACCTGAAGATGTAGATTGGCTCGTGTACCTTTCGTGATCCGGAGCTGGAAGATGATTGAACACTAGAGTGCCCAGAAATTTGCACTCGCATGGTGTTGTATCAGCATTGTGACGTCAGGAATGGGCTTACAGATGCCATTTGGAGATTGTTGGTAGGAGGATGGGCTTATAGATTCCATCTGCAGGAGTGTCGATCGCATAAGAGATTCTTTAGCGAGAACTTGCATACCTACTGTTGTAGAAGATTCCACTGGGGAAGTCCAACTTCGTTGAAATTTAGGAACCCGCCTGTACTTCAACTGAGAGAATGCTTCAGCTGAGTTTTAGGAATCTGTCCATAATTCAATTGGGGGGAAACATCTTCATCAAGATCTAGGAATTGTCTCGTGCCCACCGGGAGTATACCGTTGAGGTTATAGAACTTGTCCACACTATGACATAGGGAAACATCTTCATCAAGATCTAGGAACTTTCTCGTGCCCACTGGGAGTATACCGTTGAGGTTATAGAACTTGTCCACACTATGACGGAGAAAAACATCAAGATCTAAGAACTGACTCGTACTCAATGGAGTATACCGTTGAGGTTATAGTACTTGTCCACACTATGACGTAGGGAAACATCTTTATCAAGATCTAGGAACTGACTCGTGCTCAATGGAGTATACCGTTGAGGTTATAGAACTTGTCCACACTATGACGGAGAAAAACATCAAGATCTAGGAACTGACTCGTGATCAATGGAGTATACCGTTGAGGTTATAGTACTCGTCCACACTATGACGTAGGGAAACATCTTCATCAAGATCTAGGAACTGTCTCGTGCTCAATGGAGTATACCGTTGAGGTTATAGTACTCGTCCACACTATGACATAGGGAAACATCTTCATCAAGATCTAGGAACTGTCTCGTGCTCAATGGAGTAAACTGCTGAGGTTATAGAACTTGTCCACACTATGATGGAGGAAAACATCAAGATCTAGGAACTGACTCGTGCTCAATGGAGTATATCGTTCAGGTTATAGTACTCGTCCACACTATGACATAGGGAAACATCTTCATCAAGATCTAGGAACTGTCTCATGCTCAATGGAGTATACCGCTGAGGTTATAGAACTTGTCCACACTATGACGGAGGAGAACATCAAGATCTAGGAATTGACTCGTGCTCAATGGAGTATACCGTTGAGGTTATAGTACTCGTCCACACTATGACATAGGGAAACATCTTCATCAAGATCTAGGAACTGTCTCGTGCTCAATGGAGTATACCGTTGAGGTTATAGAACTTGTCCACACTATGACGGAGGAGACTGTCGAGATTGAGAACCTTATTTGAAATTCAACTGATGATAATTTGATTGAGATTTAAGAACTGGTCAGATCTTCGACTAAGCTGAGAACTTTAACTATATCTTTTCTGAAAGGTAAAGGTCAGTCATATGCAATGCATGATATGGATCAGGCAATGATGTTCTCAAAATAAATGAGATTGTATTCGTATGATGCGTATATGCATGTATGGGAATGTGATGTTTTAGCTGGGGAAAATAAATCCCGGAGCTGCTGGCGAATAGAGTTGAGTTCTTCGTTTCCGCTGGGGATGATGAACGAAGATGATTGTGAGAATAAACCTGCAGGAGAGGATGACTCCGTTGGGGAATAAACTAGATGAAGGGATTACTCTGTGGGGAAGAGATGTTCTGCTGATGATTTTAATGATAACTCTGCTGGGGATTCCGTTGATAAGCTCTGTTGGGGATTTCAATGATAAACTCCACTGGGAATAGATTACCGTTGATGGTGATATTGAACCTGTTGAGGATAGAAGTCCTGCTGGAAAGAACTTTGCTGGGGATAATCTTTCCGTTGCAACTTGCTGAGGATAACCTTCTGAATTTGGCTGAGGAGATGCATTTGTATTCTGCAAGGGGACAAGCTTCCATAATCTACTGGGTAAGATGACTCAACTCCGCTGGGGAAGCTTTCTTAGACTGTGCTGTGGAAATGAACCTAATGGGGGTATCTTGTATTCCGCTGGGGAACATTCTTATAATCCGCTGAGGAATATTAAGACTGTCGGGGATGCTCTTACGCTTGCTGGAGAATGTCTTTATACTCCGTTGGGGAATATTAAGACCTTCTGAGGATACCCGACCTTTTCAGGGCTGATGGTAGACTAACTCTGCTTGGGGAGAGTATCACTGATTCGTCCGTAGTTGCAAGCTTTAGCTGAGAGAGCTATCATTACTGTCTTATCCTGCGGGGAGTGAAGGCATCTTAGCCATATTCTTCAGCTGAATATATACCCTGGTACCTGGTGGACAGAGCAACTAGACCGCTCAGACAATTCTTATTGCCCCTGTTTCTGATATTACTAGTAATTCATCTTTCGTTTCACATGTAAGTATTTATGATCGGCAGTTAATGTCAAATGCATATATCAAAAATGAACATTGGACGTTCTTTGCAAAACAAAACAGATAAAGGAAAAACAGTTTGGAATTTGTTTGAAAATGAATTTGTATTGACTTTGAAGTTTGGCCTGAAAATAGGCGTTTTGTACAAGAGGCTGACGTCCTAGTAAGGGAACACCGCCGAAAAAATAGAATTTATACAATTTGTGAAAACAAAACAGCTATGTGAATAGTCCCACTGGGTTCCAGCTCTGCTATTGCCTTAATATCTTCAAGCATCTCATCACTTTGCTACTTAGTTGAAGATGAATCTAATTGACTGGTGTCGTCTGAGCCTGATAGTTGATACCGAAGTTCGAATGCTAGGTGATCCAATGAGACATAGTGTTACGCTTT
Source organism: Vicia faba (assembly GCA_948472305.1). NCBI lineage: Eukaryota > Viridiplantae > Streptophyta > Magnoliopsida > Fabales > Fabaceae > Vicia > Vicia faba. The sequence continues at coordinate 98,978,910 of OX451735.1, read as the reverse complement.
AATCCCTAACTTTTTCCTGGACCGCCCTTTCGGGTTTTCAGTCCACCGGGATACCCATTTTTGCCCAAGCCGCCTTTTCAGGTTTTCGACTTGCCGGGTGTACAGATTTTTTATTTTCATCCCTTATTTTGCCCGAACCCTTTTGGTTCGCCGGGAAGCCCTTATTTTTTCCTAGGCCAGTCAACCTAGCGGGTCTTTGATTTATGCGTAGTATCTTTTTACTATGTTTGCATTCACGGGGTGAGGAAGGTCGTCACCATCCATGGTGGTTAGAATCATCGCTCCTCCTGAGAAGATGTTCTTAACCATAAATGGCCCTTCGTAAGTAGGGGTCCATTTTCCCCTGGGATCACCTTGAGGTAAAATGATGCGCTTGATTACCAGGTCCCCAACTTGATACTCTTGTCGTCTGACTTTCTTGTTAAATGCCTTGATCATTCGTTTTTGGTACGTCTGACCATGACAAATAGCAGTAAGTCTCTTTTCGTCGATTAGATTCAATTGATCAAGCCGAGTCTGAACCCAGTCGTCTTCGCTCAAACCTGCATCCTTCATGATCCGAAGAGAGGGTATCTGAACTTCAATGGGCAAGACTGCCTCCATGCCATAAACCAAGGAATAGGGTGTTGCCCCTGTTGACGTCCGTGCTGAGGTACGGTTTCCATGGAGAGCAAATGGTAACATCTCGTGCCAGTCTTTGTATGTCACTGTCATCTTCTGCACAATCTTCTTAATATTCTTATTTACTGCTTCAACAGCCCCATTCATCTTCGACCGGTAGGGAGAAGAGTTATGATGCTGTATCCTAAATTGCTCGCAGAGCTCAGTGATCATCTTGTTGTTAAGGTTGGTACCATTGTCCGTAATGATCCTTTCTGGTACGCCGTATCGACAGATCAGGTTGTGCTGAATGAACCGTGCCACGACGTTCTTGGTTACCGTCACAAAGGAAGCTGCTTCAACCCACTTCGTAAAGTAATCAATCGCTACCAGGATGAAATGATGCCCGTTGGATGCCGTAGGTCTGATCTCGTCGATCATATCAATGCCCCACATTGCAAAAGGCCAAGGTGCTGTCAAGACATTTAGAGGAACTGGAGGTATGTGCACCTTATCAGCATAAACCTGACACTTGTGACATGTCCGAGAATGCCGTTGACAGTCAGCTTCCATTGTGGACCAGTAGTATCCTGCCCGAAGGATTTTCTTTGCCATGGTATGTCCATTGGAATGAGTTCCGAAAGTACCTTCATGCAGCTCTGCCATGATCCTTTCTGCTTCAATTTTATCCACGCAACGCAGTAAGGTTGAATCATGGTTACGTTTGTAAAAAATGCCATTGCTGATGAAGAACTTTACCGCGAACCTTCTCAGAAACTTCTTGTCATTAACAGATGCACCCTCGGGGTATTCTTGAGCTTCAAGGTACCTTTTCACTTCATGATACCAAGTTTTTTCTGTTACCTCATCAGTCTCAAGATCGCAACAATGTGCAGGTTCATCCAATTTCCAAATGATGATCCGGGGAGCCTTGTTGTCCCATTTGAATTTGAACATAGAAGACATTGTAGCTAGCGCGTCCGCCAACTGATTTTCCTCTCTTGGGAAATGTTCAAAGGTTATCTCCTCGAAGTGGGGAAGTAACGTCAATACATACTCCTTGTAAGGAATAAGATTTGGGTGTTTCGTATCCCACTCTCCTTTGATCTGACTGATCACGAGGGCGGAATCTCCGAAGACACTTAGAAACTTAATCCTTAGGTCAATTGCGGCTCGAAGACCCATAATGCATGCTTCATACTCCGTCATGTTGTTGGTGCAGTTGAAACATAGTCGGGCGGTAAGTGGAGTATGAGAGCCTTTAGGAGATATGATTACAGCGCCAATGCCATTACCTAAAGCGTTTGAAGCTCCATCAAAGTGCATAGACCATCGGGATCCTTCCTCAGGTCCTTCATCCGGTCCAGGTGTTTCACAATCAGTCACTACCATGATATTCTCGTCTGGAAATTCAAAGTTCATAGACTGGTAATCATCCACTTCCTGGTGTGCCAAATGGTCTGCCAATACACTTCCCTTGATTGCTTTTTGAGTCGTGTACTGGATTTCATACTCAGTCAAGATCATCTGCCATCTTGCTATTCTTTCGGACAAGGCAGGCTTTTCAAAGATATACTTGATTGGATCCATCTTTGAAATCAACAAAGTAGTGTGAGTCAACATATGCTGTCTCAGCCGGCGAGCAGCCCATGCCAAAGTGCATCAAGTTTTCTCGAGCAGTGAGTATCGGGTCTCACAGTCGGTAAAATTTTTGCTAAGGTAATAAATAGCATGCTCTTTTCGGCCAGACTCGTCATGCTGCCCCAACACACACCCCATTGAACTGTCAAGTACTGTCAAGTATAAAATCAAAGGTCTCCCGTCAACTGGTGGCATAAGAATAGGTGGCTCCTGGAGATACTCTTTGATTCTTTCGAAAGCGGCCTGGCATTCATCGTTCCAACGTACCACTTGATCTTTCTTCAGCAGTTTGAATATTGGCTCACAAGTAGCAGTTAGGTGCGAGATGAATCGGACAATGTAGTTTAGACGTCCTAGAAAGTCTCTGACCTCTTTCTCTGTCTTGGGAGCTGGCATCTCTTGTATGGCTTTCACCTTGGCAGGGTCCACTTGAATAACTTTGTCGCTTACGACGAAACCCAGTAGCTTACCAGATCTCACCCCGAAGGTGCACTTGTTCGGGTTCAACCTCAGTTTGTATAACTTCAACCGGTCAAACAGCTTCTGTAGATGGTCAATGTGTTCCTCCTCAGTTTGGGACCTTGCAATCATATCGTCGACGTATACTTCGATCTCATGATGGATCATGTCATGAAATAAAGCAACCATGGCACGCTGATATGTTGCCCCAACATTTTTCAACCTAAAAGGCATGACCTTGTAACAAAAGGTACCCCACTGGGTAATGAAAGTGGTCTTTTCCATGTCTTCAGGAGCCATCTTGATTTGATTATAACCGGAGAAACCATCCATAAAGGAGAAAACCTTGTGCTGAGCAATGTTGTCAACCAAAACGTCGATGTGAGGCAGAGGGAAGTCATCCTTAGGGCTTGCCCTGTTCAAATCTCTGTAATCAACACACATTCTGACCTTACCATCTTTCTTCGGCACTGGAACCACATTGGCGACCCACTGAGGGTAAGAAGTTACTGCTAGAAAACCAGCATCAAACTGTTTCATAACTTCGGCCTTGATTTTCTCAGACATCTCTGGACGCATATGGCGAACCTTCTGTTTTACTGGAGTACAGTATTCCTTGGTAGGCAGGCGATGAACCACAATGTCGGTATCCAAGCCAGGCATATCTTCGTAAGACCAGGCAAAGATTTCCACGTAGTCATGCAGCATCTGAATCAACCGCTGTTTCACACTAAGCTCCAGATTTGCACCGATCTTGACTTCCCTTTTGTCTGTCTCAGTACCCAGATTCACCGTTTCTATTAGCTCTTCATGTGGCTGAATGACCCTCTCTTCCTGGAGTAGCAGTCTTGCAAGCTCACCAGGCACTTCGCAATCATCTTCACCTTCATCTTCGACTAAGTTGATCGGATTTTCGAAGTCATAACTGGCAGTAGTAGAGTCGTTACCATTGAGATCCAGAGTGGATGGAGACCTATATATGTGAGTGTGTGTAAAATAGCTGTTTTGCAATATGTAATAAAGAAAGACAAGGAGCACAAAATTTGAAATGCGAAAACTTCCAATGCTTTCATTAATGATATATGAAAATGGCATACAAAAGCCCTCACAAATGAAGCCACGGTGCCCCGGGTAAGACACTGGGCCATAAAGTTTGAAAACATTGTCTGTTCTAAACAAAAAGCTAATTACTGAGTAATAAAAGTAATAGGGATGAAATCCTTTGCTGTCCAGTTGTTTGGTCCACCGTTGGTCGTAGGATAGATCCAGCTGTCGAATTCAGACTCCTCCACGTCATCTTCGATGGCATTTACTCCCGAGTTGCTGATGAACACAGGAGGTCTTCCAATCCTTGCACTTCGAACAACCCTTTGAGCTTCTACATTCAAATCCAAACCGAACTTGTTAGCCCTCTGAGTGAAATCAGGAAGTAGGCCCCAGTTTGCATACTCACCCTTCTCAATAACAGCTCGGGCATCCTTTAAGGAAGCCATCTTCATGGGAGAATCTTCCATCGCAGTCTCAGCTGACGCCAGTGTCTGAGGAACCTCTTCAAAGTGTTGAATTGGGGTCTCAATGAACTCCCCATCCATCTCTACGTACCAGAACGAGTTGAGGTGGCTGACCATGTACTCCTCCTCCCCTTGAACTGTCACAATCTTGCCTTTGACTGGGTACTTCAACTTCTGGTGGAGCGTTGAGGTTACGGCTCCAGCTTTGTGGATCCACGGACGACCCATCAAGCAAGAATAGGATGGCCGAATGTCCATTACATAGAATGTAGAATTGAAGACCTGAGAACCAACCTTGATTGGAATATCAACCTCACCATGCACCATCCTTTTAGACCCATCAAAGGCCCGGACAACAATGTTACTCGGCTTTAGCTCCAAACCTTCGCAATCCAGCCTGTCTAGAGCTTTCTTGGGCAAGACGTTCAACGAGGAACCAGTGTCAACCAACACATGTGCAAGAGTAGTGCCCCTGCATTCAATGGAGACATGCAGGGCATCATTATGGTTCTTCCCTTTAGCAGTCAGATCAACATCGGAGAAACCCAAACCATTATCAGCAGTTAAATTGGCCACACAATTGGTAAATTGATCAGCTGATGTCTCTTGTGGAACGTGGGCCGTCTTTAGGAAGGTAATTAGAGCCCTGGCATGGGCCTCTGAACACAACAGCAGTGATAACATAGAAATCTTGGATGGGGTTTGCCCCAGTTGCTCAACTACATTAAAGTCACTCTTCTTAATAATCTTCAGAATCTCTTCCATCTTCTGTTTGGAAGCTTCAACAGTGATTGTCTTTGGCGCCTCCGTCTGGGCAGGCATATAAGTGGTAATCCCTTTGCCCCGAGCGTTAGATGACTCGGCGACAGAGGTAGGAACAGGGACTTGATCAAGAATGGCAGCAGGTACACTTGCAGGCTTAATGACAACAGGTCTTCGGACAACTGGTGGAGCAATATCAGGTGAGAAAAGTCTACCGTTGCGGGTGACTTTAGCAGGTCCTGTAACGTTGCTGACGCCGGTATCAGCACCGAACTCTTGCTTAACTCCAAGAACATAAACATCTGCCTCATAGTGCCAAGGGACAGCTTTGTCAGATGTATAGGGGATGGGCCCCGGAACAGTGATGATTATAGGTGCGGTCTTTGGAACAGATGTAATTCTAACAGGCATCCTCGAGGGAGCCTTGGAAGAATTGTCGGAAATGGTAATGATAGAAACTTCTTCAGAATGAACGGGTGGAACAACAGCCTTCTCTAAAAGAATCTCTTTGTTATCCATCAAGTCCTGGATACCTGACTTCAGAGATGGGCAACCAGTAGGTAAAGCAGAACACATAGGGCAACCTTCACCATAGCCCGGAAATAAACCGACTAGCAACAGATTCTTCTTGATAGTCATTAGAGGGGTAACAACATCATCCACAGAAACCACAAACAAGTCTTCCTCTACAACATTCACTCCATACCTGGGCATGGGAGCAGTTACAACATTAGGCCTCTCGCGCGCCTCGAACTCAATCTCCTTTGCATCAATTAAGTCCTGCACCTTGTTCTTCAAAACCCAACAATCGTCTGTATTATGCCCTGGGCTATCAGAGTGAAAAGCGCCGTAGGCATTAGGGTTATACCTTGGTGACATTGTATTCGGATTCTTTGGAGCTTCTTTTAGGATCACCAGATTGGTCTTCAGTAATTGTGGCAGAATCTGAGACAAGGTCATGCTGAGACGAGTGAATTGCCTTTTAGGTCTCTCGTCCCTTCGTTGGTTGTGATGCTGAGGAGCACTGGCAGGTTTTGAGATAACAACCGCATTGACAGCTTGGCGGTGTTCAGGTCTACTCTGTCTTTTTGAACTGTAGACAGCACTAGACTCTTTCTTGAATGGTTTCTTCTCGGTGCTCGATGAGGCACCCTTCTGTATCTTCCCAGCTTTAATACCCGCTTCAATCCTCTCACCAGTTAAGATGAGGTCTGTAAATCCGGATGAGGAGCTTCCAATCAGATGATTAAAGAACAGACCAGACAGGGTCCCCAGGAACATATCAACCAGTTCACGATAAGCCAAAGGTGGTTGCACCCTTCCAGCCAAGTCTCTCCATTTTTGAGCATACTCTTTAAATCCTTCACCTGCCCCTATTGACATACCCTGGAGTTGGGTACGCGTAGGAGCAAGGTCGGAGTTATATTGATACTGCCTATAGAACGCAGCAGCCAAATCCTCCCAACTGCGGATACTGGCTCCGTCCAACTGATAGAACCACTCAAGCTGAGTCCCTGAAAGACTGTCTTGAAAGAAATGGATCCACAAGTTCTTATCAGCAGTGTAAGGTTGGATCTTCCTCACATATGACCAGAGGTGCATCTTTGGACAGGAAGCTCCGTCATACTTGGCAAAGGCAGGTGCCTTGAACTTATAGGGAATCACCACCCCAGATGATAAACCCAAATCTCGGAAGTCCAGACTGGGCACCTTTTATACTTCCATAGCGTTCAGACGGTCTTCCAGCTGTTTGTACTTATCCTCAGCAGGAGGATACTGTTCTTCATCATGGTATGTCTCGTTGTCGAAGACCATAGGGCTGGGAGCCCTCCTTTCTTGTGGACTGTCTTTCTCTCCAGACGGGGTGGCCAGATCAATTTCATTCTGCAGCTCGTTTCCAAGCCTGCGTCCGATGTTGAACAGGATGGTCCTCTTCTTCTTCTTCTTCTTCCTCTCTTTCAGGATCAGGGTCTTCAGGTCCTACTGACCCTTAGCTAGGCTCATGACCAACTCTTGAAATTGGGAATTTTGGGCCTGGAGGGCCTTGATAGCTTGCTCAGTGGAAGTTTCAGCAGACATGATGATTGCTGAAATAAACAGCGAAGAAGATAAGAGACCTGTAAAAGGGTACCTGTTATGCATATGATGAATGGTATGCTATTTATGTAATGCATTCAAGGGTTCAAAAATTCAAATTTGTTGCAGACAAAAAAGAACACACGTCATAATAAGAAGAATTTTGTTTAGTACATAAGTGCCCCATGGGCGAGATATTACAAAATTCTTAATGTAAAAAGACATTGCGTATCCTTTTTGGAGTGATGTAAGTGTTGAGGGTCTCTTCCTCGTGAAGTCGGCGGGTAAGCTCCAAAACCTTCTTTTCACTGGCATAGAAGCTGGCTTCAAAAGTATTTCGCTCTTCCTTGAGTTGGATCCAACTCTTTTGCATTTCTTCCCATGATGTTGGCATGTCAGGATGTAGGATGGCGTATGGAACCTCTCCTTCCATAACAGGCTCTTTGATCAAGGGGAGAATGTGAGGATATGGCATCATAAGATTCTGGGAGCGGGTTCGTACCCACTTGAGGTAAGGCTCAAGGGGAATGGAATTCTTGTGCCCCAGTGTCTTACTATCCACCCTATTAGGCATCCTCCAAGCTCTGATGAACCTTTATCGAAGCCCTTGCGCATCGTTGTCAAAGTTAAAAACTAGGTCAGGAATCAACATGTCATGAGGGCCATCCCTCCGAGCATATCCAAATTGTCTCAAGGCTAGACAGGGGTTGTAGGTAATGCCTCCCCTAATTCCGAGTAAAGGAACATTAGGAAATTCTCCACAACGATCAATGATGGTGACATTTTCTCTGGACCGAGAACACCAATGTACATCAGAATGTGTGAGGGTCATCAATCGTTGTGACCACCTTAAACCCTGCTCATTCTTCAAAACTGATTGTGGAAGGTGAGAAATAAACCACCTTGCTAGGAGAGGAGTACAACACATGAGAACACCTATTTTCCTTATTGTTCGTGTGTAAAATGAGTGGAGGATACCCCCAAGCAATGTAGGTATGTGATTCTTGGATATAAAAAGCTTGACAGCATTCACATCTATAAGTTGATCAGGATTTGGAAACAAAACCAACCCATAGATAAGGAGTGCCACAATCTCTTCAAAGGCTTGTAGATCAAGAGAATTCCAGCATTCTCGTGCCTTCTCAAACAAAAACTTTGCCAAGAATCCTTTGATACCACTTTTGGTTTCCCAATGCCCCTTGATGTCGGATGGTTGTAAGCGTAATGCTTGAGCAACATCTTCAAGTTTTGGTTCCTTTTCCGTACCGTTGTAGGGTAGTTGACTAAGAATAGGAATTCTCAGGAGTTGAGAAAATTCCTCCAAAGTAGGTACCAATTGATAATCAGGGAATGTGAAACAGTGGTGTAGGGGGTCAAAGAACTGGAAGAGAACTTTCATCATTTCTTCTTCAATGTTGGTGTTGACCAAGCTGAGGAGTCTACCATGTCTTTCACTAAAGAGAGAATTCTCGGGAATCCTGGATGTAAGCTCCTTGAGTTGAAGAGGGATCCTTACAAGGTTGACTTGAATTGTTTTCCTACAGAGAGACTCCATGTCCTGCAAAACAAGAACAAAGATGAAGATCTAAACCCTTGAAATGGTTAGCAGATGCATATGATGCTTTATGATGTATGAGAAAACACATGTACAAGCAAGTCACGCAAAAACCCTAGTTTCAGGCTTGCAGGAGGTTTCATAGGTAAGTACCCTCTTGAGTTTAGTTGGTTCAAAACCTGTCCTATAAAGAGTAACCGGGTTCTAAGGATTCTTGGCAAAGTTTCATCGTTTCGGTTTAGCCACTTAACTGGCGACCAAAATATTCCAAGAAAACAATCCTCAATGAGTGTAGTATCGAGTATCTACCAACTTCGGACTGCACCAAAGTCGGTCATCTCACTATCCCTAAAAAAGGCCAAGATGGTCAAGTAAGGTTCTAGGTTATTAATGCTTAGTGACATCACTCAGTGGCCCCATATTCTCTTTGATTGACTCAAAGGCTACCGGTACTCACAAATATGTCGCACTAATATAGCTATTGCTTCAACCGTGTCGGTATACCCCGCACAGTTTCCACAACGTATTACTATCTATGAATGTTTCCCAAATCCGGGTGGAGGATTTATAGAACTCCGATACAAGCCTACAAAATTAAAAACATACAAAGCAATACAAATGAAAACACAAGTGATCTAGTCCTAAGGTACACCTCACTTATTATCTATCCCCAGCAGAGTCACCAGTTCTGTGATCGGTGGGAATGAGAACTGACTATTTTTTAATGCTGGTTCGCGTTTGCGTTTGTTTTTGCAAAGTGTCGCGGTAAGAAAGAGTCGCCACCGTCTTTTATTTTATCCAACAAGGAAAGGACAAAAGCACAGAAAAATTCCTTTTCGAGATTTATTTCTTGGGTTCGGGAGGTAGATTATAGAAAGGGAAGGTGTTAGCACCCTTTCTATCCGTGGTTATCCACGGGTTCTTAGGTACTTGCTCATTGTGTTTTCAAAAGTTTGCTTTTCTTTGTGATTGTGGGTTTTGAAAAGAGTTTTGTTTTTTGAAGAAAGTGTAAGTGCGAAAAGTTTGTTTTGTTTTTAAAAGGAGCAAGTACTTAAGAACCTCTACCTACTCAAAAAGGAATTAAATTGTGCTAAAGTCCTTTAGACAATGCTATCCCACTATTGAGGAGTAGGTAGCATCGTCGTTGGAGTTTTCGGGTCAATTCGATTCATGGGACGTGTGGTCACTAAAGCAACGTTAGAACGCTTTAGTGGTAATCCTAATGTCTTAGATCATTTTTTATTGAGGCAACCATTTCGAGGAAACTTATGATCTTGGGACAACAGAACGACCTCTAAGACATCCTATACTTAATGACCACATTTGAGGCAACCAAGTGAGGTGTACCCTAAGAGTGGCATGTGCAAGTGTATTGTTTTTTTCCAGTTATATTATCTTTGTATTTTTAGGTGTTCTACCATTTGTTTTTAGATCTTGTCATACAATCCTAGTTAGCATACATCTAAGCAATTAATATATGTACAGGAATTTAAAGTGCAGAAATTGTAAATCCTACGCCATTACAAGGCTTCGGGGAGGGGGATTATTTACATGTCCAAAATTGGGGAAATAATAAGCAGTTACAATAAAAAGCGCGTGAATCTTAAAAATCCTAAGCATATAATCTTTTTGTTGTTTTATTTTATTTTTTGGAAAAATGCTAAATGTTCAATTAAGTCAAATTTAATTAATAAAAAAAACTGATTAAAATTAACTCTAAAACATAACTAATATTTTTTTTTGCATTTTTGTGTTTATGAAAAGGATTGAATTCAAATAAATTCTAAGTCTACTGATTTTAAAATTGAAGAAAATAATTTAAAATAATTAACTAAATTAAATCCTAATTCTAAGTTATTTATTTTTTATGATTTTTTATGTTGATTAAAAAAAACAAACTAAAAGAAATAAACAAAAACAAAGTAAACAAAGTACAAATGGGCCAAGCAGCAAAACAAGAAAAAATATAAATCTGGAGGCCTGGGTCGAAAGAGGTGCAGGCTGTCTTTCGACCCAGTGAAGAAGCTGGATCGAAGGTGCATGAGGGGCTGCATTCTGAGGGTTTTCGATCTGGACATGTCATCCTTCGAACTGGAAGTCCTGGGTCCAGTTCGAAGCTAAACTGCTGAGCTTCGAAACTCTGAACAGGAATCTGATGATGTAGTTCCTGCAAAACGAAACACATGTTAAAGGTCCAGGGGGGATTTTACCCCCTGGTTCGAATATCCCCCTTATTCGCACCTGCTGAATCTGGGTCTGGGTTTGTTTTATCCTGGGATTCGAAGGAGGAACTCAGATTGTGCCCAAGCAATGGCACAATTTCATCTCTATGTTGTAGCTTATATGTAGCACATTAAATCATTCACAAACAACAGTAATAATATGAATATGCAATCAAAAATGAATTTAAAAAATGAGTTTGAGATTAGATCCTTTTTTACCAACAGAGGTGCTTCGATCTGTAGTTCTGAGGGTTGAGGTGTTCGCTGGGTGGCAGCTTTGGCTTGTACAGGGACTGGGTATGTCTTCCTGGAAGTGCTGATGACTTTTGGCAGCGTATCTCTAAGTTCTCTATTGTTCTGTATATTTTTTGTGTGTCCGTTTTGCAACATTTGTGATTTCTTTATATAGAGGGGGTGGAGGGGACAGGAAGACAAAGGTTTAAATGACCTCGATTACGTGTTTGACAGCCATGAATGAGCATTTGTAACGTTAATTATGTGTTTGAAAGCCATGAATGAGAGTTTGTAACATTGGCTGAACACATGGGATCCTGTCCCTTTTTGAATTTTGAATGACATATGACTGGCCTTCGAATGCTCCCTTTCGAATAGGCTGATGACCTCCTTCGAATGCTCCCTTTCGAATGGGCTGATGGCCTCCTTCGAATTCTTTCCAAAGATTCTTCGAATGGACCCTTTGAATGCTTCTTCGAATGGACCTTTTCGAATGGGCTAATGGCCTCCTTCGAATGCTTTCCAATGCTTCTTCGAATGGACCCTTTAAATGCTTCTTCGAATGGAACTTTTTAGAATTCCAATCGAAGGACACTGTTATAATGCCAATCGAAGTACCTGTCCATAATGCCAATTGAAATGCTTGCCCAGAATGCCAATCGAAAGGCTCCTTCAGAACACTAATCGAAGGGTCTTTCAAAATGCAAATCGAAGTGCTTGTCCAGGATGCCAATCGAAAGAGCTTGACAGAATGCCAATCAAAAGGTTCCTTCAGAACACCAATCGAAGGGTTCTTCAGAATGCCAAATCGAAATGTACTTAAAGCACCACTAAGAAATTTTCCTTTTCCTTAGGCAAGAGTTTGTGATCAACCATGCAGGGGGAAGACTTTAGGAAACATGAGAGGGCAAATTTTGGGGTACAACAGTATGGCTTGTGGGAAGGAACCTGGGTCGTAGGGTTTCTTCAAAGCGATAGTGTAGATTAGTTGACCCGTTTGGTTTTGGGAACTGAGTTTCCATTAGTCGCCTGCAGATGTGGTTTGTATAACTGCTGAATTTGTTGAAGCTAATCCTCTTTTCCTGGAAAGATATCAGGGTTAGTTTTATGCGATGCATGAAATGCAGGGTGAGATGATGTTCTCAAAATAAATGAGATTATGCTATATATGATATGTATGTGTATGTCATGATGTATGTTCATGAAATGCTATCGGGGTATGCTCGCGTTTGGGAAAATAAGTCCTTGGCAGTTGCTGGAGATTTGTAAATATTCTGTCGGGAGGAGATGCTGCTTGAGGATAAACTTTGCGGGGAATGAACCTAGAAAGTGTATTCTTGTAGCTGAAGTGATGAACTCTGTCAGGGATTGAGCCTCTGTATCTGGAGAAATAAACTCTGCTCGGGGGATGAAATTTACTGACTCGCCCGCGATTATGAACCTCAGCTGGGGTGGTTGTCCTGTTTCAGGAAAGCTGACATCAATGCCTTTGGATACTTTTACTCTGTGGGGAGTGTATGTACCAATAATCATGTTCCAAAGCTGACTCTATCCCGATACCTGCTAGGCAGAGTAACCGTAGGGTTTGGCACTTCTTGTTTTTTCCCTTGTTTCTGGAATTACGAGCAATTGTCTTTTGTTTCTCATGTAAATATTTATGAGCAGCAATCATTTCAAATGCATATATAAAAAATAAGGCATTGGACGTTCTTTCAAAACAAAACATAAAAAGAAAAAACAGATTGAAGTTTCTTGTGAAAATGATTTGTATTGATTTTTGAAGTTGGCCTGTAATAGGCGTTTTTGTACAAAGAGGCTGACGCTCTAGTAAGAGAACACCGGCGAAAAATAGAAACTATACAATTTGTGTAAAAGAAAGAAAAACAGCTATGTAAAACAAGCCCATTGGGTTCCAACTCTGCTATTGCCTTTATATCTTCAAGCGTCTCATGACTTTGCTTCTTGGCCGAAGGTTGATCAGATTGGTTGGCGTCGTTCGAGCTTGATAGTCGACGCCGAAGTCTGTTCACAAGATGATCCAATGAGACATAATGGTACGCTTTATATCCCTAACTTTTTCCTGGACTGCCCTTCAGAGTTTTCAGTCCACCGGGATACCCCTTTTTGCCCAAGCCGTCCTTTCGGGTTTTCGACTTGTCGGGTGTACAGATTTTTTTTTCATTTTCATCCCTTACTGTTGCCCGAACCCTTTTGGTTCGCCGGGAAGCCCTTATTTTTTCCTAGGCCAGTCAACCTAGCGGGTCTTTTAGTTAGGTGTGGTATCTTTTCATTATGTCTGCATTGACAGGATGAGGAAGGTTGTCACCATCCATAGTGTTTAGATCATAGCTCCTCCCGAGAAAATGTTCTTAACCACAAATGGCCCTTCGTACGTGGGGGTCCATTTGCCCCTGAGGTCACTTTGCGGCAGTATGATGTGTTTGATCACTAGATCCCCGACTTAATATTCTTGACGTTTGACTTTCTTGTTAAAAGCCTTGATCATTCGCTTTTGATACGTCTGACCATGACAGATATCATTAAGTCTTTTCTCATCGATTAGATTTAACTGATCAAGTCGGGTTCAGATCCAGTCGTCTTTGTTCAAACTCGCATCCTTCATGATCCTGAGAGAAGGTATCTGGACTTCAATGGGTAGGACTTCCTCCAGGCCATATACCAGAGAATAGGGGGTTTCCCCTGTCGACATCCGTGCTGAGATACGGTACCCATGAAGAGCAAATGGTAACATCTCATGCCAGTCTTTATATGTCACTGTAATCTTTTGTATAATCTTCTTGATATTTTTGTTAGCTGCTTCAACAGCACCATTCATCTTCGGCCGGTAGGGAGAAGAATTATGATGCTGTATCTTGAACTTTTTACAGAGCTCGGTGATCATTGTGTTGTTGAGATTCGTACCATTGTTAGTAATAATTCTCTCTGGCACACCATATCGACATATTAGATTATGTCGGATAAACCGTGCCATGACATTCTTGGTTACTGTAGCAAAAGAGGCTGCCTCAACCCATTTTATGAAATAATTAATGGCTACTAGGATGAAGCGATGCCCGTTAGAAGCGGTGGGCCTGATTTCTCCGATCATATCGATGCCCCACATTGCAAAGGGCCACAGAGCTGTCAAGACGTTTAAGGGGACCGGAGGCACATGCACCTTATCAACGTAGATTTGGCACTTATGACAAGTTCGAGATTGCTGATAACAATTGGCTTCCATAGTGCGCCAGTAATATCCTGGCCGTAGGATATTCTTAGCCATGGTGTGTCCAATGGAATAGGTTCCGAAGGTCCCTTCATGTAGATCTGTCATGATCCTCTCTGCTTCACTTTTGTATACACACTGTAGTAGTGTGGAGTCATGGTTGCGTTTATAAAGGATTCCATTACTGAGGAAGAACTTTTAAGCGAACCTTCTCAGAAACTTCTTATCATTGACAGATGTCCCTTCGGGATACTCTTGAGCCTTGAGATACCTTTTGACTTCGTGAAACCAGGGTTTGTCTGCCACTTCTTCAGTATCGATCTCACAACAGTGTGCTGGCTCATCCAACCTCTCAATGGTGATTTGGGGAGCTTTATTGTCCCACCTAACCTTGAACATAGAGGACATAGTAGCTAGCGCATTCACTAATGGTTCTCCTCTCATGGGAAATGTTCAAAGGTTACCTCCTCAAAGTGTGGGAGCAATGTCAGTACATATTATTTGTAAGGAATAAGGTTCGGGTGCTTCGTATCCCATTCGCCTTTGATCTGACTTATCACCAGAGCGGAATCCGAGAATACACTCAAGAACTTGATCCTTAGGTCAATAGCAGCCCTAAGACCCATAATGCACGCTTCATACTCCACCATGTTGTTGGTGCAGTTGAAACATAATTGGGCAGTGAACGGAGTATGACAGCCTTCGGGAGATATGATTACAGCGCTGTGATACGGTGGGAGAATTGACTTGATTGTTTTTGCATTTTATCTCAAATGTTGCGGTTAGCAAGAGTCGCCACCGACTTTTCTTTTATCCAAAAAGGAAAGGTGAAAAAGTACAGGAAAGACCTTTGAGATTGTTTCTTGAGTTCGGGGGGTAGATTATGAAAAGGGAAGGTATTAGCACCCTTTTCATCCATGGTTTTCCATGGGCTCTTAGTTACTTCCTAAATCACTTGCTTTTGTTTGAAATTGTGCTTTGTGTGTGGTTTTTGAAATTATTTTTGAAAATGGAACTTCGTAATGGTTCCTGTCTCTATAAGAACGCATACAAAGTGTTTGTTTCGAAAATAGTTCAAAGAGGTGTTTGTGAGATGTGTTTTTGAAAGTGATTTTGAAGAGGTGTCTTTGTGATGATTCTCGTCTCTATAAGAACGCATACAAAGTGTTGTCTTTTGAAAATGTTTCAAATGAGAGTGTTGGTGTAATAATGTTTTTGTTGTGAGCAAGCGATCAACTAGGAGCTAATCTACCTACTCAAAACGTCTTAGGTGTTCTTTTCCTCCTCCTTTAGACATTTCTATCTTACCATTGTTTTGGTAAGAAGCCCCATCGTTGGATGTGAAGGGACGGGTGCGGGTCATCGTATGAATATGATTAGCAATGTTGCAAAGTATCTTAGCATTTTGAGGGACTAAGATCATTTTTGTAAGGCAACTTTGAATAGCGTCATCGAGGGACTATGATCTTGTTTTTTTTGTTTGTTTCGCTAAGATACCTTACATGCATAATATGGCCATTTTGTTCAAGGAAACCAAGTGGAGTAACCCTAAGGTTGTTTGTGTGCAAGTGTGTCATTTTCATGCTTGATTTTGTCTTGAATTAGGGTTTTCTATTTGATTGGTTTTATCTTGCCATACAAACCCTAATTACTAACATGTTATATATAAAGCGATAAATTGCGAAAAGTGAATATCCTACGCTATTACAATCATTTGGGGATGGGGTATACAATTTACAAATGGGGATTGCAAGAAATTAAAGTCCTAATTATCTATTACAACCATATTGAATAACCATGAAGAAAATATATGAAGCACATAAAAATAATGAAAGGAAAAGAAAACACTTTGGATCATTATGTGTCAACACATGCCGTAAACTCAAGCTTCTCGAATGCACTCTTGTTTTGATGAAGACAAATCATGATTGATAAAGAAATCAAAAAATATTGATCAAGCTAAAAGCCTCTTTGGATGAAGTCTTTGGTTCAAGCCCTTGGCAAATTTCAAGGTATAATGAGAATACTTGCCTTGAACTTAAGATATAGATGCTCAATGGTCAAAAGAAACATTTTATATTGTCCAAACATTTATTCAAGTTATTTCAAAGCAAAAAATCAATTTTTATTTGAGTGCAATCGATTTTCATGTTAGTGCAATCGATTCCACGCTTCAGTTTTTCAAAACATTAGCTACTGACTTCCAGTGCAATCAATTTGCATGGTTGTGCAATCGATTGCATAATAAATATTTTTGGAAATTTGGCTACTGGAACCCCGTGCAATCGATTTGCATGGTTGTGCAATCGATTGCACACTCAAATTTTTTAGAAATTTGGCTACTGGAACCCCGTGCAATCGATTTGCATGGTTGCGCAATCAATTGCATGCTGTATGATTTTGAAAAACAGCTGCCTTACACCTGCCTGTTCCTGATTTTTTTTACAAACCTTTTTTTCAACGGTCACTGCATTTTAGCCTTAAAAATGAACCAAATGATGATGATTAAAATGAAGAGTTTAAAGTTAAGGAGACTTACCTTGCAACTAGAATTTATGTTTTGAGCTTGAGGTGTTGCTTTGTGGACTGTTATGACCTTCTTTTAGTTATGAGATTTTTGAGAGTTTGTCAACAAAACTTCTGATTTTCTTTCTCCCTTTTTTCTCTTCTCTTTCCTTTTTTCTAACTCCTTGTCTTGCAAATGCTTCTTCTATTTATAGAGAAGGTTTGAGACTTGAGAAACTCAAACTTTTTTTTGAAAAAATCTGTTATGCCTTTTTTTCAAATTCATAAAGACAAGTTGCTTCATGATGAAGAAAGGAGTGAATTAAGGAATTTAGCCATGCTTTACAGGTCTTGTGGATTGCTTCTGATGTTGAGAGATTTTTCTGTAATCTTTGGAACATATTTCAAGCTTTGAAAGAAGAGAGTGGTTGGAAAAGTGAAGCTTTATGCAAATGGAAATGTTGCTTTTGTATTTCTAACCATAAATAGTATCAAGACTTGGACAAAGCTCCAAATGCTTGTGTAATACACTTAGGGTTTGTGTAATTGCTTGATTATGCATAGATTTGGATAGAACATATCCTTAAAAGAGATATCTTGTAGCTTTGGTTGGAATTTTAGTCAAGTGTTCATCACAAATTCTGCTTTGTAATTCAAGAATGAAACCCTAACTTCATCTCTTCGATCCTCTCAGCTCAAGAATGATCTCAATGAGTTCTTGGACTTTTTGGAAATATTGGAACCTCCCCTACAACTTTCATGTTGACCACTTTTGTTAAATCAAACTGGAACTTGATGAAAATTGGCCAAGAATTTGGGATAAAAACCTAACCAAAATTGCTGAAAATTTCTCTAAGTGTTAAATGAAAATGTCATGACTTCATGGATTTATAACTTGAAATCCAAGCATATTTAGGAGAAGTTGTGTAAACAAATGTTGTAGATATCATGGAGGTCTACAACTTTCATGTTTTAAGTTTCTCTTGAATCATCTTGCATCATGGTGAAAATATTGCTCAAAGTTATGAAAAAAACATGAAATTTCCAACACTTAGAAAAATTTCTAAGTTTAGAAATTTTTACTTTTCAAAATGAAATCTTGACTTTTTGATTTCTTGATGAATAAGTTTCATATTTTGACATGTTTTGATGAATTATGATCTTTTGCACTTGAATTTGACCAAAGAGTCAAAGTTTGACTTTTCAGTATACAGTTGACTTTTGATCAGTTGACTGCAAATTTCATCTGTCTATCTAATGGATTTGCAATGTTTTGAACCATATAATTAGGTCAAGATGATGAAATTGAATCCTTGGAATCATGCTTCAACTCAATTGGTCATTTGCTAGATCAAAAATCAGAAATTTCCCTTTCTCAGTCAAAACCCTAATTTTGACCATTTTGCCCCTTTGATGATTTGATCAAATTTCTTGAGGAATTGTGATCCAAACTTGATCAAATGATACATATGAGTCTAGAATGTTGATGTGGATCAAAAAATATGAAGTTTGACTGTAAATTAGCCATGGTTGACTTTTTCCCCAATACAGTTGACTTTTAGGTCAACTGTCCAATTGACTGATCAAAAATGTGGTTTAAGGCCCGAAACTTGTCATGAGTAAACTTAGGGGTTCATAATGATGTTTGAAAGTCATATGAAGTATTGATAGTCCAAAAATCCTTGTGCAATCTCAAACCCTAATTTTGGGTGATCAGTGCATGATGAGAGGTCTTGAGCTGGTCAAACCCTAATCCAGTCTTGAGTTTAAGAGATCTTGTGAGAATAAACTTGATAAATGAGAGGGAAAATTTTGGGGTACAACAGGCGCCAATAACATTACCCAATGCGTTTTAGGCTCCATCAAAATACATATACCATCGGGATCCCTCCTCGGGTCCTTCCTCCGGTCCAGGTTCTTCATAGTTAGTCACCAACATGATATTCTCATCCGGGAACTCGAAATTCATGGATTGGTAATCATCCACGGCCTGATGAGCCAAATGATCGGCCAATACACTCCCCTTGATTGCTTTTTGGGTTGTATATTGTATGTCATACTCGGTTAAGATCATTTTCCACCTTGCTATCCTTCCAGAGAGAGCGGGCTTCTCTAAAATGTACTTGATCGGACCCATCTTTGATATTAACAAGGTAGTGTGAGTTAGCATATACTGTCTCAGTCAGCGAGCATCCCATGCCAAAGCGCAACAAGTTTTCTCAAGCAATGAGTATCGTGTCTCACAGTCGGTAAACTTTTTGCTAAGGTAGTATATTGCATGCTCTTTTCGACCAGACTTGTCATGCTGCCCCAGCACACACCCCATTGAATTGTCTAGCACTGTCAAGTATAATATCAAAGGTCTTCCTTCAACTGGAGGCATCCGAATTGGTGGTTCTTGAAAGTATTCCTTGATTCTTTCAAAAGCGGTCTGGCATTCATCATTCCACTTTACCACTTGATCTTTCTTCAGAAGCTTGAAGATTGGCTCACAAGTAGCAGTTAGATGTGAAATGAATCGGGAAATGTAATTTAGGCGTCCCAAGAAACCTCTAACTTCCTTCTCTATACGGGGAGCCGTCATCTCTTGTATGGCCTTCACCTTTGCAGGGTCTACCTGAATACCTTTGTCACTAACGATGAATCCCAGAAGCTTACCAGACCTTACGCTGAAGGTGCACTTGTTCGGATTTAACCTCAGCTTGTACATCTTCAACCTATCAAACAACTTTCGTAGATGATCAAGATGTTCTTCTTCAGTTTGAGACCTGGCTATCATATCATCGACGTAAACCTCTATCTCATGGTGAATCATATTGTGGAACAAGGCGACCATGGCGCGCTGATAAGTTGCCCCATCATTCTTCAACCCAAAGGGCATCACCTTGTAGCAGAAAGTGCCCCACTGTGTAACGAAGGTTGTCTTCTCCATGTATTCCGGAGCTATCTTGATTTGGTTGTAGCCAGAGAAAACATCCATGAAGGAAAACACTTTGTGTTGTGTGGTGTTGTCAACCAGAACATTGATGTGGGGAAGCGGGAAGTCATCCTTGGGGCTTGCCCTGTTCAGGTCTCTATAATCCACATACATCCGTACCTTACTGTCCTTCTTAGGTACCGGAAAGACGTTGGCAACCCACTGCGGATAAGACTTGACAGCTAAGAATCTTGCGTCGAACTGTTTCATGACCTCTACCTTGATCTTCTCTGACATTTCAGGGCGCATACGACATACCTTGTGTTTAACTAGAGGAAATTATTCTTTAGTCGGCAGATGATGTACCATAATATCAGTGTCTAAACCAGGCATGTCTTCATAGGACCAGGCGAAGATCTCAACATAGTCGTACAACATTTGTATCAACCTCTGTTTGACACTAAGATCCAGATTTGCACCTATTTTAACCTCTTTTCTGTCTTCCTTAGTACCCAATTTCACTATCTCAACCGGCTCTTCATGAGGCTGTATGGCCCTTTCTTCCTGCTGTAATGGTCTAGCAAGTTCTCCAGGTACCTCAAAATCATCCTCACCTTCGTCCTCGGCTTGGTTGATCGGATTTTCAAAGTCATAACTGGAAATAACAGAGCTGTTATCAATGGGATCCAGAGTGGATATGGATCTTCAGTATGATACGTGAGTGTGTGTAAGAGAATAACTATTTTGACAATAGTGAAAAACAGAAGAAAAAAATAGAGAGCGCAAAATTTGTATGCAAGAAAACGTCCAATTCTTTATTAATGATATATGAAATGACAATTAATAGCCCTCACAAGCAAAGCCAATGAGCCTCGGGCAAGGCACCAGGCCGTAAAGTTTTAAATTGTTTATTACAAATCTCAAAACAAGTAAGACAATTACTGAGGAATAAAAGAAACTGGTATAAAGTCCCTAGTCGTCTAGTTACTCGGTCCACCCTTGGTAGTTGGGTAGATACAACTGTCGATGTCTGAGTCCTCCTCGTTATCTTCAATTGCATTAATTCCCCGATTACTGATGTATAGGGGAGGTCTTCCAGACCGAGCGTGTCGCACAACCCTTTGAGCCCTTGTAGTAAAGCCCAAACCAAATTTTTCAATTTTGTGAGTGAAATCAAGGAGCTGACCCCAATTGGCACACCCACCTTCTTCAACCACGGCCCTGGCGTCCTTGAGAGAAGCCATCTTCAGAGGAGGTTTGCTGTTGGTAGAAGTTTCAGTCGATGCTAGAATCTGAGGGACCTCTTTGAAGTTCTGACAAGGAGTTTCTATGAATTCCCCGTCCATTTCTACTTAAGGGAAGGAATTGAGATGGCTCACCATATACTCTTCTTCACCCTGCACTCTGACAATCTTCTCTTTTACAAGATACTTCAGTATTTGGTGGAGTGTGGAAGTAACTGCCCCAGCCTCGTGGATCCAAGGATGACCCATCAAACAAGAATACGACGGCCTGATATCCATCACATAGAAGGTGGACCCAAAAGTATGAGAACCCACTTTGACAAGGATGTCCACCTCCCCGTGCACCATTTTCTTTGATCCGTCAAAATCCCTTACCACAATGTTACTAGGCTTTAACGTCAAACCCTCGCAATGCATCCGATCCAACGCCTTCTTAGGCAAGACATTCAACGAAGACCCAGTATCTACCAGCACATGAGCCATAACGATTCCCCTGCATTCAAACGATACATGCAGAGCATCATTATGCTTCCTTCCCTTCGGTGTTAAGTCTACATCTGAAAAACCCAGCCCATTATCAGCAGTCAGGATGGCCACACAATCTTTGAACTGATCAGCTGAAGTTTCCTGCGGCACATGCGCAGTCTTGAGGGACGCAATCAAAGCCCTCGCATGGGCTTCAGAACACAACAACAACGACAACATGGATATATTTGATAGGGTCTGCCCCAGCTGCTCGACCACATTGTAGTCGCTCTTCTTAATTATTTTCAGTATATCCTCTATCTCTTGCTTAGAGGCTTCCACAACAATTTTCCTAGGCGCCTCCGTCCGGGCAGGCTCACCTATAATTTCTTTGTCGCGGGTATTAGGCGATTCGCCGACAGGAGTAATAACTGGAGTAAGAAGAAGAGCAATAGTTGATGTATTAGCAGGAGTAGAAGATGGAATGACAATAGGCTTATTGACAGTCTTAGGGGAAATCTCGAGAGAGAAGATCCTTCCACTTCGGGTGATTTCGCTGGTTCCGACAATGTTGCCAATATCAGGATCAACCTCTTCATCTTTCAAATCTTGTTTGATGCCATGATAGTACACATCAGCACCATAATGCCAGGGGACAGCTTTGTCTGAGGCATACGGGACAGGACCAGGAACAATGATTATCAGCGGAGAAATTCTTGGAGTATATGTAATCCTAACAGGTCTTCTCGAGGAGACCTTGGAAGGATTTGAAGAAATGGTTATAATGGCAATGTCTTCAGATGGAACAACGAGAATCAAAGTTTTCTCGAACAAAATTTCTTTGCTGTCCATCAGGCGTTGAACACCTGACTTCAGCAAACGACAACCAGAAGGTAGAAACAAACACATGTTGCAACCTTCACCATAACCCGGAAATAAACCGGCCAACAACAAATTCTTCTTCACAATCATGAGAGGAGTAGAAACTTCATCCACTAAGGTCACAAGTAAGTTGGTATCAACAACATTAATTCCAAGACCGTGTTTGGGCATGGGTGCAGTTATGACATTTGGCTTCTCTAGAGCATAAAACTCTATTTATTTGGCTTCAATCAGATCTTGTACCTTATTCCTTAGAGCTCAGCAGTCATTGGTATCGTGGCCAGGACTCTCAGAATGGTAGGCACACCGAGCATTTGGATTATATCGGGGAGATGTAGTATTTGGATTCTTGGGAGCCTCTTTCAAGGTTGTTAAGTTGGATCTCAGTAGATGAGGTAGAACTTCAGCCAATGTCATGTTGATTTGGGTAAATTGCTGTTGTGGTTTTTCCACCCTTTGTTGATTGTTGCGTTATGGAGCAACTGCAGACCTAGGTATCATTACGACACATACTATCGGACGATGTTCAACCCTGTTTTGGACCCTCGGGCTATAGATGGAACTTGCTTCCTTCTTACCAGCAAAAGGCTTCATTATTGAGCTCGAAGAGGCATCCTTCTGTATCTTTCCGCTCCGAATCCCAACTTTTACTCTTTCTCTAGTTAGAATCAGCTCGGTGAAACCAGCTGATGAGTTGCTGATCAAATGATTGAAAAATGGACCAGATAGCGTCCCAAGAAACATATCCACCAATTCCCTATCAGACAACGGGGGTTGGACTCTTCCAGCCAAGTCTCTCCATTTCTGTGTGTAGTCTTTAAAGCCTTCAC
Organism: Vicia faba; assembly: GCA_948472305.1. Classification (NCBI taxonomy): domain Eukaryota; kingdom Viridiplantae; phylum Streptophyta; class Magnoliopsida; order Fabales; family Fabaceae; genus Vicia; species Vicia faba. Next base: position 98,955,781 of record OX451735.1, on the reverse strand, counting down.
TCGCCCCCATGGACATACTCTGGAGTTGAGTACGAGTAGGAGCAAGGTCGGAGTTATATTGATACTGCTTATAGAAAGCAGCAGCCAGATCTTCCAAATTTTGGATATTGGCTCCCTCCAGATGGTAGAACCATTCAAGCTGAGTCCCTGATAGACTATCTTGAAAGAAATGAACCCACAGATTTCTATCAGCGGTGTGGGGCTGGATCTTTCTAACATAAGAACGAAGATGGAGTTTTGGGCAGGACACCCCATCATACTTAGCAAAAACTAGAGCTTTGAACTTCTACAGGATGACCACCCCCAACACCAATCCCAATTCTTCGAAATCCAGTCCAGGTATCCTCTGAACTTCCATGGCACTCAAACGATCTTCCAACTGCTTGTATCTATCCTCAGCAGGAGGATATTGCTCATCATTGTAGTTGGTATCATTGTCAGAAACTGCAGGACTGGTATCCTTCTCTTCTTCCCGATTCTCCCCTTCCTTGGATGAAGAGGTCAGATCGACTTGTCGCCTCAACCGCTCTCCAAACCTTCTGCCCATATTCAGAATACCGGCAACCTTCTTCTTTTTCTTTTTCTCTTTCAGGATGAGGGCTTTCAGGTCCTACTGCCCTTTTGCCAGACTTATGAACATTTGTTGGAACTGGGCATTCTGTGCCTGTAGGTCCTTGATGCTTTGTTCGGAAGACAGTTCTGCTGAAATAAACAGCGAAGAAGATGAGAAACCTGTAATGGCACCTGTACATGCAATGTTATGAATGGGATGCTCATGCAATGATTTCAAAGACTTTGGGAAATTTAAATTTGCAAACCAAAATAAACAAACATTTTATTAGCTGAATTCAAAGTTCGAATGCCTTTTAGGAGTTACAATTAAAACAAATCTAAATTTATAAAAGACATCAAAATTCCCATGGATGCTTCCTCTTTGTACCGAGATAATCATTGAGTCCTTTTTCTTCCTGGAGCTGCTTTGTGAGCTCTAAAACTTTCCTCTCCTGAGCATGGAGCTGATCCTGGTAAGTATCCCTCTCCTTCATCAACTGAATCCAAGACCTCTTTAATTCCCCAAGATCAGTGGGCATATAAGGATAGAGAACCGTATAAGGAATACCCCCTTCAGTAGTGGGTTTCACAATCACTGGTAAAACTGCCACATAGGGCATCATAAGCTTCTGGGCGCGAGCTCGTACCCATTGGAGGTAAGGTTCCATAGGAATGGAAGCCTTTGGCCCTAAATCCTTGATGCCAAATCTGTTTACCATGCCCCAAGCTCGTATGAACCTCCGGCGATACTCGTGAACATCATCCTCATAGTTGAATAAAATGCCCTCAATAAGTAACTCGTGGGGACCATCTCTTCGAACGTAACCAAATTGTCGCAAAGCTAAACAAGGATTGTAGGTTATACCCCCTCTGATGCCAAGTAAAGGGACATTAGGGTACTCCCCGCAGCGGTCAATAATAGCAGTGTTTTCCATAGCTCGGGAACACTAGAGAATATCCATGTGAGCGAGTGACATTATCCTTTGTGACCAACCCAGACCTTCTTCATTCTTCAGTACGGACTTAGGGAGGTGAGAAATAAACCACCTCGACAGCAATGGCATGCAACACATAAGAACCCCTCTTCTCTTCATGGTACGAGTATGGAGAGTGTGAAAAAATCTCCGAGCAAGGTAGGCACAAGGTTGCGGGAGAGGAAGATCTTGATAGAAATCACATCTATGAATGAGTCCGGATTAGGGAATAGAACTAACTCATAGATTAGAAGAGCCAAAACCTCATCAAAAGCCTGAAAATCCATATCATCCCAAAACAGTCGGGCCTTGTCTATCAGAAACTTGGCTAGAAAACCCTTGACTCCGCTTCTTGTTTCCCAATTGGATACCACGTCTGCTTGTTTCAGATGCAAAGCTAAGGCAATGACTTATGGCTTAGGAACTTCCTCTAAACCTGTGAAGGGAAACTGTTCAAGAATGGGTATATCCAACAGCTGGGAGAATTCTTCCAAGGTAGGCACCAACTCATAGTCTGGAAAGGTGAAGCAGTGGTGCTTGGGATCAAAGAACTGAAAGAGTACACTCATCATCTTTTCATCAAAGTTTAAAGTGACCAGGTTGAGAAGTTGACCATGTTTCTTGGTGAACACAGAAGTTTCAGAAACCCTTGATACTAACTATTTGAGTTGGGAAGGTATCTTCACAAAGCTGATTCGGATAGTGTTTCTACGAACGGAAGCCATGATCTGCAAAACAGAACAAAGATAAATTCCTTGGTCTTTGAAATGGTTAGTGAAATAAGAATGGATGTTATGTTATGATGCATGATGTCATGATAAACCATAGGTATAGAAAACACAAGCAAATCACACAAAGTCCTTAGGTTTAAGGCCTGCATGAGGTTAAAGTTCATACCCTCTTGAAGTTTAGTTGGTTTCAAACCTGCCTTAAAAAGTAATCGGGTTCTAAGGGATCTCAATATCACTGACCATCCTTTATCGGGCATTGTCTCAGCTCAAGAAATCTTTTCTTGCAGCCAAAATATCCTGAAATTCTGATCTCAATGAGTGTAGCATCGAGTATCAACTAATCCTCAGCTCTACACCGAGGCCGGCTATATCACTACTTTCTAATGGCCAAGTTTGTTCAACTAAGGTTCTAAGGTCCGTTAGTGCTTCACAACGCCATGCAACGGCCCCGTATTCTCCTCGTTTCCCCATGAAGGATACCGGTACCAACTAAAGTGCCACACCAACACATCCATCGCTTAAACCATATCGGTCTATGCCGTACAGTCTCCATGATCTATTGTTGTTTACCTAATGAGTGTCCCCAGATCCGGGTGTAGGATCTATAGTAACCTAAGCAATAACCCTTTAAGAATAAAGCGAACAAACAAGAAAGCAATTTGAAATGGCCTAGATCTTAAGGTAAACCCCACTTTATTCCCCAGCAGAGTCGCTAGTTCTGTGATACGGTGACAGAACCGACTGTTAATACTGGTTTGCGTTTTTTGTTCGCAAAATGTCGCGGTAAGCAAGAGTCACCACTGGCTTTTATTTCATCCAATCATGGAAAAGGAAAAAGAACAGAAAAAACCTTTTTTCGAGATTTCTGAGTACGGGGGTAGATTATACAAAGGAAAGGTGTTAGCACCCTTTCTATCCATGGTTTTCCATGGGCTCTTAGGTACTTGCTCATCTTTTTAAAATTGCTTGTGTGTGCTCGTCTTGAAAATGTTTTACTTCGTGATAACCCTTTTATTAGTCCTCAAGGGTGTGACAAAGTTTGTCTTAAAAACTTGTTTTGAAAGGTGTTTGTGTGAAATTTTTTGTTGAGCAAGTACTTAAGATCCTACCTACTCGAAAAAAGATTGTTCATTCTCGTTTCCTTTAGAAAGCGCTATCCTACTATTAAGGAGTAGGTAGCACCGTCGTTGGAGTTTGTAAGAGACATTCGAAAGGGGAAAGTACAATCACTAAAGCAACAGTTAGAAAACTTTAGTAGTAACCCTAGAGTCTTAAAATCTTTCCGAGGCAACATTTCTGAGGTACCATTCGAATGGGACATTTTGATCTTTTAGACTGGAGGGAAACCACTAAAATATCCTATGCTTAATGACTGTTTTACCGAAGGCAACCGAAGTGAGGTAAACTCTAGGGGTGAATATGTGCATGTGAATTATTTCAGTTAATTAATCTTTGCATATTAGGTGATCTACCGTTTTAATTTCAAAAAAATATTCCCATATAATCCTATTAGCATACATCTAGACAGTTAAATATTTGCAGGAATTTAAAGTGCGAAAAATAAACCTAGCTATTACAAGGCTTTGACAGTTACATAATTATCTTGACCGAAAATAAAAAAATGCGGAAGTTTAAAACCCTAATTACTATTACAATACCGAAGTAGTTACAATTATAATAAAAAAGAAATAAAATGCGCGCGACAACTTAAATGCGAGAATGTTTAAAAACCCTAAAAATCTAATTGATGAAAATATTTGGGTTATTCTTGAGAAAAGACTTAATTAGGTTATATACAACTAAAAACCTAATTCTAATTATTCATAATTATAAGAAGAAATTGAAATTAACCTAATTTAAACTAAATTAAATAATTCAAGAAAGTAAAATGTTCTATAAAAGATTTTTTATGTTTTTGTGATTTGTATTTGATAAAAGAAATTTAATTACAAATTTAAGACCTAATTTCTAATTAGTTTTATTTACAAAAAATAATTAAATTAACCTAGTTCCTAATTAAATTAATTAAAGCAAAAAAAATTAAATTGCCCTAAGTTAATTAAACTAAATTAACTAAGAAATAAAATATTTTTATTAAAAAAAGATTTTTGTAGCTTTTGTGATTTATTGATTTTATGATTAATAAAAAAAGTAATTAATTTTTGGTGAAAAATAATTAAACAAATTAATTAAAATAAAAGAAATAAAAAAAGAATAAAGAATGGGCCTGTTTGCATTGCTGAAGGAGGGGGGTGTATTGTTGAATTTCCCTGGCCCAATAATGCTGAGCCCAGTCAACATGCCTGATCCCATGGGGCGTTGACTTGAGGGTGTATCATGGTCCTTTACTGGCAAGCATTGGATCTGGCTGAGTGATGCATCAAGTGGTTGAATGGTGATGGCATATGGTAGACATCTGGGCCGGTGATGCACATGATCTACAAATGGAAAAATTGAAAATAATTTTGCTGGGACCTGGGATCGAACCCAGGTCCTTATGTTCACCAATAACACGCCTCACCACTGGGCCAACTGGCTTGTTTGTTAATAATATAAGAATAAAATATAATATACCAAAATGTGGTTAATTGAAAAGAAAGCGCGCGAGATTCAAATGGCCCAATGGTTGATGGCCACGCCATCATCTTCTCCAAGAATCCGTTGTTTTAGGTTAAGACCTATACCCACGGACAAACATCCGTGGCTAGAAACCTGTGCAACTCAAAAATTCACAAAATGCAATATAAATGGAATTGAAGACCATGGTTCAACTGGTCATGATGTCCCGGTCATCCAAGTATCCAGTTCTTGGCCTAATTTTTCCTGTATGTGAAAACCCCAAAAACACAACGAAAACCCTAGTAATGGTGTCTTTTAATTCTTGCGCTCAAACTCAAATTAAATGATATAAACACATTGCAAACATGATGACAAACAGCAATACACGATCAAAATATGTTTACAATGCATAAATCATTGAAATCGAATTTCAAAAATGTTGCAAACCGTGATGTTCATACCAGGTGTTTCTGGGCGTGAAGGGACCAGGTGTTTCTGGGCGTGAAGGGACTTGCAATTGATCCAGTTAGCTTCAAAAACGTCTTAGGATGCGATTGCTGGCCTTCAATTGTTTTGAAAGGTCCTCTAGAATGAAAATCGAATCACACTTTTTTGCAAGAAATTTGGAATTTGTTCTCTGACTTTCAAGCCTGCTAACCCTTTTCTTATGCCTTGTACATGTTCAATATATATGTTGGAATGGATTAGGGTTATAAAACTGGCTTGTATCTTTTCAATTATGGAAGATTTGATTTGATTTCCATGTCATATGTAAACTTGCTATATTGAGCCAATTATCCCTTTCTTGTACCAATCATGCTTGATTCGATTTTGCCTTGATATTTCAGCATATTTTGATTGCAAACCAGTCAAAAAATCAAATCAAAACATATCTTTGCTATTATTCACCAATTATTTGATTTAATTCAATTTTTAATTAATAAAAAATCAAAATAAATTGAAAAATGGAGAAAATAATGTGTGGGTTAATATTTGGGTCGTGGACCATATTATAAGTGAGGTGCAAGCATAAAAAGTTAGGCCCATTTGGCAAAAAATGTAATTTTGAGCCCATTTGACTTTTGGCAATTTTGCAAAAAAGGTCAACTTTGACAAGGCATATCTCCTCCAATTTTAATCCTAGAGAGGTGTTCTTGGACTATTTAGAAAGCTTAGTATGTCCCCTAAGCAACCCTTTTGGTCTCATCTCAATTGAGCCTTCCATGTTCATGTAAGAAGCTTTGACCCAAAAGGTGTTTTTGTTGACTTTTCAAAAGAACCCATAATGTAGAAATTCATATCTTCTTGTGAGTGCATATCTTGAACTCGATGGATGAATATGAGTTGTATGGAATTGCATCCTCTTCAAAATGAGCCTTGAATGGGAAATTTCTGATAAAGTATGTGGAAGTTATGCTTGGTTAAAGTTTGGTTGACTTTTCCTAAGAAACCCTAATTTAGCAACTTTTGGGTTTTGATGAATTTGGAGCATTCCTTGAGGAATCATGATCAACCCTTGATCAAATTATGAAAGTTACTTAAAAATGTTGACGTTGATTAAAAATCTTGAAGTTTGACTGTATGTGGGCCATAGTTGACTTTTGACCTAATATAGTCGATTCTCAAGCATCTGAGTAGTTGACTAAGCAAACTTCTTGTGCAAGGCATGAAACTTGACATGTAGGGTCTTGAGAACATATTAATACCATGTAGAGAAAATGAGGTCTTTGGAGTCCACCTATCTTTATGAAAATGGAAACCCTAATTTGCGACACACTGCCTTATGAGAGAGTTTGTCTGGTCAACTCTTGAGCAAGCTTGAGCAAATTGAGGATCTCTAGAAGTATGTGTTGAGTAAAAATGAGAGGGAAAATTTTGGGGTACAACAACAAGCTTTCACAGCAAGAAGCCCTGGGTGTACAAGGGTTTATGGTTTTGGGAGACTTTTAGAGTTTTCGTGTGTTCTTTGAATGTCACTCATGTATCTTTGATACATTAAGGTTGACTGATTGTTCTTTGTTCAAAGCTTTTAGGCAAAACTAAGTATTGTTATCACTAATGAGCTTTTAAGAAAATACTTGAGTATTTTATTTGAGGTTTAATCTTGTATTTGGTTGTTTTGTACTAGTCACTGGTTTGTGACTGTAGTTATCACTAAGGTGATTGGAAATGAGAGGGGATCTCATATCTAGAAGGTATCTAGGTAGAAGTTGCACAAGGTGGTGATTAGGCGATAAGTTGTAAACTAGGGTTATTTAGGCTTTGAACTAATACTATCATAGTGGATTTCCTTCCTAGTTTGGTAGCCCCCAGAGTAGGTGAAGTTGCACCGAACTGGGTTAACGATTGATTGTATTTTATATTTTTCTGCAATTTAATTTCTGCATAATATCCAGTTTTAGCAAGTGTTTTCTATTAGCAGATGATGTCATAACATTTGTCTTGACATTGTGTTGGTGTTAGGATATCAGTTTGACATATGTATTGCAAGTTCCAGAATTTCAATTGGCATCAGAGCAAGCACCATGTTCTGTTTATTGAGTGAGCTCTATGGAAGATAGTTTATGATACTATGGATAAAGAAGGAGGATACAACAACATACCACCTCTGTTATATGGGGAAAACTATGACTATTGGAAGGTTTGAATGGTGGCTTTTCTTAAATTCATGGACATCAAATCTTGGAAAGTTGTTTTGAAAGAATGGAATCATCGTATTGTGAAGGACAAAGACGGGAGTTGTAACACCCCAAAATCTAGATTTATTTATTTAATTGATTATTTGTGATTATTTGTGTAACGTATGATGATATATTATAGGGAATTAGTGAGAGATAGATGATAATTAAAATTACTTAGATTTAAATGATTTAGTTTATATTATTTAAAATTATTAATATTAATTAATTATAATAGTTAGTTGTGTAGAGATGTTAAGGACATGATGGTAAGAGCATGATGAAAAGTGAGGGCATAAAGGGAATAACATAGAAAGAGTCTAAGGGGTAAATAACAAAAAGAGAAAAATAAGAGAGATAAGATTAATTATGTACGATTGTACAATTGGGATAACGTTAAGAGAGGATAGGGCTTATAGATAACCAAGAGGAGAAATTTGTAGAATGTGAAGGAATATAATCAAGTTGCTAGGACTTCTAGGTAAGGGGTGTAATCTCGGTTTATCATGATTGATATGGGGTTAAGGTAGATGTAGGATTTTGTTTGTAAGATTGATGAAAAGTATGATGAATACCATGATGTGTTATGTAATGATGATGTTGATATGCCATGATTAGGTTGTAATATGTGTAAAACGATGTGTTGTTATCAATTATGGAATATTGTGATTAAAAATGCGTTTTGGATGGATTGATGCATGAATCGGAATTGGAATGAGGCTGGGAAAACAACGAAACACAACTGAGAAGTTGAAGAAATCGGAAGTGTTGTACCCAAAAATTTTCCCTCTCTACTCTCAAGACATTTCTTACAAAAGATCTCAAATGCTCAAGAAGTTCCAAGAGTTTGATCAAACAAGCTCACTTCTTAAGCACTGAGCCTCCAAATTAGGGTTTTGTTTTTATCAAGGACAATTGAAATTTTGATGCCTCAAATGACTTTCATGGTTCATTATAGGTCTCCAAGATTGCGCATACCAAGTTTCAAGTCTTGCACTACAAATTTGCTCAGTCAATTACTTAGATGACTGAAAATCAATTGTATTGGATAAAAAGTCAACTGTGGTCAATATACAGTCAAACTTCATGATTTTTGGCCAACATCAATATTTTGAAGTCATATTCATAAATTGATCAATTTTTTATCACAATTCTTTAAGAAAAACACTCAAATCATCAAAGGGGAAAAATTGTCAAATTTAGGGTTTTAACTGAGAATGACTGATCATTGACTTTTGACCTAGTACATGACCTAATGGGTTGAAGTATGTTAGAACATAGTTTGATTCTACAACCCTTGTAAGAGTTTTGATGATAACAAACACTCAAAGAACAAATATGCTCCCTAAATAAGTATTATGTTTTGTAGAGAAGTTCTGATACAAGAAGCACAAAAGATGAGTTAGATAGCTGTTTCAACTCTGATTCTATACATCTCTTAAAGAAGTTCTAATGCTGCAAACAAGAACTCTGTATTTCCGATCCATAATGTTCTGGAAAGAAGCAACGGTAACCTTCATCTTCTGAAGCAAGCATGTTCTGAAGCGTTACAATTCACTTAATGTTATTCAAAAGTAACGGCTGAAAGGGGACAATGATCTCTATTTTTGGAAAGCTCTTAAATTATACTTTATCAACATTCCAAAAGCTTTCCCATGCACTTCCTATTTAAACAATGCTTGAAGGAGAAATCATTTTCGATTTTATGCACAACAAACAGTCATCTTCATCACCTTTAAACATACTGAATCTCAATTCAGTAAAACATCACTTGTGTGGTACTGTTTTATTAGAAAACACTTTTTGTACACTCTCTTAAATATTATTTAGTGTATTTCCTTGCGAAAACTGGATTATGGTTTAAACTCAAGAAGAATTTTACGGTTGTCATAGTAGCTGTGTAATCAAGTTTTATTAGTGGATTAAGACCTCGTTGAGAGAGGAGAAATCACCTTGGCGGGTGGACTAGAGTAGTTTGAGTTCAAAAGAACCAGGATAACCAACATGTTCTTTTCTTTAAGTTTTAAAAACCCCAATTCGACCCCCCTTCTTGTGTTTTTCCATTCTTCAATTGGCATCAGAGCGCCTGGTCCTAAGTACAAGCACTTAACTTTGTCAGAAAAAGATCCAAGCAAGAAAAAAACTATGGTGGGACCAAGTCAGAACATCAACAATGACTACCATGAAGAGAAAGACATAATCAGCAGAAAACCTCCAATTTTTGATGGTGAGAACTTCGATTACTGGAAAGACAGAATCAAAAGTTTCTTTCTAGATCATGACGTTGATCTCTGGGATATGGTGACTGATTGGTGCATACATCCTGTTGATGAAAGTGGTTAGAAGACTAACATAAAAAGAATGATAGATCATCAAAAGGGATATTCAGAAATCATCACAAGTCTAGAACTATTATCTTGAGTTCTATCTCATACGCAAAGTATGAGAAGATCACAAACATAGAATCAACAAAACACATGGTTGACTCCTTGAGAATGACGCATGAAGGAAAAACGCAAGTCAAAGAAACCAAATCTCTTGCACTCATTCAGAAGTATGAAGCCTTCAAAATGGAAGAAGATGAAACCATTGAGACAATGTTCTCAAGGTTTCAAATTTTGGTGGCTGGGTTAAATGTCCTGGATAAAGGGTACTCAACTGCTGACCATGTAAAGAAGATCATCAGAAGTTTACTCAAGAAATAGAGACCCATGGTCACAACTCTTAAACTGGCCAAAGATCTGAACAAAATCTCTCTCGAAGAACTTGTCAGCTCCCTGAGAAGTCATGAGATAGAGTTAGAAGAAGATGAGCCCCATAAGCAAGGTAAGTCTTTATCTCTTAAATCTAACAAAAATATGAATCGAAAGTTTTGCAGGCAAAAGAAGAAAACTCTGGTGGATCCTCATCAGAAGAAGACGAATTGTCTCTTCTCTCCAGAAGAGTCAATCAGCTGCGGAAGCACGAGCAAAGGAAGTTCAAAAATTCCAGAAGAACAGGAAATCATTCTGAACCATCTTCTGGATACTGAAAGTCAAGTAACAAAGACATTATCTGCTACGAATGCAATGAACAAAGGCATTACAAAAGCGGCTGTCCAAATCTTCAAAAAGAGAAACCTAAAAAGAAACTCTTTAAGGAAAAGAAGAAAAGCCTCATGGAAACATGAGACGACTAAGACTCTTCTGAAGCTGAAACAGAATCAGAAGATGAAAGACCCAACATAGCCCGAATGGCCAACATATCAGAAGACACTGGATCATCTGAATCAGAATCAGACTCTGAGGCAGAAGAGGTATTCTCTAACTTCTCTAGATCTCAATTAGAAGAGTGTCTGTCAGAAATTATTGAAAGATATCATAAACTTCGGGTCATAAACAAGAACCTGAAAATGGATCTAGTTTCTGGCTCTGAAGAAACTAAGAAACTGAGATCAAAAAACTCTATGCTGAAAGAAACAATTTCTAAACTAAAAAATAATTTACAAAATGCTCAGGAAAGAAACTGTCTCAAAAGTTCCTAGTAACTCTGATAAGACCATAAAGGAATATGATCATAGATTTCAAAAATTTCTTGCTAAAAACATAGATAGAAGCAAGATGGCTTCAATGATCTATGGAGTTAGCAGAAATGGCAGAAAAGGAATAGGATACAAGGGAAAAGTATCTCAACCTAAGAAAGTTAAAGATATGGTCATTAAACGCACACCTCTGTATTCTCACTTCACCTATGGGCACACACATGACATAAATTATACTAGTAATTCTTTTTATGCTAAACCAAAATTCAAACAAAATTTTGGTAACTCTAACAAACAAGGACCCAAAAAGATATGGGTACCTAAGGATAAAATTGTCTATGTTGCAGATATCTTTAACAGCAAGTCTGAAACACCAATCTTGGTACTTGGACTCTGAATGATCTCGACACATGACGGGAAGAAAGCATATGTTCCAAACCCTTGAGCTTAAATCTGGAGGCTACATAGGTTTCAGAGGCAATCATGAAGGGAAGATTATAGGCTCCGGAACTATTGGTAACGATACGCTTCCCTCTATAACAAATGTTCTTTTAGTAGATGGATTAATGCATAACTTGTTATCCATAAGTCAATTAAGTGATAACAGTTATGACATAATCTTCAATCAAATGTCATGTAAAGCAGTTAGTCAGAAAGATTGATTTGTCCTCTTTAATGGAAAGAGAAAGAACAACATTTACAAAATAAAACTTTTTGAACTAAAAAGTCAGAATGTGAAATGCCTATTGTCTGTTAACGATGAGCAATGGGTATGGCACATAAGATTTGGGCATGCTAGTATGAGAAGAATATCTCAGATTTACAAACTCAATCTGGTTAGAGGACTTCCTAGCCTGAATTTCAGCTCAGATGCTCTGTGTGAAACATGTCAAAAAGGCAAGTTTGCAAAACCTTCTTTCAAAACAAAAAATGTTTTTTCTACCGATAGAACATTAGAACTTCTACATATAGATCTATTTGGACTAGTGAAAAATGTATCCATTAGTGGCAAGAAGTATGGATTAGTGATCGTAGATGACTATGGCAGATGGACATGGGTAAAGTTCTTAAGACACAAGGACGAGTCACATTATATGTTCTTTGCATTGTGTAACCAAGTCCAAAACGAAAAAGATCTTAGAATTGTTAAAATCAAAAGTGATCATGGTGGAGAATTTGAAAATAAAAAATTTGAACTATTTTTTAATGAGAATGGCATCTCTCATGATTTCTCTTGTCCTAGAACTCCTCAACAAAACAGAGTTGTAGAATGAAAGAACCGAACTTTACAAGAAATGGCCAAAACCATGATCAACGAGACTAACATTGCTAAGAACTTCAGAGCAGAAGCAATTAACACAGCGTGTTACATTCAGAATAGAATCTCCATAAGACCTATTCTGGATAAGACTCCATATGAACCGTGGAAGAACAGAAAGCCCAACATTTCTTATTTTCATCCATTTGGATGTAATTGTTTTATTCTGGACACTAAAGAACATCTGAACAAGTTTGACTCTAAAGCACAAAAATGTCTCATGTTAGGATACTCTGAACTTGGCGAGTGGAGCAAAGGGTTTTGTATAGTCTATCCCTTCTTGCTTACTATAACCTTGTGCAACCAATCGTGCTTTATTTCTGACAACTTCTCCTTGTTCGCTTAGCTTGTTTCTGAATACCCATTTGGTTCCAATAATGTTGAAGCCTTTTAGTTTAGGGACTAGATCTCACACATCGTTTATGGTAAATTGATTTAATTCTTCCTACATTACAAGGATCCAATCATTGTCTAGAAGTGCTTCGTCAATGGAGGCTGGCTCTATCAGAGATACTAAACCCATGAGAGATTATTCAATATTTCTGAATGTAGATCTCGTTCTAATTGAGTCATCTTTCTTTCCCATAATCATGTTTTCTGGATGTGCTAAGTTGCTTCTGGATTGTCTTTTCAGGATGGATTCTACAGAAGCTGCTGTAATATTTGTGACATCTTCTTCTGTATTTGGCTGAAGTTCTATACTTTTATTTTCTGAAGGTCTGTCTTCAGTACCTATAATTTGAACTTCTATATATGCAAAATATTTACCCTGCTTTGACTTTTGAGAGCCAAGGTTATCGTCAAATCTGACAATAATAGATTCTTCCATAATTCGTGTTTGTGTTATATACTCTATAACCTTTTGAGTGTTCAGAGTATTCTAACATGAGACACTTTTGTGCCTTAGAATCAAACTTGCTCAAATGTTCTTTAGTGTTCAATATGAAACAAGTACATCCAAAGGGGTGGAAATAAGAGATGTTGGGCTTTAGGTTCTTCCACAGTTCATATGTAGTCTTTTTTAGAATAGGTCTTATTGAGATTCTATTCTGAATATAACACGCCATGTTAACTGCTTCTTCCTAGAAGTTTTTAACAATGTTAGTCTCGTTGATCATGGTTCTGGCCATTTCTTGTAAAGTTCTATTCTTCCATTCTACAACTCCATTTTTTTGAGGAGTTCTAGGACAAGAGAAATCATGAGAGATGTCTTTCTCATTAAAAAATGTTTTCAAATTTTTTGTTTTCGAATTCCCCACCATGATCACTTCTGAATTTAACAATTCTTAAATCTTTCTCGTTTTGGACTTGGTTACAAAAAGTAGAGAACACAAAGTGTGACTCGTCCTTGTGTCTTAAGAACTTTACCCATGTCCATCTGCTATTGTCATCTACGATCACTAATCCATACTTCTTTCCAAAGTTCTAATGGTCTAGAGGTAGAAACAACATTTTTTTATTTGAAAGAGGATTTTGAAAACTTGCCTTTTTGACATGCTTCACACAGAGTATATGGGCTGAACTTCAAGTTAGGAAGTCCTCTGACCAAATTGAGTTTGTTAATCTGAGATATTCTTCTCATACTAACATGCCTCAATCTTCTATGCCAGGCCCACTGCTCGTCGTTAACAGACATAAGGCATTTTACATTCTGAATCTTTAGTTCAGAAAGTTTAATCTTATAAATGTTGTTCTTTCCCTTACCATTAAAGATGATAGTTCCATTTTTCTAACTAACTGATTTACAAGAATTTTGATTAAAGATCATATCATAACCGTTATCACTTAATTGACTTATGGATAACATGTTATGCATTAATTCATCTACTAACAGAACATTAGTTATAGAGGGAAGCGTATCGTTACCAATGGTTCCAGAGCCAATAATCTTTCCTTTCTGTTTTCCTTCGAAACCTACATAGCCTCCAGATTTATGTTCCAGACTTTGGAACATATGCTTTCTATTTGTCATGTGTCGAGAGCATCCAGAGTCCGGATACCAAGTTTGGTGTTTCAACTTTGTTGTTAAAGACATCTACAACATAAATGATTTTATCCTTAGGTACCCATATCTTTTTAGGTCCTTGTTTGTTAGAGTTTCCAAAATTTTGTTTGAATTTTGGTTTTGTAGAGTAAGAATCACCCTTATATTTTATATCATGTGAGTGTCCATATGTAAAGTGTGAATATAAAGGTGTGTGTTTTATAACTATATCATTAACTTTCTTTGGTTGATATGTTTCTTCTCCTCTTGGTTTCACATATCCTATACCTTTTCTGCTGTTTCTGCTAACTCCATAGATCATCGAAGCCATCTTGCTTCTATCCATGTTTTTAAATAGAAATTTTTGAAAGCTTTGATCATATTTTTTTATGATGTTATCAGAACTATTCAAAACTTTTGAAACAATTTCTTTCTGAGCTTTTTGTAATTCATTTTTAATAGCATAATTTTCATTTTTAAGTTTAGAGATGGTTTCTTTTAGCTCAAAGTTTTCAGTTTTTGGTTTCCTAGTTTCTTCAGAGTCAGATACTAGACCATGTTTCAGGTTCTTGTTTTTGAATCATATATGTTGATACCTTTCAAGAATTTCCGACAGACTATCTTCTAATTGAGATCTAGAAAAGTTAGAGAATACCTCTTCTGGTTCTGAGTCTTATTCAGATTCAGATGAACTAGTGTCATCTGATATGTTGGCCATTAAGGCTATATTGGCACGTTCATCTTAAGATTTTGTTTCAACTTCAGAAGATTCTGAGTCATCCCATGTCACCATAATACTTTTCTTCTTTTCTTTGGAGAAATTCTTCTTAGGCTTTTCTTTCTGAAGATTTTGGCAGTCGCTTTTGTAGTGAACTGGTTCGTTGCATTCGTAGCATATAATATCTCTGTTTCTAGATTTTTCTGTATCTAGAAGATGATTCAAAGTGATTTCCTGTTCTTCTAGGATTTCTAAATTTCCTCTGTCTGTGCTTCCATAGCTGTTTGACTCTTCTGGAGAGAAGAGATAGTTCATCTTCTTCTAACGAGGATCCACCATAGTTTTCTTCTTTTGCCTGAACAACTTTAGGTTCATATTTTTTATTATATTTAAGAGCAAGAGACTTACCTTGCTTCTGGGGCTCATCTTCTTCTAGTTCTATCTCATGAATTCTCAAGGAGATGATAAGTTCTTTAAGAGATATTTTGTTCAGATCTTTGGCTAGTTCTACGGCTGTGACCATGAGTCTCCATTTCTTGGGTAAGCTTCTGATGATTTTTTTTACATGATTTGCTGTTGAGTACTCCATGTCCAGAACTTTTAGCCCAACAACCAGAATTTGAAACCTTGAAAACAGTGTCTCAAATGTTTCATCTTCTTCCATTTTGAAGGCCTCATACTTCTGAATGAGTGCAAGAGCTTTGGTTTCTTTGACTTGTGTGTTTCCTTCATGCGTCATTAGAGAGTCAAATATGTTCTTAGCTGATTCTTTGTTCGTGATTTTCTCATACTCGATGTACGAGATAACACTCAAGATAATTGTTTGGGCCTTGTGATGATTTCTGAAATCTTTCTTTTGTTGATCTATCATGCTTTTTATGTCGATCTTCTGATTGCTTTCGTCAATTGGATAAATGTAGCCATCAGTTACCATATCCCAGAGATCAGCGTCATGAGCTAGAAAGAAACTTTCGATTCCGTCTTTTTAGTAATCAAAGTTCTCACCATCAAACATTGGAGGTTTGTCGCTGATTCTATCTTTCTCATCATGGTTATTATTGCTGATTATTTGACTTGGTTCCACCATAGTGTTTTTCTTCCAAGGATTTTTTTCTGACACAGTTAAGTGTTTGCACCCAAAACCAGGCGCTCTGATACCAATTGAAGGATAGAAAAACACAAGAAGTGAGGGTTTGAATTGGGGTTTTAAAAATTAAAACAATATGACACGTTTGGTTATCCTGGTTCGTTTAAACTCAAACTACTCCAGTCCATCCGCCAAGGTGATTTCGCCTCTTTTAAACGAGGTCTTAATCCACTAATGAAAACTTGATTACACAAATACAATGACTATTGTCAATGTCTTCTTGAGTCTAAACCTCAACTTGGTTTCTCAGGGTATAACAAAATATAAATCAATAAAAATGTGTACAAATGATGTTTCTAGAAAACTATATCATAATAGTGATGTATACACAAGATTAAAGCACAATTGGATAACTCGTGAAGATATTTCTTTTTGTATTCACAGTGGTGTTGTGTTTTGATTCTTCTTCATAGTATTCTTTATATAGGCGAGGAATATGAGACATAAGAAGATAAATTTGGAAGGTTGATGAAGTGTTGTTAATGCACTTTCCAAAAATACAAATTTTTCTTGGTTCAACTGTTACTTTTGATTTATAATGAATGAGTTATAATGCATCAGAACTTTGCTTCTTTGAGATCTTATCAGAATGAGAATATTACTGTTTGAGACTTTAAATCATTAGAGTTTCCATATGATTAGAACTTTGGAGAAACATACACGTTGAAGCTTCTTTGCACTTTTCAGAGTAATTACTTATCAGAGTATAACTTGAGCTTAAGTGTTGAGTCTTTAGAACTTTTGTATAGATGAGTGCGTTGAGACTTCTTTTTTTCTTCCAGAACTTCACTTATCAGAGTCCGAATTTTACTTGCAGCGTTGGTGCTTTAGAAGTTATAACATCATTATTTCTTCTATTGAGCGTGTTACACGGTTTTGCTTCTAGGTGTGCACGTTGTGTCTAATCAGAGCTTCAAAATGTAAATCTATCATCATCTTCTATGCACTTTTTATCAGAACTTCTCTGCATATTTAAATACATTATTAGAGAGAATATTTGTTCTTTATATATATCATGTATTTGTTATCATCAAAACTATTGCTAAGATGTAGAACCAAACTATGTTCTAACACAACTCCTTGATCCTTCAGGCCAATTGTCCAGTCACATTAGGCAATACAATCGTTAATGTAGTTCATATAGATAGCCCTATGGTGAGTAGTCACTACTATCAAGATCAATTCAAAAGCCATAATAATTAAAAAGCAATGAGAATAAACATTAACTGAATAATAACTATAAGTTACAACAAAGAACATTACCATAATCTAATCACATGTCTCAATCAAGCAAAAATAGATTCATCATCAAATTCAACCTAACCTAGGGAAAATATATCTACTCATATCGAACTATAACAATACCAATAGCATAGATGAGAAGAGCATAAAAAATCACTGATGAAAGAGCTCTCCAGTTGCCTCGATGGTCTCCAAAAGTTGCAAAATCATCCTTAAAAACATTTTTTTCATACTGGTAATTGAACCCTTTTTTGCAAGAGTTCCAACGCGGCCGCTCAACTTAACAACGTGGGTGCCTTGCTCAACCAGCTTCTTAACGTGGGCAAGAAGCTTTCCAACGCGGGCGCATTAGACTGTTGCGCGGGTGCATTTTAGTCGTGTGAATTCCAATGACTTTAGTCTGTTATATGATCCCTTTTCACCACTTTTCACACTAAGTCCTTTTCTTCGCCCAAAAACGCCTATTTCAGTTTTTTTTCACATAAACACTTGTTAGAATTCAACGATTTTTCTTGATAAATGACGTGCACTGATATCTCGTCATCACATTTCTGTGGGAGTATGTGTTTGGTATCAAGCCAATTCTAAGGTTATTCACTTCACTTAGGTCAAACATATCATCAAATACATAAATGGAACATCAAACTATATAATTTTTGTATCTTTTGATATAAACTCCTCGTTGGGGGGATATTGTAATGTCGACTAGGCAGAGAATGTTGAAGATAGGAAAAACACATATGGTGGATGTTTCTTTCTTGGAAATAATTTATTCTCTTTGTTCATAAAAAATGTAAAGATTTTGAGCTAGAATGTCATCTTCATTTGGTATCCTACCCTTATTCTTTTTGAACTTCCATAGTTCGTAAACATTTGCATTTAGGTATCATATTTATTTCGTAATCCTTTTGTGTTTAACATTTGCAGTATAAAAGTAGAAATCCAAAAACAACAATATCTCATAATTTAAATACTACCATTACTAGTGTTTTGTATCAAAAACATAATTGGTGTTGATTATTGATGTAGGACTCTGGAATTAATGTTGTTGATCTCTAGTACGGTGACAAGGGGTGGACCTTCAAGGTTAGTACTCTAACAACCAATTCAGTTACAAAGTCCAATATGAGTGTAGTGAAAGATAGAAATCAGAAAAGTGTACATTGAATCTAACGTGTGTTGATTATATATGTTGGATAATTTAAATTAGGTTGAGCATATGGTGGCCTTTGTATTGGGCCTTTGGCCATCCTAGAAAAGTTTCCCCCAAGGCTTATCGGGTGTGTACTAATAGGGAAGTCTTTTGAAGTCGTGGCTCGTACTTGGCTATCATGTCCGCCCATAACAAGAAGTAGGAAAAGTAATAGAACCATTATAAAATAATGGGGAACAAGCATATTAAATGCTCTTCCATCGTTGAAACGTCTCGTTGGTTTTTCCAAACACATGGCTTTAGACTCATAAGTTAGGGCATGTGGATTTCTCCTTGGGAATTCGAGTACACTTGAGTTCATTTTCATTTCCTAGGTGTAATCTAGTCATGGATTTATAATTTCCGATTTCCATTAATTTAGTTTGTTGCTCACTCTCCTATATTTAAAGATTTATTTCCTTCTAGGAGAACTTTCGTCATTCTTAAGAGTCAATTTCTATTTTCAAGAGTAACCTCCTTCCTTCTTAGGAGCATTTCACTTAACGTTTTCTTTCCCATAACAAAATTTTTTGTTACGCATCTATCCTCCACCTTCTTCATCATATTCTACTCCATCTAGGTACCCTTCTTACCTTGAGCTTATTTAATAACTTTCATCTCTTATTTTTCCATGGCTAATTTAGATGATCATCCCATAAGTTTGTCTAGCAATTCTGGGAGTAGCGATTCTTCCTCTCTATTTAGGGCAGGATTATTCTCTATTTCAACTCCTCATTATCCATTTAACAATCAATCAGTCCCCATAGTTATACTTGTGTCTGAAGATTATGAATTGGAATGGCTTTCTAGTGATTCTATACATAAATAAAATTCTTTTAATAAGTCATCCTTTGACACTATTCTTTCTAATGAATATGTGAGGGTGAATGCATAGTTAGTTCTACACTGGCATCACCTGTAGTTGCAAGAGATTTAGCCTCCCCTGTTTTAAATACCCTAGAGATGGTGGTTGTTGCTTTGAATAAGGATGAAGCCTGGAATTTCATAAAGATTTACCATGCTATTTATGATCAGGATCCCAATGATGCTGAAATTAAGGATCATCAAGAGCATGGGGCTGATTCGTAGGGTGTCACTTGGCTTAAGCCATTCGAGATCTTTCGAACTTATGAGATACCTCTGAAAAGAGTCACACTAGTGGAGCTGGATGATGTGAGAAATATAGATGGGTGAACTCCGATATATTGGGACCTTTTTCTATTTTAAGTGATCCAGAGGTCGTGAGTGTGACTAATATCGAAGTCAGACGCCCTTCATACTAGTTGTTTCCCCTTGTAGAATTAGGAAAAAGGATATGTAGCTATTTCAAGGAGTTCTCTATTCCTTTCTACGTTCACCTAAATAATCATACAGATTCCCTTATCGGAGTTTAAAGTGGAGATGTTAAAATTTTGAAATTTTCCCCTTCTTAGCTCCATCCTGGTGCTTTAACTTTTATAAAGGTGTTCTAATTCTTTGTCTATTACTGGTCTTTGAAACCCTCTTGCTGACTATTTTTCCATCTCTTCGCCATAATACACACCTTTAGGTATAATGTACATGATCAAGGGCTTATCGTGCTACACCAAAATGTTCCCATGTTTAGTCCCTTTTCCAAGAGTTTGGACGATTTTTAGGGGGAACTTTATGCTGGTGAAACCCCATACTTTAGAAGCCCACTCCATGCTCTGTTGTGTTGCTAGTGGATCTTCCCGTTCTTGCATGGATAGGTTTCAAAAGTATTAGACTTAGACCCATTTCAATTGTGAACCCTATTGGTATGTTATTCATATAGATTCTCTTACTCTTTGCAAGGTTATGATGAAGAAAGATATGGAGAATTTCACTAGAGTCTCATCTATGAGGAAGGGTTTGGATCTATTGAGGTGAAACCTTATATTATGATGAAATAACCCAATGATATCTACTCTATTCTGGGAACATTTACTAGTTTGGAGAGGAACTAGATTTTTTGTGAGAGTAGAGTCATCCCCTTGTCCCCTTGTAGTTTTTCTTCTTTTTTTTCTTCTTTCCTTTCTTTGACACAAGTTTTTGACATATGTAGATAAAATAGATTCATTTAAGAAGGTCTATGCTCTTGGTAAATAGATAGAGGCTCAAGGTGCCAATGTTTCTTCGTCAGCTCAGGTCATAGCTTTTCCTCCCATCGACTCTAACATATCTTCCACTATTAGGGGTTCCCTAGTCTCGCCTTATTTATGCCAGCCTTCCTCTAGGGTTGTTTCTATGATTGTTAAGGATCGGGCATGGCCATCTCCCACTAATACCAAAAGGTACCAAGACTAAGTCCAAAGTCCTCTCCGAAGGGAGATATGTCTAAATAGACCCGGTTGTCTGGGGGCGCTGCTTCTAGTTCACCCACTCATCTCATGAAGATACCTGTTGTTCTATTTTCTGAGATTCCTTGTACTCCTTAGAAAGCACTTGATTTGATGTCTATAATATTTCTTACCTCTAAAATCTTCTTGAATGGGATAAGATGGAAATTTTCTCAAAGGAAACCTTTTACACTTATCAGACTTCTTCTTTGTTCACCCTAATTATTGTTTGACGGGGGGGGGGGGGGGGGGGGGGGGGGGGGGGCGTGTTTTGTCAACGTGTAATCCTTCAAAAGAGAGGGATACTTGGAAAGGAAAGTGTGAAGTTATGGAACAGAAACGGTCTAAGATTTAGTAGGAAATTTCTACCCATACATTAGAAAGTTATATGGATCAAGTCTTTTTAGAAAGAGGCAAAAAGTTATGGTTCCCCTTCTTCTTTAGCTTCCAGGAACGCTGGAGACTGAGAAGAAGTCTCGAATGGGTACAATCGTTGTTAGGGTGGAGATGAAGTCTTATGCCAACAAGACATTGAGTTCCTACTCACAACTTGACTCATTCAAGGTCGTTTAATATAGTGGCTTGGTGGATGACCTCGGTGCAACGTCTTAGGGTATATAGGCTTGACCTCCCCCCTTTATGTTATATTGTAATGTCAATAGGGTGTTGTGCACTTATATTTTCTTTCTACATGCACAAACAATGATATTTATGTATTTACCTTTTTTATTTGACACTTTCTATGTGTGTGATGTGATTTATTTAATTTCATTCATGGTCTTTCGACTTTATTACCTTGGTCATTGTCGCCTCAATTTCTAATTTTTGAATCAAGTTGTGGTTTCTAATATTGCGCTATTAGATTAGATTGTTTATGTAAACAAAACTTTTCCCATTAGTATTATCCTCTTCAAGTCTATGGGGCCAGTTGTGGCCTTTCTTAAAGATGAGATTCAATGTATTAACTGAATTTGTAGTCTTGGTCGATGTGAACCGGAATAGAAACTAATTTTAGTCATTATCCGTCCTAGTTGAGGAAAGTTGGTGCTAGTCTTCAGTGTCACTAGGAACTCCCCATCCAAAGGTGGGGTTCCCATCCCTGCCCCCAGGTTTGTCCTAGTTTGGGATGGACGTCTCCAGGGTTCGACCTCCTACGCTCTTGGAAGGGCTAATTCCTAATAAGGTGTGTGCCAATTGCGCTTCAAGCACGTTCCGCCTAATGGAGCCCAATTTCATAAACACATTATATGCCATATTGTCGAAGGTTATAATAATATTCGTAAGTGCAATATTTATTTTAATTAGAAGATTTATTTATTCAAATTTAGAAGAGCCTCAAGTGATACTTACCTTGTCAGGGAAAATGTAGGTACAAAAAGTGCAGTTACTGCATTGGTATTTGGTTTACTAGATAATGGACAAAAACGACATGCGGCTATTTTAGTCATCAAACCATTTATCAGTGTTAGGAATTAGATTAGAGTCTTTCAGGCCTGCTCGATAGAGGTAAGTATTGTCTATACACACCCTTTGCTTTCTAGAGGCTTTGCTAACTAGGACGACAATTGAGAGCCATTTAGTGTATTTTACTTCAGAAATGAAGTTTACATCTAGCAGTCCTTCGGTCGTGTTGGTGGTAGATTTGTCTTTCTCCATCAATTTCTCGCTCCCTCTCTATGAGACCTGCTATGGAGAAAAAACAAATGGAATCACATTAGCCCTGAAAAATTTGATTGACATTTTATTTATCTTGAAATCATTGTGCAGAATTGACCCGACTTCTTTTTTACGCACATAAGGTCAAACGTATTTCCTCTTCCCAGAGCTACCTTTCTTATTTTCAAATATGTATTAAGCATGACTGACTCCCCAATATTTTTCTGATGAGTTTCTTTAAAATGGATTAGGGGCCACGACATCCATTTTTTTCTCCAAAAAATGACCTTTCAAGGATTCCGATAAAATCACTCTTATATGGAATTACCATAAAATGAAAGGTTACATCTATTTCGCTTTCACCTTCTCCAAGCGATAGTGATTTATTGAATTGTTTATAGACAAGGGACTTCCACCAACACAGACTCATATATGTCTAACAGAGTCCAAGTTGTTCGAGTATGTCAGTATGGTGTACATTAGACGACTTCAATCATCAATGATGAATCCTATTATTATATGATCCACTATGGGGACTATTATAACTTTAGTTAACTTTATACTCCAGACTCCATTTACCTTCTCATGATCTCAAAATCTTGGTATCTACCTATCTTTACTTCTTTATCTGGTGTAAATCATAGCTTGGATGAGGTTCTTTGGTCGTGGATCTCCGTCAAACACTACTTTTGTTGGGATCTCATCAATGATGATGAAGAATTGAGGAAGTGCAAGATCTAAGGATTTGGTAGAGTTTCTTGGTGTGGTGTAGGAGGTTACTCTCTCCATCTTATGGTGGTTATGGAAGAGATCTTACTATGGATCGAGAATAATCTTGTTTGTAGAATTTCATGGGAAGTAGGAGTCAGTTCCCATAGATGACACTATTGTTATGTATAGAAACTATAATTGGTGTGGATTGTTGATGTAGGACACTTGAGTCACTGATATTGGTCTAGGGTACGCCAATATAGGATGGACCTACAAGGTTAGAACTCCAACACCCAAGTCAGTTAAAGAGACCAATATGTGTATAGTAAATGATGAAGATCCGAAAAGTGTACCTTGAGTTTCATATATGTTGACTCTATACATTAGATGATTTCAATTAGGTTGGGCCTTTTGTCAACCTATAATAACCATGATAATAGAAATTATTACAAATTTGGTATTATGCGTATTACTCGTCAACACCAATACAAAAGGAAAAACAAAATAATTGTTGAATATAAACTAATATAAGTGCAAAACTAAGTAAAATAAAACTAAAAGAAAGAAAACATAATCCAAAGTGAGACGCCTGAATCACATCTGATTAAGGTATTTATTTGGAGGGAAAATATCTTGGTAGCTCATCTCTCCTTCATAAAACTCTACAACCAATTCCTTTTCTCTACATGTGAGCGACTCTTTTTGATTTACATAGTAGGCTTGTGTGATACAGTGGCAGAACCGAATGTCAATACTGGTTTTGCATTTATGTTCGCAAATGTTGCGGTAAGCAAGAGTCGCCACCGACTTTTCTTCTATCTAAATTAAGGAAAGGGTGAAAAGAACAGAAAAAGATCTTTTCGAGATTTTTCTGAGTAAGAGGGATGGATTATGGAAAGGGAAGGTGTTAGCACCCTTTCCATCCATAGTTCTCTATGGGCTCTTAGATGCTAGCTCATGTTTTGAAAATTGCTTGTGTTTTGTGTGTTTTAAAAATGCCTTAGTGCGGCGATTCGCTTTATGTTAACTCTTGTATCTGTCCTCAAGAGTGTTGACAAAGCAAATGTTTTTGAAGGTTGTTTTTTGAAATGTGTAAGTGTAAAAAGTTTTTTTTATTTTGAGCAAGCATCTAATAGCTATCTAATTGTACTCGAAAAGGTCGTTCCTTTCCTCCTATCCTTTAGACAATGCTATCCTACTATTAGTAAGTAGGTAGCTCTATCGTTGGATGTATGAGGGACAATTGAAGGGACGTTACAGTCACGAAGGAAACTTGGCAAAGAATTTTAGTAACTGTATTAAAGTTCTAAGATCACTTTTAACCGAGGCAACATCGAGGGACTTGTGATCTTTCAAACTAGAGGAAAGCCACTAAAACTTCTCACGTTTCGAGAATTATGATTGTTTTCTGAAGGCAACCGAAGTGGGGTACCCTAGAGGTGTGCATGTGAAATTGCGTCCAATTCAATTATTTATCTTGCACATTTAGGTTTGCTAACGTTTTTGTTTTCAGTCTTGCCATGCAATCCTAGTAACTAGCAGTTAATATGTACTGAAGAATGTAAAGTGCGAGAATAAACCCTAAGCTATTACATGGCTTCGGGGAGGGGATATTTACAAATATACAAAACTTGGGGAGTGCATAAATTAAAAGCAGAAAATAAAGCCTAATTACTATTACATGTTATAAACAGTTTTATCAACAATGTAAAAATGTGAAAAAAATAAATAAGCGCGAAGGTTGAAAGTACGTCTAAAAACTTAGTAAGTAAAAAATCCTTTTTTTGTTGTTGTTTTTGATTTAAGAGAGTAATTAAAATTGTCCTAAAATCTTCTTAAAAAATAAAATTAATTTAAGAAAAAGATCTAAGTTTTTTTTTATTGTTTTTGTTATGAAAAGAAAAATAATTAAAAACTAAATTAGATCCTAAATTCTAATTTATTTTAGAATAAGAAAAAGTTAAAGTTTAATTAATTAATCATTTAAAGAAATTAATTATTTAATTAAAGAGAAATTAGTCCTAAGTTTTTTTTGCAATTTTTTTATTTATTTTTATGTTGAATTAAATAAATGACAAAGAAAAAAAAATAAAAATAGAAATAAAAACAAATATAATTGCAAAATGGGGCTGAGTGTTGAAATAAATAGGGGGTGTGATGTTGAATCCATTGGGCCCAAGTTGAATAGAGCCTAAGCTTGCCCTCAGATCCAGTGAGGACGCGCCTGGAGAGTGCAAGGTGAACCTGCACGTTGGATGCACTGATCCAGATCAGATGTACATCTGATGGCTTAGAATGATGGTGTATGATGAACAACAAGCCATTAGAAGCACTGGATCTGCATGAAAACATTAGGAAAATAAGAAAATGCTGGACCTGAGATTCGAACCCAGGTCTTCTCCTTTTCACATGACTTGCTTTGCAATCTGTGCTAACTCTTTATTCGTGTATATGGATAAAACAAAAATTATATATTAGAAAGCTAACGCTAATATTTGAAATTAAAACAACGCGTGCGCGCTAACTGGAACTGACCAATGGGAGAGAAATACCTATTACGCCGGAGTCAACAAGTCAATGGTGTCGGAGTCAAAACTCCGGTCACCATCTCCGGCCAATTCAAAATTCAATCCTGCAAAACAAGCAAGCTAAAGAAAAAATAAGAACCATATCCTTCATAAAATCACACGCTAATTTCAAATCTGGCCTTAGATTTGCCTGAAAACCCCTGTATTACTAAGAACGAGACTCGTCTAAAGCTTTTCCCTAATAATGGCAAAGCTCCATTCTCACGTCAAACCTCACATGTAAGGGTGCTAAACAATCATAAGCATTAGTATGAACACGTATATGTATGCATAATCAATTTACACTGCATAAACATAGAGTTTGAGTTCCACGAAAATTTTACCAAATGGTGCACTTTGAAGTACGAATTCTGGGCATGTTTTGGTTCAAAGGATCCTTGAGGACGAACCTTGGGAGTCTAGGATGATGATAGGGCACTTGGTTTGGTCTGCAAAAGCCTGGGAACGAAGATACGAATTTGACAACTTTGACAATTTTTTTTAAAATTTTGGAGAGTTCTTTCTAGGTTGTATGTCCGTGTCTAATGCTTGCTAATGTGTCCTTTATATAGAGAGGATGGAGGAGACAAGAGAACAAAGGTAATATCATCCATAAACATGTGTTTTTAAAGCCATGAATGATGTTTTGTAACTTTACCAAAGACATGGAATCTTATCCTTTTTCAAACTTGGATGCATCTAGACATTGCTTGCACGAAATTTGGGGGCCTAGGCTGTCCAAAACATCAACCCAAATTCCAAAGCCTATTTCCCCTTATTTTATACATTTTTATTTTATATTTATTTGAATAAAATAAAATAAATATGAATAAAATAGCTAGAAAATGCAAGGCATGGTAAGAATGATTTTAGAGATCCTCTATGAGCTTAGGAAGATGCTTGTAATCCAATAAATTAAGCCCTTGACTTAAAACTTCAAATTTGCTCAATGCAACAATCTTGAAATTTCCCAAATTTTCCCAACTTGGGCAAGCCATAACTTGCTCAATTTTTATCTCATGATGATGATCTTGGACTTTTTGGAAATCCCAAGATGTCTACTTCAGTCCCTATTTTAATGAATTTTGCATTTAAAGAATTTCTCTTGATGTAAAAGGTCTTGGAAAAATGTGGCTTTTGTTGGCTTTCTGAAAATGACCTGTAATATATGAGCTTGTTTCTCTCAAATGGTGAATTTATTGGACTTGAGGGATGAAGAGAAGTTGTATGGATTTGGATTCTCTTAAAAATTAGCCTATGTTGGGGAAAAATGGATGAAGTATGTGAAAGTTATGCATGGTCAATGTTTGGTTGACTTTTCCTATAGAAACCTTAATTAGCAATTCTTGACTTTTGATGAATTAGGAGCATTTCTTGAGGAATCATGATCAACCCTTGATAAAATGATAAATATCACTTCAAAATGTTTATGTTGACCAAAAATCTTGAAGTTTAATTGTATTTGGGCCATAGTTGACTTTTGACCTTAGTATAGTTGATTTCCAAACATTTGAGCAATTGGCTGAGCAAACTTGTAGTGCAAGGCATGAAACTTAGCATGGGAAATCTTGAAGGCATATAAGAACCATAGAAAACAATTGAGACCTTTGGAGCTCATACATCTTGATGATAAGTGAAACCTTAGTTATAGGTTCATTGCTTAGGAGGAGAATTTGTCTAGTCAATTCTTGGTCAACCTTGAGCAATTGAGGATCTCTAGGAGCATGCTTTGAGTAAAAATGGGAGGGAAAATTTTGGGGTACAACAACTGCCCCTGTTCAATCTTCTTAAACCTGAGGATTTAGATTGGTTTGTTTGCCTTTCGTGATCTGAAGGTGAAAGATGATTGAACACTAGAGTGCCCAGAAATTTGCACTCGCATGAAGTAACAATGATGGTTGATGATGTCGGGAATGGGCTTACAGATGCCATTTAGAAAAGATGACTGAGAGTCTTCAGAGATGGGCTTCAAGATGCCATCCAAAACAGATGCTGATTTCACACATGGTCCCTTTGGGGGTTCTTGTTCCTGCTGTCTGAGGAGGAGTCTGCTGGGGAATATGGGTTTCTGTTGTTCTCCTGCTTGAGGAAAACTTTGTGAGGAATAGAGTCTAGGAACTTCAGTTGTCCATTACTCTACTGGGGAAGCTATATCTTGACTGGAGAGATGAAAGTTTGCTGCTTTTTGGTTGAAATCCAGGCTTCACAGTAACTTGCTGAGGATAACAAAAGTTGACTGTTATCTGGTCGTATTCCAGGCTTCACAACAATCTACTGGGGAATATGAAATTAAACTGTTATCTGGTTGTACCCCAGGCTTCACAGTAACTTAAACTATTATCTGGTCAGAATCCAGGCTTTAGTAACTTGAATTGTTATCTGGTCGTGTCCAGGCTTCAATGATTTGAAGAGATTAAGCTGTTATCTGGTCAGATCCAGGCTTCAACTTGAATTTGAGTTACACTATTATTTGGTCGAGTCCAGGCTTCATAATAATTGACAGAGTAAACTTCTATCTGGTTGTACTCCAGGCTTCGCAGTAAATTGACAGAGTAACCTGCTAACTGGTTGGATTCCAGGCTTCATAGTAAAATGAAATTGAACTAATATCTGGTAGTACCCCAGGCTTCACAGTAACTCAACAAGTGAACTACTATCTGGTCGGATTCCAGGCTTCGTAGCAACTTAAACTGTTATCTGGTCGAAATCCAGGCTTCACAGTAGCTTGCTATGGATAATGGAATTAACCGTTACCTGAAAATGCATTAGAAAGAGTCTGCATAGGGCTGTTGCTGGATGAGTCCGTGTTAGTATGTACCCGAAGATATATGAGAAGAAACCCGTGTAAGACTGCTCCGTCGGGTTGTGTAGACAATTTTCCTGTTTGGTTTCAGGTATTAATCTGGAACTTGAAAATTGTCAGTTGCTAAGATAGTTGTCCTGGCTTGTTACAGGTTTTAATCTCTGACCTTAGAAAGAAATACATTTTCCTGGCTTTTTACAGGTATTAATCTTTAATCTCTTTATGCAGATAGTTCTCCTGGCTTGTTACAAGTATTAATCTACAATCAGTCGTCCACATATAGTTTTCCTTGGTTGTTACAAGTATTAATTTGGAAATTGGTTTTATTGGTCACACATATAGTTTCCCCGTCCGGTTTCGGGCGTTAATCTGTGTCCTGCTGTATTTATTGGTAAACCCGTCTTGCTTCGCGAGTTCATATCACTTGGTCGTGTATATAGTTTTCCCGTCTGGTTACAGGCATTAATATTTGACTTGTTGTATAAGTTGACAGTGTTTCTCTTTCTGATAATTTAACCTGAAAGGTAAAGTCAGTTTCATGCGATGTCATGATTTATGAATTGCATGATGCTCTCAAAATAAATGAGATTGTGATATATGCATTTGTGTTGCATATGCTATGATGTTGGTATGAATGCAAAGTATGAACGTATCAGTTGTTCCATTGTTGTATTGCTGAACTAGGGAAAATAAAACCCTAACAATTGCTGGGGGTGAAGAATGTAGGTCTTCAAATTTTGTTTGAAGTTGAAATGCTGGGAGATAAACTTTTGTTGTTAGAGAAATAAACTTTGTTAGGGAATGGAAACTATGTGCACCGCTTGGGGATTTTGTTGAAATCCTTTTGTGGAATCCTGGGAAGCTTGGTGGCTTCACTGGGGAATTTTTCTCAGATGTCGGAGCAGTATTTGGAGATGTATTGAATAAGTTTCACGATAACATCCGTCTCTGGGTCGTTCCTAGGCCGTTTCTAGATGAGAATCTGGAGTAAGTGTCAGGATGACATCCGTCTTTGGATCGTACCTGAACCGTTTCTAGATGAGAATCTGGAGTAAGTGTCAGGATGACATTCGTCTTTTGATCGTACCTGAACCGTTTCTAGATGAGAATCTAGAGTAAGTGTCAGGATGACATCCGTATTTGGATCGTACCTGGACCGTTTCTAGATGAGAATATGGAGTAAGTGTCAGGATGACATCCGTCGTACCTGAACTGTATCTAGATGAGAATCTGGAGTAAGTGTCAGGATGACGTCCGTCTTTGGATTGTACCTGAACTATTTCTAGATGAGAATCTGGAGTAAGTGTCAGGATGACATCCTTCTTTGGATCGTACCCGAATCGTTTCTAGATGAGAATCTGGAGTAAGTGTCAGGATGACATCCGTCTTTGGATCGTACCTGAACCGTTTCTAGATGAGAATCTGCTTTATTTAGAATGTTTCCGCTAGGAATTTCTGTTTTGTTATTTTGAGAAGAAATTCGTTGGGGAACATGAAAAGCTAGGCGTACTAGGCTGGGGAATTTTTAAGATGCCGGATCAATGATTAGATATTCTTGCTGTGCCGGGGATACAAGAACACCTAACATCCCAAGGATGTAAGCCGAGGATGTGGCAGTAACCTTTTAGTAGGATGCCCCTGCCTCTGTACCTGCTGGAGAAAGTATCTACGGAGGTTTTGTGGATGGTTTGAGTGTCATCCCTACTCCTGGGGTTTTGAGTAGATGGTGATCAGGGAGATAAGTCTTCAACTGATAGACAAGTGATGAGATGACGGAACATAGTTGTACGCTTTAAATCCCTAACTTTTTCCTAGACTGTCCTTTCATATTTTCAGTCCAACGGGATACCCTTTTTTGCCAAAGCCTCCTTTTCTAGTTTTCGACTTGCCAGATGTACAGTTTTATTTATATATCCCTAATTTTTTCCCGAACCATTTTGGTTCGCCGGGATGCCCTTATTTTTACCTAGGCCTGTCAACCTAGCGGGTCTTTTTCATGCGTCGTATTTTCCGACTATGTCCGCGTTCATCGGGTGCAAAGGATTGTCATTGTCTACAGTAGCAAGTGTTGTCACACTACCAGAAGATGTTTATGTGATCGCATGTGCCCTTTCATATGTGGGAGTGTGTGTGTGGCTGCTTCAGGATGAATCTGGTGCACTTGATGTTTGATCAAGTTTCTGATAGTCTTGAATTTCCTAGGTATCTTTTCTAAGAACTGTCATGGAAGGATTCAAAGACATGATACTGACACCATCTGATACTACTGGCACAACAAGCAATTTGGTGGTACCAAAGGTGTTAGAACAAAGTTTGAATCTACTACCCTATATTTAAGTTTTGATGATAACAAAATGAAAAGATATATTATATATGTGATTCATGTATGAACTATTTGCTACCTAAAAATATTACGTTCTGCTTTGCAGAAACTCTGATAGGTATCAGCAAGAGCACACTTAATCAGCATCAGAATATTGGTCTTTAACACCAGCATCAGAAGTTGCTATATCAGAATACCAGAATCAGAAGATTAACTCACGTGTATGCTGAAGCTTGATGAACAGAACTGCGCTCAACACTCTTATAAAGACAACAACAGTTCATCAGCAGCTAAGCAGAGTCAGAATGAAGCCAAGCCAGAACATGCCTTAAGTAGCAACGGTACTGTGCATTGAAAGCGTATTATTACCAACGACATCATTCCAGACAAGATCTGCTCAATAAGGAAAGTTTGTTATTAGCATTGAATCAAGATTATTGCTCCAACGTTCAACAATCTCAGTGCTATATAAATAAGACTATGAAGATTGAATTGGCTAATGCTCTCCAACATATTACACGCCTAAAAGCTATTCTACATCTTCTCATTCTCAGTTTTCTAAAAAGATCCATATCTCCTTACTCACTATTTTAGCAATCTAGTTTCATAAGCTTAAGTTGTGTAACATCACAGTTGTGATACAGTTTTGTAGAAAACATTCACACACCTAGATTTATCTTCTTTGTAAGAAAGTGTTTCCTTGACAAACCGGGTTGTGGTTTGCATCAAGAAGGCTTTAGAAGTTGTTAAAGCAGTTTGTAATATTCTGTTAAATATAGTGGATTAAGACCTCGTTGGAGAGAGGAGAAATCACCTTGACGGGTGGACTGGAGTAGTTTGAGATCAAACGAACCAGGATAAAAATATCTTGTTCATTGCATTAAGTTTCAGTTTTACAATTCAACCCCCCTTCTTGTGTTTTTCACTTCTTCAAAAGGTTCAAATTTCACAATGATTTTTTGCTGGAATCCCTGATCAATATAACAGGCCCCGAGTGATTTAGATGGAGACCTGCCCCTGGCTATTCAGCACTTTTGGAGAGTGAAATTCTGGCTGCAGATACTCAATGTCACGTTCAATGTTATGACACCGTATCTGACTTACTATATGACAGTAAATACAAAAGCAATAAAGAACACAGTCAATTGTTTACCCAGTTCAGTGTGCAACAACACCTACTCTGGGGGCTACCAAGCCAGGGAGAGAATCCACTATAAGAGATGTTAATTCAGGAATAAACCAACCAGTTTATCTCCTTCACTTAAGACCTACCCAATGCAATTCTAATCTAAGTACAACTTAAACCTGAGTTCCTACTCACTCCCCCTCAATCACAGCAGTGATACATAAACCAATTTTGACTTAAGAATTGATGAAGACACTCTTCAAAAAACACACACTTGATTAAGCTTCACAGCTTTTTAATCAAGCAACACAATCACTCGTGCTTCACAGCTTTGAGTGATGTACACAACTAACTTGACTCTGCTTCACAGCTTTAGTCAAGGAACATTCAAACACTCTTGCTTCAAAGCTTTGAGTGCTACACAACCCTTACAAATAGAAACCTATTCCAAGGCACTTATCACAATGATAATTGCTTGGAGTACAATGAACAAATCTATACAGATTACAAATTGATCTTCTAATCAATCAGCAGGGATCCTTGAAAAACAGCAGCTCTGTTGAATATATAGCAACTGCAACTTCAGTTAGGGTTTCCAAAAACCTAGGGTTAATTCCGTTTGACCTAAAGACCAGGTCACAGGACTTTATTAACCAGGTTAGGGTTGAGCTAGGTTACCCCTCAGAAAACGCAGGATTCTGTTCAGGAAGGACTGAGTTATTTCCTGAAAAAACTCAGACTTATCCAATCCTGCAATCCTGTTAGTTCAGAACAGGATGTCATAACATCTGTTATGACATCTGAGAAAACCTGTCTACTGATTTAGCAAAATGTGATCATTTTGCAAAATGCTCAGATACACACTTATAAACATCAGTATTTGAATTACAATATTTTTCTGCAAAGGTACCTAATGAGTCAGTACAGACTGAACTAGAATGTTATGACATCAGTCATGACATTCACACATACATTTGGGATTTACCAAAAATGCAAGCCAATACCTAAACACCTACAAACTCCCCCTTTGGCAGATTTTTGGCTAAAGACCCTAAACAATCAGAGATAGATAGCAGCAGAAATAAGTGACAACAGAAAAATAGAACACAGAATGTCAAGTACTAATTAAGCAAGTACCAAAATATTCTCCCCCTCTTTAGCCACAAATGGGCCAAAGAAAACATGTTCAAAAAATTATACAGTTATCCAAAACAAAATAGTAAGAGCAGCAGCAAAAAACAACTTCCAAACTCCACCAGATATCAGCACCAACCAGCAACACCACCAAACAGCAATCAACCTTCAAGCACTGTCATCAGATTCTGAGGAGCTAGTTTCTTCAATGTTGAGATGTCCTTCACCTTCTTCCCTTCTGTTTTCTTCAGCTTCCTCCTTTTCTAGCCTGGCAATTAGAAGTTCTAGGGTCCTTTTTCTAGTATCCAGCTCTTTGCAAGTTTCTTTTAAAACAGCTATGACATCTGATGTCTTGGACTGGGTCTTCACAGACGATGTCTCAGCTGATGTTATGACAATGTCTGGAGCATGAGATCCCTGAAACAGTTTGTAGTGCAGGCCAAGGGCAGGAGCTCTTTTGCAGACTGTATCTCTTGCCACAAGGATATCAGGGTATTGTGCAAGGATGATTCCACAAAGAAGGGAGGGAAAGGCAATTGGTCCTTTGACAGCATAACTGCCAGCATGCTTTAAAGTTTGTTCAAAGATGTACCTCTCATAGTCAAAAGCAGTCTTGGTTCCCACAGCATAGATAAATCTCCCCAATCCTGTGGAGATAGTTGATTTGTGATTTGTAGGCACCCAGTTGGCTGCACCTATTTTATGCAAGATGGCAAATTTCATGCTGAGTTTACTAGCCTTCAGCTTCCCTTTCAAAGGCCAGCACTTTACTTGCCTGGCTGTGATGGTTAGACAAACTTCATTGTCAGTTGCCTCTAGATCAGGACAGTCCTCATTTGTTCTTCCAAGAAACTTGTTGATTTCTGATGAAGAGAACTTGACCCTTCTTCCTCTAACAAACACACTCTCAAAGTCAGCTGACCTTCCATCAGCACAATCATTAGACAAGTTCACTACAAACTCCTTGACCAGATTTTCATAGCATTTGTTAAACTTTATCACTGTCTTCATTAGTCCAGCATTCTTGATCAGGTCCATGATGTCTTTGCACTCCAAGGCATCATTGTTGAGTTCTCTCTCCAAGGCTATTCTCTTTAAGCAAACATACTTCCATCTGTTTGCATTGTCAGGATGATGAAAAGAGATGTTGTCTGTTGGCACTTCAGGCACTCTAGCAATTGCTGGAGGGGAGCTTCCTTCTGATGGGAGTTTCTTCAACTTCTTAAAGCT
The DNA here is from genome assembly GCA_948472305.1 of Vicia faba. Classification (NCBI taxonomy): domain Eukaryota; kingdom Viridiplantae; phylum Streptophyta; class Magnoliopsida; order Fabales; family Fabaceae; genus Vicia; species Vicia faba. The sequence goes on along the minus strand of OX451735.1, from coordinate 98,921,277 downwards.
TTTGAAGGAATTGTGAAAGAATATGATTAACCCACTAAATATAAAATTAATCCCTTCAACCCTTGTTTTAAGCAAAACTAATTGCTATAATTTCTCATGTTGGTGAATACCCAACCTGCCCCTCAAATTTTCAAGTTTATTTCCAACAAGAGCCTTGGTATAAGAATCAGTCAGCTGAAGCTTAGAGAAACTATGTTCCAGTTTAAATGACTTCTTCTCTTCAAAGTCAATATGGTTCAAGGAAATGTTGAATGTTTTCAGATTGTCACAACACAATGTCACAACATCTTGTGTAACATTGTACTCAGGGAGCATCTGTTTTGACCAGATGTTTTGAGAACAGAATTTATGAGACTTGTTATTTCCAACATCCTTGTCAAGATGACTTAAGGTTCTGACAACACATTCTTCTTCAAGTTTATTTCCCATATCATAGATATCATCAACCTGTAGTTTTGGAGTTCTTCTGACAGTTTCCATAGAGATAGCTCTCTTCATTCTTCTTAGATGAAGGAGACCAAGCTTATGCCGCCACAGTTTCACCTCTTTTTCTTCTTTTGCAATGGAATACACAGATGAGGAATTAGTGTTCTCAGCCTCCCACAAGTAGCAGTTGTCTTTGGATCTGACTCCTTTCATTACTATCTCTTGTTTGTCATTGATTACAAGGCATTCAGATTTTGAGAAATTGACCTTGAATCCTAGATCACACAATTGACTGATACTAATGAGATTAGCGGTCAGTCCTTTCACCAGCAGTACTTCATTCAGACTTGGAACTCCAGGGCAGTCCAAATCACCAACTCCTTTGATTTCACCTTTAGCCCCATCTCCAAAGGTCACAAAACTGGTGGTGTGAGGCTTAACATTATTGTGGAGGTTCTTGATTCCAGTCATATGTCTGGAACATCCACTGTCAAAGTACCAGTCTTCCTTTGCAGAGACCCTCAGGGAAGTGTGAGCTATCAGTGCAGTAGTCTTTTTCTTCCATTGAGGAGCATGTGGTACCTTTTTAGGCTTAGGTTTGACACCTGAGTTCTGATTAGGGTATCCATGTAATCTGAAGCAGAAGGGCTTTATGTGGCCATATCTACCACAATGATGACATTTCCATCTTTGGTACCTTTTCCTCATATGTTTCTGTTCCTGATGTCGAGAGTTGTGTTGAGACATCTGTTTTAACATTTGCTTACCAGAACCAGATTTCGTTGCTTCCATAAATCCTAGTCCAGATTTATTTCCCACATTTTGTCCAACCTGAAGGATCTCTTCCAATTTGTCTGTTCCATTGGTCAACATCTTGACATATTTGGTCATTTGATTCAGTTGTGAGTTCAGCAGTTGAACTTCTCCTTCTAGATGACTTATAGTTTCAAGATTTGCCCTTTTTTCAGCCTCCAGCTTTATAATGAGTTTTGATTGTTTCTCATTCTGCACACAGACTTCAGCACTTCTGATACACAATTTCTTGTAAGTATCAGCCAGTTCTTCAAAAGTCACCTCTTCATCACTGATGTCACTTTCAGAGGTACAAACACCAGTTAAAGCAGTAACTCGTTTGGCAGTCTCTTCTTCAGAATTACTTTCTGAATCACAGTCAGACCAAGTAACAGTCATTCCTTTTTGTTTCTTAAGAAAGGTAGGACATTCAGCTCGAATATGCCCATATCCTTCACAGCCATGGCATTGAATTCCTCTGCCTTGAATTCCCTTCTCTTCTGACCTTGGTCTTCTGCTGGAACTGTCAATGTTAGAGGGAATGTTATGAACATTAGACCTTGACTTTGGATCTATTCTTTTGATGAGTTTGTTGAACTGTCTTCCAAGCATGGCTACAGCTTCTGAAATGTTTTCTTCAACATCAGTGTTGAACATGAGTGATATGCCCTTGTTCTTTTTGACACCATTATCAGTGATTCCCATCTCAAAAGTCTGAAGAGACCCAATAAGTTCATCTACTTTCAACTTGCTAATGTCCTGGGCTTCCTCTATGGCAGTTACCTTCATTGCAAATCTTTTAGGCAAGGATCTGAGAATCTTCCTCACCAGTTTTTCTTCTGACATTTTTTCTCCCAGTGCTCCTGAGGTGTTGGCAATCTCCAAGATGTTCATGTGAAACTCATGAATGGTTTCATCTTCCATCATTTTTAGATTCTCAAATTTGGTGGTCAACATCTGAAGCCTTGACATTTTTACTTTGGAAGTTCCCTCATGAGTAGTTTTGAGAGTGTCCCAAACTTCCTTGGCCAGTTCATATTGATGTACTAGTCTGAAAATGTTTCTATCAATTCCATTGAACAAGGCATTTAAAGCTTTTGAATTTCCCAGAGCTAACTCATCTTCTTCTTTACTCCAATCTTCCTCAGGCTTCAGACTGATTGTCCCATCTATCTCAGTTATGGTGGGATGAATCCATCCTTTGTCAGCAGCTCTCCAAGCCTTTTTGTCCAGAGATTTTAGGAAGGCAATCATACGAGGTTTCCAGTAGTCATAATTAGTTCCATCCAGAATGGGTGGTCTATTTCCAAAAACTCCTTCTTTGTCCATAGTGCCAGAAAGTGATATCCCTAGATCTCACCCAGTAATACAGGCAGGGTGCCTGCTCTGATACCAATTGAAATTCTGGCTGCAGATACTCAATGTCACGTTCAATGTTATGACACCGTATCTGACTTACTATATGACAGTAAATACAAAAGCAATAAAGAACACAGTCAATTGTTTACCCAGTTCAGTGTGCAACAACACCTACTCTGGGGGCTACCAAGCCAGGGAGAGAATCCACTATAAGAGATGTTAATTCAGGAATAAACCAACCAGTTTATCTCCTTCACTTAAGACCTACCCAATGCAATTCTAATCTAAGTACAACTTAAACCTGAGTTCCTACTCACTCCCCCTCAATCACAGCAGTGATACATAAACCAATTTTGACTTAAGAATTGATGAAGACACTCTTCAAAAAACACACACTTGATTAAGCTTCACAGCTTTTTAATCAAGCAACACAATCACTCGTGCTTCACAGCTTTGAGTGATGTACACAACTAACTTGACTCTGCTTCACAGCTTTAGTCAAGGAACATTCAAACACTCTTGCTTCAAAGCTTTGAGTGCTACACAACCCTTACAAATAGAAACCTATTCCAAGGCACTTATCACAATGATAATTGCTTGGAGTACAATGAACAAATCTATACAGATTACAAATTGATCTTCTAATCAATCAGCAGGGATCCTTGAAAAACAGCAGCTCTGTTGAATATATAGCAGCTGCAACTTCAGTTAGGGTTTCCAAAAACCTAGGGTTAATTCCGTTTGACCTAAAGACCAGGTCACAGGACTTTATTAACCAGGTTAGGGTTGAGCTAGGTTACCCCTCAGAAAACGCAGGATTCTATTCAGGAAGGACTGAGTTATTTCCTGAAAAAACTCAGACTTATCCAATCCTGCAATCCTGTTAGTTCAGAACAGGATGTCATAACATCTGTTATGACATCTGAGAAAACCTGTCTACTGATTTAGCAAAATGTGATCATTTTGCAAAATGCTCAGATACACACTTATAAACATCAGTATTTGAATTACAATATTTTTCTGCAAAGGTACCTAATGAGTCAGTACAGACTGAACTAGAATGTTATGACATCAGTCATGACATTCACACATACATTTGGGATTTACCAAAAATGCAAGCCAATACCTAAACACCTACAGATAGATTCTTTGCATATTGGCTTGACTGCCCCATGTCATGCCCTTGATTATGAAAGGCTTGTTATTGGGAATGTTTTTTTACGTCTGAGGTGATTCTGTCCATTTAGAGGATCTTTGTTCACTGAATATTCGTTGTGTGAATTTCTCTTCTGTTTGAGCAATTATCTGTATGCAAACAATGCCATTTAAAGAATGCAAAGCTTATGTCTATCTTGATTTTTTTCTTTTTGAAAATTCGTTTTTTATAGTAAAACAAAATTTGCAAGAATGTGATATCAACTCATGATTTATAGCAAACCTTACAGGAGTCAGGATACCTTTTATAACAATATGCTTTCGAACTAACCCACGCTTCAGCTAATAATTTTAAGGGTTGTAACGTAGCCTGGTTCATGGTTTAAGAAACAAAGGGTAAAGGCTCAAAATTTATTTGTACCCAACCCATTCTTCGTGATGTTCTTCAGTCCTATGCTCAGTTAATTCTACGTTTAAATCCCGATTGAGTCTGGAATCTTTGCCCTGATATTCCGGTGATGGTTCAGAAATTGAACGTTTGTTTGAGAAGGCAGTCATTTTTGTAACCTTTTTTTTGTTGAGGATTTGTAGCGACCTTTTTTTGATTTTGTTATCCCTACTTTTGCCTGAACTGTTTCTTTGGTGTTTACAGTCAGCGTGATGCCCCAGTTTTTCTTAAGTCTCCTTCATAGGTTTTTTGACTTAACGAGCTTTTATTTTGAGAGATAATGACTTCCTGTCTTGACGATCATGTGGAACCATCACCATTTTTGGAGGGCACCTTCCACACTATTTGTCGTGTATGAAGGTAGAGCTTACGACTGAATGCATATCTGAATTAACTGAGAAAACTACCCTGCCCCAGGTTATGATTAATGGTTTTAATTTGTGTGAAAAGAAAAACTCCTACTTCTTAGGCTCAAAGGGGTTGACTAGGGATTATCTTCCTTATAACTCCACTGTCTAGGATTTGAAACAACGCATGTACATCATCAGCGGGGTCTGTTCAAAAGCATACTGTAGAGATTGTGGTATCGTTTTCTTCATCCTCCCTCTAAATGCTTAGAGCTTTTGATCGAGAGTTGAATATCACAAAAAAGAAATAAGAAAGCAGTTTAAATATAGTGAATACGAATGAATTAATTCAAAACAGACATATGTAATGCATTGATAAAATAACAAAGTTTGACATGAAACAAATGTTCGAACAACAAAAAATTACAACTTGAAAATTCTAATGTAATAAAGCCTCTTTGTCTTGGACTTGTCACTTCAGATGGTGTGCCTTTGGGGGATGGTAGAAGAATTCAGTCTAGCCATCTTGTGTGAACTCTAGAACTCCTTCATTGATCAAGTCCTGAATCTTATTTTTCAAAGCCCAACAACCATTCGTATCATGTCCAGGACTATTGGAATGGTAGGCATATATTGCATCAAGATTGTAGTTAGGGGAAGAAGTTTTGGGGTTTGGATGAGGACTTATCAATCCAAATTCATCCTCAACATATGTTGCAATGCCTAAGACAATGGTATGTTAATTTTAGTAAACTGCCTCATGGGCTTGTCTTGCCTTTGCTGGTTACCCCGTTGTGGTTGGCGAGGTCGTTGTTGGACCCTTGGCGTAGCAGTCGTCTTGAAAGGTTTTTTTAACCAAATCCTCTTGTTTCAACTGAGGGTGATTAAAGACTTGATCCCCAATTCTCGTTGTTTTCTCCGTGTGATTGCATCCATCTTGATGAAGCTTGCTTATGAGAAACATCAACTCTTCTTGTTCCCGAGCTAAACTTTGGATAAGAGCCATTTTCCCTAGCATCTGGATTCTCATTGCTTCCATCTCAGCTTGCGGTTATTCCAATTGGTCATCCTTATTGTTGTCAGGATGTTTCTTGGTCAAGTTCCCGTTGAGGAGTGTTTTCAATTCTTCCTGTCCCTTGGATAGGTTGAGGAACATTTCAATGAACTGAGACTCTTGAGTTTGGAGATCTTTGTTGTTCTGTTTGAAAGCCATTTTCCTGGCTGAAATAAACAGCGAGAACATGAGAGACCTGTACTGGAGAACCTGTTATGTAATGACATACATGATATGTAAATGTTTTCAAGGATCTCGCAGGTTAAACAAGGAAATGTCAGAAGTTGAATTTTGCAGCTTTGATTGGAGAACTTTGTATCTTTGAAGGTCCTTTTATGAGAGTCAAGCTCACCATGTCGAGTGGGTCATAGCCCTTGACTCAAGTTGTCGTGTTTTGATCTTTTGACGGCATTAGCTAGAGGAAAATAAATCCCCTTGCCCCTTGCTAGACGTCTGGTTTATCATAACCTGCACCACAGGCCCTTGAGATCCTTTAAATGGTTAAGGAAATGCTATGGTATGATGATATGATGTGTATAATATGCATTAAGCAAAAGTGTAAGGTGGCGTAAGAAAGTAAACCCTGCAAGAAATCCAGGTTATTGGATAATGACTGTAAACAAATCCTACAAGGAAATCATGTTGTTAGATAATAAAACCTTACAATTAGTTTAAGTTGAAAGCAAACAAGTCACACAAGCAGCCTTAGGTTTAGGCTTGCATGGGGTTTGTAGGTAAGTACCCTCTTGAAGTTTAGTTGGCTCAACCTGTCCTAGTAATAGTAAATGGGTTCTAAGGGATCTCAATATCACTGATTTTTCCAACAAGTTTCGTTTCGATCGACAACTGACTTGCCACCAAACAAAACTCGGGAGTCAAATCTCAATGAGTGTAGTATCGAACATTCTCGAACATTCTAACTCTGATATACTTGAATATGTTTTCTGTTTTTGCTTAAGTCTACAGGTACAAGAATGCTCCATGATATTCTGAAGACTAAAGCTCTGATACTCTGACCCAAAGCAAAGCTCTGATAAGAAAAGCTCTGATACGCTGATCTGAAGCTCTGCTCTGATATGCTGATCTAAAGCTTCTGATAGTCAAAACTCTGAGAATCTGATGTTCAAAGAAAGTCAATAAAAATCTGATCCTGAAGAACTCTTGCAATTAAAAAGGGAAGCAATAAATTCAGGGGGAGTATCTCTCAACTCTTATATCTCCTTATCCCTTGTCTTTGATAACCTCCTGCTCTGATACATCTTATCATTTAGTTATCTCTGACACTTTTTCACGTTATTCTCATTTAAAAATATCTAGTTTTTGTCATCATCAAAAAGGGGGAGATTGTTAGAACAAAGTTTGAATCTACTACCCTATATTTAAGTTTTGATGATAACAAAATGAAAAGATATATTATATATGTGATTCATGTATGAACTATTTGCTACCTAAAAATATTATGTTCTGCTTTGCAGAAACTCTGATAGGTATCAGCAAGAGCACACTTAATCAGCATCAGAATATTGGTCATTAACACCAGCATCAGAAGTTGCTATATCAGAATACCAGAATCAGAAGATTAACTCACGTGTATGCTGAAGCTTGATGAACAGAACACCGCTCAACACTCTGATAAAGACAACAACAGTTCATCAGCAGCTAAGCAGGGTCAGAATGAAGCCAAGCCAGAACATGCCTTAAGTAGCAACGATACTGTGCATTGAAAGCGTATTATTACCAACGGCATCATTCCTGACAAGATCTGCTCAATAAGGAAAGTTTGTTATTAGCATTGAATCAAGATTATTGCTCCAACGTTCAACAATCTCAGTGCTATATAAACAAGACTATGAAGATTGAATTGGCTAATGCTCTCCAACATATTACACGCCTAAAAGCTATTCTACATCTTCTCATTCTCAGTTTGCTAAAAAGCTCCATATCTCCTTACTCACTATTTTAGCAATCTAGTTTCATAAGCTTAAGTTGTGTAACATCACAGTTGTGATACAGTTTTGTAGAAAACATTCACACACCTAGATTTATCTTCTTTGTAAGAAAGTGTTTCCTTGACAAACCGGGTTGTGGTTTGCATCAAGAAGGCTTTAGCAGTTGTTAAAGCAGTTTGTAATATTCAGTTGAATATAGTGGATTAAGACCTCGTTGGAGAGAGGCGAAATCACCTTGACGGGTGGACTGGAGTAGTTTGAGATCAAACGAACCAGGATAAAAATATCTTGTTCATTGCATTAAGTTTCAGTTTTACAATTCAACCCCCCCTTCTTGTGTTTTTCACTTCTTCAATTGGCATCAGAGCGCCTGGTTCTGAGCTAAAACACTTAACCGTGTCAGTACAAGATCCAGCGTCAGAAAAACACAATGGCAGGAAACTATTCTCACACCAGCAATGACAACCATGAGGACAGAGACAGATTCAGCGGCAAACCTCCAGTCTTTGATGGAGAAAACTTTGATTACTGGAAAGACAGAATTGAAAGCTTCTTTCTGGCACATGATGCTGATCTGTGGGATATGGTGACAGATGGATACACGCACCCCGTGAATGCAAGCGGTCAGAAGATTGATAGAAAAACAATGTCTGACCAACAAAAGCGTGACTTCAAGAATCACCACAAGGCCAGAACCATCCTTCTCAGCGCCATCTCCTATACTGAATATGAAAAGATCTCCAACAGAGACACAGCAAAGAACATTTTTGACTCACTCAGAATGACGCATGAGGGCAACGTTCAGGTCAAAGAAACTAAAGCTCTGGCGCTCATTCAGAAGTATGAGGCCTTCAAAATGGAAGAATCTGAATCCATTGAAACAATGTTCTCAAGATTCCAGATTCTGGTAGCTGGTCTCAAGGTTCTGGACAAAGGATACTCTATTGCTGACCATGTCAAGAAAATCATCAGAAGCTTACCCAAGCAGTGGAGACCAATGGTTATAGCTCTGAAGCTAGCAAAAGATCTCAACAAAATTACTATGGAGGAACTTATCAGCTCCCTCAGAAGTCATGAGATAGAGCTAGAAGCTGACGAGCCTCAGAAGCAAGGTAAGCCTTTAGCATTGAAATCTAACAAAAAATCTGAGTCTAAAGTTTTGCAGGCAGTTGAAGAAACATCTGATGGATCCTCATCAGAAGAAGACGAACTCTCCCTCCTCTCCAGAAGAGTGAATCAACTGTGGAAGCAGAGACAAAAGAAGTTCAGGAATCCCAGAAGATCTGATCAGAACGAGTCTTCTTCCAGATACAGAAGGACAAATTCTTCCTCTGGATACAGAAGATCTGAAGGCTCCTCAGGAAGCAGAAAGCCAAACACCAAGGACATCATCTACTATGAGTGCAATGAGCAAGGACACTACAAGAGTGACTGCCCAAAGCTTCAGAGGGAAAAGCCCAAAAAGAAGTTTGGAAGAGAAAAGAAGAAAAGTCTCATGGCTACATGGGATGACTCTGACTCGTCTGAAGCTGACTCATAATCAGATGATGAGAGGGCAAACATAGCTCTCATGGCTAACATTTCAGAAGATAGTGAAGCTTCTGAATCAGACTCATAATCAGATACTGAAGAGGTATTTCCTAACTTTGCTGTTAATTTTACCAAGGCTGAACTTGCTGAAAGCCTTAATGAAATCCTGGAAAGGTATCAGCAGATTAGAGTGAAATTCAGAGACCTGAAAAGGAATCTTGAATCTGACTCTAATAAGACTGAGAGTCTTAAATTGGAGAATTCTGAGCTGAGAAATAAGATTTCAAAATTAGAAAACACTTTACAAAACTCTCAGAAGGAACCAATTTCTGAAACTCCCAGCAACGCTGATGAGATCATCAAGGAGTATGATCACAGTTTCCAGAAGTTCCTTGCTAAAAACATAGATAGAAGCAAAATGGCTTCAATGATCTATGGAGTTAGCAGAAACGGCAGGAAAGGAATAAGATACCAAGGTAAGGTTCCTACACCAAAGAATGTCATAGACTTAACCATTAAACACACTCCTCTAAATTCACATTTTGTGTATGGTCACACACATGATATTAAATACACTAGCAGTAAGTACTCTGTGAAACCAAAATTCAACCAGAGTTTTGGTAAATCTAACAAATCAGGACCCAAGAAAATCTGGGTACCTAAGGATAAAATAATACATGTTGCAGATATCTTTAGCAGCAAGTCAGAAACACCAGTCATGGTACCTGGACTCTGGCTGCTCGCGACACATGACGGGAAGAAGGCATATGTTCCAAAGCCTGGAACTTAAGCCTGGAGGCCACGTTGGCTTTGGAGGCAATCAGAGGGGAAAGATCATTGGCTCTGGAACTGTAGGTAATGGAAATCTTCCCTCTATCAATAATGTTCTGCTAGTAGATGGATTAATGCATAATCTGTTATCCATAAGTCAATTAAGTGATAACGGTTATGATATAATCTTTAATCAAAAATCATGTAAAGTTGTTAGTCAGAAAGATGGGACTATCCTGTTTAATGGAAAGAGGAAAAACAACATTTACAAAATCAAACTTTCTGAACTAAAAAGTCAGAATGTAAAGTGCCTTCTGTCTGTTAACAACGAGCAGTGGATCTGGCACAGAAGATTGGGGCATGTTAGTATGAGAAGAATATCTCAGATTAACAAACTCAATCTGGTCAGAGGACTTCCTAATTTAAAGTTCAATTCAGATGCTTTGTGTGAAGCATGTCAGAAAGGCAAGTTTGCAAAACTTTCTTTTAAATCTAAAAATGTTGTTTCTACCTCTAAGCCATTAGAACTTCTGCACATTGACTTATTTGGACCAGTTAAAACTGCTTCAGTCAGTGGCAAGAAGTATGGGTTAGTTATCGTAGATGACTATAGCAGATGGACATGGGTAAAGTTCTTAAGACACAAGGACGAGTCACACTCTGTGTTTGTTACCTTCTGTAACCAAGTTCAAAATGAAAAGGATCTTAGAATCGTTAAAGTCAAAAGTGATCATGGTGGAGAATTTGAAAACAAAGATTTTGAGTCATTCTTTAATGACAGAGGCATTCTGCATGATTTCTCTTGTCCTAGAACTCCCCAACAAAATGGAGTTGTAGAACGAAAGAACAGAACATTGCAAGAAATGGCCAGAACCATGATCAATGAGACAAACGTTGCTAAGATCTTCTGGGCAGAGGCAATAAACACAGCGTGCTACATTCAGAATAGAATCTCAATAAGACCTATTCTGGAAAAGACTCCATATGAATTGTGGAAGAACAGAAAGCCCAACATTTCATATTTTCATCCATTTGGATGTACCTGTTTTATGTTAAATACAAAGAATTATTTGAACAAGTTTGACTCTAAAGCATAGAAGTGTATTATGTTAGGATACTCTGAACGCTCAAGAGGGTACAGAGTATACAATATAGAAACACAGGTTGTGGAAGAATCAATCAGTGTTCGTTTTGATGATAAGCTTGACTCTGAAAAGTCAAAGTAGAATGAAGTTTTTGCAGGTATGGAAATTGAATTTACAGGTTCTGAAGACAAGTCATCAGAAGCTCTCAACACAGACACTCCTTCAACATCTGAAAGGAGAACTGCTAGCAATCCTACAACAGCTGCTAATCAACCTCAGAAGAGATTACCCAGAAGCAGCTTGGATCACCCAGAAGAGACCATCTTAGGAAGAAAGGAAGATCCAATCAGAACAAGAGCAAGCTTCAGAAACTCTGAAGAAACCCTCATGGGACTTGTGTCTCTGATTGAACCGTCTTCTATTGATGAAGCACTCCTGGATAATGACTGGATTCTGGCAATGCAAGAAGAGCTGAATCAATTCACCAGAAATGACGTATGGGATCTTGTCCCCAGACCAAAAGGATTCAACGTCATTGGAACAAGATGGGTCTTCAGAAACAAGCTAAATGAACAAGGTGAAGTCATCAGAAACAAAGCACGACTAGTTGCACAAAGTTATAGTCAGCAAGAGGGGATAGACTATACAGAAACCTTTGCTCCAGTCGCCAGGTTAGAATCTATCAGACTTTTAATTTCATTTGCTGTTAATAGAGGCATCACTCTGTATCATATGGATGTCAAGAGTGCATTCTTAAACGGTTATATAGAAGAAGAGGTTTATGTGCACCAACCCCCTGGTTTTGAAAATACAAAACATCCAGAACATGTTTTCAAACTAAAGAAGTCACTATATGGTCTGAAACAAGCTCCCATAGCTTGGTATGAAAGGCTAAGTAACTTTCTGTTAGAAAATGAATTCACCAGAGGGAAGGTGGACACTACCTTATTCTGTAAATCAGTTAAGAATGACATCTTAGTCTGTCAAATTTACGTTGATGATATTATTTTTTATTCTACTAATCCTTCTCTTGGAAGAAAATTTGCTAAGTGTATGCAGGCAGAATTTGAGATGAGCCTCATGGGGGAACTGAAATTCTTTCTAGGAATTCAGATCAATCAAACTCCAGAGGGAACTTACATTCATCAGAGCAAATACATCAGAGATCTTTTGAAGAAATTTGACCTCTCAGAATGTAAGCCATCAAAGATTCCGATGCATCCCACGTGCATTCTGGAAAGAGAAGAGGTAAGCAAAAATGTAGAACAGAAAGTCTACAGAGGTATGATTGGTTCTCTCCTTTATCTGACAGCTTCAAGACCTGATATATTATTCAGCGTTTGTATTTGTGCTAGATTCCAATCAGATCCTAGAGAATCTCACTTAACAGTTGTTAAGCGAATTTTCAAGTATCTGAAAGGTACCACTAATCTGGGTTTGTTTTATAGAAAATCTAGTGATTACAGTTTAGTAGGCTACTGCGATGCTGACTTTGCTGGAGACAGAGTGGAGCGTAAACGTACTTCTGGAAGCTGCCAGTTTCTGGGAGAAAATCTGATCTCTTGGTCCAACAAAAGGCAATCAACAATTGCGCTATCAACAGTAGAAGTTGAGTACATAGCAGCAGCAGGATGTAGCACACAAATGCTCTGGATGAAAAGTCAGCTTGAAGACTTCCAGATCTTTGAGAGTAACATTCCTATACTCTGTGATAATACTTCTGCTATTTGCTTAAGTAAGAATCCCATTTTACATTCTAGAGCTAAGCATATAGAAATAAAACATCACTTCATTAGGGATTATATTCAGAAAGGAATTTTGAATTTAAAATTTATAGATACAGACCATCAATGGGCTGATATCTTCACTAAACCCCTTTCTGAAGATAGGTTCAATTTCATTCTGAAACATCTCAGCATGAAAATCTGCCCAGAGTGAAAATGTTTTAATTCCATATATTTATCTTCAGAATGTATTTGTTTTACTATGAACTTCTGATCAATCTCTTTTCAGAAAGATAGAACATGCAGATTGTATCAGATGCTAGTCTAAAGATCTGAGAGTCTAAGCTCAAAAACAGACGTGCTGATCACTACATCAAACAAGTGTCATCCAATCATCAGCAAATCTCTGAAGCAGAACGCGTGCACGCTTCTGAGAAGGCAAAACGTTGATTGGGTGCATTGAGACACATGTCTGGTAATCGTTTTTAAGTATCTTTCTCAAATCCCCCAAAATCAGCAAGCATTAAATGAAAGTAATCATGTTTTTAAAACGTAATCATGATTTTATTTCTCTTTCTTGAAAACGTTTAAAATTTCAAAATATTCTGAAGCCTATTTAAGCACGTTAATCTCTCACTTTAATCTTTTACAGTTTCTCAAGTATTCTCTGCATTTTTCTGTGTTCATCTCTCTCAAACCCATTTTCTCAGTTTTTCTCAAAATCCTTAAGTGTGAACATGGCAACCTCCAGCAGTGCTTCTGCAGGTTCTCAGAAGACAGCATCATCTGAAAAGTATCAAGTGCCATTCAGAACACTCCTCACTCCTGTGAAGAATCTTGAAGTGTTATCTGAATTGATCATTGATTTTGGAAGTCTGAAGGAAAACGGTTTTGACTTAACAGAAGAAGTTAGGGCACAGAAATGGGAAAGGTATTTTGACAGGTTGGTTGGACCAACATTTCCAATGTTAGTCAAGGAGTTCTGGATTCATGCAACTGCTTCAACGCATCAAGTCACCTCCTACATTATGGGGAAGAAGATTGTGATCACTGAGGATCACATAGCAAGGTTAATTTGTTACAGTGGCGGAGGCGTCCGCTGTATTGATATGGCTGAGAGATGTGCTGACGTGGGCGTCATAGCAGAAAGGATTTTCACCCATGGGGTGCCCAGCAGCAAGATCAAAGATCTGAAGGATCACCACAGAGTTTGGGCGAAGATAATTTTGGGGTGTTTTAATCATAGGAAGGCAACTAGTTCCCCTGATTACATAAATGTAGATCAGCAGTTTCTGATCTATTTTATCAATCAGAAGGTAAAAATAAACTTGGCTCATCTTCTGTTTAATCACCTCAGAACAAGCATGAAGGAAACCAGGGAAGAAGAAAGAACAAAGAGGGATTGGATACCCTTTGGAAGGTTGATATCAGATATTCTGACTGAGAATAGGCTGATAGAGCACCTGATAGAAGCTCAAGAGTTAAGCACCATTGAACCAACGGTTGGGAAGCCTCTGAACGCGAAGAACTTGAAGAAAATGAAGTTGATAGAGAATATCAAAAAGGAACCCAGCGCTACTCCTATTGCTGATATCACCAGCAGAAGAGTCCCACTAAGTGACTTTCCTTTATTCTCTGAGATAGAATCCAAGCCAGTGGTAGTTCTCAGATATCTGGACGCGTGCAAAGCTGATGGTATAGATCCAAATCTGAATATCAAAGATCTGCACCAACCTCAACTAGAAGTTACACTGAAGAAGACAAAGAAAAGGAAGGCACCTTCAGAAGGATCATCCCAGCAGACACCCAAGAAAAGAGGTAATTTATCTGCTGCTTCTATTTTAAATTCTTCTACTATTCCAGCATCAATCCCACCTCCAACCTCTCATAGAATCTCAATCCCCATTCCAACAATAGATGAAACTGAACCAGAAGATGACCCTTCTGAGGCACTTCAACTCAGAAGACCCCGAACCAAACATCCCAAACCAACAATCTCAACAACATCAGCAATTGACAAAGTGCTGTCTGACATTGATCAACACACTTCTGATCACTCCTCCATTAATCCAAACTCTGAACCACAAATTGTCCACTCTCCACAACCAGAAAAACCTCTCTCACCCATTCCAAAAGAACCTCTTATCCCTGAACAACCAAAAATTCCTCCTCCTTCTCCACAACCAGCAATTCCTTATCCCTCTCCTCAACCAGAAATTCATCCACCATCACCTCAACCATCACCTCAACCTGAGTTTCATCACTCTGAAACTCCAACTCCTCCACCTTCTGAACGTCACTCTCCTCAATCCTCTGAACCACAACATCTGGCAATCCAGCTGCCATGTGGAACAACCGTCACAATGGCCCAGCTGCCATCCTCGCCAGAATCTACACCACCAAATACTCCCAAAACCCCAAACAGTCCAATCATAATTTCTGATTCTCCCACTCCATCTCCAAAACAAACAGCTCCCAAGCAAACCACCAAAAACCCCAGCAGGACCTTCATAGATTTAACAATCTTTGACCGTCTTGCTGATCTGAAAAATAAAATAGCCATTCCAAAACCAAAACAACCAGATGTTGGCTCTGGTATTATGAATTTTGAAACAGGTTTGCAGCAGTGGATTACTTCTCTGAAGCAAGTCTGTCCTGGAATGATTGACCCAGCTGCCTCTGACCAGCTCTGGTCACAATTCAGAATTTGGGTACGTGCTGAAGCACTCAAGTTGCAGGATATCAACTATGAGCAGGCACAACAGAGCTTCAGCAAGCTGCTGAAGGAAGTTGAAAGTCAGCTGCCACAGGAAGACGTGCTCCCTCTGGATAGTGAGCCATGGTCTGAGAAACAGCCAGCTTCAAAGGTGCAACCAGAAGAAGACAAGACTATTCAAGCTGAAGCAAGTCAAGCAGAAGATGTTGCAGAAAGCTCTCAGAAGCTCCCTGCTTCTGATGTTTCTCAAGCTGCCTTGGACAGGCAGACTCTGGAAGAGCTGAAGCTGAATGACATGCGTCTGCAGCAAAGGATGGATGAAAATGACCAGAAGATGAAATAAAGGATGGATGTACAGGATAGCAAGATAGACACAGTTGTCAGCATGGTGCACAAGCAGAATGAGACTGCTGATCAGATCAAAGCCATGCTGGAGAACCTGTTCACACACCTTCCTCCCCAACCTTAGTTTTTCATTCATGTCATTTTCATGTTTTCTTTGATTATCTGTTGTACTGTTTTGTTTGATTCTGAACTTTTTAATATGACAAGTTTTTCTGCTCTAAATGTTTTAGCACATCACTTACACTTTTTGATTGCTGACAAAAAGGGGGAGAACAAGAATGATATTTTAAATAATAACGGATTACTAAGACATAAATTCTCGAACATTCTAACTCTGATATACTTGAATATGTTTTCTGTTTTTGCTTAAGTCTACAGGTACAAGAATGCTCCATGATATTCTGAAGACTAAAGCTCTGATACTCTGACCCAAAGCAAAGCTCTGATAAGAAAAGCTCTGATACGCTGATCTGAAGCTCTGCTCTGATATGCTGATCTAAAGCTTCTGATAGTCAAAACTCTGAGAATCTGATGTTCAAAGAAAGTCAATAAAAATCTGATCCTGAAGAACTCTTGGAATTAAAAAGGGAAGCAATAAATTCAGGGGGAGTATCTCTCAACTCTTATATCTCCTTATCCCTTGTCTTTGATAACCTCCTGCTCTGATACATCTTATCATTTAGTTATCTCTGACACTTTTTCACGTTATTCTCATTTAAAAATATCTAGTTTTTGTCATCATCAAAAAGGGGGAGATTGTTAGAACAAAGTTTGAATCTACTACCCTATATTTAAGTTTTGATGATAACAAAATGAAAAGATATATTATATATGTGATTCATGTATGAACTATTTGCTACCTAAAAATATTATGTTCTGCTTTGCAGAAACTCTGATAGGTATCAGCAAGAGCACACTTAATCAGCATCAGAATATTGGTCATTAACACCAGCATCAGAAGTTGCTATATCAGAATACCAGAATCAGAAGATTAACTCACGTATATGCTGAAGCTTGATGAACAGAACTGCGCTCAACACTCTGATAAAGACAACAACAGTTCATCAGCAGCTAAGCAGGGTCAGAATGAAGCCAAGCCAGAACATGCCTTAAGTAGCAACGGTATTGTGCATTGAAAGCGTATTATTACCAACGGCATCATTCCTGACAAGATCTGCTCAATAAGGAAAGTTTGTTATTAGCATTGAATCAAGATTATTGCTCCAACGTTCAACAATCTCAGTGCTATATAAACAAGACTATGAAGATTGAATTGGCTAATGCTCTCCAACATATTACACGCCTAAAAGCTATTCTACATCTTCTCATTCTCAGTTTGCTAAAAAGCTCCATATCTCCTTACTCACTATTTTAGCAATCTAGTTTCATAAGCTTAAGTTGTGTAACATCACAGTTGTGATACAGTTTTGTAGAAAACATTCACACACCTAGATTTATCTTCTTTGTAAGAAAGTGTTTCCTTGACAAACCGGGTTGTGGTTTGCATCAAGAAGGCTTTAGCAGTTGTTAAAGCAGTTTGTAATATTCAGTTGAATATAGTGGATTAAGACCTCGTTGGAGAGAGGCGAAATCACCTTGACGGGTGGACTGGAGTAGTTTGAGATCAAACGAACCAGGATAAAAATATCTTGTTCATTGCATTAAGTTTCAGTTTTACAATTCAACCCCCCTTCTTGTATTTTTCACTTCTTCAAAAGGTTCAAATTTCACAATGATTTTTTGCTGGAATCCCTGATCAATATAACAGGCCCCGAGTGATTTAGATGGAGACCTGCCCCTGGCTATTCAGCACCTTTGGAGAGATTCTTTGCATATTGGCTTGACTGCCCCATGTCATGCCCTTGATTATGAAAGGCTTATTATTGGGAATTTTTTTTTACGTCTGAGGTGATTCTGTCCATTGAGAGGATCTTTGTTCACTGAATATTCGTTGTGTGAATTTCTCTTCTGTTTGAACAATTATCTGTATGCAAACAATGCCATTTAAAGAATGCAAAGCTTATGTCTATCTTGATTTTTTTCTTTTTGAAAATTCGTTTTTTATAGTAAAACAAAATTTGCAAGAATGTGATATCAACTCATGATTTATAGCAAACCTTACAGGAGTCAGGATACCTTTTATAACAATATGCTTTCGAACTAACCCACGCTTCAGCTAATAATTTTAAGGGTTGTAACGTAGCCTGGTTCACGGTTTAAGAAACAAAGGGTAAAGGCTCAAAATTTATTTGTACCCAACCCATTCTTCGTGATGTTCTTCAGTCCTATGCTCAGTTAATTCTACGTTTAAATCCCGATTGAGTCTAGAATCTTTGCCCTGATATTCCGGTGATGGTTCAGAAATTGAACGTTTGTTTGAGAAGGCAGTCATTTTTGTAACCTTTTTTTTGTTGAGGATTTGTAGCGACCTTTTTTTGATTTTGTTATCCCTACTTTTGCCTGAACTATTTCTTTGGTGTTTACAGTCAGCGTGATGCCCCAGTTTTTCTTAAGTCTCCTTCATAGGTTTTTTAACTTAATGAGCTTTTATTTTGAGAGATAATGACTTCTTGTCTTGACGATCATGTGGAACCATCACCATTTTTGGAGGGCACCTTCCACACTATTTGTCGTGTATGAAGGTAGAGCTTACGACTGAATGCATATCTGAATT
Organism: Vicia faba; assembly: GCA_948472305.1. Taxonomy (NCBI): domain Eukaryota; kingdom Viridiplantae; phylum Streptophyta; class Magnoliopsida; order Fabales; family Fabaceae; genus Vicia; species Vicia faba. Next base: position 98,902,902 of record OX451735.1, on the reverse strand, counting down.
AACTGAGAAAACTACCCTGCCCCAGGTTATGATTAATGGTTTTAATTTGTGTGAAAAGAAAAACTCCTACTTCTTAGGCTCAAAGGGGTTGACTAGGGATTATCTTCCTTATAACTCCATTTTCTAGGATTTGAAACAACGCATGTACATCATTAGCGGGGTCTGTTTAAAAGCATACTGTAGAGATTGTGGTATCGTTTTCGTCATCCTCCCTCTAAATGCTTAGAGCTTTTGATCGAGAGTTAAATATCACAAAAAAGAAATAAGAAAGCAGTTTAAATATAGTGAATACGAATGAATTGATTCAAAATAGACATATGTAATGCATTGATAAAATAACAAAGTTTGACATGAAACAAATGTTCGAACAATAAAAAATTACAACTTGAAAATTCTAATGTAATAAAGCCTCTTTGTCTTGGACTTGTCACTTCAGATGGTGTGCCTTTGAGGGATGGTAGAAGAATTCAGTCTAGCCATCTTGTGTGAACTCTAGAACTCCTTCATTGATCAAGTCCTGAATCTTATTTTTCAAAGCCCAACAACCATTCGTATCATGTCCAGGACTATTGGAATGGTAGGCATATATTGCATCAAGATTGTAGTTAGGGGAAGACGTTTTGGGGTTTGGATGAGGACTTATCAATCCAAATTCATCCTCAACATATGTTGTAATGCCTGAGACAATGGTATGTTAATTTTAGTAAACTGCCTCATGGGCTTGTCTTGCCTTTGCTGGTTACCCCATTGTGGTTGGCGAGGTCGTTGTTGGACCCTTGGCGTAGCAGTCGTCTTGAAAGGTTTTTTTAACCAAATCCTCTTGTTTCAACTGAGGGTGATTAAAGACTTGATCCCCAATTCTCGTTGTTTTCTCCATGTGATTGCACCCATCTTGATGAAGCTTGCTTATGAGAAACATCAACTCTTCTTGTTCCCGAGCTAAACTTTGGATAAGAGCCATTTTCCCTAGCATCTGGATTCTCATTGCTTCCATCTCAGCTTGCAGTTATTCCAACTGGTCATCCTTATTGTTGTCAGGATGTTTCTTGGTCAAGTTCCCGTTGATGAGTGTTTTCAATTCTTCCTGTCCCTTGGATAGGTTGAGGAACATTTCAATGAACTGAGACTCTTGAGTTTGGAGATCTTTGTTGTTCTGTTTGAAAGCCATTTTCCTGGCTGAAATAAACAGCGAGAACATGAGAGACCTGTACTGGAGGACCTGTTATGTAATGACATACATGATATGTAAATGTTTTCAAGGATCTCGCAGTTTAAACAAGGAAATGTCAGAAGTTGAATTTTGCAGCTTTGATTGGAGAACTTCGTATCTTTGAAGGTCCTTTTATGAGAGTCAAGCTCACCATGTCGAGTGGGTCATAGCCCTTGACTCAAGTTGTCATGTTTTGATCTTTTGACGGCATTAGCTAGAGGAAAATAAATCCCCTTGCCCCTTGCTAGACGTCTGGTTTATCATAACCTGCACCACAGGCCCTTGAGATCCTTTAAATGGTTAAGGAAATGCTATGGTATGATGCTATGGTATGATGATATGATGTGTATAATATGCATTAAGCAAAAGTGTAAGGTGGCGTAATAAAGTAAACCCTGCAAGAAATCCAGGTTATTGGATAATGACTGTAAACAAATCCTACAAGGAAATCATGTTGTTAGATAATAAAACCTTACAATTAGTTTAAGTTGAAAGCAAACAAGTCACACAAGCAGCCTTAGGTTTAGGCTTGCATGGGGTTTGTAGGTAAGTACCCTCTTGAAGTTTAGTTGGCTCAACCTGTCCTAGTAATAGTAAATGGGTTCTAAGGGATCTCAATATCACTGATTTTTCCAACAAGTTTCGTTTCGATCGACAACTGACTTGCCACCAAACAAAACTCGGGAGTCAAATCTCAATGAGTGTAGTATCGAGTATCAACCGACTTAGGACTACACCAAAGACGGTTATCTCACTACTTCTTAATGGCTAAGTTGTTCAATTAAAGGTTCTAAGGTCAGTTGATGCTTCATGACACCACACAACGGCCCTGTATTCTCCTTGACTACTCAAGGGCTACCGGTACCAACCATAGTGTCACATCAATGTAGCTATCGCTTTAACCGTGTCGGTATACCCTGCACAGTTTCCACGATCTATTACTACTTACCTAAAAGGTGCCTCAGATCTGGGTGTAGGATCTTTAGTAACCTAAACAAAGCCCTCAAAAGTAAAGCAAACAAAGCATACAAGGTAAAGCAATTTACAATGAACTAGACTCTAAGGTAACCCCACTTTTAATATGTCCCCAGCTGAGTCGCCAGTTCTGTGATACAGTGGCAGAACTGACTGTTAATACTGGTTTTGCATTTGTGTTTGCAAATGTTGCGGTAAGGAAGAGTCGCCACTGGCTTTTCTTTTATCCAAATTAAGGAAAGGGTGAAAAGAACAGAAAAAGACCTTTTCGAGATTTTTATGAGTAAGGGGGGTAGATTATGGAAAGGGAAGGTGTTATCACCTGTGATACGGTGGCAGAACCGATTGTTTGACGCTGGTTTGTGTTTTGTGTTTTGTGTTTGCAAAATGTCGCGGTAAGCAAGAGTCACCACCGACTTTTATTTCATCCAATCGGAAAGGAAAAAGTACAGAAAAATCCTTTTTCGAGATATTCTGAGTACGGGGGTAGATTATAGAAAGGGAAGGTGTTAGCACCCTTTCTATCCATGGTTTTCCATGGGCTCTTAGGTACTTGCTCATTTTTAAATTGCTTGTGTTTATGTGCTTTGTTTTGAAAAGTTTAACTTCGTGATAACCCTTGTATCAGTCCTCAAAGGTGTGACAAAGTTGTTTTTGAAAACTATTTTGAAAGTGTAAGTGTGAAAAGTTTTGATTTGAGCAAGTACCTACTAGCATCTACCTACTCGAAAAAAAGACTGTTTCTATTCTTGTTTCCTTTAGACAGCGTTATCCTACTATTGAGAAATAGGTAGCACTATCGTTGGAATTGTAAGGGTCAATTCGAAAGGGACGTACGATCACTAAAGCAATATTAGGATACTTTAGTAATAACCCTAGAGTCTTAAGATCATATTCGAGGCAGCATTTCCGAGGCAACATTCGAATGGGACATTTGATCTTTTTAGACAGGAGGGCAACCACTAAGACACCCTATGCTTAATGATCGTTTACCGAAGGAAACTGAAGTGAGAGTATACCTTAAGAGTGATATGTGCGAGTGATTTGTTTTCAGTTATTTATCTTTGCACATTAGGGTTTTCTAACTGTATTTATTTGTCATGCATTCTTGTCATACAATCCTATTAGCATACATCTAGACAGTTAAATATTTGCAGGAATTAAAAATGCGAGAAAGTAAATCTACGCTATTACAAGGCTTCGGGGAAGGGGATTAATTACATAGCCAAAACCCCCGGAAAAAAGCGATAAGTAAAATCCCTAAATTAAACTATTACAAACCAGTGAACAATTACAAAAATATTGTCAAAATAAATAATAAGCGCGCGGCGAATTAAATACGAAACGACTAGGGTTTTGACCCTTGACTAAACCTATTTGCGATTGATTAAAAAAAAGATATTTTTTGTCATGTTTTGCTATTTAAGAAAATAATGAAACAATTAAATTAAAAAGAAAATCCTAAATTCTAATTAATTTTAAATTAAGAAAAATAAATTAATTTATTCTAAAAAACCTATTTTTGTATTTTAGTTTATTTGAGAAAAATAAAAGAATTAAATCAAGAATTTAACCTAATATCTATTTAATTTTATTTATAAAAACAAATTAAAATTGCCCTAAGTTAAATTAAATTAAATTAAAAAAACATTTATCAAGAAAATAAATCTTTTTTTTGTGGTTTTTGATTGGTTAATTAAAAATAAATTTTTGTGTTGATTAAAAAATAAAATAATTAAAGAAAAGGAATTAAAGAAAAAAAGTAGAAATAACCAAATGGGTCTGCTGTCAGCGGATCTGGCCGGAGATGGATCCAGAGGATGATGATTCTCAGAAGGTGTACGCGCTGGATCTGATTCTGGCTGATGGATCCAGAAGATGATGACCCTCAGAAGATGGTGTGCACTTGATCTGATTATGGCTGATGGATCCAGAAGATAGTGTGCACTTGACCTGGTTCTGGCTGATGGATCCAGAAGATGGTGACCCTCAGAAGATGCACGTGCTGGATCTGGTGAAAACAAAGGAGAAAATACCAAAAGCTCATGCCTGGGATCGAACCCAGAACAATGAGCTTCTGACTTCCTTCTTCTGACCAACTGCACTGGATGTTAACTTGTTAATACAATAAAAATAAACAGTATATCAGAAAAAACAAGTTTCTGGCCAAAATAACGCACCAGAATTTGAATCAGCCAATCAGGTTGTGACACGTTGTTGTCTTCTTCCCTATAACCATCGTTTTAGACTCTACACCTTTACTTACAAACACATGTTTGTTGCTGAAACCTGTGTAATTCAAGAATCAAGCATATGCGATATAAATTAAATTGGGGACCATGGATCAACTAGGGTTAAAATTCTGATCGTCATGGTACACATTATTCGGTCTAATTTCGCTTGAAAACCGAAACCCCAAATGGGAGTACGAAACCCTAACGATGGAAAAAGCTTATTCCTGCACTGTAACTCAAATCAAACTATCCAGAAACATTGAAAACATGATGATGAATACAAATATGTAATTTAAACATGCCAAATATGCAAGAATTACAGTAATCGAATTTGGATATTTGTGCAAACCGTAAGAATGCTAGGCAGTGATTCTGGATGTTATGATGCTTGCGATCGATTGGGAATGCTTCCTGAAACGTCAAGGAATTGATTTCTGGCTTTGAATTGCTCTCCAAGGACCTCTATTCCATAATTTGGATCTCCACTTTTTCTTGAAATTTTTTAGTTTTGCTCTTGCTCTCCACGAATGCTCAACCTCCTTTCTTGCCTTATATTCCTTCTGTATATGTAGTGCAACATATTAGGTCAACAAAAACGACTTGATACTTGCCCATTATGAAGATTTGATTTGGTATTTCATGGCATATGATATCTTTCCAAATTTTCTTCAATCCAATCTTTTTCAACCCAAATCTGTTTTGCACGAATTGGTTCTCATTTGACAGCACATAAGATCTTCTTTCAATGCAAAAATCATCCCTAAAACACATTACATGATTTATTTGGATTTATTTGATTTTATTTGAATTTTAAATGACTAAAAGTCAAAATAAATTAAATAAATAAATAAATAAATAAAGCATGGAGGGTCCCATAGGTTGTGGACTATGCTAGGAATGAGATTTGATCTTGAAAAGTTGGGCCCATGTGGAAAAAAATGCAAATTTAAGCACTTTTGACTTTTGGCAATTTTGTAAAAAAGGTCAACTTGGCCAATGCATAACTCTCTCAATTTTGACCCTAGAGAGGTGGTCTTGGACTTTTTAGAAATCTTAGGATGTCCTCTAAGCAACCCTTTTGGTCTCATCTCAATTGAGTCTTCCATGTTCATGTATGAAGCTTTGACCCAAAAGGTGTTTTTGTTGACTTTCCAAAATGACCTATAATGTCAAAATTCATAACTTCTTGTGAGTGCATATTTTGAACTTGATGGCTGAAGATGAGTTATAGGGAATTGAATCCTCTTCAAAATGATCTTTGGATGGGAAATTTCTGATAAAGTATGTGGAAGTTATGCTTGGTCAATGTTTGGTTAACTTTTCCTAAGAAACCCTAATTTAGCAACTTTTGGGTTTTTATGAATTATGAGAAATCCTTGATGAATCATGATCAACCCTTGATCAAATAATGAATGATACTTCAAAAATGAGGATGTTGACCAAAAATCTTGAAGTTTGACTGTATGTAGGCCACAATTGACTTTTAACCTAGCATAGTCGATTTTCAGGCCTTTGAGCAATTGACTGAGCAAACTTCTTCTGCAAGGCTTGAAAATTGACATGGATGATCTTGGGAACATATTAGGACAATGGAAGGAATTTGGGATCCTTTGGACTCAAGCATCTTGATGAAAAATGAAACCCTAGTTTGAGGTAGACTTCCTTGAGCAATTTGGGGACCTCACTTGCCATGTGTTGAGAAATATGGGAGGGAAAATTTTGGGGTACAACAACTGCCCCTGTTCAATCTTCTTAAACCTGAGGATGTAGATTGGCTCATATGCCTTTCGTGATATGAAGGTGGAAGATGATTGAACACTAGAGTGCCCAGAAATTTGCACTTACATGAAGTGATACTTGATTTGCGATATCGGGAATGGGCTTATAGATGCCATTTTGGTAGTTGCTAGAGAATTATCAGAGATGGGCTTAAAGATGCCATCCGAAGAAGTGTTTATCACATAAGAGATTCCTTTGAGAGAACCCGTATACCTGTTATTAATGAGGACTTCGCTGGGGACTGCTGGTCTCTGTCTTGAGAGAAATAGAGTTTTAGGAGCTTCAGTTGTCTGTTACTCTATTGGGGAATAATTCCGGTTTGGGAAGCGGAAGTGAACTGTGTGTTTGGTCGGGGTATATGCTGCACCGCGACTTTCTGGGGAAATGTGAAATCAATTGTGTTTTATCGGGTCCCGGTCTTACAGTGTTGTGGACTATTGTCTGGGGATAAGAGAGGAAGAACCGGATTGTAAGGTCATGAGAAGGAACCTGGATAGTATGGTTACTTCAGTGTGAAAGCCGGGATAATAGGGCTATGAGAAGGAACCTGGATAGTAGGGTTACTTCGGTATGAAAGCCTGGATAGTAGGGATGTGAGAAGGAACCTGGTGTTGTACCCTAAAATTTTCCCTCCCATATTCTTCAAAATTTGCCAAGTCAAAGGTTCAAAAATCTCTCCAAGAGTTGCACAGTTCAAGGGCCTCCTAACAGTCAAAATTAGGGTTTTGGTTATGACAAAGTAAATGAAGTTTCCAAGGGTCAAATCAAGTCCCACATGCCTATAAACATGGTCAAGCATCCTCATACCAAGTTTCAAGACTTACAGCACAAAATTACACAGTCAAAAACCCTAATTGCACTACAGTCAACTGTAGGGGCAAAATGGTCATTTGACAGTCAAAAGTCCAAATTTTTGGTCAACATCTCATTTTGAAGCCACAAACATCATTTGATCAATGCTTGATCATGATTCTCAAAGTTTGGCTCAAAAAGTCTCAAGATGCAAAAATTTCTATATTTGGACAGTTGAAAAAGTCAACTGTAAATTGACCAAGGCATAACTTCCACATGGATTATCAGAAAAATTCCATCCAAAGCTCATTTTGAAGATAAAGACATTTCCTACAACTCCTCTTCATACTTCAAGTCCAATAAATGCTCTCACAAAAAGTTATCAATTTCAACATTATAGGTCATTTTCAAAAGTCAACAAAAAGGGACTTTAAGTCAAAGGCCATAACTTGAGATTGGTAAATCAAAAGGACATGGGACCAAAGACATTGGTTAGGCGACTCAAAGACTTTTCCAAAATGTCCAAGAACATGAGCAAAGCTTAAAAATTGAGCATGTTATGCCTTGTGGAAGTTGGGAAATTTTTGGATATTTTGAAAAGTCAACATTGCTTCAAATGACCTAAAATTGCTAATGGGCCTATTTTTCTTTCACAATTAATTATCCAAGGCATGTGCACGACCATTTGGCCCAAAGGGAAGTTTTTTATCATTTTATTTTATTTATTTGGATTTTTAATCATTAATAATTCATTTAATTAAATTAAATAGGTGAAAAATACTAAACCTAATGTTTTGAATCTTTTTGTGCATAAAATATCTCCAAGATTTCGTGCAAATCAGATTAGGAAAGAATTGAAGGTAATTGGACATGATTTGGTGGCAAATATGCATGAAAAGATTGAAAACGAATGCCATAAAAATCAAATATTGATTCATCAATTCATGGATCTTTTTGACCAAATTCTTTGACCTAATCATTCACACATAAGTATAGAATGCAAACCTAATCCTAGAGAGGTCCAAGCTGCGCCAGAAAAGCATAAACAAACTTGGAATTTTTCAAGAAAAACTAAAATCTAAAAACCATCTTCTAGGTCGATTCAGGTCAAGAGACTTGTTCCATTACCTTCCTGAGGCTTCAAGGAAAGTTTTCCAATCAAAATCATTACCTCTAACGTCCTGAATTGGTAAAACGATCGCACCCTGTGCAGGAAATTTTTTGCATTCTTACATAATGATTCATACGTTTTCTGCAGTTTTTGATATTTGATTCATGTTATTTGACTTATTACGAAGCTAACCACATGATCCAATTGAGTTTTTAGGCATTGGGCGTGATTTCACCATGGTCATATGCTAGGGTTTTCAGAACCTTGAATTAGGGCTTTTTAGTTAAGGAAAAATTAGCACTCGAGACCTGGACCATTGGAACAAGCGTGCTTGGACGAAAAGGATAGGACCCTCGCGCCTAATTTATGAGGCCACATGGCCTATTCGTTATTTTCTGGAATGATACATAAGGGAACGGTTCAAAACCGTTGCCCATTCCTTTTTTGTTTCAGGAAAAAAAGCAAAACGAAGAGGATGACTAGGTGGCTGAGACTGGTTGGTCCATTCAAATTTCGCGCGAAAGCGCCCCACTAACTCTTATTTTATTTCATATTATTTGTTAGGTACTATATATACAAAACGCATTGGTGGCTCAGTGGCAAGCAAGCTTAGTGGTAAACCACAGGACCTGGGTTCGATCCCAGGTCCCTCACCCTTTCCATATTATTTTTCCATTAATGCTTATGTGTAATTTCAACGCTAGGGTGCATCATATGGCCTCAAATCCAGCTTGCCACTTGGCCAATCCCACCAATCCAAGGGACCAGATCTGGAGAGCATGGTAAACCTCAGTCAACACACTCACACGCTAGCATGGAAAGTCAGCCAGGCTAAAGGCCATTGGGCCCAAATTGCTAAACAAAAACCTCCTATTTGGGGACAGACCCCCCTAGGTTTGAATTTTTATTTCTTTTCTTTATTTTACTTATTTCAATTATTATTTTTTTAATTAGTTTCTTTAATTTAATTATTTTTATAGAAAACATAAAAAATAATAAAAAAATCAGAAAGAACAAAATTTTAAATATATTTATTTAATTGATATTTTTGTAAATAAAACCTTTATTAATTAATTAGTTTTAATCTAGGGTTAATCTTAATATTTTTCAATAAAACTTCAAAATTCATAGAATTAGGGTTTCAAATCTTTTTCATTATTTTTTCCTTTTTTCACCGTGATTAAATATTATTTGTTTTTATAAATTAAAATTGCGTGTAATTAATTAGGTTAATTTAGGCTTAACTTTAATATTTTTCTTAATAAATAAAAGTCATAGAATTAGGGTTAATAATTTAATTTCATTTAATCTTTTTTCATTAAAATCATAAAATACAAAAATACCAAAGAATAATTTCTTTTTTTTCTTTAATTTAATTAATTTAATCATTTAATTTAATTCCATTAAAAAGGGTCCAACGCCCTCGTTTCAATTTAAATTTCAATTCGCGTATTTATTTCTTTTTCTTTTGATATTTATGTACCTCTCCCAAAGCTTTGTAAACTCGGACACTTTAATCTTTCGCACTTTATTTCTTTATTTTTCTGTCAAATCGGGTCCTGGAAATTTTGGCGATGTGGACCCGCGCCTTTTGTAATAGTTTAGAACTTTTATTTTCTCGCAATTTTTTAACTGTTAAATAAATGCATGCAAGAATGAATGGCCTTAAATAAAAAACAAACGCGTAGCTCACACATAACATGACAAGACAAAAATAAATGAACATGACACACAAATCACACACCACCCCTAGGGTACGCCTCACTGTTGCCTTGCCTCGAAAGGTGATCGTCGAGTAGAGGATGTCTTAGTAAGTCCTCATGATCCGGGAACCTGGCATGAGGGTAGCTTCTAAGGTGTCTTCCCATTGCTCTGGTGATCACCATGTCCCAAACCTCGAATTGACCCGAACACCTCCAACGGTGGTGCTACCTACCTCTCAATGGTGGGATGGCACTACTTTAAAGGACATTTACACAGACGAATTCCTTAGGGTAGGTAGACGACTCTAGATACTTGCTCTAATTTCAAAACAAATCAAAAATACTTTTCACACCGACACCTTTTCAAAAAGCTTTCGAAAGCAATTTTTCAAACACTCTTGAGGACCGATACAAGAGTCGAACTGAAATTTTCAAAGAAACTTTTTAAAACCCACAGTTGAAAAGCAAACAAACCATTTTGAAAACACAAATGAGCAAGTATCTAAGAGCCCATGGATAACCATGGATAGAAAGGGTGCTAACACCTTCCCTTTCTATAACCTACCTCCCGAACCGAGAGCAATCTCTTTAAGGAATTTTTCTGTGCTTTTGTCCTTTCCACTTGGAGAAAATAAAAGACGGTGGCGACTCTTGCTTACCGCGACATTTCGCGAACCAGCGTTAAACAGTCAGTTCTATTTCCACCGATCACAGAACTGGCGACTCTGTTGGGGACAATCATATAAAGTGAGGTGTACCTTAGGGCTTAGTTCATAATTGTGTTTTCAATTGTATTGCTTTGCTTGCTTTAAATTGTGGGTTGCTTGGGAGTTCTATAGATCCTAACCCGGATCTGGGGGATACCTTCTTAGAAAGTAGCTACAAGGCTGTGAGGGAACTGTGCGGGGTATACCGACATGGTTGAAACAGTATGCTACGTTGATGTGGCACTTTGGTGTGTACCGGTAACCCTTGAGTTCAGTCAAGGAGAGTACGGGGCCTCTGCATGGTGTCATGAAGCATCAACAGACCTTAGGAACCTTAATTGAACTATCTTGGCCTCTTTAGGGTAGTGAGATAATTGACTTTGGTGCGGTCCGAGGTTGGTTGATACTCGATACTACACTCAATTGAGGGTTGCTTTCCTGGAATATTTCGGTTGCCAGTTCAGTGGCTAAATCGAAACGATGAACAATGAAAGCAATCCCGTGATATTGGGACCCTTAGAACCCGGTTACTTCTAATAGGACAAGTTGAACCCACCAACTTCAAGAGGGTACTACCCAGACCCCATGCTGGCCTTAAACCCTTAGGGCTTGTCTTGTGTGTCTTGTGTGCCTTACATGTTTGTCTTTGTAAATATCTGTGGTGTGTTTAATCATAGCATCATGACATCATCCAGCATCATATGCATCGACTAACCATTTCAGGGGTTCGAATCTTCATCTTTGTTCTTGTTTTGTAGGACATGGAAACTGTTCGTAGAAAGACAATTCAAATCAGTCTTGTAAGGATCCCTCCTCAGCTTAAGGAACTTATATCCAGGATTCACGAGAGCTCTTCATTCAGTGAAAGACATGGAAGACTCATCAGCTTGGTCAACACCAACATTGAGGAAGATATGATAAAGGTCCTGTTCCAGTTCTTTGACCCTCTGCATCACTGTTTCACCTTCTTGGATTATCAGCTGGTACCTACATTGGAGGAGTTATCCCGGCTCCTGAAGATCCCTATCCTTGATCAACTACCCTACAACGGTACGGAAAAGGAACCCAAGCTTGAAGAGATTGCTAAAGCCTTGCACCTACAGTCATCTGACCTCAAGGGACATTGGGAAGTTAGAAGTGGTATCAAAGGGTTCTTAGCCAGGTTTCTGTTTGAAAAGGCCCATGAATGTTGGAACTCCCTTGACTTACAAGCTTTTGAAGAAGTTGTGGCCCTCCTTGTCTATGGTTTGGTGTTGTTCCCTAACCCAGATCAGCTTATAGATATCAGTGCTGTCCAGATCTTTATGTCCAGGAATCCTATACCTACGTTGTTGGGGGACATCCTCCACTCATGTTACACTCGAACCATGAGAAAAAGAGGTGTCCTTATGTGTTGCACTCCTCTCCTGGGAAGGTGGTTTATTTCGCACCTTCCACAATCAGTTTTGAAGAATGAGCGGGGTTTGAGATGGTCACAACGATTGATGACTCTTACACATGTAGATATACATTGGTGCCCTAGGTCCAGAGAGGATGTCACTATTATTGATCGTTGCGGAGAGTACCCTAATGTTCCTTTACTTGGAATCAGGGGAGGTATTACTTACAACCCATGCCTGGCTTGGAGACAGTTTGGTTATGCTCGGAGGGATGGTCCTCATGACATGTTAATTCCTGACATAGTTTTTGACTTCGACAACGATACTCAAGGACTTCGCCAGAGATTTATCAGAGCCTGGAGGATGCCAAGTAGGATAGACAGTAAGACACTGGGGCACAGGAACTCCATCCCGTTGGAACCTTATCTCAAGTGGGTACGAGCCCGCTCCCAGAAGTTAGTGATGCCTTATCCCCATATGCTCCCTGTGATCAAAGAGCCAGTCTTGGAAGGAGAAGTGTCCTACACTATTCAGCACCCTGATATGCCCACATCCTGGGAAGAGATGCAGAAGAGCTGGATCCAGCTTAAGGAAGAACGGAATTCTCTTGAGACCAGTCTACATGCTAGTGAAAAGAAGGTCTTGGAGCTCACCCGCCTGTTGCATGAGGAGAGGAATCTCAACACTTATATAGCTCCAAATAGGATGCGTAGTGTATTTTGGGATTGATTTGCTTTTGTATTATTTTTCCCATGAGGCTTTGATGTATTGAACAATTATTTCCTTAATGATAACGTGTGTTCCTTTTTGTCTACAACAAATTTGAACTTTCGAACCCTTGAATGCATTGCATAAACACATATCATTCATCATGTGCATAGCAGGTTTTCTCCTTTTCAGGTTGCTTACAGTTCTTCGCTGTTTATTTCAGCATCATGAACCCTGACTCGTCATCAACTGAGATGTTCGTCAAGGCTCTACAGGCGCAGAATGCGCAATTTCAGGAACTAATCATGGGTTTGGCTCAGGGCCAAGAGGAGCTGAAAGCTCTGCTCCTGAAGAAGGAAAAGAAGAAGAAGAGGAGAATTGTCCTTTTTAACTCGGGCCGAAGGTTTGGCAATACTCTGCAAAATGAAGAGGCTGGTTCTTCCATTGACAAGGGTACTCCTCAAGCGGAAAAAGGTCCTAGTCCGGTAGTCTCTGACAACGAGACTGATTTTGATGAAGAGCAATATCCTCCTGCAGAACACCATTACAAACAGTTGGAGGATAGGCTGAATGCTATGGAGATACAACAGGTACCTGGGCTGGATTTTGGAGATTTGGGTTTGTCTACTGGTGTGATCATTCCTCGTAAATTCAAAGCACCATCTTTCACTAAGTACGACGGGGCGTCTTGTCCCAAGCTACATCTCAGGTCCTATGTTCGGAAGATTCAACCGTACTCAGTGGATAAGAATTTGTGGATCCACTTCTTCCAGGAGAGTCTTTCAGGGACTCATCTCGAATGGTTCTATCAGCTGGATGGGACCAAGGTTCGTAACTGGGAGGAGTTGGCTACTGCTTTCTATAAGCAGTATCAGTATAATGCCGACCTTGCCCCTACACGTACCCAACTCCAGGGTATGTCGTTAGGTTCAAGTGAAGGTTTTAAAGAGTACGCTCAGAAGTGGAGGGATCTGGCTGGCAGGCTGCAGCCTCCGTTGACTGATCGGGAGTTGGTAGACATGTTCTTGGGGACCCTATCTGGGCCATTTTTCAACCATCTTATCGGTAACTCGTCTGCAGGGTTTACTGATCTTATTCTGACTGGAGAGAGAATTGAGGCTGGGTTGAAGTCTGGTAAGATTCCGAAGGGTGCATCGTCTAGTTCTGAGAAGAAACCCTTCAAGAAGGAGGCTAGTGCTGTATATGGCTCTAGAAGACAAGAGAAATCTGAGCGCCGCCAATCTGTCAGTGCGGTGATGATTGCTAAGCCTGTTGCCGCTCCTCGGCCAACCAATCCTCAAAAGGCTGAAAGACCCCGGAGAGAGTTTACCCATTTAAGCATGACCTTATCGCAGATCTTGCCACAGTTGCTATCCACCAATCTAGTGACTGTCAGAGAGGCACCCAAAGGTGTGAACACTGCCTCCCCCAAATACAACCCAAATGCTCGTTGTGCTTATCACTCTGATAGCCCGAGGCATTCCACTGATGATTGTTGGGCATTAAGGAACAAGCTGCAGGACCTTATTGATGCTAAAGAGGTACAATTTGAGGCATCTGAGAAGCCTAATATAGTGACAGCTCCCCTGCCTGCTCATGGAGTGAATGCTGTTGGGGACGAAGACGAAGTGGATGAAGCTGAGTTTGATAGTTGGATTTACCCGGCAACCGACAGTGGACTTAGCAATTGGAGTGCGAAGGACAACCTACCTGTTTCTCTTGTTACTAAGTAATGAATTCCTATGTTTTTGGCATTTGTAATAAACAATAAATTGAACTCTATGGCCCGGTGTCTTACCCGAGGCACCGTGGTTTTATTTGTGAGGGCATATAAATTGTCATTTCATATCTCATAAATGAAAATCTTGGACGTTTTCTCGCATTTCAAATCTTATGCTCCTTTTCTGTCTTTCCTTCCTTTACATATTTTTCAAAACAGCTGTATTTACACACACTCACTCATACAGGTTTCAATCCACTCTGGATCTCACTGGTAACGACTCTGCTACTGCCAGTTATGACTTCGAAAATCCGATCAACTTAGCCGAAGACGAAGGTGAAGATGATTGCGAAGTGCCTGGAGAGCTTGCAAGACTGTTACTTCAGGAAGAGAGGGCAATTCAACCCCATGAAGAGCCCGTGGAAACAATAAACTTGGGTACTGAAGAAGACAGGAAAGAGGTAAAGATTGATGCTAACCTAGAGCTCAGCGTGAAGCAACGGTTGACTAAGATGCTACATGATTATGTGGAGATATTTGCCTGGTCCTACGAAGACATGCCCGGGTTGGATACCGATATTGTGGTCCATCACTTGCCTACTAAGGAAGACTGCCCTCCAGTTAAGCAAAAGGTCCGCCGTATGCGTCCAGAGATGTCTGAGAAGATCAAAGCCGAGGTTATGAAACAGTTTGATGCTGGATTCCTTGCAGTGACTTCTTACCCTCAGTGGGTTGCTAATGTGGTGCCGGTACCAAAGAAAGACGGTAAGGTCAGAATGTGTGTCGATTACAGGGATCTGAACAGGGCCAGCCCCAAGGATGACTTCCCTTTACCTCACATTGATGTCCTTGTTGACAATACAGCTCAGCATAAGGTGTTCTCTTTCATGGATGGCTTTTCAGGTTACAATCAGATCAAGATGGCACCTGAAGACATGGAGAAGACTACCTTTGTTACTCATTGGGGCACTTTCTGCTACAAGGTCATGCCTTTTGGACTGAAGAACGCTGGGGCAACCTACCAACGTGTCATGGTTGCTTTATTTCATGACATGATCCATCATGAGATAGAAGTGTATGTTGACGACATGATCGTAAGGTCCCAAACTGAGGAAGAGCACCTAGATCATCTGAAAAAATTATTTGACCGTCTGAAATTGTACAAGCTGAGGTTGAACCCGAACAAGTGCACCTTCGGGGTAAGATCTGGAAAGTTGCTAGGCTTCGTTGTAAGTGATAAGGGTATTCAAGTGGACCCTGCCAAGGTTAAAGCTATTCAAGAGATGCCAGTTCCTAAGACAGAGAAGGAAGTCAGCGGCTTTTTAGGACGCCTGAATTACATTGCTCGGTTCATCTCACACCTAACTGCTACTTGTGAACCAATCTTCAAGCTGCTGAAGAAGGATCAGGTAGTACGTTGGAATGATGAATGTCAGGCTGCTTTTGACAGAATCAAAGAGTATCTCTAAGAACCACCCATCCTTATGCCACCGGTTGAAGGGAGACCTCTGATACTATACCTGACAGTACTCGACAACTCAATGGGGTGTGTGCTGGGGCAGCATGACGAGTCTGGCCGAAAAGAGCATGCCATTTATTACCTTAGCAAAAAGTTTACCGACTGTGAGACCCGATACTCACTGCTTGAGAAAACTTGCTGCGCTTTGGTATGGGCTGCTCGCCGGCTGAGACAGTATATGCTGACTCATACCACCTTGTTGATCTCAAGGATGGATCCTATAAAGTACATATTCGAAAAGCCTGCTCTGTCTGGGAGAATAGCAAGATGGCAAATGATCTTGACGGAATACGACATTCAGTACACAACCCAGAAAGCCATCAAAGGAAGTGTATTGGCAGACCACTTGGCACATCAGGCAGTAGACGACTATCAGTCAATGAACTTTGAGTTTCCTGACGAAAGCATCATGATAGTGACTGATTGTGAAGTACCTGGATCGGATGAAGGACCTGAGGAAGGATCCCGATGGTCTATGCACTTTGACGGAGCCTCCAACGCTTTGGGTAACGGTATCGGCGCCGTAATCATATCTCCTCAAGGCACTCATACTCCACTCACTGCCCGGCTATGTTTCAACTGTACCAACAACATGGCGGAATATGAGGCGTGCATAATGGGTCTTCAAGCTGCGATCGACTTAAGGATCAAGTTTCTGAGTGTCTTCGGAGATTCCGCTCTCGTGATCAATCAGATCAAAGGAGAGTGGGATACGAAACATCTGAATCTTATTCCTTACAGAGAATGTGTATTGACCCTGATCCCCCACTTAACAGAGATAACCTTTGAACACTTTACGAGAGAAGAGAATCAGTTGGCGGACGCGTTAGCTACAATGTCTTCTATGTTCAAGGTCAAATGGGATAATAAGGCTCCCCGGATCATCATCTGGAAACTGGACGAACCGGCATACTGTTGTGATCTTGAGACTGAATTGGTCACTGAGAAGCCTTGGTACCATGAGGTGAAGAGATATCTGGAAGCTCAGGAGTATCCTGAAGGTGCCTCTGTCAATGATAAAAAGTTTCTGAGAAGGTTCGCAGCAAAATTCTTCCTTAGCAACGGCATCTTGTACAAGCGAAACCATGATTCAACCTTACTGCGTTGTGTGGATAAGACTGAAGCAGAGAGGATCATGGAAGAGCTACATGAAGGGACCTTTGGTACACATTCCAGTGGACATACCATGGCTAAAAAGATCCTTCAGGCAGGGTATTTCTGGTCCACAATGGAAGCTGACTGCTATCAACATTCTCGGACATGCCACAAGTGCCAGATATACGCAGACAAGGTGCATGTTCCTCCAGTTCCTTTGAATGTTCTGACTGCGCCTTGGCCGTTTGCAATGTGGGGCATAAATATGATCGGTGAGATTAAACCTACGGCATCCAATGGGCATCGCTTCATCCTGGTAGCGATTGATTACTTCACGAAGTGGGTCGAAGCATCGTCCTATGCTACGGTAACCAAGACTGTTGTGGCACGGTTCATTCGGCACAACCTGATCTGTCGATACGGCGTCCCAGAAAGAATTATTACAGACAACGGTACCAATCTGAATAATAAGATGATCACTGAGATCTGCGAGCAGTTCAAAATACAGCACCACAATTCTTCTCCTTACAGACCGAAGATGAATGGGGCTGTAGAAGCAGCAAATAAAAATATCAAGAAAATTGTGCAGAAGATGACAGTGACTTATAAATATTGGCACGAGATGTTACCGTTCTCTCTACATGGGTACCGTACCTCAGCCAGGACGTCAACCGGGGCAACTCCTTTCTCCTTGGTCTACGGTATGGAGGCAGTCTTATCGATCGAAGTGCAAATACCCTCTCTCCGGATAATGAAGGATGCAAATCTGAACGAAGATGATTGGATCCAGACACGACTTGATCAATTAAACCTTATTGACGAAAAGAGACTTGCTGCTATCTGTCATGGTCAGACGTATCAGAAACGGATGATCAGGGCATTTAACAAAAAGGTCAGACCACAAGAGTATCAAGTCGGGGATCTGGTAATCAAGCGAATCATCCTTCCTCAGAGTGATCCAAGGGGCAAATGGACCCCTGCGTACGAAGGGCCATTTGTGGTTAAACATGTGTTCTCAGGAGGAGCCATGATTCTAACCAATATGGATGGTGACGACCTTCCTCACCCCGCCAATGCAGACATAGTAAAAAGGTACTACGCATAAAAAAAGACCCGCTAGGCTGACATGCCTAGGCAAAAATTAGGGCTTCCCGGCGAACCAAAAGGGTTCGGGCAAAATGAAGGGATGAAATGAAAAAATCTGTACACCCGGCAAGTCGAAAACCTGAAAAGGCGGCTTGGGCAAAAATGGGTATCCCGGTGGACTGAAAACCCGAAAGGTCAGTCCAGGCAAAAGTTAGGGATAAAAGCGTAATACTATGTCTCATTGGATCACTTTGCATCCAGAATCCGGTATTTACATCAAGTTCAGACGGCATCGACCAGTCAGCTTCATCTTCAACCAAGGTCATCAAGTGATGAGACGCTCGGAGTTATAAAGGCAATAGCAGAGTTGAAACCCAGTGGGATCATTCATTTCACACAGCTGTTTTATTTTCTCTTGTCCAAAATTTGTATAAACTCTTTTGTTCGGCGGCGTTCTCTTACTAGGACGTCAGCCTCTTGTACACAAAACGCCTATTTTCAGGCAATTCAAAAATCAATACAAATATACTTTTCAGTTAAAAGTGCCAATTGTTTTTCCTTTTTTCTGTTTTGTTTTGCGAAGAACGTCCAAGGTTCAATTTGTGATATATGCATTGACAATAATTTGCTAACTCATAAATATTTGCATACGAAACAAAGGATTAATTACAGGTAACATTAGAAACAGGGGCAATAAGGAGTTGTCTAGGCAATCTAATTGTTCCGTCCACCAAGGTACCAAGGTAGGTTCAGCTAAAGAACATAACTAGATACCTTAATTCCCCAGAGAGTAAGCCAGCAAGCAGTATACTCTCCCCGAGCAAAGCTATTTTCAAACCTTAAGAAAGTTGAGTATCCTCCAGCAGATCTCAACATGCCCCAGCAGCAATATACATATTCTTAACAAGAATCCCCGGCAATCTTGACCTAAAGATTGTTCCCCGGCGGTATATCAAACATTCAATGAAGCTACTTTCCCAATATAGTTCAAAACATCCCCAGGAGAGTCCAGCCCAGTTTCCCCAGGAAAGTTGGAATCCATCTCCCCAAGTAGTAAGCTTATCCCCAGTAGATTCTGGAAGCTTATCCTCGCAGAGCACGAACGCGTCTCCCGGCTTTATTCAAAGAGTTATTTCCTTACCAGGATATAACTGGGTTATCCTCAGCCAAAAGCCACGGAAAGATCGTCCTCGACGAAGCCTTCTTATCCCCAGCGAAGTCTATCAACGCTTCCAACACAACAAGGGTATCCCCAGCAAGTTATTATCAACGACTCAGCAAAGTATCTCTCTCCCCACAGAGTATCGCTTCCCAGCAAGATCGCTAGAGTACTTTTCTCCCCGCAGAGTGATCCGTTCGCCAAGTTTATTCCCCAACGGAGTTGTCTTCTCCTACCGGTATTCTTGCAACTATCATCCCCAGCGGAAGCAAAAATCTATTCTTCAACGTCAGCCCAGGAGTGACTTCCCGGCACCCGTCAAGGATTTACTTTCCTAGACGAAAACATACATTCCTAAACATCACATACATCATTGTAGCATGCATATATGCATCATATCTTACAAATCTCATTTATGTTGAGAACATCATTGCCTGATCCATATCATGCATTACATATGACTGACCTTTACCTTTCAGGAAAGATCCAGTTAAATTTTCAACTATACTTCAAGACCTAGACTGGTTCAGTTAAATCGAATCCAAAGATTTCTCTGTTCCTTATCCAGTCACAAGCCTTCTCTGGTTCAGTCAGATCGACCCTAAGATCTCCCTGTTTCTTACCCAGTTGAAGATATTGCAAGACCTAGACCGGTTCAGTTAAATCGACTCCAAAGATTTCTTATCCAGTCCAAGGCCTTCTCTAGTCCAGCTAAATCGACCCCAAACAGATTTTTCTGATAAAGACTTAGTAGAAGACACCCAAGATTCTCTCAATGTTTGCTGTTGAGGTTGTAGTCGCCTATGGTTCTCTCCCCGATCCTGCGGAGGTGGTAATCCCAGATTTCGCTCAACGATTACTGTTGAAGTGAAGTTATCCAAGATTCTCTCAATGATTGCTATTGAGGTTGTAGTCGCCTATGGTTCTCTCCCCGATACTGCGGAGCTGGTAATCCCAGATTTCGCTCAATGATTGCTGTTGAAGTGAAGTTATCCAAGATTCTCTCAATGTTTGCTGTTGAGGTTGTAGTCGCCTATGGTTCTCTCCCCGATCCTGCGGAGGTGGTAATCCCAGATTTCGCTCAATGGTTACTGTTGAAGTGAAGTTATCCAAGATTCTCTCAATGTTTGCTGTTGAGGTTGTAGTCGCCTATGGTTCTCTCCCCGATACTGCGGATGTGGTAATCCCAGATTTCGCTCAACGATTGCTGTTGAAGTGAAGTTATCCAAGATTCTCTCAATGTTTGCTGTTGAGGTTGTAGTCGCCTATGGTTCTCTCCCCGATACTGCGGAGGTGGTAATCCCAGATTTCGCTCAATGATTGCTGTTGAAGTGAAGTTATCCAAGATTCTCTCAATGATTGCTATTGAGGTTGTAGTCGTCTATGGTTCTCTCCCCGATACTGCGGAGGTGGTAATCCCAAGATTTTCTCAATGATTGCTGTTGAGGTTAAAGTCATCCAAGGTTCTCTCACCGTTCTTGTTGAGGTAGTAACCATCCCTGGTTCATTCATCATCGTTTGAAGCTCCAGATCCAGCTCCTGTAACCAGTCAGGATACATCTACATAAATAATTTGAAGACCAGCTCCCGTAACAGGTCAGGTAATCATTTTTCTTTTTTGCAGGTATGCAAGTTCTCGCTAAGGAAACTCTTACACGATCAACATCCAGATGGCATCTACAAGCCCATCCACCTTCCATCATCTCTTAGCATGGCATCTATAAGCCCATCATCTTATCCATCAACCTCCAAATGGCATCTATAAGCCCATTCCCATCATCACACTGCTACTATGTGAGCACAAATTTCTGGGCACTCTAGTGTTCAATCATCTTCTACCTTCGGATTATGAAAGGCACGTCAGCCAATCTACATCCTCAGGTCTAAGAAGATTGAACAGGGGCAACTGTTGTACCCCAAAATTTTCCCTCCCATATTCTTCAAAATTTGCCAAGTCAAAGGTTCAAAAATCTCTCCAAGAGTTGCACAGTTCAAGGGCCTCCTAACAGTCAAAATTAGGGTTTTGGTTCTGACAAAGTAAATGAAGTTTCCAAGGGTCAAATAAAGTCCCACATGCCTATAAACATGGTCAAGCATCCTCATACCAAGTTTCAAGACTTACAGCACAAAATTGCACAGTCAAAAACCCTAATTGCACTACAGTCAACTGTAGGGGCAAAATGGTCATTTGAAAGTCAAAAGTCCAAATTTTTGGTCAACATCTCATTTTGAAGCCACAAACATCATTTGATAAATTCTTGATCATGATTCTCAAAGTTTGGCTCAAAAAGTCTCAAGATGCAAAAGTTTCTATATTTGGACAGTTGAAAAAGTCAACTGTAAATTGACCAGGGCATAACTTCCACATGGATTATCAGAAAAATTCCATCCAAAGCTCATTTTGAAGATAAAGACATTTCCTACAACTCCTCTTCATACTTCAAGTCCAAGAAATGCTCTCACAAAAAGTTATCAATTTCAACATTATAGGTCATTTTCAAAAGTCAACAAAAAGGGACTTTAAGTCAAAGGCCATAACTTGTGATTGGTAAATCGAAATGACATGGGACAAAAGACATTGGTTAGGGGACTCAAATTCCTTTCCAAAATGTCCAAGAACATGAGCAAAGCTTAAAAATTGAGCATGTTATGCCTTGTGAAAGTTGGGAAATTTTTGGATATTTTGAAAAGTCAACATTGCTTCAAATGACCTAAAATTGCTAATGGGCCTATTTTTCTTCCACAGTTCATTATCCAAGGCATGTGCACGACCATTTGGCCAAAAGGGAAGTTTTTTATCATTTTATTTTATTTATTTGGATTTTTAATCATTAATAATTCATTTAATTAAATTAAATAGGTGAAAAATACTAAACCTAATGTTTTGAATCTTTTTGTGCATAAAATATCTCCAAGATTTCGTGCAAATCAGATTAGGAAAGAATTGAAGGTAATTGGACATGATTTGGTGGCAAATATGCATGAAAATATTGAAAACTAATGCCATAAAAATCAAATATTGATTCATCAATTCATGGATCTTTTTGACCAAATTCTTTGACCTAATCATTCACACATAAGTATAGAATGCAAACCTAATCCTAGAGAGGTCCAAGCTGCGCCAGAAAAGCATAAACAAACTTGGAATATTTCAAGTAAAACTAAAATCTAAAAACCATCTTCTAGGTCGATTAAGGTCAAGAGACTTGTTCCATTACCTTCCTGAGGCTTCAAGGAAAGTTTTCCAATCAAAATCATTACCTCTAACGTCCTGAATTGGTAAAACGATCGCACCCTGTGCAGGAAATTTTTTGCATTCTTGCATAATGATTCATACATTTTCTGCAGTTTTTGATATTTGATTCATGTTATTTGACTTATTACGAAGCTAACCACATGATCCAATTGAGTTTTTAGGCATTGGGCGTGATTTCACCATGGTCATATGCTAGGGTTTTCAGAACCTTGAATTAGGGCTTTTTAGTTAAGGAAAAATTAGCACTCGAGACCTGGACCATTGGAACAAGCGTGCTTGGACGAAAAGGATAGGACCCTCGCGCCTAATTTATGAGGCCACATGGCCTATTCGTTATTTTCTGGAATGATACATAAGGGAACGGTTCAAAACCGTTGCCCATTCCTTTTTTGTTTCAGGAAAAAAAGCAAAACGAAGAGGATGACTAGGTGGCTGAGACTAGTTGGTCCATTCAAATTTCGCGCGAAAGCGCCCCACTAACTCTTATTTTATTTCATATTATCTGTTAGGTACTATATATACAAAACGCGTTGGTGGCTCAGTGGCAAGCAAGCTTAGTGGTAAACCACAGGACCCGGGTTCGATCCCAGGTCCCTCACCCTTTCCATATTATTTTTCCATTAATGCTTATGTGTAATTTCAACGCTAGGGTGCATCATATGGCCTCAAATCCAGCTTGCCACTTGGCCAATCCCACCAATCCAAGGGACCAGATCTGGAGAGCATGGTAAACCTCAGTCAACGCACTCACACACTAGCATGGAAAGTCAGCCAGGCCAAAGGCCATTGGGCCCAAATTGCTAAACAAAAACCTCCTATTTGGGGACAGACCCCCCTAGGTTTGAATTTTTATTTCTTTTCTTTATTTTACTTATTTCAATTATTATTTTTTTAATTAGTTTCTTTAATTTAATTATTTTTATAGAAAACATAAAAAATAATAAAAAAATCAGAAAGAACAAAATTTAAAATATATTTATTTAATTGATATTTTTGTAAATAAAACCTTTATTAATTAATTAGTTTTAATCTAGGGTTAATCTTAATATTTTTCAATAAAACTTCAAAATTCATAGAATTAGGGTTTCAAATCTTTTTCATTATTTTTTCCTTTTTTCACCGTGATTAAATATTATTTGTTTTTATAAATTAAAATTGCGTGTAATTAATTAGGTTAATTTAGGCTTAACTTTAATATTTTTCTTAATAAATAAAAGTCATAGAATTAGGGTTAATAATTTAATTTCATTTAATCTTTTTTCATTAAAATCATAAAATACAAAAATACCAAAGAATAATTTCTTTTTTTTCTTTAATTTAATTAATTTAATCATTTAATTTAATTCCATTAAAAAGGGTCCAACGCCCTCGTTTCAATTTAAATTTCAATTCGCGTATTTATTTCTTTTTCTCTTGATATTTATGTACCTCTCCCAAAGCTTTGTAAACTCGGACACTTTAATCTTTCGCACTTTATTTCTTTATTTTTCTGTCAAATCGGGTCCTGGAAATTTTGGCGATGTGGACCCGCGCCTTTTGTAATAGTTTAGAACTTTTATTTTCTCGCAATTTTTTAACTGTTAAATAAATGCATGCAAGAATGAATGGCCTTAAATAAAAAACAAACGCGTAGCTCACCCATAACATGACAAGATAAAAATAAATGAACATGACACACGAATCACACACCACCCCTAGGGTACGCCTCACTGTTGCCTTGCCTCGAAAGGTGATCGTCGAGTAGAGGATGTCTTAGTAAGTCCTCATGATCCGGGAACCTGGCATGAGGGTAGCTTCTAAGGTGTCTTCCCATTGCTCTAGTGATCACCATGTCCCGAACCTCGAATTGACCCGAACACCTCCAACGGTGGTGCTACCTACCTCTCAATGGTGGGATGGCACTACTTTAAAGGACATTTACATAGAAGAATTCCTTAGGGTAGGTAGACGACTCTAGATACTTGCTCTAATTTCAAAACAAATCAAAAATACTTTTCACACCGACACCTTTTCAAAAAGCTTTCGAAAGCAATTTTTCAAACACTCTTGAGGACCGATACAAGAGTCGAACTGAAATTTTCAAAGAAACTTTTTAAAACCCACAGTTGAAAAGCAAACAAACCATTTTGAAAACACAAATGAGCAAGTATCTAAGAGCCCATGGATAACCATGGATAGAAAGGGTGCTAACACCTTCCCTTTCTATAACCTACCTCCCGAACCGAGAGCAATCTCTTTAAGGAATTTTTCTGTTCTTTTGTCCTTTCCATTTGGAGAAAATAAAAGACGGTGGCGACTCTTGCTTACCGCGACATTTCGCGAACCAGCGTTAAACAGTCAGTTCTATTTCCACTGATCACACCTGGATAGTAGGGTTACTTCGGTATGAAAGCCTGGATAATAGGCCTGTGAGAAGGAACCTGGATAGTAGGGTTACTTCGGTATGAAAGCATGGATAGTAGGCTGTAAGAAGGAACCTGGATAGTAGGGTTACTTTGGTATGAAAGCCTGGATAGTGGGGCTGTGAGAAGGAATCTGGATAATATGGTTACTTCGGTATGAAAGCCTGGATAGTAGGGCTGTGAGAAGGAACCTGGATAATAGGGTTACTTCGGTATGAAAAGCCTAGATAGTAGGGCTATAAGAAGGAACCTGGATAGTAGGGTTGCTTCAATATGAATGCCTGGATAGTAGGGTTGTGAGAAGGAACCTGGATAGTAGGGTTACTTCGGTATGAAATCCTGGATAGTAGGGCTGTGAGAAGGAACCTGGATAGTAGGGTTACTTCGGTATGAAAGCCTGGATAGTAGGGGTGTGAGAAGGAACCTGGATAGTAGGGTTACTTCGGTATGAAAGCTTGGATAGTAGGGCTGTGAGTAGGAACCTAGATAGTAGGGTTACTTCGGTAT
Source organism: Vicia faba (assembly GCA_948472305.1). Lineage (NCBI taxonomy): Eukaryota > Viridiplantae > Streptophyta > Magnoliopsida > Fabales > Fabaceae > Vicia > Vicia faba. The sequence continues at coordinate 98,877,560 of OX451735.1, read as the reverse complement.
GAAAAGCCTGGATAGTAGGGCTGTGAGAAGGAACCTGGATAGTAGGGTTACTTCAATATGAAAGCCTGGATAGTAGGGCTGTGAGAAGCAACCTGGATAATAGGGTTACTTTGATATGAAAGCCGGGATAGTAGGGCTGTGAGAAGGAACCTGGATAGTAGGGTTACTTCGAGATGAGAGTTGGGATAGTAGGGCTGCTTTGGAATGAGTTTGGGTAAAACTGCAGAGGGAACCTGGGTAAGGTTGTTCTTGTTGCACCGATGATTACTCTATTTAGCTTTGAGTATTTATCATGGACCTGCTAAAAATTGTTAATAACAACTGTCTTTCCTGAAAGAAATACATGGTTAATTATGTGCGATGCATGAGATGCATTGTATGATGATGTTCTCAAAATAAATCAGACTATGTTATATGCGATGTATGCACATGACATGATGTATGAACATGAACTGCGGACATAATAGAATGAGTCTGGGAAAATAAATCCCTGACTACTGTTTGGAGAGTATGAGAAATGGTATTCTTGACTGCTGTAACAAACCATAGTTCCTCTGCTTCTGTTGGGGATGGTGAACAAGGACGACCATGCTGGGGATTTGCCCCTTGGCTGGTAAATATTCTGCCGGACGAGACTCTGTCTGAGGATAACTTTGCGGGGAATAACTCTGTTGGAGAGGAGATACTCTGTTGATAGATCTGCTGACTTGGAGAAATAACTCAGTTGGGGATGAATTTCCGTTGCTGGTGATAATGAATTCGGTTGGAGATTGAATTTCTGCCTGTGAGAGAAATAAACTCTGCTTGGGGAAAAAATTTACTGACTCACTTGCGATTGTGAACCTCAGCTGGGGAGAGTTATATCCTGTTTGTGAAAGCTAACATTACTGTCTTTGGATACTTTTTACTCCGTCGGGAGTGTATGTACCACTACTCATCATTCTCAAGCTGGCTCCATCCCCGTACCTGATGGGCAGAGTAAGTGTAAAGTTTGGGCATTTCTTGTTTTTCCCTATTTCTGGAATTACGAGTAATTGTCTTTGTTTCTCATGTAAATATGTATGAGCAACCATTATTTTCAAATGCATATATCAAAAATGAATTATTGGACATTCTTGCAAACAAAACAGAAAAAGAAAAACAGATTGAAATTTCTTGTGAAAATGAATTGTATTGATTTTTGTAATTGGCCCGTAATAGGAATTTTTGTATAAAGAGGTGGACGTCCTAGTAAGAGAACGCCGCCGAAAGTCAGAGATTATATAATTTGTGAAAGAAAGAAAAACAGCTATGTGAAATGACCCCATTGGGTTCCAACTCTGATATTACCTTTATATCTTCAAGCGTCTCATCACTTTGCCACTTGGCTGAAGGTGGATCAGATTGATTGGCGTCTTCTGAATTTGATAGTCGATATCGAAGTCTGGTTACAAGATGATCCCATGAGACATAGTGTTATGCTTCAATCCCTAATTTTTTCCTGGACCGCCCTTTCGGGTTTTCAGTCCACCGGGATACCCTTTTTTCCCAAGTCGCCTTTTCAGGTTTTTGACTTGCCAGGTGTACAGTTTTTTCATTTTCATCCCTTAATTTTGCCCGAAACCTTTTGGTTCGCTGGGAAGCCCTTATTTTTGCCTAGGCCAGTCAACCTAGTGGGTCTTTAATTATGCGTTGTATCTTTTTACTATGTCTGCATTGACGGGGTGAGAAAGGTCGTCACCATCCATGGTGGTTAGAATCATAGCTCCTCCAGAGAAAATATTCTTAACCACAAATGGCCCTTTGTATGTGGGGGTCCATTTTCCCCTAGGATCACCTTGCAGTAGTATGATGCATTTGAGCACTAGATGCTCGACCTGATATTCTTGACGTCTGACTTTCTTTTTAAAAGCCTTGATTATTTACTTTTGATACGTCTGACCATGACAGATAGCCTAAGTCTCTTTTCATCGATTAGATTCAGCTGATCAAGTCAGGTTTGGATCCAGTCGTCTTTGTTCAAACCCGCATCCTTCATAATCCTGAGAGAGGGTATCTGAACTTCGATGGGTAGGACTGCCTCCATGCCATATACCAGAGAGTAGGGTGTTGCCCCTGTCGACGTCTGTGCTGAGGTACGGTACCCATGAAGAGCGAATGGTAACATCTCGTTCTAGTCTTTGTATGTCACCATCATCTTCTACACAATCTTCTTGATGTTCTTGTTAGCCGCTTCAACAGCCCCATTCATCTTCGGCCGATAGGGAGAAGAGTTATGATGTTGTATCTTGAACTGTTTGCAAAGCTCGGTGATCATCGTGTTATTGAGATTTGTACCATTGTTTGTAATGATTCTCTCTGGTACACCATATCGATAGATCAGATTGTGTCGAATAAACCGCGCCACGACGTTCTTAGTTAATATACAAAAGGAAGCTGCCTCGACCCACTTCATAAAGTAATCAATTACTACCAGAATGAAGCGATGTCCATTAGACACAGTAGGTCTGATCTCGTCGATCATGTCGATTCCCCACATTGCAAAGGGCCAAGGAGCTGTCAAAACATTCAGAGGAACTAGAGGTACATGCACCTTATCAACATAGACTTGGCACTTATGACAGGTTCGGGAATGCTGATAACAATCGGCTTCCATAGTGGACCAGTAATATCCTGCCCATAGGATTTTCTTTGCCATGGTATGTCCATTGGAATGAGTTCCGAAGATACCTTCATGTAACTCTGTTATGACCCTTTCTGCCTCGCTCTTGTCTACACACCGCAGTAAGGTTGAATCATGGTTATGCTTATATAGGATTCCGTTACTGATGAAGAACTTCGCAGAGAACCTCCTTAGAAATTTCTTATCATTAACAGATGCCCCCTTGGGGTATTCTTGACCCTCAAGATACCACTTTACCTCATGAAACCAGGGTTTATCTGCTACCTCTTCAGTCTCAATGTCACAGCAATGTGCGGGTTCATCCAACCTCTCTATGGTAATCTGGGGAGCCTCATTGTCCCACCTGACTTTGAACATAGGAGACATAGTAGCTAGTGCGTCTGCTAACTGATTCTTCTCTCTTGGAAAATGCTCAAAGGTTACCTCCTCGAAGTATGGGAGCAATGTCAGTACATACTCTTTGTAAGGAATAAGATTCAGGTGCTTCGTATCCCACTCGCCTTTGATCTGACTTATCACCAGAGCGGAATCCCCGAATACACTCAAGAACTTAATCCTCAGGTCAATATCAGCTCGAAGACCCATGATACACGCTTCATACTCCGCCATGTTGTTGGTGCAGTTGAAACATAATCGGGCGATGAACGGAGTATGACAACCCTAAGGAGATATAATTATAGTGCCAATGCCATTACCCACCGTGTTCAAGGCTCCATCAAAATACATAGACCATCGGGATCCCTCCTCGGGTCCTTCATTCGGTCCAGGTTCTTCGCAGTTGGTTACCAACATGATGTTCTCATATGGGAATTCGAAATTCATGGACTGGTAGTCATCCACAGCCTGATGCGCCAAATGATCTGCCAACACACTCCCCTTGATTGCCTTTTGGGTTGTGTATTGGATGTAGTACTCGGTTAAGATCATCTTCCATCTTGATATTCTTCCGGATAAGGCGGGCTTCTCGAAAATATACTTGATCAGATCCATCTTTGATATCAACAAGTTAGTGTGAGTCAACATATACTGTCTTAGTCGGCGAGCAGCCCATGCCAAAGCGTGGCAAGTTTTCTCGAGCAATGAGTATCGGGTCTCACAGTCGGTAAACTTTTTGCTAAGGTAGTAAATTGCATGCTCTTTGCGACCAGACTCGTCATGCTGCCCCAGCACACACCCCATTGAATTGTCTAGCACTGTCAAGTATAATATCAAAGGTCTTCCTTCAACTGGAGGCATCAAAATTGGTGGTTCTTGAAGGTATTCCTTGATTCTTTCGAAAGCAGCCTGACATTCATCATTCCACTTCACCACTTGATCTTTCTTCAACAGCTTAAAGATTGGCTCACAAGTAGCAGTCAGATGTGAAATGAACCTGGCCATGTAATTCAAGCGTACCAAGATACCTCTAACTTCTTTCTCTGTGTGGGGAGCCGACATCTCTTGTATGGCCTTTACCTTTGTAGGGTCTACCTGAATACCTTTGTCACTGACAACAAAACCCAGAAGCTTACCAGACCTTACCGTGAAGGTACACTTGTTCGAATTCAACCTTAGCTTGTATGTCTTCAACCTGTCAAACAGTTTCTGGAGATGATCAAGGTGCTCTTCCTCAGTCTGGGACATGGCTATCATGTCGTCAACATAAACCTTGATCTCGTGGTGAATCATATCGTGGAACAAAGCGACCATGAGGCGTTGATAGGTTACCCCAACATTCTTCAACCCAAAAGGCATTACCTTGTAACAGATGGTGCCCCACTGTGTAACGAAGGTTGTCTTCTCCATGTCTTCAGGAGCCATCTTGATCTGGTTGTAGCCAGAAAAACCATCCATGAAAGAGAAGATCTTATGATGCACGGTGTTGTCGAATAGAACATCGATGTGAGGAAGTGGGAAGTCATCCTTGGGGCTTGCCCTGTTCAGATCTCTATAGTCCACACACATCCGTACCTTACCGTCCTTCTTAGGTACTGAAACGACGTTGGCAACCCACTGCGGATAAGAAGAGACAACTAAGAATCCTGCATCGAACTGTTTCATGACCTCCGCCTTGATTTTCTCTGACATTTCAGGACGCATACGGCGAACCTTCTGCTTTACCAAAGGGAAGTCTTCTTTAGTCGGCAGTCGATGTACCACAATATCAGTGTCCAAACCAGTCATGTCTTCAAAGGACTAGGCAAAGATCTCAACATAGTCGTGTAGCATCTGTATTAATCATTATTTGACACTAGGCTCCAGATTCGCACCTATCATAACCTTTTTCCTGTCTTCCTTTGTACCCAAATTCACTGACTCAACTGGCTCTTCATGAGGTTGTATGGCCCTTTCTTCCTGCAGTAACATTCTAGCAAGTTCTCCAAGCACCTCACAACCATCCTCACATTCATCCTCAGCTTGGTTGATCGGATTTTCGAAGTCATAACTGGAAGTAGCAGAGTTGTTATCAATGGGATCCATAGTGGATATGGATCTGCAGTATGATACGTGAGTGTGTGTAAGAAAATAACTGTTTTGATAAAGTGAGAGACAGGAAAGAAAAATAAAGAGCACAAAATTTTTATGCAAGAAACATCCAATGCTTTATTAATGATATATGAAATGACAAATAGTAGCCCTCACAAGCAAAGCCAAGGTGCCTCGGCCAAGGCACCGGGCCGTAAAGTTTCAAATTGTTTATTACAAATCTTAAAAAAAAAGTCAATTACCGCGGAATAAAAGAAACAGGTATGAAGTCCTTCGCCGTCCATCTGTTTGGTCCACCGTTAGTTGTTGGGTAGATCCAGCTGTCGATGTCTGAATCTTCTTCACTGTCCTCAATTGCGCTAACTCCCAGATTGCTGATGTGTAGAGGAGGTCTTCCAATCCGTGCGTGCCTAACAGCCCTTTGAGCCCCTGTAGTAAAGCCCAAACCAAATTTGTCAGTTTTGTGAGTCAAATCAGGGAGTTGACCCCAATTGGCACACCCACCTTCTTCGAATGCAGCCCTGGAATCCTTGAGAGAAGCCATCTTCAATGGAGGTTTGTTGGTAGTAACTTCAGTTGATGCCGAGAACTGAGGGACCTCTTCTAAATTCTGACAAGGCGTTTCTATGAATTCCCCGTCCATCTCTACATAGCGAAAGGAATTGAGATGACTCACCATATACTCTTCTTCACCTCGCACTGTGACAATCTTCCCCTTCACCGGATACTTCAGCATTTGATGGAGTGTAGAAGTAATTGCCCCAGCCTTATGAATCCAAGGACGACCCAGCAAGCAAGAATACGATGGTATGATATCCATTACGTAGAAGGTGGACGCAAAAGTCTGAGAACCCACTTTGACAGGGATGTCCACCTCCCCGTGCACCATTCTCTTTGATCTATCAAAATCCCTTACCACAATGTTACTCGGCTTTAAAGTCAAACCTTCACAATCCATACGGTCTAACGCTTTCTTTGGCAGAACATTCAATGAGGACCTCGTATCTACTAGCATGTGAGCCATAGTGGTGCCCCTGCACTCGATCGAGAGATGCATAGCATCATTATGATTCCTCCCCTTAGGGGTCAGGTCCGCATCTGAAAAACCTAGCCCATTGTCAGCAGTCAGGCTGGCCACACAATCTTTGAACTGATAGGCTGAAGTTTCATGTGGTACGTGCGCAGTCTTGAGAAATGCAATCAAAGCCTTCACATGAGCTTCAGAACATAATAGCAGAGACAACATGGAGATATTTGACGGGGTCTGTTCCAGTTTCTCGACCATATTGTAGTTGCTCTTCTTGATAATCTTCAGTATTTCCTCTATTTCTTGTTTAGAGGCTTCCACAATGATTTTCTTAGGTGCCTCCATCTGGGAAGGCTCACCTATAATTTCTTTGCCCCGAGTCCCAGATGGCTCAGCAACAGGGGTGATAACTGGAGTAAGAACAGGAATATTTGTAGGTGTAATAATTGGAGTAGGAACAGGAGAAATGTCAGGAGTGCTGGTTGGAACAACAGTTGGAGTAACAGTGGGCTTGATGATAGTCTTCGGGGAAATCCCAGGAGAGAAGACCCTTCCACTTCGGGTAACTTTACTAGTCCCGACAATATTACTGACATCAGTATCAGCTTCTTCAGTCTTTAGATCTTGCTTAACACCATGGTAATATACATCAGCACCATAATGCCATGGGACAACTTTATCTGATGTGTATGGGATGGGACCAGGAACAATGATTATTAGCAGAGCAATTCTTGGAACAGGTGTAACCCTAACAGGTTTTCTGGAGGAAACCTTGGAAGGATTGGCGGAAATGCTTATAATGGCAAAGTCTTCATTTGGAACAAACGAAATTATAGTCTTCTCAAACAAAATTACTTTATTATCCATCAGGCGTTGAACACCTGACTTCAACAAACAACAACCAGTAGGTATAATCGAACACATGTGGCAACCTTCACCACAACCTGGAAATAAACCAGCCAATAATAAATTCTTCTTAACCGTTATCAGAGGAGTAGAAATTTCTTCAACAGAGGTCACAAACAAATCGGTGTCAACAGTATTAACTCCACGACCATGTTTGGGCATGGGAGCAGTTATAACATTCAGCTTTTCTGGAGCGTCAAACTCTATCTCCTTGGCTTCGAGCAAGTCTTGTACTTTGTTTCTCAGGGCCTAACAATCATTTGTATCATGGCCCGGACTCTCGGAACGGTAGGCGCACCACGCGTTGGGATTGTATCCGGGAGAAGTAGTGTTTGGATTCTTGGGAGCCTCTCTCAAGGTTACCAAGTTGGACTTCAATAGATGAGGCAAAACTTTAGCCAAAGTCATGTTGATGCGGGTAAACTGCCGCTGCGGTCTTTCCACCCTTTTTTGATTATTGCATTGTGGAGCAACTGCGGGTCTTGGTATTACTACAGCATTTACCGTTTGACGGTGTTCAAATCTGCTCTGGCCCCTCGGACTATAGACTGCAATAACTTCCTTCTTACCAGCGAAAGGTTTCTTTACAGAACTCGAAGAGGCGTCCTTCTATATTTTACCACTCCGAATGCCAACCTCCACTCTTTCTCCAGTCAAAATCAACTCAGTAAAACCAAATGACGAGCTGCCAATCAAGTGATTGAAAAATGGACCAGATAGAGTCCCTAGGAACATGTCAACCAACTCCCTATCAGACAACGGGGGTTGGACTCTTCCAACCAAGTCTCTCCACTTTTGAGCATAGTCCTTAAAACCTTCACCTGCAACGATGGACATACTCTGGAGTTGAGTACGAGTGGGAGCAAGGTCGGCATTGTACTGATACTGCTTGTAGAAAGCAGCAGCAAGATCTTCCCAGTTTCGGACATTGGCTCCTTCCAACTGGTAGAACCATTCAAGCTGAGTCCCTGACAGATTATCTTGAAAGAAATGCCCCCATAAGTTTCTATCAGCAGTGTGGGGTTGGATTTTCCTGACATACGAGCAGAGATGGAGTTTTGGACAGGATACTCCATCATACTTGGCAAAAACCGGAGCTTTGAACTTATAAGGGATGACCACTCCTGATACTAGTCCCAGTTCTCCAAAATCTAAACCAGGTATTTTCTGAATTTCCATAGCGCTCAGACAGTCTTCTAGCTGCTTGTACCTATCCTCCACAAGAGGATATTGCTCATCATCGTAATCCGTGTCATTATCAGAAACTGCAGGACTAGGGTCCTTTTCCCTTTCTTGGTTCTCCCCGTCCTTGGATGAGGAGGTCAGATCAGCTGGTTATCTCAACCTTTCTCCGAATCTTCTACCCATGTTCAGAATACCGACCTTCTTCTTCTTCTTCTTCTCTTTCAGAATAAGGGTCTTCAGATCCTCTTGCCCCTTAGCCAGACTTATGAACATCTGTTGGAATTGGGCGTCCTGTGCTTGAAGATCTTTGATGGCTTGATCGGAAGACGTTTCTGCTGAAATAAATAGCAAAGAAGATAAGAAACCTGTCAGGGTACCTGTAATGATGTGCATGATAATGGGATGCGCATGTAATGATTTCAAAGACTTTGGGAGATTTAAATTTGTAAACCAAAAATAAACAAAACTTTATTAGATTAACTTTGAAAGGTTCAACAATGCCTTTAAGGCATTACAAAGAAGTAAATAAAACAAAATCTAAAACTAGAAAAAGAAAAATCAAAAGTCCCATGGTCGCTTCCTCTTTGTGCTGATGTAGTCATTGATCATTCTTTCTTCCTCGAGCTGCCTGGTGAGCTTCAAAATCTTCCTTTCTTGCTCATGGTACTGTTCCCGGTAAGTATCCCGCTCATTCTTCAGCTGAATCCAAGACCTCTGCAACTCCCCAGGATCAATGGGCATGTAAGGATTGAGAACCGTGTAAGGAATGCCTTCTTCATTAGTGGGCTCCACAATCACTGGTAATACAGACGCATAAGGCATCATGAGCTTCTGAGCACGAGCTCGGACCCACTGGAGGTAAGGTTGCATAGGAAGGGAAGTCTTTGGTCCCAATTCTTCGGGGTCAGATCTGTTCACCATGCCCCAAGCTCGTATAAACCTTCGGCGATGCTCCTTGACACCCTCCTTATAGTCAAACACGATGTCCTCAAGAAGTAACTCATGGGGACCATATCTCCGAGCACGACCAAATTGTCGCAAAGCTAGACAAGGATTGTAAGTTATACCCCCTCTGATTCCAAGAAACAAGACATTAGGGTATCCCCCACAACGGTCAATAACAGCGGTGTCTTCCATAGCCCAGGAACACCAAAGAATATCTGTATGAGCAAGTGACATTATTCTGTAGGACCAACCCAAACCTTCTTCGTTCTTCATCACAGACTTAGGGAGGCACGAAATAAACCACCTCGACAGCAACAACATGAAACACATGAGAGTCCCTCTTCTCCTCATAGTACGAGTATAGAGAGCATGTAAGATATCTCCCAACAAGGTAGGCACAGGGTTACGAGAAAGGAAAATCTTGACAACATTCACATCTACAAAGGAACCCAGATTCGGGAAGAGAACCAAACCATAGATAAGGAAAGCCAAGACATCTTCAAAAGCTTGAAAATCCAAATCATCCCAGAAAAGATGAGTTTGGTCTATCAGAAATTTGGCTAGAAAACCTTCAACCCCGCTTCGTGTTTCCCAATTGGATACCACATCGGCCCATTTTAAATGAAGAGCTGAGGCAATGTCTTCTGGTCTAGGAGCTTCTTCCATACCGGTGAAGGGTACCTGTTCAAGAATGGATATGCCCAATAGGTGAGAGAACTCTTCCAAGGTGGGTACCAGCTGGTAATCCGGAAAGGTGAAGCAATGATGCACGGGATCGAAGAACTGAAAAAGTACACTCATTATCTGCTCATCAAGATTTGAAGTAACCAGGCTAAGAAGTTGACTGTGTCTCTTAATGAACATAGAAGTCTCAGAAACTCTTGAGGCTAGCTCTTTAAGTTGAACAGGTATTTGCACAAAGTTGACTCGGATGGTATTTCTATACACAGAAGCCATGATCTGCAAAATAGAACAAAAATAAATTCCCTTGGTCTTTGAAATGGTTAGTGTAATGAAACATGAATGCCATGTTATGATGTATGATGTCATGATAAACCATAGGTATAGAAAACAACAGGTATTGAAAACACAGTCAAATCAAATAAAACCCTTAGGTTTAAGGCTTACATGAGGTCAAAGGTAATACCCTCTTGAAGTTAAGTTGGTTTAGAACTGTCCTAGAAAAAGTAACCGGGTTCTAGAGGATCTCAATATCACTGACCATACTCCATCGGTCATGGTTTCAGCTCACGCAATCTTTTCTTGCGGCCGGAACTATCTCGAGAGTATGGTCTCAATGAGTGTAGCATCGAGTATCAACCAGTTCTCAACTTTACACCGAGGTCGGCTATCTCACTACTTTCTAATGGCCAAGTTGGTCTATTAAAGGTTCTAAGGTTAGTTGATGCTTAACGACACCACGCAGCGGCCCCGTATTCTCCTCGTTTCTCCACAAGGGATACCTGTACCAACCAATGTGCCACATCAACATAGCTACTGCTTCAACCGTATCGGTCTACGTTGTACAGTTCCCTCACCATCTATTGCTACTTACCTAAAAGGTATTCCCCAGATCCGGGTGTAGGATCTATAGTAACCCCAAACAAAAACCCTTAAAAGTAAAGAAAACAAAGCAATCAAGAGAAGCAATTAAGATGAACTAGATCCTAAGGTATACCCCACTTATTAACTCCCCAGCAGAGTCGCCATTTCTGTGATATGGTGGCAGAACTGACTGTTTGACGCTGGTTTGCGTTTTATGTTTGCAAAATGTCACGGTAAGCAAGAGTCGCCACCGAATTTTATTTCATCCAATCGGAAAGGAAAAAAGTACAGAAAAAAAAATCCTTTTTTGAGATATTTTGAGTACGGGGGGTAGATTATAGAAAGGGAAGGTGTTAGCACCCTTTATATCCATGGTTTTCCATGGGCTCTTAGGTACTTGCTCATTTTCAAATTGCTTGTGTTTATGTGCTTTGTTTTGAAAAGTTTAACTTCGTGATAACCCTTGTATCAGTCCTCAAAGGTGTGACAAAGTTGTTTTTAAAAACTATTTTGAAAGTGTAAGTGTGAAAAGTTTTGATTTGAGCAAGTACCTACTAGCATCTACCTACTCGAAAAAAAGACCGTTTCTATTCTTGTTTCCTTTAGACAGTGCTATCCTATTATTGAGAAATAGGTAGCACCATCATTGGAATTGTAAGGGTCAATTCAAAAGGGACGTACGATCACTAAAGCAATATTAGGATACCTTAGTAATAACCCTAGAGTCTTAAGATCATATTCGAGGCAACATTTCCGAGGCAACATTGACGAGGCAACATTCGAATGGGACATTTGATCTTTTTAGACAGGAGGGCAACCACTAAGACACCCTATGCTTAATGATCGTTTACGAAGGCAACCGAAGTGAGAGTATACCCTAAGAGTGATATGTGCGAGTGATTTATTTTCAGTTATTTATCTTTGCATATTAGGGTTTTCTAACTGTATTAATTTGTCATGCATTCTTGTCATACAATCCTATTAGCATACATCTAGACAATTAAATATTTGCAGGAATTAAAATTGTGAGAAAGTAAATCTACGCTATTACAAGACTTCGGGGAAGGGGATTAATTACATAGCCAAAAACCCCGGAAAAAAGCGATAAGTAAAAGCCCTAAATTAAACTATTACAAACCAGTGAACAGTTACAAAAATATTGTCAAAATAAATAATAAGCGCACGGAGAATTAAATACGAAACGACTAGGGTTTTGACCCTTGACTAAACCTATTTGCGATTGATTAAAAAAAGATATTTTTTGTCATGTTTTGCTATTTAAAAAAATAATGAAACAATTAAATTAAAAAGAAAATCGTAAGTTCTAATTAATTTTAAATTAAGAAAAATAAATTAATTTACTCTAAAAAAACCTATTTTTGTATTTTAGTTTATTTGAGAAAAATAAAAGAATTAAATCAAGAATTTAACCTAATTTCTATTTAATTTTATTTATAAAAACAAGTTAAAATTGCCCTAAGTTAAATTAAATTAAATTAAAAAAAACATTTATTAAGAAAATAAATCTTTTTGGTGATATTTGATTGGTTAATTAAAAATAAATTTTTGTGTTGATTAAAAAATAAAATAATTAAAGAAAAGGAATTAAAGAAAAAAGTAGAAATACCCAAATGGGCATGCTTTCAGTGGATCTGGCCGGAGATGGATCCAGAGGATGATGATTCTCAAAAGGTGTACGCGCTGGATCTGATTCTGGCTGATGGATCCAGAAGATGATGACCCTTAGAAGATGGTGTGCACTTGATCTGATTCTGGCCGATAGATCCAGAAGATGATGACCCTCAAAAGATGGTGTGGACTTGACCTGGTTCTGGCTGATGGATCCAGAAGATGGTGACCCTCAGAAGATGCACGTGCTGGATCTGGTGAAAACAAAGGAGAAAATACCAAAAGCTCACGCCTGGGATCGAACCCAGAATAATGAGCTTCTGACTTCCTTCTTCTGACCAACTGAGCCGGATGTTAACTTGTTAATACAATAAAAATAAATAGTATATCAGAAAAAATAAGTTTCTGACAAAAATAACGCGCCAGAATTTGAATCAGCCAATCAGGTTGTGACACGCTGTTATCTTCTTCCCTAGAACCATCGTTTTAGACTCCGAACCTTTACCTACAGACGCAAGTCTGTTGCTGAAACCTGTGTCATTCAAGAATCAAGCATATGCAATATAAATTAAATTGGGGACCATGGATCAGTTGGGGTTAAAATTCTGATCGTCATGGTACCCATTATTCGGTTTAATTTCGCTTGAAAACAGAAACCCCAAATGGGAGCACGAAACCCTAACGATGGCAAAAGCTTATTCCTGCACTATAACTCAAATCAAACTATCCAGAAACATTGCAAACATGATGATGAATACAAATATGTAATTTAAAAACGCCAAATATGCAAGAATTACAGTAATCAAATTTGGATATTTGTGCAAACCGTAAGAATTCTAGGCAGTGATTCTGGATGTTCTGATGCCTGCGAATGATTGGGAATGCTTCCTGAAACGTCAAGGAATTGATTTATGGCTTTGAATTGCTCTCCAAGGTCCTATATTCCAGAATTTGGATCTCCACTTTTTCTTGAATTTTTTTAGTTTTGCTCTTGCTCTCCACGACTGTTCAACCTCATTTCTTGCCTTGGATTCCTTCTGTATATGTAGTGCAACATATTAGGTCAACAAAAACGACTTGAATCTTGCCCATTATGAAGATTTGATTTGGTCTTTCATGGCATATGATATCTTAACAAATTTGCTTCAATCCAATCTTTTTCAACCCAAATTAGTTTTGCACAAATTAGTTCTCATTTGACAGCACATAAGATCTTCTTTTAGTGCAAAAATCATCCCTAAAACACATTATATGATTTATTTGGATTTATTTGATTTTATTTGAATTTTAAATGACTAAAAATCAAAATAAATTAAATAAATAAATAATTAAATCATGGAGGGTCTCATAGGTCGTGGACTATGCTAGGAATTAGATTCAATCTTGAAAAGATGGCCCATGTGGAAAAAATGCAAATTTAAGCACTTTTGACTTTTGGCAATTTTACAAAAAAGGTCAACTTGGCCAATGCATAACTCTCTTAATTTTGACCCTAGAGAGGTGTTAATTGACTTTTTATAAAGCTTAGGATGTCCTCTAAGCAAAACTTTTGGTCTCATCTCAATTGAGTCTTCCATGTTCATGTATGAAGCTTTGACCCAAAAGGTGTTTTTGTTGACTTTCCAAAATTACCTATAATGTCAAAATTCATATCTTCTTGTGAGTTCATATTTTGAACTTAGGGTATGAAGATGAATTGTGTAGAATTTCATCCCCTTCAAAATGCGCTTTGGATGGGTCATTTCTGATGAAGTATGAGAAAGTTATGCTTGGTCAAAGTTGAGTTGACTTTTCCTACAAAACCCTAATTTAGCAAGTTTTAGGTTTTGATGAATTATGAGCAATCCTTGATGAATCATGATCAACCCTGTATAAAATGATGAATGATACTTCAAAAATGAGGATGTTGACCAAAAAGCTTGAAGTTTGACTGTATGTGGGCCACATTTGACTTTTGACTTAACATAGTCGATTTTCAGGCCTTTGAGCAATTGACTGAGCAAACTTCTTCTGCAAGGCTTGAAACTTGACATGGATGATCTTGGGAACATATTAGGACAATGGAAGACATTTGGGATCCTTTGGACTCAAGCATCTTGATGAAAAATGAAACCCTAGTTTGAGGTAGACTGTCTTAGGAGAGAGTTTGTCTGGTCAACTCTTGAGCTTCCTTGAGCAATTTGGGGACCTCACTTGCCATGTGTTGAGAAATATGGGAGGGAAAATTTTGGGGTACAACAACACCCTTTCCATCCGTATTTCTCTACGGGCTCTTAGATGTTAGCTCATGTTTTGAAAATTACTTGTGTTTTGTGTGTTTTGAAAATTTGTTTTGAATATTCCTTAGTGCAGCGATTCGCTTTATGTTAACTCTTGTATCAGTCCTCAAGAGTGTTGACAAATCAAATGTTTTTTAAGGTTGTTTTTTGAAATGTGTAAGTGTAAAAAGTTTGTTTTATTTTGCGCAAGCGTCTAATAGCTATCTACTTGTACTCGAAAAGGTCGTTCTTTTCCTCCCATCCTTTAGACAGTGTTATCCTACTATTACTGAGTAGGTAGCTCTATCGTTTGATGTATGAGGGACAATCGAAGGGACGTTACATTCACGAAGGCAACTTAGAAAGGAATTTTAGTAACTGTCCTAAAGTTCTAAGATCCCTTTTAACCGAGGCAACATCGAGAGGGTCATCGAGGGACTTGTGATCTTTCAAACTAGAGGACAACCACTAAAACTTCTCACGTTTTGAGAATTGTGACCGTTTTCCAAAGGCCACTGAAGTGGGGTACCCTAGAGGTGTGCATGTGCAATTGCGTTCAATTCAATTATTTATCTTGCACATTTAGGTTTGCTAACGTTTTTGTTTTCAGTCTTGCCATGCAATCCTAGTAACTAGTAGTTAATATGTACAGAAGAATGTAAAGTGCAAGAATAAACTCTAAGCTATTACATGGCCTCGGGGAGGGGATATTTACAATATACAAAACTTGGGGAGTGCAGAAATTAAAAGCAGAAAATAAAGCCTAATTGCTATTACATCTTATAAACAGTTACATCAACAATGTAAAAATGCGAAGAAAAAAAAATAACGCGCGAAGGTTGAAAATACGTCTAAAAACATAGTAAGTAAAATTTCCTTTTTTTGTTGTTTTTTTTTATTTAAGAGAATAATTAAAATTGTCCTAAAATCTATTTAGAAAATAAAATTAATTTAAGAAAAAGATCTAATTTTATTTTATTGTTTTTGTTTTGAAAAGAAAAATAATTAAAAACTAATTTAGATCCTAAATTCTAATTTATTTTAGATTAAGAAAAAGTTAAAGTTTAATTAATTAATCAATTAAAGAAATTAATTATTTAATTAAAGAGAAATTAGTCCTAAGGTTTTTTGTGATTTTTTATTTTATTTTTATGTTGAATTAAATAAATGACAAAGAAAACAAAAAAAATAAAAAAATAAATAAAAACAAATATAATTGCAAAATGAGCTTGGGTGTTGAAAGAAATTGGGGGGGTGTGATGTTGAATCCATTGGGCCCAAGTTGAATAGAGCCTAAGCTTGCCCTCAGATCCAGTGAGGACGCGCCTGGAGAGTGCAAGGTGAACCTGCACGTTGGATGTACTGATCCAGATCAGATGTACATCTGATGGCTTAGACTGATGGTGTATGATGGACAATAGGCCATGAGAAGCACTAGGCCTACAAGAAAACGTTAGGAAAATAAGAAAATGCTGGACCTGGGATTCGAACCCAAGTCTTCTCCTTTTCACATGCCTTGCTTTTCCATATATGCTAACTCTTCATTCGTGTATATGGATAAAACAAAAGTTATATATTAGAAAGCTAACACTAATATTTGAAATTCAAACAACACGCGCGCTGACTGGAACTGATAAATGGGAGAGAAACACATATTGCACTGGAGTCAACAAGTTAATGGTGCCGAAGTCAAAACTTCGGTCACCATCTCTGGTCGATTCAAAATTCAATCCTACAAAACAAAGAAAGCTAAAGCAAAAATAAGAACCCTATCCTTCATAAAATCATGCGCTGATTTCAAATCTGGCCTTAGATTTTCCTGAAAACCCCTGTATTACTAAGAACGAGACTCATTTGAAGCTTTGCCCTGACAATGGCAAAGCTCCATTCTCACATCAAACCTTGCATGTAAGGCTGCTAAACAATCATAAGCATTAGTATGAACACGTATATGTATGCATAATTGACTTACAATGCATAAACCAAGAGTTTGAGTTCCACGAAAATTTTACCAAATGGTGCACTTGGAAATACAGATTCTGGGCATGTTCTGGTTCAAAGGCTGCTTGAGGACGAACCTTGGGAGTCTCAGGATGATGATAGGGAACTTGGTTTGGTCTACAAAAGCATGGGAATGGAGATACGAATTTGACAACTTTGACAATTTTTTTTGAATTTTGGAGATTTCTTTCTAGGTAGTATATCCATGTCTAATGCTTGCTAATGTGTCCTTTATATAGAGAGGAGGGAGGAGACAAGAGAACCAAGGTAATAACCGCCATAAACATGTGTTTTTAAAGCCATGAATGATGTTTTGTAACTTTGACAAAGACATGGAATCTTGTCCTTTTTCAAACTTGGATGCATCTAGACATTGCTTGAACGGAATTTATGGGCCTAGGCTGTCCAAAACATCAACCCAAATGCCAAAGCCTATTTCCCCTTATTTTATACATTTTTATTTTATATTTATTTGAATAAAATAAAAATGAATACAATAGCTAGAAAATACAAGGCATGGTAAGAATGATTTTAGAAGTCCTCTATGAGCTTAGGAAGATGCTTGAAATCCAAGAAATTAAGCCCTTGACTTAAAACTTTAAATTTGCTCAATGCAACAATCTTGAAATTTCCCAAATTTTCCCAGCTTGGGCAAGTCATAACTTGCTCAATTTTTATCTCATCATAATGATCTTTGACTTTTTAGAAATCCCAAGATGTCTAACTCAATCCCTCTTTTGATCAATTTTTCATTTGAAAATTTTCTATTGATGTAAAAGGTCTTGGAAAAAAGTGGCTTTTGTTGGCTTTCTGAAAATGACCGGTAATATATGAGCTTGTATATCTCAAATGGTGTATTATAAGTTGTAGGGAATTGGATTCTCTTCAAAATGAGCTTTGGTTGGGGGAAAATGGATGAAGTATGCGAAAGTTATGCCTGGTCAAAGTTTGGTTGACTTTTTCTATAGAAACCCTAATTTAGCAATTCTTGACTTTTGATGAATTAGGGACATTTCTTGAGGAATCATGATCAAACCTTGATCAAATGATGACTATCACTTCAAAATTTTGATGTTAACCAAAAATCTTGAAGTTTGACTGTATTTGGGCCACAATTGACTTTTGACCTTAGTATAGTTTATTTCCAAACATTTGAGCAATTGGCTGAGCAAACTTGTAGTGCAAGGCATGAAACTTGGCATGGGAAATATTGAAGGCATATTATGACCATGGAAAACAATTGAAACCTTTTGAACTCATACATCTTAATTAGAAGTGAAACCATAGTTAGAGGTTAATTGCTTAGGAGGAGAATTTGTCTGGTAAATTCTTGGTCAACCTTGAGCAATTGAGGATCTCTAGGAGCATGCTTTGAATAAAAATGGGAGGGAAAATTTTGGGGTACAACAGCTTGCATGTTACCCCTTAATTTAAAGCACTCAAAAGTGTTAGGTTGAGGGTTTCTTTGGCGGTAATCATGCACAACTGCTATGAGGGAGGGTTACTTAATTAGTGGGTCATTTAAGAATCTAGAAGACATGTCCTCCTCCAAAGCCATTAAACCTAAGGCCTAAGTGTGTTGGTTCTGTTCGAGAACTTACTGGTCTTTCTCTATAGGTTAAACCTCCATAGGTTTCTCTACTGAAGTTGGTGTACGATGTTCTTTCATTATCCTATCAAAGTAGGATTTTCTCATTGGAGCTTTGGGTTTCATGTGAATATTGCTAATGCCTTTTCCAATACACAAAGCACTTATGATGCTCAAATATCCCATCATTGTAGCATATGACTTAAAGACGTTTTCAATTCCTTTAGAAATCAAACCCCCAACATTTGATGTGTCTCCACATGTGAAAGCTAGCAAGACTATACCTTAGAGATGTTGCACACAATGGTTGGAAGTGCTCTCGAAGTTGAACATTTTGAAGTATGGCTTAAACTTATAAGCTATTATTTTTATTGAGGTTTCCCTTCTATCTAGCACCATGATGGCCCTTTATGGGTAATTTCTTGAAAACTCATCTCTCATCCTTCTTGATTCAGAGTTGGATCCTAAATTTCCTCATATAAATCCTACATACTGAAGGTGCTTTAACCCGAAGAAGGTTGTTGATTACTCTAGCATTGTAGTCAACCACTTTTCCTCGAACAAAAGAGGTGTTACTTGAAGTAGTTCCTCCCGCATTTACAAAGAACTAAAACCCTAGGGAGCAGGTGAAGGGGTGTGTCGAAATTGAGTCCTCCGCAGTAAAAAAATAACACAGTTCGTGCATTAAGTCTATTTTAAAGGCTAATGCTGTCATTACACCACTCAATTTGATCTCTTTTTACATTTATTATGGAAATTTTTGCTTAAATGCAGGGCCCTACAAACATATGTGATTGCAGAGGATACATGTTTAGGTTCCAAGATTCCATTAAATACTCTCAAACATAGCTTTCATTTCTAGATTATCATCTAGATCACTCCATTGAAATATACTTTCAACATTAACATTGAATATTTAATTTTTTTCCCAATTTGTAATAGATTTCTTTTGCTTGTAAGGTAGAGCCACGGTGAAGATTAGAAAATAGATGAAAAAGAATGAGAATGGTTAAAGTAATTATGGTGTAAGAAAATCTATTATAAATATATAAAAAGTAAAGTATCCGATAATTATAAATTAATCCCTCTGATTAAAAGTTTAATCTAATTACAAGCGTAAAACGGACTAATTAAACATTGTTTGCTTTATATTGATTTGACATTTAATAACACTGATGTGGCATGTCCATAATTTTTGTTGCATTTTATATTTTTTTAATTGCAGAATAATTAACTTAACCTAATCATTTCCTGTATTTATATAATATATCTGCACTCAATATTTTAAAATCCAGCCCGACTCGGCCGGTCGGACCGGTCTGACCGAGAACCGGTGGGCCAGGCGGTCCGATTAAGGGATAAGATTGGAATTACATTTAGACCGGATGAAATCGGTGTGAGTCGGCCGGATCACCGGTTAAACCAGTGAACCGACGGTTTTTACTGAACCGACGGGTTTGTCTCATATTTACCATCTCTAAATTTTTTTTGTTGATTATTTTTTAAAATATTGTTATAGATCAAATAGATTTAGATGAGGATGAAGATGGAGATATGGGTAATGCGCATGATACTATTGTTGATATTGTGAATTAAGAAAAAAACAACATCAGAGAAGATGAAGTTGGTTGAGAAGACAATGAAGTTGAAGATGAATATGAATATCAAGATTATGACAATTTGACTTCATGGACATAAAAAATTATGGATCGTTGAGTATGGATTTTTGTGACTTATTATAATACTATAACTTATGAATTGTTAAGTTTCTATCACTTCTTTAAATTTATAATTTGCTACATTAAGTTTCTATCACTTATTTTGATTGTTATTAATACTTTTGTTTATTCTAAATCATTTGAATTTATAATTTTCTATATTATTATAGTTACAAATTTCAGATAATGAATATATTTTTTTATAGAAACCAGGTCAAAAGTCATGCGGTCTGACCACTGACCCATTGGTCCGATCAGTAATCCAGTGACCCAATAACTTTACCGAGTTGAACACCGGTCTGAGTTTTAAAACATTGTCTGCACTTGGAAAAAGAAAAGCCAGCCTAAATTGTTTGAACTTCACACTGCACGATAACCCTTCGTTACACCTTGTTTTTATGAAGTAGTTCCAATTTTTCTAGTCATGAACCTTCCTAAAAACCAAACACCATTATTATTATTAAAAATTCAAATAATTGATGTGCATTATTTTATCCATGGAAGATAAATATGACCATGACACTCTTCTTCTCACTGACGCTTCTTTTCAACGACAACAATCAGAAGAAACCATTTCTACTGATAAAAATCTTTTTTGGATCAAAACAAAATTGAATTCTTACTTCACAATTTTTAATTTCATGATTAAAAATATTATACCCTTTTGAATTGATTTCTTTTAGGGCTTTTACAAACATCTAAAAGAAACCATTTCTACTGGTAAAAATCCTTTTTAGGTCAAATCAAAATTGAATTTATATAAAAACCTGCGAGTTTGTAAAAAAAAAAGGTGTATTTATATAATTAAGGTGATAATACCTTTGTGATTTCGTTGTGTATAAAAAAAATGAGTTAAGGAAAGTTTGTAATGAATGTATTGTGTTTTCATCATTCGCAAACCTATACAGTTATACATCATTATTGATGAACTATCACAACTGTGAGATAAAACTAATATGTATAATAATTAGGAGCTTGATGTTACAATTGTAGACAATGTCATGTTTCTTGAGTATTAAATTCACAGTTGTTCACAAAAGCACCTTCTGGAATAGTAATTTGCACTGCATTTTGACTAAAATCTCCATGAATGGAAATATTTGATTCAGCTTGCTATTATTATTATTATTATTATTATTATTATTAGGGAGAGATGTAAGAGAGAGAAAGAGGAGTGATAGTTAATACATCTTACGTACTCAAAACCATCTCTCTTAAATCTTGATTCAAAATAGTGTGAATATTTAGATATTAGTTTAATGATTTAAATTTTATTTAGTAAAATAAAAATTGATAAAATCAATTAATCAATTGAATTATAAAGTTGTCAAATTATAATTTTCAAATGTGTGGTTTATTGTTTAAAATATAATTTTTGGTTTTTTAACTTATATTTTTATTTATAAAATTTTTCAATAAATTTATAATATAATTTTTTATTTATTTTGAAGATTATTATTGAAGATTAGATTATAGGTTTGATTTTAATCTTCCTGTTGAATTTGCATGAGCATATTTATACAATTTATTAAATTTTGACAGGTTATTGTCATACATTTTAGATTTGTATAATTTGTAAATATAATATAATAAAAAAATTTTAAAATTGAAATTTAATGAAGAGCTGTCATACATCGTAGATTATAAAAAAAATCTAAATATGATATAATTAAAAAATTTTAAAACTGAAATCAGGACCGGTCTTAGAGGTAGGCCACCAAAACTACCGCTTAGGGTCTCACTTTTTTTAAATATTTATATGATTTCAATGAATTGATTCTTTTTAAAAAGATATTATTTTCTATACCAATAAAGTAATTATCATTTATTCAGAATATATGATAGTTATTATTTTCTATACCAATAAAGTAATTATCATTTATTCAGAATATATGATAGTAAGAATCATTTAAGTTATGTATTATATAATTGATTGATTTAAAAATTCACATCATCTTAAATTTTCAGAAGTTATTTATAAGTTTACTATGGTTTAATTGCATAACATAAATAAGAGTTCTATTTTATTATTGTTTAAATATAATTAATATTTTTAGGTCATTTTTAGCTGTAACTTATCCGTGAAAATATTTGGATTTTTGTGTGGAAGTCTGTTTTACACGTCTTTAAAGACGGCCCAATTAAAATTCATACTTATAAATAATAAATTTTTAAATTCTCTTTCATGAAAAATACTTAAAATTTAAGATTTTGTAAAGATTTTTTCAATTATGACTTTTTTAAATGATGAATGGAGTGTTTTAGATGTGTTGATTTTAGTATCAATTGAATATAAAATATTTGAATACAATTTATTAGAATAATTTAATAATTTTACATTCTAAAAATCGAAAAATTAAAATACATTAATTTAAATTTTTGCCTTAGGCCTCAAGATGTCTTGGCTCGACCCTGATTGAAATTTGAGGGGCACGTTAGGTTTGAAGAAAAAATAGATTAATATCTAAAATATATTTAATAAATTTTTAAAATTAACTCATTTGAATTCAATTAGGATTTGTTAACTCATCTGGATTTATGGGTAGATGTGAACGTATCTATGAGATACCCGCAATTGACTGATCATTTTAATGTCTATCTTTTAACGATTTTATAAATACGAATCATTATTTAAAAGTTGATACATATTATTAGTATATAATTGAAACAACGTGAATATTTATGAACTGCAAAAATAAGTTAGAGTATGTTTGATATTTCAAATACATGAATTAAAGTTTAATAAATGATTATAAATTATAACTATATTGATGTTATCAAACTGAAAAACATTATAACATACTTACCAATTTAGTCATTGATATATGTAATGTGAATCAGATGAGACTCATATGACAACACGGGTTTCTTACTAGTAAGAGTATAGAAGATAATGAGCAAAGATAAATTAGAAAAATGATTCTTATTTATAGAAATGTGTCCAATCACGCAGCGGTCTAATCATTAATAATATCCAATGCGCTGCTCAACGGATAGAAACATACTAATCGTGTCACAATATGCATAAGATCGACACTATCCAACAAATAACAATTATAATTGTAACGGAATAATCATGTCGCTGGTTAGATAACGAGCAACACACTCAACAAAGAGAAACTTTATATCTCCCAGCAATTTGCTGCCAAATTCCAAAAATCCAATTTTCTTCTCTATATTCCTCTAATTCATCTTTTTACCATTAACTTAGATTATTTGTTCTCTCAAAAATACGTTTTATCTTACCCTAATTAAAATACGATAATTTTAAATAAAAAAGATATAATCTAGTATTAATGGATTACCTTTGGTCCACCTCTTCTTTTTTATGATAGCTTGGATGGCCGTTACTCTATGTACAATGAATTTGGAGAATTTAGAATAACTCTCTAAGGTTCGAACCAGGAAAGACTTTTATATCCTAGGAATGGGCTTGAGGTCCTTCGACCTTTACTTCACTAGGAATTTACCTTGAATATATCCCATCAAGTGGGCACCTTCTTTGCATAAATATAGAATAATATTATTATATTATTATTGTTGGTCAAGCATAACTCTGTCTTTCACGTACTCCACAGTTCCTTGATACTCATTCACAAGAATATTGTTAATTTTAGCAACTTCAAATTGCACTACTTTTGTTCCCTTGATTTTAAGGTTGGGAATGAGTCGTGTCGAAGACTCAGCTCTGCACGTATTCATTAAGATTTGGTCTGATTCAAATTTCATTTTGAATGACAAAAAAAATTAATTCAAATTCGATTTGTTATAAGTTCACGAACAACTCGGTTCAAATCGTTAGATCCATCTCATTTGTTTCACGGATTTAAAAGTTATTTTTTAAAGTCTAATTTTTTAATATAAGGTTAAATGCACAATTCCTCATGTAATATAAGCGAGTTTCGTTTTACCGCTTTTAATTATTTATTTTTTTGAAATGCTACTTGTAATTTTTTTATTTTATTTTTGAAATCCTCACAACTTTTCTGTTTGGACCCACTCATAAATTCAACAACAGAAGGGATCTTATTGATGGGTTTAGTTACCTCAATCCCTTAAAAACCATCTAGAATAACAGTGGCCCGTTCATCTTTACTATCACCTAACCCTTCTACGAAATCGTCATCACATCCCTCCATCTCAACATTCTCATTGACACACCTTGGACTACTTACTGAGGCTCCAATATGAGTAACATCATGCTCCACGAAAATTTCCCCGTCTAGTTGGGTCTCACACGCGTATGCAGCGAAATCATAACAGTCATCATCCTTCCTAATCTGGAAATAATTTTCATCTATTTCACGAATTAAAATCCATGTTCTATAATTTCCCTGTTTATAACCCCAACTGATAACCAACCCATGGATGCTAAGTGTAACGCGGTGGGAGAACTGACTTGGCTGTTTTGCATTTGATCACAAATGTTGCGGTTAGCAAGAGTCGCCATCGAATTTTCTTTTATCCAAAAGGAATGGCTGAAAAAAACAGGAAAGACCTTTGATATATTTTCTTGAGTTTGGGGGGTAGATTATGAAAAGGGAAGGTATTAACACTATTTTCATCCATGGTTTTCCATGGGCTCTTAGTTACTTGCTAGATCACTTGCTTTTGCTTGAAAATATGCTTTGTGTGATTTTTGAAAGTATTTTGAAAAGGCGCCATCGTCTAGGCAAACTTTGTAATGATTCTTGTTCGTAAGAATGTATACAAAGTGTTGATCTTTTGAAAATGTTTTCATATTTGAAAGATGTTTTTGAAAGTGTTGGTGTTTATTTTGAAAATAGCAAGGATGTTTTTGGTTTTGAAATTGAACAAGCAACTAAGAACAATCTACCTACTCAAAAGTCTTTCATGTTTATTTCCTCTTTCCTTTGAAATTGTTATCTTACCATTGATTTGGTAAGAAACTCTATCTTTGGATGTAAAAGGGACGGGCAAGGGTCATCGTATAACCATGATTAGCAATGCTGTAAGATATCTTAGCATTTTCTTTAAGGGACTAAGATCATTTTTGAAAGGCAACTTTGATAGCGTCATCGAGGGACTATGATCTTGTATTTTTTGATTGTTTTTGCTAAAATAACTCACATGCATAATATGGCCATTTTTGTAAGGCAACAAAGTGGATTTACCCTAGGGGTGTAAGTGTGCAAGTGTATTGATTTACATGCATTATTTTGTCTTTGAATTAGGGTTTGCTATTTGTTGGTTTTAATCTTTCCATACAAACCCTAATTACTAGCATTTGTATATAAAGCATTAAATTGCGGAATTTAAATGTCCTACGCTATTACAACACTTTAGGGGATGGGGGTACAAGTTTATGAATGGGGAAATTGCAAGAAAATTAACTCTAGAGAATTATTTCAACCATATTGAATATTGTACAAAAATGAATAAATAAAAATGCAAGAATGTAAATGTAAAAAGAAATGTGATTTTTGTTTGGTTTTCATGAAAAGGGTTTTTTGACCTAATTAATTAAAATAAAATAATTAACTAAAAGTAAGAAAATTAAGATTAAGTTAGTAAAATAAATTAATTTAAAGAGAATAAAATTTTTAGGTTTTTTGTGAATTTGATTAATTTAGTAAATAAAATTAATTAAATAAAAGTCCTAAGTTCTAAATTCATTTTAATTTACAATAAAATAATATAATAATAATTAAGACTAATTATCTAAGTATTTAAAAAAGGAAATTAATTTATTAAAGGGAATGTTTTTTTTTTGTTCTTTTAGTTTTATGAAGAAAAATAAACTAAATAAATATAAATATTTTTGGATTTTTTATTAAATAAAAAAAAAATATTAATAATAATAATAAAAGATGAAAATAAAATAAAATTAAAAATATAAAGTCGGAGAGGTTAGAAAGTGAAATAGGGAGTATGAAATAAGCAAAAATGTTAGGCCCAACAAAGGGAGCCCAGCGCCTGCCTCCAAACAAAAAAAGAGTGAAAATGTTGAAAAATTGTCTAAAAGGTAGCGCTGGGTGTTGAACCCATCACCTTCCATACATAAGCGTGCTACCTTTGCCACTGGGGTGGCTGTACATCCGTTAACTTAACTGAAATGATAAATACATAATACAAAACAAGTCCTGAATATGAAACTTCATCTTCAACCTACAGCCAGATCATCTGTAACTTCACCATTTCTCAATAAAAATGAAATATGCAAACATGAAAGTTGCACCATTTTTTCATACGAATCCAACCATATAAATATCATAAGCTATAAATCAAAGATGAATGGGAATTTTTGAAAGTACCAAATTCTGACCTAATTATTTTCAGAGGTTCAATCCTAAAATTCTCCTAGCTCAATCAATATAAACAAAATCTATGGACATTGTTGTACCCCAAAATTTGCCCTCCCATATTCTTCAAGAAATTGCCAAGCCAAGCTGCAAAATTCCCCAAGGGTTGCACAGTGCAAAGGTCTCCCATACAGTAAAAATTAGGGTTTGTGTTCTGATCAAGAAAATGAAGTTTTCAAAGGCCCAATCAAGTCTCATATACCTACAAATATGGTCAAGTATCCTCATATCAAGTTTCAAGGCATTCAGCTCAAAATTGCACAGTCAAAACCCTAAATTGCACTACAGTCAACTGTAGGGGCAAAATGGTCATTTGACAGTCAAAAGTTCAAATTTTTGGTCAACATATCATTTTGAAGCCACAAACATCATTTTACCAATGCTTGATCATGATTCTCAAAATTTGGCTCAGAAATCATCAAGATGCAAAAGTTTCCTTATTTGGACAACTAAAAAAGTCAACTGAAATTGACCAGGGCATAACTTTCACATGGATTATCAGAAAAATTCCATCCAAAGCTCATTTTGAAGAGAAAGACATTTCCTACAACTCATCTTCATACTTCAAGTCCAAGAAATGCTCTCACAAAAAGTTATCAATTTCAACATTATAGGTCATTTTCAAAAGTCAACAAAAAGGGACTTTAAGTCAAAGGCCATAACTTGAGATTGGTAAATCAAAATGACATGGGACCAAAGGAATTGGTTAGAGGACTCAAAGACTTTTCCAAAATGTCCAAGAACAGGAGAAAAGCTTAAAAATTGAGCAAGTTATGCCTTGTGGAAGTTGGGAAATTTTTGGATATTTTGAAAAGTCAACATTGATTCAAATGACCTAAAATTGCTAATGGGCCCATTTTTCTTCCATAATTCATCACCCATGACATGTGCACGACCATTTGGCCCAAAGGGAAGTATTTTCTCATTTTTTATTTATTTATTTGAATTTTTATTTTTATTAATTCATTTAAATCATTTAAATATGTGAAAAATATTTAACCTAACCTAACAAATCTTTTTGTACATGTTTTAGCCTCAAGATTTCGTGCATATGCAAATTAGGAAAGATTTGGGATGATTGGATATGATTTGTGCAAAAATAGCATGGAAAATATTTGGTTAAAAAGCTTGAAAATCAAATCTTCAAAAACCATTAATTCAAGAGATTCTAGTCAAATTTGTTAACCTAATGGACTCAATACAAATGCCTGATCACAACCCTAATGCAAATAGACACAAAGCTGCGCAGAAGAACTATTTACAAACTTGAAAAAATTCTCTAAAAACTCAAATCTGAAAAGCACTTTTTAGGTGGATTCAAGGCACGAAACTTGTTCCATTGGCTTGCCAAGGTTGTCCAGAAGCGATTACAATCACAAACATCCATTCCACCTCCAAGAATTGGTAACATGAACGCAAGCTGTATCAAGAAAATTTCATAATCGTATATCATATTCCATGCATTCTTTGTGAAATTTAATTATAGATTCATGTTCCTTGTGAAGTTTTGAAGCTAACCATGTAGTCTAATTTCGTTTTCGTTCCATATTTGGAGATTTGCCATTGATAACTGTTAGGGTTTACAGAGCTTCAAAATAGGGCTTTTGTAATGGGGAAAAATTAGCCCATGAAACCATGATCATTCAACTCAGGACGCTCTGACGGTCATAAGGGAACCCTCGCGCTCAATTTATGAACGCTTGAGAGCTAATCGCTATTTTCTTTAAAGCCATCTAAAACCACGCGTGAAAAACCGTTGCATATTGCTTTTGTATTTCAGGAAAAATAAACATGAAGAAGAAGATGATGTCGTGGCAGGAATCAGTTGGTCTGTTTAAATCTCGCGCGCGTTTCCAAGGCCACTAACCATTTTATTTTATAATATTTATTTGCTATATTAATTTACGAATGAACAAAGCGCCTCAGTGGTAGATGCACACGTTTGCAATATCCATGACCTGGGTTCGAGACCCAGGTCTGCATTATTCTTCATAATATTTTTCAATCCAGGTTCACATGCTGTTCCACTTACTGAGGACTATGATGCACTTCCAAATCAAACGTGACACGTCCCCCTGGAGATCAAACCAAAGGCCTAGATCTGAAGCACACCATGAGCATAGGTCAACGCTGCAGCATGCCATCTGGAAAGTCAATAAAGGCCAGATCCTTAATGGGCTCAAAATGCTTACAAAACCTCCATATTGGGGACTACCACCCCCTTGGTTTGCAATTTTCTCAATTTCTTCTTATTATTTTCTTTTAATTATTCTTTTAATCAATTTAATATTTTTCATAAATTATAAAATACATAAAAAACTCAGAAAAAGATAAAAAACATAATGAATATTTTATTTTAATATTTTCTTGTAAATAAATGCATGTAAATTAATTAGCTTAAATTAGGGTTTTTAATTTTAATTCTTTTAATAACAAAAATACAAAAAAATATAGAATTAGGTTTAATTAATTTTTATTCCTTTTTAATTTTTCTTTTGTCACAAATTTTTTTAATATTATTTTATTTATTTTCATAATTAAAATTGCACATAAAAAATTAGGTTTAATTTAGGTTAAATTTTAATATTTTCATAATAAATTTAAAAGCCACTAGAATTAGGGTTTGCATTCAATTTTAATTTTAATTAATTCTCTTTTTCATTAAATCCTAAAAATACCAAAAACAAGTCTTTCTTTAATTAATTAATTAATTTCATCATGTAATTTTAATTGTTTGCAAAAGGGTCCAACGCCCTCGTTCGTAATTCTTATTAATTCGCGTATTTATTTTATTTCGCTTAAATAATTATGTACCTCTCCCAAAGCCTTGTAAATAATTGCTCGTACTTTTAAATTCTTTATTTACTTTGTTTATTTATTTTCTGTCAAATCGGGTCCTGGTTAATTTTGGCGATGTGGACCCGCGCCATTTGTAATAACTTAGAATTTACCTTTTCGCACTCTTTTAACTGTTAAACAAAGCATGAAAGACTGTATGACAAAAAATAAAAACAAGCGTAGAACACCAATAACATGACAAGACAAATACAAATGAAAACGACACACAAATCGCACACACCACCCCTAGGGTACGCCTCACTGTTGCCTTGCCTCGAAAGGTGATCGTCGAGTAGAAGATGTCTTAGTAAGTCCTCATGATCCGGGAACCTGGCATGAGGGTAGCTTCTAAGGTGTCTTCCCATTGCTCTGGTGATCACCATGTCCCGAACCTCGAATTGACCCGAACAACTCCAATAGTGGTGCTACCTACCTCTCAATGGTGGGATGGCACTACTTTAAAGGACATTTACACAGACGAATTCCTTAGGATAGGTAGACGACTCTAGATACTTGCTCTAAATTTCAAAACAAATCAAAAATACTTTTCACACCAACACATTTTCAAAAAGCTTTCGAAAGCAATTTTTCAAACACTCTTGAGGACTGATACAAGAGTCGAACTGGAATTTTCAAAGAAACTTTTTAAAACCCACATTGAAAAGCACACAAACCATTTTTGAAAACACAATGAGCAAGTATCTAAGAGCCCATGGATAACCATGGATAGAAAGGGTGCTAACACCTTCCCTTTCTATAATCTACCTCCCGAACCGAGAGCAATCTCTTTAAGGAATTTTTCTGTGCTTTTGTCCTTTCCATTTGGAGAAAATAAAAGACGGTGGCGACTCTTGCTTCCGCGACATTTCGCGAACCAGCGTTAAACAGTCAGTTCCAGATCCACCGATCACAGAACTGGCGACTCTGCTGGGGAATATCTTATAAAGTGAGGTGTACCTTAGGGCTAGTTCATAACTGTGTTTTCAATTATACTGATTTGCTTGCTTTACTATTGTGGGTTGCATGGGAGTTACATAGATCCTAACCCGGATCTGGGGATACCCTGTTTAGGTAGCATAAGCTGTGAGGGACCTGTCCGGCGTAGACCGACACAGGTGAAGCAGTGGCTACGTTGGTGTGGCACCTTAGTCTGTACCGATATCCCTTGTGTCGCAACGAGGAGAATATGGGTCTTCTGAGGAGTCATTAAGCACCAACAACCTTAGAACCTTAATTGACACAACTTGGCCTTTAGAACAGTAGCAGTATGCTACGCCCATTGAGGCTAAACTCTCGTGATGGTTCTGGCCGCAAGAAAAGATTGCGATGCTGGAGTTATGACCGATTGAGGGTAGTCAATGATATTGGGATCCTCTAAGAACCCGGTTACTTTGATAGGACAGGTATGAACCAACCAACTGAAAGAGGGTAACACCTAGACCTCATGCTGGCCTAAACTCTAAGGGCTCTTTTGTGTGACTTGTGTGCCTTCATACTTGCCTACTTGCATGCTTGTTAAACTGACACATGAACTACTTGCAGGTTTGGTCCATAGTCCTTAATTAGGACTCATAACAAAGTATACTGAGTTTCTTGCAGGGTTTGTTTATAGTCCTTAATTGGGGCTCATAACAGGGTCACTTACGTTATCCCATGCATAGCATGACATCATACCATTGCATACCATTGCATACATCCTAACCCATTTCAAGGATCTCAAGGGCTTGTGATGCAGGTCATGGTGAATCAACTACCCCAGCAAGGGGCAAAGAGGATTTATTTTCCTCTAGACAAAGTTGTCAGGGGCTGTGACCCACTAGATATGGTGAGCCTTTGACCCTTGACGAAGGACTCTCAACAATATGAAGTTCTTTCAATCAAGCTACCGGATCCAAACGCTAACAAATTTTTTGTCTACCCCGCGAGGTCCTTGAAATCATTGCATGCATATCATACATATCATTGCATAACAGGTACCCTTTCTCTGCAGGTTACTTACCTTCTTCGCTGTTTATTTCAGCAGTCTCGTCATGAATCCTGAATCTTCAACCAAGAACACTATCAAGGCCCTCCAGGCTCAGAACGCCCAGTTCCAAGGGCTGATCATGAATTTGACCCAGGGGAAACAAGATCTGAAGGCTCTGCTCTTGAAGAAGGAAAAGAAGAAGAAGAGGACTGTTTTCTTCAACCCCAGGCGCAGATCTGGGAATACACCGCAGATTGAAACTGAGAGGACAACTCCATCTGTGAGGGAAGGTAGTCATCAGGAGGAAAGGGTTCCCAGTCCAGTGGTCTCCGACAACGAGACAGATTTCAACGACGAACAATACCCTCCCGCCGAAGACAAGTACAAACAGTTGGAGGATATGCTGAATGCTATGGAGATCCAACAGGTACCTGGGCTGGATTTTGGAGATCTGGGTTTGTCAACTGGTATGATTATTCCTCGGAAGTTCAAAGCACCATCCTTTACCAAGTATGACGGGGCGTCTTGTCCCAAGTTACATCTCAGGTCCTATGTTCGGAAGATTCAACCATATACGGTAGACAAGAATTTGTGGATCCACTTCTTCCAGGAGAGTCTTTCAGGGACTCATCTCGAATGGTTCTATCAACTAGATGGGACCAAGGTTCGTAACTGGGAGGAGTTGGCTACTGCTTTCTACAAGCAGTATCAATATAATGCCGACCTTGCTCCTACGCGTACCCAACTCCAGGGTATGTCGTTAGGATCAAGTGAAGGTTTTAAAGAATATGCGCAGAAATGGAGGGATCTTGCTGGAAGGGTACAACCACCTCTGACTGATCGGGAACTTGTCGATATGTTCTTGGGGACTCTGTCTGGTCCGTTCTACAACCACCTAATTGGGAATTCGTCTGCTGGATTCACAGATCTTATCTTGACTGGAGAGCGAATAGAAGTGGGCATCCGGTCTGGGAAAATTCAAGAGGCTGCACCTTCTGATAAAAAGCCTCATCATGGAAAGAAAGAATCCAATGCTGTGCACGGTAAAAAGAGCCGTCATGAGATAGGGGCAATCCAGATCTCCAATCCTGTACCTGCTCAACAAGGACAGGGGCAGCAGCGCAAGGAGAAACGACAGTACACCAAAATCAACATGTCGCTGGATCAAGCACTGCAACAAATGTTGAAGGCAGGGCTGATCACCTTAAGGGCTCCTCTTCGGAATCCGAACACTTCTGCTCCCAACTATCATCCCAATGATAGGTGCGCATATCATTCTGATAGCCCGGGGCATACTACGGACAACTGCTGGCCTCTAAAGAACAAGATTCAAGATATGATCGACGCCGGGGAGATTCAGTTTGAAGTGCCTGAGACTCCGAACATAATCACTGCTCCGTTGCCCAATCATTGAAGCCTTTTGTTTATTTGAATTTTTGAGTTGTATTTTTCTTTGCTTATACAAACAATTAATGTCATAGCAAACTCTTTTATTCTATCAATGCATCGCATACGTCTGTTTTGGGAATTAATACAATTGTTTTCATTATGTTCAAATTTCTTTTCATATTTTTTCTGATGTCAACTCTGGATCTAAAATTCTAAGCCTCTTGAGGGAGGATGACGAAAACGATACCATAATCTACAGTATGCTTTTGAACAGACCCCACTGATGAGGTACAGGCATTGTTTCAATCCCTAAACACTGGAGTTATAAGGATGATAATCCCTCGTCAACCCCTCTGAGCCAAAGAAGTAGGAGTTTTTCTTTTCGAAATTTAAAACCCTTTATCATAACCTGGGGCAGGGTAGTTCTCTCAGTTGATCCAAGTGCATAACAAATGGCACCAAAGGAGTCCTTACAAAACAAAAGACAGTGATGGTTCCCTACAATCATAAAGAAAGGCAGTCATTATCTCAAAAAATAAAAAAACCATTAAGTCAAAACCCATGAAGGAGACTTACAAAACTGGGGCATCCCGCTGACTGTAATTCCAAAAAAGGAAACAGTTCAGGCAAAAAAAGAAAGGGATAACAAAAATCAAGAAAGAGGCCTCACAAACCCTCAACCAAAGCAAAAAATGACTGGCTATTCAAAAGAAATCATCAACATCTGAACCATTATTGGAACATCAAAGCAAAGACTCAAGCAAGGTCTAACGCACGATCAACTGAGTTTAGGTTTGGAGAACATCACGAAGAGCGGGTGGGTACAAATAATTTGAGCCTTTATCCTTTGTTTCTTAAACCGTGAACCAGGCCACGTTATAACCCTCAAAAGTCCTAGCTGAAGCATGGGTTAGCTCGAAAGCATACTGTCACGAAAGGTATCCTGACTCTTTAAGGCCTACGGTAAATACGGAGTTGACATCACGTTTTACAAACATTCACTTGTTTTATGAAAAAAGAATGCATTTTCAAAATCTTCGAGACAGACATAAGCTTTGCATTTTTAACATAACTTTGTTCGCATATGACTTTTTGTTTGAACAACATAGAAATTCGCATGACGAAAGTCTAATGAACAAGAGTATCTCCAATCAAGGGGCACGACATGATCATGGTCTACCATCTGGGGCAGCTAAGTCAAGATCCAAAGAATCTCTCAAAAGGCCAAAAAGCCTGGGGCAAATCTCTGCCTGAGTCACTTGGGGCACTCCAGCAACGAATCTTGCACGATCAAACACCTTCTGGTAATATGGCAACACAAGCAGCCAGGGGCACCTACCTGCATTCTAAGAGCGTGGACATAGTCGAAAAATACTACGCAAAATCAAAGACCCGCTAGGTTGACACACCTAGGCAAAAATAAGGGCTTCCCGGCGAACCAAAAGGGTTCGGGCAAAATGAAGGGATGAAATGAAAAAATCTGTACACCCGGCAAGTCGAAAACCTGAAAAGGCGGCTTGAGCAAAAATGGGTATCCCGGTGGACTGAAAATCCGAAAGGGCGGCCCAGGCAAAAGTTAGGGATTAAAGCGTACGACTATGTCCTGCCATCTGTCTACCAGAAGAAGGTTTGTTCATCAACAACTATCAACACCCCACAAGTGCCTCCCCCATAGAAACAGGGGCAATAAAGAGTGGTCTAAGCAATCTGATTGTTCTATCCTCCAAGGTATCAGGGTAGGTTCCGTTGAAGAACATAACCAATACCGTTCAATACTTCCCCAGGAGAGTCCAATCCAGCTTCCCCAGGAAAGTTGGAATCCATCTCCCCAAGCAGTAAGCTTATCCCCAGTTGATTTTGGAAGCTTATCCCCGCAGAGCACGAATGCGTCTCCCGGCTTTATTCAAAGAGTTATTTCCCTAACAGGATATAACTGGATTATCCTCAGCCAAAAGCCACGGAAAGATCATCGTCGACACAGTCTTCTTACCCCAGCGAAGTCCATCAACACTTCCAACAACAAGGATGTCCTCAGCAAGTTACTATCAACAATCAACAGAGTGTCTCTCTCCCCACAGAGTATTTCTCCCCAGCAAGATTACTAGAGTATTTGTCTCCCCGCAGAGTAACCCATTCGCCAAGTTTATTCCCCAATAGAGTTATCTTCTCCTATCGGAATTCTTGCAACTATCATCCCCGGCGGAAGCAAAACCTATTCTTCAACATCAGCCCAGGAGTGACTTCCCGGCACCCGTCAAGGATTTATTTTCTTAGACAAAAATACATTCATAAACATCACATCTTCATACATTATAGCATGCATATGCATCATACTACACGAATCTCATTAATTTTGAAGACATACAGTTCATGCATCATGATTTTGCATACAATTATGTTTTGCCTTTTCAGGAAAAAAATCAATACCAAAATGATTACTATCAACTATCGCAATTCTTTCTAGATATAGTTTCAGATGTAAACCAGATATGGTGACGTTCTGATACTGCTTCCAGATTTCCTTCTAGATATAGTTTCAGATATGACCCAGATATGGCGACGTTCTGATACTGCTTCCAGATATCCTTCTAGATATAGTTTCAGATGTAAACCAGATATGGTGACGTTCTGATACTGCTTCCAGATTTCCTTCTAGATATAGTTTCAGATATGACCCAGATATGGCGACGTTCTGATACTGCTTCCAGATATCCTTCTAGATATAGTTTCAGATGTAAACCAGATATGGTGACGTTCTGATACTGCTTCCAGATTTCCTTCTAGATATAGTTTCAGATATGACCCAGATATGGCGACGTTCTGATACTGCTTCCATATTTCCTTCCAAATATAGTTTCAGATGTAAACCAGATATGGTGACGTTCTGATACTGCTTCCAGAGTTCCTTCTAGATATAGTTTCAGATGTAAACCAGATATGGTGATGTTCTGATACTGCTTCCAGATTTCCTTCCAGATATAGTTTCAGATGTAAACCAGATATGGTGACGTTCTGATGCTGCTTCCAGATTTCCTTCCAGATATAGTCCAGATATAAACCAGATATGGCGACGTTCTGACACTTATTCCAGTTGAAGACATTTCAAGACCTTGTCCGGTTCAGTTAAATCGACCCTAAGATTTTCCTGATGCTTATCCAGTCAAAGGCCTTCTCTGGTTCAGTCAGATCGACCCTAAGATCTCCCTGATGCTTATCCAATTGAAGATATTCCAAGACCTTGTCCGGTTCAGTTAAATCGACCCTAAGATTTTCCTGATGCTTATCCAGTCAAAGGCCTTCTCTGGTTCAGTCAGATCGACCCTAAGATCTCCCTGATGCTTATCCAGTTGAAGATTCCAAGACCTTGTCCGGTTCAGTTAAATCGACCCTAAGATTTTCCTGATTCTTATCCAGTCAAAGGCCTTCTCTGGTTCAGTTAGATCGACCCTAAGATCTCCCTGATCCTTATCCCAGTAGAAGACACTCAAGATTCTCTCAGCGTTCCTGTTGGGGTAGTAATCGTCCAAGATTCTCTTACCATTCATGCTAAGGCAGTAACTATCCCTGGTTCATTCATTGCTGTTTGAAGCTCCAGACTCAGCTCCTGTAACCAGTCAGGACACATCTATACCAAGCATCTGAAAACCAGCTCCTGCAACGTGTCAGGTACTCATTTGTTCTTTTGCAGGTATGCAGGTTCTCGCCAAGGAAGCTCTTACGCGATCAACATCCAGATGGCATCTATAATCCCATCATCCTATCCAGCAACCTCTAAATGGCATCTATAAGCCCATTCCCACCACACTGCCACTATGTAAGCACAAATTTCTGGGCACTCTAGTGTCCAATCATCTTCTACCCTCGAATTACGAAAGGCACGTCAGCCAATCTGCATCCTCAGGTCTAAGAAGATTGAACAGGGGCAACTGTTGTACCCCAAAATTTGCCCTCCCATATTCTTCAAGAAATTTCCAAGCCAAGCTGCAAAATTCCCCAAGGGTTGCACAGTGCAAAGGTCTCCCATACAGTCAAAATTAGGGTTTGTGTTCTGATCAAGAAAATGAAGTTTTCAAAGGCCCAATCAAGTCTCATATACCTACAAATATGGTCAAGTATCCTCATATCAAGTTTCAAGGCATTCAGCTCAAAATTGCACAGTCAAAACCCTAAATTGCACTACAGTCAACTGTAGGGGCAAAATGGTCATTTGACAGTCAAAAGTTCAAATTTTTGGTCAACATATCATTTTAAAGCCACAAACATCATTTGACCAATGCTTGATCATGATTCTCAAAATTTGGCTCAGAAATCATCAAGATGCAAAAGTTTCCTTATTTGGACAGCTAAAAAAGTCAACTGAAATTGACCAGGGCATAACTTTCACATGGATTATCAGAAAAATTCCATCCAAAGCTCATTTTGAAGAGAAAGACATTTCCTACAACTCATCTTCATACTTCAAGTCCAAGAAATGCTCTCACAAAAAGTTATCAATTTCAACATTATAGGTCATTTTCAAAAGTCAACAAAAAGGGACTTTAAGTCAAAGGCCATAACTTGAGATTGGTAAATCAAAATGACATGGGACCAAAGGAATTGGTTAGAGGACTCAAAGACCTTTCCAAAATGTCCAAGAACATGAGAAAAGCTTAAAAATTGAGCAAGTTATGCCTTGTGGAAGTTGGGAAATTTTTGGATATTTTGAAAAGTCAACATTGATTCAAATGACCTAAAATTGCTAATGGGCCCATTTTTCTTCCATAATTCATCACCCATGACATGTGCACGACCATTTGGCCCAAAGGGAAGTATTTTCTCATTTTTTATTTATTTATTTGAATTTTTATTTATATTAATTCATTTAAATCATTTAAATATGTGAAAAATATTTAACCTAACCTAACAAATCTTTTTGTACATGTTTTAGCCTCAAGATTTCGTGCATATGCAAATTAGGAAAGATTTGGGATGATTGGATATGATTTGTGCAAAAATAGCATGGAAAATATTTGGTTAAAAAGCTTGAAAATCAAATCTTCAAAAACCATTAATTCAAGAGATTCTAGTCAAATTTGTTAACCTAATGGACTCAATACAAATGCCTGATCACAACCCTAATGCAAATAGACACAAAGCTGCGCAGAAGAACTATTTACAAACTTGAAAAAATTCTCTAAAAACTCAAATCTGAAAAGCACTTTTTAGGTGGATTCAAGGCACGAAACTTGTTCCATTGGCTTGCCAAGGTTGTCCAGAAGCGATTACAATCACAAACATCCATTCCACCTCCAAGAATTGGTAACATGAACGCAAGCTGTATCAAGAAAATTTCATAATCGTATATCATATTCCATGCATTCTTTGTGAAATTTAATTATAGATTCATGTTCCTTGTGAAGTTTTGAAGCTAACCATGTAGTCTAATTTCGTTTTCGTGCCATATTTGGAGATTTGCCATTGATAACTGTTAGGGTTTACAGAGCTTCAAAATAGGGCTTTTGTAATGGGGAAAAATTATCCCACGAAACCATGATCATTCAACTCAGGACGCTCTGACGGTCATAAGGGAACCCTCGCGCTCAATTTATGAACGCTTGAGAGCTAATCGCTATTTTCTTTAAAGCCATCTAAAACCACGCGTGAAAAACCGTTGCATATTGCTTTTGTATTTCAGGAAAATAAACATAAAGAAGAAGATGATGTCGTGGCAGGAATCAGTTGGTCCGTTTAAATCTCGCGCGCGTTTCCGAGGCCACTGACCATTTTATTTTATAATATTTATTTGCTATATTAATTTACGAATGAACAAAGCGCCTCAGTGGTAGATGCACACGTTTGCAATATCCATGACCTGGGTTCGAGCCCCAGGTCTGCATTATTCTTCATAATATTTTTCAATCCAGGTTCACATGCCGTTCCACTTACTGAGGACTATGATGCACTTCCAAATCAAACGTGACACGTCCCCCTGGAGATCAAACCAAAGGCCTAGATCTGAAGCACACCATGAGCATAGGTCAACGCTGCAGCATGCCATCTGGAAAGTCAATAAAGGCCAGATCCTTAATGGGCTCAAAATGCTTACAAAACCTCCATATTGGGGACTACCACCCCCTTGGTTTGCAATTTTCTCAATTTCTTCTTATTATTTTCTTTTAATTATTCTTTTAATCAATTTAATATTTTTCATAAATTATAAAATACATAAAAAACTCAGAAAAAGATAAAAAACATAATGAATATTTTATTTTAATATTTTCTTGCAAATAAATGCATGTAAATTAATTAGCTTAAATTAGGGTTTTTAATTTTAATTCTTTTAATAACAAAAATACAAAAAAATATAGAATTAGGTTTAATTAATTTTTATTCCTTTTTAATTTTTCTTTTGTCACAATTTTTTTTAATATTATTTTATTTATTTTCATAATTAAAATTGCACATAAAAAATTAGGTTTAATTTAGGTTAAATTTTAATATTTTCATAATAAATTTAAAAGCCACTAGAATTAGGGTTTGCATTCAATTTTAATTTTAATTAATTCTCTTTTTCATTAAATCCTAAAAATACCAAAAACAAGTCTTTCTTTAATTAATTAATTAATTTCATCATGTAATTTTAATTGTTTGCAAAAGGGTCCAACGCCCTCGTTCGTAATTCTTATTAATTCGCGTATTTATTTTATTTCGCTTAAATAATTATGTACCTCTCCCAAAGCCTTGTAAATAATTGCTCGTACTTTTAAATTCTTTATTTACTTTGTTTATTTATTTTCTGTCAAATCGGGTCCTGGTTAATTTTGGCGATGTGGACCCGCGCCATTTGTAATAACTTAGAATTTACCTTTTCGCACTCTTTTAACTGTTAAACAAAGCATGAAAGACTGTATGACAAAAAATAAAAACAAGCGTAGAACACCAATAACATGACAAGACAAATACAAATGAAAACGACACACAAATCGCACACACCACCCCTAGGGTACGCCTCACTGTTGCCTTGCCTCGAAAGGTGATCGTCGAGTAGAAGATGTCTTAGTAAGTCCTCATGATCCGGGAACCTGGCATGAGGGTAGCTTCTAAGGTGTCTTCCCATTGCTCTGGTGATCACCATGTCCCGAACCTCGAATTGACCCGAACAACTCCAATAGTGGTGCTACCTACCTCTCAATGGTGGGATGGCACTACTTTAAAGGACATTTACACAGACGAATTCCTTAGAGTAGGTAGACGACTCTAGATACTTGCTCTAAATTTCAAAACAAATCAAAAATACTTTTCACACCAACACATTTTCAAAAAGCTTTCGAAAGCAATTTTTCAAACACTCTTGAGGACTGATACAAGAGTCGAACTGGAATTTTCAAAGAAACTTTTTAAAACCCACATTGAAAAGCACACAAACCATTTTTGAAAACACAATGAGCAAGTATCTAAGAGCCCATGGATAACCATGGATAGAAAGGGTGCTAACACCTTCCCTTTCTATAATCTACCTCCCGAACCGAGAGCAATCTCTTTAAGGAATTTTTCTGTGCTTTTGTCCTTTCCATTTGGAGAAAATAAAAGACGGTGGCGACTCTTGCTTCCGCGACATTTCGCGAACCAGCGTTAAACAGTCAGTTCCAGATCCACCGATCACAGACATGTACAACTTCAGGGCAATGATGTCTACATTTTATCTTCACAAATGCAAGCCTAACAATGCCTAAATGAGAAGATAGAAGTT
Organism: Vicia faba; assembly: GCA_948472305.1. Classification (NCBI taxonomy): domain Eukaryota; kingdom Viridiplantae; phylum Streptophyta; class Magnoliopsida; order Fabales; family Fabaceae; genus Vicia; species Vicia faba. The sequence goes on along the minus strand of OX451735.1, from coordinate 98,837,385 downwards.
CAAGAAATATACCTCAAAACTGGAAATCGTGAAATGAGTTTGAGCTATTTTCAAGGAGTTGTGATGATCAGGTTAGCTTCCTCAAGTTCCCAGGAAGCTAATGCAATGCTTAGCTTGAGTTGAGAGTGGCTGAAATGGCTTGGAGAAGTCAATGTGCAGTGCTATGTTTTTGGTTATGGAGGATGATGGAAATGGAGTTACAGTCATGTAATAGGGACATGGATGAGTTGTATTTGATGTAAGGAAGCTTTAGGAACTAAAAGGCCAAAGAACGCACGAGGGAAATATGAGTTACAAGTCCAAGGTCAGAAACTATGCAACAATGGAGTTTTTGGGAAATTTCTGATTTGTGAGAGTTTGAGAGTGTTTCAGGGTGTTTAAGCTCGTGTTCTAGCTCACAAATAGTGCCTCTATTTAGAAGCAACAAGTTTGGAAGCTTGTTGTTGATCAGAATTCAAAATCATAAGTTTAAGCATAACATGTGATTTTTGAGAAATCCAAGTTTCAAAGTCTTGTGTACTTGCTGAGATAGAGTGGTTATGCTTTAAACACACTTGATTCTGACTTTGTAGATGGAGTGTGATCAGAGGGAACAAGTTAGAGGCTCAAGAATTGACTTTGTGCATAAAGCTTGCTTTTCAAGAATGGTATTCTTCACTTTCGTCCCAAAATGGCCATATGAATTGGATAAAGCTTAAACCACTTGGATTATAGCTCAAAATTTGTGTAATCCATTAATGACAGATAGATACACAAGTTAGAAGGCCTGCAAAGCAAGATTATGCATCCTAACATTGAAATTGCCTTCTTGTTCATCATGAAAATGACCTATAATTCAAGAATAAAATGTCAACTTCATGCCTTCGATTCTCCTTGATCAAACATGATCTCAAGGAGTTCTTGGACATTTTATAAAGCTTGTAATTTTTTTATACAACCCATATTTTAATCACTTTTGAAAATTCCCCTTGGAACTATATGAAAATATTCCATGAAGTTAGGTCAATATCCTGCCTAAACTAGGGCAAAATTTTCACTAAGTGTTTAGTTTCATGACCATGACTTCATGGATTAATAACTTGAGATCCAAGCATTTATAGGAGGAGTTGTGTAAAACAATGTTTTATATCTCATTGAGATCTACAACTTTCATGTTGAAAGTTTCTTTTGAATCATCTTGCATCGTGGTGAAAAATTGGCTCAAAGTTATGAAAAAATATGAAGTTTTCAACACTTAGAAAAATTTCTAAGTTTGGAAACTTTGACTTTTCAAAATGAAATCTTGAATTTTTGATTTCTTGATGAACAAGTTTCATATTTTGACATGTTTTAATGAATTGTAATCTTTGACACTTGATTTTGACCAAAAAGTCAAAGTTTGACTTTTTAGTGTACAGTTGACTTTTGATCAGTTGACTGAAAGTCAACTATCAATCAATTGGCCTTGAGGGAAGTTTTGAGTCATGCCATTAGGTAAAAGTGATGTAATTGAGACCTTGAAATCATGTCTCAAACCAATTAACCATTTGCTAGGTCAAAAAATCAGAAATTGCCCTTTCTCAATCAAAACCCTGATTTTGACCATTTTGCCCTTTTGATGATCTGATCAAATTTCTTGAGAAATTATGGTCCAAACTTGATCAAATGACATATATGAGTTCCCAATGTTGATATGGATAAAAAATTATGAAGTTTGACTGTAAATTGACCATAATTGACTTTTTCCCCAATATAGTTGTTTTTTAGGTCAACTGCCCAATTGACTGAGCAAGAATGTGATCCAAGACTTGAAACTTGACATGAGAAATCTTGGGGGTCCAAAATGATCTATGAAAGTCATATGAGGCATTAAAAGTTCAATTATCCTTGTGCAATCTCAAACCCTAATTTCAGTCATCAGTGCTTAAGGAGGTGTCTTGAGCTGATCAAGCCTTGTGCAATCTTGAACCAAAGGAGATCTTGTGAGGAAATATTTGATAAATGAGAGGGAAATTTTTTGGGTAAAACACTAAGCATTTTAAACTTATCCAAGTGGAGATCCAAAACTAAAGTACTTACACCCCATCTGTAAATCGTAACCCCATTGTTCAACATTACAAACTCACCACCATGATGGAACACAACAACGAACAAATGCTTATTCTGAAAACATTTGGGAAAACATTCAAAAACTAAGATTTAACTGTATGTAGCACTAAACAAACAAATAGCTGAAATAACATACCTTATCAGCATCAACAGAAGCGCCTCCTTCCTCGTGCTTCTTCGACTGGCTTAAATGTTTCTCCTTTTTTGAGTGCTTCTTCTTCTTCGCTGCTAATTTCTTTCCCATGGTGAGCTTGCTAATTTTGTTTGATATTGGACTCTAGATTTTCCAGGGGGTTAATCAGAATACTAAATATTTGTAATAGACACAAACATTCCAGCATGACTTTTAATAACACAGTCAGCAAAGAATCTAATGTCACGTATGAAACTCATAGGGAATCTTGGGGTACAAGGTTTTTTGTTTGGGAATCTATATTTGTTAAGGGACAAAAATAATTTTTTTTAATAGAGGGGTAAATCAAAATTCACTACAATTGCAAGGGGGTAAAGTATATTTAACCCAAGATATAATTTTAACATTGAATTTGGGGATACATAAATTTTTTTTTAAAGGAGGTAATTTTTCTACTTAATGGACAAAAGAGTTAGTATTTTAAAATTTCATGGGAATATTTCAAAAAGAAAATGAAAGAAGAGTAAAACAAAACTCAATATATTACAAGAAAAATTATGCATTTAAACTTTTAATATATTTGACATTTTAAAGTCTATTCTCTTCAATTAAAACAATTTAGAAGAAAATTTTTAAATTAGAAAATATAAGTTGATTTTTAAATTATTTTCTTAAAAAACATAGTTTATATTATAATGTTGATTTTATTTGTATAATTATTTTTAAAAATATTTTGATCACCTGAGAATATAAATTGTTAATTAAAATTGTTAAATTAAAAGAAAATATAAGATTAAGATTTGAAGTAAAATTGTAAACCTATTTTTATTGATAATATAATCTTTCTCATATATAATCGAGTTAATTCATGAATCTAACAAATTGAACTATATATACCTTCCATTAGGAACACATTGTATATTTTAAAATCTAGTTGATTTGTCTATTTAATACCTTCTCTTCATCATCTTTTGGTTAAGGTAGTGAGTTCCCTCGTTAGTTAACAACAATTTAAAGGCTCTAAAGCGTGAACATATATTTTTATTTAGGAAATCAACTACCACTTGAGCACTATTGGTTTGAGTGGAAATCGATTCTACCAAATCAAATACATAATCTACTTCCACCAAAATGTAGATATTTAAATCAGAGGTTGGAAATGCTCCCATAAAATCAATTCTCCCCGCATCAAAAATTTCCTCTTCTACTATTTTACTTTTTAGGCATTTTGTTTCATTGGAGATACTCCATGTGTGTTGATAGTGGTAAAACCTCTTAACATAAGTAAAAGGGTTCTTGAACAATTTAGGACAAAACCACCCAGATCAGAGAACCTTTGTATCCAATCTTTGTTAATGTGTCTTTCATAGCTTCAGTCATGGTAAGACTGGTAAGACCGCTGCACTTTTTCTTTGCTCATCTACTAGAACACACCTTTTTAGTAATTCATCAATCGTCCTTTTGTATAAGGTTGACTCTTCTAAAATATAGAATTTAGGATCACAAAGGAACTTCTTATGTTATTGGTAAATGAAATAAAATAGTATTGTATCACCCATCATGTAGTTTTAAAAGTCGATAAATTATAGGGTGTTGTTTACCGCTAAAGTTTTTGTCACTCTACCTCTTGCGAAACCCCCCGCAATCATATTCAAAGTGTGGATCGTTTTTCGGCATCGTTCCTTTCTCCTCGGATTCGACTTCTTCTATGCGAAGATGTTCCCTAGCAATTTTCCCTTGCATGCAATGCCTTCTTCTTGAATTCTGGGAGTTACCCGACACATATCTTTGCAGGCAGTCCTCTTGGATCAACTTCTCAATTTTTCGCTTCATGTGGTGACAATCATCTGTGTGGTGACCATATATCCTATGATACTCTCACCACTTATCTGGCTTGATCCCTGGTACATCTCCCCTAAGGGAAAAAGATTCGGGAATAACCTTGGTGTGGTAGACATCTAGGAGGATCCGCTCTCTTCTTGCATTCAGTGAGGGTAAAATGCTCCAAGGGTCTTCTGACATGTCTGAATGCGAAAATTTCCTGAATATGTACTAAATTTTGATTCTTTCGATGTCCCTACATTTCGTTCTGCCACCTTTCTCTCTTGCATCTCGAGTTGTTTTTTAGTGTTGATTTATTCTCCTTTGATATAACATTCCGCTCTTGGCATAATCTCTTCCATCGAGATTGCCGACTTCTGCACTTGAGATTCATTGAGTTCCCTGCCTTGAAATCGTTTTAGAAAGCTCCAATGAACATCTCTTAATTTGAGTTAGCCACCTTGATGGTTGCCTTATAAAATCTAGCAAAATATTTGTGTAAGGACTTAGAATAGCTCTATAAATCATTGAATAGGCTGGTACTAGAAATCTTCAAATGCCATTAACGTCATTGAACAAAGCTTGAAACGAAGGAAAGATAACCAAACTCGAATGAAGCTTCCTCAACCATTGGCATACCTTCCACATTATGTTTTCGGTAAGTAACTCACTTTATCCATGCATATAATTTAGAAATGTTAGTTTTTTTTGTTGAGAGAAATTATTCTGATTATATTGATAAAAATGGAAATAAGGTTTTTCTTTTTAGTGTTGTTGTTGACAAAAGTCCATTTGTACCATGCGTAGTTGTTAGCTCCTTGTGATACAGTGGCAAAACTGACTGTTTAATACTGGTTTTGCATTTTTTTTTTGCAAATGTTGCGGTAAGCAAGAGTCGCCACCGACTTTTCTTTCATCCAACAAAGGAAAGGGTGAAAAGAACAGAAAAAGACCTTTTTCGAGATTTTTTGAGTAAGGGGGGTAGATTATGGAAAAGGAAGGTGTTAGCACCCTTTCCATCCGTGGTTTTCCACGTGCTCTTAGGTACTTTCTCATTTGATGAAAACTATTTGTGTTTGTGTATTTTGAAAGATTTTTGTTTGCTGTATGGTAACTCTTGTATCAGTCCTCAAGAGTGTGATAAAGCGTTTTTGAAAATAGTTTTTGAAAAGTGTGTAAGTGTGAAAAATTCAGATTTGAGCAAGTACTTAAGAACAGTCTACCTACTCGAAAAAGGATGTTCTTTTCCTCCTTTCCTTTAGATAGTTCTATCCTACTATTAGTGAGTAGGTAGCCCTATCATCATAAGTTGAGGGACAATCGAAGGAACGTTTTACAATCACGAAGGCAACTTGTGGAGACGCTTTAGCAATTTTATTTTATGGACTAAATCATTTACCGAAAGGCAAATGTAGGATCATCGAGGGACTATGATCTTTTTTTATTTAAGGATCTTTACTAAAGCGTTCATGCCTCATGACTATTTTATTTAAAGACAACCAAAGTGGGAGATACCTTAGAGGTGCGCATGTGCAAGTGTGTTGAGATTCAGTTATTTTTTTGTATTTTTGTTAGGTTAGCTAACGTTTGATTATTAGTCTTTCCATACATGCCTAGTTACTAACAGTAATATATACATACATATGAGAAATATAAAAGCGAGAAATAAAGTCCTACAGCTATTACAGTGTTTCGGGACAGTTACATAACAAAAAGTGCAAAAATGAAGTGCGGAATTTTAAATCTAGACTATTACATCCCATAATCAGTTACATTATTATATAAAATGCGAGAACAAAAATAATGCGCGTGAAATGAAATATTACGTCTAAAAAATCTTAAGAATGAAAGTCTTTTTTGGTTTTATTAAAGAAAAATTAATTCTAAATTTAATTAAGAAAAATAAATACTAAATGGAAGAATTAATCTAGGTTATAAAAGAAAAACTAATCCTAATATATTTTTTTGTATTTTTTATTAAGAAAATATTGAAACATAAATTAGATCTAATTAATTAATTAAAAGAAAGAGAAAATTATTAATTAAAAATTATTCTAAATTATCCTGATTTTTTTTCCAATTTTTATTATGAAAAGAAAATGATTAAATTAAACTCTAAGTTCTAGTTCATTTTAAATAAAAAAAAGTTAAAATTCAATTAATTAATTAATTAAAGAAATTAAAAGTCTATTCCTAATTTTTTTGTGAGTTTTTATATTATTATTATTAAAAAAGATTAATAAATGAAATAACTAAATAAAACAAAAAGAAAAGAGATTGGGCTTGATGGTTGAAGTAGAATGGGGGTTGCAATTGAAATTTCGCTAAGCCAGAATTGTGAAGCTCAGGTCCATCCTTGGATCCAGTGTGGGAAGTACTTGATGGTACATGGTATCTCATGTTCTAGACATCATGCATTCCATGTAATTCCCCTAACCTACTCTAAGGATATCCAGGAACTCATATACACACATCAAAACATTCAACAATTAATAAAAATAGAGATTCGAATTTTAGATTATACCAAAACGGTGATAGCTTGGATCCGGTGATCTAGGACCTTGCAAGCTTTGAGGATGGTTGGAACAAGTCCATGGGAACCTCAAGAACAATGTATGATTACTTGTTCGGACCAAAAGTATCTGCAAAGTAGGTTTCGAATTTTTACCACTTTTGATAATTTTGAAAAAATGGTAGAGCTCTCTCTAGGCTGTGTAGGCCTCTTGAAGTGCTTACTAGATGCTTGTTTATATAGAGAGGAATGAGGAGACAAGAAAATAAATGTTTAAACAAACTTAAAGCAAACGTTTCAAATCCATGAATGAAATTTTTAACTTTGGCCAAATATAAGGAAACTTGTCATTTTTTGAATTTGAATGAATATGGACATGGCTGCACGAAATCTTGGGCTTCAAGGTAAGCTAAAACACCAGCCCAAATGCCAAAAACTTATTTCTAACTATTTTATACACTTTATTTTATATTTATTTGAGATAGATTAAAATAAATATGAATAAAACAGTTAAAAAATGTAAGGCATGGTAAGAGTGTTTTTGGAGGTACTCTATAATCTTAGGAAGATGTTTGAAATCCAAGAAATTGAGCCCTTGCCTTAAATATTCAAATTTGCTCAATGCATAATTCTTGAAAATTCTAAAACTTTCCCAACTTGGGAAAGCCATAACTTACTCAATTTCTATCTCATGATGATGATCTTTAGATTTTTGGAAATCCCTTTATGTCTACTTCAATCCCTCTTTTGATCAATTTTACATTTTAAGATTTTATCTTGATGTAAATGGTCTTGACAAAAAGTGCCTTTTGTTGACTTTCTGAAAATGACTTGTAATGTATAAGCTTGTATCTTTCAAATGGTGCATTTCTTGGACTTGAGGACTGAGAAGATGTTGTAGGGAATTAGAATCTCTCAAAAATGAGCTTTGGTTGGGAAACAATGGATGAAGTATGAGAAAGTTATTCCTTGTAAAAGTTTGGTTGACTTTTCCTATAGAAACCCTAATTAGCAATTCTTGACTTTTGATAAATTAGGAGCATTTCTTGAGGATCATGATCAACCCTTGATCAAATGATGGATATCACTTCAAAATGTTGATGTTGACCAAAAATCTTGAAATTTGACTGTATATAGACCATAGTTGACTTTTGACCTAGTACAATTAATTTTGCAATACTTGAGCAATTGATTGAGAAAACTTATTGAGCAAGGAATGAAACTTGGCATGGATGATCTTGAAGACATATTAGGACCATGGAAAGCATTTGAGACCTTTGGAGCTCAACCATGTTGATGAAAATTAAAACCCTAGTTAGGGGTTCATTGTCTTAGAAGGAGAATTGTCTGGTTAGTTCTTCGTCAACCTTGAGCAATTGAGGACCTCTAGAGGCATGTCTTGAGTGAAAATGGGAGGGAAAATTTTGGGGTACAACATCTGCCCCTGTTCAATCTTCTTAGACCTGAGGATGTAGATTGGTTGGTTTGCCTTTCGTGATCTGAAGGTGGAAGATGATTGAACACAAGAGTGCCCATAAATTTGCACTCGTCTGAAATGATACTTGACTGTGTAGATAATGTTGGGAATGGGCTTACAGATGCCATTTGGAAAATATGACAGAAAACTGTCGGAGATGGGCTTAAAGATTCCATCCAAGGAGTATGATGGAGAGTCTTCAGAGATGGGCTTGAAGATGCCATCCAAAATAGATGTTGACTTCATAAGAAGTCTCTTTATGGGGATTCCTGTTCCTATTGTCCGAGGAGGAGTCTGATGGGGAATGTTTTATAGGGGAATAGAGTCTAGGAGCTTCGGTTGTCCATTACTCTACTGGGGAGTCATCCCTTGACTGAAGAGATGGAAGTGAACTACTATCTGGTCAGGATCCAGGCTTCGTAGTGACTTGCTGAGGATGATAAGGCTGACTGCTATCTGGTCGTATTCCAGGCTTCACAGCGACTTACTGGGGAAATGAGATTAAATTGTTGTCTGGTCATACTCTAGGCTTTCCAGTTTCTCAAACTGGAATAGAAATCAGAAAAATCTTAGTGTCGATTTAACTAAACCAGAGAAAGGATCTACTAGAAAAGAGTCAGTAACAAATCAATGGTTGATTCGAACTGAACCAGTAGAGGTCTTAATTTATCTTTGACTAGATAAGAATCAGAAAAATCTTAGTGTCGATTTAACTGAACCAGAGAAAGGATCTACCAGAAAAGAATCAGTAACAAATCAATGGTCGATTCGAACTGAACTAGCAGAGGTCTTGATTTATCTTTGACTGGATAAGAATCAAAAAAATCTTAGTGTCGATTTAACTAAACCAGAAAAAGGTCTTGGATTATCTTTAACTTGAATAGGAATCAGAGAGATCTTAGTATCGATCTAACTGAACCAGAGCAAAATCTTGAATTAACTTTGACTAGAATGGAAATCAGAAGAATCTTAGTATCGATTCAACTGAAACAGACAAAAGTCTTGGAATATATTCAATTGGAATAGAAATCAGAGAGATATTAGTGTCGATCTAACTGAACCAGAGAAGGTCTTGAATTAACTTTGACTGGAATGGAAATCAGAAGAATCTTAGGGTCGATTCAACTGAACCAGACAAAAGTCTTGGAATATCTTCAACTGAAATAGAAATAAGAGAGATCTTAGTGTCGATCTGACTGAACCAGAGAAGGTCTTGAATTAACTTTGGCTGGAATGGAAATCAGAAGAATCTTAGGGTCGATTCAACTGAAACAGACAAAAGTCTTGGAATATCTTCAACTGGAATAGAAATCAGAGAGATCTTAGTGTCGATCTGACTGAACCAGAGAAGGTCTTGTGAGGGTATCTTTCTAAGGAAGATCATGAGATAACCCTTTGTTATGCGTAGCTTTTGAGAAGACTACCAGGTCACATAAGTATTCAACGGTGTTTGTTGATTTGATCTTTTCCTGAAAAAGGTAAAGAGTTATTCATATGCAATTCCATGATGTATGAAGTGCATTGTGATGATGTTCTCAAAATAAATGAGATTATGTTGTATGTGATGTGTATGCGAATGCCATGATGTATGAATAGGGGATGCTATTGTGATGTTTCTTAGTCTGGGAAAGTAAATCCCTGACTGCTACTGGAGAGTATAAGGAAGCTGAATCCTTCATTTCCGCTGGGGGTGATGAATGGATATGATTCGCTGGGGATTTCCTCTTTCTGTATGAGGATATTCTGCCGGGGATTAACTCTGCTTGAGAATAACTCCGTGGAGGGAGATGATGCTTTATTGGAAGGTTTTGCCGCTGTAGAGACATAAACTCTGTTGGCGAATGAGCTTCCCAGTTAGAGAAATAAACTCTACTCGGGAGGAGGTTTTATAAATGTTTATGATTATAAAGCTCGGCCGGGGAATATATATTGTAGCTGGAGAAGGAACTCTACTAGAGGAGATATTTCTTTCTTGGGGAAGGAGAGATCGATACTTTGGTTGTTTCTACTCTATGGGGGACATAGACTTCATGGGGTCGAATGTAATGGTGACTTCGTCTCAAAACTATCTCTACCCCTGTACCTGCTGGAAGGAGTAACTGTCGGGACTAAAATGGTTTTTTTAGAATTTTCCCCATTCCTTAAAGTCATGAGCAACTGCCTTTCTGTTTCTTATGCAAGTATTTGTGAATAGTGATCATATTCAAATGCATATGTCAAAAATAAACATTAGACGTTTTTGCAAAACAAAACAAAAAAAAGAAAAGCAAATTGTTTTGTACTTTCAATGATTTGTTTTGATTTTTGAAGTTCTCCCATAACAGGTATTTTGTACAAAGAGACTGGCGTTCTAGTAAGAGAACGTCGTCGTAAGAATGAAAACTATACAAAATAGTGTAAAAAGAGAAAACAACTACGTGTAATAATCCCATTGAGTTTCAATTCTGCTATTGCCCCTATGTCCTTGAGCGTCTCATCAATTTGTTACATGTCTAAAACTGACTAGATTGATCGGTACCGTTTGAGTTTTGGAAGTTGATACCGAAGTTTGATCGCAAGGTGATCCAATGGGACATAGTTGTACGCTTTAAATCCCTAACTTTTGCTTGAACTGACCTTTCGGGTTTTCAGTGCACCGGGATACCCTTTTTTGCCCAAGCCGCCTTTGCAGGTTTTCGAATTGTGGGTGTACATACTTTTTTTTGTATTTATCCCTAATTTTTTCCCGAACCCTTTTGGTTTGCTGGGATGCCCTCATTTTTTCCTAGGCCAGTCAACCTAGCGGATCTTTATCTATGCATAATATCTTTTCACTATGTCCAAATTAACAGGGTGAGGAAGGTCGTCACCATCCATGGTGGTTAGAATCATGGCTCCACCGGAGAATATGCTTTTGATCACAAATGACCCTTCGTATGTGGGAGTCAATTTTCCCCTGGGATCACCTTGTGGCAGTATGATGCACTTGATTACTAGATCACCCACTTGATACACTTGACGTCTGACTTTTTTGTTGAAAGCCTTGATCATCTGTTTTTGATACATTTGACCATGACAGACAATAATAAGCCTTTTATCATCAATAAGATTAAGTTGATCAAGTCAAGTATGGATCCAATCGTCTTTTTTCAAACCCGCATCCTTCATGATCCTCAGAGAAGGGATCTGGACTTCAATAGGTAGGACAACCTCCATACCATATACCAGAGAATAAGGTGTTTACCCTGTTGATGTTCGTGCTGAGGTACGATAACCATGAAGATAAAATGGTAACATCTCATGCTAGTCTTTTTACGTCAACGTCATCTTCTGTATGATTTTCTTAATATTCTTATTAGCAGCCTCTACAACACCATTCATCTTCGTCCGGTAAGGGGAAGAATTATGATGCTGGATCTTGAATTGTTTATAGAGTTCGGTGATCATTGTATTATTGAGATTTATACCATTGTTTGTGATGATTCTCTCTGGTACGCCATACCGACAAATCAGGTTATGCTTGATAAATCGCACCACGACATTCTTGGTAACAGTAGCAAAGGAGGCAGCCTCAACCCACTTTGTGAAGTAATCAATGGCCACTAGGATGAAGCGATGCTCATTGGAAGCGGTAGGCCTAATCTCTCTGATCATGTCAATGCCCCACATTGTAAAGGGCCATGGAGACGTAAGGACATTTAAGGGAACCAGAGGTACATATACTTTATCAGTATAGATCTGGCATTTGTGACAAGTGCGGGAATGCTGATAACAGTCTGCTTCCATAGTGGACCAATAGTATTCTTCCCATAGGATCTTTTTAGCAATGGTGTGTCCACTAGAATGGGTGCCAAAGGTACCTTCGTGTAAATCTGCCATAGTCCTCTCTGCTTCGCTCTTGTCTATGCACCGAAGTAAAGTAGAGTCATGGTCGCACTTGTAGAGGATTTCATTACTGAGGAAGAACTTTGCGGAGAATCTTCTCAGAAACTTCTTATCATTGACAGATGCTCCCTTGGGATATTCTTGAGCCTCGAGATACCTCTTCACTTTGTGAAACCAAGGTTTGTCTGCTACTTATTTAGTGTCAATCTCATAGCAGTATGCTGGTTCATCCAACCTCTCAATAGTGATCCGAGGAGCTTCGTTGTCCCACCTGACCTTGAACATAGATGACATAGTAGCTAGCGCGTCCCCTAAATTGTTCTCTTCTCGTGGAAAATGTTCAAAGGTGACTTCCTCAAAGTTTGGAAGCAATGTCAGCACAAGATCTTTATAAGGGATGAGATTCAGGTGCTTCGTATCCCACTCCCCTTTGATTTGACTTATTACCAAAGTTGAATCCCCGAAAACACTCAAGGACTTGATCCTCAGGTCAATAACAGCTTTTAGACCCATGATGCATGGTTCACACTCCGCCATATTGTTGGTACAGTTGAAACATAATCTGGTTGTGAAAGGAGTATGGCACCCCTCAGGAGATATGATTACAGCACCGAGGCCATTGTCGAGTGCATTAGAGGCTCCATAAAAAAACATGGTCCATCAGGATCCTTCCTCAGGTCCTTCATCTGGTCCAGGTTCTTCACAGTCAGTCACTAGCATAATATTTTCATCCGGGAATTCAAAGTTCATAGATTGGTAGTCATCCACAACCTGATGAGCCAAATGATTAGCTAGTACACTTCCCTTGATTGCTTTCTGGGTCCTGCATTGGATATCGTATTCGGTCAAGATCATTTTCCATCTTGCTATTCTTCCGGAGAGAGCAAGCTTTTCAAAGATGTACTTGATCGGATCCATCTTAGATATCAACAAAGTGGTATGGGTCAACATATACGGTCTCAATCAGCGAGAAACCCATGCCAAAGCGCAACAAGTTTTCTCGAGTAGTAAGTATCTTGTCTCACAGTCGGTAAACTTTTTGCTAAGGTAGTATATTGCATGCTCTTTTCGGTCGGGTTTGTCATGCTGCCCTAGCACACACCCCATTGAATTATCGAACACTATTAAGTACATTATCAAAGGTCTTCCTTCAATCAGAGTGTTGTACCCATGAATTTTCCCTCTCATTTCTCAAAGGATCAACCTGGACCCTCAGGTTTGCTTCCATCCAATTTCAAGCCTTGAATTACAAATTTTCCAAGAAAGTCATTCACAAGGGGAAAAATGGTCATTTGCACATTGAAAAGTCAACTTTTGACTTTTGATCAAAATCAAGTTTCAAGGGTCATATTTCATCAAGACATGTTTGATATATGAAGTTTGTTTCATCTGGAAATTCAAAAATAAAAAATTACTTTGAAAAAAGCCAAATTCCTAAATACTTAGAATTTTTCTAAGTATTTAAGAAATATGACAGGCTCAGAACTTCTGATCAGATTTTCACCATGATGCAAGCTGATTCTGGCAGAACTTCTGATACAATAGTTATAGATTTCAATGAGATCTAAAACATTGCAGAACAGAAGTTCTCCTAGAAATGCTGGGATTTCAAGTTATAACTCCTCAAAGACACGTCCATGAAACTAAAACACTCAACAAATTCTGGGCACTGTCAAAACAGATTTTGGTAAGAACTTCTGGGCCAGTTTTCATAAGGGTTTAGTCAGAGTTTGCAAGGGTAATTTAAAGAAGGTTACAAAGCATGTTGCAAGCATCCTGGAAAGTCTGAGAGCTCCTTCAGAACATGCTGAAGCAAAGGGATTCAAGGACCAGAAGTTGGATGTCTATTCTAAGTCACGTTGAAGCTGAACTTATGATCTAGAACTAAGCAATTATGCATAATATTACGTTGCAGGATTTCTGGGTTGATCATTCTCAGCATCATTTAATGCTCACAACTACTTTTGAGTCTTTATCCAAAGGATTTCCTCACATGTGGCATATAAATACCTTTACTGTCTTGGAAAGAAACTCTTGTATAAGAAGTGTGCTGGGCCCATACGTTGCTTTTGCTTTTGAGTTTACTTTTCCTTAATTCCTGCTTAAAAAATCCAGCTTAGGCACTGCTAAAACTGCTGACCACCTTACCTATTTGAAATTACTTCAAGAGCAAGTCAACGCCCAGCTTATGATGGTGGTGCCCCTTGACCTTTCCAAACTACTAAACCTTTGCCTATAAATTAGACCTTATTGGCAACTGTAAAAAGGTCGAAAATTTTGAGAAAAAAAAGCCCTGAACCCCTGCTAAAATTCCAAGAGTCCAAAAACTGCAAACACAACATACAAAACCTGTTAACTTTTGATTCCTTACATTCAATATCAATTTGTTCTCAAGTGTTTCTTGACTAAAACCATCCACACAGTTTCTGATTTACATATTAGAAGCTATCCTAACTTCTGTATTCATACTTCAATACACTCTCCATCCACCTCCACCTTTAAGAAGTCAGAACATCACCTCCGACTGTTCTAGAAGTTTGAAAACTTCCAACCTGCTGAGTACATGAAGAAGCTACTCAGAACATCACCAGAGTTCAGGACCACACTCCAGTTCACAAAATCTTTTCCAGCTGCAAGGTAAGCTTCTGCTGACTCTCAACATATTACCTAGGCATTATCAGATTTTCATGTCCAAAAATACAATGTAGACATCATGTTTCTGACGTTATACGTATTCTGAGGTTTCACGTATTTTGTATGCCTAAGTAGGGAATAAATTAGTTCATAACTTCTTATGGTAATTAGAATTAGCAAATTCATGCTTGCCTCTGATTTATAGTTCTGATATCTCTTGTTTTTGAAACACTATGAAACCTGCCATAACTATCATGTGCGCATCTTCTGCTTTGTTGAGAAGTGACTAGGTTGCATATGTTCTGACTAGCATGGAAAGGGAGACCAAGTTCTTCCAGTGGTATCAGAACTTCTAAAATCTCCTTTGTTCCCAGCAAACCCAGAACTTCTGACTTTACCTATTTTTACTAATATGACCTCTGTTTTGCAGCACGCCAGAGTCATAACTTCTGATCTCCTTTAGTCAGCAATACACTGATTCTATTTTTCTTTTTCTCACTACTTTTTCTATTACTTCCTATTTCATTAATAAAAAAAACACCAAAAACATTTTTTTTCATTTTTTACATGCTTTATTTTATTTCTTAAAACAAAAGATCAAAAATATTTTCTAAAAATAAAACAAATTCATTTCACATTTCCTTGTACATTCTTATCCATTTCAATATGGTTGTAATAGTAACTTAGGATTTAATTTCATTTGCAATCCCCATTCATAAATATGTACCTTCATCCCTAAAAATATTATAATAGCGCAGGACTTTACATTTCTGCAATTTATCGCTTTTGAATGTAAATGTTAGTAATTAGGGTGTGTATGGCAAGACATGAAATCAACAAATAGATCACCCTAATCAAGACTAAAATTCATGCAATAAAACACACTTTCACACTAGCACCCTTAAGGTTAACTCCACTTGTTTCCTAAAATATGGTCATGTTATGCATGTGGGGTGTCTTAGCAAAAACAATCAAAATACAAGATCATAGTCCCTCGATGACGTTATTCAAAGTTGTCTTACAAAATGATCTTAGTCCCTCCAAAAATGCTAAGATGCCTCACAACATTGATAATCATGGCTATACAATGACCCATGCACGTCCCTTTTACATCCAAAGATAGGGTTACTTACCAGATCAATGGTAAGATAACCATGTCATAGGAAAGAGGAAATAAACATAAAAGACTTTTGAGTAGGTAGATTGCTCCTAGTTGCTCGCTTGCTCACAACAAAAAACTTTTTTTAAAGCACCAAAACTTTCAAAAACACTTTCAAAACATCTTTCAAACTTGAAAACATTTTTCAAAGGATCAACACTTTGTATACATTCTTACGAACGAGAATCATTACAAAAGTTTGCCTAAACGATGGCGCCTTTCCAAAATACTTTCAAAAACCACACAAAGCACAATTTCAAACAAAAGCAAGTGATCTAACAAGTAACTAAGAGCCCATGGTAAACCATGGATGAAAAGGATGCTAATACCTCCCCTTTTCATAATCTACTCCCTGAACCCAAGAAACAATCTCAAAGGTCTTTCCTGTACTTTTTCACCTTTCCTTTTGGATAAAAGAAAAGTCGGTGCCGACTCTTGCTAACTGCAACATTTGCGATAAAACACAAAACCCTGAAGTCAGTTCTCCCACCGTATCATAAAATTGGCTACTCTGCTGGGGATATTTCATAAAAGTGGGGTTACCTTAGGGTTAGATCATATTTACTTGCTTTCTTTGTTTGACTTGTATGCTTTACATTTTGGTTCTTTGTTTGGGTTTGAATCCTCAACCCAGATTTGGGATACCTTATAGGTAAGTAGAAATACGTTGTGGAAACTGTGCGGGGTATATCGATACGGTCTAAGCAATAACTATGTTAGTGCGACATATATGTGGCTACCGGTATCCCTTGAGTAGTCAAGGAGAATACGGGGCCGCTGAGTGATGTCATGAAGCACTAACTGACTTTTAGAACCTTTACTTAACCAACTTGGCCATTAGGACGTAGTGAGATGACCGACTTTGGTGCAATCCGAAGTTGGTAGATACTCGATACTACACTCGTTGAGGTTTGGTTTTTTGGGATATTTTGGTCGCCATTAAAGAGGCCTGCGCTGAAACAATTCCCAAGAAAACAAACTAGTGATATTGAGCTCCTTAAGACTCGGTTACTATTTCTAGGACAGGTTTGAGCCAACTAAACTTCAAGAGGGTACTCACCTATAAAACTCCATGCAAGCCTAAAACTAAGGACTTGTTTGCTTTGCTTGTATATGCATACTTGTACATAACATCATGGACATCATGAACATCATATACATCCACTAACCATTTCAAGGATTTTGGGATTCATCTTTGTTCTTGTTTTGTAGGATATGGATTCACTTTGCAGGAAAACTATTCAAGTCAACCTTGTGAGAATCCCTCCACAACTAAAGGAGATAGCTTCAAGGATTCCTGAAAACTCTCCATTCACCAAGAGACATGGTCATCTACTCAAATTGGTCACCTACAACATAGATGAGGACATGATAAAGGTGCTCTTTCATTTCTTTGATCCTTTGAACCATTGCTTCACATTTGCCGACTATCAACTTGTGCCTACTTTGGAAGAATTCTCCCAACTCTTGAGGATTCCCATTCTTAATCAACTACCTTTCAACGGTACGGAAAGAGATCCAAAGCCAGAAGAGATTGCTCAAGCTCTACACTTGCACTCATCTGATGTCACAACCCATTGGGAAACAATGAGTGGTGTCAAAGGTTTCCTAGCAAAGTTCCTGTTTGAGAAAGCCCAAAGTTGTTGGAATTCCTTGGACTTGCAAGCCTTTGAGGAAATTGTGGCTCTCCTCATCTATGGGATGGTCTTGTTTCCAAATCCTGACCAACTCATAGATGTCAACATCGTCAAAATCTTCATATCCCGCAACCCGGTGCCTACATTGCTAGGGGATATCCTACACTCTTTTCACACTCGCACAATGAGGAAAAGAGGTGTCCTTATGTGTTGCACTCCTCTCTTAGCAAGATGGTTTATTTCTCATCTTCCCCAATCAGTATTAAAGAATGAACAAGGTTCAAGGTGGTCACAAAGGTTGATGACGCTCAAACATTCAGACATTCATTGGTGCTCTCAATCTAAAGATAATGTTATCATTGTCGACCGTTATGGAGAATTCCCTAATGTCCCTTTACATGGAATTAGGGGAGGTATCACCTGAAACCTATGCTTAGCCTTAAGCCAGTTTGTTATGCCCAAAGGGATGGCCCACACGAGATGTTGATTCAAGGTTTGGTATTCAACTACGACAACAACGATCAAGGTCTTCGCCAGAGATTTATCCGAGCTTGGAGGATGCTAAACAAGGTGGATAGCAAGACTTTGGGACACAAGAATTCCATCCCTCTTGAACCTTACCTCAAATGGGTACGAACTCGCACTCAGAGTCTTATAATGCCTTACCCCTCCATTCTCCTGGTAATCATTGAGCCTGTCATGGAGGGAGACGTTCCATACACTTTCCTACATCCTGACATTCCCACATCTCAGAAGACCTACAAAGGGATTGGATACAACTCAAAGGGGAGCGATATACTTTCGAAGCCCAATTCTATGCAAGCGAGAATAAGGTTTTGGAGCTTACTATGATATTTCATGAGGAGCAAACTCTGAATGGCTACATTGCACCAAAGAGGATGCGCACTACTTTTCTACCTTAGAGATTTTGTATTATTTTGCCCAAGAGGCATTGATGTACTCAAACTTTATCTTATTAATATAACGCGTGTTTCCTTTTTGTCTAAAACAAATCTGAATCCCTAAAATCCTTGTAAAAATTGCATATGCATGTATCGTGCATCATAACATAAGCAGGTCTTTTGCAAAAAGTCTCTTCACCTCTCTACTGTTTATTTCAGTAAGATGGATCTTGAGCAAACAGTGAAAGATCTTAAAGCTCAGAATACACAGTTCCAACAGTTGCTCTTGACCTTAGCAAAGGGACAAGAAGAATTGAAGACTTTGCTAGATGAAGAGAGGAAAAAGAAAACCAAGAAGGTAACCGGAGTCTTAAACATGGGAAGAAGATTTCATGGACAGACAAGGAGGACCTTGGACTTTGCAACAACATCCGGGGAAAGAGACAACCAAGATGGTAAAGGCAAGGAAATAGTTGTCCCGTCAGAATCAGAGGAAGAAGAGGACTACTCTGAGGAACAGTACCCTCCAGCTGATGACAAGTATAAACACCTCGAAGAGCGTTTGAGCGCGATGGAAATCCAAAAGGTGCCTGGCTTGGACTTTGAGGAATTAGGTTTGGTGTCGGGGATAGTGATTCCTCCGAAATTCAAAGCACCTATATTCACCAAATATGACGGAGTTTCATGCCCTAAAATGCATCTCCGGTCATATGTAAGGAAAATCCAACCCCACACCGCTGATAAAAACTTATGGGTACACTTCTTCCAAGATAGTCTGTCTGGGACTCAACATGACTGGTTCTACCAACTAGAAAGGGATAATATTCACAATTGGGAAGATCTTGCTGTAGCTTTCTACAAGCAATACCAGTACGATGCTGATTTGGCACCTATCCGTACTCAACTCCAGAGTATGGCCATGGTGTCCAATGAAGGTTTCAAGGACTATGCACAAAAATTGAGAGATTTGGCTGGAAGAGTTCAACCTCCGCTGTCTGAGAGAGAATTGGTAGACATGTTCTGGGGCACCTTGTCTGGTCCCTTCTTCAATCATTTAATCGGAAGTTCATCTGCAGGCTTTACTGAACTAATATTAACCGGAGAGAGGATAGAAGCCGGTATTAAGAATGGAAAGATCTAGAAAGACACATCTTCTTCAGCAGCTGTAAGGAAGCCCTTTATCAGAGAGAAAGAGGTGGCTGCCGTATATCCTCAAAGAAACCAAGATAGGGCCGAACGCCGACCAATGGTGGGGACTATTATGATCCCAAAGCCCGCGTCTGATCAGCAAAGAAATAATCAACCAAGGATGGAAAGGCCAGTCAGGTAGTTCACCATAATTAACATGACTTCGTCTCAAGTATTACCTCATTTACTAAGATCCAACTTGGTGACCTTGAAAGAAGCTCCGAAAAACCCTAATACAACATCTCCTCATTATAATCCCAATTCCCCTTGCGCATATCACTCTGAAAGTCCTGGTCACGATACTAATAATTGTTGGGCCTTGAAGAACAAAATTCAAGACCTCATCGAAGCTAAAGAAGTTGATTTCGATGCGCCCGAGAAGCCAAATGTCATTTCTGCTCCTATGCCCAGACATGGCCACAATACTAATGCCATTGAAGAAGATTTGTTTGTTACCTCCGTTGATGAGCTTACGACCCCACTTCTGACTGTTAAAATGAACTTGTTGAAAGCTGGTGTGTTCCCGAACTGTAATGAAGTTTGCCATATCTTCTTGTCCTCACCAACTGGTTGTCCTTTTTTGAAAGTAGGCATTCAGTGCCTGATAGATAACAAAGAGATTTTGTTTGAAAGAACTCCTATTCCACCTATTCCGGTTGAAGATGTTTCTATCATTACCATTTCCGCCAATTCTTCCAGGGTCTCTACCAAAAGACCCGTTAGAATTACATCAGTTCCGAAAGCATCTCCCTTAATAATCACAATGCCTGGGCCAGTCCCATATACATCAGACAAAACCATACCATGGAATTATGGAGGGGATGTTTATTACCATGGTATCAAGCAGGACTGGCCAGCCGCCGAAGACTCAAGCTCCGAGAAAGTCAACTCCGACATCAGTAACATTGCAGGAACTAGCAAAATTACCCGAAGGGGTAGGATCTTTTCTCCAGAAATTGCTCCCCCAAAAGCAGTTTCTGGACCCGTAATCATTCCTGTTGTTGCTCCCCCAAAAGCTGTTCCCAGTCCTACCTTTATCTCTAACAAAACTCCAATTGACAAAGCCGTTACAACCCCTGTAATCATTCTTACTGACACTCCTGCTGCCGAGTTAACCGAGGTTCAAGGAAAAGGTGTTATGGTTGAGCCTGTTCAGACGAAGGCTCAGTCATTGACTATCCCTGAGACCTCCAAGAAAGAAATGGAGGAGATCTTAAAAATAATAAAGAGAAGCGACTACGATGTAGTTGAACAACTAGGGAAAAATCTCTCTAAGATCTCCATGCTGGCATTACTACTCTGTTCCGAGGCACACGCAAAAGCCTTGGTAAATTCTTAAAAACCGCCCATGTACCTCAAGAGACATCTGCTGATCAATTTCAAGACTGCGTAGCCAGTCTAACTGCGGACAATGGTTTAGGTTTTTCATATGTTGATCTAACACCGAGGGGAAGGAATCATAATGAGGCATTGCATGTCTCAATGGAATGTAGGGGCACAACTCTGGCGCATGTTTTGGTGGATACTGGCTCATCTCTGAATGTATTACCCAAGAAACCTCTTGATAGACTCGACGGTGAGGGGTTGACTTTAAAGCCAAGCAATATAGTGGTAAGGGCTTTCGACGGTTCGAAGAGGATGGTGCATGGGGAGGTAGACATTCCTATAAAGGTTGGAACCTAAACCTTCAATTCAACTTTTTATGTGATGGACATCCTCCCTTCATACTCCTGCCTACTAGGCCGACCATGGATCCACAATGCTGGCGTTGTTACTTCTACATTGCACCAAATGTTGAAGTATCCAGTTCAAGGGAAGATTATCACCATTCATGGAGAGGAAGAATACATGATCAACCATCTCAATTCCTTCAGATATGTGGAATTGGACGGTGAATTCATTGAAACTCCATTTCAACACTTTGAAGAGGTCCCACAAGAGGTGGCAGCGACAAAGGCTGTTCCCAAGATTACAAGGCCTCCACTCCGGATGTCGTCGCTGAAAGATGCCAAAGCAGTGGTAGAAGAAGGAGGGTGCACTATCTGGGGACAACTCCCAGATATCCCGTATAAGTCTGACAAGTTTGGCCTAGGTTTCACTTCAAGTGCTCAAAAGGATGTACACCGTGCCCGTGCTGGAGGGCCACCCTTGAAGATCAGCAACCGTGAGGTCAACACGGTATAAGATGGTGAAGATGGCTGCAATCTGGAGGAATGGATCTTCCCGACTGTCAATGGAGGGCTCAACAATTGGGAGGATAGAGACTTCATCCTGATCACTTTTATCCCTCAGTAATTTGTCTTTACATTTTGTTGGATCTGTAATATTCAAAACAATTCACACTCTTAAAGCCTTGTGTCTTACCCGAGGCACAATGGTCCATTTGTAAGGGTTATTATCCCATTTTTCATATGACATCAATGAATCATGGATGTTTTCGCATACAAACTCTTCTGCTCGTTGTTTTTCTTTTACATTTTACTTTCTTTCAAAGATAGCTATACCCTTACACACCCTCACTCACAATGCAGGTATACATCCATTCTGGATCCCATGGGTAACAATATTTCTATGGCCTTTTGTGACTCCGAGAATCTAATCTACCAAGCCGAAGAAGAAGGTGAGGAAGATTGTGAAGTACCAGGGGAACTTGCCAGACTGCTACAACAAGAAGAGAGAACCATTCAGCCTCACGAGGAACCCGTGGATACGATCAACCTAGGTACCGAAGAAGATAAAAAAGAGGTCAAGGTGGGTGCCAATCTGGAACCCAGTATCAAGAAGTGTCTGATTCAGTTGTTGCATGATTATGTCGATGTCTTTGCCTGGTCGTATGAAGACATGCCAATACTTGATGAAGATATTGTGGTACATCGTCTGCCTACAAGAGAGGATTGTCCGCCAGTAAAGCAAAAAGTTCGCCGCATGAGGCCGGATATGTCAGAAAAGATTAAAGCAGAGATCATGAAGCAATTCAACGCTGGATTCTTGGCTGTCACCTCTTACCCCCAATGGGTTGCCAATGTTGTTCCCGTACCCAAAAAGGACGACAAGGTGCGAATGTGTGTGGACAACAAATATTTGAATAGGGCAAGCCCTAAGGATGATTTTCCACTCCGCCACATTGATATCCTATTTGAATATTCAGCACAACACAAAGTGTTTTCCTTCATAGACGGATTCTCAGGTTACAACCAAATCAAAATGGTGCCTGAGGACATGGAGAAAACAACCTTTGTCATGCAGTGGGGCACTTTCTGCTACAAGGTGATACCATTCAGACTGAAGAATGCTGGGGAAACTTACCAACGTGCCATGGTAGCCCTATTTCACGACATGATACATCATGAAATACAGGTCTACGTGGACGACATGATAGCCAGATCTCAAACAGAGGAAGAGAATCTTGATCACTTACAAAAACTGCTTGAGAGACTGAAGAAGTACAAGCTGAGGTTGAATCCAAACAAGTGCACATTTGAGATACGGTCTGGTAAGCTCCTAGGCTTTATCATCAGCAACAAAAGTATCGAGGTCGATCCTGCCAAAGTTAAAGCAATACAAGAGATGCCTGATCCTTGTACCGAGAAGGAAGTCAGAGGATTCTTGGGACGTTTGAACTATATCGGCAAATTCATTTCTCACCTGACATCTACTTATGAGCCAATCTTCAAACTGTTGAAGAAAGATCAAGTAGTCAAATGGAATGATGAATGCCAAATTGCTTTTGACAAAATCAAAGAATTCCTACAAGAGCCGCCTGTGTTAATTCCACCAGTCGAGGGAAGTCCGTTGATTATGTATCTGACTGTTTTAGAAAATTCAATGGGGCGTGTATTGGGGCAGCAGGACGAGTCTGGCCGAAAAGAGCACGCTATTTACTACCTGAGCAAAAAGTTTACCGACTATGAAACCAGATATTCACTGCTCGAGAAAACTTGTTGCGCTCTTGCATGGGCTGGTCGCCTGCTAAGACAGTATATGCTAACTCATACTACCTTGTTGATATCTAAAATGGATTCGATAAAATACATTTTCGAGAAGCTTTCTCTTTCTGGGAGAATAGCGAGATGGCAGATGATCCTGACAGAATATGACATACAATATACTACCCAAAAAGCTATAAAGGGTAGTATACTAGCTGATCACCTTGCTCACCAAGCGGTAGAAGACTACCAGTCCATGAAGTTCAAATTTTCGGATGAAGACATCATGACATTAGACAACTGTGAAGAAATCAGGCCATATGACGGACCTGAACAAGGATCCTGATGGACACTGTTCTTTAGTTTCGAAGTCACAAAATGTTACGAGATATTTGACTTGTTAGTTAAAGATGGCCAAATGATAGTGCCCCTAGGGGAAAAAATTCCTCCTTTAGAACAAAGAAAGAAAAGGGGTTTTTGTAAGTATCATAATTTTTTGGGCCATAAAACTTCACAATGTTTTCTTTTCAGGGATCTCGTTCATGGAGCAATTAAGGAGGGATGACTCAAGTTTGCTGACAAACCTCCGATGAAAATCGATGCAAACCCATTGCAAGTTGATGCCCATTATGCTAAACCCCCAAGCATCAACATGGTCGAAGTTTCAGAAGACTTCATCAATAAGCTGTTTTTGGCAGTTTCACTGGGAACATCTCTAGAAAGACTTTCAAAAGGGTGAGAAAGGCTAATGAAGGCCTAAACAAAGGAGCTACTGAAGGCTCAAACAAAGGAGTTGTTGAAGGCTCAAACAAAGGGACTACTGTAGGTTCCTATTTGTATACCGTCACAGGTTCAACAGAGAACTTAGAAGCCAAAATACAAAGGTTGAATCTCGCTACCAAGAGCAACGTAGAAGTCAGTATGGTTGAAGTATCTGGGTCGAAGGCTTCGGAAGATGCAATCCAACAAGAGGAAGTCAATAAAACTGCATTTCCTAAAGAGAATGAGAATCTGACAGATTTTCTACAACGATGCCAGAAAAAGAAGTCTGAAGTGATGTTGTGTCCAAGATGCAGCTCCATCTTCGACAAAAAGGCTGCAGAAGACATACATGGTATGATGGGCAGCAAAGGAGAAATGGGGCGCCAATGCCAAACCTAAAATGGATCCTGAGGTCCGATATGATCCCAGAAGAGGATATCATAAGGGACCACTGAACCAGGTGAAGAGGCCATCAACTTTCAGGCCTCCAACAAATGTCCTTGTGCACACTTGGCTGAAAATAGCAAACAGAAAAAGGCCCAGTAAGGAGAAATGGCGAACATTTTATGTGCCAAGAGGATCATCCTTGTCCTATAGGAAGGAATTCCAAACTACAACAACAAACAAAGTGGCTCATGTGTCGAGCAACTACAAAGGGAAAAACCCCATGTCTCGCTCCTAGTGGAAGAGATATCAAAGACGGCAAAAAGCTGAAAGAGAGTTTACAGAGGAGCCTCAACCCGAATCAAGCACCAATGTGCCACAAAGAAAAGAAAAAGGCACGAAAAGAAAGCCTTTGGAAAGAAAACCAATTTCTAGAAGATTGGTGTGGCTAAAACAAGGTGAATCAAATGATAAAGGTAATTCTGAATCTGATGCTACTTTGGATATTATGGTGAATATATTATCAATACTACCTAGGGAATACGACTGCCAAGTCAAAGTAGAAGATGACTGGGAGGTCGAGCAGGAGATGGCCAAACATAGGCCAGTTTGTTACTACGTCATGAACAACGGCTGTGTCGAAGAGCAAAATGCTTTCTTTGAACTCCCCACTGAGGCGATGAAGAATCATCTCATACCATTGTTCATCAGAGCAAAAGTTGGGGAAGAAACCATCAACAAAATTCGAGTTGATTGTGGGGCCAAAATAAATATAATTCCCCAAGGTATGCTGAGGAAACTAGGAAAAGGGGATGAAGATATCATACCCCACAACATGGTTCTATCGAACTATGAGGGAGGTATTGGAACTACTATGGGGGTGATACAATTATACCTCAAGGTGGGAACAATACTTCGACCAACTATGTTTATGGTCATTTCAGCGAAGCCCAACTATAATCTACTCTTAGGGAGAGAGTGGATACATGGCATAGGAGCAGTGCCATCATCAATGCACCAACGTGTTACCATTTGGCGCCAAGATGGTATAGTTGAGAATATTGAAGCAGATCAAAGCTATTATATGGTCGAAGCTAATAATGTCGATAGAACAAACTTCGACAGAAATCTGGCTCACATAGAGCCATGCAATCCTCCAGACTTTGATTTGGAACTATGATACGGTGGAAGAATCGACTGTTATATACTGGTTTGCATTTTTTGTTTGCAAATGTCGCGGTAAGCAAGAGTCGCCACCGAATTTTCTTTTATCCAACAAAGGAAAGGGTGAAAAGAACAGAAAAAGACCCTTTTTCAATATTTTCTGAGTAAGGGGGGTAGATTATGGAAAGGGAAGGTGTTAGCACCCTTTCCATCCGTGGTTTTCCACGGGCTCTTCGGTACTTGCTCATTTTTGAAAACAGTTTGTGTTTGTGTGTTTTGAAAGTTTTTGTTTGCTTTATGGTAACTCTTGTATCAGTCCTCAAGAGTGTGATAAAGCATTTTTGAAAGTAGTTTTTGAAAGTGTGTTGTAAAAATGAATTGTTTTGAGCAAGTACTTAACAGCTATCTACCTACTCGAAAAAGGACATTCTTTTCCTCCTTTCCTTTAGATAGTGTTATCCTACTATTACTGAGTAGCTAGCCCTATTGTCGGATGTTGAGGGATAATCGAAAGGGACGTTATGGTTATCGAAGGCAACATGTAAATATATCTTAGCATTCGAAGGGACTGTCATCATATAGGCAAGATCGAGGGACAAGATCATTTCTCGTAGGCAACTCGAGGGACGTTAAGGGACCATGATCTTTATGATGAATTTAGAATTGAGGTTCTTTGCTAAGATATCCCTACGTTCGAAGAACATGACCATTTCCGAGGCAACCGGGTGAGGAGTACCCTAAGGATGCAAGTGTGAGAAGTGTTTTTTTTCCAGTTATATTATCTTGAGGTTAGTAATATAATGATTAATTGACTTTATCTTGTCATGCACACCTAAGTTACTAGAAATTATATATACAGAAAAGTAAAATGCAAAAAGTATAAATCTAGACTATTACATGGCTTCGGGAAGGGGGATTTACATTCCAAAGCAATTGGGGGAAAGAAAATGAAGCAATAAAGTAAATTCCTATTAACTATTACATCCTGTATAACAGTTACATTAATATAAAATGCAAAAGGAAATAAACGCACGAAAATAAATATTACGTCTAAAAACTTAATAAATAAAAATAAATAACAAGAGAATCTTTTTTTTTTGCTAAGACAATGATTAATTTTAAACTTAATTTTAATTAAGAAAATAAAAGTTGAAGGGAATGAACCCTAATTCTAATATATTTTTGGTATTTTTTTATTAAGAAAACAATTTAAATTAATAAAGAACCTAAGTCTAATTTGATTTTAAATTGATAAAATTACATTAAATAATTAATTAATTAATTAATTAATTAATTTTAGAAAGAAACTAATCCTAATTATTTTTTATGATTTATTAAAAAAATGACTTTTGAAAATGATAAACAAAATGAAATAAAATAAAAAAAGAAAATAGACAACATGGGTCTGGTCATCAAAACAAAAAAAGGGGGGTGTTGTTGTCAAAAAAACGCTTGACCCAAAAGTTAAAGCCCAAATTGTCGTTTGTTCCTGTGTGGGCACGTCTGGAGAGTTCATGATGGGGACTACTTGTTAGAGGCACTGGATCCAAGTTGAGTATGATCTGATGGTGCTGATGGTAGGGTGCATGGTGAACCCCCTAATGCACGCATCAAATCTACATTTGAAAATTGTTAGAAAAATAATATGCTGGACCTAGGACTCGAACCCATGTCCTTTCCCTTATACACGCGCCTCCTCACCATTTGAGCTGCCTTTCCATTCGTTTATACATACCAAACGAAAATAATATAATTTAACATTTCCAGCAGTTATTAAAAATAAATAGAAAGCGCGCGCAGGTTCAAACTGTCCAATGAAGGGCTGCCACACATTGTTTTCTTCCTCTTTCTATAGTTTTAGACTTGGAACCCTATAGTGACAGTTTTTTATCCGTCACTATAAACCCTACATTTGAAACAAGCACAATACACAAAATAAATTTACTTTGAGGCAATGGGTTGATTGCTCTCAACCTCCTGAGCAAGATGATGTCCTTAGTTTTGGCTAATTTTGGCCATTGTGAAAAATCCCAATTTAGAGGTTCAAACCCTAGAAATGGCAGTATATGATTCTGGCTCCCAAACTGCAATCAAACAAAACCAAAAACTTGCAAATACTCACACAGTTAGATATGCACGGGTAAAATACATTAATATTGCATGAATCGTGCAAAACGAATTTAAAAAAATGAAGAAAACCATGAGAGTGGATGGGGCTATGTCGTGGTGTTTCAAGGGCTGGTAAGGATGGAAAACACTTCAGCGAACCTCCAGGAGTGTATTTTGATCTTTAGTTTGGGCTGAAGCAAGCTAGAACGTGAAATTCGAATTTTATAATTCGATACTTTTTTTGCAAAATGGGATGGGGTTCTCTAGGCTTCGTATCTCTGTCTTTGATGCTTCTCAATGCCTTCTTTATATAGAGAGGAGTGAGGAGACATGAGAAGTAATGTTTGTAACAGCCATAGACAAACATTTGAATGCCATGAATACCAATATGTAACCTTGGCCATAGTTAAGGGATTTTGTCCATTTTTGAATTTTTCATGAATGTAGACATGCTGGCCTTTCTTTACACGAAATTTGGGGCCTCTCCATGTATCAAACCAAGCCCAAATGATAATGGCCCAGATATTTTGCAATAATCTTGATTTATTTGATTTTTAATAAAATAAAATTAATATAAAATGCAAATAAAATCAAGAATATTAAAAAATGGTTTTAGGGGTCCTCTATGATCTTAGGAAGATGTTTAAAGTTCAAGAATTTGAGCCATTGCCTTAAAAGTTCAAACTTTCTCAATGCACATTTCTTAAAATTTCCCAAATTTTCCCAACTTGGGCGAGCCATAACTTGCTCAATTTTTATCTCATGATGATGATCTGGAACTTTTTGGAAAGCCCAATGTGTCTAATTCAATCCCTCTTTTGAACAATTTTGCATTTGAAGATTTTATCTTGATGTTAAAGGTCTTGGAAAAATTTGGCTTTTATTAACTTTCTAAAAAGGACCTGTAATGTATAAACTTGTACCTTTCAAATGGTGCATTTATTGATCTCGAGGGATGAATAGAAGTTATAGGGAATTGGATTCTCTTAAAAATGAGCTTTGGTTGGAAAATTTCTGATAATCTATGAGAAAGTTATGCTTGGTCAAAGTTTGGTTGACTTTTCCTATAGAAACCCTAATTTGCCATTTTTGACTTTTGATGGGTTAGGAGCATTTCTTGAGGAATCATGATAAACATTTGATCAAATGATGGATATCACTTAAAAATGTTGATGTTGACCAAAAATCTTGAAGTTTGAATGTACATGGGCCACAGTTGACTTTTGACCTAGCATAATTGATTTTCCAATACTTGAGCAATTGACTGAGCAAACTTGTTGTTCAAGGCATGGAATTTGGAAGGATGATCTTGAGGACATATTAGGACAATGGATAACATTTGGGATCCTTGGAGCTCAACCATCTTGATGAAAATTGAAACCCTAGTTAGGGGTTCATTGCCTTAGAATGAGAATTGTCTGGTCAATTCTTGGTCAACCTTGAGCAATTGAGAATCTCTAGGAGTATGTCTTGAGTGAAAATGGGAGGGCAAATTTTTGGGTACAACAGCTTCCCCTGTTTAATCTTCTTATACCCGGTGATATAGATTGGCTTGTCTGCCTTTTGTGATCTGAAGGTGGAAGATGATTGAACACTAGAGTGCCTAAAAATTTGCACTCGTCTGAAGTGAGACTGTTGGTGAATAATATCGGGAATGGGCTTACAGATGCCATTTAGAAAAGATGAAAGAATACTATCAAAGATGGGCTTAAAGATTCCATCCAAGGAGTATGATGGAGAGTCATCGGAGATGGGCTTGAAGATGCCATCTAAGGAGTATGACAGAGAGTCGTCGGAGATGGGCTTAAAGATGCCATCCAAAATAGATGCTGACTTCGTAAGGAGTCTCTTTCTGGGGATTCTTGTTCCTGCTGTCTGAGGAGGAGTCTGCTGGGGAATTATTTTTAGGGGAGTAAAGTTTAGGAGCTTCGGTTGTCCATTACTCTACTGGGGAGTCATCCCTTGACTGAAGAGACGAAAGTGAACTGCTATCTGGTCAGGATCCAGGCTTCGCAGTGACTTGCTGAGGATGATAAGGCTGATTGCTATCTGGTCGTATTCCAGACTTCACAGTGCCTTACTGGGGAAATGAGATTAAACTGAAAGGAATCAGTAACAACTCAATGGTCGATTTAAACTGAACCAACAGAGGTCTTGATTTATCTTTGACTGGATATGAATCAGAAAAATCTTAGTGTTGATTTAAATGAACAAGAGAAAGGATCTACCGGAAAAGAATCAGAAATAAATCACTGATCGATTCAAACTGAACCAGCAGAGGTCTTGATTTATCTTTGACTGGATAAGAATCAGAAAAATCTTAGTGTCGATTTAACTGAACCAGAAAAAGGTCTGCCGAAAAAGAATCAGTAACAAATCAATGGTCAATTCGAACAGAACTGTGATACGGTGGGAGAACTGACTTGGTTATTTTGCATTTAATCGCAAATGTTGCGGATAGCAAGAGTCGCCACCGAATTTTCTTTTATCCAAAAGGAAAGGATGAAAAGAACAAGAAAGACCTTTAGAAATGTTTTCTTGAGTTCGAGGGGTAGATTATAAAAAGGGGAGGTCTTAGCACCCTTTTCATCCGTAGTTATCTACGGGCTCTTAGTTTCTTGCTATATCACTTGCTTTTGTTTTAATGTGTGCTTGTGGTGTGGTTTTTGAAAGTATTTTGAAAATATCTTTGTAATGGTTCTCGTTTCTATAAGAACGGGTTCAAAGTGTTGTTTCGAAAATAGCTCAAGGAGGTGTTTTGTGGAATGTGTTTTTGAAAGAGATTTTGAAAAGGTGTGTTATTTGTAATGGCTCTCGTTTCTATAAGAACCCATACAAAGTGTTGTCTTTTGAAAATGTTTCAAAGAGGTGTTGGTGTATAAAATGTTGTTGTTGTGAGCAAGCGAGCAACTAGGAGCGAATCTACCTACTCAAAAGGTCTCAAATGTTCTTTTCTTCCTCCTTTAGATGTGAAGGTACGGGCGCGGGATGTTTGTATAGTCATAGAAGGAAACCTATGGGACGTTTTAGCAATGTCGTTTAGGGACTAGATTGTTTACCGAAGATAACATCGAGGATCATCGAGGGACTACGATCTTTTATCAAGGGTCTTCGTTAAAATGTCCATGTTCGAGGGACATGACTAATTTTTGATAGGAAACAAATGAGATTACCCTAAGGGTGCTAGTGTGTAAGTGTGTTTGATTTGCATACATTTAGTCTTTGATTAGGGATTATCTATTTATTGATTTTTATCTTTCCATACAAATCCTAATTACTAGCACTTATATGAAAGCAATAAATTGCGGAAAGTAAATATTCTATGCTATTACAATTATTAGGGGCATGGGGTATACAAATTTACAAATGGAGATTGCAAGAAATTAAAGTCCTAATTATCTATTACAACCATATTGAAATAATGTACAAGAATTTAAATGGACTTGTTTTGTTTTTGTTAAGAAAAGAAATAAATTGGCTTAGGAAAATATTTTTGATATTTTGGTTTAAAAAGAGATAAAATAAAGTATGTAAATATGAAAATGTTTTTTTGGTGTTTTTGGTTATTAAAAGCTAAAATAAGATAAATAAGAGAAAAATGAGTCAGAATCAGCACATTGCTGAAACGATAAGGAACAGAAGTTCTGACTCTGATACGCTACAAGAGAGAAAATGTTAGTAGGAAAGTAGAGGGTCAGAAGTTCTGGGCCTAGGTACACCAAGTTCCGAGGTTGCTGGGAATAAAGGAAAACCTAGAAGTTCTGATTGTTGAAGGGGTTCAGAAGCTATAGTGTAGCTGGGAACCTAGAAGTTCATATATCACTGGCAAGTCAGAAATTATGGTTACTTGAGAGAGTGAGGTGATAATGTTGTTGGGTAAGATTGTCTAGAAGTTCTGATTTAGGAATATTGTCTGACAGATAAATGGGTAAAAATGTCAATAAATGAACCTAAAAAGATTCTTCTGGGGTTAGAACCCAGGACCCTTAGTACTAATGTCTTATACGCACGCTTTCTACCACTGGGGTGGCTGTACATCTGGTATTAGAAGTAAAAGCATAAACATGTATTACAAAGTAATCTCTGATGATAAATTCCATCTCTTTCTTCATGCTAATCAGAACATCTACAACTTAGTCATTTCTCAATAGAACAGAAAACATAAACATAACAATTATGGCAGGTTTCCATCATGGTTTCAGAAACATGAAAAATGTCAAGACTGTAAATCAGAAACAAGTATGTATATGCTAATCCTAGTTTCCTTAAGAAGTTCTGAACTGATATTCTCCCTACTTAGACAGACGAATACATGAAACCTCAGAATATGTACATCATCAT
The DNA here is from genome assembly GCA_948472305.1 of Vicia faba. NCBI lineage: Eukaryota > Viridiplantae > Streptophyta > Magnoliopsida > Fabales > Fabaceae > Vicia > Vicia faba. Next base: position 98,805,284 of record OX451735.1, on the reverse strand, counting down.
AATCAGGATTTCTACACTGTATTTTGGACATGCAAGTTTAACAATGCCTACGTGATATGATGAGAGTCAGTAGAAGCTTACCTTGTAGCTGGAGAAAGTCCTGTGAACTGGAGCCTGGTTCTGACTGCTTGTAATGTTCAGATCAGCTTCCTCGCGTGCTCAGCTGACTGGAACAACCTTTAACTTGGGTTATGAATGGCTGGAAAATTCAGAAGTTGTATGGATGATTTGGTCAAGAAACACTTGAGGGAAGTTGGAGTTTGAATGCAAGAATAAAAAACTAGCAGGTTTTGTATTTGTGTTTGCAGTTTCGGATTCCTGTAATTTTTAGCAAGGTTTTAAAGCTTTTTCTTTTTAGTTTTTTTGGACCGAACCCTTCACAGTTGCAAATGAAGTTCAATTTATAGGCAAGAATTTTGTAGCTTGGAAAAGTCAAAAGTACCAACATCATGCTAGCGTGCTGGCTTGTTCTTGAAGCAAGATAAACAAGTATGGTGGTTAGCAGCTTTTAGCCGTGCCTAAGCTAGATTTGTAAGCATGAATTAAGGAAAAGTACCCCCAAAAGCAAAAGCAAAGCATGGACCCAACATACTCTTGTACAAAAGTTTTCTTTTTCAAGGACAACAATGTACTTCTATATCACACGTGGAGAAATCCTTTGGATAAAAACTAAAAAGTGGTTGTGAGCATTAAATGATGATGAGATTTATCAAACCAGAAATCCTGCATTGTGAGATTATGCATCATAGCTTAATTTTGGGTCAGAAGTTCAACATCAGCGCAACTTAGAACCAACATCCAACTTCTGATCCTTTAATCTCTTTGCTTCAACATGTTCTGAGCAAGTTCTCAGACTTTCTAGAAAGCTTATGACATGTGTGATATGGTGGTAGAACCGACTGTTTAATACTGATTTTCATTTTGTATTCGCAAATGTCGCAGTAAGCAAGAGTCGCCACCTACTTTTATTTCATCCAACAAAGGAAAAGGAAAAAGAACAGAAAAAACCTTTTTTGAGATGTTTCTGAGTATGGGGGGTAGATTATAGAAAAGGAAGGTGTTAGCACCCTTTCTATCTGTGGTTTTCAACAAGCTCTTAGGTACTTTCTTATTTTGAAATTTCTTGTGTGTGTTTTGAAAAGTTTTTGTTTAACTTCGTGATAACCCTTGTATCTGTCCTCAAGAGTGTGACGAAGTTGTTTTTGAAAACTGTTTTGAAAGTGTCTGTGAAAATTTTTTTGTTGTTTTGAGCAAGTACTTAAGATTTTCCACCTACTCAAAAAAGGGTGTTCGTTTTCTCTTTTCCTTTAGATAGCGCTATCCTACTATTAAGGTGTAGGTAGCCCCATTGTTGGAGTTTTAAGGGAAAATCGAAGGGACAAGTATGGTCACAAAATAAATAGTTAGGAAACCTTAGTAGTTAACCTAAAGTCCTAAAGATCTTTCGGAGGCAACATTCGAATGGGTCATTTTGATATTTTGGGACTAGAGGACGACCACTAAAATTCCCTATGCTTCATGACCGTTTACCGAAGGCAACCGGAGTGAGATAAACCCTAGGAGTGAACATGTGCATGTGTTATTTTTCAGTTTATTTATCTTTGCACAATTATGGTTGTCTACCTTTTAATCATTGATTTATCTTTCGTATACAATCCTATCATCCATACGTCTAGCAGTTTATAATAGCAGAAAGAAAAGTGCGAGAAATTAAATTCCTAACTATTACAAGGCCTCGGGGGGAGGGGTTACATAACCAAAACTTGGGGAATGAATAATAAGTAAAAAGCGGTAAAATAAACCCTAATTGAAAACTATTACAAACCTCAAAACGGTTACAGTAATTGGAATTATAAATAAGTAAATGCGTGCGACACAAATTAAATACGGGAATAAATTAGAAGCCTAAAAAATCTAATTAATTAAAAAATATTTTTGTGTATTTTTTTATTGAGAAAATAATTAAATTGCAAATTAAACCTAATTTCTAGTTAATTTTGTTTAATAAAATAATCAACATTGAAACAATTAAAATAATTAATTTTCAAAAATTAATTTTAATTATAAAAACCTAAATCTATTTTTGTGATTTTTTTATTTAATAAAAAAAATTATTTTTTGTTTTTTTTTTGTAAAAATAATTAAAGCAAACAAAAAATTAAATGAAATCAAAACAAAAAAAGAAAAAAGAAATGGGCCTGCTGTGAAGTAGTGATTAGGGGGTGTATTGCTGATATTTGAAAAACCCAAATCCCACAGATCCATTAGCCTCGCCTGGTTCAGTGAGGGCTACGCTTGAGGGTGCACCATAGACCTTACTTGCATGAGCGACAAATCTGCTTTGAGGATGGATCTAATGGCCAGATCCTGGGCTGTAGGACGAACGTGCTGGTTGGGAGGCACATGGGATCCTGTAAAACACGTTAAGAAAATAAAATAACAATATGCTTGGACCTGGGATCGAACCCAGGTCCTTTCGCTCACCAACGTTACCCTTTTCCATTTGTGATGTCGTGTTTATTTGTTAATATAATAACATAATAACATTATAAAAGAAATAACATGCTATGCCTCAGGAAGCGTGAACTTTTTAAATCCTCTAATAGTTATCGTCCATATCACCGTCTTCTCCCCAGACTGTCGTCTTTGATGCTAAACCCTTTATCTACGGACAAAACTGTCACTAAAGGATATAGTGACAGTTTTTATCCATAGCTATAAACCTGCAACAATTAAAAATGCAATACAAGCCAAATCAATCCTAACTAAGGGCATAGATCAATTATAAATTATGCCATGAGTTCACTGGTACCCTTGATCTGTCCTAATTTTGCCTCTATAGAGAATCCCTAATTTAAAGCTTTCAAACCCTAGCAATGGCGTAAGCCCGTTCTTGCGCTAAAACTCAAATCCAGGCATTCAAACAGATTCCAAGCATGATTATAAACATATTTATGCAAACAAATTCGATTTAAAACATGTAAAACCAAGAAAATAAATTTAAGTTATAAGGGTGCAAACCGTGATCTGTATCTTACGATTCTGGATGCTTTGTGACTTGAGAGTGATTGGAATAGGTTTAATGACCTTCATGGATGATCATTGATGATCCAAAATTCCTTGAATTGGCCTGTAGGATGAAATCTGGTATGCACTTTTCTTTGGAATTTTGAAACTTTGTTTTTCTCTTTGGAACAAGCTGCGCCTCTGTAATCTCTTGTCCCCAGGGTTTAGAATGCCCTGCTATATGTATATGAATCAAATAGGTTAACAAATTTGGATCAAATCCAAAGAATAAAGGCATGGCTTTAAGAGGAAATCAAATCTTGAAAAATTTCCAAATATGGATATTTTGTGTCTATTCTTGGCTTGCACAATTTGCTTGCTATCATACAACCTATATTCTTATTATTTAATTCCAAATCATCCCAAAATAATTTTATATCATTTATTTGATTTAATTTGGATTTTGAATGATTAAAATTCAAAATAAATTAAATAAATAAGCAAATGATGCATGGAATGGTTCATGGGTCGTGGACCATGTTAAGAACAAGATGCAAGCATAAAAAAGTTGGGCCCATTTGAATAAAAATGCATTTTGGGCATGGTTGACTTTGTGCAAATTTCTAAAAATGGCCAACTTTGACAATGCATATCTCTCTCAATTTTGACCCTAAGAGGGTGTTCTTGGAATTTTTAGAAAGATTAGGATGTCCTCTAAACAACCCTTTTCGTATCACCTCAATTGGATCTTCCATGTTCATGTAAGAAGCTTTGACCCAAAAGGTGTTTTTGTTGACTTTTTGAAATGACCTATAATGTCTGAATTGATATCTTTTCATGAGTGAATTTATTGATCTTAAGGGCTGAAGATGAGTTGTAGGTAATTGAATCCTCTTCAAAATGATCCTTGGATTGGAAATTTCTGATGAAGTATGAGAATTTTATGCCTGGTCAAAGTTTAGTTGACTTTTCCTATAGAAACCCTAATTTAGCAACTTTTGTGTTTTGATGAATTTGGGGCATTCCTTGAGGAATCATGATCAACCCTTGATCAAATGATGGATGTAACTTAAAAATGTTGATGTTGACCAAAAATATTTAAGTTTAACTGTATGTGGGCCACAATTGACTTTTGACCTAGTACAATTGATTTCCAAGCATTTGAGCAGTTGACTGAGAAAACTCCTTGTGCAAGGCTTGAAACTTGGCATGGATAATTTTGAGGACATTTTAGGGAAATGGAAATCATTTGGTAACCTTGGAACTCAAACATCTTGATGAGGAGTGAAACCCTAATTTGAGGCTCATTATCTTAGGAGAGAATTTGTCTGGTTAGTTTTTGGGCATCCTTGAGCAAGTTGAGGACTTCAATGAGCATGTTATGTGCAAAATTAGAGGGAAAATTTTGGGGTACAACAACAACCCCTGTTCAATATTCTTAAACTTGAGGATGTAGTTGGCTGGTCTGCCTTTCGTGATCTGAAGGTGGAAGATGATTGAACAGTAGAGTGCCCAGAAATTTGCACTCGCATGAAATAATATTGATTGGTGATATCGGGAATGGGCTTACAGATGCTATTTGGAAGTCAAAAGAGAATCATCGGAGATGGGCTTAAAGATGCCATCTAGAAAAGATATTGGTTGCATAAAAGATTCCTTTTCGAGAATTCCTGTACCTGCCGTTGAGGAGGACTTCGCTGGGGAATGTTGATTTATGTCCTTGGAAATAGAGTATAGGAGCTTCGGTTGTCCATTACTCTACTAGGGGATTAACTCCTGATTGAGGAGGTGGGAGTAAACTGCATATCTGGTCAGGGTCCAGGCTGCACAACGACTTAGTGGAGAAATGTGAAATCAACCGTATCTGGTCGGGTCTAGGTTTTACAGTGTTGTAAATTGTTGTCTGGAGGTAAAAGAGAAGGAACCTGGATAGTAGGTGTGATACGGTGGGAGAACTGACTGTTTTTTGTATGCTGGTTTGCGTTTTGCGTTTGTTTTCGCAAAATGTCACGGTAAGCAAGAGTCGCCACCGACTTTTATTTTATCCAACAAGGAAAGGAAAAAAAGCATAAAAAAATTCATTTTTCGAGATTATTTCTGAGTACGGGGGTAGATTATAGAAAGGGAAGGTATTAGCATCCTTTCTATTCGTAGTTATCTACGGGCTCTTAGGTACTTGCTCATTGTTTTCAAAATTGTTTTCTTTGTGTTTGTGGGTTTTGAAAAGTTTTTGTTTTAACTTTGATTTAACTCTTGATTCTGTCCTCAAGGGTGTAATGAAGTGTTTTTTTGAAAACTTGTTCGTAAAAGTGTAACTGTGAAAAGGTTTTGTTTTGAATGAGCAAGCATCTAAGAACTAATCTACCTATTGGAAAAAGGAATCTTTCTATGTTTGTTTCCTTTAGACAATGCTATCCCACTATTAGTGAGTAGGTAGCACTGTCGTTAGAGTTTGGGGGTCAATTCGAAAGAGGGACATACGGTCACTAAAGCAACGTTAGGACTTCTTAGTGGTAACCCTAACGTCTTAGATCATTTATCTGAGGCAATGATATTCGAGGCAAACTTTCCGAGGCAACTTATGATCTTTTAGACAAGAGGATGACCTCTAAAGCATCCTATACTCAATGACCATTTACGAAGGCAACCAAGTGGGGTGTATCCTAGGAGTGCGCATGTGCGAGTGTGTTGATTTCAATTACTTTTATCTTTGCACATGTTTAGGGTGATCTAACTGTTTTAAAATTAGCCATTCATTCTTGTCATGCAAACCCTATTATCAAACATCTAATAGTTGAATAATTTGCAGAAATTAAAGTGCGGAATTTAAACTAACTATTACAAGGTGTCAGGTATTTACATCGCCAAAGACAACCCTTTCAAAGTAAAAGCGGTAAAAGTAGATGAATATCCTGATTAATTATTACAAACCGGGAGCAGATACAATAATTTGGATAAAGAAAAATAAAACGCACGAGACAATTGAATCGAATGCGAAATTAGGGTTTTGACCCTCCTAATTAAATAAAAATGTTTTTTTGTTGTTTTTAATATTTTTTTAAGAAAAGAAGTTGATTCCTAAAATTAAACACTAAATTAATTATCAAATTAATAAATAAAAAAACAATTAAATGACATATTTTTGGATTTTTGTTAATTTAGGAAAGAAAATAAAATAATTAAATTAGGGTTAAAACCTATTAATTCTAATTAGTACAAAATCAATTAACGTTACCTAATCATAAATAACCTAATTATTTTAATTAATATTTATTGATGAAAAATAAAAATAAAAATTTATTTGGACATAAAATATTTTTTGTGATTTTTTGATAAAAAAGAAAATTAATTTTGGTTAGTAATTAAATTAAATGAAATAAAATAATTAAATGAAATATAGAAAAGAAAATATAAAGAAAGAGATTGGGCCTGATTTTCAAGGGTGTGCATAGCAATTTTCTGGCCCAATGACATGTGATCCGTTGAACTTTTGTAATCATGTGCGTTGTCGTTGACTTGGTCCTTTGGTGCACCTTCAATGATGGCCACCAGATCTGGCCATCTGGCCATCTGGCGTGTTGATGAGGAAGGAGCATGGTGGACGTTTGGCTTGAGCGTGTACTGGATCACCTGAAACAATTAAGAAAAATAACAAATGCTGGAGGCAGGGATCGAACCCCTGACCTCCAGCCTTCAACGCCTTGAACACACACCTGGTAACCACTACGCCACTTGTTTCTATTTGTTAATATAATACAAATCAATAATACTATAAGAAACAAACAAATTAATGGGATTTTCCATGCGAAATTCAAACAACCCAGTAAGGGAGTGACAACGCATCATCTCCTTCCTCTGCACCGTGGCTAAAAACTCTGAAACCTATACCCACGGACGTTGTCCGTCACTACAAGTCATGTTCATTCCAAAATCTCCTTCAGGCCACATAAATGGAATCTAACACCATGGTTAGATTCGTCTCACTCTTCTGATCACAACCATGCCCATTATGAAGGCTAATTATTCTTGAAACAAAAAGCCCTAAACCAAAACTTGAAAACCTAACAATGGTGAGTTTCGATTCAGTCCATATAAATGAAATTGGCTATTGTAAAAAGCTTGCAAACAACATGGTGATCAAGAATATGCAATTATTTTACGATATGGATGCAAGAATATCGTTAATCGAATTCAAGAAAAGTGTGATATCGTGACGGACTTACAGCATGCTCGAGGGCTTGAAAACGATTGGTCTTGATTGCTTTAGGTTGTGGGGACTGCCAAGAAGCGATTGGTATCAATAGAAAGCTTTGAGAATGCCTCTAATGGTGATTTCGAACTCACACTTTTTTGATATTTTTTCAGATTTTAGTTTGCTCTATAGCGCCTATTTTCAACCTTGATTTTGATCTGCACACAACCCTTATGTATTAGACAATGCATTAGGGTTGATTACCCTGTCCAAATCTTCTTCTTTCAATGATTTTGATATGGATTTGATTTGCTTTGAACAACTTTCCAAACATGTCTTATTTCCAATCTTTTTGTACACATATGGCTTGATGCGAATTTGAATGCCTTGCTAGCTATAATTAGAGCCTGAAACAAACAAAAGATCCTTTGTTATCAATGCTTTGGATTTTTATTTGATTTATTTTGATTTAAATCAAATTAATTCAAATAAAAATCAAAATAATTAATAAAAAATGATATGGACAAGTGACAAAGGCTGGAGCACGTGGGCTATAATTCCAACTCAAAACAAGTGAAAAAGAATGGGCCCATTTGGCAAAATTTGAAGTTTTGGGGATAGTTGACTTTTGGCAATTTTGCAAAAAGGGTCAACTTCAACAATGCATAACTTCCTCAATTTTGAATCTTTGGAGGTGTTATTTGACTTTTTAGAAAGCTCGAGATGTCCTTTAATCAACTCTTTTGCTCTCATCGCAATTTGATATTCCACGCTCAAGTATGAAACTTTGAAAAAAAAGGTGTTTTTGTTGACTTTGCAAAATGACCTATAATGTCCAAATTCATAACTTCTTTTGAGTGCATATTTTGAACTTGGAAGATGAATATATATTGTAGGGAATTGCATCCTATTCAAAATGAGCTTTGGATGGGTCATTTCTCATAAAGTATGAGAAAGTTATGCTTGGTCAAAGTTGAGTTGACTTTTCCTACAAAACCCTACTTTAGCAACTTTTGAATCTTGATGAAGTAATCCTTGAGGAATCATGATCAAACCTTGATCAAATGATGAAATATACTTCAAAATGAGGATGTTTACAAAAAATCTTGAAGTTTGACTGTATTTTGGTCACAGTTGACTTTTGCCTTAACACAATCGATTTTTGGACCTTTGAGCAATTGACTGAGCAAACTTCCTCTAAAAGGCTTGAAACTTAACATGGATGATCTTGAGAATATATTAGGACATTGGTTAGCACTTGGGGTCACTTGGACTTAAGGATATTGATGCAACATGAAACCCTAATTTGGGGTAGACTGCCTTAGGAGAAGGCTTGTATGGCCAACCCTTGGACTACCTTGAGCAACTTGGAGATCTTTCTTGAAATGTTTTGAGAAATATGGGAGGGAAAATCTTGGGGTACAGCAGCTGCCCCTGTTCAATCTTCTTAAATCTGAGGATGTAGATTGGCTTTCGTGCCTTTCGTAATCCGAAGGTGGAAGAGGATTGAACGCTAGAGTGCTCAGAAATTTGCACTCGCATGCAGTGGTAGTTGCATTGTGATGTCGGGAATGGGCTTATAGATGCCATTTGGAGATTGCTGACGAGGGTATACGCTTAAGGATGCCATCTGAAGGAGTGTCGATCCTAGAAGAGATTCCTTATCGAGAGCTTGTATACCTTTTTGTTATGGAAGATTCCGCTGGGGGAAGTCTGATCTTTGTTTAGAGGAGTAGAAATTTAGGAGCTTTGGTTGTCCGTTATTCTGCTGGTGAGTTGTCTCTGTTGATATTTAGGAACTCTGGTTGTCCGTACTCAATGGAGGAAACATTTTTTGCTGAGATTTAGGAACTCGTCCGTAATTCAACTGAGGAAACATCTCGCTGAGATTTAGGAACTCGCCGTAATTCAACTGAGGAAACATCTTCGTCGAGATTTAGGAACTTGCCTGTAATTCAACTGAGGAAGCATATCTGCTGATATTTAGGAACCCGTCCGTAATTCAACTGAGCTGTCGAGATTTAGGAACTCGTCTGTAATTCAACTGAGGTGTCGAGATTTAGGAACTCGTCCGTAATTCAACTGAGGTGTCGAGATTTAGGAACTCGTCCGTAATTCAACTAAGGTGTCGAGATTTAGGAACTCGTCCATAATTCAACAGAGGTGTCGAGATTTAGGAACTCGTCCGTAATTCAACTGAGGTATCGAGATTTAGGAACTCGTCCGTAATTCAACTGAGGTGTCGAGATTTAGGAACTCGTCCGTAATTCAACTGAGGTGTCGAGATTTAGGAACTCGTTCGTAATTCAACTGAGTAGTGGAGATGATTTAGGAACTCGTCCGTAATTCAACTGAGGTGTCGAGATTTAGGAACTTGTCTGTAATTCAACTGAGGTGTCGAGATTTAGGAACTCGTCTGTAATTCAAATGAGGTGTCGAGATTTAGGAACTCGTCCGTAATTCAACTGAGATGTCGAGATTTAGGAACTCGCCCGTAATTCAACTGCTTTGCTGAGATTTAGGAACTCGTCCGTAATTCAACTACTTTGCTGGGATTTAGGAACTCGTCCATAATTCAACTACTTCGTCGAGATTTAGGAACTCGTTCGTAATTCAACTACTTTGCCAAGATTTAGGAACTCGTCCGTAATTCAACTATTTTGCTGAGATTTAGGAACTCGCCCGTAATTCAACTACTTTGCTGAGATTTAGGAACTCACACGTAATTCAACTGCTTTACTGAGATTTAGGAACTCGTCCATAATTCAACTGCTTTGCTGAGATTTAGGAACTCGTCCGTAATTCAACTACTTTGCTGAGATTTAGGAACTCGTCCGTAATTCAACTGCTTCGTCGAGATTTAGGAACTTGTCCGTAATTCAACATCTTCGTTGAGATTTAGGAACTTGCCCGTAATTCAATTGAGAAAACATCTCTGCTGAGATTTAGGAACTCGTCCGTAATTCAACATCTTCGTTGAGATTTAGGAACTTGCCCGTAATTCAACTGAGAAAACATCTCTGCTGAGATTTAGGAACTCACCCGTAATTCAACTGAGGAAAAAGCTTCATGGCTTTGAATTTTGTGAGAATTTGATTGTATCTTTCCTGAAAGGTAAAGGTTAGCTGTATGTAATGCATGATATGTATCAAGCAATGATGTTCTCAAAATAAATGAGATTGTGTTGTATGATGCGTATATGCATGTGTCATGATGTATGGAAATGTAATGTTTTTAGCTGGGGAAAATAAATCTCGAATAGCTGCTGGAGAAAAGAGTTGAATTCTTCGTTTCTACTGGGGATAATGAATGAAGATGATTGTGAGAGTAAACCTGCGGGAGAGGATAACTTCGCTGGGGAATAAACTGATGAGGAGATTACTCTGTGGGGAAGAGATGTTCTACTGAGGATTCCACTGATAAATTCTGTTGGGGATGAATTACCGTTGCTGGTGATAATGAATCCTGTTGGGGATTGAGTTTCTGTTTGTGAAAGGAATGAACTCCGTTGGGGATGATCTTTCAGTTATGGCTTCACTAGGGATAACCTTTTAGACTCTACTGGGGGCAATTTTCTAAAGTCTACTGGGGATGATCCTCCAAACTCCACTGGGGAAGATTTTCCGGACTCCATTGAGGATAACCTTTTAGACTCTACTGGGGGAAATCTTCCAGAGTCTACTGGGGATGATCCTCCAAACTCCACTAGGGAAGATTTTCCAGACTCCACTGGGGATATATTTTTTTTATACTCCACTGGGGGTATTAAGACTTTTTATTGCTGATGGTAGATAAACTCTGCTTGGGGAGAATATTGCTGACTCATTCGCGGTTGCGAGCCTTAGCTGGGGAGAGTTAACATTACTGTCTTTTTCTTACTCTGTGGGGAGTGAACGTTATTGGGACGCATGCGGAGGATATGACGATGACTTTGCATCGAGACTTTTCTGCCCCTGTTTCTGTGGGAGAAGGTTCCTGCGGAGGCCTTTATGGATCGAATGTTATCCTAACCTATGAGGTGCTTGGTAACTTTAGATTTGAAATGATCAGTCTTCTTCTGGTAGGCAAGTGACAAGATGACGGGACGTAGTCGTACCCTTTGATCCCTAATTTTTTCCTGGACAATCTTTTTAGATTTTCAGTCCACCGGGATAACCTTTTGTGCCCAAGCCGCCCTTTCGGGTTTTCGACTTGCCGGGTGTACAAATTTTTTTCATTTTTTTATCCCTAATTTTTGCCCAAACCCTTTTGGTTCGTCGGGATGCCCTTATTTTTTCCTGGGCCAGTCAGCCTAGCGGGTCTTTATTCATGCGCAACATTTTCTGACTATGTCCACACTCTCAAGGTGTAGGGAGTTGTCACTTTCGGTAGTGTTGTGTTGTCATACTACTAGAAGATGTTCGTTTGATCATGCAAGATTTGTTGCTGGAATTCATGTCCAATGCCCCCATTAATTCAGATGAAGATTCTCCCCTGGCTATTTGGCATCTTTGAGAGATTCCTTGAATCTTGACTTGACTGCCCCAGATGATGGATAATGATCATTTCGTGCCCCTTGGTTGGAAGTGTTTTTCCACTTGAGGTGACCCTTTTTATTGAAAAGGTTTTTGTTTACTAGATATTCTTCGTGCGAATTTCTCTGCTGTTGAGCAAATAGTCATATGCAAACAATGTTATTTTAAGAATGCAAAGCTTATGTCTGTTTTGAAGTTCTTTGAAAATGCAGTTTTCAATCAAACAAGCGAATTTTTGTAAAATGTGATGTCAACTCAGGATTTACAGGAAGCCCTACAGGAGTCAGGATACCTTTTGTAACAGTATGCTTTCAAACTAACCCATGCCTCAGCTAGGACTTTTAAGGGTTATAACGTGGTCTGGTTCACGTTTCAAGAAACAAAGGATAAAGACTCAAATTTTATTTGTACCCACCTGTTCTTCGTGATGTTCTACGATCCTAAACTTAGCTAATCGTGCATTGGATCCCGTTTGAGTCTTTGCTCTGATATTCCAGTGATGGTTCGGATACTGACAATTTATTTTGAACAGACAGTCATTTTGTTAAGAGTTTGTAGGACCTCTTTCCTTTTGATTTTTATTATCCCTGTCTTTTGCCTGAACTGTTTCTTTTTGTGATTACAGTCAACGGGATGCCCCCGTTTTTTTTCTTAAGTCTCCTTCACAGGTTTTGACTTAATGGGCTTTTATTTTTGAGAGATAATGACTGCCTGTCCTTACGATTATACGGAACCATCACCGTCTTTTGTTTCGGAAGGACTTCTTTGATGCCATTCATTGTGCACCTGGATTAAACTGAGAAAAATACCCTGCCCCAAGTTATAATTAAGGATTTTAATTTGTGAAAAGAAAAAACTCCAACTTCTTTGGCTAAAAGGGGTTGACTAGGGATTATCTTCCTTATAACTCCACTATTTAGGATTTGAAACAACACATATACCTCGTCAGCGGGGTCTGTTCAAAAGCATACTGTAGAGATTTTAATATCATTTTCGTCATCCTCCCTCTAAAGGCTTAGAGTTTTTAAATCGAGAGTTGAACATCACAAAAAGGAAATCAATTTAAATATAGTGAATACGAATGGATTGATTCAAAATAGACATATGCAATGCATTGATAAAGTAACAAAGTTTGACATGAATAAATATTCGAACAATCAAAAGAAAATTACAAATTGAAAATTCTAATGAGCAAAAGCTTCTCTTGTCAGAACTTGTCACTTCAAATGGCGAGCCTTGGAGGATTGACAGAAACATTCCAGTTGACCATCTTGTGTGAATTCCAATGCTCCTTCATCAATCAGGTTTTGAATTTTGTACTTCAACTTCCAACAGTCGTCAGTATCATGCCCCAGACTGTTGGAGTGATATGCACACCTTGCATCATGATTGTAGTCAGGTGAAGAAGTCTTGGGATTCAGATGAGGTCCTATCAACGTCACTGTAGTTGTTTAGTTATTGGCTTGCATTTTTGGTAAAACCCAAGTGTTTGTGTGAATGTCATGACTGATGTCATAACATTCTAGTTTAGTATGTACTGATTCATTAGGTACCTTTGTAGAAAAATATTGTCATACAGGTACTGATGTTTATAAGTGTGTATCTGAGCATTTTGCAAAATGATCACATTTACCTAAATCAGTAGACAGGTTTTCAGATGTCATAACAGATGTTAAGACATCCTGTTCTGAACTAACAGGTTTGCAGTTTGGTTAATTCTGAGTTTTTTCAGGAAAATGACTCAGTCTTTCCAGAACAGAATCCTGCGTTTTCTTTGGGTTAACCTAGCTCAACCCTAACCTGGTTGATAAAGTCCTGTGACCTAGTCTTAAGGTCAAACGGAATTAACCCTAGCTTTTTGTGGAAACCCTAACTGAAGATGCAGCTGCTATATATTCAACAGGGCTGCTGTTTTGAAAGTAATCCCTTTTTGACAGAAGATCATTTAGAAGCTGTATAGTTTTAACTATTGTAATCCAAGCAATTATCATTGTGATAAGTGACTTGGAATAGGTTTTAATTGTAAGGGTTGTGTAACACTCAAAGCTTTGAAGCAAGAGTGTTTGTATGTCTCTTGACTAAAGCTGTGAAGCAAAGTCAAGTTAGGTTTGTGTATCACTCAAAGCTGTGAAGCAAGAGTGTTTGTGTTGCTTGATTAAAAAGCTGTGAAGCATAATCAAGTGTATGTTTTGAAGAGTGTCTTCAACAATTCATTAGTCAAATTGTTTTATGTATCACTGCTGTGATTGAGGGGGAGTGAGTAGGAACTCAGGTTTAAGTTGTACTTAGATTGAAGTTGCATTGGGTAGGTCTTAAGTGAAGGAGATAAACTGGTTGGTTTATTCCTGAATTAATATCTCTTATAGTGGATTTCCTCCCTTGCTTGGTAGCCCCCAGAGTAGGTGTTGTTGCACACTGAACTGGGTAAATAATTGACTGTGTTCTTTACTGTTTTTGTATTTACTGTCTTATAGAAAGTCAGATACGGTGTCATAACATTGAACGTGACATTGAGTATCTGCAGCCAGAATTTCAATTGGCATCAGAGCAGGCACCCTGCCTGTATTACTAGGTGAGATCTAGGGATATCACTTTCTGGCACCATGGACAAAGAAGGAGTTTTTGGAAATAGACCACCCATTCTGGATGGAACTAATTATGACTACTGGAAACCTCGTATGATTGCCTTCTTAAAATCTCTGGGCAAAAAGGCTTGGAGAGCTGCTGACAAAGGATGGTTCCATCCCACCATAACTGAGAAAGATGGGACAATCAGTTTGAAGCCTGAGGAAGATTGGAGTAAAGAAGAAGATGAGTTAGCCCTGGGAAATTCCAAAGCTTTAAATGCCTTGTTCAATGGAATTGATAGAAATATTTTCAGACTAGTACATCAATATGAATTGGCCAAGGAAGTTTGGGACACTCTCAAAACTACTCATGAGGGCACTTCCAAAGTGAAAATGTCAAGGCTTCAGATGTTGACTACCAAGTTTGAGAATCTAAAAATGATGGAAGATGAAACCATTCATGAGTTTCACATGAACATCTTGGAGATTGCCAACACCTCAGGAGCACTGGGAGAAAAGATGTCAGAAGAAAAATTGGTGAGAAAGATTCTCAGATCCTTGCTTAAAAGATTTGCAATGAAGGTAACTGCCATAGAGGAAGCCCAGGACATCAGCAAGTTGAAAGTGGATGAACTTATTGGGTCTCTTCAGACTTTTGAGATGGGGATCACTGAAAATGGTGACAAGAAGAACAAGAGCATAGCACTTGTATCCAACACTGATGTTGAAAACAAGGAGGATGAAGAAGAAAATATTGCAGAAGCTATAGCCATGCTTGGAAGACAGTTCAACAAACTCATCAAAAGAATAGATCCAAAGTCAAGGTCTAATGTTCATAACATTCCCTCTGACATTGACAGTTCCAGCAGAAGACCAAGGTCAGAAGAGAAGGGAAACCAAGGCAGAGGAATTCAATGCCATGGTTGTGAAGGATATGGGCATATTCGAGCTGAATGCCCAACCTTTCTTAAGAAAAAAAAGAAAGGAATGACTGTTACTTGGTCTGACTATGATTCAGAAAGTAATTCTGAAGAAGAATCTGCCAAACTAGTTACTGCTCTAACTGGTGTTTGTACCTCTGAAAGTGACACTAGTGATGAAGAGGTGACATTTGAGGAACTGGCTGATACTTACAAGAAATTGTGTATCAGAAGTACTGAAGTCTGTGTGCAGAATGAGAAACAATCAAAACTCATCATAAAGCTGGAGGCTGAGAAAAGGGCAAACCTTGAAACTATAAGTCATCTAGAAGGGGAAGTTCAATTGCTGAACTCACAACTGAATCAAATGACCAAATCTGTCAAGATGCTGACTAATGGAACAGACAAATTGGAAGAGATCCTTCAGGTTGGACAAAATGTGGGAAATAAATATGGACTAGGATTTATGGAAGCAAATAAATCTGGTACAGTCAAGAAGATCAGGCCTGATAAGCAAATGTCAAAACAGATGTCTCAACACAACTCTCAACATCAGGAACAGAGACATATGAAGAAGAGGTACCAAAGATGGAGATGTCATCATTGTGGGAGATATGGCCACATAAAACCTTCCTGCTTCAGATTGCATGGATACCCTAATCAGAACTCAGGTGTCAAACCTAAGTCTAAAAAGGTACCACATGCTCCTAAATGGAAGAAAAAGGCTACTGCCATGATAGCCCACACTTCCCTGAGGGTCTCTGCAAAGGAAGACTGGTACTTTGACAGTGGGTGTTCCAGACACATGACTGGAATCAAGAACCTCCTCAATAATGTTAAACCTCACACCACCAGTTTTGTGACCTTTGGAGATGGTGCTAAAGGTGAAATCAAAGGAGTTGGTAATTTGGACTGCTCTGGAGTTCCAAGTCTGAATGAAGTACTGCTGGTAAAAGGGCTGACTGCTAATCTCATTAGTATCAGTCAATTGTGTGATCTAGTATTCAAGGTCAATTTCTCAAAATCTGAATGTCTTGTAATCAATGACAAACAAGAAACTTTAATGAAAGGAGTCAGATTTAAAGACAACTGTTACTTGTGGGAGCCTGAGAACACTAATTTCTCCTCTGTGTGTTCCATTGCAAAAGAAGAAAAAGAGGTGAAACTGTGGCACCAAAAACTTGGCCATCTTCATCTAAGAGGTATGAAAAGGATTATCTCCATGGAGGCAGTCAGAGGGATTCCAAGACTGCAAATTGATGAAGGAAGAGTCTGTGGTGAATGTCAGGTTGGTAAGCAGACTAGGATGTCACATCCAAAGTCAAGACATTTGACCACCTCTAAGGTTCTAGAACTTCTTCATATGGATCTGATGGGACCAATGCAAGTGGAGAGTCTTGGTGGAAAAAGATATGCCTATGTGGTTGTGGATGATTTTTCCAGATTCACCTGGATTAATTTCATTAGGGAAAAATCTGATGTATTTGAAGTTTTTAAAGAATTGTGCAAAAGAATTCAAAGAGAAAAGGAAGGGTGTATTGTCAAAATCAGAAGTGATCATGGCAAGGAATTTGAAAACAACAAGTTTGATGATTTCTGTTCCTCAGAAGGAATTAGTCATGAATTTTCTTCTCCTATAACTCCTCAGTAAAATGGAGTTGTGGAAAGAAAAAACAGGACCATACAGGAATCTGCCAGAGCAATGTTACATGCCAAAAGACTTCCTATGTATTTTTGGGCTGAAGCTATGAATACAGCCTGCTATGTCCATAACAGGGTCACCTTGAGAAAGGGAACCTCATCCACCATATATGAACTCTAGAAAGGAAGAAAACCAACTGTGAAGTACTTCCATGTGTTTGGCAGAAAATGCTATATTCTGGCAGATCGTGAACAAAGAAGAAAACTGGACCCTAAAAGTGATGAAGGCATATTTCTAGGATACTCCTCAAACAGCAGAACTTATAGAGTATTCAATTCCAGAACCAAAGCCATGATGGAATCAATAAATGTTATAATTGATGATTATCATGAAGAAATAGATGTCCCGTGTAATGTTGAGACATTCTTTGAGACTTCAACCCAACAGAATGATCTACCCAACATCACCACAACAGAATCTGAATCAAAGGAAGCTAGCAAGATCCCTTCCATCAGAATTCAGAAGGATCATCCAAAAGAGCTCATCATAGGAGATCCCAACAGTGGAGTCATTACAAGATCTAGAGAAATCATCTCAAACTCTTATTTTGTGTCCAAAATGGAACCAAGAAATGTCAAGGAAGCTTTAACTGATGAATACTGGATTGGTGCAATGCAAGATGAACTGAACCAATTCAAGCAACATGAAGTTTGGGAACTGGTTCCTAGACCTGAAGGAACTAACATCATTGGCACAAAATGGATTTTCAAGAACAAGTCAGATGCTGAAGGAGTTGTCACCAGGAATAAGGCAAGACTTGTTGCTCAAGGATACACTCAGGTTGAAGGGGTTGATTTTGATGAAACCTTTGCACCTGTAGCCAGGCTGGAATCAATCAGACTCCTATTGTCAATTGCTTGTCTTCTGAAGTTCAAGTTATTTCAGATGGATATGAAAAGTTCCTTTCTAAATGGGTACTTGAATGAGGAAGCTTATGTGGAACAGCCTAAAGGCTTTGTGGATCCAAACCACCCTGATCATGTCTACAAATTGAGAAAGGCTCTATATGGCCTGAAACAAGCTCCTAGAGCATGGTATGACAGGTTAACAAAGTTTCTCTCAGACAAAGGATACAGAAAAGGAGGCTTGGACAAAACTCTCTTTGTCAAAACTGAAGGAGGGAAGTTGATGGTTGCCCAAATATATGTTGATGACATAGTGTTTGGAGGAATGTCAGAACCTATGGTTAAACATTTTGCTGACCAGATGCAGGCTGAATTTGAAATGAGTCTCATGGGAGAACTAACTTATTTTCTTGGACTGCAAGTCTCACAGATGGAGGACTCAATCTTCTTATCTCAAAGCAAGTATGCTAAGAACAATGTAAAGAAGTTTGGTATGGAGAATGCCAGTCACAAAAGGACTCCTGCTCCTACTCATTTAAAGCTTTCCAAAGATTCAAGTGGGGTTAAGGTGGATCAAAGTCTGTACAGAAGCATGATAGGAAGCTTGTTGTAGTTAACTGCCAGCAGACCTGATATTGCCTTTGCAGTTGGAGTTTGTGCAAGATACCAAGCTGATCCCAAAGTCAGTCATATCAATCAAGTGAAGAGAATTTGAAGTATGTGAGTGGAACTTACAACTATGGGTTGCTATATTCTCATGGCTGTGAACCAAATCTGACTGGTTACTGTGATGCTGATTGGGCTGGTAGTGCTGATGATAGAAAAAGCACCTCTGGAGGATGTTTCTTCTTGGGAAATAATCTGGTTTCCTGGTTCAGCAAGAAACAAAATTGTGTGTCTCTCTCTACTGCTGAAGCTGAATACATTGCAGCTGGTAGTAGCTGTTCTCAAATGATCTGGATGAAACAGATGCTTACTGAGTATAATGTCACTCAAGATGTTATGACATTGTACTGTGACAATCTGAGTACAATCAACATTTCCAAGAATCCCATTCAGCATAGTAGGACCAAACATATTGACATAAGACATCACTTTATCAGAGACCTTGTATAGGAGAAGACAATAAAATTGGAACATGTTGCCACTGAGCTACAGCTGGCTGACATTTTTACCAAGGCTCTTGATGCTAATCAATTTGAAAACTTGAGGGGTAAGTTGGGTATTTGCCAACATGAGGAATTGTAGCAATTAATTTTGCTTAAAACAAGGGTTAAAGGAGTTATGCTTGTTCTGATTGGGTTAAAATTATATTTTCCCATTTCCTTCAATTCTTTTAAGAAGTTGAACAGACACTCCTTTTCTTCCTTCCCCTCTCGTCTCCTCATCAAAACCCAGTCTCTCAATCAGAATTTTCTCTTCAGTTGCTGTTGGTCCTCTAAGACTGTCAAAATGTCTCAAACACCATCATCATCCAATACGACTATTTCAAACTCTTCCTCTGATCAAGATTCTAGGACAATCTCTTCTTGTCTGGACTCTGAAGTCCTGGAGATCTCTTCTCTTAGAAAAGTGGGAACTAACCCCACCAAGGTCAAAGAGTTGAGAACAAGACATGCAGAAAGGTCCCAAGCTTCTGCCTCTGGTAATCCATCTCATCCTTCTTCTTCAGTTCCCCCTGAAATTGCAAATAGGGAAGGGTCAGCCTATGTTAGTCAAGCAATAGCTAAAATTGTTTCAAGAATTCTGAACGAGAACCACTCAGTTCCTGGCATTTCTGTTCCTTTGAATCAAGAAAGTTCAAATGCTGAAACAAATCCAGATGTCTCTAAGGATGTTGAGACATCAGACAAAGAGAAGAATGCTGACATTGCTCACAAGAAAAGGAAGAAGCCCGAATCCTCTGAGTCTGATGACAGTGCTTAAAGGTTGGTGGAGTTGCTGTTTGGTGGAGTTGATGCTGGTACCTGGTAGAGTTTGGAAGTGTGTTCAGTTTTTTTTTTGGGTTCTGCTCTCATTACTTTTTCTGGATGACTGTATAACTTTTAAGAACATGTATCTTTGGCCCATTTGTGGATAAAAAGGGGGAGATATATTTTGGTACTTAATTAGACATTCTATTTTTCTGCAGTCATTTCTTTCTGTGCTATCTATCTCTGATTGCTTAGGGTCTTTAGCCAAAAATCTGCCAAATGGGGAGTTTGTAGTTGTTTAGTTATTGGCTTGCATTTTTGGTAAAACCCAAGTGTTTGTGTGAATGTCATGACTGATGTCATAACATTCTAGTTTAGTATGTACTGATTCATTAGGTACCTTTGCAGAAAAATATTGTCATACAGGTACTGATGTTTATAAGTGTGTATCTGAGCATTTTGCAAAATGATCACATTTGCCTAAATCAGTAGACAGGTTTTCAGATGTCATAACAGATGTTAAGACATCCTGTTCTGAACTAACAGGTTTGCAGTTTGGTTAATTCTGAGTTTTTTCAGGAAAATGACTCAGTCTTTCCAGAACAGAATCCTGCGTTTTCTTTGGGTTAACCTAGCTCAACCCTAACCTGGTTGATAAAGTCCTGTGACCTAGTCTTAAGGTCAAACGGAATTAACCCTAGCTTTTTTTGGAAACCCTAACTGAAGATGCAACTTCTATATATTTAACAGGGCTGCTGTTTTGAAAGTAATCCCTTTTTGACAGAAGATCATTTAGAAGCTGTATAGTTTTAACTATTGTAATCCAAGCAATTATCATTGTGATAAGTGACTTGGAATAGGTTTTAATTGTAAGGGTTGTGTAACACTCAAAGCTTTGAAGCAAGAGTGTTTCTATGTCTCTTGACTAAAGCTGTGAAGCAAAGTCAAGTTAGGTTTGTGTATCACTCAAAGCTGTGAAGCAAGAGTGTTTGTGTTGCTTGATTAAAAAGTTGTGAAGCATAATCAAGTGTATGTTTTGAAGAGTGTCTTCAACAATTCATTAGTCAAATTGTTTTATGTATCACTGCTGTGATTAAGGGGGAGTGAGTAGGAACTAAGGTTTAAGTTGTACTTAGATTGAAGTTGCATTGGGTAGGTCTTAAGTGAAGGAGATAAACTGGTTGGTTTATTCCTGAATTAATATCTCTTATAGTGGATTTCCTCCCTGGCTTGGTAGCCCCCAGAGTAGGTGTTGTTGCACACTGAACTGGGTAAACAATTGAATGTGTTCTTTACTGTTTTTGTATTTACTGTCTTATAGAAAGTCAGATACGGTGTCATAACATTGAACGTGACATTGAGTATCTGCAGCCATAATTTCAGTCACCAGGTTCATTCTCAACAAGTGTTGTAAAGCTTGAGACAGCGGCATGCTGAGCTTGGTAAAATACCTCTTGGGGATATCCGGTTTACTCTGATTAACCCGTTGTTTTTGGCGAGGTTGTTGTTAGACCCTTGATGTAGTAGCAACTTGGAGAGGTCCATTCTTTACCAAACCAAATCTTTGTCTTCTTGGAGGCTGATCAATGACTTGGTCCCCGGCCTCGACCATTTGCTTCATATTGTTGTATTTGTCTCGACGAAGCTTGTTGATAATGCTTCCCAACTCTTCTTGCTCCCGGGCTAAGCCTTGGATAAGAGCCATCTGCCCCAGCATTTGGGTTCTTATTGCATCTATCTCAGCTTGCAGTTGTTCCAACCGCTCGTCCTTATTGTCTTCAGGACTTTTCTTGACCAAGTTCCCGATGAGGAATGTTTTCAACTCTTCCTGCCACTTGAATATGTTTAGGAAGATTTCCCTGAACTGAGCTTCTTGAGTTTGAAGATCTCTGTTGTCTTGTTTGAGATCCATTGCTGAAATAAACAGCGAGAACATGAGAGACCTGTATTGGAAGACCTATTATGCAATGACATGTATGATATATGTATGAAATGTTTTCAAGGATCTCGCGGGGTAAACAAGAAACTGTTAGAATCTGAATTTTGCAGCTTTGATTGAAGAAACTTCGTGTCATCAAGAGTCCTTCTTCAAGAGTCAAGCTCACCATATCGAGTGGGTCATAGCCACTGACTCAAGTTATCGTGTTTTGATCTCTAGACGACATTGGCTAGAGGAAAATAAATCCTTGCCCCTTACTGGACGTTTGATTTACTATAACCTACATCACAAACCCTTGAGATCCTTGAAATGGTTAAGGAAATGTTAAGGTATGATATTATGATGTGTATGCTATGTGTTTAAGCGAAAGTGTGAGGCGCTGTAAGTAAACCCTGCAATAAATCCAAATTATTGGATAAGGACTGTAAACAGAACCGGCGAGGAACTCATGTTGTCAGATAACAAGTATGTGCGAGTAGTTCAAGTTTGAAGGCACACAAGTCACACAAACAACCTTAAGTTTAGGCTTGCATGGGGTCTAGGTATTACCCTCTTGAAGTTCAGTTTGTTCAACCTGTCCTAATAATAGTAACCAGGTTCTAGAGGATCTCAATATCACTGACCACCCTCGATCGGTCATAATTCTAGTTTAGCAACCTTTTCTTACGGCCGGAATCATCGCGAGAGTTTGGTCAATTATAGATTCTAAGGTCAGTTGGTGCTTAATGACCCCTTAGCAGACCCATATTCTCCTTGTTGCACCACAAGGGATATCGGTACAAACTAAAGTGTCACACCAACTTAGCCACTACTTCAACCATATCGGTCTACGCTGTGGGGTTGAATCAGAGTTACTATAGAAAGGGAAGGTATTAACACCCTTTCTATCCGTAGTTATCTACGGGCTCTTAGGTACTTGCTCATTGTTTTCAAAATTGTTTTCTTTGTGTTTGTGGGTTTTGAAAAGTTTTTGTTTTAACTTCGATTTAACACTTGCTTATGTCCTCAAGGGTGTAATGAAGTGTTTTTTTGAAAACTTGTTCGTAAAAGTGTAAGTGTGAAAAGGTTTTGATTTGAATGAGCAAGCATCTAAGAACTAATCTACCTACTCGAAAAAGGAACCGTTCTTTATTTGTTTCCTTTAGACAATGATATCCCACTATTAGTGAGTAGGTAGCACTGTCGTTGGAGTTTGAGGGTCAATTCGAAAGAGGGACATACGGTCACTAAAGCAACGTTAGGACGTCTTAGGTTTAACCCCAACGTCTTAGATCATTTATCCGAGGCAATGATATTCGAGGAAAACTTTCCGAGGCAACTTACGATCTTTTAGACAAGACGACGACCTCTAAAGCATCCTATACTCAATGACCGTTTACGAAGGCAACCAAGTGGGGTGTATCCTAGGAGTGCGCATGTGCGAGTGTGTTGATTTTAGTTATTTTTATCTTTGCACATGTTTAGGGTGATCTAACTGTTTTAAAATTAGCCATTCATTCTTGTCATGCGAACCCTATTATCAAACATCTAACAGTTGAATAATTTGCAGAAATTAAAGTGCGGAATTTAAACTAACTATTACAGGGCGTCGGGTATTTACATCGCCAAAGACAACCCTTTCAAAGTAAAAGCGGTAAAAGTAGATGAATATCCTGATTAATTATTACAAACCGGAAGCAGATACAATAATTTGGATAAAGAAAAATAAAACGCGCGAGACAATTGAATCGAATGCGAAACTAGGGTTTTGACCCTCCTAATTAAATAAAAATGTTTTTTTTTTTGTTTTTAATATTTTTTTAAGAAAAGAAGTTGATTCCTAAAATTAAACACTAAATTAATTATCAAATTAATAAATAAAAAACAATTAAATGACATATTTTTGGAGTTTTGTTAATTTAGGAAAGAAAATAAAATAATTAAATTAGGGTTAAAACCTATTAATTCTAATTAGTACAAAATCAATCAAAGTTACCTAATCATAAATAACCTAATTATTTTAATTAATATTTATTGATGAAAAATAAAAATTCAAATTTATTTGGACATAAAATATTTTTTGTGATTTTTTGATAAAAAATAATTTTAATTTTGGTTAGTAATTAAATTAAATGAAATAAAATAATTAAATGAAATATAGAAAAGAAAATATAAAGAAAGAGATTGGGCCTGATTTTCAAGGGTGTGCATAGCAATTTTCTGGCCCAATGACATGTGATCCGTTGGACTTTTGTAATCATGTGCACTGGCGTTGACTTGGTCCTTTGGTGCACCTTCAATGATGGCCACCAGATCTGGCCATCTGGCCATCTGGCGTGTTGATGAGGAAGGAGCATGGTGGACGTTTGGCTTGAGCGTATACTGGATCACCTGAAACAATTAAGAAAAATAACAAATGCTGGAGGCAGGGGTCGAACCCCTAACCTCCAGCCTTCAACGCCTTGAACACACACCTGGTAACTACTACGCCACTTGTTTCTATTTGTTAATATAATACAAATCAATAATAATATAAGAAACAAACAAATTAATGGGATTTCCACGCGAAATTCAAACAACCCAGTAAGGGAGTGACAAAGCATCATCTCATTCCTCTGCACCGTGGCTAAAAACTCTGAAACCTATACCCACGGACGATGTCCGTCACTACAAGTCATGTTCATTCCAAAATATCCTTCAGGCCACATAAATGGAATCTAACACCATGGTTAGATTCGTCTCACTCTTCTGATCACAACCATGCCCATCATGAAGGCTAATTATTACTGAAACAAAAAGCCCTAAACCCAAACTTGAAAACCTAACAATGGTGAGTTTCGATTCAGTCCATATAAATGAAATTGGCTATTGTAAAAAGCTTTCAAACAACATGGTGATTAAGAATATGCAATTATTTTACAATATGGATGCAAGAATAATGTTAATCAAATTCAAGAAAAGGGTGATACCGTGACGGCCTTACAGCGCGCTAGAGGGCTTGAAAACGATTGGTCTTGATTGCTTTAGGTTGTGGGGACTTCCAGGAAGTGATTGGTATCAATAGAAAGCTTTGAGAATGCCTCTAATGGTGATTTCGAACTCACACTTTTTTGGTATTTTTTCAGATTTTTGTTTGCTCTATAGCGCCAGTTTTCAACCTTGATTTTGATCTGCACACAACCCTTATGTATTAGACAATGCATTAGGGTTGATTACCCTGTCCAAATCTTCTTCTTTCAATGATTTTAATATGGATTTGATTTGCTTTGAACAACTTTCCAAACATGGCTTATTTCCAATCTTTTTGTACACATGTGGCTTGATGCGAATTTGAATTCCTTGCTAGCTGTAATTAGAGCCTGAAACAATCAAAAGATCCTTTGTTATCAATGCTTTGGATTTTTACTTGATTTATTTTGATTTAAATCAAATTAATTCAAATAAAAATCAAAATAATTAATACAAATATGTTATGGACAAGTGGAAAAGGATGGAGCACGTGGGCTATAATGCCAACTCAAAACAAGTGAAAAAGAATGGACCCATTTGGCAAAATTTGAAGTTTTGGGGATAGTTGACTTTTGGCAATTTTGCAAAAAGGGTCAACTTCAACAATGCATTACTTCCTCAATTTTGAATCTTTGGAGATGTTCTTGGACTTTTTAGAAATCTTGAGATGTCCTTTAATCAACCCTTTTTGTATCATATCAATTTGATATTCCATGATCAAGTATGAAGCTTTGACAAAAAAGGTGATTTTGTTGACTTTTCAAAATGACCTATAATGTCCAAATTCATAACTTCTTGTGAGTGCATATTTTGAACTTGGGAGATGAAGATGGATTGTAGGGAATTTCATACTCTTAAAAATGCGCTTTGGATGGGTCATTTCTCATAAAGTATGAGAAAGTTATGCTTGGTCAAAGTTGAGTTGACTTTTCCTGCAAAACCCTAATTTAGCAACTTTTGAATCTTGATGATTGTGAGAAATCCTTGATGAATCATGATAAACCATTGATCAAATGATGAAATATACTTCAAAATGAGGATGTTGACAATTTTTTTTGATGTTTGACTGTATTTGGGTCACAGTTGACTTTTGCCCTAGCATAGTCGATTTCTGGACCTTTGAGCAATTGACTGAGCAAACTTCCTCTGCAAGGCTTGAAACTTGATATGTATGATCTTGAGAACATATTATGACATTGGTGAGCACTTGGGGTCACTTGGACTCCAGGATCTTGATGCAACATGAAACCCTAATTTGGGGTAGACTGCCTTAGGAGAAAGCTTGTCTGGCCAACCCTTGGACTACCTTGAGCAACTTGGAGATCTTTCTTGCAATGTTTTGAGAAATATGGGAGGGAAAATTTTGGGGTACAACAGTAGGGTTACTTCGAGATGAAAGCCTAGATATTAGGGCTTTGAGAAGGAACCTGGATAGTAGGGTTACTTCGAAATGAGAGCCTGGATAGTAGGGCTTATGGGAAGGAACCTGGATAGTAGGGTTAGTTCGACATGAAAGCCTGGATAGTAGGGATTATGGGAAGGAACCTGGATAGTAGGGTTACTTCAAGATGAAAGCCTGGATAGTAGGGCTTATAGGAAGGAAGCTGGATAGCAGGGTTACTTCGAAGTTAAAGCTTGGATAGTAGGGCTATGAGAAGGAACTTGGATCGTAGGGTTACTTCGAGATGAAATCCTGGATAGTAGGGCTTATGGGAAGGAACCTGGATAGTAGAGTTACTTCGAGATGAAAGCCTGGATAATAGGGCTATGAGAAGGAACCTGGGTCGTAGGGTTACTTCGAGATGAAAGCCTGGATAGTAGGGCTTATGGGAAGGAACCTGGATAGTAGGGTTACTTCGAGATGAAAGCCTGGATAGTAGGGCTTATGTTTCTTGATCACGTAGATGAGTTAACCCATTTGGTTTCGGGAACTGATTTTCCATTAGCTGTCTGCAGATATGACATGTATAACTGCTGGGATTGTCGATGATAATTGTCTTTCCTGAAAAGATAGCAGGGTTAATTTTACGCGATACATGAAATGCATGGTGGGATGATTTTCTCAAAATAAGTGAGATTATGTTGTATGTGATATGTATGCATATGTCATGATGTAGGAACACAAGATGCTACTATGACATATCTGAGTCTGGGAAAATAAATTCCTGACTGTTGTTGGAGAATATTGGAAATAGCATTCCTGACTGTTGTAGAAAACTATGGTTCTTCTACTTTTGTCGAGGACGGTGAACGAAGATGACTATGCTGGAGATTTGATCCTTGTTCACAGATATTCTACCGGGAAGAGACTCTGCTTGATAACAACTCTGCAGGGGAATAATTCTGTTTGAAGGTGAACTTTCGTAGCTAAAGGGATAAACTCTTTCGGGGATTAAGCTTCTGTATTCATAGAAATAAACTCTCTTTAGGAGCAAACTTTATAACCCACTTATGATTATGAAATTTGGCTGGGGAATATAGATGTCAGATTTCTGAAGGAACCTGGCTGGGGAGAGTACTTCCTGTTTTGGAGAAGATGATATCAACGCTCTGATTACCTCTACTTTGTGGGGAGTACATATGTCATGAGGTCGTATGTACTGATGATTTTGTTTCAAAGTTGTCTCTGCCCTGGTACCTGCTGGACAGAGTAACTGTCAGGTTTGACATTTTTTTAAGTTTTTGCCCCTGTTTCTTAATTTACGAGCAATTGTCTTTTCGTTTCCTATGCAAATATTTGTGAACGACAATCATATTCAAATGCATATGTCAAGAATAAATCACTGGACGTTCTTGAAAACACAAAATAGAAAAAGAAAAACAAATACTTTTGTAAAAATGACTTGTATTATGTTTCGAAGTTGGCCTATAACAAGCGTTTTTGTACAAGGAAGTTGACGCTCTAGTAAGAGAACGCCGTCGTAAAAAAGGAAGCTATACAATATTGTGTACAACAAAAAGAAAACAACTATATGCAACAATCCTATTGAGTTTCACTTCTGCTATTGCCGCTATGTCTTCGAGCGTCTCATCACTTTGCTGCTTGTCCGAAGCTGATTAGATTGATCGGTGTCGTTTGAGCTTGATAGTTGATACTGAGGTCTGATCGCAAGGTGATCCAATGGGACATAGTGATACGCTTTTACATCCCTAACTTTTGCCTGGACCGCCCTTTCGGGTTTTCAGTCCACCGGGATACCCCTTTTTGCCCAAGCCTCCTTTTCAGGTTTTCGACTAGCCGGGTGTACAGATTTTTTGTTTTCATCCCTTATTTTTGCCCGAACCCTTTTGGTTCACCGGGAAGCCCTTATTTTTTCCTAGGCTAGTCAACCTAGAGGGTCTTTTATCATACGTAGTATCTTTTCACTATGTCCGCATTGGCAGTGTGAGGAAGGTCATCACCGTCCATGGTGGTTAGAATCATGGCTCCACCTGAGAAAATGTTTTTGATCACAAATGGCCCTTTGTATGTGGGATTCCATTTTCCCCTGGGATCACCTTGCGGCAGTATGATGCGCTTGATCACCAGATCCCCGACTTGATACTCTTGGCGTCTGAATTTTTTGTTGAAAGCCTTGATCATCCGTTTTTGATACATTTGACCATGATAGACATCAGTAAGTCTCTTCTCATCGATCAGATTCAGTTGGTCAAGTCGAGTCTGGATCCAATCGTCTTCTTTCAAACCCGTATCTTTCATGATCCTTAGAGAAAGGATATGGACCTCAATGGGTAGGTGTTGTACCCCAAAATTTTCCCTCCCATATTTCTCAAGACCTTTCAAGAATAATCTCCAAGTGGCTCAAGATTGCTCAAGAGTTGGACAGTCAAATCATCTCCTAAGGCAGTCAATCTCAAATTAGGGTTTTGTGTTGCATAAAGGTCATTGCATACAAATGACATAAAGAGCTCCCCAATGTACTAATATGTTCTCAAGTTCATCCATTTCAAATTTTAAGCCTTGCAGAGGAAGTTTGGTCAGTCAATTGCTCCAGAAGTCCAAAAATCGATTGTGCTAGGGCAAAAGTCAACTGTGACCTACAAATAGTAAAACCTCAAGATTTTATGTCAACATTCTCATTTTGAAGGTTAATTCATCATTTGATCAAGGTTTGATCATGATTCATCAAGGATTGCTCAAAATTCATCAAGATTCAAAAGTTGCTAAATTAGGGTTTTGTAGGAAAAGTCAACTCAACTTTGACCAAGCATAACTTTCTCATACTTTATGATAAATGACCCATCCAAAGCTCATTTTTAATATAATGCAATTTCCTACAATCCATATTCACACCCCAAGATCAAGAAATGCACTCACAAGAAGTTATGAATTTGGACATTATTGGTCATTTTTGAAAGTCAACAAAAACACCTTTTTTCCAAAGCTTATAACTTTATAATGGAATATCAAAATGAGATGAGACCAAAAGGGTTGGTTAGAGGACATCTCAAGGTTTCTAAAAAGTCATAGAACAACTCCAAAAGTTCAAAATTGAAGAAGTTATGCATTGTTGAAGTTGGGCATTTTTCCAAAATTGTTAAAAGTCAACTATCCCCAAAACTCCAATTTTTGACAAAAGGGCCCACTTTTTCCCACTTGATCTGATCTTATCACACTACACACGTGTCATATCTTCTGTCTTGTGCCAATTTATTAATTTTTATATTTTATTTTATTTTTATTTATTTAATTCATTTTTAATCAATTTAAATCCAAATAAAATCTAAATATTAATAACTTGTGATCTTTTTGATTGATACAACTTTCAATTATCATCATAGACCAAATCAAATCCGAATCATGACTTGGAACAAAATATATAATCTTCAAACATCAATGCTAATGGATTCAAGGCCCAAGACTTGACCTAATTGCTTCCCTTATACACACACAATGCAAAGACATCAAGGACACGACCTGAAAGTGACAAAATTGACAAAACCAAAATTTGAAAAAAGCTTGAATCTGAAATTGATCCTAGAGGCGTTTCCAAGGCAAAAAATCCACGCTATCACCTTGCTTGACATCCACTGATGCTAAAGCAACCATTCACGAGCCCTGAAACCTCATCAAACGCACTGTAAGTTTCTTGAAACGCCGCCCTGTACATGGAATTGTAAACTTGGATTCTTGCATCTTTTTGATAAATCATGGACATATTCTTGATCCTTGCATAATTTCCAAGCTATCTGCAATATTTGATTTCATTTTTATGGCCTGTAATGTAATGCCCAAACCTAGGGTTTCCGTTTCTTATTTTTAAGCATTTGCTTTGTAGGTAAAATTAGGACCAATAATGGGTATATAGATGCTCAGGAAGGAGAAACGAAGCGAACCATGGCTTTGGATTGCATTTCTACAGCCTAGAATTAATTTTAGGACGAACCTAGGAATTTAGCTGCGGATAAAATCCGCAGGTAAATATCCAGGCTTTTCAACGAAGAAGATGACTTGGTGTCTTCTCCCTATTGGCTAATTCGAATCTCGCGCCATATTTTTTTATTTTTCAGGCATAGTAGTTGTTTTCACATATAGTATTGTTTGTTTATTATTTTAACAACTATCAAGCGTTGGTGGAGTGGTTGATGCGTTGGCCAATGAGCAATGGCACCTGGGTTCGCATCCCAAGTCCCCCAATACAATTGTTTAATTTTTCTTCAGGTGATTCTATGTGATTTCCCAAAGTGTGGTCCACCATGTGCCTCCAAATCCCAAGCGCCAGATGGCCTTTGTGCCAAATCTGATGGTCTAGTTTGAGCGCCCTCCATACGCCAAGATCAACATGTCAACACTGAATTGGAAAAGACAACAAGGCTTGCTCACAAATGAGCCTCAGAATTGCAAATTTCACCTCCTCTTGGGCCCAACACCCCCTTGGTTTATTTTCTTTTTATTATATTTATTTATTTGCTTTATTGTTTTAATTAATTATTTTTATTAAACTAACCAATTAAATTTTTTCCTCATAAAATCAGAAAACACAAAAATATTATTTTTATTAATTTCATTATTTTTATTTTTTTTAAATAAATACTAATTTAATTAATTTAGTGATTAATGTAGAATTAGGTTTTTACTAACTTCTAACCATTTTATTTTATTTCCTTAAATATTAAAAAAAAAACAAAAATATTTTTATTAATTAAATAATTTTGACCTAATTTAATTTCCATTTAATTCAAAAACAAACAAAAAAATCTTTTCTTTAACAAAAAGGGTCAAAACCCTAAAAAATGCATTCGATTTAATTTTTCGCGCGCGATCCATATTTCCAATATTGTAATTGCTTCCGGTATGTAATAGCTTTTAATTAGGACTTTAATTATTTATCGCTTTATTTTACTTTCCGCAATTTAAATTAAAGGGTTTGTTTTTGGCGATGTAAATACCCGACGCCTTGTAATAGTTTACATTTAATTTCCGCAATTTAATTTCCGCAACTATAAACTGTTAGATGTTTGATAATAGGGAATGCATGACAAGATCAAATGTATGAACTTAAAATCAACATAGCTCACCCATGACATGTACAAAGATAAAATTAACCGAAATAACACACTTGCACATGCGCACTCCTAGGGTACACCTCACTTGGTTGCCTTTGAACGTGGTCATTGAGTATAGGAAGTTTTAGAGGTCGCCCTCTTGTCCAAAGATCATAAGTTGCCTCGAAACGGTTGCCTCGGAAAAATGATCTAAGACATTAGGGTTACCGCTAAGGCGTCATAACATTGCTTTAGTGACCACACGTCCCTTAATCGAATTGACCTTTAAAACTCCAACGACGGTGCTACCTACTCCTCAATAGTGGGACAGCGTTGTCTAAAGGACATTTGCACAGATTAATTCCTTTTTCGAGTAGGTAGATGGTTCTTAAGTACTTGCT
Organism: Vicia faba; assembly: GCA_948472305.1. NCBI lineage: Eukaryota > Viridiplantae > Streptophyta > Magnoliopsida > Fabales > Fabaceae > Vicia > Vicia faba. Next base: position 98,773,811 of record OX451735.1, on the reverse strand, counting down.
CTTTTAAAACAAAACAAAACTTTTCGCACTTACACTCCTTTCAAACAAAAACTTCTTTCAAACCCACAAACACAAAGAAAAGCAAATTTTGAAAACACTTTGAGCAAGTACCTAAGAGCCCGTGGATAACCACGGATAGAAAGGGTGCTAACACCTTCCCTTTCTATAATCTATCCCCCGGACCCGAGAAACATCTCGAAAAAGGAATTTTTCTGTGCTTTTTTCCTTTCCTTGTTGGATAAAATAAAAGACGGTGGCGACTCTTGCTTACCACGACATTTTGCGAAAACAAACGCAAAATGCAAACCAGCATTCCAAAACAGTCAGTTCTCTCCCACCGTATCACAGTAGGACTGCCTCCACGCCATATACTAGAGAGAAGGGTGTTTCCCCTATCGACATTCGTGCTGAGGTGCGGTACCCATGAAGAGCAAATGGTAACATATCATGCCAGTCTTTGTATGTCACTATCATCTTCTGATGATCTTCTTGATGTTCTTGTTAGCCGCTTTAACAACGCCATTCATCTTCGGCCGGTAGGGAGAAGAGTTATGATGTTGTATCTTGAATTGCTTATAGAGTTCGGTAATCACCGTGTTGTTGAGATTGGTACCATTGTCCATGATAATTCTCTCTGGCGTACCATACCGACAGATCAGGTTATGCCTGATAAACCGCGCCATAACATTCTTGGTAACGGTAGCAAAGGAGGCAGCCTCAACCCACTTCGTGAAGTAATCAATTGCCACCAAGATGAAGCGATGCCCATTGGAAGCGGTAGGTCTGATTTCTCTGATCATGTCAATGCCCCATATTGCAAATGGCCAAGGAGCCGTCAAGATATTCAAAGAAACTGGAGGCACATGCACCTTATCATCATAGATTTGGCACTTATGACAGGTTCAGGAGTGTTGATAACAATCTGCTTCCATAGTGGACCAGTAGTATCATGCCCGTAGGATCTTCTTAGCCATGGTATGTCCACTGAAATGGGTTCCGAAGGTACCTTCATGTAAATCTGTCATAATCCTCCCTGCTTCAATCTTGTCTACACACCGCAGTAAGGTAGAGTCATGGTTGCTCTTGTAGAGGATTCCATTACCGAGGAAGAATTTCGCAGCGAAACTTCTCAGAAACTTCTTATTGTTGATAGATGCCCCTTCGGGATACTCTTGAGTCTCGAGATACCTTTTTACTTCGTGAAACCAAGTTTTATATGCTACCTCTTCAGTATCAATCTCACAACAGTGTGTTGGCTCATCCAACCTCTCGATGGTGATTCGGGGAGATTCGTTGTCCCACTTGACCTTGAACATAGAAGACATAGTAGCTAACGCTTCCACTAACTGATTCTCCTATCTTGAGAAATGTTCAAAGGTTACCTCCTCAAAGTGTGGGAGCAATGTCAGTACGCGCTCTTTGTATGGGATGATATTCAGATGCTTCGTATCCCACTCTCCTTTGATTTGGCTTATCACCAATGCTGAATCCCCGAAGACATTTAAGAACTTGATCCTGAGGTCAATAGTAGCTTTGAGACCCATGATACAGGCTTCATACTTTGCCATGTTGTTAGTACAGTTGAAACATAGTCTGGCAGTGAAAGGAATATGACAGCCCTTAGGAGATATGATTACGGCGCCAATGCCATTACCGAGTGCGTTCGAAGCCCCATAAAAAACCATGGTCCATCGGGATCCTTCTTCAGGTCCTTCATATGGTCCAGGTTCTTCGTAGTCAGTCACCAGTATAATATTCTCGTCCGAGAACTCAAAATTCATGGACTGGTAGTCATCCACGGCCCGATGAGCCAAATGATCAGCCAATACACTTCCCTTGATTGCTTTCTGGGTTGTATATTGTATATCGTATTCAGTTAAGATCATGTTCCATCTCTCTATTCTTTCGGAGAGTGCGGGATTCTCGAAGATGTACTTGATCGGATCCATCATGGATATCAACAAAGTAGTATGGGTCAGCATATACTATCTTAGTCGGCGAGCAGCCCATGCCAAAGCACAACAAGTTTTCTTGAGCAGTAATTATCTTGTCTCACTGTCGGTAAACTTTTTGCTAAGGTAGTATATTGTGTGCTCTTTTCGACTAGACTCGTCATGCTTCCCCAACACACACCCCATTGAATTGTCTAGCACTGTTAAGTACAACATCAAAGGTCTTCCTTCAATCAGAGGCATCAGAATTGGTGGTTCTTAAAGGTATTCCTTGATTCTTTCGAAAGCGGTCTGGCATTCATCATTCCACTTTACCACTTGATCTTTCTTCAAGAGCTTGAAGATTGGCTCACAAGTAGCAGTCATATGTGAAATGAACCTGCGATATAATTTAAGCATCCCAAGAAACCTCTAACTTCCTTCTCAGTACGGGGAGCTGGCATCTCTTGTATGGATTTTACCTTTGTGGGGTCTACATGAATACCTTTTTCATTGACGATGAACCCCAGAAGCTTACCAGACCTTACCCCGAAGGTACACATGTTCGGATTCAGTCTCAACTTGTATGTCTTCAACCTGTTAAACAGGTTTTGTAGATGGTCAAGGTGCTCCTCTTTGGTTTGAGACCTGGTGATTATGTCATCAACATAAACCTCTATCTCATGGTGGATCATATCATGGAACAAGGCGACCATGGATCACTGATAAGTTTCCCCAACATTCTTTAACCCAAAAGGCATCACCTTGTAACAGAAAGTTCCCCACTGTGTGACGAAGGTTATCTTCTCCATGTCTTCAGGAGCCATCTTGATCTGGTTGTAGCCAGAGAAACCATCCATGAAGGAGAACATTTTGTTTTGTGCGGTATTGTCAACTATAACATCAATGTGGGGAAGCGGGAAGTCATCCTTGGGGCTTGCCCTGTTCAAGTCTCTGTATTCCACACACATCCTTACCTTACCATCCTTCTTAGGTACCGAAACAACATTGGCAACCCACTACGGGTAGGAGGTGACAGCTAGGAACCCAGTGTTGAACTGCTTCATGACCTCTTCCTTGATCTTCTCTTACATTTCAGGGCGCATACGGTGGACTTTATATTTAATCGGAAGTCAATCTTCTTTACTAGGCATACGGTGTACCACAATATCAGTGTCTAAACCAGGCATGTCTTCATATGACCAGGCGAAGATCTCAACATATTCGTGTAACATCTGTATCAACCGCTGTTTGAAATTATTCTCCAGGTTTGCGCTGATCTTGACTTCCTTTCTGTCTACCTCTGTGCCCAAGCTTATCGTCTCAACTGGCTTATCATGAGGCTGTATAGCCCTATCTTCCTGCTGTAATAGTCTAGCAAGTTCTCCGAGTACCTCACAATCGTCCTCACCTTCGTCCTCGGCTTGGTTGATCGTATTTTTAAAGTCATAACTGGCAATAGAAGAACTATTATCAATGGGATCCATAGTGGATATGGATCTGCAGTTTGATATGTGAGTGTGTGTAAGAGCATAGTTGTATTGATAAAGTGAAAAGCAGAAAAGAAAAATAGAGAGCGCAAGATTTGTATGCAAGAAACGTCCAATATTTTATTGATGACTGTGATACGGTGGGAGAACTGACTTGAGGTTTTACGTTTGTGTTCGCAAATGTTTCGGTTTAGCAAGAGTCGCCACCGACTTTTTATTTTATCCAAAGGAAAGGTCAAAAAGCACAGGAAAGACCTTTGAGATGTTTTCTTGGGTTCGAGGGGTAGATTATGAAAAGGGAAGGTGCTAGCACACTTTTCATCCATGGTTATCCATGGGCTCTTAGTTACTTGTTTAGATCACTTGCTTTTGCTTTTCAATTGCTTGAAATGGTGCTTTGTGTGTGGTTTTGAAAATATTTTGAAAAGAGGCCTTTTGTCTAGGCAACCTTTGTAATGATTCTTGTTTGAATGTATACAAAGGGTGTTTGTCTTTTGAAAAAATGTTTCAATTGTTTGAAAGTTTGTTTTGGAAAATATTTTAAATTGTGTTGTGTGTGTTTGAAAATAGCAAGGATGTTTGCAAGCTTGATCAAGTAACTAGGAGTTGTCTACCCTACTCATAGATCTTTCCTACATATTTTTAACCTTTTGACATTGTTGTTTTACCATTATATTTGGTAAACAACCTTGTATTTGGATGTTAAACGGGACAGGCGCGGGTCATCGTATGGCCATGATAACAATGTTGCCAAGTATCTTAGCAAGTTTTGTGGACTAGATCATTTTTGTATAGGCAACCAAGATAGCGTCATCGAGGGACTATGATCTTTTTTGTTTGTTTTGTTTTGCCAAGATACCTAGCATGCATACCATGGCCATTTTTAAGGCAACAAGTGGATGAAATCCTATGGGTGCTTGTGTGCATTGTGTTGTCATTTTCATGCATTTTTTGTCTTGTGTTAGTCAAGCTATTTGTTTGATTTTGAATTTTTGCATACAAACCCTAATCTTTCTATCATGGCATATTTGAAAGCTATAAAGTGCGTAAAAGTAAATCTATGACTATTACAACATTGATATGGGGAGGGGGTACAAGTTTGAATAAGGGGATATTTGCAAGAAAATAAAACCCTAAGTCAACTATTACAACCAAATTGAACTCATTGTACAAATGATAAATTGACAAATATTTAAATGTGCAATTAAATATAAATATGCAAAATGTTTTTGTATTTATTTTTATGTATGTAAAACCAAGTTATTTAATATCCTAAAAAATATTAAACATATTAATGGTCTTTTCTTGAAAGGGGTGGAAACCCTAATTTGGTTTTAAGAAATATATATATATATATATATATATATATATATATATATATATATATATATATATATATATATATATATATATATATATATATATATATATATATATATATATATATATATATATATATATATATATATATATATATATATATATTTGTATTATTTATGAATTTATTTTAAGAAAGTAAAAGTATATATTATTTAATAACTATTTCTATATCCAAAAAAATAATATAAAATAATAAAATAAAATGTGAAAATTTAAGAAAATATTTTTGGTAATTTTTATATTTAAAAAAAATAAGAATAAAAGTCAGAAATGAAATTAGAAATGAAAAAATATAAAATAATAACGAAATGGGCCAAGGGGGTGTAAACAGCAAGCTAAGGGGGTGTCAATAGCCAGCCAATGCCAAGCCCAGCCCATTTACGCTTCATCCATGTCCTTGTGAAACAGAAAAAACGCGCGCCTTTGTTCAAACCTGGAAATCTTGCATACGTGCTTAAAAACAAAAACTTGCAACATGAAAGTTATAGAGCATGATCACACGATTCTAACCATGTAAAAACTTAATCTAACTATCAGAGACCAGAGAGAATTTCTCAGGCCCTAATTTCTAACCTAGTTTTTTCAGAAAGTTCATCATTCAAATTCTCCCAACTCAGTTAACTTAAATGAATTCTATGCATATGTACAGCTCAAGGGCAACAAGGGCTACATTTTTTATTCACAAACCTAAGCCTAATGATTCCTAAATAGAGAGATAGAAGTTTGAACTTTACATGTTTCAGTCAAGCTCGAGTATGGAAATGTAGGGGTTGTGAGTGAGGCCTGAGATACTTGTGAGCTTGCTTGAAGTTCCTTTGAGCTTTCCCAATGCTTAGCTAGCTCTGAACTTGCTTGAATCTCTCTATAGAACTCAACCTGCAAAGTCAGAATTTGAAAATGGTGAAGTGTGTAAATGGAGTTACAGTGACTTGGGAATGGTTGGGATATCTTAGATGAGTTGTATGGAGTGTGTTGGAACTGGTTGCAAGCAAAACGCACGAGTAGATTGTGATTTGGGAATCAAAATGCAGAACATGCCCTGTTTTGACAAGAACTTGTGTTTTGGTGTTTTGGAAGGATTGAGGACTTGCTGGCTCGTGTTTCTGGCTAAGTGTGATATGTAAAACTTGTTTCAAATGTTTACAAACTTTGGTTTTATCATATTACAAAGTTGTGGTGATTTTGCAAGTTCACTTGCTTTTGAAGAAAATGTGATTTTGACAATGCTATGGCCTGTACAAGCTAGCTCCAAGCATGCTTATAGTTGGTGTACCTTTGCCTAAGTTTATGGAGTTGGTTTTCTGCAAAGGATTGGGTTCACAGCTCAAGAGAAACAAAATTGCATAAAGCAACCTTTATCAAAATGGCATTGTTATCTTTTTTCCAAAAATGGATTAATCCTTTGTGTAATCTTCTAAAGCTCAGAACAATGCCTATAACAAATGTGTTTGCATTAAATTTTTGAGTGTGGAAGGGTTTAAGGACCTGTAAACAAGTACAAGCAAGGTTGGGTAGAATTTGCAACTTGCAGCATAGTGAAAAATGCCATGGACCAAAGTGATATTTTGCCAAATTCAAACCTTCGATTCTCCCTAACCATAAATGATTTTGGAGAGTTTTTGGACATTTTGGAAAGCTTGTAACATTCTCTACAATCCATATTTGAAATGAAATTTGAGATTCCAATTGGAACTATGTGAAAATTGCCATGAAGATAGGTCAAAATCCTGCCTAAACTAGGGCAAAATTTCACTAAGTTAAAAGTTTCATGTACCCTTGTTCACAAAATCATAACTTGAGATCCAAGCATCTTTTGGGAAAACTTTGTGAATAAAAGTTGTAGATTTTGTGGAGGACTACAACTTTCATGTTGTAAGGTTTGTTTGAATCCAATTGTATCATGGTGAAAATATTGGGAAAATTTGGGAAAAAATAAGAAATTTTCTTAACTTAGAAAATTTCTAAGTTATGAAAATTTTCCATTTTAAACCCTAATTTTCAAAATTAGGTTTCTTGATGAACAAGTTTCATGTTTTGACACATCTTGATGAAAAATGACCCTTGGCACTTGATTTTGACCAAAAAGTCAAAGTTTGACTTTTCAGTGTACAGTTGATTTTTGATCAGTTGATTGGAAAATTCATCTGTCAATCCAATGCTTTTGAGATCTTTTGAACCTTGTGATTAGGTCAAGATGATTCCATTGAGTCCTTGAATCCATGCTTGAACCCAATTTGCCATTGGCTAGGTTAAAAATCAGAAATTGCCCTTTTGCAGTTAAAACCCTAAAAATGACCATTTTGCCCTTTTGATGATCTGATCAAATTTCTTGAGGAGTTGTGGTCCAAACTTAATCAAATGGTTCATATGAGCCTATAATGTTGTTGTGGATAAAAATTATGAGGTTTGACTGTAAATTGGCCACAGTTGACTTTTCCCCAATACATATGATTTCTAGGTCAACTGTCCAATTGACTGGGCAAAAATTTGATTCAAAGCTTGAAACATGGTATGAGCAATCTTATAAGTCCAACATGAAGTATGAAAGTCACATTGAGCATTGGAAGTCCAAAAATCCCTATGCAAACTCAAACCCTAATTTTAGGTCATCAGTGCAAGGAGATGTCTTGAGCAGAGCAAACCCTAATCCTGTCTGGAGTCCAAAGAGTCTTGTGAGGGGAAATCTTGATAAAATGAGAGGGAAAGTTTTGGGGTACAACAGTTGCCCCTGTTCAATCTTCTTGAACCTGAAGAGTTAGATTGGCGAGTTTGCCTTTTGTGACTCGAAGGTAAAAGAGGATTGGACACTAGAGTGCCCATAAATTTGCACTCGTCAAAATATAGTTGAGAGAATGGGCTTAAAGATTCCATTCGGAAGTGTGAATCTTGGTGGAGATGGGCTTAAAGATTCCATCCGAGAATGTATGTTGAAAATCAGGTGAATGAGCGCCAGAATGGTATCCGTGTCTGGAGCATCTCAGAGTTGGGGATCTGAATAAATAAAAGAATATCATCTGTGTCTGGAGTGTCTCTAAGCTATTTTCTGAACTTTGAATCCGAATAAGAAATATAATTACATTCGTGTATGGAGCGTCTCTAAGCTATTTTCTGAATTTTGAATTTGAATAAGCGATAGAATTGCATCCGTGTCTGGAGCGTCTCTAAGATGTTTTCTGAATTTTGAATCTGAATAAGCAATAGAATTGCATCCGTGTCTGGAGCGTCTCTAAGCTGTTTTCTAAATTTTGAATCTGAATAAGCAATAGAATTGCATCCGTGTCTGGAGCGTCTCTAAGCTATTTTCTGAATTTTGAATCTGAATAAGCAATAGAATTGCATCCGTGTCTGGAGCGTCTCTAAGCTATTTTCTGAATTTTGAATCTGAATAAGCAATAGAATTGCATTCGTGTCTGGAGCGTCTCTAAGCTATTTTCTGAATTTTGAATCTGAATAAGCAATAGAATTGCATCCGTGTCTGGAGCGTCTCCAAGCTGTTTTCCTGATTGTATATTGATAGCTTGTTAATCTTATCCTGAAAAGGGTAAAATGTTAGTTGACCACAAAGTTATGTTGCATGAAATGTATGATGCAATATATGTGTTTTATCAATTTTTATGATATATGAATGTAATGTATGCGCATGTAAGTTGATTGGCTGTCTTACTGAGGAAAATAAATCCTTGATAGCTGGAGATAATAAAAAACTTTGACTGCTGTCGGGGAAAATAAATCCATGACCACTGCTAGAGATTCAAGATCTTTGGCAACTCGCGGGGATTATCAAAAACTTTGACAACCTTTATGGGGATGTGAGAATCCTTCACGACTTTCCTGGGGAGTACACGATAAGAATCCTTACTCGGCTGGGGAATAAGGAAAACTCTGGAGATCTGTACCGGGAATCAAACAAAGGAAAACCTTGATCTGTTGGAGAATTGAGAATGAGAATCATCAATCTGCTAGGGGAATTTGAATCCTTGGGGACTTCAAGCTGAGGAATCAAGAATGAGAATCTTTAATCTGCAGAGGATTAAAAATTATGACAAATTCATGCTGGGGAGTAATGAAGACTCTGGCAACTTCACTGGGGAATCAAGAATAAGAGTTTTCAATCTGTTGGGGAGTGAAACAACTCTGTGGGGAGTAGTTATACTGCTGGAGGGTAAGTTCAAGACTCTGGGGGAAAAGGCTTATTCCTGTTTGGAAAAAGTTCAGGAGTTTGGGGTTGTATGCCAATCTACTGGGGAATTATCCTAGGTTGGGGATAAGACAAAAGTCAATTGTTATCTTGTTGATTCTCAGATTTTAAGACAACTTGCTGGGGAATCTGGAGAAACTGGATGGTTTCCGCTAGCGATTGATAGTCTCAGCTCCACTGGGGATCTTAATGACATGCTGATTTGATTGTGTATGGAAATTTGACTTTGTTGGGGAAGAAGGTTTCATCTTTACTGAGGGTCTGTAGTTCAAAGTTTTGCTCCGCTGGGGATTGGGAGTTTGAAAACTTAACTCTGATGGAGATTTTGAAATTTAACTGCGCTGGGGATATGTATCTCAAGGTTTTAGCTCCACTGGGGGATCTAGATGATGTACTGTAGGAGATTTCTCCTGGAATAGCCTAAAGACGTCTTCCTATACTTTCAACCTATCAGTAATTATTCTTTCCTATTTCATTTATTTGTAAACATGTGATTATATTAAATGCATATGCTCATTAAATAAATCATTGGACGTTTTCAAATAAAACACAAGTGTAAAATGAAAGAGAAGGCAAATAGTTTTCTGCACTTTGAAGTATCTTTGTATTAACTTTGTGTAAGTATTTTATACAAAGGAGACAGACATCCTAGTAAGAGAATGTTGTCGTAAAAATTGAGAAAAACTTATACAAAAAAAAAAAGATGGATATGTGTAAGAATTCCATGGGGTTCCCATTCTGCTATGGCCCTTGTAACTCTTGATATCTTGTCCATTCGTTGCTTCTCCCAAAGATGATTGGATTGATCAGAAGCCTGGAGCTTGTTCGTGAAGAGATTGTCCTTAAAGTGATCCGTCGAGACATATTCATATGCTTTAATTCCCTGACTTTTGCCTGGACCGCCCTTTCGAGTTTTCGATCCACCGGGAAACCCTTTTTTTTCCCAAGTAGCCATTTTGGGTTTTCAACTTGCCGGGTGTACAAATTTTTTTATTTATTTATCCCTAACTTTTTCCTGAACCGCCCTTTCGGGTTTTTGATTCACCGGGATGCCCTTTTTTGCCCAAGTCACCCTTTCGGGTTTTCAACTTGCCGGGTCATTTATGTGTAGTATCTTTTGACTATGTCTGCGTTTGCAGGGTGCGGAAGATCGTCGCCGTCCATGGTGGTCAAGATCATTGCCCCACCAGAAAAGATGTTTTTGATCACAAATGGTCCTTCGTAAGTAGGAGTCCATTTGCCCCTAGGATCACTTTGCGGCAAGATAATCCGCTTGATTACAAGATCCCCGACTTGATATATCTGGCGTCTGACTTTCTTGTTAAATGCCTTAATCATCCGTTTTTGATACGTCTGACCATGGAAAACAGCAGTAAGTCTCTTTTCATCAATCAAGTTAAGTTGGTCAAGCCGGGTCTGAATCCAATCGTCTTCACTCAAACCAGCATCTTTCATGATTCTTAAGGAGGGAATCTGAACCTTGATAGGCAAAACAACTTCCATGTCATATACCAAAGAATATGGTGTTGCCCCAGTTGATGTACGTGCCGTGGTACGGTACCCATGCAGAGCAAACGGTAACGTCTCATGCCATTCCTTGTAGGTGACTGTCATCTTTTGAATGATCTTCTTGATATTTTTGTTCGCAGCTTCGACAACACCATTCATCTTTGGCCGATAGGGAGATAAATTGTGATGTTGAATCTGGAACTGCTCGCACAAAGCGGTGATCATAGTGTTTTTCAGGTTTGTACCATTGTCCGTGATGATCCTGTCGGGGATACCATACCGGCAAATGAGGTTCTGCTTGATGAAGCGGGCAGCCACATTCTTTATGACGGAGGCGAAGGAAGCTGCTTTGACCCACTTGGTGAAGTAATCAATGGCTACCAGGATGAAGTGGTGTCCATTGGATGTTGTAGGCTTGATCTCTCCAATCATGTCGATTCCCCACATCATGAATGGCCAAGGAGATGTTAAGACATTGAGAGGAACTGGAGGTATGTGTACCTTGTCCGCATAGATTTGGCATTTGTGACAAGTACGGGAATGTTGATGACAATCAGCTTCCATGGTAGACCAGTAATAGCCTGCCCGTAGAATCTTCTTAGCCATCGTATGACCGCTCGAATGGGTGCCAAATGTACCATCATGTAGTTCAGCCATGATCTACTCCGCTTCAACCTTGTCCACACAACGAAGTAGAATTCAATCATGATTGCGCTTGTAAAGGATACCATTGCTCAGGAAGAACTTATCTGAAAATCTCCTTAAGAACTTTTTGTCGTTGACTGAAGCTCCTTCAGAGTATTCTCGCGTCTCGAGATACATTTTGACTTCGTGAAACCAAGGTCGGTTCACTACTTCTTCGGTATTAATCTCATAACAATGTGCAGGTTCATCCATTCGCTCGATGATGATTTGGGGAGCCTCATTATCCCAGTTAAGTTTAAACATGGATGACATTGTAGCTAGAGCATCTGCTAGCTGGTTCTCTTCTCGCAGGAAATGCTCAAAGGTAATCTGCTCGAAATGAGGTAACAATGTCAGGACATGTTCTTTGTAAGGGATGAGGTTTGGATGTTTAGTATCCCACTCTCCTTTGATTTGACTAATGACCAAAGCTGAGTCCCCAAATACAACCAAAGATTTGATTCCCAAGTCTATTGCAGCCTTGAGTCCAAAAATGCAAGCTTCATACTCGGCCATGTTGTTGGTGCAGTTGAAGCAGAGTCTGGCGGTGAAAGATGTATGACAACCTTGTGGAGAGATGAGCACAACACCGATACCGTTGCCAAGTGCATTGGAGGCACCATCAAAGTACAACGTCCATCGGGATCCTTGTTCAGGTCCGTCATACGGTCCGTTATCTTCAATGTTGTCCAATGTCATAATGTCTTCGTCAGGGAAGTCAAACTTCATGGATTGGTAATATTCAATAGCTTGATGAGCCAGATGGTTAGCTAGCACACTCCACTTTATGGATTTTTGAGTCGTGTACTGTATATCGTACTCAGTCAGGATCATCTGCCATCTAGCTATTCTTCCAGATAAAGCAGACTTTTCGAAGATGTACTTGATCGGATCCATCTTAGAAATCAGTAAAGTGGTATGAGTCAACATATACTGCCTTAGTCGGTGAGAAGCCCATACCAAAGCACAACAAGTTTTCTCGAGCAGAGAGTAGCCGGTCTCACAGTCGATAAACTTTTTGCTAAGGTAATAAATGGCATGCTCTTTTCGGCCAGACTCGTCATGTTGACCCAGTACGCACCCCATTGAATTATCTAAAATAGTCAGATACATGATTAGCGGTCTTCCTTCGACGGGTGGCATCAAGATAGGAGGTTCTAGCAAATACTCCTTGATTTTATCAAAAGCAACTTGACAGTCATCATTCCATTTAACCACCTGATCTTTCTTCAATAGCTTGAAGATTGGCTCACAGGTAGATGTAAGGTGAGAAATGAACCTTGCAATGTAGTTTAGGCGTCCCAAGAAACCTCTGACCTCCTTCTCAGTGCGAGGGGCAGGCATTTCTTGTATGGCTTTGACTTTGGCAGGATCAACCTCGATGCCTTTGTTGCTGACTATAAAACCCAAGAGTTTACCGGACCTGACTCTGAAAGTGCACTTGTTAGGGTTCAGTTTGAGCTTGTACTCCTTCAACCTGACAAACAGCTTTTGCAAATGGTCGAGGTGTTCTTCTTATGTCTGTGAACGGGCTATAATGTTGTCTACAGATACTTCAATCTCATGATGTATCATGTCATGAAACAAAGCTACCATGGCGCGCTGATAGGTTGTCCCAGCATTCTTCAGTCCGAATGGCATCACTTTATAGCAGAAGGTACCCCACTGTGTAACAAAAGAATATTTCTCCATGTCTTCAGGGGCCATTTTGATCTGGTTGTACCCTGAAAATCCATCCATGAAAGAAAATACCTTGTGCTGAGCTGTATTGTCAACCAAGATGTCAATGTGCGGTAGTGGAAAGTCATCTTAAGGGCTAGCCCTATTTAAGTCTCTGTAATCCACGCACATTCTGACTTTGCCGTCCTTCTTAGGCACGGGCACAATGTTAGCAACCCATTATGGATAGGAAGTAACAACAAGAAACCCAGCATTGAACTGCTTCATCACTTCAGCTTTGATCTTTTCAGACATGTCGGGCCTCATCCGGCGGACCTTCTGTTTAATTGGTGGACAGTCTTCTCTTGTAGGGAGATGGTGAACCACAATATCTGTATCGAGTCCCGAAATTTCTTCGTAAGATCAAGCGAAGATCTCAACATATTCATTCAACAACTGAACTAAACTCTCTTTGACACTTGGATCTAGGTTGGCACCCACTCTAACTTCTTTTTTGTCTTCTTCAGTACCCAAGTTGATCGTCTCTAACAGCTACTCATGAGGTAGAATTTCTCTTTCTTCCTGTTGTAGAAGTCTAGCCAATTCTCCCGGCACCTCACAGTCTTCATCACCTTCGTATTCGGCATGATTGACCAGATCTTTAGAGTCACTGAAGGCCATAGCAGAATTGTCACCCATGGAATCCGGAATGGAAGAGTACCTGCATTTTGTGAGTGTGGGTGTGTGTAAGGGATAGCCACATTTAAACAAATAAAATGTAAAAAGAAGGAAAATGAACACAAAAGTTTATATATGAAAATGTTCATGATTCATTAAAAATTGCATATGAAGATGAAAAATCAAACCCTTACAAATGGACCTATGTACCTCGGGTTAGGCACAAGGCAAAAAGTGTACGAATTGTTTAAGAATTATTACAGACCAAGAGAAATGTTTGAAAGATAAATTACTGATTTATGAAAGTAATGGGAACAAAGTCCTTTGCCTCCCAGTTGTTCAACCCTTCGTCTATAGTTGGAAAGATCCAGTCTCCCAGATTGCTCTCCTCTTCACCATCCTCTAAAGCATTGACTCCATGATGGGTGATCTTCACTGGTGGTCCTCCAGCCCAAGCGCGGTGTACAGCCTTTTGAGCAGAAGCAGTGAAACCCAAGCTGAATTTATCAGATTTGAAAGGAAAATCAGGCAGCTGACCCCATATTGTGCTTCCTCCTTCTTCAATCACAGCCTTCACATCTTTAAGGGATGACATCCGGGACACAGGTTTGGTAATGATGGGTAAAGAAGTCACTGTCTTGGTTGCTGTAACTTCAGGAGAAACCTCTTCAAAGTGCTAAAAGGGGGTCTCGATGAATTCACCATCTAATTCAACATAGTGGAATGAATTTAGATGGATTATCATATACTCCTCCTCGCCATGAACTGTTATAATTTTCCCCTGGACTGGGTACTTGAGCATTTGGTGCAGAGAAGAAGTGACGGCCCCAGCATTGTGGATCCAGGGTCTTCCCAACAAGCAAGAATAGGAGGGACGGATGTCCATCACATAAAATGTGGAGTTGAAAGTTTCCGTTTCCACTTTAATCGGGATGTCCACCTCCCCGTGGACCATCCTCTTAGAACCATCAAAGGCTCTGACAATGATATTGCTGGGCTTCAGGGTTAAACCTTCACAGTCCAATATGTCCAATGCTTTCTTCGGCAAGACATTTAAAGACGACCCATTATCGACCAGAACGTGAGCTAAAGTAGTCCCTCTTCATTCCACCGAGACATGCAGCGCATCATTATGATTTCTCCCCTTAGATGTTAAATCGGCATTGGAGAAGCCAAGACCATTGTCGGATGTTAGGCTAGCTACACACTCCTAGAACTGGTCTGCGAAGGTTTTCTGAGGCACGTGGGCCGTCTTCAAGAATCTGATCAAAGCTTTGGCATGAGCTTCGGAACAGAGCAACAGGGCCAGCATAAAGATTTTTGAGGGGGTTTGCCCCAATTGTTCTACAACATCATAGTCTCTTTTCTTAATTATTTTCAAAATCTATTCCATTTCCTATTGAGTGGTCTCAGGGATGACCAAAGGCTGAGCCCTCGTCCTGACGGGCGCTTCTTGGATCCCCTTCCCTTTATCAGCAGCAACAACAGAGGGTACAACCACGGGAGTTACAACTTCTTCAATAACTGGAGTTCTTACAAATATGTTGACCGACACAGGAGTAACCTTAGGAGCATTTGAGGGTCCGAAGATTTCCCTTTGAGGAGCAATATCCGGAGAGAAAATTCTTCCGTTGCAGGTTATTTTACTCGTCCCAGCAATATTTCCAATGTCAGGAGTCTCTTCATCAGAACTTTCTTCAACTGATTCAATCTGCTTAATACCGTGGTAGAAGATCTCTCCTCCATAGTTCCACGATATTGATTTGTTGGACTCGTATGGGATAGGCCCCGGCATAGTTATCTTCAAAGGTACAATCTTTGGATCGGATGTAATCTTAATAGGTCTTTTGGAGACATTGGAAAGATTGGCGGAAATGGTAATCATAGCAATGTCATTGACAGGAGTCGGTATAACAAGAGTCTTCTCAAAAAGGATTTCTTGATTATCCATTAGGCGTTGGATGCCTAACTTCAACAACTGACATTCGATTGGTAGGGATGAACAAAGGTAGCAATCTTTTTCACATCCTGGGAAAATCCTAGCCTTCAACAAATTTAACTTGATTATCGGTAACGGAGTCATCAAATCATCAACAGCAGCAACATACAGATCCTCTTCAATAGCATGGGCATTGTGGCCATGCTTCGGCATTGGAGCAGAGATCACATTCGGCTTTTCAGGGGCATCGAATTCCACTTCCTTAGCGTCTATTAAATCCTGGATATTATTCTTGAGGGCCCAACAATTGTTGGTGTCATGCCCCAGGTTGTCCGAATGATAAGCACACTTGGCATTGGGATGGTAATGTGGTGATGAAGTGTTAGGGTTTTTAGGTGCCTCCCTCAAACTGGCAAGGTTTAACTTGAAGAGATGGGGTAGAACCTGAGCGGGTGTCATGTTTATCCGGGTATATTATCGTGCAGGCCTTTCCACCCTTTGCTGGTTGGTTCTAGGTTGATTGTTTCTGGGATGATCAGCTGCAGACTTTTGAATCATTACGGCCCCCACCGTTGGCCGATGCTCAATTCTTCCCTGACCTCTTTGGGAGTAGACAGCTGCGACTTCTTTCTTTGCTGGAAAAGACTTTTTGACGGCAGCGGAAGCAGATGCATCCTTTTGAATTTTACCACTCTTGATTCCGACTTCAACTCGCTCACCAGTTAGAATTAACTCGGTGAACCCCGCAGACGGACTTCCTATCAGTTGATTAAAGAATGGACCTAATAGAGTCCCCAAAAACATATCTACAAGTTCTCTCTCAGATAATGGTGGTTGCACTCGCCCCGCCAAGTCTCTCCATTTCTGGGCATACTCCTTAAAGCCTTCATTGGAGACCATACCCATACTCTATAATTGAGTACGAGTAGGTGCTAAGTCCGCATTATATTGATACTTCTTGTAGAAGGCAGCAGCCAAATCCTCCCAATTGTGCACATCAGACCTCTCAAGCCGGTAGAACCAATCCAATTGCGTCCCCGACAAACTGTCTTGGAAGAAATGTACCCACATATCTTTGTTAGAAGAATATGGTTGAATTTTTTTGACGTAGGACCGTAGGTGCATCTTTGGGCAAGACACCCCATCATATTTAGAAAACAGTGGAACTTTAAACTTGGGGGGAATGAAAATCCCAGAAATAAACCCTAACTCTTCGAAATCCAGCCCAGGCACCCTCTGCAACTCCATGGCTACCAGACGCTCTTCCAGATTTTTATACTTGTCATCTGCAGAAGGGTACTGCTGTTCAGAATAGTCTTCATCCTCTTCCTCTTCTTCTTCTTCCTCAGACTCAGATGGCACTGCAGCTCCCTTTCCTTTTCCTACCCATTCATCAGATGTTGAGGGGAATTCCAGGACCCTTCTAGTTTGACCTTCAAATCTTCTACCCAAAGTAGCCACACCAACTCTTTTCTTTTTCTTTTTCTATTTTTCCTTTTCCTTCTCTAACAGAGCTTTAAGATCCTCTTGACCCTTTGCCAAGGTCATGAGTAGTTGTTGGAACTGTGAATTCTACGCTTGTAAATCTTTGACCGTCTGCTCTATATCCATCATGCTGAAATAAACAGCAGAGAGATAAGGAAACCTGGTGTGAAGACCTGTTTATGCATGTGATAAATGAAATGTATTCATGTAATGCATTCAAGGATTCATAAATTCAAATTTGTTTTAAACAAAAAGAACACACGTCATATTAATAAGATAGAATTTGTTAGTACATCAATGCCCCATGGGAAAAATAATACAAAATTCTAAGGTAAAAAGACGTTGTGCATCCTCTTCGGTGCAATGTAGGTGTTGAGAGTCTTCTCTTCATGGAGTCGAAGAGTAAGTTCTAAAACCTTCTTCTCACTGGCGTAGAATTGGGCTTCAAAAGTATTGCGTTCTCGCTTGAGCTGTATCCAACTCCTTTGTAAATCTTCTAGTGATGTTGGCATGTTAGGATGTAGGAGGGTAACCTCTCCTTCCATAACATGCTCTTCTATCACAGGGAGAATGTAGGGGTAAGGCATCATAAGACTTTGGGTGCGGGCTCGTACCCACTTGAGGTAAGGCTCAAGGGGGATGGAATTCTTGTGTCCCAATGTATTACTGTCTACCTTATTGGACATCCTCCATGCTCGGATGAACCTTTGTCGAAGTCTTTAAGCGTCATTGTCGAAGTCAAAAACCAAGTCTGGAATTAGCATGTCATGCGGGCCATCCCTTCGGACATACCCAAATTGTCTCAGAGCCAAACAGGGGTTGTAGGTAATGCCTCCCCTAATGCCGAGTAGTGGGACATTAGAGAATTCCCCATAATGATTAATGATGATGACATTTTCTCTGGACCGAGAACACCAATGAACATCTTAATGTATAAGAGTCATCAATCGTTGTGACCACCTCAAGCCTTGCTCATTCTTCAAGACTGACCAGGGAAGGTGTGAAATAAACCACCTTGCTAGAAGAGGAGTAAAACACATGAGAACACCTCTTTTCCTCATTGTTCGTGTGTGAAATGAGTGTAGGATGTCCCCAAGCAAAGTAGGCACAGGATTCCGAGATATGAAAATCTTGACAGCATTCACATCTATAAGTTGGTCAGGGTTTGGGAACAAGACCAACCCATAGATGAGAAGAGCTACATTCTCCTCAAAAGCTTGTAAGTCCAATGAATTCCAGCATTCTTGAGCTTTCTCAAACAGAAACTTTGCCAAGAAACCCTTGACACCACTTCTGGTTTCCCAATGACCTTTGACATCAGATGGTTGCAAGTGTAGGGCTTGAGCAACATCTTCAGGCTTTGGATCTCTTCCCGTACCGTTGTAGGGTAGTTGATGGAGAACAAGAATCCCCAGGAGTTGAGAAAATTCCTCCAAAGTAGGCACTAGTTGGTAATCAGGAAATGTGAAGCAGTGGTGTAGGGGGTCAAAGAACTGGAAAATAACTTTCACCACGTCTTCTTCAATGTTGGAGTTGAACAAGTTGAGAAGTCGACCATGTCTTTCAATGAACGGAGAATACTCTGGAATCTTGGAAGTAAGCTCCTTGAGTTGAGGAGGATATCTCACAAGGTTGACTTGGATTGTTTTCCTACGGAGTGATTCCATAACCTACAAAACAAAAACAAAAATGAAGATCCAAACCCTTGAAATGGTTAGTGGATGCATATGATGCTTCATGATGTTCATGATGTATGCACATGTATATGTACAAGCAAGTCACACAAGTTCCTAGTTTCAAGCTTGCACGGGGTTTCATAGGTGAGTACCCTCTTGAAGTTTAGTTGGCTCAACCTGTCCTATAAATAGTAACCAGGTTCTAAGGAGCTCAATATCACTGGATTACTTTACTGGCGACCGAAATATTCCAAGAAAACAACCCTCAATGAGTGTAGTATCGAGTATCTACCAACTTCGGACTGCACCAAAGCCGATCATCTCACTACCCCTAAAAAGGCCAAGATGGTCAAGTAAAGGTTCTAAAAGTCCATTAGTGCCTCATGACATCACTCAGCGGCCCCGTATTCTCTTTGATTGACTCAAAGGCTACCGGTACCCACAAATATGTTGCACTAATATAGCTATTGCTTCAACTATGTCGGTATACCCCACACAGTTTCCATAACGTATTGCTATTTACCTATGAATGTTTCCCAAATCCGGGTGGAGGATTCAAACCCAAACAATAGAACCAAAGGTAAAGTAATCAAGGCAAAGAAGATAAGCATGTAAAGGTGATCTAAACCCTAAGGTAATCCCACTTTAGGATTTATTTTCCCCAGCAGAGTCGCCAGTTCTGTGATACGGTGGGAGAACTGACTTGAGGTTTTGCATTTGTGTTTGCAAATGTTTTGGTTTAGCAAGAGTCGCCACCGACTTTTTATTTTATCCAAAGGAAAGGTCAAAAAGCACAGGAAAGACCTTTGAGATGTTTTCTTGGGTTCGGGGGGTAGATTATGAAAAGGGAATGTGCTAGCACCCTTTTCATCCATGGTTATCCATGGGCTCTTAGTTACTTGTTTAGATCACTTGCTTTTGCTTTTCAATTGCTTGAAATGGTGTTTTGTGTGTGGTTTTGAAAATATTTTGAAAAGAGGCCTTTTGTCTAGGCAACCTTTGTAATGATTCTTGTTTCAATGTATACAAAGGGTGTTTGTCTTTTGAAAAAATGTTTCAATTGTTTGAAAGTTTGTTTTGGGAAATATTTTGAAATGTGTTGTGTGTGTTTGAAAATAGCAAGGATGTTTGCAAGCTTGATCAAGTAACTAGGAGTTGTCTACCCTACTCGAAGATCTTTCCTACACATTTTTAACCCTTTGACATTATTGTTTTACCATTGTATTTGGTAAACAACCTTGTATTTGGATGTTAAACGGGACAGGCGCGGGTCATTGTATGGCCATGATAACAATGTTGCCAAGTATATTAGCAAGTTTTATGGGACTAGATCATTTTTGTATAGGCAACCAAGATAGCGTCATCGAGGGACTATGATCTTTTTGTTTAGTTTTGTTTTGCCAAGATACCTAGCATGCATACCATGGCCATTTTTAAGGCAATAAGTGGATGAAACCCTACGGGTGCTTGTGTGCATTGTGTTGTCATTTTCATGAATTTTTGTCTTGTGTTAGTCAAGCTATTTGTTTGATTTTGAATTTTTTTCATACAAACCCTAATCTTTCTATCATGGCATATTTGAAAGCTATAAAGTGCGTAAAAGTAAATCTACGACTATTACAACATTGATATGGGGAGGGGGGTACAAGTTTGAATAAGGGGATATTTGCAAGAAAATAAAACCCTAAGTTAACTATTACAACCAAATTGAACTCATTGTACAAATGATAATTTGACAAATATTTAAATGTGCAATTAAATATAAATATGCAAAATATTTTTGTATTTATTTTTATGTATGTAAAACCAAGTTATTTAATATCCTAAAAAATATTAAACATATTAATGGTCTTTTCTTGAAAGGGGTGGAAACCCTAATTTGGTTTTAAGAAATATATATATATATATATATATATATATATATATATATATATATATATATATATATATATATATATATATATATATATATATATATATATATATATATATATATATTATATATATATATATATATATATATATATATATATATATATATATATATATATATATATATATTTATATTAATAATTATTTATTTATGTACAACAAATAAAAATATATATATAAAATGTTAAAAAATTAAATGTGTGAGAAAAACATTATTTAAGTATATAAATAATATATATATATATATATATATATATATATATATATATATATATATATATATATATATATATATATATATATATATATATATATATATATATATATATATATATATATATATATATATATATATATATATATATATATATATATAATATTTTTGTATTATTTATGAATTTATTTTAAGAAAGTAAAAGTATATATTATTTAATAACTATTTCTATATCCAAATAAATAATAAATAATAATAAAATAAAATGTGAAAATTTAAGAAAATATTTTTGGTAATTTTTATATTTAAAAAAAAAAATAAAAGTCAGAAATGAAATTAGAAATGAAAAAATATAAAATGATAATGAAATGGGTCAAGGGGGGTGTAAACAGCAAGCTAAGAGGGTGTCAATAGCCAGCCAATGCCAAGCCCGGCCCATTTACGCTTCATCCATGTCCTTGTGAAACAGAAAAAACGAGTGCCTTTGTTCAAATCTGGAAATCCTGCATACGTGCTCAAAAACAAAAACTTGTAACATGAAAGTTATAGAGCATGATCACACGATTCTAACCATGTAAAAAACTTAATCTAACTCTCAAAGACCAGAGAGAATTTCTCTGGCCCTAATAACCTAGTTTTTTCAGAAAGTTCATCATTCAAATTCTCCCAACTCAGTTAACTTAAATGAATTCTATGCATATGTACAACTCAAGGGCAATGAGGGCTACATTTTTTATTCACAAACCTAAGCATAATGATTCCTAAATAGAGAGATAGAAGTTTTAACTTTACCTATTTCAGTCAAGCTCGAGTATGGCAATGTAGGGGTTGTGAGCGAGGCCTGAGATACTTGTGAGCTTGCTTGAAGTTCCTTTGAGCTTTCCCAATGCTTAGCTAACTTTGAACTTGCTTGAATCTCTCTATAGAACTTAACCTGCAAAGTCAGAATTTGAAAATGGTGAAGTGTGTAAATGGAGTTACAGTGACTTGGGAATGGTTGGGATAACTTAGATGAGTTGTATGGAGTGTGTTGGAACTGGTTGTAAGCAAAACACACGAGTATATTGTGATTTGGGAATCAAAATGCAGAACCTACCCTGTTTTGACAAGAACTTGTGTTTTGGTGTTTTGGAAGGTTTGAGGACTTGCTGGCTCGTGTTTCTGGCTTAGTTTGATATGTAAAACTTGTTTCAAATGTTTACAAATTTTGGTTTTATCAGATTGCAAAGTTGTGGTGATTTTGCAAGTTGACTTGCTTTTGAAGAAAAGGTGATTTTGACAATGCTATGGCCTGTACAAGCTATCTCCAAGCATGCTGATAGTTGGTGTACCTTTGTCTAAGTTTATGGAGTTGGTTTGCTATAAAGGATTGGGTTCACAGCTCAAGAGAAATAAAATTGCATAAAGCAACCTTAATCAAAATGGCATTGTTATCTTTTTGCCAAAAATGGATTAATCCTTTGTGTAATCTTCTAAAGCTCAGAACAATGCCTCTAAACAATGTGTTTGCATTCAATTTTTGAGCGTGGAAGGGTTTAAGGACCTGTAAACAAGTACAAGCAAGGTTGGGCAGAATTTGCAACTTGCAGCATAGTGAAAAATGCCATGGACCAAAGTGATATTTTTCCAAATTCAAACCTTCGATTCAACCTAACCATAAATTATTTTGGAGAGTTCTTGGACATTTTGGAAAGCTTGTAACATGATCTACAATCCATCTTTGAAATGAAATTTGAGATTCCAATTGGAACTATGTGAAAAATTGCCATGAAGATAGGTCAAAATCCTGCCTAAACTAGGGCAAAATTTCACTAAGTTAAAAGTTTCATGGACCCTTGTTCACAAAATCATAACTTGAGATCCAAGCATCTTTTGGGAAAACTTTGTGAATAAAAGTTGTAGATTTTGTGGAGGACTAAAACTTTCATGTTGGAATTTTTGTTTGAATCCAATTTCATCATGGTGAAAATGTTGGGAAAAGTTGGGAAAATGTTGAATCCAATTTCCATTTTAAACCCTAATTTTCAAAATTAGGTTTCTTGATGAACAAGTTTCATGTTTTGACACATCTTGATGAAAAATGACCCTTGGCACTTGATTTTGACCAAAAAGTCAAAGTTTGACTTTTCAATGTACAGTTGATTTTTGATCAGTTGACTAGAAAATTCATCTGTCAATCCAATGCTTTTGAGATATTTTGAACCTTGTGATTAGGTAAAGATGATGCCATTAAGTCCTTGAATCCATGCTTGAACCCAATTTGCCATTGGCTAGGTTAAAAATCAGAAATTTCCCTTTTGCAGTTAAAACCCTAAAAATGACCATTTTGCCCTTTTGATGATCTGATCAAATTTCTTGAGGAGTTGTGGTCCAAACTTGATAAAATGGTTCATATGAGCCTATAATGTTGTAGTGTATCAAAAATTATGAGGTTTGACTGTAAATTGGCCACAGTTGACTTTTTCCCCAATACAGCTGATTTCTAGGTCAACTGTCCAATTGACTGGGCAAAAATTTGATTCAAAGCTTGAAACTTGGTATGAGCAATCTTATAAGTCCAACATGAAGTATGAAAGTCACATTGAGCATTGGAAGTCCAAAAATCCCTGTGCAAACTCAAACCCTAATTTCAGTTCATCAGTGCAAGGAGATGTCTTGAGCAGAGCAAACCCTAATCCTGTCTGGAGTCCAAAGAGTCTTGTGAGGGGAAATCTTGATAAAATGAGAGGGAAAATTTTGGGGTACAACAATGACATATGAAAATGACATATAATAGCCCTCGCAAATAAAACCATTGTGCCTCGGGCAAGACACTAGACTGTAGAGTTTAAATTGTTTATTACAAATTCAAAAACAAGTAAGACAATTACTGCTGAACAAAAGAAATTGGTATAAAATCTTTGGTCGTCCAGTTACTAGGTCCACCGTTGGTAGTCGAGTAGATCCAGTTGTTGATATCAGAATCTTCCTTGCTGTCTTCAATAGCGTTGACCCCATGATCGTTGATGCGTAGGGGAGGTCCTCCAGCCCGAGCGTGTCGATCAGCTCTTTGAGCTCCTGATGTAAAGCCCAAACCAAATTTGTTAGTTTTATGAGGAAAATCAGGGAGCTATCCCCAAATGGTACATCCACCTTCTTTAACTACTGCTCTGGCATCCTTGAGAGATGCCATTTTCAAAGGAGGTTTGGTGCTGGTGATAGTCTCGGTTGATGCCATAATCTGGGGAACCTCTTCAAAGTTTTGACAATGAGTCTCTATGAATTCTCCATCCATCTCCACATACCTGAAGGAGTTCAGGTGGCTCACCATATACTCCTCTTCACCATGCACAGTGACAATCTTCCCCTTCACCGGATACTTCAGCATTTGGTGCAGCGTAGAAGTAGCAGCCTCAACTTCATGGATCCAAGGGCGACCCAACAAACAAGAGTATGATGGCTTGATGTCCATCATGTAGAAGGTGGACTCAAAGGTCTGGGAACCCACTTTGACAGGGATGTCCACCTCCCCATGCACCATTCTTTTTGACCCGTCAAAGGCGCTCACCACAATGTTACTGGTCTTTAGGGTCAAGCCTTCACAATCTAGCCGATCAAGAGCCTTCTTAGGCAGAACATTCAGTGAAGATCCAGTGTCCACCAGCACATGAGCCATAGTAGTGCCCCTGCAATCAATCGAGACATGCAGAGCATCATTATGTTTTCTCCCCTTTGGTGTCAAGTCGACATCTGAAAAACCCAAACCATTGTCAGTAGTCAAACTGGCCACACAGTCCTTGAATTGGTCGATGGAGGTTTCTTGCGGCACATGCGAAGTATTGAGAAATGTAATCAAATCCTTTGCATGGGCCTCGAAACATAACAGCAGAGACAACATTGATATCTTCGAACGGGTCTGACCCAGCTGCTCGACCATATTGTAGTCTCTCTTCTTGATTATTTTTAAAATTCCCTGTATTTCTTGCTTAGAGGATTCCCCCACAACTTTTCTAGGTGCCTCCGTCCGGGCAGGCTCACCTATAACTTCTTTGCCTCGAGTTCCATATGACTCATCGGCAGGGGTAACAACTAGAGTAAGGATAGGAGTAGTAGTTGAAGTACTAGCAGTAACAACAGACGGAATCACAACAGGCTTACCAACAATCTTCGGGGAGATCTCGGGAGAGAAAACCCTTCCACTTCGGGTAACTTTGCTGGTCCCGACAATGTTACTGACATCGCGATCAGCCGCTTCAAGTCCTGTTTGACGCCATGATCGTAGACGTCAGCACCATAATTCCAAGGGACAGCTTTGTCCGAGGAGTACGGTACGGGACCAAGAAAAGTGATTATCAACGGAGCGATTCTTGGATCAGGTCTAATCCTAACAGGTCTTTTAGAGGAGACCTTGGAAGGATTGGAGGAAATGGTTATGATGGCAACATCTTCATACAGAATAGTCAAAATCAGAGTCTTTTCAACCAAAATCTCTCTGTTATCCATCGGGCTTTGAACACCTGCTTTCAGCAAATAGTAACTAGAGGGAAGAGACAAACACATGTGGCAACCTTCACCATAATCGGGAAATAAACCGGCCAACAACAAATTCTTCTTGATAGTCATGAGAGGGGTGGAAACTTCATCCACAAAGGTAACAAATAGATCAGTATCAATGGCATTAACTCCACGGTTGTGCTTAGGCATGGGAGCAATTATGACATTAGGCTTCTCCGAAGCATCAAACTCAATCTCATTGGCTTCAATTAGATCTTGTACCTTATTTCTCAAAGCCCAGAAGTCATTTGTATCATGGCCAGGACTCTCAGAATGGTAAGCACACCGAGCATTTGGATTATACCTAGGAGATGTGGTGTTAGGATTCTTGGGAGCTTCTTTCAAGGTTTCCAAGTTGGATCTTAGCAAATGGGGTAGAACCTCAGTCAATGTCATATTAATCCGGATAAACTTCCTTTGCGGTCTTTCTACCCTTTGCTGATTATTTCGTTGTGGGGCAGCCACAGGCCTAGGTATCATCACAACACCTACCGTTGGACGGCATTCAGCTCTGCTATGACCTCTTGGGCTATAAATGGCACTGAACTCTTTCTTACCAGTGAAGGGCTTCTTTACTGAACTTGACGAGGTATCTTTATGTATTTTTCCACTACGGATCCCAGCTTCTACCCTTTCTCTAGTTAATATCAACTCAGTGAAACCAGCTGAGGAGCTACCAAACAGATGATTGAAGAATGGACCAGACAATGTCCCAAGAAACATGTCAACCAAATCCCTATCAGACAAAGGGGGTTGGACTCTCCCTTCCAAATCTCTCCAATTCTGCGCATAATCCTTGAAACCTTCTCCTGTACCCATGGACATACTCTAGAGTTGAGTACGGGTAGGGGAAAGGTTAGCATTATATTGATACTGCTTATAAAAAGCAACAGCCAAATCCTCCCAGTTGCGGACATTGGATCCCTCCAGTTGATAGAACCATTCAAGCTGAGTCCCAGACAGACTGTCCTTAAAGAAATGGACCCACAAATTCCTATCAGCAGTGTGAGGTTGAATCTTCCTCACATAGGAACGAAGATGAAGCTTGGGACAAGACACCCCATCATACTTCGCAAAAACCGAATCCTTAAAGTTTTGTGGGATGACAACCACTGATACCAGACCCAACTCTTCAAAATCCAGCCCTGGTATTCTCTGGATCTCCATTGCGCTTAGCCGATTCTCTAACTGTTTATATATATCCTCAGTGGGAGGATACTGTTCATCATTGTAGTATGTGTCATTATCAGAAACTTCAGGGCTAGGGTCCTCCTCCCTTGTCTCCCTCTCTTGATTCTCCCCATCTTTGGATGAGGAGGTTAGATCCACCGATTGCTTCAACGGCCCCTTGAATCTTCTGCCCAGATTCAGAACACCAGAGGTCTTCTTCTTCTTCTCCTTCAGAATAAGGGCCTTCAGATATTCCTGCCCTTTTGCCAAAGCTACGCACATTTGTTGAAATTGGGAATTTTGTGCCTGTAGATCCTTGATGCTTTATTCAGAAGACATTATTGCTGAAATAAACAGCGAAGAAGATGAGAAACCTGTTATGGTACTTGTTTATGCAATGTCATGGATGTTATGCGTATGCAATGATTTCAAGGATTCTTAAAGGCTTAAATTTGTTTAACCAAAAGAAACACACGTTAATTGTAAATAAGTTCGGACTGTTACAAAGAGTGCCCTTTAGGTTTACAATCAAACAAACCAAACTTAAAGCAAACAGAAAATTAGGTCTCCCATGAGCGCATCCTTTTTGGTGCATTGTAGGCGTTTATATTCCTTTCTTCATGAAGTAGCCTAGTGAGTTCCAGGACATTCTTCTTGTTGGCATAAAATTGAGCTTCAAACGTATCTCGCTCCTCTTTAAGTTGAACCCAGGATTTCTGTAACTCCTCATGATCAGTTGGCATGTCAGGATGGAGAACGAGATAAGAAGTGTCTCCTTCAGCAACTGGTTCCACAATCGTTGGTAGGACAACAGGGTAAGGCATCATAAGACTTTGTGCTCGGGCTCGTACCCATCAGAGATAAGGCTCAAGAGGGATGTAATTCTTATTCCCCATTGTCTTGCTATCAACTTTATGTACCGTGCCCCAAGCTCGCATGAACCTTTTGCGGTAACCCTGAGCATCATTCTCATAGTCGAAGGCGATTCCTTGGATAAGTGTATCATGAGGACCATCCCTTCTTGCATAACCAAGTTGTCACAGTGCCAAATAAGGGTTATAAGTGATTCCTCCCCTAATGCCTAAGAGAGGGACATTACAGAATTCACCACAACGATCGATGATGGTAACATCTTTCGAGGACCGTGAACACCAATGAATGTCTGAATGTGTAAGGGACCTCATCCTACGAGACCATTTCATACCCTGCTCATTCTTCAAAATAAACCTGGGTAGGTGCGAAATAAACCACCTAGCCAATAAAGGGGTGCAACACAGGAGGTTCCCCCTTCTCTTTAGAGTGCGAGCATGCAGAGAGCGTAGAATATCCTCGAGTAATGTAGGCACCGGATTATGAGACAGAAAAACCTTAATCGTATTCACATCTACGAGTTGGTCCGCGTTAGGGAATAGTACCATCTCGTAGATGAGGAGTGTCAATACCTCTTCAAAAGCTTGTAAATCCAGGGTATCCCAAAAATAGTGAGCTTTCTCGAATAGAAATTTAACCGGGATTCCTTGGACACTTCCCCTAGTTTCCAAATTTGTCACTACATCGGACCGTTGTAAGGACAGAGCTCGAGCAATCTCTTTAGGATTTGGATGCCTTTCCATACCGTTGAAAGGTAACTGATCAAGAATAGGTACCCCCAATAACCGAGAAAATTCCTCTATAGTAGGCACTAGCTGGTAATCCGGGAAGGTGAAGCAGTGGTGCAAAGGATTAAAGAACTAAAATAGCACTTTTAATAATTCTTCATCAGGTTTTGAAGTGACCAAATTGAACAACCGACCATGTTTTTTAATGAAGGGAGAGATTTCAGGAATCCTTAATGCTAAGTCCTTTAGTTGAGGAGGTACTTTCACAAGGTTAATCTGGATAGTGTTCCTGCAGGCGGATGCCATGTCCTACAAAACAAAGCAAAGATGAGCCCAATAAAATCCTTAAAATGGTTAGTATGATATGCCATGTGTGATACGGTGGGAGAACTAACTTGATGTTTTGCGTTTTGATCGCATCTGTGCGAATAGCAAGAGTCGCCACTAACTTTTCTTTTATCCAAAAGGAAAGGTAAAAAAGCACAGGAAAGACCTTTCGAGATTATTTCTCGGGTTCAGGGGGTAGATTATGAAAAGGGAAGGTATTAGCACCCTTTTTATCCATGGTTTTCAATGGGCTCTTAGTTACTCGTTTAGATCACTTTCTTTTATTTTGACAGTGTGCTTGTGGTGTGGGCTTTGAAAATATTTTGAAAATGTATTTGTAATGGTTCTCGTTTCTATAAGAACGCGTACAAAGTGTTGTTTCAAAAAATAGTTCAAAGATGTGTTTGTGGAATGTGTTTTTGAAAGTGGTTTTGAAAAGATGTTTTGCAATGGTTCTCGTCTCTATAAGAACATATACAAAATGTTTTGTCTTTTGAAAATGTTTTGAGATGAAAGTGTTGGTGTAAAAATGTTTTTGTCGTGAGCAAGAGAGTAACTAGGAGTGAATCTACCTACTCGAAAGGTTTTCAATTGTTCTTTTATTCCTCCTTTTAATGTCGCTATCTTACCATTAATTTGGTAAGAAGCCCCATCGTTGGATGTAAAGGGACAGGCGCGGGTCAATTTTTTATAGTCATCGAAAGCAACTAATGTGACACTTTAACAATTTTTGTAAGGGACGAGATCGTTTTATCACAAGCAACATCGAGGGTCATCGAGGGATTACGATCTTTTTATAGGAGGGTCATTGCTAAAACGTCCCATATTCAAGGGACATGACTGTGTTTTCGAGGCAATAAGCGAGGTTACCCTAGAGGTGCGTGCGTGGAGAAGTGTGTTCGTTTCAAGTTAATTTTGTTGAAATTAGTTTATCTAGCGATTATTTTTTTATCTTGCCATACTATCCTAATTACTATACAGTAATAAGTAAACAATAAAATGTGGAAATTGAAATTCTACGCTATTACAGAGCTTCGGGAATGGGGGATACAAATTTACAAATGGGGATGGATCAAATCGACGATGCGTTATAAAAGTTTAAACAAACAAGCAATACAACCCAATCGAATTAGAAATGAATACTTAACTAAAACAAACTATTAAATAAAGTTAATGGGCGAAATAAACGAAATAGTATTTTTGGTAATTTTTGTTTGCGAGAGAATTTTAAAAGCAAAATAAAAACCTATTTAAGAAAAATAATTGATTAAGAGAAATTAAATTATAAGGTTATTAAATTAAATCCAAACTAACTTGAATGTGAACTAATTTAAATCTCAAATAACAAATTTACTAATTCTATATTAATCTTAAGATCTAAAAATTAAAATCAAAAGTCTAAGTCTATTAAACTAATTAAAAGAAGAAAATAAAGTTTTTTTTTTATATATCAAAAACTAAGAAAATGATAAAAACAATGGGAGAGGATTCAAATGGGCCTGAGGAAGATTTACAGCACAAACCTAATAGGGGTTTTATTCAGGGTGATTAAAGGGAGGGATTAAGAGGTGGTGACAAGTGTCACCACAAGATTGGACCAAGGTGTTATTATCAAATAAAACAAAACTGACTAAGTTGGGCCATGGTTCTCATAATTCATGTTCTTTTCTCTCTCTTAATACGCGTTCTCTCTTCTCTCTTGATTTGAGTCTTCACCAGAGAAGGCTAACTGGTCGCGCCGGAAATTGCCTTGCGGCGGTGACGGCGGCGGCGTGACTCCAAACACCATTTTTTATATCAATCTGATCCTCCCTTCTCTCTAGTTACTAACCTATGGTTAATTTTTGTAGATTTTTACTCTGAAGCCCTAGATCTAAAGAGGGGTGGACGGAAACCCTAGGACAAAGATGTGGCGAACGATGATGATTTATGATGAAACATGCAAAATGAAAATTCCAAATATAAATAAAAATGGAGAACGGAAACCGTGTTCTCCAAAATTGTGAGCTTCTAACCTTTTTTTGAAATCTCTACTTCCGGTATTTTTCTGAATCTATTTATCTTCTTCTGAATATACTGGGATGATTGTTGTGATAGGATAACAATGAAGATTAGGGTTTGGCCTTTGCTATCTCTCCGAGTTATTGATTTGCTTGAAAAAACTATGGCTTTTTGACTTCTGGCTTTTTGATGTTCTAAAAATCTGTTGATTTTGGTTTTGTGATGTTTTGATGGCTATGTTGGCTTTTGGTTTCGTGATGTTTTGATGGCTATGTTGGCTTTTGGTTTCGTGATGTTTTGATGGCTATATTTTTTTTTTGATGATTTTTTGCTGGTTTTGAGTTATGTATTAAGACCAAGGGTTTGTTGATGATGGTGTTTGATGATCATAACTTTGATGCTGAAAAACTTGTTTTCTGACTTGTTGGTCCTGAGTTTGTTTGTGATTTTTGTGTACTGAGACAAATGGGTTTTGGAATTTGGTTGGGTTGTTTGTGGAGTTGCCTTGGCTCTTTTTTTTCTGAAACAACAATTGGTATTATATAAAAGAAAATCAAAGTCCAAAGTGGAGGGAAAATCTTAGAGTTTGAATATATTTTGATATGCTGACTTTGAAATCTTAAGGTGCAGGCCTTAAGTTGCCTCTTTTGTGCAATGTTGGGGATGAGTTTGGGCAGGACTGGCTTTGGCATTTAGCAGGATTTTGGACTGCATTGGTTTGTGGTGATATCTCTTTCATCTTTCCTCTTTCTATGAAACAAAAGCAATTTTCTGCTTATTTTATAAACTTCTGAAGGGTTTGTGATAATAGGGAAATGATGACATGTGAGCAAGTTAGCTTACTACTGCTATGTTTATTTGTTCTGCTTTGTGGGCTTATGTATATGTTGCAGGTTTTATTGACTCTATTTGTTAGCTTGTTTTTTTTGCTATGTGCTGCTTTGTATAGCAGTCTGCTGTCTTGCTTGTTGCAGGTTATATTTGTTGTAGGCCTGTGTTGCACCCCAAAATTTACCCTCTTGATTTTGGATTATGTTTCATCATGAATATCATATTACATGGCATTCATACATTGTGATGGGATCAAAGTACTTTGGTTATCAAGTCTTCCTCAAGCTTTGAAGGTTGATTGCATTGGCAAGTTGCTCAAGTAGAATCTTTATCATCGAATCCTCTGGATCTTTCAAGCTCAAAAGTTATTGCATATCTCAAGGTATTCTATCCATATCTTTGGATCATCAGAGGATTGAAATTTGTGTTTGATCATAAGAAGGAATCACTCCTTTGATTCACCAGTCAAATTTGGGGTTTGCTTGATCAAGGCTATTGATCAATGTGCAAGTCTTGATTTGGAAGCTACAATATCTCATTGGCATTTGAAAGGTCTCTGTACAAGAATTTGGTCAAGATGCCCAGAGGATTTGATGTTTTGGAGATGATTCATCAGTCTCCTAAGGTGCTGACCAAAACTAGGGTTTAGGATTTCATCAAGATTTCTTAAGAGTTTTGAAGTGAAACCTTATACATGGCCTCTATATGTTTGAAAGATCATATTTTGAAGTTTTGATCATCAATTTTGAAGGGAAGAGGATCAATTGATTCAGAGGGGAAAAATGGTCATTTTTGGTCAAAATCAGTCAAAGTCAAGGTTAACTAAGTGAACTTTTGGCCAACCATCAATTCAAGGATGTACTTTTCATATTTCAAGTTCATTTTGTTCATTGTATCAAAGATATTTAGGTTTGGGTTGAAACTTGTTCATGAAGAAACCCTAAAAGTTTCTAATTTTGTAAAAATAAGGACTTAACTTCAAAAATATGATGCAAGCTTGTTTTTAATCATAGAATATGAATTTTTGCTTTATAATTTTTATTTTAATACTTCCATTAATTCAAAAATCCTCAAAAATATCATGCCAGCTTGTTTTTAATCATAGAATCTGAATATATTTTTATTTTGACCTTTTTGTGACTTTTAGCTAGGGTTTTCATTTTTGCCCTTAAATAATAGTTTGATTGTTAATTATTTGTTTAATTTTTATTTTAATATTTCCTTTAATTCAAAAATTCCAAAAAAAATCAGAGATGTGTGTTTTTAGTTCTAATATTTGAATATAATTTTGGTTGGACATTTTTCTGACTTTTGTTTAGAATTTCATTTTGAGATGAGATTATTGGATTAATTGATTAATTGTTTGGATTTAATTTCATTTTTTTCCTTTTCTTTAATTAAAAAAAATGTAAAAAAAAATGTATTCTGACATTTAGGGTTTCCTTGAGTCTTGCATGATCTTGGTTTGAATTGTTTGAATTTTGATCTTACTTAATCAATATTTAAGATTAAAAGTCAAAAATTAGGGTTTTGTTGCTTATTGTGCAAGTTTCTTTTTCAAAACGATTATGCCCTGGATTTTCAATAGAATTCAAGTCTTCATTAGGGTTCATGAATGTGTTGAGGATTTGAAAACCATTTTTCTTGAATTATTTGACTTGGTTAGACATTTTTCCACAAATTATTTTGAAAACTTGTCTAGTTTGGTAGTTTTTGCCAAATAGTTTTGAAATTTGGGCCTCATTTGATCCCCTCCTCAATCATTCATGAACTTAAGGCTTGCTTTCTGACTTCTACACACTTCAACGATGCTAAGAAGTTTTTGGTTTGATTTATGGATCCTTGTTTCTATTTTTAAAGTATTTTTAAAGTGAAGGTACCCAATTAATATTGCATGTCTTGTTGCAATTTGTTTGATGGCCAATGAACTTGAGTGAGGCCTATAATTGGGGACCTAATTATCATGTTGATTCTGATTATCCACAATAAACTCAAGTCATTTCACTTATTGCCTCATGTTTGAATGATTGAACTATTTTTTGATGTATTATGTGGGCTTCATCTTCTATTGTGCTTGTAAGCTGTGGTTGAATTAATTGAGTATGATTGAAATGTGTTTGCTCCTGACCTTCATGGTCTTTTATTGTATTCTTCTCAAGCTCCCATGATCCTTGATTGATATTCAATTGTCAATTCAACGTGGTGATAGAAAGGAGCAACATTCCTCTGATTCTTTTGACCAATTTGTGCACATACTTGTTTCTTTCTGTCTATCATGACTAATGTTTGTTAGTTGTTATCATGTTTTCTCATTTAATTTTGGTGACATCATCCATCCCTTATGTGAATCATCATCCTATTTATGGGAATACTAACTTGGTTGTTGAATGTGTGAGGTACTTTGAGAAAAGTTTTCCATTTTTTGAGGCTATTCTGTTTCACTTTATTTGTGGAACACAATTTGTTATGTTTGCACTACTCTTGTGCTTGACATATTTGATAGTCTATGCAGGATATACACATGTGATTTCAATACTTATATCTTGATGGCGTAATTTCTGACTTGATTTGTCTACTGATGCCAGCTTGCTTGAAGTTCTCTGAGTTTCTTTTATTCTTGTTCAGTTGCTACGGATAGTTATCCGTTTGGTATTGCACTATTTCCTTTCTTCCATTTTCATTTTGCATAGTTCTCTGATTGCATGATGGGATCTCGGTTGCTGATATATGTCAGGAGGCCTTCTGGTTTTTGTCTGATACATGTGTTGTGTTTGCTTTTGATCGATGAGTCACTCAATTTAGAAATTGAGATCACGACTTCGCTCTCAGTGAATGTTCCGTATAGGATGTTTATTGCTTTCCACTTTAATTTTTGATCGATGAGTCACTCAATTTAGAAATTGAGATCACGACTTCCCTGCATGTTCCCTATAGGATGTTTATTGATTTTTCTTCTTTAATTGTTGATCGATGAGTCACTCAATTTAGAAATTGAGATCACGACTTCGCTCTCATTGCATGTTCCATATAGGATAGTTTTGTTAAGCTTCCTTTAACATGTTAGTTAAGGTAGGGTTTTCCTTTATCCTCAACCTTAGGGTTAACCATTGTATAATAACACTAGGGATAATACTAGGCTAGTTTCCCTTAGTTGTTTTTCCTTTATATGCATTCTGCATCTTAAAACAAAATTTGTTTTCTTGGCAAATCATAAAACACCTCTAATGAACTCAAACCCTTCTTCAAGGTAAAATATACAAACCAATCCTATTTGTTTATGCGCCTCTTGGCTTTGTTTTTAAACCTAAAGCCGATGTTTCGCCATCGTACATTTGTTTGAAGTCGATGTTTCGCCATCGCACATGTTTGTTATCCTACTTTGATTCTCAATATCATTGTTAGGTGTGATGTTCCGTCATCTATTTTATTGATGTTTTGCCATCTATGCCATGATACTGTGCTATCTTTTAGCCGATGTTTCGCCATCGCACATTTGTTTGAAGCCGATGTTTCGCCATCACACATGTTTGTTATCCTACTTTGATTCTCAATATCATTGTTAGGTGTGATGTTTTGTCATCTGTTTTATCGATGTTTCACCATCTTTGCCATGATACCTTGTTATCTCTTAGCCGATGTTTTGCCATCTCACATTTGTTTGAAGCCGATGTTTCGCCGTCTCACATTTGTTTGAAGCCGATGTTTCGCCATCACACATGTTTGTTATCCTACTTCGATTCTCAATATCATTGTTAGGTGTGATGTTTTGTCATCTGTTTTATCGATGTTTCGCCATTTTTGCCATGATATCTTGTTATCTCTTAGTCGATGTTTATCCATCGCACATTTGTTTGAAGCCAATATTTCGCTATCGCATCTGTTTGTTATCCTACTTTGACTCTCAATATCATTGCTAGGTGTGATGTTTTGTCATCCGTTTTATCATTTGATGTTTCTCCATCTTTGACA
Organism: Vicia faba; assembly: GCA_948472305.1. Lineage (NCBI taxonomy): Eukaryota > Viridiplantae > Streptophyta > Magnoliopsida > Fabales > Fabaceae > Vicia > Vicia faba. The sequence continues at coordinate 98,738,607 of OX451735.1, read as the reverse complement.
TGTTACCTTGTTATTATTTAGTCGATGTTTGACCATCTCATTTGTTTGTTGTTTCATTCGATTTTTGCCATCTTGATTGTTTTTGTTTGCCTTAACTAAAAAACACGAACCAACCAAAATACATAAGCCGAACTATGGCTGCTCTGATTACTTAAAAGGGATACGTAGGCATTGGGGTAGGGCCCGATCGAGCACATCTTTTATTTTCCCTACATTGTTTTTTTTCTTTCGCATGCATTCCCTTTTCAGTTTTAAGCCATAGATATAGGATTTGACCACACACATTAGATTAGACAACAAGAGTGGATACCATAGAGTACTACGGGCGTGTGGGGTGCTAACACCTTCCCCTCGCATAACAGACTCCCTTACCCGATTCTCAGTCGAAAGATCGGGATTTCTCCCTTTTCAGGTTTTCTCGATGTTTACCTTTCCCTTTCGGCAGGATAAAAGACGTTCGATGGCGACTTCATTGATATTTCATTACATCCAGATGACAGGTTCCGGCCGCGGTGGTTTCAGCCTGCCCCTGTTTTGTATTTGATTACTGCTGTTTGCAGCCTTGTAGTTTTTGTGTTACAGTTTCGGGCAGTTTGTTTGTATTTGCTTGCCTTGTAGCTTCATTTCTCTCTTTTTGTGAACCAAGAAAGATGATTTTTTTGTGATTTGCAATTGGGGAGAGAGGTGATGATAGACCAACAAGTTCTGATTCCTAAAAGCAAACCCTAGTGATGAATTTACCATACTTTCTTTTGTAAATTTTATGCTCATGTTTATGTTACTAACAAAGTCTTTTTCCTTTTGTTTCATGTGATGAGAAAACCGATGGGCAATAGGAAAAACTGATGAGGAGCAACTTGAAGTGTTTGATGAAGACTTTGAAGAAAACTTCTTTGTATTTTACTTTTTAGAACAAACTTGTATCCATTAAGAAATTTTGTTATATTGTAATTTTTCCAATTTGTACTTTAAACAAACAATCCCTAATGATACCCAAAGTATGCAAAGTCTCTTGAAATTCAAATTTGAAATATTCAAACATCCCATGAATGAGTTCCACAATACCTTGTGCCATGAAAATGAAATTGGATTGGAATTATTGAAAAACACTTTCCAAATCACTACTTGAATTCCTAATGATCACAATTGACTTTATAACTACATTTCAAACAAACCTGCACCTTGTACTCCAATTCCTAAAAATAAATGTTTAAAAATGTAACTCAATTGGCCAACCTGAATCCACAATCATGATTGTTTTAAATGATAGTCTTAATCTTCATATCATGTCCAAATAAATACGCTCTTGAGAACAATCGTCAGTCCTTCAGTAAAAATTCTTAGCAATCAGACGACTGATATTTGAAATTAAGTCAAAATTCATGATGCGACTTCCAACGCGTTTGAATCTTTGGTGATCTTCTATGCGTAATCAGTTCTTAATTTGTGAAGAGAAATTGGAGATGGCATCAAGGAGAATCATACACAAGAAAAACCATTCAAAAATATTGAATAATGAAGAAGTTACGATCGTTTTGAATTTGTTCTCGCAAAAGGGTGATTTTTTTTAAGTCAATGTAGTCGTTTTTAGTTATCTGGCCCATTGCTTGATCAAATTTGCAATGCGAGGTTTGAAGACTGACTTAAACAATCCTTAAGGGGACATGAGTACCTATGAAGACCAATTGAAACCTTAAAGACTCAAATTTCTTTGAGAAAATGCAAAACCCTAATTGTTGACTGTTTGCCTAGGAAGAGAATATGCTTGATCAACTTTTGAGCCAAATTGAGTGTTTGAGGAACCCTGGGATAGCATCCTGAGTGGAAAATGGGAGGGCAAGTTTTGGGTTACAACAGTTGCCCCTGTTCAATCTTCTTAAACTTGAAAAGCGAGATCGACGTGTTTGTCGTTTGTGGCTTGAAAGTATTTGATGATTGAACACTAGAGTGCCCAGAAATTTGCACTTGATGATGCGCGGGTCGATTGCATAAGGAAATGGGCTTAAAGATGCCATTTGGAGAAGCGATGGAGAATCATCGGAGATGGGCTTATAGATGCCATCTAAAGATGATTGTTGACAGAAAGTTTGAACTCGATTTTAACAGAAAATGAATCAGAATAAACCGTTGAGAGATTTATCTGAACCAAATAGAATCTGGAAACGAATCAGAATAAACCGTTGAGAGATTTATCTGAACTAGTAAGAATCTAGAAACGAATCAGAATATACCGTTGAGAGATTTATCTGAACCAACAAGAATCTGGAAATGAATCAGAATAAACCGTTGAGAGATTTATCTGAACCAGTGAAAATCTGGGAACGAATCAGAATAAACCGTTGAGAGATTTATCTGAACCAATGAAAATCTAGAAACGAATCGGAATAAACCGTTGAGATATTTATCTGAACCAGTGAAAATCTGGAAAAGAATAAGAATAAACCGTTGAGAGATTTATTTGAACCAGTGAAAATCTAGAAACGAATCAGAATAAACTGTTGAGAGGTTTATCTGAACCAGTGAAAATCTGGAAATGAATCAGAATAAACCATTGAGAGGTTTATCTGAATCAGTGAAAATCTGGAAATGAATCAGAATAAACTGTTGAGAGATTTATCTGAACCAGTAAGAATTTGGAAACGAATCAGAATAAACCATTGAGAGATTTATCTGAACCAGTGAAAATCTGGAAATGAATTAGAATAAACCGTTGAGAGATTTATCCGAACCAGTGAAAATCTGGGAACGAATCAGAATAAACCGTTGAGATATTTATCTGAACCAGTAAGAATCTGGAAGCGAATTTTGTTATGTAGATGGTCGACCAGTGTTTTCTTGTTGAAAATCTTTGTCTGTTGGAAATTTGTTGATGATAGTTTCCTGTCGAATGACTCTTTCCTGCAAAAGGTGAAGAGTTAATCGTATGCAATGCTATGATGTATGCGATGCATGGTGTGATGTTTGTCTCTCAAAATAAATGAGATTACACTGTATGTACTTTTGTTGTCAATGCTATGACGTATGGATGCAAATGTATGGAATTAAAGATTGTTTGTGCCGTAGCGTTGCTGGAAGCGGGGAAAATAAATCCCTTCTGAAGCACTGATGGGTGAATTTCCAAATATAAATTTTGTTGTAGAATGGAAAAGTCGGACATTGCTTGTAGACTTCGTGAAATACTGCTGGGGAAATCTGAGAAGTTGGGCAACTTACTGGGGACACTCTGGAGCGGTGGTTGGAAGTTTTACTCTATCAGGGATATGAGGACACTTGATACCAACAGGCTGCATACTGGGGATATGTTAGTGATTTTGTAGTAGGATGTATTCGCTTCCGCTCCTGCTGGAGAAGGTTCCTGCGGGGATCCTATGGAATGGCTTATAGATATTATCCTATTTCTTAAAGTCATTAGTAATTGTCTTTCCATTTTTTTTGTTTATTTGTAACAGTAACCACGTTCAAATGCATATGCTCAAAAATAAATCATTGGACATTTTTGTAAACAAGACACAGAAACAAAGAAAAACAAATGGTTTTGCACTTTCAAAAGGGATATCTTTGTATTAACTTGAATAAGTATTTTTTGTACAGTGAGACGAGAATGTCATCGTAAAAAATGAAAATTGATACAGAGAAAATATAGCTATGTGAAGTAATCCCATGGGGTTCCCATTCTGCTATAGTCTTCATGTCTCTGAATGTCTTGTCTACTTGTCTCCTCGGCGAAGTCGATTAGATTGATTTAGAGCCGTTTGAGTTGATTGGTCAACGCTGAAGATTGTCTGCAAGATGATCCAACGGGACATAGTCATACGCTTCAATCCCTAATTTTTGCGTGGACCACCCTCTCGGGTTTTCAGTCCACCGGGATACCCTTTTTTACCCAAGCCACCCTTTCGGGTTTTTGACTTGCCGGGTGTACAGATTTTTTAATTTTCATCCCTTATTTTTGCCTGAACCCCTTTGGTTCGCCGGGAAGCCCTTATTTTTGCCTAGGCCGGTCAACCTAGCGGGTCTTTGATCATGCATAGTATCTTTTAACTATGTCCGTATTTACAGGGTGCAGGAGGTCGTCGCCATCCATAGTGGTCAAGATCATTGCTCCACCAGAGAATATGCTTTTAATTAAAAACGGCCCTTCATATGTAGGAGTCCATTTGCCCCTGGGATCACCTTGTGGAAAAATGATATGCTTGATTACCAAGTCACCGACCCGATATACTTGACGTTTGACCTTTTTATTAAAAGCTTTGATCATGCGTTTTTGGGACATCTGACCATGACAGATAGTTGTGAGCCTCTTCTCATCAATCAAGTTTAGTTGGTCAAATCGAGTCTGGATCTAATCTTCTTCATTCAAACTAGCATCCTTCATGATCCTAAGAGAGGGGATCTGGACCTCAATAGGTAAAATAGCCTCCATGTCGTATACCAGCAAATAGGGTGTTGCCCCAGTTGATGTGCGAGCTGTGGTACGATACCCGTGGAGAGAGAACAGTAGCATCTCATGCCAGTCCTTGTATGTGACTGTCATTTTCTGTGTGATTTTCTTAATGTTTTTATTTGCAGCTTCGACAACACCATTCATCTTTGGCTGGTAAGGGGAAGAATTGTGATGCTGAATCTTGAATTGCTCGCACAAGGCGGTGATCATAGTGTTGTTTAGATTCATACCATTATCAGTGAGGATTCTCTCTAGGATACCGTACCGACAGATGATATTTTGTTTGATGAACCGAGCGACCATATTCTTAGTAACGAAAGCAAAGGAAGCTACCTCAACCCACTTTGTAAAATAGTCGATGGCCACTAAGATGAAGCGGTGTCCATTGGAGGTCGTTGGCTTGATTTCCCCAATCATATCGATTCCCCACATAGCAAAGGGCCAAGGAGCCGTCAAGACGTTCAAAGAGACTGGAGGTACATGTACTTTATCAACATAAATCTGACACTTATGGCAAGTCCGAGAGTGTTGATAGCAGTCTGCCTCCATGGTAGACCAATAATAGCCTGCCCATAGGATTTTCTTTGCCATCGTATGCCCACTGGAATGGGTACCAAAAATGCCTTCGTGTAATTCATCCATGATCCTTTCAGCTTCAACCTTGTCTAGGCACCGAAGCAATACAGAGTCATGACTGCGTTTGTATAAAATTTCGTTACTAAGGAAGAATTTAGCCGAGAATCTTCTTAGGAACTTTTTGTCATTCACTGAAGCTCCTTCTGGATATTCTTGAGACTTGAGATACCTTTTAACTTCATGGAACCAATGTCGATCCACTACTTTTTCAGTACTGATCTCGTGGCAGTAGGCTGGTTCATCCATCCGCTCAATGGTGATTTGAGGATCCTCATTATCCCAATTAAGTTTAAACATATATGACATTGTAGATAGTGCATCTGCAAGCTGATTTTCTTCTCGCGGGAAATGCTCGAAGGTAATCTTCTCAAAATGCGGAAACAATGTCAACACATGTTCTTTGTAAGGGATAAGGTTGGGGTGTTTGGTGTCCCATTCCCCTTTGATCTGACTGATGACCAAGGTTGAATCTCCAAATACATCCAAGGATTTGATCCCTAAGTCTATAGCAGCTTTGAGACCAAAGATGCATGCTTCGTATTTTGCCATGTTGTTTGTACACTTGAAGCAAAGTATGGCAGTAAAGGGAGTATGACATCCCTCCGGGGATATGAGTACGGCACTGATACCATTGCCAAGTGCATTGGATGCTCCATCAAATAATAGGGTCCATCGGGATCCTTGCTCAGGTCCGTCACATGGCCTGATTTCTTCACAGTTGTCTAACGTCATGACGTCTTTGTCCGGGAATTCAAACTTCATGGACTGATAGTCTTCCACAGCTTGGTGAGTAAGGTGATCAGCCAATACACTACCCTTTATAGCTTTCTGGGTAGTATATTGTATGTCATATTCTGTCAGGATCATCTGCCATCTTGCTATTCTCCCAGAAAGAGAGGGCTTCTCAAAGATGTATTTTATCAGATCCATTTTAGATATCAATAAAGTGGTATGGGTCAGCATATACTGTCTCAGCTAGCGAGCAGCCCATGCCAGAGCGCAACAAGTTTTCTCGAGCAGTGAAAATCTTGTTTCACAGTCGGTAAACTTTTTGCTCAAGTAATAAATAGCATGCTCTTTTCGGCCAGACTCGTCATGCTGCCCCAACACACACCCTATTAAATTTTCTAAAACAGTCAAATACAGGATTAAAGGTCTTCCCTCGACGGGTGGCAATAATACAAGAGGCTCTTGTAAATATTCCTTGATTTTGTCAAAAGCAACTTGGTGTTTGTCATTCCATTTGACTACTTGATCTTTTTTCAAGAGCTTGAAGATTGGTTCACAAGTAGCTGCCAGGTGAGAAATGAATCTGGCGATGTAGTTCAAACGTCCCAAGAATCATCTAACTTCTTTCACAGTACGAGGAGAAGGCATCTCTTGTATCGCTTTAACCTTGGCAGGATCAACCTCGATACCTTTGTTGCTGACGACAAAGCCTAGGAGCTTACTAGACCAGACTCCAAACGTGCACTTGTTTGGATTCAATCTTAACTTGTACTTCTTTAGCCTCTCAAACAGGTTCTATAAGTGATCAAGGTGCTCTTCTTCCGTTTGCGATCTGGCTATCATATCGTCTACGTAGACCTCTATCTCATGGTGTATCATGTCATGAAATAAAGCTACCATGGCGCATTGATAGGTTGCCTCATCATTCTTCATCCCGTATGGCATGACCTTGTAGCAGAAAGTATCCCACTGTGTAACAAAGGTTGTTTTCTCCATATCTTCGGGCGCCATTTTGATTTGGTTGTAGCCTGAGAAACAATCCATGAGGAAAACACTTTGTGTTGTGCTGTATTGTCAACTAGAATGTCGATGTGGGGGAGTGGGAAATCATTTTTGGGGCTTGCCCTATTCAAATCTCTATAATCCATACACATTCGTACTTTACCGTCTTTCTTGAGCACAGGAACAACATTGGAAACCCATTGAGAATAAGAGGTAACAGCCAAGAATCCAACATTGAATTGCTTCATGACTTCTGCTTTAATCTTTTCCGACATATAAGGCCTCATGCGACGAACCTTTTGTTTTACTGGAGGACAATCTTCCCTCGTAGGCAGAAGATGCACCGCAATGTCTGTATCTAGTCCCGACATGTCTTCATATGACCAGGCAAAGACTTCAACATAATCGTGCAGCAACTGAACCAGACGCTCCTTGACATTAGGCTCCAAATTGGCACTCACTTTGACCTCCTTTTTGTCTTCCTCAATTCCCAAGTTAACTATTTCGACCAGATCTTCGTGCGGCTGAATGGTCCTTTCTTCCTGTTGCAACAACCTGGCCAACTCTCCTGGCACCTCACAATCTTCCTCACTTTCATCGTCGGCTTGGTAGATCGAATTTTCAAAGTCACAATTGGCCATAGCAAAATTGTTACCCATGGGATACTGAGTGGATGTAGATCTGCATTTTAATATGTGAGTGTGCGTAAGAGCATAGCTACTTTTGAAAGAAAATAAAATGTAAGAAAGAAAGACAAAAAACACAAAATTTGATGCAAAAACGTCCATGATTCATTAATGACATATAAGAATGAAGTGACAACCCTCACAAATGGACCGTTATGCCTCAGGTAAGAGACAAGGTTTGAAAAGTCTAAATTGTTTAAATATTACAAGCCTGAAAATATTAAAAGACAATTACTCTTGAATAAAAGTAATATGAATGAAATCTTTGGCCTTCCAATTGTTGAGCCCTCCGCCGATGGTTGGAAAAATCCATTCGTCCATGTCACAGCTGCCATCACTGTCTTCTATTGCATTGACTCCTTGATTGCTAATATGCAGAGGTGATCCCCCAGTGCGAGAACGTCGAACAACCCTTTGGGCCTCTGAAGTGAACCCTAACCCAAATTTGTCGAATTTGTAGGGAATATCCGGAAGCTGACCCCAGATAGTACATCCTCCTTCTTCAACTACTGCTCAAGCATCTTTCAAAGAGGCCATCTTCAGTGGAGGTCTGGTAATCTCCGGTACCTTCGGAGTAGACTTGGTTTCCGCGACCGTTGCTGGAATCTCTTCAAAGTTCTGACAGGGAGTCTCTATGAATTCACCATCCATTTCAACATACCTGAAAGAGTACAGATGGCTAACCATGTACTCCTCCTCTCTGTGAACTGTGACAATCATTCCTTTAATCGGGTATTTTAGCATTTGGTGTAAGTTAAAAGTGACGGCACCAGCACCATGGATCCAGGGTCGACCCAACAGACAAGAGTATGAAGGGCGGATGTCCATCACATAGAAAATCGAGTCAAAAGTGTGAGTCCCAATTTTTATAGGGATACTAACTTCTCCGTGCACTATCCTCTTGGAACCATCAAAGGCCCTTACTATGATGTTTCTTGGTTTCAAGATAAGCCCCTCGCAATCCAGTCGGTCGAGAGAATTTTTGGGCAAAACATTCAATGATGAGCCGGTATACACCAGAACATGGGCAAGTGTGGTGCCCCTGCATTCAATGGAAATATGCAAGGCATCGTTGTGCTTCCTTCCCTTAGAGGTTAAATCAGCGTCGGAAAAGCCAAATCCGTTATCAGCAGTTAGACTGGCCACACAGTTTTCGAATTGGCCGATGGAGGTCTCTTGGGGCACGTGACCGATCTTAAGAAACTTTACCAAGGCTTTGGCGTGGGTCTCAGAACACAAAAGTAAAGACAACAATGATATCTTCGAGGGGGTCTGCCCCAACTATTCGACAATGTTGTAGTCACTTTTCTTGATTATCTTCAGTATTTCTTCTATTTTTTTTCTATAAGCTTCAAGGATGACCTCAGGATGTTCTCTTGCTTGGGTAGGCTCAATCAAAGCCTCTTTTCCCCTTGTATCAGTAGCAGGGATAACAGTAGGAGTATCACTAGGAGTGTCGGTAGGAGTGGCAGCAGGAATGATCACATGAGTAGCAATGGTCTTTGGTGAAATCTCTGGGGAGAAGACTCTTCCACTTCTTATTATTCTGCTGGTCCCAGTGATGTTACCAATATCGGGATCAATATCTCTCATAACTTCGTCTTTGATAGCCAACTGATCTTGCTTGATGCCATAGTAATAAACGTCAACCCCATAACTCCAGGGAACAACTTTATTCGAGGAGTATGATATTGGTCTTGGCATAGTGATGATTAAAGGTGCAGATCTTGGAACAAATGTAATCCTGACGGGTCTTTTGGTGGAGACCCTGGGAGGAATGTCGGAAATGGTGATTATCGAAACATCTTGATAAGAACTTTTTATAAGAGGTAGCTTTTCAAATAGGATTTCTTTACTAGTCATCAGGCGCTGGACACCTATCTTTAGCAACAAACAGCCATTTGGTAGAGACTTTCATAAGTGACAATCTTCATCGCAGCCTAGGAGCAGACCGGCTTGCAGTAGATTCTGTTTAATGGTCAACAGAGGAGTAACTAAGTCATTCACGGAGGAGATAAAACGATCATCATCAATGGCGTTGATACCTTGGCCATGTCTGGGCATTAGCACCGTTATTACATTAGTAATTTCTGGGGGATCAAATTCAATCTCTTTCGCATCGATAAGGTCTTGCACCTTATTCTTTAAGGCCCAACAGTCATTTGTATCGTGCCCCGGGATTTCAGAATGATAGGCACATCAGGCGTTCGGGTTATAGCAAGGAGAAGCAGTATTGGGGTTCTTGGGAGCTTCCTTTAAAGTTTCCAGATTGGTCTTTAGAAGGTGTGGCAAAACTTCAGACATGGTCATGTTAATCCGGGTAAATCGCCTAAAGGGCGCTTCTGGTTTGCGCTGATAATTTCTTTACTGATTTAGCGCAGGGTTAGAAATCATGACAGCCCCTAGTGCCGGGCGACGGTCAGTTTTGTTTTGATTTCTATATGTAAGAACAAGATTAGTTATGACCTATCTCATAGTTTTGATGATAACAATAAATTACATTTAAGATAATTTATACTCTGATGAATGTGTTTGAATGTTTTAGTAAATGTTCTGACATAAAACATTCTAAAGTGCTAAGAAAAAATCATGTAGAAGTTCTTTGATGAAAGAACATTTTCTTCAAGCGCATATGCTGACTCTGGTAAGACACTTTGTTCTTTAAATATATCTTCTAACTTTTAGCAGGTTCCTTGCTCAGAAGATTACTTGAAAGCAAGCGCTGATCAAGTTCTTAGCAAGCAACGCACTGCCTAGAAGATGAGTGAAGCATGTTCTTACTTAAAGACATTGGAGCAAATTCTGAAATAACGATAAAACCAACTTGTCTTGTCAAAGCAAAGGAAACATGTTCTTACATTCTGACGTTTGCTCATTAATGCAAAGACGGCTGAAAGCACTCAAGTGCTTACAACTAGTTTCTTGGAAAATGGAATATTGCAAGGAAACACGCAAGCATTTAATGCTCTCCAACATTTTTGGAGGAAGCAACGGTCTTATTGTTCCTACTATAAATAGAAGGACATTTATTGCAAGCCAACAACCAAGTGAACCAATCTATTTTCAAATTAGAAGCAAGAAACTACGTGAAAGATTCTAAGCTCACAAACTCATTGTTCATACAATTTGTGCATTATATTCTAAGTGAAAAATCTCAGTTGTGATATAGCTTGATTAGAAGCAAACTTCATTTCACTATCTGTAAAGATTAAACTCATGTATTTGTTCCTTGAGAGACTAAGTTTGGTCAGATTTCTCAAGCAGACTAGGACTAGATTTAAGTCTTAGTGGTATTAGTCACTTGTAAGATTACTTGTGCATTGTTAGCCACAACAGTTGTTATGTGTTTGTAATCAATTGATTATAGTGGATTAAGTCCTTGTTGAGAAAGGCAAAATCACCCTGGCGGGTGAACTGGAGTAGTTTGAGTTCAAACGAACCAGGATAAAAATAACTGTGTTCTTCCATTATTGTTTGAGCTTTGTTTTGAGAACAAAAAGAGTCACTTATTCAACCCCCCCCCCCCCTTCTAAGTGTTTTCTTACCCCTTCACTATAGTCATACGCAACACTGACCTCCTTCTTTCCAACAAAGGGCTTCTTCATCATACTCGAGGATGCATCTCTTTGAATTTTTCCGCTTTTTAAACCAGCTTCGACCCGCTCACCAGTTATGATTAATTCAGTAAACCCAGCTGAGGAACTCCCAATCAGGTGATTGAAAAATGGTTCTGACAAGGTGCCTAGAAACATATCCACTAATTCTCTATCGAATAGAGGGGGCAGGACCCTGCCTGCGAGATCCCTCCATTTTTGAGCATAGGTTTTGAAACCTTCACCCGTTCCCATAGATATGCTTTGTAATTGCGTCCTCGTCGGAGCCAAATCAGCATTGTACTGATATTGTTTATAGAAAGTGGCGGCCAACTCTTCCCAGTTACGAACATTGGTCCCTTCCAATTGATAGAACCAATCCAACTGCGTCCCAGATAAGCTCTCTTGTAAGAAATGCACCCACAGATTCTTGTCAGTCGTGTGGGGTTGAATCTTTCTGACGTATGACCTTAGATGTAGTTTCGGGCAGGAGACACCGTCGTATTTGGCGAAAGTGGGGACCTTGAATTTTTGTGGGATGACAACCCCTGAGATGAGTCCTAATTCTTCAAAGTCCAAACTGGGTACCCTCTGAATCTCCATAGACTTCAAATATCCTCTAACTATTTGTATTTACCATCAGCAGGAGGATATTGTTCCTTAGAGTAATCAGACTCTTCCTCTTCCTCGGATGTTGGGTCGTTGTTCACTTCTTGGGTGTGATTATCTCCTTCGCCTGATGACGTTGCAAAATCCAAAGTTCGTCTGGTTTGTCCTTTAAACCTTCTTCCCATGATCACAACACCTGTAGATTTTTTCTTCTTCTTCTCTTTGGCCAGCAGAGTCTTCAACTCCTCTTGTCCTTTTGTCAGATCCAAGAGCATTTGTTGAAACTGGGCGTTCTGCGCCTGAAGATCTTTCACAATCTGTTCAACATCTATCTCACTGAAATAAACAGTAGAAGGATAAGGTGACCTGTTATGAGAAACCTGTATGATGTTATGATGAATGAAGATGCAATACGCAAATGATTCCAAGGAAATTTAGAGATTTAAATTTGTTCAAACCAAAAAAAGAACACGCGTTATATTAATAAAAACAAGTTTGAATACATCATGCCTCCTTGGGCTTACAATGAAAGAAACAAAACACACCGAACTCTTAAGACAGAAATACTGAACGCGTCCTTTTTGGAGCAATTTAGGCATTCAGGTTTTTCTCTTCATGAAGTAGCTTGGTGAGCTCCAGAACCTTCTTCTCTCTGGAGTAATACTGGGCTTCAAAGATGTCTCGCTCTTCCTTCAACTGAACCCAAGCTTTCTGTAGGTCTTCGAGAGAGGTAGGCATGTCAGGATGAAGAACGGTGTATGGGACGTCTCCTTCAATAACAGGCTTAATGATGACAGGAAGGATGAAAGGGTAAGGAATTAAGAGACTCTAGGCATGAGCCCGTACCCAACTAAGGTAAGGCTCGAGAGGGATAAAGTTTTTATGCCCCAAAGTCCTACTGTCCACCTTGTTCACCATTCCCCAAGCACGTGTAAACCTATGGCGGTAACCTTGGTCTTCTTTGTCATAGTCGAAAACCAGACCTTGGATGAGCATCTCATGAGGGCCATCTCTTCAGGCATACCCAAACTGTCGAAGAGCTAAGCATGGGTTGTAGGTGATACCTCCCCTAATACCAAGCAGAGGTACGTTAGGGAACTCCCCACAGCGGTCAATGATGGAGACATCTTCCAAGGATCTCGAACACCAACGGATATCAGAGTGGGTGAGAGACATCATCCTTTGAGACCAAGTCAGTCTTTGCTCGTTCTTTAATGCTGACTTAGGCAGATGTGAAGTGAACCACTTAGTGAGTAGGGGGATACAACACAAAAGAGTACCTCTTTTCTTCATGGTGCGGGTATGAAGGCAATGCAAGATGTATCCTAGTAAGGTATGTATAGGATTGCGAGAGAGGAAGACTTTGATGGCGTTAACGTCTATGAATTGGTCTGAATTGGGAAACAGAACCAAACCATAAATGAGAAGATCCAGGACATCTTCGAAACTTGGAAATCCATGTCGTCCCAGAATGAACGATCCCTTTCCAATAAAAGCTTAACTAGAAAGCCTTTAACCCCGCTTCTTGTCTCCCAATTGGTTATGATGTCGGCCCTCTTCATATGCAAAGCTTCGACGATGACTTCAGGTTTTGGAATCCCTTCTAGACTGGTGAACGGTATCTGATCAAGCACGGGAACCCCTAAGAGTAGGGATAACTCTTCTAATGTAGGTACCAACTGATAGTCCGGGAAAGTGAAACAATGATGTGCAGGATCAAAGAATTGGAATAGTACACACATCATTTCTTCTTGGAAGTTTGATGTAGCCAAACTGAGGAGTCGACCATATTTCTTGGTAAAAGGAGAATCCCCAGGAACTCTTGAGGCTAGCTCTTGAAGTTGAGGATGTGATTTTACAAAGCTGATTCGGATGGTGTTTCTTCGGAGAGAATTCATGTCCTACAAAACAAAAACAAGGATAAATTTCTAAATCCTTGAAATGGTTAGTGAGCATGCATATGATGTTCATGATGTTTATGATGTTTATGTATAAGTAAATATATACACACACAACAAACAAGTCCCTATGTTTTAGGCTTGCATGAGTTTTGTAGGTAAGTACCCTCTTGAAGTTTAGTTGGCTTAACTTGTCCTAGAAATAGAGATCGGGTTCTAAAGGATCTCAATATCACCGACCTTTCTCTTAGGCATTGTCTCAGCACAACAATCTTTTCTTGCAGCCGATATATCCCAAAAGTCTAGTCTCAATGAGTGTAGTCTCGAGTATCAACCAATTTTCAGCTCTACACCGAAATCAGCTATCTCACTACATCCTAATGGCCAAGTTTGTTCAATTAGGGTTCTAAAGTACATTAGTGCTTCATGACGCCACTCAGAGGCCCCGTATTCTCCTCGATTCACCACAAGGGATACCAGTACCCACAAATGCGTCACATTAACATAGCCAGTATTTCAACCATATCGGTCTATGTCATACAGTTTCCATAATCTATTGCTATTTACCAAAAAAGGTGTCCCAGATCCAGGTGGAGGATCAAAGCAAGCCCAAACAAAGAACCAAATGTAAAGCATACAAATCAAACAATGAAGGCAGGTAAATGTGATCTAACCCTAAGGTAACTCAACTTTAAAATTTCCCCAACAGAGTCGCCAGTTCTCTGTGATACGGTGGGAGAATTGACTTGATGTTTTGCATTTTAATCGCATCTGTGCGGATAGCAAGAGTCGCCACTAACTTTTCTTTTATCCAAAAGGAAAGGTAAAAAAGCACAGGAAATACCTTTCGAGATTATTTCTCGGGTTCAGGGGGTAGATTATGAAAAGGGAAGGTATTAGCACCCTTTTCATCCATGGTTTTCCATTGGCTCTTAGTTACTCGTTTAGATCACTTTCTTTTATTTTGACAGTGTGCTTGTGGTGTGGGCTTTGAAAATATTTTGAAAATGTCTTTGTAATGGTTCTCGTTTCTATAAGAACGCGTACAAAGTGTTATTTCGAAAAATAGTTCAAAGATGTGTTTGTGGAATTGTTTTTGAAAGTGGTTTTGAAAAGATGTTTTGCAATGGTTTTCGTCTCTATAAGAACATATACAAAATGTTTTGTCTTTTGAAAATGTTTTGAGATGAAAGTGTTGGTGTAAAAATGTTTTTGTTGTGAGCAAGTGAGTAACTAGGAGCGAATCTAACTACTCGAAAGGTTTTCAATTGTTCTTTTCTTCCTCCTTTAAATGTTGCTATCTTACCATTAATTTGGTAAGAAGCCCCATCGTTGGATGTAAAGGGACAGGCACGGGTCAATTTTTTACAGTCATTGAAAGCAACTTATGTGACGCTTTAGCAATTTTTGTAAGGGACTAGATCGTTTTATCGAAGGCAACGTCGAGGGTCATCGAGGGATTACGATCTTTTTATCGAAGGGTTGTTGCTAAAACGTCCCATATTCAAGGGACATGACTGTGTTTTCGAGGCAATAAGTGAGGTTACCCTAGAGGTGCGTACGTGAAGAAGTGTGTTCGTTTCAAGTTAATTTTGTTGAAATTAGGTTATCTAGCGATTATTTTTTATCTTGCCATACACGCCTAATTACTATACAGTAATAAGTAAACAATAAAATGCGGAAATTGAAATTCTACGCTATTACAGAGCTTCAGGAATGGGAGATACAAATTTACAAATAGGGATGGATCAAATCGACGATGCGTTATAAAAGTTTAAACAAACAAGCAATTCAACCCAATCGAATTAGAAATGAATAGTTAACTAAAACAAACTATTAAATAAGGTTAATGGGCGAAATGAATGAAATAGTATTTTTGGTATTTTTGTTTGCGAGAGAATTTGAAAAGAAAAATAAAAACCTATTTAAGAAAAAGAATTGATTAAGAGAAATTAAATTATAAGGTTATTAAATTAAATCCAAACTAACTTGAATGTGAACTAATTTAAATCTCAAATAACAAATTTACTAATTCTAAATTAATCTTAAGATCTAAAAATAAAAATAAAAAGTCTAAGTCTATTAAACTAATTAAAACAAGCAAATCAAGTTTTTTTTTATATATCAAAAACTAAGAAAATGATAAAAACAATGGGAGAGGATTCGGATGGGCCTGAGGAAGATTTGCAACATAGGCCCAATAGGGGTTTTATTCAGGGTGTTTAAAGGGAGGTATTAAAGAGGTAGTGACAAGTGTCACCACCAGATTGGACCAAGGTGTTATTATCAAATAAAACAAAATTGACTAAGCTGGACCATGGTTCTCATAATTCATGTTCTTTTCTCTCTCTTAATACGCGTTCTCTCTTCTCTCTTGCTCTGAGTCTTCACCGGAGAAGGCTAACTGGCCGCACCGGAAATCACCTTGCGGCGGTGAAGGCGGCGACGTGACTCCAAACACAATTTTTTTCATATCAATCTGATCCTCCCTTCTCTCTAGTTACTAATCTATGGTTAATTTTTGTAGATTTTTACTCTGAAGCCCTAGATCTAAAGAGGGGTGGACGGAAACCGTAGGACAAAGATGTGGCAAATGATGATGATTTATGATGAAACATGAAAAATGAAAAAGCGAAATATAAAGAAAAAGGGAGAACGGAAACCGTGTTCTCCAAAATTGTGAGCTTCGAACCTTTTTTTGAAATCTCTTCTTCCAATATTTTTCTGAATCTATTTCTCTTCTTCTGAATATACTGGGATGATTTTTAGGGTAGGATAACAATGAAGATTAGGGTTTGGCCTTTGCTATCTCTCTGAGTTATTGATTTACTTGAAAAAAACTATGAGTTTTTGACTTCTGGCTTTTTGATGCTCTGAAAATCTGTTGATTTTGGTTTTGTGATGTTTTGATGGCTATGTTGGCTTTTGGTTTCGTGATGTTTTGATGGCTATGTTGGATTTTGGTTTCATGATGTTTTTATGGCTATATTTGTTTTTTGATGATTTTTTGTTGGTTTTGAGTTATGTATTGAGACCAAGGGTTTATTGATGATGGTGTTTGATGATCATAACTTTGATGCTGAAAAACTTGTTTTCTGACTTGTTGGTCCTGAGTTTGTTTGTGATTTTTGTGTACTGAGACAAAAGGGTTTTGGAATTTGGTTGGGTTGTTTGTGGAGTTGCCTTGGCTCTTTTTTTTGTTAAAACACCAATTGGTATTATATAAAAGAAAAACAAAGTCCAAAGTGGAGGGAAAATCTTAGAGTTTGAATATATTTTGATATGCTGACTTTGAAATCTTAAGGTGCAGGCCTTAAGTTGCCTCTTTTGTGCAATGTTGGGGCTGAGTTTGGGCAGGACTGGCTTTGGAATTTAGCAGGATTTTGGACTGCATTGGTTTGTGGTGATATCTCTTTCATCTTTCCTCTTTCCACTTTCTATGAAACAAAAGCAAATTTCTGCTTATTTTATAAACTTCTGAAGGGTTTGTGATAATAGCGAAATGATGACATGTGAGCAAGTTAGCTTGCTACTGCTATGTTTATTTGTTCTGCTTTGTGGGCTTATGTATATGTTGCAGGTTTTATTGACTCTATTTGTTAGCTTGTTTTTTTTGCTATGTGCTGCTTTGTATAGCAGTATGTTGTCTTGCTTGTTGCAGGTTATATTTGTTGTAGGCATGCCCATGTTTTGTATTTGATTGTTGTTGTTTGCAGCCTTGTAGTTTTTGTGTTACAGTTTTAGGCAGTTTGTTTATATTTGCTTGCCTTATAGATTCATTTCTCTCTTTTTGTGAACCAAGAAAGATGATTTTTTTGTGATTTGCAATTGGGGAGAGAGGTGATGATAGACCAACAAGTTTTGATTCCTAAAAGCAAACCCTAGTGATGAATTTACCATAATTTCTTTTGTAAATTTTATGCTCATGTTTATGTTACTAACAAAGTCTTTTTCCTTTTGTTTCATGTGATGAGAAAACCAATGGGCAATAGGAAAAATTGATGAGGAGCAACTTGAAGTGTTTGATGAAGACTTTGAAGAAAACTTCTTTGTAGTTTAATTTTTAGAACAAACTTGTATCCATTAAGAAATTTTGTTATATTGTAATTTTTCCAATTTGTACTTTAAACAAACAATCCCTAATGACACCCAAAGTATGCAAAGTCTCTTGAAATTCAAATTTAAATTCTTCAAACATCCCATGCATGAGTTCCACAATACCTTGTGCCATGAAAATGAAATTGGATTGGAATTATTGAAAAACACTTTCCAAATCACTACTTGAATTCCTGATGATCACAACTGACTTTATAACTGCATTTCAAACAAACCTGCACCTTGTACTCCAATTCCTAAAAATAAATGTTTAAGAATGTAGCTCAATTGGCCAACCTGAATCCACAATCATGATTGTTTTAAATGATAGCCTTAATCTTCATATCCTGTCCAAATAAATACGCTCTTGAGAACAATCGTCAGTCCTTCAGTAAAAATTCTTAGCAATCAGACGATTGTTATTTGAAATTAAGTAAAAATTTTGGATGCGACTTCCAACGCATTCAAATCTTTGGTGATCTTCTATCCGTAATCAGTTCTTGATTTGTGAAGAGAAATTGGAGATGGCATCAAGGAGAATCATACGCAATAAAAACCATTCAAAAATATTGAATAATGAAGAAGTTAGGATCGTTTTGAATTTGTTCTCGCAAAAGGGTGATTTTTTTAAGTCAATGTAGTCGTTTTCAGTTATCTGGCCCATTGCTTGAGCAAATTTGCAATGCAAGGTTTGAAGACTGACTTAAAAAATCCTTGAGGGGACATGAATACTTATGAAGACCAATTGAAACCTTAAAGACTCAAGTTTCTTTGAGAAAATGCAAAACCCTAATTGTTGATTGTTTGCCTAGGAAGAGAATCTGCTTGATCAACTTTTGAGCTAAATTGAGTGATTGAGGAACCCTAGGATAACATCCTGAGTGGAAAACAGGAGGGAAAATTTTGGGGTACAACACCATGCTTATGATGTCATGATTATGCTAAGAAATCACATGTATAGTAAGCAACAAACAAGTCACACCAAGTCCTTAGGTTTAAAGCCTACATGAGTTTAAGGTCATACCCTCTTGAAGCTGGATTGGTTCGACCTATCCTATAAATAGTAACCGGGTTCTAAGGGATCTCAATATCACCGATCTTTCCTCCAAGCTTCGTTCAATAGGAGATTGACTCGCAACCAAACAAAAATTAGGAGTCAAACCTCAATGAGTGTAGCATCGAGTATCTGTCGACCTTGGGAATACACCAAAGTCGGCCATCTCGCTACGTCCTACTGGACAAGTTGTGCAATTAAAGGTTTTAAGGTCAGTTGATGCTTTATGAACCACGTAGAAGCCCCGTATTCTCCTTGATTGACTCAAGGGCTACCGGTACCAACCAAAGTGTCGCATCAACATAGCTACTACTTCAACCGTGTTACTATACCCCGCACAGTTCCCTCATAATTTATTGCTACTTACCTAAAAGGTGTTCCCAGATTATGGTGTAAGACCTACATAACCCAAACAGATGCCTTTAAAATTAAATCAATCAAGACAAGAAAGAGAAGCAATTAAAATGACTTAGATCCTAAGGTAAACCCCACGGAAGTTCATCCTCAGCAGATCCGCCAATTCTGTGATACGGTGGCAGAACCGACTGTTTAATACTAGTTTACGTTTTGTATTCGCAAATGTCGTGGTAAGCAAGAGTCGCCACCGACTATTATTTCATCCAACAAAGGAAAAGGAAAAAGAACATAAAAAACCTTTTTCGAGATGTTTTTTAGTACGGGGGATAGATTATAGAAAAGGAAGGTGTTAGCACCCTTTCTATCCGTGGTTTTCCACGGGCTCTTAGGTAATTGCTCATTTTGAATTTGCTTGTGTGTGTTTTGAAATTTTTTTGTTTAACTTCGTGATAACCCTTGTATTTGTCCTCAAGAGGGTGACGAAGTTGTTTTTGAAAACTGTTTCGAAAGTGTTTGTGAAAATTTTTTTGTTGTTTTGAGCAAGTACTTAAGATTTTACACCTACTCGAAAAAGGCTGTTCGTTTTCTCGTTTCCTTTAGATAGCGATATCCTACTATTAAGGAGTAGGTAGCCCCATCGTTGGAGTTTTAAGGGAAAATCGAAGGGATAAGTATGGTAACAAAAGTAACGGTTAGGAAACCTTAGTAGTTACCCTAAAGTCCTAAAGATCTTTCCGAGGTAACATTCAAATGGGTCATTTTGATCTTTTAGAACTAGAGGACGACCACTAAAATTCCCTATGCTTCATGACTGTTTACCGAAGGCAACCGGAGTGGGATAAACCCTAGGAGTGAACATGTGCATGTGTTATTTTTCAGTTTATTTAACTTTGCACAATTAGGGTTGTCTACCTTTTAATCGTTGATGTATCTTTCGCATACAATCCTATCATTCATACATCTAGCAGTTTATAATAGAAGAAAGTAAAGTGCGAGAAATTAAAGTCCTAACTATTACAAGGCCTCGGGGGGAGGGGTTACATAACCAAAACTTGGGGAATGAACAGTAAGTAAAAAGCGGTAAAATAAACCCTAATTGAAAACTATTACAAACCTCGAACCAGTTACAATAATTGGAATTATAAATAAGGAAATGCACGCGAGACATATTAAATACGAGAATAAATTAGAAGCCTAAAAAATCTAATTAATTAAAAAAAATTTTGTGTATTTTTTTATTGAGAAAATAATTAAATTACAAATTAAACCTAATTTCTAGTTAATTTTATTTAATAAAATAATCAACGTTGAAACAATTAAAATGATTAATTTTCAAAAATTAATTTTAATTATAAAAACCTAAATCTATTTTTGTGATTTAATAAAAAAATGATTTTTTTTTTGGAAAAATAATTAAAGCAAATAAAAAATTAAATGAAATCAAAACAAAAAAAGAAAAAAGAAATGGGCCTGCTGTGAAGTAGTGATCAGGGGGGTGTATTGCTGATTTTTGCAAAGCCCAAATCCCACAGATCCATTAGCCTCGCCTGGTTCAGTGAGGGCTACACTTTAGGGTGCACCATAAACCTTGCTTGCATGAACGACAAATCTGCTTTGAGGATGGATCTAATGGGAAAATCTTGGGCTATAGGACGGACGTGCTGGTTGGGAGCCACATGGGTTCCTGTAAAACATGTTAAGAAAATAAAATCACAATATGCTTGGACCTGGGATCAAACCCAGGTCCTTTCACTCACCAACGTTAACCTTTGCCATTCGTGCTGTCGTGTTAATTTGTTAATATAAAAACATAATAACATTATAAAAGAAATAACATGCTATGCCTCAAGAAGTGCGCGCTTTTCAAATCCTCCAATAGTTATCATCCACATCACCGTCTTCTCCCCCAGACTGTCGTCTTTGATGCCAAAATCTTTACATATGGACAAAACTGTCACTAAAGGCTATAGTGACAATTTTTATCTATAACTATAAACCTGCAACAATTAAAAATGCAATACAAGCCAAATCAATCCTAACTAAGGGCATAGATCAATTAGAAATTATGCCCTGAGTTCACTGGTACCCTTGATCTGTCCTAATTTTGCCTCTATAGAGAATCCCTAATTTGAAGCTTTCAAACCCTAGCAATGGCATAAGCCTGTTCCTGCGCTAAAAATTAAATCCAGGCATTCAAACAGATTCCAAGCATGATTATAAATACATTTATGGAAACGAATTCGATTTAAAACATGTAAAACCAAGAAAACGAATATAAGTTATAAGGGTGCAAACCGTGATCTATATCTTACAATTATGGATGCTTTGTAACTTGAGAGTGATTGGAATAGCTTTAATGACCTTCGTGGATGATCACTGATGATCCAAAATTCCTTGAATTGGCCTGTAGGATGAAATCCGATCTGCACTTTTCTTTGGAATTTTGAGACTTTTTTTTCTCTTTGGAACAAGTTTCGCCTCTGTAATCTCTTGTCCCTATGGTTTAGAATGCCTTGCTATATGTATACGAATCAAATAGGTTAACAAATTTGGATCAAATCCAAAGAATAAAGGCATGGCTTTAAGAGGAAATCAAATCTTGAAAAATTTCCAAATGTGGATATTTTGTGTTTATTCTTGGCTTGCACGATTTGCTTGCTATCATACAGCCTGTATTCTTATTATTTAATGCCAAATCATCCCAAAATAATTTTATATCATATATTTGATTTAATTTGGATTTTAAACGATTACAAATCAAAATAAATCAAATAAATAAGCAAATGATGCATGGAGTGGTTCAAGGGTCGTGGACCATGTTAGGAACAAGATGCAAGCATAAAAAAGTTGGGCCCATTTGAAGAAAAATGCATTTTGGGCATGGTTGACTTTGTGCAAAAATCTAAAAGTGACCAACTTTGACAATGCACATCTCTCTCAATTTTGACCCTAAGAGGATGTTCTTGGACTTTTTAGAAAGCTAAGGATGTCCTATAAATAACCCTTTTGTTTTCACCTCAATTGGATCTTTCGTGTTCATGTAAGAAGCTTTGACCCAAAATGTGTTTTTGTTGACTTTTTGAAATGACCTATAATGTCTGAATTCATATCATTTCATGAGTGCATTTCTTGATCTTGAGGGATGAATATGAGTTGTAGGGAATTTAATCATCTTCAAAATGAGCCTTGGATGGGAAATTTCTGATAAAGTATGAGAAAGTTATGCCTAGTCAAAGTTTGGTTGACTTTTCCTATAAAAACCCTAATTTAGCAACTTTTGAGTTTTGATGAATTTGGGGAATTCCTTGAGGAATCATGATCAACCCTTGATCAAATTATGGATATCACTTCAAAATGTTTATGTTGACCAATAAGCTTGAAGTTTGACTGTATGTGGGCCATAATTGACTTTTGACCAAGTACAATTGATTTTCAGACATTTGAGCAGTTGACTAAGCAAACTCCTTGTGTAAGGCTTGAAACTTGGCATGGAGAGTCTTGAGGACATATTAGGGAAATGGAAATCATTTGGGACCCTTGGAACTCAAAAATCTTGATGAGGAGTGAAACCCTAATTTGAGGCTCATTGTCTTAGGAGAGAATTTGTCTGGTTAGTTCTTGGGCATCCTTGAGCAAGTTAAGGACTTCAATGAGCATGTTTTGAGCAAAATGAGAGGGAAATTTTTTGGGTTCAACAACATGCTTTGTAAGCCCTCTTTGAATTACTCTTGCAACTTCTGACTGAACCTATGTGAAAACTGGCCCAGAAGTTGTAGACAACTTCTGACTTGAAAATGCTCAGAATTTACTAAGTGCCTAATTTTCAGGGACGTGTCTTTGAAGACTGACAACTTGAAATCCCAACACTTCTAGAAGAAGTTATGTTCTGCAATATTTTGGGTCTCATTATGATCTAAAACTCTTGTGTTAGAAGTTCTTTCAGAATCAGCTTGCATCATGGTGGAAATCTGGCCAGAAGTTCTGAATTTGTCATATTTCTTAAACACTTAGAAAAATTCTAAGTATTTAGAATTTTGACTTTTCCAAAGTAATTTTGACTTTTGAATTTCTTGATGAAACAAACTTTATATTTCAACCTGTCTTGATGAAATATGACTCTTGAAACTTGATTTTGATCCAAAAGTCAAAGTTTGACTTTTCAGTATGCAAATGACCATTTTACCCTTGTGAATGACTTTCTTGGAAAAT
The DNA here is from genome assembly GCA_948472305.1 of Vicia faba. Classification (NCBI taxonomy): domain Eukaryota; kingdom Viridiplantae; phylum Streptophyta; class Magnoliopsida; order Fabales; family Fabaceae; genus Vicia; species Vicia faba. Next base: position 98,715,295 of record OX451735.1, on the reverse strand, counting down.
TTGTAATTCAAGGCTTGGAATTGGATGGAAGCAAACATGAGGGTCCAAGATGATCCTTTGAGAAATGAGAGGGAAAATTTTTGGGTATAACATGAACCAGCAGAGGTCTTGATTTATCTTTGACTGGATAAGAATCAGAAAAATCTTAGTGTCGATTTAACTGAACAAGAAAAAGATCTTGGATTATCTTCAACTGGAATAGGATCAGAGAGATCTTAGTATCGATCTAACTGAACCAGAGGAAAATCTTGAATTAACTTTGACTGGATAAGAATCATAAAAATCTTAGTGTCAATTTAACTGAACCAGAAAAAAGTCTTGGATCATCTTCAACTGGAATAGGAATCAAAGAGATCTTAGTGTCGATCTGACTGAACCAGAGAAGGTCTTTAATTAACTTTGACTGGAATGGAAATCATAAGAATCTTAGGGTTGATTCAACTGGACCAGACAAAATTCTTGGATCATCTTCAACTGGAATAAGAATCAGAGAGATCTTAGTGTCGATCTGACTGAACCAGAGAAGGTCTTATGAGGACATCTTTCTGAGGAATTTGCTGAAATAGCCCTTCATCAGACGTAGCTTTTGAGAAGATTACCAGGTCACATAAATAGCGTTGTTTGTTGATTTTATCTTTCCCTGAAAAAGGTAAAGAATTAGTCATATGCAATATCATGATGTATGCAATTCATTGTGATGATGTTCTCAAAATAAATGAGATTAGGTTGTATGTGATGTATATGCGCATGCCACGATGTATGAATAGGGGATGCTATTGTGATATTTCTTAGTCTGGGAAAGTAAATTCCGGACTGCTGCTGGAGAGTATAAGGAAGCTTAATCCTTCATTTCCTCTGGGGATGATGAATAGAGATGATTCACTTGGGATTTCCTCTTTCTGTTTGAGGATATTTTGTCAAGGATTAACTCTGCTTGAGAATAACTTTGTGGATAGAGGATGCTTTTTTGGAAGATCTTGATGATGTAGATAAATAAACTTTGTTGGGGAATGATCTTCCGCGGTTTGAGGAATAAACTCTACTCGGGAGGAGTTTTATAAACTGTTTGAAATTATAAAACTCGGCTAGGGAGTACAAATTTCAGCTCTCTGAAGGAACTTTGCTGGAGGAAGTAGTTCCTGCTTGGGGAAGAAGAGATCAAAAATCTATTTGTTTCTACTCTGTAGGGAACATAGATGTCACGGGGTCGTATGTAATGGTGACATTGTCTCAAACTGTCTCTGCCCTTGTACCATGCTGGAAAGAGTAATTGTCGGGACGTCAAATTGTTTTTTCGACTTTGCCCTGCTTCATAAAATCATTAGTAACCGGCTTTCTGCTTCTTCTGCAAGTATTTGTGAACAGTGATCATATTTAAATGCACATGTCAAAAATAATTATTGGATGATTTTGCAAAAAAAACAGAAAAAAGAGAAGCAAACAGTTCTGTACTTTCAATGATTTGTATTGATTTTTGAAGTTCTCCCATAACAGGTATTTTGTACAAAGAGACTAACGTTCTAGTAGGAGAACACCGTTGTAAGAAATGAAAACTACACAAAATAGTGTACAAAGAGAAAACAGCTACATGTAATAATCCCATTGAGTTTCAAATCAGCTATTGCCCCTATGTCTTCGAGCGTCTCATCACGTTGCTACTTGTCTGAAGCTGACTGGATTGATCGGTACCGTTTGAGTCTTGGTAGTTGATACTGAGGTCTGGTCACAAGGTGATCCAATGGGACATAGATGTACACTTCAAATCCCTAACTATTTCCTGGACCTCCCTTTCAGGTTTTCAGTCCACCGGGATACCCTTTTTTACCCAAGCCGCCTTTTCAGGTTTTCGACTTGTCGGGTGTACAAATATTTTTTTATTCATCCCTAATTTTTGCACGAACCCTTTTGGTTCACCGGGATGCCCTTACTTTTTCCTAGGCCAGTCAACCTAGCGGGTCTTTATTTAGGCGTAGTATCTTTTCACTTTGTTCACATTAACAGGGTGAGGAAGGTCATCACCATCCATGGTGGTCAAAATCATGGTTCCGCCGAAAAATATGCTTTTGATCACAAATGGCCTTTCATACCTGGGAGTCCATTTTCCCCTGGGATCACCTTGTGGCAGTATTATGTGCTTGATTAACAGATCACCCACTTGATATACTTGACGTCTGACATTTTTGTTGAAAGCCTTGATCATTCGCTTTTCGTATATCTGACCATGACAGACAGCAACAAGCCTTTTTTCATCAATCAAATTCAGTTGATCAAGTCGAGTCTGGATCCAATCGTCTTTGTTCAAACCCGCACCCTTCATCATCCTCAAAGAAGGGATCTGGACCTCAATAGGTAGGACAACCTCCATACCATATACCAGAGAATAAGGTGTTTCCCCTATTGGCGTACGTGCTGAGGCGAGGTAATCATGAAGAGCAAATGGTAACATCTCGTGCCAGTCTTTGTACGTCACCGTCATCTTCTGTATGATTTTCTTAATATTCTCGTTAGTAGCCTCCACAGCGCCATTCATCTTCAGTCTGTAAGGGGAAGAATTACGATGCTGGATCTTGAATTGTTTACAGAGTTCGGTGATCATTGTATTGTTGAGATTCGTACCATTGTCTGTGATGATTCTCTGTGGCACACCATACCGACAAATCAGGTTATGCTTGATAAATCATGCCACAACATTCTTGGTAACAGTAGCAAAAGAGGCATCCTCAACCCACTTCGTGAAGTAATCAATGGCCACCAGGATGAAGCGGTTCCCATTAGAAGCAGTAGGTCTAATCTCTCTGATCATGTCAATGCCCCACATTTCAAAGGGCCAAGGAGCCGTCAAGACATTCAATGGAACCAGAGGTAGATGCACCTTATCAGCATAGATCTGGCATTTGTGACAAGTTCGGGAATGCTGATAACAGTCTGCTTCCATAATGGATTAATAGTATCCTGCCTGTAGGATCTTTTTAGCCATGGTGTGTCCACTAGAGTGGGTGCCAAAGGTACCTTCAGTTAGATCTGCCATAATCCTCTCTACTTCGCTCTTGTCTACACACTAATGTAAAGTAGAATCATGATTGCGCTTGTAGAGGATTTCATTACTGAGGAAGAATTTTGCGGAGAACCTTCTCAGAAACTTCTTATCATTGACAGATGCCCCCCCCCCCCAGGATATTCTTGAGCCTTGAGATACCTCTTCACTTCATGAAACCAAGTTTTGTCTGCTACTTCTTCAGTTTCAATCTCATAGCAGTATGTCGGTTCATCCAACCTCTCAATGGTGATCCGAGGAGCTTCATTGTCCCACTTGACCTTGAACATAGACGACATAGTAGCCAGCGCGTCCGCTAACTGATTCTCTTCTCGTGGAAAATGTTCAAAGGTGACCTCTTCAAAGTGTGGAAGCAATGTCAGCACATGTTCTTTGTAAGGGATGAGATTCGGGTGCTTCGTATCCTACTCTCCTTTGATTTTACTTATAACCAAGGATGAATCCCCGAAAACACTCAAGGGATCCTTAGGTCAATAGCAGCTTTTAGACCCATGATGCATGCTTCATACTCCGCCATATTGTTGGTACAATTGAAGCATAGTTTGGCGGTGAAAGGAGTATGACAACCCTCGGGAGATATGATTATAACAACAACGTCATTGCCGAGTGCATTGGAGGCTCCATCAAAAACCATGGTACATCGGGATCATTCCTCAGGTCCTTCATCCGGTCCAGGTTCTTCACAGTCAGTCACTACCATAATATTCTCGTTCGGGAACTCAAAATTCATGGACTGGTAGTCATCCACAGCCTGATGAGCTAAATGATCAGCTAGTACACTTCCCTTGATTGCTTTCTGGGTCGTGTATTGGATATCTTATTCAGTCAAGATCATTTTCCATCTTGCTATTCTTCCGGAAAGAGCAGGCTTTTCAAAGATGTACTTGATCGGATCCATCTTAGATATCAACAAAGTGGTGTGGGTCAACATATATTGTCTCAGTCAGCGAGTGGCCCATGCCAAAGTGCAGCAAGTTTTCTTGAGCAGTGAGTATCTTGTCTCATAGTCGGTAAACTTTTTGCTAAGGTAGTATATTGCATGCTCTTTTCGACCGGACTCGTCATGCTGCCCCAACACACACCCCATTGAATTATCTAACATTGTTAAGTACATTATCAAAGGTCTTCCTTCAATCGGAGGCATCATAATTGGAGGATCTTGAAGGTATTCCTTGATCCTCCGAAGGTGGTCTGGAATTCGTCATTCCATTTTACCACTTGATCTTTCTTCAGGAGTTGGAAGATTGGCTCACAAGTAACAGTTAAATGGGAAATAAATCTGGCAATGTAATTCAAGCTTCCCAAGAAGCCTCTGACCTCCTTCTTAGTGCGAGGAGCTGACATATCTTGTATAGAATTCACCTTTGCAGGGTCTACTTGAATGCCATTGTCACTGACAATGAAACCTAGCAGTTTACCAGACCTTACCCCGAAGGTGCACTTGTTCGAATTTAACCTCAGCTTGTATGTCTTCAACCTATCAAACAAATTTTGTAGATGATCAAGGTGTTCTTCCTCAGTTTGATACCTGGCTATCATGTCATCAACATAAACCTTTATCTCATGGTGAATCATGTCATGAAACAAAGCTACCATGGCTCACTGATAGGTTTCCCCAGCGTTCTTCAACCCAAACGGTATCACTTTGTAGCAGAAAGTGCCCCATTGTGTGATGAAGGTTGTCTTCTCCATGTCTTCGGGTGCCATCTTGATCTGATAGTAACTAGAGAAACCTTCCATGAAGGAAAATATCTTATGTTGTGTGGTGTTGTCAACCAGAACGTCAATGTGGGGAAGCGGAAAGTCATCCTTGGAGATTGTCCTATTCAAATCTCTGTAGTCCACACACGTCTGTACCTTGCCGTCGTTTTTAGGCACCGGGACCACGTTAGAAACCCATTGGGGATACGAGGTGACGGCTAAGAACCCAGCGTTAAACTGTTTCATAACCTCTGCTTTAATCTTCTCTGACATTTCAGGGCACATACGATGGACCTTCTGTTTTACCGGAGCGAAATCTTCTTTAGTCGGAAGGCGATGAACCATAATAGCTATGTCTAGTCCCGACATGTCTTCATATGACCAGGAAAAGATCTCAACATAATCACGCAACATCTGTATAAACCACTGTTTGACACTAAGCTCCAGATTTGCACATATCTTGACCTCCTTTTTGTTCTCTTCTGTACCCAAATTCATTGTCTTAACTGGCTCTTCATGAGGCTGTATAGCCCTCTCTTCCTGTTGTAACAGTCTGGCAAGTTCTCCAAGTACCTCACAATCTTCCTCACCTTCGTCTTCGGCTTGGTTGATCGGATTTTCAAATTCATAACCGGAAATAGCAAAACTGTTATCAATGGGATCCATACTGGATATGGATCTGCAGTTTGATACGTAGGTGTGTGTAAGAGCATAGCTGTATAGACAAAGTAAAAAGCAGAAAAGTAAAACAGAGAGCGCAAAATTTGTATTCATAAACGTCCAATGCTTTATTAATGCCATATGAAATTAAACATGATAACCCTCACAAATGAAACCATTGTGCCCCGGGTAAGACACATGGCCATAGATTTTATATTGTTTATTACATATCCAAAAAAAAGAAAGACAATTACTTCTGAATAAAATTAATTGGTACAAAGTCTTTTGTTGTCCAGTTACTGAATCCACTGTTGATAGTAGGAAAGATCCAGCTATCCATGTCATCGTCACCATCACTATCTTCTAGAGCATTGACCCCATGATTGCTGATGCATAGGGGAGGTCTTCCAGCACGAGCACGACGGATAGCCTTTCGAGCCCCTTCAATAACTGCTTTTGCATCCTTGAGAGAAGCCATCTTCAAGGGAGGTCTGGTGATCTTTGGCAGATTGGTGACAATTTCAGTTCCAACCATAGTCTGAGGTATCTCTTCGAAGTTTTGACATGAGTCTCGATGAGCTCGCCAACCATTTCCACGTACCTGAAGGAGTTCAGGTGACTGACCATGTATTCTTCTTCACCGTGTACCGTGACAATCTTTCCTCTTACCGGGTATTTCATCATCTGATGCAGAGTAGACATGACTACTCCCGCCCCATGGATCTAAGGGCTACCCAACAAACAAGAATAAGATGGTCTGACATCCATCACGTAGAAGGTGGAGTCAAAGGTCTGAGAACCAACATTAATGGGGATGTCCACCTCCCCGTGCACCATTCTCTTTGAACCGTCGAAAGCTCTCACTACTATGTTGCTGGGCTTCAAGGTCAAACCTTCATAGTCTAGTCTATCTAGAGCCTTCTTAGGCAGCATATTCAATGATGAACCAATATCTACCAAGACATGGGCCAAAGTAGTGCCCTTGAATTCGATGGAAACATGTAGCGCATCATTGTGTTTTCTCCCTCTGGGTGTCAGATCAACATCAGAGAAACCTAAACTGTTGTCAGCCGTCAAACTAGCCACACAATCTTCGAATTGGTCAGCAGAGGTTTCTTGTGGCACATGGGAAGTCTTAAGTAACTTCACCAAAGCCTTCGCATGAGCTTTGGAGCACAACAGTAAGGCTAGCATAGAAATATTTGAAGGGGCCTACCCCAGCTGTTCGACCACATTGTAGTCTCTGTTCTTTATAATATTCAAAATTTCTTCCATTTCTTTCTTGGAAGCCTCTGGGATAGATATTCACTGTGCCTTCGTCTGGACAAGCTCAATCAATATGTCTTTGCCCCGAGTCTCGGCCGACTCGGTGATAGGGGTGTCAACAGGAGTAATCACAGGAATTACAGTAGTGGTATCAGCAGGAACAAAAGTAGGAATGATCACAGGACTAGTAACAGCTTTTGGAGGAGAAATCTGGGGAGAGAATACTCTTTCACTTCTTGTTATTTTGCTGGTTCTAACAATGTTGCCAATGTCGGGATTAGAATTTTCAGAAACCTTGTCTTCAACATCCAGCAGGTCTTGCTTGATGTTGTGGTAATAGACGTCACCGCCATAGTTCCAGGGAACCGTTTTGTCCGAGGAGTACGGGATTGGCCCTGACATGGTGATAATCAAAGGAGCCAACTTCATATCAGATGTAATCCTGACGGGTCTTTGGGTGGAGTCCCTGGGAGGATTGGCGGAAATGGTTATTATTGAAACATCCTTGCAGGAAATAGTTGGAGCGGAAGTCTTTTCAAACAAAATCTCTGTATCATCCATCAAGCGCTGAACACCTGCCTTCAACAAATGACAACCAGCCGGTAGAGATAAACATGTGTGGCAACCTTCGCCATAGCCCGGAAATAAACTGGCCTTCAAAAAGTTCCACTTGACGGTCAGGAGAGGGGTAACAAGTTCCTCAACAGAAGTAACAAACACATCATCTTTAATAGCATTAACACCACGATTGTGCTTGGGCATGGGTGCAGTTATGACATTGGGAGCTTCAATGGCGTAAAATTTAATTTCCTTCGCCTCGAGAAGGTCTTGCACCTTATTTTTCAAAGCCCAACAGTCGTTGGTATCATGGCTTGGACTTTCTGAATGGTAAGCACGGCGAGCGTTAGGATTGAAACGGGGAGAGGCAGTGTTGGGATTCTTCGGAGCTTCCCGCAAGGTTACCAGATTAGATTTCAACAAATGTGGCAAGACATGAGACAACATCATATTTATCTGGGTAAACTGTCTTACCGGCCTTTCTGTTCTAGGCCGATTGTTCCTTTGTTGAGTAGGTGCAGGATTAGAGATCATGACAGCCCCTACCGCTAGACGATGTTCAGTTCTGTCCTGATTCCTTTGATGGTACACAACATTAACCTCTTTCTTCCTAGCAAATGGATTCCTTACTGCACTAGAGGATGCATCCTTTTGAATCTTACCACTCCTAATTCCAGCTTCCACTCTTTCTCCTGTCAAAATCAATTCGGTAAAGCCGGTTGAGGAGCTTCTGATCAGGTGATTAAAAAATGGACCAGACAGGGTACTGAGAAACATATCAACTAGCTCCCTATTAGACAGGGGAGGCTGGACTCTTCTTGCTAAGTCCCTCCACTTTTGAGCATAGTCCTTAAAGCCCTCTCTCGAACCCATAGACATACTTTGGAGTTTTGTATGGATGGGAGCAAGGTCTGCATTTTACTGATACTGCTTGTAGAAAGCAGCAGCCAGGTTTTCCCAATTATGGATGTTGGCCCCCTCCAGCTGATAGAACCATTCTAGTTGAGTTCTGGACAGGCTATCCTGAAAGAAATGGACCCACGAGTCCTTGTCAGCAGTGTGAGGCTGGATCTTTTTCACATAAGATCGGAGGTGCATTTTGGGACATGAAACCCCATCATATTTGGCAAACACTGGCACCTTGAACTTTTGTGGGATGACAACCCCAGAGACCAAACACATCTCTTCAAAATCCAGACCCGGTACCTTCCGGACCTCCATTGCATTCAAACGATCCTCCAAGTGTTTATATTTTTCATCAGCAGGAGGATACTGTTCCTCATCATAGTCAGATTCATCATCAGATTCTTTTGGACTGGAGTCTTCCTCTCTTGTTTCCTCCTCTTGATTGTTTCCTTCCTTTGATGAAGTTATTAGTTTATAGGCCTGGTGCATTGGTCCTCTGATCCTTCTTCCCAGATTCACTAACCCAGTTGGCTTCTTTGGCTTCTTGTTTTCTTTAACAAGCAAGGCATTCAGTTATTCTTGCCCCTTGGTCAGAGCCATGATCATCTGTTGAAATTGGGCATTCTGAGTATGTAGATCCTTCACTGTTTGTTCTAGAGCCATTGCTGAAATAAACAGCAAAGAGGATGAGAAACCTGCTTTGAAACATTCTCATGCAATGATATGTATGATATATGTATGCAATGTTTTCAAGGATTTCTAAGACTCAAATTTTCTCAAACAGAAAAATAGAAAACGTTAATCGCATTAAGATGTTTTATTGGTCACAACAATGCCTCTTGGGGTTACAAAGGAGGTAACAAAGAAAAAGTAAACTCCCAAAGAAAAGATACTCAAGCTTCCCACAGGCGCATCCTCTTTGGTGCAATGTAGGCGTTTATATTCCTCTCCTCGTGAAGTAACTGGGTGAGCTCTAGAACCTTCTTCTCGCTGGCATAGATTTGGACTTCGAAAGTATCCTGTTCTTATTTGAGTTGGATCCAGGTTTTTCGTAGCTCCTCAAAATCAGTTAGCATATCAGGATGAAGAACAATGTAAGGAGTGTCTCCTTCAGCAATTGGCTCCACAATCACAAGTAAGATGGCAGGATAAGGCATCATAAGAGGACCTATAATGTATGAACTTGTATCTTTCAAATGGTAGATTTATTGAACTTGAGGGATGAAGAGAAGTTGTAGGGAATTGGATTCTCTTAAAAATGAGCTTTGGTTGGAAAATTTATGATAAAGTATGAGAAAGTTATGCTTGGTCAAAGTTTGGTTGACTTTTCCTATAGAAATCCTAATTGGCCATTTTTTACTTTTGTTGGGTTAGGAGCATTTCTTGAGGAATCATGATCAACCTTTGATCAAATGATGGATATCACTTCAAAATGTTGATGTTGACCAAAAATCTTGAAGTTTGACTGTACATGGGCCATAGTTGACTTTTGACCTAGCATAGTTGATTTTCCAATACTTGAGCAATTGACTGAGCAAACTTGTTGTTCAAGGCATGAAATTTGGCAATGATGATCTTGAGGACATATTAGGACAATGGAGAACATTTGGGATCCTTGGAGCTTAACCATCTTGATGAAAATTGAAACCCTAGTTGGGGGTTCATTGCCTTAGGAGGAGAATTGTCTGGTCAATTCTTGGTCAACCTTGAGTAATTGAGAACCTCTAGGAGTATGTATTGAGTGAAAATGGGAGGGCAAATTTTGGGGTACAACAGGCACCAACACCAAATGCCTTATACTCCCTCTACCTACACTCTGACCATGGGTTCCGGTGGGATAGAGAAGATTTATAAAACATTGACTATGGAGGAGTTGATGAGATACAACCAACTGGCTGGGGAAGTGAATTCACTGATGATGACTGAATCACATGCTTTACAAAGGATTTCGGCATATGTGGCTGAAAGTAGAATGATAGCACCCTTAGAGGCTGAAGTCAAGTATATGGCTGTCGAAGCCAATGAGCGAGTGATTCTTCCAGAAGGTCCTGGGAAAGACTTCGAACCAGAACCACCTGACTTAAGAAGGGAGGAAGAAAGAAGCCGGAGGCTAGATGCCATCTATGATGATGAGCCTTTGGATTTTGAGAAGGATCCGTTGGCAGACAATGTTAAAATGTTAGCGCAAGATCCTCTGGAAGAAATAGACCTGGGAGAAGGTTTGGTGAAAAGACCAACATACATCAGTGCGAAGATATATCCAGCGCTCAGGGTCGAAATAATTCAACTACCAATAAAGCCTAAAAAAAAGCATGTGAAGCAAACTCCAAGGCGTTTTGCACCAGAAATCTTGTCGAAGATCAAGACGGAAGTCAAAAGACTGTTGAAATTCAAGTTCATCCGAATGACCAGGTATGTCGAATGGATTGAAAATATAATACCTGTTATAAATAAAAATGGTTCCTTAAGGGTGTGCATTAATTTTCGAGATTTAATTGCTACAACACCCAAAGATGAGTATCCAATGCATGTGGCGGAAATGCTTGTCGATTATGCTGCTGGATTTGAATATATGAGTATGCTTAATGGATACTCTGGGTATAATCAAATTTTCATTGCTGAAGAGGATGTGTCGAAAATAGCATTTCGATGCCCTGGAGCTTTAGGTACTTATGAATGGGTAGTGAAGCCCTTTGGCCTAAAAAGTGCAGGGGTAACATATCAAAGGGCAATGAATTCCATCTTCTATGATTTTATTGAAACTTTTATGCATATCTATATTGACGATATTGTTGTCAAATCTTTTTCAGGGAAGAATCACATAGACCATCTTCGACAGTCCTTCAAAAGGATGAGAAGATATGGTCTAAAGATGAATCCTCTAAAGTGTGCTTTCTGCGTCAAAGCAGGGGACTTCTTAGGCTTTGTGATCCACAAAAAGGGAATCGAAATAAACCAGAACAAGACCAAAGCCATTTTGGAAGCGAAAGCACCAACTAGCAAGAAGGAGTTGCAATCTCTACTTGGCAAGATAAATTTCCTGAGGAGATTTATATCCAACTTAAGTGGAAAAACGCAAGCCTTCTCACCACTACTTCGACTCAACAAAGGAGGATTCAAGTGGGGGATAGAACAATAAGAGGACTTCTACAATATCAAAGGATACCTCACCAAGCCACCTGTTATGGTACCTCCTTGTAGAAATAGGAGTATGAGATTGTACATAACTGCATCTGATAAAACCCTAGGGAGCATGTTGGCTTAAGAGAATGAAAATGGTGTCAAAAGACCCATCTACTATCTCAGTAGAGTTTTAAATGATGCAGAAACTAGATATATCAAAGTTGAAAAACTATGTTTATGTCTTTACTTCTCATGTACAAAACTCAAGCAATATATAAAACCAGTTGATGTTTATGTTTCATCTTATTTTAATGTTTTCAAATATATATTGTCGAAACCCATCTTGCACAGTCGAATAGGAAAATGGGCACTTGCATTAACTGCGTATTCATTAACATTTATGCCTCTCAAGGCTGTAAAAGTTCAAGTGGTAGCAGACTTTATAGTTGACCACTCAATAAATGAATAATCATTAAACTACTCAGAGATCGAACCTTGGAAGTTATACTTCGACGGTTCCAATCATAAATATGGAACTGGAGTAGGAGTTATAATTATTTATCCAAATAAAATTCTAACAACATTCAAGTACAAGATCGAAGGTTCTTGTTTGAACAATGAGGCTGAGTACAAAGCTCTAATCGCAGGCCTTGAAATCTTGTTGGAATTGGGGGCAACTCGAGTCAAAATAATGGGAGATTCAGAGTTAGTCATAAGGCAAGTTACGAAAGAATACAAATGTGTAAGAGAAAATCTTATCATGTATTTTGTAATAGCCAATCGTTTGTTGAAAAACTTTGAAGTGATCAACATTCGACACATACAAAGATTGGAAAATCAAGTGGCTAATGACTTAGCACATATTGCATCTGGGTATAAAATTTAGAAAGAAAAATTACAACAAGCAATTGAAGTTAGAGGAAGAGTAACATTGACCAAGTTGTCTCCAACAGATTTGGAAACAACAAAATTGGGGTACGCTGACCAAGAAAAATTCGAAATTTCGTTCATAGACAATTTAACAGAACAAGATTGGAGAAATCCTATAGTAGATTATTTGCAAAATCCAATGGCTTCGACATAACGAAAAACAAAGTACGGGGCGCTAAGTTATATTCTAATGGGAAATGAGTTATTTAAAAAGACGCCTGAAGGGGTAACACTAAAATGCCTAAGTGAAACTAAGGCATACATAGCCCTTTCAACTACACATGCTGGGGCATGTGGGGCACATCAAGTAGACCATAAAATGAAATGGATGTTGTTTCGACAAGGATTACATTGGCCTTCTATGTTGAAATATTGTGTGGAGTTTGTAAAAGGTTTCCAAGAATGTCAAATACATAGAGGCATCCAACATGTACCTGCAAGTGAACTTCACTCGATTGTGAAACCTTGGCCTTTTAGAGGATGGGCCTTGGATCTCATTTGGGAGATTCGACCAGCATCGTCCAAAAGCCAGAAACATATATTGGTGGGCATTGACTATATCACTAAGTGGATTGAAGCAATTCCGTTAGTCAATGTGGACCAAGAGAATGTCATTGAATTTATTCAAAAGAACATTATATATAGGTTTAGAATCCCTGAGACAATAACAACCTACCAAGGATTAGTATTTACTAGTCGAAAAATGCAGGAGTTCGCCAGAGAAATGGGATTCAAGTTGTTAACATCTACGCCTTACTATGTGTCGCACACTTTTCTGGCACTCAATTGTGACAGTGATGAGATGTAAATAAATGTAGCGATAAAGATTTGAGATTTAAGCCATCAATTGACTTAACTTAACACAATGAAGTCGCCACCGCACTTTATTGTTTCCAAAGGGAAATACGAAAAAAGCGAACAAAACCCAAAAAGATCAGAGATCGAGGTACGGGGGTCGGTTATGCAAAGGGAAAGTATTAGCACCCTAAGCATCTATGGTACTCCATAGGATCCACTTTGTTTGGTTTCTTTTAAAAGGAGTGTTATGTAGAGGTTTACTTGCTAAAGGAAAGAATGAATGTTTATTTGCAAACAAAAGAAAATGAAATGTTTTTTATTATTTTTGTTGCTCGCTTTGGGTCGTAAGACTTAATGCCTACGTACTCCCTCGTGCAATGGGAAAGTCAGAGCACTGTAGTTCGGCTAGAAAAGACTTGTCTGTTGATTGTTTTTAAACAAGGAGATAAGTCGTCATTGTTAGGAGAGAAATCTCGAATAACGCCCACAAGGTGTGAGAAAGATGGACCATGCGTCAGCAAGAGTGAGGGTTTGAGAATGCCTCTAGTACTCAAGTGGAAAAGTCAACACCTTTACAACCATAGGGATAGGAGAATGTTGCTCGACTATCAATGAATCATGTCTCACCTTGAAAAAAGTTTTGAAGGGTAAAGGTGCTCGAGCACACAAAAAGGTTTGAATGAGTTGAATTGTTTTTGTTAATTTTGAAAGATGTCAAAGTATGATTAAATGAATTGATGTTTGTTTAAAGAAAAGAAGTTTTAAAAGAAAAGGAACTCGACAAAGTCGAGGTTTATTATGAAAGAGGTTCGAGTTAAAAACAAAGAAGTTTTGAAAGAATATGAGAAGGTTTTGAAAATTAAAGAAGATGGGAGGAGATGAAGATACTATCCTAAAGCATAAGATAAAAGTTAAGGAAGAGAACCGTCTAACCAACAAGAAGCTAATACTTGACATTATCAGTCAAGATAGAATTCCCATTCTTTGGATTGAAACCGAGCAAGAAAAGATACTAGACCTCTTGAGAAGACCAAACTTCAAGTGTATTAAGTCTTTGAAAAAATTGGGCAGAGTAACGGCTGTATACGGGTGAATTCCATATTACGGACAAAGTATGTAATAATAATAACCTGCTCACAAAACAAACAAACAACCCAATGTCTTGAGGTAAACATCAAGAGCTCCAGACAAAATATCCATTAAGGTCACAAGGTCTCCAATATAAGCCAAGGTCTCTAATCCTAGGTCCAAGAAGTCCATCACTCCATAATGCCAAGGATAGTAACCAAATAGTCCAAGTATCATTAATGTTTTTTATGGTTCATGTTGATTATTAAGTGTCTTTAAAAGGAAAAGAAAAGCTCAAGTGAGCAAAATAAAAATGACATAAAAGTAAATGCTCAAGTGAGCAAAGATGAAAATAGCATGAAATGTAAAATGCTAAAAGTAAATGGTACATAAAGCATAAAAATAAAAGCATAAAGTAAAGTCAATTGTTAGAAATTAGTGGTTAGTTGGATGACCATCTTGAAACTTGCATTTGGAACTCATTAGAGGATTTGTAGAACCAAAGCCTCCACACAACAAGTTGCATTTGCTTTTTGTCAAGTATATCATCCATTTTGGAATCCTTAAAAATAACATTTAGTGATCAACAATATTTAAGTGGTCCGCGTTGACCAAAAGTGTTGTAGATCCATTAGAGGATTGGTAGAACCAAAGCCTCCACACAATGAATCTCAAGGTTATTGGATCAAAGAGATAAAATTAACATACTTGGGCTTGCAATCATAAGTTTTGGCCACAAATGATCATTTATTCGAATCAGGACAAAATTTAGCGCTATGTTAAGCAATCGTAAGTGGACTTATGTAGAAGTCGCACCTATTTTGAAGTCGGTCAATAGCAATCTATATACTTCATATTTGGATAAATGATATAGAGATCACCATCCCTTAAAATGTAGCACAATTAAAAAAGAAAGGAAGGGATAAGATGAAGAGGGAGGGGAATGATAAGCTAATTTGGATTACCATCTCAAAATTCTTTCATCTTTAAATTCAACCACTCCTCTAGATGGATTAAAGCACTAAACATATCATTAATCCAAAGCACCAAAAATGAATTAAATAATTCACTCTTAGGTAGATTTTAATTGATGAAAATTTATCCAACTTCATCTATATTACAAAGTCCATTGAGTTTAAAGAGAAATTAGACATTTAAAATTGCAATCCAAACCAAAAATCAAAAGGAGTAAGTAGAAAAAACATTTTGGATCAAAGCTGCCCCAAAACAAGGCAAAGAAGTGAATTTTGTACCTGTGTAAATTGATTGCACTACTGTGTAAATCGATTTACACAGTACAATTTTCAAAAATCTGCGTGAAATTGCTTCTGTGCAATCAATTGCACTGTTACTGCAATCGATTGCACACTGTTACAGACAGCAAAACAACATTTTAAAAGGCCAAATTCTTGTTCAAACTTTCCATCAAATACCTTATGATCATGGATCCAATTGAGCACGAAAATTCCATCAAATTATGAGAAAATAACACCATTGGAATCACGAAATAATTCTCAATGAATCAAACCCAAAGATCACCAAGAGATCACATTGTGAAAGATGAATTATCCAACTTACCAAAGGTAGATCTAGAGAATTATCAACACAATTTCAAGAATTTGCTTCAATTCAACCACAAGAATCAATTGCCAAGCTTGGATGTAGAGAATTGATGAAGAAAAACTGTTTGGATGAAGGTTTAGCTCAAATATTAGTAAGCTTCAATGCAAAGCTTACTAACTTTTTGAAAATGGAGCTTTGAGTGAATTTGGTAGATGGGGAGAATTGAGAGATTTTTTAGCAAGGTGGATTTGGCTATCAAAAGCTTCAAATTTGAATGAGATGAGGGCTCTATTTATAGAGTTTAGGATTGGGATTAGTGGTAATTTTGTAATTGATTCTTGGAGCCAAATTTTGAATTAATGATAATTCTTTCAAAAATTAGAGCCAAATTGGAGCCAAAAATTTGACAAGCTTGAAATGCTTATTTTTTCCAATTTTCACGATGTGCAATCGATTGCACTACAGTGCAAATCGATTTGCACAGTGTATTTTTTCAAAAATTGTGCAAAACACATTTTGTGCAATCGATTGCACTCTAGGAGCAATCGATTGCACAATGAGAAAAATGAATTTTTTTTTTATTTTTTTTCTTTGCAAATAAAGATTTTAGGGAAATAATACCGGAAAAACTTATTTGCCATATGCTTCGACTCGGTACCTACAAAACACAAATATCCAAAGACAAATACAAATATTTTGTTATATTTTAATTAGAAGTTAGTCAACAACACAAGACAAACTTAAAGATAGGATGCAAAGGTGATGAATGAAGCTATTTATTAATGATTGTGACTGAATGACAAAATATGGTATGAAAGTGCGACTGAAAAAGTTAGGGGCGAAATTTAGGGTACAACAGCTGCCCCTATTTAAATATCTTTTTTCCAGATAGGCGGAAAGTAATTAAATACAAACAAACATGAATTTCGTCCCTGATGCGATGAGATGATAGCATATGTTATGAATGAATGCATGGACTCTCTTTTTTTGCATATATTTTTTTTAAATGATGTATGAGATGAGACAGACTCTGGGAATATGGAAAGACTTGAAACTGGAAACTTATGGTAGTTCAGATGGAATGAAGTGGAAAGGCACACTAGGGAAACAACAAGATATTTCTGGATATCTGTCAGAGTGACAAGGAGTAACCAGCAATACTTGGAAAAAAGAGATAAAACCTGAGAAGGCAGGTAGTAACATCCAAGAATGGCATTGAATGAGGCGGGAAACTCTCTAGAAAATACAAACAGAAGCATCTAGAAGAACATTAGATGTGGGATGAGACCAAATCTGAAGCTACCTCAGAGTCATCCATGGAAGACGCTGGACGGAAAAGAAACACGACATCCAATACTGGCTTTGAATGAAGGGAAAAATTCAACGTCTAATAATGGCTTTAGACGAGAGAAAAGATCACAATATCCAATACTGGCTTTGGATGGGGTGAGAGAAAAAAAACAAGACGTCCAATACTGGCTTTGAACGACAACAAAAGATTCTGACATTCAATACTGGCTTTAAATAAAGGGAAAACTCAACATCCAATACTGGCTTTGGACGACAGAAAAGGTAGAAACATCCAATACTGGATTTAGATGGAAAAAGAGATCTTGACATTCAATACTGGCTTTGAATGAAGGAGAAGCTCAACATCTAATAATGGCTTTAGACGAGACAAAAGATCACAACATCTAATACTGGCTTTAGATGAGTGGAAAACTCGAGGCGTCCAATACTGGCTTTGAACGACAAAAAAAGATCCCGACATTCAATAATGGATTTGAATGAATGGAAAGCTCAACGTCTAATAATGGCTTTAGACGAGAGAAAAGATCACAAAATCTAATACTGGCTTTAGATGAGTGGAAAACCCAAGGCGTCCAATACTGGCTTTGGATGGAAAAAGAGATCTTGACATTCAATACTGGCTTTGAATGAAGGAGAAGCTCAACGTCTAATAATGGCTTTAGACGAGAAAAAAGATCACAACATCTAATACTGGCTTTAGATGGAAGAGAGACAGCTGAACTGATGTTTACTTTGGTAGGTGCCAAGTAAGTTAAACTTTGATCTCAACGTGACATGTCAACTTCAACAAGACCTTGGGGAAATGCAAATGAAGATGAAGCACTCTTATTATGCATTATGTATGAATTTTGTTATGCATGATATATGAATGATCTATGCATGTAATGCCGACGTTTATGACAATGAAGTTTGACTCTTTTGTGGAGGTAAGATTGGAAGTCTGATTCCTCAACACGGAGAACTCTACCAAATTTGCTTGGAAAGAAAATTTCTTGATCCCAAATTTGTCACACTTGTAAACTGTATTGAACTGATGATCTTCTAAGGAAAGACATGGAGAGCTGCTTGGGGATTTGTCTCAGATTAGCTGACTGTTGAAGATAAACTGATCATGGCTTCAGTCGAAAGTTGCTGGAAATGAGTTGATCACGGGTTCAGCTCTGAAATGACTATTGGAGATAAACTGATCATGGCTTCAGCTTTTGAGATGTTTGTTGGGAAGGAATGCCCCAATAAGAGTCTTGAAAATGATCTTCTGGCTAACCAAATCTGAGAAAACTTGCACTGAGCAACAAATCTTGAACTGATTCGCAACTGGATGTGGAATATGCTTGCCCCTGATAGGGTCATTGACCAAGTTTCTCAACTGTTTGAAATTCCTTAACGCGGAAAGCTTTTTTGCAATCAAAATTGTTTATTCAAACATGGGAATTTTAATGCAAAGTTCATGCAAAAGTTTTGAATCCAAAATCATTTTTGAAATTATCTTATTGATGTATAGAAAATGCATCACTGATTAAAACGCAGTGGTTTATACTTTTGAGGTGAAAGAGAAAGAAAAGGTATGATACCAAAACAAATAATTCGCAAAAGGCCATAGGAGTCAGTTTACACAACCTTGATGTAGTATGCTTTCAAAAGAAACCTGGCTTCAATTAGGTCTTTTGAGGGTTGTAACATGGTCTGGTTCACGGTTTAAGAAATAAAGGATAAAGGCTCAAAGTTTATTTGTACCCAACCCAATCTTCGTGATGTTCTTCAGTCCTATGTTCAGTTGATTCAGACTATGCATTCAGGTTCCAAGAGATTTTGGAATTGCACTGATGGTAGTAATGAAGATGATTCAGCAGCTAATGGATTCTTGAGAATGACAGACATTTCTTCTTACATCATTTTGTTGTTTTGAGGACTTTTGTCAACTCTGGTGGAGAATTTTGAGGATTTGAAGACCTCTTCTGATTGAATTTGTTATTCCCAACTTTTTCCTAAACTATTAGATTTGAGATTATAGTCAGCGGGATGCCCCAGTTTTTCTTGAACTGTTTCATTTGGAATTACAGTCAGCGAGATGCCCAAGTTTTTTTGCCTAAGTCTCCTTCAGAGGTTTTGACTTAGCGGGATTTTTCTTTTGATTTTTCTTTTCATTTCATTTTTCTTTTAGGAAAGATAATGACTGCCTTGCTCAATGATTACAGGGAACCATCTTTCTCATTTTTATTTGAGAGCGTCTTTGACACTTCTTGCTATGTGCAAAGGAAAGCTTGATCATAACCTTTATTGAAAGGTGTCTTGCACGATTTCTCTTGTAGTTGAATGCACAGCCAAATTAATTGAGAACTACCCATCCTCGGGTTAAGATTGTGGGTTTTTTCGTATAGAAAGAAACTCCAACTTCTAGGCTCAAAGGGGTGAACGAGGGATTAACTTCCTTATTTCTCCAGTGTTTGGGAGTTGAAACAATGCATGTATATCCTCAGCAAAGTTTTATTCGAAAGCATACCAGCAACAATTATGGGTATTACGTTTTCATCATCCTCCCTCAGATCTTTGCATAAACAAAATCTTGATAAAGGGAGTAAACAAGAGAAATATATTTGAAAGCAGTAAATGAAAAATGATTTGAATCAAAACATTGTAATGCTCATTTCATTAAACTTAACATGAAAGTATAAACAATATTTGAAAGAAACAATTTTAACATAGACAAGGAAAAAATGCAAACAGAAAGAAAAATGGCCTAGTGACTAATCAGTAACAAGGATGAGCTGTCCTATCTGAAACACTGACTTTTAGGAAGTGACTTGAGGGTACCCCGACTCAGTCTTTAGCCACTTTGTTTTGGCAAAGGATTGTTGATAACATTAGGACCTGCCTCTTTGAAAGTGATAATATTTGCTTTCACCAATTCTTGCACTTTGTTTTTCAATGCATAACAACTTTCTAAATCATGACTGGCAGCTCCCTGATGAAATTCACAGCGAAGGTCAGATCTGAACTCGGCTGGAGGAGGATTTCGAGGAATCAAAGGCCTAGTTGTAATCAAGCCCTTCTGCACCATTGCAGGATACAATTCAGTGTATGTCATAGGGATGGGATCAAACTGAGCCCTATTCCGATTCTGATTCTGCATAATATTCTGTTGTTGAGGAACCTGAATTGGTTGAGCATTGACCGAGGGAGTAACAGTCGCTACTTGTGATTGATCAATGTATTGAGGCCTACGGCGAGGTCCTCTTCTCTCAGTCGAGACAACATTGGTTTCTACTTCTTTCTTCTTCTGAAAGTTTCCAAAGTATTTCTTTGCACCATTAGAAGATTCAGCAGCTTTAGACACTTTACCGTTCTTGATTCCTTCTTCTAACCTTTGGCCGATAGTCACCAGGTCTATGAAGCTGGACGACACACTAACAATCATCTTCTCCCAAAAGAAAGGGGATAAAGTATCCATGAACAAACCAGTTAACTCTTTCTCTTCCAGAGGTGGTTCAACTTGAGATGCCAATTATCTCCATCGTTGAGCATACTCCTTGAAAGATTCTTTCTCATTCTGAGACATATTTTGCAGTTGTCGACGATCAGGTTCCATGTCAAGGTTGTATTTGTATTGTTTTATGAAAGCATCAACAAGATCTTGGAAGCATTGGATACGACCTTTCTCAAGCCCCATATACCATTTCAATGAAGCTCCACTCAGACTATCTTGGAAATAATGGATAAGCAGCTTGTCATTATTGGTGTAAGCAGACATCTTTCGAAAGTACATCACCAAGTGACTTCTTGGACAAGTATGCCCCTTATATTTCTCGAACTCGGGAGTCTTGACCTTTGCAGGCATAGCCAGATCAGAAACTAGGTACATATTTTCAGTAGCAATACCAAAGACATCATTACCTTCCATAGCTCGGAGTCTCTTCTCTAAAGTCTGATATTGTTCTTTGAATTCTTCCAACTCACCAAAGTCTCCCTGACTCACACTTTAAGGACTGGCAGCATGGTACTCAAAGAGAGGGTTCCCAAAAGTAGCTTGTCCAGCAGGTTGACGAGAAGCAGTATGAACGATTGGCTGAGGTTTAGTGAAAACCGGAGCTTGAAAGACTGGTCGAGAAGACTGGCCAACCATTAAAGTAATTGCAACAGGCGGAGAGTAATTCTGAGGTAATCCAAACTCTGGCCATGTGGTAGATGTGTGCTGGATAGGTTGAGTGTCAACAGCAGCAGTTGGAATTTAAGATATCACATTCCTTTGAGGTGGCTCTCCTCTAGAAATTAGGACTTGCATCATCTCAGTAAGTTTGGCCATTCCTGACTTCAACTCATCTATTTCCATTCTGACTTCCATGTTGTGTTGTTCTTGGTTTTCCATTCTTAATCTGAAAGCAACTCTAGTCTCGTAGTTGTGTTGAGGAATCATCTTGACGGTAGATGACTAACTGGAAGAAAGAAGAAACTGGGAATAAGATCCTGAACAACCTGGATGTATGTAGAATGATGCAGAGGATGCAAATGATATGCAATGTTATGCAATGCACTGCATAGTAACGGGATCACATGGTTCAGAGTCATGAGCCTGGAGTCAAAGGTATAAACCATAAGGTATGGACTAATGGTTATCACCTGCCGAACAAGGTTCTAAGAGGTTCCCAAAGTCTACATCCTTCCCTTGGATATTACCAACGTCCCAATTAACTCGGTAATTAGTAATATTCTCAGGAAAAACTCGTCCGAGCGTAGTATCGCGTGACAACTACTTCCAGATTACTCCGTCATAGCTTCCGCACTACACCTGAAAGGCCAAGATGGGTTAGGTAATCTATGGTCCTCAGCTTCAGCAGGCTCCCAGGTCGAAAGCAGTATGTCTTCTTGATTACTCGGTAAACGACACTACAGTTAAAGGGGCCTCCACTGAGTGGGGGATCTCATGTCTCCTTTTTTGGGACTACTCCCTCAAAGTTAACATGACTATATCGCCCGTCCTATCTTATGTTTTCCCAAAGTCCGGGTAGAAGACTTATAAGAAATCACCAAGCCCCTGAAAACCAGGAAAATCTTGACAAACATATATACAACATAATGGGAAGTAATAAACAACAAGTAAAACAATATATACACACTCATATAAGAGAAAAAAAACAAAGTTAGGATTGACCCACTTAGGAATGGACCAGCAATAGGTCAATCTGTCCCCAGTAGAGTCGCCACTTTTCTGTCGCACACTTTTCTGGCGCTCAATTGTGACAGTGATGAGATGTAAATAAATGTAGCGATAAAGATTTGAGATTTAAGCCATCAATTGACTTAACTCAACACAATGAATTCGCCACCGCACTTTATTGTTTCCAAAGGGAAATGCAAAAAAAGCGAACAAAACCCAAAAAGATCAGAGATCGAGGTACGGGGGTCGGTCATGCAAAGGGAAAGTATTAGCACCCTAAGCATCTACGGTACTCCGTAGGATCCACTTTGTTTGGTTTCTTTTAAAAGGAGTGTTATGTAGAGGTTTACTTGCTAAAGGAAAGAATGAATGTTTATTTGCAAACAAAAGAAAATGAAATGTTTTTTATTAATTTTGTTGCTCGCTTTGGGTCGTAAGACTTAATGCCTACGTACTCCCTCAGGCAATGGGAAAGTCAGAGCACTATAGTTCGGCTAGAAAAGACTTGTCTGTTGATTGTTTTTAAACAAGGAGATAAGTCGTCATTGTTAGGAGAGAAATCTCGACTAACGCCCACAAGGTGTGAGAAAGATGGACCATGCGTTAGCAAGAGTGAGGGTTTGAGAACGCCTCTAGTACTCAAGTGGAAAAGTCGACACCTTTACAACCATAGAGATAGGAGAATGTTGCTCGACTATCAATGAATCATGTCTCACCTTGAAAAAAGTTTTGAAGGGTAAAGGTGCTCGAGCACACAAAAAGGTTTGAATGAGTTGAATTGTTTTTGTTAATTTTGAAAGATGTCAAAGTATGATTAAATGAATTGAAGTTTGTTTAAAGAAAAGAAGTTTTAAAAGAAAAGGAACTCGATAAAGTCGAGGTTTATTATGAAAGCGGTTCAAGTTAAAAATAAAGAAGTTTTGAAAGAAGATGAGAAGGTTTTGGAAATTAAAGAAGATGGGAGGAGATGAAGAGACTATCCTAAAGCATAAGGTAAAAGTTAAGGAAGAGAACTGTCTAACCAACAAGAAGCTAATACTTGACATTATGAGTCAAGATAGAATTCCCATTCTTTGGATTGAAACCGAGCAAGAAAAGATACTAGACCTCTTGAGAAGACCAAACTTCAAGTGTATTAAGTCTTTGAAAAAATTGGGCAGAGTAACGGCTGTATACGGGTGAATTCCAGATTACGGACAAAGTATGTAATAATAATAACCTGCTCACAAAACAAACAAACAACCCAATGTCTTGAGGTAAACCTCAAGAGCTCCAGACAAAATATCCATTAAGGTCACAAGGTCTCCAATATAAGCCAAGGTCTCTAATCCTAGGTCCAAGAAGTCCATCACTCCATAATGCCAAGGATAGTAACCAAATAGTCCAAGTATCATTAATGTTTTTTATGGTTCATGTTGATTATTAAGTGTCTTTAAAAGGAAAAGAAAAGCTCAAGTGAGCAAAATAAAAATGACATAAGAGTAAATGCTCAAGTGAGCAAAGATGAAAATAACATGAAATGTAAAATGCTAAAAGTAAATGGTACATAAAGCAAAAAAATAAAAGCATAAAGTAAAGTCAATTGTTATAAATTAGTGGTTAGTTGGATGACCATCTTGAAAATTGCATTTGGAACTCATTAGAGGATTTGTAGAACCAAAGCCTCCACACAACAAGTTGCATTTGCTTTTTGTCAAGTATATCATCCATTTTGGAATCCTCAAAAGTAACATTTAATGATCAACGATGTTTAAGTGATCCGCGTTGACCAAAAGTGTTGTAGATCCATTAGAGGATTGGTAGAACCAAAGCCTCCACACAATGAATCTCAAGGTTATTGGATCAAAGAGATCAAATTAACATACTTGGGCTTGCAATCATAAGTTTGGGCCACTAATGATTATTTATTCGAATCGGGACAAAATTTAGCGCTATGTTAAGCAATCGTAAGTGGACTTATGTAGAAGTCGCAATTATTTTGAGGTCGGTCAATAGCAATTTATGTACTTCATGTTTGGATAAATGATATAGAGATCACCATCCCTTAACATGTATCACAATTAAAAAAGAAAGGGATAAGATGAAGAGGGAGGGGAATGATAAGCTAATTTGGATTACCATCTCAAAATTCTTTCATCTTTAAATTCAACCACTCCTCTAGATGGATTAAAGCACTAAACATATCATTAATCCAAAGCACCAAAAATGAATCAAATAATTCACTCTTAGGTAGATTTGAATTGATGAACAAAAAGTACATTGAGTTTAAAGATAAATTGGACATTTAAAATTGCAATCCAAACCAACAATCAAAAGGAGTGAGTAGAAAAAAAAATTTGGATCAAAGCTGCCCCAAAACAAGGCAAAAAAATGAATTTTGTCCCTGTGTAAATTGATTTCACTACTGTGTAAATCGATTTACACAGTACAATTTTCAAAAATCTGCGCGAAATTGCTTTTGTGCAATCAATTGCACTTTACTGCAATCGATTGCACACTGTTACAGACAGCAAAACAACATTTTAAAAGGCCAAATTCTTGTTCAAACTTTCCATCAAATACCTTATGATCATGGATCCAATTGAGCACGAAAATTCCATCAAATTATGAGAAAATAACACCATTGGAATCACGAAATAATTCTCAATGAATCAAACCCAAAGATCACCAAGAGATCACATTGTGAAAGATGAATTATCCAACTTACCAAAGGTAGATCTAGAGAATTATCAACACAACTTTAAGAATTTGCTTCAATTCAACCACAAGAATCAATTGCCAAGCTTGGATGTAGTGAATTGATGAAGAAAAAGTGTTTGGGTGAAGGTTTAGCTCAAAGATTAGTAAGCTTCAATGCAAAGCTTACTAACTTTTTAAAAATGGAGCTTTGAGCGAATTTGGTAGATGGAGGGAATTGAGAGATTTTTTAGCAAGGTGGATTTGGCTATCAAATTCTTCAAATTTGAATGAGATGAGGGCTCTATTTATAGAGTTTAGGATTGGGATTAGTGGTAATTTGGTAATTGATTCTTGGAGCCAAATTTTGAATTAATGATAATTCTTTCAAAAATTAGAGCCAAATTGGAGCCAAAAATTTGACAAGCTTGAAATGCTTATTTTTTCCAATTTTCACGATGTGCAATTGATTGCACTACAGTTCAAATCAATTTGCACAGTGTATTTTTTCAAAAATTGTGCAAAACGCATTTTGTGCAATCGATTGCACTCTAGGAGCAATCGATTGTATAGTGAAAAAAATGAATATTTTTTTATTTTTTTTCTTTGCAAATAGAGATTTTAGGGAAATAATACCGGAAAAACTTATTTGCCATATGCTTCGACTCGGTACCTACAAAACACAAATATGCAAATACAAATACAAATATTTTTTTGTATTTTGATTAGAAGTTAGTCAACAAAACAAGAGCAAACTTAAAGATAGGATGCAATGGTGATGAATGAAGCTATTTATTAATGATTGTGACTGAATGACAAAATATGGTATGAAAGTGCGACTAAAAAAGTTAGGGGCGAAATTTAGGGTACAACACTATGCACAAGCTAATGGACAAGTCAAAGCAGCAAATAAGATAGTAATTGGCTTGATAAAGAATCATGTAGGAAAAAAGCCAAAGAATTGGCATAAAACATTGGACCAAATCTTATAGGCATGTCGAACTTCTCCTAAGGAAGCTACCTGAATGAAACCATTTCGGTTAACCTATGGCCATGACGCAGTATTGCCAGTAGAAATTTGTCTGCAGTCAATAAGAATTCAGAAACATCAAGATATACTTGTCGAAGCTTATTGGAATATGATGTTAGACGAATTGGCTGATTTGGACGAAGAAAGACTGAGAGCTTTAGATGTCTTAAGGATACAGAAGAAAAGAGTGGAAAATATTACAATAAAAGAGTAAAACCCAAAACACTCTTTCCTGAGAATCTGGTATGGAATGTAATTCTCCCAATAGATCGAAAGGATAAAAATTTGGGAAAATGGTCTCCTGAATGGGAAGGACCTTTTAAGATTATCCAAACATTGTCTGGTGGTGCCTATGAGATCGAAGAGTTAAATAAAGATCAAAGGCTCTTGAGAGTAAATGGTAAATACTTGAAAAGTATAGACTTATACGTCAAGAGGTTAAAATAACCAATGTTTAATCTCAGTCGAAGTAAAGAGCCAAAATGGAAATTGCATTAAGCAGCCAAAATGGCTATAAGTCATTACAAAAACAGAAATTATACAAATAAAAAGTCAAAATAAAAATGGGAGGTTGTCTTTGATTTGGAGATATTTGATCTTCTACAACTCCAAACATCTTTCGCACAAAGCCTTTGACTGATGAAGAGCTTCAATTTTAGCATCAAATGCTTGGGCCTGATCAGCATATTTTAATCCATCATTGAGTTCCTCTTCGCTCTCAGAATCAGTGTTGATAGCAAGAAGTTCTTCTTTTTGTTTATCATTGGTGGAAATCTTAGCCTCCAATTCTTTAATCTGATCCTTCATGTTGTTTGTATTTTGGTCGATTTCTTCGACTTCTTTCTGCCTAGCCTCTTGCTCCTTCGACAGCTCCTTTAGCCTTGAAGTTGATTCAGTGGAAGCACTCTAGGAAGCAGCTACATGGCCATTGGCCTCTTCAATTTCACAATTAAGAGTCCTTCGGGGATTATAATCAGCTGAGACCTGATCGATGATCGAAGTCAAATCCAAAATAACAATGGCGATGTCAGGGGAGGCAACAAGAAGGTTGGAAGCTCTTAAAGTGGTCTTCAGAAAGGAAAGAGCAGTAGGTTCTCCCTCTAAGGTGAGCATTAAATCTCTTTTAAAAAGTTGCGCCTTGACTTTCTGAAGTGCCTCCTCAAGAGGAGATGTTGAAGTAGATTTGCCAGACGCAGTTGAATCATTGTGACTTTGATTGAAAGAATTTTCTCTGCCTTCAAGTATGGCGTTCAAGTAGCTAAGAGGATTGTTTTATTTTAGTAATGCCAAATCCTCCTTAGTACGGGACCCTGTCGAAGTGACTCTCTCATTGGTGATACAGGCCACATTTTCCCTGACAGATAAATCTTGTATCGGGACATGGGCACCTTCGACATTTGTAGGGTTTCTTAATCCCCCTGCAGAATTCTCTCTCCCATCAGTCATCGGAATATCCTCATTTTGATTTTCTCCCTCTGGTATATCCTCCCCCTCCGGTTCGAATGCATCATCAACAACTTCCTCTTCCTCTTCCTCTTCTTGTTCATCATTAGTGGCTAGTGAGGTTCTGAGAGTAGTGTGTGGCAGGTCAGAATTCTCCTCACTAGAGATTTCTTTATTCTCCTACCCAACAGTTTCAACTTGATGCTCAGAGGCTTGGCTCACCTTGCTAGTTGAGCTCACAAAGGATCATTATGCTGAAGAAGGCCTATAAGTGGGATCACCCTTACTGTTTATTAAAGTGACAGATTCTTCTACAGGTGTAGAAGCCTGTTTGGAAGTGCCAACAGTGTCCTGAGGATCAAAAGAGTATTATTAGAATTATTGTAAAATAATTCAAAGAAGAGTTTTAGATTGTCGAAGTTGTTACCCTGGGTGGAACTTCAGCACCAGGAGAAGAATTATCACTTTCACTGGGATTATTCAGCCTAGCAGCTATTTCTTGTTTCGTTGTCTCTTTGATGATGATAGGAGGAGACCTCGACTTAGTAGCCATAACCTTGATTTTGGTTTTTGGACGAGGTTCAGAAAGAGGAGATGGTTTCTTTAATTTTTTCCTCCTAAGAGGGATAGGAGGAGATTCTTCTTCTTCATCACTGGATATCTCAATTTCTTGAACTTTCCTTTTCTTTGGAGTAGTTTTCTTAACACCCAAAAAAGAAAGGAGTCGAAAGCATCAGCATCAATACTAATATGTTAAAAAGAAAGTTATGGCAGAAAGTATTCACATGTGGTGGAAGTTTTACAGAAAGGTCTCCTCCCTTTGCGCTTTCAGCGAATTTATTAGTAATGGTTCTCTTGACGACTAGAAAATAAACAAGTATAAGCCAGATGTCGAATGATTGAATCAAAGAAAATGAGGCATTTTTTTGAAAAGAAAGATTACTTTTTTTGATCTTGTTAGAGACCAGCATAAACGCCTCTCGAGGGCGGTCAACAAAGTCTTTTGCATCGAAGAATTCATCGTCATAGTACTTCTTCCATAAGTCTTCAAAGATAGGCGAACACAGGAAGTTGAGTTTGAAGTCGAACAAAGTTAGTACGGTTAGACCAACGTACCTACCAATATGCTTGGTAGAAGCATCCTCTGAATAGTCTGCATTATAAAACAGTAGAGACTTTTCTCGGGGATAGATTGGAGAAGGGAGTGATTGGATGATGCCAAATTGGCGAGAGGCAAGATTCGGTTGATAAGCAATCAAACTGAGTTGATTCTTCGAGCTCTTGAATCTCAATGGCATAATCCTTTGGCGAAGAAACGATTCACAGATAGCCACATAGTCCACCACTTGGTCCTCTTCATCAGATGAGGGATATGGTCGAATAAAACATTCTGGACCAACCTTTAGACTGGAGAAGTGAGTAGCCATAGTTGAAACAAACTCCTTACGCTCTACAAACATCATTAGAAATCTAGTAAACGCTTTCTGGAATTGTTAACCCTCGTCAGTTGGATTCAATAGGACTAATCTAGGGCCTTCGACCCTTCTGTTTAGGATTTATGGAGCCTTCTCATTAATCTTGTTCTTCTGAGGAAGAAAAGATTCAAAATTGGCGTTAAGCCAAAGTTGAAGGATCCAGAAGGGGCCAGCAAGGAGCAAACTCGCCTTATCTCCAATAACTTTAAGCTGAGTCACACCATTGCTAATGGACTCATACAGGTTGGCCAAAATCAATTCAGCCAAACAAAGGTTGTAGCCATGATGAAGCTACGTCACAAGGGTGAGCATCTTCTTAGTCACTTGAAGTGACTTGTTGCAGAAAACGAAACGAGACAACCACAAAGCTAGAAAAGCTATGTGTTCCACTTCAGAGACAATGCTGCTAAACTTATCGTGAAAGTGGTTGATGAATATGGTGTATGTGGGTTTCGTGGCCGAAAATCCAATAGTATCTTCAGATAAATCTTTAGGGTCAAAATAGTCGCCAGTTGGTCGAAGACCAGTAATGGCTTCTATGTCGAAAATAGTTGGAGTCACCATTCCACAGGGTAAATGGAAAGTGAAATGCGTGATATCCCAGAAGTATGACGAAGATACCAACATAAGAGGGTAATAAGGTAACCCAGTCTTCGATAACATGACCAAGTCATAAATCCCCATATCTTTCCAGATTTGGGTCTGCACTTTTTCCATCTTACTTAGCCATTCTGAATACTCTGAAGTAAGGCTAGGGCAAGATCGAAAGATCTTGTTCCCCTTGTTCATAAAATGAAGGTTTATGTCTTCCTTCGTTTGAGAGTGCTATTGGTTAGCATGAGTAGCATCCTCAGGGTCATTCATGGGTTTCTTCGTGCAACCTATAGGCTGGAGCCTAGGGTGAGTTGGGAAGAAGGCATTATTCTATTTGGGGTTCTCAACGCATGCAGATAGCGGACCAGACATGGCGTACATGTGCCCGGAGTACCTAATGGGAATAAGTACCTGAGAATTGTAAGCTTCACGCTATTGTCTAGTCATGGGTTCAAAAACAAACCTTTGTTCCCCAGTCGAAGCAGGAACAAAAATAGTGGAAAAGATTTATGTTTGTTTTAAGTCAGAAGCGTTCTTGGTTTTGGGATTGTTTGGTGCGTTTGAAAGGAAAGCCATGGTTTAGGGTAGTAAAAGAACGAAGAAGATGAAGTTCTTAAGATTTCTTTTTGCAAGGAAATAAGGAATATTAGGAGTTGTAAAAATTCCAAAGAAGAGAATTCATTGTTATTTATAGTGACCAGGGAAGAGTGTTTTCCCTCAAAACCATTTAATGCTGCAGAGTTAGTGAGGCACGTGGAGAACGTTGAGGCAGTTATCGTACAGGTGATGGAAATGTTTGCCATACTTTCCTAGGTTGTAGGCATAATGTCCATCATGACAGGATGTAACGACTGACTGATAGTGACATATTGGGAAAAGGGTAATGATGATTCTGAATACCAACAGTGGTTGGTAGAAGGCGAAAAGTGCACGATTGACTTTTGTGGCCAGGAAGAAGACATGTGTCGAATGGGAATATAAAAGAATGACCATTTCTTCTGGCGACGAAATTGACATTCTTGGGGGGCAATTTGTTAGCTCCTAAATTCAACATCCAGACACATTGGCTTTATTGGCTAAAAATAGACTGAAGAAATCCAAGAGATTAAAGAAGTCTAAATTAAGAACCCTTCGATTTGGAAACATAGTCTAATTCTAAGATACTTAGATTTGAGAGCCTTTGAAAAGGCCCATCAAAGTCATCCTTGTTAATAAGGAAAAAACACTTAGAGAATTCTCTAAGTTAGAAAGGGTCTTCGACCCATAGGCTTTGATCTTGTAAGAGCCTTCGACCTGGAAGCGTTCGTATCAGCAACAATTTGAATTCAAATTTGAATATAAGAGGGAAAGGCAGTTCACTTGGCAGTTGAAGAAAGCAAGGTGGCATGAAGTTAAAGATCGAAGAACATGCAAAGGACACTTGTCCTGATCCTGGATCAAAGTAACAGTCTAGCAGTTACTTTTTACTAGTATAAATATAGGAAGTTTATGTAAATTTTCCGTGTGTTCAACCAATTGTACAAGTCACCCAATACTATTCGAGTACCCACTGTGTGAGAAAGAATATTGAGAATGTACGTTTGAAACACCACATTTTATAATCAAAGTCTTTTACATTCCTTTTTTACATTCTTCGTCGTTCCTGCTTACAGCCTTTTATCTTATTTGCAAAGTTTATTTTCCCTTGCATTTTACTTGCACTTTTACCAGATCTCTACTCTTCTCAACCCCTTTCTACTTACTTTTACTTGCACTTTGACTTTTACTTACTTTCGTCTGCATCTAACCTCCACCTTTCTCAGTCGAACGTGTTCTTTATTAGAATTAGCATTTTTATCAAAACAACACAAATATTTAGCATATGTCCTAGGATCAATCTGATCGATCCTACAAGTAACCAAAAATCACCCTTTTTGGAAGATCAACGGTTGTTTACTAATTTTCACGGTAAACAGTAGTATAGTCCATATGCATGAGTTAAGTAAAATAGATTTTGTTGGTGTTGTGTCAAGTTAAATGTTATGAGGCTATTCTAATGAAGTTCTCCTAGGAAAGTTTTGAGGTTGTGTTAAATAAAATTTACCATATGTATTATGACTCTCACATTAGGTGTCTTTGTTGATTTTTGTTAAGTAAAATTTTTATTTTTGTTCTTGTTTAAATAGAGATGGGAGATTCAATTAACACCTCTCCTTCGAACTCCACCTCTCATACAACTACATCTACTAAAATTAAAAGTACAAACAATTCTAGAGTTGCCACAATGATGAACAAGTTTTCAAAATTCCACCAAAGAGGTATTAGATAATCGGTTGAATTTTGTCTAAAGATTGGTAATGTTTATGATGAAAATCCTGAGAATTATAAGGGTTATGTGGCAGTACTTGCTAGTAGCAAAGTCACCATTTTAATAAATCATTGAAGCGATGTTTCTAGCAAGTTGAAAAAAAGTATATAGACTTATATTGGGGTACTTATTTTAAATTTTATGATTTTTTTACAAGTATATATGACACTTTATTTTTTTTGTTTAATATTAATACCAACTTTATTATGTAAATGAAGGAAGTGTTTATTGTTTCAAACAATGATAAGCTTGTAAAGAAATGGACTTCATATGATGGTGAACGTTGGAGGGGATTTAAAGCACAACTCACAAGAGATTATATTACACATCCAAAGCTTAACATAAAACCCCCATATAAGATGTATAAACTAATTGGGAAAGATAATTGTCAAGTCTCACAACACTCCCGAATTCATGGCTAAGAGCTAAGAGGAAAGGATAATAGGAAAAGAAATATCTATCCACATAGATTATATCATGGGGGATATGATATACTGGAACATATAATCATTAAAGAAAAAAGAAAACAAATAGAACTAGAGTTTGTAGATCCTTCTAATATAGGAGCATGGTGGATGTGTTTGTGTTCTTGAAAGAAATGTTGATTTGATAATATTTTTTGGATCATTGCCAAATAGTAAATAATTAATGCTCAAGAAATAAATTAATGAGTTAGTTGATTAAAGGGTGAATGAGAGCATACAAGAAGTATATGAAAAAAAGTGGTAGAGGGTGGCTCAAAAGGTGCAGGAGAGTGTGAATCAGGAGGAATGAAATAGGGTGGTCCAGGAGGAGCGAGAGAAGATGCGTCAGGAGAAGCGCGAGAGGTTTATCTAGGAGGTGTGGAATAGGTTTGTCCATGAGGAGCGAGAGAGGGTGCATCATAATGAGAGAGAGAGAGAGAGAGAGAGAGAGAGAGGTTGACTGAGGGGGAGCGGGAGAAGTTGACTGAGGAGATCAAGAGAGTTGTACCCGGGGTATTATTGGGCTAAGTATAAGTTTGTTTTAAACAATTTGTGTTTTGTTTTGTTGTTGTTTGTGTATTTAAAATTATGTATTGTGTTGTTGTTTTTTATGAGGCAACAAGTAAAGTCGATGGGTGTACTCATCCACCCATATGTAAATCAGTTAAACATAGGTGAGAAAGTTGTTTTGGACGATGCAAGCACAAAAGATAGTTGTTATTCCCCCTAGCACAATATTGACACAATAATATCTTAATAACATAGCATGTTAAGATTGTCAAGGATAGTAGAGGAGATGGCATACATCTTTTAGATAAGCTTACAACATGAACCAAATCAATTTTATATAATTGGAAAGAGTTATATTTTGGATATTTTGCACTGTACTAATTGGTTAGACATAACCATATTACAATTATGATGCACGTAAGTACATATTTTATGGTTATTTCAATTTATATTAATTGTTCCAAATACTTTTAATCTTGAGACTCACATCAAAATTTGACCTTTGTGTTAACATTTAGGTTCATGCATCATATATGTTTAAAAAATATTTCACAAAGTATTGTTTCTTAGACCCAATCAATATGCAATTTCAACAACAAGCACCAATCATTGTCCATATGTACATACAAAATAGGTTAATTCAAGTGAAAAGAGAATGTTACATAGTACCTTTATTCCATTTGTAAGTATATGTGAATTTGTATTTTCTTTTATAAATCAATTTTATACACATTATTAATAATTCTAGATGTTTTTGCAGTGTGCATTGCAAACTAATAATTATATGTCCCAAAAAAACAGTGTAATTATACTATACTCGTTACACTATAATCTTGACTCAACGATGAAAGATGTTTTGGGAGAGCAAGTGGCATTATTTTTAATACTGAAAATTTAACTTTAGTTTTAAATAATTTTTATTCATGTTTAATTTTTCCATCATGTATAGCTATGTTCTAGAATAATAATGCAAGTGTGAGTAAGTAGGGAAATAGTCCCATATTAAATAGGAATATGGAGACTTGAACATTTATAAGTGGGAGAACCCAGTCATCTATCACCTTAAGATTTTAGGTGGATAAGTGGCGTGTCTCTTACAAAAGTGCATAATCCTCAAATTTGTATCAATGCTCCATAGTAACTCCCTCCAACAAATGGTATCAGAGTCTTTGGTTCGAGCAAGGAACCAACTTATTTGTATCGAAATTGTCAAGAAGAGGTGTCCTATTGCAAGGTGTCAACGACGACACAAGTGTCTTGAGGGGGAGAATTATAGACTCACACTTGATAGGGAGTGTTAGAATAATAATACAAGTGTAAGTAAGTGGCGTAATAGTCCCACTTTAGATAGGAATGTGGTGACTTGATCGTTTATAAGTGGGAGAATCCACTCACCTATAATCTTAAGGTTTTAGGTGGATAAGTGGTGTGTCTCTCACAAAGGTGCATAATCCTCAACTTTGTATCAATGCTCCTAGTAACTCCCCCAAAAAATGGTATCATGGGCCTTTGGTTCGAGAAATGGACCAACTTAGTATCAAAATGCCCAAGAAGAGGTGTCACGTTGCAAGGTATCAACAATGGTACATGTGAGGGAGAATAGTGGATTCACACTTGAGGGGGGTGTTAGAATAATAACGCAAGTGTGAGTAAGTTGAAAAATAGTCCCACATTGGATAGGAATGTGGAGACTTGAAAATTTATAAGTGGGAGAACCTACTCACTTTAAGGTTTTAGGTGGATAAGTGATGTGTCTCTCACAAAATTGCATAATCCTCAACTTTGTATGAATGCTCCATAGTAAACTCCCTTAACATTAAGAAGGGATATAACTTTTGACTCGTAGTGTAAGAAATAAAAAGTCAAAGTTCTTTTTCCCAAAAGTAAGTATTACTTGTGTTTTTTAACATTTTTTATTTTCACTAATATATTACTTATACTTTTGTGTATTAATGACTATATAAAAATTATTTGTAGTTGTTAAAACAACCTAACAAATATTCTTGTGGTTCCATGTTATGAAGCATATGTTGGATATTGTCTGAGGCATTAGTGATTCATGGGCTAAGGTATTCACCTTGTCCATATGCATTTAATTTATTTATGTTAGATGTTAGTGAATGTTGTTGTTGTTAGATATAAAAGGTTTATGTTAAAAAATTTAGTTGTTGTTGTTATAGAGTTTGAATCTTTATGTTGTTGTTGTTTTTATTCAAATTATAGGTGTTTAACAATCCAACATTATTTCCACAAGAAGATATAAATGACATTTGTTCATATTGGGTCGGTTACTTTCTATCATTTTATGACCCTCAACAACTCTAGTTTTTCTTGGTTGTTATAAATAATGTGTATAAGTTTTTCGTTACACGTATGTAATTGATTTTGTCATTTTGATTCTGTTATCAAATATGTATATAGGTTCTCTCGATATACCATTTTGGATATGTGTATACTAAAGTTTGTTACAAATTTTGTAAGCAATGTAATTTAGTATATATCAAATAAAATATGTTGGATTTGTTACAAATGTGTATATAGATTTTGTTACAAAATGTGTATATAGGTTTTTCCTAAAAAATATAGACCAAAATAAAATTTAAAACAATTTATTTTTGAAAAAAAATGTTTTTCCTTCAATTTGAATTAACACACACTTTCCACCTCGGACATTAACATAAACCGAGTGATATAGTGACACACGCTTTCTAGTTTTGAAAAATACAAAAATGTCATTACTGAGGATCAAACACATAACCAATATAATTTTCCCCTCGATGGAACTTTACTCGATGGAAAAGTGGCAAGTTTTTCACGACTCCCTTCATTACCTTGCCTATGAAACTAAGGTAAAATCTATTTTCCAACCGAGGAAAAAAGGGTTTTTCGTAATAGTGTATTATCCTGAGGATCACTCTTGAATAACACCTGCTAAGGGGGTATGAAGTTTTTGGGGACTTGATTTTCCTAAAGCTCTGTTGTAAGTGGTTGCTGATTTGTAAGCTCCTCTTCCCCGTCCATCTCTAACTTTTTGTGTTGTTGTTCTTGTAAGTAGGAGTGCCAAAATAAGTTGTGTCCCGTCGGCCCGCTCACATGCCAAAAAATGATGGATTGGGTTACGATTTTAGTCTGCCTACCCGTTTTACCCGCCCCGCCAAAATAAAAAACCTCACATGCTAAAGACATAACGGGGTGGGTTGGCCCGCCAAACCCACTTATTTTTTTAAAAAAATTGTTAAATACATTCATAAAAAGATGCTTTTATTTTATTCTAGTTAATTGTAGTAATTATAATTCTTGATGGTTTTATTTTATGTATTTATTATTTGTGAATATATGCAATATTTTTTAAAATAAGATTTGTTAAAAAGATGATTTATAAAAATTTGTTCTAAAATATAAGTGAACAGTCTAATTGAAATGTAAAAAAGAAGTATATTAATCTATTAAAAAATGAATAAATAAATAAAATAGGCGGACAAGATTGCATCATGCCAACTCGTCACCTTAATGGGGCATACTAGATTTTTAAGCTCACTTTTACTTGGAGGGCTTGTTCGTTCGCCCCTTTTGTGACGAACTTAAGGAGGGGCGGGGAGCGGACGACCGATTTTTCCTTCCCTAGTTGTAAGTCATGATACTTTCTAATAGTGCTTCGTTCTGACGACACAGCTCATTCATAGAGGCTACCATCTCTACTATGTGAGCATGATCATTGTAAGGATTGTTGTTGCTACTAGTTTCCACCCTTGTCATCATGAGACTAAGTCGGATCGTTGGCGGAGTAGGTGTGTGTGGCTCAGGTCAGTTTTACTCAGGCTCACGGTGGACGTCGACTGTACTTATAAAAATAATACTAATGATAACTCTATTAGTGAAGATCAGCAAATCCATCGTTGAATTTCTTTTGAATGTTGTACATTTATTCTTCTTGAGCTCTTCTCCTCATATACCAACTCTGACCCGCTCTGACCCACCTTACACGAAAACCCTTCAAAAACCATTTAATATAATTGCTCCTAATTAATATGACCTCTTAATAATGATTGAGAACAATATTTAATTGCTTCCAATTCTAGACTATGATATCTCTCACCAGTCATAACTATGTTCACAATCACATTTCAATTAGATATTAACATATCTCTCATCAGTCATAACTCTTTCATAATCTCAGACAATTTCAACAATGGCTCTTCTCACAATTGATGATTCTCACAGAGGCATAAGGGACAACATTGCAACGCTTGTAAGTTTCTTATATACTTATACATTTTTCATACTTCTATTAATGCTTTATTCATCTTACCTACTCTTACACTTTTTACATTCTTAACTTAGGATACTAAAAGATTCAGAATTCAGTCACACAACTACCTTTCTCCCGACCCATTGATCGTACCCTATCTCGAATACGCAAGTTTCAGAAACGTTATAAAGATCTCCAACTTCACGATTGATTCAAAGTTCATACTTGCAATGTTGGAAAGGTGGAGACCAGAGACCCATACATTTAATCTAACAATAGGTGAATGTACCGTCACACTAGAGGACGTGTACATGTTATTGGGTCTCCCTGTCGATGGTAAGGAGGTTAACGAGTCGGTTCAACAACTCAATTCTCTGTGTGAAGAATTATTGGGCAGGGATATGGTTGAAGGTGGTGGTGCGAGAGGTCAGGGTATACTACTTACTGAGCTAAAAAATCATTATGCGACTCTGGAATTGAACGAAAATTCTTCCGAGCTAGCTAAGGTAATAAAAGCTAGCAATTATATAATGATACTATTTGGAACCTTTTTATTTCCCGAAAGTACGGGAAATAGTGTAAATTTTATGTATTTAAATTTACTTAGAGACTTTGAAAAAACTAGAAAGTATAGTTGGGGTTCTGCTGTTTTAGCCCATCTATACAGTTCCTTGTGTAAAAATGCAATCAAGAAAAAATGTACATTTTATGGCTGCACTGTTTTACTTCAAGCCTGGGGTTGGTGGAGAATGGAGTCCCTAAACCCCATCAACAACAACACATTTGTTTTCCCATATGCAACAAAGTAAGTCATCAACTTATATTATTTATTACTATTCATCTCTTCACCAAACATATGATAAAAATAAAATATTTTTCAATACCTTTAGGTACTGCGTGAGGGGTATGGATTACGACAAGAATCCAAGATTCAATGTCACTCTATACAACAATCTATTGGATCACCTTGGCCCGGATGATGTACGTCATACCTTTCAACTTTTCTACTTTTAAATTATTTATTACGTTTTCATTAAGCTGATTTAATTTTATCCGCAATTTATCTGGAGACCATATATGAGTTTAGACCATGAACCAAACTCCGAGGATGCAACGATTTGGAGCGCAAAGACTGCAGTCATACGGTTCAATGTTATGGAGATGCACCACAGCGGCCGTGTCAAGATGCAGTTTGGAATGCATCAAGAGATACCCTGCGATCCAACTTGTTTGTCCCCATGGCATCTCAAAAGGGTCAACGCCCAATGGGGTCTTACCAACTGGAAATATTTTGCTCTAGAATGGTGTAATATGTGGCAGAGGCGTCACCGAAATGTCTTGCAATTCCTAGTTTTCCTCAACCATGGTAATATGCGACACACGAATCAGTATTTAGCTTGGTACATATCCATTAGTACCCCAAA
Organism: Vicia faba; assembly: GCA_948472305.1. Taxonomy (NCBI): domain Eukaryota; kingdom Viridiplantae; phylum Streptophyta; class Magnoliopsida; order Fabales; family Fabaceae; genus Vicia; species Vicia faba. The sequence goes on along the minus strand of OX451735.1, from coordinate 98,676,992 downwards.
AATGCACGTGTCTCATCCAAGGTATTTGGTTGACCCACAAACACAATGGGCACAACCCTCATTTCCCCAACACACATCAACCTCCCACCAACCCCCCCCCCCCCCGACGAAACGAAACCACAAACATCCAACCACAGTCACCACCACAATACGATTACACCCACATGTCCCACAACCAACCACAATCACCACCTCAGTACCAATACCCCCATATGCCTCATACCCAACCATAATTTCAATCACAATACCAATACACCCGCATACCCCACACAATTCCAGTCTTCTATATATCCCAATATGGGCCCTTCAATATCTAACATTAGCCCTGATTTGGGATTGTCCGAAGATTATGAACCAACCCACCCAACTTACAATGAACCACAACATCACCAAAGCACCCAACATTCCCAATACCAAAAACCCCAAGATCCATTTCCTTTCTACCCTCCGTACTCATACGACCAGTGCTACAGACCAACCATGGAACCCCACCAACCACCAACACGACCAAACTTTGAGGGTATGGGCAACCGACTGTACCAAAGCGGATCTTCTAGATATGGAGATCTGGTCGATTTCATGGATCCAGAATGCATTGACTTCGCTGGACCATCGACCCTGCCACAACAGGAAATGCGACGAAACCCAACACGGGAAATGCGAGGACGGAGATGCGGAACCGGAGGTCATTACCGAGTTCCGGGAGACCACTGATTAATCTGTATTTTTTATGTAATCGTTATGTGTGTAATCATATTGTGTAAATAAAAAGTCAATTTTCTTGATCCTATATCGTTTACGTAACGTACTACATTTAAAATAAAAAACGCGAAAAACTTCTTGCCTTTTGCACTAAGGCGCCATCTCACTTGGCTTAGGGCAAGCCTTTTACACATATGCGCCAAGTGAGATGGCGCCTCCCCTTTAAAATAAGGTGCATGCGCCAACTGGGTTGGCTCCTCTCTTATGGGATTTTATGAAACATGATTATTTGCGTAATTTTCTCCGAAACATGGTTATTTGCGATTTTTTTTAATACTTAGTTATTCCAAAAAAAATTCCATTAAATATTTCAATCCAACGCTTTTCTTCTGAGTGAGACATTAATTTGGACGAGCTTCATTGGAACCAAGTTGTCTCCTGAGCACTTCAGAACCTAGCCCAAGTGTCATATGTCCTATTTATACTAATGAAAATCATCCATTTTAGACACTTAACACTCGTTAGATTAAGTGAATTTTTCGTCTCTATAAAAAAACTTAAATATAGTTTTAATTCTTATAAATTTTTTTTTAAATTATAATTTTTTTTAAAATTTGTATCCATATTTTTGGTTTTTTATGCTAAAACTATTGCTAAAATTATTTCTAATTCAATTGTTAAATAGAAACCGTCGCTTAAATCATCGCTAATTCTATTATTAAATTTAAAAAAAAAAATATCGCTAAGTTGTAAAAGAATCTAAAAATAAGTTAAAAAATGTTATGAAGACTATTCTTTAAAGTAAATTTTTTGAAGAATTAAAAATAAAATATAAAATATTTATGAGAATCACAAATATATTTAATCCTAAAATAAATAATTATTTATATAAAAAAATGTCTTCATCATCCACACCTTAAATATGAAGCATAAAATTGGTCGACGCTAATAAGTTAAATTAATCGTCTATTCTTTTTATTTAAAGGTGAAAAGATACATGTTATAGTGAATGTGTAAACATTGTTTTAGTTTGTTATTGGATATACAGCGCCCAAGACTTTGAGCAAACCATAGAAATTTAACTTTCCTCTTTTGTAGATTTAACATTTCAAATACGCACACAATTATATATGTTTAATGTAATCATTGTTCATGTATACACTTTTTATGTTGAATCAAAGGACTCTACCAAAGTTGGGGAAGCAAATATTTATCTCTTGTGAAGCTAGTAATGAGACATATCCATGTGAATAATTTTTTGGCTAATTATTATCAGTTTGAAGCTAGACAAAAAAAGGCATTATTAGTTAGGTATAATCCAATGATAGATTTTGACATCTCACTAATAAGAAAATGCCAATCAACATCATGCTTCATTATGCCGAAAATACAATTAGAGCATGTTGGAAATTATTTTAAGAGATTGCCATGTTTCTTCATGATAATGAAATGTTCAATTCAAATTAGTTGAACTTATAGCCTAAAATACTATTTGAAAATTCTTCATGATATGAAATGCTTAATGCAAATTAGTTGAATCCATGAGAGCTTATAATACTATTTGAAAACATAATGCATACAATTTGATCAATATAATCTAATAGGAATCATGACAATATAATCTAACAATAAGATTGTTTAAAAAATTCAATCTAATCAAACCTAAGCTAACACAATTAAGCTCTATAAATACAAAAATCCAGCAAAGCGACATGTAGTTCTAGAAAAAGCAAGAAATCTAACAACTAACAAAATTAAACAATACATTTATTGAGAGATGGAGAGAAAAAAGAATATTAGAATCTATACTGATTTGGTGTTTTTGTCCTCACAAGTTCCTAATCTAGATATTGATATTGAAAATTTGTTCTTCCCCTATATGATTTGAGTTAGGTTTTTGGTAACAACAATACATTGAAATCAATAAGATAAAAAAAAAAAACTTCTCAAACCAAGTTATCTTCTCTATCTTCAACCATTGATAGACTTTAATCTTGACATTATGTTGCTCTCCACTCGATTCTAATTATGAGCTTTGAATCTTTTTTCAACAAGTTGACGGATACAATGAAACTCCACAATAACGGAGAAGAACTCCCTCTCTTTTCTTCAAGGAACTTCAATATTAAATTCCACTAAAATCAAAATCTACTTGAAAACTACACACTTTAATGAACAATTATAACTTTAGTGCTCCTCACAATTAGTCATCACACACTTGATGATTCTCCATGAATAAAATTAAGATAAAGATTTGAATCAGATAGAGTTGCATTTCTAGCTATCTTTTTTGATAATTTTTTTTTATATATATGATTTAAGAAGGAAAAATACTTGATATATGTGCTTGAGAGATAACTACTTTTAAGCAAAATAGTCTTGAATGATCCTATTTAAAGTTGTTGTTGAATCAATTCAATGTTAGTGGTTAGCCTTAAAATATCATGTCAAAATATTTATTAAATCGATTCAAAAGATTCTTTGAATTGAATCACTAATATTTGAATTGGTTTTCAGAAAGAGAGGCAAAAATGATGAATCAAAACATCTCTTTGAATCAATTTAAACAAGTGTATGAATCGATCCCCACGAACATAATGGAAATTGCGAATTTGAAAAATCCCATTGAGTTGATTCACAACATGCTTTGAATCGATTAAAAAAACTTGACATTTGAATCAATTATAAATCACCTTGAATCGATTCACTTAAGGTTGACTTAAGTCAAACATTCATCTCATGCAAGAAATATAATTTTATTTTGTGTGTGAGGGGATTAATAAGGAAACTCAAAATACAAAAAAGTTCCTATAAAGAAATCATCAAAACACAAAATACACTGATAAGTAAGTTAAGAGAAGTTTTTCTAGTTTAGAAAAATATTTTCTAAACCTTCTAAAAACATAGCATGGCCTAAAATACTTTTTTTTACACCATTTTTTTATTAATGGGAGGGGAAGTTTTTAAATCACTTCAATTTTTTTATCCATTTCAATCTCCTTGTGGGAGATTCAATGACTCGAAATAATTCTTTCTTTCACCATAAAATGACAATTTTTCTACTATAATACCAAGTTAGATTTTTTATACCTTTTTAATACAACAATAAATTAATTAAACCATTATCAAAAGAAGATAAAAAAAATTGAGAAATCATCCGAAAACACTTTTATATGCTTTTCAATTATGCTAGAGAATATGGACACCATGTATTATTGGACTGCCGCATGGATTGTTAGCAATGTTGTAGTCGAAGTATACTAGGATTGTTAGTAGGTTGAATAGGGCTTTGTAAAGTCCAATTATTTAAGTTAGATTGTTCTCTAGGTTAGTTTGTGTAATGGGTATGTGTGTAAAAATCTGTTAATTTAGTGTGTCCGATTTTTTATAAATAGCATACTAGTCTCTCATCATTATTACAATGCAAATCCTAATTATGGTGAGAGAGGTTATTTATTATTATGTAACACTTGTAATCTTTTTTCAAAGAGAAAGTAAAGAATAACAATTTATAACCAATTTCATTGTGATCTTTCTGCTTCCCTCTTTCCTACCCTTGTGGATTTCTTGCAGATCAAGAAATCGGTTATACTTTGTTATTCCGGTATCGTTTTTCACAACAAATTAGTGCGGTAAGCGTGAAGAAGACGTCACCAATGAAGTATGAGATTGAAAAGTTCACTACAGTGTACGATTTCGGTCTGTGGCACTTGAAGATGAAAGCCTTACATGTTCAACAGGGTTATTTAGAAGTGTTGAAGGGAGTCACAGCCGTGGAGGTTGCATTAACAGACAAAGAAAAAATGATTATGATATAGAAAGCCCACAACGACTTTCTATTGAGCCTTGGCGATAAGGTTCTCGGACATGTTTCAAAGGAGACGACAGCGTCGGGTTTATGGGTCAAGCTCAAAAGTTTGTATATTACAAAATCTTTGGTCAATCGCCTCTACTTGAAGAAAGCTTTGTATTCATTCAAGATGAGTGAAGACAAAGTCCTGGTTGAGAACTTGGATATGTTCAACAAATTGATTCTTGATCTCGAAAATATCGATGTCAAGATCAATGATAAAGATCAAACAATGTTGTTGTTGTTGTTGTTGTTGTGTTCTTTGTCCATATCACACACCCACTTCAACGAAACTCTCTTGTATGGAAGAGAGTCTCTTACCTTTGAAGAATTTCAATCATTCCTATATTCTAAGGACTTGAACGAACGAAAGGAGCATAAGCCATCTTTGACAGGTGACGGTCTGTCAGTTAAGGAAAATTTCACAAAGAGAGATGGAAAGTTAGACAAGAAGAAGGGTAAAAGCCAGCAGAAGTTTTATATTGGTGATGCATCTAGTATTTAATGTTATCACTGTAAGAAGGAGTTTCATACAAGAAAATTATGCTCTGAACATCTGAAAGATCATGGAGGTAAGGATAATTGCAATGCATTCATTGTTCAAGTTGATTTCAACTCATATGATGTTCTTGTGGTTTCAAGCGGTGACTCAAGCAAAGAGTGGATTATGGATTCAGGTTGCACTTAGCACATGAATCCAAACAAAGACTTGTTCGAGGAACTATGTGATCAAGATGGTGGATCTGTATTGCTGGAATATAATAAAGCTTGCAAGATTACATGTGTTAGATCTGTGAGATTCAAGCTTGCAGGGTCTTAGTTAGTTGAAGCGTTTTGCAGACTGATTGGTAGTAGTCTATTCGTTTTCCTTAATTTGGAGCTCGGTGCTGCAATTCCTTTTGATGTTCGATAGATTTTAGCAATCTATGTGGTTCGACAGAGCTGGAGTCGCAAATTGGCGTTTCATTTCCTTGTTGAAGTCTCTGCATAACCGACGTTTCAATTCTTGGTGTTTAGAGTTGTCATCTTGGTTTGTATGGTTGAGATTAGTAACAAGTATTCTGCTTCTGCTATGGCTTATGTCTTTGTAGTAGTCTAGAGTATCGGCGTGTTTTAGAAGTGCTTTAGATAGTGGTGTGTTGTTGTAGTGGCCATATAATCACCATTTCCAGGACTTTTTGCAGAAGGAATCAAAGCCTTGGCGCTTTTGGTTCTGCTACAGATGTGTGGTAGGAATTGAAGATTTTGGAGTGCAAGGAGAATTTCGTCTTTCAATTGGTTGTGCATTTGGTTTTCAAGTAAGGAGATATTATCATCTCTTAGAAAATTTATAGCATTGGAATCTGCTGGAAATCTGCAAGTCTCATACTGACATAACTCTTCAGCTCATCATTAGAGTGTAGTTGAGGCATTTGCATCTTCTTGTTAAGCTTCAGGAGTCTAATGATTTATTTGTATTTTAGGTGTGAATTTAGTCTATTTGGAGCTATTTATGTGTACCTGTCTTCTTTTAATGGTACTTAGAATTTTGGTGTTGTACTGTTTTTATAATACTGATATTACAGTGTAAACTATGTAGCACTTTTAGTTTTGGAATTCCTTATGCCTTTCGCTGATTTTAATGTTATGTCTTTGGCTTTTTTTTTTTAAAAAGGTTATTGACTGAAGCTAGGTATGTACTTGATTTTAAGAGAAATTTGATTTCTCTTTGTGAATTTGACAAGAAAAGATATGTTTTACAAGGAGAGAAAAGTATCCTAAGTTATATTGAGGAACTTGCAAGATAATTTTAAATTGATGTTTCAACACAAAACGCGATGTCGGGACAAATGTTATAACATCTGTTGACAAAAAACTTGCTAAATCTGAATACTGTGCATAAACATAAATTACAGAAATTTAAACAACACAAAGAATTGTTAATCTCGTTTGGTGCAATGTCACCTACTCTAGGGGCTACCAAGCTAGGAAGGAAATCCACTATGATAGTATTAGTTCAAAGCTAAACCAACTTGTTGACAAGTGATTTTCGACTCAAAGGATTAGATCCTAAGCTAGATGGTATCTTGTCAAAAGGAATGTCAATTATTATGCATATGAATAAACATGGGCCATCGACAAGGTTTAAGGGGTGATTCCAAGAAATGGGGCCGAGATAGTATTGGAAGTTGAGACTAGGTCGACGAAGCCTAAGCTAGACGATTCCAACTACAAGTGTCAGCAGAACGTGGGAGGTTTGAAAGAAGTTCTGCATAAACTCTCAATGTAATTTGTTCAAGTAACCATCGACGATTATATTTTAGCATCTATTTAAGAAAGTTGTTGCATTCATTTTCATGGTCGCATTTTATAACATTGTAAGAGAGCACTCAAAGTACCAGCGTCTAAAAAAATGAGTCAGTTCTGAGAAATGTACAATTGTGTCCACCTTAAAATTCAAACATTTTATTTCAAGTCTTGTTTATCATTTATGCCCTGCAATTTATTTATCATTTATCTGTCTTTGTCTTTTATTATTTTCCTATTACATTTTTCGTAATTTAATCATTTCAAACACAAAAACACTCTTACACTTAACATTGAGCCTAGGAATCTTATAGATGGTCCTGCAATTAACGTTTAATTAAAAGCCTAGAGATTGTTCGTGAGAAACTCCCGCGAACAAATTAACACACCTGGTGGGACATATTTGTTTTTAAGTTCGTCTCGATCTGCACATGAGACTGAGAAGTGTTAGAAAAATGGTAGATCCTAGAAATCTAGAATGGGTCAGACCCTAGGAGGAAATACCAGTGCAGCAGTGAGTGTGGGTTCAAGTTCAGCGATTGTGCCTTCGACGGCCCTGAATGTAACAGTAACCACGACTCAGCCAGTAACTCCAAAACCAAGTATGCTCAATACTTTTGAGCAATATATGCCTAGTTTTACAATACCTACGCACGGTGGGGAACATGTGTATGGAATACCAATGGCGATGATGACAGGCATGCATAATAGCGGTTCAATGTTTCGTGAAAATTCAGCGTCATCATTTTCCCCTTATCACGCCTCAATGCCTGTGGGAAGTCAATTTGGTTGTTCGACTGGATTGGGTTTTTCTCACCAAGTCATACCCACTTTCACTCCAAGTACCGTTGCAATCATGAGGAAGTAGATGGATAAAAGTAATCATGAAATGATCAACATGCTTACTCAACAAATGAGTATCATATTGAGACCGTTAATCGAGAATTAGGTGCAGAGTTACCAAACTTTGGAAACTCAAATGACTTACATTGGTGACTTTATTGGTTCCTTAAGAGCACCAAATAGACATGTTACACCATCTCCACACAAAGAACCAGTGCAGTATGAAGAGGTGATCGACGAGACAATTGACTAAGAACCACCAATTCCCCAACACGTCGATCCTATACCTAGATTGATTGAATAGCCACCAGTGGTGATAGTAAATCGAAACCAGAACGTTGACCAAGTGGTCAGGCATGTTAGCCGAGATGCAGTGGCTGGGTAGCCAAACCTGGAGGCCATCGTCGAACGGATTATGGTTCGAAACAGATCGAATACTGGCTCTTAGAGGCCTATGTATTCTTCTTCATTATCAGATTTTATTCTGCAAACCGAATTGCCTTGGGGTTGGAAAGTCCCCAAATTCACTAAGTCTGTAAGGGATACATAAGAGTCCAATGTTGAGTATATTTCTAGGTATCAAACCAAGGATGGTGATATAGCCAATAATGAGGGTCTGAAACTAAAATATTTCCAATTTCCTTGTCAAAAAATGCATTTACTTGGTTTACGATGCTACCTCCCCAGTCAATCCACACGTGGAATCAGCTAGAGAAATTGTTCCATGAACAGTTTTACATGGGACGGTAAAAAATAAGCCTAACGAAACTTGCTGGCGTCAAATGAAAAGTTTGAGTCAAAAGGGTATCCATTTGGAGGAAATATGGCATCGTCAAGAATACTGAAGCTGATTAGAGTTATCACAAAATCGATGAGAGAAAAGTTGGAATGAAATATTTCGACCAACATTTGGCAAATGTGGCGCCGTGTGACACTAGTTTACATTCCTGAAGAAAACGCAAATCCATTTCTAAGTTTGTATCCATATTAGGGATTCGTGTGGGACATTGAAGAAGAAATGATGCCCAGGGAACCGAATCCTCCTACGGGGTGGAATATGGTCGAAGGAAATGACCATTGATTCAGAAACGCTAGCCCAGATTTCGGCTTATGTAGCTGAAAACAAAGTAAAATTGGCTTTGGAAGTCGAAAGGTTGCAAGATTTGACTGTTAAAGCTAATGTAGAAAATCGAGAAGGCCATTATGGACAAACATCAGCTTCAGAAAGCCGGAGGCTAGATTATGTCTATGACAATGAGCCTCCAGGGTTTGAAAAAGACCCATTAAACTCGATGTAGAAAATGCAGGCCCGAGATCCTTTAGAAGAAGTGGATCTAAGCGATGGTGTGATGAAGAGACCAACTTATATCAGTACTAAAGTTGGGTCGAAGATGAAGGTTCAATTGGTTAAATTGTTGTGAGAATATAGAGATTGATTAGCTTGGGACTACGGAGAAATTCCTGGATTGAGTCGAAGCGTAATGGATCATCATCTTCCCATTCAGCAAGGGAAAAGGCCGGTAAAGCAACATCCTCATAAATTCTCCCCGGAAATCACATTGAAGATCAAATGGGAGATCGAAAGATTGCTTAGAAGAAAGTTCATAAGAATTGCAAGTTACGTTGAATGGTTAACAAATATTCTTCATGTTATTAAGAAAAATGGAACTCTTAGAGTTTGCATAGATTTTAGGATATAAATAAAGCGACTCCAAAGGATGAATATTTGATTCCCGTGGAAAAAATGTTAGTCGATTCAGCTGTAGGCTTTGAATATTTGAGCATGTTGGGTGATTATTCTAGATATAACCAAATTTTTATAGCAGATGAGGATGTTCCCAAAATGGTGTTTCGATGTCCAGGGGCCTTAGGGACTTATGGATGGGTTGTATTTCCATTCGGTATAAAAAGTGTCGGAGCAACCTATCAAAGGGCCATGAATGCCATATTTCATGATTTCATAGAGCATTTTATACAGATTTATATTGACGATATTGTAACTAAATCTTCATCTGAGAATGGTCATATAGACCATCTTTGACGATCGCTCGAAAGGATGAGAAAATATGGATTGAAAATGAATCCACTAAAATATGCTTTCAATGTACATGCACAAGACTTCTTAGGCTTCATGGTACACAAAAAAGGCATCGAGATCAACTAAATCAAAACAAAAGCAATTTTGGATCTCAAGCCTCCTTCGACAATGAAACAATTGCAATCTTTGTTGGGGAAGATCAATTTCTTGAGGAGATTCATATCGAATCTAAGTGGAAAAAGAAAGGTGTTCTCGCCATTACTCAAGATAAAAAAAAGAAGGCGAATTCCTATGGGGAAAAGAGAAGCAAGAGGCTTTTGACACTATCAAAGAATACCTCACAAAGCCTCATGTTTTACTGCCACCTAGTTGAAACAAAAACATGAGATTGTATATAGATGTGTCTGACTTGACATTAGGAAGCATGTTAGCTCAAGAGGATGATAATGGTGTTGAAAGACCCATTTATTTCCTTAGTAGATTGTAAATAGATGGATAAACTAGGTATAGTTCAATTGAGAAATTATGCCTATGTTTGTACTTCTCATGTATGAAATTAAAGCAATATATTAAGCTAGGTGATGTTTATGTTTCGTCTCATTTTGATGGTATTAAGAATATGTTGTCAAAGCCCATATTACATAGTCGAAATAGGAAGTGGGCATTAGCAGAAACTAAGTTTTCTTTGTCTTATTTCCCTTTGAAAGACGTAAAAGGCCAGATTGTGGCAGCCTTTATTGTAGATTATGCAATAATCAAGTCATCCGTAAACATAGTTGACACGGACCCTTGGAAATTATATTTTGATGGGTCGGGCCATGAAAATGAAAGCGGTGTTAGAATTTTAATAATCTCCCCAAAAGGAACGACAACAAAATTCAAGTGTCAAGTCGATGGCAAATGTTATAATAATGAGGCAGAATATAAAGCCTTAATTTTCGGACTTAAAGTCTTACGGAATTTGGGTGCAACCAAAATCAAAGTAAAAGGTGATTCAGAGTTGGTGATCAAACAAATCACACAAGAGTATAAGTGTATCAAGGAGCATCTAATGATATAATTTGTGATTGTGAATCAGTTAATGGGAGACTTTGAAGTAGTGCACATTACACACGTGCTCGGGATAGAGAATTAAAAGGCTAATGAATTAACCCAAATTGTGTTTGGGTATAAAGTGTCGACAAACAAGTTTAAGGAGTTTGTCGAAGTAAAGGAGAAATTTATCTCGACATTTCCTATAAAGTTGTCAATGCCAAAAGCTTGGGGGCAGATTATTTGGACAAATTTTTTGAAATTTTTTCCATTGACAATTTGCTAGATGCAGACTGGCAAAATCCAATTATAGCGTATCTAGAGAATCTAGTGGAAAATACTAATAGGAAGTTAAAATACAGGGCATTAAGCTATGATCGCATTGGTAATGAATTGTTCAAGAAAACTCTTGAGGGTGTGTTGCTTAAATGCCTTAGAGAAACTGAAGCATATGTGGCAGTGTATGAAGTTCATAGTGGAGCTTGTGGCGCTCACCAAGTTGGCCATAAAATGAAATGGTTGTTATTTCGACAAGGTGTATATTGGTCAAGCATTCTAAAAGACTATTGATTTCTCCAAAGGCTTAAAGAATGCCAAAAGCATGCATGTATTCAACATGTACCTGTTGCACCCCAAAATTTACCCTCTTGATTTTTGGATTATGTTTCATCATGAATATCATATTGCATTCCATTCATACATGGTGATGGGATCAAAGTACTTTGGTTATCAAGTCTTCCTCAAGCTTTGAAAGTTGTTTGCATTGACAAGTTGTTCAAGTAGAACTTTGTCATTTGAACCTCTGGATCTTTCAAGCTCAAAATTAATTGCATATCTCAAGATGTTTCATCCATCTCTTTGGATATTCAGAGGATTGGAGTTTGTGTTTGATTATAAGAGGGAATCACTCCTTTAATTCACCAGTCAAATTAGGGTTTTGAAGCTTGATCAGCTATCTCCAAGCACTTTAGTTGTGTATTTTGTATATGTGTTGTTGACTAACTTCTAATCAAAATACAAAAATATTTGTGTTTGTCTTTGCATATTTATGTTTTGTAGGTACCAATTCGAAGCATCTGACAAATAAAGATTCCTGGTATTATTCTCCTAAAATCTCTTTTTTGCAAAAGAAAATTAACAAAAATTCATTTTTTTCACTGATGCAATCGATTGCTCTTAGAGTGCAATCGATTGCACATAGTGTATTTTGTGCCATTTTTGAAAAAAGACATTGTGCAAATCGATTTGCACTATTGTGCAATCGATTGCACAGCGTGAAAATTTGAAAAAAAATAAGCAATTTTAAACTTGTCCAATTTTGGGTCCAATTTTCCTTCATTTTTGAAAGATATACCATTAATTCAAATTTTAGTGCCAATCTTTCATTTTTAAGAAGAATTACCATTAATTCAAATTTTGGCTCCAAGAATCAATTACCAAATTACCACTAATCCCAAACCTAAAACTCTATAAATAGAGCCCTCATTTCATTCAAATTTCAAGCTTTTGATAGCCAAAATCACTTTTCTAAAAAATCTCAATTCTCTCCATCTACCAAATTCACTCAAAGCTCCATTTTCAAAAAGGTAGTAAGCTTTGCATTGAAGCTTACTAATCTTTGAGCTAAACCTTCATCCAAACACTTTTTCTTCATCAATTCTCTACATCCAAGCTTGGCAATTGATTCTTGTGGTTGAATTGAAGCAAATTCTTGAAGTTGTGTTGATAATTCTCTAGATCTACCTTTGGTAAGTTGGATAATTCGTCTTTCACAATGTGATCTCTTGTTGATCTTTGGGTTTGATTCTTTGAGCATTATTTTGTGATTCCAATGGTGTTATTTTCTCATAATTTGATGGAACTTTCGTGCTCAATTGGATCCATGATCATAAGGTGTTTGATGGAAAGTTTGAACAAGAAATTGGCCTTTTAAAATGTTGTTTTGCTGTCTGTAACAACGTGCAATCGATTGCAGTAACAGTACAATCGATTGCACAGAAGAAATTTTGCATAAATTTTTGAAAACTGTACTGTGTAAATCAATTTACATAGTAGTGCAATCGATTTACACAGGGACATAATGTATTTTTTGCCTTGTTTTGGGGCATCTTTGATCCAAAATGCTTTTTCTACTCACTCCTTTTGATTGTTGGTTTGGATTGCAATTTTAAATGTCCAATTTCTCCTTAAACTCAATGGACTTTGTGATGTAGATGAAGTTGGATAAATATTCATCAATTCAAATCTACCTAAGAGTGATTTATTTAATTCATTTTTGGTGCTTTGGATTAATGATATGTTTAGTGCTTTAATCCATCTAGAGGAGTGTTTGAATTTAAAGATGAAAGAATTTTGAAATGGTGATCCAAATTAGCTTATCATTCCCCTCCCTTTTCATCTTATCCCTTTATTTTTGAATTGTGTTACATGTTAAAGGATGGTGATCTCTATATCATTTATCCAAACATGAAGTACATAGATTTCTATTGACCGACCTCAAAATAGGTGTGACTTCTACATAAGTCCACTTATGATTGCTTAACATAGCGCTAAATTTCGTCCCGATTCGAATAAATGATCATTCGTGGCCCAAACTTATGATTGGAAGCCCAAGTATGTTAGATCTCTTTGATCCAATAACCTTGAGATTCATTGTTTGGAGGCTTTGGTTCTACCAATCCTCTAATGGATCTACAACACCTTTGGTCAACGCATATCACTTAAACATCGTTGATCATTAAATGGTACTTGTGAGAATTCCAAAATGGATGATATACTTGACAAAAAGCAAATGAAACTTGTTTTGTGGAGGCTTTGGTTCTACCAATCCTCTAATGAGTTCCAAATGCAAGTTTCAAGATGGTCATCCAACTAACCACTAATTTCTAACAATTGACTTTACTTTATGCTTTTATTTTTTATGCTTTATGTACCATTTACTTTTAGCATTTTACATTTCATGCTATTTTCATCCTTGCTCACTTGAGCATTTACTTTTATGTCATTTTTATTTTGCTCACTTGAGCTTTTCTTTTCCTTTTAAAGACACCTAATAATCAACATGAACCATAAAAAAACTTTAATGATACTTGGACTATTTGGTTACTATCCTTGGCAATATGGAGCATGAGACTTTTTCTTGGACTTAGGATTAGAGACCTTGGCCTATCTTGGAGACTGTGATAATGTATAATATTCCACTTTTGGCCTAAGACTACTGTGTTTCACTTTATTTGTGGAACACAACTTATTACACTGGCATTGCTATTGTATTTGTCGTGTTTGATATTCCATGCAGGATATATACATGAGATTGTGAATACTATACATTGCCCATGGGATCTATTCATATCTGATAATCTCATTACTTACATCCTTATGGCGTAGTTTTTGACTTGATTTGTCTACTGATGCCAGCTTGCTTGAAGTTTTATGGGTTTCTTTTTATTCTTGCTCAATTGCTACGAATAATTATCCGTTTGGTATTGCACTATCTCCTTTCTTCCATTTTCATTTTGCATAGTTCTCCGATTGCATGATGGGACATCTGTTGCTGATATATGTCAGGAGGCCCTCTGGTTTTTATCTAATACATATGTTGTGTTTGTTGTTGATCGATGAGTCACTCAATTTAGAAATTGAGATCACGACTTCGCTCTCATTGCATGTTCCCTATAGGATGTTTATTGCTTTTCTTATTTAATTGTTGATCGATGAGTCACTCAATTTAGAAATTAAGATCACAACTTCTCTCTCATTGCATGTTCCCTATAGGATGTTTATTGCTTTTCTTCTTTAATTGTTGATCGATGAGTCACTCAATTTAGAAATTGAGATCACTACTTCGCTCTCATTGCATGTTCCCTATAGGATGTTTATTGCTTTTCTTCTTTAATTGTTGATCGATGAGTCACTCAATTTAGAAATTGAGATCACGACTTCGCTCTCATTTCATGTTCCCTATAGGATGTTTATTGCTTTTCTTCTTTAATTGTTGATCGATGAGTCACTCAATTTAGAAATTGAGATCACGACTTCGCTCTCATTGCATGCTCCCTATAGGATAGTTTTGTTAAGCTTCCTTTAGCATGTTAATTAAGGTAGGGTTTTCCTTTATCCTTAACCTTAGGGTCAACCACTGTATGATAACACTAGGAATAATACTAGGTTAGTTTCCCTTAGTTGTTTTCCCTTTCTATGCATTCTGAATCTTAAAACAAAAATTTGTTTCTTGGCAAATCATAAGACATTTCTAATGAACTCAAACCCTTCTTCAAAGTAAAAGATACAAACCAATCTTGCTTTGTCTGTGTTATCTTGAAGCGGATGTTTTGCCATCGCACATGTTTGTTATCCTACTTTGATTCTCAATATCATTGTTAGGTGTGATGTTTTGTCATCCGTTTTATTGATGTTTCGCCATCTTTTCCATGATATCTTGTTATCTTGAAGCCGATGTTTCACCATCGCACATGTTTGTTATCCTACTTTGGTTCTCAATATCATTGTTAGGTGTGATGTTTTGTCATCCGTTTTATTGATGTTTCGCCATCTTTTCCATGATATCTTGTTATCTTGAAGTCAATGTTTTGCCATCGCACATGTTTGTTATCTGTTGTACCCCAAAATTTGCCCTCCCATATTCTCCAAGATTTGTCAAGTCAAGGTCACAAAATTCCCCAAGGGTTATGCAGTTCAACTGTCTCCTATATAGTCAAAACTAGGGTTTGGTTTCTGATCAAGAAAAGGGAAGTTTTCAAGGGCCCAATCAAGTCTCATATGCTTACAAAGATGTTCAAGTACCCTCATATCAAGTTTCAAGGCATTCAGCTCAAAATTGCACAGTCAAAACCCTAGATTGCACTACAGTCAACTGTAGGGGCAAAATGGTCATTTGACAGTCAAAAGTTCAAATTTTTGGTCAATATATCATTTTGAAGCCACAAACATCATTTGATCAATGCTTGATCATGATTCTCAAAATTTGGCTCAAAAATCATCAAAGATGCAAAAGTTACTATATTTGGACAGCTGAAAAAGTCAACTGAAATTGACCAGGGCATAACTTTCACATGGATTATCAGAAAAATTCCATCCAAAGCTCATTTTGAAGAGAAAGACATTTCCTACAACTCATCTTCATATTCCAAGTCCAAGAAATGCTCTCACAAAAAGGTATCAATTTCAACATTATAGGTCATTTTCAAAAGTCAACAAAAAGGGACTTTAAGTCAAAGGCCATAACTTGATATTGGTAAATCAAAATGACATGGGACCAAAGGCATTGGTTAGAGGACTCAAAGACCTTTCCAAAATGTCCAAGAACATGTGAAAAGCTTAAAAATTGAGCAAGTTATGCCTTGGGGAAGTTGGGAAATTTTTGGGAATTTTGAAAAGTCAACAATGGTTCAAATGACCTAAAAATGCAAATGGGCCCATTTTTCTTCCAAGTTTCTTCATGCCAAGCCTATGCACGACCATTAGGCCCAAAGGGAAGTATTTTCTCATTTTTTAATTATTTATTTGAATTTATATTAATATTAATTCATTTAAATTATTTTAATACATGAAAAATATAAAGCTTGACCTAAAAAATCTTTTTATGCACATTCTAGACTCAAGATTTCGTGCACATCCTAATTATGCAAGATTTGGTTTGATTTGGCATGATTGAATAAAATTACACATGAAAAAGATTCAAAAAATCCTTAGAAAATCAATTATCCAAAATCATTATGGCAAGAGATTTTGTGCAATTTTGTTGACCTAGCATGCTCACTACATATTCAGAATCAAAGACCTAATGGCATTGGACTAAAAGCTGCGCTGAAAACTCCATTGCACACTTGAAAAAATTACCATAAAATTCAAATCTGAAAACGTTGTTAGAGGTGGTTTTAAGCTCTAATTCTTATACCAAAAGCTTGCTCGTGGACTCCTGATCATATTCCAATCACAAACAACAAGCAAAGTTCTAAGAATCGGTATCAAGAACTCAGACCGTATCTCAAAACTTTTGAAATCGCATATCACAATTCATACATCTTTTTGCATTTTGATTGATGAATTCTTGTTCAGTATGAAGTTTCCAAGCTAACCATACCAATTAATTTCATTTTTGTGCAATATAGGCGATTACGCCATTGTTAAATGTTAGGGTTTGCAGGTTTCAAAATTGGGGTTTCCCAATACAAGCAAAATTAAGCCATCCCAGTACCACCATTGCATTCAGTACACCAAGACGAAGAGATTCATGCATTCGCGAACAATTTATATACACCCAGCATCTATTCGCTATTTTCTTGTAGGTGGTATACAGCAACGCGTGCAAAACCGTTTCCATAGGCTTGTGTTTCAGAAAAAGTGAGGAAGACGATGTGCTGTCCCTCACTGATTCGCTGATTTCAAATTCCGCGCGTTTAATTATTAATGCGCTTGTTCTTTCTTTTTGTTGTTTGTGCATTATTAATATATCAAATAATCCAAATGGCTCAGTTGGCAACACGTGATGCATACAACCTCCAAGACCTGGGTTCAAGTCCCAGGTCTGAACAAATTTCGCTATTATTTTTCTACACTCATTCCTATGCAGGCACAATGCTATGGTTCACCATGTACCATCACAATCCAAGCAGCCACGCGTCCTAGGAGATCCATCAAAGGGCTCAGAGTCAGGGTGTACCATGAATCCAAGTCAACGCGCTAGCATGCAAACTGGCAAAGTCAATGGATCAAAGCTTTAATGGGCCAGAACCTTTGGATCAACACCTCCAATTTGGGGCTACCCCCCCTGGTTTGCTTTTCTTTTTATATTTTTATTTTCTCAATTGCTATGTTATTTATTTTTCTTATTTGTTTTAATTAATTAATTATTTTTTACAAAAATATGAAAAATGTCATAAAATCAGAAAAAGGCAAAAAATATAATTTTTATTTTATTATCTCCATAAATAAATTACATGTAAATATTTAGTTTAATTAGGTTTTTTAACTTTAATTCCTTTTAATAACTAAAATCCAAAAATAGAATTAGGTTTAATTTTTATTCTTCTCACTTTCCTTTTTTAATAATATTTATTTTATTTATTTTCTATAATTAAATTTTATATGTAAATAAACTTAGTTTTAATTAGGTTATAATTTCATTCTTTTTAACAACTAAAAATCCAAAAAATATAGAATTAGGTTAATTAGCAATTTTGATTCCTTTTCATATTTTGCCCCTTTTTTTTTTCACAGTAATAATTATTTATTTATTTATATTTTATAATTAAATTTGTACATAAATAAATTAGATTTAAATTAGGTCAAATTTCAATATTTTCACAATAAACTTAAAAAACATTAGAATTAGGGTTTAGCATTTCATTTTAATTTTAATTAATTTTTCTTTTTTCTTTTAAATCTTAAAAAAACACAAAAATACCCAAAAACATTTAATTTTTCATTTTTTATTTTAATTCCTTATTAAAGTTAATCTTTTTTTGCAAAAAGGGTCCAACGCCCATTGTTTTTAATTATTTAATTTGCGCATTTATTTTATGTCACTTATTATAATTTTGTATCTCTCCCAAAGCATTGTAATTTAAATTTCTCGCACTTTTATTTATCGCTTCATTTATTTTCCGCTAAATCGGGTCCGGTTTAATTTTGGCGATGTGGACCCGCGCCTTTGTAATAGCCTTAGATTTATTTTTCGCAAACCTTATAACTGTTAAATATGCATGCAAGAATGAATGACCCTAATTAAAATCAAGCGTAGATCACGAATAAACATGACAAGACAAATAACTGAAAACGACACACGAATCGCACACACCACCCCTAGGGTACGCCTCACTGTTGCCTTTCGAAAGGTGATCGTCGAGTAGAGGACGTCTTAGTAAGTCCTCATGATCCGGGAACCTGGCATGAGGGTAGCTTCTAAGGTGTCTTCCCATTGCTCTGGTGATTACCATGTCCCTAAAAATCGAATTGACCCGAACACCTCCAACGGTGGTGCTACCTACCTCTCAATGGTGGGATGGTACTACTTTAAAGGACTCTTACACAGACGAATTCCTTAGGATAGGTAGGTTCTCAAGGATACTTGCTCTAATTCCAAAAACAAACAAAAAAAACTTTTCACACCAACACATTTTCAAAAGCTTTCAAAGCAAATTTTTCAAACACTCTGACGTACGAGTCGAACTGAAATTTTTCAAAGAAACTTTTTTAAAACCCACATTGAAAAGCAAACAAATATTTTTGAAAACACAAATGAGCAAGTATCTAAGAGCCCATGGATAACCATGGATAGAAAGGGTGCTAACACCTTCCCTTTCTATAACCTACCTCCCGAACCGAGAGCAATCTCTTTAAGGAATTTTTCTGTGCTTTTGTCCTTTCCATTTGGAGAAAATAAAAGACGGTGGCGACTCTTGCTTCCGCGACATTTCGCGAAACCAGCTTTAAACAGTCAGTTCCAGATCCACCGATCACAGAACTGGCGACTCTGCTGGGGATATAAACTTATAAAGTGAGGTGTACCTTAGGGCTAGGTCATAACTGTGTTTTCACTTGTATTGTTTTGCTTGCTTTACTATTGTGGGTTGCATCGGAGATACATGGATCCTAACCCGGATCTGGGGATACCCTGTTTAGGTAGCATAAGCTGTGAGGGACCTGTCCGGCGTAGATCGACACAGGTGAAGCAGTGGCTACGTTGGTGTGGCACCTTAGTCTGTACTGATATCCCTTGTGTCGCAACGAGGAGAATATGGGTCTTCTAAGGAGTCATTAAGCACCAACAACCTTAGAACCTTAATTGACACAACTTGGCCTTTAGAACAGTAGCAGTATGCTACGCCCATTGAGGCTAAACTCTCGTGATGGTTCTGGCCGCAAGAAAAGATTGCGATGCTGGAGTTATGACCGATTGAGGGTAGTCAATGATATTGGGATCCTCTAAGAACCCGGTTACTTTTGATTAGGACAGGTATGAACCAACAAACTGAAAGAGGGTAGTACCTAGACCTCATGCTGGCCTAAACTTTAGGGGCTTGCCTTGTGTGACTTGTGTGCCTTATTATGTTTGTCTTTGTATCTGTATGTGGTGTGCTTTATCATAACATCATAGCATCATGAGCATTGCATGCATCCTGCATAAGAACTGACCATTTCAAAGACAAGAGGGTTTCATCTTTGCTCTGTTTTGTAGGACATTATGATGCCTGTGCGAAGGAACACTATCCGGTTCAACTTTGTTCGTTCACCTGAGTTGCTTGATGAGTTGGTTAGCAGAATTCCAAACACCACTTCCTTCATTCAGAGGCATGGTTCTCTTCTCAGTTTAGTCACTGCAAAGCGGGATCAACAGTTGATGAGTGTTCTGACCCAGTTCTATGACCCTCAGTACCAGTGCTTCACCTTTCAAGACTTCCAGCTGGTCCCTACCCTGGAAGAGTTCTCTGATTTACTTGGCATCCCTATCTTGGATCAGACTCCCTTTACTGGTTGGGAAAAGACCCTCAGGCTTGAGGACATTGCTGCAGCTCTTCCTTTGACCCATCAAGAGGTAACAGACAACTGGGTAACTAGAAGCGGAGTTAAGGGTTTCTTGGCCAAGTTTCTGATTGGTAAAGCTAACAGCTTCTGGAATGACTTGGACTTTAGGGCATATGAAGACATCTTGGCTCTCCTAATCTATGGGTTAGTCCTGTTTCCTAATCCTGACAACTTCATCAATGTCACTTCCATTAGGATCTTTATGTCTCAGAATCCAGTGCCCACTCTCTTGGGTGACATCTTGCAACAACTTCATGCCCGTACTACCCGAAGACGAGGAACCCTATGGTGTTGTATCCCTTTGTTGGTGAGGTGGTTTATTTCGCACCTCCCTAAGTTCGTACTGAAGAACCAAGAAGGAAGAGGTTGGGCTCACAGGTTAATGTCTCTCACCGATAAAGACATCATTTGGGCTTGCAGAGGTTTGGATGAGATAGCTATTATTGATCGATGCGGGGAGTATCCTAATGTTCCTCTGATTGGTACTCAAGGAGGGATCTCTTACAATCCATGTCTAGCACTCCGTCAGTTTGGAAGAGCAAGAAGAGCAGGCCCCCATGAGATGTTGGTGCCTCACATCAGTTTTGAGTTTCAGGTGGATAGTGACGAGCTGCGTCGTAGGTTCATCAAGGCTTGGGACAAGGTTCATAAAGCTGACCCACAAGAGCTAGGGCCAAAGACTTCTTTACCTATGGAAGCCTACTACAAATGGGTCCGCATCCGTGCTCAGAAGTTAGGTATGCCGTATGAAGCTGTCAGACCCGTCATTCTTGAGTGTCCTGACAAAGACGGTGTTCCTCCAACTATCCTTCCTCCTCAGATACCTACTGATTATGAGACATTGAAGAGATCTTGGTCGCAACTGCAAGAAGAACGGGATTCTTACCGGGAAAAGTTCAACGAGCAGGAATCAAAGATCCAGAAGCTGACAAAGCAGTTGGAGAATGAGAGAGCTCTGAATGCCTACCTCCGTACTGAGAAGAGGAGACCATGGGATCAATGAGGAATTCTGAATGTGCCTTTACAGTTTTTATTTCCTTTCCAGTTGTTTCATTTCATGTAAACGCCTAAGGGCAACTTGTTGAAAAATGTCAGTTGCAAAGTTGAATCTAATAAAGTGCGTTCCTTTTTTGTTTACAAAGTTGATTCCCGATTGTCTTTGAAAACATAATCCATACGCATTTCATACATCATGTGCATAGCAGGTTTTTCCCCTTTTTCAGGTTGCTTACAGTTCTTCGCTGTTTATTTCAGCATCATGAATCCCGGATCTGAGTCAACAGAGACATCAATCAAGGCTCTCCAGGCGCAGAATGCGCAGTTTCAAGAACTAATCAAGGGTCTGGCCAAAGGTCAAGAAGAATTAAAGGCTATGCTCCTGAAAAAGGAGAAGAAGAAAAAGAGAAGAACTGTTCTATTCAACTCGGGCCGAAGGTTTGGCAATACTCTGCAACACGAAGAGGCTGGTTCTTCTGTTGGCAAGAGTCCTTCTCAGGCAGAAGTAAAGATTCCTACTCCAGTGGTCTCCGACAACGAGACGGATTTTGATGAAGAGCAGTACCATCCTTCAGATGACAGATACAAACAACTGGAGGACAGGTTGAAGGCTATGGAGGTGCAACAGGCACCTGGGCTGGATTTCGGAGATCTGGGTTTGTCGACTGGTGTGATCATTCCACACAAATTCAAAGCACCTTCTTTCTCCAAATATGACGGGGCGTCTTGTCCCAAGCTGCACTTAAGGTCCTATGTTCGGAAGATTCAGCCGTACTCTGCGGATAAGAATCTATGGATCCACTTCTTCCAGGAGAGTCTTTCAGGGACTCATCTCGAATGGTTCTATCAACTGGATGGGACCAAAGTTCGTAACTGGGAGGAGCTGGCTACTGCTTTCTACAAGCAGTATCAGTATAATGCCGACCTTGCCCCCACGCGTACCCAACTCCAGGGTATGTCGTTAGGCGTAAGCGAAGGTTTTAAAGAGTACGCTCAGAAGTGGAGAGACCTGGCTGGAAGGGTGCAGCCACCCTTGACTGATCGGGAGCTGGTTGACATGTTCTTGGGGACCCTATCTGGGCCATTTTTCAACCACCTCATTGGGAATTCTTCTGCTGGTTTCACTGATTTGATCTTGACTGGAGAGAGGATCGAAGCTGGATTAAAGTCTGGGAAGATTGCAAAGGGTGCGGCATCTAGTTCGGAAAAGAAACCGTTTAAGAAGGAGTCTAGTGCCGTGTATGGTTCTAGGAAATCAAAGAGACCTGAACACCGCCAATCTGTCAGCGCGGTGATGATTGCTAAGCCTGCTGCCGCTCCTCGGCCAAATAATTCTCAAAGGGCTGAAAGACCCCGGAGGGAGTTCACCCGGTTAAGCATGACCCTGTCACAGATTCTGCCACAGTTGCTAGCCACCAACTTAGTGACTGTCAGGGAAGCTCCAAAGTTCCCCAATACAACATCTCCCAAGTACAATCCGAATGCTCGTTGTGCTTACCATTCAGAAAGCCCGGGGCACTCTACTGATGACTGTTGGGCGTTAAAGAATAAGGTGCAAGACCTTATCGATGCAAAGGAGATACAATTCGAGACGCCTGCAAAGCCGAATGTAGTTACTGCCCCTATGCCTCAGCACGGGGTAAATGCTGTTGATGAAGACGTTTATGCTGTTTCTGTGGATGATCTAGCCACTCCTCTAAAGATCGTTAAGAAGAACCTACTGCAGGCCGGTTTATTTCCGGGTTGTAGTGAGGGTTGCCTGTTCTGTGTTGTGTCCCCATCTGGTTGTCCCTTGCTAAAGTTAGGCATCCAAAGCTTAATGGATAGCAAGGAGATTCTATTCAAGAAGTCTGCCGTTCGGTTGGTCCCAGTGGAAGAAGTTTCTGTGGTGACTATTTTCAACAACCCCATCCCGGCTCTCCAGAAGAAGCCCACTCAAATTCCGACCGTTGCACCTGTTATTATCACTGTCCCTGGGCCCCTGCCCTATGTATCTAACAAAGCTGTCCCTTGGCACTATGGGGCAGATGTATATATAAACGGGATCAAACAAGAGCTCAACGCTGGCGCCAGCATCTGTGACATCACAGGCCCAGCCAAAGTTACCCGCAGTGGCAGGCTCTTCTCGCCTGACATTGCACCGCCTGCTGCCCGAAGACCGCTCCTGATAATTCCTGCAAGTACACCTATTCCTGTTGCTGACCAAGTTGTGGTTCCTACTGCTGATCCGATTGTTTCTCCTGCTGCCGAGTCATCCAATGCTCGGGGCAAGGGAATTGAAGCTGAGCCTGCCCAGATGGAGGCACCCATACCCATAGCTGCTGAGGCCTCCCCACAAGAGATGGAGGAGATTTTGAAGATTATAAAGAAGAGCGATTTTAATGTTGTGGAACAGCTGGGGCATACGCCCTCCAAGATCTCCATGCTCTCTTTACTGCTGTGCTCCGAGGCCCATGCAAAGGCCCTAATCTCGTTCCTCAAGACGGCCCATGTGCCACATGAAACCTCTGCAGTCCAGTTCACTGATTGCGTGGCAAGCCTAACGGCAGATAATGGCTTGGGTTTCTCAGATGTTGACTTGACTGCAAAGGGGAGAGACCATAATGATGCTCTGCATGTCTCAATTGAATGCAGGGGCACCACCTTGGCACATGTGTTGGTTGATACTGGGTCATCTTTGAATGTGCTACCCAAGAAGGCTCTGGATCGTCTAGATTGTGAGGGCCTGGATTTGAAACCCAGCAACATCATCGTCAGGGCCTTTGACGGTTCAAAGAGGATGGTCCACGGAGAAGTCGACATTCCGATTCGTGTGGGCTCTCAGGTGTTCGACTCCACTTTTTATGTGATGGATATCCGTCCATCTTACTCTTGTCTGCTGGGTCGACCCTGGATACATAAGGCAGGGGCAGTGACCTCTACCTTGCATCAAAAGCTGAAGTACCCCGTCAGAGGGAAGATTGTCACGGTGCAAGGAGAGGAAGAATATATGGTGAGTCACCTAAACTCGTTCAGATACATTGAGATGGATGGGGAGTTCATTGAGACCCCCTTTCAGCATTTCGAGGAGGTGTTTCCAATTGCAGCAGAAACAACAGAAGCAAGTGGTCCTTTGAAGATGGCTTCCCTGAAGGATGCCAGGGCTGTGGTGCAGAAGGGTGAATGTGCCGACTGGGGCAGACTTCCAGACTTCACCCAGAAGGCTGATAAACTTGGGCTGGGTTTCACCTCAGAAGGTCAGAGGGCTATGAGGAAAGCAAAGATCGGAAGACCTCCGGTATTTATCAAAAGTTCAGGAGTGAATGCTGTGGGGGAAGACCATGAAGTGGACGAGGCCGAATTCAACAGCTGGATCTATCCGACGGCCGAAGACGGATTGAACAATTGGAGTGCAAAGGATCATACCCCTGTTACCTTTGTGACGCAGTAATAAATTTCTTTGTTTCGTTATATTTTGTAATAAACAATGATAAACTCTATGGCCCGGTGTCTTACCCGAGGCACCGTGGTTCTATTTGTGAGGGCATACAAACTGTCATTTTATACATCATGAATGAAAATCTTGGACGTATTTTTCGCATTGCAAATATTGTGTTCCTTTTCTGTCTTTCTTTTCCTTTACATAAATTTTCAAAACAGCTGTATTTACACACACACTCACTCATACAGGTTCCAATCCACTCTGGATCTCACTGATAACAACTCTGCTACCGCCAATTATGACTTCGAAAATCCGATCAACTTAGCCGAAGACGAAGGTGAAGATGATTGTGAAGTGCCTGGCGAGCTTGCAAGACTGTTGCTTCAGGAAGAGAGGGCAATTCAACCCCATGAAGAGCCAGTGGAAACCATAAACCTGGGTACTGAGGCAGATAGAAAAGAGGTAAAGATTGGTGCCAACCTAAAGCTCAGCGTGAAGCAACGGTTAACCAAGATGTTACATGACTATATGGAGATCTTTGCCTGGTCCTACGAAGACATGCCCGGGTTGGATACCGATATTGTTGTCCATCATTTGCCGACTAGGGAAGACTGCCCTCCAGTTAAACAAAAGATCCGTCGGATGCGTCCAGAGATGTCCGAGAAGATTAAAGCCGAGGTCATGAAACAGTTTGATGCCGGGTTCCTTGCAGTGACCTCTTACCCTCAGTGGGTTGCTAATGTGGTGCCGGTACCTAAGAAGGACGGTAAGGTCAGAATGTGTGTCGACTACAGGGATCTAAACAGGGCCAGCCCCAAGGATGACTTCCCCTTACCTCACATTGATGTCCTTGTTGATAATACAGCTCAGCACAAGGTATTCTCTTTCATGGATGGCTTTTCAGGTTATAACCAGATAAAGATGGCACCTGAGGACATGGAGAAGACTACATTTGTTACTCAGTGGGGGACCTTCTGTTACAAGGTCATGCCATTCGGATTAAAGAATGCTGGGGCAACCTACCAACGTGCCATGGTTGCCTTATTTCATGACATGATCCATCACGAGATAGAAGTGTATGTGGACGACATGATTGCTAGATCCCAGACTGAGGAAGAGCATCTAGATCATCTGCAGAAATTGTTTGACCGGTTGAAACTATACAAGTTGAGATTGAACCCGAACAAGTGCACCTTCGGGGTAAGATCTGGGAAGTTGCTAGGCTTCGTGGTCAGTGACAAGGGAATTCAAGTGGACCCTGCTAAGGTCAAAGCTATTCAAGAGATGCCAGTTCCTAAGACAGAGAAGGAAGTCAGAGGCTTTTTAGGACGCCTAAATTACATCGCTCGATTCATCTCACATCTGACTGCTACCTGTGAGCCAATCTTCAAGCTGCTGAAGAAAGATCAGGTAATACGTTGGAACGATGAATGTCAGGCCGCCTTCAAGAAAATCAAAGAGTATCTCCAAGAACCACCCATCCTTATGCCACCGGTTGAAGGGAGACCTCTGATACTATACCTGACAGTGTTAGACAATTCAATGGGGTGTGTGCTGGGGCAGCATGACGAGTCTGGCCGAAAAGAGCATGCCATTTATTACCTTAGCAAAAAGTTTACCGACTGTGAGACCCGATACTCACTGCTCGAGAAAACTTGCTGCGCTTTGGTATGGGCTGCTCGCCGGCTGAGACAGTATATGCTGACTCACACTACCTTGTTGATCTCAAGAATGGATCCTATAAAGTACATATTCGAAAAGCCTGCTCTGTCTGGGAGGATTGCAAGATGGCAAATGATCTTGACGGAATACGACATTCAGTACACGACCCAAAAAGCCATCAAGGGAAGTGTACTGGCAGACCACTTAGCTCATCAAGCTGTAGATGACTATCAATCAATGAACTTCGAGTTTCCGGATGAAAGCATCATGATAGTAACTGACTGCGAAGTACCTGGACCGGATGAAGGACCTGAACCGGGATCCCGATGGTCTATGCACTTTGACGGAGCTTCCAATGCTTTGGGAAATGGTATCGGCGCCATAATCATATCTCCTCAAGGTACTCATACTCCACTCACTGCCCGGCTATGTTTCAACTGTACCAACAACATGGCGGAGTATGAGGCGTGCATCATGGGTCTTCAAGCTGCGATCGACCTAAGGATCAAATTTCTAAGTGTCTTCGGAGATTCCGCTCTTGTGATCAATCAGATCAAAGGAGAGTGGGATACGAAACATCCAAACTTGATTCCTTACAGAGAATGTGTGTTGACCCTGATTCCCCACTTCACAGAGATAACCTTTGAGCACTTTCCAAGAGAAGAGAATCAGTTAGCGGACGCGTTAGCTACAATGTCTTCAATGTTCAAGGTTAAATGGGATAATGAAGCTCCCCGGATCATCATCTGGAAACTGGACGAACCGGCATACTGTTGTGATCTCGAAACTGAATTGGTGACTGAGAAGCCTTGGTACCACGAAGTGAAGAGATATCTGGAAGCTCAGGAATATCCTGAAGGTGCCTCTATCAATGATAAAAAATTCCTGAGGAGGTTCGTAGCAAAGTTCTTCCTAAGCAACGGCATCTTGTACAAGCGAAACCATGATTCAACCTTACTGCGTTGTGTGGATAAGACTGAAGCGGAGAGAATCATGGAAGAGCTACATGAAGGGACCTTTGGTACGCATTCCAGTGGACATACTATGGCTAAAAAGATCCTACGGGCAGGATATTATTGGTCCATAATGGAAGCTGACTGCTACCAACACTCCAGGACATGCCACAAGTGCCAGATCTATGCAGACAAGGTGCATGTTCCTCCGGTTCCCCTGAATGTTCTGACTGCGCCTTGGCCGTTTGCAATGTGGGGCATAGACATGATCGGCGAGATCAAACCTACGGCATCCAATGGACATCGCTTCATCCTAGTGGCGATCGACTATTTTACGAAGTGGGTTGAAGCAGCATCCTATGCTACGGTAACCAAGACTGTTGTGGCACGGTTCATTCGGCACAACCTGATCTGTCGATACGGCGTCCCTGAGCGGATTATTACGGACAACGGTACCAATCTGAACAACAAGATGATTGCTGAGCTTTGCGAACAGTTCAAGATACAGCACCACAATTCTTCTCCTTACAGACCGAAGATGAATGGGGCCGTAGAAGCAGCAAATAAAAACATCAAGAAAATCGTGCAGAAGATGACAGTGACTTATAAAGATTGGCACGAGATGTTACCGTTCACTCTGCATGGGTATCGTACTTCAGCAAGGACGTCAACCGGGGCAACTCCTTTCTCTCTGGTTTATGGCATGGAGGCAGTCTTGCCGATCGAAGTACAAATTCCCTCTCTCCGGATAATGAAGGATGCAAACCTGAACGAAGATGATTGGATCCAGACACGACTTGACCAACTCAATCTCATTGACGAAAAGAGACTTGCTGCTATCTGTCATGGTCAGACGTATCAAAAACGAATGATCAGGGCATTTAACAAAAAGGTCAGACCTCAGGAGTATCAAGTTGGGGATCTGGTAATCAAGAGAATCATCCTTCCTCAGAGTGATCCAAGGGGCAAATGGACCCCTACGTACGAAGGGCCATTTGTGGTTAAGCATGTGTTCTCAGGAGGAGCAATGATATTAACCAACATGGATGGTGACGACCTTCCTCACCCCGCCAATGCAGACATAGTTAAAAAATACTACGCATGAAAAAAGACCCGCTAGGCTGACATGCCTAGGCAAAAATTAGGGCTTCCCGTCGAACCAAAAGGGTTCGGGCAAAATGAAGGGATGAAAATGAAAAATCTGTACACCCGGCAAGTCGAAAAACTGAAAAGGCGGCTTGGGCAAAAATGGGTATCCCGGTGGATCGAAAACCCGAAAGGGCGGTCCAGGCAAAAATTAGGGATAAAGCGTAATACTATGTCTCATTGATCACTTTGCATCCAGAATCCGGTACCTACATCAAGTTCAGACGGCATCGATCAGTCAGCTTCACCTTCAACCAAGGTCATCAAGTGATGAGACGCTCAGAGTTATAAAGGCAATAGCAGAGTTGAAACCCAGTGGGATCATTCATATTTCACACAGCTGTTTTATTTTCTTTTGTACAAAATTTGTATAAACTCTCTTGTTTGGTGGCGTACCTCTTACTAGGACGTCAGCCTCTTGTATACAAAACGCCTATTCAGGCTATTCAAAATTAATACAAATACATTTTCAGTTAAACGTGCCAAGTGTTTTTCTTTTCTCTGTTTTGTCTTGCGAAGAACGTCCAAGGTTCAATTTGTGATGTATGCATTGACAATAATTTGCTAACTCATAAATATTTGCATACGAAACAAAGGAATTAATTGCAGGTGACACTAGAAACAGGGGCAATGAAGAGTTGTCCAAGCAGCCTAATTGTTCTATCCTCCAAGGTACCAAGATAGGTTCAGCTAAAGAACATGATCAGTATACCTTAATCCCCCAGAGAGTGGTTCAGCAAAAACAGTACATTCTTCTCCAAGCAGAATTATCAAATATCAAGGAAATTGAATATCTTCCAGTAGATCTCCATACTTCCCCAGCAGCACACATTCTTAACAAGCATCCCCGGCAGTCTTGGTCTAAAGATTGTTCCCCGGCGGTACATCAACATTCAAAGGAATCACTTCCCTGCAATTCAAACTTCCCCAGAAGAGTCCAACCCAAGTTCCCCAGGAAAGTTGGAATTCATATCCCCAAGCGATAAGCTTATCCCCAGTAAATTCTGGAAGCTCCTCCCCTCGCAGAGCACGAACGCGTCGTCCGGCTTGATTTAAAGAGTTATCTCCTCAATAGGATATAACTGGGTTATCCTCAGCCAAAAGCCACGGAAAGAGCGTCGTCGACGAAGCCTTCTTATCCCCAGCAAAGTCTATCTACACTTCCAATAACGAGGGTATCCTCAGCAAGTTATCAACAATTCAGCAAAGCATCTCTATCCCCACAGAGTATTGCTTCCCAGCATGGTCGTCAGAGTATCTTTTCTCCCCGCAGAATCGTCCGTTTGCCAAGTTTAGTCCGCAACGGAGTCATCTTCTCCTACCGGTATTCTTGCAACTATCATCCCCAGCGGAAGTACAAGCTTATTCTTCAAACATCAGCCCAGGATACGACCTCCCGGCACCCGTCAAGGATCTATTTTCCTAGACGAAAACATACATAAAACATCACATACATCATTATAGCATGCATAAACGCATCATATCATACAAATCTCATTTATGTTGAGAACATCATTGCTTAATCCACATCATGCATGGCATATGACTGACCTTTACCTTTCAGGAAAGACGCAGTTAAAATACTCAGACATATTTCAAAGCCTTCTCTAGTCCAGCTAAATCGACTCCCAACAGATTTTTCTGATAAAGACTCAGCAGAACCTATGGTCCCCTCTCCGGCAAGTGCGTGAGGTGGTAATTCCTTCTTCAGATGTTTCCCTCTCCGACAGTGAGCGTGAGGTGATAATCTCTTATGGTCCCCTCTCCGGCAAGTGCGTGAGGTGGTAATTCCTTCTTCAGATGTTTCCCTCTCCGACAGTGAGCGTGAGGTGATAATCTCTTATGGTCCCCTCTTCGGCAAGTGCGTGAGGTGGTAATTCCTTCTTCAGATGTTTCCCTCTCCGACAGTGAGCGTGAGGTGATAATCTCTTATGGTACCCTCTCCGGCAAGTGCGTGAGGTGGTAATTCCTTTTTCAAGATGTTTCCCTCTCCGACGATGAGTGTGAGGTGATAGTCTCCTATGGTTCCCTCTCCGACGGTGTGTGAGGTAGTAAGTCCTTTTCAGATGTTTCCCTCTCCGACGATGAGTGTGAGGTAATAATTTCCTATGTTTATCTCTCCGACGGTGTGTGAGATGACAATTCCTTTTCCTATGATTCCCTCTCCGACGGCGAGTGAGGTGATTCCCTTTCAGATTATAATAACTTATGGTTTTCTTCCCGATATTGCAAAGATGGTAATTCCCGCCAAGATTTTTCTCAACGAGCGTTGTTGAAGCTAAAGTCGCCCAAGGCTCTCTTACCATTCATGCTAAGGCAGTAACCATCCCTGGTTCATTCATCAGCGTTTGAAGCTCCAGACTCAGCTCCTGTAACCAGTCAGGACATATCTATACCAAGCATCCAAAATCAGCTCCTGCAACGTGTCAGGTACTCATTTTTCTGTTTTGTAGGTATACAGGTTCTCGCTAAGGAATCTCCTACGCGATCAACGTCCAGATGGCATTTATAAGCCCATCACCCTATCCAGCAATCTCCAAATGGCATCTATAAGCCCTTTCCACCATCACTGCTACTATGTGAGCGCAAATTTCTGGGCACTCTAGTGTTCAATCACCTTATACCCTCGGATTACGAAAGGCACGTCAGCCAATCTGCATCCTCAGGTCTAAGAAGATTGAACAGGGGCAACTGTTGTACCCCAAAATTTGCCCTCCCATATTCTCCAAGATTTGTCAAGTCAAGGTCACAAAATTCCCCAAGGGTTATGCAGTTCAACTGTCTCCTATATAGTCAAAACTAGGGTTTGGTTTCTGATCAAGAAAAGGGAAGTTTTCAAGGGCCCAATCAAGTCTCATATGCTTACAAAGATGTTCAAGTACCCTCATATCAAGTTTCAAGGCATTCAGCTCAAAATTGCACAGTCAAAACCCTAGATTGCACTACAGTCAACTGTAGGGGCAAAATGGTCATTTGACAGTCAAAAGTTCAAATTTTTGGTCAATATATCATTTTGAAGCCACAAATATCATTTGATCAATGCTTGATCATGATTCTCAAAATTTGGCTCAAAAATCATCAAAGATGCAAAAGTTACTATATTTGGACAGCTGAAAAAGTCAACTGAAATTGACCAGGGCATAACTTTCACATGGATTATCAGAAAAATTCCATCCAAAGCTCATTTTGAAGAGAAAGACATTTCCTACAACTCATCTTCATATTCCAAGTCCAAGAAATGCTCTCACAAAAAGTTATCAATTTCAACATTATAGGTCATTTTCAAAAGTCAACAAAAAGGGACTTTAAGTCAAAGGCCATAACTTGATATTGGTAAATCAAAATGACATGGGACCAAAGGCATTGGTTAGAGGACTCAAAGACCTTTCCAAAATGTCCAAGAACATGTGAAAAGCTTAAAAATTGAGCAAGTTATGCCTTGGGGAAGTTGGGAAATTTTTGGGAATTTTGAAAAGTCAACAATGGTTCAAATGACCTAAAAATGCAAATGGGCCCATTTTTCTTCCAAGTTTCTTCATGCCAAGCCTATGCACGACCATTAGGCCCAAAGGGAAGTATTTTCTCATTTTTTAATTATTTATTTGAATTTATATTAATATTAATTCATTTAAATTATTTTAATACATGAAAAATATAAAGCTTGACCTAAAAAATCTTTTTATGCACATTCTAGACTCAAGATTTCGTGCACATCCTAATTAGGCAAGATTTGGTTTGATTTGGCATGATTGAATAAAATTACACATGAAAAAGATTCAAAAAATCCTTAGAAAATCAATTATCCAAAATCATTATGGCAAGAGATTTTGTGCAATTTTGTTGACCTAGCATGCTCACTACATATTCAGAATCAAAGACCTAATGGCATTGGACTAAAAGCTGCGCTGAAAACTCCATTGCACACTTGAAAAAATTACCATAAAATTCAAATCTGAAAACGTTGTTAGAGGTGGTTTTAAGCTCTAATTCTTATACCAAAAGCTTGCTCGTGGACTCCTGATCATATTCCAATCACAAACAACAAGCAAAGTTCTAAGAATCGGTATCAAGAACTCAGACCGTATCTCAAAACTTTTGAAATCGCATATCACAATTCATACATCTTTTTGCATTTTGATTGATGAATTCTTGTTCAGTATGAAGTTTCCAAGCTAACCATACCAATTAATTTCATTTTTGTGCAATATAGGCGATTACGCCATTGTTAAATGTTAGGGTTTGCAGGTTTCAAAATTGGGGTTTCCCAATACAAGCAAAATTAAGCCATCCCAGTACCACCATTGCATTCAGTACACCAAGACGAAGAGATTCATGCATTCGCGAACAATTTATATACACCCAGCATCTATTCGCTATTTTCTTGTAGGTGGTATACAGCAACGCGTGCAAAACCGTTTCCATAGGCTTGTGTTTCAGAAAAAGTGAGGAAGACGATGTGCTGTCCCTCACTGATTCGCTGATTTCAAATTCCGCGCGTTTAATTATTAATGCGCTTGTTCTTTCTTTTTGTTGTTTGTGCATTATTAATATATCAAATAATCCAAATGGCTCAGTTGGCAACACGTGATGCATACAACCTCCAAGACCTGGGTTCAAGTCCCAGGTCTGAACAAATTTCGCTATTATTTTTCTACACTCATTCCTATGCAGGCACAATGCTATGGTTCACCATGTACCATCACAATCCAAGCAGCCACGCGTCCTAGGAGATCCATCAAAGGGCTCAGAGTCAGGGTGTACCATGAATCCAAGTCA
This sequence comes from Vicia faba, assembly GCA_948472305.1. Lineage (NCBI taxonomy): Eukaryota > Viridiplantae > Streptophyta > Magnoliopsida > Fabales > Fabaceae > Vicia > Vicia faba. Next base: position 98,643,741 of record OX451735.1, on the reverse strand, counting down.
ACGCGCTAGCATGCAAACTGGCAAAGTCAATGGATCAAAGCTTTAATGGGCCAGAACCTTTGGATCAACACCTCCAATTTGGGGCTACCCCCCCTGGTTTGCTTTTCTTTTTATATTTTTATTTTCTCAATTGCTATGTTATTTATTTTTCTTATTTGTTTTAATTAATTAATTATTTTTTACAAAAATATGAAAAATGTCATAAAATCAGAAAAAGGCAAAAAATATAATTTTTATTTTATTATCTCCATAAATAAATTACATGTAAATATTTAGTTTAATTAGGTTTTTTAACTTTAATTCCTTTTAATAACTAAAATCCAAAAATAGAATTAGGTTTAATTTTTATTCTTCTCACTTTCCTTTTTTAATAATATTTATTTTATTTATTTTCTATAATTAAATTTTATATGTAAATAAACTTAGTTTTAATTAGGTTATAATTTCATTCTTTTTAACAACTAAAAATCCAAAAAATATAGAATTAGGTTAATTAGCAATTTTGATTCCTTTTCATATTTTGCCCCTTTTTTTTTTCACAGTAATAATTATTTATTTATTTATATTTTATAATTAAATTTGTACATAAATAAATTAGATTTAAATTAGGTCAAATTTCAATATTTTCACAATAAACTTAAAAAACATTAGAATTAGGGTTTAGCATTTCATTTTAATTTTAATTAATTTTTCTTTTTTCTTTTAAATCTTAAAAAAACACAAAAATACCCAAAAACATTTAATTTTTCATTTTTTATTTTAATTCCTTATTAAAGTTAATCTTTTTTTGCAAAAAGGGTCCAACGCCCATTGTTTTTAATTATTTAATTTGCGCATTTATTTTATGTCACTTATTATAATTTTGTATCTCTCCCAAAGCATTGTAATTTAAATTTCTCGCACTTTTATTTATCGCTTCATTTATTTTCCGCTAAATCGGGTCCGGTTTAATTTTGGCGATGTGGACCCGCGCCTTTGTAATAGCCTTAGATTTATTTTTCGCAAACCTTATAACTGTTAAATATGCATGCAAGAATGAATGGCCCTAATTAAAATCAAGCGTAGATCACGAATAAACATGACAAGACAAATAACTGAAAACGACACACGAATCGCACACACCACCCCTAGGGTACGCCTCACTGTTGCCTTTCGAAAGGTGATCGTCGAGTAGAGGACGTCTTAGTAAGTCCTCATGATCCGGGAACCTGGCATGAGGGTAGCTTCTAAGGTGTCTTCCCATTGCTCTGGTGATTACCATGTCCCTAAAAATCGAATTGACCCGAACACCTCCAACGGTGGTGCTACCTACCTCTCAATGGTGGGATGGTACTACTTTAAAGGACTCTTACACAGACGAATTCCTTAGGATAGGTAGGTTCTCAAGGATACTTGCTCTAATTCCAAAAACAAACAAAAAAAACTTTTCACACCAACACATTTTCAAAAGCTTTCAAAGCAAATTTTTCAAACACTCTGACGTACGAGTCGAACTGAAATTTTTCAAAGAAACTTTTTTAAAACCCACATTGAAAAGCAAACAAATATTTTTGAAAACACAAATGAGCAAGTATCTAAGAGCCCATGGATAACCATGGATAGAAAGGGTGCTAACACCTTCCCTTTCTATAACCTACCTCCCGAACCGAGAGCAATCTCTTTAAGGAATTTTTCTGTGCTTTTGTCCTTTCCATTTGGAGAAAATAAAAGACGGTGGCGACTCTTGCTTCCGCGATATTTCGCGAAACCAGCTTTAAACAGTCAGTTCCAGATCCACCGATCATATTATCCTACTTTGATTCTCAATATCATTGTTAGGTGTGATGTTTTGCCATCCATATTATTAATGTTTCACCATTTTTGCCATGATATCTTGTTATCTTGAAGCGGATGTTTCGCCATCGCACATGTTTGTTATCCTACTTTGATTCTCAGTATCATTGTTAGGTGTGATGTTTTGTCATCCGTTTTATTGATGTTTTGCCATCTTTGCCATGATATCTTGTTATCTTGAAGCCGATGTTTCGCCATCGCACATGTTTTTTATCCTACTTTGATTCTCAATATCATTGTTAGGTGTGATGCTTTGTCATCCGTTTTATTGATGTTTCACCCTCTTTGCCATGATATCTTGTTATCTTTTAGCCGATGTTTCACCATCGCACATGTTTGCTATCCTACTTTGATTCTTAATATCATTGTTAGGTGTGATATTTTGTCATCTGTTTTATCGATGTTTTTGTTATCTGTTTTATCATTTGATGTTTCGCCATCTTTGACATGTTACCTTGTTATTATTTAGTCGATGTTTGACCATCTCATTTGTTTGTTATTTTATTTGATGTTTTTCCATCTTGCCTGTTTTTGTTGTCTTAACTAAAAAACACAAACCAACCAAAATACATAAGCCGAACTATGGCTACTCTGATTCTTTAAAAGGGATACGTAGGCATTGGGGTAGGGCCCGATCGAGAACATCTTTTTTATTTTCCCTACATTGTTTTCTTTTTTTTTTCTTTCGCATGCATTCCCTTTTCAGTTTTAAGCCATAGACATAGGATTTGACCACACCGATTAGATTAGACAACAAGAGTGGATACCGTAGAGTACTACGGGCGTGTGGGGTGCTAACACCTTCTCCTCGTGTAACAGACTCCCTTACCCAATCTCTCGGTCTAAAGACCGTGACTTCTCCCTTTTCAGGTTTTCTCGATGTTTACCTTTCCCTCTCGGCGGGATAAAAAACGTTCGGTGGCAACTTCATTGATGTTTCATTACATCCAGATGACAGGTTCTGGCCGCGTTGTTTCAGCTGGAGACTTCACTGGGGAATAGATTGACCTTTTGCTGGTCCATCCCGGAGTCGATCCTAGCTCTTTTTTGTTTTCTTTTTGGGTGTTTATTTTACTGCTTTGCATATTTATCTGTTTGCATTGCATCCTATGTGCGCTTTACTTTCTGCATATTGGATTTGGCTGGACTATTTGGATTATGGTTTTCTTGGTGGGTGGGTTGTTCCACGAGGTAAAAGGCCTCATACCCAGGCTATGAGTGAATTCCATAGGAACTAGGAATAGAGTGGCCATGGAAGCTATGAGGCGGATGCTTTGTAGACCTGACCATGAGAACCATGACTTCAGAGGTAGTTCGGATAGGTGTTATCATATGATGATACCGACATTCAAGCTCTTGTACTCTAATTTGGCTTTTAACATTACCTTGACCTAGACTACACCCGTGAGAGGGGCGGGAAAACTTTTCTTACAGGTACAGGTACTGTTGGTGACTTTGTGTTGTGAAGGTGACTTAGGTTCCCATGATAGTTTTGAAGCTTTGGGATTTTCTTTTGATCTTGAAGTAGTGATGTTATGTGATGGTCCAGCCATGATCCAGTGTGAAACTTTGATCCTGTCATGTTGCATCATAGCATATTTATTTCTAAAAAAAATGATGTAAAAATAATAACTACCATGCACATGTCATCTTCTAGGGACATTCAAGAGTCTTCTTTCCATCAGAAATGGCTGGTCTCTCGTCAGATGAGTTTGATTCAGTTCGTGTTAAAGAGCCCACCAGGCATACTTTCTCTTATCAGATTCCTACTATTGATGTGTCCGAATAGAAGAGGTTGAGTTCTTATCTGAAGGGTGATGTTCTGAGTAATTTCAACAAAAATTATGGCAATTTGTTACTAATCCTTAACACTCCAGATGACCCAATGGCTTTGATCACTCTCTTCCAGTTCTATGACAAGGAATTACGGTGTTTTACTTTTCAAGATTATCAACTGGTCCCCACACTAGAAGAGTATGCGTATCTACTTAATATCAAGTTTTCCGATGAAGTTCCTTTTGTCCAAGTGCCGGAGAAGCCAAAGTTCAAAGTTATTGCTGAAATTCTTCATTTGAGTTGGAAGGAGGTGAAAGACAATTGGAAATCAAGTGAGGATGCTACAGGGTTTTATTTGGATTTCTTAGTGAAGAAAGCTGAAGACTGGGCAAAGAAAGGGAATTGGATTGACTTCAACACTCTGTTTCCTCTCATGATATACGGGATTGTCCTCTTCCCTCGCAAGAGAAATTTTGTGGATTTGATGGCCATTTGTGTTTTTAGAAACAAGAACCCGATACCGACACTCTTGGCAGATACTCTTTGTACCATTCATTTCAGGCATGGAAAAGGTGGTAATGTAAGTTTATGTCATTCAATGTTGTATCAATGGTTTGAGTTGCATCTACCGGTAAGTGGCCCTTTCGTGGATACCAGGCATTCTCTCCGATGGTCATCAAGGCTTTTTAACCTTACGTCATTCGATATCCAGTGGAATTATGACATGGGGGAAGTACAAAGTATTATCACTAGCTGCGGAGATTTCCCTAATGTTCCCCTCATAGGAACTAAGGGGTGTATCAACTATAATCATGTGCTTGCTTATCGTCAATTGGGATATGCACTGGATGGACCGCCAAAGGTTGAAGAGGTGTCTGAATCAGTGTATTTTGTTAGAGGAAGTGATCTTGTGATGTTGAAAAGAGTGACAAGTGCTTGGAAAGGAATCCAAAAAAAGGATAGAACTAATTTGGGCAAGAAGGTTCCTATTGCTAGAGTTCCTTACCTGGATTGGATTAAAGCCAGGGTTAAGATTTCGCGGTTACCATTTACATGGTCGGCTCCTCTATATGAGCAACCTCCTACTGTTCTGAGTAACACAGTGCCTACCGAGATGTTCATCCAAGTTCATGTTGAGAACATTCAACTTCGTGTAAAAGACTGTGAGGCAGGGATGAAACTCTATTGGGTAGATCAAGAAAGGGCCGACTTAGCTCGCAAACTCAAAGAAGCTCAAGCGGAAACTTCTGACGCGACCAGTTTTAGGAAGAGATCTCATGCTGAAATGGAAGAAGAATTGAGTAAGACCCAGCAAGAGTGCCAGAAGCTTCAGGCATCCGAGAACAACTACAGGAAGAAGATTCATAACTTGGAGAAACAGCTCAAAGACAAAGATGCTCAGCTTAAGAAGGAAGTAGCCCAGAAGCGTGTCGCAGAAGATCGGCTCCAAGAAAGTAAAGTGGTCACATCACGACTTTTGAAGGAGAAAGCCAAGCTTGAAGAGTATTGTCAACATCTTGAAGCATGTCTTGTCCCGGAGATTTAGTTTTGTTATTTGCTTTTGGTGTATTTGGTCACCCCCAGAATTTTTGGAAGGGACCATTTGTTTGTTGTTATTATTCAGTTTTTTTTGTTAAGACATGTATTTAGCTGTTTATCATTATACTCTTAATCGTCCGAAGTCACTCGAACATTGTTTATTTTGTTTGTAAATAATTGAAGTGTTCGTCTTATTGTCCTTTTTCCTTTGATTGTATGCTTGATTATCTTTGGTTGCGCGCCGTGATTGATGAATAAAAGGACTCTTGAATACCAGGAAATGACAAACATATCATGCACATCATGCATTTCATAACATTACAGGTTATCTCAAGACGGAATTCTTATTCTTCTGCTTTTCTTATTCAGAATTCAAGATGAGTACTCATCGGTATTTCATCAGAAACAATTTGCCAAGACAGATGGAACAAGTTCAAGCTGAACTCGCTGAAATGAGGGCCCAGATAGCTACTCAGATGACTCAGTTCATGGAGGTCATCACCAATGTGAATCGCCGATAGGAGGAACTGGCTGCCATTGTCAACAACCAGCGTCGCCATCCAGAGGATGTTGGAAATCAAGGGCTCTATCAGGACGTTTTTGTAGGATTGGGGGATGTGCAAGATCAGCTTGCTGGAAATTTTCACGGGATGCCTGGAAACCCTTTTGTGCGCAATGTAGGGAAGTTTCCTCCATCTCCTAGACCTCGTCTTGTGGGGAACATAAGAGTTAATCAAGGAGGTGTAAGGAATTATCAGGAGCAAGATTATGACATTGACCAGGATGAAGATCGGTTTTCTGTTCGGCATTCCGAGCTGGAAGCTCAGGTTGAGGATATGAAGTATCGGTTGTTGGAAGAACGTTTGAAGGCTGTGGAAGGGCAGGGAGTCCTTGGTATGGATACTAATGATCTCGGGTTGGTGTCCGGGGTGAAGGTTCCTCCAAAGTTCAAGCCTCCTGTATTTGAAAAATACAACGGAACATCATGTCCTATTACTCATGCCACTGCTTATTTCCAAAAGATGTTGGTGCATATAGAGGATCAGGGGATTTTGATTCACTTTTTCCAGGATAACCTATCTGGGGCATCCCTGGAGTGGTACATGAAGTTGGAGAAAGCTCATATTCGTTGCTGGAATGATCTTGCTCGGGATTTTGTCAAACATTATCAGTACAATGTGGATATGGTGCCTAATCGCACTCAGTTACAGAATATGTCACAGGGACCAAAAGAATCTTTCAAGGAATACACTCAGAAGTGGCGTGAGTTGGCTGTGATGGTTTAACCTCCACTCATGGAGAGAGAACTCATTGATATGTTTATGAGTACCCTGCAAGGGCCGTTCTATGAGCACATGATAGGAAGTACTTCGGCAGGATTTGCAGACTTGGTTATGGCTGGTGAAAGGATTGGGGTAGGTTTGAAATTGGGGAAATTCAGATTGGAGGTTCTAGTGGCTCATCCGGGGGCATTAAGAAACCATTCAACACTTACCCTAAGAAAAGGGAAGGCGACGTAAGTGCGGTTTACTCTCATAGAGGAAGAAGAGGGGATCGTCAGCACCAACAAATCAATGTTGTTTCTATTCCTATTAATGCTCATCCGCAGCAGAGACCGAATGCAGTGCCTCAACAACAGAGACAACAAGATGCTCCCCGTCAGTATAATAATCAACAACAGAGACAGCCCAAAAAATTCGATCCCTTGCCAGTATCTCTTACTGAAGCACTCCATCACCTGCTTGATTTGAAGTTGACCAGTTTGAGAAATATGCCACCGCCACCCGTAAGACTTCCTGTTAACTATGATGCTAACACAAGATGTGAATTCCATTCATGCGGAGTTGGTCATTCTACTGACAATTGCTTTGCGTTAAAGTGCAAAATACAAGACTTGTTGGATGCTAAGGCAATTGAGTTTACCCCAGTGACTGGTCCGAATGTTACTCAGAACCCAATGCCTAGACATGGAGGGCGTGTTGTCAATATGATTGATGATAATGGTGAAATCTTGAATTTAATCATGAATTTGGAACAAGTAACTACTCCGTTGTGGTATGTTAAGAGGTATTTTCTTGACAATTCTATTTTCCCGGGTTGTACTTCAGAGTGTGCCAAGTGTAGAGAGCAACCGAAGGGCTGCGATGTTTTAAAAGTCGGTATCCAGTTGTTGATAAAGGAAGGTTCCTTGCAGTTTGATCGGAAACCAAGCTACCGCAAGGTTACCGAAGAAGATATTGATGTGGTATCTATTCCTTACATCCCTGTGCGCATTCCTGCCCCGTCTAGGGCGCCTCCTTTGATGATTACGATACCTGGTCCCATGTCGTACACCAGTGAGAAGGCCATCCCATGGCATTATGGTGCCGATGTCTATTACCATGGGGTGAAGCAGGAGGTTAGTACCCGTGTGTCTGAGGAAGAACGTGTTGGAGGTAATGAAGAGGAAGTTCATAACTTTTCTGGTGTGGGTCGAATGACTAGAAGCGGGAGAGTTTTTGGTCCTTCCAATATACAAGATGCGGCAGATGCTTCCGCAAGAGAAAAAGGAAAATAGCAGGCGATGATTGGTAATCCAAGGGTTACGCTAGCCAATGTGACTCAGCCAATTCCAATACCAGAAGCTTCTTCATTTCCCGATGAGGTTGAAGAGTTAATGCGAATTATAAGAAAGAGTGATTATAGCATAATTGATCATCTGAGCCATACTCCTTCTAAGATGTCTATCTTGTCTCTGTTGATTTATTCAGAATCTCACAGAAATTCTTTGATGAAGTTGTTAAAGAATGCGTTCGTGCCACATGATATAACAGTCAATCAGTTTGAGAATGTTTATGCTAACATATCTGTCGGGAACGGTCTGGGCTTCACAGATTTTGATCTTCCTCCGGAGGGTCCAGGCCATAACAAAGCGTTGCATATTTCGATGGAGTGCAGGGGCACTACTTTATCCCAAGTTTTGGTGGATATAGGATCATCTTTAAATGTATTGCCTAAGTCAGCATTGATGAAGATTGATTATTCTGGACTGGAGCTGCGCCCTAGTGATTTGATGGTGAAGGCGTTTGATGGGTCTCGAAGGTCAGTGTTTGGGGAGGTGGAGTTACCAATCAAGGTTGGTCCATGCACCTTCACGGCTACATTTTTTGTGATGGATATACAGCTAGCGTATTATTGTTTGTTGGGGCGGCCGTGGATTCATAGGGCAAGGGCAGTCACTTCTACTCTTCATCAGAAACTCAAGTATCCTGTAAAGGGAAAGGTAATAACTGTGTGCGGCAAGGAAGAGTACATCGTGAGTCATTTGACATCATTCTTCTATGTTGAAGTTGAAGGCGAGATACATGAGACTCCATTTCAGGCGTTTGAGACAGTTCATGCTGTCAATGTTCCTCTTCCAGAGCAGAAAAAGAAACCGGAAACTATCATGTCATCTCTCAAGGATGCGAAAGCTGTGGTGGAAAATGGTAACCCTGAAGGTTGGGGTCAGGTGCTAGATGTTACTCCAAAGTTTGATAAATTTGGTCTTGGTTTTAACCCGAGTCAGTAGAGTGCAGCTCCCAGAGCATCTAGTTTATCCACTCCTGTGAAGTTTTCCTGTCCTTGTGCTACTCAAGAAGGACACATCAATGCAGTTGGCGATGATAAGGTTGATGTCTACAATATCGAAGATTGGATTCGTCTGAATATTCCAGGACAAAAACTCAACAATTGGACTTTTGTGGATGTTATCCAAGTTTCAAGCAGTGAGGAATGCCTTGCCATTTGTTTCACAGCTCCGTGTTGTTTGTAAAGGTCTTGGGTCAAGGTAATATCGAGATTACGGCAGGTCGACGAGGTCGGCGAACCTAGTTGGAGACTTTTCTTCCCCATAATGGCTTTTATTACGTTTCTTTGCCGCACTTTCATGTGTTGTCTTGATTGATTATTTTAAAGCATTGTCTGCATATAGGATTTTGTTTATATCCGAATGTCAGTTTTGATGCATTGAATGTTTTGGCCTTGAAAAAAAATTGTTTCATTTTACTTAATCCATCGGGTATCACTCTTTAATCAATTTTTCGGGCATTTTGATACCAACTGTGCCAATTCTTTTGCTTAGCCAAGAGTTTGGAGGAAATAGTTTAGATAAAAACGATGACTGTAGTGGTATGCTTTTGAGTAGAACCCTGTTGATGATTGTTGTACCCCAAAATTTGCCCTCCCATTTTCTCAACATTTCTCATCACCAAAGCCCTTGGAGATCAAGATCCAGTTAGGGTTTCATCTGCTCAAGACTTCTCCTTGCACTGTTGACCCAAATTAGGGTTTGTGTTTGCACAAAGATGTTTTGACCTAAATTGCCTAAGATGACTTTCATGCTTCATAATGGACTCCCAAGTTTATCCATACCAAGTTTCAAGTCTTGATTCCAAGTTTTGCCCAGTCAATTGGACAGTTGACCTAGAAAACAGCTATATTGGGGAAAAAGTCAACTGTGGCCAATTGACAGTCAAATCTCATGAAAATTGACCCCCATCAACATTATAAACTCACATGGACCATGTGATCAATTTTGGATCACAATTCCACAAGAAATTTGATTAGATCACCAAAAGGGCAAAATGGTCATTTTTAGGGTTTTGACTGCACAAAGGCAATTTTTGACTGTTTGACCTAGCCAATGGCAAACCAAGCTCACATATAGACTCAAGGACCACATGGAATTGTCTTGACATGCTCAACAAGTTCAAAAGATCCCAAATGCACAAGATTGACAGTTGAATTTCCCAGTCAATTGATCAATTTTGACTGTATACTGAAAAGTCAAACTTTGACTTTTTGGTCAAAATCAAGTGTCAAGATTCATTTTTCATCAAAACATGCCAAATCATGAAACTTGTTCATCAAGAAATCAAGAAATGCAAATTAGGGTTTGAAATGGAAATTTTTCATAACTTAGAATTTTTCTAAGTTATGAAAAACCCTAATTTTTTCCTAACTTTGCTCAACTTTCTCACCAAGATTCATTTGGATTCAAGCAAAAGTCAAAACATGAAAGTTGTAGCCTATTGCATAATCTACAACTTTGATTCACAAAGTTTTCCCAAAAGAAACTTGTATCTCAAGTTACAATTTTTGGAACAAGGGTACCAAACCATTCTTAACTTAGTGAAAATTTGACCTATTTTAGGCAAAGTTTTTACCTAACTTCAAGACCATTTTTCACATACTTCCACTTGGAATTTCAATTTGCATTTCAAAGATGGATTGTATTACACATTCCAAGCTTTCCAAAATGTCCAAGAACTCATCAAACAACCTCATGGTTAGGGAGAATCAAATTTGGCAAGTTGGGCAAAAGTCACTTTTGTTCTTGACCAAGACATGTTCATACACATTGCCATTTTCAAGTCAGCTTGGTTTATGCTACATTACAGGCCTCTAATCCCATTTGCACTCAATAATTTAATGCATACTCATTGTGCCAAAGCCTTATTTTGTGTGTCCAAACATTATTTGCAAGATTAAGCCATTTATAAATAAAGCATAATATCCATTTTTGAAAAGTTAAACTTTATGTCAAAGTTGCAAATCAGCAAGTACAGATCAAATCTCTTTGGCACAAGTTTAGAGACTAATCACACTGATCAATGCCAAGGTTTGCAGCACATTATGGGGGCCTCTACCTGTCTAAACACCAACTTGGCCTTTGGTTGCTAAAAGTGTAAGAAATATAGCATATCACATACCAACTTTCATCTCAGCACAAGCAAGCTTAAGAAAATACTTTGTGCACTTTCTAAACATCCATCCTAAGCTAGAACACGAGTTAACCAAGTCCCAAACACTCTCACTAAAAAAATCACCATTGAACTGCACAAAAACAGGGCTTGTTGCAGTTTGAGTTCCAACTCTCTTCCCTTTCATGCATTCTTGCTAAAACCACATCAAACACACTCCACAACATCCCTTGAAGCTAATCCAAACCTCAAACACTACCTGTAACACTCCCAAGCATCACCACCATTTTCATTTTCTTGTTTTGCAGCTGAAGTTCCATAGCTCGATTCAAAAGGTTTCAAGACAAAGTAAAGCTTGGAATAGCATCCCTGGACATCAAGGAAGCTGTACCAATCATCACCTTGCCCTGAAAACTCCTCCATTGCCAGACACGATTCCAAATGAGAAGGTATATTCATGAACTTCTAACTCTTAATGTAGGCCTTGTTAGCTCTAGGTTTGTGAATAAAAAGTGTTCTACTCATGCCCCTGAATCTGTACATACCTTTACTTTTCATTTATTTTGCCTGTGCTATGAGAATTTAAGGTCTGAATATTGATAAAAAGTTAGGTTAGGATTTGGGAATGATGAAATTCACTCTCATTTCTGAGAGTTAGGATGAGTTCTTTACATATTCAGAATCGTGATTCAATGCTTAACATTTCTTATGTTGTAAGTTTGTGCAAAAGGTCAAGGAATCCAGATGTTTGAATTAGTGTACAGGCGCGCGTTTTTGAACATTTTTCTGGCTGGAGGTTGAAGAAAGACTTGGTGGGCTGGGCCTGTTATGCTATTTCTCTTCACACCCTATTTTTACTTTGACACCCCCTAGGCCCATTTGGTTTATTTTCATGATTTTTTGACTTTTCTTTTTTTATTCTGACTTATTTATTTTTTCTAATGATATTAAAAATATAAAAAATATTTTTTACACCATTTTTGAATTTATAGGCATTTATTTGTTTAGATTAGTTATTTGTACATAAATAAATAAATAAACCCTTTTTACTTAAAATACTAAAAATAATGTAAACACCATTTTATTTTCATATTTATTTTATTTTATCTTCTGAAAATATTTTATATAATATATACTTTTTTTTATAAATATTAAATATTATTATTTTTGTATATATAATACATATTTAGAAATTAATACAAGTATATATTTATTTATTAGAATATTTAGTAAAAAATACAAAAATACATACATTTTTTCTTTTATTAATATTTGACCTCAAAAAATACTTTTTATAAATATACTTCATTTTTATTTTATTTTTGTATATAACTATTAAATATTTATACACATTAAATAAATAATACCCTTTATTTAAGAAATTAGGGTTTTACCCTTAAAACACAAAAACTCCAAAAAATAATACTTTTTATTTTTGTTTATTTGACATAAAAAAATACCTTTTTTTCATACATATAAAAAACCTTTTTGCATCTTGCATATTTATTTTATTTCTATTTAATTTGTGCAAATTAATTATCTTGTAAATAAATTCCAAATTGATGTAATAGCTAGGTTTAAATTCCTTGTCAAATACCCTCCATTTGAACATTTGTACCCCCCTCCCATATTGTGTTGTAATAGCTTAGGAACTTTAATTTTCACACTTTATTGCTTTCTAAATATACCATGTTAGAATTAGGGTTTGTATGCAAATAAAAAGAACAAAAATAGTTTGACCTAATTTCAAGATAATCAAGCATGAAAATGGACAACACATATCACACTTGCACCCCTAGGGTATTCCACTTGTTGCCTTCAATAATGGGCCATATTGCATGTTAGGTTTCTTTGGGCAAAACAAAAACAATCAAATGATCATAGTCCCTCGATGACGCTTTCGAAAAGTTGCCTAAAAAATGATCAAGTCCCTTAAAGGAAAATTGCCCAAAGATACTTGGCACCATTGCAACTATGGTCTAAACGATGACCCGCGCCCGTCCCTTTCACATCCTAACACAAGATTGTCCACCAAATGCAATGGTGGAACAAAATTGTTAAAAGGGTTAAAGCATAGCAAAAATCTTTGAGAACTTTAGGGTAGATAGCTCTTAAGTACTTGTCAACTTACAAATCAAAAAAACACTTGCCTATTTTTCAAATCACACTTTCAAAACAAACCTTCAAAAACCTTGAAACATCTTTTCAAAAAGACAAACACCTTTTGTAAAACATTCGAGTAAAGAATTGTTACAAGGGTAGCCTAGACAAGGCATCTTTTTCAAAACATTTTCAAAGCCACACACAAAGCACCATTTCAAACAATTGAAAACCAAGGCAAGTTGATCTAAGCAAGTACCTAAGAGCCCATGGATAACCATGGATAGAAAGGGTGCTAATACCTTCCCTTTCTATAATCTACTCCCCGAACCCAAGAAAAAATCTCAAAGGTTTTTGCTGTGCTTTTTAAACCTTTCCTTAGGATAAAATAAAAAATCGGTGGCGACTCTTGCTCAACCGAAACATTTGCGAAAACAAACGCAAAACCATAGTCAGTTCTCCCACCGTATCACAGAACTGGCGACTCTGCTGGGGATATTTTAAAAGTGGAGTAACCTTAGGGCTTAGATCACCCTCTTGCATGATTAATTGTTTGTCTTGATTGCTTTATATCTTGGCTCTCTTGTTTGGGTTTACAATCCTATACCCGGATTTGGGGAAACATTCATAGATAGCAATACGTTATGGAAACTGTGCGGGGTATACCGACACGGTCGAAGCAATAGCTATATTAGTGCGACATATTTGTGAGTACCGGTAACCCTTGAGTTCAATCAAGGAGAGTACGGGGCCGCTGAGTGATGTCACTAAGCACTAATGACCTAGAACCTTACTTGACCATCTTGGCCTTTTATTAGGGGTAGTGAGATGACCGGCTTTGGTGCAGTCCGAAGTTGGTAGATACTCGATACTACACTCATTGAGGGTTGTTTTCTTGGAATATTTTGGTCACTAGTTAAGTGGCTAAACCAAAACAATGAACAATGAAAACAATCCAGTGATATTGAGCTCCTTAGAACCCGGTTACTATTTATAGGACAGGTTTTTAAGCCAACTACACTCAAGAGGGTACTTACCTATGAAAGCCCATGCAAGCCTGAAACTAGGGTTTAGTGTGATTTGCTTGTACATATGTTTGTGCATACATCATAAACATCATAAAGCATCATATGCATTCACTAACCATTTCAAGGGTTTGGATCTTCATCTTTGTTCTTGTTTTGTAGGTCATGGAAATTCCTCGCAGAAAAACCATCCAAGTCAACCTTGTGAGAATCTCTCCTCAACTCAAGGAGCTCACCTCAAGAATTCCGGAAAGCTCATCCTTCAATGAAAGACATGGTAGACTGCTCAGCTTAGTCAACACCAACATTGAAGAAGATATGATGAAAGTGCTATTCCAGTTCTTTGACCCTCTTCACCACTGTTTCACTTTCCCTGATTACCAGTTGGTGCCCACTTTGGAGGAGTTTTCTCAACTCCTAAGAATCCCTATCCTTAATCAACTACCCTTCAACGGTACGGAAAAGGAACCAAAGCCGGAAGATGTTGTTCGAGCACTACATCTACAGCCATCTGACATCAAGGGGCATTGGGAAACCAGAAGCGGCGTCAAAGGATTCTTAGCAAAATTCTTGTTTGAAAAGGCACAAGAATGTTGGAATTCATTGGACCTATAAGCCTTTGAAGAAATTGTGGCACTCCTTATCTATGGGTTGGTCTTGTTCCCAAATTCTGACCAATTGGTAGATGTCAACGCCGTCAAAATCTTCTTGTCCAGAAATCCAATACCAACATTGCTTGGGGACATTCTTCACTCATTTTACACACGAACAATGAGAAAGAGGGGTGTTCTCATGTGTTGTACTCCTCTCCTTGCAAGGTGGTTTATTTCGCACCTTCCACAATCTGTCTTGAAGAATGACCAAGGCTCAAGGTGATCCCAACGGTTGATGACTCTTACTCACTCTGATGTACATTGGTGTTGTCGGTCCAGAGAAAATGTCATCATCGTCGATCGTTGCGGAGAGTTTCCTAATGTTCCTTTACTTGGAATCAGAGGAGGTATCACCTACAAACCTTGCCTAGCTTTGAAGCAATTTGGATATGCACGGAGGGATGGCCCTCATGACATGTTGATTCCTGACCTAGTTTTTGACTTCGACAACGATGCGCAAGGACTTCGCCAAAGATTCATCAGGGCTTGGGGGAGGCCCAACAAGGTTGATAGCAAGACTCTGGGACACAAGAACTCCATCCCTCTTGAGCCTTATCTCAAGTGGGTACGAGCCCGAGCCCAAAGTCTAATGATGCCTTATCCTCATGTACTCCCTGTGATTAAAGAGCCCGTCAAGGAAGGAGAGGTTCCCTACACCATCCTACATCCTGACATGCCTACATCGTGGGAGGAAATGCAGAAAAGTTAGATTCAGCTCAAGGAAGAATGGAACACTTTTGAAGCTAGCTTCTACGCCAGTGAGAAGAAGGTTCTAGAGCTTACCCGCCGACTCCATGAGCAAGAGGCCCTCAACACCTACATCGCACCAAAGAGGATGCGCAATGTCTTTTTACCTTGAGAAGTTGCTTTTGTAATATTTGGCCCATGGGGCATTTATGTACTAACAAATTTCTTCTTATTAATATGACGTGCGTTCCTTTTTGTCTACAACAATTTTGAATGTTCCAAATCCTTGAATGCATTGCATACATAAGCATACCATTCATCATGTGCATAAGCAGGTCTCACGCCAGGTTTCCTTATCTGTCTGCTGTTTATTGTAGTAGAATGGATCTCGAGCAAACAGTCAAAGACCTACAAGCTCAAAATGCACAGTTCCAGCAACTCCTGACGACCTTGGCTAAAGGTCAGGAGGATCTCAAGACCTTGCTGGGGAATAAAGACCCAGTGAAAAAGAAGAAGAAGAGACTCGGGGTGGCTACTTTAGGGAGAAGATTTGACGGAGAAGCTCGGAGAGTGCTTGAATTTCCTCCTACTTCTGATGAAGGGACCAGTAAAGGAGGTGGGGCTGCGGTACCTTCCGAGTCCGATGTGGGAGAAGAGGAGGTTGAAGAGGATGAAGACTATTCTGACCAACAATACCCTCCAGCTGATGATAAATACAAAGGGTTAGAAGACAGGTTGGCCGACATGGAGCTACAAAGAGTACCAGGTTTGGATTTTGAAGACTTGGGTTTGGTTGCCGGGATTGTGATTCCCCCAAAATTCAAAGTGCCAGTTTTTGTGAGGTATGATGGGCTGTCCTGCCCAAAAATGCATCTCAGGTCCTACGTAAGAAAGATTCAACCCTATACGGCAGATAAAAACCTTTGGATTCATTTCTTTCAAGACAGCCTTTCTGGAGCTCAATTGGAGTGGTTTTATCAGCTAGAGGGAACCAGCATCCGAAATTGGGAAGATCTGGCCACCGCCTTTTACAAACAATATCAGTACAATTCTGACCTTGCTCCTACGCGTACCCAACTTCAGGGTATGTCACTAGGAACAGGCGAAGGATTCAAAGAATATGCACAAAAATGGAGGGATTTGGCTGGCAGGGTGCAGCCTCCTTTAGCCGACCGTGAACTTGTTGATATGTTTCTAGGGACCCTATCTGGGCCATTTTTCAATCATCTGATTGGTAACTCTTCCGCGGGGTTTACCGATTTGATCTTAACAGGCGAAAGAATAGAAGCTGGCATCAAGTCAGGAAAGATTCAGAAGGGTGTTGCTGCAAGTGTTGAGAAGAAGTCTTTTAAGAAGGAAACGGCTGTTGTATACTCCCAAAGAAGAGCAGGGAAGACTGAGCGCCGGCCGACCGTGGGGGCCGTAATGATTCAAAATCCGTCAAGTGAGCAGCCTCGCTATAACCAGTCCAGACCAAATCAGCAACGGGTGGAACGGCCACGACGGCAGTTCACCTGTATTAATATGACTCCAGCGCAAGTGCTTCCCCATCTGTTGAAGTTGAATCTCGCCTCTATCAAAGAGGCACCAAAGAATGTGAATACGTCCTCTCCGCATTATCATCCTAATGCTAAATGCACCTACCATTCTGACAGTGTCGGGCACGACACCAATGATTGTTGAGCACTCAAGCATAAAATCCAAGACCTGATAGAGGCGAAGGAAGTGGAGTTCGACGCTCCGGAGAAGCCTAATGTGATAACTGCTCCCATGCCGAAGCACGGCCAAAATGTCAATGCCATTGAAGAAGATTTGCATGCTGCTGATGTCAATGATCTGATAACTCTATTGCTAACCATCAAGTTGAATCTGTTAAGGGCCGGGATCTTCCCGGGATGTAAAGAAGACTGCTTTTGTTGTTACTCCCTGCCGTTTGATTGTCCGTTACTGAAGAAAGGCATCCAAGGCCTAATGGATAGTCGACAAATTTTGTTTGAAAAAGTTTCTGCTTTTCCAACCCATACTAAAGATGTCTCAATCATAACCATTCACGCCAATCTTTCCAAGGCCGTCAAAAAGCCTGTTAAGATTACACCAGCTACGAAATCTGTTCCTTTGAAGATAACAATGCCAGGGCCTGTCCCCTATGTTTCTGAGAAGTCGATACCATGGAACTACGGCGGTGACGTCTACTACCATGGTATCAAACAAATCGAAATAACTGAAGAAAGTTCGGATGATGAAGAAGCCAGCATTGGAAACATTGCGGGCACGAGCAAAATCACCCGGAGCGGGAGAATATTTTCTCCAGAGATTGCCCCTCCAAGAGCAATCTTTGGACCCTCATCTGCTGACAAGGTCATCCCTGCACCAATAAAACTCTCCGCTAGAACCCCATTGATTGAAGATGTTGTTGTTCCTAGTATTGTCCCTCCTACCGCTCCTGATAAAGGTAAGAGAATCCAAGATGAGCTCGTCAGGACGAGGGCTCAACCCTTGGTCATCCCGGAAACCTCCAAGAAGGAAATGGATGAGATCTTGAAAATAATCAAAAGGAGTGATTATGATGTGGTAGAACAACTGGGGCAAACCCCCTCAAAGATCTCCATGCTGGCATTTCTACTTTGCTCGGAAGCGCACGCTAAAGCTCTGATAAAATTCCTGAAGGCAGCCCATGTGCCCCAGGAAACCTCTGCAGATCAATTTCAGAATTGCGTGGCTAGCCTGACTACGGACAATGGATTAGGTTTCTCTGATGCCGACCTAACTCCTAAAGGTAGAAACCACAATGATGCTTTGTACATTTCAGTCGAGTGCCGAGGAACTACTCTCGCGCATGTCTTGGTCGACACTGGTTCATCGCTGAATGTACTGCCTAAGAAGGCCTTGGACCGACTAGATTGTGAAGGGTTGGAGTTGAAACCGAGTGATATTGTTGTCAGGGCTTTCGATGGTTCGAAGAGAATGGTCCATGGGGAGGTTGATATTCCCATCAAGATAGGCACTGAGGTGTTTAAATCTACTTTCTATGTGATGGACATTCGTCCGTCATACTCTTGCTTGCTGGGTAGGCCTTGGATACACCATGCTGGGGCAGTCACCTCCTCCTTACATTAGATGTTGAAGTATCCTGTCAAGGGAAAGATCATTACTGTCCATGGCGAAAAGGAGTACATGATTAGCCACTTGAATTCCTTCCGGTATGTGGAGGTAGAAGGGGAGTTCATTGAGACGCCTTTCCAGCATTTCGAAGAAGTCCTTCCTGAAATAACAGTAGCAAAGTTGGCAGCTGAAGTACCGAGGCAGATGGCCAGGATGGCATCTCTGGAGGACGCAAGGGCCGCAATAAAGGAGGGGAAGAATTCAGCATGGGGGCAGCTTCCTGATATTCCACATAAGACAGACAAATTTGGATTAGGGTTCACTACCGCGGGCCAGAAAGCTATGCGCCATTCGAAGATTGAAAGAGCGCCAGTCAAAATTTCTCCCTACGGAATCAACGCTTTGGAGGATGAAGATAAAGAGAGAAACATCGAGGAGTGGATCTACCCAACTGTCAAAGGAGGATTGTGCAACTGGGAGGCAAAAGACTTTGTCCCCATCACTTTTATTCATCAGTAATTTATCTGTCAAACATTTCCTATTTGGTCTGTAATATTTATTTTCAAACAATCCGTACACTATCTTTTTCACCTCATGCCTTGCCCGGGGCATGCAGGTCCATTTGTAAGGGTTTTGATTATTTTTCATATCCATATGCCATGTTTAATGATTCATTGGACGTTTTTCATTTGATAAACTGCTTGTGTTCATTTTCTTTCCTTTTGCATTTTTTGTTTAAGGATGGCTATCCCTTACACACACCCACACTCACAAATGCAGGTACCCGTCCACTCCGGATTCCATGGGTGACGATTCTGCTATATCCTTCAATAACTCTGAAGATCTGGTCCATCAAGCCGAGTATGAAGATGACGAAGGTTGTGAAGTACCAGGGGAACTAGCCAGACTTCTACAGCAAGAGGAAAGAGCCATCTTACCGCACGAAGAGTCATTGGAAACTGTCAACTTAGGGACCGAGGAAGACCGGAAGGAGGTGCAAGTGGGTGCCAATCTGGAACCGAGTGTCAAGGAACGCCTGATACAGTTGTTGAATGAGTATGTTGAAATCTTCGCTTGGTCTTATGAAGACATGCCGGGTTTAGACACAGACATCGTGGTTCACCGTCTCCCCACAAGAGAGGATTGTCCGCCGATCAAGCAAAAAGTCCGCCGAATGAGGCCTGACATGTCTGAAAAGATCAAAGCAGAAGTGATGAAGCAATTTGACGCTGGCTTTCTGGCTGTTACGTCCTATCCTCAATGGGTCGCTAACATCGTGCCAGTACCTAAGAAAGATGGCAAAGTCAGGATGTGTGTGGACTACTGGGATTTGAATAGGGCCAGCCCCAAAGATGATTTTACGCTACCACACATTGACATTTTGATCGACAACACAGCTCAGCACAAAGTGTTTTCCTTCATGGATGGATTCTCGGGCTACAATCAAATCAAAATGGCCCCCGAGGATATGGAGAAAACAACTTTTGTCACACAATGGGGCACTTTCTGTTACAAGGTGATGTCGTTCGGGCTGAAGAACGCAGGGGCAACTTATCAACGCGCCATGGTAGCTTTGTTTCATGATATGATACATCATGAGATTGAAGTTTACATAGACGATATGATAGCTCGGTCACAAACAGAGGAGGAGCACCTTGAACATCTAGAAAAGCTGTTTGCCAGATTGAAAGAATACAAACTCAGGCTGAATCCAAGTAAATGCACTTTTGGAGTTAGGTCTGGTAAACTTCTAGGATTCATTGTAAGCAACAAAAGCATTGAAGTCGATCCAGCAAAAGTGAAAGCAATACAAGAGATGCCTGCTCCCCGTACTGAAAAGGAGGTTAGAGGGTTCTTGGGGCGCTTGAACTATATTGCCAGATTCATCTCTCATTTGACTTCTACCTGTGAGCCAATTTTCAAACTCTTGAAGAAAGATCAGGTAGTCGAATGGAACGACGATTACCAAGCTGCTTTTGATAAAATCAAGGAGTATTTGCTAGAACCTCCTATTCTGATGCCACCCGTCGAAGGAAGACCATTGATCATGTATCTGACCGTCTTGGATAACTCAATGGGGTGTGTTTTGGGCCAGCATGACGAGTCTGGTCGAAAAGAGCATGCTATTTATTACCTTAGCAAAAAGTTTACCGACTGTGAGACTCGCTACTCACTGCTCGAGAAAACTTGTTGCGCTTTGGTATGGGCTGCTCGTCGACTAAGACAGTATATGTTGACTCATACTACCTTGTTGATTTCCAAAATGGATCCTATCAAGTATATCTTCGAAAAGCCCGCTTTATCTGGAAGAATAGCCAGATGGCAGATGATCCTGACTGAGTATGACATCCAGTACACCACTCAAAAAGCTATAAAGGGGAGTGTACTAGCTGACCATCTGGCTCATCAAGCTATCGAAGATTATTAGCCCATGAGATTTGACTTCCCAGACGAGGACATCATGAATTTGGACAACATTGAAGGTAACGGACCGTATGACGGACCCGAAAAGGGATCCCGATGGACCCTGTACTTTGATGGTGCTTCAAATGCACTTGGAAACGGTATCGGCGCGGTGCTCATTTCTCTGGAAGGTTGTCACACGCCTTTCACGGCCCGACTTTGCTTCAGCTGCACAAACAACATGGCTGAGTATGAAGCTTGCATCTTTGGTCTCAAGGCTGCTATAGACTTGGGGATCAAATCTTTGATTGTATTTGGGGACTCGGCTTTGGTTGTCAGCCAAATCAAAGGAGAGTGGGATACCAAGCATCCTAATCTTATCCCATACAAAGAACATGTCTTGACATTGTTGCCTCATTTCGAGCAAATTACCTTCGAGCATTTCCCGCGAGAAGAGAATCAGCTAGCAGATGCTCTAGCCACAATGTCTTCCATGTTTAAACTCAACTGGGATAACGAGGCTCCCCAAATCACCATCGAGCGAATGGATGAACCCGCACATTGTCACGAGATTAATACCGAAGAAGTAGTGGAACAACCTTGGTTCCATGAAATCAAAAGGTATCTCGAGACTAGAGATTATCCCGAAGGAGCTTCCGTAAATGACAAGAAGTTCTTAAGGAAATTTGCTGCCAAATTCTTCCTGAGCAACGACATCCTTTATAAACGAAGCCATGATTGTGTATTACTCCGATGCGTAGACAAAGCTGAGGCAGAGTTGATCATGACTGATATACACAGCGGCATATTTGACACTCACTTGAGCGGGCATACCATGGATAAGAAGATCCTAAGGGCAGGCTATTATTGGTCTACCATGGAAGCTGACTGCCATCAACATTTCCGTACTTCCCACAAATGTCAAGTCTACGCTGACAAAGTTCATATCCCTCCGGTCCCCCTCAACATTCTGACTGCTCCTTGGCCATTTGCAATGTGGGGCATTGACATGATTGGAGAGATCAAGCCCACGGATTCCAACGGACATCGCTTCATCCTAGTTGCCATTGACTATTTCACCAAATGGGTCGAAGCGGCTTCCTTCGCCTCTGTTACTAAAAATGTGGTTGCCCGCTTCATCAAGCAAAATCTCATATGTCGGTATGGTGTTCCAGACAGGATCATCACAGACAACGGTACAAATCTGAATAACACAATGATCACCGCTTTGTGCGAACAGTTCAAGATTTATCATCACAATTCATCTCCCTATCGGCCGAAGATGAACGGTGCTGTTGAAGCTGCGAACAAAAACATTAAGAAGATCATTCAGAAAATGACAGTCACTTACGAAGACTGGCATGAGATGTTACCGTTTGCTCTGCATGGATACCGTACGACAGCACGTACTTCAACCGGGGCAACCCCATTTTCTTTGGTATATGGCATGGAAGCTGTCCTGCCTATGGAGGTTCAGATTCCTTCTCTAAGGATTATGAAGGACACAGGTTTGAATGAAGATGATTGGATGCAGACCCGACTTGATCAACTCAATCTGATCGACGAAAAGCGACTCGCTGCTATATGCCATGGTCAGACGTATCAAAAACGGATGATCAAGGCCTTCAATAAGAAAGTCAGACGTCAAGTGTATCAAGTCGGAGATCTCGTAATCAAGCGGATTATCTTACCGCAAAGTGATCCCAGGGGAAAATGGACTCCTACATATGAAGGACCATTTGTGATCAAGAGCATTTTTTCGGGTGGTGCGATGATTCTAACCACCATGGACGGCGACGATTTGCCGCACCCTGCGAACGCAGACATAGTCAAAAGATACTACGCATAAAATAACCCGACAAGTCGAAAATCCGAAAGGGCGACTTGGGCAAAAAATGGGCATCCCGGTGAACCGAAAACCCGAAAGGGCGGTTCAGGCAAAAATTAGGGATAAAAACAAAAAAATCTGTACACCCGCCAAGTTGAAAACCCGAAAGGGCGGCTTGGGCAAAAAGGGGTTTCCCGGTGGATCAAAAACCCGAAAGGGCGATTCAGGCAAAAGTTAGGGAATTAAAGCGTATGACTATGTCTCGTCGGATCACTTCAAAGACAATCTCTTCATCAACTAGTTCCAGGCTTCTGATCAATCCAGTCATCGGCGGACGAAGCATTGAATGGACAGATATTCAGAGTTGTGAAGGCTACAGCGGAATGGAATCCCATGGAATTATTTCACATAGCCATCTTTTATTTTGTATAAATCTTTCAATATTTACGACAAAATCCTCTTACTAGGATGATTGTCTCCTTTGTACAAATATACTCAGAGAAAGTTAATACAAATACTTTTCCCAAAAATTTGTGTCTTTTCCTTGTTTCTTTTTCTCTTGCACTAATTGTTTTATTTTGAGAAACGTCCAATGTTTTGTTAAATAGGCATATGCATTTGAACATAATCATTTCCTTATGAATCAAGAAAGAGGACTACTGATAAGTTGAAGGTGCAGTTGGATATCCTGATACCCCTTCAAAGGAAATCCCCAGGAGATTTGGAATCCATATCCCCAGCAAGTCTTGAAGCTTATCCCCAGTAGATTCTGGAAGCTTATCCCCTGCAGAGTACGGACGTCTCTCCCAAGCTTTATTCAAAGTTATTCCTCACAAGGGCTTATAACTGGGTTATCCTCAGCTTATTGCCACGGAAGATCGCACTCGCCAAAATTCTTCCTACCCCCAGCAGAGTTCATCAGAGTTCCCCAACATAGCTTATCAATACAATCTCCAGAGGAGCCTATCTTTGTTATCCCCAGCCAGGGAATCCTCCAGAACTCAATTCCCCTCAGAGTTTAAGTTTCAGTATCCCCATCCGGGCTAAAGCTTCAAGTTATCAATCCCCAGCGGAGCCAGATTAGTGAACCTTCTCCCCACAGAGATACTTCCCACCAAACTGAAGATTCTCAGTCTTACTTCCCTAGCATGAGTCTATTAGATTGGAACTCCCCAATAGAAGTCATCAGGAATTCTCTTCCCCAGCAGCAGCCAAGGAATTATTCTTCCCGGCAGCAGTCAAGATGTTTCTATCTTCAGCCATCTCGGATTCGTCTATCCTTTGCAAGACGGCTCTCCAGCTTACATGCGCATTCATTTACATTCATATCATATGACGTACATTGCATCATACATCATGACATTGCATATAACTAACTCTCTACCTTTTCAGGTAAGATCATTCGACAGACAAAATCATTATTCTCCGAGATTCTTTCCGGGGATAGTTTAGATGTGACCCAGACATGGCAACATTCTAATGCTTATTCCAGATTCATCCAGATGCAGTTTTATACGGGCTCATCATCAGGAAACCCTACACTGGTTCCTCCTCAAACTTCAAGATTTCTGAAAACAGTTCACGGGTTCTCCAAGTAACGGATGTTAACCTATCACTTGTTCAGTTCCTTCTCAAGACTTCTGAAAACAGTTTATGGATTCTTCCCAACAAAGGATGTTAATCTATCGCTTGTTCAGATGCAATTTTTGAAAACAGTTTACGGACGCTTCCCAACAACGAATGCTGCTCTATTGCTTATTCAACTCCGAGACTTCTGAAAATAGTTTATGGATTCTTCCCCACAACGGATGTTAATCTATCGCTTGTTCAGATTCAATTTTTGAAAACAGTTTACGGACGCTTCCCAACAACGGATGTTGCTCTATTGCTTATTCAACTCCGAGATTTCTGAAAACAGTTCACGGGTTCTCCAAGTAACAGATGTTAACCTATCGCTTGTTCAGTCTCTTCTCAAGACTTCTGAAAACAGTTCATGGATTCTTCCCAACAACGGATGTCAGTCTATTGCTTGTTCAGACCCCCAATTCAGATGTGGTTCAAAACATGGACACCTTTCTAATACTCATTTCCAGATGGCATCTTTAAGCCCATCCCCGACAAGTTTCTATCACTCTTCCAGATGGCATCGTTAAGCCCATCTCCAAATGGCATCTCTAAGCCCATTCCCGTATCCATTGCTTTGACGAGTGCAAATTTCCGGGCACTCTAGTGTCCAATCTCCTTTCACCCTCGAGTCACGAAAGGCAAACTTACCAATCTAACTCTTCAGGTTCAAGAAGATTGAACAGGGGCAACTGTTGTACCCCAAAGTTTGCCCTCCCATTTCTCAACATTTCTCATCACCAAAGCCCTTGGAGATCAAGATCCAGTTAGGGTTTCATCTGCTCAAGACTTCTCCTTGCATTGTTGACCCAAATTAGGGTTTGTGTTTGCACAAAGATGTTTTGACCTAAATTGCCTAAGATGACTTTCATGCTTCATAATGGACTCCCAAGTTTATCCATACCAAGTTTCAAGTCTTGATTCCAAGTTTTGCCCAGTCAATTGGACAGTTGACCTAGAAAACAGCTGTATTGGGGAAAAAGTCAACTGTGGCCAATTGATAGTCAAATCTCATGAAAATTGACCCCCATCAACATTATAAACTCACATGGACCATGTGATCAAGTTTGGATCACAATTCCACAAGAAATTTGATCAGATCACCAAAAGGGCAAAATGGTCATTTTTAGGGTTTTGACTGCACAAAGGCAATTTTTTACTGTTTGACCTAGCCAATGGCAAACCAAGCTCACATATGGACTCAAGGACCCCATGGAATTGTCTTGACATGCTCAACAAGTTCAAAAGATCCCAAATGCACAAGATTGACAGTTGAATTTCCCAGTCAATTGATCAATTTTGACTGTATACTGAAAAGTCAAACTTTGACTTTTTGGTCAAAATCAAGTGTCAAGATTCATTTTTCATCAAAACATGCAAAATCATGAAACTTGTTCATCAAGAAATCAAGAAATGCAAATTAGGGTTTGAAATGGAAATTTTTCATAACTTAGAATTTTTCTAAGTTATGAAAAACCCTAATTTTTTCCTAACTTTGCCCAACTTTCTCACCAAGATTCATTTGGATTCAAGCAAAAGTCAAAACATGAAAGTTGTAGCCTATTGCATAATCTATAACTTTGATTCACAAAGTTTTCCCAAAAGAAACTTGTATCTCAAGTTACAATTTTTGGAACAAGGGTACCAAACCATTCTTAACTTAGTGAAAATTTGACCTATTTTAGGCAAAGTTTTTACCTAACTTCAAGACCATTTTTCACATACTTCCACTTGGAATTTCAATTTTCATTTCAAAGATGGATTGTATTACACATTCCAAGCTTTCCAAAATGTCCAAGAACTCATCAAACAACCTCATGGTTAGGGAGAATCAAATTTGGCAAGTTGGGCAAAAGTCACTTTTGTTCTTGACCAAGACATGTTCATACACATTGCCATTTTCAAGTCAGCTTGGTTTATGCTACATTACAGGCCTCTAATCCCATTTGCACTCAATAATTTAATGCATACTCATTGTGCCAAAGCCTTATTTTGTGTGTCCAAACATTATTTGCAAGATTAAGCCATTTATAAATAAAGCATAATATCCATTTTTGAAAAGTTAAACTTTATGTCAAAGTTGCAAATCAGCAAGTACAGATCAAATCTCTTTGGCACAAGTTTAGGGACTAATCACACTGATCAGTGCCAAGGTTTGCAGCACATTATGGGGGCCTCTACCTGTCTAAACACCAACTTGGCCTTTGGTTGCTAAAAGTGTAAGAAATATAGCATATCACATACCAACTTTCATCTCAGCACAAGCAAGCTTAAGAAAATACTTTGTGCACTTTCTAAACATCCATCCTAAGCTAGAACACGAGTTAACCAAGTCCCAAACACTCTCACTCAAAAAATCACCATTGAACTGCACAAAAACAGGGCTTGCTGCAGTTTGAGTTCCAACTGTCTTCCCTTTCATGCATTCTTGTTAAAACCACATCAAACACACTCCACAACATCCCTTGAAGCTAATCCAAACCTCAAACACGACCTGTAACACTCCCAAGCATCACCACCATTTTCATTTTCTTGTTTTGCAGCTGAAGTTCCATAGCTCGATTCAAAAGGTTTCAAGACAAAGTAAAGCTTGGAATAGCATCCCTGGACATCAAGGAAGCTGTACCAATCATCACCTTGCCCTGAAAACTCCTCCATTGCCAGACACGATTCCAACTGAGAAGGTATATTCATGAACTTCTAACTCTTAATGTAGGCCTTGTTAGCTCTAGGTTTGTGAATAAAAAGTGTTCTACTCATGCCCCTGAATCTGTACATACCTTTACTTTTCATTTATTTTGCCTGTGCTATGAGAATTTAAGGTCTGAATATTGATAAAAAGTTAGGTTAGGATTTGGGAATGATGAAATTCTCTCTCATTTCTGAGAGTTAGGATGAGTTCTTTACATATTCAGAATCGTGATTCAATGCTTAACATTTCTTATGTTGTAAGTTTGTGCAAAAGGTCAAGGAATCCAGATGTTTGAATTAGTGTACAGGCGCGTGTTTTTGAACATTTTTCTGGCTGGAGGTTGAAGAAAGACTTGGTGGGCTGGGCCTGTTATGCTATTTCTCTTCACACCCTATTTTTACTTTGACACCCCCTAGGCCCATTTGGTTTATTTTCATGATTTTTTGACTTTTCTTTTTTTATTCTGACTTATTTATTTTTTCTAATGATATTAAAAGTATAAAAAATATTTTTTACACCATTTTTGAATTTATAGGCATTTATTTGTTTAGATTAGTTATTTGTACATAAATAAATAAATAAACCCTTTTTACTTAAAATACTAAAAATAATGTAAACACCCTTTTATTTTCATTTTTATTTTATTTTATCTTCTGAAAATATTTTATATAATATATACTTTTTTTTATAAATATTAAATATTATTATTTTTGTATATATAATACATATTTAGAAATTAATACAAGTATATATTTATTTATTAGAATATTTAGTAAAAAATACAAAAATACATACATTTTTTCTTTTATTAATATTTGACCTCAAAAAATACTTTTTATAAATATACTTCATTTTTATTTTATTTTTGTATATAACTATTAAATATTTATACACATTAAATAAATAATACCCTTTATTTAAGAAATTAGGGTTTTACCCTTAAAACACAAAAACTCCAAAAAATAATACTTTTTATTTTTGTTCATTTGACATAAAAAATACCTTTTTTTCATACATATAAAAAACCTTTTCGCATCTTGCATATTTATTTTATTTCTATTTAATTTGTGCAAATTAATTATCTTGTAAATAAATTCCAAATTGATGTAATAGTTAGGTTTAAATTCCTTGTCAAACACCCCCCATTTGAACATTTGTACCCCCCTCCCATATTGTGTTGTAATAGCTTAGGAACTTTAATTTTCGCACTTTATTGCTTTCTAAATATACCATGTTAGAATTAGGGTTTGTATGCAAATAAAAAGAACAAAAATAGTTTGACCTAATTTCAAGATAATCAAGCATGAAAATGGACAACACATATCACACTTGCACCCCTAGGGTATTCCACTTGTTGCCTTCAATAATGGGACATATTGCATGTTAGGTTTCTTTGGGCAAAACAAAAACAATCAAATGATCATAGTCCCTCGATGACGCTTTCGAAAAGTTGCCTAAAAAATGATCAAGTCCCTTAAAGGAAAATTGCCCAAAGATACTTGGCACCATTGCAACTATGGTCTAAACGATGACCCGCGCCCGTCCCTTTCACATCCTAACACAAGATTGTCCACCAAATGCAATGGTGGAACAAAATTGTTAAAAGGGTTAAAGCATAGCAAAAATCTTTGAGAACTTTAGGGTAGATAGCTCTTAAGTACTTGTCAACTTACAAATAAAAAAAACACTTGCCTATTTTTCAAATCACACTTTCAAAACAAACCTTCAAAAACCTTGAAACATCTTTTCAAAAAGACAAACACCTTTTGTAAAACATTCGAGTAAAGAATTGTTACAAGGGTAGCCTAGACAAGGCATCTTTTTCAAAACATTTTCAAAGCCAAACACAAAGCACCGTTTCAAACAATTGAAAACCAAGGCAAGTTGATCTAAGCAAGTAACTAAGAGCCCATGGATAACCATGGATAGAAAGGGTGCTAATACCTTCCCTTTCTATAATCTACTCCCCGAACCCAAGAAAAAATCTCAAAGGTTTTTGCTGTGCTTTTTAAACCTTTCCTTAGGATAAAATAAAAAGTCGGTGGCGACTCTTGCTCAACCGAAACATTTGCGAAAACAAATGCAAAACCATAGTCAGTTCTCCCACCGTATCACAGAATTGGCGACTCTGCTGGGGATATTTTAAAAGTGGAGTAACCTTAGGGCTTAGATCACCCTCTTGCATGATTAATTGTTTGTCTTGATTGCTTTATATCTTGGCTCTCTTGTTTGGGTTTGCAATCCTATACCCGGATTTGGGGAAACATTCATAGATAGCAATACATTGTGGAAACTGTGCGGGGTATACCGACACGGTCGAAGCAATAGCTATATTAGTGCGACATATTTGTGAGTACCGGTAACCCTTGAGTTCAATCAAGGAGAGTACGGGGCCGCTGGGTGATGTCACTAAGCACTAATGACCTAGAACCTTACTTGACCATCTTGGCCTTTTATTAGGGGTAGTGAGATGACCGGCTTTGGTGCAGTCCGAAGTTGGTAGATACTCGATACTACACTCATTGAGGGTTGTTTTCTTGGAATATTTTGGTTGCTAGTTAAGTGGCTAAACCAAAACAATGAACAATGAAAACAATCCAGTGATATTGAGCTCCTTAGAACCCGGTTACTATTTATAGGACAGGTTTTTAAGCCAACTACACTCAAGAGGGTACTTACCTATGAAAGCCCATGCAAGCCTGAAACTAGGGTTTGGTGTGATTTGCTTGTACATATGTTTGTGCATACATCATAAACATCATAAAGCATCATATGCATTCACTAACCATTTCAAGGGTTTGGATCTTCATCTTTGTTCTTGTTTTGTAGGTCATGGAAATTCCTCGCAGAAAAACCATCCAAGTCAACCTTGTGAGAATCTCTCCTCAACTCAAGGAGCTCACCTCAAGAATTCTGGAAAGCTCATCCTTCAGTGAAAGACATGGTAGACTGCTTAGCTTAGTCACAACCAACATTGAAGAAGATATGATGAAAGTGCTATTCCAGTTCTTTGACCCTCTTCACCACTGTTTCACTTTCCCTGATTACCAGTTAGTGCCCACTTTGGAGGAGTTTTCTCAACTCCTAAGAATCCCTATCCTTAATCAACTACCCTTCAACGGTACGGAAAAGGAACCAAAGCCGGAAGATGTTGCTCGAGCACTACATCTACAGCCATCTGACATCAAGGGGCATTGGGAAACCAGAAGCGGCGTCAAAGGATTCTTAGCAAAATTCTTGTTTGAAAAGGCACAAGAATGTTGGAATTCATTGGACCCACAAGCCTTTGAAGAAATTATGGCACTCCTTATCTATGGGTTGGTCTTGTTCCCAAATTCTGACCAATTCGTAGATGTCAACACCGTCAAAATCTTCTTGTCCAGAAATCCAATACCAACATTGCTTGGGGACATTCTTCACTCATTTTACACACGAACAAGGAGAAAGAGGGGTGTTCTCATGTGCTGTACTCCTCTCCTTGCAAGGTGGTTTATTTCGCACCTTCCACAATCTGTCTTGAAGAATGACCAAGGCTCAAGGTGGTCCCAACGGTTGATGACTTTTACTCACTCTGATGTACATTGGTGTTCTCGGTCCAGAGAAAATGTCATCATCGTCGATCGTTGCAGAGAGTTTCCTAATGTTCCTTTACTTGGAATCAGAGGAGGTATCACCTACAACCCTTGCCTAGCTTTGAGGCAATTTAGATATGCACGGAGGGATGGCCCTCATGACATGTTGATTCCTGACCTAGTTTTTGACTTCGACAACGATGCGCAAGGACTTCGCCAAAGATTCATCAGGGCTTGGGGGAGGCCCAACAAGGTTGATAGCAAGACTCTGGGACACAAGAACTCCATCCCTCTTGAGCCTTATCTCAAGTGGGTACGAGCCCGAGCCCAAAGTCTAATGATGCCTTATCCTCATGTACTCCCTGTGATTAAAGAGCCCGTCAAGGAAGGAGAGGTTCCCTACACCATCCTACATCCTGACATGCCTACATCGTGGGAGGAAATGCAGAAAAGTTGGATTCAGCTCAAGGATGAACGAAACACTTTTGAAGCTAGCTTCTACGCCAGTGAGAAGAAGGTTCTAGAGCTTACCCGCCGACTCCATGAGCAAGAGGCCCTCAACACCTACATCGCACCAAAGAGGATGCGCAATGTCTTTTTACCTTGAGAAGTTGCTTTTGTAATATTTGGCCCATGGGGCATTTATGTACTAACAAATTTCTTCTTATTAATATGACGTGCGTTCCTTTTTGTCTACAACAATTTTGAATGTTCCAAATCCTTGAATGCATTGCATACATAAGCATACCATTCATCATGTGCATAAGCAGGTCTCACGCCAGGTTTCCTTATCTGTCTGCTGTTTATTTCAGTAGAATGGATCTCGAGCAAACAGTCAAAGACCTACAAGCTCAAAATGCACAGTTCCAGCAACTCCTGACGACCTTGGCTAAAGGTCAGGAGGATCTCAAGACCTTGCTGGGGAATAAAAACCCAGTGAAAAAGAAGAAGAAGAGACTCAGGGTGGCTACTTTAGGGAGAAGATTTGACGGAGAAGCTCGGAGAGTGCTTGAATTTCCTCCTACTTCTGATGAAGGGACCAGTAAAGGAGGTGGGGCTGCGGTACCTTCCGAGTCCGATGTGGGAGAAGAGGAGGTTGAAGAGGATGAAGACTATTCTGACCAACAATACCCTCCAGCTGATGATAAATACAAAGGGTTAGAAGACAGGTTGGCCGCCATGGAGCTACAAAGAGTACCAGGTTTGGATTTTGAAGACTTGGGTTTGGTTGCCGGGATTGTGATTCCCCCAAAATTCAAAGTGCCAGTTTTTGTGAGGTATGATGGGCTGTCCTGCCCAAAAATGCATCTCAGGTCCTACTGTGATACAGTGGGAGAACTGACTATGGTTTTGCGTTTGTTTTCGCAAATGTTTCGGTTGAGCAAGAGTCGCCACTGACTTTTTATTTTATCCTAAGGAAAGGTTAAAAAGCACAGCAAAAACCTTTTGAGATGTTTTCTTGAGTTCGGGGAGTAGATTATAGAAAGGGAAGGTATTAGCACCCTTTCTATCCATGGTTATCCATGGGCTCTTAGTTACTTGCTTAGATCACTTACCTTTTGTTTTCAATTGTTTTAAATGGTGCTTCTGTGTGTGGGTTTGAAAATATTTTGAAAAGAAGCCAATGTGGTGGCAACCTTTGTAATGATCCATGTGGGGATGTATACAAAGGTGTATGTCTTTTGAAAAGGTTTTCATTTGTTTTTGAAAGTTGTTTTGAAAGTGTTGTGAGGTGTGTTTTAGAAAATAGGCAAGTGTTTTGTTTTTGCAAGTTTGATTCAAGTAACTAAGAGTTTATCTACTCCTAAATTTCTCAAAGTTTATTGCTATGTTTTAACCCTTTTAATGAGTTTGTTCCACCATTGTATTTGGTGGACAATCTCATGTTAGGATGTGAAAGGGACGGGCGCGGGTCATCGTTTGGACCATAATTGCAATGGTGCCAAGTATCTTTGGGCATTTTCTTTAAGGGACTTGATCATTTGTTTGGCAATATTTTGAAAAGTGTTATCGAGGGACCATGATCATTCAATTTGTTTGTTTTGCCCAAAGAGACCTAACGTGCAATATGGCCCATTTATTTGAAGGCAACAAAGTGGAATACCCTAGGGGGTGCAAGTGTGATTTGTGTGTCCATTTTCATGCTTGTTTGTCTTGAGATTAGGTCATAACTATTTTTGTTCATTTTTATTCGCATATAAACCCTAATTCTAACATTGTATATTTAGAAAGCGATAAAGTGCGAAATTTAAACTCCTACGCTATTACAACAGAATAATATAGGGAGGGGGGTACAAATGTTCAAATGGGGAGGTATTTAGACAGGAAATTGAATCTAAGCTATTACATCAATATTGAATATTTGCAAGGTAATTTAATTGCATAAATAAAATAAAAATAGAACAATTATGCAAGAATGCAAAAAAAGGGTTTTTTTTATGTGTATGAAAAAAAAAAGGATTATTTATGTAAAATAAAAAGAAAATAAAAAGATATTATTTTTTGGAGTATTTTTGAATTTAGGGCAAAACCCTAATTTTTATTAAATGAAATGCATTAATTATTTAATATGTGCAAGTATTTATTTATTATGTACAAAATAAAATAAAGTAAAGTATTTTGTCAAAAATGCATTTTTATATTAAATATTAATAATAAAAATAAAAGGGTATATATTTTGCATTTATCCTAAATATATTAATAAATATATGTATATATGTATTATTTTAAATATGTGTTATATATATGAATAATAATAATTTTTAATGTTTGCAAAAAAAGGTATTTTTTATGTAAAATATTTTCAGAGGGTATAATAAAATAAAAGTGAAAATAAAAGTATTTTTACCTATTTCTCAATATTTTAATGAAATGTATATATTTATTTATCTAAGTATTAATCAAAAGAAAATCATATAAATACCTAATAAATTAAAAAATGGTGAGAAAAAATATTTTTATATTTTTTATGTCATGAGAAAAAATAAACAAAGTCAATCAAAAAAGAAAAAAAGTCAAAAAGTCAAAGAAATAAGCAAAGGGGCCTTGGGGGTGTAAAAGCAATTATGTGGTGCAAATAAGAAAAATGTTCCAGGCCCAGCCCAGAAGACCTGTCTTCAACCTCCAGCAAACAATGTTTGAAAATACGCGCGCCTTGTTCCTCATCTTCCAACTCTTGATTCCTGGCTTTTCAATGCAAACTCATAACATAAAAGATGTTCAGCATGAAGAGACGATTCTAACCATATGCATAACTTGATCTAACTCTCTAAGATGAGGGAGAATTTCTCCTCCCCCAAATCCTAACCTAGATTTTCTGCCATTTTCAAACCTCAAATTCTCACAGCTCAAGCAAAAGAAATGAAAAGTAAAAACATGTACATGTTCAGTGGCATGAGTAGAACCTTGTTTATTCACAAACTTAAAGCTAATGATGCATAATAAGAGAGATACGAGTTTACCAAGATACCTGTTCAGCTGAAGTTCTATCTGGAAATGTAGGAACTTTCAGTGCAAGGTGATGATTGGAAAAGCTTCCTTGAGGTCCAGGGATGCTATTCCAATGTTTACTTTGTCTTGAAAGCTTCTGAATCGAGCTAGAGAGCTTCACCTGCAAGTCAGAAATGTGAAAATGGTGGAAGTGGTTAGAGTGATTACAGGTCGTGCTTTTGCTTTTGGTTAGCTTGCATAGATGGTATGGAAGGTGTGTGAACTGATTTGGGCAAGAGAGCTCGAGAGAAATGAGAGATAGCACTCAAACTGCAGGGCCTGCCCTGTTTTTGCAGTTTTAGAGTGATTCTGAGATGGAGGGTGTTTTGAAGGCTAAGGGCTCGTGTATTAGCTTGGTTGTGTTGTGTGAAATATGTTTGATAACTTTTTTAAGTGTGTGTAAGCTGAGATGGAAGTTGGTAAGAGTTATGCCATGTTTCTTCAACTTTAAGCAACAAATGCCAACTTGTGTTTCTAGGCATGTAGAGGGCCCCTAATGTGTGCATAATCCCTCCTTGATCAGTGTGTTATGCTCATAATCTTGTGCCAATCAGATTTGCAATGTACTTGTTGGATTTTCAATTTGACATAAAGTATGACTTTTCAAAAATGGCTATTTTGCTTTATCTAACAATGGATTAAACCTTCATACAATGCTTTAGCTCAAAGAACATGGTCTTGGCACAAAGAATATGCATTAAATTATTGAGTGCAACTTGGTTTAAGGACCTGTAATCTAGCCTAAAGCAATGTTGAGTTCAAATTGCAAGGTTATGGACATGTAACTTGGTCATGAACAAAGTGAGTTTTTGCCATATTGTGAAATTCGATTCTCCCAAACCATGAGGTTGTTTGAGAAGTTCTTGGACATTTTGGAAAGCTTGGAATGTGTACTACAATCCATCTTTGAAATGAAATTTGAAATTCCAAGTGGAAGTGTATGGAAAATGGCCTTGAAGTGGGGTAGAAAACCTTGTCAAAATAGGTCAAAAATTCACTAAGTTAAGAATGGTTTAGTGCCCTTATTCAAAAATTTGTAACTTGAGATACCAGCTTCAAATGAGAAAACTTTGTGCATCAAAGTTGTAGATTATTCAACAAGCTACAACTTTCATGTTTTGACTTTTGTTTGAATCCAAATGAATCATGGTGAAAAAGTGGGGCAAAGTTGGGAAAAAAATTAGGGTTTTCCATAACTTAGAAAAATTCTAAGTTATGAAAAATTCCATTTTAAACCCTAATTTGCATTTCTTGGTTTCTTGGTGAACAAGTTTCATGATTTGGCATGTTTTGATGTAAAATGAATCTTAACTCTTGATTTTGACCAAAAAGTCAAAGTTAAACTTTTCAGTGTACAGTCAAAATTGATCAATTGACTGGGAAATTCAACTGTCAATCTTGTGTACTTGGGATCTTTTGAGTTTGTTGAGCATGTCAAGACAATTCCATGGGGTCCTTGAGTCCATATGTGATCTAGGTTTGCCATTGGCTAGGTCAAACAGTCAAAAATTGCCTTTGTGCAGTCAAAACCCTAAAAATGACCATTTTGCCCTTTTGATGATCTGATCAAATTTCTTGTGGATTTGTGATCCAAACTTGATCAAATGGTTCATATGAGTTCATAATGTTGATGTGGGTCAATTTTCATGAGATTTGACTGTCAATTGGCCACAGTTGACTTTTTCCCCAATACAGCTGATTTTTAGGTCAACTGTCCAATTGACTGGGTAAGACTTGGAATCAGGACTTGAAACTTGGTATGGATAAACTTGGGAGTCCAATATGAAGCATGAAAGTCATCTTAGGCATTTTAGGTCAAAACATCTTTGTTTAAACACAAACCCTAATTTGGGTCCATCAGTGCAAGGAGAAATCTTGAGCAGAGGAAACCCTAATTGGATCTTGATCTTCAAAGGTCTGGTGATGAGAAAATGTTGAGAAAATGGGAGGGCAAATTTTGGGGTACAACACCTACGTAAGAAAGATTCAACCCTATACGGTAGATAAAAACCTTTGGATTCATTTCTTTCAAGACAGCCTTTCTGGAGCTCAATTGGAGTGGTTTTATCAGCTAGAGGGAACCAGCGTCCGAAATTGGGAAGATCTTGCCACCGCCTTTTACAAACAATATCAGTACAATTCTGACCTTGCTCCTACGCGTACCCAACTTCAGGGTATGTCACTAGTAACAGGCGAAGGATTCAAAGAATATGCACAAAAATGGAGGGATTTGGCTGGCAGGGTGCAGCCTCCTTTAACCGACCGTGAACTTGTTGATATGTTTCTAGGGACCCTATCTGGGCCATTTTTCAATCATCTGATTGGTAACTCTTCTGCGGGGTTTACCGATTTGATCTTAACAGGCGAAAGAATAGAAGCTGGCATCAAGTCAAGAAAGATTCAGAAGGGTGTTGCTGCAAGTGTTGAGAAGAAGCCTTTTAAGAAGGAAACGGCTGTTGTATACTCCCAAAGAAGAGCAGGGAAGACTGAGCGCCGGCCGACCGTGGGGGCCGTAATGATTCAAAATCCGTCAAGTGAGCAGCCTCGCTATAACCAGTCCAGACCAAATCAGCAACGGGTGGAACGGCCACAACGGCAGTTCACCTGTATTAATATGACTCCAGCGCAAGTGCTTCCCCATCTGTTGAAGTTGAATCTCGCCTCTATCAAAGAGGCATCAAAGAATGTGAATACGTCCTCTCCGCATTATCATCCTAATGCTAAATGCACCTACCATTCTGACAGTGTCGGGCACGACACCAATGATTGTTGGGCACTCAAGCATAAAATCCAAGACCTGATAGAGGCGAAGGAAGTGGAGTTCGACGCTCCGGAGAAGCCTAATGTGATAACTGCTCCCATGCCGAAGCACGGCCGAAATGTCAATGCCATTGAAGAAGATTTGTATGTTGCTGATGTCAATGATCTGATAACTCCGTTGCTAACCATCAAGTTGAATCTGTTAAGGGCCGGGATCTTCCCGGGATGTAAAAAAGACTGCTTTTGTTGTTACTCCCTGCCGTTTGATTGTCCGTTACTGAAGAAAGGCATCCAAGGCCTACTCTCGCGCATGTCTTGGTCGACACTGGTTCATCGCTGAATGTACTGCCTAAGAAGGCCTTGGACCGACTAGATTGTGAAGGGTTGGAGTTGAAACCGAGTGATATTGTTGTCAGGGCTTTCGATGGTTCGAAGAGAATGGTCCATGGGGAGGTTGATATTCCCATCAAGATAGGCACTGAGGTGTTTAAATCTACTTTCTATGTGATGGACATTCGTCCGTCATACTCTTGCTTGCTGGGTAGGCCTTGGATACACCATGCTGGGGCAGTCACCTCCTCCTTACATCAGATGTTGAAGTATCCTGTCAAGGGAAAGATCATTACTGTCCATGGCGAAGATGAGTACATGATTAGCCACTTGAATTCCTTCCGGTATGTGGAGGTAGAAGGGGAGTTCATTGAGACGCCTTTCCAGCATTTCGAAGAAGTCCTTCCTGAAATAACAGTAGCAAAGTTGGCAGCTGAAGTACCGAGGCAGATGGCCAGGATGGCATCTCTGGAGGACGCAAGGGCCGCAAAAAAGGAGGGGAAGAATTCAGCATGGGGGCAGCTGCCTGATATTCCACATAAGACAGACAAATTTGGATTAGGGTTCACTACCGCGGGCCAGAAAGCTATGCGCCATTCGAAGATTGAAAGAGCGCCAGTCAAAATTTCTCCCTACGGAATCAATGCTTTGGAGGATGAAGATAAAGAGAGCAACATCGAGGAGTGGATCTACCCAACTGTCAAAGGAGGATTGTGCAACTGGGAGGCAAAAGACTTTGTCCCCATCACTTTTATTCATCAGTAATTTATCTGTCAAACATTTCCTATTTGGTCTGTAATATTTATTTTCAAACAATCCGTACACTATCTTTTTCACCTCATGCCTTGCCCGGGGCATGCAGGTCCATTTGTAAGGGTTTTGATTATTTTTCATATCCATATGCCATGTTTAATGATTCATTGGACGTTTTTCATTTGATAAACTGCTTGTGTTCATTTTCTTTCCTTTTGCATTTTTTGTTTAAGGATGGCTATCCCTTACACACACCCACACTCATAAATGCAGGTACCCGTCCACTCCGGATCCATGGGTGACGATTCTGCTATATCCTTCAATAACTCTGAAGATCTGGTCCATCAAGCCGAGTATGAAGATGACGAAGGTTGTGAAGTACCAGGGGAACTAGCCAGACTTCTACAGCAAGAGGAAAGAGCCATCTTACCGCACGAAGAGTCATTGGAAACTGTCAACTTAGGGACCGAGGAAGACCGGAAGGAGGTGCAAGTGGGTGCCAATCTGGAACCGAGTGTCAAGGAACGCCTGATACAGTTGTTGAATGAGTATGTTGAAATCTTCGCTTGGTCTTATGAAGACATGTCGGGTTTAGACACAGACATCGTGGTTCACCGTCTCCCCACAAGAGAGGATTGTCCGCCGATCAAGCAAAAAGTCCGCCGAATGAGGCCTGACATGTCTGAAAAGATCAAAGCAGAAGTGATGAAGAAATTTGACGCTGGCTTTCTGGCTGTTACGTCCTATCCTCAATGGGTCGCTAACATCGTGCCAGTACCTAAGAAAGATGGCATAGTCAAGATGTGTGTGGACTACTGGGATTTGAATAGGGCCAGCCCCAAAGATGATTTTCCGCTACCACACATTGACATTTTGATCGACAACACAGCTCAGCACAAAGTGTTTTCCTTCATGGATGGATTCTCGGGCTACAATCAAATCAAAATGGCCCCCGAGGATATGGAGAAAACAACTTTTGTCACACAATGGGGGCACTTTCTGTTACAAGGTGATGTCGTTCGGGCTGAAGAACGCAGGGGCAACTTATCAACGCGCCATGGTAGCTTTGTTTCATGATATGATACATCATGAGATTGAAGTTTACGTAGACGATATGATAGCTCGGTCACAAACAGAGGAGGAGCACCTTGAACATCTAGAAAAGCTGTTTGCCAGATTGAAAGAATACAAACTCAGGCTGAATCCAAGTAAATGCACTTTTGGAGTTAGGTCTGGTAAACTTCTAGGATTCATTGTAAGCAACAAAGGCATTGAAGTCGATCCAGCAAAAGTGAAAGCAATACAAGAGATGCCTGCTCCCCGTACTGAAAAGGAGGTTAGAGGGTTCTTGGGGCGCTTGAACTATATTGCCAGATTCATCTCTCATTTGACTTCTACCTGTGAGCCAATTTTCAAACTCTTGAAGAAAGATCAGGTAGTCGAATGGAACGACGATTGCCAAGCTGCTTTTGATAAAATCAAGGAGTATTTGCTAGAACCTCCTATTCTGATGCCACCCGTCGAAGGAAGACCATTGATCATGTATCTGACCGTCTTGGATAACTCAATGGGGTGTCCCGCTAAGTCGAAACTTGAAAACGAGTCGCTTAGGCAAAAGTTAGGGCGTCCCGCTGAACTCCCAAAATTGAAATTCAAAAGATTTTGTCCAGGCAAAAGTTAGGGAAAAGAGATCCTAAAAGGACGAAAAAAGAGGATTATTCAATAAAATTTTCATCAAAATAAGATGAACAATAATATCAAAAACAAAAGAGGCAGGACAAGCTAAGTGACAATCATGTTGAAGAATTTGTCGTGATAACTCAACCATTTTGAATCCTTTTGAAAGATGAGTGCTTGTGATAAGTCAGCTGAACTTAGGACAGGAGAACATCACGAAGGGGGTGGGCACCAAATAACTTGAGCCTTGAAAAACTTTTTTTTTATTTAAAAAAAACCTCGAACCAGGCCACATTACAACCTCTAAAATTCCTAACTGAAGCAAGGGTTTAATTCAAAAGCATACTACAACAGGATAACTTTTCCTAAGCTCTCAAATATGTGTTGCATGTCCGCGTTGGTATTTTATCACCCGCATCTTGACTCGTTTTTCTGAAAAAAGAAAAGGGGGAAGAAAAGTTTTGAAATTTTTTGCACTCTAGCCAGTGATTCATTCACAATAGAGATGCACCCCTTTGTTAAGATTTTCAACTTCAAGGCTTAAATAATCATCGCATCAGGTTTGTCGTTCCCAAAATAAACATCTTCCTGTATGTGAAACATTTGTTTGACATCAAAAAGAGTTTACACGTTGAACACCAGTAAAGAGCTTAATGATTGTCAAGAAAGGAAAATTTGGTTTTCTTTTGTTAATACATAGCCCATGCATGAATAGGACATTACCTATTCCCTAGTGAAATTTCGTTTCCCAGTGAAATTTCGTTTCCTAGTGAAGTTTCGTTTCCGCAACAAAGTTTTGTTTCCCCAGGAATCTATTTTCAAAAGTTTCATTCCGAGACTTTAAGTTTGGATATGTCGCACATCCCCAGTGGAATCATTTAAATGGGAACTTCCACTTTGAAGGAGTTTCAACTCCCCAACGGAATTGCCGACAGGGATCCCTTGCCTTGACCTCTCATTTCCTAGCCAATCTGCTGATTGGGGCATCCTTGTGTTAAGATATTTCCTTATCCCCAGTAAGGTCGATATTGTGTGACCATCTGCATGATCCATCCATTGGCTGCATCCCAAGAAAAATCTCTCTCCACCAAAAATCTTCAACAAAGTTCTGTATCCCCGGTGAAGTCCCATTTCCTCAGTAGAGCTTTGTTCCCCCCAGCAAAGATCTTCACCTCTCGCGTCGGGTTCGCTGTCTTAGTGTCATCCTCAAACACGGCCGCACGCTGTCTTTTCCAGAGATTATAGTCTTGCTCTGATATTCTCCCTCAATGTCTAATCTTCTCCAGAAGCTACAGTGTCGATCTGATCTTCTCTAGGAGTTTGAAATTTATTTTTGCAGCTCCTCTCAATGTTTGTGGCCCGTTTCTACTGGTTGCTTAGTTTTTATTCCCCACAAAGCTTCATCTCTTCGAGGTTCCCTCCCTAACGGTTCCCCGTATTTTCTCCTCTCCTTTGGATTTTGCAATTTATTTTTGCAATTTTTGTCGGATTTTGACTTCTTGGCTATTGGCTTCTCAGTTGGCTATTCCCTAGTGAAACTTTTAAACATGCATCATTACATTGCATCTACCAAAAGCGTAGCATTTCCATTATATGGAGCATTGCGCTATATAAAAAGTTCAAACATGCATCGGAACATAAGCCATTCTTATTTCCTTCATCCCTAGTGATTTGCTAATACTTTGGATTAAATCCCCAGCGAGGTCTTCGTCCCCATCACCTCAGTTTCCTCCCCATACCATTATCTTTTGACGTCAATAATTTGTTTGTTTGAGTGTCTATTCTTGACTATAGTTCAGTTTCCCCCTGACACGGTCTTCTCGGATTTAGTCTTCACTACCCTCTCCAGTTCATTCCAATGTCTATTGATGCACCTTTCGAATACCAGTTTTGTCCTGATATTCGCTTTTAGCAGGTTTTTAGGTGTACGCCCTAATCTCCTCGCTTTGGGTCGAGTTCCGCCTCGTCGCCTGTGCATGAAATCCAGTGTCGTCCTAGTACTCATCTAGCTTAGTTTCGCCTAACTAGTTATTGAGTCGAGTTTCATCTCGTCTTTGCTTTCATACCTTGGACCCTTTGACGGTGTTCGTTTACCTAGTGCAGTGTTCGTACTGCGTCCCTAGTTTGAGATCAGTCTCCTTTGTTCCTTGGATACTTCTATCAGTTTTTGTCACTATTTATCCATTGATCTGAGACCAGCAAGTGTTTTGAGAAACATGCACTCTCATCACTTTGATTTGGGTCGAGTTTCGCCTCGTTACCCGTGCGTGAAATCCAGTTTCGTCCTAGTACTCATCTGGTTTAGTTTCATCTAACTGGTTATTGAGTCGAGTTTCGTCTCACTTTTGTTCCTCATTTCTGGGATTCTTTCAGTTCCTTTATACTGTCTATCTTAGTTGAGATTAGCAAGTGCTCCTAGAATCGCGCACTCTAGCCACGTTTGCTTTGGGTCGAGCTCAGAGTTTCGCCTCCTCACCTGCGTACATTTTCTTTTCCAGAGCTTAGTTTCTCCTATACTCTGTGGTTTGAGTTTTTTATCTCCCCTTTTGAAGCCCAGTTTTGCCCTGGCACATCTATCCAGAAGTTTAGTTGCGTCCACTCTTCTTTGTTTTCGTTCTGTTTCAACCTACGTTATAGCTTCACTCAGACGCACGTCTTGGGAGTTTTCTATTTATGTTTCTTTCTTCTTCAAGAGTGTAAATTTTCAGGTTCTTTCATATTCAAACATCTTCAACCTTGTACGCTCGAAAGTTGTCACGTTTCTCACTTATCATGTTGAAGATATTTGAATAGTGGCAGATGTTGCACCCTAAAATTTACCCTCTTGATTTTTGGCTTATGTTTCATCATGAATATCATATTGCATTGCATTCATACATGGTGATGGGATCAAAGTACTTTGGTTATCAAGTCTTCCTCAAGCTTTGAAAGTTGTTTGCATTGACAAGTTGCTCAAGTAGAACCTTGTCATTTGAACCTCTGGATCTTTCAAGCTCAGAATTAATTGCATATCTCAAGATGTTTCATCCATCTCTTTGGATCTTCAGAGTATTGGAGTTTGTGTTTGATTATAAGAGGGAATCACTCCTTTGATTCACCAGTCAAATTATGGTTTTGAAGCTTGATCAGCTATCTCCAAGCACTTTAGTTGTGTATTTTGTATATGTGTTGTTGACTAACTTCTAATAAAAATACAAAAATATTTGTCTTTGTCTTTTCATATTTGTGTTTTGTAGGTACCAAGTCGAAGCATGTGACAAATAAAGATTCCTGGTGTTATTCTCCTAAAATCTCTTTTTTGCAAAAGAAAAATAACAAAAATTCATTTTTTCACTGATGCAATCGACTGCTCTTAGAGTGCAATCGATTGCACATAGTGTATTTTGCGCCATTTTTGAAAAAAGACACTGCAAATCGATTTGCACTATTGTGCAATCGATTGCACAGCGTGAAAATTTGAAAAAAATCAGCAATTTTAAACTTGTCAAATTTTGGCTCCAATTTTCCTTCATTTTTGAAAGATATACCATTAATTCAAATTTTAGTGCCAATCTTTCATTTTTAAGAAGAATTATCATTAATTCAAATTTTGGCTCTAATATTTGAAAGAATTATCATTAATTCAAATTTTGGCTCCAAGAATCAATTACCAAATTACTACTAATCCCAATCCTAAAACTCTATAAATAGAGCCCTCATTTCATTCAAATTTCAAGCTTTTGATAGCCAAAATCACTTTGCTAAAAAATCTCTCAATTCTCTCCATCTACCAAATTCACTCAAAGCTCCATTTTCAAAAAGGTAGTAAGCTTTGCATTGAAGCTTACTAATCTTTGAGCTAAACCTTCATCCAAACACTTTTTCTTCATCAATTCTCTACATCCAAGCTTGGAAATTGATTCTTGTGGTTGAATTGAAGCAAATTCTTGAAGTTGTGTTGATAATTCTCTATATCTACCTTTGGTAAGTTGGATAATTCCTCTTTCACAATGTGATCTCTTGTTGATCTTTGGGTTTGATTCTTTGAGCATTATTTTGTGATTCCAATGGTGTTATTTTCTCATAATTTGATGGAATTTTCGTGCTCAATTGGATCCATGATCATAAGGTGTTTGATGGAAAGTTTGAACAATAAATTGGCCTTTTAAAATGTTGTTTTGCTGTCTGTAACAGCGTGCAATCGATTGCAGTAACAGTACAATCAATTGCACAGAAGCAATTTTGCACAAATTTTTGAAAACTGTACTGTGTAAATCAATTTACATAGTAGTGCAATTGATTTACACAGGGACATAATGTATTTTTTGCCTTGTTTTGGGGCATCTTTGATCCAAAATGCTTTTTCTACTCACTCCTTTTGATTGTTGGTTTAGATTGCAATTTTAAATGTCTAATTTCTCCTTAAACTCAATGGACTTTGTGATGTAGATGAAGTTGGATAAATATTCATCAATTCAAATCTACCTAAGAGTGAATTATTTAATTCATTTTTGGTGCTTTGGATTAATGATATGTTTAGTGCTTTAATCCATCTAGAGGAGTGGTTGAATTTAAAGATGAAAGAATTTTGAAATGGTGATCCAAATTAGCTTAGAATTCCCCTCCCTCTTCATCTTATCCCTTTCTTTTTTAATTGTTTTACATGTTAAAGGATGGTGATCTCTATATCATTTATCCAAACATGAAGTACATATATTGCTATTGACGGGCCTCAAAATAGGTGTGACTTCTACATAAGTCCACTTACGATTGCTTAACATAGCGCTAAATTTCGTCCCGATTCGAATAAATGATCATTCGTGGCCCAAACTTATGATTGCAAGCCCAAGTATGTTAATTTGATCTCTTTGATCCAATAACCTTGAGATTCATTGTGTGGAGGCTTTGGTTCTACCAATCCTCTAATG
Organism: Vicia faba; assembly: GCA_948472305.1. NCBI lineage: Eukaryota > Viridiplantae > Streptophyta > Magnoliopsida > Fabales > Fabaceae > Vicia > Vicia faba. Next base: position 98,599,269 of record OX451735.1, on the reverse strand, counting down.
GATCTACAACACCTTTGGTCAACGCAGATCACTTAAACATCGTTGATCATTAAATGGTACTTGTGAGAATTCCAAAATGGATGATATACTTGACAAAAAGCAAATACAAATTGTTGTGTGGAGGCTTTGGTTCTACCAATCCTCTAATGAGTTCCAAATACAAGTTTCAAGATGGTCATCCAAATAACCACTAATTTCTAACAATTGACTTTACTTTATGCTTTTATTTTTTATGCTTTATGTACCATTTACTTTTAGCATTTTACATTTCATGCTATTTTCATCTTTGCTCACTTGAGCATTTACTTTTATGTCATTTTTATTTTGCTCACTTGAGCTTTTCTTTTCCTTTTAAAGACACCTAATAATCAACATGAACCATAAAAAAACTTTAATGATACTTGGACTATTTGGTTACTATCCTTGGCATTATGAAGCATGAGACTTTTTCTTGGACGTAGGATTAGAGACCTTGGCCTATCTTGGAGACTTTGTGACAATGAATAGTGTTTTAACCCAAAATTTTCCCTCTCATTTTATCAACATTTCTCATCTCAAGGCTCTTTAAACTAAAGACCAAGCTAGGGTTTGCTCTGCTCAAGACATCTCCTTGCATTGTTGACCTAAATTAGGGTTTGAGTTTGCACAAGGAATTTTGGACTTGTAATGCTCAATGTGACTTTCATGCTTCATAAAGGACTTATAAGATTGCTCATACCAAGTTTCAAGCCTTGAATCAAATTTTTGACTAGTCAATTGGACAGTTGACCTAAAAATCAGCTGTATTGGGGAAACAATCAACTGTGGCCAATTTACAGTCAAACCTCATAAATTTTGACCCACATCAACATTATAGACTCATATGAACCATTTGATCAAGTTTGGACCACAACTCCATAAGAAATTTGATCAGATCACCAAAAAGGCAAAATGGTCATTTTTAGGGTTTTGACTGCACAAGGGCAATTTCTGATTTCTGACCTAGCCAATGGAAAATTGGGTTCAAGCATGGACTCAAGGACTCAATGGCATCATCTTGACCAATTCAACAAGTTCAAAAGATCTCAATTGCATTGGATTGACAGATAAATTTTTCAGTCAACTGATCAAAATTTGACTGTACACTGAAAAGTCAAACTTTGACTTTCTGGTCAAAATCAAGTGCCAAGGGTCATTTTTCATCAAGATGTGTCAAAACATGAAACTTGTTCATCAAGAAACCCATTTTTTCAAATTAGGGTTTAAAGTTGAAAAATTTCATAACTTAGGATTTTTCTAAGTTATGAAATTTTCTTATTTTTTCCTAACTTTGCCCAACATTTTCACCATGATGCAATTGGATTCAAACACAGCTTCCAACATGAAAGTTGTAGTCCTCCACAAATTCTACAACTTTGATTCACAAAGTTTTCTCAAAAGAAGCTTGGATCTCAAGTTATGATTTTTGGAACAAGGGTCCCTAAAACTTTTAACTTAGAGAAATTTTGCCCTAGTTTAGGCAGGATTTTGACCTATCTTCTTGGCCATATTTCACATAGTTCCACTTGGAATCTAAAATTGCATTTCAAATATGGAATTTAGGGAATGTTGCAAGCTTTCCAAAATGTCCAAGAAATTTCCAAACTCATTTGTGGTTAGGGAGAATCGAAGGCTTGAAGTTGGAAAAAATTCACTTTTCATCCATGGCATGTTCATGTTCATACAAGTTGCAAATTCAAATCAGCATGCCCTGCACTAGATTACATGCCTCTAAACCACTTCACACTTAATAATTTAATTCAAATCCATTGGTCTAAGGTATTTTTTTGGTCATTAGGGCATTGTACACAATTAATCCCTAAGTAGAAAAAGGTACATTACCATTTTTGCCATAATCTTGCTTTATGTCAAACCAAAATCTTTGAGCATTGGTCCAGATCTTTTGCAGCTAATCAAATCCACGGTTTGGAGGGGCCAAGGGCAATGTGTACAAGGTGTTGGATAGCCTTTACAGGCCTGTTACATATCACTTCCCACTTTTGCTTCATATAGAAGAAATATGCCAAATACATGAGAACTTGGACATCAGCCAAAACAAGCTTGTGCAAACATTTTGAACATATTTCTCACACCCCTCTGAGCCAGAAACACGATTTCTTGAGCCCTCAAACATCCCATAGCCAGAAATTACCTTCCATTGGCAAAGCAGGGCAGAACCTGCAACTTGACTTCCATAGCTCAATTGGCTCGTGTGTTTTGCCCCAAGTTGGTTCAAACATCTTCCACATAACTCATTCAAGCTATCCCAAACCTTAAACACCAATTGTAACTCCATTTACAGGGTTTGCGATTTTCATTTTGAGCTTGTGCAGGTTGAGTTCTGTAGGTTGATTCAAGTACATTCAAGGCAAGTTAGGTGTTGGAGAAGGTCAAGTGAAGTCCAAGCAAGTTCCCAGACATCTCAAGCCTTGTTGAAAAGCTCCACATTGCCATACCCGAAGTCAACTGAAACAGGTTTTTGTCAACTTCCTATCTCTCTATTTATGAACATTTAGCCTTAGGTTTGTGAATAAGAAATGTAGTATTCATTGCCATGAAGCTGTACATATGCTCAGTTTTCATTTATATTAAGCATTCTAAGAGAATTTCATCCATGAACATACTTAAAAAATAGGTTAGATTTTAGGGCCAGAGAAATTCTCTTTGGTCTTTGAGAGTTAGGATTAGTTCTTTATATGGTTAGATTCGTCTTGAAATGCTCTACAACTTTGATGTTATTTGTTTTTGCAATAAAGCTCATATGCAGGATGTCCAGGTTTGGTAACAAGCGCGCGCGTTTTTGTGAAGGATAAAGGTTGAAGATGAAGTGGTGGGCTAGGCTTGGTCTGGATCACTATTGACACCCCCTTTTACTTTTTGCACCCCCCTGGCCCAATTTCTTTATATTTTATATTTTTGTATTTTATTTTCATTTATGATTTTATTGTTTTATTTCCAAATATAAAAAAGACTCAAAAATATTTTTATAATTTTTTCACTTTTATTTTGCATTTTATTTTTATTTTTCTAACATAAAAAGCAATTTAATTACTTTTATCTTATTTACTCAAAACTTGAAATATATCTATAAATTATACTTTTATTTATTTCTTTATTTTTATTCACACTAAAAATATTATTCTAAATATATTTTTATTTTTGTATATATTTTATTTTATTTTATCATATTTAATATAATTAATACATGTCTATATATATATATATATATATATATATATATATATATATATATATATATATATATATATATATATATATATATATATATATATATATATATATATATATATATATATATATATATATATATATATATATATATATATATATATATATATATATACTCTTATTTTATTAGATATTTTAGAATAAAAATATAAAATATTACACTTTTATTTTATTATTAAATATACTTAAAAAATACTTTTTTCTAAATATATTTTATTTTTACATACACTATTTTATTTTTATTGTATATAAATAAAATATTTAATATATTTACTTTCTTAAAGAAAATTAGGGTTTTACCCTTAACCAAATAAAATTAATCCTTTTATTTATTTCTTTATTTTTTTACATTAAATATTTTTACATACATAAGTGAACAAAAAGCTTTTTTGGATAATTCATATTATTTGGTATATTTACTTATTTTGTTTATTTAAATATTGTCCATTTATTATTTATGTATTTGATTCAATTTGGATGTAATAGTAAACTAGGATTTTTATTTCTTGTCAAATACACCCCCATTCAAAGATTGTACCCCCATCCCCATACTCATGTTGTAATAGTTTAGACTTTTAATTCCCACACTTTATGCTTTCAATTATGTCATGATTAGAGATTAGGGTTTGTATGCAAAAAATCTAAAATCAACAAGTAGCTTGACCTAATACAAAGACAAAAATGCATGAAAATCAATACACAATGCACACTTGCACCCCTAGGGTTACATCCATTTGTTGCTTTAAAAATGGGCCATGTTATGCATGTTGGGTACTTTGGCAAAACAAAAACAAAACAAAAGATCATAGTCCCTCGATGACGCTATCTTGGTTGCCTATACAAAGTGATCTAGTCCCTCGGAAAATTGCCAAAAATACTTAACATAATTGCTATCATGGTCTATACGATGACCCGCGCCTGTCCCGTTTAACATCCTAATACAAGGTTGTTCACCAAATGCAATGGTGAAACAACACTGTTAAAAGGGTTAAAAACATATAGGAAAGATCTTTGAGTAAAATAGGATAGATAAATCTTAGTTACTTGATCAAACTTGCAAAACATCCTTGCTATTTTCAAAACACATTTCACAACACAATTTCAAAACATTTCCCAAATCAAAACTTTCAAACATTGAAACCTTTTTTCAAAAGACAAAAACACCTTTGTATACATTCAAACAAGAATCCATACAAAGGTTGCCACAACGATGGCCTCTTTTCAAAACATCTTTCAAAAACACACACAAAACACCATTTCAAACAATTGAAAAGCAAAAGCAAGTGATCTAAGCAAGTAACTAAGAGTCCATGGATAACCATGGATGAAAAGGGTGCTTGCACCTTCCCTTTTCATAATCTACTCCCCGAACCCAAGAAAACATCTCAAAGGTATTTCCTGTGCTTTTTGACCTTTCCTTAGGATAAAATAAAAAGTCGGTGGCGACTCTTGCTAAACCGAAACATTTGCGAACACAAACGCAAAATCCCAAGTCAGTTCTCCCACCGTATCACAGAACTGGCGACTATGCTGGGGATTTATTTAAGTGGAGTAACCTTAGGGTTTAGATCAAATTTGCATGCTTATCTTGTTTGCTTTGATTTGCTTTACATTTGGTCCTATATTTTGGGTTTGAAATCCTCTACCCGGATTTAGGAAACATTCAAAGGTAAATAGCAATACGTTGTGGAAACTGTGTGGGGTATACCGACTTGGTTGAAGCAATAGCTATATTAGTGCGACATATTTGTGGGTACCGGTAGCCTTTGAGTTAATCAAAGAGAATACGGGGCCGCTGAGTGATGTCATGAAGCACTAATGAACTCTTAGAACCTTTACTTGACCATCTTGGCCTTTTTAGGGGTAGTGAGATGACCGGATTTGGTGCAGTCCGAAGTTGGTAGATACTCGATACTACACTCATTGAGGGTTGTTTTCTTGGAATATTTAGGTCGCCAGTTAAGTGGCCAAACTGAAACAATGAACACAGAAAACAATCCAGTGATATTGAGCTCCTTAGAACCCGGTTACTATTTATAGGATAGGTTGAGCCAACTAACTTCAAGAGGGTACTTACCTATGAAACCTCATGCAAGCTTGAAACTAGGATCTTGTGTGATTTGCTTGTACATATAATTGTGCATACATCATGAACATCATGACGCATCATTTGCATCCACTAACCATTTCAAGGGTTTGGATCTTCATCTTTGTTCCTATTTTGTAGGTCATGGAATCTCTTTGCAGGAAGACAATTCAAGTCAACCTTGTGAGAATCCCTCCTCAACTCAAGGAGCTTACTTCCAAGATTCCATAGAATTCTCCTTTCAGTGAAAGACATGGTAGACTTCTCAACTTGGTCAACTCCAACATTGAAGAAGACATGGTGAAAGTTCTCTTCCAGTTCTTTGACCCCCTACACCATTGCTTTACATTCCCTGATTACCAACTAGTGCCTACTTTGGAGGAATTTTCTCAACTCCTGAGGATTCCTATTCTTCATCAACTACCCTACAACGGTACGGAAAGAGAACCAAAGCCTGAAGATGTTGCTCAAGCATTACATTTGCAACCATCTGATATCAAGGGTCATTGCGAAACCAGAAGTGGTGTCAAGGGTTTCTTGGTAAAATTTCTGTTTGAGAAGGCACAAGAATTCTAGAATCCTCTAGATCTACAAGCTTTTGAAGAGATTGTAGCACTCCTCATCTATGGGTTGGTCTTGTTCCCAAACCCTGATCAGCTTATAGATGTGAATGCTGTCAAGATTTTCATATCGCGGAATCTTGTGCCTACATTGCTTGGGGATATCCTACACTCATTTTCCACACGAACAATGAGGAAAAGAGGTGTTCTCATGTGTTGTACTCCTCTTCTAGAAAGGTGGTTTATTTCTCACCTTCCCTAATCAGTTTTGAAGAATGAGCAGGGTTTAAGGTGGTCACAACGGTTGATGACCCTAACACATTCTGATGTTCATTGGTGTTCTCGGTCCAGAGAAAATGTCATCATCATTGATCGTTGCAGAGAATTCCCTAATGTCCCACTACTTGGAATTAGGGGAGGCATTACCTACAACCACTGTTTAGCTCTGAGACAGTTTAGATATGCATGAAGGGATGACCCTCATGACATGTTGATTCTTGACTTGGTTTTTGACTTTGACGATGACGCTCAAGGACTTCGACAAAGATTCATCTGAGCATGGAGGATGCCCAACAAAGTGGATAGTAAGACACTGGGACACAAGAATTCCATCCCCCTTGAGCCTTATTTCAAGTGGGTACGAAACCGCGTCCAGAGTCTTATGATGCCTTACCCCTACATTCTTCCTGTGATCAAAGAGCATGTTATGGAAGGAGAGGTTCCATACACCCTCCTACATTCTGACATGCCAACATCATTGGAAGAATTGCAAAAGAGTTGGATACAGCTCAAGGAAGAACGGAACACTTTTGAAGCCAGCTTCTATGCCAGTGAGAAGAAGGGTTTGGAACTTACCCGCCGACTTCATGAAGAGGAGACTCTCAACACTTACATCGCGCCAAAAAGGATGCGCAACGTCTTTTTACATTAAGAAGCTTTGTAATATTCTGCCCATGGGGCATTTATGTACTAACAAATTTCTTATTATTAATATGACGTGTGTTCTTTTTGTTTGCAACAAATTTGAATTTCTGAATCCTTGAATGCATTACATGAATAACATATCATTCATCATATGCATAAACAGATCTTCACACCGGGTTTCCTTATCTTTCTGCTGTTTATTTCAGCAAGATGGATATAGAGCAGACGGTTAAAGATCTGCAGGCACAAAATTCTCAGTTCCAACAACTCCTCATGACCTTGGCAAAGGGTCAAGAGGACCTTAAAGCACTGTTAGAGAAAGAGAAGGAAAAAGACAAAGAGAAAAAGAAGAAAAGGACTGGTATGGCCACTATGGGAAGAAGGTTTGAGAACCAGGCTAGAAGGGTCCTCGAGTTCCCCTCGACGTCTGACGAAGGGGTTGGTAAAGGTAAAGGAGTTGCAATGCCCTCCGAATCTGAAGCTGAAGAGGAAGAGGAAGAAGAGGAGGAAGGTTACTCTGAGCAGCAATATCCTTCCGCGGACGATAAGTATAAAAATCTGGAAGAACGGTTGGCGGCCATGGAAGTACAAAGGGTTCTCGGGTTGGATTTCGAAGAACTAGGGTTGGTTGCTGGGATTGTCATTCCTCCCAAGTTCAAGGTACCTACATTTGCTAAATACGACGGTTTGTCATGTCCGAAGATGCATCTGTGGTCCTACGTCAGAAAGATCCAACCTCACTCTTCTGATAAGGATCTGGGGTCCACTTTTTTCAAGATAGTCTTTCGGGTACACAATTGGACTGGTTCTATCAACTTGAGAGATTTGATGGTCATAACTGGGAGGACTTAGTTGTTGCTTTCTACCGACAATACCAATACAATGCAGATTTAGCGCCTACTCGTACTCAACTACAAAGTATGGGTATGTCCTCTAATGAAGGATTTAAGGAGTATGCCCAAAAGTGGCGGGATTTGGCTGGAAGGGTGCAGCCATCGTTGTCGGATAGAGAGCTGGTTGACATGTTTTTGGGGACCCTGTCAGGTCCATTCTTTAATCACTTAATCGGGAGCTCATCTGCAGGGTTCACTGAATTAATTCTGACAGGTGAAAGGGTCGAAGCTAGAATTAAGAGTGGTAAAATTCAGAAGGATGCAGCTGCTTCCACTGCTGTCAAGAAGATCTTCCCAGCCAAGAAAGAAGCTTCTGTTGTTTAATCCCAGAAAAATAAAGGAAGGACGGAGTGCCAACCAACGGTAGGGGCTGTGATGATTCAGAACTCTTCAGTCGATCAACCTCGAAGCAGTAAACCTAGGGCTAATCAGAATAGGGTGGAAAGGCCACAAAGGCAATTCACTCGGATCAAAATGACACCGGCTCGGGTCCTCCCTCATCTGTTAAAGTTAAACCTTACCAACTTGAAAGAAGCGCCGAAAAACCCAAATACCTCTTCTCCCTATTATCATTCAAATGCAAAATGCGCATATCATTCGGACAGTGTGGGGCATGACACCAACAACTGTTGGGCCCTTAAAAACAAGATCCAAGATTTGATAGATGCCAAGGAGGTAGAGTTTGATGCTCCCGAAAAACCTAATGTGATATCCGCTCCTATGCCAAAACATGGTCATAATGTCCATGCCATTATATAAGATCTTCATGTTACTGTCGTTGATGACCTAATGACTCCATTGCCAATGCTCAAAATGAATCTGTTAAAAGCCGGGATTTTCCCGGGCTGTGAGAAAGATTGTTACTTTTATTCAACCTTGCAATCCGACTGTCGGCTGTTGAAATCAGGCATCCAACGCCTGATGGATACTCAAGAAATACTCTTTTAGAAAACTCCTATTGATACTATTACTCCTGCTACTCCTGTTACTCCAGTCAATGACATCACTATAATCACCATTCCCGACAATCTTTCCAAGACCTGCAAAAGGCCTGTTAAGATTACACCTGATCCAAAGTTTGTACCACTGAAGATTACCATGCCGGGTCCTATCCCATATAAGTCCAACAAGATGATACCATGGAATTATGGAGGAGAAATCTTCTACCATGGTGTCAAGCAGATCGAATCATCCGAAGAGAATTCCGATGAAAAAACTCTTGATGTGGGAAATACTGCGGGGACAAGTAAGATAACTCGTAGCGGAAGAATCTTCTCTCCGGAGATTGCTCCTCCATGGGCAGTCTTCGGACCCTCAAGTGCTTCTGCGCCTGTCAAGATATCTGTGCGAAGTCCAGTGATTGAAGAAATTGTTACTCCCGAAGTTGTACCCTCTGCTGTTATTGCTGATAAAGGTAAGGGAATCGAAGAAGCGCCCGTCAGGACGAGGGCTCAGGCTTTGGTTATCCCCGAGACCACCCAAAAGGAAATGGAGGAAATCTTAAAGATAATTAAGAAGAGCGAATATGATGTCGTGGAGCAGCTGGGGCAAACCCCTTCAAAAATCTCTATGCTGGCTCTGTTACTCTGCTCCGAGGCTCATGCCAAAGCATTGATCAAATTCCTGAATATGGCGCATGTGCCTCAAGAAACTTCTACAGATCAGTTTCAAGAGTGTGTAGCCAGCCTTACCGCCGACAATGGTCTGGGCTTCTCTGATACCGATCTAACGTCCAAGGGAAGAAAGCATAATGATGCGTTGCATGTTTCGGTAGAGTGCAGAGGGACCACACTTGCTCATGTTCTGGTTGATACCGGTTCATCTTTAAATCTCTTACCAAAGAAAGCATTGGACAAGCTAGACTGTGAAGGTTTGACTTTAAAACCCAGTAATATCATTGTTAGAGCCTTCGACGGTTCTAAGAGGATGGTTCACGGAGAAGTGGACATCCCAATTAAGGTGGGAACAAAAATTTTCAATTCTACTTTTTATGTGATGGACATCCGTCCTTCATATTCATGCTTGTTGGGAAGGCCATGGATCCACAACGCTGGGGAAGTCACTTCTTCTCTACACCAAATGCTCAAATACCCAGTTCAGGGTAAAATCATAACAGTTCATGGTGAGGAGGAGTATATGATAAGCCACCTTAACTCTTTCCGCTACTTGGAGTTAGATGGTGAATTCATAGAAACACCTTTCCAACACTTTGAAGATGTTTTTCCTGAGGTCGCGGTAGCCAAGACAATGACTGATGCGCCCATCATTACCAAGCCTATGTCCCGGATGTCATCCCTTAAAGATGTGGAGGCTGTAATCAAGGAGGGAGGAAGTACAGTGTGGGGTCAACTTCCAGATTTTCCTCACAAGACAAATAAGTTCGGATTGGGTTTCACTGCTGCTAGCCAGAAAGTTGTGCGTTGCTCCCGGGCTGGAGGACCACCTTTAAAGATCACTCACCATGCGGTTCATGCTTTAGAAGATGATGAAGAAGGAGGCAACTTTGAAGATTGGATCTTTCCAACCATTGAAGGGGGACTAAACAACTGGGAGGCTAAAGACTTTGTTCCCACTACTTTCATCAATCAGTAATTTATCTTTTGAACATTTCCTGTTTGGTCTGTAATAGCTTTTAAACAATCCGTACACTCTTTTGCCTTGTGCCTTACTTGGGGCATATAGGTCCATTTGTAAGGGCTTTGATTCTTCATTTTCATATGCCATTTTTAATGAATCATGGACGTTTTTCATCTATAAACTTTTATGTTCATTTTCTTTCCTTCTACATTTTATTTTGTTTAAGGATGGCTATCCCTTACACACACCCACACTCACAAAATGTAGGTATCCATCCACTCTGGATTCCATGGGTGACTATTCTGCTTTGGCCTTCAGTGACTCTGAAGATTTGGTCAATCATGCCGAGTACGAAGGTGATGAAGATTGTGAAGTGCCTAGAGAGTTAGCTAGACTTTTGCAACAAGAAGAAAGGGTTATTCTGCCCCATGAAGAGTTGTTAGAGACTAACAATTTGGGAACAGAGGAAGACAGAAAAGAGGTTAAAGTGGGTGCCAACCTGAAGCCAAATGTCAAGGAGTGCTTAGTTCAGATGTTGAATGAGTTTGTTGAGATCTTCGCCTGGTCCTATGAAGACATTCCGGATTGGATACAGATATTGTGGTTCACCGTCTCCCTACAAGAGAAGACTGTCCACCAATCAAACAGAAAGTCCGCTGAATGAGGCCCGATATGTCCAAAAAGATCAAAGCCGAAGTGATGAAGCAGTTCAACGCCGGGTTTCTTGCTGTTACTTCCTATCCATAATGGGTTGCTAACATTGTGCCCGTGCCTAAGAAGGACGGAAAAGTCAGAATGTTTGTGGACTACAGAGGCCTGAACAGGGCTAGCCCTAAAGATGATTTTCCATTACCACACATTGACATCTTGGTTGACAACACAGCTCAACACAAGGTATTTTCCTTCATGGATGGATTCTCGGGATACAACCAGATCAAAATGGCCCCCGAAGACATGGAGAAGACTACTTTTGTTACGCAGTGGGGTACCTTCTGATATAAAGTGATGCCATTCAGACTGAATAATGCCGGGGCAACCTATCAGCGAGCCTTGGTAGCTTTGTTTCATGACATGATACATCATGAGATCGAAGTCTACGTAGATGACATAATAGCCCGTTCACAAACAGAATAAGAACACCTCAACCATCTGTAAAAGTTGTTCGTCAGATTGAAGGAGTACAAGCTCAAACTGAACCCTAGCAAGTGCACTTTCGGAGTCAGGTCTGGTAAACTTTTTGGATTCATCGTCAGTAACAAAGGCATTAATGTTGATCCTGCTAAAGTCAAAGCTATACAATAAATGCTTTCCCCCCGCACTGATAAGGAGGTTAGAGGTTTCTTGGGACGCCTAAACTATATCGCAAGGTTCATCTCTCACCTAACATCTACCTGTGAGCCAATCTTCAAGTTGTTGAAGAAAGATCAGGTGGTTGAATGGAATGATGATTGTCAAATTGCTTTCGATAAAATTAAAGAGTATTTGCTGGAACCTCCTATCTTGATGCCACCCGTCGAAGGAAGGCCTTTAATCATGTATCTAACCGTTTTGGATAATTTAATGGGGTGCGTACTGGGCCAACATGACGAGTCTGGCCGAAAAGAGCATGCCATTTATTACCTTAGCAAAAAATTTACCGACTGTGAGACTCGCTACTCACTGCTCGAGAAAACTTGTTGTGCTTTGGTATGGGCTGCTCGTCGGCTAAGGCAGTATATGTTGACACATACCACTCTGCTGATTTCTAAAATGGATCCGATTAAGTACATCTTCGAGAAGCCTGCTTTATCCGGAAGAATCGCTAGATGGCAGATGATCCTAACTGAGTATGATATCCAGTACACAAGCCAGAAAGCTATAAAGGGGAGTGTACTAGCTGACCACCTAGATCATCAAGCTGTCAAAGATTACCAATCTATGAGGTTCGAATTCCTTGACGAGGACATTATGACATTGGACAACATTGAAGGTAACAGACCGTATAACGGACCTGAACAAGGATCCCGATGGACCCTGTACTTTGATGGTGCTTCAAATGCACTTGGCAACGGTATCGGCGCGGTACTTATTTCTCTAGAAGGTTACCATACACCTTTCACTGCTAGACTATGTTTCAGCTGCACCAACAACATGGCCGAATATGAAGCTTGTATCTTTGGTCTTAAGGCTGCAATTGACCTAGGAATCAAATCTTTGGTTGTATTTGGGGACTCAGCTTTGGTTATCAGTCAAATCAAAGGAGAGTGGGACACTAAACATCCTAATCTTATCCCATACAAAGAACATGTCCTGACATTGTTACCTCATTTCGAGTAGATTACCTTCGATCACTTTCCGCGAGAAGAAAATCAGCTAGCAGATGCTCTAGCTACAATGTCTTCCATGTTTAAACTCAACTGGGATAATGAGGCTCCCCAAATCACCATCGAGCGAATGGACGAACCTGCACACTATCATGAGATAAATACCGAAGAAGTAGTGGAACAACCCTGGTTTCATGAAATCAAAAGGTATCTCAAGACTCGAGAATACCCTGAAGGAGCTTCAGTCAATGACAAAAAGTTCTTAAGGAGATTTGCTGCCAAGTTCTTCCTGAGCAATGGTATCCTATATAAGCGCAGCCATGATTGTGTTCTTCTTCGTTGTGTGGACAAGGTTGAAGCTGAGTTGATCATGACTGAAATACATAGTGGCACATTTGGCACTCACTTAAGCGGACATACGATGGCTAAGAAGATTCTAAGGGCAGGCTACTACTGGTCTACCATGGAAGCTGACTGTCATCAATATTCCCGTACTTGTCAAAAATGCCAACTCTATGCGGACAAGGTACATATTCCTCCAGTTCCTATCAATGTTCTAATAGCTTCTTGGCCATTCGCAATGTGGGGAATCGACATGATTGGAGAGATCAAGCCTACGACATCCAATGGACATTGCTTCATCCTGGTGGCTATTGATTACTTTACCAAGTGGGTCAAAGCATCTTCCTTCGCCTCCGTTACAAAGAATGTGGATGCACGCTTCATCAAGCAGAACCTCATCTGCCAGTATGGTATCCCTGACAGGATCATCACAGACAACGGTACAAACCTGAATAACACTGTGATAACCGCTCTGTGCGAGCAGTTCAAGATTCAACATCACAATTCAACTCCCTATCGGCCAAAGATGAACGGTGTTGTTGAAGCTACGAACAAAAATATCAAAAAGATCATTCAAAAGATGACAGTCACCTACAAAGACTGGCATGAGATGTTACTGTTTTCTCTGCATGGATATCGTACCACGACACGTACTTCAACAGGGGTAACCCCTTTTTCTTTGGTATATGGCATGGAAGTTGTTTTACCTATGGAGGTTCAGATTCCTTCCTTGAGGATTATGAAGGATGTCGGTTTAAGTGAAGACGATTGGATTCAGACCCGGCTTGATCAACTTAATTTGATCGACGAGAAGCGACTTACTGCTATTTGTCATGGTTAGACGTATCAAAAACGGATGATCAAGGCTTTCAACAAGAAAGTCCAACGTCAGGTATATCAAGTCGGAGACCTTGTAATCAAGCGGATCATCTTGCCGCAAAGTGATCTCAGGGGAAAATGGACTCCTACTTACGAAGGACCATTTGTGATCAAAAACATTTTTTCTGGTGGGGCTATGATTCTAACCACCATGGACGGTGACGACCTGCTGCACCCTGCGAACGCAGACATAGTCAAAAGATACTACACATAAACGACCCGACAAGTTGAAAACCTGAAAAGGCGACTTGGGCAAAAAAGGGCATCCCGGTGAATCGAAAACCCGAAAGGGCGGTTCAGGAAAAAATTATGGATAAATAAAAAAAATCTGTACACTCGGAAAGTTGAAAACCCGAAAGGGCGACTTGGGCAAAAAAGGGTTTCCCGGTGGACTGAAAACCCGAAAGGGCGGTCCAGGCAAAAGTTAGGGAATTAAAGCGTATGACTATGTCTCGTAGGATCACTTTAAGGACAATTTCTTCACCGACAACCTCCAGGCTTCTGATCAATCCAATCATCTTCGAACGAAGCAACGAATGGACAAGTTACTCAAAGTTATGAAGGCTATAGTAGAATGGGAACTCCATGGAATTATTACATATAGCCATCTTTCTTTGTATAAATTTTTCTCATTTTTTATGACAACATTCTCTTACTAGGATGTCTGTCTCCTTTGTACAAAATACTTACACAAAGTTAATACAAAGATACTTCAAAGTACATAAATTTGTTTGCCTTTTCTTTCTTTTTACACTTGTATTTTATTTGAAAACGTCTAATGATTTATTAAAATGAGCATATGCATTTGAATATAATCACTGCTTACAAATAAAACGGAATGAGAAAGGATAATTATTGATAGGTTGAAGGTATAGGAGGACGTCTTTACGATATTCCGGAGGAAATCCCCTACAGTATATCACCCAGATCCTCAACAAAGCTAAAACCTTGAAATACATATCCCCAGCAGAGTTCTCCTCAAAACAAGAATCCCCAATAGATTGGCATACAACCCCAAACTCCTGATCTCCCCAGCAGGATAAGTATTCTCCCCACAAAGTTTTTTCTCACCAGAACAAAGATTCTTGTTCTCACTTCTACAAGTTGAAGCCTCCCAGGTTTAATTCCCCAGTAGAAATTGTCAGAGTTTTCCTCATCTGCCAGGAAAGTCATGAAGGATTCTCAATTCCTCACAGAGGTTGTCAAAACTTTTGTTAATCCCCACAAGTCACCAAGGATTTTCAATCCTCAACAGCAGTCAAGGATTTTCAATCTTCGGCAGCAGTCAAAGATTTCATTATCTCCAATTATCAAAGATTTATTTTCTTCAGTAAGACATCTAATCAGCTTACATACGCATACATTGCATTCATATATCATAAACATTGATGAAGCACACTTTATTGCATCATACATATCATGCCACATAATTTTGTGTTTCGGCTAACATTTTACCCTTTTCAGGATAAGATTAAAAGCTACCTTTAACAAATATTCAAAGATTTCAGATACAGTACAGATACACCCCCGACACGGCGATCATTATACTACTCATTCAGACTTTAGCAATAAGATACATACTAGATATGCTCCAGACACGGAAGCCATTCTACTTCTCAGATTCAACCATCAACTTCAGGATCAGATGCACTCCAGACACAGAAGTCATTCTATCACCTGCCCAGATCCTAGTTACAGTACGGATACATTCCAGACACGGAATTCATTCTGCTACTCATACAGATCTCAATTTCAGATACAATCCAGATACGCTCCAGACACGGTTTCCATTCTATCACTCATTCAAACCTATTCCCCAGCCCAGAGATATTCCAGACACGAATGTCTTTCTGTCGCTTATTCAGATTTCAGATCTCGGATACAATATAGATACACTCCAAACACGGCAGTCATTCTGATATTTATTCAAGAACCAAATACAGTTACAGCATGGATACGCTCCAGACACGGATGACATTCCTTTGCTCATACAAATCAAATCTCCAGATACAACTCAGATACGTTCCAAACACGGATACCATTCTGACATTCATTCTCCTGATTTTCAACAAACAAATCTTGGATGGCATCGTTAAGCCCATCTCCAACAATATTCTACCATCTCCAAATGGAATCTTTAAGCCCATTCCCTCAGCTACATTTCGATGAGTGCAAATTTACGGGCACTCTAGTGTCCAATCCTCTTTTACCTTCGAGTCACGAAAGGCAAACTTGTCAATCTAACTCTTCAGGTTCAAGAAGATTGAACAGGGGAAACTGTTGTACCCCAAAATTTTCCCTCTCATTTTATCAACATTTCTCATCTCAAGGCTCTTTGAACTCAAGACCAAGCTAGGGTTTGCTCTGCTCAAGACATCTCCTTGCACTGTTGACCTAAACTAGGGTTTGAGTTTGCACAAGGAGTTTTAGACTTATAATGCTCAATGTGACTTTCATGCTTCATGTTGGACTTATAAGATTGCTCAGACCAAGTTTCAAGCATTGAATCAAATTTTTGCCCAGACAATTGGACAGTTGACCTAAAAATCAATTGTATTGGGGAAAAAGTCAACTGTGGCCAATTTACAGTCAAACCTCATAAATTTTGACCCACATCAACATTATAGACTCATATGAACCATTTTATCAAGTTTGGACCACAACTCCAGAAGAAATTTGATCAGATCACCAAAAGGGCAAAATGGTCATTTTTAGGGTTTTGACTACACAAGGGTAATTTCTGATTTCTGACCTAGCCAATGGCAAATTGGGTTCAAGCATGGACTCAAGGACTCAATGGCATCATCTTGACCTATTCAACAAGTTCAAAAGATCTCAATTGCATTGGATTGACAGATAAATTTTTCAGTCAACTGATCAAAATTTGACTATACACTGAAAAGTCAAACTTTGAGTTTCTGGTCAAAATCAAGTGCCAAGGGTCATTTTTCATCAAGATGTGTCAAAACATGAAACTTGTTCATCAAGAAACCCTTTTTTGCAAATTAGGGTTTAAAGTTGAAAAATTTCATAACTTAGAATTTTTCTAAGTTATGAAATTTTCTTATTTTTTCCTAACTTTGCCCAACATTTTCACCATGATGCAATTGGATTCAAACACAACTTCCAACATAAAAGTTGTAGTCCTTCACAAACTCTACAACTTTGATTCATAAAGTTTTCCCAAAAGAAGCTTGGATCTCAAGTTATGATTTTTGGAACAAGGGTCCCTAAAACTTTTAACTTAGAGAAATTTTGCCCCAGTTTAGGCAGGATTTTGACCTATCTTCTTGGCCATTTTTAACATAGTTCCACTTGGAATCTCAAATTGCATTTCAAATATGGAATGTAGGGAATGTTGCAAGCTTTCCAAAATGTCAAAGAACTTTCCAAACTAATTTGTGGTTAGGGAGAATCGAAGGCTTGAAGTTGGAAAAAACTCACTTTTCATCCATGGCATGTTCATGTTCATACAAGTTGCAAATTCAAATCAGCATGCCTAACACTAGATTACAGGCCTCTAAACCACTTCACACTCAATAATTTAATGCAAATCCATTGGTCTAAGGTATTGTTTGTGTCATTAGGGCATTGTACAAAAAATTAATCCCTAAGTAGAAAAAGGTACATTACCATTTTTGCCATAATCTTGCTTTATGTCAAACCACAATCTTTGAGCATTGGTCCAGATCTTTTGCAGCTAATCAAATCCACAGGTTAGAGGGGCCAAGGGCAATGTGTACAAGGTGTTGGGTAGCCTGTACAGGCCTGTTACATATCACTTCCCACTTTTGCTTCATATAGAAGAAATATGCCAAATACATGAGAACTTGGACATCAGCCAAAACAAGCTTGTGCAAACATTTTGAACATCTTTCTCACACCCCTCTGAGCCAGAAACACGATTCCTTGAGCCCTCAAACATCCCATAGCCAGAAATCACCTTCCATTGGCAAAACAAGGCAGAACCTGCAACTTGACTTCCATAGCTCAATTGGCTCGTGCGTTTTGCCCCAAGTTGGTTCAAACATCTTCCACATAACTCATCCAAGCTATCCCAAACCTTAAACACCAACTGTAACTCCATTTACAGGGTTTGCGATTTTCATTTTGAGCTTGTGCAGGTTGAGTTTTGTAGGTTGATTCAAGTACATTCAAGGCAAGTTAGGTGTTGGAGAAGGTCAAGTGAAGTCCAAGCAAGCTCCCAGACATCTCAAGCCTTGTTGAATAGCTCCACATTGCCATACATGAAGTCAACTGAAACAGGTTTTTGTCAACTTCCTATCTCTCTATTTAGGAACATTTAGCCTTAGGTTTGTGAATAAGAAATGTAGTATTCATTGCCATGAAGCTGTACATATGCTCAATTTTCATTTATATTAAGCATGCTAAGAGAATTTCATCCATGAACATACTGAAAAAATTAGGTTAGATTTTAGGGCCAGAGAAATTCTCTTTGGTCTTTGAGAGTTAGGATTATTTTTTTATATGGTTAGATTCGTCTTGAAATGCTCTACAACTTTGATGTTATGTGTTTTTGCAATAAAGCACGTATGCAGGATGTCCAGGTTTGGTAACAGGCGCGCGCGTTTTTGTGAAGGATAGAGGTTGAAGATGAAGTGGTGGGCTGGGCTTGGCCTGGCTCACTATTGACACCCCCCTTTTACTTTTTGCACCCCCTGGCCCAATTTCTATATATTTTATATTTTTGTATTTTATTTTCATTTCTGATTTTATTGTTTTATTTCCAAATATAAAAAATACTCAAAAATATTTTTATAATTTTTTCACATTTATTTTGCATTTTATTTTTATTTTTCTAACATAAAAAGCAATTTAATTACTTTTATCTTATTTACTCAAAACTTGAAATATATCTATAAATTATACTTTTATTTATTTCTTTATTTTTATTCATACTAAAAATATTATTCTAAATATATTTTTATTTTTGTATATATTTTATTTTATTTTATCATATTTAATATAATTAATACAACACTTTTATTTTATTATTAAATATACTTAAAAAATACTTTTTTCTAAATATATTTTATTTTTTACATACACTATTTTATTTTTATTGTATATAAATAAAATGATTAATATATTTACTTTCTTAAAGAAAATTAGGGTTTTACCCTTAACCAAATAAAATTAATCCTTTTATTTATTTCTTTATTTTTTTACATTAAATATTTTTACATACATAAGTGAACAAAAAGCTTTTTTGGATAATTCATATTATTTGATATATTTACTTATTTTGTTTATTTAAATATTGTTCATTTATTATTTATGTATTTGATTCAATTTGGATGTAATAGTAAACTAGGATTTTTATTTCTTGTCAAATACACCCCCATTCAAAGATTGTACCCCCATCCCCATACTCATGTTGTAATAGTTTAGACTTTTAATTCCCACACTTTATGCTTTCAATTATGTCATGATTAGAGATTAGGGTTTGTATGCAAAAAATCCAAAATCAACAAGTAGCTTGACCTAATACAAAGACAAAAATGCATGAAAATCAATACACAATGCACACTTGCACCCCTAGGGTTACATCCATTTGTTGCTTTAAAAATGGGCCATGTTATGCATGTTGGGTACTTTGGCAAAACAAAAACAAAACAAAAGATCATAGTCCCTCGATGACGCTATCTTGGTTGCCTATACAAAGTGATCTAGTCCCTCGAAAAATTGCCAAAAATACTTAACACAATTGCTATCATGGTCTATACGATGACCCACGCCTGTCCCGTTTAACATCCTAATACAAGGTTGTTCACCAAATGCAATGGTGAAACAACACTGTCAAAAGGGTTAAAAACATATAGGAAAGATCTTTGAGTAAAATAGGGTAGATAAATCTTAGATACTTGATCAAATTTGCAAAACATCCTTGCTATTTTCAAAACACATTTCACAACACAATTTCAAAACATTTCCCAAATCAAAACTTTCAAACATTGAAACCTTTTTTCAAAAGACAAAAACACCTTTGTATACATTCAAACTAGAATCCATACAAAGGTTGCCACAACGATGGCCTCTTTTCAAAACATCTTTCAAAACCACACACAAAGCACCATTTCAAACAATTGAAAAGCAAAAGCAAGTGATCTAAACAAGTAACTAAGAGCCCATGGATAACCATGGATGAAAAGGGTGCTTGCACCTTCCCTTTTCATAATCTACTCCCCGAACCCAAGAAAACATCTCAAAGGTTTTTCCTGTGATTTTTTACCTTTCCTTAGGATAAAATAAAAAGTCGGTGGTGACTCTTGCTAAACCGAAACATTTGCGAACACAAATGCAAAATCCCAAGTCAGTTCTCCCACCGTATCACAAATAGTATTCCACTTTTGGCCTGAGACTACTGTGTTTCACTTTATTTGTGGAACACAACTTATTACACTGGCACTGCTATTGTATTTGTCGTGTTTGATATTCCATGCAGGATATATACATGAGATTGTGAATACTATACATTGCCCATGGGATCTGTTCATATCCGATAATCTCATTACTTACATCCTTATGGCGTAATTTTTGACTTGATTTGTCTACTGATGCCAACTTGCTTGAAGTTTTCTGGGTTTCTTTTTATTCTTGCTCAGTTGCTACGGATAGTTATCCGTTTGGTATTGCACTATCTCCTTTCTTCCATTTTCATTTTGCATAGTTCTCCGATTGCATGATGGGACCTCTGTTGCTGATATATATCAGGAGGCCCTCTGGTTTTTGTCTAATACATATGTTGTGTTTGCTGTTGATCGATGAGTCACTCAATTTAGAAATTGAGATCACGACTTTGCTCTCATTACATGTTCCTCATAGGATGTTTATTGCTTTTTTTATTTAATTGTTGATCGATGAGTCAGTCAATTTAGAAATTGAGATCACGACTTCGCTCTCGTTGCATGTTCCCTATAGGATGTTTATTGCTTTTCTTCTTTAATTGTTGATCGATGAGTCACTCAATTTAGAAATTGAGATCACGACTTCACTCTCATTGCATGTTCCCTATAGGATGTTTATTTCTTTTCTTCTTTAATTATTGATTGATGAGTCACTCAATTTAGAAATTGAGATTACGACTTCGCTCTCATTGCATGTTCCCTATAGGATGTTTATTGCTTTTCTTCTTTAATTATTGATCAATGAGTCACTCAATTTAGAAATTGAGATCACGACTTCGCTCTCATTGCATGCTCCCTATAGGATAGTTTTGTTAAGCTTCCTTTAGCATGTTAATTAAGGTAGGGTTTTCCTTTATCCTCAACCTTAGGGTCAACCACTGTATGATAACACTAGGAATATTACTAGGTTAGTTTCCCTTAGTTGTTTTCCCTTTCTATGCATTCTGCATCTTAAAACAAAAATTTGTTTCTTGGAAAATCATAAGACATTTCTAATGAACTCAAACCCTTCTTCAAAGTAAAAGATACAAACCAATCTTTCTTTTTCTGTGTTATCCTGAAGCCGATGTTTCGCCATCGCACATGTTTGTTATCCTGCTTTGATTCTCAATATCATTGCTAGGTGTGATATTTTTTCATCTGTTTTATTGATGTTTCGCCATCTTTTCCATGACATCTTGTTATCTTGAAGCCGATGTTTTGCCATCGCACATGTTTGTTATCCTACTTTGATTCTCAATATCATTGTTAGGTGTGATGTTTTGTCATCCGTTTTATTGATGTTTCGCCATCCTTGCCATGATATCTTGTTATCTTGAAGCCGATGTTTTGCCATCGCACATGTTTGTTATCCTACTTTGATTCTCAATATCAGTTAGGTGTGATGTTTTACCATCCGTTTTATTGATGTTTCGCCATCTTTGCCATGATATCTTGTTATCTTGAAGTCGATGTTTCGCCATCGCACATGTTTGTTATCCTACTTTGATTCTCAATATCATTGTTAGGTGTGATGTTTTGTCATTCGTTTTATTGATGTTTCTCCATCTTTGCCATGATATCTTGTTATCTTTTAGTTGATGTTTCACCATCGCACAAGTTTACTATCCTACTTTGATTCTCAATATCATTGTTAGGTGTGATATTTTATCATCTGTTTTATCGATGTTTTTGCTATCTGTTATATCATTTGATGTTTCGCCATATTTGACATGTTACCTTATTATTATTTAGTCGATGTTTGACCATCCCATTTGTTTGTTGTTTTATTTGATGTTTTGCCATCTTGCCTGTTTTTGTTGTCTTAACTAAAAAACACAAACCAACCAAAATACATAAGCCGAACTACGGCTGCTCTAATTCCTTAAAAGGGATACATAGGCATTGGGGTAGGGCCCGATCGAGCACATATTTTTTATTTTCCCTACATTATTTTCTTTTTTTTCTTTCGCATGCATTCCCTTTTCAGTTTTAAGTCATAGACATAGGATTTGACCACACCCATTAGATTAGACAACAAGAGTGGATACCGTAGAGTACTACGGGTGTGTGGGGTGCTAACACCTTCCCCTCGCGTAACAGACTCCCTTACCCGATCTCTCAGTCGAAAGACCGTGACTTCTCCCTTTTCAGGTTTTCTCAATGTTTACCTTTCCCTCTCGGCGGGATAAAAGACGTTCGGTGGCGACTTCATTGATGTTTCATTACATCCAGATGACAGGTTCCGACCGTGTTATTTCAATACCAGCAAGCGAATTGCATGCATTTGTTAAGACATGGCCCTTTAGAGGATGGGCTTTGGACATTATAGGAGAAATACGACCTACATCATCGAAACAACAGAGGTTTATCATGGTGGGAATAGATTATTTTACCAAATGGATAGAAGTCATACCTTTAGTTAGTGTGGATCAAGATACGTTGATTGAATTCATTCAAAAATACATAAATTATAGGCTTGGGATTCTTGAGACTATAACCATAAACCAAGGGTTAGTGTTTATCGGTTAGAAGATGCAAGAATTTGCGTCTGAAATAGGAATCAAATTGATGACCTCAACACCTTATTATGCTCAGGCCAATGGTCAGGTTGAAGTGGCGAATAAAGTGATAATTGGTTTGATTAAAAAACACGTTTCCAAGAAGCCAAACAATTGGCATAACACACTGGACCAAATATTGTAGGCTTGTCGAACGTCCCCTAAGGAGGCAACAAATTTAATGCCTTTTCAATTGGTATTTGGACATAACACTGTTTTGCCAATCAAAATACATCTACAGTCGGTAAGGATGCAACGTTGACATGATATTTCTTTAGAACAATACTGGAATGTGATGTTCGACGAAACGATAGATTTGAAAGAAGAAATATTGGTTGCGTTGGACGTGCTAATCTGGAAAAAGGAGCGAGTCGGAAGATCATATAATAAGAATGTAAAAACAAAAACGTTTTTAATATGTGAGTATGTTTGGAGGTTAATTCTACCTATGAATCGATGAGATCGAACATTTGGGAAATGGTCACCAAATTAGTAGGGACCATTCCAAATTACAAAAATATTTACAAATAATACTGATGAGATCGAAGAGATAAGTTTTGACCAATGAATCCTTAAAGTAAACGGGAAATATTTGAAAAAGTATATACCTATGCTTCAACAAATTCAAATTGCAATAGAATAAAAGCATATTATATAGATATTGGTAACCAAAATGGAAGAAAACCAAGATGGTAACCATCAGATGAAAAGGATTATAAAAAGTCCCAAAGCGAGGGCTAAGCATCAACAAAAAGAAAACAAATGATGGTAATTAAACGGAGAACCGAGATTTGAAATCTTCAAAGAGAATCTTCTCTAAGGAAATCTTGCTATTAAGACGCATTTTCTTTGTCTTCAATTGGTAGATTACTCCATTAATTGTGAGGGCATTCTAGCCCTGAGTGATCCCCTTGAGAGTGTCCTGAGTAATGTTATCTTGGCTAGGAAGGCCACCAATCGAGTCCAACGAGTTCTTCTTCCATTCGAATTCAGCTATTTTCTTTATGAGCTTAACTATCTGCGATTAATAGGTTTCAATCTATAGATCAAAAGCAAGACGTTGGTCGACACGCTCTTGAGTCTTAGCCTTAAACTCATTAAGTTTTCTCTCACAAGTTTCACTTAGTTCCCATTCGCCCTTCATGTCATCAGACGTCGTCTTGAGTTGGAGTTCAATATGTCTTTGGAGCATGATATCTCTGACGAGTTGGTGGAAAAAGGATTCAAATTCGATTAGATATTAAGCCAAAGACTCATGATTTTTTTGTTGGTAAATTTCGTCAAGTAATTTGAGCACGTCTGATCCCAATGCCACTTCTTCTGCTACCAATTCAAGAAACTTCCTTTCGAATAAATAGGTTCTGATTTGTTGCAGTTTAATGTTCCCAACAATATCCATTTTAGTCTCTATCGAGCCATAAACATGAGAACTAATCGAGGCCTATCGAAGTTTCTATAATCTCCTAAGAGAGCTGTTGGAATTGGTATCTTGGAGATATTTATCTATATGAGCCGAATTTTTTGGTCTTTCATCAAACAAGGCATGTTGGTTCAGGGTCTTCTTAATATGAGTTTTAAGTAGGTTGGGGCTCCTGGTTCTTGGCATCATGAGCATCGTTAGGTTGATTTGGAGAAGGAACCATTTAAGTAAAGATCTCTACAAAGCCATCTTGAATATGAGGGCTCAATGAAGAATAAGTCTCAGAAGAATGCTCAGGAGCATTGGTTTTAGTAATGGGTTTTTTTGGTGGAGTTATCGGAGTTACTGACTGCAACATGAAGTGGTTCCTGGGAAATAATTTTCAAATTAGTATGAGGATCTAATATAGGAAAATAATTAAAAGAGGGCAAAAACCCCAGTTGATAGAGGAACATCTTTCTCTATTGGAAGTGAACTGATGGGAGGTGATTGTCAAGGGGGAGAAGTTTCTTCCTGATCGTCGAACTAATGTTTGGAGGTTTCCGCACCTGAGGTCTTGGTAATTGAAACACCAGATTTGGTAGTTGTCAAAAGATGGGTTTTTGGGGTCAAATTTTTTAGGATAATCTTTCTGCCTTTTGTAGTACCTTTGGGTTTAACACGGGTGGGAGCCCTGAAGGAAGGAAAAATCTAAGTTTGCCCACTGTCGACAGAGTTTTCATTGTCAACTGAGAGTTGGGGTGTCTCTTCAGAAATCTAAGAGCCAAGGAAGTCAGAGGCAAGTCGACGTTAGCTTAAGGAAAGGAAATTGGTGCAGTATACCATACCTAAGGTCGAGATGTGGTTGAAACCTTCACTTTATTGGTTGGATTGGGTTGTGCAGACTCATCAGTCAAAGGTAGTTTCTGGAAAGTAACAAAGGAGTTTGAAGGTAGATGATTAATCATAAAAAACGAAAGTGTGTGAATAACCCTAAGAAATTGGAAAGAACCAAGAATTACCATTGTTGATGGAATTTTTTCGACAACTGTGCTAGATGATCGCAGAACTATATCACTCTTAGTTTCCGTTGCAATTATTGTAACTGTTTGAGTAGTCTCGAAGGAATTGAAGGCTTCTTTCAATTTCTGTAGGAAGATGGGTGCAGAGAAATGCCTTTTTTGAAATTCAAACCACCAATGGTCGAATTCTTTAGTAGTAAAAAAGGAGGGTTTAATGGAACACATGGAGTTTGAAATTATGCATCTTTTTATGAAACTTAAGGCACGCCAAATGCTCACTAACGGACAATTGTCGACCAACCCAGTAAATGTCTATATGATGAGAAAATAGGGACGTAGGAAACATATGACTAAATCCAAATTGTTGGGTGTTACAACTGGATGAAAATCATCAAACAATGAAGTCGCCATTGAACGTCTTTTATCCCATAATAAGGGATAGGTAAACATCGAGAAAACCTGAGAAGGGAGAAGTCACGGTCTTGTGATCGGGAGATCAGATAAGGGAGTCTATTACGCGAGGGAAAGGTATTAGCACCCCACGCACCCGTAGTACTCTACAGTATCCACTCTTGTTGTTCCAATCAAATGGTGTATTTAATCTATTCTTACTGCCTGTTACTGAGGAAGAATGCATACAAAAGAAAGGAGAAAATATTGTAGGGAAAATGAAGTTGTGCTCGCTTGGGCCCTACCCCAATGCCTACGTATCTTTTTTGAGAAATCAGAGTTACCGTAGTTCGACTCACATGTTTTTGTTGTTTGTGTTTTTTATGAACAATGTTAATTCTGCCTTCTTCTGCAGCTCAATCTTTGGATACTCACGCGTTGGGATAAAAGTAAATTAACATGTCCTTATTTGAAAATGGTTTTGAGTTACGCCCTCAAGGCAAGATGCTACATTTGATTGGTTTATGTTTTGTTACCTTGGGAAAGGGTTTAAGTGTTATTATCATGTTTTATGATTTACTAAGAAAAAAAGTTTTAGTTTTAAATGCATACACAAAAGGGGAGGAAAAGTGTCTACGGGAGACTAGCCTATTTATAATCCCAATGTTATCATACAATGGTGGTCCTAAGGTTTGGATTAACAAAAGGGAAACATCTACCTAATGTTAGCATACATGGCTTGCAACCTAAGGTCTAACTTGCATTTAAAAAGAACAAACACATTCTAAGGAAACATGGTATGTACAAAGAAAAAAAACAAGCAAGCTCAAAGGAGCACACACATGAAATGGTAAAGAAAAGAAGAGAAATGCTTTAGTCAAGGGGAGCAGATCACCCGAGACAAACAAGCGGAAGTGAAATATAAAAGAAGAGAAATGCTTTAGCTAAGGGGAGCGATCACCCGAAGCAAACAAGCAGGAATAAGATGTAAAACAAAAATGTGATGTCCAAAGCGACTGAACACCTAAACAAGATATAGAAGATCGAGGTAGGTGACAGAAGGAAATATGAACAATCACGGAGTTTCAGCATCAGCTAATGCAAACTCATGACAAAGTGTGGGGGTTCAGTTGCGAAAGCCTTTTCTACTTGACGACTCAATAACAAGAGTAGGCACAACTCTGAAGCATCATGGTGCGTCACGAGCTAAGGATGACACAAACGAAATTGCAGTGGTTGATTGTGAATCCTTTCCGCTCGCCTCCTTTTGAGGACTTATCATCTGTAATATAATATATGTGGACACAAATTTAAACACACATGCGGAATACCTACTTCAAAGATAGGGTTTTAAAAAAACACAAATAGCATACATGATGCACATAATGTGAAATTGACCTAAACGAGTCTTTAAATAAACGAGAGGGGTTCCTGACATGATCAACAACAGAGATCCCCATCATACATCTCTAGTCCTACTTCTCATGGCAAGGAAGCAGTAAAGAAATACGATAAAGTGCGGAAAATGTAAAAGCAGTAGTGACGACTACCAAAAGCAAGCGGATCGTCAAAAGCAAACGAAAGCAATGGATAAGCAGGGAGTACGCATCGAGCAAGCTTCACCAAGAAACAAACAAAGTCAAAAACGATATCAAACTAAGATAAAAGCAAACGCATGCTGCGAATGCAATACGTAATCAGAAGTTCCTGCACAAAGCATCATAAAATATCACATGCATCTGGTCAACATATAATATGATATGAATTTCTCAGGATGATGAGAAATAAGGCGTGTCGCATCGAAGCGAGCATAAGCCGTATGCTTCTATCACATAACAACCTGTTATGTTACATGATCTAAAGCACCAAAATGTACCTTGCACAATGAAAAAACGGGTAAAAAATAACGAGACACAACAATATGAAACTATGAATAGAAACTAAAAGAAAAAGTACTTTTTGTTAGTTTTTTATGCGAGGAAAATTCTATCAAAGAACTAAAGAATTTCTAGAAAAATTCTATTATATTCTATTTTATTTATTTATTTTATGATGTATTTTTTTATCAACAAAAATTAAGAACAAAGGAAATTAAACATGAAAGCACATAGGAAAAGAAAGTTAAAAAAACTCTAAATAGTGTGCAGTGTCAGAATCAAAGTGTGATTAGAAATTGGCACAAAGTGCATCCAAAATTGTCTAGAATCAGTTTTTTATCCATAAATCCAAAAATGTTTACCCAAAAAAAGTCCTTGGGCCTTAATGGGAGCCTAATCGGTCAACTTCCAACAAAATAAATCCCCAATTCATTAGGTTAGGGTTGAGAAATATTGTGACTCTTGAGCTTTCACAGATAACGAAACATCAGCTTTTCACTCTCAGTAACTCATAACGGCGCGCCTACCCGTACTTTATCCTTCTTCGTTCAACTAGCAGCGACGCCACTGTTCTTCTTCTCAACCTTCACAAAGATTTGCCATCGTTCATATTCCAAACTCGCCTTCTTGTATTTTGTCACCGCCGATCATCCTCTTCTGCGGCGGAGCGACTTCCTTGTCCGTCATCCGGAATTTGCTCTCTCTTCTTCTTTGTTCACACCTCCGTCTCAACATCCGTCTTGCTTCCTTCGCGGTTCCGTCCATCTCAAGCCCTCTACATCGTGATTCTTCTCACCTCTGCGCAAACTCCTTTGTTTCTCCATCATGATGCAATCAACAATTATAAGTAAAGAGCGAAGAACAAAGGAATATCAAGTTTTATTAGTCGGAAATGCTTTGGCGGCTTTACAACAGTGAAATTAATGACGAGAAAAATCAAGCAACTCAGGTGATCGTCATGCTCTTCGTCTTGCGTTTCTTCGATTCCTGATCTTTCCTCTTATGATTCTTATACTTCTTCTCATTCCGTTCTCAGAGTGTGATTGTTGATTATGATGCAGAGAATGCGAAGTCGTGGTATTGTATACGTTTTTGTGCATTTGTGGTTGAAGATCGAAATCATGATATTGATGTAGAAAGATGTTGTGATTTTGTTGTTGATGTAGAAAGAATTGAAGAGTGACGATTGCTGCGGTTGAAGTTCAGAGAGTTTGTTTAAGATGACAGGAAGATGTGAAGATGATGAAGGATTTGCAGAGGATAATTTAGAGGTTTTTCAGAGTGTGTGAAGAATGAAGAAGGTTGACGATTCTGCGGGAAGGTTCAAGATACAGAGTGAAGGAGTTACGATGAGGATGAAGATAAAGAGCAGAAGAATTTTCTCAGAATAATTTAGAGGTTTGTTCCTGATTCAGAGACTTTTTTGTGCGAATTTTTGGATCTCTGTTTGTGATTTTCTATGAAGGTGTTGAATGAATTGTTTCAATCTTCCCTCCCTCCTGAGTTTCTTCTCTCAATTACTTTTTTTTGAATCTTTTCTTTTTGTGTGTGTATATTGAATCTGATTGTGTATCCCTCAGTAAACTCGTGAATCTGTTATATATCCTGTTAGATCTATTGAGGGTTGATAAAAATAGTTAGAAGGTTAGTTGGTTGGAACTTTCTGTTTTCTGCTGAGGAATTCTGTTAGTAGGTTGTTGAAGTTCTGTCAGTTAGTTGTTGAAATTCTGTTAGAAGTTAGTTAGAGGTTTGAACAATTCTGTTACGGCTAGTTGAAATAGGAAGCTATGACATTTATGGGATGATCTGGAAAAATCAGTTAGTTAGAGGTGAATATAAATTCTGTTCTAAGTCGAAGTTAGTTAGATGGTTGTTATCCTTCTATTTTTGTCAATTGATGATGAGTTGGCATAATCGGTTAGTACGGTTGGCGAAATTCTGTTTTTCATGTTATCGAGCCATTACCAGAATTTTGTTAGGAAACTTGCCCTGTTTTGATTCTGAATTCATATTACCGGATTGGTTTTGTGGTTTTGTTGACAGGTATGAATTTTTAATGGTTTTGATGAGCATTTTAGTTTTGAGTGTAGGGTTGCTTAGTCAAGGCATGTGAAGGTGTGGGTCAGACTTGAACAGATTCGACTTCAATTTATTGCAACGAAAAATTCGGGAAAGGAAGTGAACATGAAGTTTCAAGAACAAGTTTAAAATCAGCTTAGAATTTTAGATTTTCTCATGTAATTCATCTTTCTAACCGTGATGCAATGCCAATTGTAACATGGTGTAGCATTGATGGGGATTTTGTAATTTGGTAATGACTTTATAATTAAATGAGAAAACTTCACATATAGCACAATTTTCTTCTTTCAAAATACATTTCTTTCCCTCTTGGAAGATGACGATGTGATGTAACTTGCAAATTGTAATGGAAACATCTTGGTATCTCTTGAATCTTTGAATTGCTTGCTCATGAATAAAGATGAATGATGTTTGAATAAATGAATATGCCTTGGATTTGTGAAATAAAGTTGAATAATGATGAATGATATTTTAATAGCTTCTTTGAATGAACTCGAATAAGTGAATATGTGAACTTGAATCTTAACCCTTAAGTAATGGTATATGTCTTGAATTTTTCAACTTGTTTTCCAAGAGAACCTTATGAACAAATTCTTCCATCTTGCACATTTAAAACCTTAATCAAATGATCTCCTGAATGAATGAATCTCACTTAAATTTTAGATGAAACATAAACTCAAATTTTATATCCAAACCCACTTGTTTTTGCAGGAAACTAACAATTGAAAGAACAACTATGCATTGATCATAAAGAGTCCCTTACTAAACTTGACTTCCATATTCATAACAACTTGTATTTAAAGCAACCACTGATTGAATTAAAACCTGGTTGATGAATGATGGATAAATGAAACCTTAAGATCAAACAATATGATACCTCTTAAGCTGATGAGAACTTAATGCACAACACCCTTAACCCGTTGTCAAACACAAACGTGAAACCTTGATTTACAAGCCTCAAAATAATCTTCATGCCTAAGTTCAAACCTCTTGAGTTTTTTTGAAGAGAAAGCCACTTGGCCTTGACTTATAAAGCAATTTATTAGGAGAAGTCTTTAGATGAAAGTCATGCTTGGAGTTCCTAGAAAATGATGCTCAAGACAATTATTAAGCCAAACCCTTAATTCATAGGATCTTCAGTTAAAACATCATCAAGATTGGGCACAAGAGGTTGGAGACCCTAATTCCTAATTCCAAAATCCTTGCAACCCCAAAACATCATCTTGAAGCTCTTTGATGAAGAAAATCTTGCAACCCCAAAATCCTAATTCCACACCAATGCACAGAGAAAAACCAGAAGAATTAACCTTATTTGATGTACACACTTAAAATCAACTGTGCAACCCTAATTCTTCAAGATCTCTGATCCCATGCCAAATTATTGATTAATGATTCATGTTGTGTAAAATGACCTAATGGAGGGTATATAAAATGGTGAGAATAAGATGCATAAGCCATATGATTTGATGAAAGGGTAGGATAAATTTGGGGTATTACACCGGGCCACTAGTTGTGGTTGGTAACTCATGAAGCCATAACCTTTCAACCCAACATCAATTCTAAAGGAAAGTAGTGTGGGGGTCAAAGACGCTCTCCAAACCGCATTTGATGTTGCATCAGCCTTTGGAGAAACACCAGAGAAATGATTCATGAACCAGTCTGGGCCAACATTTTGGTTCACAAAATGGGCTATGGTCGAAACAAAAACTGTGATTATAATAAACAAATCAGTATACTTCATAAAGGCAAGCCTATCGAGATCTAGTTGAGGGGTCATCAAAGACACCCTTAGGCCCTCAACGGCTCGAGGCTCCGACAAACTTAGAGTTGCTTCAAAGGTGGGATCGCAGGATTGATGTTTAAACGTGGCATTCAACCAAAGTTATAGCAACTAAATAGGACCTGAGAAAGCTAGTCCTTTTTCATGAGTCGAGAGAGACTTTATCCTAGACGAAGCATCACCTAGAGTGTGGTATAGGTATGCCCACAAATTTTTCCCAGTGATATTTTCTGACCTTCATGGATTTGAATGGCCAAAGGGACAAAGCCTTTAGCTACCTGTAGAGATCCTAGGAAAAGCAAAAAATAAGAAAGCCAAACCATAAGGAAGGCGATATTCTCCTCGTTAGAAACTTCTTGATGGTTGCTGATATGATGATCGGATATGTAATGTTTGAGACTGGTGCGCTCAAAGTGAAAGGAATTTTTAGTCGGGGCAGTTGGGTCGAATTTCACCCAAAGGAGATAGGCCAGTAATGGCTGCCAAATCAAACAAAGTGGGTGTTGACATCCCACAAGGAAATTGGAAAGTATTAGTAGTACCTTCCCAAAAGAAAATTGATGCTAGGATCAGATTGGGTTAATCCTAAGTGCGTTTATCGACAGCTGGATAACATCGAAGATACCAACATCCTTACATTGCTTTTGTCTTTTTCCCTGAACTTTGTCTAACCAAGAAAGATAAGTCTTGTTACCTAGAATGGGCATCGATCAAAAAACCCTAGACCCTATGGGATACGACGATTCATGGTCCAAAGCTAAAGGCTTCGCTGGGGTGAAACAAGGAAAGTACTCATGAACTTTCTTGGGATGATTTCGTTGAGTTAGGAGTGGGTTATTGAATGTGAAGAGTTTTTCCGCAATAACAAATGGGATACAGATTTGTTGTTTCTATCTTTTCACTTAGTGTCCATCCTTAGATGGTGGTTGAGGAATCACCTCCAGAGTTTTTCTTCAGAAAGAGTGAATGCCA
Organism: Vicia faba; assembly: GCA_948472305.1. Lineage (NCBI taxonomy): Eukaryota > Viridiplantae > Streptophyta > Magnoliopsida > Fabales > Fabaceae > Vicia > Vicia faba. The sequence goes on along the minus strand of OX451735.1, from coordinate 98,566,951 downwards.
AAGGGTTGTTGCATGTGTTCATTAGGTCAGAGGAAGAATCAGCCATTGCAATGAAAGAAAAGGAAGAAGAGAAAGACTGATGGGTGTTTCGTAGGAAAAATATTATAGAAAGAACAATTGATGGTTCAACATCGTTTACAAAGAAAAATGGGTGCAACATAGAAGAAGAAGAGACAAAAAGCGCAAAGGGATATTTATAGGCTCATTGAGGCCGTCGATGGTGGACAAGTGGCATCCATTGATATAGTAATGATTATTGCTAATCTCAGGAGTGGAAGAGTTAGTAGGGTTTGTTGAAATCCCACGTCTTGAAAACTAGGATCCATTACGAGAAATGATGGATTGACATGGGGAGTAGTGGCGTAAAAAGTGACAAGACGCTTGACGTCATTCGAAAAAACATGCAGTCGAAAATTAAAAAATTTAAAACGCCAAAGTTCTCAGTCGATAGAAGCTTCGTCGAAAATGACATTTTGGGGGGAAATTTGTTGACAAGTAATTTTCGACTCAGAGGATTAGGTCACAAGTTTGTCGGTATCTTGTCAAAATGAGTGTCAATTATTCTGCATATGAATAAACATTGGCCATCGACAAGGTTTATGGGGAGATTCCCAAAAATGGGGCCGAGATAATATTGGAAGCAAAGGCTAGGTCGACGAAGCCTAAGGCAGTTGAAAATAAGAGCAAGTGGCGGCTAAAGCAGTTGCCAACTACAAGTGTCAGTAAAACATGGGAGGTTTGAAAACAGTTCCACAAGAACTCTCAACGTGAGTTCGTGGACTCATTTTGTAACATTGTAAGAGATCACTCAAAGTACCGACGCCTAGAGAAACGAGTCAATTTTGCGAAATGTACGATTACGTCAACCTTTAAAATCAAAGAAATTTATTTCAAGTCTTGTTTATTATTTCTGCCTTGCAATTTATTTATCATTGTTCTGTCTTTGTCTTTTATCCTTTTCCTATTATGTTTTTCGTACCTTAATCATTTCAAACACAAAACACTATAAACTTAACACTAAGTCTAGGACTCTTGTAGTCGGTCCTGCAAGTAACCTTTGAATAAGAGGCTAGAGATTGTTTAGGAGAAACTCCCGTGAACACAATCCTAGTTTACAACTTCTAACCTAATCACTACCTTGTTCAACTTCTACTTAGAGACTAAAACAACCGACTGAAAAAATCATCGAGATGAAATCAATGAAGTCTCTATCGAACGTTTTTTATCCCATAGGAAGAAAAAGGTGAACATCGAGTAAACTTGAGAAGGGTGAAATCACGATTAAAAGACCGAGAGATCGGGTAAGGGAGTATGTTACACGAGGGGAAGGTTTTAGCACCCCAAATGCTCGTAGTACTCTACGGTGTCCACTCTTGTTGTTCTAATCAAATGGTGTGTTCAAATATAATCCTTAAGAGCTAAAAAGAAAATGCAAATAGGGAATGCATGCAAAAGAAAACACGTGGAAAAGAAGGAAATATTTACAAAGTTTCGCTCGGGTGAGCCCCGTGACCAAATTCCTACGTATCCTTTTTAAGGAATTGTAGCGCTGTAGGCATTTGGTCACGGGGCTCAGTCGGGCAAAACTTTGTAAATATTTCCTTCTTTTAAATATTTACAAAGTTTCGCTCGCTTGAAAGAGGATTTGATAGTTGTTATATGTTTTATGCATTTGCCAAGAAAAAGGTTTTAGTCTTAAGGATACAAAAGAAAAGAAAATAACTAAGGGAGACTAACCTATCTCTAATTCCAAATGTTATCATAAAATGATGGTCCTAAGGTCAAGTATGAAAGGGAAATCTCTACCTAACTTAGCATGCATGGATACCTATCCTAATGTCTAGCTCAAAAGCTACCCTACTCGAGCGATCCTAAGGAAGCATACAAAGGTTCAAAACCTAAGGGAACATGGTATACACAAAGATAAAAACAAACAAACAATCCACATGCTCAAGAGAGAACACACATGTCATGAGTAGCGCACGCTAGCTCAAGTCACAAAGGCCTAACCAATATATTGCCCATCGATGTAGGAAATGAGAAGTTTTAGCCAAGGGGTCATATCAACCGAGGAAAATAAGTGGGGTAGGATACGGAAAGCTTTAGCCAAGGGTTCATATCAACCGAGGAAAACAAGCTATCTGTGGGAATAAAATCCATAATGTGGCATCGTATTGTCGGGTATGAAGAGTAAGGGAAGCAAGTGATGTCCAAAGAGACTAAGCACCTAACCAAGATATTAAAGATCGACGCAGAAGATAGACGAAAGTATGAACACACATGGAGTGTCAACATCGGCCAATGCAAACTCCTGACAAAATGTGGGGGATTGATTATAAATCCCTTTTCACTTGACAACTCGATAAGAAGAATAGGTCAACTCCAAAGCATCATGGTGCGTCACAAGCTAAGGATGACACAGACGAAATATGGGGGTCGATTGTGAACCCCTGACCACTTGCTTTCTCTGAGGTATTTGAGCACAAATATAAAACACACTGCAAAATGCCTACTTAAAAGGTAGGACTTTAAACAAGCCACAAACATAGTTAGCACACAACCTTTTCAAAACCCTAATCTTGAGGAAGAATGTGATCCCATGCTTTAAGAATACATGTTGTGAATGATTGTGTTGCAGATGAAGATGTATGTGGAGATGAATGAATGTTAACTGTTGTGATACGGTGGCAGAACCGACTGTTTAATACTAATTTTACATTTGTGTTCGCAAATGTTGCGGTAAGTAAGAGTCACCACCGACTTTTATTTTATCCAACAAAGGAAAGGGTGAAAAGAACAGAAAAAGACCTTTTCGAGATTTTTCTGAGTAAGGGGGTAGATTATGGAAAAGGGAAGGTGTTAGCACCCTTTCCATCTCTAGTTATCTACGGGCTCTTAGAGGTTTTATCATTTTGAAATACCTTTGTGCTTTTTGTGCTTGAAAATGTTTTGAAAATTCCTTAGTGCGGCGATTCGCTTTATGATAACTCTTGTATCAGTCCTCAGGAGTGTTGACAAAGTGAATGTTTTTGAAAGTGTTTTGAAATGTTTTTGAAAAGTAGAATTTGTGTAAGTGCAAAGATGTTTTTGAGCAAACTTCTAACAGCTATCTACTTTTATACTCGAAAAGGGTCATTCTTTTCCTCTTTTACTTTAGACAATGCTATTCTACTATTAGTGAGTAGGTATTCCTATCGTTGGATGTATGAGGAACATCAAATTGACATTACAATCACGAAGGCAACTTGGCAGGAAATTTTAGTAAATGTCATAAAGTTTCTAAGATCACTTTTGACCGAGGCAACATCGAAAGGGTCATCGAGGGACTTGTGATCTTTCAAACTAGAGGACAACCACTAAAACTTCTCACGTTTCGAGAATTGTGACCGTTTTCCGAAGGCAACCGAAGTGGGATATCTTAGGGGTACGCATGTGCAATTGTGTTTAGTTTAAATATTTATCTTGCGCATTTAGTTTTGCTAACGTTTTTTTGTTTTCAGTCTTACCATACAAGCCTAGTTACTAGCAGTAATATTTTCCAGGAAATAAAGTGCGAAAGTATAAACCTATACTATTACACGGCTTCAGGGAGGGGGTTTACAATGTACAAAAATTAGGGGAAGAAAAAAATATAAAGAGAGCGGTAAAAATCCTAATTAGTTTATTACATCCAGTATACAGGTACAATATTGAATAGAAATTGAAAAAATAAATAATGCGCGCGGAAGTTGAAAATACGTCTAACAACCTAGTAAGAAAATCTTTTTGCTTATTTTTTGATTTAACAAAGTAAATAACCTAAAAATCTATTTAGAAAATAAAATTAATCAATAAAAATATTTTAAATTCTTTTTTAGTTTTTTTTATTATTTAAAGAAAATAATTAAACATCAACTAAGTCCTAAGTTTAATTTATTTTGAATTAAAGAAAAATAGTTAAAATAATTATTAAGTAATTCACAAAATTAATTTAATTAAAAAACTAAAACTATATTTTTTGTGATTTTATTATTATATTATACTAATTAAATAAATGAAAAAAACAAATAAAAATAAAAATATATATAAAGCAAAGTGACAAAAACAATGTGAAATGGGCCAGGATAATTAGAAATTGGGGGGTGCTGAAATTGAATTATGTTAGGCCCAAGTGAATGTTAAGCCCATGCCACGCTGGATCAGGTGAGATGAGGCCTTTAGGACGCATGGTGGATCTCAAATTGAAGCCTTTAGATCTAGACCCCTTATGATTTGAAGGCTAGATCTGATGGTGTTTGGTACACTTCTGGCGATGTAATGCATCGAATCTGCATGAAACAAGTTAGAAAATATAAAAATGGAGCTTACTGAGGCATTTTGTGATGTTTCAGGGCTTGGTAATGATTGCAAAATCTGCAGGGAGCCTCCAGGAATGTATTTGGATCTTTTGTTTGGATTGAGGAAGGCTGGAACCTGAAATGCGAATTTTACAACTTTGATATTTTTTGCAAAATTTATAGAGCTTTTCTAAGTTGTATATCATGTGTCTTGAAGCTTTCTAATGTGTCCTTTATATAGAGAGAAGGGAGGAGACAAGAGAACAAAGGTAGTAACAACCATAAACATGTGTTTTTAAAGCCATGAATGATGTTTTGTAACTTTGTCAAAGACATGAAATCTTGTCCTTTTTGATTTTGAATGAATATGGACATTGCTTGCACGAAATTTTATGGGCCTAGGTTGTCCAAAATATCAACCCAAAGCTCAAAGCTCATTTCCAATTATTTTATACATTTTATTTTATATTTATTTGAAATAAATTAAAATAAATATGAATAAAATAGTTAGCATATGCAAGGCATGTCAAGAATAATTTTAGAGGTCCTCTATAGGCTTAGGAAGATGTTTTAAGTCCAAGAAATTAAGCCATTGACCTAAAACTTCATGTTTGCTCAATGCATAATTCTTTAAAATTTCCAAATTTTCCCAACTTGGGCAAGCCATAACTTGTTCAATTTATATCTCATGATGATGATCTTTGACTTTTTGGAAAGCGCAAGATGTATACTTCAATCCCTATTTTGATTAATTTTTCATTTTAATATTTTATCTTGATGTAAATGGTCTTGACAAAAAGTGTCTTTTGTTGACTTTTTGAAAATGACCTGTAATGTACAAGCGTGTATCTTTCAAATGGTGCATTTCTTGGACTTGAGGGCTAAAGCAAAGTTGTAGGGAATTAGATTCTATTCAAAATGAGCTTTGGTTGGGAAAAATGGATGAAGTATGAGAAAGTTATTCCTGGTCAAAGTTTGGTTGACTTTTTCTATAAAAACCCTAATTAGCAATTCTTGACTTTTGATGAATTATGAGCATTTCTTGAGGGATCATGATCAACCCTTGATCAAATGATGGATATCACTTTAAAATGTTGTTGTTGACCAAAAATCTTGAAGTTTGACTGTATATAGACCATAATTGACTTTTGACATAGTATAGTTGATTTTCAAGCATTTGAGCAATTGACTGAGCAAACTTGTAGTGCAAGGTATGAAATTTGTCATGGATAGTCTTGAAGACATATTAGGACCATAGAATACATTTGAGACCTTTGGAGCTCGCACATCTTAGTGAAAAATGAAACCCTAGTTGGAAGGCCAATGCTTAGGAGGAGAATTTGTCTGATTAATTCTTGGTCAACCTTGAGCAATCGAGGATCTCTAGAATTATGTCTTGTGTGAAAATGGGAGGGCAAATTTTGGGGTATAACAACTGTGATTGAGAGTCAAGGAAATTTTTTGGGGTACAACATGTATAAAGATAATAAACGAGAAAAAAGTAAATGACATTTAATGTAAAATGCTTCGAATATAAAATATTTGCATAAAGTTTAAAGAATGAACGCATAGTCACATTTCTCACAAACTATTTTGCTCTGTAACTTGGAAACTTTAGTTCTATAGAGAATCAGTGAGAAGTTTGCAATCCCGACTATAATGCATAAGCTTGAATTATATACTTCTACGACGATAATCATCAATAACAATTCAATCTTATGAATTTGACATGTATCCCACTACTTAGGACCTCATGCTCTAAATCGCTTCCACGCGTCTCCAAGGATATAATTGCTGAAAAACTGAGTATCATGTTGATAACTGCGTTGATAAGGGTTTTGAACTTCTCAATTACTTTTAAGGATCTCTAATTTACTTCTATAACATTTATCGAAACATATCCCTTTGCTTACTTGACTCTTAGACTTAGAAAATACGTTAAGTCTTAGATAACAGGTGAACTCGTCGAACCCAACAATTTTGTCAAAAATCATTTTCGAAGTTTTGGACATATTTTGAAAAGAGAGTGATCATAATCTGGTGGATCTATTCTTGAGATTCTTTCAAACCATGCTTGACACGCTAGTCGAACTACTTAGTCAGCGTGGTTAATAAGTCGAAGCTTTTCAATCGAGATCACTTTCTAACACTTAACATAGCTATTAACATTCTTCGTTGATACTTCTCCCGGTTGAATTTTCAGACTAACACTATCCAACTCCTCTTCATTCGTGTTGAATTCCAAGTGTGCAAAAGATGGTCTTGTTTTCGTTTAGATTATGATTTTTTTTAGTTATTGTTTTTAACCACATAAGCATATGACCTTTGATCACTACTTTCCAATTCACCTCCTTTTTTGGTTCATGGCTACCGTCGACTTTTTTGAAAAATAAGACAAGATCTTGAGTACTTTCCTAGATCTCGAGTACTTTTTTGAACAAACCTAAGAAATTTAATTATCCTCTTTTGTAGATATAACATTTCCAACACATACACAATTATACATGTTTATTGTAATCATAGTTCATATCATACAAGGAAAGTTAACTAGGTATATATATGTATGTATACTTTTATGTTGAATCAAAGGACTCTACCAAAGTTGGGGAAGCAAATAGTTATCCCTTGTGAATCTAGTAATGAGACATGTCCATGTGAATAATTTTTGGCTAATTATTATCAGTTTAAAGCTAGACAAAAAAAAGTCGTTATTAGTTAGGTATAATCCAATTATAGATTTTGACATCTCACTAATAAGAAAATGGCAATCAACATCATACTCCATTATGCCAAAAAACAATTAGAGCGCGTTGGAAAATTTTAACAGATTGCCATGTTGCTTCATGATAATGAAATGTTCAATTCAAATTAGTCGAACTAAGCCTAAAATACTAGTATTTGAAAATTCTTTAGGATAGTCTATAATACAATTTGAAAACATAATGCATACAATATCAATTTTTTTTTTTAGAATAGCACAAATTTAAAATAAATACAAAATAAAATTTAGTATTTGGTAATTTTGCAAGCTACACATGCTCGAGATTTTTTTTTTTTTTTTACTTTCTCTATTGATGGTTTAGACAACATATATTTTCGGTAGAATTTTGGCTTATAATCTCCTTATTTTTTGTTGATGAGGTTTTTTCAATTTGCCGCAAAAGGTGTTTGGATACTTTTTGAGAGTATGTCATTTATTGTAAGGAGTTTCTAGAATCAACATAATGACATGACTTTGTTATGAATATCTTATTTGGTATATTTAGGCGTGCCAAATATCTGTGAATAAAGAGACTCTTGTGAATTTGTTGACTGACTCACGGGAAGGGAGATAGACATTTAAACCAACATATATACTAATATACAAATGGGTAGGAGGAAAACATGAATGCATGGACCTGGCTGAGGTTTTCCCACTGGTGAGTCTGAGAACAAGAGGTTTTACTATGGGCAGACAACTCTCAAAGCCGCTTCAAGTAAAGTGGCCAAGAATGAGAAAACATGTTGCGACAATCAACATACTTTTATACCATTTACCTTTGACAATTTTAATTTTCTAACAAAAAAAACAATTAATATTTTACAGAGAGTACAAATGTTCATGCATACAATATTGTGTCTCATAAAATACTTAATGTAATTTTTAAGAGAATTAATTTTACCATTCAAAAACAGATAGTAACACAGTTTATTATCCGTTTATGTATAATTTTGACTATATTAAGTATAACATGGATAAATAATTAGTCGATGAAAAAAGAGATCAAATTTAAAAGAAGAAAAAAAGCTTAAATATAGGTGATATTTTTAGTATAAATTGACTTTTTTTCGGTTGGTTTTCCATGAATTCTTTTGGCTAGAGATATTGTTATTTGAAATATGTCACACTAAAAAATATATCTCTAATGACAAATTTAAATATTAATTTTTCACGTTGCAGGAGTATAGCCTCTTATGTTAGAACTAACTTCCATTTTTTATAGAAAGACCAATTTCAGTATTTATTGTATTTGATTTTACTAGATTAAAATTGGACCGTCACAGCTGGCTCGAACTGGATTTGAATGAGATGGGGTACCTGCAACACACTCCGATGATAAAATAAAAGACGGAATGGGCAGACAAAAATTATGTAGGTGTGTAATGAATGAATACCTGACCCTCTTGAAGTAGAGGGTATTTATAGCCCCTAGTGTTGGGCCAAGGTCCCTTTATTGGGCTGACCAGAACTGGCCCAACAAAGGGATTTCCAGGTTCTACGTGTGTAGTGGACACCCGCACGTGGTTCCCTTCCTGGATGGTGCTCTGCGAAGAATGAGAAAGAACAGAGACGCGGTCTTTCCGGAGCTTTAGAAATCCCATAGCGTTCGGAGGGGACAGAGTCTGCCCTACGGGGAAGATGCTCAAGCAAGACTCGAGCTGGAGTACTCTTGGTCGGAGACGCTGCTCGTTGCGGGTAACCACGGACATAACCGCTGTAGCCTGTAACTGGGTACGTTCGGGGCGGTCTGATTCCGAGCATAGCACGAAGAACTGCTTAGATCTGGGCCTTTACTAGCGTTTTAGACTAAGGTAGACCCAATCCAGAACAGTATTATTATGTTTGGAGTGAGCATGAAACTTTCTAACATTTTCTCACTTTGTTCTCTAGCCTTTTCATCTAGTGGCCTACAAGAATGAATTGATGCAGTATTTATATTAAAATATTATAGGATTAGTTTGAATAAGAAAAAAAAAATTGTGACACATAAGTTGCCACGGTTTTGTCAAAACCGCTCTCCCTCAAGTATTGTGGCGGTTCGTACAATGATTTTCTTCAATCATCTTGATGACAAATTAGTAAGTGTATTAAACGTATCAAAATATTAAAATTTATAAGTTCGAATTAACAAAAATTATTTTATTTTAATAAAGTAATTCGCATGCTATTTTAAATGAATCGGGAGTTTTTAAATGTTGAGTTTGAAATAAAAATTTCATAAATAAAAATTTGTTGGAAGTTTAATAAGATTAACAACGATTATTCCTTGCTTTGAATTCACTATATGTCCCTATTGATATTGGCACACTAAACATTAAATCACAAATTTATAATTTCTTATTTTTAATTAATTATTAAATTGAACACATAATCTACTTAATCTAAATTTAAAGTTATCATGATGATAACCTTAAATACAATTTTAATCCTATTTTTTATATGGCATTATCTACTTAATATAAATTCAATGTGATATCATATTAAAATTTATTATTTTTATTATCATTTTTTTAATTTACACACCAAATCCTTACATTTATCCAATTCAATACCACAATTTTGTATATATATATATATATATATATATATATATATATATATATATATATATATATATATATATATATATATATATATATATATATATATATATATATATATATATATATATATATATATATATATATATATATATATATATATATATATATATATATATATATATATATATATATATATATATATAATTTTTATTTTTATATATTAAAATAATTTTTGTAGTACAAAATAAAAAATAATTTTTTTAATAATATTACATATATAAGAACTTTTTTTAATTAAATAAATTTAATAAATTAGATCAAAAATATATATCATCTATTAAAAATAATAATAATAATAATAATAATAATAATAATAATAATAATAATAATAATAATAATAATAATAATAATAATAATAATAATAATAACAATAATAATAATAATAATAACAATAATAATAATAATAATAATAATAATAACAACAATAATAATAATAATAATAATAACAATAATAATAATAATAATAATAATAATAATAATAATAATAATAATAATAATAATAATAATAATAATAATAATAATAATAATAATAATAATAATAATAATAATAATAATAATAATAATAAGAATGATGATGATGATGATAAGAATAATAAGAATAATAATAATCATAATAATAATAAATAATTTTATATTTTATACAATTCTATATTTAGCTTCCAATTTCTTTTAATATTTTAAACTTTTAATATGTAACACTAAAAAAACTGTCAAATAATATTTTTATAATTTATATCACAACTAACATTCACAAAAACATAGTACTACCTTTATAACTCCCATTATCATTGAATATTATAAAATTTTAAACTATTTTTTTTCAAATTTGTAATATTAATAATAATTTTATATTTAGATACCACTATTAAAAGTATTAATATTAATAATATTAATAATAATAATAATAATAATAATAATAATAATAATAATAATAATAATAATAATAATAATAATAATAATAATAATAAATATTTTAGACAATTATTTATTAAGCTTGTCAATTAAATAAATTTGTCATTAATATTTATAACTTATATAACTGTTTATATTCTTTAAGAACTTTTACTATCTCATATATAAAATAAAAAAACTATTACTATCTTTAAAACTTATATTATCCTTAAGTATAATAAAATTTTAAATTATTTTTTCTATTTTACAAAATATAAATAATAAAAATATAATAATTGATTTCCATTAATATTAATAATAATAATAATAATAATAATAATAATAATAATAATAATAATAATAATAATAATAATAATAATAATAATATTAATAATAATAATAATAATAATAATAATAATAATAATAATAATAATAATAATAATAATAATATTTTATACAATACATAACTCCAAAAAGTATTTTACAAAGAACTAGAACTGTCAAATAAATTTGTTATTATTTTTATAAATTTATATCACAGTTAACATTCATAAAAAGATAATACCACCTTTATAACTACAATTGTCATTGAATATTATAGAAATAATTTAATATTTAAATATCACTATTAAAAGTAATAATAATAATAATAATAATAATAATAATAATAATACTGCTAATAATAATACTAATAATAATAATTATAAATATTTTTATACGATTATATGTTAAGCTTTCAATTATTTTTAATATTTTATAAAACTCAATATTTTTATTTCTTTCAAATAGAACTTAAATATATTTTGCCTAAAAACAACAGTAGAATAAATTTGTCATTAATTTTTATAGTCTATATCACAATTTACATTCTTTAAAGGCTATTACTATCTTTATAACTTATATTATCATTAACTATTATAAAGTTTTAAATTACTTTTCTATTTTATATGTTAGTAAATATAATAATATAATATTTTATTACCATTGTTAATAATAATAATAATAATAATAATAATAATAATAATAATAATAATAATAATATTTTATACAATTCTACATTTTATAAAATTCTATATTTACCTTCAAATTTTTTTAATAATTTATACAATTTTATATTTCTTCAAATACAACTCAAATAAATTTTGCATACAAAAAACTGACAAATAAATTTGCAATTAATTTTTATAATATATATCATAATTAACATTCTTCAAACAATTTTACTACAATTTTTATGATATTCCATGGGTCGTATTGTATAAATTTTTTATACTACAATTATTAAAATAATAATAATAATAAAAATAAATAATATGTTATAAATCATGATAGATGATATATATTTTTGATCTAATTTAATAAATCTATTTATTTAAAAAAAGTTCTTATATATGTAATATTATAAAATATTTTTATTTTTTATTTTGTACTAAAACAATTATATATATATATATATATATATATATATATATATATATATATATATATATATATATATATATATATATATATATATATATATATATATATGACACATAAGTCCTTAAATTATATTTTGTTTTGCTATTGTAAGTCTTATTATTTAATTATGACTATTCACTCACATAATATATTAATATAAATTTTGAGTAATAATTGAATTGGTTATTATTTTTTATTCTTTGTTATTGTTCTATGCATAATCATATCACATCACATGCATATAAATAAGTGATGTGATATTTTTATATTTTATGTTAATAATAATGATAAAATATGATAAATTAAAATTAAGAAATAAATAGAAATTCATGGAAAATGACTAATAAAAAAGATCGAAATTTTAAAAAATAAGAGTACATAATATTCATAAAAATAGTGGAATATAGAAACGTAATTGATGAAATAAATATATTAATATATAAAATAAATATTTGAACTACAATTTTTTATATTCTGTAACTCCTATTATTTAATTATGCCAATTCACTCACTTATTATTTTGATATAAGTTTTAATTACTTAATTGATTAATTTTTGTTATTTATTATTGTTCTATTCATATTCATGTGTGTATATATACATGTGATATTGAGTTATCATTGATGGTGTTTGGCGGTGCTTTTCACATTTTTTATAATTGTTTTTGTTTCTCTTTACAATTGTGTACTGCCATTTATTTTGTGGCATAATAGAAACTCGACTATTCTATTATAAATATTTAATCTTTTATTTATATTTATATAATTTTTGTTAATCTCTTATTTTAGCTGTTTTTATAATTTTGTTAAGATGACTTTTTTCTTTTCATATGAATTAGAAGAAGATGATGATAAAATTGTATTACGTTATTGCTCTCGAGGAAGTCTAATATTCATTTAGGCAAATACATGTCTATAGTGCTATTATTTTTATGATTTAAAACTCTTCTTTTTATTGATATATTTTTTTTGTAAGTTAGTTATTCTACCTTTCTTTCTCATTTTTATATTGATATACATAAATATAATTATTTTTTTATGTGAACCAGGAATACAAGATATATGAGACTTTCGTATTTTTTATTGTTGCATCATGACTACTCTAAAGGTTTATGAAATTTTTGTTGATATAAATACATCTATGTCTAGTCCTAATATTTTCTCATTTCTACGACATTACTTCTATATTTATTTGTACTTCAGTTATTTAAATAAAAATAGTTTCACTACAAGTATGATATTCAATAAAAAAATCATTTAACAAAAACAATTGTCTAGAATGAAATATGAGTATAACAACTAAAACCAAGAGTATCATGCAAAGAAATACCATAAAATTGAAGAAATTAAATTTGCATAAATGTTTGTCTCTCTCCTTAAAATGTCTTTTTTTTTTATATCAACAATTCATAATATAAATGTTTCTCTCTCTCCTTAAAATGTCTTTTTTTTTTATCAACAATTCATAATAATTGCACATGAAAGATATCATGAGAGAAAAAAGACCGGAGGCAATCCAATTTCCAAAGTAGTTTCATGGTAATTGATAAACATTTTTCTGCATTGATTTATGATAATCATTCGTGTGGTCAATACTTATGATATTGAATTTAGTTTAATCATATTTATATATTTTTATAATCAATAATAGATCATTTATATTGTTTAAAAATTTCAAAAATATAATAATTAAGAAATAAATTATATAACAATAAAAATGTAACATAGAAAATAGACAATTAAGTTGTCGTAATAGATAACACGATGTATATGCACAGAGCATTCAAAGTCTACCATTTTATTTTTTTTACCATAATTTTAATGAAAAATTTCAACAATCAACATTTTTTAATATAAATCATTATGTGTACTTTAATTATTATTTTATATTTCATTTGGATTATAATATATTACATTTTTTAAAATTAAATATTTAATTTTTATTGTACAAAAACTTAAATTTAAAATAAAAGAATAAATATAAAAATATTTTATGATCGTTAACCGCACATCGCGCGGGTCACATTCTAGTTTAGATTAGATTCACCGAGTTAGGGTTAGTAATCACCATGATCTCTAAACTCATTATACAAGTCCGTCAACACATATAAAGCAATAAATGCAAAATTAAGTGAATAAATAATAGAATTAATCAAAAGTGAAAAGAGTATAAAATTTAAACATGTGATTCAATAGGTTCATCTAAAAATCTCTAATCAATAGAAAATCAGTTACTCATACAGATAATAATCATAGTTGAAGAAATAAAAAGACAACACATGAATCTCCCGTTAGAAATTGACTTCCGGTGATGAAAATTTTCGTTCTAGAGCTCTAAAATTTTCCTTGCCGTAAAAAATTCATACTAAAAACGTCTACCATTTTTCTCCTCTCTTTCTCCTATAAATAGAAAACAAAACTTGTGGCATAAAAAGCGAGTCACAATGACACGTGTAAAGGCATCGTGGCCTCGATTTTTCCAATGGCTAACTCTTTTTGTTAGCTTTAATTTTCAAAAATTCTCACCTCAATGGTTACGAAATTCTAGATATGATCAAACTATTGGACAAATGTCATGATGTAAATTGGACTGAAAATACTCTTTTCTTCACAATTTCATCACTTTTTCATCTTTCTGCTTTGTTTCTTTATTTCTTCATTTTCTTCATATATCTTCATAAATCTTAAAAATAATCTACAAAAATTATCAAAAACATATGTAAATGCTTAGTAAAATTATATAATGACATGATGTCATCACAATCCCAAAGTTATATTGTTACTTGTCCTTAAAAAACTCATTCATAAATGTGATCTTCCTCAAAACTTTATACTTATCAAATCAATGACAGACACCAATCGTTGTCGAGATAGAACTTTCATTTATTGCTTCAATCTAGTATAATCCAAAGAGTTTTTCTTCAACTTTTTATATACTCAAATTTTTCTCAATCTCACTGTTCACTCATATTAGAGACAACATGGTAAGCATGCATTCACATATAATTAATACCAAACATATGAATTTATAATATTTCTAAAAATTTGTCACGTTCTATTTGAAAATATGTTTTTGAGGTCTTTCACAGGTTGTAACATGGATTATGCCGGGGTGGGATATATTTGGCCAATAGGTTTACTTCCTTGGATTTAAGTATTTGTAACCTTACTATTTTTACACCATCCTTACATGTTCTTCTTTTGTTTAAACTTATAAGTACAAGATTTCCGAATCTATTTTATTTTGAGCACTTTTATTTTCCAATAGCTTTACATTTGAACATGATACATATTTTTCTAGCTTATGTTCACTTTTTTATTTTTATTTTTTCATCATCAATTTTTTTATTCTAAGATTCTAGTACCCCAACCTCAAACTTAAATGTTTTTTCATTCTATAAACAATCTCAAACTTCTTTTTTTTTTCATAATTTAGAAAAATAACAATCTACCTAACTCCAAAGAAAGCTTGGAGATATTTCTCTTTTAGGTCAATAAGCTAAATAAGTGTCTAAATCAACGAAAGAAATGGCCCAGGCTAAATATTTTAGCAACGAGTAAAAATTCTTTTAAGGTTTACCTAAGAAAGTTTTCTAAGTTAAAATCAAGCAATTTGCTTTAGCGTGTAATCGAACTGATAGACAATAATTCAGAAATAAAACAAATTCTAGTAGATGAGCAATCATATGGACACTCACAACAAGAAAGAAGGTAAATAATGGAATTATTTTACTCAAATCTTGTTTGATGAGGTATCCCGTGATTAAGTACAAGATTATTGAATATTACTCTTCTTTATACTTTGTCAACCCGCATTTGTAACTTTTGTAAAAATCCTGGTATCTCTTTTTTCTAATTTTCTTTTCTTATGTCTTTCATTCTTTTTGTCATTAGTAAAACATCATACTCTGAATTAAAGGAAATAACATAAACAAACACATTCATTAAATAAAGAAGCAAGGTAGTTCACAAACTGGAAAGTAGAAAGACAAAAGGAAAGAAAAATAAATAACACTAATATGTGGGTTTCCTCCTCTGCAACGCTTCTTTAATGTCTCTAACTTGATTTTTTGATCCTCTGTTAGGATGACATATATGACACAAAAAACACATCATCTTTATTCTAAATTTTGTTTGGTAGGAATCTCATGCACTTGAGATATTGATGATGTTTCTTCAATATCTTTTTTAGCTTGATAGTAGCAAACAAGACATAAATGGCACCCAATACTTTATCAATTTCTTCTCTTCCATCAACCTTGTTGCTAAAATAGTTTTTAGGGACATACTTTTGTTGGAGATTTTCTTGTTAGACATATATGTATAAACAAATTATTGAATGTGGAGCTTCATCCAAAACTAGACCATACTCACTCTTCATTCTTTCCCTTTTACCATATCTATTTTTCACCTTAGATTATTCTATTCTTGATTCAGTTTTCTCATCTGATGGCATGCATTTTTATTCTTGTTCTTGTTCTTTTTCAACTCCTCCTTCATTGACTACTTACCATTCATATTTGGCTTCTCTCTCAATAGCTTTGCAACTTTCATTGCTAGTATTATCAAACATATTTCCATTAAAAAAACCAATATTTGATTGAGATGTCAATTGTTTAGATAGTTGTGCAATTTTCTTTTCAAGATTCTTTATGGATGTTTCATGGTTCTAGCTCATTGTTTCATGG
The DNA here is from genome assembly GCA_948472305.1 of Vicia faba. NCBI lineage: Eukaryota > Viridiplantae > Streptophyta > Magnoliopsida > Fabales > Fabaceae > Vicia > Vicia faba. Next base: position 98,550,232 of record OX451735.1, on the reverse strand, counting down.
CTCATTTTATTATTTCAAAGTTGCTTTGAGTTATCTTCATGAATAGGTGCATAGTCTCTTATAGAAGAGATGACTCCCTCGGTGGTGGATCTTCCCACCATGGATTATCATTGTTTGTGTAAGGACATGGCTCTTGATAATTTATAGCATAATGTGCTTCTTCAATGTGTCCCTCTGGTACACAGTGGAAATTGACATGATCTTTACCGCGAAAAACACACTGGAATATCATGGCATGATTAACATATGCTTAAGCTAGAGTTGGTGTAGTTAATTGTTTTGATAAAGCTTCAAATTGTGCTAAGAGAGCAAGTTTAAAATCAAGCTTCATCATACACGTCTTCCTTTACCTTGTATACACATCCAGAAGCAAAATATCTCAATAGCAATGGACTAGATAAAAACTAAATAAAAATAGAATTTGGGAAACATGAATAAAATGAAAAATGAAAAATGAAAATAGAAATATTTAAAATAAAAAAAGCTAAAAATTAAAATAATTAAAATAATAGAACAAAAAATGCCTTGTTGAAATAATTCAACAATCCCCAGCAACGGTGCCAAAAATTCTGATAATTTAGGAAGTGTACTAAACATATCGATGTAATAAAATTTATAACTATGCATCTGCATGGATTGTGCTATTTTAACATACGATTCACTGGTTGTTTAAAGTAAATTGGGATTTTTAAATGTTGAGTTTGAAATGAAAATTTCCTAAATAAAAGCTTGTCGGAAGTTTAATAAGTATAACAAAGATTAGGCCTTTCTTCGAATACCCTTTATGTCCTTAATTGATGTTGGTGTCTAATTATTCTATAGTGATTCATCTGTTATTATGACGATTTAACTTAGTCCTTATACTCAATTTCTTGGTGTATAACTCACTATTTTACATTATTCTCCCTAATCTCTTTGGTCAGCTAGCTAGATAAAAAACAATGTTTTGTATGCTATGTTGAAACAAAATTGGTTTATAACATATCCCTTTGGTTTTGATGATAACAAAGAATTTTAAGAACAATTAGGTAAACCAATGTCTGTTCAAATGTGCAGGTACAAAGATTAATATTATGATTGAAAGTCAGTTTTGATACTGCGCTGGACATCTAAAGAGAAGCCCTAAAAGATGAAAAATTTGAAGATCAAACTCTAAAGAATTAGCTTTTGATCATGTCATCTTGTGATTATTAGAACCTGGAGATCCCAAACTCTGATCAAGCCAACTTCTAAAGAGCAAGTCTACCTCTGGAGATTCCGAGTCTCAAGAATCAAAAGCTAAGACTCATACTCTGAAGGATCAGAGCTTGAAGCCAGACAAAGTTCAATAACTAAGGAGTTTCTAACAAGTCACTATCAGACTTTGAGGTAAATTTGTGTTTTTTGGTCAAGTGAAGACTTAGCAGAATTTTGTAGAAGGATGTAGGATTGCAAATGATAATTCATTTTGTAGGAAAGGAATTTCAAATGGAATTTCAAATGGAATTTCAACAGAATTAACCATATAAGGAAACTCTCCAATGTCTATATAATTATTCTTTCAAAGACTTTCTTGTGCAAGCTCTCCAACGACTCCTTTCCTTCTCTATATAAGGATCTGAAGATTTGAATAGTGTAACAATACAACGCCTTGACAAACAAAGAGAAGTGACTCTATCAAAATAAAGAGCACAAGTTAACTTATAACTTCTTACCATTTATATATTTTTAGAAGTTATTAAGTCTTAGAGGTTTTTTTTGTTGTATTCTATTTACACCTTTGATTGTATATCAAGTGTAAGTATCAAATTATCACTAACATTTATCTGCTATATAGATTGTAGGAAGTCTTTTATTTGTATACTTGAGAATATAAAGTCTCTTGCTTGTGTGATTGAGCATCTAAAGTATCTTGCATATCTGCTTAAGCATTAAAGTCCCGTACTTGTGTATTTGGGCATTGGAATTCTCTTGCTTGTGTGCTTGAGAAATTTGTTATCAGATTTGGTTAGAGTGGAAATTCCTTGGAAGTACAAGAGGACTGGACTACTCTTGATTTCTAGGACGAACCAAAAAAATTTCTTGTGTGTTTTCTTTCTCTTTTCTTTATTCCTGATCAACTTTATCTTGGTGCTAATCATCAGACACTAATCAGATCCTAAACATTGTGATCCGAATCTGACAGGAGCTTTTATAGAGTAAAAGAAGAAAAAGTTAACATAGTTCAACTCCATTTCTTGTGTTTTTCTCACCTTCAATTGGCATCTGAGCATGGTTTATGTGTAATACTTAACAATGGTACATAAAATATCTTGAGAGAAAAACTACATGGCTGAAATTGAACATGAAACCTCTGGCCCTGATCATTGTATTGTGCCATTTGATTATAGTGCCTCTTAAAAGAATACCTATATGTCTAAACCTCCAACATTAAGTGGAAATTGTACTGAGTTTAAATGGTAGAAAAGAAAAATGTACACTCACATCATAGGTCTTGATGATGATCTATGTGATATTCTTGAAGATGGAATTGAATTTAAAGTTGATGGAGTAGGTATGGCGGCTGATAGATAAAGCTTCACACCTACTCAGAAAAAGGTATATAGAAAAAGTCATAGAGTAAAAGGAATCTTGGTAGATGTTCTACCTCATTTTGAGTATCTCAAAATTCTCTACAAATCTACTGCCAAAACCATCTTTGAATCCCTTTGTGCTACTTCTGAAGGGAATCTTCAAGTTAAAGAGGCTAAGGAAAATCTTTTTGTCCAACAATACGAGCTGTTAAAAATGAAGTAAGATGAAGACATTGAAACCATGTTCTCAAGGTTTTAAGTTCTTGTATATGGACTTCAAGTATTTAACAAGAGCTATACAGTTGTTGATCATGTCAAAAGGATTCTTAGGAGTCTTCATGTCAAATACAGACCAAAAGTGACTACCATTAATCTCCAGAGCCATGAGATGGAGCTTATTGGAGATGAACCAGAAAAGAAGTCAAAGTCTATTGCTTTTAAATTTGTTGATAAATCTGCTAAATCTTCCAAAGTCTGGGAATCTGAAGAAGTTGCTTCTGCAGTAGGCTCTGGAGATGAAACAAATGATGAGGAGATGGAATTTGTTGTTAAAAGATTCTAGTATCTGAAAAAGAAGGACAAAATACTCTTTGACAGAAGAAGTGGCTTCAGAGGATCAAGTTCCATAAACAACAAAGATGTTCAAAATGGGTGTTTCAACTGCAAGAAGCCTGATCCTTCATTGATGATTGTCCAGATTATAGAAGGACAAAGAAAAATAAAGGAAGGTATCATAAGGACAAATTTATAAACAATTATAACAGGAATCTCATGGAAACATGGGATTAACTTAAAAATGAAGAAGATTTTGAAAAAAATGAAGGCAAAGCCAATCTAGCTCTAATGGCTCATACATCCTCTGATGCAGAATCTAACTCAGGTTCTGTTTCAGAATATGAAGACGAAGATGAGGTATTTTCTAACTTATCTCATTCATATTTAATTAATATTGTTAAAGATCTTATGGGTTGTTGTCAAGTTAAAGCCAAACATGTAAAAATTATGAAAAAACGTTTTGATCTCTTAAAAGATGAATAAGAATTTTATAAAAATAAATTTTTTGAATTAGAAAGAGATCATATCACTTTGATAAATGATATGTTTGACAATACCCTTAATAAACATGGAATGGCTCTTTAGGAGTTTGTCATAGTTGGCTTTAACAAGACAAAAATAGATTCTATGATGTACAAGTTGGTAGGAGTAGAGGAGAAGGTCTTGGCTATTCTAGAATGTCATTGGATCCTAGGTCTGGAATTTCGAGCTAACCAGTAGAACCTTCTTCTCCAAGATCTAATAAGAAAGGACTTTATTCTTACATTGTACTTGCTATTGACAATGTAGAGGTCCTGAATCAGTTGAACCAAAGATTGGAGAATTAGAGGTTCTGAAGAAATCATAACCATAGACTTCAAAGTCAAAGGTTCTGATGAAGCAGAACCAATAATTCTTAAGTCTAAGATTCTGAAGGATTCAAAATCAAATGATAATAACCATTCAAGACATAAAAAAATTTAAACCAAAAGTCTTGAATGATTCCAAGCCTTACTACATGAAGGATAACATACAAAGTCAGAAGAGACCCTTCAGAACTAACCCCAAAGGACCCATAAGACTACGGGTACCTAAATCTAATATTGTTTTGTTGTATATATGTTTAGAGGGGAGAGAAAAACAACAATTTTGACTCCTTGAAAGTAGTTACTGAAAACATATAACAGAAGAAAATCATATGTTCTAAGGAAATGTAGAATTTGGAAGAAACCAAAAAAGGTGGATGACTGCTACTGGTACTAATAAGTTGGATGACTAGAAACTGATGCTTCAGAATTTATCCAAACTCTAAAGATCATCCAGAAAGAGGAGCCCGTAATAACTCTCTATTGTTGTGTGAAATCCGGTACCTAAAACTTCATCAAAATAATATTGCTGGAAAAAAATGGGTATTCACAATCAAGCTAAATGAGTAAAGAGGAAACAACTCTATAGTATGTGCAAAGGTATGTTAATTTCATTGTATTGCTTAACAATTTATAAACCTTATATTTTAATATCAATTATAAGACTATCGGATTTGTGATAAGCAATACTTCAATGTTGTTATTATCTTCGTAGTAGACATATCATATTCAAAAGTCATGCACTAGATAGAAATAAGTTTATCAGAACATTTGTTTAAGATTAGTGCTTGCGTTTAAAGGTAGGATCAGAGTCTGATGATGACCAGAAGCTACTATGATCAAAAGCTCTAAACTAGTCGCTGATAAATAGTTGACTCTGAAGCATCTCATCCTCTGATACTCAGATCGTGATTTGTTGCTTCTGATAGCACATAAGTGGAAAAATTGTTCATTTTCTTTCTTCTAACATGTGTTCACGTATGTGTCTCAAATCTAAAACATCCTTTAACAGGTGGTTTGTAACTATTGAGTAAAAACCATTAGGTCATGATGAAATGACTTGAAACTTGTTTTTCCTGCCTCCTTATTCATTAAGTTTTGTTTGTCTTAAAAAAATGGTTTTCACTCAAAACACTGAATCGGTTAGTATTTCATACACCTCTCACTTCATAACCTAAATTTTAATTTTCTAACCTCCATCCAAAATAAATATTTTTCAATAAAATCTTTTAGAAATGCTAGCTCCACTACAATGGCTCTAACTTCATCTTCTCATCAAGCTGGGAAAAGCTCTCTTGTCAAACCCAAGACTACGAAGATCTGTCAAGAGGTACCGAAGCTGGTTATAGAGTAATTTTTTAACTTTGAATCATTTAATATGGATGGTTTTTCTCTGAAGGAGCACTTATTACATTAAGGATGGTTGAACTTCCTTGATATGCTAAGTGGTCCATGTTATCCTCTCTTGGTTAGAGATTTATGGGTTAGATCACAAGTTTTTAATAAGGTATTTTTTGCTACTGAATTCAAGAAGGTTGAGATAAGGTATGATGTAATGGATATGGAAGTACCATTATCCAAAACCACATTGCTAAGCTCATTGGTGTGAAGACTGTAGGAAAGTTTGTTTTAAACTCTAAGGATGGAATCAGAGAAGTTGACAATATCAAGTCCACCTTGTTTAACAATTATGATTCATATGGTAAGGTGAAGAATATGTATGTCCTATACACACTTCTGTTCAAGATTCTAATCAATAGCTTGATCCTTAGAGAAGGTAGTATACAACAGATATCTTGGGATCACAAGTACTTCTTATGGTTCTTGATTAATAGGGAGAATATAAATATGGATGCATATATATTCAATCGTCTATGTGAAGCTATCAAAGAAACCATAAATAATCACAAGAAAAATGTGCCTTATGTAAGGTTTCTCTCTAAGTTGTTCCATCAGAGGATAATTCAATTTCTAAAGGAAAAAATGCTTCTGATATCTTGGAATAAACCCATGGAAACATATTTTATTGAGACATTCTAGGCAATATGAACATTATCAGCAAGAAGGATGATGTGAAACCTCCAACCCTTCGCCAAGTCAGTTATACCAGTTTTGCTTTTCTTGATGACTTTTCATACATCACTCATAAGATCAACCCAGAAGTGATTATGGAGTATATCAAGTACAAAAAGAAAACTTATGTGACTTTGAAAGATATTTTAGATGAAGCTAAGGGTGTGTGTCAATCTTCAAGAAAGATAAATCAAGTTTCCTCTAAAGATCTCGAGAAGGGTAAAAATCCACCAAAGAAGAAAGTTGTGGTATTGAAGGATGTTTAGAAGGAATTAAATGAAGTTTTATCATCTTTTGTCTTGATGCCTACTAAGACAAGAAGTGGAGCAACATCCCAAAAGGTTGTTGCTTATTTTGTTATAGTTTCTCATATGAAGAAGAAGAGGAAGAGGTTCATCCTCTAGAAAACAAGGTCAAAGAGGTGAAACAAAAGGCTCAAGATATGTTTAGAGAGTCTATAAAAAAGGAGTAGAAATGCTGACATCTGCTCTCAAGAACAAGGGTGTTGTAAAACCCTCAGATACTGAGATTTTGAATCAGCAACTTAAAGATGTTGAAGCTACAATTGAAGCTATTTTGAAGATAGAAGAGGGATCTTCTGGTTTTCAACCACTTATTGTAGTTGTTGATGAGAATAAAGAAACTGCTGCAGGAACTACTTCTGAACAAGCTGCATAAACTATTTGAAAACTTGTTGTTGTTACTGATGTCACGTGTATATATATGCATCTGTAAGTCTCAGAGTGCCTAAGAGGGGGGGGGGGGATGAATTAGGTCTTATAAAAATTTATTCGGTTTTATGAGAATGTGTTGCACCCCAAAATTTGCCCTCCCATATTCTCCAAGATTTGTCAAGTCAAAGTCACAAAATTCCCCAAGGGTTATGCAGTTCAACTGTCTCCTATACAGTCAAAACTAGGGTTTGTGTTCTGATCAAAGAAAGGAAGTTTTCAAGGACCCAATCAAGTCTCATATGCCTACAAAGATGGTCAAGTGTCTTCACGTCAAGTTTCAAGGCATTCAGCTCAAAATTGCACAGTCAAAACCCTAAATTGCACTACAGTCAACTGTAGGGGCAAAATGGTCATTTGACAGTCAAAAGTTCAAATTTTTGGTCAACACATCATTTTGAAGCCACAAACATCATTTGATCAATGCTTGATCATGATTCTCAAAATTTGGCTCAGAAATCATCAAAGATGCAAAAGTTGCTATATTTGGACAGTTGAAAAAGTCAACTGAAATTGACCAGGGCATAACTTTCACATGGATTATCAGAAAAATTCCATCCAAAGCTCATTTTGAAGAGAAAGACATTTCCTACAACTCATCTTCATATTCCAAGTCCAAGAAATGCTCTCACAAAAAGTTATCAATTTCAACATTATAGGTCATTTTCAAAGTCAACAAAAAGGGACTTTAAGTCAAAGGCCATAACTTGAGATTGGTAAATCAAAATGACATGGGACCAAAGGCATTGGTTAGAGGACTCAAAGACCTTTCCAAAATGTCCAAGAACATGTGAAAAGCTTAAAAATTGAGCAAGTTATGCCTTGTGGAAGTTGGGAAATTTTTGGAAATTTTTGAAAGTCAACTTTACTTCAAATGATCCAAAAATGCAAATGGGCCCATTTTTCTTCCAAGTTTCTTCATGCCAAGCCTATGCACGACCATTAAGCCCAAAGGGAAGTTTTTCTCAATTTTTAATTATTTATTTGAATATATATTAATATTAATTCAATTAAATTATTTAAATAGGTGAAAAATATAAACTTGACCTAAAAAAATCTTTTTATGCATGATTTGGCTTCTATAATTCGTGCACATGCTAATAGGGAAAGATTTGGTGCTAATTGATCAGAATTGAACCAAATAACATGAAAAAAGATTCAAAAAAGATTTCATAAAATCAAATATGTAAAACAATGAATGCTTGAGATTTTGTGCAGTTTTGTTGACCTAGCATGCTCTATACATATTCAGGAATGTAAACCTAATCAAAGGAGACTGGAAGCTGCGCAGAAAATCAACAAACAAACTTGAAAAATTGGTTGAAGAACTAAAATCTGATTTCAAGGTTATAGGGCGATTCAAGGCTCTATTCTTGTCTCAATAGATTCCTTGACACTTCCTGGACATATTCCAACCATTGGTATCAACTCAGACCCCAAGAATTGGTAACGAGGCCTTTGACTGTACAGAAAAAAAAATTCTTAAACGCATATCATAATTTAAGCATCTTTCTTGAATTTTATTTGTTGATTCATGATTGTTGTTTTGTTCTGATGCTAACCATGCCAATGAATTTCGTTTTCGTGCAATACATGTGATTTCACCATTAACGAGCATTAGGGTTTTTCAGTTTTGGAATTAGGGGTTTCCAGGTACGGCAAAATTGGACGTTCTCAACACCATGGTTGTATTCAGGGCATGGAGACGAAGAAGAATGCATCCTCGCGCCTAATTTATGTTGAGAATGGAGCTATTCGCTATTTTCTTAAATCACCCCTTCAGCCACGCCCAGAAAACCGTGGCCATACGTTTGTGTTTCAGAAAAAAAGAAAGAAGATGAAGATGTGGCACGCTGTAATTCGTTAATTCAAAATCTGGCGCGCTTCCCTCCACTAACTTTGCTTTTCTTTTATATGGTTTAATTGTTATTATATATTAAAAGAATTCAAAGTGCTTCAGTGGTGCAGGTGTCGCTTTGCCAAGTCCAAGACCTGGGTTCGATTCCCAGGTCTGTATAAAACTTCCTATTATTTTTCCATCTAAAATCATGTGTAGCGCTAATGTCCAAGACGTACCATGGACCTCAAAGCATGATCATCCACGCGTCCTACACAACCAGATCAACGACCACGATGCAAAGAACATGCTAGGACTAGGTCAATGCACTAGCACACGATCCAGGAAAGTCAGCAAATGGCAAACTCAATTGGGCCAGGCTTTTCAAATCTATACCTCCTGAATTGGGGACTACCCCCCCTGGTTTGCCTTATTATTTTTTATTTTTATTTCTTTAATTTTCTTTTTATTTCTTTTAGTTGCTATTTATTTAGTTAATTATTTTTTACAAAAAATATAAAAAACATTCAAAAATCAGAAAAAGCCAAAAATTAATAAACATTTATATTATAATTATTTTCATAAATAAATTAGAATGTAAATTATTTAGTTTAATTAGGTTTTAATTTTAATTCCTTTTTAATAAAAATCCAAAAAAATGTAGAATTAGGTTAATTGATAATTTTAATATCTTTTTAATTTTTATTTATTTTTTCTTTCTCACAATACTATTTATTTATTATTTTATTTTTATAATTAAAATTTGTACATAAATAAATTAGATTTAAATTAGGTCAAATTTCAATATTTTTTGCAATAAACTTAAAAAAAAATTAGAACTAGGGTTTAGCATCTCATTTCAATTTTAATTAATTTTTCTTTTTCTCCTTAAATCTAAAAAATATAAAAATACCAAAAACATTTAATTGTGATTTTAATTCTCATTAACTTTAAATATTTTGCAAAAGGGTCCAACGCCCATTGTTTTAATTATTTTCTTTCGCGCATTTACTCTATTGCTTATTATAATTTTGTATCTCTCCCAAAGCATTGTAATTTAAATTTCTCGCTTTATTTACTTTTCCGTCAAATCGGGTTCGGTTTAATTTTGGCGATGTGGACCCGCGCCATTTGTAATAGCCTTAGATTTATTTTTCGCAAACTTTATAACTGTTAAATATGCATGCAAGAATGAATGGACAAATTAAAATCAAGCGTAGAACACGATAAACATGACAAGACAAATAAATGAAACATGACACACAATTCGCACACACCACCCCTAGGGTACGCCTCACTGTTGCCTTTCGAAAGGTGATCGTCGAGTAGAGGACGTTTTAGTAAGTCCTCATGATCCAGGAACCTGGCATGAGGGTAGCTTCTAAGGTGTCTTCCCATTACTCCGGTGATCACACTGTTGCCTTGTCCCTCGAAACGTGGCCGTCGACTATAGGACGTCTTAGTGAGTCCTTGTGTCCATTGATCTAGTTGTCTAAAACAAAGTTGCCTCGAATAAAGTTGCCTCGAAACGGTTGCCTCGGAATAAAAGATCAATGGCATAAGGGTAGCTTCTAAGGTGTCTTACCTTTGCTCGGTGACCACAATGTCCCTAAACTCGAATTGACCCGAACACCTCCAACGGTGGTGCTACCTACCTCTCAATGGTGGGATGGCACTACTTTTAAGGACATCTACACAGACGAATTCCTTAGGGTAGGTAGGTTCTCAAGGATACTTGCTCTAATCTCAAAACAAATCAAAACATCTTTTCACCGACACTTTTCAAAAGCTTTCAAAACAAACTTTTCAAACACTCTGACGTACGAGTCGATCTGAAATTTTTCAAAGAAACTTTTTTAAACCCACATTGAAAAGCAAACAAACGATTTTGAAAACACATTGAGCAAGTATCTAAGAGCCCATGGATAACCATGGATAGAAAGGGTGCTAACACCTTCCCTTTCTATAACCTACCTCCCGAACCGAGAGCAATCTCTTAAGGAATTTTTCTGTGCTTTTGTCCTTTCCATTTGGAGAAAATAAAAGACGGTGGCGACTCTTGCTTCCGCGACATTTTCGCGAACCAGCGTTAAACAGTCAGTTCCAGATCCACCGATCACAGAATGCTTGGTAGTAATTTTTGGTTAAGTATTTAAAGGTTTTGATTATATCTTTATCTTTTCTCGATTATGGTGATGAAAGCGATAAATACGGAAAAGTAAAGAACACGGTGATATATCTTGGTTCCCCTCACAATCCGAGAGTACTCCAGTCCCCTTTCCAACACGAAAGAGATTTCACTATAGTTAGAATGATTGTACAGCCTATGCTTACTATCTAACCTATAGGGTGATCAAAGGTTCTTAACACCTTTAAGACCAAACAAACACTAATGTGAATGAAGAACAATCCTCTTCAAATCACAACACTTACTTCCAACAATCCTGGATAGTAAGGGAAAATCTTTAAGTAATACAATGATTAATTTTGAAGTATATGGAGAGCTTTATCAATCTTCAATTGATCTTCTTCTTCAAGATAAAAACAATTCTCAACAATGTATATAGATGTTCACAATGTATGTATGAAACTTGAAATGATAATGAAAGTGTATATGGCAAGTTTCACAAAATTATGAACACATGAAAGTTTAAATTCAAATGTGAGTAAAAGAGAAAATTGTTAATGAATAAGTATATTTGTTAATTTGAAAATTGAAGTATTGAACATTGAACATATATGAAAATGTTATTGTGTTTTGTTTTGAAAATCTGAAAAAATCTGCATTGTATAAAGTTGTAAGAACCTCTTAATTCATGCCAATTCATATGAAAAGTTGAAATGCATTCATGAAAAGATACCACTTGAAAAATGTTCAAAAAACAAAGTAAAAGCTGCATTGGTTCGCTAGGAACCGGTTCCGACACTGACAGAACCCGGTTCTTAGTGAACGTTATAAGTTGGAATTCAAATTTATCACGCAGGAACCGGTTCCCCTATTGGTACAACCCGGTTCCTGGTACAAAAACCAGGGACATGTTTATTGAGAAAAGCTGGAACCCGGTTCCCTGTTAGGGAGGAACCGGTTCCTAAATGTTTATTTTTAAAAATACATTTTGAAAGATATTTCAAACAAAGTTTTTCTTGATGTTAAAGTTATGGAATATGTATATGTTGATGAATGCATATTGTGAACATCTATATTCAAGGTTTTAAGAATTATTTATACCATATTGACATTTGATGATTTCTTTAATAATTCTTCAATAATCTTCAAGACTTTAATTTGATGTTGATAAGCTTTTTGCACATCCTTTGAAACTTGATGTCCATGTTGTCTTCATCAAAACACATGCTTTAAATATGACTTGAGAAGCTTGCAATTACATTCTCCCCCTTTTTGATGATGACAACCAAGTCTTGAAAATGATTTCTTGAAATGTTCATGTTGTTTTGTGTAGCAAACATGTTGAGCAAATGCAAGGCTCCCCCTAAATTGTATGCTCCCCCTAAGTCCATGATTCTTTGAATTTTGGAGAGAGTTTGACATTTATTTGGGCCTGCAATTTCTTTGAAACAAAACAACATACATGCATACTCTTCTCCCCCTTTGTTAACATAAAAAAGGATGGGGAAAAAGAGTGAAATAGATACATTTAAAAATTAAGACGAGTATCTTAAGAGAAACACTAGATATCACCTTCATCCAAAATACCAATATCTTTTCCAAGCTTTTTGTTCTTGATGGACCAAAGAGATCCATGTGTAACAATTGTAGTGGTCTTGTAGTAGACACCACATTCTTAGATTTGAAAGTTGTTTTGGTCTGTTTGCCCTTTTGGCATGCATTACATAATTTGTCCTTGATGAACTTCATCTTTGGTAGACCAATAACTAAGTCATGCTTAACCAATTTGTTCAAGTGCTCCATGTGAATGTGAGCAATCCTCTTGTGCCATAACCAAGCGTCATTGTTGTTTACCATAAGACATTGTACCTTCAGAGACAAATCATCTAAAGTAATCATAAAAATATTGTTAGTTCTTATACCTTTGAGTTTTACCTCATTGGTTGCCTCATCCATAATGAGACATTCATCTTTGTTGAATTTGATCTTGAACCCTCTATCGCAAAGTTTACTTATGCTAAGAAGATTGTGCTTTAATCCTTCAACATAGAGAACATCCTCAATTTGAATGGATGGAAGTGTGCCAACTATTCCAACGCCAAGAATCTTTCCTTTGGTGTTGTCTCCATAGGTGACATACCCTTTGGCTTTATGTACTAGATATGAAAATTGGTGTACATCTCCTGTCATATGCTTTGAACATCCACTATCAAGATACCAAACATTTGATGTGGATTTCAAGTATACCTACACAAACAAATTATTCTTTGTTAGGTACCCAAGTTGCCTTGGGTCCTTCATAGTTAGTTCCCTTTTTCACACACACATAATGCCCACTTTCTATACTAAAGTTTCTAACATAGCAAGCATTAGGTGTATGGCCTTTAATACCACAATAAAAACAAGTATGTTCAAAGTTACTTCTATATCTAGAAGGATAAGATTTCTTCTTAGGAAATGTTTTCTTTTTCAATACATTAGCCTTTTTCTTTTGATGATTATGAACAACTTGCTTCTTTTCTACTTTATTGGGATTGGAACTATTACTAGCCTTTACAAAAACAGTGGGATTGTTACTTGGTTTCTTAGAATTCACATAACCAAGACCCCTTTTATCATTTGGATAACGTTGTTGGCTTAGTAATCCTTCCAATCCTATTTGTCCTTTTTCATATCGTTCAATGACTCTTTTTAATTGAACAATTTGAAAGACATTTGATTCACACTTGGAGCATGCAAAGTTTTCTTTTTCTTTAATAAAATTCTGTTTTTGAAGATCAAAATCTTTAGTCATGGTGTCAATTTTTTCTAAGCAACTTAGAAGTTCTTTTTCTTGATTTGACACCTTTTTGTATAAACTTTTGCATTCTTTCAAGAGTTCATCAATAGAATCTTGAACATCATCATCAAAAAGATTAAATTCATTACTAACCTCTTCTTCATTGTCGGAGTGATGTGAAGCCATTAATGCTAGATTTGCACATTCCTCGCTTTCCGAATCGGATGAAAAACTTATCTCATTATCTTCCCATGCAACATAAGCCTTTTTGCCTTTGAATCCAATTTTCTTGGAGAGTTTTGGACAATCCGGCTTTATGTGACCTTGCTTTCCACATTCATAACATGTGACATCTTGTGTTGATGTGGAGGCTTCTTTATCTTTATGATTATAAAATTTCTTCCTCTTGACAAAGTTAGCATTATGAAGATTATTTTTATGACCAAAATATTTTCCTAACCTTTTTACAAGAAGCAAGAAGTTTTCATCTTCCTCCGATGCATCTTTATCTTGACTTTCCTTTGAATCAACTTTCAAGGCAATGCCTTTGGATTTCTTCTCTAAATTTTCATGTTTTTCAAGTCTACCGAGTTCCGTTTCATATTCTTGAAGTTTGCCAAATAATGTAGCGGAAGTCATTGCGGAGAGACTCTTCTTTTCCGAGATTGCCGTTACCTTTGGTTTCCATTCCCTAGTCAATGATCTAAGGATTTTCAAGTTGAGTTCATCATTTGTCAAGGTTTTACCAAGAGCATTTAAGTGATTTGTCAAATGCACAAATCTCTTTTGTAAGTCAAGAATGGATTCTCCGGGCTGCATTCGAAATAGTTCATATTCTTGACTCAAGGTATTTAGCCTTGATCTTTTTACTTCAGTCGTTCCTTCATGAGTTTGAACCAGGGTATCCCATATTTCTTTTGCTGTCTTGCAGTTCGAGACACGGAAAAATTCGTCCATACTGAGTGCACCTTGAAGAAGGTTTATTGCCTTTTTTTCATAGAGAACTTTCTTTTTATCATCATCGTCCCATGCAGTTTTGAGTTTTACAGAACCAATGCCATTGATTACTGATATTGGGATAAATGGACCATTTTCAACAGCATCCCATACTTCCTCTCCTTGTGCTTCTAAATGCGCCTTCATGCGTATTTTCCAGAAGTCAAAATATTCACCACAGAATAGAGGAGGCTTGTTGTTACTACCACCATCTCTGAAGACTGGTTGATGATTTGCGGAAGCCATTCTGGATCTTTAGGAACAAGTTACCTATAACTTGCTCTGATGCCAATTGTAAGTCTCAGAGTGCCTAAGAGGGGGGGGGGGGGGGGTGAATTAGGTCTTATAAAAATTTATTCGGTTTTATGAGAATGCTTGGTAGTAATTTTTGGTTAAGTATTTGAAGGTTTTGATTATATCTTTATCTTTTCTTGATTATGGTGATGAAACCGATAAATGCGGAAAAGTAAAGAACACGGTGATATATCCTGGTTCCCCTCACAATCCGAGAGTACTCCAGTCCCCTTTCCAACACGAAAGAGATTTCACTATAGTTAGAATGATTGTACAGCCTATGCTTACTATCTAACCTATAGGGTGATCAAAGGTTCTTAACACCTTTAAGACCAAACAAACACTAATGTGAATGAAGAACAATCCTCTTCAAATCACAACACTTACTTCCAACAATCCTGGATAGTAAGGGAAAATCTTTAAGTAATACAATGATTAATTTTGAAGTATATGGAGAGCTTTATCAATCTTCAATTGATCTTCTTCTTCAAGATAAAAACAATTCTCAACAATGTATATAGATGTTCACAATGTATGTATGAAACTTGAAATGATAATGAAAGTGTATATGGCAAGTTTCACAAAATTATGAACACATGAAAGTTTAAATTCAAATGTGAGTAAAAGAGAAAATTGTTAATGAAGAAGTATATTTGTTAATTTGAAAATTGAAGTATTGAACATTGAACATATATGAAAATGTTATTGTGTTCTTTGTTTTGAAAATCTGAAAAAATCTGCATTTTATAAAGTTGTAAGAACCTCTTCATTCATGCCAATTCATATGAAAAGTTGCAATGCATTCATGAAAAGATACCACTTGAAAAATGTTCAAAAAACAAAGTAAAAGCTGCATTGGTTCGCTAGGAACCGGTTCCGACACTGACAGAACCCGGTTCTTAGTGAATGTTATAAGTTGGAATTCAAATTTATCACGGAGGAACCGGTTCCCCTATTGGTACAACCCGGTTCCTGGTACAAAAACCAGGGACATGTTTATTGATAAAAGCTGGAACCCGGTTCCCTGTTAGGGAGGAACCGGTTCCTAAAGGTTTATTTTTAAAAATACATTTTGAAAGATATTTCAAACAAAGTTTTTCTTGATGTTAAAGTTATGGAATATGTATATGTTGATGAATGCATATTGTGAACATCTATATTCAAGGTTTTAAGAATTATTTATACCATATTGACATTTGATGATTTCTTTAATAATTCTTCAATAATCTTCAAGACTTTAATTTGATGTTGATAAGCTTTTTGCACATCCTTTGAAACTTGATGTCCATGTTGTCTTCATCAAAACACATGCTTTAAATATGACTTGAGAAGCTTGCAATTACAGAATCATGTCTCTAACAACACTCTAAACTCTTCCACTCTGTTGTACCCCAAAATTTTCCCTCCCATATTCTTCAAGGTTTGTCAAGAATCATCTTCAAATGGTTCAAGATTTCTCAAGGGTTGCACAGTCCAAATGCCTCTTAAGCCAGTCAAAATTAGGGTTTTGTTTTTTTCAAGGAATTTGAGGTTTTCAATGGGTCAATCAAGTCTCATATGCCTATATACATCCTCAAGCACCTACATGCCAAGTTTCAAGACTCATAATGTCAAATTGCACAGTCAAAAGCTCCATTTGCTTCACAATAACCTGCAGGGGCAAAATGGTCATTTTGCAGTCAAAAGTCAGAATTTTTAGTCAACATCTTATTTTGAGTCCACAATCATCATTTGATCAAGTCTTGATCATGATTCATCAAGAATGGCTCAAAAATCATCAAGATGCAAAAAGTTACTATTTTTGGACAGTAGAAAAGTCAACTGTACCTTGACCAGGGCATAAATTTTTCATGGTTCATCAGAAAAATCCCATCCAATGCTCATTTTGAAGGGTATGACATTCCCTACAACTCATCTTCACATTCCAAGTCCAGGAAATGCTCTCACAAAAAGTTATCAATTTCTACATTATAGGTCAATTTCAAAAGTCAACAAAAATGCACTTTAAGTCAAAGACCATAACTTGAGATTGGTAAATCCAAATGACATGGGACCAAAGGCATTGGTTAGAGGACTTCAAGAAATTTCCAAAATGTCCAAGAACATGTTCATATGATCAAAATTGAGCAAGATATGCATTGGAGAAGTTGGGAAATTTTTGTGAATTTGCAAAAGTCAACTTTGCTCAAAACACCTTGTTTTTGCTAATGGGCCTCAAATTTCTTCTTGAAACTTTATCCAAGGCTTATGCACGACCCATTGAGATTATTTGAATTTATTTTCTTATTTTTTTATTAATTAATTGGATTTTTAATTGATTTTAATTCATTTAATTAATTTAAGAATGTAGGAAATACAAAGATTTGATTTTTTCAATCTTTTTGTGAAGCAAACAAGCTCAAGATATGTTGGCAATTCGTGTGCAAATCAAAGGGATAAGAATCTCCAAGTTTGGCAAGCTTTTCCAATCAAAAAGATTCAAAAATATATGATTGCAAATCAAATATACAAACATCAATTCCATGGATTTCTTGGCAAAGATTTAACCTAGTTTCCTTCTACTATAAGTACACAAGCCAACCCTAATGCCATGGACGTGAAATTGCTGCAAACAAAGCCATAGCCATATTGACTTTTTTCAAGAAAATTGCAAAACTGTTTTCTGCATTCTAGCACGATTCAAAGGCATTTGTTGATTTCAATACATTGCTGGAAGTGTGAGGAACGTGTAGCAATCAGAATCAAGCGTTAAGGCTCAAGAAATCACTCTAAACAGTCACACGGTTTGATGATTATTTTCATAATCGTAACTCATGATTCATGCATATTTGATATGATTTTTTTGTTGGTTTTGCATTTCTAGAACTCACAGGAAACTAATGGCATAAGCTAATTGGATTATAATGCACAGAATTGAAAATCGCCATTGACAAATTTTAGGGTTCATAAACCTTGAATTTGGGGATTCAGTAACCAGGCAAAATTGAGACCCCTAATGCATATGGTTGAGACCGTCAGAACAAGACGAACCTAGTGGAACCCTCGCGAAATATTTATATTCATCCTAGGGCTAATCGCTATTTTTCCTTGTTACTGTTTGCGGGGGTTAAAAACCCTCGCTATCTAACATATATTTTGCAGGTCCAACAAAGACGATGATGAGGTGGTGATACTTGGTTGGATGATTCGAAAGAGCGCGCGTTTTTATGTTTGTGTACAGCATATTTACTTGTTTTATATATTATATTTACTTAGTATTATAATATCAAATGCAAGCTAATGGTGTAGTGGCTAGTGAGTTGGCTGGTAATCATTGGGACCTGGGTTCGATTCCCAGGTCCCCCAAAATCCTTGTTTCTATTTTTCTTACCATAATCATGTGCATGCATTCAAAGGTATTCCACCATATACCTCAAACATCCAGGTGCCAAGTGGCCACAAGCTTGAATCTGAGGGTCATGATTGGAAGCCCATGGTACTCCCAGTCAACCAACGCCCTGGATAATCAAAAAAAGTCAATGGACTGAGTAGCTTAATGGGCCAGAATTGCTTCTTCACCTCCTAATGGCCCAACACCCCCTCTGGTTTCTTTATTCTTTTCTTTTCTTTAATTTCCATTTAATTTTTTATTTTACTAATTATTATTATTTTTACTTAATTAACTTAATTAATATTTTTCACAATAAATTCAGAAAACTAAAAATGTGAATATTTTTATTATTATTATTATTATTTATTAATTTTAATATTAATTATTATTTTGTAAATAAATTCTAACAAATTAATTTAGTTAATTAGGTTAAATTTGACTATTTTTTGCAATAAATAAAATCCATGTAGAATTAGGGTTTTTGACAACTTTTAATTTCTTTTATTTTTATTTTCCTTAAGACATTAAAAAACTAAAAAATACTCTTTTTTTATTTTAATTAATTAATTAATTAGTTTTAGGTTTAATTAAATGCAAAAAAGACCAAATTCCATTCTTTTCTCAAAAAAGGGGCAAAACCCTAAGGACTTTCTCCGATTCAATTCTTTCGCGCGCATATTTATTTTTGATTCATTATTTTGATCATATTTATGTAATTGCTCCGAGGATGTAATAGATAATTAGGACTTTTATCGCTTTCTTTATTTTCTCGCATTTACTTTTCAAGGGTTGTTTTTGGCGATGTAAATACCCGACGCCTTGTAATAGCGTAGATTTACTTTCCGCAATTTAGTTTCCGCAAATTATTAACTGTTAACTATTCATGACAAGACTTGCTTGAAAATTAAAACCAACTTGTAGCTCACCATGATACATGTGCAAAGATAATATAAACTGAATCCTGACACACTCGCACATGCCACTCTTAGGGTACGCCTCACTTGGTTGCCTCGACGTGGTCATTAAGTATAGGGTGTTTTAGAGGTCGCCCTCCTGTTTAAAGATCTAGTTGCCTCAAAATGGTTGCCTCGGATATAACAAAGGATCTAGGACATTAGGGTTACCGCTAAGGCGTCCTACTATTGCTTTGGTGACCACACATGTCCCTATAATCGAATTGACCCGAATAACTCCAACGACGGTGCTACCTACTTTTCAATAGTGGGATAGTACTGTCTAAAGGACATTTACACAACTTAATTCCTTAGAGTAGGTAGATTTCTCCTGGGTACTTTCTCTTTCAAAAAACAAAAACAACTTTTCGCACTCACACTTTCAAACAAAAGTTTTCAAACAAACACTTCATACACTCTTGAGGACTGATACAAGAGTTACCTAGAAGTTTTCAAAATGAAACTTTTTTCAAAACCCACAAACACAAGAAAAGCAAACAATTTTTTGAAAACATAATGAGCAAGTACCTAAGAGCCCGTGGATAACCACGGATAGAAAGGGTGCTAACACCTTCCCTTTCTATAATCTACCTCCCGAACCGAGAAACATCTCGAAAAGGAATTTTGCTGTGCTTTTGTCCTTTCCTTGTTGGAGAAAATAAAAGACGGTGGCGACTCTTGCTTACCGCGACATTTCGCGAACCAGCATTTCAAAACAGTCAGTTCTATTTCCACCGATCACAGAACTGGCGACTCTGCTGGGGATATGCATTTAATAAGTGAGGTGTACCTTAGGATTAGACCACTCTTATGTTTTCAATTGTATGCTTTGTTTGCTTTAATATCGTGGGCTTGCATCGGAGTTTCATGGATCCTAACCCGGATCTGGGGAATACCCTTTAGGTAGCAATAAGCTGTGAGGGACCTGTCCGGCGTAGACTGACACGGGTGAAGCAGTAGCTACATTGGTGTGACACCTTGGTCTGTACCGATATCCCTTGTGTTGGAACAAGGAGAATATGGGTATTTTGAGGAGTCATTAAGCACCAACCGACCTTAGAACCTTAAATTGACCCAACTTGGCCATAGAACAGTAGCAGTATGCTACACTCATTGAGGCTAAACTCTCGCGATGGTTCTGGCCGCAAGAAAAGATTGCGAAGTTGGAGTTATGACCGATTGAGGGTAGTCAGTGATATTGAGATCCTCTAGAACCCGGTTACTATTTTCTAGGACAGGTCTTAACCAACTGAATTGAAAGAGGGTAGTACCTAAACTTCATGCTGGCCTAAACTCTAAGGGCTGTCTTGTATGACTTGTGTGCCTTATCATGTTTGCCTTTTGTGAATACCTGTGGTGTGCTTTACCATAACATCATACCATCATAACATTGCATGCATCCTGCATAAGGACTGACCCATTTCAAAGACAAGAGGGTTTCATCTTTGCTATGTTTTGTAGGACATCATGATGCCCGGGCGAAGGAATACTATCTGGCTCAACTTTGTTCACCCACCTGATTTGCTTAAAGAATTGGTTGACAGAATTCCAAATACTACTTCCTTCATCAAGAGGCATGGTTCTCTTCTCGGTTTAGTCACTTCAACGTGGGACCAACAACTGATGAGTGTCCTGACCCAGTTTTATGATCCCCTGTACCATTGCTTCACCTTTCAAGACTTCCAGTTGGTCCCTACCCTGGAAGAATTCTCTGATTTGCTTAGTATCCCTGTTTTGGAGCAGACTCCATTCACTGGTTGGGAAAAGACTCTTAGGCTTGAGGAGATTGCTGCAGCCCTTCCCTTGACCAACAAAGAGGTAATGGATAACTGGGAGACTAGAAGCGGAGTTAAAGGCTTTTGGCTAAGTTTCTGATTGGTAAAGCTAACAGTTTCTGGAATGACTTAGACTTCAGGGCGTACGAAGACATTATGGCTCTTTTAATCTATGGTCTGGTATTGTTTCCAAATCCTGATACCTTTGTTAATGTCAACGCCATAAGGATCTTCATCTCTCGGAATCCTGTACCCACTCTCTTGGGTGATATCCTGCAACAACTCTATGCTCGTACTGCCCGAAGACGGGGAACTCTGTGGTGTTGTGCTCCTTTGTTAGTGAGGTGGTTTATTTCGCACCTCCCTAAGTTCATGTTGAAGAACAAAGAAGGAAGGGGTTGGGCTCATAGGTTAATGTCTCTCACTTATAATGACATCATTTGGACTCTCAGAGGTTTAAATGAGGTGGCTGTTATTGATTGTTGCGAAGAGTATCCTAATGTTCCATTGATTGGTACCCAGGGAGGAATCTCTTATAATCCATGTTTAGCTCTCCGTCAGTTTGGAAGAGCCAGAAGAGCAGGGCCTCATGAGATATTGGTACCTCACATCAGTTTTGAGTTTCAGGTAGATAGTGACGAGCTGCGTTGTAGATTCATCCGGGCTTGGGACAGAATTCACAAAGATGACCCACATGAGTTGGGACCAAAGACTTCTCTGCCTATGGAATCCTACTACAGATGGGTCCGCATCCGTGCTCAGAAGTTAGGTATGCCATACGAAGCTATCAGGCCTATTACTCTTAAAGTTCCTGATAGAGACGGGGTTCCTCCAACTGTTCTTCATCCTCAGATACCCACTGATGTTGATACACTAAAGAGATCTTGGGCGCAACTGCAGGAAGAACGGGATTCTTATCGGGAAAGGTTCAACGAACAGGAACAGAAAATCCAGAAGCTGACCAAGCAATTGGAGAACGAGCGGATCTTGAATGACTATATCCGTACTGAGAAGAAGAGGCCATGGGAGCACTGATGGACTTTGGATGTTTCTTTTACAACTTTTGTTTACTTTTCAGTATTTTCATTTATGTAACGCCTAAGGGAAATTTGTTGAAAAATTTAAATTCCAAAGTTGAATCTAATAAAGTGTGTTTCCTTTTTGTCTACAAAGTTGAATCCCGATTGTCTTTCAAAACATAAATGATACGCATTCCATTCATCATATGCATCACAAGTACCCTTTTTACAGGTCACTTATCTTCTTCGCTGTTTATTTCAGCAATCATCATGTCTTCTGAACCTACTACTGAACAAGCTATCAAGGCCCTCCAGGCCCAGAACGCCCAGTTCCAAGAGTTGGTCATGAGCCTAGCCCAGGGTCAACAGGAGTTGAAGACTCTGATTCTGAAGAAGAAGAAGAAGAGGACGGTGTTGTTCAACACTGGACGCAGATTCGGGAATGGACTACAAAATGAGGTTGATCTGACTACTTCCTCTATAGGGAAAGACAGTCCCCAAGAGAGATGGGTTCCTAGTCCCGTGGTCTCCGACAACGAGACGGATTACAATGATGAACAGTATCCTCCTGCTGAGGATAGGTACACAGCTAGAGGACTGCTTAAGTGCTATAGAGATTCAACATGTGCCCGGGTTGGACTTTGGGGACCTAGGCTTATCCTCTGGGGTGGTGATTCCCCATAAGTTCAAAGCACCTGCTTTTGCAAAGTACGACGGAGCTTCCTGTCCTAAGCTGCACCTCAGATCATATGTAAGGACGATCCAACCTTATACCTCTGACAAGAATTTGTGGATCCATTTCTTCCAGGATAGTCTTTCAGGGACTCAACTCGAATGGTTCTATCAACTGAATGGAGCCAATATTCGTAACTGGTAGGACTTGGCTACTGCGTTTTATAAGCAGTATCAGTATAATTCCCACCTCGCTCCTACGCGTACCCAACTCTAGGGTATGTCACTAGGGACGGGTGAAGGATTTAAGGAATATGCTCAAAAGTGGAGAGACCTGGCTGGAAGGGTGCAGCCACCTCTAACTGACCGTGAGCTCGTGGACATGTTCTTGGGGACCCTGTCTGGTCCGTTCTTCAACCATCTAATTGGAAATTCTTCTGCTGGGTTTACAGATCTGATCTTGACTGGTGAGAGGATAGAAGCTGGTATCAAGTATGGGAAGATACAAAAGGGTGCCTCCTCGAGCTCTGAAAAGAAGCCCTTCAAGAAGGAATCTAGCGCTGTTTATGGTTCAAGGAGACAAAATAAACCGGAACGTCGCCAAGCTGTCAACGCGGTGGTAATTTCAAAGTCTGCTGCTGCTCCTCAGCAATATAACCAACCAAGGGGTGAGAGACCTAAAAGGCAGTTCACTCGGCTCAGTATGACCTTGTCCCAGATATTGCCGCAGTTACTATCAACCCATCTGGTAACCATAAAAGAAGCTCCGAAGGTTGTGAACACAACATCTCCAAAGTACAATCCCAACGCCCGCTGCGCTTATCACTCTGACAGCCCGGGACATACTACGGATGATTGTTGGGCTCTGAGGAATAAGGTTCAGGACCTAATTGATGCTAAAGAGGTTGAGTTCGAGGCGCCCGAGAGGCCTAATATGGTAACAGCCCCCATGCCCAACCATGGAGTAAATGCCATTAGGGATGATGATGACGTGGAAGAATCTGAATTCGACAGCTGGATCTACCCAACAACCAACGGTGGACCAAGCAACTGGACTGCGAAAGACTTCACACCTATTACTTTTGTCACTCAGTAATGAACTCCTTTGTTTTGAATTCGTAACAGACAATAATTTGAAACTTTATTGTCCGGTGTCTTACCCGGGGCACCGTGGCTTCATTTGTGAGGGCTTTTGTGTGTCATTTTCATATATCATTAATAAAAGCATTGGACGTTTTTTGCATTTCAAATCTTGCGCTCCTTGTCTTTCTTTATTATATATTGCAAAACAGCTATATTTACACACACTCACCTATACAGGTTCCAATCCACTCTGGATCTCACTGGTAACGACTCTACTACTGCCAGTTATGACTTCGAAAATCCGATCAACTTAGCCGAAGACGAAGGTGAAGATGATTGCGAAGTGCCTGGTGAGCTTGCAATACTGTTACTCCAGGAAGAGAGGGCCATTCAGCCACATGAAGAGCCAGTGGAAACGGTAAATCTGGGTACTGAGACAGACAGAAAGGAAGTCAAGATTGGTGCAACTCTGGAGCCTAGTGTGAAACAACGGTTGATTCAGATGCTGCATGAATACGTGGAAATATTTTCCTGGTCCTACGAAGACATGCCTGGGTTGGATACTGACATTGTGGTTCATCACTTGCCTACCAAGGAAGAATGTCCTCCGGTAAAACAGAAGGTCCTCCGTATGCGTCCAGAGATGTCCGAGAAAATCAAAGCTGAGGTTATGAAACAATTTGACGCCGGTTTTCTAGCAGTGACTTCTTACCCTCAGTGGGTTGCCAACGTGGTTCCAGTGCCGAAGAAAGATGGTAAGGTCAGAATGTGTGTTGACTACAGGGATTTGAACAGGGCGAGCCCCAAAGATGATTTCCCTCTGCCTCACATCGACGTTCTGGTTGACAACACTGCTCAGCATAAGGTATTCTCCTTCATGGACAGTTTCTCCGGTTATAATCAAATCAAGATGGCTCCTGAAGACATGGAGAAGACCACTTTTGTCACTCAGTGGAGCACCTTTTGTTACAAGGTCATGCCTTTTGGGTTGAAAAATGCTAGGGCAACCTACCAACGTGCCATGGTTGCTCTGTTTCATGACATGATTCATCATGAAATTGAAGTATACGTCGATGATATGATTGTAAGGTCCCAAACTGAGGAGGAACACCTTGACCATTTACAGAAGCTGTTTGACCGTTTGAAGTTGTACAAGCTAAGGTTGAACCCGAACAAGTGCACCTTCGGGGTGAGATCTGGAAAACTGTTAGGCTTCGTCGCGAGCGACAAAGGTATTCAAGTGGACCCTGCCAAAGTGAAAGCCATACAAGAGATGCCAGTTCCCAAGACAAAGAAAGAAGTCAGAGGCTTTCTAGGACGGTTGAACTATATTTCCAGATTCATCTCACATCTAACTGCTACCTGTGAACCAATCTTCAAGCTACTGAAGAAAGATCAAGTAGTACGTTGGAACGATGAATGCCAGGCTTCTTTCGAAAGAATCAAAGAGTATCTCCAAGATCCACCCATTCTTATGCCACCAGTTGAAGGGAGACCTCTAATCTTATACTTGACAGTGCTTGACAGCTCAATGGGGTGTGTGCTGGGGCAGCATGACGAGTATGGCCGAAAAGAGCACGCTATTTATTACCTTAGCAAAAAGTTTACCGACTGTGAGACCCGATACTCACTGCTCGAGAAAACTTGCTGCGCTTTGGTATGGGCTGCTCGCCGGCTGAGACAGTATATGCTGACTCACACTACTCTATTGATTTCAAAAATGGATCCCATCAAGTACATCTTCGAAAAGCCTGCCTTGTCCAGAAGAATAGTAAGATGGCAGATGATCTTGACTGAATATGACATCCAGTACACGACTCAGAAAGCAATCAAGGGAAGTGTATTGGCAGACCATTTGGCACATCAGGCAGTGGACGATTACCAGTCGATGAACTTTGAATTTCCAGACGAGAATATCATGGTAGTGACTGATTGTGAAGTACCTGGACCGGATGAAGGACCTGAAGAAGGATCCCGATGGTCTATGCACTTTGACGGAGCCTCAAACACTTTGGGTAATGGTATTGGCGCTGTGATCATATCTCCTAAAGGCACTCATACTCCACTTACTGCCCGACTATGTTTCAACTACACCAACAATATGGCGGAGTATGAAGCATGCATCATGGGTCTTCGAGCTGCAATTGACCTAAGGATCAAATTTCTGAGTGTCTTCGGAGATTCCACTCTCGTGATCAGTCAGATCAAGGGCGAGTGGGATACGAAACACCCAAATCTTATTCCTTATAAGGAGTATGTGTTGACGTTGATTCCCCATTTCGAGGAGATAACCTTTGAACACTTCCCAAGAGAGGAGAATCAGTTGGCGGACGCGCTGGCTACGATGTCTTCCATGTTCAAAGTCAAATGGGACAACGAGGCTCCCCAGATCATTATTTGGAAATTAGATGAACCGGCACATTGCTGTGATCTTGAGACCGAAGAGGTAATAGAAAAGCCTTGGTATCATGAAGTGAAGAGGTACCTTGAAGCTCAAGAATACCCCGAGGGTTCATCAGTTAATGACAAGAAGTTTCTGAGAAGATTCGCGGTAAAGTTCTTCCTCAGCAATGACGTTCTCTATAAATGAAACCATGATTCAACCTTACTGCGTTGTGTGGATAAAACGGAAGCAGAAAGGATCATGACAGAGCTGCATGAAGGTACCTTCGGAATGCATTCCAGTGGACATACCATGGAAAAGAAAATCCTTCGGGCAGGATATTACTGGTCCACAATGGAAGCTGACTGTTACCAACATTCTCGGACATGTCACAAATGCCAGATCTATGCTGATAAGGTGCACATTCCTCCAGTTCCTCTGAACGTCTTGACAGCACCTTGGCCTTTTGCAATGTGGGGCATTTATATGATCGGCGAGATCAGACCTACGGCATCCAACGGGCATCGCTTCATCCTGGTAGCGATTGATTACTTTACGAAGTGGGTCGAAGCAGCTTCCTTTGCCACTGTAACCAAGAACGTCGTGGCACGGTTCATTCGGCATAATCTGATCTGTCGATACGGTGTACCGGAGAGGATCATTACGGATAATGGTACCAATCTTAATAACAAGATGATCACTGAGCTCTGCGAGCAATTCAAGATACAGCACCACAACTCTTCTCCCTACCGGCCGAAGATGAATGGGGCTGTAGAAGCAGCTAATAAAAACATTAAGAAGATTGTGCAGAAGATGACAGTGACGTACAAAGATTGGCACGAAATGTTACCGTTTGCTCTTCATGGGTACCGTACCTCAGCACGGACGTCAACAGGGGCAACTCCCTTTTCCTTGGTCTATGGCATGGAGGCAGTCCTACTCATTGAAGTTCAGATACCCTCTCTCCGGATAATGAAGGATGCAGGTTTGAGCGAAGATGACTGGATCCAGACCCGACTTGATCAACTGAACCTAATCGACGAAAAGAGACTCACTGCTATTTGTCATGGTCAGACGTACCAAAAACGGATGATCAAGGAATTTAACAAGAAAGTCAGACGACAAGAGTATCAAGTTGGGGACCTGGTAATCAAACACATCATTCTACCTCAAGGTGATCCCAGGGGCAAATGGACCCCTACGTACGAAGGGCCATTTGTGGTTAAGAACATCTTCTCAGGAGGTGCGATGATTCTAACTACCATGGATGGTGACGACCTTCCTCACCCCGCCAATGCAGACATAATAAAAAGATACTACGCATGATTAAAGACCCGCTAGGTTGACACACCTAGGAAAAAATAAGGGCTTCCCGGCGAACCAAAAGGGTTTGGGCAAAAATAAGGGATGAAATGAAAAAAATATGTACACCCGGCAAGTCGAAAACCTGAAAAGGCGGCTTGGGCAAAAAAGGGTATCCCGGTGGACTGAAAACCCGAAAGGGCGGTCCAGGCAAAAGTTAGAGATTAAAGCGTAATACTATGTCTCATTGATCACCTTGCATCCAGACTTCGGTATCAAATATCAGGCTCAGACGGCACCAATCAATTAGCTTCATCTCCAACTAAGCAGCAAAGTGATGAGACGCTTGAAGACATAAAGGCGATAGCAGAGTTGGAACCCAGTGGGATATTTTTCACATAGCTGTTTTGTTTTCCTTTTCATAAATTGTATAAACTCTATTTTGTTCGGCGGCGTTCTCTTACTAGGACGTCATCCTCTTGTACACAACGCCTATTTTCAGGCAAATTTCAAAAATCAATACAAGCTCACTTTTCCAGACAAATTGCCAATTGTTTTTCCTTTATCTATTTTGTCTTGCAAAGAACGTCCAATGTTCATTTTTGATATATGCATTTGACATTAATTGCTAAATCATAAATATTTGCATGCGAAACAAAGGACTAATTACAGGTGATATCAGAAACAAGGGCAATAAGAATTGTCTAAGCGGTCTAGTTGCTCTGTCCACCAAGGTGCCAAGGTAGGTTCAGCTGAAGAATATGATCAAGATACCTTCACTCTCCGGAGAGTAAGACAAGATTCAACAATACTCTCCCCAAACAGAGTTGGTATCCCCTCAGCCCTAAAAAGGCACAATATCTCCAGCAAGTCAGCAATACTCTCCCCCGAGCAGAGTTAGGCTACTGTCAGCCCCAAAGAAGTTGGGTATCCCCAGAAGATCTCAATATTCCCTAGCAGAGTATACAGATATTCCTCAACAAGCATCCCCGGCAGTCTTAATATAAGATTGTTCCCCGGCGGAATACCAGACACCCCAGTGGAGCCATTCCCCAGTGCAGTCCAAAAAGTTCCCCCAGGAGAGTTGAACCATCTCCCCAGTAGATTCTGGAATCTTGTCCCCCGCGGAATACAAACGCATCTCTCCCGGCCATGTTCAGAGGTTATTCCCCACCAGATCCTAACTAGGTTATCCTCAGTAAATTACAACGGAAAGATCGTCCTCGGCGAAGTTCTTCCTATCCCCAGCGGAGTTCATCAAATCCCTCAACAGAGCTTATCAACGGTATCCCCATCGGAGTTATCGTTAAAATCTCAGCGAAGTATCTCTTTCCCACAGAGTAATTCCCTGCAGAGTAATCTTCACCAGGTTTATTCCTCAACAGATTCATCTTCTCCTACATGTTTATTCTTGCAATCAGCTTTGTTCATCATCCCCAGCGGAAACGAAGAACTCTACTCTTCAACATCAGCCCAGGATTCAACTAACTTCCCGGCATTCGTCAAGGATTTATTTTCCCAGACGAAAATACATTTATAAACATTTCACATTTCATATCTCTTGCTTACATACATGATACATACATATACGCATCACATCACACAATCTCATTTATTTTTGGGAACATCATGCATTTCATACATCATGACATTGCATACAACTAATGTTTTGCCTTTTTAGGAAAAAGTCAGTCAAAGATGATTACCATTAACTTTTGAAGTTCCAGATTTGATACCTGTATCTAGCCAGGACATATCTATGAGAGATTGATTGTAGATCTATACCTGTATCTAGCCAGAAAAGTATCTGCATGAAGAGTTTGAAGATCAACACCTGTATCTGGCCAGAAATTAACTTTCATTCTCAGGTCAGAGGTCTACACCTGTATCCAGCCAGGAATGCTATCTCTACCAACCTTTGGAAGTTCCAGATTCTATACCTGTATCTAGCCAGGGCATATCTGTGGACGATTGATTATAGATCTATACCTGAATCTAGCCAGGAAGGTATCTGCATGAAGAGTTTGAAGATCAACACCTGTATCTAGCCAGGAAGTCATCTTTCTTTCTCAGGTCAGAGGTCTACACCTGTATCCAGCCAGGAAAGCTATCTCGACCAATCTTTTGAAGTTCCACATTCGATACCTGTATCTAGCCAGGGCATATCTGTGAGCGATAGATTGTAGATCTATACCTGTAACTAGCCAGGAAAGTATCTACATGAAGAGTTTGAAGATCAATACCTGTAGCAAGCCAGGAAACCATCTTTCTTTCTCAGGTATGCAAGTTCTCGCTAAGGAATCTCTTACGCGATCGACACCCCTGGATGGCATCTTTAAGCCCATCTCCACAACTATCTATTACATTTCCAGATGGCATCTATAAGCCCATCCTCCTATCCATCATATCTCCAAATGGCATCTGTAAGCCCATTCCCGACATCACATTGTTGACATTCTACTATGCGAGTGCAAATTTCTGGGCACTATAGTGTTCAATCATCTTCCACCTTCGGATCACGAAAGGCACGCAAGCCAATCTACATCCTCAGGTTTAAGAAGATTTAACAGGGGCAACTGTTGTACCCCAAAATTTCCCCTCCCATATTCTTCAAGGTTTGTCAAGAATCATCTTCAAATTGTTCAAGATTTCTCAAGGGTTGCACAGTCCAAATGCCTCATAAGCCAGTCAAAATTAGGGTTTTGTTTTTTTCAAGGAATTTGAGGTTTTCAATGGGTCAATCAAGTCTCATATGCCTATATACATCCTCAACCACCTACATGCCAAGTTTCAAGACTCACAATGTCAAATTGCACAGTCAAAAGCTCCATTTGCTTCACAATCAACTGCAGGGGCAAAATGGTCATTTTGCAGTCAAAAGTCAGAATTTTTAGTCAACATCTTATTTTGAGTCCACAATCATCATTTGATCAAGTCTTGATCATGATTCATCAAGAATGGCTCAAAAATCATCAAGATGCAAAAAGTTACTATTTTTGGACAGTAGAAAAGTCAACTGTACCTTGACCAGGGCATAACGTTTTCATGGTTCATCAGAAAAATCCCATCCAATGCTCATTTTGAAGGGGATGACATTTCCTACAATTCATATTCACATTCCAAGTCCAAGAAATGCTCTCACAAAAAGTTATCAATTTCTACATTATAGGTCAATTTCAAAAGTCAACAAAAATGCACTTTAAGTCAAAGACCATAACTTGAGATTGGTAAATCCAAATGACATGGGACCAAAGGCATTGGTTAGAGGACTTCAAGACCTTTCCAAAATGTCCAAGAACATGTTCATATGATCAAAATTGAGCAAGATATGCATTGGAGAAGTTGGGAAATTTTTGTGAATTTGCAAAAGTCAACTTTGCTCAAAACACCTTGTTTTTGCTAATGGGCCTCAAATTTCTTCTTGAAACTTTACCCAAGGCTTATGCACGACCCATTGAGATTAATTGAATTTATTTTATTATTTTTATTAATTAATTGGATTTTTAATTGATTTTAATTCATTTAATTAATTTAAGAATGTAGGAAATACAAAGATTTGATTTTTTCAATCTTTTTGTGAAGCAAACAAGCTCAAGATATGCTGGCAATTCGTGTGCAAATCAAAGGGACAAGAATCTCCAAGTTTGGCAAGCTTTTCCAATCAAAAAGATTCAAAAATATATGATTGCAAATCAAATATACAAACATCAATTCCATGGATTTCTTGGCAAAGATTTAACCTAGTTTCCTTCTACTATAAGTACACAAGCCAACCCTAATGCCATGGACATGAAATTGCTGCAAACAAAGCCATAGCCATATTGACTTTTTTCAAGAAAATTGTAAAACTGTTTTCTGCATTCTAGCACGATTCAAAGGCATTTGTTGATTTCAATACATTGCTGGAAGTGTGAGGAACGTGTAGCAATCAGAATCAAGCGTTAAGGCTCAAGAAATCACTCTAAACAGTCACGGTTTGATGATTATTTTCATAATCGTAACTCATGATTCATGCATATTTGATATGATTTTATGTTGGCTTTGCATTACTAGAACTCACAGGAAACTAATGGCATAAGCTAATTGGATTATAATGCGCAGAATTGAAAATCGCCATTGACAAATTTTAGGGTTCATAAACCTTGAATTTGGGGATTCAGTAACCAGGCAAAATTGAGACCCCTAATGCATATGGTTGAGACCGTCAGAACAAGACGAACCTAGTGGAACCCTCGCGAAATATTTATATTCATCCTAGGGCTAATCGCTATTTTTCCTTGTTACAGTTTGTGGGGGTTAAAAACCCCCGCTATCTAACATATATTTTGCAGGTCCAGCGAAGACGATGATGAGATGGTGATACCTGGTTGGATGATTCAAAAGAGCGCGCGTTTTTATGTTTGTGTACAGCATATTTACTTGTTTTATATATTATATTTACTTAGTATTATAATATCAAATGCAAGCGAATGGTGTAGTGGCTAGTGAGTTGGCTGGTAATCATTGGGACCTGTGTTCGATTCCCAGGTCCCCCAAAATCCTTGTTTCTATTTTTCTTACCATAATCATGTGCAGGCATTCAAAGGTATTCCACCATATACCTCAAACATCCAGGTGCCAAGTGGCCACAAGCTTGAATCTGAGGGTCATGATTGGAAGCCCATGGTACTCCCAGTCAACCAACGCCCTGGATAATCAAAAAAAAGTCAATGGACTGAGTAGCTTAATGGGCCAGAATTGCTTCTTCACCTCCTAATGGCCCAGCACCCTCCCTGGTTTCTTTATTCTTTTCTTTTCTTTAATTTCCATTTAATTATTTTATTTTACTAATTATTATTATTATTACTTAATTAACTTAATTAATATTTTTCACA
Source organism: Vicia faba (assembly GCA_948472305.1). Taxonomy (NCBI): domain Eukaryota; kingdom Viridiplantae; phylum Streptophyta; class Magnoliopsida; order Fabales; family Fabaceae; genus Vicia; species Vicia faba. Next base: position 98,518,011 of record OX451735.1, on the reverse strand, counting down.
ATAAATTCTGAAAACTAAAAATGTGAATATTTTTATTATTATTATTATTTATTAATTTCAATATTAATTATTATTTTGTAAATAAATTCTAAGAAATTAATTTAGTTAATTAGGTTAAATTTGACTATTTTTTGCAATAAATAAAATCCATGTAGAATTAGGGTTTTTGACAACTTTTAATTTCTTTTATTTTTATTTTCCTTAAGACATTAAAAAACTAAAAAATACTCTTTTTTTCTTTTAATTAATTAATTAATTAGTTTTAGGTTTAATTAAATGCAAAAAAGACCAAATTCCATTCTTTTCTCAAAAAAGGGGCAAAACCCTAAGGACTTTCTCCGATTCAATTCTTTCGCGCGCATATTTATTTTTGATTCATTATTTTGATCATATTTATGTAATTGCTCCGAGGATGTAATAGATAATTAGAACTTTTATCGCTTTCTTTATTTTCTCGCATTTACTTTTCAAGGGTTGTTTTTGGCGATGTAAATACCCGACGCCTTGTAATAGCGTAGATTTACTTTCCGTAATTTACTTTCCGCAAATTATTAACTGTTAACTATGCATGACAAGACTTGCCTGAAAATTAAAACCAACTCGTAGCTCACCATGATACATGTGCAAAGATAATATAAACTGAATCCTGACACACTTGCACATGCCACTCTTAGGGTACGCCTCACTTGGTTGCCTCGACGTGGTCATTAAGTATAGGGTGTTTTAGAGGTCGTCCTCCTGTCTAAAGATCCAGTTTCCTCGAAACGGTTGCCTCAAATATAAAAAAGGATCTAGGACATTAGGGTTACCGCTAAGGCGTCCTACTATTGCTTTGGTGACCACACATGTCCCTATAATCGAATTGACCCGAATAACTCCAACGACGGTGCTACCTACTTCTCAATAGTGGGATAGTACTGTCTAAAGGACATTTACACAGCTTAATTCCTTAGAGTAGGTAGATTTCTCCTGGGTACTTGCTCTTTCAAAAAACAAAAATAACTTTTCGCACTCACACTTTCAAACAAAAGTTTTCAAACAAACACTTCATACACTCTTGAGGATTGATACAAGAGTTACCTAGAAGTTTCCAAAACGAAACTTTTTTCAAAACCCACAAACACAAGAAAAGCAAACAATTTTTTGAAAACATAGTGAGCAAGTACCTAAGAGCCCGTGGATAACCACGGATAGAAAGGGTGCTAACACCTTCCCTTTCTATAATCTACCTCCCGAACCGAGAAACATCTCGAAAAGGAATTTTGCTGTGCTTTTGTCCTTTCCTTGTTGGAGAAAATAAAAGACGGTGGCAACTCTTGCTTACCGCGACATTTCGCGAACCAGCATTTCAAAACAGTCAGTTCTATTTCCACCGATCACACACTCCCATTAACCACATATCACAAACCCCCATCACCTAAACAATCATTTGAACATACTCTGTCAAAAACTATCATGACTTCTTATGACTCAGAAACTGTCTAGAAACTTAAGTGGTGATTTTATCTCAAAACTTGAGCTCCCCCATCCACGAACACCATGACTGATCCTAATCAGATCATGGAACATATCCCAGAAAATCTCGGCAATCCTCAACAACACACCATTTCTTCAACCGGTCCTAATTTAACCTCATCCTCAAGCTCTGACTCTTCACAATTAGAGCATTTACCTATTCATTCTAAAACTCACCAAGAAATTCCTCCTAAAATCTTTTAATCTGAAATTAAACCTTAACCTAATCTTGTTTAGTTTTAGTATGAAGTTCAACCTTCATCTTAACTTCATATTAGATCTAAGCAAGACACACAAGCCTTAATCCACTTAGAAATCATCCAAGACCAATTTGTTAAAACTCATCATGAAATTGAAATTGAAAAAACTAACCTAGACCAAGATAATCATGTACCTGAACATTCTTAGACCTTTTTGACCAAAAGTATTTTTCATAATTTTTTTAGATTTTTTGAAGTTAAAATGATTTTTCTATGATTTTTTGAAGTTTAAAATAATTTAAATATAAAAATCAGAAATAAAAATAATGTCTAAAAAATGTGGACCAATGTATGAGAGTCAAAACGCGTTAGTAAGCTAATCCAATGGATCAAACGCGTTTTGCATATCATGGTATTTAGTGAATAAAGCATGGGATCAATTATTTAAATCAGATTTAAAAAAAAAAGCGTGGCACGCCTTCATTGGTTGATAGATGACACATTGGTCATCTTCAACCTCCAGCCAACGAATCTGCAGGTTCCAGAAACTGTAAAATCAGGACATGAGATCGGTATCATTCGCTTCGTCTCTTCAAGACGATTCCAATGGTACCTTCTCAAAAATTTATATAAATTGCAGCTCAATCATTTTTGAAAAGAAGTTCTGAAAAGGAATTTGAAATTTCATGGCCAAAACGTACTTCCAGTTGAAAACAAGTGTTGCGACTAGAATCAGGATGATGAGAGCTTCATAACAGTATCAAAGTTTGAGAGAATTGGTGAAGGAATCTACCTATTGAAGTTAAGTTGCAGAGCTCTGAAATTGGACTTGGCTAGCACGATTTAGGAAGTCTTAGAGCTTAATTCTTCTCCTGTTAGCTTCAATGAGGTTCAAGGAAGGTGAATTGACAAAGAAAAATGATTGAGAAAGGTTGTAAGAGCAAATTCGAAGTTGCAGAAAACTGAGTTAAAGAGCAAGTTTGGCGGGGTGATTCTTGCTCTCTAATTATGAGGAAATGAATGAGGTATGATCCTTTATTTATAGGAAAGCTATTTGAATGCTCAAGCGTGTGAAATGATAAAGTTTGGAGGGAAATCGCGTGAAGTTGTAAACAAGAAAAGTGTGACTTCTTATTTGATCAAAACTCATCCAAACCTTGCGTTTTAATATGCTAATCTCTTCTGAAGGTTCACTAAACATGTTTAGAAGAAAAAGCACGTAGGAAGGATGTGTTTAGAATCAAAATCATGGATTTCAAATTCTGACCTTTGAAGAAACTTCAGCTTTAAGTTATCAAGTTCAAATCAATGGCATTCTCAGCTCAAGAAGTCTTAGGACATGAATTTTGAAGCTTTAGAAAGATGAGATCACAAGCTTTACAATGTGCAGAGAATGGAATCAAATGGATGCTTGAGCTAAAAATTATGATGAGTCAAAGTTGAGAAAAAGAGGTTGACTTTTATACTTAGAAAAATTCTAAGTTTTCCTTCAAAAATGACTTATAATGTCTTGCATCCAAACATGGTCTTCCATTTGAAATTTTCTCTTGACCAAAAAATATGGCATGAAGTAGATCTCTTGAATGACATTTTGAGACTTGAACCATTTAAAATCTCCAAAGAATGAGAAAGTTATGATTTTTGAAATTGGCAAAAATTTATAAAATAACCTATAATCTTTTTCATCCTTAAGGCATCTTCCATTCATTTTCACACTTTGCACTTAAAAGAAGGGTTGAAGTTCACATCTTTAAGATAAATATGGAAAATGAATGGGCTCAAGGTAATAAAAATTGACCAAAATATGATCTTTTGAAGTCACATATGTTAGAACATAGTTTGATTCTACAACCCTTATAAGAGTTTTGATGATAACAAACACAAAGAACAGATATGCACTCTAAATTTGTGTTTTATGTTGTACAGAAGTTCTGACTGAAACGGCATCAGAAGTTAAGCCCCAGAAGCATTCAAGTTGAGTATTCAGAATGTTTTGAAGTATGATGATCAGAATTTACGCTAAAGTAAAAGATATATTGATTCTGAATAGAAGTCTAACGCGCCAACAAATTCTTATGTCTCTGACTTATCAAGATCTGAAGCAAAGCAGCATGCAAGATTCCTAAGTTCTGAAGCGTTACTTTTCCATAAAGAAGTATCATGTGCAACGACTTTATTCAAACAAGAATCTTCTCAGTATGGGAAGTGAATTAAGTGTCCATTATCACGTTTCAATTTGGACAGATTTCCACGCCTATATAAAGAAGTTCAATGGGTAAATCGTTAACAATTTCACACGACTGCTCTCTACATTCTCAAAAAGGCTGCAAAAAATCATATTCATACAACATTCAATTTGTGTAATACATCACAACAGTGATATAATTTTTGTAACAAAAAACAAATGGTACACAGTAAACTTTTTCTTATGATTAAGATATTTTCCTTGAGATAAATTGGGTTGTGGTTATACTCAAGAAGACTTTGGCAGTTGTCAAAGTAGATTTTGTAATCAGTTTGATTAGTGAATTAAGTCCTCGTTGGAGAGAGGCGAAATCACCTTGGCGGATGGACTGGAGTAGTTTGAGATCAAGCGAACCAGGATAAAAATCTCGTGTCTATTGCTTTTGATTTTTAACTTCCAATTCAACCCCCCCCCCCCTTCTTGTGTTTGTCACTTCTTCTCCCAAAAATACAAAAAATGAGCAAGCTATACCCCTTTGAAGTTCAAAACCCTAACTCCTAGAGTAACAAAATGCCTTGGGAACCTTTGAAATTTGGACAAACTTGTACAAATACTTTTGTCATGTTAATAGAAGTTGTTGATGATGATAAGGAGACACAATAGCAACCAAAACCACTTCCAAATCTTGAGAAATGAGGGACATATGCACTAGTGATCAATGAAACCAAAGACTTGTCCAACTAGGTCAAACTTCTTCAATCAACCCTTGTACCTCTGAACTATTTTTGACAACTTGAGGCATGATGAATCATAATAGACTTTCTCGTGATATCATTTCAAAATATCTTCAATAATGAAGCTTGAATCTCAATGAATCTTAGTTGAAGAAGGCATGGGAATAAAATCATGAACCTATGGATCAACTTGATGGAATGTATTATGCTTTCACCTATGATACCAACAATTAAAGCAAATGTCCATTGTACTTATTAGTTAAAAGTTAATCAATACAAAACATAGATGATCATAATATACAAGTAAAGGTGCTTGGTGATTCCCCATGAGCAAAGCTAAAGATAAGGAGAAGAACCATACTCTAGTGTATGATCTTATTGCATTGTGATGGTATGAGATGATAGATGAATCTTAGGGGGGAAAATTGGGGTACAACAGCTGCCCTTATTTAAGTGTCTTCTATCCAGAGAAGCGGAGATTTAAACATCTTCATGTTGATGCGATTGAAGATACTTAAATATAAAACAAGCCCTATTTTTTTTCCCAAGATGCCATGAAGTGCTTATGATTATGAATGCAAATGAAAAAATATTTTAAAAAAATGACGTAAGATCTCACTGGGGATATAGCAGATAAAAACAGGGATCAAAAGAAAAAAAAACAACTAGGAAAATAAATCACTAGTGAACAAGAGACCCAACTCTATTGGGATAAAGCCCAAGGAGGAGATAAGACATCATCAACTCAAAGATTATGGAGAGAAAGTAAAGGATAATCGTGATCGACATATGACTGTGAAATATCCACTCATTGAGGAGATAGCAAAAAGGTAACATCGACCCACTGGAGAAGAAAATGGTAAGATAATACCGGTAAATATCAATATTAGGGTAAGCGGTTAGTACTTACAACTAGAAACAAATGAGTTCCTTCAAAGCAATAGAATCTCAACGACGAACTACCTTCCATGATGACAAGGCTACCATTCATCGGAAAAAAGATCTCAACAAAGAACTACCTCCCATAATGACAAGGATACCATTCATTGGAGTAACAAAATCTCAACAACGAACTACCTTCCATAATGACAAGGCTACCATTCATTGGAGGAGAAAAATATCAGCAACAAACTACCTTCCAAAATGACAAGGCTACCATTCATTGGAGTAAAAATATCAGCAACGAACTACCTTCCACAATGACAAGTCTACCATTCATTGGAGTAACAAATCTCAGCAACGAACTACCTTACATAATGACAAGGCTACCATTCATTTGAGTAACAAATCTCAGCAACGAACTACCTTCCATAATGACAAGGCTACCATTCATTGGAGTAACAAATCTCAACAAAGAACTAACTTCCATAATGACAAGGATACCATTCATTGGAGTAACAAAATCTCAGCAACAAACTACCTTCTATAATGACAAGGCTACCATTCATTGGAGTAACAAAATCTCAGCAACAAACTACCTTCCATAATGACAAGGATACCATTCATTGGAGTAACAAAATCTCAGCAACGAACTACCTTCCATAATGACAAGGCTACCATTCATTGGAGTAACAAATCAAAATCTTCTTTGGAATCTATCAGACTTATTGGGGAAGTACAGGTTGCTCAAATAAAGAGACCTACCACTTGTTGCTAAGAGAAAGAATTGCAAAATGATTTCCTAGGGAAAGTAATAGGACTTCATGGGGAATGTCAATATATTCCTGTTGAAGAGATAAAAATATTCACGTGCAAAATAAATGCACATTCTCAAATCGGGGCTCAAAGCTTGCCGAAATCAAAATAATAATACTGTTGGGGACCATCCATTCAAACCAAAAGCAACGGAATATGATTTTCATCTCTGGGAATATGATGGAATTCAACTTTATTAAAGAAGGGTAATAATCTTCTAGCACATTCTTTGTAAGGGATCAAGCCAGGGTGACAAGTATCCCATTATCCTTTAATCTGGTTAACTACCAAAGCTGAATCACCGTATACATCCAGAACTTTTATTCTGAGATCAATGGCTTCCTCGAGACCCATGATACAAGCCTCATACTCTGTCATATTATTGGTACAATCAAATGTCAGCCTTGCAGTAAAAGGAATGTGTGATCCACGTGGAGTGATAATCACAACTCCAATTCCTTTTTCATAAGTGTTTACAACTCCATCAAATACCATACCCCATCGGGATTCAGGATCAAGACCTCTACCAGACAAAGGTTCATCACGATCTTTCACTTTCAGAAACATAACATCCTCATCAGGGAAATCATATTTAATAGACTGATAATTATCTGCCGGTTGGTGAGCAAGATAATCCGCCAACACACTGCTTTTTATAGCCTTCTGAGTATGGTATTCAATATCATATTCAGACAATAACATCTACCAACGGGTAATTATTCTAGTAAGAGCAGGCTTTCAAAAATATACTTAATTGGATCCATTTTGGAAATCAACCAAGTAGTATGATTCAACATATATTTTGGAAATGAATTAATAGGTGTTAATCATCTGTATGAGTAGACATTCTCATCACATGCATCACTAAGTTAGCACGAGGGCAAGTGTTTCCCTTGTACTTTTCTAACTCTAGTACTTTGAACTTTGCAGGTATTTTCACATTTGGAACCAAACACATATCATTCACATTCTGCCTAAACAGTTCTTTTCCTCTGAGGGCCTTCAACTCTTTCTGCATCCTATCAAACTGATCCTGAAAATCGTCCATTTGATCATAGACACCCAAGCTTTCACTTGGTGGAGGAATAGGGCGATACACTTCATCATTAGCAAATGGTACCACATTCACTGAGGAAGGTGCTGCATAGTGAATCTCATTTCTAGCAGCAGGAGTAATATGCACCACAGGAGGTACAGAAGAAGCAGCAGTCGGAGCAAGCGGAGCAGCTTGAGCATCATGATTATAACCTTCGGGTATAAAGTTCTCTGGAATTACCCAAGGATAAACTTGAGGCACACAATTCTGAACAACAACAGTTGGAGTAGCAGAAACAAGAACAATCGGAGCAACGGTAGTAACTATTGTCTATTGAGGATGAGCAAGTGGTGGCTGATTATGAGCAGCCACCAAAGATTACATTAGATAAGTGAGATTGGCAATACCGACCTTCATAGTATAAACTTCTTCGTTCAACTCGCAATTCTCTTGTTCTAGATTGTCCATCTTTCTTCTAAAATTAGCTCGAGTATTGTACTGATGAGACAACTTGCTAAACAAAGTAAAGAAGCTCAGTAATACACCTGGTTATGCTAAAAAAATGCAAGAAGTATGTATAATATGATGCATGATATGCAATTTATATGATTTATTTTATTATTTATATTTCAAGGAACTCAAAGATTTATAGACAATTTTGCAAATGTCAAAGTACTAACATATTTGGAATACTGAAAATCTCATTATAATAAATTCAAAACGGATTACACTTTTTAGTACAAGTTTCAATAATCCCAAGTACTAGATGAAGATAAAGTCTAAAAAACCCTAAGAAAGCAAATCTGATTGGGATCACTCTACATGCTAACGCTTCCATGTGAGCCTTGTAATTTGAGCCTTCAACCTCTGGTTCTCTTCTGCATACCTGTTGGCGACCTCTTTCCAATCATCAGAGTTGGGAAGTGAGCAACTAAGGTCTGACTGGGGCTTAGAGGAAAATAAATGCTCTTGCCTCTCCATCGTCTCTAGAACACGACTATAAATAATCTCAATCAAATCGTCTTTCTCCTTTAGGTCTGCTAGGTAGGACACCTCTAGAGTCTGGCACTTATTCTTCCAAGCTTCCGTTTCCTGCTGCATCCTGACTAAGGCAAGTTGAAGCTCTTCCACATCATACAATAGGGTAGGAGTGGTCTTCACAAACATATCAGACATGGGTGCTTCACGAGAATACAACATCTTCAACTGGATGGCTCTTGCTTGTACCCACTGAAGATAAGGCTCCAAAGAAACAACCCCTCTAGGTCCCAAGTCCTTCCTACCCTTCTTGTGAATATGACGCCAAGCCTTCACAATCTCCTCTTTAGATTCCTTATGAACCTCTCCCTCTTTAAGAAAGAAACCACTCAAATGAATACTATTTGGCTTATCCCTCATTGGATATCCAAGTTGTCTCTGTGCAAGAACATGGTTGTAGTTAATTCCTCCCTTTGTAAGCAAGAAGAGGTACATTGGGAAAACTACCATAATTCTCAACAATCTCTACATCATGGTAAGCCTGATGATACCAAACAATATTTGAATAAGTAAGGGCCATAATCTTTGGAGCCCAACGAGGTTCCTTCCTGACATCCCAGAAAGCATCATATCAAGGTAAGTGAGAAATAAACCACTGATATAACAAAGGCGTTCAACAGATGATCACCCCTCTATGATAAGAATCCTGAAGATGAATAGAGTAATAAGCGTCACTCAATAATATAGGGAATGGGTTCCCAATCATGAAGATCCTGATGGCATTGATATCCACAAATTTTTCGACATTGGGAAACAAGAACAACCCATAAGCAAGTAGAGCAAAGATGGCCTCAAAAGCAACCGTACTCTTTATTCTGGAAAAATAGCAAGCTTTCTCCAATAAGAGCTGAGCTGGTAATCCTCTAATCCCTCCTTTGGTAGTCATGTGGGCTTCAATCTCAGACTTCCCCAAATGGATCAAAGCAGCAATCTCATGGTATTTTGGCTCCCCCTAAAACCAGTAAAAGGAACACGATCGGTAATAGGTTAACCTAATAGATAAGAATACTCCTCTAATATAGGAATCAACTAATAATCAGGGAAAGTAAAGCATCAATACGTCGGATCATAGAAATGGACCAAAGTCTAGAGAATACCCTCCTTCATCCCGAGCTTCATAAGAGAAATGATGGACCCATACTCCCTCTGAAAGTTTGTAGAACTCTCAATCTCGGGTATCAGACTCATCAACTCATCTATCTCGGGATCTTTGAAACTGTACTTCTTAGTCTTTATTTTTCCAAAATCCATAGTAATAAAGTACCTGAGATATTCACAAAGAGCCAACTTTAAGTCCCTTGAAACAAAATGTTTTAAAGGATGCTCATGGGTGCATGAATGCATGATGCAACAATCACACACAAGATCACAAACATAAGGTTCATAGGTTCAACGTCACGAGCATGAGGTTGAAGGTACTACCAATAAGGTATGATCTGAAAGTTTATCACCTATCGAACAAGGTTATAAGAGGTTCCTAGAGTCTACATCCTTCCTTCGGATATTACCAACTTCCCGATTGACCCAGTAATAAGCAATATTCTCAGGAAAAACTCGTCCGAGCGTAGCATCGCGTTACAACTATTTCTGGATTACTCTGTCATAGCTTTCGCACTACACCTAAAAGGCCAAGATGGGTTAAAGGTTCTACAGTCCTCAGTTTCAGCAGGCTCCCAGGTTGAAAGCAGCACGCCTTCCCGATTACTCGATAAACGACACTACAATCAAAGGGGCCTCCACTGAGTAGGGGATCTCATGCCTTCTTTTTTGGGATAACTCCTTCAAAGTTAACATGAATATACCGCCAATCCTATCGTAAGTTTTCCCAAGTCCGGGTATAGGACTTATGAGAAATCACCAAGCACCCTGAAAACCAGGAAGATCCAGACAAACATATATACAACATATAAGATATAACACATAATAACACATTCAAATAAACAAAGATAGGCTCAACCAACTTAAGAATGGACCAGCAAGAGGTCAATCTATCCCCAGCGAAGTCGCCATTTTTCTGTAGCGGTAGAAATATTGTGAATAAGCCATTGGATTGACTTGACTCGCACAAATCAAAATAAAAAATCGCCACTGCGCTTTATTGTTTCCAAAGGAATGGGAAAAGAGCGAATAACCCAAAAAGAGGGGGAGAGAATCTAATTTCGAGGGTTGGTTATGAAAAGGGAAGGTATTAGCACCCTAAACATTTATGTTACTCCGTAGGAACCTCTTTGTAAATCTGTGTATTTTGGCTATAAGTGTTGTATAAAAAATGGATTGTAGAGATGAGAAAAGAAGTATTTTTTATAATTTTTGCACCCGCCGCGGTTGTGAAACTTTAGTGCCTACGTATCACCTTCTGTGCTATAGGGGATCAGGATACTCGTAGTTCATCTTTTAAAAATTTTAAAACACAAGTGTGTATGTTGATTTTAAGAGATTAGACATCATCATCTTGTCCGAGTGGAAAACATACTTACTACCCACGTTTATGAGAAAGGAGAATTTACATCATCTCAAAGTGGAGGATATGGATTGGATTTTAAAATCAACAAAGCCTCACTCAACACCCAAGTGGAAAATATCTCACTTTACTACATATCGTAGAAGTATAGTAGCTCACATCACTACAAGGATTGACAAGAGTCTAATCTTTTGAGAAAATTTTAAAGTAAAAAGCTAAAATGGAAAATGGTTTGAATGAGATTGATTGAATTTTAATCTTCTCACAAAAAAATATTCACGTATTATTAAATTGATTAAAGTTTGATTAAGAAAATGTTTTGAAAATGCATGGACATAAGTCCAAATTTATTATGAAAGTTGTTTAAGTTTTGAAATAAGAAGAATTTTTGAAAGGAGGGAGAAGATTTTTGAAATTAAAGAAGATATGATAAGATGAATGGACTATCCTAAAGCATTAGGTAAAAGCTAGGGAAAAGAACCATCTAACAAACAAGAAGCCAACACTTGACACAATGAGTCAATGTAGAATTCCCATCCTTTGGATTTGAAACCAGAGAAGCAAAGACAATAAACCTCTTAAGAAAACCAAGCTTCAATTGCATTAAGTCTTCACCAAAATTGGGCAGAGTAATGGCTGTATACAGATGAATTCTCGATCACAGGCAAAGCATGTAATCACAATAACCTGCATACAAATCAAACAAAAAATAACCCAATGTCTTGGGGTAAACCCCCAAGAACTCCAGACAAAATAACAGTTGAGGACACAAGGTCTAAAAGTAGGTCACAGCTTCTAATCCAAAGTACAAGAAGTCCACAATCTCCATAATGCCAAGGATAGTTAGCAAGTAGTCCAAATAACATTAAAGTTTTTTATGGTTCAATTTGATTATTAGGTATCTTCAAAAAGAAAATAAAAGCTCGAATGAGCAAAAATAAAAATGACATAAAAGTAAATGCTCAAATAGGAAAAGATGAAAATAGCATGAAATGTAAATGCCAAAATAAATGTTCTTAAAGTAAAAGCATAAAATATAAGCATAAAATAAAGTCAATTGTTAATGAGTTAGAAATTAGAGGTTAATTGAATGACCATCTTGAAACTTGCATTTGAAAACTCATTAGAATATTGATAGAATCAAAGCCTCTCACAACAAGTTTTATTTGCTTTTTGTCAAGTATATCATTCATTTCAAAATCTCAAAGCAGCAAAAAATGATCGATGATGTTTAAGTGATCCAATTTGACAAAAGTTGATGAAAATTCATTAGAGGATTGGTAGGACCAAAGCCTCCTAACAATGAATCTCAAGGTTATTGGGTCAAAGGGTTCATATTAACATATTTGGGTTTGGGCCACGAATGATCATTTTCTCAAATAGAGAAAAAATTTAGCGCTATGTTAAGCAATCGTAAGTGGACTTATATAGAAGTCGCACCTATTTTGAGACCGGTCAATAGAAATCTATGTACCATGTGTTTTGAGAAATGATATAGAAATCATTCTCCAATAACATTTAGTACAATAAGAAGGGGATAAGATGAAGAGAGATGGGGTAAGAATTAAATCACATTTGAACCAAAAATTTAATCAAGCTATTATTAAAATCATTCATCCATTTTTATGGGGTTAAACTCAACACCATGGATCCAATGATGTTAATAAAGCTCATGATTAAAATCTCATAGTCCAAGATCATCCAGAATATATACAGGATAAAATTTATTTAAAAAAATAAAGAAAAATATTTTTAATAAAAAGGTTTAAAAATGGGAATAGAAGTAGAAAGTAGAAACTATATTCAAAAAATTTAATAAAAATCAAACAAGGCCATAGAAAAATCAGAAATGAGCTCAAATATTTATATAAAAAAGTTTGGTAAATTTTTAAAGTCAGAAACTATTTTTAAAATTAAAAGAAATAGGCAAAACAAACCAAAAATTGTGAAAAATAGTAAAGTCAGAAATAAAAATAAAATGAGGTCACTAATATTTGTCAAAAAGTCATTGGATCCTTCCATATTTTTTTCAGAATTTAAAATTAAGAAAAGTATTATTAAACATTTAAAACAATTCAAATAAAGTAAAAAATTAAAAAAAATATCAAAACAAAAAAAAAAATGTGAAAAAATAATAATCAGAAACAGAAAAATCAAAAGTATTTTTCATAATTTTTTCAGATTTTTTGAAGTTAAAATGAATTTTCTATGATTTTTTTGAAGTTTAAAACAATTTAAATATAAAAATCAGAAATAAAAATAAACTCAAAAAAATGTAGACCAATGGATGAGAGTCAAAACACGTTAGTAAGCTAATCCAATGGATCAAACACGCCATGATATCATGGTCTTTAGTGAATGAAGCATGGGATCAATTATTTAAATCAGATTTAAAAAAAATGTGTAGCACGCATTCATTGGTTGATAGATGACACGCTGATCATCTTCAACCTCCAGCCAATGAATCTGCAGGTTCTAGAAACTGTAAAATTAGGACACAAGACCGATATCATTCGCTTCGTCTCTTCAAGACGATTCTAATGGTACCTTCACGAAAAATTTATATAAACTGTAGCTCATTCGTTTTTGAAAAGAAGTTCTAAAAAGGGATTATAAATTTCATGGTCAAAACGTACTTCCAGTTGAAAACAAGTGTTGCGACTAGAATCAGGATGATGAGAGCTTCATAACAGTATAAAAGTTTGAGAGAATTGGTGAAGGAATCTACCTATTAAAGTTAAGTTGCAGAGCTCTGAAACTGGACTTGGCTAGCACGATTTAGGAAGTCTTAGAGCTTAATTCTTCTTCTGTTAGCTTCAGTGAGGTTCAAGGAAGGTGATTTGACAAAGAAAAATGATTGAGAAAGGTTGTAAGAGAAAATTCGAAGTTGTCGAAAATTGAGTTCAAGAGGAATTTTGGCAGGATGATTCTGGCTCTCTAAGCTTGAGGAAATGAATGAGGTATGATCCTCTATTTATACGGGAGCTGATTGAACGCTCAAGCGTGTGAAATGATGAAGTTTGGAGAGAAATTGTGTGAATTTGAAAAAAAGAAAACTGTGACTTCTAATTTGATCAAAACTCATCCAAACCTTGCGTTTTAATATGCTAATCACTTTTGGAAGTTCACAAAACATGTTTAGAAGCATAAGCACGCAGAAAGAATGTGTTTAGAAGCTAAATAAAGGATTTCAAATTCTGACCTTTGGAGAAACTTCAGTTTCAAGTTACCAAGTTCAAATTAATGGCATTCTTAGCTCACGGAGTCTTAGGACATGATTCTTGAAGCTTTAGAAAGATTAGATCACAAGCTTTACAATGTGAAAAGAATGGAATCAAATGGATGCTTGAGCTAAAAATTGTGATGAGTCTAGGAAAAAGAGGTTGACTTTTGTACTTAGAAAAATTCTAAGTTTTCCTTCAAAAATGACTTATAATGTCTTGCATCCAAACATGGTCTTCCATTTGAAATTTTCTCTTGACCAAAAAAATGGCATGAAGTAGATCTCTTGAATAAAATTTTGAGACTTGAACCATTTAAAATCTCAAAATAATGAGAAAGTTATGACTTGTTGAAATTGGCAAAAATTCATAAAATGACCTATAATCGTTTTCATCCATAAGTCATCTTCCATTCATTTCACACTTTGCACTTAAAATAAGGGTTGAAGCTCACATATTTAGGATCAATTTGGAAAATTAATGGGCTCAAGGTGATATAAATTGACCAAGTTATGATCTTTTGAGGTCACATATGGGAATTTGATGGTTTGTTTAGAGGACTTGTAATCTTTCTTCATCATTATGTATCTTCCTCACAAAATTTCCTTGAAACTTTTGAAGTGATTTGTTGATATCCATTTGAAGAGAATGATGTATTTTAAATCACCCAAAAATACCAAAATACAAGCAAGCTATACCCCTTTGAAGTTCAAAACTCTAGCTCCTAAAGTAACAAAATGCCTTGGGAAACCTTTGCAATTTGGACAAACTTCCTTGTACAAATACTTATGTCATGTTAATAGAAGTTGTTGAGGATGATAAGGAGACACCATAAAAACCAAAACAAATTTCAAATCTTGATAAATGATGGAGATATGCACTTGTGGTCAATGAAACCAAAGACTTGTCCAACTAGGTCAAACTTCTTCAATCAACCATTGTACCTCTGAACTATTTTTGACAACTTGGGGCATGATGAATCATAATAGACTTTGTCGTGATATTATTTCAAAATATCTTCAATAATGAATCTTGAACCGCAATGAAACTTTGTTGAAGAAGACATGGAAATAAACTCATGAACATATGGATCAACTTGATGGAATGTATTGTGTTTTTACCTATGATACCAACAATTAGAGAAAATGTTCATTGTACTTATTAGTTAAAAGTTAATCAATACAAAACATAGATGATCACAATATACAAGTCAAGGTGCTTTGATTCCCCATGAGTAAAGCTAAAGATAAGGAGAAGAACCAAATTCTAGTGTATGATCTTGTTGCATTGTGATGGTATGAGATATATATGAATATTAGGGGCAAAAATTAGGGTACAACACCATCAAACATTTTGTATCCCACGGGAAGGAAAAGGTAAACATTGAGTAAACTTGAGAAGGGTGAAATCAAGGTCAAATGACCGAGAGATATGGGTAAGGGAGTCTGTTACACGAGGGGAAGGTATTAGCACCGCACACACTCGTAGTACTCTACGATATCCACTCGTATTGCTCTAATCAAATGGTGTGTTCAAATATAATGCTTAAGAGATAAAAAAGAAAATGCTAAGAGGGAATGCATGCAAAAGAAAACACAGGATGCAAAATAAAGAAAAACATCTTAGGGAGACTATCTAAATCTAATCCCTAATGTCATACAATGATTGATATTAAGGTCAAGGATTGAAAGGGAAATATCTACCTATTTTAGCATGCATGGATTACAATCCTAACATCTAACTTGAATCGGAAAAAAAACAAGCAAATCCTAAGGGAGCATACAAAGGTTCAAAACCTAAGGGAACATGGTAAACACAAAGATAAAAACAAACAAATAATTCACAGGCTCAAGACAGCACACACATGTCACGGGAAGTGCATGTTATCTCAAGTCACAAATGCCTAACCAAGATATTATGCATCGAGGTAGGAAATGGGAAGCTTTAGCCAAGGGGTCATAATAACTGATACAAACAAGTGGGGTAGGATACTGGAAGCTTTAGCCAAGGGGTCATAATAACTGATACAAACAAGTGGGGTAGGATACTGGAAGCTTTAGCCAAGGGGTCATATCAACCGAGGCAAACAAGCTATCTGTGGGAATATAAGTGTAACACCCCAATTCTACCCGACAATAATAATGTAAATCAGAGTTATAAAATTCATGCAACTGAATCAGGATGCCACAATTCAACTTTAACAACACATTGCATTCAACGTGGATACATAACACTTTAAAACATCGGATGAACCATCAGCATAATAATTTAATCTCTTAATTCAACAACTTGAACATATACGCAGCGGAATCATAATAACATCTTTGTCTAACAATTATAACAACTTCAAAATAAACACATGCTTAGCAACAATCAAATTAAGTTTAAATACTAAAATAATCAATAATCAAAAGAAACAAGCATTCATCCCCCCGAGTGTTACATATTAGAGAAATGACACCGACTCGAACTACTGAAGGTATACTGCCTTCACTCTGGATTACCTGCACGTTACCAACGTAAGGGTAACATTCAAACATAAGGGGTGGGATATCTAACAATATAATAAAACGTATGATAAATAATATATTAAATTAGATCACATAACATCACCACTTCTCATCGTATAAACAACAATAATCGCAACAGAATACCAACAATATACACATTTACCGCATCAATACACGACTTCTTTATGCAATCATATAATGCGACTCAATACTATGCGAATGCATGTGGTACCATTGGAGCAGAACTCCCATCTCAAAATAATTGCCAATAAATAAAAGCAACAACAAGGCATAAGCCTTCATCTTAATATTCTCCAATACAGGCCATTTTAACGAGCATCAACTCCATCTTGAAATGTAATGTATGCGACACAATCATGAATGTAATAACAACAACCATAATTAACAACATCTCAAAACAACATCATCGTTGGCCAGAAGCCTACATCTTAATAGATGCCAATTATTAGAGGCATCTCAACATCATTCATCAACATCATTCATCAACATAATTCATCGCATAATTCGTCAACATAATTTCATCAACGTAATTCATCATAAATTTTACAACAATTCAGCCACAACAATAATACAACGATAGATCGACCATCCCGCAACGTTGGCCATAGGCCTACAATCATGATGTTGCCTATAATAAATTAATCATCTAAGTCTTACTTCTAGTTAAAAAACCTCTACATATTATTTTTCTATAATGCTACATCATTATCATCATTAATCTTATTGTTATGAACCAACCATTAATCTATAATCGTCTTATCCTCATCACTTTTCACAAAATCACCATAGCGATTTACGCAGGAAACTAACTCTAATTCTAATTTGGGTTACTAGGATTATTCTTCTTACACTTTATTTTAATCCTTAAGAATATAGTTCATCGCGTTAGCTTTCCAACACTTAGAACGACACCTCAAACGAAGTCCGGAAACTCAAGTTACAGCTTCTGGAACCGGATCTGCCAAAAATCAAACTACATTAGTCGACGCGTACTGGGCTAAAATTCCTGCATGAGTCGATGCGTAATCCCTTTATATCGACTCATACTGAGTCTGCAACACCGCATGTATCGATGCATAGCCCCATGTATCGACTCATCCTGAGTCTAAAAACCTGTATGTATCGACGCATGCTCCTTCGTATCGACTCATCCTGAGTCCAGAAACCTGCATGTATCGACGCATGGCTTTTGAGGTCGACGCATATTGTTCTGTCATGAATATTTTCTACAATTTCACTACATTTTCACTGCGATTTCCCTGCCTTAGGCCCTAAAAACATCCTCTAATCATAGGAAATCATCAATTATAATTATCCTATATTTCAACAATGATTATACTGCATTAGGGCATCGTTACTCATCTCCAAATCATTGATCTTCATCATACAACAACATATACATTCAAATCATAAACAAGACAACTTTTTACATCAAATCTCACATACTACTAATCATAAACCCTATTATAGAGTCAGAACCCCACCCTTACCTTGGATTGAAGGTTGCTCTACGACTTTTCCGGTTGAATTTTGTTATGCCCCTTCTCCTTATTTTCTGCAACTTTCATGTTCTCTTTATCTTCTTCCAGCCCTTATTTCCTTCTCTTCTTACTGCTTCTTCTTTTTCCTTATTATTTCTAAAAACTAATATAATAACCCTATAATTCTCATTATGTCTAAATGGGATTAAAACTCCTACACCCCCCTTTCTACTACTTCTATTCTTTAAAACAAGCCCACATCAAATAATATTATTATTCTAATATTATTCCACAACTTAATAGAACAAATAAATCCAATAACGACAACACCTCAACTATCATCATAACACAGCTTCACAAATAATCCAAAAATAATTTAATTAAATAATTAATTAAATTACGTGCTTTACAACTCTCCCCAACTTAGAGTATTTTCGTCCTCGAAAATTTACCTTAATCAAACAACTAAGGATAGGAGTCCTACATCTTGCCCTCCAACTCCTAAGTCATGCTTTCTCCGGCAACTCCTAGACAAACCACCTTAACCAAAGCAATCTCTTTGCCCCTGAGAGTCTTTATTTCACAATCTACGTTCCATACAGGCATTGTCTCCATAGTAAGGTTATCCCGTACTTGCACATCACCATATGAATCACATGAGATGGATCTGAAATATACTTTCGGAGTTGTGACACATGAAACACATCATGCACATTCTAAAGATTAGGCGGTAAAGCCACTCTATAAGAAACATTCCCCACTCTCTCTGAAATCTGATAGGGTCCAATAAAACGAGAAGTGAGCTTCTTAGACTTCAATGCTCGTCCAACACCAGTCATAGGTGTGACTCTCAAAAACACATGGTCACCCACTTGAAATTCCAAATCTTTCCTTCGCTTGTCATGATAGCTTTTTTTTCTACTTTGGGAAGCTTTCATATTTTCTCGAATCAACTTCACCTTCTCAGTAGTCTCACAAACAAGTTCAGGTCCAAGTACCATACTTTCACCAGATTCATGCCAACATAAAGGAGTTCTACATCTTCGACCATACAACGCTTCAAAAGTTGCCATCTCAATACTAGAATGGTAACTGTTATTATAAGTGAACTCTACCAACAGAAGATACATATCCCATGAACCTCCCTGCTCAATAACACATGCCCTCAACAAATCTTCCAACGATTGAATAGTCCGTTCAGTCTGACCATCTGTCTAAGGATGATACGCCGAACTCAACCTCAACTTAGAACCCAACGCTTCTTGTAAACTCTTCCAAAAATCAGAAGTAAACCTCAGATCTCTATCTGAAATAATGCACAGAGGAACACCATGTAGCTTCACGATTACACTAGTGTAAATATCATCCAACTTCGACACTGGAAAACTGATGTTAATAGGAATAAAATGAGCTGACTTCGTAAGCCTATCAACAATCACCCAAATTGAATCATGTCCTCTTAAAGTATTAGGTAACCCTGTCACAAAGTCCATCAAAATGCTATCCCATTTCCATTCTGGAACTTCCAACGGTTGCATCAACCCTGCAGGCTTCTGATGTTCAACTTTCGACTTCTGACAAGTCAAACATGCATACACAAACGGAGCCACATCACTCTTCATCCCAGGCCACCAAAACAAACCTTTTAAATCTTAATACATCTTTGTAGCTCCTGGATAAATACTCAACTTACTTTTGTAACTCTCTTCAAGTATCACTTTCTTCATCTCAGTCATCAATAATACAAATCCGGTTATGAAATATCAACACGCCTTGCGCATCTAGCTTAAAATCATTATTCTCAGACTGATCAATTCTAACCATCGAATCTACCAGTTTCACATCCAACTTTTGAGCTTCTCTGATACTATCTAGGAATTCATTATTAATCTTCAGCATACCTAACATAACACTCTGCGGCGTCACCTTGCAAACTAAGCTCATATCTCTGAATTGTTCAATTAATTCCAACTCTTTAACCATCATTGTCGACATATGTAAAGTCTTTCGACTCAACGCATCAGCTACCACATTCTCTTTTCCTGGATGATAGTTCAAACCAAAATCATAATCCTTTAACAATTCCAACCATCTTCGTTGCCTCATATTCAACTCCTTCTAATCGAATAAATACTTTAAGCTCTTATGGTCACTAAACACTTCAAATCTAGAACCGTAAAGATAATGCCTCCAAATCATCAATACAAAGACAACTGCAACAAGCTCTAAATCATGTGTAGGATAGTTCTTCTCACGAGTCCTCAACTTCCTTGACGCATAAGCAACTAACTTATCATTATGCATAAGCACACTTCCTAAACTCATCTTAGAAGCATCACAGTATACCACGAAAGGCTATCCTGGATTAGGTAACGTTAAAATCGGAGCCGACGTCAATCTCTTCTTCAATTCTGCAAAACTTTCTTCGCACTGAACATCCCATACAAAAGCTCTACCTTTACAAGTCAACTTAGTCAACGGAAGTGCCAACTTTGAAAAACATTTGATAAACCTTCTATAGTAACCATCTAATCCCAAAAGCTCCTAATCTCAGTAGCTGACTTCAGAGTTTCCTATTGCAACACAACATCAACCTTCGATGGATCTACAACAATGCCACTACCTGATATCACATGACCAAGAAAACTAACCTCCTTTAACCAGAATTCACACTTGGACAGCTTTGCATACAACTTCTTCTCTTTCAAAACTTGCAATACTACTCTTAAGTGTTCTGCATGCTCTTCTTCTGACTTAGAGTAAATCAAAATATCATCAATAAACACTACTATGAACCGATCTAGATAAGTATGAAAGATATGATTTATGTATTCCATGAATACTCCCGACGCGTTGGAAACACCGAAAGGCATCACCGAGTACTCATAATGTCCATAACGCGTTCTGAAATTCGTCTTATGGATATCTTCATCCTTCACTTTAATCTGATGGTAACCTGACCTCAAAACAATCTTACTAGACACACAAGCGTCCACCAATTGACCCATCAAGTCATCTATTCTTGGAAGCAGATACTTGTTCTTAATCGTCACTTTATTCAACTGTCTATAATCAACACTAAGTCTCATACTTCCATCTTTCTTATTTACTAACAAGACTAGAGCTCCCCACAACGATACACTTGGTCTTACAAACTTATTTCAAGTAACTCTTCCAATTGCTTCTTTAACTCTGACAATTCAGATGCAGACATCCTATATGGTGCTATAGACACAGGTCTGGTACCAGGTACAAGAATAATAGCAAATTCAACTTCCCTCTCTGGTGGTACATCAGGAATCTCATCGGGGAAAACTTCAGGAAATTCACACACCACTTGCAATTCCTCAATTATAGCTTGAGTCTCTACAGATAGAGATGCCATCAACGAGAGCATTTGTGCTTCTTCTTGCATCAACTTTCTCAACTATCTAGCAGACAACAGACTATCTTCCTCTTCTTCAGGAGTAGAAAACCTCACAGACTTGTTATAACAGTTAATGTGAACATAATTATGCTCTAACCAGTTCATACCCAAAATCACATCCAACCCTCTTAAAGGTAAACAAACCAAATCAACAGTAAAGTCTCTGTCGAAGATCGACAAGGGACACTTTAAGCACACAAAACAAGTAGTCACCGACCCCTTGGCTGGAGTATCGACGACCATTTCTCCATTCGTAGAAGACAACATAAGACCCAATATTTCAACACAATCAACAGTAATAAAGCAATGAGTAGCACTGGTATCAATAATAGTAATTAAAGGAGTACTATTAATGAAACATG
The DNA here is from genome assembly GCA_948472305.1 of Vicia faba. Taxonomy (NCBI): domain Eukaryota; kingdom Viridiplantae; phylum Streptophyta; class Magnoliopsida; order Fabales; family Fabaceae; genus Vicia; species Vicia faba. The sequence continues at coordinate 98,496,125 of OX451735.1, read as the reverse complement.
TACCTTTCATAAGTCTGTCCTCAACAATTGTCTGATCCTCAACCAAAGCGAACACTTTGCCACTTATTTGTGCCCTCTTTGGTTTTTGACACTGACTGCCAATGTGCCCTTCTTCACTACAATTGAAACAAATCACATCCTTATGCTTGCACTCAGATACAACATGTCTATTCTTACCACAACGGAAACACCTCTTTACTTCAGTAGTACATATATTACTCTTATGCCTAGGTTTCCCACATTTAAAACAAACCACACCAGCAGGAGCATCTCCCCCACTAGTCCTCTGACCCTGAGCAGCTTTCTGTTTTCCTTTACCAGCTGGGGTATCATAAGGCTTACCACGATTCTGTTGGTACTTACCCCTCTTCTCATTGATAATCTTGTAATGAGTATTATTATCCTCCTCATAAATCCTGCAACTATCAATCAAATCGGAAAAGACACAGATCTTCTGGTATCCAACTGCCTTCTTGATCTCTGGGTGCAACCCGCTCTCAAACTTGATACACTTTGAAAACTCATCATCTGCCTCACTGTAGTGCGGATAGAACTTAGCCAACTCAGTAAACTTTGCAGCATACTCAACAACCGACATATTCCCTTGCTTCAGCTCAAGGAACTCGATTTCCTTCTTACCACGGGCGTCTTCAGGAAAGTACTTCCTCAAAAATTCCCTACGGAACATGGCCCAAGTGACATTTTCACCCGTAACTTCCAATCTCTGACAAGTCTCTAGCCAATAGTCATCAGCCTCGACTGCTAGCATATGAGTACTATAACGAACCTTCTGCGTTGGAGTGCAGTCCATCACACGAAAGATTCTCTCAATCTCCTTCAACCAATCCAACGCTTCGTCAGGATCATACTTTCCCTTGAAGGTAGGCATATTCTCTCTCTGGAAAGTCGCCAAGCTACGAGATCCAGCATTCCTGTCAGCATTCGGCTGATTCTCCATTGCATGCGCAATTAATTCTAGAGCAGCAGCAAGTGCAGCATCATTCCTTCCAGCCATCTCAACTTATCATTACAACATAAACAATGATTAGAACTCAAAATAACAATACTCGATTGTTAGACAATTAAAACTCGACAACTTGGTCGGACGGACCAAACTTTGCTCTGATACCAACTTTGTAACACCCCAATTCTACCCGACAATAATAATGTAAATCAGAGTTATAAAATTCATGCAACTGAACCAGGATGCCAAAATTCAACTTTAAAAACACATTGCATTTAACGTGGATACATAACACTTTAAAACTTCAGATGAACCATCAGCATAATAATTTAATCTCTTAATTCAACAACTTGAACATCTACGCAGCGGAATCATATTAACATCTTTGTCTAACAATTATAGCAACTTCAAAATAAACATATGCTTAGCAACAATCAAATTAAGTTCAACAACTGAAATCATCAATAATCAAAAGCAACAAGCGTTCACCCCCGAGTGTTACGTATCAGAGCAATGACACTGACTCAAACTACAGAAGGTATATTGCCTTCACTCTGGATTACCTGCACGTTACCGATGTAAGGGTAACATTCAAACAGAAGGGGTGGGATATCTAATAATATAATAAAACGTATGATAAATAATATATTAAATTAGATCACATAACATCACCACTTCTCATCGTATAAACAACAATAATCGCAACAGAATACCAACAATATACACATTTACCGCATCAATACACGACCTCTTTATGCAATCATATAATGCGACTCAATACTATGCGAATGCATGTGGTACCATTGGAGCAGAACTCCCATCTCAAAATAATTTCCAATAAATAGAGGCATTAACAAGGCATAAGCCTTCATCTTAATATTCGCCAACACAGACCATCTTAACGAGCATCAGCTCCATCTTAAAATGCAATGTATGTGACACAATCATGAATGTAATAACAACAACCATAATTAACAACATCTCAACACAACATCATCGTTGGCCAGAAGCCTACATCTTAATAGCTGCCAATTATTAGAGGCATCTCAACATCATTCATCAACATCATTAATCAACATAATTCATCACATAATTCATCAACATAATTTAATCAACGTAATTCATCAAAATATTTACAACAATTCAGCCACAACAATAATACAATGATAGACCGACCATCCTGCAACGTTGGCCATAGGCCTACAATCATGATATTGCCTATAATCAATTAATCATCTAAGGCTTACCTCTAGTTAATAAACCTCTACATATTATTGTTCTGTAATACTACATCATTATCATCATTAATCTTATTGTTATGAACCAACCATTAATCTATAATCGTCTTATTCTCATCATTCTTCACAAAATCACCATAGCAATTTACGCGGGAAATTAACTCTAATCCTAATTTGTGTTACTAGGATTATTCTTCTTACCATTTATTTTAATCCTTAATAATATAGTTTATCGCGTTAGATATCCAACGCTTCAAACAGAACCTCAAACGGAGTCCGGAAACTCAAGTTACAGTGTCTGGAAACGGATCTGCCAAAAATCAGACTACATGAGTCGACGTGTAATGTCTTGAGTCGACGCGTACTGGGCTAAAATTCCTGCATGAGTCGACGCGTAATCCCTTTGTATCGACTCATACTGAGTCTGCAACACTACATGTATCGATGCATAGCCCCATGTATCGAATCATCCTAAGTCTAAAAACCTGCATGTATCGACGCATGCTCCTTCGTATCGACTCATCCTGAGTCCAGAAACTTGCATGCATCGACACATGGCTTTTGAGGTCTACGCATACTGTTCTGTCATGAATATTTTCTGCGATTTCACTATGTTTTCACTGCGATTTCCTTGCCTTAGGCCCTAAAAACATCCTCTAATCATAGGAAAACATCAATTGTAATTATCCTATATTTCTACAATGATTATACTGCATTAGGGCATCGTTACTCGTCTCCAAATCATTGATCTTCATCATACAAAAACATATACATTCAAATCATAAATAAGACAACTTTTCACATCAAATACCACATACTACTCATCATAAACCCTATTATAGAGTCAGAACCCCACCCTTACCTTGGATTGAAGCTTGCTCTATGACTTTTCTGATTGAATTTCATTCTGCCTCTTCTCCTTCTTTTCTACAACTTTCACGTTCTCTTTCTCTTCTTCCAACCCTTATTTCCTTCTCTTCTTACTGCTTCTTCTTTTTCCTTATTATTTCTAAAAACTAATATAAATAACCCTATAATTCTCATTATGTCTAAATGGGCTTAAAACTCCTACACCCCCCTTTCTACTACTTCTATTCTTTAAAATAAGCCCACATCAAATAATATTATTATTCTAATATTATTCCACAACTTAATAGAATAAATAAATCCAATAACGACAACTCTCATCATAACACAACTTCACAAATAATCCAAAAATAATTTAATTAAATAATTAATTAAATTACAGGCGTTACAATAAGCGCCTATATCATGGTATCATATTACCAGGAAAGAAGAGTAAGAGGGAAAGTGATAAACACAGAGCGTCAACGCAGACCAACGTGAGCTCAAGACAAAGTATGGGGGATCGATTAAAAATCCCTTTTCCATCTAACCAACTCGATAACAAAAGTAGCACACTTCAAAGCATCATGGTTCGTCACGAGCTAAGGATGACACAGACTAGAATGGGTGGAGGTTGATTGCGAACCCTTTTCCTCTCGCCTTCTTTGAGGACTTATCAAGGGGAATGAGAATGGGGGCATCATTTTGAGGTCTTTAGGCACAAATGTAAACACTCATCAAAAACTCCTACTTTGAGGTAGGTCTTTAAACAAGATGCAAACACAATTAGCAAACAAGTACAGAATTGCCTTAAACAAGTCTTTAAATAAACCAGATGGACTCCTGACATAATCCATAATAGATGTCCCCGTCATATATCTCTATCCTACTTCTCATGGAATTAGAAAGTTGTAAAGTGTGGTAAAAAGTGCGAGAGACAAAGGAAATAAATCGGACTACCAATCGAGCAAAAATGTGTCACTAAACTGACAGCGTCAAGAAATCCAGAGAACCTCGAACGAGCTAGCACCAACAACTAACAAAGTCAGAATATGCGTCGAAGCACCAAAGCAACATAAGAGTTGTGTGTCAGACATAACTGAACAAGTATCCTGCAAGAAAAACAACGATCCAGACAATACACAATATACAAGTATACACCTCATAACTTAGGGACAAAAGATAACAACAAGCGAAGAGTAGTACCCCACACATAAAGTGGAGTACCGAGATCCCGACACATGAGAAATGCGGTATCTCACAAATAAAGTGGAATATCGAGCAAGTAAGCGTCATTGAAATCCCTTATGGTAATCCTTGTACAAAATTAACAAACAAGTTAGTGATGACAAGAAAGCATCCGACAATTACATCATCGCTTCATAATGTGAAAATCAAGTGATGTTACAAAATGGTAAAAGCGGCTTTGTCAAATCACAAAGTGTATATGAAATGAATCTGAAGCAAGCAAACATAAGTGTAATGGTATATAAATAACCAAGGAAATATGAATACAAGTTAAGTAAAAGTTAAAACACAAGGTACACGTCAATCACTATCAAAAATCACAAAATCGGGAAATAGGCATCAAAATTTATCGATCCCGAATCAAACAAAAATCACATGGTTGATTGCAAACATGTCAATGGACTAAAAAACGGACACGATTTGAATTAATTCCGCCTGAAAGCATGACTTTTAGGTCAATTTCATCGGCTTGCAGTTGCGAAAGGCAGAAAAAAAGTAGCAAAAATAAAGTACACCAATAGCTCCAGAATCATGGAGAAAGTCAAGTTCCGCTAATCATAAGTGTAAAAAATCATCATGGTTAGGAAATTAGCTCAAAAATGAGATTATGTCAAGTGTTAGAAAAAATTCAAGAATTGTGACATTTTCCCCTTATCTCAAGTTTTTATGTATCAAAAGATGTTGGTAATATGTCTTGAGTCAAATGGAAGATGTTACACCTCATGGATAAGAAAATGTTAGTATGAGTGTATGCACGTTTTCACAATTACAATATTACATGTTATGGAAATGTTAAAGTAAGTGATTAAAATTAGAATTTAACACTAAGTATTAGTAAGTAAGACTTGAATATTAGTACTAGGAATTAGTAAACAAGAGTATGCACATTGAGGTGAATAGCATAGAACAAACATAACACAAGTTAGTAATCATGATTCCAGAAAATAAGCATTTAGGCACAACACAATTGAGCTCAAGACTCAACCAATTCCAGATCTATCCATATTTGTTTACAATATCAAGAATCTAACATCAACACAAATAATTACAATTAACTCTATGTCAAAATATTAGCACAATATCAAGAATTAGTTCTTATGTCAAGAATTAGCAATACAATTCTATGAGGAATTTCTACATACACCTAATGTGCAAATGTTATGTTTACAAATCTATGCCAAAATCTATATCACAAATTCACATAGACATTATCACAAACACATAATATGCACTAGAATATTACAAATTCTATGTCAAGAACTCTAGATCTAAACTAATGTACTTCATCAATTCATGTACAACTCACATAAACAAAATCAAATTACTCAAGTATTAAAAAAAAACTATGATAATCAAGTAATGTTACCTAAGAGAATTTGTAGAAAATTGGAAGTTGAATGATGTTGATGATGATAGTTGTGATAGCGAAGAGAGAAGGGAAGGAGTGTCCGATCGGAGCTATCGTGAGTGGAGGGAGTATGTGATGTAGGATAAGGCGGCAGAAGGAGGGTAGATCACCGGAGGGAGGCGGCATCGGAGCAACGGTGGCGGTGTGGGATAGAGAGGCCACAAGTTCTTCTTGGAGGCAGAGAGAGAATTTTATTCTCTTTGATTTTTTGTGTTGTTGTGTTAAGAGAATGTGAGAGAGTTTGGAGAATAAAGAGAATAGAAAATGAGAGTGAATAGGGAAAATGAGATTATGAGAGTCTCCTATGAAAATTTGAAATTCAAATATATAAAGCTTGGCTCCAAAGTGGTGTTTAGCTTGCTTTTTCCCAGCTTTTTTGATGCATACTCGATACAAAACCCAATCCTCATAATAATCAGTGTGAAATCAAGACCTACGGTCAACAACAAAATCGGTCGCGATGAAATGTGTGACACGGTGTAAAAAGAACAGACGCAATAAAATAAAAATTGAGTGAGTTCAATAACTTTATGTGACGAGACCTCAAATAAAAAATTATAAAAGTGGATTTTTCAGCTTATTTTGAGCTTAAGTGACAACAATGTGCCTCTCGGTGTAAGATACGGATTTGGGACTTGAAGCAAAGTTTTAAACGATGAAACTTGTGACGCAACATAAAATGAACGGACACTATCGGATAAAAGATGAGGTAGTTATGAATTTTTGAAGTTGCACTGATGCATAGCAGAATGAATCAAAACAGCTTTTTTTCAATTAATTTCAACGTTCAATCTGGAAGAACGCCTTGAACGACAATGCTCTGATCAAAATTTGAATTTGGCATCTGAAGCAAACTTGTAGCTGACATCATTTGTGAAATTATTCCAAAAGAACTGTCTTGATACGATAAAAATCTAAGGAGTTATGAATTTTATAATGTCAAGAAACGGTGAATAAAATTTTTGGTTCAACACAATCATTTTTCTGGTAATCCGTAATTCTGGAAACCTTCCTCAAAGAATTTGCTCTCAGCCCAAACATATAAAACAAAGATAAAATCAAGACGGATTTTTCTCCAAAATAACCTCTTGAAAACAATATTCCAGTCAGAAGTTATGAATTTTTGAATGTCTGCAAAATTACGGTTCAGCGCAGTATTTTCATTATTTTCCATTGTATCACTTCTAGAAGAATCGCATATTCGGAAGCCTTCCTCAAAGAATTAGATTTCAGTCCGAACGCGAAAGTTGGAGAAAACATTAATATGGTTTTAACGCCTCCAAAATCTTCCCAAAACAATCTTCCAATCAAAAGATACAAATTTTAGATTACCTGCGCGACGACATACCAGCAAATAAATTCAGTATACTATCTTCAAAGAATTAAAATTCCAAGAGATTTGCTTCAATCAATTAGCTTTTGATCTGAACATGAAAAATGATAAGAGAATTAATACAGTCTCAATACTCGAGGAATCCACTGAAAATATCAAATCGGATGAAAGTTACGAATTTCCAAACACTCGGTGAACAAATAACCAATCATTAAATCCAAACACTGCTTCAGAGAAAACAAATTATTCAGAGACTTTTTGTATATAATTGACTTCTGGCCTTAACAGATGAAATAAAGAAAATACCGAGACGGTTCCCATGCCTGAGGAATCGGCTTGAAACGGTACTCAGATGGCAAATTGTGAATTTCTAAGCTCAAACCAGCAAAGACGTTGTTTCTGGTTCACACTGCCTCAAATTCACTGAAACACCCAATTCCTTCACAATTTAGAGTGCATTGAAATAGATGAGAACTTTGATGAAGAATTTCTTGGAAATTGCTTGGATAACTTGGAAACTATGCGAAGCGCATTAAAACGCGGAATACGTTGAATTTCTATTTTTGATGTACCATTTGGTAAAACACTTGTCTCAGGGCTTGATGCGGATAAAATGCCTTGACCCCATGAGTATGAGCTTAATGACATGTATGTATGCATATGATAATTAAGTATAAGCCAATTAGGTTCACAATAAAGAGGGAAACTTTTGGGATACAACAACTGCCCCTATTTAATCTTCTTTAACCGAGGGGTGAGATTGGCGGTAGCCTTTCGAACAATCAAGGTGAAAGAGGATTGAATACTTAATAGAACCGTAAAATTTGCACTCCGAAGCCAGTAGGGTATTATTTGTTTATGGATCTTTGTATTTTCTATTTTATTTTTTATTTTTGTGGCTGTTGGTTATTGTCGTACCCCAAACTTGCGCTACCTCGATAATCATATTTTCAAAAATAAATATAGAGAACTATTTAATTAAAGATGGTACAACAGTATCAGATGACCCATCTTTATCCAAGACTAGAGGTGTACTTTAAATTCAGGGGAGCAGGACTTTCTAAATCAGAAAGACTCGTGTATCCGTGAATCCATTCGCGAAGCATGTTGGCCGATGGACCATGAGATTCGAAAATGGAAAATTGTTTCAAAATTAATAATTACTAAGTTATTAAATTATTAAGTCGACTTAAGTTTAAGTTATTGTTAGTAAAGAAAGGGGTGGAATCACAATTTAAGGCCCATTAAGCAGCCCATTTGTTGCTTTGTTGTTTTAAGAAAGTATTATTAAAATTGATGTTGTCATTACATTAATTTAAAAATATATATAAAATAAAAAAAGAGAAGTATAATAAGTAGCATATATTGCTTTAAAGAGAAAACATGACATGATTTTATTGTTGTTAAACTTTCTTTTAAATAATGTTTTCATTGGTCATTAAAATAAAATTTGTTTATTTATTGAAGGCTTTTAGTTAAATAATTAATTGGGTCTGGTTGTATTAAAAAAGAATAATCAACTTTTTTGTAATGGAAGAACAATATTGCTGGAATAATGAACTAAATGCAAAGCCCAAATTTTGCACAGGCTGGATAGTAAAGAAAATAATCAGCACAGGCCATATTGCACCAACAACCACTGTACCAATCAGTAAAGAGTTAATGTACATTTTTTGCACTAACTGTTACTGTATCAATCAAACCAATAATTACAATTGTTTTATATCAATTAACATGCACTATTGAAATTAAAAACAAAACAATCTTAAATTAACAAATATGCAAATATACATCAAATCAAATCTTTCTTTTTATAACCAAAACCCAGAATTTCTGAAGACAAGATATTATTAAATTAGCAAATCTAAAATCAGTATTCAATCAAATCCAAATCTCAATTACAGTAAATTGGAAACAAAATCGATTAACAATCAGTAAATCGTATAATCCATTACAATCCAGAAAATTACAGAACAAATCAAATGTACTAAATAAATTTTGAATCCTTAACTATCCTAGATCTAAGCTTATAACAGAAATCACTAATCAAGTTTGTAACAAAAATTCTAAAGCCCTAAAATATTGAATCCAATATATACGAATCAAAAATACAATACAGAGGGGGAGAGAAAGAACAGAGACGGTGGAGCTTGAACAGGGATGGGAAAAGAATTATTTTCTGGACCGTAAAAGAAAGAGATAACGGGGAGACTGAGAGGAATTTGGAGAAGAACAAACCAAATCTATTGGGGTTCCAATATCTGGAACCCTAGCCGCTACCGCCGCCGCCGCTAGCCGCTAACATCTCCACCCTAAACACTCTATCGCGCCCCTTCTAGCTCACTGAGACCTGCAATCAAAAGAGAACAAGGAGGATTAGCCCATCAGAATCCAGAATCGGAACAGAAAATCGCAAAGAAGGGTAAGATTTCTCAGCTTTTAGTGTTGTTGTTTGGTTAGGGGTTGTGGTTGGTAGATGGTAAGGGTTCATTAGTTTGCGCCGCCGAAGATGAAGGGGTTGAACTAAGGTTGGAGATTTGGGAAGAAGCGGAGAACAAGGGGTTTGGGGGGAGGCGGTTGTATTGCGAGTGAAAGAGAGGAAGATGAATGGGAAATTTTAATAATAAAAAACAATGAAATGAATTAAAACAAAGTATTATAATTCATTTAATTACAGTGCACACGCGCCTACTATAATTATCATGGTCCTTCATTAGCACCCCTTAGATCTTCATCAGACGGCCAGAGGCCAAGTCTGCATGCTAAGCTTTGTACGCCCTCATGCACACAATTACACTAATCCTTCCTTCAAACTCGTTTGGGCCAAGCCCGTTGATTTTTACACCCCTTCTGCCACTTTGCTGAACTATCAAATAGCTCACACCCCCTGGCCTGAATTATATTTGGGCCCTGCCATTTTCTTAACAGACCCCTTATTTTACTACATACCATAAAAATACACCCCCATGTTTAACCATTATTTTCTATATTTTTTTTATAATTCTAATTTTTATTTTCTTTTCTATTAATTAATTATTATTGTTATTATTAATTTTCATATTATTATTATTATTATTATTATTATTTTCATCTTATTATAATTATTTATTTCTTTTATAATATTTAGTGTTCATATTATTTATTATATTATTATTTATAATATCATTTAAATTATTTTTATTCAAAATTCATATATTATTTCCTTATATATTTGCATTAAAGTATTTTTCGTACTCACGCATTAATCAAGATCTTCACAATTAACACAATAAAAAATACTAACAAACATCAAACCTTTTTTTTGCAATAAACTAAGCTAACCAATTGTTTATGCAAAAGGGTTTCAAACAGTTTTTGACTTACCAAGCATTTAGTCAAAATCTCCGCAATCACCACTCTCGACCAAAGTGCGAGGTGATTTAAAATATGTTTGCAAACCCCTAAAAAACACCAAATCCATACAAACTACGAATTGGGACTCTGATTCCTCATAAGAGGATACATAGGCATACGATCAAAAATCGTGGCGAGTCCTCTTAATTAAAACTTAAAACCCTGTATACCCCAAACCTAAACCTAAAACCTAATATCCTTGTGAACAAGGTGGATGAAAGGTTCCTAACACCTTCCTTTCGTCTAATTGAGTCTGAAACCTAGAATATCTGTCTGGAATTAGGGTTTTCTGTTAGATTCCCTTCCCTTAGGATAAAAACTAATAGTGGCAGCTCTGATTAAAAAACCAGTGGCTACAGCTGGCGACTCTGCAGGGGACTTTCAAACTTTAGGTTTTAGGGTTTTTGTTTTGGGGTTTTTTATGGCTTTATTTCTTTCATTTATTTATTGTATTTATTTTTTGTCAATTTTTCTTATCATCATATACTTACTGCATGGCGGGAATTTCTATCTCAAAAATATTTTCAATATAACCCTTAGAAAGAAGGTTCGTCTATTAGCTTAAGGGGTACATCATCCCTGCGAGTTTATGTGACGACTTCGCCTAGAGTCGGTGAACTTCCGAAAAAGGAATACTTATCGAGAGATGTCCTCTTGACGAGTAGGAATTTGGAAGGTCACCCATGACTTTTTGTAACGGCCTTAACCTCAAATCTCATGACGAGACCTTTCACGACTTTGAGACGAAAGTTTCAGTCCATAAAGAGGCTCCACCTAAGGGACGCCCTTGTGCTTTTTCCCTCTGGTGTTATTCATGACACTCTTAAGGAAGCCACCTTTTAGGAGGGTAGATCAACTGTAGGTCAAGATTAAGAACCTACCTTATATGGGTACTTATAACAAAACCTCGTCACTGAACTATACGTCCCTACCTCATAGGGGTACTTACCACAAAAATCCCATCACTCAACCCTACACCTATACTTTCATATATTTCATACATTCGTCATACATTTCATATATTCGTCATCCATTTCTTTTTATTTGTATTATTCACATGGGGTACAAAAATAATAATAAACTCAAGATCTCGGTGACTGCCTTTAAAAATGGATACTGAAGGAAATAACTTGTCCATGTCAGTGCGTCAGACATGTATGAAATCAAAGCCACAAAAGGGAAATAATATGCTGAAGACTTTTTCAAGCTTTGTCAAGCAAAGGTGGATGGTTTCAAGAGCAAACGTCTGTAAGCGCACCAAGAAGACTTATTTCCCTTTGTTCAATTTCATATAAACAAATTTTGGTTTAGGATTGTAATATTTTCAATATCTGAATTACGTTACCTTCAATAAAGGCATTTTGTTCCCACATCTCGCTTGCGTATCTATTTTTAAGCTGGTCACTGAATAAAAATAAGCGAAAGACAAATACATACCTAAGTGAATAAGACATTCAAAACAAGTAACCCTTTCATATTCATACATATTCATTCGCATGCATTCATAAACAACTACATAGCACATCAAAACTCATTTTTCAAAAAACATCTATTCAGTCGAACCATTGGTAGAAGAAGATCTCCACCTCCTTGGCCTCCAAATCAAACAAGGGCCTATCAACAAAAAGCAATGGAGAAAATAGAGGAAACTCAGGCAGCATTCAAAAAGGATCTCGACCAAGTAAAGGGTGATGTCACTTTAATGAAAGGAGATCTGAGTCCAGTTCTCCTAGCTTTGAAGAACATTATTGACAAGCAAGACCAAATTCCCAGGGTAGCTTTCGAAGAAGTAGCCCAAATGATTGGTGCATCAAGCGGTCACCAACTAAGGAACGATGCAGACGCAGGACTCCAGAAGTGTGTCTTGGCCCAACAAGAAGCTGAAATCGAAGGGTTTGTCCTACCGCCACCAAAAGCAAGGGCATCACATACCCTACAGATTCCGACCAATAATGCAGATAACTACTTGGACCTACAATACGAAGACCACGACCCAGAGGATGCCAACCAAGCTCCCGTAAAGATGACCAGTACTTATTTTGTTGATAATCCACTGGTAATAAATCAGTATAAAGCTCTCGAGGAAAGACTACAAGTTGTGGAGGATTTTGACGCTTTTGAAGTAGACGCTCTCGAAATGGGCCTAGTTCCTGATGTGGTGATTCCACCAAGGTTCAAAGTACCTGACTTTGAAAAATATAAGGGGCTCACTTGTCCGGCCCATGCCCATGATCAGAAGCTGATGATTCACTATTTTCAAGATAGCCTGAGTGGGGCATCTTCAGACTCGTATATGCAATTAGAGCAAACGCATATTCGAACCTGGGCAGATCTTGCTAATGCTTTTCTAAAGCATTACAAATATAACCTGGACATGGCACCTACCCGCATGCAACTCCAGAACCTGTCCCAGAAGAAAGAAGAGTCCTTCAAGGAGTATGCTCAGAGATGGAGGGAGTTGGCATCCTGTGTGCAACCACCACTGTTAGAGAAAGAATTAGTAGACACGTTCATGGGGACTCTGCAAGGGATGTATTATGAGAAGATGGTTGGAAGTATCTCTTCGGGGTTCTTAGACCTAGTGACTATCGGAGAAAGAATCGAGACTGGAATAAAAAGTGGGAAGATACCAGGGTGACCATCAAATTCTCCCTACAATTCAAAGAGGTATGCTTCAAACTTCCCCAAAGGAAGAGAGGGAGAAATTTATGTTGTAGCATCACAACCCAGAGTACAACAATCATTAGTGATCGCACAAGGGCAGCAACAAGGCAGAAGGCCACCCAGGAAATTTGATCCACTCCCTATGCCACCTAGCCAGTTATTACAATAGTTGGTAAAGGCATCCTTGGTGAAAATCAAGCCTCTAGCTCCTCAAGTCGGGCCACTCCCATGAAGATACGATGCCAACGCCAGATGTGAGTATCATGATAATTCTCCTGGACATACCATAGAGCAATGTTGTCGATTCAAGCATAAGGTCCAAGATTTGTTAGAATCCCAAGAGATCACTTTCGAGAAGCCTAACATCAAATCAAACCATATGCCTTTGCACGATGGGCCGATAATAAATGCAATTGAAGTAGTCATTGACTCTGAGGCAAGCAGACGAGCGAAAACCCCGATAAACTTGCTGAAAGAATATCTATTGGGATGCGGGTTCCTGCTAGAACACAATGAAGCTTTTGAAAGAACGCTACAAAAGCAAGGGGACCAGGGGATAGTCCAATTCAGACCATACCCTGAAGAAAAATATAAAGCTACTCTGAAGGGTGAAGCACACTTTCCTCCGATCTAAGAGACCTTTATAGAGCATGGCGGACATGTGGAAAAGATATCCAACAAAGAAAACACCAAAGGGGAAACTGAATTCATCCGAGAATTCTCCCTAGGAGAAGAACGTAAAAGATGGACTGCCGTGGAGATTCCTGAGATCTTTTTCTTTCCTAAGTAATTTTTTTCTTGTTTTTGGAAGAACCTATGTCAAGCCCGGGGCATAGGGGTTGCTTGTAAGGGTTCCTCCATTTTGTTTCAAACAATATTTAGGATTAATAAAAGTGATATTTTGTTTTCAATTAAGATCCTTGTCTTTCTCTTGCATTTATTCCGTAAATTTAAAAATGGCAATACTTTCTCTGCATATGCATTTTCAAATATTCATGTACTAAAATTTGTGCCAAAACATGATAAAGGTGCAAATCCATGCCCAAAACCACCGATAACGCTACTGCTACGATCTGATATAATTTTGATGCTCCTATCAACCAAGCTAAAGAGGAAGATGATAAAGATCTTGAACTTTATGAGAAAATGGCAAGGGAAATAAAATGAAAGGCTAACAATATACAACCATATCAAGAGGATATTAAGACCATTAATATGAGCACATGGGATGATCTGGAAGAAATCAAGCTAAGGGGCAATATTAGAGAGGAGCTACATAAAAGTTGATCAAGTTATTGCACATATCTGCTTGTTCCTACAGGAATATACCAAGGTTAAATACCAGGACCTGACGAAAAACCTGATCCAGGGGCACGGTGGACATTCACGTTTGACGGAGCTTCAAATACACTAGGGAACGATATAGGGGCAGTTTTGGTTTCTCCAAAGAGGGCTCACGAGCCATATACCAAGTAAACAGCGAATGGGATACTAAACATCCAAAACTAATTCCATATTGGGATCATGTTTTGAAAAATGACTACAGAATTTGCAAAGATCACTTTCAGTCATATCCCACGAAAAGGAAATCAAATGACAGACGCCCTGGCAACTATATCGTCTATGTTCAAACTAACTTGGCCAAACCACGAACCGCGCATCACAAACAGACACAATCAAGAGCCCACACTTAGTCTTGTTATCAAAGAAGGACCGGATGACAAGCCTTGGTTTTAGGACATCCAGAAAATGCCTCCAGCATCGACAAACAAACTCTACAGAAATTAGCCTCACAATTCTTTCATAGTAACAGTGTACTGCATAAGATGAACCACGACATGGTCTAGTACTCAAGAAGATTCTGCTACCTCGCCTCGATTCACATGATAAATGGACACCCAACTACGAAGGTCCATACATAGTCAAAACAACATTCTCCGGTGGTGGTCTTATCCCCACAACAATGGATGGGGAAGAACTACCGCATCCAGTAAATTCAGACGCAGTCAAAAATACTATGTATAAGAAGCTCGCTAAGCTTGAACCTCAAACGGGTGACTTAGGAAAAAAGGAGTATCCCAGTGGATCGAAAACCCTAAAGGGAAATCCAGGCAAAAATTAGGGGCATATAAACAAAAAAATTATCCTGGTGGATTGAAAACCCGAAAGGGCAATCCAGGAAAAAGTTAGAGATTTCATACAAAGAAATAAAGAACAAAAAGACTGTGATCCAAGAACTGTGACAACGAACCACGAAGGGAGAGATAGATCTGAATCATATAACTCATAAGCAAAGGAGATAGGAGCTATTAAGAGGATATTGGGAAAACAACAGTAGCAATTATCATTTTCATTGCCATTTACAGTTTCGAAAATTTCTGTAATTACCTCTTTCAAGGAATTACATCCTGTACATTCACCTATTCAGAGGCATATTAACAAAGCATTTACTTTTCATCTTTCATCTTTCAAATTGTGTTTTTTTTCTTTTCTCAGACTTTTTTACAAAATACTATGATTATTTCTTATGAATATTGTTTCGAAATCAGTTCGGGGGAATTGACAAATAAAAACTTTTGATAAAACATCAAAAAAAACATTTTGGTTAGAAAAATATTGAAGGAAGATCCACGTCTACATCCACGCACATGTCTACTCCTGCGTCTACAATATAAATTCTATACACATGTCCATGTCTATGCCTGCGCTTACAACATAAAAATCTATGCATATTTACTCCTACATCTACGCGTCTATACACAAAGTCTACATCCACGCACATGGCTATGCCTACACTTGCAACACAAAATTCCATACACATGTCTACGCCTGTGTCTACGCTCACAAGACAAAAGTCCATACATACGTCTACGCCTAGGCTTGCACTCACACTATAAAGTCTACACACATGTCCATGTCTACGCCTGCGCTTACAACATAAAAGGCTACATGTATGCAAAATACATATGTCTGGGCTTACGCCTACGCTTACAACATACAAGTCTACACATATTCCATTACCTACGTCTACGTCCGCGTCTACACCTGCACTTACAACACAACAAATCAATGTTCAAAATTTTGCTAACATTGTTCACTGCTTTCAAATTCAACAAAGCTACGATAACATAACATACAACACCAGGGGATTGGTAACTCTAAGCCAATGGTCTAAAGGAGAGATTTCTGGAAATAGTCTTTATAACATTTCAAGGCATACGCACATCTTACACATATTTCATACATACATTTTTAATATCATACATACACTATACATTTTTGCATATAATACGCATATATTCAGGGTTCCATATTAATGTCAAACATCATAAATTTTGCATACATTCAAACATCCATACATCAAACATCATACATTTCGCATACCTACAACATTCAATACGCCTGCATACGCATGTATCACATAGCAAACAAACAACCACCTTACCCTTGATTCAATCACCTACGGGTCCATCAACCAAACACTTCTCCTGCGATTCAGTCTGTCACCTAAGTCTCCATGACGTGACGCATTCAGCCCATTACCTAAGTCTCCGCGCAATAATGAACGAAACTCATTACATTGCTTCTAAGCCGCAATGTATTCTCAAAACTCAGTACATTGCCTCTAAGCCGCAATGTATTCGCAAAACCCATTACATTTCCTCTAAGCCGCAATGTATTTGCAAAACTCATTACATTGCCTCTAAGCCGCAATGTATTCGCAAAAATCAATACATTTCCCCTAATCCGTAATGCATTCACAAACTCCGTACATTGCCTCTAAGCCGCAATGTATTCTCAAAACCCAATGCATTGCCTCTAAGCTGCAATGTATTCGTAAAACTCAATACATTGCCTCTAAGCCGCAATTCATTCATAAACTTAGTACATTGCCTCTAAGCCGCAATGTATTCTCAAAACCTAGCCTATCGCCTCAGACTTCACGCAGCGATCTGTGAACCAAACCCATTGCCTTAGACATCATGCAGCAATGTGTTTCTTTGTTCCATAACACAGACCATCTCCTCATACTTCAGACAATGATGCTCAAAAATACAAATCTAGCTTATCGCCTCAGACTTCACACAGCGATTTGAAAACTAAACCCATTGCCTCAGACCTCATGCAACAATGTGTTTCTTCATGCCGCCGTACAGACCATCGCCTCAGACTTCATGCAGCGATATCCGAAAACCAAATCTAGCTTATCGTCTCAGGCTTCACGCAACAATTTGCAAACCTAAACCATTGCCTCAGACTTCATGCAACAATGTGTTTCTTTATTCCAAAACAGACCATCACCTCAGACTTTAGGCAGCGATACTCGAAACTAGAATCTAGCCTATCGCCTCAGACTTCACGCAACGATTTGCGAACCAAACCCATTGCCTCAGACTTCATGCATCAATGTGTTTATTTATTCCGCGACACAGATCATTGCATCAGACTTCATGCAGCGATGTTCGAAAACCAAATACAGATCATCGCTTCAGACTTCATGCAGAGATGCTCGAAAATAAAATCCATCTTATCTCCTCAGACTTCATGCAACGATGTTCGAAAACCAAATCTATCTTATTGTCTGAGACTTCACGCAGCGATTTGTGAACCAAACCCATTGCCTCAGACTTTATGTAGCAATGAGTATTTCTTTACTCCTTAACATAAACCATCACCTCAGACTTCATGCAGCGATGCCTGAGAACCAAATCGCGCTTATCGTCTTAGACTTCACGTAGCAATTTGCAAACCTAACCCATTGCCACAAACTTCATACAACAATGTATTTCTTTATTTCGTAACACCGATCATTGCCTCAGACTTCATGTTGTGATGCTCGAAAGAAAACAAAACTTTAGACCGTCGCCTCATACGTCATGCAGCGACTTGGAAACATAACCCATGGCCTCAGTCTTCAAGCAGCCATGCATCATCAATTGTTTTTGTATTCATCCTCCAAATGGGTGAATGATCAAAACCAAACCAAGACATACGAAATTGCACTCTTAAAACCATTTGCCTCGTTATCAAACCCTGGTAAGCGATACATCATCAGTTTTGCCTACTTCCTTGACACTTGTAAGGGTATGCTATATCAGTGTAACCTTATGTTTATCAGACAAATTTTGGGATACTTCAGGTATTCAATCAACTTCTAATCAGAATGCACAAGACTCAAGTTTTCTCACGCTATTCGACTAGAAGATAACTAAATAGGGGCCGCTGTCGTACCCCAAATTTGCCCTACCTCGATAATCATATTTTCAAAAATAAAGATAGAGAAGGACTATTTAATTAAAGATGGTACAGCAGTATCTGATGACCCATCTTTATCCAAGACTAAGGGTGTACTTTAAATTCAGGAGAGCGGGGCTTTCTAAATCAGAAAGACTTGTGTATCTGTGAACCCATTCGCGAAGCATGTTGACCGATGTCCCATGAGATTCAAAAATGGAAAGTTGTTTCAAAATTAATAATTACTAAGTTATTAAATTATTAAGTCCACTTAAGTTTAAGTTGTTGTTAGTAAAGAAAGGGGTGGAATTATAATTTAAGGCCCATTAAGCAGCCCGTTTGTTGCTTTTTTGTTTTAAGAAAGTATTATTAAAATTGATGTTGTCATTACGTTAATTTAAAAAAATATATATAAAATAAAAAAAGAGAAGTATAATAAGTAGCATATATTGCTTTAAAGAGAAAGCGTGACATGTTTTTATTGTTGTTAAACTTTCTTTTAAATAATGTTTTCATTGGTCATTAAAATAAAATTTGTTTATTTATTGAAGGCTTTTAGTTAAATAATTAATTGGGCATGGTTGTCTTAAAACATAATAATAAACTTTTTTGTAATGGAAGAACAATATTGCTGGAATAATGAACTAATCGCAAGGCCCAAATTTTGCGCAGGCTGGATAGTAAAACAAATAATCAGCGCAGGCCCATATTGCACCAATAACCACTGTACCAATTAGTAAAGAGTTAACATACGTTTTTTGCACTAACTGTTATTGTATAAATCAAACCAATAATTATGATTTTTTTATATCAATTAACTTGTACTGTTGAAATTAAAAACAAAACAATCTTAAATTAAATCAACTCTGCAAATATACATCAAATCAAATCTTTCTTTTTGTAACCAAAACCCAGAATTTCTGAAGACATGATATTATCAAGTCAGCAAATCTAAAATCAGTATTCAATCAAATCCAAATCTCAATTACAGTAAATTGGCAACAGAATGATTAACAATCAGTAAATCCCATAATCCATTACAATCCAGAAAATTACAGAACAAATCAAATGTACTAAATCAATTACGAATCCTTAACTATCCTAGATCTAAGCTTATAACAGAAATCACTAATCAAGTCTGTAACAAAAATTCTAAAGCCCTAAAATATTGAATTCTATATATACGAACCAAAAATACAATACAGAGGGGGAGAGAAAGAATAGAGATGGCGGAGCTTGAACAGGGACGGTAAAAGAAATTTTTTTGGACCGTAAAAGAAAGAGAGAACAGGGAGACGGAGAGGAATTTGGAGAAGAACGAACCAAAGCTGTTGGGGTTCCAATATCCGCAACCCTAACGGTTACCGCCGCCGCCTCTAGCCTCTAACATCGCCACCCTCAACACTCCGTCGTGCCACTTCTAGCTCACTGGAACCTGCGATCAAAAGAGAACAAGGAGGATTAGCCCATCGAAATCCAAAATCGGAACAGAAAATCACAAAGAAGGGTAAGATTTCCCAGCTTTTAGTGTTGTTGTTTGGTTAGAGGTTGTGGTTGGTAGATGGTAAGGGTTCATTAGTTTGCGCCGCCAGAGATGAAGGGGTTGAACTAAGGTTGGAGACTTGGGAAGAAGCAAAGAACAAGGGGTTTGGGGGGAGGCGGCGGTATCGCGAGTGAAAGAGAGGAAGATGAATGGGAAATTGTAATAATAAAAAACGCTGAAATGAATTAAAACAAAATATTATAATTTGTTTCATTCCAGTGCACACGCGCCTACTGTAATTATCATGGTCCCTCATTAGCACCCCTTAGATCTTCATCAGACGACCAGAAGCCATGTTTGCATGATATGCTTTGTACGCCCTCATGCACACAAGCACACTGACCCTTCCTTCAAAATCGTTTGGGCCAAGCTATTGTACCCCAATTTTTGCCCCTAAGATCCCTTCATCTTACCATGTTGATTCATTCACAACAAGATCAAACTAGGATTCTTGGTTCCCCTCCCTATATTTAGCTTTCCCCTTTTGAGGAATCACAAAGCACCTTGACTTATGTTCTTTTATGATCATGAATATTTTGTCTTGATTTCTTCTTTTAACTAAATAAAATGCAATGTTGGTTTGTTTTGCTTGTTATCCATGTAGGTAAAGGCAATGAGATTCAACAAGTTACCCCATGGGTTCATGAGTTTATTTCCATGCCCTAGTAAAATAAAGCTTGAGAAGTTCAAACCTCACCATTGGATTGGTTTTGGAAGAATTGGCATGGCAAGGTTATTTTGGTTCACCACATTCCAAGATTATCAAATTTGGTTGAAAAGTACAAGGGGTTGATTGGAGAAGTTGTCATGTTTGGACAAGGCCTTGTTCCAATTGATCACAAGAGCATATTTCTCTCAATTCTCAAGATATGGAAGTGGTTTTGGTGGCTATTAGTTCTCATTATCATCCTCAACAACTTCTATTCACAAAGCAATGATGTTGGTACAAGAATTTTGTTCACGCTTGTCAAAGTTCCTCAAGGCATTTTTCTTGATCTAAGGAGCTAGGGTTTTAAATTTCAAAGGAATATATATTGCTCATCTTTTGTTATCTTTGAGTGATTCCAAAGACATTCTTCTCTTCAAAGGGCTATTAACAAGTCACTTCAAAAGTTCCAAGGAGTTTTCATGACGAAGAAACTTGATGAGGAAGAAAGATTACAAGTCCTCCAGATGAATCCCCAATTTTCCATGTGTGACTTCAAATGATCATAACTTGGTCAATTTTTATCACCATGAGTCCATTCGTTTTCCATAATTATCTTTAATATGTGAACTTTATTCATTATTTTATGAGCAAAGTGAGAAAATGGATGGAAGTTGCCTTAAGGATACAAAAGATTATAGGCCATTTCATGATTTCTTGCCAACTTAAAAAATTCATAACTCTCTCAAATTTTGGATATTTTGAATGGTCCAAGTTTCAAAATTTCATTCAAGAGATCTACTTCATGCCATATTTTTTGGTCAAGAGAAAATTCCAAGTGGAAGGCCATGTTTGGATGCAAGACATTATAGGTCATTTATGAATAAGAACTTGAAATATTTCTAAGTATGGAAAGTAAACTTTTTTTCTCCCACTTTGACTCAACACAACTTTCAGCTCAAGCATCCATTTAACTCCATTCTTTTTCCATTACAAAGCTTGTAACCTCATATTTCTAAAGCATCAAGAATCATGCCTTAAGACCCCTTGAGTTGAGAATGCCATTGTTTCAAAAGTGGTAACTTGGAATTGAAGTTTCATTGCAAATCAGAATTTGAATTTCATGTTACAACCTCTAAACCTCACATTAGCAAGCGTTTTGGGTCTAAACATGATTAGCCAACTTTCACAAGTGGATTAGCGCATCAAAATTCAAGAGTTGGATGAGTTTTGGTGAAGTTTAGATCACACTTCACTCGTGCATCAAGTTTGCACGAATTCCCTCCAAAATGCATCATTCACTCTTCCTTTTGATTCCATTTGCTTCTCCTATAAATACATGAACTACCTCATTCATCTTCTCAAGCTTGGATAGCCAGAATTACCCTGCCAAACTTGTTCTACAACTCAGAATTCAGTAACTCTAAAATCCATTCTCAAGCCTTTTTCAATCGAATTTTTCCATCAATTCACCTTCTTTGATCTTCCCTTAAGCTAACCACATAATTACATTCAAGAATCGTGCCCTATACTGCTCCATAGAAGTCCAGTTTCAGAGCACTGCAACTCAACTTCAATAGGTAGATTCCTTCATCTATTCTTCAAAACTCTGATATCATTGTGTTGCTCTCATTGCCCTGGTTCTAGTCGCAACACTTATTTCTTAATGGAAACACGTTTTGATCGTGAAATTTCAAATCCCTTTTCAAAACTTTCCTTCCAAATTGCTTGAGCTACAATTTATATAAATTTGGCACGAGGGTGTGGTTGTCTTCGTCTTGAAGAGACGAAGCGAATGGCATAGGTCTGAGCTTCTGATTTTACAATTTGAGAGACCTACAATTCGAGTTGGCCGGAGGTTGAAGATGACCAATGTGTCATCTTCCAACCAATGAAGGCGCGCCATATGTTTTTTTGAAATATGATTTAATTAATGATTTTATACATTATTCACTAATGACCATGATATGCACAGCGCGCGAGATCCCTTGGATTTGATTACTAACGCGTTTTGACTCTCATCCAATGGTCCACATATTTTACCTTTATTTTCTTTTTCTGATTTTTATATTTTAATTGTTTTAAATTTCAAAAAATCATAGAAAATTCATTTTAAGTCCAAAAAATCATGAAAAATATTTTTGATTATTCTCTTTCTGATTTTTATAATTTCACAATTTAATTTTTTGTTTTGGTATTTTTTATAAATTTACACTTTATTTGAATTCTTTTAAACGTTTAAAAATACTTTTATACATTTTTAAATTCTGAAAAAATTATAGAGCGATCCAATAATATTGTGAAAAATATTGGTGACCTTGTTTTATTTTTGTTTCTGACTTTACTATATTTTTTTATCATTTTTGGTTTATTTTACCCATTTATTTTAATTTTAAAAATAGTTTCTGACTTTAAAAAATTACCAAAAAAATTTGTAAAATCATTTGAGCCATTTTCTGATTTTTCTATGGTCTTACTTTTGATTTCTTGATTAATTTGAGCATAGTTGATATTTTCCTCTTTATTTTCTATTTTCTAACATTTTTTAAGCCTTTTTGTATATAAAAAAGTAATATCTTTTTGTGTTTATTTTCTGGATGATCTTGGGTTAAATTTTGGATTATGAACTTTATTAACATCATTGGATCCATGGTGTTGAGGTTAACTCCACAAAAATGGATGAATGATTTTAATAATAGTTTGATTAAATTTAATTCAAAAGTGGTTTGTACATTCTCTCCCATCCCTCTTCATCTCATCCCCTTCTCGTTGCACTAAATATTGTTGGAGCATGATCTCTATATCATGTCTCAAAACAAATGGTGCATAGATTGCTATTGACCGGCCTCAAAATAGGTGCGACTTCTATATAAGTCCACGTACGATTGCTTAACATAGTGCTAAATTTTGTCCTGATTCAAATAAATGATCACTCGTGGCCCAAACTTATGTTTGCAACCCCAAGTATGTTAATTTGATCTCTTTGATCCAATAATTTTGAGATTCATTGTGTGGAGGCTTTGGTTCTACCAATCCTCTAATGGATCTACAACACCTTTGGTCAACGCGGATCACTTAAACATCGTTGATCATTAAATGGCACTTGTGAAAATTCCAAATGGATGACATACTTGACAAAAAGCAAATGCAACTTGTTATGTGGAGGCTTTGGTTCTACCAATTCTCTAATGAGTTCCAAATGCAAGCTTCAAGATGGTCATCCAACTAACCACTAATTATTTACTAGTTTACTTTATGCTTTTATTTTTTATGCTTCATGTACCATTTACTTTTAGCATTTACATTTCACGCCATTTTCATCTTTGCTCATTTGAGCATTTAATTTCTTGTCATTTTACTTTGCTCACTTGAGCTTTTCTTTTCCCCTTTTTTAAGATACATAATAATCAACATAAACCCTAAAAAATCTTTAATGTTATTTGGACTATTTGGTTACTATCCTTGGGATTATGGAGTATGGGACTTTTCTTGGACTTAGGATTAGAAACTTTGGCTATCTTGGAGACCTTGTGATCTTATCTGATTATTTTGTCGGGAGTTCTTGAGGTTTACCTCAAGACAATTGGTTGCTTGTTTTGTTTTTGTGTGCAAGTTCTTTTTGTGATTACACTCTTTGTTTGTAATCTGGAATTCACCCGTGTACAGCCGTTACTCTGCCCAATTTTTATGAAGACTTAATACACTTGAAGTTTGGTTCTCTCAAGAGGTCTAGTATTTTTTTGCTTGATTGGTTTCAATCCAAGGAATGAGAATTCTATCTTGTCTCATAATGTCATGTTTTGGATTCTTGTTGGTTAGATGGTTCTTATCCCTAGCTTTTACCTTATGCTTTAGGATAGCCTCTTCTTCTCTTTCCATCTTCTTTAATTTCAAAAATCTCCTTCCTCCTTTTGGAAATTCTTCTTGTTTTTAAACTTGAACCACTTTCATAATAAACTTGGACATATGTCCATGCATTTTCAAAACATTTTCATAAATAAACTCCAATCAACTTAATAATATTTGACATTTTTTTGTGAGAAGACTAAAAGTCAACCAATCTCATTTCAAACCATTTTTTTTCCATTTTGGCTTCTATCTTTAAACTTTTCTCAAAAGATTGAACTCTTGTCAATCCCTGTAGTGATGCAAACAACTATACTTCTATAATGTGTAGTGAAGAGAGACATTTTCCACTTGGGTGTTGAGTGAGGCATTGTTGATTTTAAAATCCAAACCATATCTTCCACTTTGAGATGATGCAAATTCTCCTTTCTCATGATTGTGGGTAGTAGGTATGTTTTCCACATGGACAATGACGATGGTGTTTATCTCATAAAATTAACCAACACATTTGTGTTTTAAATTTTAAGAAAGAGGAACTACGTGTACCCTGATCCCCTATTGCACGAAAAGGTGGTACGTAGCACTAATGGATCACAACCACGTTGGGTGCAAAAATTATAAAATAAATTTATTTCTTTTCTCACCTCCACCATCCATTTTTTATATATATATATATACAACATTTTTTATATAGCCAAAATATACAGATTTTACAAAGAGGCTCCTGCGGAGTACCGTAGATGTTTAGGGTGCTAATACCTTCCCTTTACATAACCAACCCCCTTACCTTGAATCTTTCCCCCTCTTTTGGTTTATTCTCTCTTTTCCCATTCCTTTGGAAACAATAAAGGGCGGTGGTGATTTTTTATTTTGATTTGTATAAAGTCTAGTCAACCCAATGGCTAAGTCTTAAATATTTCTACTGCTACAGAAAAATGGCGACTTCACTGGGGACAAATTGAACTTTTGTTGGTCCATCCCTAAGTGGGTTAAGCCTATCTTTGTTTATATTTGTATATGTGTTATTACTGTTTTTGTGTTATATGTTGTATATAAGTTTGTCTGGATTTTCTTGGTTTTTAGGGTGCTTGGTGATTACTCATAAGTCATATACCCGGACTTGGGAAAAATTTAAGATAGGACGTGCGGTATAGTCATTTTAACTTTGAGGGAGTAATCCCAAAAAAGGAGGCATGAGATCCCCCACTCAGTGGAGGCCCCTTTGACTGTAGTGTTGTTTACCGTGTAATCGGGAAGACATACTGCTTTCGACCTATGAGCCTGCTGAAACTGAGGACCGTAGAATACCAAACCCATCTTGGCCTTTTAGGTGTAGTGCGGAAGCTATGACGGAGTAATCCGGAAATAGTTGTCACGCGATACTATGTTTGGACGAGTCTTTCTTGAGAATATTACTAATTACCGAGTTAATCGGGAAGTAGGTAATATCCAAAGGAAGGATGTAGACTCTGGGAACCTCTAGAACCTTGTTCGACAGGTGATAACTTTTAGACCAACACATTATGGGTAGTACGTCCGACCTCATGCTCGTGACGTTGAACCTATGAACCCCTATATGTGTGATCTTGTGTGTGATTGTTGCATCATACATCCATGCACTTATAAGCATCTTTTGAAGAAACCATATTTCAAGGGATTTAAAGGTTGACCATTTGTGAATATCTCAGGTACTTTTTAACCATGGATTCCAGAAAGAGAAAGACTGGGAAATACAGTTTCAAGGATCCCAAGATTGATGAGTTAATCAGTCTAATTCTCGAGATCGAGTGTTCTACGGAATTTCAGAAGAAGTATGGATCCATTATTCCTCTCATGAAGCTGAAGATGAAGGGGGTATTCTCTCGACCTTGGTCCAGTTCTATAATCAGATGTATCATTGCCTTACTTTTCCCGACTATCAGTTGATGCCTACACTGGAGGAGTATTCTTATTTATTGGATTTACCAGTTACCGATCGTGTTCCTTTTAATGGTTTGGAGGGTGAGCCAAAACCACATGAGATTGCTGCTTTGATTCATCTAGGGAAGTCTAAGGTGGAAGCCCATATGACTACTAAAGGAGGGATTAGAGGATTACCAACTCAGTTCTTACTGGAGAAGACTCATTACTTTTCCAGGATGAAAAGTACAGTCGCTTTTGAGGGCATCTTTGATCTGCTTGCTTATGGGTTGTTCTTATTTCCTAATGTGGACAAGTTTGTTGACATTAATGCTATCAGGATTTTCATGATTGGAAACCCAGTTCCTATATTGTTGGGTTATGCTTATTAATCTATTCATCTTCGGAATTCTTATCATGGGGGGATGATTATTTGTTGCACGCCTCTATTGTACCAGTGGTTTATCTCTCACATGCCTCAGTCTGATGCTTTTTGGGATGTCGAGAAGGAACCCCGTTGGGCTCCTAATATCATGGCAATTACTCACTCAGATATCGATTGGTATCATCGAGCTTACCAGGATATAGAGATTATTGACAGTTGTGGTAGTTTCCCCAATGTACCTCTTCTTGGTACAAAGGGAGGAATTAACTATAACCCTGTTCTTGCACGACGACAGCTTGGTTATCTGATGAGGGATAAACCGAATAGTATTCGTTTGAGTAATTTCTTTCTGAAGGAAGGAGAAGACCATAGGGAAGCTAGGGAGAAGATTGTGAAGGCCTGACGTCACATTCATAAGAAGAGTAGGAAGGATTTGGGACCTAGGGATGTTGTTTCTTTGGAGCCATATCTTCAGTGGGTCCGATCGAGAGATATTTAGTTAAAGATGTCGTATACCCAGGAGACACCCATGTCTGATCTATTTGTGAAGACCACTCCTCCCTTATTAGATGATCTAGAATAGCTGCAACTTTCTTTGGTTAGGATGCAACAGGAAAATGATGCTTGGAAGAACAAATTCCAAACTTTAGAGAGTTCCTATAGAGCACACTTAGGGGAAAGACGACTTGATTGAGATCCTTGAGAGTAGAGCGATAGAGTCTATGGAGAGGCAAGGGGATTTATTTTCTCCTAAGCCTCAATCAGGTGTTGATTACTCACTTCCTGATTCAGGTAATTGGAAGGAGGTTGCCACCAGATATGTGGAAGAAAACCAAAAGTTGAAGGCTCAGATTTCCAGGCTCACAGGGAAGCGCCAACGTACAAAGTGATCTCCATCAGTTCTATTTCTCAGGGTTTCAAATTTTATTTACATCTTGTACTGGGATTGTTTAAACTTGTAATCCATTTTAGAGTTATTATAATAAAAAATTTCAGTATTTCAAATGCGTTATTACTTTGATGTTTGCAATATGTATATAAATATATAAATCCCTTGAAATATTAAATAACAAAGTAAAAATAATCATGTGCATTGCATATCATGCATCATATTGCACATATTTCTTGCATTAGTTATGCATATCCAGGTGTCTTACCAAGCTTCTTTACTTTGTTCAGCTAGCTGACTCATCACTGCAACACTCAGGCTAATTTCAAAAAAATATGGACCACTTAGAACAAGAGAATCGTGAGCTGCGCGAGGAAGTTTCTGCTTTGAAGGCTGGCATTGCCAATCTGACTACTCTGATGGAAGCTCTGGTGGCTGCTCAAAATCAGCCACTGAGTGTTCAACCTCAACCAACAAGGGTAACTACTGAGGCTCCGTCTGCTCCCATATCTGCCACTCCAGCTGTTGTTCAGAATCGCATGCCCCAAGGTTATCCATGGGGAATGACAGAGAATTTTTCACCTGAAGGTTTCAATCTTGGTCCTCAAGATACTTCAGTTACTCGGAATTTTGTTACTCCTGCACCTCATGTGGTGCATGTTCCTACTACACCTCCTTTGGTGAACGTGGTTCCATTTGTTAATGATGATGGGTGTCGTCCTTTCCCTCCACAGAGTGAAGACTTGGGTCTTTATGATAGAATGGATGATTTTCAAGAGCATTTTGACAAGATGCAGAGAGAGATGAAGGCCCTCAGGGGAAAAGACCTATTTGGGCAGAATGTAAATGAGCTATGTTTGGTCCCGAATGTTAAGATACCTGCTAAGTTTAAGGTCCCGGAGTTTGAGAAGTACAAGGGAAACACTTGTCATCGTGCTCATCTGGTGATGTATGTGAGGAGAATGTCTACCCATAATGATGATCAGCGTCTGTTGATTCACTTTTTTTAGGATACTTTGACTGGTGCTGCGCTGAAGTGGTATATGAGTTTGGACAGCGTCAATATCCATACTTTTAATGATTTGGGAGAAGCATTCATCAAACAATACAAGTACAACATAGACATGGCGCCTGACCGTGATCAAATCAGGGCCATGGTTCGGAAAGACAGGGAATCATTCAAAGAGTATGCACAGAGATGGCGTGAGGTATCCGCCCAAGTGATTCCTCCCATGGAGGAGAAGGAGATGTCTAAGATTTTCTTGAAGACTCTGGGTGCTTTCTACTATGAAAGGATGGTAGCAAGTGTGCCAAGTGACTTTACTGAAATGGTAGGAATGGGTATCCGCTTAGAAGAGGCTGTAAGAGAAGGCCGTTTGACGAAGAGTGAAGGATCTGTAGGTGTGAAGAACCATCTTATGAGTTTAATAAGAAGAAGGAAGGGGATGCAAATGCTATTATACAAGAAAGAAGGGTTAACACGCCTAGAAGGAATTATCAGCATCATCAGCAAGTTGCCTCAATTACTCCCACTATGAGTGCCGCTCCAACTACCGTTGCTTATCAGAGACCGTCCCAGCAGGGGAATCAAGGGTATAATTAGAGAAGGGAGAATTATGACTCTATTCCCATGAGCTATACAGAGTTACTACCGGCATTGATTTAGAAGAAGTTGGTTCAGACCCAACCACCTCCCGCCGTACCGTCACCATTGCCTTGGTATTACAAGGCAGACCAAACATGTGCTTTTCATCAGGGAGCACCAGGGCATAATGTTGAGAATTGTTTCTTTGAAGACTGAGGTACAAAAATTGGTAAATTATGATGTTCTATCTTTCAAAGACGTGGGACCTAATGTGAAAGATAATCCTCTACCCAAGCATGGGGGAGTAAATGCTGTGAATATGGTGGCCAGTTTTCCAGGCGACTTCCAGATTTTTGATATTAATCTGGTTAGAGGAGATTTGGTGAAAATGCATGCATACCTCTATGAATTTAGCTACTATACGCATGGCCATTCCGGTTGTGCTATTTGCAGTACAGACATACAGGGTTGCGATAAGATAAAGGCTAATTTGCAGGAGATGATGGATGAGGGCCTCATCCATATAATCAGGCCTAGGGCAGAGTATGAAGAGGAAGTGAACATGGTTTCTGGATTTCCTAGAGAATTCAAAATTTTTAATGTAGAGTATATGAATGAGGACCTCGTGCAGTTGCATGCTACCTTCTGCCATACGGCTGGTCAGATGGAACACCAGTATGGATCTTGCCTAGTTTACTGTCGAGATTCCCGAGGATGTTCAATCATGAAGAAGGGTGTTGAGTTGTTGTTAGCCAATGGAACTATCAAGGTCGCAAGTCAGAGGGATGATTACCATGAAGTTGACATGGTTGAGGTTTGTTTGACTGAAGAAGAGTTAGATGAAGAGTATGCCTCCGTAGATGAGTATTTCTCTTCATACAAAGATTTATTTTCCAGAAATGACTTATTAATGACTGATTATGTTGAAGAAGAGGTAAACATCATTGTGCCTTGTTTTGGTGCACCTGCCCATTTTGAAGTTGAGTATCATAGCAAGCCAGCTATTATCCCATTGGTGATTAGTTTGTCGGGTCCTATCCCCTACAAGTCAGATAAGGCTGTGCCTTACAAATACAACGCTACAATCTTAGAGGATGGAGTGGAAGTTTCCATCCAGCCAATGCCTGATGTTGGAAATATAACTGAAAATAGCAGGGTGACCCGCAACAGTCGTGTGTTTGCGCCAATTGTTCAAAGAGATGTTGGTGCTAGAAAGAAAATTGCTCAGAACATTGAACCCAAGAAGGCTACGGGTGAGAATAGCGGAGCTACGTTAGAGAAAGAAGTGGATGATATTTTTAAGATAATCAAGATGAGCGACTACAAAATTGTAGATCAGCTACTGCAAACTCCTTCAAAAATATCCATCTTGCCTTTATTGATGAACTCATCTGCTCACAGGGAATCCTTGATGAGGGTACTGGACCAAGCTTTTGTGGAGAGTGATATGCCAATAGATTAATTCAGCAGCGTAATAGGAAACATTATGTCATGTAATAACTTGAGTTTCTGTGATGATGAATTACCAGATGAAGGAAGGAATCACAACCTGGACCTCCACATCTCTATGAATTGCAAGAATGATTCTCTATCCAATGTGCTAATTGATAATGGACCTGCGTTGAATGTTATACTGAGGAGTACTCTTATGAAGTTGAAATATCAAGGAACTCCTATGCGCCCGAGTGGCATCATTGTGAAAGCATTTGATGGGTCAAGGAAATCTGTTATCGGTGAAGTAGACTGACCAATTCATATAAAACCACATTTTCTTCAGATAACTTTCCAGGTCATGGACATTGTTCCCGCTTATAGTTGCTTGCTGGGACGATCGTGGATACATGAGGTAGGGGCTGTCACTTCAACTTTACACCAAAAGCTAAAGTTTTTACGCGAAGGGAAAGTAGTGATCATAAATGGGGAACAAGCATTGTTGATATCTCATTTGTCCTCTTTTAGCATTGTAGAAGCGGATGAAGCTACTGTTGGAACCCAGTTCCAAGCCTTATCCATTGACAACATAAGAGGAAATGAGAATTCCATGGTTTCGCTGAAGGATGCGCAACAGGTTGTGGGTGATGGTCATAGTAAGGTATGGGGACAAATTGTGGAACCACCTGTGAACAAGAACAGAACTGGCTTGGGGTTCTCTTTGAAGAATGATAGAGGTAAGGGCTTGAAGCCAAAGTCTACTGCAAGCAAGTATCAAGACATTTTCCGTAGTGGGGGTTATCTTCATCCAACTGTTTTCAGGATTAATGCCATTGTGGAAGATGAAGCAGAACAGGAAAGGCCGAATTATGTGACGTGCAAAGTTAGGGTTCAGAACTGGATCACCATTGATGTTCCCTCTTGCATAAATGTTTCAAAGTAATTTGTTTGGTTAATCTTTTTGAAAATCTTCCACTCTGCCCAAGGTGGAAGTATTAATGTTGTAGGGCTTATGTGTGTGCTGCGACTTTTAAAATCAATAATAAAAGTTGTCTTTGTTTCCCGAATTGTATCTTTATTTTCAGCTTTTTCTTAGAAAATGGTAATCAGAAAAAAAAAAGAAAAAGAAAACCTTTCAAAATAAATAATAACTGAAATTCAATATGCATGATCACTTGTTATTGTGTCAGTTTCTAAAAGCAATCATAAATCATATGTGCAGATTAATTAAAAAACCCATTGAATAAAATGACCCTGCACCCTTTCCCAACTTTGAATGTCCTGTGTATGGGGCCGAAGAAGAAGATTATGATGAGATTCTAGAATAGGTCTCATGGTTGCTTGAGCACGAGGAAAATGTCATTAATCCATATAAAGAGCCATTGGAAGTGGTCAATTTGGGTTCAGAAGAAGATCTGAAGGAAGTCAATATTGGAGCATTGTTGCATCCAGATGTGAAGAGCAGGTTGATTGAGCTGTTGAAAGAGTATGTGGATATTTTTTATTGGTCTTATCAAGATATGCCTGGTCTAGATACAAATATTGTAGTCTACTGTTTGCCGTTGAAGCCAGGATGTCCACCAATCAAATAGAAGTTAAGAAGAGCTCACCCAGATATTGCAGTGAAGATCAAAGAGGAGGTTCTAAAGCAGATTAATGCTGGTTTTCTTGTGACATCAATGTATCCTTAATGGATTTCCAATATTGTTCCAGTACCAAAAAAAGACGAAAAAGTCCACATGTGCGTAGATTACAGAGATTTAAATAAAGCTAGTCCAAAAGATGATTTTTCATTGCCACACATTGATATGTTAGTGGATAGTATAACAACATTCAAAGTATTCTCGTTCATGGATGGATTTTCCGGGTATAATCAAATAATAATGGCTCCAGAGGACATGGAAAAAACAACGTTTATCACACCCTGGGGAACATTCTGTTACAGAGTGATGCCCTTCGGGTTGAAGAACGCTGGTGCAACGTACCAGAGGGCTATGACAACCCTATTCCATGATCTGATGCACAAGGAAATTGAAGTATATGTTGATGATATGATCTCCAAATCCCAGACTGAAGAAGGGCGTGTAGAAGATTTATTGAAGTTGTTTCAGCGTTTGAGGAAGTATGGTCTCCGCTTGAATCCAAATAAGTGTACCTTCAGTGTTCGATCAGGGAAATTGTTGGGTTTCATTGTTAGCCAGAAAGGAATTGAAGTTGACCCTGATAAAGTCAAGGATATTCAAGAGATGCCAGCACCAAGAACTGAAAAGAAAGTCAGAGGTTTCCTCGGGCGTTTGAATTATATTTCCAGATTCATCTCCCACTTGACTGCAACATGTGAACCGATCTTTAAGTTGTTAAAGAAAGATCAAGGTTGTGTGTGGATGGATGACTGCCAAAGGGAATTTGAAAGTATTAAAGAATATCTTCTTGAGCCTCCTATCTTGCTCCCTCCCGTAGAAGGAAGATTGTTGATTATGTATCTGACAGTGTTAGATAAATCCATGGGTTGTATTATGGGAAAACAGGATGAAACATGGAAGAAGGAATTCTCCATTTATTATCTCAGTAAAAAATTCACTGATTATGAGTCGCGGTATTCCAAGCTGGAAAAAACATGTTATGCTCTGGCCTGGGCGGAAAGCGTTTACGGTAGTATATGTTGAATCACAATACTTGGTTGATCTCCAAAATGGATTCAATCAAGTACATTTTTGAACAGCCTGCTCTTACTGGGAGAATTGCTCGCTGGCAGATGTTGTTATCTGAATATGATATTGAATACCGCACTCAAAAAGCTATTAAAAGAAGTGTGTTGGCAGATTATCTTGCTCGCTAACTAGTGGAGGATCACCAGTCTGTAGAATATGAATTCCCCGATGAGGATGTGATGTTCCTGAAAGTGAAATATTGTGATGAACTATTTCCTGAGGAAGGTCCTGACCCTGAATCTTGTTGGAGTATGATATTCGGTGGAGCTGTGAATGCTCATGGTAAAGGTATTTGTGTTGTGATTGTCACTCCTCATGGATCGCACATTCCTTTTACTGCAAGGTTAACATTTGATTGTACTAATAATATGGCTGAATACGAGGCTTGCATCATGGGTCTCGAAGAATCTATTGATGTCAGAATTAAAATTCTAGATGTATATGGTGATTCAGTTTGGTAATAAATCAGATTACAGGAGAATGAGATACTCGTCACCCTGGCTTGATCCCTTACAAAGATTATGCTAGAAGATTGTTACCCTTCTTCAATAAAGTTGAATTTCATTACATTCCTAGAGATGAAAATCAATTGGCGGATGCTCTGGAAACTCTGGCTTCTATGTACCAAGTGAATACTTGGAATGATATAACCCAAATTATGGTTTAACGTTTGGATAGGCCCGCACATGTGACTCAGGATTACCCGATTGGTGCGTCGAAGAAAGATAGAAAGACATTGAGAAGATTGACAGGCAGTTTCTTTCTCATTGAAAATGTGTTATACAAGAGAAATTATGACATGGTCTTGCTCAGATGCATGGATAGACACGAAGAAGACATCTTTATGCATGAGATTTATGAAGGTTCATTTGGAACTCATGCCAATGGATATTCAATGGCTAAAAAGATGCTAAGGGCAGGTTATTATTGGCTGACAATGGAGTCCGACTGTTACAAATTTACAAAGAAGTGCCATAAATGCCAGATTTATGCAGACAAGGTCCATGTGCCTCCCACACTTCTAAATGTGATTTCCTTCCCGTGGACTTTCTCTATGTGGGGGTATTGACATGATTGGGATGATAGAACCCAAAGCTTCGAATGGGCACCATTTTATCTTGGTAGAAATTGATTACTTCACCAAATGGGTGGAGGTTGCTTCATATGTCAATGTTACTAAGCAGGTGGTTGTGCGCTTCATTAAGAATAACCTTATATGTCAGTATGGTGTGCCGAGCAGAATTATCACTAAAAATGGCTCCAATCTGAACAACAAGATGATGACTAAACTTTGTGAGGAATTCAAGATTGTCCATCACAATTCATCTCCGTACATGCCCAAGATGAATGGGGCTGTTGAAGCCGCTAATAAGAATATTAAGAGAATTATCCAGAAAATGGTTGTTACTTATAACGATTGGCATGAAATGCTCCCTTTTGCTCTACATGGATATTGAACATCTGTCCGCACTTCAACAAGAGCCACCCCGTTCTCCCTAGTGTATGGAATGGATGTTGTACTCCTAGTCGAGGTAGAGATTCTCTCGTTGCGTGTGATAATGGAAACTAAGTTGACAGAGGCTGAATGGGTCCAGAACAGGTTCGACCAATTGAATTTGACTGAGGAGAAGAGGATGACAACTTTATGTCATGGGCAGTTATATCAGAAAAGAATGAAAAAGGTTTTTGATAAAAAGGTTAAACCTCGTGAATTCAGAGAAGGTGACCTCGTGCTCAGGAAGATCATGTCTTTCAATGCTGATTCTAAGGGCAAGTGGACTCCCAATTTTGAAGGCCCATATGTTACCAAGAAAGCCTTCTCTGGCGGTGCATTAATTCTTGAAACTATAGATGGCAAGGAATTCCCACGTCCCATGAATGCTGACGCAATCAAGAAATACTTCACCTAAAGAAATAAAAGAATAACTCGCTAAGTTGAAAACCCAAAAGGGCGACTTAGGCAAAAAGGAGCGTCTCGGTAGGTCGAAAACTCGAAAGGGCGGTCTAGGCAAAAATTAGAGACATAAACAGAATAAATTTCCCGCTAAGTTGAAAACCCGCTAGGGCAACTTAGGCAAAAGTTAGGGACTTTCTTGGCAAGTAACTACGTCAGAAAAGACTTGATCGTTGAAGCAACAATCTTCTCGGATCCTCACCATACTTCAACAGAAGCTGCTGCTCAGGATTTCAAAATTTGTTAGAGGGGATAGTGGTCATTGTATCTCAATGTATCTTTTCCATTATATATACATTACCATTTTCCAAACTTTGTAATCATCTATAGAGTCCCGCCATTCGCAGACTACCATTATATTAATGAAATTTGAGCTTTCACTTAATTCTTCGTATTCTTTATTTTATTTAGCTTGCAAAGACTCCATTTATTATTGATAATAACTTTCAAAGAAAAAAAGGTTAAATAACAAAATCGATTTTTCAAAAAGAATTTACAATTTGCTTTTACTTTGAGATTTATGATGAAACAATGACAACAAAAATGGTGATCCCGGGAATGGACAAACTCCAGTTGTTTTAAGAAGTTTTTGTTCCCCTTAGAAAGTTTACTCAGGATGATTTTCCGTATTGGGTTTATGACTCTGGTATCCTCGGCCAAGTTTGGATTCATTTCTCCTCTTTTCTGATTTTTCATAATGTGAAGCTTCAGTCTGAGATTTCTCCAGTGAAGTTTTCGTTTGGCCCAATAGAAGTTTTTTTTCCAGAGAAGTTGGTATCATAACCACTCTTGAAGAGCGCAGGTCCCTGGTTTCTCTAAGTGAAGGACATATTATGGATGTGGTGTTAACCTCGCCAATAAAGTAGGCATGAATTCCCCAGTGAATGTTTGGATGTTTTGGTGTCAGTATGCTTTACTTAATACTGGTTTTGCAATCTCCAGTAGGAATGTTACTTTTGAAAAACACTTGTTTCCCCAGTAAAGCCTAAAGAAGGATGTTTTATCCCTGTATCTGTACTATTTTATCATTTTGATTTGTCTACCTCTGGATTATGTTTCTCCCCAGTAAAGTTAAATCAGGCAGTAGGTTTTGTTTCCTCAGCTGGCATTTACTTTTTCTTGGAATGATCATCTTGGTTGAAGTTTAGCCGAGTGTTGTTAGTTCCTGAGGTGGTCTTTCCTAGTTATTCCCAATGTTGTATATCTATTTTGTCAGCATACGCACGATAACACTCATACATTCATACATACATCATGCATAGCTAAAATTGGCAAATCATTGTTCATTGACATTTGTTAATATTTTTGTTGACATATCACCCTATTTTACAGAGTTACGTTGTCCTCTTTCCAATAGAGTGTTAGCCTTAAGCAGAAAGCATATATTCTTTCAATTTCCCCACTGAGTTGTCCCTCGTGGAAGATTTTTGCTTTAGTCTTCCAGTACAACTCCTTGTTTGGATGGATTTGGTTTTCCCTCTTGAGTTTATTTCTCAAAGGATGTATTTTGGTTGACTATTTCGTTCCAGTTTATTTCTGGTTTGAATCTATGGTTCCACGAAAATATTATTTACTTTGGATTTCTGAAAACTTCAAGTTTTGGATTGGTGCATTTATTTTGCATGAGAAGACTTAATCTCCTCAGCAAGAATATCGTGGCATATCCCGAAGAAGTCATACCTCTTTCCCCATAAAGTCATTCCTTTTTGCAATCTTCCATGACAAGAAGTAGCAGGACTCTTTATTTGAGCAACTTGTGCTTCCTTGTAAAAGTTGACGTAACTTTTTTCTATCTCCTCTATGAGTGGATAGTTTGCAGTCCATTGTCAGTTTACGCCAACGAATGGCAAGACTTTCAATATCACAGAAATAGATCGTTGTGAAATCTTTGCAAGTGGAATTCTCTTTATTTGAGACAACTCACATATTACCCTTTTCAGGCAAAGTGCGTCGGTTAAAGAAGAAGTTGAGACCCATTCTAGGTGAAATTCCAGAATTTTGGGGAAAACATGTTATCTTTTCTCTACCTTCAGTGAACGTTTGTAGTTCATCATCATTGAATGGCGGTGTTATAATATATTCTCTTTCTACCTTCAGTGAAAGTTGGTAGGTCACCATCAATGAAAGTTGGTGTTTGTTATCTTTTTGCTACCTTCAGTAAATGTTGG
This sequence comes from Vicia faba, assembly GCA_948472305.1. Taxonomy (NCBI): domain Eukaryota; kingdom Viridiplantae; phylum Streptophyta; class Magnoliopsida; order Fabales; family Fabaceae; genus Vicia; species Vicia faba. The sequence goes on along the minus strand of OX451735.1, from coordinate 98,458,739 downwards.
TAGTTCATCATCACTGAACGGATGGGCTATGATATATTCTCTTTCTACCTTCAGTGAAAGTTGGTAGGTCACCATCAGTGAAAGTTGGTGTTTGTTATCTTTTTTCTACCTTCAGTAAACGTTGGTAGTTCATCGTTAGTAAACTACGGTTCTATGATATATTCTTTTGCTACCTTCAGTGAACGTTGGTGGTTCATCGTCAGTGAACGACGGTGCTATGATATATTCTCTTTCTACCTTCAGTAAAAGTTGGTAGGTCACCATCAGTGAAAGTTGGTGTTTGTTATCTTTTTGCTACCTTCAGTGAACGTTGGTAGTTCATCGCCAGTGAACGGTGGTGCTATAATATATTCTCTTTCTACCTTCAGTGAAAGTTGGTAGGCCACCATTAGTGAAAGTTATAGTTTGTTATATTTTTGCTACCTTCAGTGAATGTTGGTAGTTCATCGTCAGTGAACGGCGGTGCTATGATATATTCTCTTTCTACTTTAAGTTGGTAGGACATTGTGGTACGGTGGGAGAACTGACTAGGGTTTTGCGTTTATTTTTGAAAATATTTCGGTTGAGCAAAAGTCGCCACCGACTTTTTATTTTATCCTAAGGAAAGGTTTAAAAAGCACAGCAAAAACCTTTGAGATTTTTCTTGGGTTCGGGGAGTAGATTATAGAAAGGGAAGGTATTAGCACCCTTTCTATCCATGGTTATCCATGGGCTCTTAGGTACTTGCTTAGATCAACTTGCCTTGGTTTTCAATTGTTTGAAATGGTGCTTCGTGTGTGGTTTTGAAAAGGTTTTGAAAAAGATGCCTTGTATAGGCTACCCTTGTAACAATTCTTTACTCGAATGTTTTACAAAAGGTGTTTGTCTTTTTGAAAAGATGTTTCAAGGTTTTTCTGAAAGTTTGTTTTGAAAGTGTTTGTGAAGTGGGTTTTGAAATAAGGCAAGTGTTTTCTTGGAAAGTTGACAAGTACTTAAGAGTTTATCTACCCTAAAGTTTTCTCAAAGATTTTTGTTATGTTTTAAACCCTTTTGACAATTTTGTTCCACCATTGCATTTGGTGGACAATCTTGTTTTAGGAGATGAAAGGGACGGGCGCGGGTCATCGTTTAGACCATAGTTGCAATAGTGTTAAATGTCTTTGGGCAATTTTCTTTAAAAGGGACTTGATCATTCATTTAAGCAACATTTTGTGGGACTATGATCATTTGATTGTTTGTTTTTACCTAAAGAAATTCAACATACAATATGGTCCAATTTTGAAAGGCAACAAGTGGAATACCCTAGGGGGTGCAAGTTTGATTTGTGTGTCCATTTTCATGCTTGTTTATCTTGAGATCAGGTCATAACTATTTTGTTCATTTTATTCGCATATAAACCCTAATTCTAGCATTGTATATTTAGAAAGCGATAAAGTACAAAATTTAAAATCCTACGCTATTACAACACAATAATATGGGGAGGGGGGTACAATGTTTCAAATGGGGATATTTAGACAAGAAATTGAATCTAAGCTATTACATCATTTTCTATGAATATTTACAAGATAAATAAATGTATAATTTAAATGGTAAATAAAACAAATATGCAAGAATGCAAAAGGAATTTTTATATGTATGAAAAAAGTATTATTTATAGAAAATAAAAAAAGAAAATAAAGGTATTATTTTTGAGGTATTTTCAAATTTAGGGAAAAACCCTAATTCTTTTAATCAAAAGGGACATTAATTAATCAATTCATATAATATTTATTATTTACATACAAAAATAAAATAAAATATAGTATATTTGTAAAAAGGGCCTTTTTTTAGTATTAAATATTAAAAAATAAAATATGCACATTTTTTGATATTTTCTCCTAAGTATATTAATATACCTACATATTTATATTATTTACAAATAAATATCATATATACATAAATGATAATAATTAATATTTATAAAAAAAATATGTTTTGTATAAAATATTTTCAAAAGGGAAAATGTAATAAAAATCAGAAAAGAAAATATATTTGCATTATTTTTTTCTAGTTTTCTAAATAATAGTGTGTATATATATATTTATGTATAAATGTCAACATAATCAAATAAATGCCTAAAAAATAGAAAAATGGTGTAAAAATTTATTTTTAGATTTTTAATATCATAAGCAAAAATAAACAAGTCAGACCAAAAAATAAAAAGTCAAAAAATCATTAAAAATAACAAAATGGGCTCAGGGGGTGCAAAAGTAAATGTATGGTGCAAAAAGGAATAACAAACAGGCCCAGCCCAGAAAATGGTTGTCTTCAACCTTCAGACCAAACAATTCAAAAAATGCGCGCCTTTCTTCATCAATCCTTAACTCCTGATTCCTGGCTTTTTAACAAAAACGCATAACATAAAAAATGTTCAGCATGAAGAGACGATTCTAACCATATGCATAACTTGATCTAACTCTCTAAGATGAGGGAGAATTTCTCCTCCCCCAAATCCTAACCTAGTTTTTCTGCCATTTTCAAACTCCAAATTCTCACAGCTCAAGCAAAAGAAATGAAAAGTAAAAGAATGTACATGTTCAGTGGCATGAGTAGGACATTGTTTATTCACAAACTTAAGGCTAATGATGCATAATAAGAGAGATACGAGTTCACCAAGATACCTGTTCAGCTGAAGTTCTATCTTGCAATGGGGGAGCTTTCAGTGCAAGGTGATGATTGGAAAAGCTTCCTTGAGGTCCAGGGATGCTATTCCAATGTTTACTTTGTCTTGAAAGCTTCTGAATCGTGCTACAGCACTTCACCTGCAAAACAAGAAACTGAAAATGGTGGAAGTGGTTAGAGGGATTACATGTCGTGCTTCAGGTCATGGTTAGCTTGCATAGATGCTAGGGGATGTGTATGAACTGGTTTGGGCAAGAAAGCTTGAGAGAAATGGGAGATAGCACTCAAACTGCAGGCTTTGCCCTGTTTTTGCAGTTTGAGAGTGATTCTGAGATTGAGGGTGTTTTGAAGGCTAAGGGCTCGTGTATTAGCTTGGTTGTGTTGTGTGGAATGTGTTTGATAAGTTTGTCTAAGTGTTTTTGAGCTGATATGGTAGTTGGTATGTGTTATGGCACTTTTCTTCAACTTTAAGCAACAAATGCCAACTTATGTTTCTAGGCATGTAGAGGACCCCCTAATGTGCTGCATAATCCCTCCTTGATCAGTGTGTTATGCTCATAATCTTGTGCCAATCAGATTTGCAATGTACTTGTTGGATTTTCAATTTGACATAAAGTGCAACTTTTCAAGAATGGATATTATGCTTTATCTATAAATGGATTAATCTTGCATACAATGTCCAAACTCATAGAACAACACCTTGGCACAAAGGATTGGCATTAAATTATGGAGTGTAGATGAGATAAAAGACCTGTAATCTAGCTTAAGGCATGCTGAGTTCAAATTGCAAGGTTATGGACATGTAACTTGGTCATGAACAAAGTGAGTTTTTGCCATATTGTGAAATTCGATTCTCCCTAACCATGAGGTTTTTTGAGAAGTTCTTGGACATTTTGGAAAGCTTGGAATGTGTACTACAATCCATCTTTGAAATGAAAATTGAAATTCCAAGTGGAAGTGTATGGAAAATGGCCTTGAAGTGGGGTAAAAAACTTGTCCAAAATAGGTCAAATTTTCACTAAGTTAAGAATGGTTTAGTGCCCTTATTCAAAAATTTGTAACTTGAGATACAAGCTTCAAATGGGAAAACTTTGTGAATCAAAGTTGTAGATTATGCAACAAGCTACAACTTTCATGTTTTGGCTTTTGTTTGAATCCAAATGAATCTTGGTGAAAAAGTGGGGCAAAGTTGGGAAAAAATTAGGGTTTTCCATAACTTAGAAAAATTCTAAGTTATGAAAAATTCCATTTTAAACCCTAATTTGCATTTCTTGGTTTCTTGGTGAACAAGTTTCATGATTTGGCATGTTTTGATGAAAGATGAATCTTGACTCTTGATTTTGACCAAAAAGTCAAAGTTTGACTTTTCAGTATACAGTCAAAATTGATCAATTGACTGAGAAATTCAACTGTCAACCTTGTGTACTTGGGATCTTTTGAATTTGTTGAGCATGTCAAGACAATTCCATGGGGTCCTTGAGTCCATATGTGATCTTGGTTTGCCATTGGCTAGGTCAAACAGTCAAAAATTGCCTTTGTGCAGTCAAAACCCTAAAAATGACCATTTTGCCCTTTTGGTGATCTGATCAAGTTTCTTGTGGAATTGTGATCCAAACTTGATAAAATGGTCCATGTGAGTTCATAATGTTGATGTGGGTCAATTTTCATGAGATTTGACTGTCAATTGACCACAGTTGACTTTTTCCCCAATACAGCTGATTTTTAGGTCAACTGTCTCATTGACTGCGCAAAACTTGGAATCAAGACTTGAAACTTGGCATGGATAAACTTGGGAGTTCAATATGAAGCATGAAAGTCATCTTAGGCATTTTAGGTCAAAACATCTCTGTTCAAACACAAACCCTAATTTGAGTCCACAGTGCAAGGAGAAGTCTTGAGCAGAGGAGACCCTAACTGGATCTTGAGCTCCAAGGGTTTTGTGGTGAGAAATCAATGAGAAATGGGAGGGCAAATTTTGGGGTACAACAGTTGCCCCTGTTCAATCTTCTTGAATCCGAAGAGTTAGATTGGCAAGTTTTCCTTTCGTGACTCGAGGGTAAAAGGAGATTGGACACTAGAGTGCCCGGAAATTTGCACTCGTCAAAGCAATGGATGCGGGAATGGGCTTAGAGATGCCATTTGGAGATGGGCTTAACGATGCCATCTGGGAGAGTGACAGAAATCTTGTCGGGGATGGGCTTAGAGATGCCATCTGGAAGGGAATATCAGGAAGGTGTCCAAGCTTTGGACCATCTCTGAACTGGGAATCTGAACAAGTGATAGGTTAACATCCGTTTACTTGGAGAACCCGTGAACTGTTTTCAAAAATCTTGAAGTTGAATAAGCAATAGAGTAGCATCCGTTGTTGGGAAGCGTCCGTAAACTGTTTTCAAAAGTTGCATCTGAACAAGTCGATAGATTAACATCCGTTGTTGGGAAGAATCCATAAACTGTTTTCAGAAGTCTTGAAGAAGAATCTGAACAAGTGATAGGTTAACATCCGTTTACTTGGAGAACCCGTGAACTGTTTTCAGAAATCTTGAAGTTGAATAAGCAATAGAGTAGCATCCGTTGTTGGGAAGCGTCCGTAAACTGTTTTCAAAAGTTGCATCTGAACAAGTCGATAGATTAACATCCGTTGTTGGGAAGAATCCATAAACTGTTTTCAGAAGTCTTGAAGAAGAATCTGAACAAGTGATAGGTTAACATCCGTTTACTTGGAGAACCCGTGAACTGTTTTCAGAAATCTGGGAAGATAATGATTTTAGTCTGTCGACTGATTTTACCTGAAAAGATAAAGAGTTAATTGTATGCAATGTCATGATGCATGATACAATATATGTTATATGTTATGAATGTAAGTGGATGTGCATGTAAGCTGGAGAGCTGTCTTGCTGAGGATAGATGAATCCTGGACGGCTGAAGATAGAAGCATCTTGACTGCTGCCGGGGAAAATAAATCCTTGGCTGCTGCCTGGGAAGAGAATTCCTGACGTCCTCTACTGGGGAGTTCCAATCTAATAGGCTCATGCTGGGGATGTAAGACTGAGAATCTTTAGTCTGGCGGGAAGTAACTCTGGCGACTTCACTGGGGAATTTAAGATTTTCCCTCCCAAAACTCTGTGGGGAGAAGGTTCATTAGTCTGGCTCCGCTGGGGACACTGAAACTCAAACTCTGAGGGGAATTGAATTCTGGAGGATTCTCTGGCTGGGGATTTGCAAAGATAAGTTACTGCTGGGGAATTTTGATGAACTCCGCTGCGAATAGGAAGAATTTTGGCGAGTGCGATCTTCCATGATTGTTAGCTGAGGATAACCCAGTTATAAGGCCTTGTGAGGAATAACTTTGAATAAAACTCGGGAGAAACGTCCGTTCTCTGCGGGGGATAAGCTTCCAGAATCTACTGGGGGTTTCCTTTGAAAGGGTATCGAGTATCCAACTGTACTTTTGACCTATCAGTAATCCTCTTTCCCAGCTCATAAGAGAATGATTATGTTTCAAATGCATATGCCTATTTAACAAAACATTGGACATTTCTCAAAATAAAACAAATAATGCAAGAGAAAAGAAAAGGAAATGACACAAGTTTCTGGGAAAAGTATTTGTATTGATTTTCTTTGAGTATATTTGTACAAAGGAAACAATCATCCTAGTAAGAGGACTTTGTCGTAAATATTGAAAGATTTTATACAAAATAAAGGATGGCTATGTGAAATAATTCCATGGGATTCCGTTCCGCTATAGCTTTCACAACTCTGAATATCTGTCCATTCAATGCTTCGCTTGCCGATGACTGGATTGATCAGAAGCCCGGAACTGGTTGATGAAGAGATTGTCTTTGAAGTGATCCGACGAGACGTAGTCATACGCTTTAATTCCCTAACTTTTGCCTGAATCGCCCTTTCGGGTTTTCGATCCACCGGGAAACCCCTTTTTGCCCAAGCCGCCCTTTCGGGTTTTCGACTTGCCGGGTGTACAGATTTTTTCGTTTCTATCCCTAATTTTTGCCTGAACCGCCCTTTCGGGTTTTCGGTTCACCGGGATGCCCATTTTTGGCCAAGCCGCCCTTTCGGGTTTTCGACTTGTCGGGTTATTTTATGCCTAGTATCTTTTGACTATGTCTGCGTTCGCAGGGTGTGGCAAATCGTCGCCGTCCATGGTGGTCAGAATCATTGCACCAGCAGAAAATATGCTCTTGATCACAAATGGTCCTTCATATGTAGGAGTCCATTTGCCCCTGGGATCACTTTGCGGCAAGATAATCCGCTTGATTACGAGATCTCCGACTTGATACACTTGACGTCTGACTTTCTTATTGAAGGCCTTGATCATCCGCTTTTGATACGTCTGACCATGGCATATAGCAGCAAGTCGCTTCTCGTCGATCAGGTTGATTTGATCAAGTCGGGTCTGCATCCAATCATCTTCATTCAAACCTGCATCCTTCATAATCCTTAGAGAAGGGATCTGGACTTCCATAGGCAAAACAACTTCCATGCCATAAACCAAAGAAAATGGGGTTGCCCCAGTTGAAGTACGTGTCGTCGTACGGTATCCATGCAGAGCAAACGGTAACATCTCATGCCAGTCTTTGTAAGTGACTGTCATTTTCTGAATGATCTTCTTAATATTTTTGTTCGCAGCTTCAACAACACCGTTCATCTTTGGCCGATAGGGAGATGAATTGTGATGATAAATCTTGAACTGTTTGCACAATGCAGTGATCATTGTGTTATTCAGATTTGTACCGTTGTCTGTGATGATCCTATCTGGAACACCATACCGACATATGAGATTTTGCTTGATAAAGCGGGCAACCACATTTTTAGTCACAGAGGCGAAGGAAGCTGCTTCGACCCATTTAGTGAAGTAGTCAATGGCAACCAGGATGAAGCGATGTCCATTGGAAGCCGTGGGCTTGATCTCTCCAATCATATCAATGCCCCACATTGCAAAGGGCCACGGAGCGGTCAGGACGTTGAGAGGATCTGGAGGGATATGAACTTTGTCAGCATAGACTTGACACTTGTGGCAAGTACGGGAATGTTGATGGCAGTCAGCCTCCATGGTAGACCAATAATAGCCTTCCCTTAGGATCTTCTTAGCCATTGTATGCCCGCTCAAGTGAGTGCCAAATGTGCCGCTGTGTATATCAGTCATGATCAACTCTGCTTCAGCTTTATCCACACATCGGAGTAATACACAATCATGGCTTCGTTTGTAAAGGATGCTGTTGCTCAGGAAGAACTTAGCAGCGAATTTCCTTAAGAACTTCTTGTCATTTACGGAAGCTCCTTCAGGATAATCTCTAGTCTCGAGATACCTTTTGATTTCATGGAACCAAGGTTGTTCCACTACTTCTTCGATATTAATCTCGTGGCAATGTGCCGGTTCATCCATTCGCTTGATGGTGATTTGGGGAGCCTCGTTATCCCAGTTGAGTTTAAACATGGAGGACATCGTGGCTAGAGCATCGGCTAGCTGATTCTCTTCTCGCGGGAAATGCTCGAAGGTAATTTGCTCGAAATGAGGCAACAATGTCAGGACATGTTCTTTGTATGGGATAAGATTAGGATGCTTGGTATCCCAGTCTCCTTTGATTTGGCTGATGACCAAAGCCGAGTCCCCAAATACGATCAAAGATTTGATCCCCAAGTCTATAGCAGCCTCGAGACCAAAGATGCAAGCTTCATACTCAGCCATGTTGTTTGTCCAGCTGAAGCAAAGTCGGGCCGTGAAAGGAGTGTGACAACCTTCCGGAGAAATGAGTACTGCGCCAATACCGTTTCCAAGTGCATTTGAAGCACCATTAAAGTACAGGGTCCATCGGGATCCCTTTTCGGGTCCGTCATACAGTCCGTAGCTTTCAACGTTGTCCAAATTCATGATGTCCTGTCTGGGAAGTCAAATCTCATGGGTTGATAGTCTTCGATAGCCTGATGAGCCAGATGGTCAGCTAGTACACTCCCTTTTATAGCTTTTTGGGTGGTGTACTGGATGTCATACTCGGTTAAGATCATTTGCCATCTAGCTATCCTTCCAGATAAAGCGGGCTTCTCGAAGATATACTTGATAGGGTCCATTTTGGATATTAACAAAGTAGTATGAGTCAGCATATACTGTCTTAGTCGGCGAGCAACCCATACCAAAGCGCAGCAAGTTTTCTCGAGCAGTGAGTAGCGAGTCTCACAGTCGGTAAACTTTTTACTAAGGTAATAAATAACATGCTCTTTTCGACCAGACTCGTCATGCTGGCCCAAAACACACCCCATTGAGTTATCCAAGACGGTTAAGTACATGATCAACGGTCTTCCTTCGACGGGTGGCATCAGAATAGGAGGTTCTAGCAAATACTCCTTGATTCTATCAAAAGCAGCTTGACAATCGTCGTTCCATTCCACTACCTGATCCTTTTTCAAGAGTTTGAAAATTGGCTCACAGGTAGAAGTCAGATGTGAGATGAATCTGGCAATATAGTTTATGCGCCCCAAGAATCCTCTAACCTCCTTTTCAGTACGGGGAGCAGGCATCTCTTGTATTGCTTTTACTTTTGCCGGATCGACTTCAATGCCTTTGTTGCTTACAATGAATCCCAGGAGTTTACCAGACCTAACTCCAAAAGTGCATTTACTTGGATTCAGCCTGAGCTTGTATTCTTTTAACCTGGCAAACAGCTTCTCCAAATGCTCAAGGTGCTCTTCCTCCGTTTGTGACCGAGCTATCATATCGTCTACGTAGACTTCAATCTCATGATGTATCATGTCATGAAATAAAGCTACCATGGCGCGTTGATAAGTTACCCCTGCGTTCTTCAGCCCGAACGGCATCACTTTGTAACAAAAAGTTCCCCATTGCGTGACAAAAGTTATTTTCTCCATATCCTCGGGAGCCATTTTGATTTGATTGTAGCCCGAGAATCCGTCCATAAAGGAAAACACCTTATGCTGAGCTGTATTGTCGATCAAGATGTCAATATGAGGTAGCGGGAAATCATCTTTAGGGCTGGCCCTATTCAAATCCCGGTAGTCCACACACATTCTGACTTTTCCATCTTTCTTAGGTACCGGTACGATGTTAGCGAGCCTTGAGGATAGGACGTAACAGCCAGGAAGCCAGCATCGAATTGCTTCATTACTTCTGCTTTGATCTTTTCGGACATGTCAGGCCTCATTCGGCGAACTTTTTGCTTGATTGGTGGACAGTCTTCTCTTGTGGGGAGATGGTGAACCACGATGTCTGTGTCTAGACCCGGCATGTCTTCATAGGACCAAGCGAAGATTTCAACATACTCATTCAGCAACTGTACCAAGCGCTCCTTGACTTTTGGTTCCAGGTTGGCACCCACTTGCACTTCCTTCCGATTCTCCTCGGTTCCCAAGTTAACAGCTTCCAGTGGCTCTTCATGCGGTAAGATGGCCCTTTCCTCTTGTTGCAGAAGTCTGGCTAGTTCCCCGGGTACTTCACAACCTTCGTCATCTTCATACTCGGCTAGATTGACCAGATCTTCAGAGTTATTGAAAGATACAGCAGAATAGTCACCCATGTAATCCGGAGTGGATGGGTACCTGCATTGGTGAGTGTGGGTGTGTGTAAGGGATAGCCATCCTTAAACAAAAAATGCAAAAGGAAAGAAAATGAACATAAGCAGTTTATCAAATGAAAAACGTCCAATGAATCATTAAACATGGCATATGAATATGAAAAATAGTCAAAACCCTTACAAGTGGACCTACATGCCCCGGGAAAGGCAGGAGGTGAAAAGATAGTGTACGGATTGTTTGAAAGTAAAATATTACAGACCAGATAGGAAATGTTTAACAGATAAATTACTGATGAATAAAAGTGATGGGGACAAAGTCTTTAGCCTCCCAATTGCTCAATCCTCCTATGACAGTTGGATAAATCCACTCTTCAATGTTGCTTTCCTTGTCTTCATCTTCCAGGGCGTTGATTCTGTAAGGAGAAATTTTGATTGGCGCTCTTTCAATCTTTGACTGGCGCATAGCTTTCTGGCCAGCGGCTGTGAACCCTAATCCAAACTTGTCAGTCTTATGCGGAAAGTCGGGTAACTTCCCCCATGCTGAATTCTTCCCTTCTTTAATTGCGGCCCTTGCATCCTCCAGAGATGCCATCCTGGCCATCTGTCTCGGTGTCTCAGCTGCCAACTTTGCTACTGCTATTTCAGGAAGAACTTCTTCGAAATGTTGAAACGGTGTCTCAATGAACTCTCCTTCAACCTCCACATACCGGAAAGAATTTAAGTGGCTAATCATGTACTCTTCTTCGCTGTGAACAGTGATGATCTTTCCCTTGACAGGATATTTCAGCATCTGATGCAAGGAGGAGGTGACTGCCCCAGCATGGTGTATCCAAGGTCTACCCAGCAGGCAGGAGTATGATGGACGGATGTCCATTAGATAGAAAGTGGATTTAAACACCTCAGTACCTATCTTGATGGGAATTTCAACCTCTCCATGGACCATTCTCTTCGACCCATCGAAAGCTCTGACGACAATATCACTCGGCTTCAATTCCAACCCTTCACAATCTAGCCGGTCCAAGGCCTTCTTAGGCAAAACATTCAGCGACGAACCGGTATCAACCAAAACATGTGCAAGGGTGGTTCCGCGACACTCGATCGAAATATGCAAAGCATCATTGTGGTTTCGGCCTTTAGGGGTTAGGTCGGCATCAGAAAAACCTAATCCATTGTCCGCAGTCAGGCTAGCCACGCAATGTTGAAATTGATCCGCAGAGGTTTCCTGGGGCACATGAGCTGCCTTCAGAAACTTAATCAAAGCTTTAGCGTGCGCTTCTGAGCAAAGCAATAGTGCCAGCATGGAGATCTTGGAGGGGGTTTGCCCCAACTGTTCCACCACATCGTAATCACTTCTCTTGATTATCCTCAAAATCTCGTCCATTTCTTTCTTGGAGGTTTCCGGGATCACCAAGGGTTGAGCCATCGTCCTGACGGGCTCATCCTGTATTCCCTTTCCTTTATCAGCAATGGTAGGAGGGACAGCACTAGGAACAACAACTTCTTCAATCAAAGGAGTTCTAGCAGAGAGTTTTATTGGTGTAGGGATGACTTCTTTAGCTGATGAGGGTCCAAAGACTGCTCTTGGAGGGGCAATCTCTGGAGAAAATATTCTCCCGCTCCTGGTGATTTTGCTGGTGCCCGTAATGTTACTAATGTTGGCTTCTTCATCATCCGAACTTTCTTCAATTACTTCAATTTACTTGATACCATGGTAGTAGATGTCACCACCATAGTTCCAAGGTATCGACTTCTCAGAAACATAGGGAACATGCCCTGGCATTGTTATCTTTAAAGGAACAGATTTTGCAGCTGGTGTAATCTTAACTGGCTTTTTGACGGCCTTGGAAAGATTGGCGTGAATGGTTATGATTGAGACATTTTCAACACGAACTGGAGCAGCAGAAACTTTTTCGAACAAAATTTGTCGGCTATCCATAAGGCCTTGGATGCCTTTCTTTAATAGCGGACAATCAAACGGCAGAGAGTGGCAACAGTAGCAGTCTTCTTTACATCCCGGGAAGATCCCGGCCCTTAACAAATTCAACTTAATGGTTAGCAGTGGAGTAGTGAGATCACTGACGTCAGCAACATACAAATCCTCTTCAATGGCATTGATATTTCGACCGTGCTTCGGCATAGGTGCAGATATCACATTAGGTTTCTCTGGAGCGTCAAACTCTACCTCCTTAGCCTCTATCAGGTCTTGGATTTTATGCTTGAGTGCCCAACAATCATTGGTGTCGTGTCCAACACTGTCTGAATGGTAAGCGCATTTAGCATTGGCATGATAATGCGGGGAGAATGTATTCACATTCTTTGGCGCCTCCTTGATGGTGGCAAGATTCAACTTCAATAGATGGGGAAGCACTTGTGCTGGAGTCATATTAATACGGGTGAACTGCCGTTGTGGCCGTTCCACCCGTTGCTGATTTGGTCTGGACTGGTTATAGCGAGGCTGCTCACTTGAAGTGTTTTGAATCATTACGGCCCCCACAGTTGGCCGACGCTCCATCTTCCCTGCTCTTCTCTGAGAATATACCATAGCTGTCTCCTTCTTAAAAGGCTTCTTCTCAACACTTGCAGCAACACCCTTCTGAATCTTTCTTGACTTGATGCCAGCTTCTATTCTTTCGCCGGTTAAGATCAAATCGGTAAACCCTGCGGAAGAGTTACCAATTAGATGATTGAAAAATGGCCCAGATAGGGTCCCAAGAAACATATCAACGAGCTCACGATCGGTTAAAGGAGGCTGCACCCTGCCAGCCAAATCCCTCCATTTTTGTGGATATTCTTTGAATCCCTCACTTGTTCCTAGTGACATGCCCTGAAGTTGGGTACGAGTAGGAGCAAGATCAGAATTATACTGGTATTGTTTGTAGAAAGCGGTGGCCAAATCTTCCCAATTTCTGACACTGGTTCCTTCTAGCTGATACAACCACTCCAACTGAGCTCCCGATAGGCTGTCTTGAAAGAAATGAATCCAGAGATTTTTATCTGCCGTATAGGGTTGAATTTTTCTCACGTAGGACCTGAGATGCATTTTGGGGCAGGACAACCCATCATACCTCACAAACACTGGCACTTTGAATTTTGGGGGAATCACAATCCCTGCAACCAAGCCCAAGTCTTCAAAATCCAAACCCGGTACTCTTTGCAATTCCATGGCGGCCAATCTGTCTTCTAAACCCTTGTATTTATCATCAGCTGGAGGGTATTGCTGGTCAGAATAATCTTCATCCTCTTCAACCTCTTCCTCCTCTGCATCAGACTCGGAAGGCACCACAACTCGATCTCTTTTACTAGTCCCTTCATCAGAAGTAGGAGGAAATTCAAGCACTCTCCGAGCTTCTCTGTCAAATCTTCTCCCCAAAGTAGCCACCCCGATCCTCTTTTTCTTCTTCATTAGGTCCTTATTCTCCAAATGAGTCTTGATATCCTCTTGACTTTTAACCAAAGTCATCAAGAGTTGCTGGAACTGTGCATTCTGGGCTTGTAGGTCTTTGACTGTTTGCTCGAGATCCATCCTACTGAAATAAACAGCAGACAGATAAGGAAACCTGGAGTGAGACCTGCTTATGCACATGATGAATGGTATGCTGATGTATGCAATGCATTCAAGGATTTAGGACATTCAAAATTGTTTCAGACAAAGAAGAACGCACGTCATATTAATAAGAAGAAATTTGTTAGTACATAAATGCCCCATGAGCCAAATGTTACAAAATAAACTTCTTAAGGCAGAAAGACATTGCGCATCCTCTTTGGTGCGATGTAGGTGTTGAGGGCCTCTTGCTCGTGGAGTCGGCGGGTAAGCTCTAGAACCTTCTTTTCACTGGCGTAGTAGCTAGCTTCAAAAGTGTTCCGTTCCTCCTTGAGCTGAATCCAACTTTTCTGCATTTCCTCCCACGATGTAGGCATGTCTGGATGTAGGATGGTGTAGGGAACCTCTCCTTCATTGACGGGCTCTTTAATCATAGGGAGAACATGAGGATAAGGCATCATTATACTTTGGGCTCGGGCTCGTACCCACTTGAGATAGGGCTCAAGAGGGATGGAGTTCTTGTGTCTCAGAGTCTTGCTATCAACCTTGTTGAGTTTTCCCCAAGCTCTGATGAATCTTTGGCGAAGTCCTTGCGCATCGTTGTCGAAGTCAAAAACTAAGCTAGGAATCAACATGTCATGAGGGCCATCCCTCCGTGCATATCCAAATTGCCTCAAAGCTAGGCAAGGGTTGTAGGTGATACCTCCCCTAATTCCAAGTAAAGGAACATTAGGAAATTCTCCGCAACGATCGACGATGATGACATTTTCTCTGGACCGAGAGCACCAATGCACATCAGAATGAGTAAGAGTCATCAACCGTTGGGACCACCTTGTACCCTGGTCATTCTTCAAGACAGATTGCGGAAGGTGCGAAATAAACCACCTTGCAAGGAGAGGAGTACAGCACATGAGAACACCCCTCTTTCTCATTGTTCGTGTGTAAAATGAGTGAAGGATGTCCCCAAGCAATGTTGGTATTGGATTTCTGGACAAGAAGATTTTGACGGCGTTGACATCTACCAATTGGTCAGGATTTGGGAACAAGACCAACCCGTAGATAAGGAGTGCCACAATCTCTTCAAAGGCTTGTAGGTCCAATGAGTTCCAACATTCTTGTGCCTTCTCAAACAAGAATTTTGCTAAGAATCCTTTGACGCCACTTCTGGTTTCCCAATGCCCCTTGATGTCGGATGGTTGAAGATGTAATGCTCGAGCAACATCTTCCGGCTTTGGTTCCTTTTCCGTACCGTTGAAGGGTAGTTGATTAAGGATAGGGATTCTTAGGAGTTGAGAAAACTCCTCCAAAGTGGGTACCAACTGATAATCAGGGAAAGTGAAGCAGTGGTGAAGAGGGTCAAAGAACTGGAATAGCACTTTCATCATGTCTTCTTCAATGTTGGTGTTGACTAGGCTGAGCAGTCTACCATGTCTTTCACTGAAGGATGAACTTTCTGGAATTCTTGAGGTGATCTCCTTGAGTTGAGGAGAGATTCTCACAAGGTTGACTTGAATGGTATTTCTGCGAGGGATTTCCATGTCCTACAAAACAAGAACAAAGATGAAGATCCAAAACCCTTGAAATGGTTAGTGAATGCATATGATGTTTTATGATGTTTATGATGTATGCACAAAACATATGTACAAGCAAATCACACCAAACCCTAATTTCAGGCTAGCATGGGGTTTCATAGGTAAGTACCCTCTTGAGTGTAGTTGGCTTAAAAACCTGTCCTATAAATAGCAACCAGGTTCTAAGGAGCTCAATATCACTGGATTGTTTTCAATGTTCATTGTTTTGGTTTAGCCACTTAACTAGCGACCAAAATATTCCAAGAAAACAACCCTCAATGAGTGTAGTATCGAGTATCTACCAACTTCGGACTGCACCAAAGCCGGTCATCTCACTACCCCTAATAAAAGGCCAATATGGTCAAGTAAGGTTCTAGGTCATTAGTGCTTAGTGACATCACTCAGCGGCCCCGTACTCTCCTTGATTGAACTCAAGGGTTACCGGTACTCACAAATATGTCGCACTAATATAGCTATTGCTTAGACCGTGTCAGTATACACCGCACAGTTTCCACAATGTATTGCTATCTATGAATGTTTCCCAAAATCCGGGTGGAGGATTGTAAACCCAAACAATAGAGCCAAAGTATAAAGCAAGCAAATCAAACAATTAGTCATGCAAGAGGGTGATCTAAGCCCTAAGCTTACTCCACTTTAAAAATTATCCCCAGCAGAGTCGCTAGTTCTGTGGTACGGTGGGAGAACTGACTAGGGTTTTGCGTTTATTTTTGCAAATATTTCGGTTGAGCAAGAGTCGCCACCGACTTTTTATTTTATCCTAAGGAAAGGTTTAAAAAGCACAGCAAAAACCTTTGAGATTTTTCTTGGGTTCGGGGAGTAGATTATAGAAAGGGAAGGTATTAGAACCCTTTCTATCCATGGTTATCCATGGGCTCTTAGGTACTTGCTTAGATCAACTTGCCTTGGTTTTCAATTGTTTGAAATGGTGCTTCGTGTGTGGTTTTGAAAAGGTTTTGAAAAAGATGCCTTGTATAGGCTACCCTTGTAACAATTCTTTACTCGAATGTTTTACAAAAGGTGTTTGTCTTTTTGAAAAGATGTTTCAAGGTTTTTCTGAAAGTTTGTTTTGAAAGTGTTTGTGAAGTGGGTTTTGAAATAAGGCAAGTGTTTTCTTGGAAAGTTGACAAGTACTTAAGAGTTTATCTACCCTAAAGTTTTCTCAAAGATTTTTGTTATGTTTTAAACCCTTTTGACAATTTTGTTCCACCATTGCATTTGGTGGACAATCTTGTTTTAGGAGATGAAAGGGACGGGCGCGGGTCATTGTTTAGACCATAGTTGCAATAGTGTTAAATGTCTTTGGGCAATTTTCTTTAAAAGGGACTTGATCATTCATTTAAGCAACATTTTGTGGGACTATGATCATTTGATTGTTTGTTTTTACCCAAAGAAATTCAACATACAATATGGTCCAATTTTGAAAGGCAACAAGTGGAATACCCTAGGGGGTGCAAGTGTGATTTGTGTGTCCATTTTCATGCTTGTTTATCTTGAGATCAGGTCATAATTATTTTGTTCATTTTATTCGCATATAAACCCTAATTCTAGCATTGTATATTTAGAAAGCGATAAAGTGCGAAATTTAAAATCCTACGCTATTACAACACAATAATATGGGGAGGGGGGTACAATGTTTCAAATGGGGATATTTAGACAAGAAATTGAATCTAAGTTATTACATCATTTTCTATGAATATTTACAAGATAAATAAATGTATAATTTAAATGGTAAATAAAACAAATATGCAAGAATGCAAAAGGAATTTTTATATGTATGAAAAAAGTATTATTTATGTAAAATAAAAAAAGAAAATAAAGGTATTATTTTTGAGGTATTTTCAAATTTAGGGCAAAACCCTAATTCTTTTAATCAAAAGGGACATTAATTAATCAATTCATATAATATTTATTATTTACATACAAAAATAAAATAAAATATGGTATATTTGTAAAAAGGGCCTTTTTTTAGTATTAAATATTAAAAAATAAAATATGCACATTTTTTGATATTTTCTCCTAAGTATATTAATATACCTACATATTTATATTATTTACAAATAAATATCATATATACATAAATGATAATAATTAATATTTATAAAAAAAATATGTTTTGTATAAAATATTTTCAAAAGGGAAAATGTAATAAAAATCAGAAAAGAAAATATATTTGCATTATTTTTTTCTAGTTTTCTAAATAATAGTGTGTATATATATATTTATGTATAAATGTCAACATAATCAAATAAATGCCTAAAAAATAGAAAAATGGTGTAAAAATTTATTTTTAGATTTTTAATATCATAAGCAAAAATAAACAAGTCAGACCAAAAAATAAAAAGTCAAAAAATCATTAAAAATAACAAAATGGGCTCAGGGGGTGCAAAAGTAAATGTATGGTGCAAAAAGGAATAACAAACAGGCCCAGCCCAGAAAATGGTTGTCTTCAACCTTCAGACCAAACAATTCAAAAAATGCGCGCCTTTCTTCATCAATCCTTAACTCCTGATTCCTGGCTTTTTAACAAAAACTCATAACATAAAAAATGTTCAGCATGAAGAGACGATTCTAACCATATGCATAACTTGATCTAACTCTCTAAGATGAGGGAGAATTTCTCCTCCCCCAAATCCTAACCTAGTTTCTCTGCCATTTTCAAACTCCAAATTCTCACAGCTCAAGCAAAAGAAATGAAAAGTAAAAGAATGTACATGTTCAGTGGCATGAGTAGGACATTGTTTATTCACAAACTTAAGGCTAATGATGCATAATAAGAGAGATACGAGTTCACCAAGATACCTGTTCAGCTGGAGTTCTATCTTGCAATGAGGGAGCTTTTAGTGCAAGGTGATGATTGGAAAAGCTTCCTTGAGGTCCAGGGATGCTATTCCAATGTTTACTTTGTCTTGAAAGCTTCTGAATCGTGCTAGAGCACTTCACCTGCAAAACAAGAAACTGAAAATGGTGGAAGTGGTTAGAGGGATTACAGGTCGTGCTTCAGGTCATGGTTAGCTTGCATAGATGCTAGGGGATGTGTATGAACTGGTTTGGGCAAGAAAGCTTGAGAGAAATGGGAGATAGCACTCAAACTGCAGGCTTTGCCCTGTTTTTGCAGTTTGAGAGTGATTCTGAGATTGAGGGTGTTTTGAAGGCTAAGGGCTCGTGTATTAGCTTGGTTGTGTTGTGTGGAATGTGTTTGATAAGTTTGTCTAAGTGTTTTTGAGCTGATATGGTAGTTGGTATGTGTTATGGCACTTTTCTTCAACTTTAAGCAACAAATGCCAACTTGTGTTTCTAGGCATGTAGAGGACCCCCTAATGTGCTGCATAATCCCTCCTTGATCAGTGTGTTATGCTCATAATCTTGTGCCAATCAGATTTGCAATGTACTTGTTGGATTTTCAATTTGACATAAAGTGCAACTTTTCAAGAATGGATATTATGCTTTATCTATAAATGGATTAATCTTGCATACAATGTCCAAACTCATAGAACAACAACTTGGCACAAAGGATTGGCATTAAATTATGGAGTGTATATGAGATAAAAGACCTGTAATCTAGCTTAAGGCATGCTGAGTTCAAATTGCAAGGTTATGGACATGTAACTTGGTCATGAACAAAGTGAGTTTTTGCCATATTGTGAAATTCGATTCTCCCTAACCATGAGGTTGTTTGAATAGTTCTTGGACATTTTGGAAAGCTTGGAATGTGTACTACAATCCATCTTTGAAATGCAAATTGAAATTCCAAGTGGAAGTGTATGGAAAATGGCCTTGAAGTGGGGTAAAAAACTTGTCCAAAATAGGTCAAATTTTCACTAAGTTAAGAATGGTTTAGTGCCCTTATTCAAAAATTTGTAACTTGAGATACAAGCTTCAAATGGGAAAACTTTTTGAATCAAAGTTGTAGATTATGCAACAAGCTACAACTTTCATATTTTGACTTTTGTTTGAATCCAAATGAATCTTGGTGAAAAAGTGGGGCAAAGTTGGGAAAAAATTAGGGTTTTCCATAACTTAGAAAAATTCTAAGTTATGAAAAATTCCATTTTTAACCCTAATTTGCATTTCTTGGTTTCTTGGTGAACAAGTTTCATGATTTGGCATGTTTTGATGAAAGATGAATCTTGACTCTTGATTTTGACCAAAAAGTCAAAGTTTGACTTTTCAGTATACAGTCAAAATTGATCAATTGACTGGGAAATTCAACTATCAACCTTGTGTACTTGGGATCTTTTGAATTTGTTGAGCATGTCAAGACAATTCCATGGGGTCCTTGAGTCCATATGTGATCTTGGTTTTCCATTGGCTAGGTCAAACAGTCAAAAATTGCCTTTGTGCAGTCAAAACCCTAAAAATGACCATTTTGCCCTTTTGGTGATCTGATCAAGTTTCTTGTGGAATTGTGATCCAAACTTGATAAAATGGTCCATGTGAGTTCATAATGTTGATGTGGGTCAATTTTCATGAGATTTGACTGTCAATTGGCCACGGTTGACTTTTTCCCCAATACAGCTGATTTTTAGGTCAACTGTCTAATTGACTGGGCAAAACTTGGAATCAAGACTTGAAACTTGGCATGGATAAACTTGGGAGTTAAATATGAAGCATGAAAGTCATCTTAGGCATTTTAGGTCAAAACATCTCTGTTCAAACACAAACCCTAATTTGAGTCCACAGTGCAAGGAGAAGTCTTGAGCAGAGGAGACCCTAACTGGATCTTGAGCTCCAAGGATTTTGTGGTGAGAAATCAATGAGAAATGGGAGGGAAAATTTTGGGGTACAACAGACATCGGCAGTGAACGTCGATGTCTTTTATCTTTCTCCATGCCTTCAGTGAACTTCGGTAGTTTCTCCTTCGGTAGAAGTTGGTGTATCCTCTGACCATTCTACCATCCTTTTTTATTCAGGTGTTTTGATTCGCGGGTGATTTATTTTCCTGGTTGGGTCTCTCTATTGTTACATCCCCATTGGCGTTTTGCGTCTCCTTGTTCTTGTTCATATGCATTCATGATCATAAACAAATTGCATGGCATCTTAGGGCCAAAAATAGGGTTTGTTTTATATTTAAGTATATTCGATCGCGTCGACACGAAGATTTTTAACCTTCGTATCTCCAGATAGAAGAAACTTAAATAAGGGCAGTTTTTGTACCCCAAATTTTCCCCCTAGGATCCCTTCATCATACCATGTTGATTCATTCACAACAAGATCACACTAGGATTCTTTATTCCCCTCCCTATATTTAGCTTTCCCCTTTTGAGGAATCACCAAGCACCTTGACTTTTGTTCTTTTGTGATCATGAATATTTTGTCTTGATTTCTTATTTTAACTAAATAAAATTCAATGTTGGTTTGTCTTGCTTGTTATCTATGTAGGTAAAGGCAATGAGATTCAACAAGTTACCCCATGGGTTCATGAGTTTATTTCCATGCCCTAGTCAAATAAAGCTTGAGAAGTTCAAACCTCACCATTGGATTGGTTTTGGAAGAATTGGAATGGAAAGGTTATTTTGGTTCACCACATTCCAAGATTATCAAATTTGGTTGAAAAGTACAAGGGGTTGATTGGAGAAGTTGTCATGTTTGGACAAGGCCTTGTTCCAATTGGTCACAAGAGCATATTTCTCTCAATTCTCAAGATATGGAAGTGGTTTTGGTGGCTATGAGTTCTCATTATCATTCTTAACAACTTCTATTCACAAAGCAAGAATGTTGGTACAAGAAGTTTGTTCAAGCTTGTCAAAGTTCCTCGAGGCATTTTTCTCAATCTAAGGAGCTAGGGTTTTGAATTTCAATGGAATATATCTTGCTCGTATTTTATTATCTTTGAGTGATTCCAAAGACATTCTTCTCTTCAAAGGGCTATTAACAAGTCACTTCAAAATTTCTAAGGAGTTTTCATGAGGAAGAAAGATTACAAGTCCTCCAGATGAATCCCCAATTTTCCATGTGTGACTTCAAATGATCATAACTTGGTCAATTTTTATCACATTGAGTCCATTCTTTTTCCATAATGATCTTTAGGATGTGAACTTTATGCCTTCCTTTATGAGCAAAGTGAGAAAATGGATGGAAATTACCTTAAGGATACAAAAGATTATAGGTCATTTCATGATTTCTTGCCAACTTTAACAATTCATAACTCTTTCAAATTTTAGAGATTTTGAATGGTTCAAGTTTCAAAATGGCACTAAAGAGATCTACTTCATGCCATCTCTTTTTGTCAAGAGAAAATTCCAAGTGGAAGGCCATGTTTAGATGCAATACATTATAGGTCATTTGTGAAGAAGAACTTGAAATATTTCTAATTATGGAAAGTCAACTTTTTTTCTCCCACTTTGACTCAACACAACTTTCAGCTCAAGCATCCATTTAACTCCATTCTTTTTCCATTTCAGAGCTTGTAACCTCATCTTTCTAAAGCGTCAAGAATCATGCCTTAAGACCCCTTGAGCTGAGAATGCCATTGTTTCAAAAGTGGTAACTTGGAATTGAAGTTTCATTGCAAGTCAGAATTTGAATTTCATGTTACAACCTATAAACCTCAAATTAACACGCGTTTTGGGTCTAAACATGATTAGCCAACTTTCCCAAGTGGATTAGCGCATCAAAATGCAAGAGTTGGATGAGTTTTGGTGAAGTTTAGATCACACTTCACTCGTGCATCAGGTTTGCACGGATTCCCTCCAAAATGCATCATTCACTCTTCCTTTTGATCCCATTTGCTACTCCTATAAATACATGAACTATCCCATTCATTTTCTCAAGCTTGGATAGCCAGAATCACCCTGCCAAACTTGTTCTACAACTCATAATTCAGTAACTTCAAAATCCATTCTCAAGCCTTTTTCAATCCAATTTTTCCATCAATTCACCTTCCTTGATCTTCCCTTAAACTAACCACATAATTAAATTCAAGAATCGTGCCCTATACTGCTCCATAGAAGCCTAGTTTCAGAGCTCTGCAACTTAACTTCAATAGGTAAATTCCTTCATCAATTCTTCAAAACTCTGATATCATTGTGTTGCTCTCATTGCCCTGGTTCTAGTCGCAGCACTTATTTCGTACTGGAAACATGTTTTGACCGTGAAATTTCAAATCCCTTTTCAAAACTTTCCTTCCAAATTGCTTGAGATACAATTTATATAAATTTGGCGCGAGGGTGTGGTTGTCTTCGTCTTGAAGAGACGAAGCGAATGACATAGGTCTGAGCTTCTGATTTTACAGTTTGAGAGATCTGCAATTCGTGTTAGCCGGAGGTTGAAGATGACAAACGTGTCATCTTCCAACCAATGAAGGCGCGCCATCTGTTTTTTTGAAATCTGATTTAATTAATGATTATGTACATTATTCACTAATGACCATGATATGCAGCGCGCCAGATCCCTTGGATTTGATTACTAACGCGTTTTGACTCTCATCCAATGGTCCACATATTTTACCTTTATTTTTTTTCTTCTGATTTTTATATTTTAATTGTTTTAAATTTCAAAAAATCATAGAAAATTAATTTTAAGTCCAAAAAATCTGAAAAAATCATGAAAAATATTTTTGATTATTCTCTTTCTGATTTTTATTTTTTCACAATTTAATTTTGTGTTTTGGTATTTTTTATAAATTTACACTTTATTTGAATTGTTTTAAATGTTTAAAAATACTTTTATATATTTTTAAATTCTGGAAAAATTATGGAGTGATCCAATTATATTGGTGACCTTATTTTATTTTTGTTTCTGACTTTACTATTTTTTTATCATTTTTTGTTTATTTTACCCATTTATTTTAATTTTAAAAATAGTTTCTGACTTTAAAAAATTACCAAAAAAATTTGTAAAATCATTTGAGCCCTTTTTTGATTTTTCTATGGTCTTAGTTTTGATTTCTTGATTAATTTGAGCATAGTTGATATTTTTCTCTTTATTTTCTATTTGTTTACATTTTTTAAAGCCCTTTTATATATAAAAAGTAATATTATTTTGTGTTTATTTTCTGGATGATCTTGGGTTAAATTTTAGATCATGAACTTTATTAACATCATTGGATCTAGGGATGTTCAAATCCAAACCAATCCAAATAAAAAACTAAAAACCGATCCAAAAAATTGAAAACCGCAAAAAACCGAAATTTATTGAATGTGTTTGGATGTTATTTTGTGAAAACCGATCAGTTCGAATCAGATTTCAGATTAATTTTTCAAAACCGATCCAAACCAAACCAAACCGCATACATATATTTTTATACTTATTTACTTTTTATTAGTATGATATGCTATGTGAAATTATTATTAGATGATAATAATTTTTTTAATAATAGTTATTAGTTTGGTATAATTTATTTATTTTTATTATTTCAATCATAATCAACCATTCTCATTTTGTAATATTAACTTTTAATATACTATATGTTATATATTATATCAAATCTATGATTTATTTGTAGTTTTATAATATTAATAAAAATATAATGTGTAATTTGGATATCTAAAAACCGATCCAAATTAAATCGCATAAAATTGGATCGGATCGGATTGGATTTTTTTAATATATCATCCAAAACCGAACCGAACCGCAAGTAAATTTATCTTTGGATCAGATGATTTTTTATCTTAAAACTGATCCAAACCGAACCGCGAACACCCCTAATTGGATCCATGGTGTTGAGGTTAACTCCACAAAAATGGATGAATGATTTTAATAATAGTTTGATTAAATTTAATTCAAAAGTGGTTTGTACATTCTCTCTCATCCCTCTTCATCTCATCCCCTTCTTATTGCACTAAATGTTGTTGGAGCATGATCTTTATATCATGTCTCAAAGTAGGTGCGACTTATATATAAGTCCACTTAAGATTGCTTAACATAGCGCAAAATTTTGTTCCAATTCGAATAAATGATCATTCCTGGCCCAAACTTATGTTTTTAAGCCCAAGTATGTTAATTTGATCTCTTTGATCCAGTAACTTTGAGATTCACTGTGAGGAGGCTTTGGTTCTACCAATCCTCTAATGGATCTACAACACCTTTGGTCAACGCGGATCACTTAAACATCGTTGATCATTAAATGGCACTTGTGAAAATTCCAAATGGATGATATACTTGACAAAAAGCAAATGCAACTTGTTGTGTGGAGGCTTTGGTTCTACCAATCCTCTAATGAGTTCTAAATGTAAGCTTCAAGATGGTCATCCAACTAACCACTAATTATTTACTTGTTTACTTTATGCTTTTATTTTTTATGCTTCATGTACCATTTACTTTTAGCATTTATATTTCACGCCATTTTCATCTTTTCTCATTTGAGCATTTACTTTCTTGTCATTTTACTTTGCTCACTTGAGCTTTTCTTTTCCCCTTTTTTAAGATACTTAATAATCAACATAAACCCTAAAAAATATTTAATGGTATTTGTACTATTTGGTTACTATCCTTGGCATTATGGAGTATGGGACTTTTCTTGGACTTAGGATTAGAAACCTTGGCCTATCTTGGAGACCTTGTGATCTTATCTGATTATTTTGTCTGGACTTCTTGAGGTTTACCTCAAGACATTGGGTTGCTTGTTTGTTTTTGTGTACAGGTTCTTTTTGTGATTACACTCTTTGTTTTTAATATGGAATTCACCCGTGTACAGCCGTTACTCTGCCCAATTTTTGTGAAGACTTAATACACTTGAAGTTTGGTTCTCTCAAGAGGTCTAGTATTTTTTTGCTTGATTGGTTTCAATCCAAGGAATTGGAATTCTATCTTGGCTCATAATGTCATGTTTTGGCTTGTTGTTGGTTAGATGGTTCTTATCCCTAGCTTTTACCTTATGCTTTAGGATAGCCTCTTCTTCTCTTCCCATCTTCTTTAATTTCAAAAATCTTCTTCCTCCTTTTGGAAACCCTTCTTCTTTTTAAACTTGAACCACTTTCGTAATAAACTTGGACTTATATCCATGTATTTTCAAAACATTTTCATAAATAAAATCCAATCAACTTAATAATACTTTGACTTTTTTTTTGTGAGAAGACTAAAAGTCAACCAATCTCATTTCAAACCATTTTTTTTCCATTTTGGCTTCTATCTTTAAACTTTTCTCAAAAGATTGAACTCTTGTCGATCCTTGTAGTGATGCAAACAACTATACTTCTAAAATATGTAGTGAAGAGATATATTTTCCACTTGGGTGTTGAGTGACGCTTTGTTGATTTTAAAATCCAAGTCATATCTTCCACTTTGAGATGATGAAAATTCTCCTTTCTCATGATTGTGGGTAGTAGGTATGTTTTCCACACGGACAATGACGATAATGTTTATCTCATAAACATAACCAACACATTTGTGTTTTAAATTTTAAGAAAGAGGAACTACGTGTACCCTGATCCCCTATTGCACGAAAAGGTGGTACGTAGGCACTAAAGGTTCACAACTGCGGCGAGTGAAAAAATTATAAAATAAATATTTTTCTTTTCTCACCTCCACCATCCATTTTTTTATATATATACAACATTTTTTTATATAGCCAAAATATACAGATTTTACAAAGAGGCTCCTGCGGAGTACCGTAGATGTTTAGGATGCTAATACCTTCCCTTTAGATAACCAACCCCCTTACCTTGAATCTTTCCCCCTCTTTTGGGTTATTCTCTCTTTTCCCATTCCTTTGGAAACAATAAAGCGTGGTGGCGATTTTTTATTTTGACTTGTATAAAGTCTAGTCAACCCAATGGCTAAGTCTTAAACATTTCCACCGCTGCACAAGCCCATTGATTTTTACCCCTCTTCTACCACTTTACTGAACTATCAAACAACTCACACCCCCCTGGTCTAAATTATATTTGGGCCCTGCCAGTTTCTTAACAGACCCCTTATTTTACTACATACCGTAAAAATACACCCCCCTGTTTAACCATTATTTTCTATATTTTTTTATAATTCTAATCTTTATTTTATTTTCTAATAATTAATGATTATTATTATTATTATTAATTTTCATATTATTATTATTATTATTATTTTTATATTATTATAATTATTTATTTCTTTTATAATATTTATTATTGATATTATTTATTATATCATTTAAATCATTTTTATTTAAAATTCATATATTATTTCCTTATATATTTGCATTAAATTATTTTTTGTAATCATGCATTAATCAAGATCTTCACAATTAACACAATAAAAAACACTAACAAACAGCAAACCTTTTTTTTGCAATAAACTAAGTTAACCAATTGTTTTTGCAAAATGGTTTCAAACAGATTTTGATTTACCGTGCATTTAGTCAAAATCTTCACAATCACCACTCCCGACCAAAGTGCGAGGTGATTTAAAATATGTTTGCAAATCCCTAAAAAACACTAACCCCATACGAACTACGAATTGGGACTCTGATTCCTCATAAGAAGATACGTAGGCATGCGATCAAAAATTGTGGCGAGTCCTCTTAGTTAAAACTTAAAACCCTGTTTACCCCAAACCTAAACCTAAAACCTAATATCCTTGTGAACAAGGTGGATGAAAGGTGCATAAACCTTCCTTTCGTCTAATTGAGTCCGAAACCTAGAATCTCTGTCTGCGGATTAGGGTTTTCTGTTAGATTACCTTCCCTTAGGATAAAAACTAATAGTGGCGGCTCTGATTAAAAAACCAGTTGCTACAGTTATCAAGGATCAATGTATGTCAGGTCAAGCTTAGACACACAAAAGAGAGATTGTATATCAAGGAATATATGTTTGGAGCTGGTAGCAAACACAGATGACATAAACTAGGAAAAGGAAGCCTTATCAAAGATACCAACGATATAAGTCTGGAGGAAACGCCACATATGAAATATATAGAATAGACATGCCCGGAGATGGTAGCGGACAAAAGAAAGATACCAGATGAAAGGACTCTTACGAGGGTATCACAGACATATGTTTGAAGCTGGTAGCGAACACGTGACAAGCAAGAGACCAGAGGAAAGGAATCTATCGGGGATACTGAATATATGTTGAGATATAGTAGCAAACATACCATGGGAAGAATATAGAAGGAAAGGACTCTAAACCAAAGATATATGACTACATGTCTGGAGGAAAGGACATATACGAAGGAGACATCAAATGTACATGCCCGGAGTTGGTAGAGGACATATACAAAAGAGACATACCGGAGAATGCTCTAACAAGGATATCAATAAGTCTGGATTTGGTAGCATACACATAAGAAAGAGACCGGAAGAAAGGACTTTAACCAAGATATCACGTATACATTTCTAGATTTGGTAGCAGGCATAAAATATTAGAGAGGCCGGAGGAAAGGACTCTAACCAAAGATATCATAACGATATGCTCGAAGTTAGAAGCGAACACATACTAAAGAGGCCAGATGAAAGGACTTTGTCGAAGCTATCAAGAATAGACATCCGGAGGAAAGGACATATACAAGGAGAGAGGATGGAAGAAAGGACTATAACCCAAGGATATCAGGAATATACGTCCGGAAGAAAGGAAATATAACCAAAGATATCGATACTACATGTCTGGAGTTGGTAGCAGACATCTAAAATTAAAGATACCAGATGAAAGGACCCTTTAAACAAGATATCATAACCACATGTTCAGAGGAAAGAACATATGCGACAAAGACCGGATGAAAGGACTCTATCGAGGATATCAAGAATATATGTTCAGAGTTGGTAGAAAACATATAACAAGAAATAGACTGGAGGAAAGGACTCTTTACAAAGATATCACGGGTATATGTTTGGAGTTGGTAGCGAACATATACGAAGGAGACCGGAAGAAAGGACTCCACCGGGAATATCAAGTATGCATGCCCAGAGTTAGTAGAGGACATAAAAGATAATGGGTATAGGCCAGGTAAAATTATACACATACAAACAAGGAAGACACCAACCGAAGAAGACTCCAACAAGGAATGCTAACTGAAGATAGACTCATAGAAAAAGAACACCGATCAAAGGCGAACTTAATGGGGATAAAGTATACATGTCTGGTCAGAGTTAGACACATATAAGAAAGAGACTAATCGAAGTTGACTCTAACAAAGGACACTTAAACACAGGCGAACCTGCAAAGACAATGAGACTAGTCGAGGGTAAACTCTTGGGGAAAAGGACTTACTAGGGGCTAACATTAATATTGAACCCAAATAGAACATCGGTCGAAGGCGAACTCGCAACTGGAAAAGAGACCGACTGTAGGACTGTAGACAAAGATTGCCAACACACGCTGTACCTTAAGAGGTTACAAAGGCGCAAGAACTACAATATCCCCCAGGCAAAAGGCGTGGTGTAATTCTTCAAGATGGAAATTATCTGAATTACCACACACCAAGTATGGATACTCAAATACTTGAGAAATAAGAAAATTTATACACCGACTCTTACTCTCACTCTGACGGCAAAGAAAACATGGATAAAATAACCAAGAGCTTGCAAGTGCAAGGGGTAACGACGACTCACTAGGGATATGGGAAATATCAAAGACCCGACTGGTGGTAAATCAAAACAGACTCCACCGGGGAAACATGAAAGGATCACCTTAGGCTTATTGCAGAGGTAATTCCAATATAAGCGCATAACAATCTGGTTACTGCATGTAAACATAATTGGCCTATATATATGCATGTTAGAATTTGTTTTGTTTTGGTAGATAAAATGTAATGATGCATATTTAGCGATGCACTTGGGAAAACACGGAAATAATTGACTGCTGAGAAGACAAGAGACTTATGAACGATTATCCTTGCACATCTTATCCTCTGTAGAAAGTAATCAACCTGAACTTCAATGGGGAATCGAGATTCGGAACCATCAACTTCTAAATATCGATATCACTGAGGAAGTAACTTCCTGGGGAGTGTACTGCAACAATAAATTGTAGTTCAGAGAAAAACTTGAACTCTTATCCAACTCATCGACTTCCTGGGAACAGATTCCTTGGCCTTATGTTAGGATGAGAAGAGCTTCAATGGGGATGGAAACTTTCTCACGTATAATTTCATGACGAATATAACTTCTACTGGGGATCATAGAAATTCTTAAATAAAAAAGAATTCTACTTAGACCACGCTGGGAACAACACCGTCAGGGTAAAAATCTTCACTTAGGGAAGAAACAAGCATCCTGGGACAAAAACTCCACTGGGGAATATCTCAAACATCTTCTATCATCGTGGATGAAAAGAGTTATGACTGGCACCTCTATGAATACCACATTGGGGAGACAAGACTCTTGTTGGGGAATGAAAACTTGTTCCATCGGGGAATAAAAAGCAAGTTAATCTAAAAGGTCCTCGAAATTCGACTTCGATTATGGATAAAGACTACCTCTTCCACTGGGAAGTAGAGAAAACTTTAGATGGTAGCATTAACGATACCCACTGCATTGGGTGTAGCCATCTCTGCAAGATCCATGCTAACACGGAAGTGTAATGGGGAGGAGAAATCACTCCATTGGGGATAAAAATCATCTACATGGGACACCAACCAGAATCTCCCATGGGTAAGAATCTCTTCCAGAAACTCTAATACAGGAGACCACACTGGAGAGGGAGGGTGAACCCTTCACTGAAGAGGAGAATGCACACCTCATGGGGAGAATGAGTGCCAACCTCTTTGGGGAAGCAGAATGTCGACTTTAAGGGGCATACATTAAAAAATTTCCAGTTGGTAAATAAAATGATTCTTATGAGAAGTCTGGAAAGAAACAGACTACACGGAGGAGAAGGAGTATACTCAGGCGAGACCAAACTTTCACTGGGCATAATGATTCTGTCTGGAGAAGAAGTGAGCATTCACTGGGGAAATTGGATTCCAGTCTACAGGAATCCTTATCCTTTAAGACCCTCAGGTTGGTCACTGTAGCGGTAGAAATATTGAGACTAAGCCATTTGGTTGACTTGACTTGCACAGATCAAATAAAAATTGCCACCGTGCTTTATTGTTTCCAGAGGAATTGGAAAAGAGTGAATAACCCAAAAAATAGGGGGAGAGAATCTAGGTACGAGGGTGGATTATGCAAAGGGAAGGTATTAGCACCCTAAACATATATGGTACTTCAGGAACCTCTTTGAAAATTTGTGTATTTTGGCTATAAATGTTGTATACAAAAATAGATGATGGAGATGAGAAAAGAAGTATTTTTTACAATTTTAGCACCCCCCGTGGTTGCGAACCTTTAGTGCCTACGTACCATCTTTCGTTAAATAGGGGATCAGGGTAGTCGTAGTTCTCCTTTAAAAAAAATTTAAAACACAAGTGTGTTGGTTAATTTTAAGAGACGAGACATCATCGTCATATCCGAGTGGAAAACATACTTACTACCCACGATTATGAGAAAGGATAATTTGCATCATCTCAAAGTGGAGGATATAGCTTGGATTTTAAAATCAACAAAGTCTCACTCAACACCCAAGTGGAAAATATCTCACTTCACTATATATCGTAGAAGTATAGTAGCTCGCATTACTACAAGGATTAACAAGAGTCTAATCTTTTGAGAAATTTTTTAAAGTAAAAAACCAAAGTGGAAAAAATGGTTTGAATGATGTTAATTGACTTTTAGTCTTCTCACAAAAATGTCAAAATATTATTAAGTTGGTTAAAGTTTGATTAAGAAAATATTTTTGAAAATGCATGGACTTAAGTCCAAGTTTATTATGAAAGTGGTTCAAGTTGGAAAACAAGAAGAGTTTTGAAAAGGAGGGAGAATATGCTTGAAATTAAAGAATATGGGAGGAGATGAAGGGAATATCCTAAAGTATAAGGTAAAAGTTAGGGAAAAGAACCGTCTAACCAAAAAAAAGTCAATACTTGACACAAAGAGTCAATTTAAAATTCCCATCCTATGGATTGAAACGAAGCAAGCAAATATACTAAACCTCTTAAGAATACCAAGCTTCATATGCATTAAGTCTTCACAAAAAATGGGCAGAGTAACATCTATATACATAGGAATTCTCAATCACAGACAAAGTACATAATCAGAATATCCTGCACACAAAGAAAATCAACCCAATGTCTTGGGGTAAACCCCAAGAACTCCAGACAAAATAACAATCAAAGTCACAAGGTCCCAAGGGTAATCAAGGTTTTTAATCCTAAGTTCGAGAGGTCCACAACTCCACGAATCCATGGATAGTAACCAGATAGTCCAAGTAACCGTACAGTTTTTTATTGTTCAAGTTGGTTATTAAGTATCTTCAAAAATAAAATGAAAGCTCAAGGGAGAAAAATAGAAAAAAGTCATAAAGATAAATGCTCAAGTGAGCAAAGATAAAATAGTATGGAATGTAAATGCTAAAATAAATGGTGCATAAAATTAAAGGCATAAAATAAAAGCGTAAAGTAAAAGCATAAAGTAAGAGTCAATTGTTAGTGAATTATAATTTAGAGTTTAGTTGAATGACCATCTTGAAACATGCATTTGAAAACTCATTAGTAGATTGATAAAATCAAAGCTTCTCAACAACAAGTGTCATTTGCTTTTTGTCAAGTATATCATTTATTTCAAGATCTCGAGGCGATAACATATTATCAATGATGTGTAAATGATTCACTTAGACCAAAGTTTATGAAGGTTCATTAGAGGATTGATAAGACCAAAGCCTCCTAACAATGAACCTCAAGGTTATTGGATCAAAGGTTTCAAATTAAACATACTTGGGTTTGCAAACATAGGTTTAGTCCATGAATGATCATTTCTTGAATCGGGACAAATTTAGCGTTATGTTAAGCAATCGTAAGTGGACTTATGTATAAGTCACACCTATTTTGAGGATGGTCAATAGAAATCTATGTACCATATGTTTAGAGAAATGATATGTAGATCATTCTCCAACAACATGTAACACAAGTAAGAAAGTGATAAGATGGAGAGGGAGGGGATGTATTAAATTAAATTAGGGTTTCAAATATCATCAACATCATTCATCCATTTTGGTGGATTTGGTTTTTCAACCTATCAACATCCAAGATCCAATGAGGTTGAGGAACTTGTCCCAAAATAACACCCAAATCAGGACCAAACAAAAATAATAAAATAAAATTTAATAAAACATCATTTAAATGGTTAATAAAAGGGAATTAATTGGTCAAATACACAAAATGCATCAAAACACCAAATAAAAATCCATAAAAAATGTCAGAGGTAAAAAATGGGCCAACAAGTGTTGTTAAAAAATTTCAGATTTTTTAAAAAGATCATAAAACATTTTTAAAATAATTAAAATAAGGAAAATAATACATAAATTATAAAAAATATCAAACATCAAAATAAAAATATGAAAAAATGTTCACAAAGTCAAAAATAATTCAAAGTATTTTTGTATATTTTTTCATAACTTTTGTATAAAAAATAAAAGAGTTATGAATTTTTAAAGACAAAATGGATTGAAAAATAGTTTTGTAAAATAAATTAAATCAGAAAAAACCATACGCGTTGGATCTAACTCACTTATACGAGTTGGCATATCTAATGGATCTCAGGTGAAGGAGTATCTTGAATCCAAGTCAATGCGGGCGTATGTAACACAAAAAAGTCCAATCAATCAAAACAAAACAAATGGTTGTGTATCATTGGTTGAAGAACAACACGTAGGTTGTCTTCAATCTCCAGCCTACTGCAAATAGGGAAAAATGCAAATCCTTCAATCTTTAAATCTACACGTTCACAGTGGTGGCATTAGATGCGTCCACTTGAGACGATCATAACCATATGATCGCGAAAAATTTATATAAATCAAAGCGTAGTCGATTTGAAAAAAAAACAGATAGTTTTTGAAAATTTTGAAATCAAAAACAGAAGCATCAAATGAACTGATTCACCAAAATTAAGTTAATAGCAAGCATTAGTGAACATCATAGACCATTGCAGTAATTTGAGTTAGAAGAATTGGTGCCTTAATTTACCTGAACAAAATAGTTGAAAATTTATCTGAAACTGGACTTTGCTTGAGCATAATAGGGCACAATTTGGCTTGCTTTTTGCTTGATAAGTTCCTCACAAGTTCACAATCGAAGAATAAAACAAGAGATTGAGTTGAAAAGCAAGAAAATACTAAATTCGAAAACTCATAAAAGTGAGTTGTGACGAGAAAGTGGCAGGGTCATTTTGGCTATCCAAGCTTGAAGAAATGAGTGCAATACGTCCCTCTATTTGTAGGGAAGTGAATGTGATAGAGAGTGGGGGTGAATTAAGCAATTCAAGTGGAATCCGTGCACACCCTGGTCATGACAAAAGTGTGACTTGCAAGTTGTCAAAACTCAGCTAATTCCTGCGTTTCAATGCTGTAATCATGCTTTAGAAGTTTTTTAAACATGTTTAGATGAGAAACGTGCAGCAAAATGGTCATTAGAAGCCACAACATGGAAATGGCAAATTGACTGCAAGAAAAAATTCAGTTCCATGATGCCAAATTTGAATCCATGGTGTACACAACTCAAGGGGCTTTATGATCTCATTCTTTTTGCAATGGAAAGATCTCACCATGAATTTCACAATGTGCCAAGAAAGGTAGCATTTGGATGCTTGAGCAAAAAGTTATGATCAATTGAAATCGTGAAAAACACACTGAATTGTGGACTTAGAAAAATTCCAAGTTTAAAGTTCAAAAGTGACTCAAAATCTCTTGCCTTCAAACATGGCCTTGCACTAAAAATCATGTTATGGTCAATGAAGATGGCATGAAGTAGACTTCTTAAAGAGCATTGTGTAACTTGAATCATCCAAAAGCTCGAAAATTTGAGAGAGGTATGACCTTGTGAAGTTGATGAAAATCCACGAAGTGACCTATAATCTTTTGAGCTCCTAAGGCATCTTCTAACCATTTTCAAGCTTTGCACATAAAATAAGAGTTGAGTTTCATACTCTTAAGATCATTGTGAAAAATAATGAGCTCAAGGAGATAAAAATTGACCAATTTATGATCATTTGAAGTTAAACCCTAAAACTCAAAAACCTTTCAAGGAGACTTGTAATCTTTCTCTATCATTAATGATTTTCCATTCCAAATTAGCCTTAGATTTCCGAAGAGAGCTTGTTAAGGACCCTTTAAAGAGAATCATGGCATTGGAGTCACTCAAAAATCTAGAAAAATGAGTAAGATATGGTTCTTGGAAGTAAAAAATCCCTAGCTCGTAGAGTGCCAAAAATGACTTGAAGAGAGGTTGTTATTGGTGATGATAAGAATCCATATCAAAAAGAACCAACTCAAAATGTTGTAAATTGAGGGAGTTATGCACTTATGATCATTGGATCAAGAATTTCCTCAATTAGGTCAAACTTGTTGAACCAACCTTTAATCTTTTGATTTTTCTTGGAATGATAAAGCATGATGAATCATAATAGGTCTTGAAATGATATTGTCTTAAATCACACTAAAAAATGCAGCGTAATTCTCAATGAAGCTTGTTGAAGAAGGCATGGAAATAAACTCATGAACTTATCTCTTTGATGAATGTCAAGACCAACTTTGAGGAAATCTTGACTTATATAAGGTGAGGGAATTCTTTGAACCATAAATATTTGATATAATTGACATAGCCTTAAAACTTGAGATCTTGCAATCCATTGAAGAGTCATTTGATTGAGAACCAACCCTTAACCCTAGGTTAGATGGTGAGATGAATGCAATTGTATCACCATCTATAATATGAACATTTAAAGAAACATATATACATATTTTGATGTTAGTTTAAAGAACACATGTACAAGATACACACTTCAAGGTTCTTGGTAATCCCTCAAGAGAAAACTTAAAGATAGAATGAAGATAGGGAGAACTAACCCTAATGTGTGATCTTTTTGTATTTATAAAAGTGAGATGATGAGAAATCTTAGGGGGGGAAATTGGGGTATAACAGCCACATACAAACCTTCTTGGTTCATTTGTCGGTATGCTTCTTGTCATAAAAGACCAACGATATCTACAACTGAGAAACTACAGTAACATGCCCCAGGTATGAAATGATAACCTTCAATGAGGAATAAACAGTCTGAAATACCGACTGAAACAACTGGCTGAAAATCATTAGACAATGAAGTCGCCATCGAACGTCTTTTATCCCACACGAAGGGAAAGGTAAACATCGATAAAACCTAAGAAGAGAGGAGTCATGGTCTTGTCACCGAGATATCGGGTAAGGGAGTTTGTTACGCAAGGGAAAGTTATTAGCACCCCATACGCATGTAGTACTCTATGATATCCACTCTTGTTATCTATCTTATGGGTGTAGCCATGCTTACTGCTTACTATTGAGGAAGAATGCATGCAAAAGAAAGGAGAAAATAATGTAGGAAAAAAGTTATACTCGCTTGGGCCATACCCCAATGCCTACGTATCCTTTTTGAGGAATCATAGTTACCGTAGTTCGGCTCACATGTTTTAGTTTGTTTGTGTTTTTGATGAACAATGTTAATTCCGTCTTCTGGCGCAACTCAACCTTTTGAGACTCATGCGTTGGCACAGAAGTAAATTAATCATGTCCTTACCTGAAAAATGGTTTTGAGTTACGCCCTCAAGGCAATATGCCACATTTGATTGGTTTGTGTTTTGTTACCTTGAAAAAGGGTTTAAGTAAGATTAGCATGTTTTATGATTTGCTAAGAAAAATTTTAGTTTTAAATGCAAGGATGCAAAAGGGGAAGAAAAGAATCTACGGGAGACTAACCTATTTCTAATCCTAATGTTATCATGCAATGGTAGTCCTAAGGTTTGGATTAACATAAGGGAAATGTCTACATAATGTCAGCATGCATGGTTTGCAACCTAAGGTCTGACTTGAATCCGAAAGGAACAAGCACATCCTAAGGGAACATGGTATGTACAAGGATAAAACAAGCAACCTCGATAGAGCACACATAAAATGGTAAGGAAAAGAAGCGAAATTCTTTAGATAAGGGGAGTATATCACTCGAGACAAACAAGCGGGAATAGGATGTAAAACAAAAATGTGATGTCCAAAGTGAATAAACAACTAACCAAGATATAGGAGATCGAAGTAGGTGACAAAAGGCAATATGAACAATCACAGAGTGTCAGCATCGACCAATGCTGACTTCTGACAAAGTATGGGCGTTTGATTGAAAAACCATTCCCCACTTGAGGCACTCGATACACATGATCTTGGGAACATGTTTAGAGCTCGGAACTTGTAAAAAGTGAGCATAGGAACGACACAGACGAAAACTGGTGGGGGTTGATTACTAACCCTTTCCACTTGCCTTCCCATGAGGACTTAGGAATGGTTTCCATAAAAGGACCTAAAACCATCATCCCGCTATACAAGCACAAATGTAAACACAAGTGCAGAATACCTACTTCAATGGTAGGGTTTTAAACAAACACAAATAGCACACATAAAGTACACAATGTGGAATTTCCCTAAACACGTCTTTAAATAAACCAGAGGGGCTCCTAACATGATCAGTAAAGGAGATACCTTTCATACATCTCTACCCTACCTCTCATGGAAAGGAAAGCAGTAAAGCCATACTTCTCATGAACTCTAGTAAAGTGGTAAAGAAATACGATAAAGTTCTTAAATAAGGAATAAAATGAAGTCACAATGATACCTAACAGAGAAGGTCAATTGCCTCTTTAAAACCATGCAAGCAAAGAGAAAACTCTACAGAAGCTACTTCGCACAAATGATCAAACGAATTAATCTCCAAGCATTCTATATTGTGAAAGTTACATCAAAATTTTATCACAAAATCTTAGCTAAAAACTACAACGAAAATGATTATCAAACATGAAAATAATAGAAAACTCTAATGAAAATTCTAAAGAGAGGTCCTAAAGAATTCTAAAATGTTCTAATATTTTTGTATCATTTTTATCATCAATTAAGAGAAAAATTAAACCAGAATGAAAACTGAAATAATTAAAGTTAGAAGAGTCAGGGGGTGCAAGTTTGGAAACATGTGTGCTGAAGCAAATCAGTGTTGAGCCCAATGCAGAATGAGTCCAGGAAGATCTTTTTTGGTTTAGCCAGGCTTTAATTCAAAAAACAGAAAATGGGCCTGACCAAATGAATCCAGTATTGTGTTTTTGGTTGCATGAGGCAAGAGGCTTGAAAACATGATCATGGGCCTGAGGATGAGGGATTTTTGGTCCACCCTTGATCCAATTATCAACAATCCATTATTTGAACTAGGGTTCAGAATTATGGTCATTCAGCTTGCTCTCAAAGATATAATCTCTTTCTCCTCCTCCGTTCACAATGCCGCTTCTCGACCTGTCGCCTCCGTTTCTGATGAACCAACACTTGTACATTCGTGTCAATCTAATACTTCCTTTGTCTTCTTTGCTTGTTTCACAGGCTGAATCGTCATCTGATATAAAATCAATGAAGTCGTCGTCAAACATATTTTATCCTGCCGAAAGGGAAAGGTAAACATCGAGAAAACCTGAAAAGGTGAAATCACGATCTTGTGACTGAGAGATCGGGTAAAGGAGTCTGTTACGCAAGGGGAAGGTATTAGCACCCCACATGCCCGTAGTACTCTATGTTATCCACTCTTGTTTGTTCTAATCTAAGGGTGTGAAAAATCCATGTCTAAGCTTAAAATCTAAATGGGAAAGATGTAAGAGGGAATGCATGCAAAAGAAAGGAGAAAAGAATGTAAGGAAAATAAAATTTATGCTCACTCGGGCCCTACCCCAATGCCTATGTATCCCTTTTAAGGAATAAGAGCATCCCTAGATCGGCTCATATATTTTGGTTGGTTTGTGTTTTTTAGTTAAGAAGACAAAAGCAACAATCAAGATGGCAAAACATCAGATAAAACGACAAAACATCAACAACGATGATAAAGCAACAAAAAAATGACAAGACATCACATTGTAACACAAACTCAGATAAGATGATAAAATGTCAGCATGATAACAAAATATCAGACAAGACGATGAAACATTACACCTAACAATGATATCGAAAATCAAAGTAGGATGACAAACATACGCGATGGTGAAACATCGCCAATAAACATATGCAATGGCGAAACATCGGCAAAAAGATAGCAAGATAACATGGAAAAGATGACGAGACATCACAATTCATATGATAAAACATCACACCTAACAATGATATTGAGAATCAAGGTAGGATAACAAACATACGCGATGGCAAAACATCGGCAGCAAACATATGCGATGGAGAAACATTGGATAAAAGATGGCAAGAAAACATGGAAAAGATGGCGAGACATAAAAAATCAGATGATAAAACATCACCCTTAACAATGATATTAAGAATCAAAGTAGGATAACAAACACATGTGATGGCGAAACTTCGGAAATAATCATATGCGATGGCGAAACATTGGCTAAAAGATAGCGAGGTAACATGGAAAAGATGGCGAGGCATCACAATTAAGATGATAAAACATCACACCTAACAATGATATTAAGAATTAAAGTAGGATAACAAACACATGCGACAAAAAAACATCGGTAAAAAGATAATAAAATGTCATGGCAAGGATGGCAAAACATCAATTTGACACGGTTTAAAACAAAACCAAAAGACACACAAACAATTAGATTGGTTTGTATTTTTTACCATGAAGAAGGATTTAAGTATTGTTAGTTATTTTGGAGTTTAATAAATAAAAGGTTTTTGTTTTAATGCACGTGCAAAAGGGGAAGAAAAAGTCTAAGGGAAACTATCCTATTTTCTACGCC
Organism: Vicia faba; assembly: GCA_948472305.1. Classification (NCBI taxonomy): domain Eukaryota; kingdom Viridiplantae; phylum Streptophyta; class Magnoliopsida; order Fabales; family Fabaceae; genus Vicia; species Vicia faba. The sequence goes on along the minus strand of OX451735.1, from coordinate 98,419,738 downwards.
TAATGTTATCATACAATGGTGGTCCTATGTCAAGGATTAACGAAGATGGAAATTTCTACCTAATAGTAGCATGTGTGGTTTGCAATCCTAATATCTATCTCGAACATTAACCTAAAAGAGTCGAGGAAAATCCTAAAGGAACATGGTAGCGGAAAGAAAATAAACAAATAAGTGCTTCGGCGAAAGTACGCAAACAATGCAATGCAAATTCATATGCAGGGGTGAAAGGGAGATTCCATATCCAAGGGGAGTGGATCACCCGAGTACAAGCACTCTCAACTATGGGACAAGATAGATATACTGGGCATTAAACTATCGGGAAAGCAGAAGATATGCACAAAGTGATGTTCAAAGCGTCTAAGCATCTGACTGAGATATAGAGGATCAAGGTAGACAATAGAAGATAGTATGAACAATCACGGAGTGTCAGCATCGGCCAATGCGAACTTCGGAAAAAGTGTGGGGGTTTGATTGCAAAATCCTTCCCCACTAGACAGACTTAATGTACAAGATCGGCACAACTCCAAAGCATCGACGTACCACAAGAGCTAAGGATGACACGGACTAGAATGTGCGGGGGTCGATTACAGACCCTCCGCGCTCGACTCCTTTTGAGGACTTCCATGGGGGATGGGAAAATGTGCGAGCAAAAATGTAAACACACATGCAGAATACCTACTTCAAAGGTAGGATTTTAAACAAGCACATGTAGCACACAATGGCATATAATGCAAAATTTCCCTAAGCAGGTCTTTAATTAAACTAGAGGGGTTCCTGACATGAACAGCAACAAAAATCCCTATCATACATCTCAAGTCCTACTTCTCATGGCATGGAAAGCAGTAAAGAATGGAAATAGTAAAAAGGAAGAGATGAAATATCAAACAAATAACAATCCATATTAAGCAAGCAAAAATAAGAAACCCGGAAAACTTCGAGCAAGCTAGCATCAACAAAGAAATCCAATGAGAGTATGCGTCGAGGCATCAATAAGCAAGATCAGAATATGCAGCAGACACATCTGTATCATAAAGTGCCTGCACAAAATACAATTATGATCACCAAGAATGGAATGTGTATCGGCACATGCGTATTTCCGATCACCTGCACAAAATATAATTATACAAGATACAGGGAACCAAACAATGGCATGTGTGTCGAATACAAAATCGAACCACAAATCCAAAGTCCAAACAAGTTTTTCGGTCAAATAATTGACTAATAATTATAGGATTGGAGCAAGCAATAGCCAAAGCAAAATGAAAAAATTTGGAAAAGATGTTTCGATCGCAACAGGGCATGAGACGGCTCATGCCTGAAATTTTCTCAGTTTGCATCGACCGGAGGGTGGTGCAACACTTCCCGCAAGTGACCAGAATGTTTGCATCGACCGAAACAGGGCTTGAGTCGACTCATGCCTGAAATTTTCAATTTGCGTCGACAGGAGGGTCGGTGCAACAATTCCCGTGTGTGGTCCAAACTATTTGCGTCGACTCAAAAAGGCTATGTGTCGACTCAACTATAGTCTTATTCAATTGAAACTTTAAAGCAACATAACTTTTGCATCGAGTGTCAGTTTTGCGCATGGTTCGAATCGTTGGAAAGTTTGAAAATCATAGAATATCCACGACATGAAATGGAAACCAAAACAACAAAAATTATATGAAAAATTCCCCGATCTTAGCACGATCGACATGTGAATTTATGATCTGATTTCATGAGTTTTGATGCATTTCTATCGGATCAAAAACCAAATTCACATCAATTATGTTATGACCATAGCATAATGAAATTTGTACACAACTGAAAATCAATTGAATCATGCGGTAAGATCAAGGCATAATGGCTTAAGCATTTTGTCAAACACATAATCTCCTAAATTCAACTCTTGATTTTTGCATAATTAGAGATCCAAATTATACAACACATAATCAATCAAGAATCAACAAAATAATCTCTACACAACTTCAAGCATTATTTTATCGAATAAGCACTTTCATGAAAATCAATTAATTGAATAAGCCCTTATTTAATCATCCAATTCTGGATTTGCACATCATGATTCAAGATTAATTCACATTTTCATAATTGAAATCACTTCCACAATTCAAATTTGATCAAAGTTCAATTTATTGATCCACAAAAGTGCTTATTTAAGAATCACTTATTTGAAAAGTGCTTAAATCATGAAAAGCTTATCGTAGAATTGAAGAGGAAGCTTACGTATATAGATCGAAATAATCGGATTCGAGATCGGAGAAGAATTCAGCTTCTTTGACTTTTGGATCTTGAAGAAGTTGTTGGAAAAGTTGTTGGTGTTCTTGATGAAAATGAGAGAAAGTTGCTCTTTGATCCTTGAGAGTTGAGAGAATTTGGTGATTTGTGTTTGTGTCAGTTTTTTGAATTATGAGAGCATCCCCTTTGAAAATTGGCTGAAATAGGAATATATAGCGCCAACTTTTTTGAATGAATGAGCCTCCAATAAACACAAATAAATGTGTAAATTTTTAGTTCATCAAAGTCTGGCACCTTCAGGTCAAATTCGCAGGTCCCTCAGCTTGACTTACGAAGTTAAATTATGAAACTAAAATGTATCCAACATCGAGAACAACATCGTATATGAATATCGGCTCAAGCGAAAACGGTGATTTAGTTATGATTTTCAAAGTTTCGCCCAGATGAAAATATTTCTCGGTTCAGGAATTTTAATGCATTGTGCGCGTTTTAGACCAAAAATGAAGGCCTTCGAGATACCATTCAAATTGGAAAGCTCAAAGAAATATTCAGACAACTTAATTTTTGAACCAATGCCATCGAAACCAACTTAATACGATACAAATCGACCGAGTTATGATTTTCTGAAGATGAAGTAGGTGAACATTTGTCACAATTTTCCTATGCGTACATATTTGATGAATTCATATATTCGAAGACTTTCTGAGTAGAATTGACTTCTGGCCGTGAGAGACAAAGATGTAGAGGACATCAAGACATAATTTTGGCCACTAGAACAGGAACAAAACGAATCATGTGCTTCGAGTTATGAATTTTTTAGTGCGCCAAAACTGCACTTTCAGCATTTTTTTTGTATTTTTCCACTGTGTAACTCTTACAGATTCGCGTATTCGGAGACCATCCTTCGAGAATTAGCCTTTGTCCCGAACAAGAAAGTTGGAGAGGAAATTGAAACGGATTCAATAGCGAAAGAACCACCTCAAGATGGTATATCAAATCAGAGTTATAAATTTTTGAACGGCAGAAATACGGTTGATCGGTAACCCAAAAACTTAGTAACAAAATTATTTGACCGTCTTCTGCATATAATAGGCTCCCACCTGAACACGAAAAAGTGAAGATAATATCCACATGGACCCTATGATTAAATGTCAGCTCAAAATAATACTCTGGCCTAGAGTTATAAAGTTATGAAGTTTGTCTTGCCGTAACAGACTTTCAACTTGAATTGTTCTGAATCAAACTAAATATTTGGCTTCCTTCTACCACTCAGGACTTGATAGAATACACATGAATTAGCCATGATAAGAAACCATTCATTCACTGCATGAATTATCTATACAAAGCTTCGAACGTCCCTGATAAGCATTCGATACCTTTTGGAACTGCCTTGATCCCATTTCAAATGCATGAATATGTATGATATGCATATGATGAAACATAAGCCATAAATATTTTGAAATTAAGAGAGTAAATTTTGGGATACAACATCTTCCCCTATTCAATCGTCTTAAACCTGATAAGTGAGAAAAAGCGATAACTTTCGAGCGTTCAGAGTTGAAGATGATTGAATACAAAAGAATCCAAAAATTTACACTCTTGAAGAAGAAACAGAACCCCCCAAAGATAAAGGATGCCAGCAGACGTGGGATTTTTAGGAGATTAGACGAAATTGGATTTAACCAGCAAAGGGTCTAATGAAAAATGAGACCTCCCAAGGCATGCGTCTGGATGAAGCTGTAACACTGATTTTAACAAAGTTGAGACAAAACTCAAACTTAAAAGAATAGATGAAACTAAACTTCAGAATAAATGCGTTAGGATAAAACCGGACCACAAAAGGGGTGAGATAAGACTCAAACCACAAAGAATAGGCAAAACTTAATTCTGGAAAAGTACGCGGGGCAGAGTGGCTAGAGCGCGTGATTCTAGGAGCACCTGTTAGTCTCGAACCAAGGGAAGACAGTGAGATGGAACTGAGATACCCCAAAGGTTATAAAAGAGACAAGTTTCAACCCAAGATAGACAGCATGAAGGAACTGAAAGAATCCCACGAGTAAGAAACAAAATGAGACGAAACTCGACTCATTATGACTAGTTAGCTAAAACTAAACTAGATGAGTACCAAGATGAAAGCTGGTTTCACATACGGGTAATGAGGCAGAACTCGACCCATAGCATAGTGATGAGAGTGCATGTTTCTCAGAGAACTTGCTAGTCTCAGACTAGGGATAATCAGTAAACGAAAACTGATGGAAGAATCCAAGGAACAAAGGAGACTGATTTTAACCAGGGACACAGTTAGGAACACTGCAAAGAGACTCGGTAAACGAAAATTGATAAAGGATTCATTAATCAAATACTGAAGGAAGTCCAAGGTATGAAAACAAAAACGATACAACACTCGACTCATTATGACTAGTTAGACAAAACTAAACTAGATGAGTACCAGAATGAAAATTGTATTTCATGCGCGGGTGAGGAGATGATACTCAAAACTCGACCCAAAGCAAGGTGATTAGGGTGTACAACTAAAAAACTGCTGAAATCGAATATCAGGATGAAACTGGTATTCAAAAGGTATATTAGTAGACATTGGAATGAACTGACGAGTGTAGTAAAGACTAAACCCAAAAAAATTGTGTTAGGGAAAAACTGAACTACAATCAAGAGTAGATACTCAACCATTCAAATGATTAACATCAACTGTATATTTGTATGGGGTGAAATTGAGATACTTAGAATGAATACCTCACTGGGGATACAATCCGAAGTATTAGAAAATTCACTGGGGGAAACAGAAACAGTAATGGCTTATGTTCCGATGTATGTTTGAAAAAAAAATTATATAACGTAATGATCCATATAATGGAAATGCTACACATTTTGGTATATGCAATGTAATGATGCATGTTTAAATTTTTCACTGGGGAATGGCTAATCGAGAAGCCAATGACCAAAGAGTCAAAACCTGACAGGACTTGCAAAAATAAATTGCAAAATCCAATGGAGAAGAGAAGACATAAGGAATCGCTGGAGAGAAACCCTTGAAGAGATGAAACTCTGTTGGAAATAAAAACTAAGCAACTGATAGAAACAAGCTATAAACACTAAGAGGAGTTGAAAAACTAAATTGTGAACTCTACTAAAGAAGATCGGGTTGAAACTGATCAACTTTAAGAAGGAATACCAAATGAAGATTACGTGTTGTGGGAGAAGATCAGGGTAAGACTGTAGCTTCTGAAGGAGAATGCCAAATAGAAATCGGCTGGTGCTAGAGAATATCGGGGCAAGACTATAATCTCTGGAAAAGATGGTGTGCCGCCATGTTGAGAATGACACTAAAATAATAGATCAAATGTGGGAATCAAAACCCTCGATGGGGAAACTTCTGTTGAAAAGTCCTCTACGGTTTGCCGAAGATTAACAAAATCTCAATTAATCGACCAGCAACGACTACACTGAGGATAAGGAAAGATCCTTAAATAAGGATGCCCCAAGCAACCAATTAGCTGGGGAATGAGAGATCAGGACGAGGAATCTTTAATTGGTAACTCCACTAGGGAATTGAAACTTCTTCAGACTGTGAATCCTCATCTAAGCAACTCCACTAGGGACATGTGATGTCTTCAAACTTGAAGTCTTGGAATGAAGCCTTTTTCTTGAAAAAGATTTCTGGGAAATAAAACTCTGTTGAGGAAACAAAACTCCACTGAGGATACAAAAATATGTCGGGGAGCATTTTGCTGGGGATTCTCGAACCTTTGGTATGAAACCATAAAATAAACTATGAAGATAGTCAAAGAATATCAACTTTATTGGGGAAATGGAAATCTCTTCCAACATCAACCCTACTGAGGATGATAAAGGATTCTTTTGATATTGAAATGCCCTAAGTCACAACTCAGGTGGGAAAATGAGAATTTTTGAATGTAAACTTCAATGATAATTCAAATCGGAAGGTAAGCTCCGTTGGGAATAGTCTTTATCAAGAACGAGATAATGCTCATCAAGACTTGGTTGGGGGATGAAGGTTTCCAAAAACCTTATCCGCCTCAAGAATCCCTCATACGACAATGTTGGAAAGAAATAACTCTGCAGGGAATTCCCTATTCCCAAGTTTAAAAGTTAGAGGCAAGACTCTCACATGGGTGCTGATAAGCTGTAACTTACAGAGTGAACAAAAATTCCTCGAGAGGATTCCATAGAATTTGTACCATCATGGATGTGTTTCCCCAGAGTAACGAAACTTTGAGAGATTGATCCTTAACTTGACTGCCCCAGATTGGTGAAACTTCAACTGGGGAAACATTTTGTACAATTCTCAAAGGAATCCTTAGGCGTCACTCCTTTTGATATTATCACTTCTCTTTAAACAATTGGCCTTGTACCCAACGGAGTAATCAAATCTTCCTTCTTTGACAACATTAAACTCTTCACTGATGTTCATTGTGTAAGCTCTTTTGATGTCAAACAATTGTTTTATATGCAGAAGAATGTTTATTATGAGAATGATAACTCTAATGTAACAGTTATGTAAGCCTTGAAGTTAAAAACTTTGAATGAAAAAGATGCCTCAACTCTGTTGTGAATGAATCACTAGCTAGAGTGCAACATTTCAAAACTTTTTGAAATAAACGTGATCCAGATGATAAGATACCAACATGGATATGTAACACATATTTGGGAGTTAGGAAACACTATCCTGTTGTAGTATGCCTTCGAGTTAAACACATGTTTCAGTTAGGACTTTTAAGGGTTGTAAAGTGGCCTGGTTCATGGTTTTTAGAAAACAAAGATTTTAAGGCTCAAGTTATTTGGTGCATGCCCCCTTCGTGATGTTCTCCGGTCCTAAGTTCAGTTTACTCAATACGAGCACTCATTTCTCAAAAGAGTTTATGATGGTTGAGGAACCACAACGATATCTTGGACACGACAATCACTTAACCTTTGGTTTTTGGGTGTTCGGTCACACAAATTTTCTTTTGATGAGGATTTTTATTGGATAATCCTTCTCTTCCACTCGGGATTTTCAAACTCTTTTTCAATTTCACTAACTTCTGTCTGGACAAATTCTTTTGAATTACAATTTGGAAGTCCAACAGGATACCCTAACTTTTGCCTAAGCGACTTGTTTTTCAAGTTCGACTTAGCAGGGCTTTTTTTTCTTTCTTATTCTTACTTTCCCTTTTGAAAAGGTCATGTGACCCTAAGTCTTTGAGCTTTTTTTTGGAAGAAAGTGACTGCCTCATTCCTTGTTCGGCGAGGGATAACCATTGTTGTATCGATTTGTTCTCGACCTTATGATATTTGTGAGGAAATAACCATTGTGGTTTTGATATTTTCCTGATCTCATAATGCGAGGGATAAAATATGGTGATCCTCAGATAGGACACTCCTTCCGAATTTTGAATACTCAATCAAATTAACTGAACATCTACCCTGCCCCATGTTAAAAATAAGGGGTTTTTTCTTAAACAAAAAAGAAACTTCCTAATTCGAAGGCTTATAGGGGTTAACAAGGGTCTATCTATATTATTTCTCCGGTGTTTGGGGATTTAAACAAAGCCTATACATCATCAATAGGGTTCTACTGTAAAGCATACAATCAGAGATATTGCTTTTAATTATTGTCAACCTCCCTCCAATTTATGGCTAGGCAAAAGAGTTGGTACAGTTGGTATCAAAATGCCAGAAAATTATTTAAGGAGTGATAATGAATGGATTAAAAAAAATAAAAGATTACTTCAAGGCAAACATACTCATCGCATTAAGGTTAGCTTTCAACAAAACAAACATGTTTCTACATGCAGACAATGTTTAAACAGACAAACAAAATACATGTGACAATGCAGTGAAAAATCATAAAAATGCCATTGTAAAGGAGACTTGACTTCGTCTGGACTTGTTGATCTTGACGCACTGTAATCTTGATGCTTATTCTGGCACATGGCTTCTTTGTTATGAGGGGAATTTGCAAATGGATTTGCTGAGGAAACAAGAGCTTTTGTATAAAAGGACATCCCTAAAGCAACCTCAATGGGGACATGCAAATAAGCCTAGGCAAGAGATCCTTAAGTACCTTTCGTTTGTCCTCCCAGAGAATGGGCATTCACTGGGGAGAATTAAATGTTTTCCCCTATCAAAGAGCAATGAAACAATTCGGGGAAAACTAAAATATTCACAAACAAGTAGATGAATGCTTCATCAAGAGGAAAATCAAAAAAGCTCCTTGCATAGTATGACATTTGTATTTAATCCACATTGTATTGATAATGTTTGACAAAAGCACGGGAAAGATCATTCTAGCATCGAATATGAGTTTTTTCCAGCTTCATGTACGACTCCAAGGATGCCCCAGATAGGCTATCCTGGAACAAATGAATCAAAAGCCCCTGATCTTCGGTATGTACCAACATCTTTTGAAAACACACAGTTGCGTGAGTAACGGGACATGACGAACCATTATACTTTTTAAATACCGGGGGTTTGAACTTTGGGGGAACCTTCATCCCAGATACTAGCCCAAAATCATTAGCATCCATGCTAAGGACTCCTTTCCCTTCTACAGCCTTCAACTGTTCCTCCAATAGTTGATACCTTCTATCCTCAATCTGAACCTCTGGCTCAGAATACCGCACATAAAGTTGATCTTCATCCTGATTAAAATCATATTCTTTCTCTTGATAGTTCCTTACATCACCCTGATTATCTCTTCGGTTCCCCATAAGACGAGGTCCTGGAGATGGGGGAAATTGTCCCATGTTAACGTTGCACAGAAAAGGATTTCTAGGTGGCCTGTGAAGATTCCTAACGGGCAGGTCTTGCACATCTCCCAGTCCTACAAAGATATCCTGATAAAGCCCTTGATTTCCACCATCCACCAGATAGCAGCGCTGATTGTTGACAATGGCAGCCAACTCTTCCTGTCGGCAATTCACGTTAGTGATGACCTCCATGAACTGGTTCATCTGAGTGGCCATTTAGGCCCTCATTTCAGCAAGTTCAACTTCCATCTGTTCCATATGTCTCGATATATTGTTTTTGGTGGAGTATCGATGAGTAGTCGTCTTGAACTCTGGATAAGAAAAGCAGAATCAAGATAAGAATATTGTCTTGAGATGACCTGTAATGTATGAGGTGCATGACATGCATGATATGTTTTGTTATTTCCAGGTATTCAAGAGTCTTATTAACCATCCTCTAACAAAGTACACTAATTTGGTCACTTCTTCATCTTTGGTTGACCCTTCATTACATATCCCAACTGATGGTAAGCAAGCACAGGATTATAGTTGATACACCCCTTAGTTCCCATATGGGAACATTAGGGAAATCTCCACATCTAGTGATGATACTTCTAACTTCACCCATGACATAATTCAATTGGATATCGAATGAAGTGAAGTTGACAAGCCTTGACGACCATTGGAGAGAATGTCTTGTGTCCATAAAAGGGACACTCACTGGTAAATGAAACTTAAGCCACTGATACAAAATTGAATGACACAAGCTAACATTACCTTCTTTTCCATGTCTAAAGTGAATAGTGTAAAGAGTATTTTCCAGAAGTGTCAGTACTGGGTTCTTACTCCTAAAAACACAGATAGCCGCTAAATCCACAAAGTTTCTTTTATGAGGAAAGAGAACAATACCATATACCATGAGAGCAAACAAAAGGCTAAAGTAACTCAAATTTCCTTCCTTTGCCAAGTCTTCATCTTTATTCACTAAGAAATCCAAATAAAACCCCATAGCATCTTTACTTGATTTCCAATTGTCCTTCACCTCTTTCCAACTTAAATGAAGGGTTTCAGTAATAGCTTCTAACTTCAACTTCTCAGGCACTTGGACAAAAGGATCTTTATTGGCTAATTTGATGTTAAGAAGATAGGAGTATTCTTCTAGTGTGGGAACCAGTTGATAATCTTGAAAAGTAAAACACCACAATTTCTTGTCATAAAACTGGAAGAGAGTGATCAAAGCCATTGGGTCAACTGAGGTATTGATAATAAATAAATAAATTTCCATAATCCTGTTGAAATTATTTAGAACATCGCCCTTCAGATAAGAACTCAACTTCTTTAACTTGGATGCATCAATAGTTGGAATCTAGTAAGCAAAGGTATGTCTGGTGGGTTCTTTGAGAACAACTGAATCAAACTCATCTGGTGGGAGGTTGGCCATTTCTAATGGAGAAAAGACTCTTGAATGCCCCTGTAAAATGACATGCATATGCTAGTTATTTTTTGGACATCATTTTTTGAAAATAAATATGCTATGATGTGACATGACAGAATCAAAGTTTCCACATTGGATATGGATGAACCATTGTATAGAACCACACAGCTCAAGATTAAAAACCATGCATAGCTTCAGAACTACCATGGGAACCCGAGTCACCATCAAAACACAAAGTCACCAATAGTACCTACATCTGTAGAAAAACTTTTCCCACCCCACTCACAGGTGAAGACTAGGTAGCGGTAAGGTCAAAGGCCAAATCAGAGTCAAAGAGCTCATATGTCGGTATCGTCATACGATAACACCTATCTGAACCACCTCTGAAGTCATGGGTCTCATGGTATGGTCTAAAAGACATATGCCTCATAGCCTCCATGGCCACTCTATTCCTAGTTCCTATGGAATTCACTCATAGCCTATGTATGAGGCCTTTTACCTCATGGAACTAGCCACCCACCCAAAAAGCCAATCCAAACAGTCCGGCCAAATCCATGATGCAGAAAATAAAGCAAACTTAGGATGCAAATGCAAATAGATAAGTATGTGAAGCAATAAAATAAACACCCAAAAATAAACAAATAAGTTCTAGGATTGACTCGCGAAGGGAGTGGACCAGCAAGAGGTCAACACTAATGGTCCCCAGTTAAGTCGCCAGCTGAAACAACAGGCCGAACCATCATCTGATATAAAATCAATGAAGTCGCCATCAAACATATTTTATCCCTCCGGAAGGGAAAGGTAAACATCGAGAAAACCTGAAGAGGTGAAATCACGGTCTTGCGACCGAGAGATCGGGTAAGGGAGTCTGTTACACAAGGGGAAGGTATTAGAACCCCACACACCTGTAGTACTCTATGGTATCCACTCTTGTTTGTTCTAATCTAAGGATGTGAAAATCCATGTCTAAGCTCAAAAGCTAAAAGGGAAAGATGCAAGAGGGAATGCATGCAAAAGAAAGGAGAAAAGAATGTAGGGAAAATAAAAGTTGTGCTCGCTCGGGCCCTACCCAAATGCTTACGTATCCCTTTTAAGGAATCAGAGCAGCCGTAGTTCGGCTCATATATTTTGGTTGGTTTGTGTTTTTTAGTTAAGAAGACAAAAGCAACAATCAACATGGCAAAAAATCAGATAAAACGATAAAACATCAACAACAATGATAAAGCAACAAAAAAAATGACCAGACATCACATGGTAACACAAACTTAGATAAGATGATAAAATGTTTGCATGATAACAAAATATCAGACAAGACGATGAAACATTACACCTAACAATGATATCGAAAATCAAAGTAGGATGACAAACATACGTAATGGCGAAACATCGGTAACAAACATATGCGATGGCGAAACATCGACAAAAGATAGCAAGATAGCATGGCAAAGATGATGATACGTCACAACTCAGATGATAAAACATCACACTTAATAATGATATTGAGAATCAAGGTAGGATAAAAAACATACACGATGGTGAAACATTGGAAACAAACATATGCGATGGCGAAACATCGGCTAAAAGATGGCAAGATAACATGGCAAAGATGGGTGAGACATCATAATTCAGATGATAAAACATCACACCTAACAATGATATTGAGAATCAAAGTAGGATAACAAACACATGCGCTGGTGAAACATCGACAACAAACATATGCGATGGTGAAATAGAGGCTAAAAGATAGCAAGGTAACATGGCAAATATTGCGAAGCATCACAATTCAGATGATAAAACATCACACCTAACATTGATATTGAGAATCAAAGTAGGATAACAAACACATGCGATGGCGAAACATCCGTAAAAAGATAATAAAATGTCATGGCAAGGATGGCAAAACTTCAATTTGACACGGTTTAAAACAAAGCCAAAAGGCACACAAACAATTAAGATTGGTTACCTTAAAGAAGGATTTAAGTATTGTTAGGTATTTTGGAGTTTAATAAATAAAAGGTTTTTGTTTTAATGCACGTGCAAAAGGGGAATAAAAAGTCTAAGGGAAACTATCATATTTTCTACGCATAATGTTATCATACAATGGTGGTCCTATGTCAAGGATTAACAAAGATGTAAATTTCTAACTAATAGTAGCATGTGTGGTTTTCAATCCTAATATCTATCTCGAACTTCAACCTAAACGAGTCGAGGAAAATCCTAAAGGAACACGTTAGCGGAAAGTAAATAAACAAATAAGTGTTTCGGCGAAAGCACGCAAATAATGCAATACAAAGTCATATGCATGGTTGAAAGGGAGATACCATAGCCAAGGGGAGAGGATCACCCGAGTACAAGCACTCTCAACTATGGGACAAGATAGCTATATTGGGCATTGAATTACCGAGCAAGCAGAATATATGCATATAGTAATGTTCAAAGTGTCTAAGCATCTGACCTTGATATAGAGGATCAAGGTAGACGATAGAATACAGTATGAACAATCACGGAGTGTCAGCATCAGCCAATGAAAACTCTTGACAAAGCATGGGGATTTGATGACAAAACCCTTCCCCACTTGGACGGACTCGATGTACAAGATTGGCACAACTCCAAAGCATCGACGTACCACGTGAGCTAAGGATGACACAAACTAGAATGTGTGGGGGTCGATTACCGACCCTCCCCGCTTGCCTCCTTTTGAGGACTTCCATGGGGGATGGGAAAATGTGTGAGCACAAATGTAAACACACATGCAGAATACCTAATTCGAAGGTAGGATTTTAAAAAAGCACAAGTAGCACACAATGGCATATAATGCAAAATTTCCCTAAGCGGGTCTTTAAATAAATCAGAGGGGTTCCTGACATGATCAACAACAGAAATCCCCGTCATACATCTCTAGTCCTACTTCTCATGGCAAGGAAAGCGGTAAAGCGCATAAATAGTAAAAAGGAAGAGATGAAACACCTAACGGATAACAATCCATATCAAGCAAGCAAAAATAAGAAACCCGGAAAACTTCGAGCAAGCTAGCATCAACAAAGAAATCCATTGAGAATATGTGTAGAGGCATCAATAAGAAAGATCGGAATGTGTAATCAACACATTTGTATCAAAAAGTTCCTACACAAAATACATTTATGCACACCAAGAACGAAATGTGTATCGACACATTCGTGTTTCCGAGCACCTGCACAAAATACAATTACACAAGATACGGGGCACAAAATAATGGCATGTGTGTAGAATGCAAAATCGGACCACAAATTGAATGTCCAAACAAGTTTTCTGATCAAATAATCGAGTAATAATTACATGATTGAAAACCATCCAAATGTACCTTGCACAATCAACAAACTTGTTAAAAACAACAAGGAAAATCGAAGATAAAAGAGTAGAAGGGAATTTGGAGCAAGCAATAGCCAAAGCAAAGCCGAAGAAGAAAAAAGAAAAAATTTAGAAAGGATGCATCAACCGCAACAGGGCATGAGTCGACTCATTCCTGAAATTTTCTCAGTCTGCGTCGACCGGAGGGTCGGTGCAACACTTCCTGCAGGTGACCAGAATGTTTGTGTCGACCGCAACAGGGCTTGAGTCGACTCATGCCTGAAAATTTCAATTTTCGTCGACCGGAGGGTCGACACAACACTTCCCGTGTGTAGTCCAAATTGTTTGCGTCGACTCAAAAAGGCTATGCGTCGACTCAACTGCAGTCTTGTTCAATTAAAACTTTGAAGCAACATAACTTTTGCTTCAAGTGTCAGTTTCGCATATGGTTCGAATCATTGAAAAGCTTGAAAATTATAGATTATCCACGGTACAAAATGGAAACAAAAACAAAAAAAATATACGATAAATTCCCCGATCTTAGCACGATCGACATGTGAATTCATGATCCGATTTCATGAGTTTCAATGCATTTTTATCCGATCAAAAACCAAATTCACATCAATTATGCTATGAACATAGCACAAGGACATTTGTATGCAACCGAAAATCAATTGAATCACGCGGTAAGATCAAGGCATAATGGCTTAAGCATTTTGTCAAAGACATAATCTCCGAAATTCAACTCATGATTTTTGCACAATTAGAGATCCAAATTATACCACACATAATCAATCAAGAATCAACAAAATAATCTCTACACAACTTCAAGCTTTATTTTCTCGAATAAGCACTTTCATGAAAATCAATTAATTGAATAAGAACTTATTTAATCATCCAATTCCAGATTTGCACATCATGATTCAAGATCAATTCACATTTTCATAATTGAAATCACTTCCACAATTCAAATTATATCAAAGTTCAATTTATTGATCCACAAAAGTGCTTATTTAAGAATCACTTATTTGAAAAGTGATTAAATCAAGAAAAGCTTACTGTAGAATTGAAGAGGAAGCTTAGGTATAGAGATCACAGCAATTAGATTTGAGATTGGATAAGAATTGATCTTCTTTTACTTTTGGATCTTGAAGAAAATGTTGAAAAATTTGTTCGTGTTCTTGATGAAAATGAGAGAAAGTTTCTCTTTGATCCTTGAGTTGAGAGAATTTGGTGATTTATGTTTGTTAGTTTTTTTAATTATGAGAGCCTCCCCTTTGAAAATTGGAGTGAATAAGAATATATTGCGTCAGCTTTTTTTTGAATGAATGAGCCTACAATAAACACAAAAAAATGTGCAGAGTTTCAATTCATCAGAGTCCGACACCTTAAGGTCAAATTTGCAGGTTCCTCGGTGTGACTTTCGAAGTTGAAATGTGAAATTAAAATTTAGTCAACACCGAGAACAACATTGTGTCCAAAGATTGGATCAAACGGATAAATGGTGATTTAGTTATGATTTTTCAAAGTTTTGCCCAGATGAAAATATTTCTCGGTTTAGGATTTTCAATGTGTTGTGCGCGTTTTGGACCAAAAACAAAAGCCTTTGGGATGTCGTTCGAATTGGAAAGATGAAAGCAATATTCTTACAACTCAATTTGTTAACCAATTCCACCAAAACCAACTCAATACGATATGAATCGATCGAGTTATGATTTTCTGAAGATGAAGTAGGTGAACATTTGTCACAATTTTCATGTGCGAACATATTTGATGAATTTATATATTCGAAGAATTTCTGAGCAGAATTGGCTTATGGCGTTGAGAGACAAAGATGCAGAGGACATTAAGATGGAATTTTGGTCACCGGAACAGAATCAAAATGAGCCATGGGCTTCGAGTTATGAATTTTTAGTGCGCCAAAACTGCACTTTCAGCACATTTTTTTATTGTATTTTCCACTATATAACTATGACAGATTCGTGTATTCGGAGACCTTCCTTTGAGAATTAGCCTTTGGCATGAACATGAAATTTTGTGAGGACATTGAGACAGATTCAATAGCGAAAGAACCACCTTGAGATGGTATATCAAATTCGAGTTATAAAATTTCTGAATACCAGAAATACCGTTGATCGGTAACCCTAAAAATTAGTAACAAAATTATTTGACCATCTTCTGCACATGATTGGCTCCCACTTGAACATGAAAAAGTGAATATAATATCCACACCGACTCGGTTATCAAATGTCAGCTTAAAATAATACTCTTGCCTGGAGTTATAAAGTTCTGAAGTCTGCCATGCTGAAACAAACTTTCAAGTTGAATTGTTCTGAATCAAACGAAATCTATGGCTTCCTTCTACCACTCAGGACATGATAGAATACACGGGAATTATCCATGGTAAGAAATCATTATTCACTACATGGATTATCTGTACAAAGCTTTGAACGTCTCTGATAAGCAGTCGATACATTTTTGGAACTGCCTTGATCCCATTTCAAATGCATGAATATGTATGATATGCATATGATGAAACATAAGCCATAAATATTTTGAAATTAAGAGGGTAAATTTTGGGGTGCAACAAAATCACCTCCCTCCCTTCTCCGAACGGCACTGTTATAACCATTCATCATCACCGTCTGCTTCTCCTTCAAATAAACATTCGAAAACCTCCATCCTCAACTATCCTTTCATCTCGCTCTCACCTTAAAGCGCTCGAGTTTCAGTTCAATCTTTACACTCAAAAACCAAACAGAAGAAACTTACCGACCAGATAAATGTCGATGGTTCTTCAAACCAGAGAAGATGATGAGAATCAAGGGAGATCCGGGTATGAAATTTCGTTGTTTCTTCACTCTCTTCTTTTGGTTTTTTTCCGCGTTTTCTAAGTACGTGTGTATCTTGTTACTGATGCAGTTGTTATTTTTGATGCAGAACGATGAAGTTCTGGAGGCTTCGTGGTTGAATATGATATGTGATGAAGCTGGTTGTAGAGATTGCAGAGATGTGTGACAATTTGTGATGATGAAGGTGTTGAATTCAGAGAGAATGATGAAGGTTGAAGGCTAAGAGAATATGTGAAGATGATGAAGGGCCTGTAGTTGAATTTGCATAAGATAATTTCGAGGTGAGTTTTTTATTTTGTGTATGAGTATCTCGTATCCCCCTCCTCTCTTTCTGTTATATGGTTTTCTCTCAGAATTTTTTTGTTAGAGATGTCTATTCTATTAGAAATTAGTTCTAAAAAACGGTTATGAATTAGTTAGAACTTCTGTTAGTTGAGCGAAATTCTATTTTTATGTTACAGGCTAAACTGATTTTGCTTCTTTGTTCTGCTGTTTTCTATTTCTTGAATTCTGATACTGATATGCTAAGCTATGATTTTTCTGACTTAATTATTTGCTTAATCTTTCCATTTCTTCTTTTATTTATTTTTGTCAATGATATATGCAGGGCCGATCATTCTGATTGAGTGGTGTTAAGACATTGGGAAATGTTAGCTTGAAGGCCACGTTATGGCTTGACATTTAGGGAAATTGACTGGACTGGTGGAATTAGCAAAACATCAGCTGCATTGATTGAGGTTAATCTCAACTTCCTATGCGTCAACTGTAGAATGCATCCTGACTTTATTAGCTACCTTTATTTCTTATTGCTAAAGATTTGTATGGCCTAAGCCTTGTTTTTTTCAATTTTCTGTTAACAAAATAGCATGGCTTCCATGATGTTACTGATCTTTCTTTTTTTCTGTTTTGAAGCTTAGCATACTCGTGGCTGTCTTGATCTGAATTTATGCTATGGTACAGGTTTGGTTTGTACGACTTAGTCATTGTGC
Organism: Vicia faba; assembly: GCA_948472305.1. Taxonomy (NCBI): domain Eukaryota; kingdom Viridiplantae; phylum Streptophyta; class Magnoliopsida; order Fabales; family Fabaceae; genus Vicia; species Vicia faba. Next base: position 98,402,154 of record OX451735.1, on the reverse strand, counting down.
ATTTAGTTGTTAGTGTTTGTAAGTTAATGATACATGATATTGGCGCACACGGTATGATCTCCTCATAGTTTTGACAAAGTTTTATGGACATTTTACTAAGGTTTTGATCTGATACAATATGAACTGATTTGGGTAAACTGATAGGTTAGCATAACTGAACTGATGTGCTTCTGTTTCAGTTTCTCTTTTCTTTTGGGCTATTTTTTCTTGGTTCATGGTCATATGAATGAATGGTTGTTTTTTTGTGTGTATGAAATTCAAGTTCAAGTTAAATTATATGGGCCAAAGATGGATCTTGACAATGAAGTCGTCAAGGTGAATATGAATATGGATTCACTTGAAGGCTTGGAAATTGATGGTGTATGGTTTCAAATAAGCACAAATTTGGAGGATGCCGAAACATGAAGATTAGGAGTTTGGAAACAATAGGTTTAGGATAGGTTCCTTTGTGATATTTTTTTATGTAATGTCTCTATGTAATGTACTTGATTTTTTGTGATGTTGTTGATATATGGAATGTAACGATTTTGTACTTGGAATTTTCTTGCAATGGATATGTGATGACCTTGTAATGGAAGATTGAGATCAATGAGAAAAAAAATCACCCATTTAGAACTAACTTCCTCTTCAATTCTTTTCCTTTTAAAAATGATGATGAAATGATGTTGATTCAAACCTTGAGTGGTGGATGATGTAGAATTTGGAATCCTTGAATTTGAAAATGGAATTCTTTGCAAAATGATGATGAATGATATTTTTCTCGCAATTTTGTATGAAACTTGAGCTATGCCTTGAAATTTATTGCAATCTTGAACAAATTCCATCTTTAGACTACGTATCCATTTACCAAACTTGAATGTACTTTGAATGAACATGCCTTGCAAATTCGGATTGAAGCTTGTGACATATTCATTTATTTCAAAATAAACCATGAATGAATTACTTGTACTTTAAAACTTTGATTATGTTTACAAGTCTGCAATTCTAAATCTCAATGACAAATTCAAATCACCTTAAACCCCTAACTTCAAATTCCAAATTATCATTCAATTCACAAGCCCTTGACTAGATAACCAATACCATATCAATTCGTTGAAGAACCCTTGAGAAATGAATATGGAAATATGTAAGACCAAGATAACTTTGACATGAGAATCCAATGAAACTCAATTGATGGGTGTTGCAAGCTTAAAACTCCATGAACAAGAAACCATAATCCTCTTGACTTGGGTGCCTTTTGAATCGAGAAAAACCTTGAGATATTAATAAGAACAAAAGCATTAGCTCTATAATATCATTAGTTGATGATGACAACCTTGTAGCTAGATACAGAAGAATCCCACACAATCCTGGTTCCACAAGCCCCAATTTACGAAGAACCTATTGAAACACACTTGAGTGAATATAAGAGCTTCAAATCAAAAAGAACCCCTTAACTCCAAGATCCTTGATCCTATGCCAATTTTATTGACTAATTATTCATGATGTGTTAAATGACCTAATGGAAAGGTATGTAAATGAGGAATGTGATGCATAAGCTAGACATAATACGAGGGTAGGACAAATTTGGGGTATGACACCGACACTGGATAAAAACTGTGACGCAAGATTGCAACTCTAACATGTCAACTCCAAGGAGGAATGCCACTAAACAGTGGACTTTAGAGAGGATACTGCAAAAATAAATTATAGTATACTGAAAATAAATCATGTTGACTTCCAACAACTCCTAAATTCTCGGGGAGAAGATCCATTCTCCTCCTGCAGAGAAATGAGGAACACTTTGTTGAGGAATAAAGATCTCTGAAGAGAAACCCCTTAGAAGATAGACCTTTGTCGATTAGAAATGGATCCTTTACTGGGGGGAAATTCCTTCTAGGAAATAGTGTTTCCATCATGAACCTTGTATTGGTAAAAACCTCAAATGCTCTTTGTGTTCCCGCTCATGTCCTGTTGAGGATAACAATCAAAACTTCCCGACATTATCTTCAAATTCAGAAGTTGTTTAGCCTGCGCCTGGACTTAATTTAATCAACCCTTGAAGAGGAGGAAATTCCCCTGCATAATGCCTTTCCCCAGTCTACATGGCTTTTAAAGAAAATTTCCTCGAGATAACTTCATGAGATATGTACCATAAAGATAATTTGCCTCAGTGTTATGAACTTTAGAACACTTCCCCTGACTAACCAGTGTTGGAAGCGGTTTCAACCATGCTTGAGTGAATTCCCATGCATCTTTAGATTCTAAAAAGATTCTCCTCTAATCAATAGATTCTCAAAGAGATTTTTCAAATCTCGACATAACTGCCCCTGTTTGACTACACTTTGAGGGATCAAATCCTGACCTGAATGCCTCAGATTGGCTGAACACTTACTCAATGTAGTATTCAACATGCTCTCTATGACTCTTAGGGTAGTAAAACTCTGAGATACCTCTGTTTCTGCTCAATGGAGTACTACTATTGAAATATCTTACCTCTTCTTAATAGAGTCTTGACAAACCATTTCCTAGCCTCATGCTCACGAAGAAATGAGTAACTCGGAGTTTTAAGACAACACCTCATCGGGGTAAATGACTTACATATCGATAGTAGGTTAGTAAACAATTGTGCTTCTCAACTTGATCTGCTTCGTTCTCCAATCGGATACTTGAAGAAATATGTCCATGGGGACTAACAAAAAGTAATGCACCACTGCATGACAGAGACTCTGGGAAATCAACTTTTGCAATCTACTTCAGATCATTTCTCAAACTGGTCTTTGTTTACTCTATCAAAGTCAATAGAAGGTCTGCCCCCAATAATTCTCGAAAATGATTTACCCCTAACGGTATCCTGACGCAATTTCTCCCTCGAGATAACTAAACTTCTATCTGATGCTCATTATGCAAGCTCACTTGATGTTTAAGCATTTATTCACATGCAAAGAATGTTTATTCTAAGAATGTTTAAGCTTTTATTCTCTTGAAGTTTAAAAACTTTTTATTAAAAAATGTCGAAACATCAAATTTTTCTTATGCAAAAGAAAGTAAAAGTATGGAGTGATACCAACTCGAAAGTTTTAGCAAGCCTCCTAGGAGTCAGATTACCGTACTCTCGTTACCGTTTTTCTTTTGCATTAACCCTTACTCTAGTTAGGACTTTTAAGGGTTATCATCACATGAATTTTTTCTTTCTAGACAACTTTCATCGTCCCTTTTTCATTACTTTTCTATTTCCCTGCCTAAGTCGTTTTTTACCCTCTTTTTTCCGACTTGGCGGGCTTTTTTTCTTTCCTTTTGAACAAGTTGTTGATCTTCATATCGTCTTCGATTTTGGTAAGTGATTATAAATGTTTGAGTCCTTGGTAGATAAGGGATAACCATCGTTGTATCGTCATATTTGATCTTCCTGACAAGTGAAAGATAACCATTATGGTTAATCCTTACATGCATGCTCTTGATGTCTGAGGGATAAGGTGTGGTGATCCTCGGATGCTCGCTCCTTATGAGATTTGAATGCTCAGTCAGATTAACTGAAATCTACCCTACTCTGGGTTAAATGTGGGGGGGTTTTCTGACAAGAAAAGAAACTCCTACTTCAAAGCTCAAAGGGGTTGGCGAGGGTTTATCTCCCTTATATCTCTGTTGTTTGAGAATTTGAAATAATGCATGTACATCGTCAGTAGGGTTTTACTCAAAAGCATACCATTTAAGATTTTTGATATATTTCTCATCATCCTCTCTCCAAAGGTTTTTTCTTTGTTAACAAGAGTTGAGTATCAAAAGCAAAAAAAAGAGAAAGAAAATAAAAAAAAACATTTAAGAGTGAATACTAATGGATTAAATCAAGACAAACATATTCAATGCATTATGATTAGTATTCAAAAATAAGCAAGTTTTGCATACAAGAAAGTATTGAACCATAAAAGAAAGATTACAAATGAGAATGGAAATGTTATTTGAAATTTCCATATTGAGGAGACTAGTCTCTGTATGGACTTGTTGCTTCCGAATATACTCTGGCAGTCTTGACATTCACTGAGTCAAAGGAGACTTCAAATCTGATCGGCTAGTATGAAATTGATGACCTTTGCACTAAGCAAGCCTTACACTTCATCTTTGAATGGTTTACAACCTTTAGTTGAATGGCCAGGTGCCCCAACATGGTAATCACATCGGATTCCCTCAACAAATTTGATGAATGCTTTATCAAGCAAATTTTCATAAACTACATCACAAGTATCTTCTACTATAGAGAATAAATTCAAACCATCTTCTACTATACAAAAGAAATATTCAGAAACTGTAACAAGGGATCTTCTCCTACATAGAAGAACATAAACTCTGAATGTAGAACTTAACCTTTGAGGTATTTTTTTCTACACAACATCAGATGTCCAAGAACTCGATATCTTATACTTCTTCATCATATAAGCATGACCCCATCTTCTACTACATACAAGAAGCACTCAGCTGAGGAGAAAGAGTTTGAAACGGTTTGTCGACCATGGACTGGACTTTGGCAAAGGAGCCAGCCAAGTGTGAGACTTTATACTTCAACCTCTTGCAGTTTTTAATATCATAACTAGGTGCCCCGGAATGAGAGACACGTCTAGCATTTGCATCGAAATCAAGAAAGAGGTTTGTGGGAGGAGGACCCAAAGAATAGAGCTTTACCAATTTAACTTCCAATAGACGAGGAAGTATTCGGATGTAAGGCAATTGGATTTATCAACATGCTTCTCTTGCTTCTTCTGTCTCTGTTGATAAGATTTTCCCCATGGATTCACTTGGAGACTAGAAACTAGATGCTAGCAAGAAAATCTGAGAACACGGAGTTCTGGTGAGACCCATAAAGTATCTCATGATTTGAAAAGGTCCAATATAATGGGGACGAATGACAGCTCCTATTGCAATAGCATATACACGATCACTTTACTTTACTGACATTGTCTTCAGAACTTCCATACCCGACTCAATTGAGTCTTCAACTGGTTATTTTTTCCATGTTCAATCATTTTCAAGGAACCCGCATGCTTCTAATTTAGATTTTGATCCAGTAAGAGATGGACAAACACAACATAAGGCTCACAAGCACGACTCCTTGAAAATGGAAAGAACATTTGTGCTAACTTTTTTTTTCATGCATACATGTTTTTATATATTTCTTTTGTAAAAATTAAATATGATATGATGCAAGTGAGATACTCATGAAATCAAAGTTTCCAACATCGGAAATTCGTTGCGCTGTCACTAGATGTGCTGAGAATACCAAGATCAATAGTTTGGAACATAAACCATAGAAAACCAAGTCACCATCAGAACACGGCCGCCAACAGAATAAGGTCACCATCAGAACAAAGTCACCATCTGTACCTGTAAAGATTTTTTCCTCCCCGCTCATGGGTAAAGACTAGGTCAGGGTAAGGTCAATGGTAACTCAAAATCACAGGTTTTCCTGAAAGCACTACCATCAAGCCACAGACATGGATGACGATAACACCCCATTTGAACCTTATTTGAGCGTAGACGACATGACTGTGTTGGTAGGACCTTCGTCCAATAGCCGTCATGTTATACTTTATTCATAAGTTTCCTATATAGTGCACTCTAGCTTGGGTACTGGACATTTTACCTTAATAGTAACACCTACCCAACATGGAAAACTATAATTCAGCACAACAGATAACCAATATGGAAAACAATAAAATGCAATGCAAACATATGCTCAGATAAACATGTACAAAATGAACAAGCCATAAAGCATAATATAAACACCCAAAGAAAAGAAAACAAGATTTAGGAGCGAATCCGAGATGGATCAGCAATTGATCAACTTTTCCCCAATGAAGTCGTCAGCTGAAACAACCTGTTGGACATATCATCGAGATGAAATCAATGAAGTCGCCATTGAATGATTTTATCTCACGGGAAGGAAAGGATAAACATTGCTTAAACCTGAGAAGAGTGAAATCAAGAATACTCGATTGGTGCATCCAACAAATATAGAAAGACATTGAGAAGGTTGGAAGGTAGCTTTTTCCTCAATGAAGATGTGTTATACAAGAGAAATTGTGACATGGTCTTGCTCAGATGCATGGATAGACACAAAGCAGACATGTTAATGCACGGGATCCATGAAGGTTCCTTTGGTACCCATGACAATGGATATTCGATGGTAAAGAATATGCTTATGGGAAGGTTACTATTGGCTAACAATGGAATCTGACAGTTGCAAATTTGCGAAGAAGTGCCAAAAATATCAGATTTATGCTAACAAGATTCATGTGCATCCAACGCTTCTCAATGTTATTTCTTCCCCATGACTTTTTTCTATGTGAGGTATTTATAGGATTGGAATGATTGAACTCAAAGCTTCGAATGGGCACTGTTTCATCTTAGTGGCAATTGACTATTTCACCAAGTGGGTGGAAGCAGCATCTTATGCTAATGTCACCAAGCATGTGGTAGTACGCTTTATCAAGAATAATCTTATATGTAGGTATGGTGTGCCAAGTAGAATTATCACTAATAACGACACAAATTTGAATAATAAGATGATGACAGAACTTTGTGAAGAATTCAAGATTGTCCATCACAACTCGTCTCCTCTTTGTGGTTTTAATTTCTGAACTGGATTTTATATATGGTGCAGGGCTGTACTAGTTAACAGTTCAATCCATGTTTCTTTTAACAAACTAACGGCTGACCATTTTCATCAGAATTAACATAGCAATATTAGTTGACCATAATTGCTAACCTGAGCCAAAGAAAAATCAGAAACGATATAGCTACCCTGCAATACATAAGCTAGTTAAACAGTTAACCACAAAAAAACTAACAGATGTTAACTAAATCTAAACCAGCTCCGCCTGTTCCGTTTTTTAAACAGAAAATATTAAAAGAAGAAATATGCATTGTAGGAAGGGAATAACCGTGGAAAATATGAGGGAGAGTGAAACTCAGAAAATTAGAAACAACATTAAATCGGAATAAAACAAAACTCGATTGAATTTCCAGCTCGGCATCAGTATAAAACAATTGAATCAGAAATATATCTATATCCATAACAAATTAACTGCCTCTTCATAATAAGAGCCAGCCTTGCAGATCGAAACCATTCACATCCAGGTACAAGTATAGGTTCAGTTTACAAACAGAAAATCAGTTCAGCCATGTCCTAATTGCTAAACCATGCCCGCAATTCAGAAATTAAACTAAACATTCTAACAGAAAAAACCAATAATAATAAACTGTCCTAACCGATTTCGACAGCTCAGCAATAACTAACAGATTCCTAATTTTGTAACTAACATCTTATCGAATTAGAGCTCAGCTCTAACCTCCTAATTGCTTCTAACAAACTTTTGGCAGAGGTATATAAACAGAAAACCTAACTGTTTTCTAGGAGGATAGAATAGAATTTTACCTGGAAATGGCTTGATTATTCACAATCTGAGAAGAATCACCAAAAAAATATCTCATTCATCTCTTTGCTTTCTGTTTCATCATCTTAAAAGTTCTGCATAATCTCCATAATCTCCATCATTCTTCACCACTTGGAGAATCACCACAAACTCACCACAAACTCTCTCTTCACGCTTTTTTCTCTCTGTACAAACCTTCATCACCATCTTCAATCGTGAGTCAATTATTGGCTTCAATCCGTTTCTCCATCTTCATCACCATCTTCACTCTGCATCGACTAGCCTCAAGATCTGAATCACACATCTCCACCACATCTTCAATCGTGGAATCAACAACGTTTCACCGATTCTCCTGCAACAACTTCGTCACCAATTCTCCTGCAAAAAAACTTCATCTTCAATTTGCACCAAGAATCCGCATCTGTTCAACACTTCACAGCTTCGTATCTTCAATTTCTTCTCACTGCAAAACACGCACGAATTCAACATCAATAGCGATATCATCATCATCACCAACAACAACGCAAAACGAATAAGAAGAAGAAGAAGAAGAAGAAGAAGAAGAATAAGCCATTGGAGCTACCCTGACCAATACGCGGCCGTCGTGATGTGATTTTGGTTATGGCTGAAACCTAGGGTTTCAGATTTGAGAGGAACGACGAAAGATATTTGCAAACTAATGGAGGATATGTGGACATGGCGTTTGGAATTGACGAAGGTTGAATGATTTGAATAGAAATCAGAGAGGTAGTGAGACCAAAGCATAATCTAAGGAGAATCTGAACTGAGGTGAGGAGAACGCGAGTTGGGGATGAAATATGAGATGAAGAGCAGCAGTGTTTTGTTGATTTCGATCAGAGAAGAAGAGTTGAAGCACCGAGTGCCGCCGTGTATAACTTGTAGAAGAAGGTCGCATTTGGGAGAATAAGTCTGAGCGTCACTTCTTTTACCCATTTGTACCAGGGCAATGTCGTTTCAATTGCTAAATTGTTCTTTTTTTTATTTTATTATCTTAATTATATTGATGAATAATTGAATCAATAGGAATTGATAAATGTGGTATAATATGATGCTGAAAATAGAGAAACATAGTGAAAACGTGGGCTGGGCCGAAATCCCATAGGCACCTGTTCATATTTTTAGACAGCCATGGCCTTGCTAAAACAAAGAGGCAACTTTAGACCATCTAAAAATGGGCCCAGATTCCTGAACTACTGAGCTTACCACCCGGATTCCAGCATACACCCCCATATTTTTTTTCTTTTTCTTTGTTAGATTTAGGACTTTTTCTTAGTTTTTTCTCTCTATATTTTGATGATAAAAACTACAAAATCAATAAAATTTGTTAGATCTTCTTAATTGATTTTAGGTTAGTTTTTATAGGATTTTCCTCACATAAAAAAACTAATTAAAATACTTTTTCTTTTGGTTTTTATTCATATTTTCATACCGTTGTTCCTCATTATTTTTGACGCGTTTGTTCTTTGTGTCAGGTACATTTTTTATGTTTTCGATCATGTAACATAACAGGTAGTTATGTGATCGAAGCATATGTCTTATGCTCGCTTCTGATGCGACACGCCTTATTTCTCATCGTCCTGAGAAATTCATATCATATTATATATTGTCCAGATACATGTGATATTTCATTATACTTTATGCAAGAACTTCTGATTACGCGTTGCATTCGCAACACGCATTTTCTTTTATCTTAGTTGAATATCGTTTCTGAATTTGTTTGTTTTTTGGTGAAGCTTGCTCGACGCGTACTCCTTTCTTCTCCATTGCTTTCATCTGCTTTCAACAATTTGCTTGCTTTTGGTAGTTGTCACTACTTCTTTTACATTTTTCTGCACTTTATCGCATTTCTTTACTGCTTTCCTTGCTGTGAGAAGTAGGACTAGAGATGTATGATGGAGATCTCTGTTGTTGATCATGTCAGGAACCCCTCGGGTTTATTTAAAGACCCGTTTATGGAAATTCCGCATTATGTGCATTATGTATGCTATTTGTGTTTATTTAAAACCCTACCTTTGAAATAGGTATTTCACATGTGTGTTTACATTTGTGCTCGCATATATTCCTCCATCCCTTATTGAAGTCCTCAAAAGGAGGCGAGCGAAAAAGGTTCGCAACTAACCCCCGCAATTTCGTCCGTGTCATCCTTACTCGTAACTTATCATGATGCTTCGTAGTTGTTCCTACTCTTGTTATCGAGTTGACAAGTGGAAAAGAGTTTCAAAATCGAACCCCCACACTTTGTCAGGAGTTTGAATTTGTCTACGTAGATACTCCATGATTGTTCATATTGCCTTCTATCATCTACCTTGATCTTCTATATCTTCATTAGGTGTTTAGTCGTTTTGGACATCACATTTTTTTACATCCTATCCCCGCTTGTTTTCTTCGGGTGATCCTCTCCCCTTAGCTAAAGCATTTCTCTTCTTTTATATTTCACTCCCGCTTATTTGTCTTGGGTGATCGACTCCCCTTGACTAAATAATTTCGCTTCTTTTATTTACCATTTCATGTGTGTGCTCTTTCGAGCTTGTTTGCTCACTCGCTTTCTATACCATGTCCCCTTAGGATGTGCTTGTTCGGTTCAGATGCAAGTTAGACCTTAGGTTACAAACCATGCATGGTAACATTAGGTATAGATTTCCCTTTCATCCTTGACGTAGGGCCATCATTGCATGATAACATTAGGATTATAAATAGGCTAGTCTCTTGTAGACTCTTTTCTTCCCCTTTTGCATATGCATTTAAAACTAAAACTTTATTTTTCTTAGCAAATCATAAAATATGCTAATTACACTTAAACCATTTTTCAAGGTGACAAAATACAAACCAATCAAAAGGCATCTTGCCTTGAGGGCATAACTCAAAACCATTTTTAGATGAGGACATATTAATTTACTTTTATGCCAATGCGTGAGTCTCCAAAGGTCGAGCTGCGACAGAAGGCGGAATTAATATTGTTTATAAAAAACACAAAACAAACAAAATATATGAGTCGAACTACGGTAACTATGATTTCTCAAAAAGGATACGTAGGCATTGGGGTAGGGCCCAAGCGAGCACAACTTTATTTTCCCTACATTATTTTCTCCTTTCTTTTGCATGCATTCTTCCTCAGTAGTAAGTAGTAAGCATAGATTAGACACACCCATAAGATAGATAACAAGAGTGGATATCATAGAGTACTACGGGTGTGTGGGGTGCTAATACCTTTCCCTTGTGTAATAGACTCCCTTACCCGATCTCTCGGCGCAAGACTGTGACTTCTCTCTTCTCAGGTTTTTTCGATGTTCTCCTTTCCCTTCATGTGAGATAAAAGACGTTCAATGGCGATTTCATTAGCTAATAATTTTTAGCCGGTTGTTTCAGTTGGTGAATTCACTAGGGAGAGATCGACCAATTACTGGTCCATCCTAGAGACGCTCCTAGCTCTTGTTTTCTTTTCCTTGGGTGTTTATTTTTTATGCTTTCTGTTTATTCATTTATACATGCTTATCTGAGCATATGTATGCATTGCATTTTACTGTTTTCCATATACTATTGTTATACTGGATCTGCTTCTTGATTGGGTGGGTGTTACTAATGGGGTAAAAGGCCCAGTACCCAGGCCAGAGTGCACTCTCTAGGAAACCTAGGAATAGAGTGGGGACATGACGGTTATAGGACGTGGTCCGATTAGTGCAGTCATGTCATATACCACGCTCAAATGAGGTCTAAATGGAGGTATTTTCATCATGCATATCTGTGTTGCGATGATTTTACTTTCAAGCGGACCCGTGATTATTTAGTTACCCCAGCCTTACCCTAACCTAGTCTTCACCCGTGAGTGAGGAGGGGATAATATTTACAGGTACCATTCGTGATTATGTTCTATTGGTAACTATAGGTCTCGGATTTATTTTCTAAGTTCCTGGCTTGTTTATTTAGAGGTTCATTCGGGCCTTCGATCTTGGTATTCCCATCATGTTTAGAAAAGGCTTATTAATATCCGATGTTCCAGAAGCCATGATCTCGTACAATTTATGATCTACGTGGTACTTGGTTCTTGTATGTGCGGAAGCTATGCCAGACCTTTGTTCTGGTGATATTCATATGGTTCAGAACAGTGCAGCAATCATATTCAGAAGTGATGGAACTTTGATCCCATGTATTTGCATACATAACATGGTTAACCACATGCTACTTTGATCCCATTTATTTGCATATATAACATGGTCAACCACATGCTTAACATACATGTTTTGTTATTTCCAGGGAATCATATTTGTAGGCCTTGTGTTAAACTTTTCCCCTTACCTGTGTAAAATCAAAATCAAAGCATGCAAATTCCTTGGAAATGACGGAACATGAAATGGCATCCATTCATGAACCTCAGGCACATTCATGCATTCATAACAGGTACTTGAAGATTGGGGATTCTTATTCACACCTAGTGTTCTCCTCAGAGGTTCGTACTTAATTTCTTACTGTACATGCTCAGAGATCAGTCATGGAATAACTATGTGGGGGATTGACCGATACGAAGATCCCGATGGGGTTGATTATGGTATACATGCAAGCTTTGGCCTGTTGTCGGGAATTCTTCGAGAAGGAAGATAATTGATTAAAGACTCGGATGAGCCAGGTCAGGAAAGCTCTGATGATGATATCAATAACCCTACACCTACTGCCACAACAGGTTCTCTCTTCTCCTCATCTTTTGGGAATTGCTTTCAACCATGGAATGCTACACAATCTTGAGTTCTTGGAATCTTATCAGCAGATGGTTCCCATTTACTATGTGAATTCAAGAAACTTATTTTAACAGCAAGATTAGAATACGCCTGAAGAGGAGTTGATCTTATATCAATGCTTCATTCTCATTGGTTTCCACACTTGTTTGAGTTTTAGTGGGTTAAACCCCGTACTTCGATATCGTCTATAAATTCCCTTCCAGATCATGATACCAACGTCAGATGTGGTTACCACACTAGAGCATCCGACTATTAAATCAAGGGAACTCTCCACAGCTTTGTGTTCCCTGATCTATTCGACAGCAATCAATCTTTGTTCCCCAAGTGAATTCATGGGGCAAAGCTTTTAAGCAAAGATAGAAGAAACCTGATGAGAATGTTGATGTGGTTCGAATGCATTACATCCAGTTATTTCCTTGCCTGGTGGAAGTTAAATTGGTAAAGCTCTGGTGTTTGGGGCTCTCCTCCAACAAACATATCTTCTAATTGTGATGCACATGCTAGATGTAACCCTTATTCTGGGACCGATTTTGATATTGAAGACTGCAAAGGGGTTGAAGTATAAAGCTCAACACATGTCTGACGTCTCTTCCAAAAGTCCAATTCCTATTTGGCCAACCTCCATACTCTTTCTCACCAGCTGGATGTCTCTTATATTGTGATAGAAGACGAATTATATTGTTTCTTTGTGGCATAAGACGCTTGGTGATGAAGTTCATACAAGTTCGCTTGGTAAAGCATTCATTCGTTCTCCTGAAAGAATCTTATATGCATATTATTCAGGGGCACCTAACCATTCGATTGAATAGGGTATGTCATCCAGAGACAAGGTCTAGGACGGGCTCAATTCATAGACTGTTATGTTCAAATAAGATCATAAGGAGAATTCTCTCGCCCATTTAAGCATCAAGGCTGCAGAAAGTCGTCAGAATTAAGAATTCCATACTGAGTCAAGTCTCCTCAACGATGGCAATCATTAGTTTTTTTACTGCATTTTCAATTGTATTCTTGCTTATTTGTTTAAACATTGATTGCATAAACCTGTATATTTTGAATGAAAATCTTAATGTAATAAGTATGATTGTCTTTAAGTGTTCCTTTCGTTTTTATTTATCCATTCGTTATCACTCTTTAAATGTTTTGCTTGCATATTGATGCCAAGTTTCCAAGTCTTATGCTCAGGCAAAGATTGGGAGGAGGATGACGATAATCTAAAAATGCAATAAATTTATGGTTGGTATGCTTTTGAGTAAGACCCTGCTGACGATGTACAGGCCTTGTTTCAATTCCTAAAGACCGGAGATATAAGGGAGATAGACCCTCGTTAACCCCTTCGAGCCTTCGAAGTAGGAGTTTCTTTTCTGTTAAGAAAAAACTCTCATTTTAACCTTGGGGAGGGTAGTGTTCAGTTAATATGATCAAACATTCAGAACTCATCCAGAGCACACATCTAAGGATACAACAATGATTATCCATCAAAAGGTTGAGGAAAGTCAAAACCATAATGGCTAACTTTCACTTATCAAGAGTGTGCATCAATTAACGATATCCCAGTGGGTATCTCTCGCACATCAAGAAGTCGAGATCATATAATGATACAACAATGGATATCCCTCGTCTACTAAAGACTCAGACAGTCACGATCAATTCCAACAAATCAAAGACGAAGTAAAGATCAACGACATGTTCAAAAGAGAAAGTGTGAATAAGAAGGAAACAATAGCCCCCGCTAAGTCTAAACTTGAAACAAGTGGTTTAGGCAAAAATTAGGGCATCCCGCTGGACTTCCAAATCAAAATTCAAAAGAATTTGTCCATGAAAAAGTTAGGGAAAGCGAGAAAGAAATTGAAAAACCTAAAAGGCGAGAAAAGGATTACCAATAAAAATCCTCATCGGAAGAACAAGGTCACGTGATCAGACACCAAAATTAAAAGTTAGTGATTGTCATATCCAAGAAACCCCTGTGATTCCTCAACCATCACAAACTCCTCTTTTGAGATATGAATGCTTGTATTGGGGTTAACTGAACTTGGGAATGGTGGAGAACATCATGGAGAATGGGTGGGAACCAAAAAATTTGAGCCTTAAATCCTTTTTTCTAAAACCGTGAACCAGACCATGTTACAACCCTTAAAAGTCTTAACTGAAGCATGGGTTAATTTGAAAGTGTGCCATAGTGAGATAAAGTTTAACTGACTCCTAAGAGGTATATTTAAATATTTGTATTGGCATCATATGCTCGCATTATCTTTCATGAAAAGGAATTTGCAAATGTTGCTCTCTAGCTAGTGATTCGTTCACAACAGAGTTATGACATCATTTCATTCAAAGTTTTTTCAAACTTCAAGACTTACATACGTGTTGCGTTAGAGTTATCATTCTCATAATAAACATTCTTCTGCATACAAAACAACTGATTGACATCAAGTAAGCTTACACAATGAACATCAAAAAAGGCTCAATCTTATTGGAGAAGAGAGGCTTGAATACTCTGTTGAAGCAAAAGTCAGTTGTCATAAGAGAATGACTTATCCAGGTGCACGTTGCCCAGAGATTCCACCGAGTTGGGGCAATCAAGTCGAGATTTGATCTCTCCGAGATCAGTCAAATCTGGGACATTCCCTCAATTCTATCAAAACAGATTATATCACGTTGATAAATTTCTTAGAGCTATGATCAAATCTGGTTCAAACAATCGTCTGTGTAATATTTTCCTTGATAATCGTTCGTATCTTCTTTCGATACTCGTCTGACGTATTTATTCAAACACTCGTCCGTGTAATCATTTCCTTGATACTCATTTGTATCTTCTTTCGATACTCGTTCGTATTGATCCAAACACTTGTCCGTGTTAAACCTTTCTTTGATACTCGTCTGTATCTTCTTTTGATACTCGTCCGTATTGATTCAAACACTCGTCCGTGTAATCATTTCCTCAATACTCATTTGTATCTTCTTTTGATACTCGTTTGTATTGATTCAAACACTTGTCCATGTTTAACCTTTCCTTGATACTCGTCTGTATCTTCTTTCGATAATCATCTTTATCGATTCAAACACTCGTCAGTGTTTTACCTTTCCTTGATAATCTTCTGTATCTTCTTTCGATAATTGTCCGTATTGATGCAAACACTCGTCTGTGTTTAACCTTTCCTTGATACTCGTCTGTATCTTTGTTCGATACTCGTCTGTATTAATTCAAACACTCGTTTGTGTTATCCTTTCCTTGATACTCATATGTATCTCCTTTGATACTCGTCTTTGTCCTCTTTTGATACTCTTCAGTATTGTTTCAAACATGCGTCTATTTTAGTCTGTCACGGATCCTGGGTGAAGTATTTCCTCTAACACTCGTCGTGTCATCTTCTAAACATTCATTGTGTCAACTTCTAAAAACCCGTTGTGTCAACTTCTAAACACTCGCCGTGTCATCTTCTAAACACTCGTCGTGTCAACTTCTATACACTCATCGTGTCATCGAAACACTCATTATGTCGGCTTCCAACACTCGTCGTGTCAATTTCTAAACACTCGTTATGTCATCTTCCAACACTCGTCGTGTCAACTTCCAAACACTCATCATGTCAATTTCTAAACACTCGTTGTGTCATCTTCCAACACTCATCGTGTCAGTTTCTAAATGCTCGTCGTGTCATCTTCTAAACACTTGTCGTGTTAGTTTTCAAGCACTCTTTATGTCAGTTTCTAAACCCCGTTTTGGCATTGTTCCCATGTTACTAGAAATCACCTTCTAGGTTCATCCTTGAATCCTTTTACCAAATAAAATAGAAAAATTCTTTCTCCAACAGATATCACAAAAATAAATAATACGTTCACAATGTCCCTTCAGGATAAATATCGAGTATTTGTATTTAATCTTCTTCTACCTCGAACGTCCGAAAGACACGCGCCAATCGTACTTTCAGGTTTAAGATAATTAAATAGGGGTAGCTATCATACCCCAAATTTGTCCTACCCTTTAATAAAATCATCTAACTTGTGCATCTCATAAATATCATATGCATACCCTTTATCTCCCTATTCAGGTGTTGATCAACATGGTTTCTTATAGAGTTTGGTGCATTAGTGAAATACATAAGTTTTTGGTTCATTGCTTGGATTACAATTTACTGCATGGATTAAGGTTCTTATCAGCATTAAAGGATTGGTTCATTTGGTCCTCACCATCACTTGAAGTTGTGTTTCATTACTTGTTATACAAGTCTTGGCTTTGGATCTTATGCAAAACTTTGTAAGATTTTATCCATCATTTAATTCAAAGTGATGAGATCAAGGAAGAAATCATGGTTCATTCAAGTTATATTTTAATACACTTAAATATGGTAATCCATTTAAGATTATTGAAGCAAAGAACGATCGAAAGTGCTAATGCAATTTGAAAGAGAAGGTCGCTTTGAATATTTGGTTTTTATTGTTGAATTTCCAAGATAAACATGTTTCACCCAAGATTGAAATGTGTTGTACCCCAAAATTTGCCCTCCCATATTCCCCAAGACATTTCAAGGATAATCTCCAAGTTGCTCAAGATTGGCTCAAGGATTGGACAGTCAAATCACCTCCTAAGGCAGTCAATCTCAAATTAGGGTTTTGTGTTGCATCAAGGTCCTTACATCCAAATGACCTAAAGTGATCCCCAATGTCCTAAAATGTTCTCAAGTTCATCCATGTCAAATTTCAATCCTTGCAAAGGAAGTTTGGTCAGCCAATTGCTCAAGAGGCCCAAAAATCGACTGTGTTAGGGCAAAAGTCAATTGTGACCCAAATACAGTCAAACCTCAATATTTTTTGTCAACATTCTCATTTTTAAGGATAATTCATCATATGATAAAGGGTTGATCATGATTCATCAAGGATTGCTCAAAATTCATCAAGATTCAAAAGTTGCTAAATTAGGGTTTTGCAGGAAAAGTCAACTCAACTTTGACCAAGCATAACTTTGTCATACTTTATGAGAAATGACCCACCAAAAGCTCATTTTTAAGAGGAAGCAATTTCCTATAATACATCTTCACACCCCAAGATCAATAAATGCTCTCACAAAAGTTACAAATTTGGACATTATAGGTCATTTTTGAAAGTCAACAAAAACATCTTTTTTGCCAAAGCTTATAACTTGAGCATGGAAGATCAAAATGAGATGAGACCAAAAGTGTTGGTTATAGGATATCTCAAGGTTTCTAAAAAGTCCAAGAACACCTCCAAAATTTCAAAATTGAAGAAGTTATGCATTGTTGAAGTTGGGCATTTTTCCAAATTTGCCAAAAGTCAACTATCCTCAAAACTCCAATTTTTGACAAAAGGGCCCACTTTTTTCCACTTGATATGGTCTTGTCATGCCACACACGTGTCCCATATTTGATTTCATTGTCATTCATTTATTTTTCTATTTTATTTAATTTTTATTGATTTAATTCATTTTTAATCAATATTAAATCAAATAAAATCTAAAAATTGATGAAATAATATCTTTGTGATTTGTACAACTTTCAATTATCATGATGAACCAAATCAAATTCGTATCAAGCTTGGTTATGCACAAAAAATCAGATTTGGCCTATATTTGGAAACTTGATAATGGTGATCATATCAAATCTCAAAACCTTGAATGCACTTGGATAAAAGCCCAACTCTTGACCTAATTCACTTCTAAGATACATGTGCAAGCAAGCCAGACCAAGAACACGCACATGATACTGCTGAAACGGCCAGAACAACTTTGAAAAAAAGCTTGGAAACTTGAATTCTGAAATCCATCTTTGAGCTCGATACAAAGCAAAAGCTTGACGTAGCTCTCTTTCCTGCCATCCCCTGAAGCGATACCAATCAAAACCAAGCCTTCTCATTGCCTAAATTGCACTGTAAGTCATCACGAACCAAGCTCTGAACATGGCATCATGAAATCATTTTCTTGCATCCTCTTGCCAATTTTCTTGTACATTCATACCCACCATTCAATTTCCAACGATTCTGTAATATTTAATTTTATTTTTATGGCTTATAACCCCGTATCCAGAATTAGGGTTCTTGTTCTTGCTTTTTAGGCATTTTTGATGCAGGATAAATTGAGGCCAATGATGGGTATAGGAATGATCAAGAGGTAGAGACGAACACGTTTATGTTCTTGGATGGCATTTTCATGGCCTGGAGTGAGTTTTGGAAGCAAGCTACGAATCTTCCCGCGGATAAAAATCCGCAGGTAAATAACCAGGGTATTTGAGGAAGATGATCACGTGTCTTGCTTCCATTGGTTCGTTTGAATCATTAGCGCGTTTTTATTTTTTTTTGCCAGGCATAATTAATTGTTTGTCTTATATTATTTGTTCTCCATTCCATTAACAACTAAGCAGCATGGATGAGTTGGCCAAGGGAGCGTGTCAATGAGCATTGGGACCTGGGTTCGAACCCCAGGTCCCCCAAAACTTTGTTAAACTTTTTCTCCAGATATTCACATGCAACACTCCAAGCGTGGATCACCAAATACCTCCAGATCTCAATGTGCCAAGTGGCTTCAGGCCAAGATCCAAAAGCTAGATTTGAGCATCCACCATACTCCCTGGTCAAAAAGCACACAGGGAATCACAAGGGTCAAACAGGCTGGCGTAACTGGGCCTCAAAAAAATTGCTAATCATGCTCCCAGATCAGGCCCACACCCCCCTGAGTATTTCTTTTTTACATTTTATTTCTTTTTCTTATTTGTTTATTTATTATTATTATTATTATCTTAATTAATTAATTAACCAATTAACTTTTTTATAAAAAATCAGAAACAACAAAAAAAGGTTTTTATTAATTCCATTAATTTTATTATTTTATTTTTGTAAATAAACAATTGATTAATTTATTTAGTTTAAATAGGTTTAACAATAACATATTTTGTAATAAATTAAAATTAATTTAGAATTAGGTTTTTAATATTTTTTAACCATTCTTATTTTATTTCCTTAATTAAAATAAAAACCAAAAAATCTTTTCATTTAATTAATTAATTCAATTATTAACCTAGACTAATTTTTAATTCAAAAAATGACAAAAATATGCTTTCTTTACTAAAAAGGGTCAAAACCCTAAGGCACTTCGATTTAATTTTCTCGCGCACGAATTATTTTTGATCCATATTTCAATATTGTAATTGCTTCGAGAATGTAATAGTTTTTAACTTAGGACTTTATTTATTTATTTATCGCTTTTATTTACTTTTCGCAATTTAATTTTTAAGGGTTTGTCTTTGGCGATGTAAATACCTGACGCCTTGTAATAACTTAGATTTATTTTCTGCAATTTAATTTCCGCAACCATTAACTGTTAGATGTTTGAATAATAGGCAATGCATGACAAGACCAAATTTTTAACTTAAAATCAACAGTATCTCACTATAACATGTACAAAGAAAATATAACTTAAAAACAATACACTCGCACATGCCACTCTTAGGGTACAGCTCACTTGGTTGCCTCGAACGTGGTCATTGAGTATAGGAAGTTTTAGAGGTCGTCCTCTTGTCCAAAGATCAAAGTTGCCTCGAAACGGTTGCCTCGGATAAAATGATCTAAGACATTAGGGTTACCACTAAGGCATCCTAACATTGCTTTAGTGACCACACGTCCCTTAATCGAATTGACCCGAAAAATCCAACGACAATGCTACCTACTCCTTAATAGTGGGATAGCACTGTCTAAAGGACACTTGTACAGTTTAATTCCTTTTTGAGTAGGTAGATGTTCTTGAGTACTTGCTCCTTTTAAAACAAAACAAAACTTTTCGCACTTACACCCCTTTCAAAACAAAACTCTTTTCAAACCCACAAACACAAATAAAAGCAAATTTTGAAAACACAAATGAGCAAGTACCTAAGAGCCCGTGGATAACCATGGATAGAAAGGGTGCTAACACCTTCCCTTTCTATAATCTACCTCCCGAACCCGAGAAATATCTCAAAAAGGAATTTTTTTGTGCTTTTGTCCTTTCCTTGTTGGATAAAATAAAAGATGGTGGCGACTCTTGCTTACCGCGACATTTTGCGAAAACAAACGCAAACGCAAACCAGCATTCCAAAAATAGTCAGTTCTTTCCCACCGATCACAGAACTGGCGACTCTGCTGGGGACATTTAATAAGTGAGGTGTACCTTAGGATTATATCACTGTTGTTTTCAATTGTTTGCTTTGTATGCTTTAATTTTGTGGGCTTGTATCGAAGTTCTATAGATCCTAACTCGGATCTGGGGATACCCTTTAGGTAAGTAGCAATAAACTGTGAGGGATCTGTCTGGCGTAGACCGACACGGATGAAGCAGTAGCTACGTTGGTGTGGCACCTTAGTCTGTACCGATATCCCTTGTGTTAGAACGAGGAGAATATGGGTCTTCTAAGGAGTCATTAAGCACCAACTGACCTTAGAACCTTAAATTGACCAACTTGGCCATAGAACAGTAGCAGTATGCTACACTCATTGAGACTAAACTCTCGCGATGATTCCGGCCGCAAGAAAAGGTTGCTAAACTGGAATTATGACTGATTGAGGGTAGTCAGTGATATTGAGATCCTCTAGAACCCGATTACTATTTTTTAGGACAGGTCTTAACCAACTGAACTGAAAGAGGGTTATACCTAAGCTTCATGCCAGCCTGAAATCTAAGGGCTCTCGGTGTGACTTGTGTGCCTTTACCATGTTTGATTTTTGTGGATACTTGTGATGTGCCTTTACCATGACATCATGACATCATAACATTGCATACATTTTGCATAAGGACTAACCTATTTCAAAGACAAGAGGGTTTCATCTTTGCTCTGTTTTATAGGTCATCATGATGCCCATGCGTAGGAATACTATCCGGATCAATTTTGTCCAAGTACCTACCCTGCTTAAAGATTTGGTTGTCAGGATTCCAGACACTAGTTCCTTCATTAGAAGGCATGGTTCTCTCCTCAGTTTGGTCACCTCAAAATTGGATGAACAAATGATGAGTGTTCTGGTCCAATTCTATGATCCGCTGTACCATTATTTTACTTTCCAGGACTTCCAGCTGGTTCCTACCCTAGAAGAGTTCTCTGAGCTGCTCGGTATCTCTGTCCTGGAACAGACTCCATTTACTGGTTCGGAAAAGACTCTTAAGCCCGAAGAAATTGCTGCAGCCCTTCACTTGACCAAGGAGGAGATAATGGCTAACTGGGAGACTAGAAGTGAAGCTAAGGGTTTTCTGACTAAGTTTTTGGTTGACAAAGCTAATTACTTCTGGAACAGCTTAGACTTCAAGGCGTACGAGGATATTCTGGCTCTCTTGATTTATGGTCTGGTATTGTTTCCGAATCCTGACACTTTTGTTGATATTAATGCCATAAAGATCTTCATCTCTCAGAATCCGGTACCTACTCTCTTGGGTGATATCCTTCATCAGCTCTATGCTCGTACTGCCCGAAAGCGGGGAACTTTGATGTGCTGTGCTCCTTTATTGTCGAGGTGGTTTATTTCGCACCTCCGTACTGAAGAACAAAGAAGGAATGGGCTGGGCTTATAGGGTGATGTCTCTTTCTAATAATGACAATATTTGGACTCTCAAAGGTATGGATGAGGTGACTGTCATTGATCGATGTGGAGAGTACCCTAATGTTACATTGATCGGAACCCATGGAGGGATTTCTTACAACCCATGTTTAGCTCTCTGTCAGTTTGGAAGAGCCAGAAGAGAAGGGCCTCATGAGATGTTGATGCCTCATATCATCTTTGATTTTCATGGAGATAGCGACGAGCTGCGTCGTAGATTCATAAGGGCTTGGGACAAAGTTCACCAATCTGACCCACATGAGTTGGGACCAAAGACTTCTCTGCCAATGGAGCCATATCTCAGATGGGTCCGCATCTGTGCCCGGAAGCTAGGTATGCCATATGAAGCTGTCAGGCCTGTTACTCTTGAAGTTGCTAACAAGGAGGGGGTTCTTCCAACTATTATCCACCCTTATATGCCCACTGATATTGGGACACTGAAGAGGTCTTGGATGCAGTTAAGGGATGAACGGGATTCCTACCGAGAGAGGTTCAATGAATAGGAGCAGAAGATCCAGAAGCTGACTAGGCAACTGGAGAACGAGCGGATCCTGAATGATTATGTCCGCACTGAGAAGAAGAGACCATGGGAGCATTGATGGACCTTTGAGGATTTCTTTTACAGTTTTCATTTACTTTTTAGTATTTCCATTCTTGTAACGCCTAAGGGCAGTTTGTTGAACAATTTAAATTTTGAAGTTTAAATCTAATAAAGTGTGTTTCCTTTCTTGTTTACAAATTTTAATCTCGATTGTCTTTGAAATCATAAATCATACGCATTTCATCCCATGCACTTCATAAACAGGTACCCCATTACAGGTCTCTTATCTTCTTCGCTGTTTATTTCAGCAATCATCATGTCTGCTGAACCTTCAATTGAGCAAGCTATCAAGGCCCTCTAGGCCCAGAATGCCCAATTTCAAGAGCTGTTCATGAATCTAGCTAATGGTCAGCAGGACTTGAAGACCTTGATTCTGAAGGAGAAAAAGAAGAAGAAGAAGAGGACCATTCTGTTCAACACTGGACGCAGGTTTGGAAACGGGCTGCAGAATGAAGTTGATATGACCACCTCATCTGGAGGGAAAGATAGTCCACAAGAAAGGAAGGCTCCTAGCCCTATGGTCTCCGACAACAAGACGGACTATAATGAAGAACAGTATCCTCCTGCTGAGGATAAGTACAAACAGCTGGAAGACCGTTTGAGCGTTATGGAAATTCAGAAGGTGCTCGGTCAGGACTTCGGAGATCTGGGTCTATCATCTGGGGTGGTGATTCCCCATAAGTTCAAGGAACCTACCTTTGCCAAGTATGACGGAGTTTCCTGTCCGAAGCTGCACCTCCGGTCATATGTGAGGAAGATCCAGCCTTACACTGCTGATAAGAACTTGTGGATCCATTTCTTTCAAGACAGTCTCTCAGGGACTCAGCTCGAGTGGTTCTATCAGTTGTACGGAGCCAGTATCCGTAGCTGGGAAGATTTGGCTACTGCGTTCTACAGGCAGTATCAGTACAACTCCGACCTCGCTCCTACGCGTACCCAACTCCAGGGTATGTCAATAGGAATGGGTGAAGGATTCAAAGAGTATGCTCAGAAATGGAGAGACCTTGCCGGAAGGGTGCAGCCACCTTTGACTGGTCGTGAACTTGTTGACATGTTTTTGGGGACCCTGTCTGGTCCGTTCTTTAACCATATAATTGTAAGCTCTTCAGCTGGGTTTACAGATCTTATTTTGACTGGTGAGAGGATTGAAGCTGGTATTAAGGCTGGGAAGATACAAAAGGGTGCCTCATCAAGCACCGAGAATAAGCCGTTTAAGAAAGAGTCCAGTGCTGTCTACAGTTCAAGGAGACAGAATAGACCTGAACACCGCCAAGCTGTCAATGCAGTTGTTATTTCAAAACCTGCTGGTGCTCCTCAGCATCACAATCAACAAAAGGACGAGAGACCTTGAAGGCAATTTACTCGTCTCATCATGACTTTGTCTCAAATTCTGCCACAGTTGTTGAAGACCAATCTGGTGACTCTAAAAGAAGCTCCGAAGAATCCAAGTACCACATCACCAAAGTACAACCCTAATGCCTGCTGCGCTTTTCACTCTGATAGCCAGGGGCATAATACAGATGATTGTTGGGTTTTGAGGAACATGGTGCAAGACCTAATTGATGCAAAGGAGATTGAGTTTGAGGCGCCCGAGAGGCCTAATGTTGTGACTGGTCCCATGCCCAAACATGGAGTAAATGCTGTAGAGGAAGACTTGTTTGTAGTTTCCATGGATGATATTGTTACCCCTCTGATGACTGTCAAAAAGAACCTGTTGATAGCCGGTTTATTTCTGGGCTATGGCGAAGGTTGCCATATGTGTTCTATTTTACCTACTGGTTGCCCATTCCTGAAATCAGGTATCCAAAACCTGATGGATAATAAGGAGATCCTGTTTGAAAAGGTTGTTGTTCCATCCATTCCTACTGAAGAAGTTGCCACAATTACCATTTTCGACAATTCTTCCAAGGCTCCCTCGAGGAAGCCTGTTAGAATTACATCTGTTCCGAAGATCGCGCCTGTAATCATCACTGTTCCGGGGCCCATCCCCTATACATCTGACAAAGTTGTCCCTTGGCACTATGGGGCTGACGTTTAAGTTCTTGGAGTTAAGCAAGAGTTGGATGCTGATACCGGCGTCAGCAACATTACTGGACCTGCTAAGGTCACCCGCAGCGGTAGACTTTTCTCACCTGATATTGCTCCACCAACTGTCCGAAGACCTGTTGTCATTACACCTGCAAGTGTACCTATCACGATTCTTGATCAAGTTCCTATCCTTACCCCTGTCGCCGAGTCATCTAATGCTCGGGGCAAAGGGATCACCACTGATGTGCCTGCCCAGACGGAGGCACCAAAAACCATTACTGTTGAAGCTTCCAAACAGGAGATGGAAGAGATTTTGAAGATTATTAAGAAGAGTGATTATAACGTAGTTGAGCAGCTGGGGCAAACTCCATCCAAGATTTCTATGTTGTCACTGTTGTTGTGTTTAGAGGCCCGTGCTAAGGCTCTGATTACCTTCCTGAAGTCTGCCCACGTGCCACAAGAGACATCAGCTGATCAGTTTATAGATTGTGTGGCTAATTTAACCGCTGATAATGGTTTGGGTTTCTCCGATGCTGATTTGAATGCTAAAGGGAAGAACCATAACGATGCCCTGCATGTCTCCATTGAATGCAGAGGCACTACCCTTGCACATGTATTGGTTGATACTGGTTCCTCACTGAACGTCTTGCCCAAGAAAGCTCTAGACTGGTTGGATTGCAAAGGGTTGGAGCTAAAGCCAAGTAACATCGTTGTTAGGGCCTTTGATGGGTCTAAAAGGGTGGTGCACGGTGAAGTTGATATTCCAATTAAAGTTGGTTCTCAGGTCTTCAACTCTACATTCTACGTGATGGACATCCGGCCATCCTATTCTTGTTTGCTGGGTCATCCATGGATCAACAAAGCTGGAGTTGTAACCTCAACGCTCCACCAGAAGCTGAAATACCCGGTCAGAGGGAAGATTGTGACAGTACAAGGGAAGGAAGAGTATATGGTCAGCCACCTCAACTCGCTCCCGTATGTAGAGATGGATGGGGAGTTCATTGAGACCCTATGTCAACACTTTGAAGAGGTTCCTCAGACACTGGCATCAGCCGAGACTGTGGTTGAAGATTCTCCTATGAAGATGGCTTCCTTAAAGGATGCTCGGGCTGTTATTAAGAAGGGTGAGTGTGCAAATTGGGGCTGACTCCCTGATTTTACTCAGAAGACTAACAAGTTTGGTTTGGGTTTCACTGCAGAAGCTTAAAGGGTTGTTCGAAGTACAAGGATTGGAAGACCTCATGTGTTCATCAGCAACTCGGGAGTAAATGCCATTGGAGATGATGTGGAGGAGTCTGAATTCGACAGCTGGATCTATCCTACGGTCGACGGTGGACCAAACAACTGGATGACAAAGGATTTCATCCCTATTAATTTTGTTACCCAGTAATGAACTCTTTGTTTTAAGCTTGTAACAGACAATGTTTTGAAACTGTATGGCCCGGTGTCTTACCCGGGGCACCGTGGTTTCATTTGTGAGGGGTTTTGTGTGCCATTTTCATATATCATTAATAAAAGCATTGGACGTTTCTTGCATTTCAAATTTTTGCGCTCCTTGTTTTTCTTTATTATATATTGCAAAACAGCTATTTTACACACACTCATATATACAGGTCCACATCCACTCTGGATCTCACTGGTAACGACTCTGCTACTGCCAGTTATGACTTCGAAAATCCGATCGACTTAGCCGAAGACGAAGGTGAAGATGATTGCGAAGTGCCTGGTGAACTTGCAAGACTGCTACTCCAGGAAGAGAGGGCCATTCAGCCACATGAAGAGCCAGTGGAAACAGTGAATCTGGGTACTGAGACAGACAAGAAAGAAGTCAAGATCGGTGCAAACTTGGAGCTTAGTGTGAAACAGCGGTTGATTCAGATGTTGTGTGACTATGTTGAGATCTTTGCCTGGTCTTACAAAGATATGCCTGGTTTGGATACTGACATCATGGTTTATCGCCTGCCTACCAAGGAAGACTGTCCTCTGGTAAAACAGAAGGTTCGCCGTATGCGCCGAGAGATGTCTGAGAAAATCAAGGCTGAAGTTATGAAACAGTTTGACGCCGGCTTTCTAGGAGTTACTTCTTACCCTCAGTGGGTCGCCAATGTGGTTCCGGCACCGAAGAAGGATGGTAAGGTTCGAATGTGTGTTGACTACAGGGATTTGAACAGGGCCAGCCATAAGGATGACTTCCCTCTACCTCACATCGACGTTCTGGTTGACAATACTGCTCAGCACAAGGTATTCTCCTTCATGGACGGTTTCTCCGGTTATAATCAGATAAAGATGGCTCCTGAAGACATGGAGAAGACCACTTTTGTTACTCAGTGGGGCACCTTTTGTTACAAGGTCATGCCTTTTGGATTGAAGAATGCTGGGGTAACATATCAGCGTGCCATGGTTGCTTTGTTTCATGATATGATCCATCATGAGATTGAAGTGTACGTCGATGATATGATTGCGAGATCCCAGACTGAGGAGGAACACCTTGACCATCTACAGAAGCTGTTCGACAGGTTGAAGTTGTACAAACTGATATTAAACCCGAACAAGTGCACCTTCGGGGTGAGGTCTGGTAAGCTATTGGGTTTCGTCGTGAGCGACAAAGGTATTCAAGTGGACCCTGCCAAAGTGAAAGCCATACAAGAGATGCCAGCTCCCAAGACAGAGAAGGAGGTCAGAGGCTTTCTAGGACGACTGAACTACATTTCCCGATTCATCTCGCACCTAACTGCTACTTGTGAACCAATCTTCAAGCTACTGAAGAAAGATCAAGTGTTGCGTTGGAACGATGAATGTCAGGCCGCTTTTGAAAGAATTAAAGAGTATCTCTAGGAGCCACCCATCCTAATGCCACCAGTGGAAGGGAGACCTATAATCTTATATTTGACAGTACTTGACAACTCAATGGGTTGTGTGCTGGGGCAGCATGACGAGTCTGGCCGAAAAGAGCATGCTATTTATTACCTTAGCAAAAAGTTTACCGACTGTGAGACCCGATACTCACTGCTCGAGAAAACTTGATGCGCTTTGGCATGGGCTGCTCGCCGGCTGAGACAGTATATGTTGACTCACACTACTCTATTGATTTCAAAGATGGATCCAATCAAGTATATCTTCGAAAAGCCTGCCTTGTCCGGAAGAATAGCAAGATGGCAGATGATCTTGACTGAGTATGACATCCAGTACACAACTCAAAAAGCAATCAAGGGAAGTGTATTGGCAGACCATTTGGCACATCAGGCAGTGGATGATTACCAGTCTATGAACTTTGAATTTCCGGACGAGAATATCATGGTAGTGACTGATTGTGAGACACCTGGACCGGATGAAGGACCTGAGGAAGGATCCCGATGGTCTATGTATTTTGATGGAGCTTCGAACGCTTTGGGTAATAGCATTGGCGTCGTGATCATATCTCCTAAAGGATCCCATACTCCATTCACCGCCCGATTATGTTTCAACTGCACCAACAATATGGCGGAGTATGAAGCATGTATCATGGGTCTTCGAGCTGCAATTGACCTAAGGATTAAGTTTCTAAGTGTCTTTGGAGATTCCGCTCTCGTGATCAGTCAAATCAAGGGAGAGTGGGATGCGAAACACCCTAATCTTATTCCTTACAAGGATTATGTATTGACGTTGCTTCCCCATTTCGAGGAGATAACCTTTGAACACTTCCCAAGAGAGGAGAATCAGTTGGCGGACGCGCTAGCTATGATGTCTTCTATGTTCAAAGTCAATTGGGACAACGAGGCTCCCCGGGTCATTATTGAAAGATTGGACGAACCTTCACATTGTTGTGATCTTGAGACTGAAGAGGTAACAGAAAAGCCCTTGTATCACGAGGTGAAGAGGTACCTTGAAGCTCAAGAATACCCCGAGGGTGCATCTGTTAATAACAAGAAGTTTCTGAAGAGGTTCGCGGCAAAGTTCTTCATCAGCAATGGCATTCTTTACAAACGTAACCATGATTCGACCTTACTATGTTGTGTGGATAAGATTGAAGCAGAAAGAATCATGACAGAGCTGCATGAAGGTACTTTCGGAACTCATTCCAGTGGACATGCCATGGCAAAGAAAATCCTTCGGGCAGGATATTACTGGTCCACGATGGAAGCTGACTGTTATCAGCATTCTCGGACATCTCACAAATGCCAAGTCTATGCTGATAAGGTGCACATACCTCTCGTTCCTCTGAATGTTTTGACAGCACCTTGGCCTTTTGCAATGTGGGGCATTGATATGATCGGCGAGATCAGACCTACGGCATCCAACGGGCATCGTTTCATCCTGGTAGCGATTGATTACTTTACCAAGTGGGTTGAAGCAACTTCCTTTGCTACCGTAACCAAGAACGTCGTGGCACGGTTCATTAGGCATAACCTGATCTGTCGATACGGTGTACCAGAGAGGATCATTACGGACAATGGTACCAATCTTAATAACAAGATGATCATTGAGCTCTGCGGGCAATTCAAGATACAACATCATAACTCTTCTCCCTACCGGCCGAAGATGAATGGGGCTGTATAAGCGGCTAATAAAAACATTAAGAAGATTGTGCAGAAGATGACAGTGACATACAAAGACTGGCACGAGATGTTACCATTTGCTCTTCACGGGTACCGTACCTCAGCACGGACGTCAACAGGGGCAACACCCTATTTCTTGGTTTATGGCATGGAGGCAGTCTTGCCCATCGAAGTTCAGATACCCTCTCTCCGGATCATGAAGGATGCAGGTTTGAGCGAAGATGACTGGATTCAGACCCGACTTGATCAACTGAATCTAATCGACGAAAAAAGACTTACTGCTGTTTGTCATGGTCAGACGTACCAAAAATGGATGATCAAGGCATTTAACAAGAAAGTCAGACGACAAGAGTATCAAGTTGGGGACCTGGTAATTAAGCGCATTATTCTACCTCAAGGTGATCCCAGGGGAAAATGGACCCCTACTTACGAAGGGCCATTTGTGGTTAAGAACATCTTCTCAGGAGGAGCTATCATTCTAACCACCATGGATGGTGACGACCTTCCTCACCCCGTCAATGCAGACATAATGAAAAGATACTACGCATAATTAAAGACCCACTAGGTTGACTGGCCTAAGAAAAAATAAGGGCTTCCCGGCGAACCAAAAGGGTTCGGGCAAAAATAAGGGATGAAAATAAAAAAATCTGTACACCCGGCAAGTCGAAAACCTGAAAAGGCGGCTTGGGAAAAAATGGGTATCTCGGTGGACTGAAAACCCGAAAGGGCGGTCCAGGCAAAAGTTAGGGATTAAAGTGTAACACTATGTCTCATTGGATCACCTCGCATCCAGACTTCGGTATCGACTATCAAGCTCGGACGACACTAATCAATCAGATTCATCTTCAACTAAGCAGCAAAGTGATGAGACGCTTGAAGATATAAAGGCAATAGCAGAGTTGGAACCCAGTGGGATTATTCACATAGCTGTTTTGTTTTCTTTTCACAAATTGTATAGATTCTATTTGTTCGGTGGCGTTCTCTTACTAGGACATCAGCCTCTTGTACAAAAACGCCTATTTTCAGGCCAAACTTCAAAATCAATACAAATTCATTTTCAGACAAATTTCAAATTGTTTTTCCTTTATCTGTTTTGTTTTGCAAAGAACGTCCAATGTTCATTTTTGATATATGCATTTGACACTAATTGTTGCTCATAAAATTTACATGCGAAACAAAGGACGAATTACGAGTAATAACAGAAGCAGGGGCAATAAGAATCGTCCGAACTGTCTAGTTGCTCTGTCCCCCAAGGTACCAAGGTAGGTTCAGCTGAAGAATATGACCAAGATACCATCATTCCCGCAGAGTAAAATAGTAAAGGTAGCTCTCCCCACTGAGACTTGCAGCTATGTACAAATCAGTAATACTCTCCCCAAGAAGAGTTAATCTACCATCAGCCCTGAAAAGGTTGGGTATCCCCAGAAGGTCTTAATATTCCTCAGCGGAGTATAAAGACATTCCCCAACAAGTATAAGAATATCCCCGGCAGTCTTAACATTCCTCAACGGAGTATAAGAATGTTCTCCGGCGGAATACAAGATATCCCAGTGGAGTCATTTCCCCAGCGCAGTCTAAAAAAGGCTTCCCCGCCAGAGTTGAATCATCTTACCCAGTAGATTCTGGAAGCTTATCCCCTGCAGAGCACAAATAAATCTCCCCAGCCAAATTCAGAAGGTTATCCTCACAAGAGTCTAACTGGGTTATCCTCAGCAAGTTGCAACTGAAGGATCATCCCCAGCGAAGTTCTTTCTATCCCCAATAGAGTTCATCATTAAAATCCCCAACAGAGCTTATCAACAGAATCCCCAACGGAGTTATCGTTAAAATCTTCAGCACAGCATCTCTTCCCCACAGGGTAATTCCCCTCGGAGTAATCTCTTCATCAGTTTATTCCCCCAACGGAGTTTTTCTCTCCTACAGGTTTATCATCTTCGTTCATCATCCCCAGCGGAAACGAAGAACTTAACTCTATTCTACAGCAGCTCTGGGATTTATTTTCCCCAGCTAAAACATTATATCCCCATACATCATGATACATGCATATATGCATCATACGAATACAATCTTATTTATTTTGAGAACATCATTGCCTGATCCATATCATGCATTGCATATGACTGAACTTTACCTTTCAGGAAAGATACAGTTAAAGTTCTCAATTACGTCGAAGACCTGACCGGTTCTTAAATCTCAATTGAATTATCCTCGGTTGAATTTCAGATAAGGTTCTCAATCGCGACAGTTTCCCTACGTCATAGTGTGGATGAGTACTGTAACCTCAATGGTATACTCCATTGAGCACGAGTCAGTTCCTAGATCTTGATGTTTTCCTCCGTCATAGTGTGGACAAGATCTATAACCCCAGCGGTATACTACGTTGAGCACGAGACAGTTCCTAGATCTTGATGAAGATGTTTCCCTACGTCATAGTGTGGACGAGTACTATAACCTCAACGGTATACTCCATTGTGCACGAGTCAGTTCCTAGATCTTGATGTTTTCCTCTGTCATAGTGTGGACAAGTTCTATAACCTCAGCGGTATACTACGTTGAGCACGAGACAGTTCCTAGATCTTGATGAAGATGTTTCCCTACGTCATAGTGTGGACGAGTACTATAACCTCAACGGTATACTCCATTGGGCACGAGTCAGTTCCTAGATCTTGATGTTTTTCTCCGTCATAGTGTGGACAAGATCTATAACCTCAGTGGTATACTACGTTGAGCATGAAACAGTTCCTAGATCTTGATGAAGATGTTTCCCTATGTCATAGTGTGGACGAGTACTATAACCTCAATGGTATACTCTATTGGGCACGAGTCAGTTCCTAGATCTTGATGTTTTCCTCCGTCATAGTGTGGACAAGTTCTATAACCTCAGCGGTATACTACGTTGAGCACGAGACAGTTCCTAGATCTTGATGAAGATGTTTCCCTACGTCATAGTGTGAACGAGTACTATAACCTCAACGGTATACTCCATTGAGCACGAGTCAGTTCCTAGATCTTGATGTTTTCCTCCGTCATAGTGTGGACAAGTTCTATAACCTCAACGGTATACTCCATTGAGCACGAGTCAGTTCCTAGATCTTGATGTTTTCCTCTATCATAGTGTGGACAATTTATATAACCTCAGTGGTATACTACGTTGAGCACGAGATAGTTCCTAGATCTTGATGAAGATGTTTTCCGCCAATTGTATTATGGACAGGTTCTTAAGACTCAGCCGAGACATTCTCTCAGTTGAAGTACAGGCCAGATTCCTAAATCTCAACAAAGTTTAGACTTCCCTAGTGGAATCTTTTACAACCACAGGTATGCAAGTTCTCGCTAAGGAATCTCTTATGCGATCGACATTCCTGCAGATGGCATCTGTAAGCCCATCCTCCTACCAACAATCTCCAAATGTCATCTGTAAGCCCATTCCCGACATCACAATGCTGATACTACACCATGCGAGTGCAAATTTCTGGGCACTCTAGTGTTCAATTATCTTCCACCTTCGGATCACGAAAGGCTCGAAAGCCAATCTATATCCTCAGGTTTAAGAAAATTGAACAGGGGAAACAGTTGTATCCCAAAATTTTCCCTCCCATATTCCCCAAGACATTTCAAGGATAATCTCCAAGTTGCTCAAGTTTGGCTCAAGGATTGGACAGTCAAATCACCTCCTAAGGTAGTCAATCTCAAATTAGGGTTTTGTGTTGCATCAAGGTCCTTACATCCAAATGACCTAAAGTTCTCCCAAATGTCCTAAAATGTTCTCAAGTTCATCCATGTCAAATTTCAAGCCTTGCAGAGGAAGTTTGGTCAGCCAATTGCTCAAGAGGCCCAAAAATCGACTGTGCTAGGGCAAAAGTCAACTGTGACCCAAATACAGTCAAACCTCAAGATTTTTTGTCAACATTCTCATTTTGAAGGATAATTCATCAGTTGATCAAGGGTTGATCATGATTCATCAAGGATTGCTTAAAATTCATCAAGATTCAAAAGTTGCTAAATTAGGGTTTTGTAGGAAAAGTCAACTCAACTTTGACAAAGCATAACTTTCTCATACTTTATGAGAAATGACCCACCCAAAGCTCATTTTGAATATTATGCAATTTCCTAAAATCCATATTCACACCCCAAGATCAAGAAATGCTCTCACAAAAAGTTACAAATTTGGACATTATAGGTCATTTTTGAAAGTCAACAAAAACATCTTTTTTTCCAAAGCTTATAACTTGAGCATGGAATATCAAAATGCGATGAGACCAAAAGGGTTAGTTATATGACATCTCAAGGTTTCTAAAAAGTCCAATAACACCTCAAAAAGTTCAAAATTTAAGAAGTTATGCATTGTTGAAGTTGAGCATTTTTTCAAATTTGCCAAAAGTCAACTATCCTCAAAACTCCAATTTTTGACGAAAGGGCCCACTTTTTTCCACTTGATATGGTCTTGTCAAGCCACACACGTGTCCCATATTTGATTTCATGGCCATTCATTTATTTTTCTATTTTATTTAATTTTTATTGATTTAATTCATTTTTAATCAGTATTAAATCAAATAAAATCTAAAAATTGATGAAATAATATCTTTGTGATTTGTACAACTTTCAATTATCATCATGAACCAAATCAAATTTGTATCAAGCTTGGTTATGCACAAAAAATAAGATTTGGCCTATATTTGGAAACTTGATAATGGTGATCATATCAAATCTCAAAACCTTGAATGCACTTGGATAAAAGCCAAACTCTTGACCTAATTTGTAACACCCCTTCTAAAATACCCCGAATAATATTAATTATATCAATGATTAAAGACATACTCCATCAGAGTTAACACGGAACAAGGGATGTCACAATTATGAAATAAATAAAACTTCCAATAAAACAGTAGTCATGCTACACTGAGGGTCATTATTCAAATAATTCAATCAAATTAAGACCATGTCTTACACAGCCGAAAAATACCATAACCAAAACGGAATAAACCAAAACATAAATATTCCCAATGAAATTCAAAGAAACAATTGAATAATAACTAATTCCTCAACTAAACGTTCCCCAGTGTTACAACCTATCAGAGCATGACACTGACACGCGGACTTAAAGTAACATAGCTCTAGAGCCATCCTCACCAACTCCTGAGCTGCTAAGTTTAATCTGAAATTGTTAAAGTAAGAGTGATATTTCTCATAATTAACATGCATTATAGCTTCTCAATCAACATTATATCACAAACATATTATTTCACCCATTTTAGCATAAATTCAGATTCAACACGCAGTTCCAATCATACAAGTCATTATGCACAAATCAATAATCAACCAAAGAATTGTAACACTGGAAGACATCCTAACATGTTACAATTCCATGCAAACACAAATGCAGACACAATGCATGTGGTACCAACACGTGACCAAGTCACCCAACACTGATCCATCATCAACCGGATACAACAACCATCGATTCGTCCATAAACACCCGGACATGAATCCAGCCTAACCACCCATCATCACCCGGGTATCGGTTAACAGCAATACAAGTCAAATTCCACACAATGGGAATTAACTTCACCAAAACAATGCATATGCACGCACATCACTAGCATGCAACATCAAATCAGTCTATGAAATACATCAATTTATCATAACTGAACCAAAACCAAAAACAGGATATCTCAACGATCATGCACACCATCATTAGCAACATAAACATGCCTTTCATTCACACAATACTAATACATCCATCCATCACAGGTTCACTACTAAATACACACCCATGTGCGTTAGCCAATAATCACTTATTCCGGGATTTGACTCATTTTCAAAATAATTTCAGGTTTTAGGAAATCTTTTCATTTTATAAAATAGAGCATTAAATTTAAGAAATAACGTCCAAAACGGCACTCAAAACGGACTTACAGTTTGAAAGTTATGAATTTTCAAAGTTTAATATTTTTCAAAAAGTTACAGCAGAACCCGGTTCCTACATATGCAGGAACCGGTTCCTGCGAAGTTCAAAAATCACGCTTCTGGAAAAATGTATGGGAACCCGGTTCCTACCTATACAGGAACTGGTTCCTACGTGCATTTTTGCCAGTTTTTATAAATTCACACAGTGGAACCCGGTTCCTCCCCACTGGGAACCGGTTCCCACGACCTGCAGAGTCAAATTCTGCACTTTTGACAGCATTTATTCATTCTAAACCAATTCCAAACATACCCATACGAATTGCAACATGAGAAACACCAAAACACATCCATTTTGCACCATTATAATATCAAACAACATTATTTCATCATTCCTTTTTATCATCTGACACCCTAATGGTTTTCAACCTACAATTCGACGCAATAGGGACAATTCTACGGAACCCTAGAATTACAAACCGGGATTCCCTAACATACTATGATCCATACTATTGAATATCTGAACCGATAATACAAATTAACTAATCGAAATCACCCCTTACCTTGTGGGTTCTTCGAATTCTGACGCTTCCGGTTTTCTCCTTCTTTTTCCTCTTCTCAAATGCACGTATGATGAATATTCCAAAATAACTCTCTTTCTCTTCTTTTTCCTTTTAATACTCCTTTTATTATTCCAATAAAATAATTAAATTAGTAATTAGTAAGAGTAGAATATTTTACCCCTCACACCCTCTAATCACTCTTCACACCACCAATACTCCTTTCCTTTAATTAATTAAATTAATTCCAATAATCCAAAAATACCAATAATTAAATTTCCAATTAAATTAATAATTAAAAATTCTAATTATTTAATAATCGGATTATTTGGGGTGTCACAACTCTCCCCAACTAAAAGAGTTTTCGTCCTCGAAAACATACCTTAGACGAACAGTTCGGGATACGAGTCCTTCATCTGACTCTCCAGCTCCCAAGTGACATTTCCATCTGCTGGTCCTCCCCAAGCCACTCTTACCAACGTGATCTCCTTGCCTCGCAACTGTTTCAACTTCCGATCCTCAATTCTCGCAGGTACTGCTTCCACAGTCAAATTCTCTCGTACATGTATATCGTCTACCTGAATCTCATGAGACGGATCAGCAATGTACTTCCTTAGCTGAGATACATGAAAAACATCATGCAAATTTGCAAGTGACGGCGGCAAAGCAATCTGATAAGCAACTTTCCCAACTCTCTTGGTAATCTGAAACGGACCAATAAAACATGGAGTCAACTTCTTTGACTTCAAAGCTAGACGAATACCAGTCATCGGAGTAACTCGCATAAAAACATGTTCTCCTTCGCTAAACTCAAGATCTTTCCTCCTCTTATCGTGATAACTTTTCTGATGACTCTGAGAAGTCCTCATCTTCTCCTGAATCATCTTAATCTTTTCCGAAGTCTGTTGGACAATTTCCGGTCCAATCACAGCACTCTCTCCAGATTCATACCAACACAACAGTGTCTGACACCTCCTACCATACAATGCCTCAAACGGAGCCATACCAATGCTCGAATGAAAACTATTGTTGTAGGTAAACTCAATCAATGGTAGATAACTATCCCAAGCTCCACCTTTCTCCAACACACAAGCTCTTAACAAATCTTCCAACAAATGAATCGTTCTCTCCGTCTGACCATCTGTCTGTGGATGATAAGCGGAACTCAAACGCAACTTAGTACCCAAAGCTTCTTGCAATCCCGTCCAGAATTTAGATGTAAACCTCGGATCTCGATCCGACACAATACTAGAAGGAATACCGTGCAAACTCACAATCTTCTCAACATACAATTCTGCCAACCTTTCCATCGGATAATCCATTCTTATCGGAATAAAGTGAGCAGATTTCGTCAACCGATCAACAATAACCCAGATAGAATCACAATTCTTTGATGTCCTTGGAAAACCAGACACAAAATCCATAGAGATTCCATCCCATTTCCATTCTGGAACAAACAACGGTTCCATCAATCCTGACGGTTTCTGATGCTCAATCTTCGACTTTTGACAAACCTAACAAGCATACACAAACTCAGCAATTTCCTTTTTCATTCCCGGCCACCAAAACAACTTCTTCAAATCATGGTACATTTTAGTAGCACCAGGATGAATACTCAATCCACTACGATGTCCTTCTTCCAAAATACTCTTCCTAATCTCTGCAACATCCGAAACACACACCCTATTACCAAATCTCATAACACCATTCTCATCAATCCGGAATTCGCCTCCTTGACCTTGGTTGATCAATGTCAATTTATCAACTAACCCAACATCGGACTTCTGTCCATTCCGAATTTCTTCCAGAATACCACTAGTCAGTTTCAACATACCCAATTTCACACTATTCGGAGTAGTTTCACATACCAAACTTAAATCTCTGAACTGCTCAACCAAATCTAACTCACGGACCATTAACATCGACATATGCAAGGACTTCCTACTCAAGGCATCCGCAACAATGTTTGCCTTACCAGG
The DNA here is from genome assembly GCA_948472305.1 of Vicia faba. Taxonomy (NCBI): domain Eukaryota; kingdom Viridiplantae; phylum Streptophyta; class Magnoliopsida; order Fabales; family Fabaceae; genus Vicia; species Vicia faba. The sequence continues at coordinate 98,364,829 of OX451735.1, read as the reverse complement.
ATGGTAATTCAAACCGAAATCATAATCCTTTAGAAATTCTAACCGTCTCCTCTGCCTCATATTCAACTCTTTCTGATCAAAGAGATACCTCAGACTTTTGTGATCACTGAACACCTCAAACCGAGAACCATATAAATAATGCCTCCACAACTTCAAAACAAACACAACAGCTGCCAACTCCAAATCATGAGTCGGATAATTCCTTTCATATACTTTCAATTGTCTCGAAGCATAAGCCACCACCTGCTTATCTTGCATCAACACACCACCTAATCCCATTAATGATGCGTCACAATACACAACAAAAGACTTAGTCGTATTTGGCAAAATCAAGATCGGAGCACTTGTCAACCTCCTCTTCAGCTCTTGAAATCCTTTCTCACATTCAACATCCCAAACAAACATCTGACCCTTCCTGGTCAACTTAGTCAACGGTAACGCTAATTTGGAAAATCCTTCTATAAACTTCCTGTAATAACCTGTAAGACCCAGAAAACTATGGATCTCAGAAGCATTCTTCGGTGCTTCCCACTGAGATACTGCTTCTACCTTCGTAGGATCCACAACAATTCCATTCTTGGAAATTACATGGCCAAGAAAACTTACTTCACTTAACCAGAATTCACACTTGGACAACTTCGCATAAAGCTTCTTATCTTTCAACAATTCCAACACAACTCTGAGATGTTCTGCATGCTCTTCATCGCTCTTCGAATAAATTAGAATATCATCAATGAACACCACCACAAACTTATCAAGATACGGATGAAATATCCTGTTCATATACTCCATGAAAATACCAGGTGCATTAGTAACTCCAAACGGCATAACAGAATACTCGTAATGTCCATACCTCGTTCTAAATGCAGTTTTCTGAATATCTTCCGACTTCACACGAATCTGATGATATCCAGATCTCAGATCAATCTTACTAAATACACAAGCTCCAACTAGTTGATCCATCAAATCATCGATCCTCGGCAAAGGATATCGATTCTTGATTGTAACTTTATTCAGCTGTCTGTAATCAACACATACTCTCATTGAACCTTCTTTCTTCTTAACCAACAACACCGGAGCACCCCATGGCGAAACACTCGGACGAATAAACTTCTTCTCAAGTAACTCCTCCAACTGTTTATTTAACTCCGCTAATTCAGATGCCGACATACGGTAAGGCGCCATCGACACCAGACTAGTTCCAGGAATCAAATCTATAGTAAATTCTACCTCCCTCTCAGGTGGAAATTCACTAACGTCTTCCGGAAACACCTCTGGAAATTCATTCACCACTGGCAATCCATCACTCTTTGCTTTTCCCTCCGCTTCTATTGCAGAATACAACATAAATACCACAACACCATCTTTCACAGCTAGGTTCATCTGTTTAACCGACATAGTCACATCTTCGACACCAACCTCTTCAGGAAAAATAACCGTCTTTGCAAAACAGTTGAAATCAACCTAGTTGAATTCCAAACAGTTCATTCCAAGGATGATATCAAGTTGTTCTAACGGTAGGCACACTAAATCCATACTGAAACCCCTACCAAAAATCACAATAGGACAATTCCTACAAACATACGAAGTAGTCACTGAACTCGACGCAGGAGTATCAATAACCATACTTCCATCCATATTAGATATTTCCAAATTCAATCTTTTAGCACAATCCAAAGCAATAAAAGAATGCGTAGCTCCAGTATCAATAATCACAATAAAAGGTATGTCATTAATAAAACATGTACCTTTAATCAGCCGATCATCTGGCTTAGTCTCTGACCCAGACAATGCAAACACTTTACCACCAGCTTGCTCCTTCTTGGGTTTTGTACACTGAGGACGAGTATGACCTTCTTCACCACAGTTGTAACAAGTCACCACTCTTACTCTGCAATCATTGGCCACATGGCCGAGTTTCCCACACTTGAAACACTTCTTATCATTACTTTTGCAATCCACCATACGATGTCCTGTCTCACCACACTTGTAGCACTTAATGGAAGAACTAGAATCTCCTCCACCAAACTTCTTCCAACCACCGGGTCTCTGATTACTTCTATCATAAGGCTTACCACGATCCATCTGTTGCTTACCCTTCCTATCAACATACCCTCGAGCATTCGACTTAGTGCTAGCAAGATCCTCCTCTAAAATCCTACTACAGTCAACCAGATCAGGAAATCTTCGGATACGCTGATACCGAATACCCTGCTTAATCTCATCACGAAGACCATTCTCAAACTTGATACATTTGGAAAATTCTCCATCTGCATCGTTAGTATAATGAGCATAATACTTCGCTAACTCAGTAAACTTCGAAGCATACTCACTGACAGTCTTGTTACCCTGCTTGAGTTCCAGAAACTCAATCTCCTTCTTGCCTCTGATGTCCTCGGGAAAGTACCTCCTCAGAAAAGCCCTCCTGAACACAGCCCAAGTCAACGCAATACCATCTTCTTCCATTTCAGTTCTGGTAGCAACCCACCAGTCATCAGCTTCCTCTGCTAACATGTGTGTTCCGTATCTCACCTTCAGCCCTTCAGCACAGTCAATTACTCTGAAGATCCTCTCGATCTCCTTCAACCACTTCTGAGCACCTTCGGGATCATGTGCACCCTTGAACAACGGAGGATTATTCCTCTGAAAATTCCCCAATTGTCGGTCAGCACCAATCACAGCTCCCTGCTGGTTCCCTCCGAGTACTCCAGCCAACATTCCCAATGCTTCAGCAATAGCATCGTCGTTTCTTCCGTTACCCCTTCCAGCCATTGTTCTGTAACATTACAAAACAACCTCATCAGCACACAAGTATCGACAGTGTCATCTTACACTAATCGCATACAAAAGGGATAACGACACAAGACAAGACCAACCAGGCTCTGATACCACTATTGTAACACCCCTTCTAAAATACCCCGATTAATATTAATTATATCAATGATTAAAGACATATTCCATCAGAGTTAACACAAAACAAGGGATGTCACAATTATGAAATAAATAAAACTTCCAATAAAACAGTAGTCATGCTACACTGAGGGTCATTATTCAAATAATTCAATCAAATTAAGACCATGTCTTACACAGCGGAAAAATACCATAACCAAAACGGAATAAACCAAAACATAATTATTCCCAATGAAATTCAAAGAAACAATTGAATAATAACTAATTGCTCAACTAAACGTTCCCCAGTGTTACAACCTATCAGAGCACGACACTGACACACGGACTTAAAGTAACATAGCTCTAGAGCCATCCTCACCAACTCCTGAGCTGCTAACTTTAATCTGAAATTGTTAAAGTAAGAGTGAGATTTCTCATAATTAACATGCATTATAAGCTTCTCAATCAACATTATATCACAAGCATATTATTTCACCCATTTTAGCATAAATTCAGATTCAACACGCAGTTCCAATCATACAAGTCATTATGCACAAATCAATAATCAAACAAAGAATTGTAACACTGGAAGACATCCTAACATGTTACAATTCCATGCAAACACAAATGCAGACACAATGCATGTGGTACCAACACGTGACCAAGTCACCCAACACTGATCCATCATCAACCGGATACAGCAACCATCGATTCGTCCATAAACACCCGGACACGAATCCAGCCTAACCACCCATCATCACCCGGGTATCGGTTAACGGCAATACAAGTCAAATTCCACACAATGGGAATTAACTTCACCAAAATAATGCATATGCATGCACATCACTAGCATGCAACATCAAATCAGTCTATGAAATACATCAATTTATCATAACTGAACCAAAACCAAAAACAGGATATCTCAACGATCATGCACACCATCATTAGCAACATAAACATTCCTTTCATTGACACAATACTAATACATCCATCCATCACAGGTTCACTGCTACATACACACCCATGTGCGTTAGCCAACAATCACTTATTCCGGGATTTGACTCATTTTCAAAATAATTTCAGGTTTTAGGAAATCTTTTCATTTTATAAAATAGAGCATTAAATTTAAGAAATAACGTCCAAAACGGCACTCAAAACGGACTTACGGTTTGAAAGTTATGAATTTTCAAAGTTTAATATTTTTCAAAAAGTTACAGCAGAACCCGGTTCCTACATATGCAGGAACCGGTTCCTGCGAAGTTCAAAAATCACGCTTCTGGAAAAATGTATGGGAACCCGGTTCCTACCTATACAGGAACCGGTTCCTACGTGCATTTTTTCCAGTTTTTATAAATTCACACAGTGGAACCCGGTTCCTCCCCATTGGGAACCGGTTCCCACGACCTGCAGAGTCAAATTCTGCACTTTTGACAGCATTTATTCATTCTAAACCAATTCCAAACATACCCATACGAATTGCAACATGAGAAACACCAAAACACATCCATTTTGCACCATTATAACATCAAACAACATTATTTCATCATTCCTTTTTATCATCTGACACCCTAATGGTTTTCAACCTACAATTCGACGCAATAGGGACAATTCTACGAAACCCTAGAATTACAAACCGAGATTCCCTAACATACTATGATCCATACTATTGAATATCTAAACCGATAATACGAATTAACTAATCGAAATCACCCCTTACCTTGTGGGTTCTTCGAATTCTGACGCTTCCGGTTTTCTCCTTCTTTTTCCTCTTCTCAAATGCACGTATGATGAATATTCCAAAATAACTCTCTTTCTCTTCTTTTTCCTTTTAATACTCCTTTTATTATTCCAATAAAATAATTAAATTAGTAATTAGTAAGAGTAGAGTATTTTACCCCTCACACCCTCTAATCACTCTTCACACCACCAATACTCCTTTCCTTTAATTAATTAAATTAGTTCCAATAATCCAAAAATACCAATAATTAAATTTCCAATTAAATTAATAATTAAAAATTCTAATTATTTAATAATCGGATTATTTGGGGTGTCACATAATTCACTTCTAAGATACATGTGCAAACAAGCCAGACCAAGAACACGCACAGGATACTGCTGAAACGGCCAGAACAACTTTGAAAAAAAGCTTGGAAACTTGAATTCTGAAATCCATCTTGGAGCTCGATACAAAGCGAAAGCTTGACGTAGCTCTCTTCCCTGCCATCCCCTGAAGCGATACCAATCAAAACCAAGCCTTCTCATTGCCTAAATTGCACTGTAAGTCATCACGAACCAAGCTCTGAACATGGCATCGTGAAATCATTTTCTTGCATCCTCTTGCCAATTTTCTTGTACATTCATACTCACCATTCAATTTCCAGCGATTCTGTAATATTTAATTTTATTTTTATGGCTTATAACCTTGTATCCAGAATTAGGGTTCTTGTTCTTGCTTTTTAGGAATTTTTGATGAAGGATAAATTGAGGCCAATAAAGGGTATAGGAATGATCAGGAGGCAGAGACGAACACGTCTATGTTCTTGGATGGCATTTTCATGGCCTGGAGTGAGTTTTGGAAGCGAGCTACGAATCTTCCTGCGGATAAAAATCCGCAGGTAAATAACCAGGGTATTTGAGGAAGACGATCACGTGTCTTGCTTCCATTGGTTCGTTTGAATCATTAGCGTGTTTTTATTTTTTTTGCCAGGCATAATTAATTATTTGTCTTATATTATTTGTTCTCCATTCCACTAACAACTAAGCAGCGTGGATGAGTTGGCCAAGGGAGCGTGTCAATGAGCATTGGGACCTGGGTTCGAACCCCAGGTCCCCCAAAACTTTGTTAAACTTTGTCTCCAGATATTCACATGCAGCACTCCAAGCGTGGATCACCAAATACCTCTAGATCTCAATGTGCCAAGTGGCTTCAGGCCAAGATCCAAAAACTAGATTTGAGCATCCACCATACTCCCTGGTCAACAAGCACGCAGGGAATCATAAGGGTCAAACAGGCTGGCGTAACTGGGCCTCAAAAAAATTGCTAATCATGCTCCCAGATCAGGCCCACCCCACTCCCCCCCCCCCCCCCCCCGTGAGTATTTCTTTTTTACATTTTATTTCTTTTTCTTATTTGTTTATTTATTATTATTATTATCTTAATTAATCAGTTAACCAATTAACTTTTTTATAAAAAATCAGAAACAACAAAAAAATGTTTTTATTAATTCCATTTATTTTATTATTTTATTTTTGTAAATAAACAATTAATTAATTAATTTAGTTTAAATAGGTTTAACAATAACATATTTTGCAATAAATTAAAATTAATTTAGAATTAGGTTTTTAATATTTTTTAACCATTCTTATTTTATTTCCTTAATTAAAATAAAAACCAAAAAATCTTTTCATTTAATTAATTAATTCAATTATTAACTTAGACTAATTTTTAATTCAAAAAATGACAAAAATATGCTTTCTTTACTAAAAAGGGTCAAAACCCTAAGGCACTTCGATTTAATTTTCTCGCGCGCGAATTATTTTTGATCCATATTTCAATATTGTAACTACTTCGAGAATGTAATAGTTTTTAACTTAGGACTTTATTTATTTATTTATCGCTTTTATTTACTTTTCGCAATTTAATTTTTAAGGGTTTGTCTTTGGCGATGTAAATACCCGACGCCTTGTAATAACTTAGATTTATTTTCCGCAATTTAATTTCCGCAACCATTAACTGTTAGATGTTTTAATAATAGGCAATGCATGACAAGACCAAATTTTTAACTTAAAATCAACAGTAGCTCACTATAACATGTACAAAGATAATATAACTGAAAAACAATACACTCGCACATGCCACTCTTAGGGTACACCTCACTTGGTTGCCTCGAACGTGGTCATTGAGTATAGGAAGTTTTATAGGTCGTCCTCTTGTCCAAAGATCAAAGTTGCCTCGAAACGGTTGCCTCGGATAAAATGATCTAAGACATTAGGGTTACCACTAAGGCATCCTAACATTGCTTTAGTGACCACACGTCCCTTAATCGAATTGACCCGAAAACTCCAACAACAATGCTACCTACTCCTCAATAGTGGGATAGCACTGTCTAAAGGACACTTGTATAGTTTAATTCCTTTTTGAGTAGGTAGATGTTCTTGAGTACTTGCTCCTTTTAAAACAAAACAAAATTTTTCGCACTTACACCCCTTTCAAAACAAAACTCTTCTCAAACCCACAAACACAAAGAAAAGCAAATTTTGAAAACACAAATGAGCAAGTACCTAAGAGCCCGTGGATAACCACGGATAGAAAGGGTGCTAACACCTTCCCTTTCTATAATCTACCTCCTGAACCCGAGAAATATCTCAAAAAGGAATTTTTTTGTGCTTTTGTCCTTTCCTTGTTGGATAAAATAAAAGACGGTGGCGACTCTTGCTTACCGCGACATTTTGCAAAAACAAACGCAAACGCAAACCAGCATTCCAAAAACAGTCAGTTCTTTCCCACCGATCACACAATGGGATTATGCAACACAAGATCAAAATAACTTTGAAGTTTGGAATTCAATTTTGAAATAAAAAGAGAACATGTTGATCACTTAATGGTTTGGCATCGAATCTTCAAAATATTACAAAGTTACAAAGTTAATCCAAGTAAAATTCAATACATCGTAGCCATTACAAACTACATGAAAATACCAAAACCTATCCTAACCCTAAGCCTAATCTTCATCAAACTTCATACTCTCAAGCAATCTTCAGTCTTCCTTCCATTTGGCCATGCCTGTAAAATTGCTTATACCATACCATTGTCATGCTCACCAATTAACTAGTACAGCCCTGTACCATATATAAAATTCGAGCGAATACCAAACAGTCACCGATCTCATAAATTGTTCGCATAGTCTAACAGTTTAATCCGGGTTTCTTTTAACAAACTAACGGCTGAGCGTTTTCATCAAAATTAACATAGCAATATTAGTTGACCATAATTTCTAACCCGAGTCAAAGAAAAATTAGAAACGATATAAGCCAATTAAATGGTTAACCACATAAAGAAACTAAAAGATAAATGTTAACTAAAACTAAACCAGCTATGCTTGTTCCATTTTTTAAACACAAAATATTAAAAGAAGAAATATGCACTGTAGGAAGAGAAAAACCATGGAAAATATGAGGGAGAGTGAAACTCAGAAAATTAGAAACAACATTAAATCGGAATAAAAGAAAACTCGTTTGAATTTCCCGCTCGGTATCAGTACAAAACAATTGAATCATAAATACATCCATAACAGATTAACTGCCTCTTCATAATAACAGCCAACCTTGTAGATCGAAACCATTCACATCCAGGTACAGGTACAAGTTCAGTTTACAAACAGAAAATCAGTTCAGCCATGTCCTAATTACTAAACCGTGCCCACAAGTCAAAAATTAAACTAAACATTCTAACAGAAAAAACCAATAACAACGAATTATCCTAACCGATTTCAATGACTCATCAATAACTAACAGATTCCTAATTTCGTAACTAGCATCTAACTGAATTCAAGCTCATCTCTAACCTCCTAACTACTTCTAACAAACTTCTAGAAGAGGTATATAATAGAAAAGTTAATTGTTTTCTAGGAGGAATGTATTGTTATTCTCTTTGTTATTGGAGTCTCTTTGTTATGGGAGATAGTTCATTGTTGAAGTTGGCTTTCATCTAATGATAAAGACAGTTTGTTGAAATATTCTTACATCAGTTCTAACCCTTTTCAAGTGGTATCTTGGTTAATGAATAAATTGTTATTGTTCTTGGTGAAATCCAGAAATTTTTAAAGTTTGTTACCCTTTCTAGGTGGAATGCCTCGGTTAAAGAAGAAGTTGAGATGTGTTCTAGGTGGAATACCAAAATTTTGGGAAACTTGTTATTATTCTATATTTTTTTCAACCTCCATCCCTAAGTTGGTAGTTCACCATTATTCATTAGTCGGCATTTAACTCTTTCTCCTAGTTGGACTTTACCCCCAATAGAGTTGAGTTATTCCTAGCCATAAGTGTTGATGTCAACCATTTGTTCCCAGCCATAAGCGTTAATGTCAAACATTTGTTCTCATCCATAAGTGTTGATGTCAACCTTTCTTCCCAGCCATAAGTGCTAATGTCAACCTTTGTTCACAACCATAAGTGTTAATGTCAACCCTTTGTTCCCAGGCATAAGTGTTGATGTCAACCTTTGTTCCCAGCCATAACTGCTGATGTCAACCTTTGTTCCCAGCCATAAGTGTTGATGTTAACCATTTGTTCCCAACCATAAGTGTTGATGTCAACCATTTTTCCCAACCATAAGTGTTGATGTCAACCATTGTTCCCAACCATAAGTGTTGATGTCAACCTTTGTTCCCGACCATAAGCGATTATGCCAATCATTTGTTTCTAGTCATAAGTACTGATGTCAATCATTCATTTACTAGTCTCGAGGTTGATGTTTTCCGTCATCCCTGACCTTGTATTATCTTACTGTTTCTATTCACGTGCTTCGGGTTGGTAGTTTCGGCTCCCCTGTGAGTCAATGTTACTCTCTTTTTTCTATCTCCTCTATGAGTGAATAATTCTTAGTTATCTATCGGTCGTTGTTATCCATTGCTTTTTTCCTCATTTTTTTGAGTTGATGATACTTTGTCTCCTCTTTGGGCTTTACCCCAGTATAGTTGAGTCTTCATTTCCCCAACGGAGTTGATTTTTCCTCCAATGGAGTTGATTTTCTCCAATCAAGTCGGTAATCCTTTCTTAATGGTTACCTCCTTGATAGTTTGTTTCCTGCATCGTTAAGAGTTTATGTTGTTGAAATCTTACTATGCATTTCGTTTCTTTAATCGTGATTTTGGATTTACCTGTTCATAGGCATCCATATAGTCGTGTTGTTCCCCAACAATTTATTTTCATGGTCGAACTCTCTTTTTGGTACATTGGTTTTATTTTCTGCTTTCCCAGGTGGTGTTCTATTCATCTTTAGAGTTGTTCGTTTGCATTCATAATCATAAGCATTGCATGACATCTTAGGGCCAAAAATAAGGTTTTTTTTATATTTAAGTATCTTCAATTGCGTCGAGATGAAGATTTTAACTTTCGTATCTCCAGATTGAAGACACTTAAATAAGTGCAGCTGTTATACCCCAATTTTCCCCCTAAGATCTCTCATCATCTCATGTTATCAATATATCAAGATCACACATTAGGGTTGGTTTTCCCTTTCTACTTTATCCTACCATTAAGTTTTCTCTTTAGGGATCACCAAGCACCTGGATCTGTGTATCTTGTACATGTGTTTTCAGGTGGATTAACTTTTAACTAACATCAAAATATGTATATATGTTTCCTTGAATATTCATATTGTAGGTGATGACAAATGGTTCTTTAATGGATGGCAAGAGCTCAAGCTTCAAGGCTATGTCTATGATATTAAAGTTTTTTATTCAAAGAGCTCTCTCACTTTATTTAGGTCAAGTTTTCCTCAAGGATGGTGGTGGTACTCATCAAGAAGATTCATAGATTCATGTGTTTATTTCTGTTGTACCCCAAAATTTGCCCTCTCATGTTTCCCAAGGTTTCTTTTACATGGTTGGTTACAAATGCTTACCTAAAGAAAAATGAAATTTTTTAATGATAGAAAAGGGTCTTTCGATTGGCATGCCAACAATGCCTTTCGATTGGAATCTGAATAATGTCCTTCGATTGGCACATCAGAGTAGTGTCTTTCAATTGGCACATCAGAGCAGTGTCCTTCGATTGGCACATCAGAGCAGTGTCCTTCGATTGGCATAATGGCAAGCTTCGACTGGGCTCCTAAAACCCTTCGACCAAGCATTGGCCCATCAGCTTCGAGCAAGCATTTGTCCAAGTTTCATTTAGGTGAGAGTCCCCTACAAATGTCCTTCGATCCACAAACAGTGGCCTCCTGCATGTATATTCTGAGTCACTAGGCAATGGCCTCTTTTACGCTTGCTTTGACCTGCCTCATGCTAGCGCCCACAAGGCATTGGCTACCTTTGTGCCAGCTTCGACTGGGCAAGGGTCCCCTTTGAAACAGTTTTTCACACTTTGACACGCATGATAGTCCCTTCGAAGGAATATTCATGTGGTCCCTTCGAAGAAGCATTCACTGGTTCATTCGAAGGACACATGATTATTGAAGACAACTCGGCATTGTGGTGAGTTTTGGTCCAAGATGCTTGCTGGCTAAAATCCTGCATATTGCCAAGCGCAAGCCCCTGTACCGGTACATTTCTGCCAAAGGTAGCTTCGACTAGCCAAAGTAAAGTCTTTTGATTGGGCTAGTTGAGTAAGGTCAGGGCAATCGAAGAAAGCAAGCGTAGGGGCTGATCGAAGAAGCCAGGATGTTGAGGCCTTATACAATTCGAATCAAGACCCGAGCAATTTGAATTGAGGCAGACAGACTCAATCAAAGGAACTATAAGGGTGAAACCAAAGCCAGTCGAAGGAGGAAACTTGAGGCCAATCAAAGGGCATTGACTGAAGGTATTCGAAAGCCAAAGGTGTCCACATTCATTCAAATTCAAAAATAGACAAGAATTTCACATCTTTTGCAACGTTTGAAAATGGTATTCATGGCCTTAAAACACCAACTTAATGGTTGTTTACTCCTTTTCCTTCTTGTCCCATCCACCCCCTTTATATAAGGAGCACACTAGCAAGCTCCAAACACGCCTGGAGACAGTCTGAAAGAGTCACACAGGTAGAGATATAAGCCCAGGGGAACCATACACACATATTGTTTTACACGTATACACAGCCTAAGAGAAGCACACAAAAAACTCTCAAAACTCAACAAGATCACGCCACACTTGTTTTCTCCCCTTTCGAGTCCAAGAGCATCCAGCAACTGTAGTCCCCACACAAGTTCCATTTTCAAGCAAGGTAAGTCCCCTTGATCTTGCATCTTTTGTTTCAGCATGGCATGTAAATAGCCTTTACTTATTTTTCGTTTCAGCATAATGTAGATAGCCTTTTAAGTTATGTTCTTCGTTTCTTCCCTTTTGGTTTGTTTGCTTTTCTTGTTGGAACTAACCTGTACAGATTCAAACGAAAGAAAAAAAGAGTGTGAACAAAGGATATGCACTCATGCTGCTCCATAGGTCCATGTTACTTCACATTATTAATCGAGAGAAGTAGAGAAGGTGCAAATCGAAGGTTTCCCATACCACTCCCTGGCTCAATCGAAAGATGCAGGAAAAGGTGCAAATCAAAGCTTGCTGACATCAACTCTTAAGCCCAATCGAAAGAAGGCCAAAAGAGGGTAAATTGAAGGAATCCTTCCTCTGGATAAAAAAAAAGGCCTCTGCATCATTTTCTTTTTTTTTTGGTTTTTTTACTTATTTCTTTTATTTTCTTGCCTCATGTTTTATTAACATTAAAACCAAAATCACAAAAATATTAAGTTAATATTTTTTTAATTATACTAATTTTGTAAACAAATTAATTAATTATTTTAACATTTTCCTTAATTTAAAATTAAATAGACTTAAGTTTTATTTTCTTTTATAAATAAAAAACCAACAAAAAGATTCCCTTTTCTTTAGGATTTTTAAACGTCTTTTCTCAACTCGCGCGCATTTATCTATTCTTGCATTTTTCATATTATTGTAACTGCTCAAGGGTTGTAATAGAATAATTAAGATTTTATTTTCTGCTTTATTTCCCTTATTCTTGGACATGTAATTAATCCCTAAAGCCCTGTAATAGCGTAGATTTAACTTTCCGCACTTTAAATTTTAGCAATATATATTAACTGTTAGTAATTAGACTTGTATAGAAAGACTAATAACAAAACGCTAGCAAACCTAATAAAAAAGACAAAAAATAACTGAACATAACAAACTTACACATATACACCTCTAGGGTACCCCACTTTGGTTGCCTTCGGAAATAAAACAGTCATGTCCCCCGAGATAGGGACGCTTTAGAAAAGACCCATAAGTCAAAAGATCATAGTCCCTCGATGACCCTACAGTTGCCTTTCGGTAAATGATCTAGTCCCTAAACAAAAATTGCTAAAGCGTCTCTACATTGTTGCCTTTATGACTGTATGTCCCTTAGAATGTCCCTCATACATCCAACAATGGGGCTTCTTACCAAATCAATGGTAAGATAGCAACATCTAAAGGAGGAGAAAAAGAACATTAGACCTTTTGAGTAGGTAGGATGCTTATAGTTGCTCGCTTGCTCACAACAAAAAAATTCACACATACATTTTCAATTGAAACATTTTCAAAAGTCAAAGCCCTTTGTACGCATTCTTATAGAGACGAGAATCATTACAAAGGAACTTTTCAAAATCACTTTCAAAAACATCTTCCATAAACAAACACTCCTTTAAACTATTTTCAAAACCAACACTTTGTACGCATTCTTATAGAGACGAGAATCATTACAAAAACGTTTTTTTAAAATATTGTTAAACCCACACCACAAGCGCATTTTCAAACAAAAGCAAGTGAACTAGAAAACAACTAAGAGCCCGTAGATAACTACAGATGGAAAGGATGCTAACACCTTCCCTTTCCATAATCTACCCCTCTTACTCAGAAAATCTCGAAAAGGTCTTTTTCTGTTCTTTTCACCCTTTCCTTAATTTGGATAAAATAGAAGTCGGTGGCGACTCTTGATTGCCGCAATATTTGCAAACACAAACGCAAAACCAGTATTAAACAGTCGGTTTCAGCCACTATATCACAGAACTGGCGACTCTGCTGGGTAAATAAGTAAAAAGTGGGTTACCTTAGAGCTTAGTTTATTTTAAAATTGCTTTCATTGTGTGTTTTTATGTTTTACTTTTGAGGGCTTGTTTGGGTTGTTACTATAGATCCTACACCCGGATCTGGGGCACCTTATTAGGTAAGTAGCAATAAATCATGAAAGTTGTACGGTGTAGACAGATATGGACAAAGTGATAGCTACGTTCCCGTGATATTTTGGTTTGTACTAATGTTCCTTGAGTCAGTTAAGGATAACATTAGGCTTCCTTAGTGTCATTAAGCGCTAACTGACCTTTAGAACCTTTAATTGACTCATCCTAAGCCATTAGAAAGTAGTGAGATGGTCGGCTTTGGTTCCGACCGAAGATTGGTTGATACTCGATACTACACTCATTGAGACTAGACTTTTGGGATATTTTGGCCGCAATACTTCAGCGCTTGAGCTAGAACAATTCCTAAAAGAAAGGTCAATGATATGAGAGTCCTTAGAACCCGGTTATTATTAATAGGATATGTTGAGCCAACTGAAACTTCAAGAGGGTACTTACCTTTAAAACTCATGCAAGCCTTTAAACCCAAGGTCTCTGTGTGACTTGTTTGTGTTTGATATACTTGTGATTTCAAAGCATAATCATAACATCGTAAACATCATAACATATAATGTACACTAACCATTTCAAGGGCCTGTGGATTTATCTCTTATCTGTTTTGTAGATCATGGATTCAGCTTGCAGAAAAACCATCCGAATCAATTTTGTAGAGATCTCTACCAAACTAAAAGAATTGGTTTCAAAGGTTCCTGAGAGTTCCTCATTCAACAAGAGATATGGCTACTTTCTCAGTTTGGTTGCTACCGATTTTGAAGAAGGTTTGATGAGTGTCTTATTCCAGTTCTTTGTCCCTAAGCACCACTGTTTTATATTTCCCGACTATCAGTTGGTGCCTACGTTGGAAGAATTCTCCAAAATACTCGGTTTGCCGATATTGGAGCAGATACCCTTTACCGGTTTAGAACAAGATCCAACTGCTGAAGATGTTACCGTAGTTTTGCATTTGAAGCCATCTGACATTGGGTCCAATTGAGAAAGAAGGAGTAGAGTTAAGGGCCTCCTCACAAGTTTCCTAGTGAAGAAAGCCCAGGTATTCCTAAACGCTATGAGTTACCATGCCTTTGAAGATGTTTTAGCTCTTTTGATCTACGCTATCGAAATAAAATGAGTGTCCAAGTTAAAACACAATGCAGATGGGTCATTAAGAAGACATAAAACAAGATACAACTATTATAGAAAAATGGTAATGCTGATCAATTGATTCATAATTTTTTATATAAAATACAACTCTTAAATTATTGTTAATTTTTCTCAATGAAAACTAAATTCAATAGAAAATTAATACAAATATATTTTATACTTTTTAAAATACCTGTGCATCGAGCCGTAGACGGCTAATACATTACGAAATTTTTTATTACCTCTTAGAATTTAATATTTTCTCCTATACTTGCATGCCGGCTTGGTCTAAGAAATATGAAACCTATCAACAAAGGTAGATGCCTCTCTTTGAGAAGATAACCACATGAAAAAACCATTAGTCTAACGCTCTTAAGATTCTTCTAAAGAAAGTTACATATCATTATTGGGGTGTTCAAAAATATTGATTTTTCTTAATTGATTTAGAATTAGATATTACCATTTTTATTTGACCCTATACTTTTTCTCAAATCCTTGACAGAAATATAAAAATGTCTCTAATTTTTAGAGATATTTCTCCGAATGTATTCATTTATCATAAAATTGAATATAAAGAACGAGTCATTTCTATTATATTTAATTTCAGAGATGTATATTCAAATAAATTTTATTTTTAAAAAAATATAATATTTTCGAATATGTATATTTGAAAAGTTTTTTGTTGTGTTTTTTTTAACTTAATATTGAATGTATCCAAATAAACAGACATAATATTCATATATCAGCAATGCAATAAATATGTAAATACCATCAATTTACATATTGAGAAAAAATTGGAAAATAGAAAAACGATTTAAATAAAATTAAAAAAAAAATCTAAAAATACAACTAAAAAAAAAATACAATCAAATAAAGAGTCTACAAATTTTTCAACTTTTTTTCGAAAATCTGACAACAGAAAATAAATCAAATCAAATTGAAAAACAAAGAATTTAGGACTTTTGGGGTGGTGTTATGTATTTTGTTTCAAAATACGAGTATTTGATCTCTGATTTTTTCTAACGAAATGACGCGGTGAGATTTCGATTTAATGTTGATTTCTCATAAAACCGAGTTTTCTTACGCTGGATCGCCCGAAGGCAAAAAACACAGGAACTCAAGGGCCAGAACGTGAGGATATAATTCCTATGACTCTAAAATTGGTTAAAATTGTCAGAGAGTCATCGACAACAACTCCAATTTTAGTGAAAAACGTCTAGTAATTGGGGGTAGTTTTCAGAGATGCATCTCTGAATTCATCCTGAAAAATTTCAGAGATGCATCTCCAAACCAAATATTAGCATAAATGGGGTGGCTGCTTGATTTACGAAAGATGAGATGTGTTGTACCCCAAAATTTTCCCTCCCATATTTCTTAATACATTTCAAGTGAGGTCCTCAAGTTGCTAAAGGAAGACCAAGGGTTGACCAGACAAGCTTTCTCCTAAGGCAGTCTACCTCAAATAAGGGTTTCATGTTGCATCAAGATACTTGAGTCCAAGGGATCCCAAATGCTCACCATTGTCCTAATATGTTCTCAAGATCATCCATGTCAAGTTTCAAGCCTTGCAGAGGAAGTTTGCTCAGTCAATTGCTCAAAGGCCTGAAAATCGATCATGCTAGGGCAAAAGTCAATTGTGGCCCACATACAGTCAAACTTTAATATTTTTGGTCAACATCCTCATTTTGAAGTATTATTCATTATTTTATCAAGGTTTGATCATGATTCATCAAGGATTACTCACAATTCATCAAAACCCAAAAGTTGCTAAATTAGGGTTTTGTAGGAAAAGTCAACTCAACTTTGACCAAGCATAACTTTCTCATACTTTATGAGAAATGACCCATCCAAAGCACATTTTGAATAGGATGAAATTACCTATAATTAATATTCAGCTCCCAAGTTCAAAATACGCACTCACAAGAAGTTATGATTTTGGACATTATAGGTCATTTTGAAAAGTCAACAAAAACACATTTTTTGTCAAAGCTTCATACATGAACATGGAAGACTCAATTGACATGAGACCAAAAGGGTTGCTTAGAATACATCTCAAGCTTTCTGAAAAGTAAAAGAACACCTTCAAAGAGTCAAAATTGAAGAAGTTATGCATTGGTTAAGTTGACCTTTTTTGCAAAATTGCCAAAAGTCAAAAGTGCCTCAAATTGCAATTTTTGCTAAATGAGCCTAACTTTTTGCACCTGTTTTGAGTTGGTAGCATGGTCCACGAGCCCTAGCTCTTCCCATTTGTCTTTATCTTATTTTTTCTATTTATTTTGATTTTTATTGCAATTAAATCAATTTAAATCAAAACAAATCATGAAAAAATCCAAATCATTCAAACTTCAAGATCTTGTGCATATTTCAAGTCCTATATCCAGCTAGCAAGTGAATAAATTCGTGCAAGGCATAGGTGGGCACAAAAAGACTGATTTTGGCCTATTTTGGAAAGATTTTCAAGTGAATCAAATCAAGATCAAAAGCCATAATTGACAAAGATTGAATGGACTTTTGTAAACCTAATTTGATCAGTGATATATAGTGAACAAAAGCAGACAAAAAACACAAGGTTTTAGAGGCCCACAAAGGAAGAACGAAACTTGAAAAATTAACCAAAAAGAGCTGACTTGATTTCACACTTCCAGACGTTTTCAAGATCCTCTAGCCATCTCATTCGCTTCCTGGGATTACAAGGAAGCTGTACCAATCAAGAACAAGCATTTTACAGCGCTAGAACTCACTGTAAGTGATCCACGGCCATGGCTTTTTCTTGAAATCGAAACAAACGATTTTGGCACTTATAGCATGAAATACTTACATATTCTTGTTCCTTGAGGCATTTGCAAACTACTCATAACAATTAATTGCATTTTTATTGGCTATGCTGGAATCTACCATTGCTAGGTTTTGTTGTCTCGATTTAGGATCTTTGTGTACAAGTGAAATTGGTCCACAAAAAGGACACCATGATGCTCAGTAGGCCAAGGCGATTCGATTCATGGAATTAGATTTCATTTTTTATGCCTGTGTGTGATTTTGAGATATGTAGGGTTTTTAGCTATGGACATTTGTCCGTAGGTAAAAGTCTCTGACTTTTACCAACGGAGAGAGGACAGGGACGATAGCATGGCAGCCCGTGATTGCTCCGTTTGAAATTTCGCGCGCAGGAATTTAGCAAAGTTGTGTTTTTTTATAATATTTATTTGTTCCTTTGTATACAACAAACGCGCCTAGCTCAGCTGGCATTGATGCAGTTGGAAAAGACTTTGGGGCCTGGGTTCGAATCCCAGGTCCCCCATGTACTTCACATTATTTTTCTTTAAATGATCAGGCGTGCACACAAGGCAGGGAGACCACCATGTACCCTCAAGATTCAACCTTTGGATTTCCAGAAGGCCAGATCTGAAGGCCATCGTTTGGAGAACCATGATACACCCCAGTCAACAGGCAGCATGGAATCTTGGAAAGTCAAACGTGGACCAAGTTTGTTTGGGCCCAGAATTGCTGTTCACACCCCCAAATTGCTGATTCTCAGGCTCATTCACTTTTCTCTATTCTTTTATATTTCTTTTATTTAATTCATTTAGTTATTTTTATTCACATAAAAATCAATTCTTTTTTTTATTAAAAAATCATAAAAATAAATTTTCACCCAAATTAGATCTAGGTTTTATTTTTAATAAAAAAAATTAATTTAATTAGCTTATTTAATTTATTAGGTAACTTTAATTCCTTTTGTAAAAAAATTAAAACAAGTTAGAAATTAGGGTTTTGTTTAATTTAAATTCTATTTTCTTTTTTTCTTAAAAATAACAAAATACAAAAATAGCTCAATATGTAAATTATTTTCTTTAATTTAATTTAATTAGTAATTTTGTACATATTTAATTCAAACCTTTATTTTCTTAAATAATCAAAAACAATCACAAAAAATAATTTTTCTTTCAATTAGGTTAGACGGGGTCAAAACCCTAACTTTTATCGTTCTTAATTCATCGCGCGCGCTTTATTATTTTTAGAATATTGATGTAATTTCTCATGAGATGTAATAGATTAATTAGGATTTTTTCGTTCATTTATCGTTTTTTTTACGGGTTGTTTTTGGCTATGTAATTAATACCCGAAGCCTTGTAATAGCTTAGCTTTATTTTCCGCATTTTTAATTCCCGCAAAATATTAACTGTTAGATGTATGAATATTAGGGTTGTATGACAAGAATGTATGTAAACTTTAAAACGGTTAGCAAACCCTAAATGTGCAAAGATAATAAACTTGAAACTGAATCACTCGCACATGCGCACTCCTAGGGTATACTCTCACTTCGGTTGCCTTCGGTAAACGATCATTGAGTATAGGATATTTTAATGATCACCTCTTGTCTAAACAAAGATCAAAGTCTCGTTCAGAAAAGTTGCCTCAGATATGTTTCCTCGAATATGATCTTAAGACATTAGGGTTATTACTAAGACGTCCTAACATTGCTTTAGTGATTGCACGTCCCTTTCGAATTGACCCTTAAAACTCCAACGATGGTGCTACCTACTCATTAATAATAGGATGGCGCTGTCTAAAGGAAACGAACATAGAACAATTCTTTTTTTGAGTAGGTAGATGCTAGTAGGTACTTGCTCAATACAAACAAACTTTTTCACACTTACACTCTTTTCAAACAAAGTTTTCAAAAAACACTTCGTAACACTCTTGAAGACAGAAGCAAGGGTTAAATCAAAGTAAAACAAAAACTTTTTCAAATCAAACACACACAAGAAATTTTGAAAATGATGAGCAAGTACCTAAGAGCCCGTGGGAAACCACAGATAGAAATGGTGCTAATACCTTCCCTATCTATAATCTACCCCCCGTACTCAAAATCTCGAAAAAGGAATTTTTCTGTGCTTTTTTCCTTTCCTTGTTGGATAAAATAAAAGTCGGTGGCGACTCTTGCTTACCGTGACATTTTGCAAACACAAACGCAAAACAAAAAACAGCATTCAAACAGTTCCGGTTCTGCCACCGTATCACAGAAATGACGACTCTGCTGGGGAGATAATAAGTGGGGTATACCTTAGGATTAGTTTATCATATTGCTTCTATTGTTTGATTTGATTACTTTATCTTTGTGGGCTTTGTATTGGAGTTATTATATATCCTAACCCGGATCTGGGGAATACCTTTTAGGTAAGTAGCAATAAACTATGAGGGAACTGTACGGCGTAGACCGATACGGTTGAAGCAGTAGCTACGTTGATGTGGCACATTGGTTGGTATCGGTATCCCTTGTGGAGAAACGAGTAGAATATGGGGCTGCTATATGGGTCGTTAAGCATCAACTGACCTTAGAGCCTATAATTGACCAACTTGGCCATAAGAAGTAGTGAGATAGCCGGTCTCGGTGTAAAGCTGGGAACTGGTTGATACTCGATACTACACTCATTGAGACCATACTCTTGAGATAGTTCCGGACGCAAGAAAAGATTGAGTGAGCTGAAACCATAACCGATGAAGGATGGTCAGTGATATTGAGAACCTCTAGAACCCGGTTACTATTATTAGGACAGGTTGAACCAACTGAACTTCAAGAGGGTAGTACCTAGACTCCATGCAAGCCTGAGACTTAAGGGCTCTTGTGTGACTTGTGTGCCTTTACCATGTTTGTTACCTGCTATACCTTTTGTGTGTTTTATCATGACATCATGCATCATAACATAACATGCATACTTCATTGGACTAACCATTTCAAAGACCGAGGAGATTTATCTTTGTTCTGTTTTGTAGATTATGGCTTCCATGCGCAGAAATACCATTCGAGTCAACTTTGTGCAAATACCTGCTCAGCTCAGAGAGTTAGTCTCAAAAGTTCTTGATACTTCTTCATTTGTTAAAAGATATGGTCATCTCCTTAGCCTGGTCACTTCAAAGTTGGATGAGCAGATAATGAGCGTGCTTTTCCAGTTCTTTGATCCGGTGCATCTTTGTTTCACCTTCCCAGATTATCAGCTAGTTCCTACTTTGGAGGAGTTTTCTGACTTACTGGGCATATCCATCCTCGAGCAGACACCCTTCACAGGTTTGGAAGAGGTTCCCAGACCTGAGGACATTGCTTCATCCTTACACCTAAAAAGGGCTGATGTAGTATCCAACTGGGAGACACGGAGCGGGGTTAAAGGTTTCTTGGCTAAGTTTCTGATGGATCAAGCTCAACAGTTCTGGGATAACTTGGATTTTCAGGCTTTTGAAGACATCTTGGCTCTTTTCATCTACGACTTGGTTCTTTTCCAGAATCCAGATTCCTTCATAGATGTGAATGCGGTTAAGATCTTCTTGTCCCGCAATCCTTTGCCTACTCTTCTTGGTGATATCCTACATGCCCTCTACACTCGTACTGTGCGAAGAAGGGGGACCCTCATGTGTTGCATGCCGCTGCTGGTGAGGTGGTTTATTTCGCACCTCCCCAAGTCTGTATTGAAGAATGAGGAAGGGTTAGGTTGGGCTTATAGGATAATTTCCCTTGCCCATACGAACATTCTTTGGAGTTCTAAGGATATGGAAAGAGTAGCTGTCATTGATCGATGTGGGGAATACCCTAATGTCCCGTTGCTTGGAATTAGAGGGGGAATAACCTACAGTCCTTGCTTGGCTCTACAACAGTTTGGTCACGCTCGGAGAGACGGTACTCATGAGCTACTTCTTACAGATATTGTCTTCGACTACAAGGGGGGCGTTGATGAGCATCGCCGAAGGTTTATACGAGCCTGGGGCATGGTGAACAGGTCTGACCCTCACGAGCTAGGACCGAAGACTTCTCTCCCTATGCAGCCTTATCTCCAGTGGGTTCGAGCCCGTGCTCAAAAGCTGGGGATGCCTTATGAAGTTGTTTTGCCAGTGGTTGTGGAGCATACTAATGAAGAAGGTGTTCCTTATACAGTCCTTTATCCCTATATGCCTACTGATCTTGGGGCATTAAAGAGATCCTGGATTCAGCTGAAGGAAGAAAGGGATACCTACCGGGAGAAGTATCATGAGCAGGAAAGGAAGATCTTGAAGCTCACGAGGCAGCTTGAGAATGAAAGGACAATCAATGATTATGTCAGCACAAAGGGAAAACGACCATGGGATTTCTGATGTCTTTTATTGTTTCTAGTTTAGATTTGCTTTTCAGTTATTTCTTTTGTAACGCCTTGAAGGCATTGTTAAACATTGTTACAAGTTTAATCTAATAAAGTTTGTCTCATTTCTTGGTTTACAAATTTAAATCTCCCTAAGTCTTTTAAATCATTTCATACGCATTCCATTACCATGCACCTTATTACAGGTACCATTACAGGTTTCTCATCTTCTTCGCTGTTTATTTCAGCATAAAATGTCTTCTGAAATACCTACCGATCAAGCCATCAAAGCTCTTCAGGCACAGAATGCTCAATTCCAAGAGATGCTCTTGAACTTGGCCAAAGGGCTACAGGATTTGAAGACTCTCATCCTGAAGGAGAAGAAGAAGAAGAAGGTGGTTCTACTGAATATGGGTCACAGGTTTGGGAATAGGTTGCGACAGGAAGCTGATCTGTCTCATTCATCTAGAGGAGGAGAGAATCAAGAGGAAGGAAAGGATCCTAGTCATGTGGTCTCTGATAATGACACTAATTTTGATGATGAACAGTACCCTCCTGCTGAGGATAGGTACAAACAACTTGAAGACCGTCGAGTGCTATGGAGATTCAGAAGGTTCCTGGTTTGGACTTTGGAGATCTGGGACTAGCATTAGGAGTGGTGATCCCTCACAAGTTTAAAGCTCCGGTCTTTGCTAAATACGACAGAGTATCCTGCCCAAAACTCTATCTCCGCTCATATGTCCGAAAGATCCAACCTTACACTACTGATAGAAATTTGTGGGTGCATTTCTTTTAAGACAGTCTGTCAGGGACTCATCTTGAATGGTTTTATCAATTGGAAGGAGCTAATGTCTGAAACTGGGAGGACCTTGCTGCTGCTTTCCACAATCAATACCAGTATAACACCGACCTTGCTCCCACTCGTACTCAGCTTCAGGGTATGTCTATGGGTGCAGGCGAAGGCTTTAAGGACTATGCTCAGAAGTGGAGAGATCTGGCTGTAAGAGTCCAACCCTCTCTGTCTGATAGGCAGTTGGTTGATATGTTTCTGGGGACCTTGTTTGGTCCATTCTTTAATCATCTAATCGGAAGTTCATCATCCGGGTTTAATGAATTAATTATGACTGGAGAGAGAGTAGAAGCTGGTATCAGAAGTGGTAAGATACAGAAGGGTGCTTCATCAAGTATAGAAAAGAAGCCTTTCAGGAAAGAAGCCAGTGCAATCTACAGCTCGAGGAGCCTAAACTGACCTGAACTCCGTCATGCAGTGAATGCGATAGTAATATCAAGACCCACCATTGCCCCGCAACACAACAATCAGCAAAGGATGGAGAGGCCGCAGAGACAGTACACTCGGCTCAATATGACCTTGTCTCAAATTCTACCACAACTGTTGAAGACCAACCTGGTAACTCTGAGGGAAGCCCCAAAGAATCCCAGCACCATATCTCTGTTGTATAATCCGAACGCCCGTTGTGCTTATCACTCTGATAGCCCAGGTCATGATACGAACAACTGCTGGGCTTTGAAGAATAAAGTGCAAGATTTGATTGAAGCTAAAGAGATTGAGTTTGACGCTCCGAAGAAGCCCAACGTCATAACTGCACCCATGCCCAAGCATGATCAGGGGGTGAATGATATTGAGGAGGATGAAGGAGAGTCAGATATCGACAGCTGGATTTACCCGACTACCAACGGTGGCTTGCACAACTGGACGGCGAAGGACTTTGTGCCTGTTTCTTTTATTACACAGTAATTGACTTTTGTTTTGAGATTTGTAACAGACAGTTTAAAACTTTACAGCCCGGTGCCTTGCTCGAGGCACCTTGGCTTTGTTTATGAGGGCTTATTATTTGTCATTTTCATATATCATCAATAAAGCATTGGACGTTTTTGCATTACAAATTTTGCGCTCCTTGTTTTTCTTTTCTACCTTGCACTTTATCAAAACAGCTATTGTCTTACACATACTCACATATCATAATGCAGATCCACATCCACTCTGGATCCCATTGATAACGACTCTGCTACTGCCAGTTATGACTTCGAAAATCCGATAAACCAAGCCGAGGACAAAGGTGAGGATGATTGTGAAGTGCCTGGGGAAAGTGCTAGACTGTTACTACAAGAAGAGAGGGTCATACAGCCTCATGAAGAGCCAGTAGAATCAGTGAATTTGGGTACAGAGGAAGACAGGAAAGAGGTCAAAATAAGTGCCAAATCTATGCTGATAAGGTGCATGTACCTCCAGTTCCTCTGAATGTTTTGACAGCTCCTTGGCCTTTTGCAATGTGGGGCATCGATATGATCGGCGAGATCAGACCTACTGCGTCTAATGGACATCATTTTATTCTGGTAGCAATTGACTACTTTACAAAGTGGGTTGAAACAACTTCCTTTGCTACAGTAACCAAGAATGTCGTGGCGCGGTTCATTCGACACAATTTAATCTGTCAATACGGGGTACCAGAGAGGATCATTACGAACAATGGTACAAATCTCAACAATATGATGATCACCGAACTATGCAAACAGTTTAAGATACAACATCACAACTCTTCTCCTTACCGGCCAAAGATGAATGGGGTTGTTGAAGCGGCTAATAAGAACATCAAGAAGATTGTGTAGAAGATGACGGTGACCTACAAAGACTGGCACGAGATGTTACCATTCGCTCTTCACGGATACCGTACCTCAGCACAGACATTGACAGGGGCAACACCCTACTCTTTGGTGTATGGCATGGAGGCAGTCTTACCCATTGAAGTACAGATACCATCTCTTCGGGTTATGAAGGATGCAGGTATGAGAAAGGACGATTAGATCCAGACCTGGCTTGATCAGCTGAACTTAATTGACGAGAAGAGGCTTACTGCTATTTGTCATGGTTAGACATATCAAAAGCGAATGATCAAGGAATTTAACAAGAAAGTCAGATGACAAGAGTTTCAAGTTGGGGATCTGGTGATCAAGCGCATCATACTGCCACAAGGTGATCCCAGGGGCAAATGGACCCCTACGTACGAAGGGCCATTTATGGTTAAGAACATTTTCTCAGGAGGAGCTATGATTCTAACCACCATGGATGGTAACGACCTTCCTCACCCCGTCAATGCAGACATAGTGAAAAAATACTACGCATAACCAAAGACCCGCTAGGTCGACTAGCCTAGGAAAAAATAAGGGCTTCCCGGAGAACCAAAAGGGTTCGGGCAAAAATAAGGGATGAAAATGGGAAAAAAACTGTACACCCGGCAATTCGAAAACCTGAAAAGGCGTCTTGGGCAAATAAAGGGTATCCCGGTGGACTGAAAACCTGAAAGGGCGGTCCAGGCAAAAATTAGGGATCAAAGCATAACACTATGTCTCATTGGATCATCTTGCAACCAGACTTCGGTATCAACTATCAAGCTCAGACGATGCCAATCAATCTGATCTACCTTCAACCAAGTAGCAAAGTGATGAGACGCTCGAAGATATAAAGGCAATAGCAGAGTTGGAACCCAGTGGGATTGTTCACATAGCTGTTTTTCTTTGTTTTTCACAAATTGTATAAATTCTATCTTCCGGCGGCGTTCTCTTTCTAGGACGTCAGCCTCTTGTACAAAAACGCCTATTACAAGCCAAACTTCAAAATCAATACAATTCATTTTCACAAAGAAACTTCAAACTTGTGTTTTTCTTTTTTCTGTTTTGTTTTGCAAGAACGTCCAATGATTCATTTTTGATATATGCATTTGAAAATAATTGTTGCTCATAAATATTTACATGCGAAACAAAAGACGATTACTCATGATACTAGGAACAAGGGAAAACAAGAAATGTCCAGACCTTACAGTTGCTCTATTCACCAGGTACATGGATAGACCCAGCTGGTGAAAATGACTAAAAATGCATACACTCCCCGCAGAGTAGGAAGTACCAGAATACAGTATTAACGACTCTCCCCAGTTGAGGTTCGTAATCGCGAGTGAGTCGGTACGATTCTCCCCAAGCAGAGTTCATCTATCACCAGCACTAGAAGATTATCCCCAGTGGAGTTTTACTTCTTCCACAAATAGAATTTTATCACCGATAGAGTTCATCACCGCCAGCAACGACAATTCATCCACAGCCGAGGTTATTTCTCGAAATCAGCAGACCTTCTGGCAAAGTATCTTTTCCCCACAAAGCCATTCTCTCACCAGTTTATTCTCCAGCAGAATTATTCTCCTACCAAGTTTTTCCCCAATCATCTTCGGTCGTCATCCCCAGCGAGCGAAATTCTTTATTCTCCAACAGCAGTCCGAGATTTATTTTCCCCAGCTAGAGAACATCATAAAAACATTACACATCTGTGATACGGTTGGAGAACTGACTTGAGGTTTTGCATTTGTGTTTACAATTGTGTGGTTAAGCAAGAGTTGCCACCGACTTTTTATTTTATCCAAAGGAAAGGTCAAAAAGCACGGGAAAGACCTTTGAGATGTTTTCTTGGGTTCGGGGGGTAGATTATGAAAAGGGAAGGTGCAAGCACCCTTTTCATCCATGGTTTCCCATGGGCTCTTAGTTACTTGTTTAGATCCCTTGTTTTTGCTTTTCAATTGTTTGAAATGGTGCTTTGCGTGTGTGGTTTTGAAAATGCTTTGAAAAAGAGGCCATCATTGTGGCAACCTTTGTAATGATTCTTGTTTGAATATATACAAAGGTGTTTGTCTTTTTGAAAAGATATTCCAATGTTTGAAAGATTGTTTTTGGGAAATGTTTTGAAATTGTGTTGTGAGGTGTGTTTGAAAATAGTAAGGGTGTTTTGCAAGTTTTGATCAAGTAACTAAGAGTTGTCTACCCTATTTTACTCAAAGATCTTTCCTATGTGTTTTTAACCCTTTTGACAGTGTTGTTTCACCATTGCATTTGGTGAACAACCTTGTATTAGGATGTTAAACGGGACAGGCGTGGGTCATCGCATGGACCATGATAGCAATATTGCCAAGTATCTTTATCTTTCTCAGTCAAAACGCCCTCTGACCTTATTCCTACCTAAGCCGCCGGAGCGCCCTCACTCTCCTCCTCTTCCTAACATTCAATGGCCTTGTTCTAAAATGGTACATTTTGTTCTGAGTTTTAGAGTTTGTTGTTTATGTGATTTTTACAGTTTTCAAGCTTTATTCATTGTTGATGTTTGAGATGCAGAGAGATATACCTGTGAGTTTTTTCTGGACAAGAGAGAGGGAGGGTGAGGTGGTGCTACCCGGTGGCTAGAGGCACAAGGAGAGGAAATGATGACGAGCTTTTGCTTCTGGTATCTCTTTTTCTTGTTCTTATTGACTTGAATGTTGATGATGATTGATAATCTGAAACTTTGATTGTATGCTTCTGCAACTCTTTTCCTTTCTCTTAGAGTTGATGTTGATGATGATGTGATAATCTGAAACTGTGTTGGTTTGGATTTTTTATGATGATGATTCTGAAACTCTGATTGTATGCTTCTGAAACTCTTTTCCTCTCTTCTTGGCTTTGAAGGTTAATGATGATTTGTTCTGAAACTGTTATTGTATGCTTCTGAAACTCTTTTCCTCTCTTCTTGGCTTTGAAGGTTAATGATGATGTTCTGAAACTTGTTGTTGGTATGTTTGTTGCAAGTTTCTGAAACTTTGTTTTGGTTTGATATGTTTGAAAACTGGTTTGTAAATGGTTAACAGGCTTGGCTTGTTGCAGCTGTTAGGGAATTGGTTTGTAGTTGGTTAGTAGGCTTGGCTTGATAGCAGTTTTGCTAGCTTTGCAGTTTGTAGAGTTTTTGTGATGGCTTGAAACTGTTTGGCTGTTTGTTGAGCTTGTGCAGGTTTGTTGGCTTGTTTTGCAGTTGCTTTGAAAACTGTTAGGCAAGCTTGGAGATTTTGTGAAGCTGTTAACAATTTGGTAACAATATGGCCAACTGGTTTTGGAATTGGTTGTTTCAGGTTATGGAAGTTTTTGTTTTGTTTGCAGTTTGTGCAGTTTTGCAGTTTGGGCAAGCTTGTTGTTTGGCTATTGTTTCTGTTTGAAAGTTGTTGCAGGTTTTGTGTTTGGCAAGCTTGCTTTGGTTTGATAACAGTGTGGCCAGCTGGTTTACAGTTGCAACTTGTTATGTTTTTGGAATTGGTTTGTAGTTTGGCAGGTTGGAGAGTTTTTTGAACTGCTGAGTGTTTTTGCTTAGCTCCAATATTTCTCTCTCTCTACCTGTTCTCTTTGATAGTTCTTTATATCTTTTTACCTATTTTTTCTTGTGACAGCCTGTTCTCGCCAAAATGTAAAACTCTCACCAAAGGTGATATCTTTCTCTCTCTATGAAAAAAGCATTTTTGCTTTTCTTATTGTTTTGAAAAGTTTGCCTATGTCTGCTGGAAAATGATGATAGCTATGACAAGCTTTGACTTGTGATTTGGTTTATCTTCTGCATTTGCCTGCTGTTTACTTTTGGCCTGCTGTACTTTCTGCATTGCATATTTGCTGCATCCAGTTGCTTTGCTTGACAGTTTGCATCTAGTTTTCTTTGTAACAGTTTGCATCTAGTTTGCTTTGTAACAGTTTGCATCAAGTTTGATTTGTAACTCAGTTTGCCTTGTATGCCATGTTTAGTAATGCAGCTTGTCTGAATTTGGCCTATAACAGTTTGCCTTGCATCCAGTTGGCGTCTTTGTTTAGCTTGCTTTGTACAACATGTTTTAGTTCGGCCTATGTTTGCATTTGAACCAATTGCTTTTGTATGCTTGCATTTTTCCTTTTGCATTTTTTATTTTTCTCTTTGTGAACCAAGAAGAGCAATCTTCTTGTGATTTGCAAAGAGGAAAATAAAAACGTGATGAACAATAGCACTTCTGATTCCAGACGGTAAACTTTAATGATGAATTTTTCCTTTCTTTTTTTTATTTGAAAATTCTTTTCAATTAACTGTACTAATCTTCTTTTCCTTTGTCTTTTTCATGTGAGTGCAACTTGGACGGTGACAAAGCAGAAGAAGCCGGAGACTTTGAGCATGGGAGCAATGGAGCTTAGGCTTAGACTTAGATTTTAGATTTAGCTAGCTTTTTCATTAATTGTAATAATTTATTTGTCCAAGTACTATAAGTTGTAAAAACTTACAATATTCAAATAATAAATTATTTTTGTATCAATCATCTGAAAAATCTGTGTGAGGCAAAGTGATATCCAATAAAATCATTTACTGTCCAATAATCTTGCCATTCTTTCTTCAAGTCTTCACTTATTCTTTTAAGATTCTCATATCAAAATAATTGAAATTGCATTTCAACAATTCTAATACAGATAACTTAAACTTTAAGTAAACCAATAATTTTGTAGTCTCAAATCCTTGCAACAGCATTCCAATCAAAATACGCATCGTATAATAAACAAGCAAGCATTCCATTAACTGGAAAACATTTCATTCCATTAACAAACTGATGTCTTGATATTCCAAATAACATTCTCAGCTCCTATCTCTTATCCCAGATAATTAGGCTTTGAGAACAACCAGTTAACCTTTCAGCAAACTTGAAAAAGTGTGAAAACAATGTAACAGTAAACTGAATTTCCGAGGATTCAGTTTCTTCTGAGAAATGCGAGAGAAAACCCTAATTCTTGATTTACTTCCAAATAAAAGTTTGTTTGATTGATTCTTGAGCCAATCTTGAAAATCTGAGAAAACCCTAGGGTTGTGATTTCTTGTGAAAAAGGGAGGGCAAATTTTGGGGTACAACAGCTTCCCCTGATCAATCTTCTTGAACCTGAAGAGTTAGATTGGCAAGTTTGCCGTTCGCGACTCGAAGGTAAAAGATGATTGGACACTAGAGTGCCCATAAATTTTCACTCGTCAAAGCATAGTTGAGGGAATGGGCTTAAAGATGCCATTTGGAGATGTGACATAAACTTGTCGGAGATGGGCTTAAAGATGTCATTCAAGGACGTTTGTTGAACTGTATGTTGTAGGTAAAAAAAGAATGAGTATCAGAAAGGTATCCATGTTTGGAACGTCTCTGAGCTATGTGTATGAATAAACAATAGATTAGCATCCGTGTTTGGAGCATCCGTAAACTGTTTTTATGAGTTGAATCTGAACAAGCGATAGATTGACAACCATGTTTGGAAGCACCCGTAAACTGTTTTCAAAAGTTTAAATTGAATAAGCAATAGATTAGCATCCATGTTTCGAGCAACCGTAAACCGTTTTCAAAAGTTGAATCTGGAGTTGAACAAGCGATAGATTAGCATCCATGTTTGGTGCATCCGTAAACTATTTTCAATGAGCTGAAACTGAACAAGCGATAGATTAGCATCCATGTTGGGAAGCATTCGTAAACTGTTTTCATGATTCTGGAGTTGAACAAGCGATAGATTAGCATCCATGTTTGGTGCATCCGTAAACTATTTTCAATGAGCTGAATCTGAACAAGCGATAGATTGACATCCATGTTTGGAAGCACACGTAAACTATTTTCAATGATTTTGGAGTTGAACAAGAAATAGATTAACATCCATGTTTGGAAGCATCCGTAAACTATTTTCAAAAGTTGAATCTGAACAAGCGATAGATTGACATCCATGTTTGGAAGCATCCGTAAACTGTTTTCATGATTCTGGAGTTGAACAAGCGATAAATTAGCATCCATGTTTGGTGCATCCGTAAACTGTTTTCAATGAGCTGAATCTGAATAAGCGATAGATTGACATCCATGTTTGGAAGCACCCGTAAATTGTTTTCAATGATTCTGGAGTTGAACAAGCAATAGATTAACATCCATGTTTGGAAGCATCCGTAAACTGTTTTCAAAAGTTGAATCTGAACAAGCGATATATTGAAATCCATATTTGGAAGCACATGTAAACTATTTTCATGATCCTTGAAGTTGAATAAGCAATAGATTAGCATCCATGTTTGGAGCATCCGTAAACTGTTTTCAAAAGTTGAATCTGAACAAGCGATAGATTGACATCCATGTTTGGAAGCACCCGTAAACTGTTTTCATGATCCTAAATTCAAAGTTGGATAATCTTATCCTGAAAAGGGTAAAATATTAGCTGAAACACAAAGTTATGTTGCATGAAATGTATGATGCAATATGTGTTTTATCAATGTTTATGATATATGAATGCAATGTATGCGCATGTAAGCTGATGAGCTGTCTTGCTGAGGAAGATAAATCCTGGATAGCTGGAGATAATAAATCTTCGAATGCCATCGGGGAAGATAAATCTTGGACCCTTGTTGAAGAGTATGTGTGTCTTCAAGCTTTTTTGACAACCTATGTAGGGAGAAGCTATACTGCTGGAAAAGCAGGAGTTTGGGTTGTATGCCAATCTACTGGGGATTTCTATTTTTTTGTTTGAGGAGAA
Organism: Vicia faba; assembly: GCA_948472305.1. Taxonomy (NCBI): domain Eukaryota; kingdom Viridiplantae; phylum Streptophyta; class Magnoliopsida; order Fabales; family Fabaceae; genus Vicia; species Vicia faba. The sequence continues at coordinate 98,333,494 of OX451735.1, read as the reverse complement.
ATCCGTTGGGGAATATCTGAAAACTCTGTGAGGAATTGAGAATGATAATCTTCATTCTGCTAGGGGAATTTGTGCTGAGGAGTCAGAACGAGAATCTTCGATCTACAGGGGATTAAAAACTCTGACAAATTTATGCTGAGAGTAAAGAAGGCTCTGGCAACTTCACTGGAGAATCAAGGATGAGAATCCTGATTTTGTTGGGGAGTAAAAAACTATGTGGGGAATAGCCATACTACTGACGAGTAGCTATCCTGCTGGAGAGTAAGCTCAGGACTTTGGGAAAAGCTTATTCCTGTTTGTAAGAAGTTCAGGAGTTTAAGTTGTATGGCACTTTGAGAATGAGAATCTTCATTCTGTCGGGAATATAAGGAACTCAGGTTATATGCCACTTTGAGAATGAGAATCTTCATTATGTCGGGAATATCAGGAGCTTGGGAGTATGCCAACCTTCTGAGGTCTTAAGGATGAGAATCTTCATTCTGTTACAGGTATCAGGAGCTTGGGAGTACGCCAACCTTCCGAGGTTTTAAGGATGAGAATCTTCATTGTTCTACAGGTATCAGGAGCTTGGGAGTATGCCAACCTTCTGCGGTTTTAAGGATGAGAATCTTCATTCTTGAGAGAAACTGAATTTTAGGAGCTTCAGTTGTCCGTTATTCTGCTGGTGGGTCGTTTCTACTGAGATTTAGGAACTCGTTTGTAACTCAACTGAGGAAACATCTATGCTGAGATTTAGGAACTTGTCCGTAATTCAACTGAGGTAAAAGCTTTGTCGAGATTAGGAACTTATCCGTAATTCGACTTAGAAAAATCTTTGTCGCTTGAATTTTTGAGAATCTTTCCTGAAAGGTAAAGGTTAGTTGTATGACATAAATCAAACAATGACGTTCTCAAAATAAATGAGGTTGCGTTGTATGATGTCCGGATGTGTAATTTTTTTCAAGATAACCTCTCGTTGGGGAAAATAAATCCCGAACTGGTGATGGAGAAAAGAGTTGGATTCTTCGTCTCTGATAGTGAAAAATCTAGAAGTGAATCAGAATAAATCGTTAGGAGATTTATCTGAAACAGTAAAACCTGGAATATCTTCCACTGGAATAAGAATCAGGGAGATCTTAGTGTCGATCTTCTGAACCAGAGAAGGTCTTGGATTAACTTTGACTCAACCGGATGATGAAGGAATCTTTGACAACTGCTACCCCAAAAAGTGATGAAGGAATCTTTGACGACTACAACTCCAAAAGGTGATGAAGGAATCTTTGACGACTACAACTCCAAAAGATGATGAAGGAATCTTGGACGATTACTACTCCAAAAGGTAATGATAACCTTTACCTGCCGATCAATCTGCATATGTTATGAATGTTTTTGAAACATAATTTGTTTTGGAGAATAAATCCTTGACAAGTGTTGGGGAAATAAAACCATGACCGCTGGTCTGCTAGAGAGGTGATGAACTTCTCGAGGATTCTCGAATTTCTTTTCAGAAGTATTTTGGAGAGATTCGTCATTTCCCCTAGTATCAAATGTTTGTGGTACTGCCAAGAAATATGGACTGTACGTAACCCTTTGTTGGGATTGACGTTCAATGCTCCAAGTGATGGTGACGGATACTTGCCTCTGGTTACTCTGCAATTGAGAGATTTCTTGAAATCTTGACTGGACTGCCCCAGGTTGACTGGACTTTGAGAGATTTGTTGAAATCTTGACTGGACTGCCCCATCTTTATTGGACAATGCCATGTTATGTCCCCTTTGTTGATAGGAGATTTTTCCAACTGAAGTGTCATTCCACTTGAAGTGATTTTGTTCATTGAGAGAGCTTTCGTTCATCGGAACATTCACTGTGTGAATTTCTTTGCTGCCAAACAAGTAGCCATATGCAAACGATGATATTCAAATAATGCAAAGTTTATGCTCATCTTGACATTTTGAAAAATGCATTTTTTAGCAGAAAACTTTTTATAAGACAAATTCAACACAAGATTTAGAGCAAAGCCTTACAGGAATGACGTTTTTGGTAATGGTTCACACAAGTTGAATTTGTTGGAAGACAATCTTTTTTGCAACATTTTTCATGTTGTTGAGGATTTGTAGTGACCTCGTTCTTCTTTTTATTTTTTGTTATCCCTAATTTTTGCCTGACTGTTCTTATTTTTGAGATTACAGTCAGCGGGATGCCGCAGCTTTCTTAAGTCTCCTTTGTAGGTTTTGACTTAGTGGGCTTTTTCTTTTTTAGAGATAATGACGGCCTATGAGATAAGGAACCATCACTGTCTTTTGATTCCAAGGGAATGTTTTTGATGTCGTTCGTTGTATTACGAACTGAGAGTTTGCGGCTAAACGCACATTTTGAATTAACTGAGAGACTACCCTGCCCCAGGTTCGATTAAAGATTTCAATTTGTGTTAAAACAAAAAACTTCTACTTCTTTGGCTCGAAGGGGTTGACTAGGGATTATCTTTCTTATAACTCCAGTGTTTAGGATTTGAAAGAAACGCCTGTACATCGTCAGCAAGGTCTGTCCAAAAGCATATTGTATGAGATTATGGCATTGTTTTCGTCATCCTCCCTCTAAAGGCTTGTAACTTTTAGCAAGAGTTAATTATCATAAAGAAAGTAGAAAGCATAGTTCAAGAATAGTGAAAACGAATGGATGAATTCAAGACAAACATATGTAATGCATTAATGAAACAGAGTTTGACACCAACAGATAATTGTTTTGGATAACAAAAGAAATTACAACTTGAAAATTCAAATGAAACAAAAGCCTCTTAGTTTGAACTTGTCATTTCAGGTGGAGAACCCTCAGCGAAATATTTTCATCTGGCCCTCCGGTGTGAATTCTAGCACTCCTCTGTCAATCAAGTCTTGGGTCTTGTTTTTCAAAGCCCAATAGTCGTTGGTGTCATGTCCAGGATTATAGGAGTGGTATGCACAAAATGCATTGGGATGATAGCTAGGAGCAGAGGTATTGGGATTCCGAAGAGGATCCTTTAATACAGTCAGATTGACTTCCAACAAGCATTGCAGTACTTGAGATAATGGAATGTTAATCTCAGTGAAGCGCCTTCCAGATGTATTTTGCTTACGCCAATTACCATGTTGATGCTGGTGAGGCTGTTGTCGGGCTTGTGACCCTAAAGCAAACTAGGGAGACTTTCCATTGGCTTCTTGTCTCAAAGGAGGCTGAATGGTGACTTGATCTTCAACCCTAGTTTTTTGCCCCACTTGGTTACATCCATCTTGATACAGTTTGTTGATGAGGAGGACCTTTAGCTCCTCTTGTCCTTGAGCCAGGTTTTGAATGAGAGCCATCTGGCCCACCAATTGTCCCATCATTTGGATTTTCATTGTTGCCAACTCAATCTGTAGCCCTTCCAGTTGGTCATTCCTGATTCCCCCTGGATTTCCTAGGACCATGCCCCTTGTAAGGAGAGCTTTCACTTCTTCCTGCCCCTTGGATAGGTTCAAGAACATTTCTTGAAGTTGAGCATTTTGAGCCTGGATATCTTTGACAGTCCTCTCTAGAGCCATCTCTACTGAAATAAACAGTAGGAAAATAAGGAGACCTGAAAAGGGAAAATCTGTCATGATACAATGCATGATATGTGGATGCATGTTTTCAAGGATCTCGCGGGGTAAACACAAGAAAATGTTAGAGGTTGAACTTTGATCAACATCTTTGATTGGAGAACTTTGTATCGGTGGATGTCTTTCCACGAGAATCAAGCTCACCATGTCAAGTGGGTCATAGCCCTCGATTCAAGTTGTTGTACTTGATCTTTAACGGAGTTTGTTTAGAGGAAAATGAATCCTCTTGCCCTTTGGTAGACATCTGGTTCAACGTGACCCTGCATCAAAGACCCTTGAGATCCTTGAAATGGTTATTGAAAATGCTATGGTATGATGTTATGATGTTATGTACAAGTATGCAAAAGTAAGCAAGTGTATATACAAACAATCATATTCATACAAAGCAGACAAGTCCTTAAGTTTAGGCGTGCATGGAGTTCGTAGGTAAGTACCCTTTTGAAGTTAGTTGGCTCAACCTGTCCTATAAATAGTAATCGGGTTCTAAGGAGCTCAATATCACTGGATTATTTTCTGTGTTCATTGTTTCAGTTTAACCACTTTACTGGCGACCGAAATATTCCAAGAAAACAACCCTCAAGGAGTGTAGTATCGAGTATCTACCAACTTCGGACTGCACCAAATCCGGTCATCTCACTACCCCTAAAAAGGCCAAGATGGTCAAGTAAGGTTCTAAGAGTTCGTTAGTGCTTCATGACATCACTCAGCGGCCCCGTATTCTCTTTGATTGACTCAAAGGCTACCGGTACCCAAAAATATGTCGCACTAACGTAGCCACTGTGTTGTACCCCAAAATTTTCCCTCCCATATTTCTCAATACATTGCAAAAATAACCTCCAAATGGCTCAAGGTTGCTCAAGAGTTGGACAGTCAAATCATCTCCTAAGGCAGTCAATTCAAAATTAGGGTTTTGTGTTACATCAAGGTCCTTACATCCAAATGGCCTCAAATGCTCCCCAATGTCCTAATGTGTTCTCAAGTTCATCCATGTCCAATTTCAAGCCTTGCAGAGGAAGTTTGGTCAGTAAATTGCTCAAGAGGCCCAAAAATCGACTGTGATAGGGCAAATGTCAACTGTGACCTACAAATAGTCAAACCTCAAGATTTTTTGTAAACATTCTCATTTTTAAGGATAATTCATCATTTGATCAAGGGTTGATCATGATTCATCAAGGATTGCTCAAAATTCATCAAGATTCAAAAGTTGCTAAATTAGGGTTTTGTAGGAAAAGTCAACTCAACTTTGACCAAGCATAACTTTCTCATACTTTATGAGAAATGACCCATTCAAGCTCATTTTGAACAGGATTCAATTTCCTACAATCCATATTCACACCCCAAGATCAAGAAATGCACTCACAAAAAGTTACAAATTTGGACATTATAGGTCATTTTTGAAAGTCAACAAAAACACCTTTTTTTCCAAAGCTTATAACTTGAGCATGGAATATCAAAATGCGATTATAAAAACAGGGTTGGTTAGAGGACATCTCAAGGTTTCTAAAAAGTCCAAGAACACCTCCAAAAGTTCAAAATTTAAGAAGTTATGCATTGTTGAAGTTGGGCATTTTTCCAAAATTGCCAAAAGTCAACTATCCCCAAAACTTCAAATTTTGTAAAATGGGCCCACTTTTTTCCACTTGATTTGATCTTGTAACACCACACACGTGTCCTATCTTCAGTCTTGTGTCCATTCATTGATTTTTCTATTTTATTTGATTTTTATTAATTTAATTCATTTTAAATCAATTTAAATCCAAATAAAATCCAAATATTGATGAAATATGATCTTTTTGATTGATACAACTTTTAATTATCATCATGGACAAGATCAAACTCGTACCAAGCCATATCATGCACAAAATATTGGATTTGGGACATTTTTGGAAGCTTTGTAATGGAGGATCATATCAAATCCAAAATCATCAATGCATAAAGATTGAATCCACAAAACTTGACCTAATGCATTGCCTTATACATATACAAACCAAAGGCACACGATTTGAGACCTAGAGGTTGCACAATCTGGAAAACCAAAACTTGAAAAAGCTTGAAAAAGTTGGAAACTGAAATCTTGGTTAGAGGCCAATTCAAGACAAAAACTCAACGTAGACTTCTTGCTTGACATCCACTGAAGAAGTAGCAATCAAAAGCAAAGCCAATCGCCTCCTAAAATGCGCTGTAAGTCTTCCTGAAAACTGCCCTGAACTCGAAATCGAAACCTCTCATTCTTGCATTTTTTTTTGACAAACCATGGACATATTCTTGATGTTTGTATGATTTCCAAGCTATCTGCAATATTGGATTGTGTTTTTGTAGCCTGTAAAGCCCTACTCGAAACTAGGGTTTGGGTTTCTTGTTTTTAGGTGTTTCAGTTTCAGGTAAAATCAGCACTATCAATGGCCATGGGTGTGTTCAGGAAGGAGAGATGAGCATGATGATGGTCTCAGAATTCGTTTCCATAGCCTAGAGAAGATTTTAGGATCAACCTAGGGATTTAGTTGCGGATTCAAATCTGCAGGAAAAATGACCAGGTTTCGTTGGAGAAGATGATCACGTGCCTCTTCCTTATTGGCTGGTTTTGAATCTCGCGCGTTTTTGTTTTAATTCCAGAATATTAATTGTTTTGTCTTTATAATAATTGCTATCTATCCATTAACAAACAAAGTGCGCTGGTTGAGTTGGTAGTGGAACGTTTGCATTGGCCTACAGGACCTGGGTTCGAATCCTAGGTCCCTAACATATTTCTTGTATTTTTCTTTCAGATGTTCCAGTGCAAGACCAAGCGTGTGGTACATGATACTCCCTCAGATCTTGAAGCGCCAGATGGCCCCAGGCCAGATCTGGAAGTTCAGGGATGATGGTCTATGGTGAGGCCTAGTCAATGTGTCACATGGAAGTGCACAAAGTCATCCATGCTTGAATACGTTTGGGCCAAAGAATTGCCAGTTTCACCTCCAGATTGGGCCCAACACCCCCCATTGGGTTATTTCTAATTCTTTTTTTATTTCGTTTATTTGTTTTGTTTAATTATTATCATTATTATTTAATTAACCAATTAAATTTTTCTCATAAATTCAAAAACACAAAAATATATATTTTATTTATTAAAATTAAATTCAACTTTATTTTTATAAATAAATTAATTCAATTAATTTAGTTTAATTAGGGTTAACTTTTAATATTTTTGCAAATAATTAAAATTAATGTAGAAAAATTAGGTTTTACTAACTTTTAATCAATTTATTTTATTTCCTTAAACACTCAAAATCCAAAAATATTTTCATTAATTAATTAATTTAATTGTTAATTTAGATTTAATTCCCTTTAATTCAAAAATAAACCAAAAAAAGCTTTCTTTTCAAAAAGGGTCAAAACCCTAAAAAGCGCGCCGTTTTAATTTTCTCGCACGCGATCCATATTTCCATATTATTGTAATTGCTTCCGGAATGTAATAGCTTTAAATAGGACTTTATTTTATCGCTTTCTTTTATTTTCTGCAATTTAAATTAAAGGGTTGTTTTTGGCGATGTAAATACCCGACGCCTTGTAATAGTTTAGATTTAATTTCCGCAATTTAAAATTCCGCAACTATACACTGTTAGATGTTTGATAATAGGGAAGCATGACAAGATCGAATGTATGAACCTAAAATCAACATAGCTCACCCATGACATGTACAAAGATAAAATTAACCGAACTAACACACTCGCACATGCGCACTCTTAGGGTACACCTTGCTTGGTTGCCTTCGAACGTGGTCATTGAGTATAGGAAGTTTTAGAGGTCGTCCTCTTGTCCAAATATCATAGTTGCCTCGAAACGGTTGCCTCAGAAAAATGATCTAAGACATTAGGGTTACCGCTAAGGCATCCTAACATTGCTTTAGTGACCACACGTCCCTTAATCGAATTGACCCTTAAAACTCTAACGACGGTGCTACCTACTCCTCAATAGTGGGCTAGCATTGTCTAAAGGACATTTGTACAAATTAATTCCTTTTTCGAGTAGGTAGATGGTTCTTAAGTACTTGCTCATTCTAAAACAAAACAAAACTTTTCGCACTTACACCTTTCAAACAAAAACTTCTTTCAAACCCACAAACACAAAGAAAAGCAAAATTTGAAAACACTTTGAGCAAGTACCTAAGAGCCCATGGATAACCATGGATAGAAAGGGTGCTAACACCTTCCCTTTCTATAATCGACCCCCCGGACCCGAGAAACATCTCGAAAAAGGAATTTTTCTGTGCTTTTTTCCTTTCCTTGTTGGATAAAATAAAAGACGGTGGTGACTCTTGCTTACCGCTCCATTTTGAGAAAACAAACGCAAAACGCAAACCAGCATTCCAAAAACAGACAGTTCTCTTCCCACCGTATCACAGAACTGGCGACTCTGCTGGGGATTTAATAAGTGGGGTGTACCTTAGGATTAGATCATTGTGTTTTCAATTGTATGCTTTGTATGATTTATCTTTGTGGGCTTGTATCGGAGTTTCTATAGATCCTAACCCGGATCTGGGGGTACCCTTTAGGTAAGTAGCAATAAACTGTGAGGGAACTGTCTGGCGTAGACCGACACGGTTGAAGCAGTAGCTACGTTGGTGTGGCACTTTAGTCTGTACCGATATCCCTCGTGTTGGAACGAGGAGAATATGGGTCTTCTAAGGGGTCATTAAGCACGAACTGACCTCAGAACCTTTAAATTGACCAACTTGGCCATAGAACAATAGCAGTATGCTACACTCATTGAGATTAACTCTCGCGATGATTCCGGCCGCAAGAAAAGGTTGCTAAACTGGAATTATGACCGATTGAGGGTAGTCAGTGATATTGAGATCCTCTAAAACCCGGTTACTATTTTTAGGACATTTTTAAACCAACTGAACTGAAAGAGGGTAGTACCTAAGCTCCTTGCCAGCCTGAAATCTAAGGGCTCTCTGTGTGACTTGTGTGCCTTTACCATGTTTGCTGTTTGTGGATACTTGTGGTGTGCTTACTATCATGACATCATGACATCATAACATTGCATACATCCTGCATTGGACTAACCTATTTCAAGGACATGAGGGATTCATCTTTGCTATGTTTTGTAGGTCATCATGATGCCCATGCGTAAGAATACCATCCGGATCAACTTTGTCCAGGTTCCTACCTTGCTTAAAGATTTGGTTGCAAAGATGCCTGACACTACTTCCTTCATCAAGAGCATGGTTACCTTCTCAGCTTGATTACCTCCAAATTGGACGAGAAGATGATGAGTGTCCTAGTCCAGTTCTATGATCCGTTGTACCATTGCTTTACTTTTCAAGACTATCAGTTGGTTCCCACCCTAGAAGAGTTCTTTGAACTGCTCGGTATCTCTATTCTGGAGCAGACCCTGTTTACTGGTTGGGAGAAGATTCTGAGACCGAAAGAGATTGTTGCAGCTCTTCATATGACCAAAGAGGAAGTAATGGCTAATCGGGAGACTAGAAGTGGAGCAAAGGGCTTTCTGACTAAGTTCTTGGTTGGTAAGGCTAACTATTTCTGGGATAGTCTAGATTTCAAGGCATTCGAGGATATTTTGGCTCTTCTGATCTATGGCTTGGTATTGTTTCCGAACCCTGACACTTTTGTTGATGTGAATGCGATAAAGATCTTCATCTCTCGGAATCTGGTACCCACTCTCTTGGGTGACATCCTTCATCAGCTTTATGCTCGTACTGCCCGAAAGCGGGGAACCTTGATGTGATATGCTCCATTATTGTCGAGGTGGTTTATTTCGCACCTCTCTAAGTCAGTGCTGAAGAATAAAGAAGGCATGAGCTGGGCCTATAGGGTTACGTCTCTATCGCATAATGACATTATCTGGACTCTCAAGGGTATGGATGAGGTGACTATTATTGATCGATGTGAGGAGTACCCCAATGTTCCCCTGATAGGAACCTATGGAGGAATTTCTTACAACCCATGCTTAGCTCTCCGTCAGTTTGGAAGAGCCAGAAGAGAAGGACCTCATGAGCTACTAATGCCTAGTACCATCTTTGATTTTCAAGGGGATAACGACGAGCAACATCACAGATTCATAAGGGCTTGGGATAGAGTTCACCAATCTGATCCACATGAGCTGGGTCCAAAGACTTCTCTGCCAATGGAGCCATATCTCATATGGGTCCGCATCCGTGCCCAAAAGTTGGGTATGCCGTATGAAGCCGTCCGGCCTATCATTGCTGAAGTTGCTAACGAAGAAGGGGTTTCTCCAACCATCATTCATCCTCACATGCCCACTGACATTGGGGCACTGAAAAGGTCTTGGATGCAGCTGAGAGAGGAACGGGATTCTTACCGAGAGAAGTTCAACGAGCAAGAACAAAAGACCCAGAAGTTGACTAGACAATTGGAGAACGAGCGGATTCTCAATGACTATGTCCGCACCGACAAGAAGAGACCACGGGAGCATTGATTGGCCTTTGTTGATTTCCTTTCCAGTTTTATTTACTTTTCAGTATTTCCTTCCATGTAATGCCTTAATGGCATCAGCTGAACAATTTGAATTTCAAAGTTTATCTAATAAAGTGTGTTTCCTTTCTCGTTTACAAATTTGAATCTCTCGATTGTCTTTGAAATTATGTCATACGCATTTCATCCCATGCACTCCATAACAGGTACCCATTATAGGTCTCTTATCTTCTTTGCTGTTTATTTCAGCACTCATCATGTCTGCTGAACCTTCAACTGAGCAAGCCATCAAGGCCCTCCAGGCCCAGAATGCCCAATTCCAAAAGTTGTTCATGAATCTAGCTAAGGGTCAGCAAGATCTGAAGACCCTGATTCTGAAAGAGAAGAAGAAGAAGAAGAGGACAATCCTGTTCAACACTGGGCACAAGTTTGGAAACAGGCTTCAGAATGAAGTTGATTTGACCACCTCATCTGGAGGGAAAGATAATCAAGAGGAAAGGAGGGCTCCTAGCCCTGTGGTCTCCGACAATGAAACAGACTTCGACGAAGAACATTATCCTCCGGTTGAGGATATGTATAAGTAACTGGAAGACCTGTTGAGTGCTATGGAAGTTCAGAAAGTGCCTGGTCTGGACTTTGTTGATCTAGGTCTATCATCTGGGGTGGTGATTCCCCACAAATTCAAGGCACCAGCCTTTGCCAAGTATGACGGAGTTTCTTGTCCGAAGCTTCACCTCCGATCATATGTAAGGAAGATTCAGCCTTACACTGCTGATAAGAACTTATGGATCCATTTCTTTCAAGACAGTCTCTCAGGGACTCAGCTTGAGTGGTTCTACCAGTTGGACGGAGCCAGTATTCGCAGTTGGGAAGATTTGGCTACTGCTTTCTACAAGCAGTACCTGTACAAATCCGACCTTGCTCCCACGCATACCCAACTCCAGGGTATGTCAATGGGAATGGGTTAAGGATTCAAAGATTATGCTCAGAAGTGGAGAGACCTCGCCAGAAGAGTGCAACCACCCTTGGCTGATCGGGAGCTTGTGGATATGTTTCTGGGGACCCTGTCTGGTCCATTTTTCAACCACTTGATTGGAAGCTCCCCATATGGGTTTACAGAGCTTATTTTGACCGGTGAGAGGATTGAAGCTGGTATTAAGGCTGGGAAGATACAGAAGGGTTCCTCATCAAACACCGAGAAGAAGCCGTTTAAGAAAGAGTCCAGTGCTGTCTACAGTTCAAAAAGACAGAATAGAACTGAACACCGCCAAGCTGTTAATGCGGTTGTTATTTCAAAACCTGCTGGTGCTCCTCATTACAACAATCAACAAAAGGACAAGAGACCTCGAAGGCAATTCACCCGTCTCAGCATGACTTTGTCTCAGATTCTGCCACAGTTGCTGAAGACCAATCTGGTGATTCTAAAGGAAGCCCCGAAGAATCCAAACACTACATCACCGAAGTACAACCCTAATGTCCGCTGTGCTTTTCACTCTGATAGCCCGAGGCATAATACGGATGATTGTTAGGTTTTGAAGAACAAGGTACAGGATTTGATTGATGCAAAAGAGATCGAGTTCGGAGCACCAGAAAAGCCTAAACAAGATGTATGGGTGAATGCTATCGGGGATGACGATGATGAGGAGTTTGATATCGACATTTGGATCTACCCGACTGCCAATGGTGGATTAAGCAACTGGACAACGAAAGATTTTATGCCCATTTCTGTTATCACTCAGTAATGAAACTTTTTGTTTTGAATATGTACCAGACAATGTTTTAAACTCTATGGCCCGGTGTCTTACCCGGGGCACTATGGTTTCATTTGTGAGGGCTTTATGTGTGTCATTTTCATATATCATTAATAAAAGCATTGGACGTTCTTGAATTTCAAATTTTGCACTCCTTGTTTTTCTTTTATTATATATATATATATATACATATATATATATATATATATATATATATATATATATATATATATATATACATATATATATATATATATATATATATATATATATATATATTGCAAAACAGCTATTTTACACACACTCACATATACAGGTCTCCATCCACTCTGGATCCTACTGGTAACGACTCTGCTACTGCCGGTTATGACTTTGAAAATCCGATCAACTTAGCCGAAGACGAAGGTGAAGATGATTGTGATGTGCCTGGTGAACTTGCAAGACTGTTACTTCAAGAAGAGAGGGCTATACAGCCGCACGAAGAGCCGGTGGAATCTGTGAATCTGGGTACAGAGACAGACAAGAAGAAAGTCAAGATCGGTGCAAATCTGGAGCTTAGTGTGAAACAACAGTTAATTCAGATGCTGCATGACTACTTTGAGATCTTTGCCTGGTCTTACGAAGATATGCCTAGTTTGGATACTGACATTGTGGTTCATCGCCAGCCTACCAAGGAAGACTGTCCTCCAGTAAAACAGAAGGTCTGCCGAATGCGCTCAGAGATGTTTGAGAAAATCAAGGTTGAGGTGATGAAACAGTTCGACGCTGGTTTTCTAGCAGTTACTTCTTACCCTCAGTGGGTGGCCAACGTGGTTCCCGTGCCGAAGAAGGATGGTAAGGTTCGAATGTGTGTTGATTATAGAGATCTAAATAGGGCAAGCCCCAAGGATGACTTCCCCCTGCCTCATATCGACGTTCTGGTTGACAACACCGCTCAGCATAAGGTCTTCTCCTTTATGGATGGTTTCTCCGGTTATAATCAGATTAAAATGGCTCCCGAAGACATGGAGAAGACAACCTTTGTTACTCAATGGGGCACCTTTTGCTACAAGGTCATGCCTTTTGGACTGAAAAATGCTGTGGCAACATATCAACGTGCCATGGTTGCTTTGTTTCATGACATGATCCACCATGAGATTGAAGTATACATCGAAGATATGATTGCAAGGTCCCAAACTGAGGAGGAACACCTTGACCATCTGCGGAAGCTGTTTGACAGGATGAAGTTGTACAAGCTAAGGTTGAACCCGAACAAGTGCACCTTCGGGGTGAGATCTGGTAAGCTGCTGGGTTTCTTCGTAAGCGACAAAGGTATTCAGGTAGATCCTGCAAAGGTGAAAGCTATACAAGAGATGCCAACTCCCAGAACAGAGAAAGAAGTCAGAGGCTTTCTGGGACGACTGAACTACATTGCCCGATTCATCTCGCACCTAACTGCTACTTGTGAGCCAATCTTCAAACTTCTGAAGAAAGATCAAGTGGTACGTTGGAACGACGAATGTCAGGCCGCTTTCGAAAGGATCAAAGAGTATCTCCAAGAGCCACCTATTCTGATGCCTCCAGTTGAAGGGAGACCTTTGATCTTATACTTGACAGTACTCGACAACTCAATGGGGTGTGTGATGGGTCAGCATGACGAGTCTGGCCAAAAAGAGCATGCTATTTATTACCTTAGCAAAAAGTTTACCGACTGCGAGACCCGATACTCGTTGCTCGAGAAAACTTGCTGCGCTTTGGCATGGGCTGCTCGCCGGCTGAGACGGTATATGCTGACTCACACTACTCTGTTGATATCAAAGATGGATCCAATCAAGTATATCTTCGAGAAGCCTGCCTTGTCCGAAAGAATAGCAAGATGGAAGATGATCTTGACTGAGTATGACATACAATACACGACCCAAAAGGCAATCAAGGGAAGTGTGTTGGCAGACCATTTGGCACATCAGGCAGTGGATGATTACCAGTCTATGAACTTTGAATTTCCGGACGGGAATATCATGTTGGTAACTGATTGTGAGACACCTGGACCGGATGAAGGACCTGAAGAAGGGTCCCGATGGTCTATGTACTTTGATGGAGCTTCAAACGCTTTGGGTAATGGCATTGGCGCTGTGATCATATCTCCTAAAGGCTCTCATACTTCGTTCACCGTCGGACTATGTTTCAACTGCACCAACAATATGGCGGAGTATGAAGCGTGCATCATGGGTCTTCGAGCAGCAATTGATCTAAGGATTAAGTTTCTGAGTGTCTTCGGAGATTCCACTCTCGTGATCAGTCAGATCAAAGGCGAGTGGGATACGAAACACCCGAATCTTATTCCTTACAAGGAGTATGTATTGACGTTGCTTCCCCATTTCGAGGAGATAACCTTTGAACACTTCCCTAGAGAGGAGAATCAGTTGGTGGACGCGCTGGCTACGATGTCTTCTATGTTCAAAGTCAATTGGGACAACGAGGCTCCCCAGATTATCATTGAAAGATTGGACGAACCTGCACATTGTTGTGATATTGAGACTGAAGAGGTAACAGAAAAACCATGGTTTCATGAGGTGAAAATGTATCTTGAAGCTCAGGAATACCCCGAGGGCACATCTGTTAATGACAAGAAGTTTCTGAGGAGGTTCGCGGCAAAGTTCTTCATCAGCAATGGCATTGTTTACTAACGTAACCATGATTCGACCTTACTACGTTGTGTGGATAAGTCTGAAGCAGAAAGGATCATGGCAGAGTTACATGAAGGTACTTTCGGGACCCATTCCAGTGGACACACCATGGCAAAGAAAATCCTTAGGGAATGATATTATTGGTCCACAATGGAAGCCGACTGTTATCAACATTCTCGGACATGTCATAAGTGCCAAGTCTATGCTGATAAGGTGCACATACCTCTAGTTCCTCTGAACGTCTTGACAACACCTTGGCCTTTTGCAATGTGGGGCATTGATATGATCGGCAAGATCAGACCTACGGCATCCAACGGGCATCGTTTCATCCTGGTAGCGATTGATTACTTTACGAAGTGGGTTGAAGCAGCTTCCTTTACTACCGTAACCAAGAACGTCGTGGCACGGTTTATTCGGCACAATCTGATCTATCGATACGGTATACCAGAGAGGGTCATTATGGACAATGGTATCAACCTCAATAACAAGATGATCACTGAGCTCTGCGAGCAATTCAAGATACAACACCACAACTCTTCTCCTTACCGGCCAAAGATGAATGGGGCTGTAGAAGCGGCTAATAAGAACATTAAGAAGATTGTGTAGAAGATGACAGTGACCTACAAAGACTGGCACGAGATGTTACTGTTTGCTCTTCATGGGTACCGTACCTCAGCTCGGACGTCAACAGAGGCAACACCCTATTCCTTGATATATGGTATGGAGGCAGTCTTGCCCATTGAAGTTCAGATACCCTCTCTTCGAATCATGAAGGATGCAGGTTTGAGTGAAGATGACTTGATTCAGACCCGGCTTGATCAGCTGAACCTAATCAACGAAAAGAGACTTACTATTATTTGTCATGGTCAGATGTACCAAAAACGCATGATCAAAGCATTTAACAAGAAAGTCAGACAACAAGAGTATCAAGTTGGGGATCTGGTAATCAAGCACATTATCCTACCTCAAGGTGATCCCAGGGGCAAATGGACCCCTACTTACGAAGGGTCATTTGTGGTTAAGAACATTTTCTCAGAAGGAGCTATGATTCTAACCACCAGGGATGGTGACGACTTTCCTCACCCCGTCAATGCAGACATAGTGAAAAGATACTACGCATAATCAAAGACCCGCTAGGTTGACTGGCCTAGGCAAAAATAAGGGCTTCCCGACGAACCAAAAGGGTTCGGGCAAAAATAAGGGATGAAAATGAAAATTTGTACACCCGGCAAGTCGAAAACCTGAAAAGGCGACTTGGGCAAAAAAGGGTATCTTGGTGGACTGAAAACCCAAAAGGGTGGTCCAGGCAAAAATTAGGGATCAAAGCGTAATACTATGTCTCATTGGATCACCTTGCATCCAGACTTTGGTATCCACTATCAAGCTCGGACGACACTAATCAATCTGATCTACCTTCAACCAAGTAGCAAAGTGATGAGATGCTCAAGGACATAAGGGCAATAGCAGAGTTGGAACCTAGTGGGATTATTCACATAACTGTTTTATTTTCTTTTCACAAATTGTAAATCCTATCTGTTCGGCGGTGTTCTCTTACTAGGACATCAACCTCTTGTACAAAAATGCCTATTTACAGGCCAAACTTCAAAATTAATACAAATTCATTTTCAGACAAATTTCAAACTGTTTTTCCTTTATCTGTTTTGTTTTGAAAAGAACGTCCAATGTTCATTTTTGATATATGCATTTGACATTAATTGCTGCTCATAAATATTTACATGCGAAATAAAGGACGAATTACTAGTAATATCAGAAGCAGGGGCAATAAGAATTGTACGAACTGTCTAGTTGCTCTGTCCATCAGGTACAAGGTAGATTTAGCTGAAGAATACAGCTAAGATACCTTCACTCCCCGCAGAGTAAGACAATAATGGTAGCTCTCTCAGCTGAGACTTGCAACCGTGAACGAATCAGCAATACTCTCCCCAAGCAGAGTTCATCAATCATCAACGTTAAAAAGGCTTGGTATCCCCATAAGGTCTTAATGTTCCCCATCGGAGTATAAAGATATTCCCTAGCAAAGTATAAGAGTATCCCCGACAGTCTTAATAGTCCTCAATGGAGTATAAGAATGTTCCCCAACAGAATACAAGATACCCCAGTGGAGTCAATATTCCCCAGTACGGCCTTAAAAAGCTTCCCCAACGGAGTTGAAACCTCTTCCCCCAGTAGACTCTGGAAGCTTACCCCCAGCGGAGTACTAAAATAAATCTCCCCAGCCAAGTTCAAAGGATCATTCCTAGCAGAATTCAGAGGAGTATCCCCACAAGAGTCTAACAGGATCATCCCCAACAAGTTGCAATTGAAAGATCATCCCCAGCGAAGTTCTTTCCTTTCACAAGCAGGAATTCAATCCTCAACAGATTCAGTATCACCAGCAACAGTAATCCATCCCCAGCGGAGTTTATCAACGGAATCCCCAACGGAGTTTATCAGCGGAATCCCCAACATAGTTTATCGTTAAAATCCTCAGCAGAGCATCTCTTCCCCATAGAGTAATCTCCTCATCAGTTTATTCCCCAACGGAGTTCTCTTCTCCTGTAGGTTTATTCTCACAATCACCTTCGTTCACCATCCTCGGCGGAAACGAAGAATTCAACTCTCTCTCCAGCAGCTATTCGGGATTTATTTTCCCCAGCTAAAGCATTATATTTCCATACATCATGATACATGCATATACGCATCATACAAATACAATCTCATTTATGTTGAGAACATCATTGCTTGATCCATATCTTGCATTGCATATGATTGACCTTTACCTTTCAGGAAAGATGCAGTTGAGTTCTCAGCTATGTCAAAGAAGACAAAACCTTGCCTGGTCCAGTTAAATTGATTCCTAAATATTTTTCTGATGGCAACCCAGTCAAAAGAGACAAGACCAGTTAAATAGATTCCTAAATATTTTTCTGAGGCCAAGCCAGTCAAAGGAGACAAGACCAGTTAAATCGATGCCTAAAGATTTTTCTGAGGCCAAGCCAGTCAAAGGAGACAAAACCAGTTAAATCGATTCCTAAAGATTTTTCTGAGGCCAAGCCAGTCAAAGGAGACAAGACCAGTTAAATCGATTCCTAAAGATTTCTCTGAGGCCAAGCCAGTCAAAGGAGACAAAACCAGTTAAATCAATTCCTAAAGATTTTTCTGAGGCCAACCCGGTCAAAGGAGACAAAACCAGTGAAATCGATTCCTAAATATTTTTCTGAGGCCAAGCCAGTCAAAGGAGACAAAACCAGTTAAATCAATTCCTAAAGATTTTTCTGAGGCCAAGCCAGTCAAAGGAGACAAAACCAGTTAAATCGATTCCTAAAGATTTTTCTAAGGCCAATCCAGTCAAAAGAGACAAGACCAGTTAAACCGATTCCTAAAGATTTTTCTGATGAAAACCCAATCAAAAGAGACAAGACCAGTTAAATCGATTCCTAAAGATTTTTCTGATGCCAGCCCAGTCAAAAGAGACAAGACCAGTTAAATCGATTCCTAAAGATTTTTCTGATGGCAATCCAGTCAAAGGAGACAAAACCAGTTAAATTGATTCCTAATGACTTTTCTGATACCAATCCCATCAAAGAAGACAAAACCTCCTCTGGTCCAGTTAAATCGATTCCTAAAGATTTTTCTGATACCAATCCAGTCAAAGAATACAAGACCACCTACCAACAATCTCCAAATGGAATCCGTAAGCCCATACCACTTCACGCGAGTTCAAATTTCTGGGCACTCTAGTGTTCAATCATCTTCCACCTTCGAATCACGAAAGGCCCGAAAGTCAATCTATATCCTCAGGTTTAAGAAGATTGAATAGGGGAAACTGTTGTACCCCAAAATTTGCCCTCCCATATTTCTCAAGACATTGCAAAAATAATCTCTAAATGGCTTAAGGTTGCTCAAGAGTTGGACAGTCAAATCATCTCCTAAGGCAGTCAATTCAAAATTAGGGTTTTGTGTTGCATCAAGGTCATTACATCCAAATGGCCTCAAATTCTCCCCAATGTCCTAATATATTCTCAAGTTCATCCATGTCAAATTTCAAGCCTTGCAGAGGAAGTTTGGTCAGTCAATTGCTCAAGAGGCCCAAAAATCGATTTGTTAGGGCAAAAGTCAACTGTGACCTACAAATAGTCAAACCTCAAGATTTTTTGTCAACATTATCATATTGAAGGATAGTTCATCATTTGATCAAGGGTTGATCATGATTCATCAAGGATTGCTCAAAATTCATCAAGATTCAAAAGTTGCTAAATTAGGGTTTTGTAGGAAAAGTCAACTCAACTTTGACCAAGCATAACTTTCTCATACTTTATGAGAAATGACCCGTCCAAAGGTCATTTTGAACATGATGAAATTTCCTACAATACATATTCACACCCCAAGATCAAGAAATGCACTCACAAAAAGTTACAAATTTGGACATTATATGTCATTTTTTAAAGTCAACAAAAACGCCTTTTTTTCCAAAGATTATAACGGGCATGGAATATCAAAATTATATGAGACAAAAAGGGTTGGTTAGAGAAAATCTCAAGGTTTCTAAAAAGTCAAAGAACACCTCCAAAAGTTCAAAATTGAAGAAGTTATGCATTGTTGAAGTTGGGCATTTTTCCAAAATTGCCAAAAGTCAACTATCCCCAAAACTTCAAATTTTGTCAAATGGGCCCACTTTTTTCCACTTGATTTTATCTTGTCACACTGCACACGTGTCCTATCTTCAGTCTTGTGTCCATTCATTGATTTTTCTATTTTATTTTATTTTTATTAATTTAATTCATTTTAAATCAATTTAAATCCAAATAAAATCCAAATATTGATGAAATAGGATCTTTTTGATTGATAAAACTTTCAATTATCATCATGGACAAGATCAAACTCGTACCAAGCCATATCATGCACAAAATATTGGATTTGGGACATTTTTGGAAGCTTTGTAATGGAGGATCATATCAAATCCAAAATCATCAATGCATAAAGATTGGATCCACAAAACTTGACCTAATGCATTACCTTATACATATACAAACCAAAGGCACACAATTTGAGACCTAGAGGCTGCACAATCTGGAAAACCAAAACTTGAAAAAGCTTGAAAAAGTTGGAAACTGAAATCTTGGTTAGAGGCCAATTCAAGATAAAAACTCAACATAGACTTCTTGCTTGACATCCACTGAAGAAGTAGCAATCAAAAGCAAAGCCAATCGCCTCCTAAAACACGCTGTAAGTCTTCCTGAAAACCGCCCTGAACTCGAAATCGAAACCTCTCATTCTTGCATTTTTTTGACAAACCATGGACATAATCTTGATCTTTGTATGACTTCCAAGCTATCTGCAATATTTGATTGTGTTTTTGTAGCCTGTAAAGCCCTACCCGAAACTAGGGTTTGGGTTTCTTGTTTTTAGGCATTTCAGTTTCAGGTAAAATCAGCACTATCAATGGCCATGGGTGTGTTCAGGAAGGAGAGACGAGCATGATGATGGTCTCAGAATTCGTTTCCATAGCCTAGAGAAGATTTTAGGATCAACCTAGGGATTTAGTTGCGGATTCAAATCCGCAGGAAAAATGACCAAGTTTCGTTGTAGAAGATGATCACGTGCCTCTTCCTTATTGGCTGGTTTTGAATCTCGCGCGTTTTTGTTTTAATTCCAGCATATTAATTGTTTTGTCTTTATAATAATTGCTATCTATCCATTAACAAACAAAGTGCGCTGGTTGAGTTGGTAGTGGAACGTTTGCATTGGCCTACAGGACCTGGGTTCGAATCCCAGGTCCCCAACATATTTCTTGTATTTTTCTTTCAGATGTTCCAATGCAAGACCAAGCGTGTGGTACATGATACTCCCTCAGATCTTGAAGCGCTAGATGGCCCCAGGCCAGATTTGGCAGTTCAGGGATGATGGTCTATGGTGAGGCCTAGTCAATGTGTCACATGGAAGTGCAAAAAGTAAGCCAGGCTTTAATATGTTTGGGCCAAAGAATTGCCAGTTTCACCTCCAGATTGGGCCCAACACCCCCCATTGGATTATTTCTAATTCTTTTTTTTATTTCATTTATTTGTTTTGTTTAATTATTATCATTATTATTTAATTAACCAATTAAATTTTTCTCATAAAATCAAAAACAAAAAAATATATTTTATTTATTAAAATTAAATTCAACTTTATTTTTGTAAATAAATTAATTCAATTAATTTAGTTTAATTATGGTTAACTTTTAATATTTTTGCAAATAATTAAAATTAATGTAGAAAAATTAGGTTTTACTAACTTTTAATCAATTTATTTTATTTCCTTAAACACTCAAAATCAAAAAATATTTTCATTAATTAATTAATTTAATTGTTAATTTAGATTTAATTCCATTTAATTCAAAAATAAACCAAAAAGAGCTTTCTTTTCAAAAAGGGTCAAAACCCTAAAAAGCGCACCGTTTTAATTTTCTCGCACGCGATCCATATTTCCATATTATTGTAATTGCTTCCGGAATGTAATAGCTTTAAATAGGACTTTATTTTATCGCTTTCTTTTATTTTCCGCAATTTAAATTAAAGGGTTGTTTTTGGCGATGTAAATACCCGACGCCTTGTAATAGTTTAGATTTAATTTCCACAATTTAAAATTCCACAACTATACACTGTTAGATGTTTGATAATAGGGAATGCATGACAAGATCGAATGTATGAACTTAAAATCAACATAGCTCACCCATGACATGTACAAAAATAAAATTAACCGAACTAACACACTCGCACATGTGCACTCTTAGGGTACACCTCGCTTGGTTGCCTTCGAACGTGGTCATTGAGTATAGGAAGTTTTAGAGGTTGTCCTCTTGTCAAAGATCATAGTTGCCTCGAAACGGTTGCCTCGGAAAAATGATCTAATACATTAGGGTTACCGCTAAGGCGTCCTAACATTGCTTTAGTGACCACACATCACTTAATCGAATTGACCCTTAAAACTCCAACGACGGTGCTACCTACTCCTCAATAGTGGGCTAGCATTGTCTAAAGGATATTTGTACAGATTAGTTCCTTTTTCGAGTAGGTAGATGGTTCTTAAGTATTTGCTCATTCTAAAATAAAACAAAACTTTTCGCACTTACACCTTTCAAACAAAAACTTCTTTCAAACCCACAAGCACAAAGAAAAGCAAATTTTGAAAACACTTTGAGCAAGTACCTAAGAGCCCATGGATAACCATGGATAGAAAGGGTGCTAACACCTTCCCTTTCTATAATCTACCCCCGGACCCGAGAAACATCTCGAAAAAGGAATTTTTCTGTGCTTTTTTCCTTTCCTTGTTGGATAAAATAAAAGACGGTGGCGACTCTTGCTTACCGTGATATTTTGCGAAAACAAACGCAAAACGCAAACCAGCATTCCAAAAACAGTCAGTTCTCTTCCCACCGTATCACACACTGCTTCAACCATGTCGGTATACCCCGCACAGTTCCCTCACGGTTTATTGCTACTTACCTAAAAGGTGCCCCCAAATCCGGGTGTAGGATTTAAAACAAACCCAAACAAGGAACCAAATGTAAAGCAATCAAAGCAAACAAGATAAGCATGTAAAGGTGATCTAAACCCTAAGGTTACTCCACTTTTAGATTTATCCTCAGCATAGTCGCCAGTTCTGTGATACGGTTGGAGAACTGACTTGAGGTTTTGCGTTTGTGTTTGCAATTGTGCGATTTAGCAAGAGTCGCCACCGACTTTTTATTTTATCCAAAGGAAAGGTCAAAAAGCACAGGAAAGACCTTTGAGATGTTTTCTTGGGTTCGGGGGGTAGATTATGAAAATGGAAGGTGCAAGCACCCTTTTCATCCATGGTTTTCCATGGGCTCTTAGTTACTTGTTTATATCACTTGTTTTTGCTTTTCAATTGTTTGAAATGGTGCTTTGCGTGTGTGGTTTTGAAAATGCTTTGAAAAAGAGGCCATCATTGTGGAAACCTTTGTAATGATTCTTGTTTGAATATATACAAAGGTGTTTGTCTTTTTGAAAAGATATTCCAATGTTTGAAAGATTGTTTTTGGGAAATGTTTTGAAATTGTGTTGTGAGGTGTGTTTGAAAATAGCAAGGATGTTTTGCAAGTTTTGATCAAGTAACTAAGAGTTGTCTACCCTATTTTACTCAAAGATCTTTCCTATGTGTTTTTAACCCTTTTGACTGTTATTTCACCATTGCATTTGGTGAACAACCTTGTATTAGGATGTTAAACGGGACAGGCGTGGGTCATCGCATGGACTATGATAGCAATATTGCCAAGTATCTTTAGCAAATTTTCCGAGGGACTAGATCATTTTGTATAGGCAACCAAGATAGCGTCATCGAGGGACTATGATCTTTTGTTTTTATCTTGCCAAAGTACTCAACATGCGTAACATGGCCCATTTAAAAGGCAACAAGTGGATGAAACCCTAGGGGGTGCAAGTGTGCATTGTGTTTGTCATTTTCATGCATTTATATCTTGTATTAGGTCATCTAGCGATTGATTTTGGATTTTCGCATACAAACCCTAATCTCTAATCATGGCATATTTGAAAGCATAAAGTGCGAGAATTAAAAGTCTAAGTTATTACAAAAGTATTCGGGGATGGGGGTACAATTATTTACAAATGGGGATGAGTCTCACAAGGATAACAATGTCCAAATATCAAGTGTTACAACCAAATTGAATCGTCGCAATTCAAAGTAAAGCCATAACAAATTATAAAAATGAAGAAAATCAATCAATTGCAAAATGCATGTATTTACTTGAAAATAAAATCTATTCTAACAAAGAAAGATTAAATGTTATTATTACTTTTCTTTTTGTGTTTTATTAATTATGTAGATAAAAAGTTTAAAGGAAGAAAAAATTAATTTAAACAAAATTTCTATTATTCTTGTATTGTGTAAAAAAGGGATAATAAAAAGAAAATAATTAAAATAAAATTATTTGAGAAAGTCAAATTTATTTTACAAAATAAAGTTCTAATATATTACTAGTATATCTTTAATAGAACAAAAAAAGGATAAATTAAGAAAAAGAAAATTAACTAAACTATTTTTGATAGTTTCTTAAATGTAACAAATTAATAAAGATAAATTTAAAAAGTGAAGATTAATTAAAATGATTAATTTAATTTGATAAAAAAGTATTAAATAGAAAGAAGAAAATTATAACAAGTTTAAAAAGAATGGGCTTTAAGGCTTGAAAGGGGATGGCCCAAAAATAAAAAAATATAAAATAAGAGGAACAAAAGTCAGAATGGAGGTGGGGGTATGCTAGCAAAATCAACGGGCTTTGATTGTTTAAGGCCCAAAACACAGAGCTGTTTCGTTTTAGGGGTTGTGTGACAAATTAGGGTTTGTGTGTTTTAGGTTTCACAGCGGCACTTGCTTCGTTCTTCCTCTTCTTAATCTTTCTCAGTCAAAATTCCCTCTGACCTTCTTCCTACCTAAGCCGCCGGAGCGCCCTCACTCTCCTCCTTTTCCTAACATTCAACGGCCTTGTTCTAAAATGGTACGTTTTGTTCTGAGTTTTACAGTTTGTTGTTTATGTGATTTTTACAGTTTTCAAGCTTTATTCATTGTTCATGTTTGAGATGCAGAGAGATATACCTGTGATTTTTTTCTGGACAAGAGAGAGGGAGGGTGAGGTGGTGCTCCCCGGTGGCTAGAGGCACAAGGAGAGGAAATGATGACGAGCTTTTGCTTCTGGTATCTCTTTTTGTTGTTCTTCTTGACTTTAATGTTGATGATGATTGATAATCTGAAACTCTGATTGTATGCTTCTGCAACTCTTTTCCTTTCTCTTAGAGTTGATGTTGATGATGATGTGATAATCTGAAACTGTGTTGGTTTGGATTGTTTATGATGATGATTCTGAAACTCTGATTGTATGCTTCTGAAACTCTTTTTCTCTCTTCTTGGCTTTGAAGGTTAATGATGATTTGTTCTGAAACTGTTATTGTATGCTTCTGAAACTCTTTTCCTCTCTTCTTGGCTTTGAAGGTTAATGATGATGATCTGAAACTTGTTATTGGTATGTTTGTTGCAAGTTTCTGAAACTTTGTTTTGGTTTGATATGTTTGAAAACTGGTTTGTAGTTGGTTAACAGGCTTGGCTTGTTGCAGCTGTTAGGGAATTGGTTTGTAGTTGGTTAGCAGGCTTGGATTGATAGCAGTTTTGCTAGCTTTGCAGTTTGTAGAGTTTTTGTGATGGCTTGAAACTGTTTGGTTATTTGTTGAGCTTGTGCAGGTTTGTTGGCTTGTTTTGCAGTTGCTTTGAAAACTGTTAGGCAAGCTTGTAGATTTTGTGAAGCTGTTAACAGTTTGGTAACAATTTGGCCAACTGGTTTTGGAATTGGTTGTTTCAGGTTATGGAA
Organism: Vicia faba; assembly: GCA_948472305.1. Taxonomy (NCBI): domain Eukaryota; kingdom Viridiplantae; phylum Streptophyta; class Magnoliopsida; order Fabales; family Fabaceae; genus Vicia; species Vicia faba. The sequence goes on along the minus strand of OX451735.1, from coordinate 98,308,663 downwards.
GTTTTTGTTCTGTTTGCAGTTTGTGCAGTTTTGCAGTTTGGGCAAGCTTGTTGTTTGGCTATTCTTTCTGTTTGAAAGTTGTTGCAGGTTTTGTGTTTGGCAAGCTTGCTTTGGTTTGATAACAGTCTGGCCAACTGGTTTACAGTTGCAACTTGTTATGTTTTTGGAATTGGTTTGTAGTTTGGCAGGTTGGAGAGTTTTTTGAACTGCTGAGTTTTTTTGCTTAGCTCCAATGTTTCTCTCTCTCTACCTGTGCTCTTTGATAGTTCTTTATATCTTTTTACCTGTTTTTTCTTGTGACATCCTGTTCTCGCCTAACTGTAAAACTCTCACCAAAGGTGATATCTTTCTCTCTTTCTCTCTCTATGAAACAAGCATTTTTGCTTTTCTTATTGTTCAGAAAAGTTTGCCTATGTCTGCTGGAAAATGATGATAGCTATGACAAGCTTTGGCTTGTGATTTGGTTTATCTTCTGCATTTGCCTGTTGTTTACTTTTGGCCTGCTGTACTTTCTGCATTGCATATTTGCTGCATCCAGTTGCTTTGCTTGACAGTTTGCATCTAGTTTGCTTTGTAACAGTTTGCATCTAGTTTGCTTTGTAACAATTTGCATCTAGTTTGCTTTGTAACTAAGTTTGCCTTGTATGCCATGTTTAGTAATGCAACTTGTCTGAATTTGGCCTATAACAGTTTGCCTTGCATCCAGTTGGCGTCTTTGTTTAGCTTGCTTTGTACAACATGTTTTAGTTTGGCCTATGTTTGCATTTAAACCAATTGCTTTTGTATGCTTGCATTTTTCCTTTTGCATTTTTTATTTTTCTCTTTGTGAACCAAGAAGAGCAATCTTCTTGTGATTTGCAAAGAGGAAAATAAAAACGTGATGAACAATAGCACTTCTGATTCCAGACGGTAAACTTTAATGATGAATTTTTCCTTTCTTTTTTTTATTTGAAAATTCTTTTCAATTAACTGTACTAATTTTCTTTTCCTTTGTCTTTTTCATGTGAGTGCAACTTGGACAGCGACAAAGCAGAAGAAGCCGGAGACTTTGAGCATGGGAGAAATGGAGCTTAGGCTTAGACTTAGATTTTAGATTTAGCTAGCTTTTTCATTAATTGTAATAATTTATTTTTACAAGTACTATAAGTTGTAAAAACTTACAATATTCAAATAATAAATTATTTTTGTATCAATCATCTGAAAAATCTGTGTGAGGCAAACTGATATCCAATAAAATCATTTACTGTCCAATAATCTTGCCATTCTTTCTTCAAGTCTTCACTTATTCTTTTAAGATTCTCAAATCAAAATAATTGAAATTGCATTTCAACAATTCTAATACAGATAACTTAAACTTTAAGTAAACCAATAATTTTGTAGTCTCAAATCCTTGCAACAACATTCCAATCAAAATACGCATTGTATAATAAACAAGCAAGCATTCCATTAACCGACAAAAATTTCATTCCATTAACAAACTGATGTCTTGATATTCCAAATAATAGTCTCAGCTCCTATCTCTTATCCCAGATAATCAGGCCTTAAGAACAACCAGTTAACCTTTCAACAAACTTGAAAAAGCGTGAAAACAATGTAACAGTAAACTGAATATCTAAGGATTCAGTTTCTTCTGAGAAATGCGAGAGAAAACCCTAATTCTTGATTTACTGCCAAAGAAAAGTTTTTTTGATCGATTCTTGAGCCAATCTTGAAAATCTGAGAAAACCCTAGGGTTGTGATTTCTTGTGAAAAAGGGAGGGCAAATTTTGGGGTACAACAACATCCATACATCATGACATGCATATACGCATCATACAACACAATCTCATTTATTTTGAGAACATCATTCCTCAATACATTTCATACATCATGACATTACATACAACTAACCCTTTTACCTTTCAGGAAAAGATACAATCAAATTCTCACAAAGTTCAAGCTATGAAGCCCGGGTACGACCGGATAATATCTTGATTTCTCCATCATACTGTGAAGCTCGGAGAACGACCGGATAACAGTATCAGGATACCGTGAAGCCTGGATTACGACCAGATAGTGGCATCTTTTATCACAAGCTATGAAGCCTGGATTCGACCGGATAATAATTTAATCCCCAGTAAGTTATTGTGAAGCCTGGATTACGACCAGATAGCAATACAATGACACCATGAAGCCTAGATTCGACCAGATAGTGGTATATTATAAACACAATCCGTGAAGCCCGGAGTCGACCGGATAGCATCTTAACAAGTTATTGTGAAGCCTGGATTACGACCAGATAGCAATACAAGACCATGAAGCCTGGATTACGACTAGATAATGGTAGAAGATGTTGTGAAGCCTGGATTACGACCAGATAGCAGCCCAGAATACTACGAAGCCTGGAATCGACCAGATAGTGGTATATCTTTAATGCAAGTTATGAAGCCCGAATTTGACCGGATAATATCTTGATCTCCCCGAACACCATGAAGCCTGAATTCGATCAGATAATGGTATAATACACCGTGAAGCCTGGATTACGACCAGATAGCGGTATAATGCATCGTGAAGCCTGGATTATGACCAGATAGCAATAAAGAACACTGAAACCTGGGATTCGACCAGATAACAGTAAGGGATACTACGAAACTTGGATTTCTACTAAATAGAAATTCACCCGGTCAATTACTATGAAGCCCGGAGTCGACCAGATATTAGTAGGCCTTAAAATAAAATGGAAGCCCGGATGCGACTGGATAATCACTTGATTTCTTCTGAAGCCTGGATTTCGACCAGATAAGAAGTGAGGTATTGTGAAGCCTGGATTTGACCAGATAGTAGTATAAGACACCATGAAGACTGGATTCGACCAGATAATGGTATGAAACATCGTGAAGCTTGGATTACGACCAGATATCGGTATAAGACACTGAAGCTTGGATTTCGACCAAATAGCAGTTTACCTGGACAATTACTAAGAAGCCCAGAGTCGACCGGATATTAGTGTGCCCTAAATTCAAGTTAAATCCCGGATGTGACCGGATAACAACTAAATTCATTCTGAAGCCTGGATTACGACCAGATAAGAATTGAGAAATTGTGAAGCCTAGATTACGACCGGATAGCAAGTTTAATCTCATCTCCCCAGTAAGTCACTGTAAATCCTGGATTACAACCAGATAAGCAGTCAGTCTTATCACTGTGAAGCCTGGATCACAACCAGATAGTATTTCATTTTCACCTCTTCAACCAAGAGACGATTCTCCGGTAGAATAACGAACGACCGAAGCTCCTAAAATTCAACTTTTCACAAGACAGAGACCAACATTCCCCAGCGGAATTCTCCTCAATGACAGGTATGCAAGCTCTCGCTAAGGAATCTCTCATGTGATCGACACTTCTTCTGATGGCATCTTTAAGCCCATATTCTGACATCAATCTCCAAATGGAATCTATAAGCCCATTCTCGACATCATAAGACAAGTACCACTTCATGCGAGTGCAAATTTCTGGGCACTCTAGTGTTCAATCATCTTCCACCCTCGAATCACGAAAGGCAGACAAGCCAATCTACATCCTCAGGTTTAAGAAGATTGAACAGGGGCAGCTGTTGTACCCCAAAATTTTCCCTCCCATATTTCTTAATACATTTCAAGTGAGGTCCTCAAGTTGCTCAAGTAAGACCAAGGGTTGACCAGACAAGCTCTCTCCTAAGGCAGTCTACCTCAAATTAGGGTTTCATGTTGCATCAAGATACTTGAGTCCAAGGGATCCCAAATGCTCACCATTGTCCTATTATTTTCTCAAGATCATCCATGTCAAGTTTCAAGTCTTGCAGAGGAAGTTTGCTCAGTCAATTGCTCAAAGGCCTAAAAATCGACTGTGCTGGGGCAAAAGTCAACTATGGCCCATATACAGTCCAACTTCAAGATTTTTGGTCAACATCCTCATTTTGAAGTATTATTCATCATTTGATCAAGGTTTGATCATGATTCATCAAGGATTGCTCACAATTCATCAAAACCCAAAAGTTGCTAAATTAGGGTTTTGCAGGAAAAGTCAACTCAAATTTGACCAAGCATAACTTTCTCATACTTTATGAGAAATGACCCATCCAAAGCTCATTTTTAATAGGATGAAATTCCCTAAAATTCATATTCATCTCCCAAGTTCAAAATATGCACTCACAAGAAGTTATGAATTTGGACATTATAGGTCATTTTGAAAAGTCAACAAAAATACCTTTTTTGTCAAAGCTTTATACATGAACATGGAAGACTTAATTGATATGAGACAAAAAGGGTTGCTTAGAGGACATCTCAAGCTTTCTAAAAAGTCCAATAACACCTTCAAAGAGTCAAAATTGAAGAATTTATGCATTGGTGAAGTTGACCTTTTTTGCAAAATTGCCAAAAGTCAAAAGTGCCTCAAATTGCAATTTTTGCTAAATGGGCCTAACTTTTTGCACCTGTTTTGAGTTGGTAGTATGGTCCACGAGCCCTATATCTTCCCATTTGTCTTTATCTTATTTTTGCTATTTATTTTGATTTTTATTGCAATTAAATCAAAACAAATCATGAAAAAATCCAAACCATTCAAACTTCAAGATCTTGTGCATATTTCAGGTCCTATATCCAGCTAGCAAGTGAATCAATTCGTGCAAGGCATAGGTGGGCACAAAAAGATTGATTTTAGCCTATTTTGGAAAGATTTTCAAGTGAATCAAATCAAGATCAAAAGCCATAATTGACAAAGATTGAATGGACTTTTGTAAACCTAATTTGATCAGTGATATATAGTGAACAAAAGCAGACAAAAAACACAAGGTTTTAGAGGCGCACAAAGGAAGAACGAAACTCGAAAAATTGACCAAAAAGTGCTGACTTGATTTCACACTTCCAGACGTTTTCAAGATCCCCTAGCCATCTCATTCGCTTCCTGGGATTGCAAGGAAGCCGTACCAATCAAGAACAAGCATTTTCCAGCGCTAGAACTCACTGTAAGTGGTCCACGGCCATGGCTTTTCTTGAAATTGAAACACACGATTTTGACACTTATAGCATGAAATACTTACATATTCTTGTTCCTTGAGGCATTTGCAAACTACTCAAAACAATTAATTGCATTTTTATTGGCTATATTGGAATCTACCATTGCTAGGTTTTGTTGTCTCGATTTAGGATCTTTATGTACAGGTGAAATTGGTCCACAAAATGGACATCATGATGCTCAGTAGGCCAAGGCAATTTGATTCATGGCATTAGATTTCATTTTTTATGCATGTGTGTGATTTTGAGATATGCAGGGTTTCTAGCTATGGACATTTGTCTGTAGGTAAAAGTCTCTGACTTTTACCAACGGAGAGAGGACAAGGACGATAGTGTGGTAGCCCATGATTGCTCCGTTTGAAATTTCGCGCGCAGGAATTTAGCAAAGTTGTGTTTTTTTATAATATTTATTTGTTCCTTTGTATACAACAAACGCGCCTAGCTCAGTTGGCATTGATGCAGTTGGAAAAGGCTTTGAGGCCTGGGTTCGAATCCCAGGTCCCCCATGTACTTCACATTATTTTTCTTTAAATGATCAGGCATGCACACAAGGCAGGGAGACCACCATGTACCCTCAAGATTCAACCTTTGGATTTCCAGAAGGCCAGATCTAAAGGCCATCGTTTGGAGAACCATGATACACCCCAGTCAACAGGAAGCATGGAATCTTGGAAAGTCAAACGTGGACCAAGTTTGTTTGGGCCCAGAATTGTGGTTCACACCCCCAAATTGCTGATTCTCAGGCCCATTCACTTTTCTCTATTCTTTTGTATTTCTTTTATTTAATTCATTTAGTTATTTTTATTCACATAAAAATCAATTCTTTTTTTAATTAAAAAATCATAAAAATAAATTTTCACCCAAATTAGATCTAGGTTTTATTTTTAATAAAAAAAATTAATTTAATTAGTTCATTTAATTTATTAGGTAACTTTAATTCCTTTTGTAAAAAAATTAAAACAAGTTAGAAATTAGGGTTTTGTTTAATTTAAATTCTATTTTCTTTTTTTCTTAAAAATAACAAAATACAAAAATAGCTCAAAATGTAAATTATTTTATTTTATTTAATTTAATGAGTAATTTTGTACATATTTAATTCAAACCTTTATTTTCTTAAATAATCAAAAACAATCACAAAAAATATTTTTTCTTTCAATTAGGTTAGACGGGGTCAAAACCCTAACTTTTATCGTTCTTAATTCATCGCGAGCGCTTTATTATTTTTAAAATATTAATGTAATTGCTCATGGGATGTAATAGATTAATTAGGATTTTTTCGTTCATTTATCGTTTTTTTTACGGGTTGTTTTTGGCTATGTAATTAATACTCGAAGCCTTGTAATAGCTTAGCTTTATTTTCCGCATTTTTAATTCCCGCTAAATATTAACTGTTAGATGTATGAATATTAGGGTTGCATGACAAGAATGTATGTAAACTTTAAAACGGTTAGCAAACCCTAAATATGCAAAGATAATAAACTTGAAACTGAATCACTCGCACATGCGCACTCCTAGGGTATACTCTCACTTCGGTTGCCTTCGGTAAATGATCATTGAGTATAGGATATTTTAGTGATCGCCCTCTTGTCTAAACAAAGATCAAAGTCCCGTTCGGAAAAGTTGCCTCAGATATGTTGTCTCGAATATGATCTTAAGACATTAGGGTTATTACTAAGACGTCCTAACATTGCTTTAGTGATCATACATCCCTTTCGAATTGACCCTTAAAACTCCAACGATGGTGCTACCTACTCATTAATAATAGGATGGTGCTGTCTAAAGGAAACGAACATAGAACAATTCTTTTTTTGAGTAGGTAGATGCTAGTAGGTACTTGCTCAATACAAACAAACTTTTTCACACTTACACTCTTTTCAAACAAATTTTTCAAAAAACACTTCGTAACACTCTTGAAGACAGAAGCAAGGGTTAAATCGAAGTAAAACAAAAAACTTTTTCAAATCAAACACACACAAGCAATTTTGAAAATGATGAGCAAGTACCTAAGAGCCCGTGGGAAACCACGGATAGAAAGGGTGCTAATACCTTCCCTTTCTATAATCTACCCCCCGTACTCAAAATCTCGAAAAAGGAATTTTTCTGTGCTTTTTTCCTTTCCTTGTTGGATAAAATAAAATTCGGTGGCGACTCTTGCTTACCACGACATTTTGCAAACACAAACGTAAAACGCAAACCAACATTCAGACAGTTCTGGTTCTGCCACCGTATCACAAGATGATATAATGTGCATTCATAGATGCATCTCTAAAATATTTTAAAGGCATTTTTAAATTTTCAAAAGTGTAAGAGAAGATACAAAAATGGGCAAAGAAATGAGAATTTCTTAATGCATCCTTGTAGGGGTGAAATTAGGGATGACAATGAGCAAGGTATGGGTAGGATACTATAGTGTTGGAAATCCACAAAATATCTATGATGAATTTCTACCAATCTTGATGAACAAGATTGATATCACCATACAATGTCAATGAATTATGAGAAAAGAAAAGAAAGAAGACAATTATTTTCTGCAGAGTTTCTCTCTACCCACAAACTGTGGAAAACTTTATTAATCACTTGCAACTGCAAATTCTGTGATTACAATGAATTGACTTAAAATTAAAAAATTAGGGGTTACTCCCTCTATTTATATATTTAGGTTAGCTTTCTCCCTAAACCAAAGCCCAAAACTATAAAAGCCCAAAATACCTATTTTGGTACTAAATCAAATGTATCTATTTTAGATCTAAATCAAATTTATTTAAATCTAAAACCAATCAAATCTGTGTGTAGCTTGCTTCGATCTACAAGCTCTTCGACTGGGCAACCTCCTTTCGAAACACACACTATTTTGACACAATCGAATTACAATTTAACACACCACTTAATTAATTGTGTCTAAACTATCTATATTCATCATGGTTCTTAGTCTTTTGAATACTTTGACCTCCACTCCCTTCGTCCTGATGTCTGCAATCTGATTCTCAGTTCTGTAGTGTTCCAAATTCATCTTCCCATCTGCTACCTACTCTCGAAGATAGTGGAACCTCATTTCAATGTGCTTGCTTCGACCATGTGCTATCGGATTCTTCGCCAGATTAATAGCTGACATGCGTCGATATTTATGGTAATTACTCCATGATCTTTCCCTGTTATCTCTTCGACCAAGTTCACCATCCAAGTTGCTTGACATGCACAAAGAGAAGAAACTATGTATTCTGCTTCGCATGATGATAATGCCATTACTGGTTCCTTTCTTAAACTCCAAGCAACAGGTGCACCACCTAACATAAATACATATCCTGTTGTTGATTTTCGATCTTCAGTATCACTACACCAACTCGAATCAGTGTATCCCACTGAGTTACATTCTTTTCCTTTATCAGCTGTAGGAAATAAAATGCCATAGTCGAGATTTCCTTTGAGATACCTTACTATCCTCTTCAACGCTGCTAGATGTGATACCTTTGGCTTCTGCATGAATCTACTTACCATACCTACACTATATGCTAAGTCATGCCTTGTATGATAAAGATATCTCAATGACCCAATAAGTCATCTGTATTGTGTTGGGTCGACATCATCTTCATCTGCATCTTTCGACAGTTGCAGTCTTAGTTCTGCAGGTGTCGAAGTTGAGTTTCATTCTTCCATCTCAAATTTCTTGAGAATTTCTCCTGCATATCTTCTTTGATGCATCATCAAACATCTACTTCTCTTGTAGAATTCAATGCCAAGGAAATATGAAATGTCACCTAGATCTTTATGGGGAGAAGCTTTTTCGACTGCAATTTATATTTTGAATAGGTGTCCTACTAAGATATTGAAGAACAAGGTTCTCGAAGAAGTGTGGAGTGGAAAACGACCATCAGTAAATCACTTGAAGGTGTTTGGCTCTATGTGTTACAAGCATGCTCCTGATGCAAGGAGAAGAAAGCTTGATGACAAGAGTGAACCTATAATTTTGGTAGGATATCATAAACTGGTGCATACAGACTATTCAATCCAGTTAATGAGAAGTTTGTGTTGAGTAGAGATATTGTGATTAATGAAAATTCTGCCTGAGATTGGAATTCTAGCAATTCAATTAACAAATCATTAATGAACTTTGATTTCGAAGAAGAAACTAATATAGTAGAGGTCTAAGGAATTGTTGAGAATCCAGTCGAAGTCGAAGAAGAAGCGGTTGCTGACACTCCCGTCACAGTCGAAGTCGAAGAGGTTATGGCTGAAACAAGCCAAAGACCTCAAAGAAATAGAGTTCTTCCAACAAGACTTCAGGATTAGGAAGTGGTGGGTGATGATGAAATCACACTAGATGGAGAATTAGTTCATTTTGCTTTACTTGCAGGTGCTGAACCAATCAACTATAGCGAATATTTGAAGATTAACAAGTGGAAGTTAGTTATGGTCGAAGAGTTACAGGCAATCGAAAGAAACAACACATGGGAGTTAGTCGAATTGCTAGCACATACAAAAGCTATCGAAGTAAAGTGGGTGTTCAAGTTAAAACACAATGAAAATGGGTCAATAGCAAGACATAAAGTAAGATTAGTAGCTCGAGGTTTTCTTCAAAGAGAAGGACTTGACTACTCTGAAGTATTTGCTCCAGTAGCAAGATTAGAGATTGTTCGACTAGTAGTAGCCTTGGCATGCAACCAAGGTTGGTCAACATTCCATCTATATGTGAAATCAGCATTTCTGAATGGTTCTTTAGACGAAGAAGTTTATGTCACATAACCTCCTGGGTTAGTGATTCAGAAGGAAGTGAGTAAAGTATATAGATTGCAAAAAGCGCTCTATGGCCTCAAGCAGACACCTAGGGCATGGAACAAGAAGATCGACTCATACTTAGTCGAATTAGGATTTGTCAAATGCAAATCAGAGTATGGTGTCTATGTTCAGGTTGTAGCACAAGATATAACAATCATCTGCTTGTATGTTGTTGACTTGCTAGTAACTGTAAATAGTTTGGAGAACTTGTCGAAGTTCAAAGAGCTGATGACGAAGGAATTTGAAATGTCGGATCTAGGAAAATTGTCTTATTTTCTAGGCATGGAGTTTAAAATGTCGAAGCAAGGTATGGTGCTACATCAAAGAAAGTATGTCAAAGAGATACTCAAGAGATTCAGAATGGATGATTCGAATCCTGCATCCTCACCTGTCGAACCAAATGTGAAGTTGGAGAAGAATGGAGAGGAAGACAAAGTCGATGCAACTTTGTTCAAGAAAATTGTGGGATCTCTGAGGTATGTGTGCAACAGTCGACCTGATATAGGTTTTGCAGTCAGATTAGTAAGCAGATATATGAGTGAACCAAGAGTGTCACATATGAAGGCTGCAAGAAGAATCCTTCGATACTTGAAGGGTTCAATAAATTATGGAATACTATTTTGACGAGATTCTGGAGGCAAATATGCAATAGTTAATTGTTTTTCAGATGCTGATTGGTGTGGAGATAAGGAAGTTCGAAGAAGCACAACTGGATATTTCTTTCAAGTATTTGGTGCCCCAATCTCATGGTGTTCGAAGAAGCAACCTGTGGTGGCATTGTCATCGTGTGAAGCTGAATATATAGCAGAATCCTATGCTGCATGTCAAGCAATTTGGATCAGATCTATACTTGAAGAAATGACTATCGAAGTGAAGAAACCTCTAGTATTGCAAATCGACAACAAGTCAGCCATAAATCTGGCAAAGAATCCAGTTCTACATGGAAGAAGTAAACGTATTGAAGCAAGGTTTCACTTCTTGAGGGAAAAAGTAAATCAAGGTGAACTTGAAGTTAGGCATTGCTCAAGTGAAGGATAGTTGGCCGACATTTTCATCAAAGGATTGAAGATCGACAGATTCATGAATTTGAGAAAGAAATTAGGAATAGTTCACATTGACTATTTTTGAGGATGTTCGACAACTTGGATTATGGGGGTGTGTTGAAATATTAAATTAGATTAGATTGGATTAGATTTAATATTTAATATAATCCAAGTTGTGTTAGCCCAAGCCCAATTAGGGTTGTATATAAATAGTCATAGTGTATATCATTATTTGTACAATTGAATAATACAAATCCTTATTTCCTTTATTATTCTCGCTTTCTCTCCTCACTAAAAGTGCCTCACGCACTAACATTTACAAGTCGTGGTAATTAGTGTTTTTTTATGGTTTGTGATTTGAATTGTTTATGGATTAGAAGAGTTTGAAAGTTATGAAATTGAGTTAAGTTGATTGTCGTGAGTTCATGTTTTAGTTTTCAAAAAAAATTATTACAGGAAGACAAAAAAGGCGTGTGCTTTTAGCATAACAAATGGAGATTTCAAACCGCTTTCTACTTCTATCTTTTCAATCCTTTGTTTCTATGATAACTTCAAATTTGTTCTTCTTGAAACATTGTTTCTCCTGTTATTTTTCTCATTCTTGATAATTTAAATGTGTATTTAACATTAGAAAGTAGTGATGTTTTATTTTTGTTTTCGACACTTGTAGATGTTGACATCAGAAGACACTATAAGTTGTTTTTCCATATTTATATATAACTTCTCATCGATGTTTATAATGCATACTCTCAGACAAAGAACACAAGATGATTAAAGCATGGTTGTGGAGAGAAGAGTTATTACAAGTTTCAACGTTTTACTCCGTCGATGAAGTTAATTGTGAGACGTTGCCTCCTCCTCAGTCTAAGAAACCGAACACTATTGATGTTAAATTTGAAGATTACTCTTTTGAATAATGATATAGTATTTGTTCATGATGAACTTGCCTTTCTATATTTTATGATATTCTAATTCATGTTATAGTTTGCTGACTGCAAACATGATTGTATATGACATATGCTAATCTCAATAGATAAATCCAATGAGCCAACGCAAACGCAGTCTTATTTGCTGATTTGCTTATTTCTGACTTCTATTTTGAATTTATTAATTTTTTTCCTTCGTTTTATATTTTCAGGTTTTATTGGATACCATTGACAAGTAGATATCTTTAGAGGTCCAATATATATATATATATATATATATATATATATATATATATATATATATATATATATATATATATATATATATATATATATATATATATATATACTCAAAAAGACAGACCAGATGATTGAAAAATTAAGGGAATTTGCACATAATTGCTCTCACCTCGAGTGGAATGTGACATGGTGTCTTTTATGTTCCTTATTTCTCTCATCCTACATAAATGATTGACTCAATTAATGGTGCCAAATGTATTTTTTATACCTATATATTGTAGGCCTTGGGAAAAGCTTTTGAGTTTGGAGAAGGATAATCACTTGATTCTCTATTGTGTTTCATTCAAGACATGTATGCTCATGATGCAGCTTGAAAACATATAAGAAAATAATTTTTGACAAAGCAAAAAATCAATAATATATTTGATACCATTCAGTGTATATATATCTTTTTTCTCCTTTCAAGTATAACCTAAAATAAATAGAATCTGATCAAAATCTAGATCAGGAATACTTCAGCCTCAATACATATAGTCTTTATAAGTAGAATCTTATTAAAATGATGAAGCATCAACTTTTTGATATCATTTGGATATATTGGAACTTATTAGAATTAAAAGTCATGTAAAACTTAGTGAAGTCTATACCAAATACATATTTGAAAATTGATTGTTATATCCTTTTGGTTCAGGATTCTTTCTTAAACTTCATTTACATGGAAGAATAAATACCAGACTACATCAATGAGCTGCTAAGAGCCAGAGAATTTTCAATGAGTGAAGAGCTTCCTCTAAATTCTTTTGGTAATGGATGTCTTACTGCAGCAAGAGTCTCAACTAACTTTTATGTCTTTTACTCTCTTCATTTAAGTGGACAATCAAAAGCAAAGGGAGTGTTAAGTCCTAGAGGGTTTGGGATGTCTTGGAAATTAAAGAAAGAAATATAGAGAGATGATAGGTATTGGAATCTGAGAGTGATTAGCAGTAATACAACAATACATTCTAGTGAATTCAACATTGTGAATGTAGTATTTTGTATTGAATTTTTTTATTATTTTAATTGTTATAATTTAGAAACAATCATTACAATTTTTTATAAAGTATTTACGATTTAATTTTGTTTAAATTTTTTTAAAGTATGATCAATTAATATTATTTTATCAAATATTAGAAACAATATTACAAATTTTTATCAAATATTTGAGTACAATTTATATCGAAACTTTACCAATATATTTTTTGAATGGAGACATTAATATCATTTATTTTTACTATATTTATATTTTGTATGGTGACATGAATATATTTTTTTTCTATGCATGATTTGATTCCATAATATATTATAATCAATAAAATTGGAATTCTATTTTAATATTGGAGAAATATTATAGACAGTAGAATATATAAAGATATGAAAAATATTTAAATAAAAACTTTACAAATATATTTTTTGAAAGGAGGCAATAATATAATTTATTATATATGAAAATTATTTTAAATGATGACATTAATATATTTTATTTTTATGCATGATTTGATTCCATAAATTTATATTTAATAAAATTTGAATTCTAATTTATTTTGAATGGAATTATAATTTAACAAATAAAATATAATTTTTTGAAAATTCACATAGTCTAAAAGATAATTTTTTTTATAATAATTATATATTTTGAAGAACAGTTAGTTATATTAGACAATTATACTCATTTATTTTAAATAAAAATAATATTTTGTATTGATAAAAATGATATAAAAGACTTAATATTCTCTTAGTCAATTATATTGATCTAAGAGTTCTTTTATATTTCATTTTACTTTTCAATTTAAAGCTATCTGTTTATTTTAATATTTATCTTTTAAATCTTTCTTTTGTTGTTATTTTATATGATTGAAATTAAAGAATCGAATGTACGATTTATTATAGATATAAATCAATGCTTAAAAATTGATGCATATTATTAGCATATATTTGTAACTATATGAATGTCAATCAATTAAAAAATTAATTCATATTTTATAAATGATTGCTTGATAGACGTGTAACGTAAATCCAGACAAGACTCGTGCGATAACACGACTTTCTTACTAGAGATGAAATATTTGAGATAAAATATATTTTAAAATTATTTAGATTTTTATAAACTGATTAAGTTACCATTGTTTTTATAACCTGAGTAAGTTATAATTGTTTTTATAAATGAGAATAAGTTACAAACAATTTTATGAAAGTAATAAATTAAACTATTTATACAATTAGTTGTATAGATGAGAATAAATTACATATATTTATACAAATGAACACACGGATTCAAAGTGCTTATAAGCGGAAAAAAAGTTACAATACTTTTATAGGTTTAACTTTTTTTTTTGCCAAAATACTTAGTTTATCTATAATATAAAAAGATATATTATAATTTTAATCTGCAATTTTATTTGACTTACGAAAGTAGTCTCTCTATTTTAAATTTAAAAAAAAGTTGGTCTATTCTCATATTTTTAATAGAAAATTGATGATATTTTTTTGTTTTTAAATTTTTTTTTTGTAATAAAATTTTACAATAAAGTTATATATAATTTTTTTGTTGTTGCTATTTTGAAGATTGTTATTGGAGATTAGGTTATAGGTTTGATTTTAATCTCTATGTCGAATTTACATTAGCATATTTTACATAGTTTATTATATTTTGACAGGGTATTGTCATACATTTTATGTTTGTAAAAAATGTAAATATGATCTAATAAGAACGTTTTAGGTTTTTAATTTAACCGGAAACTGTCCTAAATCGTAGGTTGTAAAAAAATGTAAAAAAAAAGTGAAATTTGACGGGGAACTATTATACATAAATTTAGAAAAATAGGCTAATAAATTATTAGAATTATTCATTTAAATTCAACTATAGATTCACGGTTATATGTGAATGTATCTATGAGATATCAGTTGTAGACATGTAATATTAATCAAAACGAGACCAGAGTGATAACACTGATTTTTTACAGTTAAAAAATTTTAAAGTAATTTTTTTCATCTTAATATTTTTAATTAGGAAAAAAACCTAATAAATAAAAATATATATAAAGTGGTGGTAATGCTGATCAATTGATTCATCATTTTTTTTATATAAAATAAAACTATTAAATTATTGTTAATTTTTCTTAATGAAAACTAAATTCAATAGAAAATTAATACAAATATATTTTATACTTTTTAAAATTAATATTTACCCGTGCATCGCGCCGTAGACGGCTAATACATTATGAAATTTTTTATTACCTCTTGGAATTTAATATTTTCTCCTATACTTGCATGCCGGCTTGGTCTAAGAAATATGAAACCTATCAACAAAGTTAGATGCCTCTCTTTGAGTTGGAAGATAACCAAATGAAAAAACCATTAGTATAACACTCTTAAGATTCTTCTAAAGAAAGTTATATATCATTGTTGGGGTGTTTAAAAATATTGATTTTTCTTAATTGATTTAGAATTAGACATTACCATTTTTATTTGACCCGTATATTTTTTCTCAAATCTTTCATAGAAATATAAAAATGTCTCTAATTTTTGGAGATACATCTCCGAATATATTTATTTATCATAAAATTGAATATAAAGAACGAGTCACATCTATTATATTTAATTTCAGAGATGCATATTCAAATAAATTTTATTTTTAAAAAAATATAATATTTTCGAATATGTATATTTGAAAAGTTTTTTGTTGTGTTTTTATTAACTTAGTATTGAATGTATCCAGATAAACAGACATAATATTCATGTATCAGCAATGCAATAAATATGTAAATACCATCAATTTACATATTGAGAAAAAATTAGAAAATAGAAAAACGATTTAAATAAAATTTAAAAAAAAATCTAAAAATACAACTAAAAATAAAATACAATCAAATAAAGAGTCTACAAATTATTTCGAATTTTTTCAAAAATCGGACAACAGAAAATAAATCAAATAAAATTGAAAAATAAAGAATTTAGGGTTTTTGGGGTTGTGTTATGTATTTTGTCTCAAAATACGAGAAATTGATCTCTAATTTTTTTCTAATGAAATGACGCGGTGAGATTTCGATTCAATGTTGATTTCTCATAAAACCGATTTTTCTTACGCTGGATCGCCTAAAGGCAAAAAAAAAACAGAAACTCAAGGGCCAGAACGTGAGGATATAATTCCTATGACTCTAAAATTGGTTAAAATTGTCAGAGAGTCATCGAAAACAACGCCAATTTTAATGAAAAACATCTAGTAATTGGGGATAGTTTTCAGAGATGCATCTCTGAATTCATCCTGGAAAATTTCAGAGATGCCTCTCCAAACCAAATATTAGCATAAATGGGGTGGCTGCTTGATTTACGAAAGATGAGTTGATATAAGGTGCATTCATATATGCATCTCTAAAATATTTTAAAGGTATTTTTGAATTTTCAAAAGTGTAAGAGAAGATACAAAAATGGGAAATGAAATGAGAATTTCTTAAAGCATCCTTGTAGGGGTGAAATTAGGGATGACAATGAGCAAGGTATGGGTAGGGTACTATAATGTTGGAAATCCACCAAATATATATGATGAATTTCTACCAATCTTTATGAACAAGATTGATATCACCACATAATGTCAATGAATTATGAGAAAAGAAAAGAAAGAAGACAATTATTTTCTGCAGAGTTTCTCTCTACCCACAAATTATGGAAAACTTTATTAATCACTTGCAACTGCAAATTCTGTGATTACAATGAATTGACTTAAAATTACAAAATTAGGGGTTACTCCCTCTATTTATAGATTTATGTTAGCTTGCTCCCTAAACCAAAGCTCAAAACTATAAAATCCCAAAATACCTATTTTGGTACTAAATCAAATGTATCTATTTTAGATCTAAATAAAATTTATCTAAATCTAAAATCAATCAAATTTGTGTGTAGCTTGCTTCGATCCACAAGCTCTTCGATTGGGAAACCTCCTTTCGACACACACTGTTTCGATACAATCGAATTACAATTTAACACACCACTTAATTAATTGTGTCTAAACTATCTATATTCATCATGATTCTTGGTTTTCTGAATACTTTGACCTGCACTCCCTTCGTCATGATGTCTGCAATCTGATTCTCAGTTCTGCAGTGTTCCAAATTTATCTTCTCATCTGCTACCTGCTCTCGAAGATAGTGAAACCTCATTTCGATGTGCTTTCTTCGACCATGTGCTATCGGGTTCTTCGCCAGATTGATAGCTGACATGCTATCGATCTTCATGGTAATTGCTCCATGATCTTTCCCTGTTATCTCTTCGACCAAATTCACCATCCAAGTTACTTGACATGCACAAAGAGAAGCAACTATGTATTCTGCTTCGCATACTGGTTTCTTTCTTGAACTCCAAGCAACTGGTGCACCACCTAACATAAATACATATCCTGCTGTTGATTTTCGATCTTCAGCATCACTACACCAACTCGAATCAGTGTATCCCACTAACTTGCATTCTTTTCCTTTATCAGCTGCAGGAAGTAAAATGTCATAGTCGAGAGTTCCTTTGAGATAACTTACTATCCTCTTCACCGCTGCTAGATGTGATACCTTTGGCTTCTGCATGAATCAACTTACCATACCTACACTATATGCTAAGTCATTCCTTGTATGATAAAGATATCTCAATGACCCAATAAGTCGTCTGTATTGGGTTGGATCGACATCATCTGAATCTGAATCTTTTGACAGTCGCAGTCTTGATTCTGCAGATGTCGAAGTTGAGTTGCACTCTTCCATCTCAAATCTCTTGAGAATTTATCCTGCATATCTTCTTTGATGCATCATCAAACCTCTACTTCTCTTATAGAATTCAATGCCAAGAAAATATAAAATCTCACCCAGATCAGACATTTTGAATTCCTTGCTGAGATCACCTTTGAAGTCTTTGATCTCACTTTTGCAGCTACCTATTATCAACAAATCATCGATATAGAGACATAGTATAAACAATTCACTATTGGTTGCTAACATATATTTCATGTCCCCATACTTGTGATTGTAAGAAATCCCCGTACCCGAGCACATATCTGTTTGGGTAACAATATTAGCATTGGTATCCATACCCTTTTGATATGTAAGTAGCCATACCCATACCCGTTATCCGCATTTCTAATAGAAAATAAATATATAAAGTATAAAATATAAAATATCATATTATTTTAAGTTGTTAAGAACATTTAAATTTTTTCAATAAACTTATTGTTGAATTATTAAATAAAAGAACACTTATGTTACAAATATAATGATTTAACATTGATGTATTATTAAAAATTGATAGACATTTATTTTAATATAATATATATATATATATATATATATATATATATATATATATATATATATATATATATATATATATATATATATATATATATATATATATATATATATATATTGCAGGTATTGGGCGGAGTGGGTACTAAGGTGCTCATACCAGTATCAATACCCGTTTACTTAGGTGGGTAATTATCTGAGCCCGTGTCCATACTCATTTGTGCGGGTTTTTATTCTATCCGTCTTGGGGATTTTTGTGTGTAGCCATTAGGGATGGGCCAAATTGCTATCCTTAGGTGAAATAAATCTCTGAAAATCTAAAAATGTCATTCAAAGATGTATATTCGAACGTATCCAATATTTCATTTTCAAGGAACATTTTTGAATATAAATATTCGAATTAATAGAGTGTTAAGAATCAATTAAAATTAATGTATATCCATTAGAATCTAGGTGTATCAATTGTATTATCTTATTATATACAACTTATATAAATATAGATATACTCTAATGTGATCTCATTAAATAAATATTATAATATAGAAAATATATTTTTAATAAAAGAAAAATTAAAACGAATATAAATGATGTTGTCAATATTATTTTTCCTTTTGAAAATGTATTTTAAAAAGAACAAAATTGACAACATTCAGCCCAAAAACAACCAATCCAGTACCATTTTGTGAATTAGCTTACAAAGCCAAATTTTCTTTCTCCTTTATTGAAGCAACACCACAAACTTTATCACCATTTTGTGAATGAGTTTACAATTTGGTTTTTCTCTAATTCTGTCCTAATTCTACGTGAATTTCTTAATAATTTTTTAATAAATTAGTTTGCATATGTCAAACTCTCTCCAAAACCTCTATAACTGAACATGTGTTTCTCAATCATTTTATTTGAATCAGTTAAATTTGTTTCTAAATCATTTTTGTGAATCGTGTGAATCATTTTGTTTATGAGCCTATGTAAATACTTCTATTTTATTGAGTTAAACTTCTACCAATAAATATAAGGAATATTATGCGAAAATAAATCCTTCCCCCAAATAACCTACAACCATATATGTATACACATGTCATGATGTATGTACATGAAATGCTATTGGGGTTTGTCAGAGTCTGGGAAAATAAATCCCTGACTACTGCTGGAGCATATAGCATTCCTGACTGTTGTAGAGAATTGTGGTTCTTCTACTTCCGCCGGGATGGTGAACAGAAATGACTATGCTGGAGATTTCCCCTTTGTTATCTATGAATATTTTGTCAGGGAGAGATTCTGTTTGAGAATAACTCTACGGGGAACAACTTGGAAAGTGAATTTATGTAGCTGAAGTAACGAGCTTTGTCGGGGATTGAGCTTTTGTGTCCAGAGAAATAAACTCTGTCTGGGAGGTAAAATTTACTAGCACGCTCGCGATTATGAAATTCGGCTGGGGGATATAGTTGTCAGGTTTCTGAATGACCCTGGCTAGGGAGATTACTTCCTATTTAGGGAAAGCCGACATCAATGCTTTTGGATATTTTTACTCTGTAGAGAGTGTATGTACCAATGATTATGCTCCAAAGCTATCTCTGTCCCGATACCTACTGTCAACATATTTGAGTGATATAGGGTTTGGAGAAGAGATGAGGGGTCTGGTAGCGGTGCTAGTGGGAAAAACGCCTCCTTATCAGCTAAGTAGATTTCAGAGGGTGTATCAGCTGGAAGCATCCCTAAAAAGGCCAAGGGTTTCTCCTCAAGAGAGAAAGGGATGAGTACTTGTGACTGCCAAATCTTGGCTTTCTCCTTAGAAAATGGAGGTTCTGGTACATAGGCTTTGCCGTCGACAAGGTAAAGTTGAAGAGCGATGGATGGAGAAGAGGTTTGACTTTTTACATTCTCCATTGTTGAAGTTTGAAGGAGGATGAAGATAAAGAACAACGATGGTGTGCAATTTCTGGGTTTTTCTTTTTTGTTTTCTAAAAGAGCAAGGGATTGAAGAAGTGAAAGAGAATATAAAAAATAGTGAATAAGGGTATTTATAAACCTTGAGGAGAGATGAAATAATGGGAAAATCTTTTGGGATTTCCCAGAGTTCAAATTACGTCAGGTAGTGGGACGCGTGCCACAAGACTAACACAAGTTAGTGGGCCACGTTTCCCACTAAAAGCGCAATGATGTCAAGCAATTAATGTTGCACGTCTCGAAACTGAAAGGCGTGGGACACTACCATGATTGCGTGACATCCTATAAAATACAGAACAATAATGTTCACTTTTTGAGAAATGAAAACGATTTGGTCGAATGGTGCAACCAACGCTTCGGAGATGCCATGATCTCATATTAGTCGAAATTCGAAAATGGCATCTATGGGGGGCATTTTGTTACCTTGGAAAATCTTGAGGGATTCAAGTGCATGTTGTTGTACCCCAAAAGTTTCCCTTTCATTTTATCAACATTTCTCATCACAAGGCTTTTGGAACTCAAGATCAAGCTAGGGTTTGCTCTGCTCAAAACATCTCCTCGCACTGTTGACCTAAATTAGGGTTTGAGTTTGCACAGGGATTTTTTGACTTACAATGCCCAAAGTGACTTTCATACTTCATGTTGGACTCATAAGTTTTCCCATACCAAGTTTCAAGCCTTGAATCAAATTTTTGCCCAGTCAATTGGACAGTTGACCTAGAAATCAACTATATTGGGGAAAAAGTCAACTGTGGCCAATTTATAGTCAAACCTCATGAATTTTTACCCACATCAACATTATGAACTCATATGGACCCTTTGATCAAGTTTGGACCATAATTCCACAAGAAATTTGATCAGATCACCAAAAGGGCAAAATGGTCATTTTTAGGGTTTTGATTGTACAAAGCCAATTTTTGACTGTTTGACCTAGCCAATCGGAAATCAAGCTCAATCATGGACTCAAGGACTCAATGGCATCATCTTGACATATTCAACAAGTTCAAAAGATCTCAAATGCATGGGATTAACAGATGAATTTTTCAGTCAACTGATCAAAATTTGACTATACACTGAAAATTCAAACTTTGACTTTTTGGTCAAAATCAAGTGCCAAGGGTCATTTTTCATCAAGATGTGTCAAATTATGGAACTTTTTCAACAAGAAACCCAAAATTGCAAATTAGGGTTTGAAATTGAAAATTTTCATAACTTAGAAATTTTCTAAGTTATGAAATTTTCTTAATTTTTCCTAACTTTGTCCCACATTTTCACCAAGATGAAAATGGATTCAAACAAAACTTACAAAATGAAAGTTGTAGTCCTCCACAAAGTCTACAACTTTTATTCACAAAGTTTTCTCAAAAGAAGCTTGGATCTCAAGTTATGATTTTTGGAACAAGGGTCCCTAAAACTTTTAACTTAGAGAAATTTTGCCCTAGTTTAAGCATGATTTTGCCCTATCTTCTTGGCCATTTTTCACATAGTTACACTTGGAGCCTCAAGTTTCATTTCAAATATGGATTATAGTGCTTGTTGCAAGCTTTCCAAATTGTCCAAGAACTCCTCAAACACATTTGTGGTTAGGGAGAATCGAATGCTTGAAGTTGGCAAAAAACTCACTTTGTATCCATGGACAATTCATGTTCATACAAGTTGCATTTTCAAACCAGCATGCTTTATACTTGTTTGCAGGCCTCTAAAACCATTTCACACTCCTTAATTAAATGCAAATCCATCAGTCTAAGCATTTGTTTTGGCTATTTGGGCATTGTACACAAAAGTAAGCCCTAAGTAGAAAAAGGCACATTTCTATTTTGGAAAAGGTATACTTTATGTCAAAACATGATCTTTGAAGCATAGGGCCAAGATCTCAGAATCAAAATCAAATCCACAAATTCCAGCAACCAAGAGGATTGTATGCAGTATATTTGATGGCTTGTGCAGGCCTGTATTGACAACTTCCACATCTTTGCTTCAAAAACAAGAAATTGTCCAAACACTTGCCAACTTGAAAACCAGTCCATACTAGCTTAAACAAACATTGCAAACATATTTCACACAACCCTTTGAGCCATAAACACGAATGCTTGAGCCTCAAAACCTCCCATATCCAGAAATCACACTTCTTTGGCAAAACAGGGCAGGTGCTGCAACTTGAGTGCCATAGCTCATTTGGCTCGTGCGTTTTGCTCCTTTTTGCTTCAAACACATTCCATTCAACTCACTCAAGCTATCCCAAACCTCCATTGTTAATTGTAACTCCATTTACAGTGTTCACCATTTTCATTTCAAGCTTATGCAGGTTGAGTTCTAGAAGTTGATTCAGGGACATTCAAGGCAAGCTAGCTGTTGGAAAAGATCAAGTGAAGTTCAGGCAAGCTACCAGACACCTCAAAACTTGTTGAGAAGCACTGCATTACCCTACACGAATCCAACTGAAACAGGTTTTTTATCACTTTCTATCTCTCTATTTAGGAACATTTAGCCTTAGGTTTGTGAATGAAAAATGTAGTATTCAATGCCATGAAGTTGTACATATGCTCAGTTTTCATTTATATTAAGTGTGCTAGGAGAATTTCATCCATGAACATGCTGAAAAAACTAGGTCAGATTTTAGGGCCAGAGAAATTCTCTCTGGTCTTTGAGAGTTAGGATTAATGCTTTATATGGTTAGAATCGTATTGAAATTCTCTACAAGTTTGATGGTTTGAGTTTTGGCAAAAGATCACGTTTCCAGGATGTTCAAGTTTGTACAACAGGCGCGCGTTTTTCAAATGTGCTGGAGGAAGAATATGAAGTGGTGGGCTGGGCTTGGCCTGCTTGCTTCTAACATCCCCATTTTCAGTTTCACACCCCCTGGCCCAAATTCTTATATTTTTATGTTTTTGCTTTTTTTTTATTTTCATTTTTGGTTTTGATTATTTATTTCCAAATATTAAAAAATGCTTAAAAATATTTTCACATTTTTTCACATTTATTTGACATTTATTCTATTTTTTTTAACATAAAAAACATTTGAATACTTTTATAATTTATTTAAAACTTTGAAAATAACATGTAATTTATACTTTTATTTTTATTTCTTATTTTTATTCACACTGAAAATATTATTTAAAATATAATTTATTTTTGTACATATTTTATGTTATATTATATATATTTAATATATTTAATATATATATATATATATATATATATATATATATATATATATATATATATATATATATATATATATATATATATATATATATATATATATATATATATATATATATATATATATATATATATATATATATATATATATATATATATATATATATATATATATATATATATATATATATATATATATATATATATATATATACACACACACACATATATACTTTTATTTTATTAAATACTTAGAATAAAAATATAAAAATATTACATTTTTACTTTTATTATTATTCATACTAAAAAATACCTTTTTAAGTATATTTTATTTTTGTAGATATTAATATATTTTTATTGTATATAAATAATATATTATATCTATTTTCTTAAAAGAAATTAGGGTTTACCCTTAAAACAAATAAAATTAATCTTTTTTATTTATTTCTTTATACTTTTTACATTAAAAATACTTTTACATACATAGGTAAACAAAAACCTTTTTTTTTGCATAATTCATATTTATTTGATATTTATTTATTTTGTTTATTTGAATAATTGTCCACTTAAATATTGAAATTCAATTTGGATGTAATAGTAAACTAGGGTTTATATTTCTTGCCAAATACCCCCCATTCAAAAATTGTACCCCCATCCCCATAATCATGTTGTAATAGTTTAGAATTAAAATTCTCGCACTTTACGCTTTCAATTATGCCATGATTAGAGAATTAGGGTTTGTATGCAAAAATCCAAATTAACAAATAGTTTGACCTAATCCAAAGACAAAAATGCATGAAAATCAAACACAATGCACACTTGCACCCCTAGGGTTACAATCCACTTGTTGCCTTCAAAAATGGGCCATGGTATGCATGTTGGGTATTTTGGCAAAACAAAAACAAAACAAAAGATCATAGTCCCTCGATAACGCTATCTGAGTTGCCTAAACAAAAATGGTCAAGTCCCTCAAGAAAATTGCCAAAGATACTTGACACCATTGCTATCATGGTCTATACGATGACCCGCGCCTGTCCCATTTAACATCCTAACACAAGGTTGTTCACCAAATACAATGGTGAAACAACACTGTTAAAAGGGTTAAAAACATAAGAAATATCTTTGAGTAAAATAGGGTAGATAGCTCTTAGTTACTTGATCAAAAGCTTGCAAAAACATTCTTGCTATTTTCAAACACACTTCACAACACAATTTCAAAACATTATCCAAATCAAACTTTCAAACATTGAAATATCTTTTCAAAAAGACACACACCTTTGTATATATTCAAACAAGAATCATTACAAAAGGTTGCCTATACAAGGCCTCTTTTCAAAACATCTTTCAAAACCACACACAAAGCACCATTTCAAACAATTGGAAAAGCAAAGCAAGTGATCTAAACAAGTAACTAAGAGCCCATGGATAACCATGGATGAAAAGGGTGCATGCACCTTCCCTTTTCATAATCTACTCTCCGAACCCAAGAAAACATCTCAAAGGTCTTTCCTGTGCTTTTTGACCTTTCCTTAGGATAAAATAAAAAGTCGGTGGCGACTCTTGCTAAACCCAAACATTTGCGAACACAAACGCAAAACCTCAAGTCAGTTCTCCCACCGTATCACACATGTGATAAATGAAAATACTTTCATAAGTTAATAGGCACTGTTGTACCCCAAAATTTTCCCTCTCATATTTTCCAATGTTTTCCCCCTGCATAGTTGATCACAAACCCTTGCCTAAGGAAAAAGAAAATTTTTGAGTGGTGCTTTAAGTACCTTTCGATTGGCATTCTGAAAGACCCTTCGATTGGTATTCTGAAGGAGCATTTCGATTGGTATTATAGACAAGCACTTCGATTGGAATCATGTCAAATCCCTTCGATTAGAATTCTAAAAGACCTTTTTGTTTGGCACCCTGGGCCAAGCCTTTAAATTGGCATGCTAAGGGATCCTTTGATTTAGCATTGTGTCAAGGCAGCTTCGACAGGCATGTTAACCATGTCCATTGATTAGCATGAACAACACCTTTCGATTAGCCTGTTAACAAAGCCTTTCGATTGGCCTGTTAACAAAGCCATCAAGAGGGCACTCAAAAAACCTGTCCAGGTACACTGAACATGAGAAAATGGCATGTTTCCCTTGCAAATATAGAAATAATTAAATGCTGTTTGTGGATTTAATTCCTGAGTTAAAGGCCATATTCTTGCCTTTTTTGTTCCTAAAGAGCTAATTCGACCAGAGTGATTCTGTTTAAATCAAGACCAATCGAAGGACAGGGCCTGAAGGCATTCAAAAGTCAAAAGCGTCCAGGTTCATTCAAGGGACACGAATGTTTCAAAAAAGGAAATATTTTAATGTGTCTGATTCTTGTCTCATGGCTTTAATGGCCTGGTTAAATGGCTGTCTCTTGCCGTTACTAGACCCCCACACTCCTATAAATATAAGGCCAGCATACAGTGCAAAGGACACGAAAAAACACACAGAAAAAATAGAGAAAAGAAAAAACAGAGGATTTGGAGATACGCTGCCCACAAACCCACCAAAGGTTATCAGCATTTTCATCCAAGCCAAAGCAGCCATTCCACAATCAGAACTACAGATCAAAGCACCTCTGTTTGGTAAAAAAATAATCTAATCTCAAACTCATTCGATCTCTGATTTAAATTCATTTTGATTGCATATTCACGTTATTATTGTTGTTTGTGAATGATTTAATGTGATACATGTAAGCTACAGTGCAGAGTTGAGATTGTGCCATTGCTTGGGCACAATCTGAGTTTCTCCTTCGAATCCAAGGATAATACAAACCCAGACCCAGATTCAGCAGGTTCGAATTGGGAGGAGATTCGAATCAGGGGGGTAAAAGTCCCCCATGGACCTTTTAACATTTGTTTCGTTTTGCAGGAAATATATTCTCAGAATCTTGTTCAGAGCTTCGAAGCATAGCAGCTTAGCTTCGAACTGGATCCAAGATTTCCAAATCGAAGGATGACCTTTCCAGATCGAAGGATGACGTATCCAGATCGAACACCCTCAGAGTGCAGCCCCTCATGCACCTTCGATCAAGCCTCTTCACTGGGTCGAAAGACAGTCTACACCTCTTTCGACCCAGGCCTCTAGAATTATATTTTTTTTCTTGATTTACTGCCTGATTTCATTTTTGTTTTGACCATTTTTTTTTTTTTTTAATCAACATAAAAAATCATAAAAAAATAAGTAACTTAGAATTAGGTTTCATTTTTTAAGGATTTAATTTAGTTAATTATTTTAACTTATTTTCTTCAATTTTAAAATCAGTAGACTTAGGATTTATTTGAATTCAATCCTTTTCATAAACAAAAAATGCAAAAAATATTAGGTATTGTTTTAGAGTTAATTTTAATCAGTATTTTTAATTAATTAAATTTGACTTAGCATTTCCCAAAATAAAATAAAACAACAAAAAGATTTTATTCTTAGGATTTTTAGAGGTTATGTTCAGATTCACGCGCGTTTATTTTGTTGTAACTGCTTATTGGTTTGTAATAGCTTAACTAAGACTTTTACACTTTACTGCTTTTATTCCCCCAATTTTTGGACATGTAAATAATCCCCCTCCCCGAAGCCTTGTAATAGCGTAGGATTTATGATTCCCGCACTTTAAATTCCTGTACATATATTAACTGTTTAGATGTATGCTAACTAGGATTGTATGACAAGATCTATCTTAACTTAAAATCAACCGTAGCTCACCATAACATGTACAAAGATAATATAAACTGAAAATTGACACACTCGCACATGCCACTCCTAGGGTACACCTCGCTTGGTTGCCTCGAACGTGGTCATTAAGTATAGGATGTTTTCGAGTTCGTCCTTTTGTCCCAAGATCATAAGTTTCCTCGAAACGGTTGCCTCGGAAAAATGATCTAAGACATTAGGGTTACCGCTAAGGCGTCCTAACGTTTCTTTAGTGACCACACGTCCCTTAAACCGAATTGACCCGAAAACTCCAACGACGGTGCTACCTACTCCTCAATAGTGGGATAGCACTGTCTAAAGGACATTTGCACAGTTTAATTCCTTTTTGAGTAGGTAGAGGTTCTTAAGTAATTGCTCATTTTAAAAACAAAACAAAACTTTTCGCACTTACACTCTCTTCAAAAACAAAACTCTTTTTAAAACCCACAATCACAAAGAAAAGCAAACTTTTGAAAACATAGTGAGCAAGTACCTAAGATCCCGTGGATAACCACGGATAGAAAGGGTGCTAACACCTTCCCTTTCTATAATCTACCTCCCGAACCCGAGAAACATCTCGAAAAGGAATTTTTCTGTGCTTTTGTCCTTTCCTTGTTGGATAAAATAAAAGACGGTGGTGACTCTTGCTTACCGCGACATTTTGCGAAAACAAACGCAAACGCGAACCAGCATTCCAAAACAGTCAGTTCTCATTCCCACCGATCACAGAACTGGCGACTCTGCTGGGGAATTTCTATAAGTGAGGTGTACCTTAGGATTAGATCACTTGTGTTTTCAATTGTATGCTTTAATTTTGTGGGCTTGTATCAGAGTTCTATAGATCCTAACCCGGATCTGGGGGTACCCCTTTTTAGGTAAGTAGCAATAAATTGTGAGGGATCTGTCCGGCATAGACCGACATGGATGAAGCAGTAGCTACATTGGTGTGGCACCTTAGTCTGTACCGATATCCCTTGTGTTGAAACGAGGAGAATATGGGTCTTCTAAGGAGTCATTAAGCACCAACTGACCTTAGAACCTTAAATTGACCAACTTGGCCATAAAACAATAGCAGTATGCTACGCTCATTGAGACTAAACTCTCGCGATGATTCCGGCTGCAAGAAAAGGTTACTAAACTGGAATTATGACCGATTGAGGGTAGTCAGTGATATTGAGATCCTCTAGAACCTGGTTACTATTTTTAGGACAGGTTTAAACCAACTAAACTGAAAGAGGGTAATGCCTAAACTCCATGCCAGCCTAAATTTAAGGCTATTTGTGTGACTTGTGTGCCTTCAAATCTGAACTACTTGCACGTTCTTGTTATCTGACAACATGAGTTCCTTGCAAGTTTTATTTACAGTCCTTATCCAATAATTTGGACTTATTGCAGGGTTTACTTACATCACCTCACACTTTTGCTTAAACGCATAGCATACACATCATAACATCATGCCTTAACATTTCCTTAACCATTTCAAGGATCTTAAGGGTCTGTGATACAGGTTATGGTAAATCAAATGGCTAGCAAGGGGCAAAGGGGATTTATTTTCCTCTAGCCAAGGTTGTCTAGAAATCCAAGCATGATAACTTGAGTCAGGGGCTATGACCCACTTGATATGGTGAGCTTGACTCTTGAAGAAGGACTCTGTTGTACCCCAAAATTTTCCCTCCCATATTCCTCAAAATTTGTCAAGAATCATCTTCCAATGGTTCAAGATTGCTCAAGAGATTGTGCAGTCAAACTACTTCCTAAGACAGCTGAAATTAGGGTTTTGGTTCTTTCAAGGAATTTGGGGTTTTCAATGGTTCAAACAAGTCTCATAGTCCTATATACATTCTCAAGCACCTACATGCCAAGTTTCAAGACTCACAGTGTCAATTTGCACAGTCAAAAGCTACATTTGACCTACAGTCAACTGCAAGGGCAAAAGGGTCATTTTGAAGTCAAAAGTCAGAATTTTTGGTCAACATCTTATTTTGAGTCCACAATCATCATTTGATCAAGTATTGATCATGATTCCACAAGGATAGCTCAAAAATCATCAAAGATGCAAAAGTTATTATTTTTGGACAGTAGAAAAGTCAATTGTATCTTGACCAGGGCATAACTTTTTCATGGTTTGTCAGAAAAATCCCATCCAATGCTCATTTTGAAGGGGATGTAATTTCCTACAATCCATATTCACACTCCAAGTTCAAGAAATGCTCTCATAAAAAGTTATCAATTTCTACATTATAGGTCAATTTCAAAAGTCAACAAAAGTGCACTTTAAGTCAAAGGGCATAACATGAGATTGGTAAATCCAAATGACATGGGACCAAAGGCATTGGTTAGAGTACTTCAAGACCTTTCCAAAATGTCCAAGAACATGTTCATATGATCAAAATTGAGCAAGATATGCATTGGAGAAGTTGGGAAATTTTTCGGAATTTGCAAAAGTCAACTTTGCTTAAAACACCTTCTTTTTGCTAATGGGCCTCAAATCTCTTCTTGAAACTTCATCCATGGCCTATGCATGACCCATCAAGATTAATTGAATTTATTTTCTTATTTTTATTGATTAATTGGATTTTTAATTAATATTAATTCATTTAATTAATTTAAATTGTAGGAAAATACAAGATTTGATTTTTTCAATCAATTTGTGAAGCAAATGTGGTCAAGATATGCTGGCAATTTCGTGCTCAAAGTCAAAGATACAAAAAATCCAAAATTGGCAACATTTTCCAATCATGAAAAATCAAAAAGATTTGATTTCCAATCAAAGATTCAATCATCAATTCAATAGATTTTTGCCCAGTTCTTGACCTAATTCAATTGCCCTATATATATGCAAGCAAATCCTAACCTAGCAGACGTGAAAAAGCTGCAGAAAAAAGCCATAGTGTTGTACCCCAAAATTTGCCCTCCCATATTCTTCAAGAAATTGCCAAGCCAAGTCACAAAATTCCCCAAGGGTTGCACAGTTCAAGGGTCTCCTATACAGTCAAGATTAGGGTTTTGAGTCTGATCAAGAAAAG
The DNA here is from genome assembly GCA_948472305.1 of Vicia faba. NCBI lineage: Eukaryota > Viridiplantae > Streptophyta > Magnoliopsida > Fabales > Fabaceae > Vicia > Vicia faba. The sequence goes on along the minus strand of OX451735.1, from coordinate 98,278,477 downwards.
GAAGTTTTCAAGGGCCCAATCAAGTCTCATATGCCTACAAATATGGTCAAATATCCTCATATCAAGTTTCAAGACATTCAGCACAAAATTGCACAGTCAAAACCCTAATTGCACTACAGTCAATTGTAGGGGCAAAATGGTCATTTGACAGTCAAAAGTTCAAATTGTTGGTCAACATATCATTTTGAAGCCACAAACATCATTTGATCAATGCTTGATCATGATTCTCAAAATTTGGCTCAGAAATCATCAAGATGCAAAAGTTTCCTTATTTGGACAGCTGAAAAAGTCAACTAAAATTGACCAGGGCATAACTTTCACATGGATTATCAGAAAAATTCCATCCAAAGCTCATTTTGAATAGAAAGACATTTCCTACAACTCATCTTCATATTTCAAGTCCAAGAAATGCTCTCACAAAAAGTTATCAATTTCAACATTATAGGTCATTTTCAAAAGTCAACAAAAAGGGACTTTAAGTCAAAGGCCATAACTTGAGATTGGTAAATCAAAATGCCATGGGACCAAAGGCATTGGTTAGAGGACTCAAAGACCTTTCCAAAATGTCAAAGAACATGAGAAAAGCTTAAAAATTGAGCAAGTTATGCCTTGTGGAAGTTGGGAAATTTTTGGATATTTTGAAAAGTCAACATTACTTCAAATGACCTAAAATTGCTAATGGGCCCATTTTTCTTCCACCATTCATCATTCCAAGCATGTGCACGACCACTTGGCCCAAAGGGAAGTATTTTCTCATTTTTTATTTATTTATTTGAATTTTTATTTATATTAATTCATTTAAATCATTTAAATATATGAAAAATATTTAATTCACCCTAACCAATCTTTTTATACATGTTTTAGACTCAATATTTCGTGCTTAATCAAATAGGGAAAGATTTGGAGCAAATTGATCATAATTGACACAAGAACACATGGAAAAGATATGAAAAAATCTTAAAGAATCAAATTTTCAAAAGCCATGAATGCATTGGATTTGTGCTATTTTTTGTGACCTAATAGACTCACTACAAATGCCTGATCACAACCCTAATGAGAATGGAGAGAGAGCTGCGCAAAAGAGCACAAAGAAAACTTGGAATTTTTGTCTAAAAAAGCAATTCTGAAATCATCTTTACAGGGCGATTAAAAGCACAATTCTTGTTCCAATAGCTTCCTCAAGCATCCCTGGACAGATTCCAATCAAAATCATCCATCACAACGCCAAGAATTGGTAAAACGAACATGAACTGTACAGAGAAAAATTCATTATCGTGTTTCAATATTTACGTACATTCATAGCATTTTGATTGTAGATTCATGTTCCTTGTGAGGTTTTGAAGCTAACCATATGCCTTAATTTGATTATTATGCTGTATACGCGATTGTGCCATGTTTGTGTTCTAGGGTTTGCAGGACCTCAAAATTGGGGATTTTGAAACCAAGAAAAATTGGCCTTCAAGAGTACCATGGTTGTAATCAGCAAGTCTGGACGAATGGAAACCAACATTCGCGCTCAATTTATTGACCCTCTAAGACCTATTCGCTATTTTCTCTAAAGCCACCTAACAAAACGCATGTAAAACCGTTGCTTAATAGTTTGTGTTTCAGGGATAGCGAAGACGACGACTTCGTGGCACACACTGATTGGCTTGTTTAAATCTCGCGCGCGTTTCCAAGGCCACTGACCATTTTCTTTTATAATATTTAGTTGTTATATTAATATACAGATGAACAGCGTGCTTCAGTGGCAAACATGTTGATTGGAAAGGTAGGTGACCTGGGTTCGAACCCCAGGTCTTACATGTTTCCATATTGTTTTTCCATAGCAATTCCCATGTGCTTCAAGGCTGCAGGCGCATCATATTCCTTCATCATCTATCCATCCACGCGTCCTGGGAGATCAAATCAAAGGCATGGATTTAAAGAATACGCTACGCCCTAGTCAACGCACCATACGTGATTCAAAAAAGTCTACCAGGCCTTGCTAAATGGGCCAGATTACTAAGGCCAAGACCTCCACTTTGGGGACTTCCACCCCCCCTGGTTTGCAATTTTCCTTATATCTTATTTTTTTTTTTCAATTATTATTTTATTTTCTTTATTGTTTTAAATTAATTAATTATTTATACAAAATATAAAAAATGCCTAAAAATCAGAAAAGATAAAAAATACAATAAATATTTTTGTTTTAATATTTTCATGAATAAAATTGAATATAATTGAATTTAGTATAAATTAGGGTTGGTAGTTAATTTTAATTAATTCTTTCTTTTTTATTAAATCTAAAAAACATAAAATACAAAAAAAAACAAATTCTTGCATTCCTTTAATTTTAATTCCTCATTAATTTTTAATTTTGCAAAAGGGTCCAACACCCATGTTCTTAATTTTTATTCTCGTTCGCACATTTATTTTATGTCATTTAAATAATTATGTATCTCTCCCGAAGCCTTGTAATTACTTTTCGAACTTTTAATTCTTTTACTTTATTTATTTTTTGTCAAATCGGGTCCTGGTTAATTTTGGCGATGTGGACCCGCGCCATTTGTAATAGCTTAGAATTTGCTTTTCCGCAAATATTTTTAACTGTTAATCAAAAGCATGAAAGAATGTATGGACTAAATAAAAACAAACGCGTAGAACACCAACAACATGACAAGACAAATACAAATGAAAACGACACACGAATCGCACACACCACCCCTAGGGTACGCCTCACTGTTGCCTTGCCCCGAAAGGTGATCGTCGAGTAGAGGACGTTTTAGTAAGTCCTCATGATCCAGGAACCTGGCATGAGGGTAGCTTCTAAGGTGTCTTCCCATTACTCCGGTGATCACACTGTTGCCTTGTCCCTCGAAACGTGGCCGTCGACTATAGGATGTCTTAGTGAGTCCTTGTGTCCCTTGATCTAGTTGCCTAAAACAAAGTTGCCTCGAATAAGTTGCCTCGAAACGGTTGCCTCGGAATAAAAGATCAATGGCATAAGGGTAGCTTCTAAGGTGTCTTACCTTTGCTCGGTGACCACAATGTCCCTAAACTCGAATTGACCCGAACACCTCCAACGGTGGTGCTACCTACCTCTCAATGGTGGGATGGCACTACTTTAAAGGACATTTACACAGACGAATTCCTTAGGGTAGGTAGGTTCTCGTAGATACTTGCTCTAAATTCAAAACAAATTCAAAAATACTTTTCACACCGACACCTTTTCAAAAAGCTTTCGAAAGCAATTTTTCAAACACTCTTGAGGACCGATACAAGAGTCGAACTAGAATTTTCAAAGAAACTTTTTTAAAACCCACAATTGAAAAGCAAACAAACCATTTTTGAAAACACAAATGAGCAAGTATCTAAGAGCCCATGGATAACCATGGATAGAAAGGGTGCTAATACCTTCCCTTTCTATAATCTACCTCCCGAACCGAGAGCAATCTCTTTAAGGAATTTTTCTGTGCTTTTGTCCTTTCCATTTGGAGAAAATAAAAGACGGTGGCGACTCTTGCTTCCGCGACATTTTGCGAACCAGCGTTAAACAGTCAGTTCCAGATCCACCGATCACAGAACTGGCGACTCTGCTGGGGACTTAAACTTAAAGTGAGGTGTACCTTAGGGTTAGTTCATAACTGTGTTTTCAATTGTATTGACTTGTCTGCTTTAAAATTGTGGGTTGCATCGGAGTTACATAGATCCTAACCCGGATCTGGGGATACCCTGTTTAGGTAGCATAAGCTGTGAGGGACCTGTCCGGCGTATACCGACATGGGTGAAGCAGTGGCTACGTTGGTGTGGCACCTTGGTCTGTACCGATATCCCTCGTGTTGAAACGGGGAGAATATGGGTCTTCCAAGGAGTCATTAAGCACCAACAGACCTTAGAACCCTAAATGACACAACTTGGCCATTAGAACAGTAGCAGTATGCTACGCCCATTGAGGCTAAACTCTCGTGATGGTTCTGGCCGCAAGAAAAGATTGCGATGCTGGAGTTATGACCGATTGAGGGTAGTCAATGATATTGGGATCCTCTAAGAACCCGGTTACTTTGATAGGATAGGTTGAGCCCACCAACTGAAAGAGGGTAATACCTAGACCTCATGCTGGCCTAAACTCTAAGGGCTTCTCTTGTGTGACTTGTGTGCCTTCGTACTTGACTATCTGCATGCTTGTTACCTGACACATTGTTTCTTGCAGGTTTAGTTTGTAGTCCTTAACTGGGACTCATGACAGGTTTACTTGAGTTTGCTTGCAGTTTTTGTCTATAGTCCTTAATAAGGGCTCATAACAGGGTTCATTCATACTACCCCATGCATCATGACATCATACCATTGCATACATCCTAACCCATTTCAAGGATCTCAAGGGCTTGTGATGCAGGTCATGATGAACCAACTATCCCAGCAAGGGCAAGGAGGATTTATTTTCCTCCAGCCAAGGTTGTCAGGGGCTATGACCCACTCGATATGGTGAGCTTTGACCCTTGGAAGAAGGACTCGCAACAACATGAAGTTCCTTCAATCAAGCCACCGGATTCAAATGCTAACAATCTTCTTAATCTTCTTGTTTACCCCGCGAGGTCCTTGAAATCATTGCATGCATATCATACACATCATCGCATAACAGGTACCCTTTCTCTGCAGGTTGCTTACCTTCTTCGCTGTTTATTGCAGCATCATGAATCTTGAATCCTCAACCGAGCACACTATCAAGGCCCTCCAGGCTCAGAACGCCCAATTCCAAGGGCTGGTCATGAATTTGACCCAGGGGCAACAAGATCTGAAGGCTCTGCTCTTGAAGAAGGAAAAGAAGAAGAAGAGGACTGTTTTGTTCAGCCCTAGACGCAGATCTGGGAACACACTGCAGACTGAAACTGAGAGGACTACTCCATCTGTGAGGGAAAGCAGTCACCATGAGAGAGAGGTGCCTAGTCCAGTGGTCTCCGACAACGAGACAGATTTCAACGACGAACAATACCCTCCTGCTGACGACAAGTACAAGCAGTTGGAAGACCGTTTGAATGCTATGGAAATACAACAGGTACCTGGGCTGGATCTTGGAGATCTGGGTTTGTCTACTGGTGTGATCATCCCCCGGAAGTTCAAAGCACCATCCTTCACTAAATATGACGGGGCGTCTTGTCCCAAGCTACATCTCAGGTCCTATGTTCGGAAAATCCAACCATACACAGCGGATAAGAACTTGTGGATCCATTTCTTCCAGGAAAGTCTTTCAGGGACTCACCTCGAATGGTTCTATCAGCTGGGTGGGACCAAAGTTCGTACCTGGGAAGACCTAGCCACTGCTTTCTACAAGCAATACCAGTACAATGCCGACCTTGCCCCTACACGTACCCAACTCCAGGGTATGTCGCTGGGTGCAGGCGAAGGCTTCAAAGAGTATGCACAGAAATGGAGAGACCTTGCTGGAAGGGTGCAACCTCCGTTAACTGACCGGGAACTCGTTGATATGTTCTTGGGGACCCTATCCGGGCCATTCTTCAACCATCTCATTGGTAATTCATCTGCAGGATTTACCGACCTCATCCTGACCGGCGAAAGAATTGAAGCTGGTATCAAGAGTGGGAAGATCCAAGAGGCCACACCTTCGGACACTCACAAAAAGCCTTACACGGGAAAGAAAGAATCTAATGCTGCATACAGCCAAAAGAGTCGTCATGACCAACATGCAGGGGCAGTCATGATCTCTGGTTCTGCACCACGCCGCCAACCACAGAAGGGAAATCAACGAAGGCCGGACGAACCTAGAAGACAATTCACCAACATTAACATGCCATGGTCACAAGCATTGCAGCACATGTTGAAGATGAACCTGATTGTGGTGATTAATCCTCCTACCAACCCCAAGACCTCCTCTCCAAGCTACAACCCAGAAGCGAGGTGTGCTTATCATTCTGATAGCCCGGGGCACGATACTGAGGACTGTTGGGCACTGAAGTACAAGATTCAGAACATGATCGATGCCAAAGAGATCGAGTTCGAGCCTGCTGAGACCCCCAACGTGATCACTGCTCCCTTGCCAAAACATGGCTAGGCTTGAGAGATTCTTGTTCATTTGAATTCAAGTTGTATCTTTCTTTTCTTATTCAAACAAACAATTATTATGTTAAACTCTTTTATTTCATGAATGCATTACACATGTCTGTCTTGAATTAATTATGTTTACTATGCTTAAAAATGCTTTCATATTTTGCGATGATCAACTCTCGACTGAAAATTCTAAACCTCTTGAGGGAGGATGACGAAAATGATACCACAACTTACAGTATGCTTTTGAACAGACCCCGCTGATGAGGTACAGGCATTGTTTCAATCCCTAAACACTAGAGTTATAAGGATGATAATCCCTCGTCAACCCATCTGAGCCAAAGAGGTAGGAGTTTTTCTTTTCGAAATTCAAAACCCTTCATCATAACCTGGGGCAGGGTAGTTCTCTCAGTTGATCCAAGTGCATAACGAATGGCACCAAAAAGATCATTACAAAACAAAGAAAGACAGTGATGGTTCCGAATGATCAATAAAGAAAGGCAGTCATTATCTTTCAAAATAAAAAAAAAACCCATTAAGTCAAAACCCATGAAGGAGACTTACAAAACTGGGGCATCCCGCTGACTGTAATTCCAAAAAAGGAAACAGTTCAGGCAAAAAAAGAAAGGGATAACAAAAATCAAGAAAGAGGTCTTACAAGCCCTCAACAAAAAAAGGAATGACTGCCTATTCAAAATAAGTTATCAACATCCGAATCATCACCGGAAAATCAGAGCAAAGACTCAAACAAGGTCTAACGTATGATCAACTGAGTTTAGGTTTGGAGAACATCACGAAGAGTGGGTGGGTACAAATAATTTGAGCCTTTATCCTTTGTTTCTTAAACCGTGAACCAGGCCACGATATAACCCTTAAAAGTCCTAGCTGAAGCATGGGTTAGTTCGAAAGCATACTGTTACGAGGGTATCCTGACTCCTGAAGGTTTGCTGTAAAATCTTGAGTTGACACCGCATTGTATTACAAAAAATGTATTTTCAAAATATTCAAGACAGACATAGACTTTTGCATTCTTAAAATAACCTTGTTTGCATATGGCTATTTGTTTGAACAACAGGGAAATTCGCACGATGAATACCCTGTGAACAGAAATACCTCCAACCAAGGGGCACAGTAGGAGCATTGCCCAGTATCTGGGGCAGGACAAAATACTTCCAACAGGGGCAACTCCCTACATTCTGAGAGCATGGACATAGTCGAAAAAATACTGCGCATCATCAAAGACCCGCTAGGCTGACATGCCTAGGCAAAAATAAGGGTTTCCCGTCGAACCAAAAAGGGTTCGGGCAAAAATAAGGGATGGAAATGGAAAAATATGTACACCCGGCAAGTCGAAAACCTGAAAAGGCGGCTTGGGCAAAAAATGGGTATCCCGGTGGACTGAAAACTCGAAAGGGCGGTCCAGGCAAAAGTTAGGGATTAAAGCGTACGACTATGTTCCGGTATCTCATCACTTGTCTACCCAAAGATTTGTCAAATCACCCACACAGGTATCCTCTTCCCTCACCTCCGAAGCAGGGGCAATAATGAGTTATCCAGGCGATCCAATTGCTCTGTCAACCGAAGTACAAAGGAAAGATCAACATAAGGATGATTACCATCTACCTTTACCAATTCCAGATCGTGGGGTAACATCCGAAACCAAACAAGACAATCATCCAATTAATCAAAATCATGCAACCCTACATCGGTTCCTTCTCAATTTTCAGAAGAAGTTTTTACACAAACTCATCCAGGTAACCTAACCCCGGTTCCTCCAGAAGTCTCACATGGACCTATCTCAAGATGACCTAACCCCGATTCATCAAGAAGTTTTTACACAAACTCATCCAGGTAACCTAACCCCGGTTCCTCCAGAAGTCTCACATGGACCTATTTCAAGATGACCTAACCCCGGTTCATCAAGAAGTTTTTACACGAACTCATCCAGGTAACCTAACCCCGGTTCCTCCAGAAGTCTCACATGGACCTATTTCAAGATGACCTAACCCCGGTTCATCAAGAAGTTTTTACACGAACTTATCCAAGTAACCTAACCCCGGTTCCTCCAGGAGTCTCACATGGACCTATCTCAAGATGACCTAACCCCGGTTCATCAAGAAGTTTTTACACAAACTCATCCAGGTAACCTAACCCCGGTTCCTCCAGAAGTCTCACATGGACCTATCTCAAGATGACCTAACCCCGGTTCATCAAGAAGTTTTTACACAAACTCATCCAGGTAACCTAACCCCGGTTCCTCCAGAAGTCTCACATGGACCTATTTCAAGATGACCTAACCCCGGTTCATCAAGAAGTTTTTACACGAACTCATCCAGGTAACCTAACCCCGGTTCCTCCAGAAGTCTCACATGGACCTATTTCAAGATGACCTAACCCCGGTTCATCAAGAAGTTTTTACACGAACTTATCCAAGTAACCTAACCCCGGTTCCTCCAGGAGTCTCACATGGACCTATCTCAAGATGACCTAACCCCGGTTCATCAAGAAGTTTTTACACAAACTCATCCAGGTAACCTAACCCCGGTTCCTCCAGAAGTCTCACATGGACCTATTTCAAGATGACCTAACCCCGATTCATCAAGAAGTTTTTACACGAACTTATCCAAGTAACCTAACCCCGGTTCCTCCAGAAGTCTCACATGGACCTATTTCAAGATGACCTAACCCCGGTTCATCAAGAAGTTTTTACACGAACTTATCCAAGTAACCTAACCCCGGTTCCTCCAGAAGTCTTACATGGATTTAGCTCAAGGTAACCTTACCCCGGTTCATCAAGAAGGTTTTACACGAACTTATCCTGCAGTAACCTAACCCCGGTTCCCCCCAGAAGTCTTACATGGATTTAGCTCAAGATAACCTCACCCCGGTTCATCAAGAAGTTTTACATGAACTTACCTCACCAAGCAACCCTACACCGGTTCCCTCTCTTCAAGATGCAGTTTTACATGGACTCGTCACCCAGAAACCCTACACAGGTTCTCCCTATCCAAGAACGAAGTTTGACACGAACTCATCATCAAAGTAACCCTACCCAGGTTCCTTCTCCATTCCAGATGCGGTTTTACACGAGCTCATCAGCAGGTAACCCTACATAGGCTCCCTCTTTCAACTTCCCCCGCAGTTCAAAACTCCCCAGAAGAGTCCAATCCAGTTTCCCAGGAAAGCTGGAATTCATATCCCCAAACAGTAAGCTTATCCCCAGTAAATTCTGGAAGCTTATCCTTCGCAGAGCACGAACGCGTCTCCCGGCTTTATTCAAAGAGTTATTTCCTTAACAGGATATAACTGGGTTTTCCTCAGCCAAAAGCCACGGAAAGAGCGTCCTCGACGAAGTCTTCTTACCCCAGCGAAGTCCATCAACACTTCCAACAACAAGGGTATCCCCAGCAAATTATTATCAACACTCAGCAAGGCATCCCTCTTCCCACAGAGTATTGCTTCCCAGCATGGTCGCTAGAGTATCTTTTCTCCCCGCAGAATCTCCCATTCGCCAAGTGTATTCCGCAACGGAGTCATCTTCTCCTACCGGTATTCTTGCAGTTATCATCCCCAGCGGAAGCAAAATCTATTCTTCAACATCAGCCCAGGATATGACGTCCCGGCACCCGTCAAGGATTTACTTTCCTAGACAAAAACAAACATTCATAAACATCACACTTCCATACATCATTATAACATACATAGACACATCATATCATACAAGTCTCATTTATGTTGAGAATATCATTGCTTGATCCATATCATGCATTGCACATGTCTGACCTTTACCTTTCAGGAAAGAATCAGCTAAATTCTCAATCATCTTTCAAGACCTTGTCCGGTTCAGTTAAATCGACCCTAAGATTTTCCTGATTCTTATCCAGTCAAAGGCCTTCTCTGGTTCAGTCAGATCGACCCTAAGATCTCCCTGATGCTTATCCAGTTGAAGATATTCCAAGACCTTGTCCGGTTCAGTTAAATCGACCCTAAGATTTTCCTGATGCTTATCCAGTCAAAGGCCTTCTCTGGTTCAGTCAGATCGACCCTAAGATCTCCCTGATTCTTATCCAGTTGAAGATATTCCAAGACCTTGCCCGGTTCAGTTAAATCGACCCTAAGATTTTCCTGATTCTTACCCAGTCAAAGGCCTTCTCTGGTTCAGTCAGATCGACCCTAAGATCTCCCTGATTCTTATCCAGTTGAAGATATTCCAAGACCTTGTCCGGTTCAGTTAAATCGACCCCAAGATTTTCCTGATTCTTACCCAGTCAAAGGCCTTCTCTAGTTCAGTCAGATCGACCCTAAGATCTCCCTGATTCTTATCCAGTTGAAGATATTCCAAGACCTTCTCTGGTTCAGTCAGATCGACCCTAAGATCTCCCTGATTCTTATCCAGTTGAAGATATTCCAAGACCTTGTCCGGTTCAGTTAAATCGACCCTAAGATTTTCCTGATTCTTACCCAGTCAAAGGCCTTCTCTGGTTCAGTCAGATCGACCCTAAGATCTCCCTGATTCTTATCCAGTTGAAGACATTCCAAGACCTTGTCCGGTTCCGTTAAATCGACCCTAAGATTTTCCTGATTCTTACCCAGTCAAAGGCCTTCTCTGGTTCAGTCAGATCGACCCTAAGATCTCCCTGATTCTTATCCCAGTAGAAGACACCCAAGATTCTCTCAGCGTTCCTGTTGGGGTAGTAATCGTCCAAGGTTCTCTCACCGTCCCGTTGAAGTAGTAACCATCCATAGTTCATTCATCATCTTTCGAAGCTCCAGACCCAGCTCCTACAACCAGTCAGGACATATCTATACCAAGCATCTAAAAATCAGCTCCTGCAACGTGTCAGGTACTCATTTTCTGTTTTGCAGGTATGCAGGTTCTCGCCAAGGAATCTCTTACGCGATCAACATCCAGATGGCATCTATAAGCCCATTATCCTATCCAGCAACCTCTAAATGGCATCTATAAGCCCATTCCCACCATACTGCCACTATGTGAGCACAAATTTCTGGGCACTCTAGTGTCCAATCATCTTCTACCCTCGGATTACGAAAGGCACGTCAGCCAATCTGCATCCTCAGGTCTAAGAAGATTGAACAGGGGCAACTGTTGTACCCCAAAATTTGCCCTCCCATATTCTTCAAGAAATTGCCAAGCCAAGTCACAAAATTCCCCAAGGGTTGCACAGTTCAAGGGTCTCCTATACAGTCAAGATTAGGGTTTTGAGTCTGATCAAGAAAAGGAAGTTTTCAAGGGCCCAATCAAGTCTCATATGCCTACAAATATGGTCAAATATCCTCATATCAAGTTTCAAGACATTCAGCACAAAATTGCACAGTCAAAACCCTAATTGCACTACAGTCAACTGTAGGGGCAAAATGGTCATTTGACATTCAAAAGTTCAAATTGTTGGTCAACATATCATTTTGAAGCCACAAACATCATTTGATCAATGCTTGATCATGATTCTCAAAATTTGGCTCAGAAATCATTAAGATGCAAAAGTTTCCTTATTTGGACAGCTGAAAAAGTCAACTGAAATTGACCAGGGCATAACTTTCACATGGATTATCAGAAAAATTCCATCCAAAGCTCATTTTGAAGAGAAAGACATTTCCTACAACTCATATTCATACTTCAAGTCCAAGAAATGCTCTCACAAAAAGTTATCAATTTCAACATTATAGGTCATTTTCAAAAGTCAACAAAAAGGGACTTTAAGTCAAAGGCCATAACTTGAGATTGGTAAATCAAAATGACATGGGACCAAAGGCGTTGGTTAGAGGACTCAAAGACCTTTCCAAAATGTCCAAGAACATGAGAAAAGCTTAAAAATTGAGCAAGTTATGCCTTGTGGAAGTTGGGAAATTTTTGGATATTTTGAAAAGTCAACATTACTTCAAATGACCTAAAATTGCTAATGGGCCCATTTTTCTTCCACCATTCATCATTCCAAGCATGTGCACGACCACTTGGCCCAAAGGGAAGTATTTTCTCATTTTTTATTTATTTATTTGAATTTTTATTTATATTAATTCATTTAAATCATTTAAATATATGAAAAATATTTAATTCACCCTAACCAATCTTTTTATACATGTTTTAGACTCAATATTTCGTGCCTAATCAAATAGGGAAAGATTTGGAGCAAATTGATCATAATTGACACAAGAACACATGGAAAAGATATGAAAAAATCTTAAAGAATCAAATTTTCAAAAGCCATGAATGCATTGGATTTGTGCTATTTTTTGTGACCTAATAGACTCACTACAAATGCCTGATCACAACCCTAATGAGAATGGAGAGAGAGCTGCGCAAAAGAGCACAAAGAAAACTTGGAATTTTTGTCTAAAAAAGCAATTCTGAAATCATCTTTACAGGGCGATTAAAAGCACAATTCTTGTTCCAATAGCTTCCTCAAGCATCCCTGGACAGATTCCAATCAAAATCATCCATCACAACGCCAAGAATTGGTAAAACGAACATGAACTGTACAGAGAAAAATTCATTATCGTGTTTCAATATTTACGTACATTCATAGCATTTTGATTGTAGATTCATGTTCCTTGTGAGGTTTTGAAGCTAACCATATGCCTTAATTTGATTATTATGCTGTATACGCGATTGTGCCATGTTTGTGTTCTAGGGTTTGCAGGACCTCAAAATTGGGGATTTTGAAACCAAGAAAAATTGGCCTTCAAGAGTACCATGGTTGTAATCAGCAAGTCTGGACGAATGGAAACCAACATTCGCGCTCAATTTATTGACCCTCTAAGACCTATTCGCTATTTTCTCTAAAGCCACCTAACAAAACGCATGTAAAACCGTTGCTTAATAGTTTGTGTTTCAGGGATAGCGAAGACGACGACTTCGTGGCACACACTGATTGGCTTGTTTAAATCTCGCGCGCGTTTCCAAGGCCACTGACCATTTTCTTTTATAATATTTAGTTGTTATATTAATATACAGATGAACAGCGTGCTTCAGTGGCAAACATGTTGATTGGAAAGGTAGGTGACCTGGGTTCGAACCCCAGGTCTTACATGTTTCCATATTGTTTTTCCATAGCAATTCCCATGTGCTTCAAGGCTGCAGGCGCATCATATTCCTTCATCATCTATCCATCCACGCGTCCTGGGAGATCAAATCAAAGGCATGGATTTAAAGAATACGCTACGCCCTAGTCAACGCACCATACGTGATTCAAAAAAGTCTACCAGGCCTTGCTAAATGGGCCAGATTACTAAGGCCAAGACCTCCACTTTGGGGACTTCCACCCCCCCTGGTTTGCAATTTTCCTTATATCTTATTTTTTTTTTCAATTATTATTTTATTTTCTTTATTGTTTTAAATTAATTAATTATTTATACAAAATATAAAAAATGCCTAAAAATCAGAAAAGATAAAAAATACAATAAATATTTTTGTTTTAATATTTTCATGAATAAAATTGAATATAATTGAATTTAGTATAAATTAGGGTTGGTAGTTAATTTTAATTAATTCTTTCTTTTTTATTAAATCTAAAAACATAAAATACAAAAAAAAACAAATTCTTGCATTCCTTTAATTTTAATTCCTCATTAATTTTTAATTTTGCAAAAGGGTCCAACACCCATGTTCTTAATTTTTATTCTCGTTCGCACATTTATTTTATGTCATTTAAATAATTATGTATCTCTCCCGAAGCCTTGTAATTACTTTTCGAACTTTTAATTCTTTTACTTTATTTATTTTTTGTCAAATCGGGTCCTGGTTAATTTTGGCGATGTGGACCCGCGCCATTTGTAATAGCTTAGAATTTGCTTTTCCGCAAATATTTTTAACTGTTAATCAAAAGCATGAAAGAATGTATGGACTAAATAAAAACAAACGCGTAGAACACCAACAACATGACAAGACAAATACAAATGAAAACGACACACGAATCGCACACACCACCCCTAGGGTACGCCTCACTGTTGCCTTGCCCCGAAAGGTGATCGTCGAGTAGAGGACGTTTTAGTAAGTCCTCATGATCCAGGAACCTGGCATGAGGGTAGCTTCTAAGGTGTCTTCCCATTACTCCGGTGATCACACTGTTGCCTTGTCCCTCGAAACGTGGCCGTCGACTATAGGATGTCTTAGTGAGTCCTTGTGTCCCTTGATCTAGTTGCCTAAAACAAAGTTGCCTCGAATAAGTTGCCTCGAAACGGTTGCCTCGGAATAAAAGATCAATGGCATAAGGGTAGCTTCTAAGGTGTCTTACCTTTGCTCGGTGACCACAATGTCCCTAAACTCGAATTGACCCGAACACCTCCAACGGTGGTGCTACCTACCTCTCAATGGTGGGATGGCACTACTTTAAAGGACGTTTACACAGACGAATTCCTTAGGGTAGGTAGGTTCTCGTAGATACTTGCTCTAAATTCAAAACAAATTCAAAAATACTTTTCACACCGACACCTTTTCAAAAAGCTTTCGAAAGCAATTTTTCAAACACTCTTGAGGACCGATACAAGAGTCGAACTGGAATTTTCAAAGAAACTTTTTTAAAACCCACAATTGAAAAGCAAACAAACCATTTTTGAAAACACAAATGAGCAAGTATCTAAGAGCCCATGGATAACCATGGATAGAAAGGGTGCTAATACCTTCCCTTTCTATAATCTACCTCCCGAACCGAGAGCAATCTCTTTAAGGAATTTTTCTGTGCTTTTGTCCTTTCCATTTGGAGAAAATAAAAGACGGTGGCGACTCTTGCTTCCGCGACATTTCGCGAACCAGCGTTAAACAGTCAGTTCCAGATCCACCGATCACACATAGCATATTGAGAAATTTCAAGAAAAAGTGAAAACTGATCTTTGCATTCCAGGCCAATTCAAGGCGTACTTTTCATTCAAACATCTTGCAGGAGTTCCCAGGAGTGTTTTGCCATCAAATTCAGACATCAAAGCTTAAGAAATCAAAGAATACAGAACCACGGTTTGCCATCTTTTTCCAGAATCATAACTCTTAAATCATGCATATTTAACGTGTTTTCTTGATTGATTTGTGTTGCTAGGAACCATACGAAGCTAATGGTATCATTTAATTGAACTATAACTCACTGAATCACAAGATGCCATGATCAATTTCTAGGGTTCTTAAGCTTTGAAATTGGGGCTTTCTGAACCAGGCAAAATTAGGACTCATAAGACCCATGGTTGGAATCGTTGAACCAAGACGAACACAAAGGACCCCTCGCGAAATATTTATATACCCTGTGGTGCTAATCGCTATTTTTCGTTGCAATGTTTAGTGGGGGTTAAAAACCCCGCTATCTAATGTTATTTACAGGTACAAAGGAAGAAGACGATGACGTGTTAGCATCTGGTTGGATAATTTGAAAACACGCGCGTTTTTTTTGTGTTTTACAGCATATTGATTAAATTCTTAATATAATAATTGTTGATCATTATAATATCAAAAGCATGCAAGTGGTGTAGTGGTTGGTGCGTTGGCTTGGAAGCATTGGGACCTGGGTTCGAATCCCAGGTCCCCCAAAACCTTTATTTCCTTTTCCTTTACATGTTCACATGCAGGTTCCAAGGTGAGGTCTACCATATACCTCCAGTTATCAACGCGCCAGGTGTCTTCCAGCATAGATCCAATGGCCAAAGCTGGGTGATCACCATACTCCCTAGTCAACCAGCGCATAAACAATCTCAATGGTCAAACAGGCTAATGCATAATGGGCTTCAGAAATTGCTTTCTCACCACAGAATTGGGCCAACACCCCCCTGGGTTATTCTTTTTTCTCTTTTTATATTTTCTATTTAACTATTTTTATTATTAATTATTATTATTATTAGTTAATTAATCAAATTAATTTTTCATAATAAATTCAGAAAACTAAAATATAATATTTTTATTATTATTATTTATTAATTTCACCCTTTACTATTTTTGTAAATAAATACTAACATCATTAATTTAGTTTAATTAGGGTTAATTTTAACTTTTTTTACAATAAATAAAATTAACATAGAATTAGGGTTTTTACTAACTTTTGACTATTTTTTATTTATTTCCTTGAGACATTTAAAAACCAAAAATATTTCTTTTTATTAATTAATTAGTTTTAGGATTAATTTGATTAAATGCCAAATAACAAAAAACTCTTTCTTTCTCAAAAAGGGTCAAAACCCTAAGGACTTCTCCGATTCAATTTTCTCTCGCGTGTATGTTTGTTTTATTAATTTTTGATCCATATTTATGTATTTGCTCCGAGGATGTAATAGCTTTAATTAGGACGCTTTTTATCGCTTTCCGTTAATTTCCCGCAATTTACTTTTCAAGGGTTTGTTTTTGGCGATGTAAATACCCGACGCCTTGTAATAGCTTAGTTTATTTTCCGCAACCTTTAATTGCTAGATGTATGTTAACTAGACCATGCATGACAAGACTTCTCTGAAATTAAAATCAACCCGTAGCTCACCATAACATGTGCAAAAGATAATTTAACTGAAACTTGACACACTCGCACATGCCACTCCTAGGGTACGCCTCACTTGGTTGCCTCGACGTGGTCATTGAGTATAGGGTGTTTTAGAGGTCGCCCTCCTGTCTAAAGATCAAGTTGCCTCAAAACGGTTTCCTCGGATAAAAATGATCTAAGACATTAGGGTTACCGCTAAGGCGTCCTACTATTGCTTTGGTGACCACATGTCCCTATAATCGAATTGACCCGAAAAACTCCAACGACGGTGCTACCTACTTCTCAATAGTGGGATAGCACTGTCTAAAGGACATTTACACAACTTAATTTCTTTTGAGTAGGTAGAGATTCTCAGGTACTTGCTCTTTCAAAATAAAAAAAATACTTTTCGCACCTACACTTTTCTGACAAAAGTTTTCAAACAAACACTTCATACACTCTTGAGGACAGATACAAGAGTTAAATCGAAGTTTTCAAACAAAACTTTTTTCAAAACCCACAAGCACAAGAAAAGAAAAACATTTTGAAAACATAGTGAGAAAGTACCTAAGAGCCCGTGGATAACCACGGATAGAAAGGGTTCTAACACCTTCCCTTTCTATAATCTACCTCCCCAACCGAGAAACATCTCGAAAAGGAATTTTGATGTGCTTTTGTCCTTTCCTTGTTGGAGAAAATAAAAGACGGTGGCGACTCTTGCTTACCGTGACATTTCGCGAACCAGCATTCCAAAACAGTCAGTTCTATTTCCACCGATCACAGAACTGGCGACTCTGCTGGGGACTCTTAATAAGTGAGGTATACCTTAGGATTAGATCACCATGTTTTCAATTGTATGCCTTGAATGCTTTAATTTTGTGGGCTTGTATCAGAGTTTTATAGATCCTAACCCGGATCTGGGGAATACCCTTTAGGTAAGTAGCAATAAACTGTGAGGGACCTGTCCGGCGTAGACCGACACGGGTGAAGCAGTAGTTACGTTGGTGTGACACCTTGGTCTGTACCGATATCCCTTGTGTTGGAACGAGGAGAATATGGGTCTTCTAAGGAGTCATTAAGCACCAACTGACCTTAGAACCTTAAATTGACCAACTTGGCCATAGAACAGTAGCAGTATGCTACACTCATTGAGGCTAAACTCTCGCGATGGTTCCGGCTGCAAGAAAAGGTTGCTAAGCTGGAGTTATGACCGATTAGGGGTAGTCAGTGATATTGAGATCCTCTAGAACCCGGTTACTATTTTTAGGACAGGTCTTAACCAACTGAAACTAAAAGATGGTAGTACCTAAACTTCATGCCAGCCTAAAATCTAAGGACTGTCTTGTGTGACTCGTGTGCCTTCACCATGTTTGCCTTTTGTGAATACTTGTGGTGTGCCTTTACCATGACATCATAACATCATAACATCATAACATTGCACACATCTTGCATAAGGACTAACCCATTTCAAGGATCTCAAGGGTTTGTGATGCAGGTCATGATGAACCAAATGTCTAGCAAGGGGCAAAGGGGATTTATTTTCCTCTAGCCAAGGTTGTTTGGAGATCAAAAGATGATGACTTGAGTCAGGGGCTATGACCCACTTGATATGGTGAGCTTGACTCTTGAAGAAGGACTCTCAGCAACAGGAAGTTCCTTCAATCCAGCTACCAGATTTAAATTCTAACAAGTTTCTCTGTTTACCCCACGAGATCCTTGAAAACATTGCATACATATATCATACACATCATTGCATTACAGGTACCATTCTTACAGGTCACTTATCTTCTTCGCTGTTTATTTCAGCGATCATCATGTCTTCTGAACCTTCCACTGAACAAGCTATCAAGGCCCTCCAGGCCCAGAACGCCCAGTTCCAAGAGTTGGTTATGAGCCTAGCCCAAGGTCAACATGATTTGAAGACTCTGATTCTGAAAGAGAGGAAGAAGAAGAAGAAGAGGACCGTCTTGTTCAACACTGGACGCAGATTTGGGAATGGACTGCAGAATGAGGTTGATCTGACTACTTCATCTGTAGGCAAAGACAGCCCACAAGAGAGAAGGGTTCCTAGTCCCGTGGTCTCCGACAACGAGACGGATTATGATGAAGAGCAGTATCCTCCTGCTGAGGATAGGTACAAACAACTGGAGGACCGCTTAAGTGCTATGGATATACAGAATGTGCCCGGGTTGGACTTTGGAAACCTAGGCTTATCCTCTAGAGTGGTGATTCCCCATAAGTTCAAGGCACCTGCTTTTGCCAAATACGACGGAGCCTCCTGCCCAAAGCTGCACCTCCGGTCGTATGTAAGGAAGATCCAACCTTACACTGCTGACAAGAATTTGTGGATCCATTTCTTTCAGGATAGTCTTTCAGGGACTCAACTCGAATGGTTCTATCAGCTGGATGGAGGCAGTATCCGCAACTGGGAGGATTTGGCTACTGCGTTCTATAAGCAGTATCAGTATAATTCCAACCTCGCTCCTACGCGTACCCAACTCTAGGGTATGTCACTAGGGACGGGTGAAGGATTTAAGGAGTATGCTCAAAAGTGGAGAGACCTTGCTGGAAGGGTGCAGCCACCTTTAACTGATCGTGAACTTGTTGATATGTTTCTGGGGACCCTGTCTGGTCCGTTCTTTAACCATTTGATTGGAAACTCTTCAGCCGGGTTCACAGACCTTATCTTGACTGGTGAAAGAATTGAAGCTGGCATCAAAAGCAGGAAGATTCAAGAAGCTACACCTTCCGAGGCTCAGAAAAAGCCCTACAATGGGAGGAAAGAGTCCAATGCTGTGTATGGTCAAAAGAGTCGTCGTGACCAACGCGTAGGAGAAATCTTGATCTCTAATCCTACGCCTGCTCAACAAAGACAGGGGCATCAACGTAAGGAGGTCGCACCTAAAAGACAATTCACTAAGATCAACATGTCACTGGCTCAAGCGCTACAACAAATGTTGAAGGCAGGGTTAATTACATTAAGGGCTCCTCTCTGGAATCTAAACACTTCCGCTCCTACCTATCATCCCAATGAAAGGTGTGCATACCACTCTGACAGTCTGGGACATGACACAAACAACTGTTGGGCTCTGAAGAACAAGGTCCAAGACATGATTGATACCAAGGAGATCAAGTTTGACCCTCCGGAGACTCCAAACATAATCAATGCTCCTATGCCAAATCATTGAAGGCTTTTGTTTTATTTGAATTTTCAAGTTGTATTTTTCTTTGCTTATTCAAACAATTATTGTCATGGCAAACCTTTTTATTTCATTAATGCATCGCATATGTCTGTTTTGAATCAATCCATTCGTATTCACTATATTCAAATTACTTTCATTTCTTGTAGTGTTCAACTCTCGATTAAAAATTCTAAGCCTTTTGAGGGAGGATGACGAAAACGATACCACGATCTTTACAGTATGCTTTTGAACAGACCCCGCTGATGAGGTACATGCATTGTTTCAAATCCTAAACAGTGGAGTTATAAGGAAGATAATCCCTAGTCAACCCCTTTGAGCCAAAGAAGTTGGAGTTTTTCTTTTCAAAAATTAAAACCCTTAATCATAACCTGGGGCAGGGTAGTTCTCTCAGTTGATCCAGGCGCACAATGAATGACATCAAAGAAGTCCTCCCGAGACAAAAAGACAGTGATGGTTCCCTATAATCGTAAGGACAAGCAGTCATTGTCTCTCAAAACAAAAGCCCAACAAGTCAAAACCTATGAAGGAGACTTACAAAAAACTAGGGCATCCCGCTGACTGTAATCATAAAAGAAACATTTCAGGCAAAGAAGACAGGGATAATACAATCAAAAAGAAAAAAGTCCTGCAAACTCAACAAAAATGACTTCCTGTTCAAAATAAACTATCAGTATCCGAACCATCACCGAAATATCAGAGCAAAGACTCAAACAAGATAATGCACGATTAGCTGAGTTTAGGATCGAAGAACATCACGAAGAACGGGTGGGTACAAATAAAATTTGAGCCTTTATCCTTTGTTTCTTAAACCGTGAACCAGGCCACGTTATAACCCTTAACAGTCCTAGCTGAAGCATGGGTTAGTTCGAAAGCATAATATTACAAAAGGTATCGTGACTCCTGTAGGGCTTGCTGTAAAATCCTGAGTTGACGTCACATCTTACAAAAATTCACTTGTTTTATTGAAAACTGCATTTTCAAAAACTTCAAGACAGACATAAGCTTTGCATTCTTAAAATAACATTGTTTGCATATGACTATTTGTTCAACAGCAGAGAAATTCGCACGACAAATATCT
The DNA here is from genome assembly GCA_948472305.1 of Vicia faba. Lineage (NCBI taxonomy): Eukaryota > Viridiplantae > Streptophyta > Magnoliopsida > Fabales > Fabaceae > Vicia > Vicia faba. Next base: position 98,257,715 of record OX451735.1, on the reverse strand, counting down.
AGTGAACAAAAACCTTTTCAATAAAAAGAGTCACCTCAAGTGGAAAAAACACTTCCAACCAAGGGGCAGACATGATCATGTTCCATCATCTAGGGCAGTCAAGTCAAGATTCAAGGAATCTCCCAAGACGCCAAATAGCCAGGGGCAAATCTCCGCCCGAGTCACTTGGGGCATTGGACATGAATTCCAGCGACAAATCTTGCATGATCAAACATCTTCTGGTAGTATGGCAACACAACACTACTGACAGTGACAACTCCCTACACTCTGAGAACATGGACATAGTCGAAAAAATACTACGCATAATCAAAGACCCGCTAGGTCGACTGGCCTAGGCAAAAATAAGGGCTTCCCGGCGAACCAAAAGGGTTCGGGCAAAAATGAGGGATGAAATTGAAAATTTGTACACCCGGCAAGTCGAAAACCTGAAAAGGCGGCTTGGGCAAAAAAGGGTATCCCAGTGGACTAAAAACCCGAAAGGGCGGTCCAGGCAAAAGTTAGGGATCAAAAGTGTATGACTATGTTCCGTCATCTCGTCACTTGCCTACCAGAAGAAGATTTGTCAATCGGCAGTTATCAAGCACCTCCACAGGTACCTTCTCCCACTGAAGCTGGGGCAATAAGAATTGTCCGAACTGTACAAGCTGCTCTGTTCACCAGGTACCAAGATATATATTCAGCTGAAGAATAGGACCAAGATACCTTCACTCCCCAAGAGTAAGACAATAATGGTAGCTCTCCCCAATGAGACTTACAACAATGAACAAATCAGCAATACTCTCCCCAAGCAGAGTTGGTCTACCATCAGCCCAAAAAGTCGGGTATCCCCAGTAGACCTCAATATTCCCCAACGGAGTATACAAATATTCCCCAGCAAGCATCCCCGACAGTTTTAATATTCCTCGACAGAGTATAAGAATGTTCCCCGGCGGAATACAAGATACCCCCAGTGGAGCCATTTCCCAACGCAGTCTGAAAAAGCTTCCCCTCCAGAGTTGAATCATCTTTTCCAGTAGATTCTGGAAGCTTGTTCCCTGCAGAGTGCAAATATCTCTCCACATCCATATTCAGAGGTTATCCCCACCAGAGTCTAACTGGGTTATCCTCAGCAGGTTGCAACAGAAAGATCATCCCCAGCAAGGTTTTTCTATCCCCCAGCGGAGTTCATCATCAAAATCCCCAATAGAGCTTATTAACGGAATCCTCAGCGGAGTTATCGTTAAAATCTCAGCATAACATCTCTTCCCCACAGAGTAATTCCCCGCAGAGTAATCTCTTCACCAGGTTTATCCCCCAACGGAGTCAACTTCTCCTACCGGTTTATTCTTGCAATCATCTTCGTTCATCATCCCCAGCGGAAACGAAGAATTCAACATCATTCTCCAGCAGCTCCGGGATTTATCTTCCCCAGCTAAAAATAACACATTTTCATACATCATGACACATGCATATACGCATCATATCATACAATCTCATTTATATTGAGAACATCATTGCTTGATCCATATCATGCATTGCATACGACTGACCTTTGCTTTTCAGGAAAGATGCAGTTAAGTTCTCAGCTTAGTCGAAGATCTGACTAGTTCTTAAATCTCAATCAGATTATCCTTGGTTGAAGTTCAGATAAGGTTCTCAATCTCGACAGTTTCTCTATATCATAGGGTGGACAAGTACTATAACCTCAACGGTATACTCCATTGAGCACGAGTCAGTTCCTAGATCTTGATGTTCTACTCCGTCATAGTACGGACTAGTTCTATAACCTCAGCGGTTTACTCCATTGAGCAAGAGATAGTTCAGATGTGACCCAGACATGGCGACATTCTGATACTTATTCCAGATTCCTTCTAGAGATGGTTCAGATGTGATCCAGATATGGTGACATTCTGATACTTATTCCAGATTTCCTTCTAGAGATAGTTCAGATGTGACCCATATTTGGCGACATTCCGATACTTATTCCAGATTCCTTCTAGAGATAGTTCAGTTGTGACCCAGACATGGCGAAATTCTGATACTTATTCCAGATTCCTTCTAGAGACGGTTCGGATGTGACCCAAACATGGCGACATTCCGATACCTATTCAGATTTACTTTCAGAGACAGCTTAGAGATGCTCCAGACCCGGATGCTATTCTATTGCTTATTCAGATTTTCTTTCAGAGACAGCTTAGAGATGCTCCAGACCCGGATGCTATTCTATTGCTTATTCAGATTTCCTTTCAGAGACAACTCAGAGATGCTCCAGATCCGGATGCTATTCTATTGCTTATTCAGATTCAAACTTCTAAAGACAACTTAGAGATGCTCCAGACACGGATGCTATTCTATTGCTTATTCCAGATTCCTTCCAGAGACAGTTCGAATGCGACCCAGACATGGCGACATTCTGATACTTATTCCAGATTCATTCAAATACAGTCCAGATACGATCTAGATTCGGATGTCATTCTGTCACTCATTCAAATACAGTATGGATATACCCCAGACACGACGGTTATTCTACTACCCATTCAGACTTAAGCAATTAGATACAGACTAGATGCGCTCTAGAAGCCATTCTATTTCCCATTCAGATTCAACTATCAAATTCAAGTGCAGATACACTCCAGACACGGAAGTCATTCTATCACTTATCCAGATCCCAGTTACAACACAGATACGTTCCATACACGGAAATCATTCTGCTACTCATACAGATCTCAATGTCAAATACAGTTCAGATACGATCCAGATTCGGATGTCATTCTGTCACTCTCTCAAATAAAGTCCAGATACGATCCAGATTCGGATGTCATTCTGTCACTCATGTTTCTGATGCATCCAGTCAAGGGAGACAAAACTAGTTAAATCGATTCCTAAAGATTTTTCTGATGCAAACCCGTTAATAAAGACAAAACCTTCTACCAACAGTCTTCAGATGGCATCTATAAGCCCATCCTCCTATCCACCATCTTTCCAAATGGCATCTGTAAGCCCATTCCCGACATCACATTGCTGATACTACACCATGCGAGTGCAAATTTCTGGGCACTTTAGTGTTCAATCATCTTCCACCTTCGGATCACGAAAGGCACACAAGCCAATCTACATCCTCAGGTTTAAGAAGATTGAACAGGGGCAACTGTTGTACCCCAAAATTTTTCCTCCCATATTCCTCAAGATTTGTCAAGAATCATCTTCCAATGGTTCAAGATTGCTCAAGAGATTGTGCAGTCAAACTACTTCCTAAGACAGCTGAAATTAGGGTTTTGGTTCTTTTAAGGAATTTTGGGTTTTCAATGGTTCAAACAAGTCTCATAGGCCTATATATATTCTCAAGCACCTACATTCCAAGTTTCAAGACTCACAATGTCAATTTGCACAGTCAAAAGCTCCATTTGACCTACAGTCAATTGCAAGGGCAAAATGGTCATTTTGCAGTCAAAAGTCAGAATTTTTGGTCAACATCTTATTTTGAGTCCACAATCATCATTTGATCAAGTCTTGATCATGATTCCACAAGGATATCTCAAAAATCATCAAAGATGTAAAAGTTACTATTTTTGGACAGCAGAAAAGTCAACTGTATCTTGACCAGAGCATAACTTTTTCATGGTTTGTCAGAAAAATCCCATCCAATTCTAATTTTGAAGGGGATGTAATTTCCTACAATCCATCTTCACACTCCAAGTTCAAGAAATGCTCTCATAAAAAGTTATCAATTTCTACATTATAGGTCAATTTCAAAAGTCAACAAAAGTGCACTTTAAGTCAAAGGGCATAACTTGAGATTGGTAAATCCAAATGACATGAGACCAAAGGCATTGGTTAGAGGACTTCAAGACCTTTCCAAAATGTCCAAGAACATGTTCATATGATCAAAATTGAGCAAGATATACATTGGAGAAGTTGGGAAATTTTTAGGAATTTGCAAAAGTCAACTTTGCTTAAAACACCTTCTTTTTGCTAATGGGCCTCAAATCTCTTCTTGAAACTTCATCCATGGCCTATGCACGACCCATCAATATTAATTGAATTTATTTTCTTATTTTTATTGATTAATTGGATTTTTAATTAATATTAATTCATTTAATTAATTTAAATTGTAGGAAAATACAAGATTTGATTTTTTCAATCAATTTGTGAAGCAAATGTGGTCAAGATATGCTGACAATTTCGTGCCCAAAGTCAAAGATACAAAAAATCCAAAATTGGCAACATTTTCCAATCATGAAAAATCAAAAAGATTTGATTTCCAATCAAAGATTCAATCATCAATTCAATGGATTTTTGCCCAGTTCTTGACCTAATTCAATTGCCCTATATATATGCAAGCAAATCCTAACCTAACAGACGTGAAAAAGCTGCAGAAAAAAGCCATAGCATATTGAGAAATTTCAAGAAAAGCGAAAACTGATCTTTGCATTCCAGGCCAATTCAAGGCGTGCTTTTCATTCAAACATCTTGCAGGAGTTCCCAGGAGTGTTTTGCCATCAAATTCAGACATCAAAGCTTAAGAAATCAAAGAATACAGAACCACGGTTTGCCATCTTTTTCCAGAATCGTAACTCTTAAATCATGCATATTTAACGTGTTTTCTTGATTGATTTGTGTTGCTAGGAACCATACGAAGCTAATGGTATCATTTAATTGAACTATAACTCACTGAATCACAAGATGCCATGATCAATTTCTAGGGTTCTTAAGCTTTGAAATTGGGGCTTTCTGAACCAGGCAAAATTAGGACTCATAAGACCCATGGTTGGAATCGTTGAACCAAGACGAACACAAAGGACCCCTCGCGAAATATTTATATACCCTGTGATGCTAATCGCTATTTTTCGTTGCAATGTTTAGTGGGGGTTAAAAACCCCCGCTATCTAATATTATTTACAGGTACAAAGGAAGAAGACGAGGACGTGTTAGCATCTGGTTGGATAATTTGAAAACACGCGCGTTTTTTGTGTTTTACGGCATATTGATTAAATTCTTAGTATAATAATTGCTGATCATTATAATATCAAAAGCATGCAAGTGGTGTAGTGGTTGGTGCAATGGCTTGGAAGCATTGGGACCTGGGTTCGAATCCCAGGTCCCCCAAAACCTTTATTTCCTTTTCCTTTACATGTTCACATGCAGGTTCCAAGGTGAGGTCTACCATATACCTCCAGTTATCAACGCGCCAGGTGTCTTCCAGCATAGATCCAGTGGCCAAAGTTGGGTGATCACCATACTCCCCAGTCAACCAGCGCATAGACAATCTCAATGGTCAAATAGGCTAATGCATAATGGGCTTCAGAAATTGCTTTCTCACCACAGAATTGGGCCAACACCCCCCTGGGTTATTCTTTTTTCTCTTTTTATATTTTCTATTTAACTATTTTTATTATTAATTATTATTATTAGTTAATTAATCAAATTAATTTTTCATAATACATTCAGAAAACTAAAATATAATATTTTTATTATTATTATTTATTAATTTCACCCTTTACTATTTTTGTAAATAAATACTAACATCATTAATTTAGTTTAATTAGGGTTAATTTTAACTTTTTTTACAATAAATAAAATTAACATAGAATTAGGGTTTTTACTAACTTTTGACTATTTTTTATTTATTTCCTGGAGACATTAAAAAACCAAAAATATTTTTTTTTATTAATCAATTAGTTTTAGGATTAATTTAATTAAATGCCAAATAACAAAAAACTCTTTCTTTCTCAAAAAGGGTCAAAACCCTAAGGACTTCTCCGATTCAATTTTCTCTCGCGCGTATGTTTGTTTTATTAATTTTTGATCCATATTTATGTATTTGCTCCGAGGATGTAATAGCTTTAATTAGGACGCTTTTTATCGCTTTCCTTTAATTTCCTACAATTTACTTTTCAAGGGTTTATTTTTGGCGATGTAAATACCCGACGCCTTGTAATAGCTTAGTTTATTTTCCGCAACCTTTAATTGCTAGATGTATGTTAACTAGACCATGCATGACAAGACTTCTCTGAAATTAAAATCAACCCGTAGCTCACCATAACATGTGCAAAAGATAATTTAACTGAAACTTGACACACTCGCACATGCCACTCCTAGGGTACGCCTCACTTGGTTGCCTCGACGTGGTCATTGAGTATAGGGTGTTTTAGAGGTCGCCCTCCTGTCTAAAGATCAAGTTGCCTCGGATAAAAATGATCTAAGACATTAGGGTTACCGCTAAGGCGTCCTACTATTGCTTTGGTGACCACATGTCCCTATAATCGAATTGACCCAAAAAACTCCAACGACGGTGCTACCTACTTCTCAATAGTGGGATAGCACTGTCTAAAGGACATTTACACAGCTTAATTTCTTTTGAGTAGGTAGAGATTCTCAGGTACTTGCTCTTTCAAAACAAAAAATACTTTTCGCACCTACACTTTTATGACAAAAGTTTTCAAACAAACACTTCATACACTCTTGAGGACAGATACAAGAGTTAAATCGAAGTTTTCAAACAAAACTTTTTTCAAAACCCACAAACACAAGAAAAGCAAAACATTTTGAAAACATAGTGAGCAAGTACCTAAGAGCCCGTGGATAACCACGGATAAAAAGGGTGCTAACACCTTCCCTTTCTATAATCTACCTCCCGAACCGAGAAACATCTCGAAAAGGAATTTTGCTGAGTTTTTGTCCTTTCCTTGTGGGAGAAAATAAAAGACGGTGGCGACTCTTGCTTACCGTGACATTTCGCGAACCAGCATTCCAAAACAGTCAGTTCTATTTCCACCGATCACATACTCTCAGCAACATGGAGTTCCTTCAATCAAGCTATCAGATTCAAATTTTAACCGTTTCTTGTTTACCCCGCGAGATCCTTAAAAACATTGCATACATATATCATACATATCATTGTATAACAGGTCTCCCAGTACGGGTCTCATGTTCTCGCTGTTTATTTCAGCAATGGCTTTCCAACCAGACAACCAAGATCTCCGGGCTCAAAACGCCCAACTTCAAGAAATGTTCTTGAACCTATCCCAGGGGCAAGAAGAAATAAAAGCTCTTCTCACAAGGGGCTTGGTCCTAGGGAATCCAGAAGGCATCAGGAATGATCAGTTGGAAGGGCTACAAATTGAGTTGGCAACAATGAAGATCCATATGATGGGACAGCTGATGGGCCAGATGGCTCTCATTCAAGACTTCGCTCAAAGACAAGAAGAGCTCAGGGTCCTCGTCAACAAGCTGCTTCAAAATAACCAAGTGGGGCAAACAACTAAGGTTGAAGATCAAGTCATCATTAAACCACCTTTGGGGCAGGAAGACAAGGGAAAAGCCCCTCAGCTTGCTTCAGGGTCACAAGCCTAACATCAACCTTGCCAGCATCAACAGGGTAATCGGTGTAAGCGAAATATGTCTGGAAGACATTTCTCTGAGACTGATATACCATCATCTCTCATACTGAAACGCTTGTTGGAGGTCAATCTGATTACTTTAAAGGATCCTCCCCGGAATCCCAACACCTCTGCTCCTACCTATCATCCCAATAAAAGGTGTGCATACCACTCTGACAGTCCGGGACATGACACCGACGACTGTTGGACTCTAAAGAACAAGATCCAAGACTTGATTGACGGAAGGGTGCTGGAGTTCATGCCGGATGGCGAGATGAAAATCTTCCACTGAGAATTCTCCATCTGAGATGACTAGTTCAAACTCAGAGACTTTTGTTCATTTGAATTTTCAAGTTGTAATTTCTTTTGTTATTCGAACAATTATCTATCAATGTCAAACTCTATTTCATTAATGCATTGCATATGTTTGTCTTGATTTGATCCAATCATTTTAATTACATTTAAACTATGCTTTTTACTCACTTTATGACATTCAACTCTTGCTAAAAGTTACAAGCCTTTAGAGGGAGGATGACGAAACAATGCCATAATCTCATACAGTATGCTTTTGGACAGACCTTGCTGACGATGTACATGCATTTTTTTCAAATCCTAAACACTGGAGTTATAAGGAAGATAATCCCTAGTCAAACCCTTCGAGCCAAAGAAGTAGGAGTTTTCTGTTTTAAACACAAATTGAAACCTTTGATTTAAACCTGGGGCAGGGTAGTCTCTCAGTTAATTCAAAAGAGGCGCATTGAAGTCGCAAAACTCTCAGTTTATAATACAACGAACGACATCAAAAGCATTTCTCTGGAATCAAAAGACAGTGGTGGTTCCTTATCTCATAGGCAGTCAATCTCTCAAAAGAAAAAAGCCCACTGAGCCAAAACCTATAAAGGAGGCTTAAGAAAGCTGGGGCATCCCGCTGAGTGTAATCTCGAAAACAGAAACAGTCAGGCAAAAATTAGGGATAATAAATCAAAAGAACAAGGTCATTACAAATCCTCAACAACATGAAAAATGTTGCAAAAAAAATGATAACTGCCTTCAAAAATCCAACTTGTGTGAACCATCACCAAAACATCGTTCCAAATTCGAATAGAGTTCGACGCACAATTAACTGAGTTTAGGATTGAAGAACATCACGAAGAGCGGGTGGGTACAAATATACTTTGAGCCTTTATCCTTTGTTTCTTAAACCGTGAACCAAGCTACGTTACAACCCTTCAAAAGTCCTAACTGAAGCATGGGTTAGTTCGAAAGCATACTATTACAAAAGGTATCCTGACTCCTGTAAGGCTTTGCCCTAAATCTTGTGTTGAATTTGTCTTATAAAAAGTTTTCTGCTAAAAAACGCATTTTTCAAAAAAAACTTCGAGACAAGCATAAACTTGGCATTATTTGAATATCACTGTTTGCATTTGGCTATTTGTTTGACAGCGGAGAAATTCACACAACGAATATCCGATGAACGAAAGCCCTCTCAGTGAACAAAATCATTTAAAAAAGGATGACACTTCCATTGACAAATCTCCTATCAACAAGGGGGCATGACATGTCATTATCCAGCACACCTGGGGCAGTCTAGTCAAGATTTCAAGAAATCTCTGAAGAAGTGTAGAATAACCAGGGGCAAGTCTCTATCTCCGTCGCTTGAGGCATTGAACATCAATCTCAATGAAGGGTTACATACAGTCAAACATTTTTTGGCAATGTCACAAACACTTGCTACTAGGGGCAATGACAAATCTCCCCAAAATCCTCCTCATAGGATGACTCCCAACAAGGGTTTAATCTCTGAAAACCTTTCCCCAGCTGAATCAACCTCAAGAATCCTCGAGGACTTCCCCCAACGAAGATGTCACCTCTCTAGCGGATTGACGACAGGGTTTATTTCCCCAATAACACCAGGATTCCCCAGCTTGGGTTTGCCTCTCCGACTACTACAAATCAAAGGACCACAACTCCTCTTCCCCAGTAGACTACTCTACAATCCCCAGCAACTTACTGCGAAACCTGTACACGATCAGATATCAGTTCAACTTTGACTCTCCAGTAGAGCAACAAACAACTAAGATTCCTAAACTCTTTTCCCAAGCAGAAATAAACATACTCCCCACAGAGTTTTCAATATCCCCCAGCGGAGTTCTCCTCAAACAACAAAGCAGGGATCCCCGATGGAAACATTTTGAGCAAAATCCAAGACAAAATTACACTTCAACAACATTCATAACATATGCATACCAAATACATATGACACAAATCTCATTTTATTTTGAGAACATCATTACACAATGCATACATCATGACATTGCATACAACTAACTCTGTACCTTCTCAGGAAAGATCAATCAACAGGCAAAGATTATCATCTTCCCATACTCCTTCTAGAGACAATTCAGATGCGACCCAGATATGGCTGACATTCTGATACTTATTCCAGATTCCTTCTAGAGACAGTTCAGATGCGATCCAGATATGGTTGACATTCTGATACTTATTCCAGATTCCTTCTAGAGACAGTTCAGATGCGATCCAGATATGGCTGACATTCTGATACTTATTCCAGATCCCTTCTAGAGACAGTTCAGATGCGATCCAGATATGGCTGACATTCTGATACTTGTTTCAGATTCATTCAAATTACAGTCCAGATACGATCCAGATTCGGATATCATTCTGTCACTCATTTAAATTACAGTCCAGATACGATCCAGATTCGGATGTCATTCTGTCACTCATTCAAATTACAGTCCAGATACGATTCAGATTCGGATGTCATTCAGTCACTCATTCAAATACATTCCAGATACACTCCAGATGCAGACGCAATTCTGACAATCATCCAGACTCAACTCTATTCTTCAGTACCTCCGAGATTTATTTTCCCAGCTAAAACATCACATTTCCATACATCATGATACATGCATATACACATCATACCATACAATCTCATTTATGTTGAGAACATCATTGCTTGATCCATATCATGCATTGCATATGACTGACCTTTACCTTTCAGGAAGGATGCAGTTAAATTCTCAGCCATATCAAAAGGGCTTCTCTGGTCCAGTTAAATTGATTCCTAAATATTTTTCTGATGCCGATCCAGTTGAAGATATTCCAAGACCTTGTCTGGTCCAGTTAAATCGATTCCTAAAGATTTTTCTGATGCCGATCCAGTCAAAGGCCTTCTCTGGTCCAGTTAAATCGATTCCTAAAGATTTTTCTGATGCCGATCCAGTTGAAGATATTCCAAGACCTTGTCTGGTCCAGTTAAATCGATTCCTAAAGATTTTTCTGATGCCGATCCAGTCAAAGGCCTTCTTTGGTCCAGTTAAATCGATTCCTAAAGATTTTTCTGATGCCGATCCAGTTGAAGATATTCCAAGACCTTGTCTGGTCCAGTCAAATCGATTCCTAAAGATTTTTCTGATGCCGATCCAGTCAAAGTCAAAAGCTTTCTCTGGTCCAGTTAAATCGATTCCTAAAGATTTTTTCTGATGCCGATCCAGTTGAAGATATTCCAAGACCTTGTCTGGTCCAGTCAAATCGATTCCTAAAGATTTTTCTGATGCCGATCCAGTCAAAAGCCTTCTCTGGTCCAGTTAAATCGATTCCTAAAGATTTTTTCTGATGCCGATCCAGTTGAAGATATTCCAAGACTTTGTCTAGTCCAGTCAAATCGATTCCTAAAGATTTTTCTGATGCCGATCCAGTCAAAGGCCTTCTCTGGTCCAGTTAAATAGATTCTTAAAGATTTTTCTGATGCCGATCCAATTGAAGATATTCCAAGACCTTGTCTGGTCCAGTCAAATCGATTCCTAAATATTTTTCTGATGCCGATCCAGTCAAAGGCCTTCTCTGGTCCAGTTAAATCGATTCCTAAAGATTTTTTCTGATGCCGATCCAGTTGAAGATATTCCAAGACCTTGTCTGGTCCAGTCAAATCGATTCCTAAAGATTTTTCTGATGTCGATCCATTCGAACGCCTTCTATGGTCCTGTTAAATCGATTCCTAAAGTTTTTTTTGATGCCAATCCAGTTAAAGATATTCCAAGACCTTGCCTGGTCCAGTTAAATCGATTCCTAAAGATTTTTCTGAGGCGAAGCATGTCAATGGAGAGAAAATCAGTTAAATCAGTTCCTAAAGATTTTTCTGAGGCAAAGCCTGTCAAGGAAGACCTTTCTTTCTCAGGTCCCAGTTTAATACCTGTAGCAAGCCAGGAAAATATCTGTGGACGAATGATTGTAGATTAATACCTGTAACAAGCCAGGAAAATTATCTACATGAAGAGATTGAAGATTAATACCTGTAACAAGCCAGGAAGACCTTTCTTTATCAGGTCAGAGATTAATACCTGAAACCAGCCAGGCCAGCTATCTCCTCGACCAACCTTTTGAAGTCCCAGTTGAATACCTGTAACAAGCCAGAAAAATATCTGTGGACGACTGATTGTAGATTAATACCTGTAACAAGCCAGGAAAATTATCTACATGAAGAGATTGAAGATTAATACCTGTAACAAGCCAGGAAGACCTTTCTTTCTCAGGTCACAGTTTAATACCTGTAACAAGCTAGGAAAATTATCTACGTGAAGAGATTGAAGATTAATACCTGTAACAAGCCAAGAAGACCTTTCTTTCTCAGGTCAGAGATTAATACCTGAAACCAGCCAGGACAGATATCTCCTCGACCAACCTTTTCAAGTCCCAGCTTAATACCTGTAGCAAGCCAGGAAAACTATCTTTGGACGACTGATTGTAGATTAATACCTGTAACAAGCCAGGAAAATTATCTACATGAAGATATTGAAGATTAATACTTGGAACCAGACAGGATAAGTTCTATAACCTCAACGGTATACTCCTTTGAGCACGAGTCAGTTCCTAGATCTTGATGTTCTCCTCCGTCATAGTGTGGACAAGTTCTATAACCTCAGCGGTATACTCCTGGTGGGCACGAGACATTTCCTAGATCTTGATGAAGATGCTTCCCCCCAATTGAATTATGAACAGGTTCTTAAAACTCAGCTGAAGCATTCTCTCAGTTGAGGTACAGACAGGTTCCTAAATCTCAACAAAGTTAGACTTCCCCAGTGGAATCTTCTACAACAACAGGTATGCAAGTTCTGGCTAAGGAATCTCTTATGCGATCGACACTCCTGCAGATGGCATCTATAAGCCCATCCTCCTACCAAAAATCTCCAAATGGCATCTGTAAGCCCATTCCTGACATCACAATGCTGATACTTCACCATGCGAGTGCAAATTTCTGGGCACTCTAGTGTTCAATTATCTTCCACCTTCGGATCACGAAAGGCTCGAAAGGCAATCTATATCCTCAAGTTTACGAAAAATGAACAGGGGCAACTGTTGTACCCCAAAATTTGCCCTCTCATATTTTCCAAAGTCTTCCCCCTGCATAGTTGATCACAAACCCTTGCCTAAGGAAAAAGAAAATTTTTGAGTGGTGCTTTAAGTACCTTTCGATTGGCATTCTGAAAGACCCTTCGATTGGTATTTTGAAGGAGCATTTCAATTGGCATTATGGGTAAGCATTTCGATTGGCATTCTGAAAGACCCTTCGATTGGTATTCTGAAGGAGCATTTCAATTGGTATTATAGACAAGCACTTCTATTGGCATCATGTCAAAGCCCTTCGATTAGAATTCTGAAAGACCTTTTCGTTTGGCACCCTGTGCCAAGCCTTTCAATTGGTATGCTAAGGGATCCTTCAATTTAGCATTGTGTCAAGGCATCTTCGACAGGCATGTTAACCATGTCCTTCGATTAGCTTGAACAACACCTTTCGATTGGCCTGTTAACAAAGCCTTTTCGATTGGCCTGTTAACAAAGCCATCAAGAGGGCACTCAAAAAACCTGTCTAGGTACACTGAACATGAGAAAATGGCATGTTTCCCTTGCAAATATAGAAATAATTAAATGCTGTTTGTGGATTTAATTCCTGAGTTAAAGGCCAGATTCTTGCCTTTTCTGTTCCTAAAGAGCTGATTCGACCAGAGTGATTCTGTTCAAATCAAGACCAATCGAAGGACAGGGCCTGAAGGCATTCGAAAGACAAAAGCGTCCAGGTTCATTCAAGGGACACGAATGTTTCAAAAAAGGAAATATTTTAATGTGTCTGATTCTTGTCTCATGGCTTTAATGGCCTGGTTAAATGGCTGTCTCTTGTCGTTACTAGACCCCCACACTCCTATAAATACAAGGCCAGCGTACAGTGCAAAGGACACGAAAAAACACACACAAAATAGAGAAAAGAAAAAACAGAGGATTTGGAGATACGCTGCCCACAAACCCACCAAAGGTTATCAGCATTTTCATCCAAGCCAAAGCAGCCATTCCATACTTAGAACTACAGATCAAAGCACCTCTGTTTGGTAAAAAAAATAAAATCTAATCTCAAACTCATTCGATCTCTTATTTAAATTCATTTTGATTGCATATTCACGTTATTATTGTTGTTTGTGAATGATTTAATGTGATACATGTAAGCTACAACGCAGAGTTGAGATTGTGCCATTGCTTGGGCACAATCTGAGTTTCTCCTTCGAATCCCAGGATAAAATAAACCCAGACCCAGATTCAGCAAGTTCGAATTGGGAGGAGATTCGAATCAGGGGGGTAAAAGTCCCCCCTGGACCTTTTAACATTTGTTTCGTTTTGCAGGAAATATATTCTCAGAGTCCTGTTCAGAGCTTCGAAGCTTAGCAACTTAGCTTCGAACTGGATCCAGGATTTCCAGATCGAAGGATGACCTTTCCAGATCGAAGGATGACGTATCCAGATCGAACACCCTCAGAGTGCAGCCCCTCATGCACCTTCGATCAAGCCTCTTCACTGGGTCGAAAGACAGTCTACACCTCTTTCGACCCAGGCCTCCAGAATTATATTTTTTTTCTTGATTTACTGCCTGATTTCATTTTTGTTTTGACCATTTTATTTGTTTTTTTAATCAACATAAAAATCATAAAAAATAAGTAACTTAGAATTAGGTTTCATTTTTTAAGGATTTAATTTAGTTAATTATTTTAACTTATTTTCTTCAATTTTAAAATCAGTAGACTTAGGATTTATTTGAATTCAATCCTTTTAATAAACAAAAAATGAAAAAAATATTAGGTATTGTTTTAGAGTTAATTTTAATCAGTATTTTTAATTAATTAAATTTGACTTAGCATTTCCCAAAATAAAATAAAACAACAAAAATATTTTATTCTTAGGATTTTTAGAGGTTATGTTCAAATTCACGCGCGTTTATTTTGTTGTAACTGCTTATTGGTTTGTAATAGCTTAACTAAGACTTTTACACTTTACTGCTTTTATTCCCCCAATTTTTGGACATGTAAATAATCCCCCTCCCTGAAGCCTTGTAATAGCGTAGGATTTACGATTCCCGCACTTTAAATTCCTGTACATATATTAACTGTTTAGATGTATGCTAACTAGGATTGTATGACAAGATCTATCTTAACTTAAAATCAACCGTAGCTCACTATAACATGTACAAAGATAATATAAACTGAAAATTGACACACTTGCACATGCCACTCCTAGGGTACACCTCGCTTGGTTGCCTCGAACATGGTCATTAAGTATAGGATGTTTTAGAGGTCGTCCTTTTGTCCCAAGATCATAAGTTTCCTCGAAACGGTTGCCTCGGAAAAATGATCTAAGACATTAGGGTTACCGCTAAGGCGTCCTAACGTTGCTTTAGTGACCACACGTCCCTTAAACCGAATTGACCCGAAAACTCCAACGACGGTGCTACCTACTCCTTAATAGTAGGATAGCACTGTCTAAAGGACATTTGCACAGTTTAATTCCTTTTTGAGTAGGTAGAGGTTCTTAAGTACTTGCTCATTTTAAAAACAAAACAAAACTTTTCGCACTTACACTCTCTTCAAAAACAAAACTCTTTTTAAAACCCACAATCACAAAGAAAAGCAAACTTTTGAAAACATAGTGAGCAAGTACCTAAGAGCCCGTGGATAACCACGGATAGAAAGGGTGCTAACACCTTCCCTTTCTATAATCTACCTCCCGAACCCGAGAAACATCTCGAAAAGGAATTTTTCCGTGCTTTTGTCCTTTCCTTGTTGGATAAAATAAAAGACGGTGGCGACTCTTGCTTACCGCGACATTTTGCAAAAACAAACGCAAACGCGAACCAGCATTCCAAAACAGTCAGTTCTCATTCCCACCGATCACAGGCACCCTCCTAAATAAGGGTTTTTTCAGGGACAAGAGCCAATATATGAAAAGTTGGTTTTTTATTAAGTCAGAGTTAATGCTAGGAAAGAGTCATGTTGAAATTGTCGAAAATTGGATCACGTCGACTAAGAAGAAATAATATAATGTGTCAGGAGGATCGAATTGGTTTAGTCAACCAAAAGGGTAAAAGAGAAGGACTTGGTTGAAGGTGGTATTAGTCGTCCAAGAAGGGTATCTGGTACTTAGAGAAAGTGTGATTATTCTTTGCCAGAAAGAAAGCATCGAAGCAAGGAAGAGGCAGTTTATGTTCAAGAAGCTTAGAGGAAACATGGGCAGTTACCAACAACCCACGACGTGTTCAAGCCTCAATTAAGTGGAATTTCAAAGTTATAAGCGGTTACTAGCAATCCACGACATGTTTTGAGTGCCAAAGAGGTGGCAGTATCTAGAGAGGCAGTTACCTCAAGATGTTAATATTAGCCACAGATTTTATGTAGGTAGTTACTTTTGTAAGCACTATAAATAGGCAGATTTTGTGTAATTTAGGTGTGTTCACTTGTACTATCAAATCACTTGGCAAACTCTCTCATTCCAAGCGTCAGGAAATCAAGAATGAAAAGTGCTTGATGTACGTGAATCACCATCTATATTTCAATGCAAATCTTTTATTTTTCAGTTATATCTCTTGAGTGTTTTATATGTTTTCTCTTTGCTATCGAGCAAGATCTATACGTTGTCTTCTATTTTGCATGAACAATTCGACACTATCTGTGGGTCACGAGTCACCTGTCAGTTAGTTTAGTGAGTCTCGTTTTGTATGAATATCTTCTGTCGGTCACAAGTTACTAGGCAGTCTATTAAACCATAGTGTGGAAAACCATTCCACCCGTTTTCCCAGTAAAAAAAGCCGTTTCTCTTGACTGACATTTCGACAGAATATGTGTGATAACAAAAATCTTAGCACGCGTCTTGATATCAACTGGTCGATTTCACAAGTTACCCTCGGCTTTAGGGCTCTGGGAGGACCAACGGTTGTTTACCATTTTCCGCAGTAAATATAGAGGTCTTGAATTTGTGATGGGCCTGTGTAGGGCTACTTCAGGATGAATCCATGTGAAGCTTCATCTAGAATTTAAGAGAAGGAACCTGGGTATGTTTGCCTCAGGATGAGTCTGTGTAAAACTGCATCTAGAAATGTAGAGAAGGAACCTGGGTAGGGTTGCTTCATGATGAGTCAGTGTTAAACTTCATCTGGAATGAGAAGGAACATGGGTAGGGTTGCTTCATGATGAGTCCGTGTTAAATTGGATCTGGAAATTGTATGAGAAGGAACCTGGGTAGGGTTATTTCATGATGATTCTGTATAAAACTCCATCTGGAAATGTATGAGAAGGATCTTGGGCAGGGTTGCTTCATGATGAGTCTGTGTAAAACTTCATCTAGAAATGTAGAGAAGGAACCCGGGTAGGGTTGCTTCATGATGATTCCGTATAAAACTTCATCTAGAAATATAGAGAAGGAACCTGGGTAGGGTTGCTTCATGATGAGTCTGTGTAAAACTTCATCTGGAAATGTATGAGAAGGAACCTGGGTAGGGTTGCTTCACGATGAGTCTGTGTAAAACTTCATCTAGAAATGTAGAGAAGGAACCTGGGCAGGGTTGCTTCATGATGAGTCCGTGTAAAACTTCATATAGAAATGTAGAGAAGGAACCTGGGTAGGGTTGCTTCATGATGAGTCCGTGTAAAACTGCATCTAGAAATGAGAAGGAACCTGGGTAGGGTTGCTTCATGATGGTCGTGCAGATTGTTTTCCTGGCTTCTTACAAGTATTAATCTACATCTTGTTCATGTAGATGGATTTCCTGGCTTGTTACAGGTATTAATCGGCTGTCCACAGATAGTTGTCATGTCTTGTTACAGGTATTAATCTGGAACTGTTGAAAATTGTTGACGATAGTCATCTGTTGTTTGATCTTTCCTGAAAAGGTAAAGAGTCAGCTATATGTAATTTCATGATGTATGAAATGCATGGTGTAATGATGTTTCTCAAAATAAATGGGATTATGTTGTATGTATTTATCATGTATATAGAGATGATGCATGCAATGTTGTCGGAATATAATTTTGTCTTGGAAAATAAATCCTTGACAGATGCTCGGTAGCCTTGGGAAGTTGAAACCCGGATGGCCGTTGGGGATGAAAGTATGCACACTTCAAACCTTGTTTAGAATGTTTCCACTGGGGAATCCTGTTTTGTTGTTTGAGGAGAACTCCGCTGGGGGAAGTTGATTCTTCCTTGAGAAGAAAGCTCTATGGAGAGTGTTGGTTCCTGCTTGGGGAAAGGAAACTAGGAGTCTTCATTGTCCTTTGCTCTACTAGGGAGCTATTGGGATTGTAGGAAAGTCTAATGGGGAAGAGGAGTTGTGGTCCCTAGATTTGTGATAGTCTGAGAGGCTAATTCAAGTTGGGGAATCTTGCCGTTTGTTAGGGAAATAAACCATGTTGCCAATCTATTAGAGAGGTGTTTTCTCTTGGCAGAAATCCTCGAGATTTCTTGAGATCAAACCCAGTTGGGGAGAAGTTTTCAGAGGTTGAAACTCTGGCCGGGGATCACCCTATGAAAAGTACTTTGTGGGAGATTTGTCATTGCCCCTAGTAGAAAGTTTTTGTAGTATTGCCAGGAACTGTTTACTTGACTGAATACAACCCTTTGTTGGAGTTTATATTCAATTCCCCAGGTGACTCAAATACAGACCTGTCCCTGGTTATTCAACATTTCTTGAGAGATATCTTGGAATCTTGACTTGACTGCCCCCAGACAAGTTGGACAGTGACATGTCATGCCCCCTTGTTTATAGGAGATCTATCATTGGAAGTGTCATCCCATTTGAAGTGATATTGTTTACTAAGAGAGCTTTCGTTCGCTGGATATTCGTCGTGCGAATTTCTTTATTGTCAAACAATTAGCCATATGAAAACAACGATATTCAAATAATGCAAAGTTTATGCTTGTCTTGAAGTTTTGAAAACGCGTTTTAGCAGATAAAAGAATCTTTCTAAGAAAATTCAACACAAGATTTTGAGTAAAGCCTTACAGGAGTCAGGATACCTTATGTAACAGTATGCTTTCGAACTAACCCATACTTCAATTAGGACTTTGAAAGGTTGTATCATGGTCTAGGTTCACGATTTAAGAAACAAAAGATAAGGCTCAAAGTGTATTTGTACCCACCCGTTCTTCGTGATGTTCTTCAGTCCTAAACTCAGTTAATTATGCGTTTGAACTCCAATTGAGTCTGGAATGACGTTTTTGTGATGGTTCAGACAAGTTAAGTTTGTTGGAAGGCAGTCATTTTTTCCATATTTTCCATGTTGTTGAGGATTTGTAGTGACCTCTTTTTGATTTATTATCCCTGATTTTTCCTGATTGTTCTTTTTTTTGAGATTACAGTCAGCGGGATGCCCCAGTTTTTTTTAAGTCTCCTTCATAGGTTTTGACTTAGTGGGCTTTTCTCTTGAGAGATAATGACTGCCTATTTGGTAGGGAACCATCACCGTCTTTTGATTCCAGAGGAATGTTTTGATGTCATTCGTTGTGTACGAAGTGAAAGTTTGTGACTGAATGCGCGTTTGAATTAACTGAGAGACTACCCTGCCCCGGGTTTTGATTAAAGATTTCAATTTGTTTGAAAAAGAAAACTTCTAGTTCTTTGGCTCGAAAGGGTTGACTAGGGATTATCTTCCTTATAACTCCAGTGTTTAGGAATTGAAAGAATTTCTGTACATCGTCAGCAAAGTCTGTCCAAAAGCATATTGTATGAGATTATGGCATTGTTTTCATGATCCTCCCTCTAAAGGCTTGTAACTTTTAGCAAGAGTTGAATGTCATAAAGAGAGTAAAAAGCATAGCTTAAATATAGTGAAAACAAATGGATGAATTCAAGATAAACATATGCAATGCAAGAAAAAAAAGTTCAAGGTTTAGAGTTACTTACCTTGCTTGAGGCTGGAGCGTGTGTTGGACTTTGAGTGGTTGTCTTAAGTGTCTCTGGATTCAAAGGGAAGGAGCGAAGGCAACATTTCTACTGCTTGATTCGAAGGGGAAAAACAAATGAGATGTCTTTTCTACTGGATTCGAAAGGGAATAAAATGTGTGGGACTTTTCATATTCGAAAGAGGTAAATGTTAGATTCTGGGTTTTTGTTTTCACAAGTGTTTAAGTGTTTGAGAGATTTATGGTGTTTGAGAAATTTGAAGATTCGTTCCTTTGGAAAAAAAGTCCCCCTCAATCATGTGTTGAGAGCCTATTGTTTATAGGCAAGGTTGCCTGAAGCTTTTAGAGGGAAAACAAAAGGTTTGAACAATCTGAGTAACCTGCTCCTTATAGCCTTCGAGAGACAGTGCCTTGTATGCTATTTTGGTGCAAGAATGGGGTAGTGTTTCATGACTGCTGTGTAGCAGTTCTGGCCAGTGTACCAGGCCTGAACTTGGCAACAAGCATCTTTAAATATTTCAACCTTTCATTTTGACCCTTCTTCGACTAGACTCTACTCCCAACATTATGATTTGATTTTACTCCAACAAGTGCCTTTCGAATGAGTCACTTTTGTGCATCCTTCGAAGGAGCCAAAAGTGTGACCCTTGGATGGGTCACCAAAAACATGCCTTAAAGTGGGCTTGTAAATCCTTCGAATGGACCAACAAACATGTCCTTTGAATGGGATGCCCAGAGTTGGATTCGAAAGATGCTGATTCGAAGGGGATATAGTTATAAACGAAACCTTGTGAAAGTGGTTCTATCCAGTCGAAGGCTTGTCTGCCAAAGATCTGAGTGGCCAAACGAAGGAGTGTACATAGGGGGTCCCTGCTTTGTGACTTCATGCCAACGTGAAGGGAACCACATGCCCAAATGAAAGGTTTGACCAAAACCTTGTACTGAAGGATTCATACGCCCAAACGAAGAAAGCATGAAGGGAGTCAAATGCCTAAATGAATCTTGTAACAAAGGGGCCACCTACTCAACCAAAGGTGAATGCAGGAGGCCAAAATATCTAGATTCGAAAGAGGCACATAGTAGGCAAAAAGTACAAATTGAAGGATGCCAAAAGGGAGCCTTTTGACTTGGAATCAAAGGAGGCTACAAGAGGCTTTGTGCCTTGTGAATCCAACCCAGCGTTCCAGAGGCCTACGCCCAGTCGAAGGATGCAAGCCAAGCTTGTATCGAAAGAAGCCAAAAGGCCAAATCGAAGGAGCTGAATCGAAAAACACTTGTTTTTCTCCAAAATTTTCAAAATATTAATTTTATTGTTTTCCCCCTTTTTGATAGTTTTCCTTTTAATCTTGGTACTGGAAAATCCCAATGTACATGTGCAAGCTTGAACCTTGAGAATCCTTGTGAGAAATGCCTTGAAAAACGAGAGGGCAAATTTTGGGGTACAACAAACGCCATGGGCAAAAAATATACATGAGTTCAAAGTAAAATTGTATACAAAACCCAACCAAAGAGAAATACACATAGAGAAAGATAAATGAAGCAAAAATCTTCCGGTTTGTCAGCGCCGATTGATGATCAATCCACCCCGGATCATCTGTATGCAAGCTCCGAAGTTATTTTCTAAGCTCTCTCTACCAAAAAATGAAGGTTTGATGAGTTGGGAACAAATACCCGAAAACATAACCTAAAAAATATGTTTTTCCCCTTTTAACGTAATTCTATCCAGGGGACCTTGCTAAGCGGAAAAATCCCGCAAAGCGCGCTCTACTGTCGTGAGAAAAAATTAGCTTTTTCTTTTCGCCATAACTTGAGAACCGTAACTCTGATTTACGCCCAGTTCGAAGAGTTGGAAATATTATTCAATTATCTATCTAACAATGCCTAAATAACAACCAAATGACGATTTATTATTCTTTGATTTGAGCATTATTCATTGACGAGTGGCTCAAAATCACACGTTTGAATCCGTGCCTTCGACATTGTATTGCTCATGCTGCAAATACGCATCAATACTTATAAAATGAAGGGGAAAATATCAAACAATACACAAATACCAAAAAAATCGATTAAATACAATTTATACAAAAAGCACAAAATTATTCAACGATATTAACAAGAAAAAGTCGATAAGTGTGTTGCAACTGGTTTTTAAATTAGAGTCGCCACCCTTAATTTTTATCCTAAAGGAAGGGAGTATAAAGGAATAACCCTAAAGTTCAGAGATTCTAGATTTGGACTCGGTTCTAGACGAGGGGAAGGTGTTAGGCACTCCTTGTCTACCTTGTTCACAAGGATACTAGGTTTAGAAGCATTATTTTAGGAAATAGGGTTTTTAATTATTATTTGGGAAAAAGGGTTTGAATTTTATTTAGCGAGACTCGCAACGATCTTTGATCGTATGCCTACGTATCCTCCTTAGAAGGAATCATAGTCTCATTTTCGTAGTTCTTTGTGTTGGTTCATATTTTTTACGGATTACGCAGATATTTTAATTTCCCCCACACTTAGTTCGAATGTGTAGATAGCGGAGATTTTGAACTAAGCACGAAGTTAATTAAAAACTCTTTGTATTCCTTTTTGAAAATTGATTGTTTGATTTAATTTATTATAAGAATAGTTTTCCGTTTGTTTGCATATTTTTTAAACGTATAATCGAGGAGTCTGATATAGTCCCCTTATCACGTGGCCAGATATTGGCCACGTGTCGCTTGCGGATATTGTAATTTAATAAATCGCGGGTTTTAATATTTTGATATAAGATATTAAAATCAATTATTTGTTGAGAAATGTTTGATGTTGGTTAGCTATTTTAAAATATAGAGAGAGGGGAGTCTGATATAGTCTCCTCATCACGTAGTCAGATATTGACTCCGTGCTACTCGTTATGAAGGATACGGAGGGAGTCTGACATATACTTCCTCTTCACGTGGCCAGATATTGGTCACGTGTCGCTCACAGATGAAATATTTGAAATTTGCGTGGGTTTTAATATCTTTACAAAATATTGCATTAATTATTTAGAAAAAAGTTCTTTTTTTGTTATTTATTAATATTTCTAAATCAACTAATTAGCTTAAAAAAATTATCTACATTAATTAAATAATTAAAACAAAATAAAAAATCTAAAGGAAGTATGTTAGTAAAGCATAAAGTACAATATATAAAGGAGTGTTAAATGGACCTAAGAGGCGCAAGTCCTAAAACTAAACAGTAATATTAATATTGATAAAAGGAATATAGTATGTAGAAAATAAACTTATATACTGCAAAGTGAGAGTTACTAGACCCATTTTCTTCTGATTTGTTTTTTTCTTTCTTTAATATTAAAGCAAAATGATAATATATATACATAACAAACCCAGTAATATCCAGTAACATAAATCAAAAAAAGGAAACAAACAAAGAGATTCATAGTGGCGTTCGGGCGTGCATGGTTGTTGAATGTGAAACGACGAAGAGGGGGAGCCAGATCTGGAGCGTAGTGACGGAGTCTTGTGATGGCGGAGAACATCGTCGATAGGAACGGAAGAGAGTGGAATGGTTAGTGGTGGGGAGGTTGGCGGTGGTAGACGTTGGTAGGTGCGACAACGGAGAAGAAGATGCATTTGTTTGTGGTATATGAAGGTTGTTTGATGTGGGTGTTGTCGGAAATTTCGGATGGGTGGAATCCATGGTATTGGAAATTGGTTTCCTGTGGCATCAATGGCAACCGTAACAAGAACATTCCTCTTACTCATCTTTTCTATTCTAATTATATTTCAACTGTTTGTTATTTCATTGTTGTTGATGGATTTTGTCATAACGATGATGTTACTGTGAATTTGTTTTTGTTGCTATTGTGTTTTTGATCGTGTTGCAACAATTGGGGATTGGAGTTATGGCGTTGGAGGCGGCTATGGAAGTGGTGAGTTTTCCGTGTGCTTTGATTACAATTTCAAACACCACAACACACAGACTGCCACGCTTGACTTGAAATCGGTACATGCACTAAACACAAAACAAAAGTAGCAACAAAAATTAACTCATTCTATGCAACAGAAACATGAAAAGGTGATGGCGGTTGTCAGATTCATGGATTTATCTGTTTCCACTTCCACTTTTTCTTTCTTATCTGGATGTTCTGTTTTTTATTGCTATTGTGTTATTGTGTCATTGATGTTATTGATGAAATTCATATACATGTTGTTGTTGTTGTTAGTAACGGATGCTGAACGATGATGAGAAGGGATGATGTATATTTGGTCAACAATGTAGGTTCATGAGTTTGGTTTTGTGTGATGAAGTTTTGATAGGTTAGTAACCTTGAAGGGAAAGGTTTATTGTTGTTGTATAATAAAAAAAGGCGTGGAAAAGGTGTTGAGGGGGGATTTGATATTTCAAGACAAAAGGTTTTTTTGGGATAAAGAATGTATGTGATGTGAATGGTGGAATGTCCCCCTTGGCCTCTAGAATTAGTCTTGTTTATATAAAAACATAGATCAACAAAGATGGAAAAAAAATCAACCAAATTAATTATGATAAATTAAGAATAATCACAAATTTATTTCACATTATTTCGTGATTATTTTTAAATTAATCCTATTAAATACTATCCTAAAACAAAGAAATAAGATCTCTCACAATCTTTTTATGTCTTTTATAAAGTTTGAATATTTCATGCATAAAATAATAATTTAAAATGATAATATTTTAAAAAGAACTAAAACATAAAAACTAAAATAAATAAATAAAATAATAAAATATGCAATTTTTGGATTTTTATATAATGCAAACAAAATTAAAGTTAAAAAATGAAAAAATAAAAGAAAAGGGAAAAAAACACTAAAAATAGGAAATGTGGGAATTGAACCTGTGGCGTTATAAACTCACAACTCCTTATACATGCTATGCCAATTATGCTACTCTATTTATTCGAAATAAAGTGACCCTGCAAAAATAAAAAGGGTGGATAAATTTGGGGTATGACAATTGCCCCTATTTAATTACTCTGCGATTGAACGTGCGAGAATATGTAGATCTCTCACGTTCGAATTGGAGGGTAATTAAATAATAGAAGACCCCAAAATTTGGACCAAAGATTTATTAAACAAGGATACATTGATATAGCATATTCCAGAGCTCTAAGAAATAGGCAAAGATGATGATGTATCATCCTACCATAGTTTGAAAAATAGAGTAAAAGTTGAAGAGTAAGATTGATCTAGATATGGCGATGCGGATAACTCATCAATATCTAGAAAAAGAGATCGTAGTTTTTACGTATTTACCATAACCTAGGAGGTAAATAACACAAGTTGAAAGATTATAAGGATACACTGTACAACGTTTACATGGGTATGAAGAGTAGGCATAGATGATAATGTACCATCCTACCAGCTTTTGGACCAAAGTGGGTTAGAATCAAGACTCGACAATGCAGATAACTCGTCGGTATCTGAGAGATTGTAAGATTTTGCTTATTTACCATAACCTAGGAGGTAAATGATGCAAGTTTTGAAAATCTGACCTACTAATGCTAGGAGATTGATATAGTAAGTTTGTGACGTAGATTTTGTATATTCATCGCAACCTAGGGGACGAATAAAATAAAGTTTGATAACACATTGCTGCATGGAGACTGATGCAATGGATTTACACAAATTTAGTTATGTTTACTACAACCTAGGGAGTAAATAGTACGAGGATGAACCTGTGCATTTATCACAACCTAGGGGATAAAAGACAACAGGGATGGGCTTACGTTATCCACCGCAACCTAGGGGGTGAATAATATAACCTTGAAGATTCGCGTATCTATCACAAACTAGGGGATAGATAATTGAAAAAGTTTAAAACTGGATATTTGGAACTTGGAATGACGATGTTAGTTGTGTCAGCCCTCAACCAAGATTCGATAACCAAATGCAATATGCTAGATTTGAAGCGATGGAACCCAAAGTCCACTGATGAGGTTAGTTGTGTCATCTCAACCATGATCGTCAACGTAAAGAAAATGAACCCCAAATTCATGATGATATTGGTCGTGTCGTCTCAACCATTATCAACATGAAGAAAATGAACCCCAAATTCATGATGATATTGGTCGTGTTGTCTCGACCATTATCAACATGAAGAAAATGAACCCCAAATTCATGATGATATTGGTCGTTTCGTCTCAACCATTATCAACATGAAGAAAATGAACCCCAAATTCATGATGATATTGGTCGCGTCGTCTCGACCATTATCAACATGAAGAAAATGAACCCCAAATTCATGATGATATTGGTCGTGTCGTCTCAACCATTATCAACATGAAGAAAATGAACCCTAAATTCATGATGATATTGGTCGTGTCGTCTCAACCATTATCAACATGAAGAAAATGAACCCCAAATTCATGATGATATTGGTCGTTTTGTCTCAATCATTATCAACATGAAGAAAATGAACCCCAAATTCATGATGATATTGGTCGTGTCGTCTCAACCATTATCAACATGAAGAAAATGAACCCCAAAAGAATTTTCCATCTTAACCAGAGTAGCTTTGCAAGATGCCATGTATGCATAATGTCCTAAACTGATATGTTATTCGAGTGTGATGTATACCCCAAATGTTTGTATGTGTATGCTTTTGATCGATATTATTTTTTTTGGTAAACCAATTGGGTTCTCGTAGTCACCAACTCCTCGACAATGTTGTTTGCCCTTATTTTATCTCCAAGTGGATTTGGATTTTGTGAGAGATGTTTGCGAGATCTTGATGTCTGTATCGTAGATGCATGCGTAGGTATGGACATGGACATTGGTGCAGTCGTGGACGTAGGCATGTGCGTAGAAATAGGCGTGGACGTAGGCGTGGACGTGGAAATAGGCTTGGTCATGGACGGGGACATGGACATTGGCGTAGTCGTAGACGTAGGCATGTGCATAGAAATTGGCGTGGACATGGGTGTAGCCATGGATTTTCCTTCGCTATTCTTCTAACCAGAATAAACTTTGATGATTTATCAAATGCTCTTTGGTGTTTCTGTATGTTAGATGCACTAAATGTTGCAAATGATCTTGAGATTTTGCGTACATCATGCTTGATGTGAGGCTCTTAGTGGGAAATCTGCTGCCAAGATTTCCAAGGAATCTACTGCCGAGATTTCCAAGGAATCTACTGCCGAGATTCTGTCGAAAGATTACCTCCTGCCGAGGTTTTCTTGAAAATCACCTTCTGTGATCAACTGGGGGAATCTACTTCCGAGATTCTGTTGAAAGATTACCTCCTTTCTAGGTTTTCTGGAAAATCACCTACCGTGGTCAACCAGGGGAATCTACTACCGAGATTCTGTTAAAATATTACCTCCTGCCTAGGTTCTCCAAAAAAATCACCTGCCGTGATCAACAAGAGGAATCTACTGCCGAGATTCTATGTAGAATTGGTAGCTTGATTGTCGATGATGATTGCCTTCACATAAAACGAGGTTTCATGCTATGCGTGCAAACTTGATTGGTGCATGGAATGTAATGATTGATTGATGCATGTAATGATTGATTGATGTATGTAATGATTGATTGATGTATGTAATGATTGATTGACGTATGAATTGATTGATGTATGTAATGATTGATTGATGCATGAAATGTGATGAATGACTTTGATATATGTAAATGGATGTTGGACTTTGAAATGCGAATGCGTAGTTAGGATTTTTTAGATACGCTCAACCCATGGTGTTGGAATGCGTAGATGAATGAGATGATAGTATGGCTTGGTTTTGGATCTAGGAGCCCTAATGCATGATTTATGCAGCCTTATGCTTTATGATTATGAATTGGATATTTTTTGAATGGTGCCCCTGTGATGGGTTGTGGATGATTAAAGCATGGAGGTTTGTTTATGCAACAAGGTTGCTTGTCACATTATGGTTGAGTGTTGTGCTTGCATTATTCCCCGATACTTGTTTCGAACTCGAAGATTGTTGACGTAGAAGAGAGGTCCACCGGAGGTTTGTGAAAGTATGAAGAGAGCTTGCTTTTGTATGGACTGTTTTTCCTAATTTGTTGGTAGGGTCCTGGAGGAGATTATCTTTAATATGAGCTTGAAAAAAGTTTGATCATAATGTGAATGACCCCAATATTTTGCATTATGCCCCTGATTAAAAGACTCCTAAAAAATGCTTGGCTTTGATGGACCCTTTTATATCAACTTCTTTTTTGATCGAGCCTCGCAGTGGTTTGCCCCAACATTCTAATTTTGAAAGACATGCCCCTCAATCTCCAAGATTCGGAGGAAGTGTCGTTAGAAGGACCTTAGACCTTGCCATGAACTTGTCATAGGTTTCCCCAAGTATTTGAAGCTTTGAAAAGTTTGTACTCGAAGTTGCTTGAAGAAAATGAACCCCACGTGAAGTAGGATGAACTTGATACACACTGCCCTAACATTTAATTCTTGGAAAACTTCCCCTGATCATCAATTCCTTGAGAAACATGTATAAGGAAACAAAGTCATACCCTATTGTGATATGACTTAACTAAGGAATTTTTCTTTGAAGGGTGTGCCCCTAATTGAACAATGCTTTGAAATTTGATCCAAATTGATTGAACCTCAGAATGCTCACCTCTTGTCAACAATATCTTCATGTGATATACCCCTATGATCATTAGTCTATGCCCTTGTTTATAGGGATCAACTTAGATGCTTTTGCCCCAGTTAGGAGCTTCTTGGAAAGGATGGCCTTTGATCAGACCTTCTTGAAATCTCTTTGATGCTAAGTATTGATTCGTAGATAAAATTGTACATTTCGAAAAAAGTAATTCTATTTGATGCACATGCACGTTCTTGAAATGGATTATTTGAAAATAAATGGAAGATTAGAAGATGAATATTCAAAGAAGCGAAGTAGTTAGAAATGATTTTAACAAACATAGGAGTCAATTTAACACAAATCTTGCTGAATATGCTTTCATAGTGAACCTAGCCTCAATTAGGACTTTTAAAGGTTGTAACGTGGCCATGGTTCGTGGTTTAAGAAACAAAAGATATAAGGCTCAAAATTAATTTAGCCCACCCCATTCTCCTTGATGTTCTCCAATCCTAAGTTCAATTAATCCAACAAATGTGTTTAGTCTCCAAGAGAAGTTTTGTAGTCGCGCAGATGATGAGAAGCGTAGGCAAAGATCCAAGCGCCAATGAAAAGCATTGATAAGATATGAGCATTAATAAGATCCAAGCGTTGATAAGATCCAAGCGTTGATGAGAAGCCTTGATGGTTCTTAAGGTGGCAGTCACAAGATTGTTCTTCAATTTATTGTTTTCAATCCCTTATTTTTGTATGGACCAATTTTTTTGAATTCTTTTCTTAGATCCATTGGGATGCCTTAATTTTTACCTAAGTCAAGTATTGATTTTCTTTGACTTAGCGGGCTTTCTCTATATTTTTTGAATTTCTTTTTTTTTTTGCTTTTGCTTTTGAAAATTTGTGACTACCATGCTGATTGTTGTAAGCTTCATCTTCATCATTTCTTCGATCTTGATTGAGGAAGAAGGGTGTCTTGGACTTTATTTTTATTGATTCCTCAATCTTGGGTGATGAACACGGGGAAAATGATGTGCTCAAATATCTGCTTAGGTTGTTTTCTCAATGATTTATCAAGGAAAGAGATATGCTTGAACCTTTGCTTAGACCGTTATCTCGATGATGTATCGAGGAAAGATATATGCTTGAACCTTTGCTTAGATTGTTTTGATTCTCCTGGGATATGAATGCATCTTCGAATTAATTGAAATCTACCCTGCCCCTGGTTAAGATGAAGGTTTTTTTTTTAGAAAATAGAAAGAACTCCGACTTCTGGCTCGAGGGGGTTAACTACAGATTATCTCCTTATATCTCCACTGTCTAGGGATTGAAATAATGCCTTACATCATCAGCTAAGCCTTACTATTAAAAAGCATACGTCAGCAAAATTCGATTATTTTGTATTTTCATCATTCTCCATCGAAGTTTGTTAATTTAAAAATGGAAAAGAAGAGTGAAATGGAAAGTCGTTGATTATTCGTGGAATGAATCGATTTCAAAAACATGCATGCTTATTTTATTAAAATTACTTGACCAAAGAGTACAAAGTTTATAACAAATAACACTTAGCAAAAAGGAAATTACAATTTGAAATGATAAAGCCTAATTATCCTGGAGATAAGCTTATGTAATGATCCACCAATCAGGGCGAGGGATTTTCCATCATATGCGGACCATCTTCTTCAAAAGTTAATTGATTATTATCAATCAGCTCTTGCACCACTTCTTTGAATGAATTTCATTCTTCAATTGAATGCCCCGCTAAACCATCATGAAACTCACATTGAACATCTGAGTTGTACCAAGGAGGAAATAAAGACTTCATGGATCTAGTTTGTCTAGGGGTCATTGCTGAATTTTGGACCAGATATGACCATAATTGACTGTATGTCATAGGGATCGGGTCAAACTGACGATTTTCCCCTTTTTGGCTATTTGGATACCTATGCTGATTTGGGCGTTGGTGATGATTGTTTTGATTATGAGCCTGTCGAATCTGACATCGATGTTGAGGTGAAATCTTAATCTGCTAGTTATGTGGTATAGGTCATGGATGCTGGTGTTGAAGACCAGAGGATGGTTGTTGGCACTGAGCATCTACTGCACATGAATATTGATGATAAGGCACAGGATACGGGGTTTCGGGATATTGATAACTTTCCCATATCGCACTTGTTTCATTTTCTTCTCCCACTTGAAAATATCTAAGGGATTCACTAGTCGAGTCACTCGAGATGCTCTGGATTTTTCCAGTCTTGATGCCATTCTCGATGTGCTCCCTAACTATTACTAGGTCAGAAAAGCGTGATGATATACTGCCCAACATTTCTTCATAATACTGACCTTGTAGAGTACACATGAACATGTCTATTAACTCCTTATCCAATAAAGGCGATTGTACTCGAGCAGCCGGCTCCCTCCATCTCTGTGCATATTCTTTGAAGGATCCGTTGCTCTTTTGAGATAAATCTTGCAGTTGCGTGCGACTTGGAGCCATGTCGGTGTTGTATTGATAATGCCTATGAAATTCTACAGCCAAGTCATTCCATGTGGGAACGTGGTTTATTTCCAATTGTGTATACCATTCTAATGATACTCCACTAAGGCTGTCTTGAAAACAAAGGATAAGCAATTTGTTGTCGCGTGGGTATGCTGCCATCTTCCTAACATACATCTTCAAATGGGTCTTAGGGCAACTAGACCCTTTGTACTTTTCGAAATATGGCATCTTAAATTTCAGAGGAAATGCCACGTCTTCAACCAAACATAAGGCAGAAACATCAAAGTCATGAGTGTCCTGTCCTTCTATGGCGCTAAGCCTCTCTTCTAGTATGCGATATCTTTTGGCGTCCTCAAGATTTTGGAATTCTTTAGTATTCATGGTCAAGTTTTCCCCTTGAGGTTTTGGCGTAGGGAATGCAAATTGATGATACTCAATTGATTCATGGGATGGAGTATATCTGTCTCGGAAAATGGCTTGTGTTTGCACATCAAGGTTCTCCATGGAAGCTTGTACAAGATGAGGTCGAGCTTGAGTGTCTCCTTGAGGTGTAATGACGTCCTCAGTCATGGCTTGTTGACCTTCCTCCATTGTTGTAGCTAACTTTACACTTGCTTCATGAGCTATCTCAAGTTTGCTCTGAGTATCTGGGAATCACCTTATTGGGTTATGGTTGAAATTTCTATGGGAGTGGGAGAGATAGGAGTTTTATGAGATGGATGAAAATGAAAAGGTATGAATATGCTTGGGTATGGAATATTATAAAAAAAAACCATGGATATGCAATGCGATGTGGACGTAGTATAAGGGTAGACGTAGGGGTACTCTATTCAGGTTTGATGCGATGATACCCTACACTGACTCAGAAATTGAGACAGGCAAGAACTCCTTGAGGATTATGGCCAATGAAAGACTACGCGGAGTCCCTACAGGATAGGAATACTGATATAGACGGAAGCCCTAACGATAGTAGTGGATGAAGGGATAACCCTTGCGGATTTGTAGATTGTAGTGGGATTTGTGAATGGTATCCTTAGAAGGTAGATTCTTAGTATTGGACTGCGGATATTCTACGCTCCCCATAAGGTGGCTTTCTTAAGGGTCTCATGAATGACACTAGAGGGAAAGACATAAGGGCCTCCCTTAAGCAGAGTCTCTTTACAGACCGAAACTTTCATCTCTAGGTCATGAAAGGTCTTATCATGAGTTTTTGGTTTAAAGGTCGTACAAAGAGTCATAGGTATCATTCCAAAGTCCTACTTCCCAAGAGGATGTCTCTCGAGAGGTATTCCTTGTGTAGAGTTCCACCGACTCTAAGCGAAGTCGTCACGTAAACTCATAAGGTTGATGTAACCCCTTGGCTAATAGACGAACCTTCTTTCTAAGGTTTTTGAGAATAATTTTTTTGCAAAATTATAAATCCCACCACAAATATATAAGTATAATGAATAATAAAAAATAATAAAGAAAATAAATAATTAAATAGGAACGAATAAAACCAAAAAATAAAGAAAAACCCCAAAAACCTAAAGTTGAGGCTTCTAAACCTAGGGTTGAGTCCCCAGCAGAGTCGCCAGCTGTTGCAACTGGTTTTTAAATTAGAGTCGCCACCCTTAATTTTTATCCTAAAGGAAGGGAGTATAAAGGAATAACCCTAAAGTTCAGAGATTCTAGATTTGGACTCAGTTCTAGACGAGGGGAAGGTGTTAGGCACCCCTTGTCTACCTTGTTTACAAGGATACTAGGTTTAGAAGCATTATTTTAGGAAATAGGGTTTTTAATTATTATTTGGGAAAAAGGGTTTGAATTTTATTTAGCGGGACTCGCAACGATCTTTGATCGTATGCCTACGTATCCTCCTTAGGAGGAATCAGAGTCCCATTTTCGTAGTTCGTCGTGTTGGTTCGTGTTTTTTACGGATTACGCAGATATTTTAATTTCCCCCGCACTTAGTTCGAATGTGTAGATAGAAGAGATTTTGAACTAAGCACGAAGTTAATTAAAAACTCTTTGTATTCCTTTTTGAAAATTGATTGTTTGATTTAATTTATTATAAGAATAGTTTTCCGTTTGTTTGCATATTTTTTAAACGTATAATCGAGGAGTCTGATATAGTCCCCTTATCACGTGGCCAGATATTGGCCAAGTGTCGCTTGCGGATATTGTAATTTAATAAATCGCGGGTTTTAATATTTTGATATAAGATATTAAAATCAATTATTTGTTGAGAAATGTTTTGATGTTGGTTAGCTATTTTAAAATATAGAGGGAGGGGAGTCTGATATAGTCTCCTCATCACGTAGTCAGATATTGACTCCGTGCTACTCGTTATGAAGGATACCAAGGGAGTCTGACATAGACTTCCTCTTCACGTGGCCAGATATTGGTCATGTGTCGCTCACAGATGAAATATTTAAAATTTGCGTGGGTTTTAATATCTTTACAAAATATTGCATTAATTATTTAGAAAAAAGTTCTTTTTTTGTTATTTATTAATATTTCTAAATCAACTAATTAGCTTAAAAAAATTATCTACATTAATTAAATAATTAAAACAAAATAAAAAATCTAAAGGAAGTATGTTAGTAAAGCATAGAGTACAATATATAAAGGAGTGTTAAATGGACCTAAGAGGCCCAAGTCCTAAAACTAAACAGTAATATTAATATTGATAAAAGGAATATAAGTATGTAGAAAATAAACTAATATACTGCAAAGTGAGAGTTACTAGACCCATTTTCTTCTGATTTGTTTTTTTCTTTCTTTAATATTAAAGCAAAATGATAATATATATACATAACAAACCCAGTAATATCCAGTAACATAAATAAAAAAAAGGAAACAAACCTACGAGATTCATAGTGGCGTTCGGGCGTGCATGGTTGTTGAATGTGAAACGACGAAGAGGGGGAGCCAGATCTGGAGCGTAGTGACAGAGTCTTGTGATGGCGGAGAACGTCGCCGATAGGAACAGAAGAGAGTGGAATGGTTAGTGGTGGGGAGGTTGGCGGTGGTAGACGTTGGTAGGTGCGACAACGGAGAAGAAGATGCATTTGTTTGTGGTATATGAAGGTTGTTTGATGCGGGTGTTGTCGGAAATTTCGGATGGATGGAATCCATGTTATTGGAAATTGGTTCCCCGTGGCATCAATGGCAACCGTAACAAGAACATTCCTCTTACTCATCTTTTCTATTCTAATTATATTTCAACTGTTTGTTATTTCATTGTTGTTGATGGATTTTGTCATAACGATGATGTTACTGTGAATTTCTTTTTGTTGCTATTGTGTTTTTGATCGTGTTGCAACAATTGGGGATTGGAGTTATGGCGTTGGAGGCGGCTATGGAAGTGGTGAGTTTTCCGTGTGCTTTGATTACAATTTCAAACACCACAACACACAGACCGCCACACTTGACTTGAAATCGGTACCTGCACTAAACACAAAACAAAAGTAGCAACATAAATTAACTCATTCTATGCAACAAAAACATGAAAAAGGTGATGACGGTCGTCAGATTCATGGCTTTATCTGTTTCCACTTCCACTTTTTCTTTCTTATCTGGATGTTCTGTTTTTTATTGCTATTGTGTTATTGTGTCATTGATGTTATTGATGAAATTCATATACATGTTGTTGTTGTTAGTAATGGATGCTGAACGACGATGAGAAGGGATGATGTATATTTGGTCAACAATGTAGGTTCATGAGTTTGGTTTTGTGCGATGAAGTTTTGATAGGTTAGTAACCTTGAAGGGAAAAGTTTATTGTTGTTGTATAATAAAAAAAGGCGTGGAAAAGGTGTTGAGGGGGGATTTGATATTTCAAGACAAAAGGTTTTTTGGGATAAATAATGTATGTGATGTGAATGGTGGAATGTCCCCCTTGGCCTCTAGAATTAGTCTTGTTTATATAAAAACATAGATCAACAAAGATGGAAAAAAAATCAACCAAATTAATTATGATAAATTAAGAATAATCACAAATTTATTTCACATTATTTCATGATTATTTTTAAATTAATCCTATTAAATACTATCCTAAAACAAAGAAATAAGATCTCTTGCAATCTTTTTATGTCTTTTATAAAGTTTAAATATTTCA
This sequence comes from Vicia faba, assembly GCA_948472305.1. Classification (NCBI taxonomy): domain Eukaryota; kingdom Viridiplantae; phylum Streptophyta; class Magnoliopsida; order Fabales; family Fabaceae; genus Vicia; species Vicia faba. The sequence goes on along the minus strand of OX451735.1, from coordinate 98,222,973 downwards.
TGCATAAAATAATAATTTAAAATGATAATATTTTAAAAAGAACTAAAACATAAAAACTAAAATAAATAAATAAAATAATAAAATATGCAATTTTTGGATTTTTATATAATGCAAACAAAATTAAAGTTAAAAAATGAAAAAACAAAAGAAAAGGGAAAAAAACACTAAAAATAGGAAATGTGGGAATTGAACCTGTGGCATTATAAACTCACAACTCCTTATACATGCTCTGCCAATTATGCTACTCTATTTATTCGAAATAAAGTGACCCTGCAAAAATACAAAGGGTGGATAAATTTGGAGTATGAGAAAGTGCAATAAAAATTATATAAAAAAATAGCTACAATTTGCACTTATCAAACTCTCCCCAACTTAAACTTGTTTGTCCTCAAACAAAGCCAAATAACTCAAAGAACCAAAAGTAATCAACCAAAATATCATGAATCAACAAGTTTTGAAAACGGAAAACAAATGCAATGGTTCAATATGAAAAATCATACACACGAAGAAACATACTTACCACTAAACTACAACAATAACATAAACATGAAACGAATACTAAATACAAAGAACATCCCAAATATTATAAAACAACAGTAGTTCACAAATGAATCACACCTAGAAAAAACAATAATTGGTAGATGAAAAACACACAAATTAAGGTGTTTTCACTCATCTACAATCTTGAAAACAAAAAACTAAATTATGCATTCATCCAAAAATTCACATTGAACATACAAAGGAAAGAATCTCAAGGGCTTTTCAAGGTTGTAATGTGGCTTGGTTAACAAGTAAGGGATAAGTCCTAAAGCTAATCGAAACAAAAACTTACCTTAACCTAAGGAGTGATCAACTCACAAAGTCTCAAGCAAAATAATTTCAATCGAATCTCTTCTTCATTCCAAATCTCCAACCAACACACATCACTTATTAACACTATTATTCAAACTCTTTTTGTTTTTCTTTTTCAAAGCTTTTTTCAATTTTTTCTTCATTTTTTCTTTCTATTTCTTTTCAATTATTTTTCACATTTTTTTCTTCTTTTTATATATTTTACAACTTCATAGAAATCAACAACATAAGTGAGCAAACAAATTTCTCCCCAACTTGAATTCAACCATATCATAATGTGAATACTCCTAGCTTTCTAAGGCAAGGTAAAAATTCAAACTACAACTCATAGTAAAAGGTTAAAAAAAATAAAGAATAAATATCCATACAAAAATGAACTAAACACTCATAGATAAGAATTTAGCAAAAACAACTTGGATATCGATAAAAATAGTCAAAAGGGGTTACTAATGATCACACACTAACAAGATGAATTGACTATTTGGCCAAGGGGTGGTTGTGCTCAAAATGAAACAAAAAATTGTGTTGATCATTTTCATGATTTCATAAAACCAACACAAATAAAAGATTAAGCATAATAAAATCTAGTTAAAACAAGAGTTATGGTCTCCAGCATATGTGAACAATGGAAAGCTAACTCACAAAAAGTGTAGGAACTAAAGTGATTCACAAATGAACAAGTATACAAAAGAATGAATTACATAAAAGTTGTAAAAAGTCTAAGTATCATGAATAGGCTAAAGTATATAAAGCGATAAACACATACCTCGAACATGTACAAAACTTTTAAGAAAATCATTATTAAACATTCGCAAGTTGAAACACTCAAACTTAGAAAATCACCAAAAGCGACTTCAAGCTATCGAACCAAAATTGAGTCCAAACAACAAAAAAAGAATAAATTATACTAATATTATTTACTATTTCAAGCCTAGGAGGAAGTGGGAAAAAGGAAAACCAAGAGAAAACTAAAAAAAACTTCACTGCTGCAACGCAAGAGAGTGCGCTAAGCACGGTCAAGCGCGCTAAACGTGCTACACCAGAACAACAAAAAACAGGCAGCAACAATAGTCTCCACAATCACCCTACACAATCTCAACGACACAAGTACAATATTTACAACATACAAACACACTTCTACAATCTAAACACGACAAGCTTGCGGAAAAGAAAAAATTGAGATAAAGAAACAAACGGGAGAAAGTAAATTAACAAGTTGAATAGTGAAATTTTGAGAATTCAAAACAAGTCCAATTTCAACTTGTTAAAACACAAGTCAACACATACATAAACGAATACAAACAAAACATACTTGTTTTACGTCGTAAGCATGACACATATTATGCGAGCTAGTAACCTCCTCTCGTCATGCCATGCTATTGTCACACCGTGCAAACCTAAAGAAAGTGTTCTAACATCCACACAAAAAACATTACGAAAACGAGACAATTAAGAATAATACGTGAAAACAAAGAAAACACATATATGTACAAGTATGGAAAGTAATCACAAAACATGTAAAAGTAAAAATAGACAAGTTTATGTACACATTCTATACAACATATACATTAATTAAAAAACTCAAAAACAAAAGAATTATCGCAATGTGAAAAAAATATAACCAATCCCCGCCAACGGGCCATTTTTTGTTGTTGCGGTAAAGAGTCAAGCAAAAAGTAAGTTATTAATTTACCGGGTGATATTTAGGTTATATCGTATCATGTCCACAAAGATTGTTGAATTGAAATGGCGTTCAATAAATCTCTCATTAATGAGTTTGGATTCAATTGGTAAAATATAAAAACATAAAAGTAAATATGAACAGGAAATAATTCATTCTCTAGATAGAAGAAACTTATCAAGCATGCATATAATCTACTTCTCACAAACTTAAACTTCTCGACCAATTACACTCAACCTAAAATATTCCTCAGAGTCATCTAGCATCACTCACTCAACCTACAACCTGTTCAAGAAAGACTGTGTTTACATTGACAAAACGGACAAATTAAGGAACTTTAATCACAAGAAACTTTCAAGGACAAGCTGTGGTTCTTTGAGAGAAAGAGGATGGAAATTTGGTTACGAATTTGTTGATGGGATTTTCCCACTTTTGAGGCCAACTACAATGCAGATTTTGGAATATCTTCAAAAGGAAGTCGATATCGAGATAATTTGGAGTTCTTTGGAAAATCTTCCTCCTTCTCTTGATGCATGGGATAATGTTTTAACTGTGTCTGTTCAACTTCGGATCAGAAAACAATGGGATTTGATCTTTTCAATATGTAAATGTATATTGCTAAGAAGCTCATTCAAGCCAGATGTGATATAATATAATTTATTGATAGATGCTTTTAGGCAAAAATTTCTATACAAAGAGGCAGAATCCATATATTTGCAGCTTCATGAGGCTAGATGCATTCCCAAAGAACACACCTATTCCCTACTCATAAAGGCCTATTGTATATCTGGGAAGCTTCAAAATGTTGAAGTAGTTTTTGCCGAAATGCGAAATTATGGTCTTCCTTCAAGCGCTGTTGTGTATAATGCTTACATAAATGGATTAATGAAAGGAAGAAAATTCTAGAAAACGCAAGATATTTTTCTTAGAATGAACAGAGATGGTTGCATGCTATAGACTGAAAGCTATACAATGTTGATAAATTTATATGGCAAAGCTAGTAAATCCTATAAGGCCTTGAAAGTGTTTGATGTAATGCTAAACCAAAAGTGCAAACCTAATATTTGCATATATACTGCTATAATGAACGCGTTTGCGAGAGCGGGATTATGTGAGAAAGAAGAAGAGATATTTGAGAAGATGCAAGAAGCTGGAGTTGAGCCTGATGTATATGCTTATCAAGCACTTATGGAAGCTTACAACCGTGCAGGTTTTCTTTATGAAGTAGAAAATAAAATTTCACTGTTGCAGCACATGGGATGTGAACCTGATAGAGCCTCATATAATATCTTGGTGGATGCATATGGGAAATCGGGTTTTCAAGATGATGTTGAAGCTATTTTTGAAGATTTGAAAATAATAAGAATAACACCAACAATGAAATCCAATATGGTACTTTTATCTGCATATTCCAAAATTTGAAATGTGAGTAAATGTGAAGACATTCGCAACCAAGTGTGTAAATCAGGTCTAAAACTCAGACATTTTTGTTCTCAACAACATGCTGAACTTGTATGGAAATCTAGGCCAATTAGTTACTGCGGAAGCATTATATGATGAGATGATTAATTATGTTGTCTATATACCTTCAGTTATCACACTTCTTAATATTATGATTGTTCAGTTTAAGTTTAAGCAATGGGATCCGAAAGTAATTTTAGAACCTTAAGGACAAGTTTAAAGTGAACCCGGTGGTAATGATAGGAGGTGAAATTAGAAATTTTAATTAGTATTATAATTATGTTAGTTGTTATTTTGAATGTTGTTGAATTGGGATTTTACTAGTGTTTGGGCCTATAAGTCGATTACATGTTGCAGCAGTATAACGGTAAGCAAAAAGTAAGTTATTAATTTACCGGCTGATATAAGTTATATTGTATCCTTTCCACGGAGATTGTTTATTGAATCTTTGTTCGACAATTCTCTCATTAATGAGTTTGGGTATAAATGCGTTGAAAAGAAAATGTTATCAACAGAAAATAAATGTAAACAAAAGGAAAAAAAACTAAGAAAGAACTAACCAAGCCTGCAAATAATCTACTCATCACAGACTTATATCTATCGACCAATTATATTCAACCTAATAATACTCATCAATGTAACTATGTATCACTCATAACCGAAGTTATTTCTAACGCAAATCGAGAGACCGACTGTATAACCAAGGAAATGATCTCTCTACCTCCTCAATAACGCAGAAGAAAACTATGTAATCAAACTGACAATCTCTCAGTACAACACAACCACACAGAGGCGTGAAGCTCTGATACCCAAGTAGATGTCAGATCTAAATCTATCTCTAGAGTTTAGAAACTAACAAATAACCATCCTAGATAAGAATCTAAGCAGTATATGTCTATAACAACTCAAATTCCTAGCACAGAGCAAAAATCCAAGACAACAATCAACAAAGATTTGTAAGGCAAGTTTAATATAACGACATGGGAAACAAATATACATGAGTTAAAAGTAAATACATATACAAACTCAACACATAAAGAATACACAAAGAAGAAGAGAAATGAACCAGAAATCTACCAGTTTGTCAGTGTCGATTGAAGAGCAATCCACCCCGGATCATCCGTATGCAAGCTTCAACGTTGTTTTCTAATCTAATACTATCATAAAATGAAGGTTGATGGAGTTGTGATCAAAAATACCTAAAATCGTCCCCTTCCAAATGAAATTAAAAGGAAAATATACCAAAATTTTGATCCACACGCGTTGCCTGGTGACACAACTCACATCGCCCGGCGACGGCTTCTATACACTTGGCCCAGACTGCGCCACACATGCAAATGGGGAAAACATCTTTCTCTCTCCCGATGATAGATACATTTCGCTTGACAACGCTAGGCAGAAGCACCAAGGAAATTTGGCCTATAGAATTCATCCAGAGACAACTTCTTTCGCCCGGTGATCCATGACAGTCCATCAAAATTTGTTTCTTTCCTGCATAACTTCATCTGGCTCCAATCTTTCGCCTTATTCCTTTATTGATCTTAAAATGCATATTTGAGCTTTATTCCTCTTACTCCAACAATGCTCAAATACCTACAAAATGAATACAAAACTATCAAATGATACATTATGTACACAAAATGTAATTAAACATATTTAGAACAAAAAGTGGGGTTATTCAACTGATATTAACAACAAAGAATCAATAAGTGCAACAAAAAGTATATACAAAAATAATTATAATTGCACTTATCAAACTCTCTCCAACTTGAATCATTTTTTGTCCTTAAACAAAGTCAAATAACCCAAAGAAACAAAGAATGATAAGTTAAAGAATCAGGAATCAACAGGTTTTTAAAACTGAAAACAAATGTATGGTTCAAAATAAAAATATACACACAAGGAAAAAACTTACCACTAAACTACAACGATAACATGAAAATGAAACAACTCCTAGATACAAAGCACATGCCAAAAATTCTAAAACAATACAATGTTCACAAGTGAATCACACCTAGCACACACTTCATTAGTAGATGATAATCACAAACATGAGGTGCTCAACTCTCACCCAACAATCTTTCTAACAACAACTAAATTATGCATTCATTAAAGTAAATTCATATTGAAAAGTAAAAAAGCAAAATCACAAGGGCTTCAAGGGTTGTAACGTGGTTGGGTGAACAAATAATGGATAATTCCTAAAGCTAATCGAAACAAAAACTTGCCTAAACCTAAGGGAGTGATCAATTCACCAAAGGTTGAAACACAAAATTCCAATTAAACTTCTTCTGAATCCCAAATTTCACACCGAAGCATCACACTTATTCGCACAATTATTCGAACTCTTTTTCTTTTTCTTTTTCAAAGCTTTTTTCATTCATTTTTTTTCTTTATTTTTTTTCCACTTTTTTCAACCTCATAGAAATTAACCAATAAGTACACAATTATTTTTCTCCCCAACTTGAATTCAACCGTATCATTATGTGAATACTCCCTACATTCTAAGGCAAGGCAAAAATTCATACAACAACACAAAGTTGAGGGCTCAAGAAAAAAACAACAATCAAAATCCATTCAAAAATTGAATTCAATACTCATAGGCAAGCATAAAGTTCAAACAACATGGATAATGACAAAAGGCTTAAAATGTTACAAATGATCACACACTCACAAGGTGAAATTAACTATTTGGCTAGGTAGTTGTGCTCAGAATGAAACAGAAATCCTTGATAATATCATGCTTTCATACAAATCAACATAAATGCAAGATTAAACATAATAAAATTGAGTTAAGACAAAATTGTCGGTCTCCCGTGCATATAGTAAACAATAGGAAGCAACCTGTTGGCTGGAGATTTTGATGATATTATTAGAAGCAAAGCGAATTGGACGTTTCGATTGAAATGAAGCAAAATGTCATGTTTCGAAATGATAGAAGCAGTGCTTCGAATGGGCATATCAAATTTGGGGTTTCGAGTGACAGTTATGAGAATATATTCAAAGAGGTCTCGAAATGATAACAAGGCTGTGTCTAAGAAAAGCGTTCGAAGCGAAGAAATGCCAAAACATTTGAAATTCAAATGCAAGCGGGATGTTCAAAATTTGAAATATATGCGCTGGAGCATTCGAAGACGCGTGGAAGCAAGAGAGAGGCATTTCTCTGCATGTTCTGAACGTGGCAGAATCTTATAGCAAGACCGTTATGGTCGAAGTAGTATAAATAGAAGTCTTAGCATTAGGATTTCGTGTGTCATATCTATTGTACAAAAAAACTCAGTAAACATTCAAATTACCACATGGCTAGGGAAACGAATGCACGAGCAATGTACGTATGATAACACCACATGTTTATGATTCAATGAAAACTCTTTATCATTTCCAGTACTTTCCTTTATCTTCATGTCAATACCATTTACAAGCTTTTGCATTTAAAATGTTTTCATTCAAAGTCTTTTTACTGAGGCCTCACATTTAAATGCTTTCTTTCCATTTCAAATACTTTACATTTCAGAAACTGTTATACATTTCATGCCTTTATCTTCAAGTTTTTATCATTCGAACACCTTTTTTACTTAAAGTCATTTTACAGTTTTCTTGCATTTAAACGCTTTCTTCATATTTCGAATCTTTTACATTCCAGAGAGTCTTTTACATTACATGTTTTTATGCTTCGAAGTCATTTACATGTTTTTATGCAGTTTTTACATGTCTTTCTAATTGAACTTCATTCATGCAATTTGGTTTCGCGCACATTTACTTGATCATGCCTTTAGATTTTAATAGAGTAATCGAAGTAAGTTAAGCACCTACACAACATTCCAAATACCAACCAGGAATACCAGTTCGATCATGAGAGTTACCCTAATGACCAATACATCCTAGGATCAATCTAGTCGATCCTGCGAGTTACCAGAGAGATTGAATAACAGTCAGTAAGATTATTCGATAGTTTGGAGGACTAGCGGTTGTTTACCAGAAATCACTGTAAACAAATTGGCACACCTGGTGGGACCAGTAATTGGACATTACGGAATTTAGAACAAAATAGAAACCGGTGGGACCAGTAATTGGACATTACGGAATTTAGAACAAAATAGAAATTGGTGGGACTTAACCATTGTAAAAATACCCTCTGAGTGATAAGTTTGTTGTTTTATGAACCTAAGAAGTGGTAAAATAACCAATAGCAACCAACCCTTATCCAGAATAAAACGTTTGAACAAGATGTCTAATTCTGACAATCAACAAGGGGAGCAAAATACTCCACATACAACAGGCACTAACATGTCCGCTTCGATGGGGACATCTAATGTGATCCCTTCGAATGCACAGTCTGTTGCATCCTCTACCAGTAATATAGCCACTAATGGAATAAGTGGCATATCAACTAATAGTTCGATCCTAGGAAATACTGGAACCATTGGTTATCCTGGGGGATTCGTCCCACCATCAGGGACACAAACCCATTTCGCCACCCCACTAACTAGACCACCAGGTTTCGATGGTAATAGAACCAGAAACTCCTCTTATGGAATGCCAACATCTTTTATGGCAGGTTTACACAATTCCACATCGAATTCATCACCACAATTAGGGTCTGGGTCTGGGGAAAATCAGTTTATGACAAATAACCAAGGGTCAGTGGGTTATAGTGCAATGCCCATTTTAACCACAGAAAACCAGTTGGCTTTTAGGCAATTGATGGATGACAGTAACCATAATATGATAGGGGTGTTAGCACAAACTACGCAGGAAATATTTGCCCCAATAGTACAAAATGTGACTGTGACAAACAGAGAAAACGCAGATAACATGACTCAAATAGCAGATTTCTTTGCTCCCCCAGAGAGGCGTAGGCAGAATCAGGCGGGAGTTCGAGCGAACGTACCTATTATGGAACAAGTTGCTGACGAACCAACCTATAGACCAGCCAGAGAGGAAGTTAATGTGGGGGCAAGGGTACAAAGGTTAGAAGCCCCAATGATCCAAGGCCCACAAAGGGAAATTATGGAACCAGGGGCAAGGATCGAAAGGCTGGAAGTCCCAGAGTTTCGAGAAGAACAACCTAGAGGGGTTGTTATGGTGGGTCGAAATCAAGATGCTGATGCAGTCGTTCAGAGAGTTCGAAACGATAACATCTTGGCAGAAAATAATTTAACCACCATGATAGAAAGAATCATGGCCCAGAATGGCCTCAACACAGGAATTAGAAGGCCAAATTATGCTTCCCCTATATTAGATTACATAAGGCACACTGATTTACCAAGGGGATACAAAGTCCCTAAGTTTACAAAGTTTGCTGGGGATACCAATGAGTTAACAATCGAACATATAGCCAGATATCTTACCGAAGCGGGAGATATAGCCAATAACGAAGACCTCAGGATCAAATATTTCCCAAGTTCCCTGACTAAAAACGCCTTCACATGGTTCACCACTTTGCCTCCTGGGTCCATTGATACTTGGGCTCTTTTGGAGAGATTATTCCATGAACAATTCTACATGGGACAATCAAAAATAAGTCTGAAGGAACTAGCCAGTGTTAAGAGAAAGTTCACTGAACCCATAGATGATTATCTGAATAGATTCAGGCTTTTGAAATCCAGATGTTACACAGTAGTGCCTGAACATGAGTTAGTCGAAATGGCCGCTGGTGGCTTGGATTACTCTATTCGAAAGAAACTAGACACTCAATATTTGAGGGATATGGCTCAATTAGCCGATAGGGTTCGACAGGTCGAAAGGCTAAAGGCCGAAAAGGCCATAGTCTTTAAAAATAACAAGAAGGAAAGGATCTCCTATGTTGGAACTGAGGAAGCAGAAGATTACCCTGAATTCGAATTCGAAGAGGTCGAAATCGACCTCGCTGAATTAAAACAGGCACCACCTTACTCCTGCAAATTATTAGTTCCCACAAAAGGGAAAGAGATTGTTGAAAATGAAAAAAGTGACAAATTCCCAAAGAAGGTTTATACCTTCGATGTCACTAAATGTGACGAGATTTTTGATTTACTTGTCAAAGATGGCCAACTCATTGTGCCATAAAATGTCAAAATACCTCCTTTAGATCAAAGAAAGAAAAGAGGATTTTGCAAATATCATAGTTTCCTAGGCCACAAAACCTCACAGTGTTTTCTTTTCAGGGACCTAATTCAGAATGCAATTAAAGATGGCAGACTGAAGTTTGCTGATAAAGCAAAAATGAAAGTGGACGAAGATCCTTTGGACATCGCAGACACCAATTACTCCGAGCCTGCATGCATTGGAGAGATTAACATGGTGGAAGCTGACCAAAGTGATGCCCCAATAGGAGAGAAAGGTACTGAAAACGAAAGCTGGGTGATAGTCGAAGTCAATAAGGAGGTCACTGAAGACGTCCACAAGCAACCAGAGACTTCGATTGAAACAACACCTTTAGCTGTTGCAAAAGAAATCCAGGCTACTGAAGGCCAGGAAAACCAAAACCAAGAATTGACACAGGTCACTGAAGGCCTGAGGCTGGAATTGGAGAAAGTCCAAATCACGAAGCCAACCTCCCCTCAGAAAGAAATATGGGACACTTTAGGGGAACCCAGTGGAAAATTTGACTATTTGGTCAAATATTCTGCCCCAGAGAGTTCAAAGGTCCACATTAAAGATATAAAACCCACAGGATGGGGAGATGATGAAGCTAAGGGGGAGGATGTTGAGGTAAACATGGTGGATATGGAGAGGCCTCGCTCTGAGATGGAGGAGGTAGAAAGATACTTAGAAAAAGAGAAGTATAAAATGGAGGATAATCATGCTGGAGATGCTAGTCTCAAGGATTACCTCATGATGTGCCACAAGGGAGATACAGGGATGATACTATGCCCTAGGTGCAGCATCCTCTGCAATCAGAGAATCGTTGCGAACTTCGAAAGGGTACAGAGGGCGCGAACTGGCAACAACTGGCGCCAGGATAACCAGCTATCTAGGTGTTATCCTAAGGCTGGAGAAAGTTTGCTGGAATTTGTGTTTCGCTGCTACAAAGGGGCAACCAAGTGCTTGATATGCCCAAGGTGTTCTGCTGTGTATAATCAAAGCATGGCCAGAGCCTTCGAAACAATTCCCTTCGCCCCTTGCTGGAACCATCAAGAAACTGTTCAGATGGGCCCACGTTTCGATGGCAAATACAAATAATGAAGGCCTGATAGCCCTCATTCCAAGGGTGCTCGAAGAGTGACGTTCAAACTCCCTGCTGAAGTGCCAACAGACAGATGGCTGCAAGTCAGAAATGACAAAGGCAAAGACAGATGGAGAAACACCGAACGAAACGCACGCCATGCTATGACCTACAGAAGGCAATTCAACATAGCAAAGAGGGAAGAGGTAAGATTAGAGAACTACAAAGGAAGAAACCCCATGTCAAGATCCCAGTGGTGAAGGCAACAGAGGATTCGAAAGGCTGGGAGGGAAGCTGTGGCAAATAAAGGGGCAACTTCAACAAAGAACCAAGGTGAATCTAGCACCAACAAACCCACACCAAAAAATCAAACTGAAGACAAACCCCCAGTTAACAGGAGGCTCTTTTCTGAAGTGCAACTAGATGAACCAAAGGAATACACTCCAGGTCCAGAAGAGGACGAAGATATGATAACGGATAACTTCGAATCAGAGGGGGAGTCTTCGTTCAACCTAAATTGTAACGTGGTATCTGTGCTTCCCTGTGAATTTGGACAGGAAACTGAAATTGATGAATATGAGGAAGAAGATACCATAGACCTGATGAAGCATAGGCCTGTGTGCTACTATGTGATGGACAATGGGGCTGTCGAGGAGCAGAATGCGTTCTTCGAACATCCAGAACCAGCTATGAAGAACCATCTTAAGCCACTATTTATTCGGGCAAAGGTTGGTGCCCATGGCGTGAATAAGGTTCTAGTGGATGGGGGTGCTGAAGTCAATTTAATACCCCACTTCATGCTGAAAAGATTAGAAATACGCGAAGGGGACATCAAGCCCCACAATATGGTTCTATCCAATTATGAAGGGAAAGTGGGAAAAACACTGGGGGTGGTTCAATTGGACTTGACAATAGGCTCAAGCTGTAGGCCCACCATGTTCATGGTGATCGAAGCCAAGGCCAACTACAACTTGTTGCTGGGAAGGGAGTGGATCCATGGCGTAGGGGCAGTTCCTTCGTCAATGCACCAGCAATTAGTTCTATGGAGAGAAGATGGGATCGTGGAAAACATTGAAGCAGACCAGAGTTACTTCATGTCAACAGTCAATTTAGTTGACAAGAGGAATTATGAAAAACATCTGGCAAAGATTGCTCCTTGTGTCCCAAATGATGAAATCAACGAAACCAGAAACGCCCACTACTATATGACCCTTCGCCGTGATGGCCTATACTGGGATAGAAGAATAATCAGTGATGACGAAGGAGTCGAAAATACTATAAAAAGACGGCCAGCAGGCTGGGACTTCGACAACCTTACTCATGACTGAGTCCTCCTTTTTCGAAAGGATTTCGGCCTATATGGCTGAGAACGAATCAAAGGCGGCCTTAGAGGCTGAAATGAATAAACTGGATGTAAAGATGAACGAAATAAGTGGGGATGGCTCGAAATGCTCACCCTTTAAAGAAATTGAGATAGATCAAAGGCTGGACGCCACCTATGATAAAGAACCCTTAGGCTTCGAAAGGGACCCCATAGACTCAGGTGCCAAAATGTTGGCGCAGGATCGAATCGAAGAAGTAAACTTAGGGGATGAAAACACGAAAAGAATAACCTACATAAGTGCAAAACTTAACCCAGGCATCAAGCAGGAAGTGATCGAAGTCCTCAAGAAAAACAAAGATTGCTTCGCATGGGATTATGACGAAATGCTTGGTTTAAAGAGGGAGTTAGTCGAACACAGACTCCCAATCAAGGATGGAAAGAAGCCCATCAAGCAAACTCCTAGAAGATTCGCACCAGCGGTTCTCACAAAGATTAAAGCTGAGATCGAAAGGTTGTTGCGTTGCAGATTCATCAGAACCACAAGGTATGTCGAATGGTTAGCAAATATAGTACCTGTTATTAAGAAAAATGGTTCTTTGAGAATCTGCGTAGATTTTAGGGATTTAAACATTGCAACCCCTAAGGACGAGTACTCCATGCCTGTGGCAGAAATGCTAGTAGACTCTGCTGCAGGGTTCGAATATTTGAGTATGTTAGATGGATACTCTGGGTATAATCAGATTTTTATTGCTGAAGAAGATGTTGCCAAGACAGCATTTCATTGCCTAGGAGCCTTAGGCACCTACGAATGGGTGGTGATGCCTTTTGGTTTAAAGAACGCTGGGGCAACTTATCAAAGGGCAATGAATTCGATTTTCCATGATTTCATTGAAACCTTTATGCAGGTGTATATTGATGATATAGTCATCAAGTCTATATCTGCAGAAACACATTTGCATCATATTAGCCAATCATTCGAACGAATGAGAAAACATGGCTTAAAGATGAATCCCCTTTAATGTGCATTTTTTGTGCAGGCTGGAGATTTCCTTGGTTTTATGGTTCACAAGAAAGGGATTGAGATAAACCAGAACAAAACCAAAGCCATAATGGAGACGAAAGCACCTACGTCAAAAAGGGAGTTGCAATCTTTGCTAGGGAAGATTAACTTCCTCAGAAGGTTCGATTCGAATCTGAGTGGAAGAACCCAAGCTTTCTCTCTGTTGCTTCGTTTAAAGCAAGGTCAAGCCTTCGAATGGAACAAAGTCCACCAGGAGGCATTTGACAAGATAAAAAGATACCTCTCTCAGCCTCCAATCTTGTCTCCACCTTCATGGGAAAAGCCCATGAGATTGTACATATCTGCCTCTGAAGTTAGTATAGGTAGTATGTTAGCACAAGAAGATAGCAATGGTATCGAAAGAGCCATATACTATTTAAGTAGAGTATTGAATGATGCAGAGACCAGATATAGAAATTCAGAAAAGCTATGTCTCTGTTTGTATTTCTCTTGTATGAAACTCATGTATTATATAAAGCCTGTTGATGTTTATGTTTCATCTCATTTCGATGTCATTAAACACATGCTTTCAAAACCAATAATGCATAGCAGAGTTGGTAAATGGGCTTTAGCCTTAACAGAATATTCTTTGACTTTCATGCCTTTAAAAGCTATGAAAGGCCAAGTGATTTCTGATTTCATTGTGGACCATTCATTGGTTGAGCAGACTGTCATGAGTTACGTCGAAATGCAACCATGGAAATTATACTTTGATGGTTCGACCAACAGGAATGGAAGTGGTGTTGGAGTCCTTCTAATTTCTCCTGAAGGAATCCCAACAAAATTCAAGTATAAGTTAGATGGTCCTCGTTGCTCGAACAATGAAGCTGAGTATGAAGCGCTTATTGTTGGACTTGAAGCTTTGTTGGAATTGGGGGCAACTAGAGTCGAAATTAAAGGAGACTCAGAATTGGTGGTCAAGCAAATAACAAAGGAGTATAAATGCATAAAGGAAAACCTGATGATATACTTTGTCATAGTTAACAGGCTACTTAGGAAGTTTGAATACATGGATATTCAACATATACCAAGAATAGAAAACCAAGAAGCAAATGACTTAGCACAATTGGCTTCGGGTTATAAAGTTTCTGCCAGAAACTTTGAGGATTTAGTTGAATTAAGGGGTAGAGTTATGGCTACTAGATTCACACCATCAGATCTAGAGAGTATGAGATTGGGTTATGCTGAGAAACAGGGATTCAAAATATTAGCCATAAACACTTTATCAGATGCAGACTGGCGAAGTCCACTGGTGAGTTATTTGACAAACCCAACTCTGAATGTTGATAGGAAGACAAAATACAGAGCATTATCATATGTCCTCATGGGGAACGAATTGTTCAAAAAGACCCAAGAGGGCGTATTATTGAAGTGCCTAGGAGAAAGTGAGGCATATTTAGCATTATCAGAAGTCCACAATGGGGCATGTGGGGCACATCAAGAAGGTCATAAAATGAAATGGCTGTTATTTCGATATGGCATGTATTGGCCCAGCATGCTCAAAGATTGTATAGACTTTGCTAAAGGATGTGAGGAATGTCAGAAAAATGCAGGGATTCAACATGCCCCTGCAAGTGAGTTACATTCAATCATTAAACCATGGCCATTTAGAGGATGGGCATTAGATTTAATAGGAGAAATAAATCCTGCTTCGTCTAAAGGACAGAAATATATCTTGGTAGGAATAGATTATTTTACCAAGTGGATCGAAGCAATACCATTAATAGTTGCTGATCAAGAGGCTATTATTGAGTTTATACAGAAACAAATTATCTATAGGTTCGGATTGCCAGAAAGCATAACCACAGACCAAGGCTCTGTGTTTACTGGTAGAAATATGCAAGAATTTGCCCAAGAAATGGGGTTTAGATTACTAACATCAACGCCATACTATGCTCAAGCAAATGGTCAGGTCGAAGCGGCTAATAAAGTGATAATAGGGTTAATTAAGAAACATATTGGTAAAAAACCAAGGAACTGGCACAAAACTTTGGACCAAATACTATGGGCCTGTAGAACATCTCCTAAAGAAGCTACTAACACCACGCCTTTCCAACTCACATTTGGTCATGATGCAGTGCTGCCAGTAGAAATTCATCTACAATCAGTTCGAATTCAAAGACAAAACGAAATTCCAGCTGCATTATATTGGGAGATGATGATGAATGAATTAGTTGAGTTGGACGAAGTTAGATTACATGCATTGGAAATTTTGATGAGACAAAAAGAAAGAGTGGCCAGGACATATAACAAAAGGGTGAAAAGGAAAACATTCATTATTAATGACTTAGTCTGGAAAGTCATATTGCCCATGGACAAGAAAAATAAAACGTTAGGTAAATGGTCACCTCATTGGGAAGGGCCTTTTCGAATAATAAAGGTATTCTCAAACAATGCATATGAAATCGAAGAGCTGATGGATGATAAACGTATCCTAAAGGTTAATGGGAAGTATTTAAAGAAATATAAGCCACGCCTGAAGGAGATTCGAATAGTAACAACATAATCAAAATATCATAAAAATGCCAAAATGGCAATATGGGATGCCAAAATGGCGTTGTTTAAATATTACATATAAAAAACCAAATGTTAATCAAATCAACACTAAGATTTAGAAATAGGAATTATTCTTCAATCTGTTGAAGGTACTTCGAAAAGACTGAAGCCTTTGTTGAGAAAAACGTCTTGCTCCCTCTAAAGTGGCCACTTCTCCCTTGAGTTGTTCTGCAGTTTCCATTTCTGCAAGCCCCTGGTTGAGAAGCTCTTCGAATTAGTTACCAGCAGTATTGGTTTCGTAGGCTAATTGTTGTTCTCTAGACTCTTTAACCTTCTGTTGAAGTTCCTAAATTTGCCTTTCCCAGAGAAGGATGGACTCAGCTCGAGCCTCATAATCAGTTTTTGCTTGCTTTAGATGCATGGCTTGATCCTCAGCTTCTTGAGAGAGTTTCAAAGCATGTTCATAAGCAGCATCCATTGCAGTGCATTTTTCTTGAACCTTTCTGGCAGCAAATTCATCTTGGAGAAGGTACCCAGTCACGTTGTCCAACAAAGATTGAAGATCGAACAAGATAGTGCTAACTGGCAAGGAGCAGGTAGCAAGGTTGACTTTTGTAAGCAACTCCTTCATAGTGTAGCAAGCAGTGCTATCCTGTTTGAGCACTTCGAATATATCCACATTAAGAATTATTCTCCTGATCCTGTTAAGAAGTACAATTCTTTCATCTGTGGGCAGCGGATGGCTAGTCGAACTTGTGCCAGCCCTAGCAGGTGGAATATCCCTTTGAGCCAGCTTCGCCTTCATGTACCCAATAGGGTCATTTCGTCTCAGGAGTGCAAGCTCCTCTTCAGTCATTCGGGACAAAGACGTTTGAGGGAGTTCCACACGCAGGGGAGTCACGTCCATTTCGACTTCCATGGGTTTATTGGTTGTGTCACCATCCCCTTCATTCGTTTCGTGCTCATTATTTTCTTCATCGTCATCCAAATCCACCACTTCGATATCTTCATTTTCGCTGCTATTTGCATTGGACTCCGTCCCAGCAGTCGAACCATCATTGGCATCTCCTTCCTCAGACCCTTCTTCCGCAGATTCTTCGTTTCTTTGACCACAATCGGCTTTCTCTCCTTCAGCGTGGGTGTCCTTTGGATCCTCTTGAAGGGTTTCAAGAGGGGACTTTTGAAGAGAAGTTCTTTGTAAAGCTTCTGCAGATTCATGAAGCGTTTCTTCATTTGTTTCTTTTAGAGGAGGAGAAGTACTCTGATCATCTTGCTGCTCAGAAGCCCCAGCCAGAACCGCCATATTGGAGGAACCTTTGTTCTGTACAAGGTTGCTGGAATCTCCTTGAGGAGAAGAATTGATCGGAGCATCAACTTTTGATGGTGAAGTCGAAGTGGTAAAAGCTGGATTTAAAAGGTCCTGCAAGAAGCAAAAGAATATTAAAAGCATGCACCAAGGTAATGAGAAATTATTTTGTCAAAGATTTAAAGTTCAATTTACCTATGGTCTCTCAGAAGAGAGGTTGCTAGCTATGCGTTCCAACATTACGTTGGAGGTCGAAGATGGAATTTTGGATTTAGGTGAGGGAGCAGCATCCCTGGAATCGAGTCCAGAGACACTAGTGGGTACATCACTTTTTGAAATATCCTTCTTCTGCTTCTTCTTCGAAGCAGCTGGTAAATTTCCTCCAGCCTTGGGGTCTTCCCCAGTAGTGTTTGTTTTTCGCTTCTTTGGAGTGGTAGGTGGAAGTTTGTTGGTCTGAAAAGATTTAAACAAAGAGTTAGATGCAAATCATGAAACATTAGTGAATTCGAAACATCAAGGCTAAGTGATTACCTGTGGAGTTGGAGTATTGGTTATTACTGGTGTTGTTGTTGTTGTTGCAGCAATGGTTGTTGGTTCGGATGGAGTCACATTGTCAATGGTTTCGATAGAGGCTTGAGAGGCGCTCCCTTCTTTTGACTTTGAAGCAGCAGTCTTTATCCTGATGGCTGAAAATCGAAACAATTAAGGCAAAAGTTAAAGATATAGAAAATGAGAAACGTTTGGGATTTTCCCAAGCATTCGCACCTGTGCCTTGATCAAATTTAATCGACATGGCAGAAAGGTCATAGCGAAGATGTCCTGGGAAATCGTGGAGCCAGTGTCGAGCCCATGTCACAGTCTCAGATGGCTTTGGTTTCTTTTGAAGATATTTGAACATTTCTTTGCAAGTGAACCACCAAGGGTATGGAGGAAACCAAGCCAGAGCCATTTCTGAGGTAGGTAATCTAGGAAATTTAGGTGGATGCATTTCGAATGCCAACCTATACCTATCCTCAGGTGACAACCCTGAAGGAAGTTTTAACTTAGAAACTTTTTCTTTGAATTTTTCCTTCAAGGTCTCAGCCGCTTGATGCACAGTGGATTCCAAGTGTGTGGGATCATAAGTAGTTTCGAAATAATATTGAAAAGCTTTAATCTCTTTGGCATGAGTAAACATACCTTTCTTGGATGGTACCTGCACATCGAATGCATCAGTTAGTTTTTGATGAATAGTAAGAGTATCAAACATATAAGTCTAATAGAACTTTGTCCACCATTCCAGAAACCCCTTTGCTGTAAGGTGTGTAGGTTCGAAGGTTATTAGTTCAAAATGGGCGAAGACTTGGTATTGTTCCTGCTGTAGTTTGGCTTCTCGTGCCTTGAAGGTTCGCCCAGAGGTGATGGCATTTTCCGTTTGGAATAGGGGTTCATGAATTAGTTGGCACAAGCCAAACTGTCTCGAAACGAAGTTGGGTTGATAAGCAAAAAGGAAAATTTGATTCTTAGCAGGAGTTATTCTTGAAGAGATTAGTCTGGGTAGCAAAAAGGCTCTCCATACATCTTGAATTTCTTTGCTTTTGACAGCTTCTGAGAGAGCCATGGTGAACCATGAAGGTCCATGAGCCCTTGAAGCAAAAGGTGCCATGGTCTCTTCGAATTTATGCCTCTTGGAGAATATCATGATATATTTTGAGAATAGAACTTTGAAGTCATCCTTATCATCGTTTGGGGTTAGTCTTCTCAGCCTAGTGCCTTCGATAATTCTATCCACTATTTCTGGGTCTTGTTCAGCAATAGTGTTGGCAATTGATAATGAAGGTTCGAACATGGCATTTAGCCATAACTGGAGTAACCAGAAAGGACCAGCTAGAAGAATATTCTTGGAGGTGTGAGATTTTAGACTCGAAACAGCTGACCTTAGACTTTCATAAAGATCAACTAATAGCAGTTCGCTTAAGCACACCCTCTGATTCTCATGCAAATCTCTAGCTAGAGGAATAAACCTACTGGATACCTGTAGGGATCTGCTGCAAAAGACATACCTGGACAACCATAAAGTAAGGAAAGCAATGTGTTCTACATCCGACACACTGTCACCTTCAGTATGATAGTGGCTGATAAACTTTGAAAAGCTTGCTAGCTTGACTTCGAAGTCAATGATACTCGAATGCTCTTCGTTGTCAGGAATATATGTTTCTCCTATTGGTGATAGCCCAGTAATGGCCGCTATGTCAAAAAAGGTAGGGGTAATCATTCCACCAGGGAGATGGAAAGTATTGTAAGTACTGTCCCAGAAATATAGGGACGCTAATAGCAATGGGTGGCTATAAGTAAAACCTGGTTTCGACAGTTTAATCAAGTTGTAGATACCTAATTCTTCCCATTGCTAGGATTTCTTAGCTTCTACCTTAGTAAACCAGTTGTGATAGGCTGTGTCGGAGGTGGGGCAAGATCGAAACGGTTTGAAGTTACTCTTTACATAATCTAATACAAAAGGGTCCTTAGGAGGAACAATTGGATTTTCTACGGTGGTTGAATCAGAAGACTCTATAGTCTTGGGGCTATCCATTTTATTAAACAGAGGTTTGAAATTATAGCAAACTGGAAAAAAATTTCTGGTGTCTTTTAAAATTTCAAAGACTGTAAGAGGGCCCATTAAAGCTAACCTCTTGCCAGCAGCGTTAGTAGGAATTAGTACCTGGGATGCATAAAGCATTTCTTTCTCTTTTGAGATCATCTGGGGAACAAGAACAGATTGAACTTGGTAGGTGCCAACCTTGCTTTCCATTGTGGTTCCTGTGGTCTTTCCTTTCTTTTTGGAAACCTTTTTTAGTTGAGATGAAGTTGAAGAAGACATTGTTGGAAGAATGTTGGAAGTTTAGGGTTTCGGTGAGAAAAGATGGAGAAAAGATTCAGAAAGTGGGAAGAAAAGAAAAGACTAAGTTGATGGGTTTTTATAATATGGAAGTTTAAGCATCCACTGAGTAAGATTGTGATACGTGGTAGTCGTGGTTGGTTTGATGAAGAGGTGGCGTAAAGGTAACATTGGTAATAGGCGTGATTAAAGATAATCATTAGTTTGTAACTGCACCATGCTGTGAAATGGTTCAAAGCGGTTAAGGAATCTGAAAAGCGTTGTGATTGACGTGACTGGAGTCATATGCAATAAATGTTACGATGATTCGAAGGTCGCATCAAAATCTTGTGTATATGTTTAAAATAAGTATTTCTCAAAGGAATCGAAATACATATTTTAAAGGGGAATTTTGTTGGCTGAATATTTTGATGATATTATTAGAAGCAAAGCGAATTGGACGTTTCGATTGAAATGAAGCAAAATGTCATGTTTCGAAATGATAGAAGCAGTGCTTCGAATGGGCATATCAAATTTGGGGTTTCGAGTGACAGGTATGAGAATATATTCAAAGAGGTCTCGAAATGATAACAAGGCTGTGTCTAAGAAAAGCGTTCGAAGCGAAGAAATGCCAAAACATTTGAAATTCAAATGCAAGCGGGATGTTCGAAATTTGAAATATATGCGCTGGAGCATTCGAAGACGCGTGGAAGCAAGAGAGAGGCATTGCTCTGCATGTTCTGAACGTGGCAGAATCTTATAGCAAGACCGTTATGGTCGAAGTAGTATAAATAGAAGTCTTAGCATTAGGATTTCGTGTGTCATATCTATTGTACAAAAAAACTCAGTAAACATTCAAATTACCACATGGCTAGGGAAACGAATGCACGAGCAATGTACGTATGATAACACCACATGTTTATGATTCAATGGAAACTCTTTATCATTTCCAGTACTTTCCTTTATCTTCATGTCAATACCATTTACAAGCTTTTGCATTTAAAATGTTTTCATTCGAAGTCTTTTTACTGATGCCTCACATTTAAATGCTTTCTTTCCATTTCAAATACTTTACATTTCAGAAACTGTTATACATTTCATGCCTTTATCTTCAAGTTTTTATCATTCGAACACCTTTTTTACTTAAAGTCATTTTACAGTTTTCTTGCATTTAAACACTTTCTTCATATTTCGAATCTTTTATATTCCAGAGAGTCTTTTACATTACATGTTTTTATGCTTCGAAGTCATTTACATGTTTTTATGCAGTTTTTACATGTCTTTCTAATTGAACTTCATTCATGCAATTTGGTTTCGCGCACATTTACTTGATCATGCCTTTAGATGTTAATAGAATAATCGAAGTAAGTTAAGCACCTACACAACATTCCAAATACCAACCAGGAATACCAGTTCGATCATGAGAGTTACCCTAATGACCAATACATCCTAGGATCAATCTAGTCGATCCTGCGAGTTACCAGAGAGATTGAATAACAGTCAGTAAGATTATTCGATAGTTTGGAGGACTAGCGGTTGTTTACCAGAAATCACTGTAAACACAACCTCGCAAGGGGTTTAGTTCTAAAGTGATTCAAAAGTGAACACAATTTGCAAAAGAATGAATGACATGAAAATTGTACAAAAGAAAAGTCTCCTAAACATGCTATGTTTTAGAATGCGATAATTGAGTACCTGGCGTGTACCAACTTCAAAACACTATCATTACCTAAAGAAAGTGTCCTAACATCCACGCAACAAACGTTACGAAAACGAGACAATTAAGAATAATACGTGAAAACAAAGAAAACACATATATGTACAAGTATGGAAAGTAAACACAAAACATGTACAAGTAAAAATAGACAAGTTTATGTACACATTCTATATAACATATACATTAATTACAAAACTCAAAAACAAAAGAATTATTGCAATGTGAAAAAAATATAACCAATCCTCGCCAATGACGCCATTTTTTTGTTGCGGTAAAGAGTAAAGCAAAACGTAAGTTATTAATTTACCGGGTGATATTTAGATTATATCGTATCGTGTCCACAGAGATTGGTGAATTGAAATTGCGTTCAATAAATCTCTCATTAATGAGTTTGGATTCAATTGGTAAAATATAAAAACATAAAAGTAAATATGAACAGGAAATAATTCATTCTCTAGAGAGAAGAAACTTATCAAGCATACATATAATTTGATTCTCACAAACTTAAACTTATCGACTAATTACACTCAACCTAAAATATTCTTCAGAGTCATCTAGCATCACTCACTCAACCTACAACCTGTTCAAGAAAGACAGTGTTTACATTGACAAAACGGATAAATTAAGGAACTTCAATCACAAGAAACTTTCAAGGACAAGTTGTGGTTCTTTGAGAGAAAGAGGATGGAAATTTGGTTATGGATTTGTTGATGGGATTTTCCCACTTTTGAGGCCAACTACAATGCAGATTTTGGAGTATCTTCAAAAGGAAGTCGATATGAAGATAATTTGGAGTTCATTAGAAAAGCTTGCTCCTTCTCTTGATGCATGGGATGATGTTTTAACTGTGTCTATTCAACTTTGGATCAGAAAACAATGGGATTTGATCATTTCAATATGTAAATGGATATTGCTAAAAAGCTCATTCAAGCCAGATGTGATATACTATAATTTATTGATAGATGCTTTTGGCTAAAAATTTCTATACAAAGAGGCAGAATCCATATATTTGCAGCTTCATGAGGCTAGATGCATTCCCAACGAACACACTTATGCCCTACTCATAAAGGCCTATTGTATGTCTGGGAAGCTTCAAAATGTTGAAGCAGTTTTTTCCGAAATGCAAAATTATCGTCTTCCTTCAAGCGCGGTTGTGTATAATGCTTACATAAATGGATTAATGAAAGGAAGAAACTTCGAGAAAACGAAAGATATTTTTCTTAGAATGAAGAGAGATGGTTGCATGCTATCGACTGAAAGATATACAATGTTGATAAATTTATAT
The DNA here is from genome assembly GCA_948472305.1 of Vicia faba. NCBI lineage: Eukaryota > Viridiplantae > Streptophyta > Magnoliopsida > Fabales > Fabaceae > Vicia > Vicia faba. The sequence continues at coordinate 98,199,790 of OX451735.1, read as the reverse complement.
GGCAAAGCTAGTAAATCCTATAAGGCCTTGAAAGTGTTTGATGTAATGCTAAACCAAAAGTGCAAACCTAATATTTGCATATATACTGCTATAATGAACGCGTTTGCGAGAGAGGGATTATGTGAGAAAGTAGAAGAGATATTTGAGTAGATGCAAGAAGCTGGAGTTGAGCCTGATGTATATGCTTATCAAGCACTTATGCAAGCTTAGAACCATGCAGGTTTTCTTTATGAAGTAGCAAAAAAAATTTCACTGATGCAACACATGGGATGTGAACCTGATAGAGCCTCATATAATATCTTGGTGGATGCATATGGGAATCGGGTTTTCAAGATGATGTTGAAGCTGTTTTTGAAGATTTGAAAATAGTAAGAATAACACCAACAATGAAATCCCATATGGTACTTTTATCTGCATATTCCAAAATTGGAAATGTGAAGACATTCGCAACCAAGTGTGTAAATCAGGTCTAAAACTCGACACTTTTGTTCTCAATAACATGCTGAACTTGTATGGAAATCTAGGCCAATTAGTTACTGCAGAAGCATTATACGATGAGATGATTAATTATGTTGCCTATATACCTTCAGTTATCAAACTTCTTAATCTTATGATTGTTCAGTTTAAGTTTCAACAATGGGATTCGAAAGTAATTTTAGAACCTTGAGGACAAGTTTTAAGTGAATCCGGTGGCAATGATAGGAGGTGAAATTAGATATTTTAATTATTAATATAATTATGTTAGTCATTATTTTGAATATTGTTGAATTGGGATTTTACTAGTGTTTGGGCCTATAAGTCTATTACATGTTGCAGCATTATAGCGGCAAGCAAAAAGTAAGTTAGTAATTTATCGGGTGATATAGATTATATTGTATCATGTCCATAGAGATTGGTTATTGAATCTTTGTTCGACAATTCTCTCGTTAATGAGTTTGGGGATAAATCCGTTGAAAAGAAAATGTTATCAACAAAAAATAAATTTTAAAAAAAAACTTAGAAAGAACTAACCAAGCCTACAAATAATCTACTCATCACAGACTTAAATCTATCGACCAATTACATTCAACCTAATAATACTCATCAATGTCACTATGTATCACTCATAACCTAAGTCATTTCTAACCCAAATCGAGAGACCGACTGTATAACCAAAGAAATGATCTCTCTACCTCCTCAACAACACAGAAGAAAACTATGTAATCAAACTGACAATCTCTCAGTACAACATAACCACACAGAGGCATTAAGCTCTGATACCCAAGTAGATGTCCACTCTAAATCTATCTCTAGAGTTCAGAAACTAACAAATAACCATCCTAGATAAGAATCTAAGCAGTATATGTCTATAACAACTCAAATTCCTAGCACAGAGCAATAATCCAAGACAATAATCGACAAAGATTTGTAAAGCAAGTTTAATATAACGACATGGGAAACAAATATACATGAGTTAAAAGTAAATACATATACAAACTCAACACAAAAAGAATACACAAAGAAGAAGAGAAATGAACCACAAATCTACCGGTGCCGAGGTTTATTATCAAGGGATAAAACTATATTCTTGGATCAACAAAGATGAAACTGACGTCACCAATATTGCAGGTTCTAGTAAAGTGACAACAACATGGAGGATCTTTTCACCTAATATTTCACCACCCACTACTACATCAACTCTCGGTCGCATAACCAGTGACAAGTCTAGTGCCAACACTAGAGGCAAATAAAAAGAAGGTGAGCCTGCTGGGATAGAGGCATCTACCAAAGATACTAATGCTGAAGATCCGTACACTTAAGAGATGGAGGAAATTCTGAAAATCATAAAGAAGAGTGACTTCAAAATAGTGAAGAAGTTGGGGCAAACCCCCTCCAAAATTTCCATGCTGTCATTATTAATCTGTTCGGACGTTCATGCCCAGGCTCTGATCAAGTTCTTGAAGAAAGCCCATGTTCCCCAAGAAACCAGTGTTGACCAGTTTGAGAATTGTGTAGCAAGTTTAACGGCTGACAATGGATTAGGATTCTTCGACGCTGATTTGACTTCTATGGGAAGGAACCACAACAAAGTCTTGCATATCTCTATTGAATGCAAGGGAACCACACTGGCTCATGTCTTAGTTGACAATGGCTCATCTATAAATGTGTTACCCAAAGGTGCTTTGGACTGGCTAGATTATGAAGGACTGGTAATGAAGCCCAGCGATATTGTGGTAAGGTATTTCGATGGGTCTAAGAGAATGGTTCATGGAGAGGTGGATCTCCCAATTAAAGTTGGCTCACAGATCTTCAATTCTACCTTTTACATAATGGACATACGTCCCGCCTATTCTTGTTTGCTTGGACACCCTTGGATCCATGGGGCAGGGATAGTAACATCCACCCTACATAAAAAATTAAAGTATCCAGTCAAAGGTAAGATCGTTACTGTTAGCGGCGAAGAAGAATTTATGGTGAGCCATATTAATTCCTTCAAGTATGTGGAAATGGATGGAGAATTCATAGAGACCCTGTGCCAGGACTTCGAAATTGTTCCTCATATGGTTGCCGCCACCAAAATCTCCTCCAACATATCATAAGCTGATGAAGTTGTACCAAGAATGGTTTCGCTTAAGGATGCCCGTTCCATGGTCGAAGATGAAAACTATACTATCTGGGGCCAACTTCCCAACATTCCATTTAAATCATACAAATTCGGATTGGGTTTCACCATCAAAGCTCAGAAAGAAGTCAGGCGTGCTCATGTGGGAAAGCCACCTCTCTGCATCTGGAATCATGAAGTGAATATTATGGAAGACTCTGATGATGAAAATACTTTTGAAGATTGGATCTATCCTACTGTCGAAGGAAAGCTCAACAAATAGCATGAAAAGGATTTCACTCCCGTCTCCTTCATTGAGGAGTAATTACTGTTTACTATTTTATCTCAATTCAAGAACTTCTGTCTGTAATCTTAATTTCCAAAACAATGACTTTTAAACCATGTGCCTTGCCTGGGGCACTATGGTCTATTTTGTTAAGGGTTTTGTTCATGATTCATTTATCATATGATCATTTAATATAAAACATTGGACCTTTTGCATTCAAATTTTGTGTTCATTGTCTTTCTTTTGCTTTATTGCATTTTTCCAATAGCCATGTATCTTACATGCACACACACACACAATTGCAGATCTTCATCCACTCCGGATCTCATTGCCGACGACTCCACTATTGCCAATTATGACTTTGAACATCCAATTAACCAAGCCGAAGACGAAGGCGTGGAAGATTGTGAAATACAAGGAGAATTAGCCAGACTTCTAATGCAAGAAGAGAAAGCTATTCAACCTCACAAAGAGCCAGTCGAAGTTATCAACTTAGGTACTGAGATAGATAAGAGAGAGGTCAAGATCGGAACCACCCTAAAAGATGGTACCAAGAGCAGATTGGTTCAGATGTTACATGACTATGCTGAAGTGTTTTCCTGGTCTTATGAAGATATGCCCGTGTTAGATATCGACATTATGGTTCATAATCTGCCAACGAAGGAAGATTGTCCTCCTGTTAAGCAAAAGGTTCGTCGCATGCGGCCTGACATGTCTGAAAAGATAAAAGCCGAGGTAATGAATCAATTTGATGCAATTTTTCAGGCTGTCACCTCTTATCCTCATTGGGTTGCAAACGTGGTTCCCGTGCGAAACAAAGACGGAAAGGTTCACATGTGTGTAGATTATAGAGATCTGAATAGGGCAATCTCCAAAGATGATTTCCCTCTACCATATATTGACGTCTTGGTTAAAAACACCGTTCAACACAAAGTCTTCTCCTTCATGGATGGATTTTCTGTCTACAACCAAATTAAGATGACTCCCGAAGACATGGAGAAGACCACTTTCGTTATGCAATGGGGCACCTTTTGCTATAAAGTTATTCCATTCGGATTAAAGAATGAAGGGGCAACATATCAAAGAGCTATGGTATCTTTGTTTCATGATATGATCCATCATGAGATAGAGGTCTATGTGGATGATATGATTGCAAGGTCGCAAACTGAAGAAGAGCATCTAGATCACCTACAAAAGCTATTTGAGAGGCTGAAGAAGTACAAGTTGAGGCTGACTCCTAATAAGTGCACATTCAGAGTAAGGTCTGGAAAGCTTCTAGGCTTTGTCGCCAGTGGTAAAGGCATCGAAGTTGATCCTGCAAAGGTAAAAGCCATCCAAGAAATTCCAGTTCCCCGTTCTGAAAAGGAGGTTAGAGGATTCTTGGGTCATCTTAATTACAATGCTTGCTTCATCTCTCACTTGGCTGCTACTCGTGAGCCAATCTTCAAACTCTTTAAGATTAATGAATATTTGAAAGAACCTCCAATTTTGATGCCTCCATTGGAAGGAAGACCTTTGATCATGTACTTAACAGTGCTAGAGAATTCTATGGGGTATGTGTTGGGCCAACATGACGAGTCTGGCCGAAAAGAGCATGCAATATACTATCTGAGCAAAAAGTTTACTGACTATGAAACCAGATATTCATTGCTCGAGAAGACTTGCTGCGCTCTGGCATGGGTTACTCACCGGTTAAGACAATATATGTTGACTCACACCACTCTATTGATTTATAAGATGGACCCTATCAAGTACATCTTCGAGAAGCCCGCTCTCTCCGAACGGATAGCTAGATGGAAAATGATTCTGATTGAATATGATATCTAGTATACAACACAAAAGGCCATCAAAGGAAGTATATTGGCAGATCATTTGGCCCATCAAGCTGTTGATGACTATCGATCTATGAACTTTGACTTCCTAGATGAGAGTATCATGTTAGTGACCGACTGTGCAAAACCTGGACCATATGACAGACCTGAACAAGGATCTCGATGGACCATGGTTTTTGGTGGAGTTTCTAACGCCCTAGGTAACATAATTGGTGTTGTGATAATTTCTCCTGAAGGTTACTAAACTCCTTTCATTGTTAGACTTTGCTTCGATTATACGAATACCATGGCTGAGTACGAGGCATGCATCTTAGGTTTGAAGGCTGCTATTGACTTAAGGATCAAGCATTTGGATGTATTCGGAGATTCTGGACTGGGACACCAAGCAACCTAACCTAATTCCATACAAGGATCTTGTGTTAACTCTGATTCCATGCTTAGAGGAGATCACCTTTGAGCATTTTCCTAGGGAGGAAAATCAGTTAGACGATGCTTTGGCCACAATGTCTTCCATGTTCAAAGTCAAATGGGACAACAAAGCTCCTATGATAGAAATCGAAAGATTTGACGAACCTGCGCACTACTATGAGCTTGACACTAACGAAGAGAAACCATGGTACCATGAGGTGAAGAGATATCTTGAGGCACAAGAATATCCTGAAGGAGCTTTCGTCAATGATAAGAAATTCTTGCGAAGATTTTCAGCCAAATTCTTTCTAAGCAACGAAATCCTATACAAGCGTAACCATGATTCTACTCTACTCCGATGTGTGGACAAGAAAGAGGCAGAGAAAATTATGGAAGACGTGCATGGTGGCCTCTTTGGGACCCACTCTAGTGGACACACTATGGATAAGAAAATCCTGAGGACTGGTTACTATTGGTCCACAATGGAAAATGATTGTCATCATCACTCAAGGGCTTGCCATAAGTGTCAAATCTATGCTGACAAGGTCCACGTACCACCTATTCATCTAAATGTCATGACTGCTCCGTGGCCGTTTGCAATGTGGGGCATTGACATGATTGGAGAGATCAAACCTATTGCCTCAAATGGACATCGTTTCATCCTAGTTTCCATTGATTACTATACCAAGTGGGTCGAAGCTGATTCGTATGCCTCAGTCACCATGAATGTGGTAGCAAAGTTTATCAAGCATAACCTCATCTACCATTACGGTATTCCTGAAAGGATCATCACCGACAATGGAACCAACCTCAACAATGCTATGATCATAGAACTCCGCACTCAGTTCAAAATCAAGCATCATAATTCTTCTCCTTACATATCCAAGATGAATGGCACAGTGGAAGCTACCAATAAAAATATCAAGAAGATTATGCAAAAGATGGTGGTAACCTACAAAGACTAGTATGAGGTGTTACCGTTTTCTCTCCATGGCTATCATACTTCGGCTCGTACGTCAACTGGGGAACTCATTTCTCCTTGGTCTATGGCATGGAAGCCATCTTTGCTATATAAGTTCAAATTACCTCTCTAAGGATAATAAAAGAAGCAGGTCTAGGCGAAGATGAATGGATTAAGACTAGGTTGGATCAGCTGAACTTGATTGACGAGAAGCGACTGGCTATTGTTGGCCATGGTCAGATGTATCAAAAGCGATCAAGGCGTTCACCAAAAAGATCAAGCTGGCGACATGGTAATAAAGCGCATCATTCTTCCACAAGGAGACCCCAGGGTCAAATGGACTCCCACTTATGAAGGACCATTTATTGTAAAGAAAGTTTTCTCTGGTGGTGCCATGATGCTGACTACTATGGATGGCGAAGACTTCCCACATCCCGTAAACGCAAACATAGTTAAAAACATACTACGCATAAAATGACCCGCTAGGTTGACACACCTAAGAAAAACTATTGGCATCCCGGTGAACCAAAGAGGTTCGGGAAATAGTTAGGGATATATGCAAAAGATTGTACACCCGGAGAGTCGAAAACCTGAAAGGGCGACTTGGGCAAAAATGGGTATCCTGGTGGGCTACAAACTCGAAAGGGCGGTCTAGGAAAAAGTTAAGGATTAAAGCATATAACTATGTCCCGTGGGATCTCTACATCCAGATTTATTACCGAGGTCCAAGTTCAAATGGTCCATGATTAATCCAATCAAATTCTTTCAACGACAAGGGATGATGTTCAAAGGCATAAGGGAAATAGTGGAGTTGGAACGCAATGAGATCACTTTCACATGGCTATTATTTTGTTTTCACTTTGTATTCTTTCCATTCTTTCGAATATTTTCTCTTACTAGGATCTCGATCTCTTTGTACAAAAACTCCTATTCAGGGGCAAAACATCAATACAAATATATTTTGAAGTGCAAACTTTCTGTCTTTTCTTTTTTGAGTGCAAAAGTGTCCAATGACTAGATATATGCTTAAAAAACAGTGACAAGCATCCCCTTAAATACATTTGGATATCCCCAAAGATTTATTTCAATAACATTATCCCCACAAATTTGGAGTCATAAAAAAGGAAGCCTTATGGAATTCTTCCTAAAAAATTATCCTCCCCGGCAGTTCGTCAAATATCCTCCTCAACAGGATTTATTTCTCCAACAAAATACAGATTCCCCAGCTTGAGTTTTCCTCTCAGACTATTACAAATCAAGGGACCACAACCCCTAATCCCCAGTGAATTCTCCAACAGAGTCATTCTTATCTCCGAAAGATGCTGTAAAACCTGGATCACGACCAGGTAACAGTTAACTTCATCCTTTCAAGCAAGTTACTATGAAGCCTGGACCCGACCAGATACTAGTTCAACTTCATCCTACTCTCAACTTACTGTGAAGAATGGACCCGACCAGATAACAGTAAATCACAATTCCAGTTACTAAAGCCTGGACCCGACCAGATAATAATTTAACTCATCAAATTGCTTAAGCCTAGACCCGACCAGTCAACAGTTCAAGCCTGGACCCGACCAGATACTAGTTAACCTCAAGTATAAATTGCTGAAGCCTGGACCTGACCAGTTAACAATTTAAAATTCAGAAGCCTGGACCCGACTAGATAACAACTCCAATTTCTGAAACCTGGACCCGACTAGATAACAATTAATCTCAATTTTAAGTTACTAAAGCCTGGACCCGACCAGATAATAGTTTAACTTCTTCAACTGCTGAAACCTGGACCCGACCAGATAACAATTTGAGTTTCTGAAGCTTGGACCCGACAAAATAACAGTAAATAAAAATTCCAAGTTACTAAAGCCTGGACTTGACCAGATAATAGTTTAACTCCTTCAATTGTTGAAACTTGGACCCGATTAGGTAACAGTTTGAGTTTCTGAAACATGGACCCGACCAGATAACAGTTAACCTCAAGATCAAATTACTGAAGACTGGACCCGGTCGGATAACAATAAACCTCAATTTCAAGTGGCTAGTGCCTGGACCCGACCATATAGTAACTTAACTTCTCTAACTACTGCAAAACCTGGACCCGATCAGTTAACAATTCAAATTGCTGAAACCTGGACCCGACCAGATAATAGTTTGCCACTGTTCCAGCATGTTGCTGCAAAACTTAGACCCGACCAAATAACAGTTAACTTCTTTATTCCCAGCAAGTTATTGAGAAGCTTGGAATCCGACCAGATAATAGCTAACTTTCAAGAGATAATTCCCCACCAGAGCGACATACAACTAAAACTCCTGAATTCTGGTTCCCAAGAAGAAATCAATAATCTCTACAGAGTATTCTCAAGCAGAAGCCAATATTCCCCAGCGAAAACATCCTAAAACAAGGTTTAAAGAAAAGCATACTCTTCATCCCCAACAGCAGTCTCAGATTTCATTTCCCAAGGCTCAACAACATTTGTCAAGGATTTATTTTCCCAGACAAATATACACTTCAATAACATTTCACATTCATATATCATATAACATACACATACAACATAATATCATTTATTTTGAGAACATCATCACGACATGCATACTTCTGCATGCAACTAACTCTCTTCCTTGCAATTAAAAATAGGCGAAACAAAGACCTTTTTTGTCACTATGGATGGAATCTGTATGCCCATCTCCGACAACTCTTCACCATCTCTCCAAATGGCATCTATAAGCCCTTTCCCAATTTAACACATCATCGAGTGCAAATTTCTGGGCACTTTAGTGTTCAATCATCTTTCACCTTCAAGTCAAGAAAGGCAGATCTGCCATCTCATTTCTCAAGAATTTTCTCACAAGATTTCTACTGGGTCAAGACTGCACAAGGTTTGATCAGATCAAGTTACTTCTTCAACACATATGGCTCAAATTAAGGTTTGGGTTTGGACAGGTACAATTGGACTTTTAATTCCCCATATAGTTTCCATGAATTATATTGGGCTCTCAGGCATCAAATCAAAGAAGAGCAAGTTTGCGTCGACCCATAAGCTTCGATTGGGCATTTGGCTTCCTTCGAGCAAGCTTGGTTCATAAGCTTCGATTGGACTTTGGTTTCCTTCAAGCAAGCTTGGTTCATAAGATTTGATTGGGCATTTCGCTTTCTTCGAGCAAGCTTGGTTCAATCCCCAAGCTTCGACTGGGCAATGACTCCCTTCGAAGCAACCTGCTTTGATCCACCTCTAATATCCTCTGACACACAAGGTGAAGACATAATTTTAAAAGAACACTGATCAAATCCATAGGCCATACTACATGATCTTACTTTGCAAGCCTCAGTGCTTGTGTTTCACTCCATAATTAATTGTTTACACAATGAATTAAGATATTACCCAAGTTATTAAGCCATTGCCCAAAAGATCTTTCCATAAAGTAAGCTTGCTGGTACAGAAATTTTTTTTGAGTCCATACCTTATTTACTTCTGATTATACTCCACCATAAATTATGGAAATTAGCCCCCCCTCCCCCTGTACCAATAACTTTGGTACTTCATCTTGGGATCATGGAAAATTTGATATGACTTGACATTTTCATTCCAACCAAACGTTAATTTGTTATCTGGAAAATCTGATTACTTCAACTTCCCAAAACCTTTTCTCTATAAATAGAGAGGTCATTTACAAACTTAGAGGTCCAGATTCTTGTTGTGTTGAAAGAATCTTCAAACAATCTCAAACTCTCAAAAAATTAGAACCTTCACACAAGCATAAAGCTAAGCATAAAACTTGGCACATCCTGACTTTACCCACAAATATCTCAAATCCCTTCATGCGTTAGCCAACCTTTCCATTCACCACCTAGCTTCCATATACCAGCCTTTCAATTCACTCCCTAGCTTCCATATATCATCCTTTCGATTCACTCCCTAGCTTCCATATACCAACCTGTCAATTCACTCCCAGCTTCCATACACCAACTTTTCGATTCAGTGACTTTCAAAGCAAAGTAGCAACTGGAATAGCTTTAGGGTGGTCGAAGCAGGCTTAACCCATCACCAAATCATTCCTGGAAGTCATACATATCTCATTAGAATTGCACTTCAAGAGGTAAGTTTTTTTCAAAACTTAGAACTCTTCATTCAAGCATCATTTGTATATACATTGTAAAGAAAAATGTAGACATCATGTCTAGGAAGCTGACCATGCTCTTAGTTTTGATTTTCATTGCTTGTGTCTTGAGAATTTCAACTCTGACTAGTTAGGTTTTGATATTGGTACTGAAAAAATTCATGCTAAACTTCGACCCATAACTATTGAAATTATGTGGTTAGATTCGTTTTCAAACTTTAGGCAGGTTTGACATTTATATCTTTCGATTTGGCTGAGAAGTGAAGCTTTTCAAAGCTCAACATTGGCTTTATGCATCCCTGCGCTCGAAGGAAGAAGATGAAGTCATGTTTAAACATTTAGAAATGAATTCATTTTATATTTAGTGCAAGTTGTATAACCAACGGATGAAACAGACCACCCCAGTGTTACAAGCAGCACGCACTAAAGCCTTGCCATGTAGAAGGTCCTGGGTTCAAGCCCCAACGAGACCTTTCGTCATTTTTTTTTCCAGATTTTCTCATTTATTTTTGTTTGCAGGTAGCGCGCCTGGGCCTCCATTGGCTGGGCCTTGGCATTTCCATTTTCTGAACCCCCCTGCTTACTGACAAACAAACAAATCCTGAGACCAAACATAAAAAACTGTTTTAAACACAAAAACTATTTTAAACACAAAAACTATTTTCTACACAAAAACACCAAAAATATATTTAAATTATTTAGTTTATTTAACTTACAATGAAAAGGCCAAAAACATTTTTTCTATTTATGTTCTTTTCTTTAATTTAATCTTAATTTTTCTTTAGTTTAATTAAATTTTCTTTTAGTTAAATAGGCCAAAATTTTCCTTTAACAAAATCAAAACAAATTCATTTTCTTTTCATTCATGTCTTGTACATTATTTTCCTTTTAATTATTGTACATTATTCAAGTTTCAATACAGTTGTAATAGATAATTATGATTTAATTTTTTGCAATCCCCATTTGTAAATTTGTATCCCCATCCCCCAAGTGATGTAATAGCGTAGTAAATTTACTTTACGTAATTTATTGCTTTCATATAAATGCTAGTAACTTAGGGTTTATATGGAAAGATAAAATCAATGCTTAGAAAACCCTAATTCAAGATGAAATCAAGCATGAAAAATAAACACTTGCACACTACCACCTCTAGGGATAACTCCACTTGTTGCCTTGATAAAATGATCATAATATGCATGTGAGAAATCTTAGCAAAAACAATAAAAAATACAAGATCATAGTCACTCGATGACGCTTCGAATGTTGCCTTATAAATGATCTTAGTCCCTCAAGATAAATGCTAAGATATCTCACATCATTGCTATTCATGACTATACGATGACCCACAACCGTCCCTTTACATCCAAAGATAAGGCTTCTTACCAATCAATGGTAAGATAACAAAATCAAAGGAAGAAAGAAATGAACAAAAGAATTTTGAGTAGGTAGAACGTTCTTAGTTGCTTGCTCACAATCCATCTTCAAAACAAACATTTCTTCAAACACACTAAACACTTCCAAAAACATGAAACATTTTCAAAAAGTATAACACTTTGTATGCATTCTTATAGAGACGAGAATCATTACAAAGTTTTCCAAAACGAAGGCGCTTTTATAAAATACTTTCAAAACCCACAAACACACATTTCAAACAAAGAAATTTCAAAAAGTGATCTAGCAAGCAACTAAGAGCCCATAGATAACTATGGATGAAAAGGGTTCTAACACATTCCCTTTTCATAACCTACCCCCTGAACTCAAGAAATTATCTCAAAGGTCCTTCCTGTTCTTTTCACCCTTTCCTTATTAGATAAAAGAAAAGTCGGTGGCGACTCTTGATATCCATAACAATTGCGATCAAATGCAAAACAACCAAGTCAGTTCACCCACCGTATTATAGTAATCATATTCATATGCATATGTTCATTCAATTTAGTCATTGGACATTTTTGCAAACAAAACAAAAAAGGTAAAACAAACATTTGAGTTTTTAAATGGTATTTTTATTGATGATTTTGCCTATAAACAAGCAATTTTGTAGAAAGAGATAGAAATCCTAGTAAGACAAAATCATCATGAAAATGAAGAAAAGATTACAAAGTGGAAACACATAGCTATGTGGAAATAATCTCGTTGGGTTTCAACTTAGCTATTTCCCCTTATAACTTCGATTATCTGATCCCTCGATGTAGGAAGAAGTTGACTGAATTAATATGTACCATTTGAACCTGATGTTGGTAAAAAGGCTTGTCGTGAGTGATCCAACGGGACATAATCATACGCTTTAATCCCTAAATTTTTCCTGGACTAACCTTTCAGGTTTTCAGTCCACTGGGATACCCCTTTTTGCCCAAGTCGCCTTTTCAGGTTTTCGACTTGTCGGGTGTACAATCTTTATATATATTCTTATCCCTAATTTTTTCCTGAACCTTTTTGGTCTGACGGGATGCCCTTATTTTTGCCTAGGCTAGTCAACCTAGCGAGTCATTTTTTATGCATAGTATCTTTTGACTATGTCCGCGTTCACAGGGTGCGCAAAATCATCATTATCCATGGTGGTCAATATCATAGCACTGCCAGAAAATATTTTCTTAATCACAAATGGCCCTTCGTAGGTGGGAGTCCATTTTCCCCTGGGTTCACCTTATCGTAGAATGATGCATTTTATTACCAAGTCTGCAGCCTGATATACCCGATGCTTGATCTTTTTGTTGAATGCCTTGATCACACGCTTCTGATACATCTGACCATGACAGACAACCGCAAGTTTATTCTTGTCAATCAAATTTAACTGATCTAGCCTTGCCCGAATCCATTCGTTTTCGTCAAATCTGCATATTTCATAATTCTCAAAGAAGGAATCTGAACTTCGATAGGTAGAACAACTTCCATACCATATACCATAGAAAATGGGGTTGCCCTAGTTGATGTTCATGCTGAAGTGCGATAGCCATGAAGATCAAACAGTAACATCTCATGCAAGTCTTTGTAGGTGATAACCATTTTCTGCATAATCTTCTATATATTTTTATTGGCGGCTTCCACTGCACCATTCTTTTTTGGTTGATACGGAGAACAGTTGTGGTGCTTAATCTTGAATTGCATATAGAGTTCTGTGATCATAGTGTTATAGAGAATGGTACCATTATCCATGATAATTCTTTCAGGGATACCGTATCAACAGATAAGATTATGTTTAATGAACCGGGAAGCAATATTCTTGGTAACTGAGGCGAACAAGGATGCTTCAACCCACTTCGTGAAATAATCAATAACAACCATGATGAAACATTGTTCGTTAGAAGCAGTAGGCTTAATTTCTCTAATCATATCAATGCCCCACATTGCAAACGGCCAAGGTGCAGTCAAGACATTTAGAGGGATCAGTGTCCATGTACTTTGTCAATGTAGATCTGGCACTTATGACAAGTTTTCGAGTGGTGATGGAAATCAGTTTCCATGGTCGACCAGTAGTAACCCGCTCTCAGAATATTCTTAGCCATAATATGGCTACTAGAATAAGTACCAAAGATACCTTCGTGCATATCTTCCATGATTTTCTCTACTTCTTTCTTGTCCACAAAATGAAGCAGAGTCGAGTCATGATTACGTATATACAACATTCTGTTGCTCAAGAAAATTTTTGCTGAGAACCTCTGTAGGAACTTCTTGTCATTGATAGATGTCCCCTTAGGGTACTCTTGAGCCTCAAGATATCTCTTCAATTCATAAAACCAAGGCTTTTCTTCTTCTTTGTCAGTGTCAACTTCATAATAGTGTTCCTGTTCATCCATTCTTTCAACAGTAATTCTAGGAGCTTCATTGTCCCACCTGACCTTGAACATGGATTACATTGTAGCTAATGCGTCCGCCAACTGGTTCTCTTCTCGTGGAATGTGCTCAAAAGTGATCTCCTCAAAGTATGGGATTAAGGTTAACACATGATCTTTATAAGGAATGAGATTCGAGTGCTTCATATCCCATTCTCCCTTAACCTGACTGATTACCAAGGCTGAGTCTCCATATACACTCAAAAACTTGATTCTTAAGTCAATAGCCGCTTTAATACCTATGATGCACGCTTCGTATTCCACCATGTTGTTTGTATAGTCAAAGTATAATATGGAGGTAAAGGGCGTATGTCAACCCTAAGGAGAGACAATTATAGCACCAATTCTGTTTCCAAGTGCATTAGAGGCTCCATCGAAAACCATAGTCCATTGGGATCCTGGGCCAGGTCCTTCATATGGTCCAAGTTATTCACAATCCATAACTTGCATAATATTCTCATTCGAGAATTCAAAATTCATAGACCTATAGTCGTCTAAAGCTTGATGCGCCAAATGATCTGCCAGTAAACTTCCTTTGATTGCATTTTGAGTGTTATACTTAATGTCATATTCTGTTAAAACCATTTTCCATCTGGCTATCCTTCCATAGAGAGCTGACTTCTCGAAGATGTATTTGATTGGATCCATTTTATAAATCAATAGTGTAGTATGAGTCAACATATACTCTCTTAGTCAATGAGCAGCCCATGCCAAAGAGTAGCAAGTTTCTCGAGCAGTGAATATCTTGTTTCATAGTCGGTAAACTTTTTGCTAAGGTAGTATATTGCATGCTCTTTTCGAATAAACTCGTCATGCTGGCCCAGTACACACCCCATTGAATTCTCTAGCACTGCGAGGTACATGATTAGAGGTCTTCCTTCAACTGGTGGCATTAGAATAATATGTTCTTGTAGGTACTCCTTTATTTTATCAAAGGCTATTTGACAGTCATCGTTCCATTTTACTACTTGATCTTTCTACAACAACTTGATGATTGGCTCACAAGTAGTAGTCAAATGAGAAATGAATCGGGCAATATAATTCATTCGTCCCAAGAAATCTCTAACCTCTTTCTCAGTATGGGGAACCAAAATTTCTTAAATAGCTTTGACCTTGGAGGGATCAACTTCAATACCTTTAATATTGATAACAACACCCAAGAGTTTACCGGATCTCACCCAAAAAGTGCACTTGTTTGAATTCAACCTCAGCTTATACTTCTTCTGTCTTTCAAGAAGTTTATATAGATGGTCCATGTTTTCTTCTTCTGTTTGTGATCTGGCTATCATGTCATCGACGTAGACTTCTATCTCATGATGAATCATGTCATGGAAAAAAGATACCATGGCACGCTGTTAAGTTGTGTCGACGTTCTTCAACCCAAAAGGCATAACCTTGTAACAGAAAATGCCCCATTGTGTAAAGAAGGTAGTTTTCTCCATGTCTTCAGGTTCCATATTGATACGATTATATTCTGAGAAACCGTCCATGAAGGAGAATACCTTACACTGAGCGGTGTTGTCAACCAGAACATCAATATACGTGTTAGTTATCTTGTTTTAGGATTGGCTTAATTTTTGTAAAACAAATAATAGCAGCAATCATGTAATGTAGAATAGGATGTATAAACCTGCTAAGAAGAACAGGTACAACAAGAAGTCCTATTACAATGTCAGAACATGTTGTGTTGAACTTTCTTAACAACTGGAACAACATGTCAAAGAAGATGTCTTCGACATCGCACCTGCTGAGGTGAATTAATGAGATTCAGTTTATTCTTAACCGGGGAAAAATATTCAGGAGAATATTATGCATCATATGTGGTGCATATTTAAATTTCTAGAAAATTCAATAAATAATCAAGGAGAATGAAGACTTTCTAAATAAGGAGATTATTTAGGAAATTAAAGATTGAAGACCTTTCTTGGGGCAGGAGTTTCTGCAGTTTGTTACAATTGACTTGCTGTGATTGAAGGTCCAAACCACTTGGGTAACAGGTTATAAATAGAAAGGTTTGTAACCTAGAAAATACACGGCTGAAGATGCTGAAGTCTAGGGTTTTGTCAAGGTAAACCTCTCGGTTGTGGGAAGGTTACCATGTTCACCTCGAAGCCTTTAGGTAAGAGGTGTATTATTATTTGAAGAAGCTTTGAAGAAACTCCAGGATGTGTTAGGAGCAAAGCTAACAAATAGTGGAGTTTGGCTTTGATACTTATCTAGGTTGTCCTGGAAGTCTGTCTTCCAAACTATCTATATGTGTGATCAGAATCTTGGTGAAGGGTCGTCGATGCAGTGTATGGGGTGTTGACTGATATACATCATTGCGATGATTGGAAGTGGGATTGGGATATTCCATATCTTGGGAGGACCTAGGTAGAAGGTTCATTGGGTAGTGATTAAGTGCGTAGATAGTCAACGAGTGTGTTGGCCGTAGGGCCTGTAAATTGATACTGCTAATAGTGGACTTCATTCTTGGCTTGGTAGCCTCTAGATTAGGTGTTGTTGTACACCGAACTGGGTAAACAATTCTGGTGTGTTCTATTCTGGGTGAGATCCTGGGAAGGTACTTTCTGGTCATGGGCAAGGAAGAAAGTATTTACTGAAAAGTGGTATGAACTTGGACAATTCATACTATTCTACGGATGGTCTCGTGGAAAGGATCATTGATTATCTATGACAGGTATTGTTTCTGTCTGTTTCCTTCAAGCCTGTAGCTTGGTGGAAAGCTATTGCACGTAGGGTTAATTTACTTTCAATCCTAAGTTTCCATGTTTATACTTTGATAGTGGTGTAAGAATTGTGTCTGAATATTGTTGAGGAGTTTTTTGTATTCCGCTGCATGGTATCTAATATAACTTTGAAAGTATGAGAAGGATATTAGGATTGTTACCCTCAACAGAATATATGCTGACATTTTCAACCGTATTAAAAGTGTCAAAGATACTTGAGATCTTCCTCAAGTCCACTCATAAAGACATTTATCAATAAGGTTGATGAGAATCAATTGATCAATGATGCTCATATACACCTGCATATTGACCTTGAAGACTGTCAAGGATGGTGTGGAACTGATGTTCTATGGGATGTTAAAACATTATATCAGCAGGTATGCAACTACCAGTTGAAGAACAGATGCCTTGGGTGCTGAACAAAAATGTTATGAATACTTTTTGTTTGGAACCTACTCCTGATTTGGAAGAGGAGGCATCTGGTTTGTGCAGGTTGATCAGGGCACAATCAACAATTTATTTACTCCATGTGTCAGTTTAATTATGACCAAGGCTTATGGGAGTATAGAGGTTGAGCTCCATGTTCTTGAGGATAACTCATAAAGGAATCTTAACTAGACCCTTTATGAGATGAGGTCGTATCTAGAACCCTTATAATCAAAGGTGTTAGAACATAGTTTGATTCTACAACCCTCAATTAGAGTTTTGATGATAACAAAATACAAGAACAAATAAATTGTAAGATTTATATATAAGACATATATGCTACTTAAAATTATGTTGTGTATTTACAGAAACTCTGATGGAATCAGCATCAGAAGAACAGTATTAACATCAGCATCAGAAGATATGTCAGCATCAGAAGATCAATAACATGTGCTACACGCTGAAGTTACCAGATCATACGCTGAAGCCTGATGACCAGAATCTACGCATAAAATACTCTGACTTTGATCAAGAACCTTACCAAGTCATGAGCACTCAGAAGCGTCAGAATCAGTTAAAGCCAAGAACACTCTGATTACCATAAGCAAAGAAGACTCTGAAGCGTCAGCGTTACTAAGCATTCAAGACAGATTAATTACCAACGGCTTTATTCAAAGACAAGATCTTCTCAAAAAGGAAAGAACGTTATTATCATTGAAAGTGATTTATGGACAACAACGTATCTTTGCCTTGGCTATATATACAAGACTGTGTGAGAAAAGAAAAGGCTAATAATCTTCACGCATATACACGCCTACGTAAAAGAACTCACTCATACAATTTGCTAAAGCTTTCAACCACGCCTACTCAAAAGCATTAGCAGTCCCAGTTTCATTCTAACCTTAATATTGTGTATTATCACAGTTGTGATATATAGTTTTATTAGAAAACATCAAACACACTTTTGTTCAATTATCTGTAAGAGAATTTCCTTGAGATAAACCGGTCTGTGGTTAGACTCATGAAGGCTTTAACAGTTGTTAAAGTAGTTGTGTAATCAGTTGATTATAGTGGATTAAGACCTCGTTGGAGAGAGGCGAAATCACCTTGACGGGTGGACTGGAGTAGTTTGAGATCAAACGAACCAGGATAAAAATATCGTGTTGTTTGCACCTTTGATTTAAGTTTTACAATTCAACCCCCCTTCTTGTGTTTTTAACATCTTCAATTGGTATCAGAGCGCCTGGTTATGAGCTTATAACACTTAACCATGTCAGTACAAGATCCAGCGTCAGAAAAACACAATGGCAGGACCACATCAAAACATCAGCAATGACAACAATGAAGAAAGAGACAGATTCTGTGGCAAACCTCCAGTCTTTGATAGAGAGAACTTTGACTACTGGAAAGACAGAATTGAAAGCTTCTTTCTGGCCCATGATGCTGATCTGTGGGACATGGTGACTGATGGATACATGCCCCCCGTGGATGGAAGTGGTCAGAAGATTGACAGGAAAGCAATGTCTGATCAGCAAAAGCGTGATTTCAGAAATCATCACAAGGCCAGAACAATTCTTCTCAGCGCCATCTCTTATTCAGAATACGAAAAGATATCAAACAGAGACACTGCAAAGAATATGTTTGACTCTCTGAGAATGACACATGAAGACAACATTCAAGTCAAAGAAACCAAAGCTCTTGCGCTCATTCAGAAGTACGAGGCATTCAAGATGGAAGAGAGTGAATCAATAGAGACTATGTTTTCAAGATTTCAAATTCTTGTTGCTGGTCTAAAAGTTCTTGACAAAGGGTATTCCACTGCTGATCATGTTAAGAAGATCATCAGAAGCTTGCCAAAATAGTGGAGGCCAATGGTCACAACGCTTAAGCTAGCCAAGGATCTCAACAAAATCTCTCTGGAGGAACTTGTCAGCTCCCTCAGAAGTCACGAGATAGAGCTAGAAGCAGATGAACCTCAAAAGCAAGGTAAGCCATTAGCTTTAAAATATAACAAAAAATCTGACTCCAAGGTTTTGCAGGCTGTAGAAGAAACCTCTGATGGGTCTTCATCAGAAGAAGATGAACTATCTCTCCTCTATAGAAGGGTGAACCAATTATGGAAGCAGAGGCAAAGAAAGTTCAGGAATCCCAGAAGATCAGAGAATCATAATGAATCCTTCTCCAGATACAGAAGGTCAGAATCCTCCTCTGGACACAGAAGATCTGAAAGCTCTTCAGGAAGCAGAAAGCCAAACAACAAAGACATCATCTGCTATGAATGTAACGAGAAAGGGCACTACAAAAGTGATTGCCCAAAGCTTCAGAAGGAAAAGCCCAAAAAGAAGTTTGGCAAGGAAAGGAAGAAAAGTCTTATGGCTACATGGGATGATTCTGACACATCTGAAGCTGACTCATAATCAGATGATAAGAGAGCAAACATAGCTCTCGTGGAAAACGTAACAGAAGACAGTGAAGCGTCTGAGTCAGACTCTGAATCAGATACAGAAGAGGTATTCCCTGACTTTGCTATAAACTTTACTAAGGCTGAATTAGCTGAAAGCCTTGATGAAATTTTGGAAAGATATCAGCAGATCAGAGTCAAATTCAGAAACCTGAAAAGGAATCTTGCTTCTGACTCTGACAAGACTGAGAGTCTCAAATTGGAGAATTCTGAGTTAAAAGACAAAATTTCAAAATTAGAAAATCTATTGCAAAAATCTCAGAAGGAAACAATCCATGAAACTCCCAGCAGTGCTGATGAGATCATCAAGGAGTATGATCACAACTTTCAGAAGTTTCTAGCTAAAAACATAGATAGAAGCAAAATGGCTTCAATGATCTATGGAGTTAGCAGAAATGGCAGAAAAGGAATAGGATACCAAGGTAAGGTACCTACACCAAAGAATGCCATGGATTTAGTTATAAAACACACTTCACTTGATTCACACTTTGTATATGGGCACACACATGACATAAAATATACAAGTAGTAATTATTCTGTCAAACCAAAATTCAACCAGAGTTTTGGTAAAACTAACAAATCAGGACCCAAGAAAATATGGGTACCTAAGGATAAAATAATACATGTGGCAGATATCTTTAGCAGCAAAGCAGAAACACCAATCATGGTACCTGGACTCTGGCTGCTCACGACACATGACGGGAAGAAGGCATATGTTCCAAAGCCTGGAACTTAATCCTGGAGGCCACGTAGGCTTTGGAGGCAATCAGAGAGGAAAGATCATTAGCTCTAGAACAGTAGGTAATGGAAATCTTCCCTCTATAAGTAATGTTTTATTAGTAGATGGATTAATGCATAATCTGTTATCCATAAGTCAATTAAGTGATAACGGTTATGATATAATCTTTAATCAAAATTCATGCAAAGTTGTTAGTTAGAAAGATGGGACTATCCTATTTAATGGAAAGAGGAGAAACAACATTTATAAAATAAAACTTTCTGAACTAAAAAGTCAGAATGTAAAGTGTCTTATGTCTGTTAACAACGAGCAATGGATCTGGCACAGAAGATTGGGACATGTTAGTATGAGAAGAATATCTCAGATTAACTAAAAAGTCAGAATGTAAAGTGTCTTATGTCTGTTAACAACGAGAAATGGATCTGGCACAAAAGATTAGGACATGTTAGTATGAGAAGAATATCTCAGATTAACAAACTCAATCTGGTCAGAGGACTTCCTAACCTGAAGTTCAATTCAGATGCTCTATGTGAAGCATGCCAGAAAGGCAAGTTTGCAAAACCAGCTTTCAAATCTAAAAACGTTGTTTCCACCTCTAAGCCATTAGAACTTCTGCACATTGACTTATTTGGACCAGTTAAAATTGCTTCAGTCAGTGGCAAGAAGTATGGGTTAGTAATCGTAGATGACTATAGCAGATGGACATGGGTAAAGTTCTTAAGACACAAGGACGAGTCACACTCTGTGTTTGTCACCTTCGGCAACCAAGTTCAGAATGAAAAGGATCTTAGAATTGTCAAAGTCAGAAGTGATCATGGTGGAGAGTTTGAAAACAAAGATTTTGAATCATTTTTTAATGACAAAGGCATTCTGCATGATTTCTCTTATCCTAGAACTCCTCATCAAAATGGAGTTGTAGAACGAAAGAACAGAACATTACAAGAAATGGCCAGAACCATGATCAACGAGACTAACGTTGCTAAGATCTTCTGGGTAGAGGAAATAAACACAGTGTGCTACATTTAGAATAGAATCTCCATAAGACCTATTCTGGAAAAGACTCCATATGAATTGTGGAAGAACAGAAAGCCCAACATTTCATATTTTCATCCATTTGGATGTACTTGTTTTATTTTGAATACAAAAAATTATTCGAACAAGTTTGACTCTAAAGCACAAAAGTGTATTATGTTAGGATACTCTGAACGCTCAAGAGGGTACAGAGTATACAATACAGAAACACAAATTGTGGAAGAATCAATCAGTGTTCGTTTTGATGACAAGCTTGACTCTCAAAAGTCAAAGCATAATGAATTACTTGCAGGTATGAAAGTTGAATTCACAGGTACTGAAGACAAGTCATCAGAAGCTCTCAACAGAGACACTCCCTCAACATCAGAAAGAGGCACTGCAAGCAATCCAGCACCTTCTGTTGATCAACTTCAGAAAAGACCATCCAGAAGTAGCATGGATCACCCAGAAGAAACAATCTTAGGAAGAAAGGAAGATCCAATCAGAATAAGAGCTAGCTTCAGAAACTCTGAAGAATCCCTCATGGGACTTGTTTCTCTAATTGAACCATCAACAATTGATGAAGAACTTCTGGATAATGACTGGATTCTAGCAATGCAAGAGGAGCTAAATCAATTCACAAGAAATGACGTATGAGATCTAGTTCCTAAGCCAAAAGGATTCAACGTCATTGGAACAAAATGGGTGTTCAGAAACAAACTGAATGAACAAGGTGAAGTCATCAGAAAAAAGCACGATTGGTAGCACAAGGTTATAGTCAGCAAGAGGGGATAGACTATACAGAATCCTTTGCTCCAGTCGCCAGGTTATAATCTATCAGACTCTTAATTTCTTTTGCTGTTAGTAAAGGCATCACTCTGTATCAGATGGATGTTAAGAGTGCATTCTTAAATGGCTATATAGAAGAAGAGGTATATGTGCACCAACCCCCTGGTTTTGAAAGTTCCAAAAATCCAGAATATGTTTTCAAACTAAAGAAGTCACTGTATGGTATGGAACAAGCTCCCAGAGCTTGGTATGTGTGATCGGTGATCTGGAACTGACTGTTTAACGCTGGTTCGCGAAATGTCGCGGAAGCAAGAGTCACCACCGTCTTTTATTTTCTCCAAACGGAAAGGACAAAAGCACAGAAAAATTCCTTATAGAGATTGCTCTCGGTTCGGGAGGTAGGTTATAGAAAGGGAAGGTGTTAGCACCCTTTCTATCCATGGTTATCCATGGGCTCTTAGATACTTGCTCACTTGTGTTTTCAAAAAATGGTTTGTTTGCTTTTCAACTGTGGGTTTTAAAAAGTTTCTTTGAAAATTTCAGTTCGACTCTTGTATCGGTCCTCAAGAGTGTTTGAAAAATTGCTTTCGAAAGCTTTTTGAAAAGGTGTCGGTGTGAAAAGTATTTTTGATTTGTTTTGAAATTAGAGCAAGTATCTAGAGTCGTCTACCTACCCTAAGGAATTCGTCTGTGTAGATGTCCTTTAAAGTAGTGCCATCCCACCATTGAGAGGTAGGTAGCACCACCGTTGGAGGTGTTCGGGTCAATTCGAGGTTCGGGACATGGTGATCACTAGAGCAATGGGAAGACACCTTAGAAGCTACCCTCATGCCAGGTTCCCGGATCATGAGGACTTACTAAGACATCCTCTACTCGACGATCACCTTTCGAGGCAAGGCAACAGTGAGGCGTACCCTAGGGGTGGTGTGTGACTTGTGTGTCACGTTCAGTTATTTTGTCTTTTGTCATGTCAAAGTGATCTACGCTTGTTTTTATTTATGTCCATTCATTCTTGCATGCATCAATTTAACAGTTAAAATATTTGCGAGAAAAGTAAAATTCTAAGCTATTACAAAAGGCGCGGGTCCACATCGCCAAAATTAAACCAGGACCCGATTTGACAGAAAATAAATAAATAAAGTAAATAAAGAATTAAAAGTGCGAGAAATAAAGATTACATGGCCTTGGGAGAGATACATAAATATTTAAATAAATTAACATGCGAATTAATAAGAATCAAGAACGAGGGCGTTGGACCCTTTTTGCGAAATTAAATTAAATGGAATTAATTAATTAAAAAAGAAAGGAAATTGTTTTTTGGTATTTTTAGTATTTTGTAATTTTAATGAAAAAGAATTAAATAAAATAAATGCTAACCCTAATTCTACAATTTTGTTTTATGAAAAATGTTGAAGTTTTTAACCTAAAATTAATCCTAATTTTTATATGCAATTTAATTATAAAAATAAATATTTAATATTTAATTATTATGGAATAAAAGAAAAAAGATGAAAATTAATTAGACCCTAATTCTATGTTTTTTAGATTTTTTATTAAAAGAATTAAAATTAAAACCTAATTTAACTAAGTTTAATTATATACAATTTAATTACAAAAAATATTAAAACAAAAATATTTATTATATTTTTCCTCTTTTCTGATTTTTTTTAATTGTTTTGTGTTTTTATGAAAAAAATAATAATTGAATTATAAGGAATTAATAAATCAAAAAAATACACAACAATAATAAAAAATGAAAGAGATAGCAAACCTGAGGGGGTGTTGTCCCCAATTGTGAGGTATAGCCCAGGAATTTGAGCCCAAACAAGCCTGGCCTTGTTGACTTTGGCACTAACGTGTGATGCATTGACTAGGACTTATCATGTTCCTCAATTCTTGGCCTTTGATTGAATTCCATTGGACGCGTGGACGCTTGATTAGGAAGGTGTATGGTGTGCTTCAGCATGGAATCTGCATATGAACATGAGTTGAAAAATAATATTGAAAGGGTGAAGACCTGGGGCTCGAACCCAGGTCATGTACTTTACCAACAACTATGCTTGCCAACCGTGCCAGTTTGCTTATCTGTAAGTAATATGACAAACATATATAATAAAATAAATATGCGTTAGTGTTTCGTTTTCCGCGCGAAATTTAAACCAGCCAACCATCTAATGCCACGATATCATCTTCTTCTTCGTTCCTGAAACACAAAACATAGGCCACGGTTTTCTGAGCGTTCTCTTAGGCCATCTATGGAAAAATAGCGAATAGCTCTAGGACGCTCATAAATTGGGCGCGACACATGGATTCTTTTCGTCCAGACACGCTCGTTTTAATGGTCAAGGTCCCAAGTCTCAATTTTTTCTTGGATGGAAAGCCCCAAATTGTAATTCCTGCAACCCTAAAAAACGAACATGGTATCTTTGCATACAACGCATAATAATCCAATCAAAGCATATGGTTAGCTTGCAAACACTTCACTGATCATGAATATATAAACAAAATGCCATGAATGTGCATAGAATGTAAAACACGATTATGAGAAAAAAATGGAAAAGTGTGACTTTTGTACAATGATTCAAGGCGTTAGGGACTTGGAAATCTATTCAGGCACGTTGCTGAAGGTCTCAGGAAGATGATGAGATGAATATCTCAGCTTGAATCGCCCTCTAACCTTGTTTTCAGAATTGAGTTTTTTTGCAAAAATTTCAAGTTTGATGGATGCTTTTCTGCGCAGCTTAATGGTCAATGGCATTAGGGTTGTGTTTCTTGTATATGTAAGAGTGAATTAGGTTTAGAATTCTGATCAAAATCCATGCATTGATGATTTATGAGATTTGATTTTCAAGCATTATTTTTTCAATCTTTTTTATGCAATTTTGTACCAATCATGATCCAATCAATCCAATTCCTTCCAAATCTGGTCATGCACGAATCATTGAGCCTATTACATGTACAAAAAGATTTGATAAGTTAGGTTAAGTATTTTTCATATATTTAATTGATTTAAATGAATTATTATTAATAAAAATTCAAATAAATAAATAAAAAATGAATAAAAACTTCCCTTTGGGCCAAGTGGTCGTGCACATGCTTGGGATAATGAATTGTGGAATAAAAATGGGCCCATTAGAAATTTTAGGTCATTTGAATCAATGTTGACTTTTCAAAATATCCAAAAATTTCCCAACTTCCACAAGGCATAACTTGCTCAATGTTTAAGATTTTCTCATGTTCTTAGACATTTTGGAAAGGTCTTTGAGTCCTCTAACCAATGCCTTTGGTCCCATGGCATTTTGATTTACCAATCTCAAGTTATGGCCTTTGACTTAAAGTCCCTTTTTGTTGACTTTTGAAAATGACCTATAATGTTGAAATTGATAACTTTTTGTGAGAGAATTTATTGGACTTGAAGTATGAAGATGAGTTGTAGGAAATGTCTTTATCTTCAAAATGAGCTTTGGATGGAATTTTTCTGATAATCCATGTGGAAGTTATGCCCTGGTCAATTTACAGTTGACTTTTTCAGCTGTCCAAATAAGGAAACTTTTGCATCTTGATGATTTTTGAGCCAAACTTTGAGAATCATGATCAAGCATTGATCAAATGATGTTTGTGGCTTCAAAATGATATGTTGATAAAAAATTTGAACCTTTGACTGTCAAATGACCATTTTGCCCCTAGAGTTGACTGTAGTGCAATTAGGGTTTTGACTGTGCAATTTTGAGCTGAATGTCTTGAAACTTGGTATGAGGATGCTTGACCATATTTGTAGGCATATGAGACTTGATTGGACCTTTGGAAACTTCATTTTCTTGATCAGAATAAAAACCCTAATCTTGACTGTTTAGGAGACCCTTGAACTGTGCAACCCTTGGGGAACTTCTGAAGCTTGGCTTGGCAATTCTTGAAGAATATGGGAGGGCAAATTTTGGGGTACAACAGTTGCCCCTGTTCAATCTTCTTAGACCCGAGGATGCAGATTGGCTGACGTGCCTTTCGTAGTCCGAGGGTAGAAGATGATTGAACACTAGAGTGCCCAGAAATTTGCGCTCACATAGTAGCAGTGTGATGGAAATGGGCTTACAGATGCCATTTGGAGATTGATGAATAGGGTGATGGGCTTATAGATGCCATCTGGGTGTTGATCGCGTAAGAGATTCCTTAGCGAGAACCTGCATACCTGCAAAAGGAAAATAAGTACCTGACATGTTGCAGGAGCTGGTTTTTAGATGCTTTGTATAGATGTGTCCTGACTGGTTACAGGAGTTGAGTCTGGAGCTTCACAAGATGATGAATGAACCAGGGATGGTAACTACCTTAGCATGAACGGTAAGAGAATCTTGGGTGACTTTAACTTCAACAACGCTCGTTGAGAAAATCTTGGTGGGAATTACCATCTTCGCAGTATCGGGAAGAGAACCAATAGGCAATTATAATCTCAAAAGCGAACGTTTGAGAAAAACTTGAAATGGAATTATCATCTCACGCACCGTCGGGGAGAGAACCATAGGAAATTATAAACTCAAAAGTGGACGTTTGAGAAAAACCTGGGCTGGAATTATCACCTCACGCACCGTCGGGGAGGGAACCATAGGAAATTATAATCTCAAAAGCGGACGTCTGAGAAAAACCTGGAATGGAATTATCATCTCACGCACCGTCGGGGAGAGAACCATAGGAAATTATAATCTCAAAAGCGAACGTCTGAGAAAAACCTAGAATGGAATTATCATCTCACGCACCATCGGGGAGAGAACCATAGGAAATTATAATCTCAAAAGCGAACGTCTGAGAAAAACCTAGAATGGAATTATCATCTCACGCACCGTCGGGGAGAGAACCATAGGAAATTATAATCTCAAAAGCGAACGTCTGAGAAAAACCTAGAATGGAATTATCATCTCACGCACCGTCGGGGAGAGAACCATAGGAAATTATAATCTCAAAAGCGAACGTCTGAGAAAAACCTAGAATGGAATTATCATCTCACGCACCGTCGGGGAGATAACTATAGGAAATTATAATCTCAAAAGCGAACGTCTGAGAAAAACCTGGGATGGAATTATCACCTCACGCACCGTCGGGGAGGGAACCATAGGAAATTATAATCTCAAAAGCGAATGTTTGAAAAAAACCTAAAATGGAATTATCATCTCACGCACCGTCGGGGAGAGAACCAATAGGAAATTATAATCTCAAAAGCGAACGTTTGAGAAAAACCTAAAATGGAATTATCATCTCACGCACCGTCGGGGAGAGAACCAATAGGAAATTATAATCTCAAAAGCGAACGTTTGAGAAAAACCTAAAATGGAATTATCATCTCACGCACCGTCGGGGAGAGAACCAATAAGAAATTATAATCTCAAAAGCGAACGTTTGAGAAAAACCTAAAATGGAATTATCATCTCACGCACCGTCGGGGAGAGAACCATAGGAAATTATAATCTCAAAAGCGAACGTTTGAGAAAAACCTAAAATGGAATTATCATCTCACGCACCGTCGGGGAGAGAACCAATAGGAAATTATAATCTCAAAAGCGAACGTTTGAGAAAAACCTAAAATGGAATTATCATCTCACGCACCGTCGGGGAGAGAACCAATTAGGAAATTATAATCTCAAAAGCGAATGTTTGAAAAAAACCTAAAATGGAATTATCATCTCACGCACCGTCGGGGAGAGAACCAATAGGAAATTATAATCTCAAAAGCGAACGTTTGAGAAAAACCTAGAATGGAATTATCATCTCACGCACCGTCGGGGAGAGAACCAATAGGAAATTATAATCTCAAAAGTGAACGTTTGAGAAAAACCTGATAACTTCTACTGAGTCTTCATCAGAAAAATCTGTTGGGAGTCGATTTAGCTGGACCAGAGAAGGCCTTGGACTGGATAAGAAATCTTTGGAGTCGATTAACTGAACCGGTCTAGGTCTTGAAATATGATTGAGAATTTAACTGCATCTTTCCTGAAAGGTAGAGGTCAGTCATATGCCATGCATGATATGGACCAAGCAATGATGTTCTCAACATAAATGAGATTTGTATGATATGATGCGTACATGCATGCTATAATGATGTATGTGATGTTCTAGGAATGTATGCTTTTCGTCTAGGAAAATAAATCCTTGACGGGTGCCAGGAGGTCACTCCCGGGCTGATGTTGAAGAATAGATTTTGCTTCCGCTGGGGATGATAACTGCAAGAATACCGGTAGGAGAAGATGACTCCGTTGGGGAATAAACTTGGCGAATAGATAATTCTGCAGGGAGGAAAGTACTCTAATGATCTTGCTGGGAAGCAATACTCTGTGGGGAAGGAAATACTTCGCTGAGTTGCTGATAATAACTTGCTGAGGATATCTTTGCTGTGTGTTGATAATACCTTGCTGGGGATACTCTTGTTGTGTTGGAAACGCTGATAGACTTCGCTGGGGATAAGAAGATTCTGCCGACGACGATCTTTCCGTGGATTTTGGCTGAGGATAACCCAGTTATATCCTGTTAAGGAAATAACTCTTTGAATAAAGCCGGGAGACGCGTTCGTGCTCTGCGAGGATAAGCTTCCAGAATCTACTGGGGATAAGCTTACTGCTCGGGGAGATGGATTCCAACTTTCCTGGGGAAACTGATTGGACTTTCCTGGGGAAATTTTGATATGCTGGGGAAGTGATTCCTTTGAATGTTGATATGCCGCCGGGGAACAATCTTTAGACCAAGATTTCCGGGGATGCTTGTTAAGAATATGTATGCTGCTGGGGAATGTTGATATCTGCTGGAGGATACCCAACTTCCTTAAGGCTGACTGTAGCTTTGCTTGGGGAGAGTGCACTGACTTGCTGACTTACTCTCTGGGGAATTAAGATGTACTGGTCATGTTCTTTAGCTGAACCTACCTTGGTACCTTGGAGGACAGAACAATTAGATCGCTTGGACAACTCTTTATTGCCCCTGTTTCTGAGGTATGAGAGGAAGACCTGTGAGGTGCTGATAGTTGTTGATGGACAAACCTTCTTCTGGTAGACAGGTGACAAGATGATAGGACATAGTCGTACGCTTTGATCCCTAACTTTTGCCTGGACCACCCTTTCGGGTTTTCGGTCCACCGGGATACCCATTTTTTCCCAAGCCGCCTTTTCAGGTTTTCGACTTGCCGGGTGTACAGATTTTTTTCATTTCATCCCTTCATTTTGCCCGAACCCTTTTGGTTCGCCGGGAAGCCCTTATTTTTGCCTAGGTGTGTCAACCTAGCGGGTCTTTGATTATGCGCAGTATTTTTTCCGACTATGTCCACGCTTTTTAGAATGCGGGGAGGTGCCCCTGGCTGCTTGTGTTGCCCTATTACCAGAAGATGTCTGATCGTGCAAGATTCGTTGCTGGAGTGCCCCAAGTGACTTAGGTGGAGATTTGCCCCAGGCTATTTGACCTTTGAGAGATTCTCCGAATCTTGATTGGACTGCCCCAGACAGTAGACCATGGTCATGTCTGCCCCTTGATTGGAGATACTCTTGTTCATTAGACTTTCGTCATGCGAATTTTCCTGCTGTTCAAACAAAAAGTCATATGCAAACAAAGTTATGTTAAAAATGCAAAGCCTATGTCTGTCTTGAAGATTTTGAAAATGCATTCTTTTTTTTCTCATAAAACAAATTAATGTTTGTAAAACGTGATGTCAACTCTGTATTTACCGTAGGCCTTAAGGAGTCAGGATACCTTTCGTCACAGTATGCTTTCGAACTAACCCATGCTTCAGCTAGGACTTTTAAGGGTTATAACGTGGCCTGGTTCACGGTTTAAGAAACAAAGGATAAAGGCTCAAATTATATTTGTACCCACCCGCTCTTCGTGATGTTCTCCAAACCTAAACTCAGTTGATCATACGTTAGACCTTGTTTGAGTCTTTGCTCTAATTTTCCAGTGATGGTCGGATACTGAACGTTTATGTTCGATAGACAATCATTCCTTTTTCTTATTGTTGAGGGTTTATAAGACCTCTTTCTTTTTTGATTTTTGTTATCCCTTTCTTTTTTGCCTGAACTGTTTCCTTTTTTTGGAATTACAGTCAGCGGGATGTCCCAGTTTTGTAAGTCTCCTTCGTGGGTTTTGACTTAATGGGTTTTTTATTTTTTGAGATAATGATTGCCTTTCTTTATTGATTATTCGGAACCATCACTGTCTTTCTTCGTTTTGTAAAGATCTCTTCGGTGCCATTCGTCATGCACTTGGATCAACTGAGAGACTACCCTGCCCCAGGTTATGATTAAGGGTTTTAATTTTTGAAAAGAAAAACTCCTACTTCTTTGGCTCAGAGGGGTTGACGAGGGATTATCATCCTTATAACTCCAGTGTTTAGGAATTTGAAACAATGCCTGTACCTCATCAGCGGGGTCTGTTCAAAAGCATACTGTAGATTGTGGTATTGTTTTCGTCATCCTCCCTCAAGAGGCTTAGAATTATTAATTGAGAGTTGATCATCAGAAAAAATATGAAAATAATTTGCGTATAGTGAATACGAATATATTGCTTCAAAACGGACATATGTGATGCATTAATGAAATAACAATGTTTAACATGAGTAAAAGTTTGAACAAAAGAGAATTGCAACTTGAACATTCGAATGAACAAAAATTTCTCAATCCTAGCCATGTTTTGGCAAGGGAGCAGTGATCACGTGGGGAGTCTTGGGTACTTTAAACTGAATCTCTCCGGCGTCGATCATGTCTTGGATCTTATTTTTCAAGCTCCAACAATCATCTGTAGTATGCCCCGGGCTGTCAGAGTGATAAGCGCAGCGGGCGGTGGGGTTATACTTCGGTGACGTTGTATTTTTGGTTCTTCGGAGCTTCTTTTAGAGTTACCAGCTTGGTCTCCAGCAACTGTGGCAATATCTGGGATAAGGTCATGCTGAGCCGGGTGAACTGCCTTCTCTCGCTCTTTTGTTGGTTTTGATGTTGAATTTGTGACACTGGAGCCATTTGAGGAGCTCTCCCCTTACCTCCTTGTCTCAAAGGTGGTTGAACGATGACTGGCTTTTTACCCTTAGACTTTTGCCCCAGTTGGTTACCCTGAAACAGTTGGTTGACGAGAAACCAGAGCTCATCTTGTCTTTGAGCTAACCCTTGAATGGCAGTCACCTGCCCCAGCATCTGGACCTTCAATGCATCCACCTCAGCTTATAGGTGTTTCAGCCTTTCATCCTCAGCATTGTTCCTGACAAAGGTCTCCATGAGAAGTGTCCTTAGCTCTTCCTGCCCCTTGGATAGATTCAGGAGGATTTTCCCGAACCGGGTCTCTTGAGCAAGAAAGTCCTGGTTGTCTTGTTGGGAAGCCATTGCTGAAATAGACAGCGAGAAAGGTAAGTGACCTGCAAAAGGGATACCTGTAATGCAATGATATGTATGATATGCATGCAATGTTTTCAAGGACCTCGCGGGGTAAACAAGAAAATTTGTTAGAATTTGGGTCCGGTAGCTTGATTGAAGGAAACCCATGTTATTGAGAATTCTTCTTCAAGGGTCAAAGGCTCACCATATCAAGTGGGTCATAGCCCCTGACAACCTTGGCTAGAGGAAAATAAATCCTCTTTGCCCCTTGCTAGATGTTTGATTTATCATGACCTGCATCACAAGCCCTTGAGATCCTTGAAATGGGTTAGAATGTATGCAATGGTATGATGTCATGATGCATGGGGTAATATGGATAAACCCTGTTATGAGCCCTTATTAAGGACTATAAACAAAACCTGCAAGCAAACTCAGTAAAACCTGTTATGAGTCCTAATTAAGGACTAAATAAAACCTGCAAAACACTCAGTAAACCCTGTTATGAGTCCCAGTTAAGGACTATAAACAAAACCTGCAAGAAACTCAAGTGTAAGATAACAAGCATGCAAGTAGTCAAGTATGAAAGCACACAAGTCACACAAGAGAAACCCTTAGAGTTCAGGCCAACATGGGGTCTGGGTATTACCCTCTTGAAGTTGGTGGGCTCAACCTGTCCTATTAGAAGTAACCGGGTTCTAAGGGTCCCAATATCACGGGATTTCTTTCATTGTTCATCGTTTCGATTTAGCCACTGAACTGGCGACCGAAATATTCCAGGAAAGCAACCCTCAATTGAGTGTAGTATCGAGTATCAACCAACCTCGGACTGCATCAAAGTCAGTTATCTCACTACCCTAAAGAGGCCAAGATAGTTCAATTAAGGTTCCTAAAGTCTGTTGATGTTTCATGACACCACGCGGAGGCCCCGTACTCTCCTTGACTGAACTCAAGGGTTACTGGTACACACCAAAGTGCCACATCAACGTAGCAGACTGTTTCAACCATGTCGGTATACCCCGCACAGTTCCCTCACAGCCTTGTTGCTACTTTCTAAGAAGGTATCCCCAGATCCGGGTTAGGATCTATAGAACTCCCAAGACAGTCCCACAATTTAAAGCAAACAAGGAAAGCAATTGAAAACACAGTTATGAACTAACCCTAAGGTACACCTCACTTTAAGTTATGTCCCCAGCAGAGTCGCCAGTTCTGTGATCGGTGGATCTGGAATTGACTGTTTAACGCTGGTTCGCGAAATGTCGCGGAAGCAAGAGTCGCCACCGTCTTTTATTTTCTCCAAACGGAAAGGACAAAAGCACAGAAAAATTCCTTATAGAGATTGCTCTCGGTTCGGGAGGTAGGTTATAGAAAGGGAAGGTGTTAGCACCCTTTCTATCCATGGTTATCCATGGGCTCTTAGATACTTGCTCACTTGTGTTTTCAAAAAATGGTTTGTTTTCTTTTCAACTGTGGGTTTTAAAAAGTTTCTTTGAAAATTTCAGTTCGACTCTTGTATCGGTCCTCAAGAGTGTTTGAAAAATTGCTTTCGAAAGCTTTTTGAAAAGGTGTCGGTGTGAAAAGTATTTTTGATTTGTTTTGAAATTAGAGCAAGTATCTAGAGTCGTCTACCTACCCTAAGGAATTCGTCTGTGTAGATGTCCTTTAAAGTAGTGTCATCCCACCATTGAGAGGTAGGTAGCACCACCGTTGGAGGTGTTCGGGTCAATTCGAGGTTCGGGACATGGTGATCACCAGAGCAATGGGAAGACAACTTAGAAGCTACCCTCATGCCAGGTTCCCGGATCATGAGGACTTACTAAGACATCCTCTACTCGACGATCACCTTTCGAGGCAAGGCAACAGTGAGGCGTACCCTAGGGGTGGTGTGTGACTTGTGTGTCACGTTCAGTTATTTTGTCTTTTGTCATGTCAAAGTGATATAAGCTTGTTTTTATTTATGTCCATTCATTCTTGCATGCATCAATTTAACAGTTAAAATATTTGCGAGAAAAGTAAAATTCTAAGCTATTACAAAAGGCGCGGGTCCACATCGCCAAAATTAAACCAGGACCCGATTTGACAGAAAATAAATAAATAAAGTAAATAAAGAATTAAAAGTGCGAGAAATAAATATTACATGGCCTTAGGAGAGATACATAAATATTTAAATAAAATAAACATGCGAATTAATAAGAATCAAGAACGAGGGCGTTTGACCCTTTTTGCGAAATTAAATTAAATGGAATTAATTAATTAAAAAAGAAAGGAAATTGTTTTTTGGTATTTTTAGTATTTTGTAATTTTAATGAAAAAGAATTAAATAAAATAAATGCTAACCCTAATTCTACAATTTTGTTTTATGAAAAATGTTGAAGTTTTTAACCTAAAATTAATCCTAATTTTTATATGCAATTTAATTATAAAAATAAATATTTAATATTTAATTATTATGGAATAAAAGAAAAAAAGATGAAAATTAATTAGACCCTAATTCTATGTTTTTTAGATTTTTTATTAAAAGAATTAAAATTAAAACCTAATTTAACTAAGTTTAATTATATACAATTTAATTACAAAAAATATTAAAACAAAAATATTTATTATATTTTTCCTCTTTTCTGATTTTTTTTAATTGTTTTGTGTTTTTGTGAAAAAAATAATAATTGAATTATAAGGAATTAATAAATCAAAAAAATACACAACAATAATAAAAAATGAAAGAGATAGCAAACCTGAGGGGGTGTTGTCCCCAATTGTGAGGTATAGCCCAAGAATTTGAGCCCAAACAAGCCTGGCCTTGTTGACTTTGGCACTAGCGTGTGATGCATTGACTAGGACTTATCATGTTCCTCAATTCTTGGCCTTTGATTGAATTCCATTGGACGCGTGGACGCTTGATTAGGAAGGTGTATGGTGTGCTTCAGCATGGAATCTGCATATGAACATGAGTTGAAAAATAATATTGAAAGGGTGAAGACCTGGGGCTCGAACCCAGGTCATGTACTTTACCAACAACTATGCTTGCCAACCGTGCCAGTTTGCTTATCTGTAAGTAATATGACAAAACAAATATAATAAAATAAATATGCGTTAGTGTTTCGTTTTCCGCGCGAAATTTAAACCAGCCAACCATCTAATGCCACGATATCATCTTCTTCTTCGTTCCTGAAACACAAAACATAGGCCACAGTTTTCTGAGGGTTCTCTTAGGCCATCTATGGAAAAATAGCGAATAACTCTAGGACGCTCATAAATTGGGCGCGACACATGGATTCTTTTCGTCCAGACACGCTCGTTTTAATGGTCAAGGTCCCAAGTCTCAATTTTTTCTTGGATGGAAAGCCCCAAATTGTAATTCCTGCAACCCTAAAAAACGAACATGGTATCTTTGCATACAACGCATAATAATCCAATCAAAGCATATGGTTAGCTTGCAAACACTTCACTGATCATGAATATATAAACAAAATGCCATGAATGTGCATAGAATGTAAAACACGATTATGAGAAAAAAATGGAAAAGTGTGACTTCTGTACAATGATTCAAGGCGTTAGGGACTTGGAAATCTATTCAGGCACGTTGCTGAAGGTCTCAGGAAGATGATGAGATGAATATCTCAGCTTGAATCGCCCTCTAACCTTGTTTTCAGAATTGAGTTTTTTTGCAAAAATTTCAAGTTTGATGGATGCTTTTCTGCGCAGCTTAATGGTCAATGGCATTAGGGTTGTGTTTCTTGTATATGTAAGAGTGAATTAGGTTTAGAATTCTGATCAAAATCCATGCATTGATGATTTATGAGATTTGATTTTCAAGCATTATTTTTTCAATCTTTTTTATGCAATTTTGTACCAATCATGATCCAATCAATCCAATTCCTTCCAAATCTGGTCATGCACGAATCATTGAGCCTATTACATGTACAAAAAGATTTGATAAGTTAGGTTAAGTATTTTTCATATATTTAATTGATTTAAATGAATTATTATTAATAAAAATTCAAATAAATAAATAAAAAATGAATAAAAACTTCCCTTTGGGCCAAGTGGTCGTGCACATGCTTGGGATAATGAATTGTGGAATAAAAATGGGCCCATTAGCAATTTTAGGTCATTTGAATCAATGTTGACTTTTCAAAATATCCAAAAATTTCCCAACTTCCACAAGGCATAACTTGCTCAATGTTTAAGATTTTCTCATGTTCATGGACATTTTGGAAAGGTCTTTGAGTCCTCTAACCAATGCCTTTGGTCCCATGTCATTTTGATTTACCAATCTCAAGTTATGGCCTTTGACTTAAAGTCCCTTTTTGTTGACTTTTGAAAATGACCTATAATGTTGAAATTGATAACTTTTTGTGAGAGCATTTCTTGGACTTGAAGTGTGAGGATGAGTTGTAGGAAATGTCTTTCTCTTCAAAATGAGCTTTGGATGGAATTTTTCTGATAATCCATGTGGAAGTTATGCCCTGGTCAATTTACAGTTGACTTTTTCAACTGTCCAAATAAGGAAACTTTTGCATCTTGATGATTTTTGAGCCAAACTTTGAGAATCATGATCAAGCATTGATCAAATGATGTTTGTGGCTTCAAAATGATATGTTGATCAAAAATTTGAACCTTTGACTGTCAAATGACCATTTTGCCCCTAGAGTTGACTGTAGTGCAATTAGGGTTTTGACTGTGCAATTTTGAGCTGAATGTCTTGAAACTTGGTATGAGGATGCTTGACCATATTTGTAGGCATACGAGACTTGATTGGACCTTTGGAAACTTCATTTTCTTGATCAGAATAAAAACCCTAATCTTGACTGTTTAGGAGACCCTTGAACTGTGCAACCCTTGGGGAACTTCTGAAGCTTGGCTTGGCAATTCTTGAAGAATATGGGAGGGCAAATTTTGGGGTACAACAGTATGAAAGACTAAGTAACTTCCTGTTAGAAAAGGAATTCACAAGAGGGAAAGTGGACACAACCTTGTTCTGTAAGACAGTTAAGAATGACATTTTAGTATGTCAGATTTATGTTGATGACATCATATTTGGATCTACTAAACCTTCTCTGGGAAGAAAGTTTGCTAAGTGTATGCAGGCAGAATTTGAGATGAGCCTAATGGGGGAACTGAAATTCTTTCTGGGCATTCAGATCAATCAAACCCCAGAAGGAACTTACATTCATCAGAGCAAATATGTCAGAGAACTTCTGAAGAAAATTGATCTCTCAGAATGTAAGCCATCAAAGATTCCAATGCATCCCACGTGCATTCTGGAAAGAGAAGAGGTAAGTAAAAAGGTAGAACAGAAGGTCTACAGAGGTATGATTGGTTCTCTTCTCTATCTGATGACTTCAAGGCCTGACATTTTATTCAGTGTATGCATTTGTGCTAGATTCAAATCAGATCCTAGAGAATCTCACTTAACAGCAGTTAAGCGAATTTTCAAGTATCTGAAAGGTACTACTAATCTGGGTCTGTTTTATAGAAAATCAAGTGATTACAGCTTAGTAGGATACTATGATGCTGATTTTGCTGGAGACAGAGTTGAACGTAAAAGCACTTTTGGAAGCTGCCAGTTTCTGGGAGAAAATCTGATCTCATGGTCCACCAAAAGACAATCCACAATTGCTCTATCAACAACAGAAGCTGAATACATAACAACAGCTGGATGCAGCACACAAATGCGCTGGATGAAAAGTCAACTTGAGGACTTCCAGATATTTAAGAGTAACATTCCTATCTTCTGTGACAATACTTCTGCTATTTGTCTCAGCAAAAATCCAATTTTACATTCTAGGGCTAAGCATATAGAAATAAAACATCATTTTATTAGGGACTATATTCAGAAAGGGATTTTAAACTTAAAATTTATTAACACAAACCATCAATGGGCTGATATTTTTACAAAACCACTTTCTGAAGATAGGTTCAACTTCATTCTGAAACATCTCAGCGTGAAGCTCTGCCCAGAATGAAATTGTTTTAATTTTATATATTAACCTTCAGAACTTTTTTATTTTCTGTGAACTACTGATCAATCTTCTTTCAGAACTTTAGAAGTGCAGATTGTATCAGAATCTATCCATGAAGATCTGAGCGCTTCATTTCTAGGATGGAAATGTGCTATTCACTCAAGCAAACAAATGTCATCCAGTCATCAACCATTTTCTGAGGCTGAACACGCGTTCACGTTTCTGAAAAAGGCAAAGTGCTGATTGGATGCATTGAGACACATGTCATGGGTAACCGTTCCAAATATCTTTCTGAATCCCCTAAAATCAGCTATCATTAAATGCTAATAATCATTATTAATTTCTCTCTCTTAACATTTATGTTTTCAAAACCTTTTTAGAAATCTATTTAAACACACTTCACACCATTTACACGTTTTACCTTCACTTTCATTTTCTCTGAATATTTCTGATTTCAGTGTTCTTACTTTATCAAGAAAACCTTTCAATCTTTTTCACAAAAACCTCATGTGAACATGGCTTCTTCCAGCATTCCTTCTTCAGGTTCCCAGAAAACTGTTTCATCTGAACAATATGAAGTACCCTTCAGAATGCTTCTAACTCCAATCAAGAATCTTGAGGTTTTGTCAGAATTAATAGTGGATTTCAACAGTCTTAAGGAGAATGGGTTTGATCTATCTGAAGAGGTTAAAGCTCAAGGTTGGGAAAAGTATTTTGACAGGATGGTGGGTCCAACATTTCCTATTCTGGTAAAGGAATTTTGGATTCACGCTTCTTCTTCAAATCATCAAGTTACGTCCTACATCATGGGGAAGAAGATTGTTATCACTGAAGACCTCATTGCACGTTTGATAGGCTACAATGGTGGTGGTATTCGTTGCATTGATATGGCAGAAAGGTGTGCTAATGATGCCCTAATTGCAAGGGAAATTTTTACTCTGGGGCTTCCCTCCAGCAAGATAAGAGATTTAAAGGACAAGCACATAATTTGGGCCAAGATCATTCTGGGATGCTTCAACCATAGGAAGCCTACCAACTCTCCTGATTACATTAATATTGATCAGCAGTTTCTGATCTATTTCATCTCTCAGAAGGTAAAGATAAATCTAGCTCATCTTCTATTCAACCATCTCAGAACAAGTGTTAAGGAAACAAGAGAAGAGGAACGAACAAAAAGGGATTGGATACCCTTGGGAAGACTGATATCAGATATTCTTACAAAGAATAGGCTGATTTATCATCTGACAGAGGCTCAAGAAATCAGCACTCTGGAAGCTTCTGTTGGCAAGCAGCTGAATGCCAAAAATCTGAAGAAAATGAAGTTGATAGAGAACATTAAGAAGGAGCCCAGCGTCACTCCTTTTACTGAAATCTCCAGCAGAAGAGTCCCTCTGGATGACTTCCCTCTGTTCTCAGAGATTGACTCTAAACCAGAAATCATTCTGAGATATCTGGATGCTTGTAAAGCTGATGGTACAACACCAAATCTGAATATTCAAGATCTTCAGCAGAAGGCTCTAGAGGTTGTTCTGAAGAAGTCAAAGAAAAGAAAAGCTGCTGCAGAAGGATCATCTCAACAGACTCCCAAGAAGAGAGGTAATCCTTCTTCTATAACTGTTTTAAATTCAACTGCTGTATCAACATCTATCCCAATTCCAACTCCATCTGAAAACCCAACACCTCAAACTTTTGATGATTTTGACCTTGACTTTGATCCTTCTGAATCATTAACCCTCAAAAGATCTCGCTCCCAACCACAAAATCCAAATACTGAAGCCATACCAGAACAAGAACTTGAAAAGTTCTTTCTGATATAGACCAACACACTTCTGCTCCTGAAACAGAAAATCCAAATCCACAACCAGAAATTCCCATCTCACCAATACCAGAAACTCCACTCTCTCCTCAACCAGAAATCCCACAACCTTCATCTCCTCAACCAGAAATTAATCCACCCTCTCCTCAACCTGAACAATCTCCACAACCTGTGACTTAAACCTCTGAGGCTCAACCCTCTGAATCCCCTGAACCACAACCTCTAGCCATTCAATTGCCCTTTGGAACCATTGTGAATATTCCTCCACTTCCCTCTTCACCAGAAATAACTCCACCAAATTCCCCATCAAGTCCAATCATAATTCCTGATTCTCCCACTCCCTCACCTAGAAAAAATTCAGATGACCACAGCAAGACTGTCATTGATCTAACAGTCCTTGAACGCCTTACTGCAATAACCAACAAAACTGCCATCCCAAAACCAAAACATCCAGATGTTGGTTCCAGCATATTGAACTTTGAAATAGAAATACAGAAGTGGATCACTTCTCTGAAATAAGCAAGTTTGGAACTGGTTGATCCTGCTGCATCAGACTATCTATGGACAAAGTTCAGAAGATGGGTATGCTCTGAAACCTTTAAGTTACAAGAACAGAGCTATGGACAAGCTCAACAGAACTTCAGCAATCTGCTGAAGGAAATTGAAGGTCCAGTTCTGAGCAAGCTGCTTAAAGAAGAAGTTCTCCCGCTGGACAATGCTCCTTGGTCTGAATATCGTCAACCAGAGTCAGAAGAACAGATGATTCCAGCTGAAGAACAAGTTCAAGAAGAAGATATAATAGAAAGCTCTGAGAAGCATCATGTTTCTGAAGATCCTCAAGCTTCCTCCCTGGACAGGTAAACTGTTGAAGACTTGAAAAGATCTGATATGCTGATGAATGAAAGAATGGATAAGCAGGACACCAAAATCAATGCAATAGCGAACATGTTATCTCAGCAACAGGAAACCAGCACCCAAATCAAGAGCATGTTGGAAGCTCTGTTCACACGACTTCCTCCTCCTTCTTAGAAATTTCCTTGTTGTTTTTATAACTTGTTTATCTGTAATATTTTTACCATGTTCTGAACTTATCATTGCTTCTATTTTTAATATACGCATTTTAGCTCTTATCATTTTTTTACTCTGATTAATTGTGCTTTTTTATAACTGACAAAAAGGGGGAGAAAGAATGATATTTTTCAATAACAGATTACTAATACATAAGTCTCAAACATTCTAACATTCTGATATATTTGAATTTCTTTCTTCTGAAAAGCTCACAGGTACAAAACTCTGATGAACCTGATGAACTCTGATACAGTAAAGTTATGAAGCTCAAGGTCTCATGGAATTAAAGGGAAGTAATCAACTCAGGGGGAGTTTTCTCTTCTTATCTCTGATACCTTTTATTCGTTATTTGTTTATCTCTGATACCTTTTATTCTTTAATTTTAATCTCTGATACCTTTTATTCTTTATTTTTAATTGAAAAAATCTGGTTTTTGTCATCATCAAAAAGGGGGAGATTGTTAGAACATAGTTTGATTCTACAACCCTCAATTAGATTTTTGATGATAACAAAATACAAGAATAAATAAATTGTAAGATTTATATATAAGACATACATGCTACTTAAAATTATGTTGTGTATTTACAGAAACTCTAATGGAATTAGCATCAGAAGATCAGTATCAACATCAACATCAGAAGATATGTCAGCATCAGAAGATCAATAACATGTGCTACACGCTGAAGTTACCAGATTATACGTTGAAGCCAGATGACCAGAATCTGCACATAAAATACTCTGACTCTGATCAAGAACCTTACCAAGTCATCAGCACTCAGAAGCGTCAGAATCAGTTAAAGCCAAGAACACTCTGATTACCATAAGCAAAGAAGACTCTGAAGCGTCAGCGTTACTAAGCATTCAAGATAGATTAATTACCAATGACTTTATTCAAAGACAAGATCTTCTCAAAAAAGGAAAGAACGTTATTATCATTGAAAGTGATTTATGGACAACAACGTATCTTTGCCTTGGCTATATATACAAGATTGTGTGAGAAAAGAAAAGGCTAATAATCTTCACGCATATACACGCCTACGTAAAAGAACTCACTCATACAATTTTCTAAAGCTTTCAACCACGCCTACTCAAAAGCATTAGCAGTCCCAGTTTCATTCTAAGCTTAATATTGTGTATTATCACAGTTGTGATATGTAGTTTTATTAGAAAACATCAAACACACTTTTGTTCAATTATCTGTAAGAGAATTTCCTTGAGATAAACCGGTCTGTGGTTAGACTCAAGAAGGCTTTAACAGTTGTTAAAGTAGTTGTGTAATCAGTTGATTATAGTGGATTAAGACCTCGTTGGAGAGAGGCGAAATCACCTTGACGAGTGGACTGGAGTAGTTTGAGATCAAACGAACCAGGATAAAAATATCGTGTTGTCTGCACCTTTGATTTAAGTTTTACAATTCAACCCCCCTTCTTGTGTTTTTCACATCTTCAAAAGGAACCAGATTCATGGAATCCTGTTTGTGGCCATAGAACAAATTATGTTTCAAGAAGAGTATTGTGATCCAACCACAATGTTTGATGCTCCCGAGTATTGTTTTGATTGCCCTTGAGGAAGAGAATTTGTAATTCTCTTTGTGTACCCTCAGAATTTGTTGAAGAAGATCCCCTTGTCAAGGGTTGATATGATGTCAGACATAATGTCGTGACATCTTTGAAGATGTTAAAATTTGAAGGGCATTATTTTTAAAGAATCAGGGGAAGCATACTTCTTTGAAAAGTCTGTATAGATACCTAATAGAGGAAATCTCCTCTATAGGTATAGATAATGGTATCCACCATCTCAAAGTCAGACAAGAGGTTTGAAGAAAAGCTTATTGAGATATGGATCGTGCAATCGCCTGCATGTGTTGGTAGTCTGATCCTGAATATTAATCAGTTGTTGTTGGTATGTTTCCTTGTGTTTCCTCCACAAGAGTTAAGTATGAGTTAATATGGATGTTTCCTCCAGAACCATAGTACCAATGGATGACGTCGTAGAACATGTTGGAACAACATTTCAGTTTCTTCAGCAATAAATGTGACCTTTGCTCAAGGATACACTTAAATTGAAGTAGATATTTTTGATGAAACCTTTGCCCCTGTGGCCAGACTTGAATCAATCATACTACTCTTAGGAGTTTCTTGCATTTTGATATTTAAGTTGTTTCAAATGAATTTAAAGAGTGCCTTCTTAAATGGCTATCTGAATGAGGAAGTTTATATGGAACAACCTAAGGGATTTGTTGATCCAAGCTTTCCTAACCATGTGTACAAACTGAAGAATGGATATAGGAAAGGCAGCATAGGCAAAACTTTTTTTGTCAAGGAAGAAGAATGGAAGATCATGATTGCACAAATTTATGTGGGATGTCAAATGAGATGGTTCAACATTTTGTCAAGCAAATGTAGTCAGAATTTGAGATGAGCCTTGTTGGTGAGTTAACCTACTTTCTTAGTCTGCAAGTTAAACAAATGGAAAATTCCATATTATTATCTCAGAGAAAATATGCGAAGAATATAGTAAAGAAATTTGTGATGGAAAATGCCAGTCACAAGAGAACACCTGCTCCCACACATCTGAAGTTGTCTAAAGATGAAAAAGGGGTATGTGCTAGATATCAAGCTGATGCCAAAGTTAGCCATACCAACCATGTGAAGAGAATACTAAAGTATGTAAATGGGACAAGTGACTATGGTATGTTTTATTCTCATGGATCTAGCTCTGCATTAAGTGGATATTGTGACACTGATTGGGCAGGAAGTGCTGATGATAGAAAAAGTACATCAGGAGGATGGTTCTTTTTAGGGAATTATCTCATATCATGGTTTAGAAAGAAGGAAAATTATGTGTTCTCCAAAGTTGAGTTTAAGGTCAAGCCATTGACCTAATCTGGAATGTTTTGGCTGCCACGATTGGATGTCATGTCAAAGAATCAGAAAATATCACAGGTGTGAAGAAGAAGGATGTTAGATTAAAGTCCTACCTAGTGTGAGAAGGTAATTCTATATGACTAACTAATAAGTACTTTGACGGGAGACTAATTATTTATTATGATTATGCATGAAAGATTATTGCAAATACCTTGATGGGAGCTGAGTGTTTATCTGATGATTGAGTGCAAATCTAATTTCTGAACATGTCTTTCAGAAAATATTTGAGAGCTTATGTCTCTTAAATTATGTTCTGATTTGTGGTAGATATTGAAGATGAGGTCTATTGGGATCCTATTGTGTAGATTGGGAGGTTTGTAAAGGGAACTCATGGAAATAAGTCTCTTGGATGGTGATTCCAGAACAAAAGTTGATAGGTTCTGTAGTAAAGTTGTTAATGTCCCAAATGATGTTGTAACATCATTGTTGATCATAGTCTGTGGGAGAGACTAAGGACTGTGAATCATAAGTATTCTACCACCTCATTCAGAAGTAGCAGTTCTATCCTTGGTTTAGAATAAGAAGATTCTATGTTTATTTAGAGAAGTATGCTCAAGTAATGCATAACTTTTATCTTGGTTTGAATACTTTACTAGTGTTAGTGAATACTAGTAATGTGTAGAAGGAGGATTTAATCAACACATTCGTTAAGGGGTATTCCTTCTGTTTGAGAGTCTGAATCTTAGTAAAGCTTTTAAGCATACTAAGAAATAGTTGGAAGTTGGTTTCATACTATGGTTGCATGACATCTTAGCCATCCAAAGAGTCATGAAAATATGTGTGGAGGTGCAAGGGCATGAATCAGAGGTGTCCTTGTTATGTGACTAGTTCAGAGTACTTGGAGTTATTCCCAATGAACTAGTGGGTGTTTAGTGTTGTGTTTTCTCCATAATGAAGTTTTTGATTGTCCATGACATGAGCAGTCAGTGGACTAATTGGTTTGTTTGGAGCTTGTGATGTTCAAGGGTGTAGAATTATTGCCCTCCGATGAGGATGATGTTGGATAACATGCTGAGACATGTTGCTACAAGATGTAGCTGTTTATGTCCTTATGAGTCTCTGAAGACTCTAGCCAGATGTTACTAGAGTATACCATCCTTCTTCAAGAGGATATGCTGGTTCTGTGAGAATTTATTTTTCTCTGCAGTAGTGAATGGGATAAAGAAGGCTATCCTGCTGGTTGTTAGGAGATGTCACACTTATTTGACAAGTAACTGATAATCAGGTTTGCAAAGCCATTACTGCAAACCAGGTGAATGTATGGCCTATGAAGAATAAGCTCCTTGTTAGTAAGTTAAGTGTGAAATATGCTATCCTGCATAGAATTGGAGCTGTTAACTGGGTCCCTATAAATCATACCTCAACCATTATAGTGGGTTTAGGAAAATTCATTTATGCTGTTGGAAATAAGAAGATGTTTGATTATGGTGCTTACATTTTTCAACAGACTATAAAGCATGCAGGAACTTGTTCAATAAAGATACCTAGTGACTTTC
This sequence comes from Vicia faba, assembly GCA_948472305.1. Classification (NCBI taxonomy): domain Eukaryota; kingdom Viridiplantae; phylum Streptophyta; class Magnoliopsida; order Fabales; family Fabaceae; genus Vicia; species Vicia faba. The sequence goes on along the minus strand of OX451735.1, from coordinate 98,155,025 downwards.
CCTCTCTTATTTGTGGCATTATTCTCAAACAACTCCATGGGATTCTTTGTAGTACTGATATGGTATGCAAAAGGGAGTTTGTTCTGTCTCTTCACTTCAAGCTTTTTTCAGGCAAACATGTCCCAGACATTGTCTTGACATCTGCATTCTCTGAAAATAAGACCTCAAACAAGGATGATATGATTTTTGAGTTAATAGATGCATGCAAAGAACTTGATGAGGAAATCAGAGTTAGCTTAGCAAGGAAACTGAAATCTGAAAAGATGATCAAGGATCTGAAGAAGGATGACATATTTGGTGAAAAAGTGGGTACTGAAGTAGGAGATTCTGATAATGAAGGAAATTCCTCAAGAGTTGAACTTCTCCTCGACATGTGCTTTAGCCAAAGAAAATGAAAAGAATCATATATATAGAAGTTGCGAGAGGGATTCCTAAGCTCAAGATATAAGTAGGGAGAATATATGGTGACTGCCAGATTGGAAAGCAAACTAAGATGTCAAATCAGAAGACCCAACATCTCACCACATCAAAAGTTTTGAAACTTCTTCACATGGACTTGATGGGACCTATGCAGGTTGAAAGTCTTGGTGGAAAGAAGTATGCCTATGTTGTTGTAGATGACTCCTCTAGGTACACATGGATAACTTTTATCAGAGAAAAATCAAAAACATCAAAGAGAAAAGGAGAGTCATGTCATCAGAATCAGAAGTGATCATGGAAAGGAATTTGAGAACAATAAATTTGCTGATTTTTGTTCTTATGAAGGAATTAGTCATGGATTTTCCTCTCCCATTACTCCTCAGCAAAATCGGATTGTGGAACGAAAAAATAGAACTCTTCAAGAATCTGCCAGAGCTATGATTCATGCTAAGAAGTTACCCTACCACTTTTGGGCTGAAGCTATGAATATTGTGTGTTATATCCATAACAGAGTCACTCTAAGTAAAGGCACCTAAGCCACCTTCTATGAAATATGGAAGGGAAGAAAACCTACTTTAAAATACTTTCATGTTTTTAGAAGTAAATGTTACATCTTAGCTGATCGTGAACAAAGAAGGAAGATAGATCCCAAGAGTGATGAGGGAATATTCCTGGGTTACTCTACAAATAGAAGAGATTATAGAGTCTTTAACTCCAGAACTAAGGGGGAGAATTTGACTGGTGAGGTTGAGGGGAAGCTTAATGTCCCAGAAGATTTTCTAACATCTTCCTTTTGGAGCTGATTTTTTTCTTTCATTTTGTGTTGTGTGATACTAATTCTAAGTGAAAGGAATACACTTGGATAATTCAGATGAAGGCATTATGGTCATGCCTATGACCATATGAAGAAGTCTGGGAAATATCCTTGACTAAATTGCTGAAGTTGGAGACAATGTCTGATAGGATGTCTGAACATTGTTCAGGATATGTTAAAGAATATTCTAGGCTGTGCATCCAACCTCGTGTAAGAAGGAAGTCTAGAAAGTATTTTTGACTATGAATGTGCATATATCGGGGCTGTTTCTTTCAGCAAAAATTGTCTAGAGATATTAAAGGTGTTCAAAGTCAGGTTGGACAATGCATATTGATTCGTGCAGCAGTTTTTCCATCCTCAATTATCGCTTATTTGACCAAGAATTAAAGATTGTTAATTTCTAAGAAACTGCTTTGCTATTTATAGAGGCTTCTCATATCCTATAAATACCAAGTGATTGTTGTTATCATCACCACTATGGGTTTCGTTTAGGTCTAGGTAAGTTGTGCCTGAGTCTGGTTCTGTGAAGGTCTCTTTTGTCAAGTTTTGGCCAAAAAGGGGGAGAAAGGTTTTTCTTAGATAGCATATAGTGTCCAAACATGTCGAATCAAATGTTCTATCATGTATTTTTTGGATCTGTCCTTTGTAACCTATGATCTTATTAAGAGTTCTCTTATTCCACCGTTGGTCTTCTATGTTTAGAAGATTTTCCTAGATTGAGGGGGAGTTGGTCTTCTGATGTTCCTGGATCGAGGGGGAGTACAAGTTATCTTTTGCTATATTCTTCCTCGTGTGCATCAACCAAACTTCAAGACTTTCCTTCCTTTTATCCTGAAGCTGTTGTTCGTTGGTGCAGATGTAATTGAGTTCTTCAGAATGCTGCAAAGAAGACGTCGATCAAGATGTTGAGACATTATTTTCAACTTAAGATCTATTGTTGTATGCACTAGCTTCTGAACACTACTGCCGAGGGTTATGTTTTTGTATTGTTGAAATCTCCTAGATGGCAATTGTTTTTAGATTATTTATTTTAGCCAAATTTTTCCAAAGGGGGAGATTGTTAGTTCTCTTATTTTATGATTGGCTTAATTTTTGTAAAACAAATAATAGCAGCAATCATGTAACGTAGAATAGGATGTATAAACCTACTAAGAAGAACAGGTACAACAAGAAGTCCTATTACAATGTCAGAACATTTTGTGTTGAACTTTCTTAACAACTGGAACAACATGTCAAAGAAGATATCTTCGACATTGTGCCTGCTGAGCTGGATTAATGAGATTCAGTTTATTCTTAACAGAGGAAGAATATTCAGGAGAATATTATGCATCCTATGTGGAACATATTTAAAGGTCTAGAAAATTAAATCAGAAATCAAGGAGTATGAAGACTTTATAAATAAGGAGATTATTTAGGAAACTAAAGATTGAAGACCTTTCTTGGGGCAGAAGTTTCTGCAGTTTGTTACAACTGACTTGCTGTGATTGAAGGTCCAAAACCAGTTGGGTAACACGTTATAAATAGAAGGGTTTATATCCTAGAAAATACACGGCTCAAGATGTAGAGGTCTAGGATTTTGTCAAGGTAAACCTCCCGGGTTGTGGGAAGGTTACAATGTTCACCTCGAAGCCTGTAGGTAAGAGGTGTATTGTTATTGGGGGAATCTTTAAAGCAACTCTAGGATATGTTAGGAGAAAAGCTAATAAACAGTAGAGTTTGGCTTGGAGACTTAGCTAAGTTGTCCTGGAAGTGTGTCTTCTAAACTGTCTATATGTGTGATCAGAATCTTGGTGAAGGGTCGTCGATGCAGCGACTGAGGTGTTGAATGTTAGACATCATTACGATGATTGGAAGTGGGATGGGGATATTCCATATATAGGGAGGACCTAGATAAAAGGGTCATTGGGTAGTGATTAAGTGCGTAGATCATCAACTGGTGTGTTGTCTGTAGGGTTTGCAAATTGATACTGCTGATAGTGGACTTCATTCTTGGCTTGGTAGCCTCCAAATTAGATGTTGTTGTACACTGAAATGGGTAAACAATTTTGGTGTGTTCTTTATCTTTTCAGTACCATTTTATCTTTCCTGTATATTTTGGGTCAGATCAGATGTCTCCACATCCTTATAGGACATCTGAGACTGTTGTACCAAAATTTCAATATGGAAGTTTGAATTTCAATATGGTCAAACCGCCTCCTAAGCAAGGGTCTACAACTAGCGTTTTGTGCTTCTCAAGGAAGATTGGGTTGCAAGGGTCTCAAATGACATTCATGGTTCATCATGGGTCCTCAATAATGCTTATGTCAAGCTTCAAGTCTTGTATCACATGTTTGGTCAGTCAATGGATCAGAAGATTGAAAGTCAATTGTATTAGGTAAAAAGTCAATTATGGTTAATATACAGTCAAACTTCAAGATCTTTTTGTCAACATCAACATTTTGAGGTGAAATTCATCATTTGATCAAGGGTTGATCATGATTCCTTAAGGAAAGCCCACAAATTATCAAAGGTAACAAATTGCTATATTAGGGTTTTGATTAAAGACGATTGATCATTGACTTTTGGCCTAGTGCATGACTTAATGACTTAAATCATGATCTCAATGGCTCAAATACAACATCTTGACCTAATTAAGTAGCTCAATACATTTCCAAAGATACAAGTGATTGATAGTTTAAGAATTGAATCAATTGATAAAAAGTCAACAATCACACAAAAGTCAAACTTTGACTTTTTTGGTCAACATTGGAATTCAAAAATCAAGAATCATCAAAACATTCAAAATTTTCAAAATTTATCATCAAGAATCAAGAGAATCAAGAAAGTAAACAAAAGTCAAAATTGAAGATTTTCAAACACTTAGAAAAATTCAAGTATTTTGTGCTTAGAAAACCCTAACTTCACAAGCAAGTTTCCTCAAGATACAAACTGATTCAAGGAAAACTTTCATCATGAAAGTTGTAGGGATTAATGAGTTCTACAACTTTTCTAATGTGGGATGATACTCAAAAAGTGCTTGGATTAAGAGATATGGGCCCATGGAGTTCTAATATTTTTACCAAACACTTAGAAATATTTCGGATCAACTTTTTATCTCAATTTCTTGGCCAATTTTCACCAATTTCCCTTTTGTTTAGCCAAAATGGTCAACATGAAAGTTGAAGATCTTGATTAAGACTTTCCAAATTGTCCAAGAGCATGAAAAGATCATGTTTGAGCTAAGATTTTCAAAGAGACAAAGTTGGTCATTTTTTCTTGAATTAGAGGTCATTTATATGATAACCATAAGACAAAATCTTCATGTAGGGCCTTGTAATCTAACTTTGCAGGCCTCTAAACCCTTAAATATCTCCATAATCAGTTGATTTCACTTGCTTTATGGCTATTAATCACTTGATTCAAGCTTTATCCAAGATAATTTTCCATTAATGGCACAAAGGCACCATTGCCATTCACATAAAGAAAGCTTTTTGCAAAACTCAATGCATTGAGCTCCTCATTTGTTTCCTCTGATCAAACTCCATCCTAAAGAGAAGAAGAAACCTCCCTGCACCCAACATACATCAGAGCACACTTTTACTTGATCCTTGAGACCACCAATTTCACCATAACTTGATATTTCACTTTCAACCAAGCCATAACTTGACATCTTCAGATTGCAACCAGTTCAATCCCTCTAACCTTTTCTTATAAATATAGAGTTCATTGACAGACCAAAGGAGGAATTCACAAGCCCTCTAAACATCTCATACACTTTAAAACCATAATTGTCTATAAAAACCTCCATTCTTGAGCTTCAAAGTCCAAAACTTTGAAACTCATAGATCTTGCAATATCTTTGCAAACCAACCACCAAATCATCATCAATATACCATATATAAGTGATTCAAACACTTTTTTCAGTTATGTAACTCAATTATCATCATTAACCAGTTTCAATTTTCATCCTTGCAACTTGACTTAGACAGAGCATTCTATCCACTCTCAAAGCAAAGTAAGGATTACAATACATTCACCAAGGTCCCAGCAAGCTAAAGCAGTCATCATTTTACTTCTGGAAGTTCTTGAAGAAGCGTTGGACTTTCTCCAACTTGGTATAAATTTCAAACTTTCAATTATTTATTTAAGCATCATTTGCATATACATTATGAATGAAAAACATAGATATCATTTCTATGAAGCTAACCATATCTTTAGTTTTCGTTTTAATGGACTGTGTGATGAGAATTTTGGGTTTGAGTTTTCGAAACCATTAGTGTTTTAGTTTGGTACCAAGTAAAATTCATCCTAACCTTTGATTTATAGATTTTAAAAAATACATGGTTGAATTCCTTGTCAAAAATCAAGCAAGTATGGTCCTTACAACTTTCAATTTGGTTGAGAAATGAGCATTTTTTAATAAAAAAAGTGAAGTTATGTTGTTGTAACTGTAAGCGCGCGAGGAAGAAGAAAGAGTTGTGCTGGCAATCTTATTTATTGGGGGGTGTTTCATAACTGGATGAAGCAACCACCCTAGTGGTAAACCATACACGCATATAACTAGAGGGACCTGGGTTCGAGTCCTAGGGTACCCTTTTCCACATTTTCCTCATTTTTAACTTTTTTTCCACTTAATTTTCATCATATTCAATCATTTCTTTTTGCAACCAAATTTAACTCTTTTGATATGATTTTTTACACACTACTAGTTCACTATCTCTATTTTATGATTACTGAAAAATATCACAAACAAATGTTTTTATTTAATTATATTTCAATTAAATCAAGTTATTACCTTTTAGGTTTTTTTTAGGTATTTTTTGGTGATTTTTTTATCAAATTTTCAATCTTGCTCACAAAGCTTGATTTTACCATGATAGGTCTTGATTCTCATGAGATATCTTGACACTTGAGTAAACATTTCTTGATAGCTTGATCCTTCTTAGGACTTTTCTCAACCAAATTCACATTAAAACATGAAACATGTACAAAAATCAAAGGTTATGCTCCATGACTTTCAAATGTGATTGTGATGCATACACTTGTTTCAAACATCTAAACTCATCTACATTTTCACAAGCTTGCTTGATATTTGTACATATTTTCTTCATAAATATTTTAAAGCATAAATCACAAAATAACAAAAACATGCCTTCAAATTCAATTCATTTGTCACAACTTTTACCGAATAAACTCATGGATTCTCATCTACTTGTATTTTCTTTTCTATTTTAATCTTTCCTTTTTATTTTCCTGGATAAATTGTATAGGATGCTTCTATGAATGTAAATAGCTTAGGTTTACTTTTCTCGCGTTTATCTTATTATGTATCTGCTTCCGAGATGTAATAGTTGTAGGTTTACTTTCCCATACTCTTTATCCTTATGTAACTGCCCCAAAGCCTTGTAATAGTCTTACGTTTACATTCCGCGCTTTACATTCTACTTTTATTCTTTTATGCTACGGTTAGTAATTAGGGTTTGTATGGCAAGATTAAAATCAACCGATAATCCTAATTTCAAGATAAACATAACTAAACTAATCACTTTACACACGTGTACCTCTAGGGTGACCCTTACTTGTTACCTCGAATAAAAAGTAGTCATGTCCCTCGAATGTGAGATGTTTAGCAAAGAAACTCGGTTAAAAGATCGTAGTCCCTCGATGACCCTTCGATGCTTCCTTCGATAAACAATCTTAGTCCCTTACAACAATTGCTAAAGCATCCTACATGTTGCCTTCTATGATTGTACGATGACCTGCGCTTGTACCTCACATCCAACGATTGGGATTCCTACTAACAAATTGTAGGGTAGCACCATCTAAAGGAGTAGGAAAAGAACAAAGAGTTTTTGAGTAGGTAGAACGCTCCTAGTCGCTTGCTCATAAACTTTTCAAAACAAAACAACTTTTCACAAAATAAAACTTTCTTTCACAAATATTTTTGAAAAACAAAAATTTTGTATACATTCTCAACGATACGAGAATCTTTACAAAATTGTCGCACTTATGTATTTTCAAAATATTTTTAAACATACACAAGCACAAAGCATTTCCAAAAAGTGAGCTAGCGATTAAGAGCCCGCATAAAACTACGGATGGAAAGGGTGCTAACCCCTTCCCTCTTCATAACCTACCCCCCTTACTCAGAAAATTCTCAAAAGGTATTTCCTGTTCTTTTCACCCTTTCCTTTATTGGATAAAAGAAAAGTCGATGGCGACTCTTACTATCCGCAACATTTACGATAAATCGCAAAACCCAAAAGTCAGTTCTCTCACTGTATTACAGAACTGGAGACTCTGCTGGGGATAAAACCAAAAATGAGGTTACATTTAGAGCTAGTTCACCTTTATTTCTTTACTTGCTTACTTTGTATGCTTTATATTTCGAGATATGCTTGGGTTTATTTCTTATATAGATCCTATACCCGGATCTGGGGGCATTTTAGGTAAGTAGAAATAGATCGTGAAAACTGTACAGCGTAGACCGATATGGTTGAAACGATGGCTACATTAGTGCGACACATTGGTTGGTGTTAGTGTCCCTTGAGTCATTAAAGGAGAATGCTGGGTTGGCGCGTAGTGCCATAAGCACTAACTGACCTTAGAACCTTAGTTGACACAACTTAGCCATTAGAAAGTAGTTAGATGGCCGACTTTGGTGCAGACTAAAGTTGTTATATACTCAATGCTATACTTATTGAGATTGTACTCTCGGGATATTTCGGCTGCAATTCAGATGCTTGAGCTGAAACAATGCTTGAGAGAATGATCAATGATTTGAGATTCCTAGAACCCGGTTGCTTCTTTTAGGACAAGTTGAACCAACTAAACTTAAGAGGGTACTTACCTATAAACTCCATACAATCCTGAACCTAAGGCATGGTGTGTCTTGTTTGTGTTTGATTAAATTTGTTCGAACATAACATCATGAAATCATTACACATCATTTTCACTAACCATTTCAAGGACCTAGGGATTTATTTTCGCTTCTTGGTTAAAGGTTATGGCCTCTTCTGACAGAAATACTATCCAGATCAGTTTTATGAGGATACTTTCTCAACTTAAGGAGTTAGTCTCAAAAGTTCCTGAAAGCTCTCAATTCACCAAAAGACATGGTCATCTACTCAGTTTTGTTACCTCGGGTTTTGAAGAAGATATGATGAGTGTTTTACTCCAATTCTTTGATCCCGCACATCATTGTTTCAACTTTCTAGATTATCAGTTGGTACCCACAATGGAAGAGTTCTCTAAGATACTAGGAATACTTGTTCTTGATCAGACACCTTTCACCGATTTAGAGAAAGATCCATAACCTAAAGAAATTGCAGTAGCCTTACATCTAAAGCGGTCAGACATTGTATCTAATTGGGAAACAAGAAGTGGAGTCAAGGGTTTTCTTACTAAATTTCTGTAAGATAAGGCTCGGATATTTTTGGATGCTATGAGTTTTTAGGCTTTCGAGGAAATCTTGGCTTTGTTGATCTATGGTTTGGTGCTATTCCCTAATCCAGACCAACTCATAGATGTGAGCACCATCAAAATATTTCTTTCTCGTAACCCTGTGCCTACTTTTCTTGGAGATATTTTGCATTCTCTTCACACTCATACTATGAGGAAGAGAGGGACTCTTATGTGTTGCATACCTTTGCAATCCAGGTGATTTATTTTTCACCTTCCCCGATCAGTAATGAATAATGAACAAGGTTTGAGGTGGTCTCAAAGGATGATGTCCCTCTCTTATTCAAATATCAATTGGTGTTCCCGATCTTTGGAAGATGTTACTATCATTGACCGCTGCGGGGAATTCCCTAATGTTCCACTCCTTGGAATTAGGGAGGTATTACCTACAACCCTTATCTTGCTTTACGCTAATTTGGTTATGCTCGAAGAGATGGTCCTCATGACATGCTATCAAGGGTATTGTATCTGATTACGAGAATGATTTTCAAGGTTATTATCAAACGTTTATACGTGCTTAGGGCATGGTAAACAAGATTGATAGCAAGACTTTAGGACAAAAGAATTACATCCCTTTACAAATGGGTATAACCTCGTGCTCAAAACCTCATGATGCCATATCCAACTATTCTATCGGTGATCATAGAGCCTGTTGTCAAAGGAGACGTTTCTCGCACCATCCTCCATCCAGACATGCCCACTGATCTCGAAGAATTATAGAAGTCCTAGATTCAACTCAAGGAAGAACAGGACACCTTTAAAACTCAATTCTATGCAAGTGAAAAGAAAGTGTTTGAGCTCACAAAGCAACTTCACGAGGAGCAAAGCCTTAATGCATACGTCGACACAAAGAGGAAGCGTCTGTGGGAGACTTGAGTCTTAGGTTTTAGAAGTTCATATTGTTGTCTCTTTGAGACCCTTTTGTTTTCATTGTAATCCTAAGAGGCAATTGTAATATTTAACTTACTAATAAAAATCTTTGTTTTTGTTTCCTCTCGGTTAGCAAATTTAAATCTTCTAAAGTCGTTGAAAATATTGAAGCCACATATCATGCATCATTTCATAAATAGGTTTTCTAATACATGTTTCCTCATCTATTTACTGTTTATTTTAGTATAAGATGGCCCTAGAACAAATTGTCAAGGATCTCCAGGCTCAGCATGCACAATTTCAAGAGACTCTTCTGAATCTGGCCAAAGGGCAATAAGAGATGATGGTGCTCCTCACCAAGGAAAAGAAAACTAAGAAGCGGGTTGTTACCCTCAATATGGGGAGAAGGTTCAAAGGTCCTGCTCAACAAGTTCAGGTGGGCGACATTTCCTCTGAAGCATATGAAAAACAAGAAGAGGATGTTTGAAGTACCAGGCCTGAAGGTACAAACAATCAAGGTTCTGAAGATGAAGACTACTCCGACGAATAGTATCCTCTTGCAGATGACAAGTACAAGTAGTTGGAAGACCGAATCAAAGCTATGGAAATCCAGAAAGTGCATGGATTGGATTTTGGATAACTAGGTATGATCCTGGGGGTAGTCATTCCCCATAAGTTCAAGATCCCCGTCTTTGATAAATATGATGGGATCTCTTGTCCCAAACTCCATTTGAGGTCGTACTTTCGAAAGATCCAACCTCATATTGCTGACCAGAAATTGTGGGTCCCTTTCTTTCAAGAAAGTTTGGAAGGCACTCAACTTAAATGGTTCTATCATCTCGAAGGAACCAACAATCACAGATGGGAAGACTTGGTTGCTGCTTTCTACAAGCAGTATCAATATAATGATGACCTGACGTCGACTCGTGTGCAGTTGCAGAACATGTCCATGGGCTCGAACGAGGGTTTCAAGGAGTATGCCCAGAAGTGGATAAACTTAGATGGAAGGGTATAACCTCCCTTGTCTGACCGGGTATTGGTTTATATGTTAATGGGCACTTTGACGGACCCATTCTATAATCTGTTGATTAGAAGATCATTGTCTAGTTTTACGGAGATAATAATGACAAGAGAAAGGGTAGAAAGTGGTATTAAGAGTGAGAAGATTCCAATGGTTGCAACTTCTAATGTTGTGAAGAATCCGTTCGGTGGTAAAAAAGAAACCAATGCTGTCTATGGCCAGAAAAGTTGTAGTAAAAATGACAGCCATCAGTCTATAGAGGCGGTATTGATCTTTAATCCAGCGCAAACATCGAAGGCCAGGCGCTCCGTCAAGGAAGTTTACCAAGTTCTACATGCCTTTACCTTAGACATTACAACATTTTTTAAAGGCTGAACTCATTTCCATGCGGGATCCTCCTCAAAATCCTAACACATCCTTTCCAAAGTAAAATCCAAATGGGAGGTGTGCCTATCATTCGAACAGTCATGGGCACATCACCAACAACTGCTGGGCCCTAAAAATAAAGATTCACATTATGATCGATAATAAGGAAATTGAGTTTTATCCTCCGGAGACTCTGAATGTGATTACTGCACCTATTCCTAAGAATGACAAAGGCATAAGTGCTATTGAAGATGTTTTGTATGTTGCCTCCGTAGGTGATGTTGTTACTCCTGTCTCAACAGTCAAGGAGAATTTGCTACATGCCGATTTATTTCTGGGTTGTGTTAAAGAATGTTATTGTTGAGCAGTTCAACCCAATGGTTGTGGGTTACTGAAGGAAGGAATTCAACGCCTGATGGATGAACATGTAATTTTGATTGAAAAAGTTTCGTATGTTGAGAATTTGTGCCGGGATTTGTCTATCATAGCTGGAAATCCTTTCAGGATCTTTTCCAAGGGTCCTGTAAGGATTACTTCCAATCCTAAAGCTGATCCTTTAATCATTAGAGCACTTGGGCCCATACCATATTCCTCGGAGAGGGCTATTCCATGGAATTATGGGTCTGACGTCTATTACCACGACATTAAACAAGAGTTATCTAACGAAGATGATGAAGAGGCTGATCCCAATGTTGACAATATTGCGGGGACTAGCAAAATTATTAGAAGCAAAGGATTTTCTCCCCAGAAATATTTCCACGCGTTAAAGTCACAGTTACTAAGACAATTGCTGAGGCTCAGGGTAAAGAACCAATGATAGAGCCTGCCCAGATAGAGGCGCCAAAAGAAGCTACAGTCAAGGACACCTCTGGACAAGAGTTGGAAGAGGTTTTGAAAATCATCCGTAAGAGCGACTATAAAATTGTTGAACAGTTGGGGCAGACCCCTTCCAAAATATCCATTCTATCTTTACTACTGTGTTCTGAAGCCCATACATAGGATTTAGTAAAATTCTTGAAGACTGCTCATGTGCCGCAAGAAATTTCCGCTGATCAATTTGGAAGTTACATAGCGAGTTTAACAACTGATAATGGATTAGGCTTCTCCGATGTTGACCTGACTCCAGAGGGGAGAAATCATAATTAGGCCCTGTATGTCTCCATTGAATGCATGGGCACTACGTTGGCTCATGTGTTAATTGATATTGTCTCTTCTCTGAATATTCTGCCAAAAGGCACTCTCAACAGACTGGATTGTGAAGGGGTTATGCTGAAACCCATTAATATCATAGTTTGATCCTTTGATGTGTCTAGAATAATGGTGTATAGAGATGTGGACCTCCCAATCAAAGTGGGTTCACAAATATTTGAGTCCATTTTCTATGTGATGGACATCCGGCCAGCTTATTCTTGTCTATTGGTACACCCCTAAATTCATGGGACAAGTGTCGTCACCTCCACCTTACACCAAAAATTAAAGTATCATGTAAAAGGGAATGTTGTTAATGTCTATGGAGAGGAGTACATGGTCAGCCACCTGAATTCATTCTGGTACGTGGAGATGGACGAAGAATTTATCAAGACTCCATGTCAGACCTTTGAAGTGATTTCCCCCGCTGCTGTTGAAGATTTTTCTTCCATTTCAAATACCACCAAGGTTTCGCACAAGATGGCTTCCTTAAGAGATGCCAAAGTAAATATAGAAGAAGCTGGTTTCACTATTTAGGGCCAGCTTCCTAATATCCCCTATAAATCTGAAAAGTTTGGTTTGGGCTTTACTGCAGAGGGTTAAAGGGTTGTTCGTTACGCTCGAGCTGGAAGACCTTCGTTCCATATCAGCAACAACGAAATCAATGCTATAGAAGATGCTGACAGTGATTGTGATTTCGATAGCTAGATATTCCCTACCATTGGTGATGGACTCGACATTTTTTAAAGCACAAGACATTATCTCTATCTCCTTTAGTCAAGAGTAATAGCTATTTTTGTTTTATCGCTTTAAGAAGTTTGGCTATGTAAATTTATTTTAAAACAATGACTTTAAACCTTGTCTCTTGCTCTGAGCACAATGGTCCATTTTTTAAGGGTTGTCATTTCATAAGTCATATTTTCATTTAATAAAAGCATTTGATGTTTTGCATTAAAATTTTGCACTCTCTGTCTTTCTTTTACTTTATTGAACTTTCAAATAGCTATGTGTTCTTACACACGCCCACCCACTATGTTGCAGATCCCCATCCACTCCGGATCTCATTGATAACAGTCCTGCTATTGCCGCTTATGACTTGGAAAATACGATCTACCAAGCCGAGGACGAAGGTGAGGAAGATTGTGAAATACCCGAAGAACTTTCCAGACTCTTAATACAATAATAAAAGGCTACCCAACCACAATAATATTTGATCGAAGTGGTAAACTTGGGTTCTGAGACAAACATAAAAGAGGTCAGGATAAGCGCCATCCTGGAGCATAATGTCAAGAAAATATTGATTCAGATGTGGCACAAATATGTTGTGATCGTTTCTTGGACATACGAAGACATGCAAGGGCTCAATACTGATATTGTGGTTCACCGTTTGCCTATGAAAGAGGGTTGTTATCCTATTAAACAAAAGGTTCATTGCATGCGTCCTGAGATGTCATAGAAAATCAAGGCTGAGGTTATGAAACAATTCCATGCAGGTTTCTTAGCAGTGACGTCATAGGTTGAAAATATCATTCTCGTACCAAAGAAAGATGGAAAAATGCGTATTTGTGTAGACTACAGGGATCTGAACAGGGAAAGCCCCAAAGATAACTTCCCACTTCCACATATTGATGTTCTGGTCGACAACACTGCTCATCATAAGGTATTATCTTTCATGGATGGTTTCTCAGGGTATAATCAGATGAAGATGGCACCCGAAGACATGGAGAAAGCTACCTTCTTCACACAGTGGGGGCACTTTCTGTTACAAGGTCATTCCTTTAGGGTTGAAGAATGCCGGGGAAACTTATTAGCGGGCCATTGTAGCGTTATTTCACGACATGATTCATCATGAGATAGAAGTCTACATTGAAGACATAATAACAAGGTTATAAACTGAAGAAGAACATATTGATCATTTGCATAGGGTATTTGAAAGGTTGAAGAAGTACAAACTAAGGCTAAATCAGAACAAGTGCACCTTTGGGGTGAGATCTGGTAAACTATTGGGCTTCGTCGTCAGCGGTAAAGGTATTGAGGTCAATCCCGCCAAGGTCAAAGCTGTTCAAGAAATTTTGGCCCCCATACCAAGAAGGAAGTCAGAGGTTTCTTACGATGGCTGGATTACATTTCCCATTTCATTTCTCATTTGACTGCTACTTGTGAGCCAATCTTCAAGCAACTGAAGAAAGATCAAGTAGTAAAATGGAACGACGACTGTCAAATATACTTTGATAAAATTAAAGAATATCTACAAGAACCTCCAATTCTGATGCCATCAGTTGAAGGAAGACCCCTAATCATGTACCTAACAGTGCTAGAGAATTCAATAGGGTGTGTACTAGGGCAACATGACGAGTCCGGTCGAAAAGAGCATGCAATATACTACCTAAGAAGAAAGTTTACCGACTGTCAAACAAGATATTCACTTCTCGAGAATACTTGTTGCACTTTGGCATGGGATGCTCTCCGACTAAGACAATATATGTTGACCCATACTACTTTATTGATCTCTAAAATGGATCCCATCAAGTACATATTCAAGAAGACGACTCTCTCTGGAAGAATAGCTCGATGGAAAATGGTCTTAACTGAATATGACATTCAATACACCACTCAAAAAGAAATCAAAGGAAGTGTACTGGAAGATCATTTGTCACATCAAGCTGTAGACGACTATCAGTATATGAATTTTGAATTCCTGGATGAGAACATTATGCTAGTTACGGTTTTTGTCACATCAAGTGTAGATTTATTTTGATACTTCTTCCAGTAGACATTTTGTGGCTCAAATTAAATCCAACGTAGATTTATTTTGATACTTCTACCAGTTAAATACGAACGTAGACATTTTCTGGCTCAGATTAAATCGAGCGTAGATTTATTATGATACTTCTTCAAGTTGAAGACGGTCGTAAACATCTTCTGGCTCAGGTTAAATCGAGCGTAGATTTATTCTGATACTTCTTCCAGTTGAAGTGAGGGCATAAACTTAGTCTAATTTTATCAATGGTTACTTTGGATGGCATCTATAAGCCCATCTCGACGACTCTCTGTCACCTCTCCAAATTGCATCTTTAAGCCCATTCCGAGTATAATCAACCAACATCGTCACTTTATGTACCGATGAGTTCAAATTTCTGGGCACTTAAGTGTTCAATCATCTTATGCCTTCAAGTCACGAATGGCGGATATGTCAATATAACTCTTCAGGTTTAAGAAGATTGAACAGGGGAAGCTGTTGTACCCTAAATTTTTCCCATTTTCTTCAAAACATGCTCACAAAGGTGTCAAATACTCAAAGTTGCTCAAGAGTTGACTGGTCAAACCTCCTCCATAGCAAGGGTCTACAATTAGGGTTTTGTGCTTCTCAAGGTAGATTAAGTTGCAAGGGTATGAAATTACTTTCATGGTTCATCATGGGTCCTCAATAATGCTTATATCAAGCTTCAAGTCTTGCATCACATGTTTGGTCAATCATTGGCTCAGAAAATTGAAAGTCAATTGTATTAGGTAAAAAGTCAACTATGGTTAACTACAGTTAAATTTCATGATTTTTTTGTCAACATAGACATTTTGAGGTGATATTCATCATTTTATCAAGGTTTGATTATGATTCCTCTAGGAAGGCCCTCAAATCATCAAAGGTCAAAAATTGACAAATTAGGGTTTTGATTGAAGATGGATGATCATTGACTTTTTGCCTAGTTCATGACCTAATGGATTAAAGAATGATCTCAAGGGCTAAAATACAACATCTTAACCTAATTACAAATATCAAAACATTTCCAAAGATACAAGTGATTGATAGTTGAAGAATTGAATCAATTGATAAAAAGTCAACAGTCACACAAAAGTCAAACTTTAACTTTTTTGGTCAACATTAAAATTCAAAAATCAAGAATCATCAAAATATTCAAAACTATCAAACATTATCATCAAGAATCAAGAGAATCAAGAAAGTCAACAAAAGTCAAAATATAAGATTTTCAAACACTTAAAAAAATTCAAGTATTTTGTGCTTAGAAAACCCAAACTTCACAAGCAACTTTCCTCAAGATACAAACTGATTCAAGGAACACTTTCAACATGAAAGTTGTAGGTATTAATGAGTTATACAACTTTGTTAATGTGGTATGATCCTCAAAAAGTGCTTGGATTAAGAGATATGGGCCCATAAAGTTTTGATATTTTTACCCAACACTTAGAAATATTTTGGATCAACTTTTCATATTTTCACCAATTTCCCTTTTGTTTTAGCCAAAACGGTCAACATGAAGTTGATGATCTTGACTCAAGTTTTCCAAAATGTACAAGAGCTTGAAAAGTTCATGTTTGAGCAGAGAATTTCAAAGAGACAAAGTTGGTCATTTTTACTTGAATTAGAGGTCATTTCTATGATAACCATAAGACAAAATATTCATGCCATGCCCTGTAATCTCACTTTTCAGGCTTCTAAACCCACAAATCACTCCTTAATCAGTTGATTTCACTTGCTTTATGTCTATTATCCACTTGATTCAAACTTTATCCAAGATATTTTTCCATTAATGGCACAAAGGCACCATTGCCATTCACATAAAGAAAGCTTTTTGCAAAAGTCAATGCATTGATCTCCTCATTTGATTCCTATGATCACATCCCATCCTCAAGAGAAGAAGCAACCACCCTGCAGCCAACAAACATCAGAGGACACTTGTACTTGATCCTTGAGACCACCATTTTAACCATAACTTGATATTTCACTTTCAACCAAGCCATAACTTGACATCTTAATATTGCAACCAATCCATTCTCTCTAACCTTTGCCTATAAATATAGGGTTCATTTGCAGACCAAAGGAGGAATTAACAAGCCCTATAAACCTCTCATACACTCTAAAACCAGAATTGTTCACAAAAATTGAAGAATGGAAAAACACAAGGGGGGGGGGTTGAATTGGGCTTTTCAAACTTAAAGTAAACATACGTTGGTTATCCTGGTTTGTTTGAACTCAAACTACTCCAGTCCACCTTCCAAGGTGATTTCGCCTCTCTCAATGAGGTCTTAATCCACTAACCAAACTTGATTACACAGTTATTATGACAATCGTCAAAGTCTTATTGAGTTTAAACCACAACCAAGTTTTCTCAAGGAATTACATAAAACAATATTTGAAAGAGTGTATAATATGCGTTTTCTAATAAACCAGTATCACACAAGTGATGTTTTACACAAATGAAATTCAGTACGTTGAAGGTGATGAAAAATATCTCGTTTGTTGTGTGCACAAAATCATAAACAATTTTTCCTTCAAGATTTGTTTATATAGGCAATGCATGTGAGAGCTTTTGGAATGTTAATAAATAGTAACTAAATAGATTTCTAAATATAGAGATTCTTGTCCCCTTTCAGCCGTTAATTTTGAATAGCCATAAGTGAATTGTAACGCTTCAGAACATGCTTGCTTCAGAAGATGAAAGTTATTGCTACTTCATTCTAGAGCTGTATGAATCAGAATAACAGAGTTCCTGTTCGCAGCGTTTAGGCACTCAGAAGTTACAGCTTTAGAACTTCTTTATAAAATATGTATTGAATCAGAGTTCGAACAACGATCTAACTCATTTTCTATGCTTCTTCCATTAGAACTTCCCTCCAAAACAAAATAATTATTTAGGGAGCATAATTGTTCTTTGAGTGTTTGTTACCATCAAAAGTCTTACAAGGGTTGTAGAATCAAACTATGTTATAACAATCTCCCCCTTTTGGATGATGATAAAAACATGGATATTTCGATAGAAACTTAAAGGACGTAAAGCATTTAAAGTATCCCTCAGAGTTGAATACTCAGATAGAGAAGAAATACTTCCTCAAAGATTATTCTGATCAGAGTTTTTGAGAAAAAGAGTTTTGATGCGTCCACTTCTGTCCTCAACAAATTTTGTTCCTGTTTTTCTTTCAGAAAAACACTAGAAGTTATGATATTCAAAACGTTTGAGACTGAGTCTCGATAGTGTTATATTAGAAATATCTTACGTTCTCCCCCTTTTTTTGTCAAGAATCAAAAAGAAATAAAAACACTTTAAGCAATAAAAGATGGTTTGTATTCAAAAGGACTTCAATAAAACACATTTTGAAGAAAACAAATAAAAAATAAGGAAAACAAATTTTAGAACTAAGTTTGAGGTGGTGGAAGTCGTATGAATAAGGCTTCCAATAAACTCTTGATCTGACTATTTGATTCCTCTAGTTTTCCAAGCATCCCCTTGATTTCCTTGCACGTATCGTCCTGCTTGTCTGGCCTTTCCTTACACACAACATTCTCTTTCTTCAACTCCTCCAGAGTTTGCAGCACAAGAGATGAAAAGGGTATATCAACAGAAGGGATCACTTTTTCAGAGCAAGATGCGGCTGATTCTGGCTCAGGAGCTTTTTCAACTTCCTTGCCTTTGTCTTGAAACATAACCAGAGGAAGAGGATCAGAGGATGGTTCACCATATTCTGTTAGCTGATGATCTTCCCAAGGGACATTGTCCAGCAGAAGGAGTGTCTTCTTTTCCCAGTGACGCAGAACTTGATCCTTGAAGATATTCAGATGATCATGGAAGTTCTGTTGAGCAATTTCATAACTTAACTCCTTGAGTTTCAGGGATTCAGAGCTGAACCATTTTCTAAACTTGTTCCAACAAGAATCAGAAGCAGGTGGTTTAATATTCTCTATGCAAGCTAGTTTCAGAGACTTAACCCATTCCTGTATTTCTATTTCAAAAATCAGCAGACATTTACCAACATCTGCTTAAGAGAATTTTTGTTTTGGTTTTGGTACGACAATTTTTTGAGAGCTTGAGACAAGATTGTCCAGATCTTCTATGTCTATAACTATTCGAAGGGAATCTTCTGGGTGGTTGTTTGGAGAGGGAGAGTTAGAAATAACAATGGGTGAATTTTGTGTTTGGTGGAGTGGATTGATAGAGAGATGGAATATTTAGGATGAAGAGTTTTTGTGAGGAAGTTGAGGGAATTGTGGGTGGTTGAGATACCATGAGAGGGAAGGTGATTCAAGGAATGGATGTTGTGGTACCAGAGTTAAAATTTGGATTTTTTGTGTGTGGAGCTTTAAACAGCGGATCAAATTGATCAATATCAGAAAGAACTTGAGCAAGTTCAGGCTGATTTTGGTCATTGTGGGTAGTAGGTTGATTCTTCAGAAGGTTATCTATAGATAGTGAGGGGTCAAATTCAATGTCAAAGTCATCAAAAGTTTGTGGCGATGGATCTTCTGTGGGTTTTGGGAAAGAAGGGTTTGAATTGTTGATAACAGTACTAATTCAGTAACAGAAATAAAAGTTGGATTACCTTTCTTTTTAGAAGCTTGGAAATATTCTGAGAAGTTCCTTCTGCAACAACTTTCCTTTTCCTTCATTTCCTGGGAGCAATTTTCGGAGGTTGTTTTTTAAGATCATGGATGTTTACTTCAAGATTTGTCCCGTCTCTTTTGCAAGCATCCAGATACCTCAGAATAATATCTGGAGAAGCATCTGTTTGAGTGAAGAGTGGAAAGTCATTCAGAGGTAATCTTCTATTTGTAATGACTTCCTTGGTTGTTATTGTTGGATCCTTCTTGATGGTTTCAATAATCTTCATCTTCTTCAGATTCTTAGCGTTGAAAGGTTTACCAGCACAAGCTTCCAGGGTGCTGACTTGTTAAGCCTCAGTCAAATGTTCTATCAGTTTTTTTTTTGTCAGAATATCTGAGATGAGTCTTCCTAGAAGAATCCAGTCTCTCTTTGTTCTTTCTTCTTCTCTTGTCTCTTTGACGCTGGTCTTCAGATGATTAAACATAAGATGAGGAAGATTAACATTTTCTTTGGTTTCTATGAAGTATAGAAGATACTGCTGATCAATATTGATATAGTCTGGAGAACTTGTGGGTTTTCTGTGATTTATGCAGCCCAAAATGATTTTTGACCAAATTCTGAGGTAGTCTTTCAGATCTTTGATTTTGTTGGATGGTTGTCAAAAAGTAAAAATCTCTTTTGAAATCTTTGTTAGTCTAGAGCTTTTGTCATCCATGTCGCTGCAATGAATACCACTGCGGTCGTGACCTATCAATTGCCCAATGAGATCTTTAAAGATTACTATTTTATTTTCCATCATAAAGGAAGTGACCTGATGATTTGAAGTTGCAGCGTGAATAAAAAATTCTTTAATAAGTCTTGGAAAAACTGGACCCAACAGGAGATCAAAGTACTCGTTCCATCCTTGGAACTCAACATCAGGGGTTAGATCGTATCTGTTTTCCTTCATGCTGACGAAGTCTACAATGAGTTCACACAAAACTTCCAGCGAATCAATGGGAGTTAAGAGTGTTCTTGAGGGTTCTTCGTACCTTTCTACTGTTGATGAAGAAGAGCCAATAATGCTTTGAGATCTTTGAGAAAGTTGTTGGGAGGAAGCAATAGTTCACACAGACTTTTTAGGGTTTATGAAAGATTGAACACAAGTTAGAGAGAAAGAGGAATTGAGAGTGGAAAAGTGAAAGTGAAAGTGAACAATGTATATGTAGAAAACTAGGAAACTTAATTAACAAGAAAAGGGTTAAAAATGATTACTAGCATTAATGATTCCTGAATAGAGGGATGGCATAGAAATATGAAACATTTACCAATATGACATGACTCTCAATGCATCCAATCAACGTTTCAGTCTCTTCAGAATTTGAACATGTGTTCAACATTAGAAGAAACCCTTGTGAAGAGATGACAAATGTTGATATTGTAAACTGCAAGCTTCTATCTTTGAAATGAACCGTTTGGAGACCGTTCAGATCTTCTTAGATAGACCCTGATACAACTTTCCTTCTTACTTCTAAAGAATTATTGATCAAATGTTCACCAAAAAAAATTTAAAGACATAAAGTTCTGAGGTTTAACCTATACTTTAAAGGGTAGGTTTGCTGCAAGGTCTGCAAATTCAGCTATAATATTTCTCTGTTCTCCTACTGTCTCCAATCTCGCTATAATATTTCTCTGTTCTCCTACTGTATTAAGGCTTTCTTTACACCTGTCACAAGTACCCTTGTAGGACACATCAAGGTCTTCTTAGAGAACATTATCATCATAAGCTTCTAATTCATCTTCCTATCTTCCAAAAAGATCCGCCTCAAGTTTTGCAGATTCATTGTTAGCCTCATCTTCAAACTCATCATCATCAGACCAAGACACAGTAAATCCCTTTTTCTGCCTCTTGAGAAGAGTTGGACATTTTAGTTTAATATGACAAACACTTTCACACTCATAACATTCAATGTATTTTATTTAATTGGTCTTTTCTTTAGGTCTGGTATTCTTCTAAAATTTCTCCTCATTACTGATGTCAAATGAGATGTTCCTGACATTTGGTCTTCCTCTTCTATCCAGTGTTTTCAAAATTCTATTGAATTGCTTTCCAAGTAACATAACATTATTGGATAGTTCTTCATCGGTATTAACTTAGCCTTCTTCATCTTCAGTATTGGAAACAAAACCTATGCTCTTGTTCTGTTTCTCATACTTGTCACTAATGGCCAACTCAAAGGTTTGAAGTGAAATAACAAGTTCATGAACCGTCATGTTGCTGATGTCACGAGCCTATTTAATGGTTGTTGCCTTCATGTCAAATTTCCTAGGTAGAGGTCTAATAATATTTCTAACAAGCTTCTCTTTTGACATATTTTCTCCCAAGGAACTAGATGCATTAGATATTTGAAGAAACTTCATATGATATTCTAGAATGGTCTCATCATCATCCATCTTTAGATTCTCAAACTTAGAGGTAAGAAGATGAAGTCTTGAAATCTTAAATTTGGATGTAGCTTCATGGGTTGTTATGAGAATTTCCCAAGCATCCTTATCCATAATACATGTGTTTGTCAACCTGAACACATTCTTGTCTATTCCATTGAACCAAGAATTCAAAGCTTTGGAGTTTCCAAGAGCCAATTTGTCATCCTCATCATTCAAATCTTCCTCTGGCTTTAAGGCCACATTCATATCTTTGTCCTTGTTAACAGGAAGTTCACACCCTTTCAAAAGAACCTTCCAAGCCCTGTGTCCATGGATTTCAGAAAATCCACCATTCTAACCATTGACTGCTAAAATAAACTAGTTAAGGACTTATTTTAGGGTGAGACTTCAAGGATAAGGCATAACAAGCATCCAGATCGATCTTTATAATAAAGAGACTTATGTTGTTAAAACAATACTGATATCACTAGACATTTCCAAAGTCTCCATAACCTATCATAAACTTGACTAATAGCCCATAATTTCAAAACACTGTTTGTTTTTGTAAAATTTCTCGTTATGGCTCAATAAAAGGGAAATATACAATGAACACCAAAAACAACATCTAAAGACTTGACAACACATGTAATGACTCGATAAAAACAATCTAAGGAAATAAAATACTAGAAAAAAATAAAGAAAGTAATAAGTAAAATAGGAAAATCTATCTAGAAATCAAGTAAAGTTCCTCTCCCACACTTAAATCAAACATTGTCCTCAATGTTTCAATCTAAGGTGAGAAAGGAAGGAAAACCCCGGTGTGCATTCATATCAGGGGCCGTAGTGGTTGTGAGCTCTTCTCAACGAGTAAATCTTCTGAAAGAGACGGTCCATCTGTTCGTTTAGTTTGTCAGCTTGTTTGTGCAGGTCATGCCTAAGGGCCATGACTTCTCTTCTTAAATAGTTGAGCTCATAGTCAACCTGGTGCTTGTCTGCAGTATCTGAGGATGAAGGAGACAAAGGTATCTCTGGAAAAGGAGTATGATGATATTCAGGAGTTGGAGGAGTCTTAGGTGATGAGTGGTTTTCATTTAGTGTAGGCTTGGGGACCATACTAAAATTCTAAAAGTATGGCTAACTCGTCATGTTGAGTCAATAATATTTTCCAAAGAGTCGGAAAGTAGCTAGGTCTCTGACTTGGTATATTCCTACTCTAGGGTTATAACTGTAGGAGATGATGAATTCCAAGGTTAAGTTCTTATAGGTTGGCTGTTATGCATAGAGAAACAATCCCAACTGAGTTGGTTAAACACATATTTCACACTTTCACAAAGTCCTAAGGCTATTAAGCTAGCTGTTGCACCCCAAAATTTACCCTCTTGATTTAGGCTTATGTTTCATCATACATATCATATTGAATTGCATTCATGGATTGTGTAAGGATCAAGGAGGGCCCTATTATCTAAAACTCTGGATATTTCAAGCCTAAAGGTACCACATATTTCAAGATATTTTACACAACTCATTGGATCATCAGAAGATTGAGTATTGTGCTGTTTATAAGGTGAATCACACCCTTTGGATTCATCAGTCAAAAATAGGGTTTTGCCCAAGTTGGAGTTATTGGCGTCTAGATGAGCCAAGTATTGAAGCATATTTCTTTTATCATCATTGGAATCAATTTTTTTCAAAAATGCTCTCTTGATGCCCAAAGGAATTAGGGGTTTTAAGCTTGACCAGTTATCTCCTAGTGTAGAGTGAAAAATTAGGGTTGGGTCTTAATCAAGGATTCTTTGGAATTTTGAGTGGAAAATCTTTCCATAGCCTCTATGTGTTTGGAATATCATATATTTTAAGTTTTGATCATCAATTTTCAAGAGAAGTGGTTCAATTGAATCAAAGGGTAAAAATCAGTCATTTTACTCAAAGTCAACAAAGTCAAAGTTGACCAAGTGGACTTTTGGTCAACATGAAACATTTGACATGTGTTTTCATGTGGGATGATCATTGATGATTAATTTTGATAATAATTGCAAGTTTGAGAGGTTGCTTGGATTTGAAGTTATCTTGGTGATTGAAAATTTCACTAAGTGTTCTTGATTTAGGCCTGACTTTACAAGGGCATAACTTTCTCATTTTTCAAGGGATTTTGGTGGTTCTTTTTTTCCAATTTAATAGGGGAAAAATATCTACAAGGGCCCACAAAGGACAAAAACACGCTTCTTACTCAAAATCAAAAGTTATGAGCCTTTGAAGTTCAAGGCAAATTGAGCATTTTTTGGGGCAATCTTGGGCAACCAGCCAGGCAAGGCAAGGCATTTGGCCTAGACAATTCATCAAACAGTTGGTGACATGCCTATAATTGTTGATTGAAGGCATAATTCAAAAATGTGCCTCGTGCACTTTAAAGAGGCGTATGAAAGCTTCTCATTAAACTTGGAATTTATTAATTTGGTCTAAAATCTAAGAGGCTGTGATTTGAGGAAATTGGATATTTAAACCAGGGATTCGAACTACTCTCTTTTAATTCTTCAGTTTGGACCATTCGAGGTGGCTTTATGGGCTGGTTGAAGCCTTCTTTTGGCTCTCTTTGATTTCTTCAGTTTGGACCATTCGAAGTGGCTTTGTGGGCTGGTCGAAGCCTTCTTTTGGCTCTCTTTGATTTCTTCAGTTTGGACCCTTCGAAGTGGCTTTGTGGGCTGGTCGAAGCCTTATTTTTCTCTCTTTGATTTTTCTTCAGTTTGGACCATTCAAGGTGGCTTTGTGGACTGGTCGAAGCCTTCTTTTGGCTCTCTTTGATTTCTTCAGTTTGGACCATTCGAAGTGGATTTGTGGGCTGGTCGAAGCCTTCTTTTGCTCTCTTTTATTTTTCTTCAGTTTGGACATTTGAAGCATTATCTTGAAGGTTGGTCGAAGCCTCTTTCTTCTCTGTTTGTCTGGATGTTCAAAGCATTATCTTGAAGGCTGGTCGAAGCCTCATTCTCCTCCTTTCTTTTGGGCATTCAAGAGGCCATTTTGAGGGTTGGTCGAAGCCTCATTTTCCTCCTTTCGTTTGGGAATTCAAGATTCCATTTTGAGGGCTGGTTGAAGCCTCTTTCTTCTTACTTTGTTTATCTTTGTTTGGGCATTCAAGATGCCATCTTGAGTGCTGGTCGAAGCCTTTTTCTTCTTGCTTTGTTTCTCTTCGTTTGGGAATCCAAAATTTCATCCTGAGGGCTGGTCGAAGCCTTATTTTTCTCTCAACTTGGACCATTCAAAATGACCTTATGGGTTTGTTGAAATCTCATTCATGCTTTCTTCGATTCCTCTCAATTTGGACCAATCGAAGTGTTATATTGGGTAGACCAGCGTGTACGAAGTTTTGGGAAAGTTATCTTGAGTTGCCCAGAAATCATATGCCTCATATTTGGCTCATCCCTCCATCATTTATTTTGAACCTTATCTTGTTTCTAAGCTTAGAGTGTGTTCTTTAATTGGCTCAAGGAAAATTTGAGAATGCACGAACCAATTTTCTATGGCCTCAATTAGAAATCAACTGACCTTTGGTGCATGCGTGGGTTGCAGTTTTTGTGCATCCTTCGATTCTATTTGTTTTCAGGATTGATATTGCACATGCTTGGCACAAATCACTCACCTCATTTCTTACTCCTTTTGGCCAAACAATCACACTTTCCTTGCCTCCCCATGTTTTCTACATTTTTTTGCCAAAATTGGTAACTTTTACCCCAAGCAAAATCACACCATGTGCAATCCTTCCCACCTCACCCCCTCACGCTTCACTCACCTCATTTCATTAACCTCTGAGCTAATCAAAATGCAGCATAAAAGGAAAATCAAACAAACAAAACTCAAGCACATGATCTCACATTCCCATTTGCCTGTTTTGGCCAATTTTCCCTCAATCGTATTTCTATGAGCTATGACCTTATTGCCCTCACTCTAAACACTCTATATAAACACTGCATTTCTCATTCAAAGAAAAAGATGGAAAAAGGGCATAAAGAGAGGAACGAAAGGCTGCATTGGAGGAAGTTCAGATCTAAAACCACTTTTTCTTTCAAAAATCCATTTCTTCGATTCACCTAGTTTGTTCGTGCGTTTTGAGTGATTCTTCTTGCATTCTCTTCTCCAAGTGATAAGGATTGTAGATCGAGGATTTATTTTCAACTGGAGTGAAGGAGATAATAGATACACTTTTGCCTCAAAGGTTAGAATCCTCAACTTTGGATCTTGATTTCTGGCCATGAATTGTATGATTTGAGTTTGAAATCATGTTGTTTGATGTTCATTGAGTGTTTATGCAGCTTTAGAGCTTTTGATTTGATGAAACATGCATGTATGATGATTCTGAAATATCTTGCTCAGTGTGTTTTTGCAATATTCATGAGATCTGTTCTTGGTTTGTGGTTAATCATTCTATGTGATTCGAATAACATGATGTAGATCTTATTTCTGGCTTTAATTTGCATGAAATTTCATAAAAAATGATGTGGAAATGAGTATGTGGCGTGGATCTGAACATTGAGCCCTACCATCTAGTTTTCGCGCGTTTCTGGTTAAGGATATAGGTTGAAGATGAAGCGTGTAACCTTCTGATTGGTCCATTTGATTTTTTACATTTATTTGAATTTTGTTTTATAACTTTGTTTTCTTGCTCAAAAATGGTTGAAAAATTCTGAAAATTTTCATCAAATTCCAAAATAATATTTCTGACCTTGTGTATTTTTTTTGGAAATTTTGAAAATGTCCCGATAGGTCTAAAAATTTGTGTGTTTAATTAATTGTTTGTTTAATTTCCAATTTTATTTTTACATTTCCTATACTCCAAAAATTCCAAAAAAATTATTGGAGCTTATTTTTAATTATAATATTTGAATATAATTTTGGTTGAATATTTTTCTGAATTTTGATTAGAATTTTATTTTAAGGATGTGAATATGTGTTTAATTGATTAATTGCTTGAATTTAATTTTATTTATGACTTTTCTTTAATTCTAAAAATATGAAAAATAGCTTTTCTGATCCTTGGAGTTTTCTCTATTTTTGTATGACTTTAGTTTGAATTATTTAGAATTGAAACTTAATTGATCAATAATTAAGTTTATTTTTTATGTAATTAAGGTTTTGATAATCCCCTTGTTTGATTTGATTCCAAAAACCAATTAGCTTTAAGTTTCAATTGAATTCAGCTCCTGTCCGAAGTTCATAGATGGATTCAGGATCTCAAAAATATTTTTCTTGAATTAATTGATGAGGTTTAGTATTTTCCACTAATTTATTTAGAAAACTTGCCTAGATTGTTGGTTTCATCAACTAGTTTTGATGATTGAAGCTTATTTGATCCTTTCCTCAATCATCAATGAACTTGAGACTTGCTTTCTGACTTTTATACATCTTAAAGATGCTGAGTAAATTATGGAAGTCTATTTCTATTTTTGATGAATTTTCAAAGTGAAAGTGCCCAATTGATGTTGCATATCTTGTTGCAATTTATTTGATGGCCAATGAACTTGTGTGAGGCCTATAATTTGGCACTTAATAATCATGTTGCTAATATTTTCCTCACGCCAATTCAAATCAATCCACTTGATTTCCCATAATTGGTTGATGAGCCCTTTTGATTCATGTCCCATAACTAATGTTCTTTTCTTGTTTTTGCTTTGAACTTTAAACTTTTGGCTTGAGTTTGAGGTCATCAAATGACCAATGATAACATGTAGAGGAATGATACATCAAGGATAGTTTCATAAAGACTTCATATCACTTGACCTTTTTTGCTTGAACCAATTTCATTCATATATGAATTTGATGTTCCTTTTTTTCCCTTTTTGAATGTTTTAAGGTATATTAAATGCACTTGAGCAACATGATTTAGAATTAAAATTTTAAACTCTTGATCATATCC
The DNA here is from genome assembly GCA_948472305.1 of Vicia faba. Classification (NCBI taxonomy): domain Eukaryota; kingdom Viridiplantae; phylum Streptophyta; class Magnoliopsida; order Fabales; family Fabaceae; genus Vicia; species Vicia faba. Next base: position 98,127,261 of record OX451735.1, on the reverse strand, counting down.
TCATAGCATGTTAGAATCTTGATTTCAAGTCTTTGAAAGGTTTAAGTCTTCTAACTTTGGCTTTGTTTGATTTCCTTGGCTTGCTAACTTGTGATCCAAGCTTTGTGATACATTTTCTGGTACCCTTCTTTTGTTATGCTTGTGAACCATGATGACATGAATGAGTATGGATGTGAAGTGTTTTCTACTGACTTCTAAAGTCTTTGATTGTATTCTTCTCTTGCTCCTTTGATCCTTGATTGATATTTACTGGTCAATTCAACATGGTGACAGGAAAGGAGCAACAATTCTTTAGTTTTGACCTAGTTGTTGTTTGAGTTTTCTTGAGGCTTCTTACATCTATTTCCCTTGTTGTTTTCCATCATATTCATTTTACATTCTCATGATTATATCATCATCCATCCTTTGCTGGTTCATCATTTCTCTTTGGAATCACTAATTTATCTATTGAATGTGCAAGGGACTCTGAGGAAAAGTTTTCCATTTAGACTTGGTATTGTAGTGTTCCACTTTATTTGTGGGACATAATTGGTTGTGTTTGCACTATTCCTGTGCTTGGTATATCTGTCATTCTGTTTCAGGATATATATGTACATGTGATTGTGACTTCTATAGTCCTGCTCCTGAGGCCTCAGTGCATATATTTGATGGCATGATTTTCTGACTTGATTTGTTTACTGATGCTAGCTTGCTTGAAGTTCTCTGGGTTTCTTTTTGCTTGCTAATTTGCTACGGATAGTTATCCGTTTGGTATTGCACTATTTTCCTTTCACTGTTTCCACTCCTCATTTATTTCTATTGCATGATGGGACATCCGTTGTTGATATATGTCAGGAGTCCCTCTGGTTTATTTAAAGACCTGTTAAAGGCGATTCTGCATATGAACCTTTCTTGCTAATCATGTTTAAACACTTGTTTGTTTACTTGTTTGGTATTTACCATTCTCCCTTAGGATTGCTCGTGTAGGGTTAGTCCTCGAGCTAGACATTAGGATATTTACCCATGCATGCTAACATAGGTTAGAAACTTCCCTCTTTTATCCTCAACCTTAGGATCAATCATTGTATGACAACATTAGGGCTAGAGATTAAGATAGTTTCCCTTAGTTGTTTTCTTTTCCTTTGTATTCTTGCATCTTAAAACTAAAACTTCTTCTTGGAAAATCATAAAATATTTCTAATAAACATAAATCCTTCTTTAAGGTAAAAAATACAAACCAATCTTAATTGCTCGTGTGCCTGTTGGCTCTGTTTTAAATCTTGTCAACTTGATGTTTTGCCATCCTTGCCATGATATTTTGTTATCTTTTTAGCTGATGTTTCGCCATCGCACATTCTTTTAGCCGATGTTTCTCCATCACACATGTTTGTTATCCTACCTTGATTCTCAATATCATTATTAGGTGTGATGTTTTATTCTTTGGTTTATTGATGTTTCGCCATCTTTTCCATGTTATCTTCCTAGCCGATGTTTTGCCATCGCACATTCTTTTAGCCGATCTTTCGCTATCGCACATGTTTATTATCCTACCTTGATTCTCAATATCATTGTTAGATGTGATGTTTTGCTCTTCAGTTTATTGATGTTTCACCATCTTTGCCATGTTATCTTCCTATCTTTTATCCGATGTTTCACCATCGCACATTCTTTTAGCCGATGTTTCACTATTACACATGTTTGTAGTCGATGTTTCTCCATCGCACATGTTCGTTATCCTACTTTGATTTTCAATATCATTGTTAGGTGTGATGTTTCATCTTCTTGTCTGATATTTTGCTGTCATGCTGGTGTCTAACCTCCTTATCTAAGTTTGTGTTGCCATGCAATGTCTTGTCATCTCTTTTTTCTATTTTATCATCATTGTTGACATTTTTGTTGTTCTATCTGATGTTTTTCCATCTTGTATGTTGTTTTTATTTCCTTAACTAAAAAAAACACAAACCAACCAAAATACATAAGCTAAACTACGGCTGCTCTGATTCCTTAAGAGGGATACGTAGGCATTGGGGTAGGGTCCAAGCGAGCATAACTTTTATTTTCCCTACATTCTTTTCTCCTTTCTTTTGCATGCATTCCCTGTACAACTTAGATATAGATTTTTACACACTCATTATATTAGACAACAAGAGTAGATACCATAGAGTACTACGGGCGTGTGGGGTGCTAATACCTTCCCCTCACGTAACAGACTTCCTTACCCGATCTCTCGGTTGCAAGAACGTGATTTCACCCTTCTCAGGTTTTCTCGATGTTTGCCTTTCCCCTCTCGGCGGGATAAAAGACGTTCGGTGGTGACTTAATTGATATTTCATATTATCGGATGACGGTTCCGCCAGTTGTTTCACTAGGGAAGTCAGGGTATTTGGTTGGTGAAATGGTTCTTTCTGCCAAGACTTCGTAGTGCCTTCTTTGGGATCTGTTTCTGAAAATAATCATTATATCGTCAACTGTTTGCACCCTGAAATAAATAATAGTGGATAAAATATGGTTAAGTAGAATGCAACTTCCCTGTATAGAAAACACATACAAGTTAGAAATTTATTAGCTAAAATCTAAAATAAACCAGTTATGAAAATAAAATTCGCGGGTTGCCTCCCATGTAGCGAATTGTTTAACGCTGATAGCTCGACGGTTCAGGAGTTTAAGCACTCGTGGTGGTTCTTTTGAGAATGTTACCTCGGTCGGATTGTTCATAATCTTCGGTTTCCATGGTGTGATACGGTGGCAGAACCGACTGTTTGATGTTGGTTTGCATTTTTTGTTTGCAAATGTCGCGGTAAGCAAGAGTCACCATCGACTTTTATTTCATCCAATCGGAAAGGAAAAAAGTACATAAAAAAAATCCTTTTTCGATATATTCTGAGTACGAGGGGTAGATTATAGAAAGGAAAGGTGTTAGCACCCTTTCTATCCATGGTTTTCCATGGGCTCTTAGGTACTTGCTCATCTTTTTAAAATTTCTTGTGTATGTGCTTTGTTTTTGAAAAGTTTGACTTTGTGATAACCCTTGTATCAGTCCTCAAAGGTGTGACGAAGTTGTTTTGAATTTTTTTTTTTAAATGTGTAAGTGTGAAAAGTTTTGATTTGAGCAAGTACCTACTAGCATCTACCTACTCGAAAAAAGATCGTTTCTATTCTCGTTCCTTTAGACAGCGCTATCCTGCTATTAAGAAATAGGTAGCACCGTCGTTGGAGTTTCAAGGGTAAATTCGAAAGGGACGTACGATCACTAAAGCGATATTCGGATACCTTAGTAATAACCCTATAGTCTTAAGATCATATTCGAGGCAACATTTCCGAGGCAGCATTTCCGAGGCAACATTCGAATGGGACATTTGATCTTTTTAGACAGGAGGGTAACCACTAAGACACCCTATACTTAATGATCGTTTACCGAAGGCAACCGAAGTGAGAGTATACCCTAAGAGTGATATGTGCGAGTGATTTATTTCAGTTATTTATCTTTGCACATTAGGGTTTTCTAACCGTATTAATTTGTCATGCATTCTTGTCATACAATCCTATTAGCATACATCTAGACAGTTAAATATTTGCGGGAATTAAAAATGCGAGAAAATAAATCTACGCTATTACAAGGCTTCCGGGAGGGGGATTAATTATATAGCCAAAAACCCAGGGAAAAAGCGATAAGTAAAAGCCCTAAATTAACTATTACAAACCAGTGAACAGTTACAAAAATATTGTCAAAATAAATAATAAGCGCGCGATGAATCAAATACGAAACGACTAGGGTTTTGACCCTTAACTAAACCTATTGACGATTGATTAAAAAATGTTTTTGTTATTTAAGAAAATAAGTAAATAGTTAAATTAAAAAGAAAATCCTAATTCTAATTAATTTTAAATTAAGAAGAAAAAACAAATTCAATCTAAAAACCTATTTTTGTATTTTATTTATTTGAGAAAGAAAACAAAAGAATTAAATCAAAAATTTAACCTAATTTCTATTTGGTTTTATTTATGAAAATAAATTAAAATTTCCCTAAGTTAAACTAAATTAAATTAAATTAGATAATAAAACCAAATTCTAATTTTTATGATTTCTTGATTTTATGATTTTATATAAAAAGGATTAATTTTTTAATTTAAATGATTAAAATAAATGTTAAAAGAATTAAGAATAAAAAGAAAAAGATAGAAGTGGGCCTGATAGCATTAGCAATTCTGGGGGTATGATGTTGATTTTATCCAGGCCAAAATAGCTCAAGCCCAGTCCTGCGTATGATCTGGTGCTGCTCTTCTGATGGTCCACAATACACCTGCGCGTATGAGACGTTAGATTGGATGTGATAAGGTCTTTAAAGGTAAGATCTGAGGTCTCATGATGGACTTCATAGGGCGTAACGCACTGGAACCTATAGAGAATATCAGAAAAATGTAAAAGTAACATGCCTGGGGTAGAACCCAGGACGTGTACCTTATAGATTCTCCCTCTTGCCAATTGTGCTGGAATGTTAGTCATAATAATAATGAAATAAATAAACCATAAAGGAAAACAAGGTGCTAGATCCAGATCAACAAATAATTGCACGCGTCAGCAAGCATGAGCCAATTAGATCGGGTGAGAGAAAGCCATTGTTCGATCCAGCCAATGGGGTCATGAGAAACAGCCACGCAAGCTAGTTGACCAAAAACCGGTCAGTCCAACCACCGGAGCCGGTGGTTTCCACCGTCTTCTCTGGTGGGTCACCTGAAAATATTAGCCAAATTGAAAAACAAATGATGCCAACTGCCTTAAAAAGATCTCCTGATCATGATTTTGGCCTCTAAATTAACTAATTCCTTATGCATCACTGGATTTGAACTTGGAACCCTAACCACGGTCAACAATGGCATAACGTGATCCTGGGTATTAGATTCGCATGTGATACATTCAAACACACATAAACATCATTAAAAACACATGTTTATGATCAATATTAATTTATATCAAGTATTGTGCGAGTTTGAAGTCAAAGAAGTTTTACCAATGGTGAGGCACGAATCTGCTGATTTGAGGATGCTACAGGCTTTGCAAATGGTCTGGTTTCACTCCTGAGAATCTCAGCAAGATGATGGAGCAATTGGAATCGAGGGAGAGAGGCTAGCTAAGGTGACTGAAGATTGCACACTTCTTTGAAATTTTTGGAACCTTCTTTCTCCCTTGAGGTCGGCTGCGTGTGTTCTCTCCCTCTCTTTAGGGTTTGAATCCTTTATTTATGTGTGAGGCCACCAATAGGTTAACATTCTTGGAGCAAATCCAAAGAGATATGGAATTTTTAATTTTTCTTCAAATCTCTTTATTTTCAAATATTTACTTCCCTTTCACAGCATGGCACAATTTTCTTGTCTATTTTTCAGCATAGTTGATCCATCATTCAATGCAAAAATCATATCAAAGCAAATCTACATTATTCATTTAATTTAATTTGATTTTTTTTATTGAAACCAAAATAAATCAAATAAATAAGAAAATAATGCATGGATGGTTTTTATGGGCCGTGGACCACATTATAATTGAGGTGCAAGCATAAAAAGTTGGGCCCATTTAGCAAAGAATGCAAATTTGAACACATTTGACTTTTGGCAATTTTGCAAAAATGGTCAACTTGGACAATGTATAACTCTTTCAATCTTAACCCTAGAGAGGTGTTCTTGGACTTTTTAGAAAGCTTAGGATGTCCTCTAAGCAACCCTTTTTGTCTCATCTCAATGGAGTCTTCTGTGTTCATGTATGAAGCTTTGACCCAACAGGTGTTTTTGTTGACTTTTCAAAATAACCTATATTGTTAAAATTCATATCTTTTTGTGAGTGCATATTTTGAACTTGGGAACTGAAGATGAATTGTAGGTAATTTCATCCTCTTCAAAATGAGCTTTGGATGGGTCATTTCTGATAAAGTATGAGAATGTTATGCTTGGTCAAAGTTGAGTTGACTTTTCTTGCAAAACCTTAATTTAACAACTTTGGGTTTTGATTAATTGTGAGCAACCCTTGAGGAATCATGATCAACCCTTGATCAAATGATGAATAATAATTCAAAATGAGGATTTTGACCAAAAATATTGAAGTTTGACTGTATGAGGGCCACATTTGACTTTTGACCTAGCATAGTTGATTTTCAGGCATTTGAGGAATTAACTGAGCAAACTTCCTCTGCAAGGCTTTAAACTTAACATGGATGATCTTGAGAACATATTAGGACCGTGGAAGGCATTTGGGATCCTTTGGACTCAAGCATCTTGAGGAAAAATGAAACCCTAATTTGAGGTAGACTACCTTAGGAGAGAGTTTTTCTGGTCAACTCTTGGACTTCCTTGAGCAATTTGGGGACCTCACTTGCCATGTGTTGAGAAATATGGGAGGGAAAATTTTGGGGTACAACAGCTTCCCCTGTTCAATCTTCTTAAACCTGAGGATGTAGATTGGCTCGTATGTCTTTCGTGATCTGAAGGTGGAAGAAGATTGAGCACTAGAGTGCCCAGAAATTTGCACTCGCATGAAGTGATACTTGATTTGTGATATCGAAAATGCGCTTATAAAGGCCATTTGGTAGTTTCTAGATAATTGTCGGAGATGGGCTTAAATATGCCATCCGAAGCAGTGTCGATCGCATAAGAGATTCCTTTGCGAGAACCCGTATACCTGTTGTTGAGGAGGACTTCACTGGGGAATGCTGGTCTCTGTCTTGAGAGAAATAGAGTTTTAAGAGCTTCAGTTGTCTGTTACTCTACTGGGGAATAATTTCGGTTTGGGAAGCGGAAGTGACCTTGTGTGTTTGGTCGGGGTATATGCTGCACTGCGACTTTCTAGGGAATTGTGAAATCAATTATGTTTGATCAGGTCCAGGTCTTACAGTGCTGTGGACTGCTGTCTAGGGATAAGAGAGGAAGAAAACCCAGATATTAAGGTTAGGAGAAGGAACCTGGATAGTAGGATTACTTCGGTATTAAAGCCTGGGTAGTAGGGCTACGAGAAGGAACCTGGATAGTAGGGCTACTTCGAGATGAAAGCCTGGATAGTAGGGCTGTGAGAAGGAACCTGGATAGTAGGGTTACTTCGAGATGAAAGCCTGGATAGTAGGGTTGTGAGAAGGAACCTGTATAGTAGGGTAACTTCGATATGAAATCCTGGATAGTAGGGCCGTGAGAAGAAACCTGGATAGTAGGGTAACTTCGATATGAAAGCCTGAATAGTAGGGCCGTGAGAAGAAACCTGGATAGTAGGGTAACTTTGATATGAAAGCCTGGATAGTAGGGTTGTGAGAAGAAACTTGGATAGTAGGGTAACTTCGATATGAAAGCCTGGATAGTAGGGCCGTTTTGGAATGAGTTTAAGTAAAACTGCAGAAGGAACCTGGGTAAGGTTATTCTTTTCGCGCTGATGATTACTCTGTTTAGCTTCGAGTGTTGATCATGGACCTGCTGGAAATTGTTGGTAATAAATGTCTTTCCTGAAAGAAATATAGGGTTAGTTATGTGCAATGCACGAGATGCATTGTATGATGACGTTTCTCAAAATAAATGAGACCATGCTATATGTAATGCATGCACATGTCATGATGTATGAACATGAAATGCTGATGTAATAAACTGAGTGCGGGAAAATAAATCCCTGACTGCTGTAAAAACCATAGTTCCTCTGCTTCTGTTGGGGATGGTGAACAACGATGACTATGCTGGGGATTTTCCCCTTGGCTGGTAAATATTCTGCCAGACGAGACTCTGTCTGAGGATAACTCTGCGGGGAATAACCCTGTTAGAGAGGAGATACTATGTTGATAGATATGTTGTCTTGGAGAAATAAACTCCACCGGGGATGGATTTCTGTTGCTGGTGATAATGGATTCTGTTAGAGATCGAATTTCTGCCTGTGAGAGAAATAAGCTCTGCTTGGGGAAAAATTTACTGACTCACTCGTGATTGTGAACCTCAGTTGGGGAAAGTTATGTCCTGTTCGGGAAAGCTAACACCACTATCTTTGGATACTTTTTACTCTGTGGGGAGTGTATGTACCACTACTCACATTCTCAAGCTGGCTCTATCCCGGTACCTGGTGGGCAGAGTAATTGTAAGGTTTGGGTACTTCTTGTTTGTCCCTGTTCCTGGAATTACGAGTAATTGTCTTTTGTTTCTTGTGTAAATGTTTATGAGCAACAATTATTCTCAAATCCATATATAAAAAATAAACCATTGGACGTTCTTGCAAAACAAAATAGAAAAAGAAAAACAATTTGGAATTTCTTGTGAAAATGGATTGTATTGATTTTTGTAGTTGGCCTGCAATAGGCGTTTTGTACAAGGAGGTTGACGTCCTAGTAAGAGAACACCGCCGAAAGATAGAAATTACAATTTGTATAACAGAAAGAAAAAACAGCTATGTGAAACAATCCCATTGGGTTCCAACTCTGCTATTGCCTTTACATCTTTAAGTGTCTCATCACTTTGCTGCTTGGCCGAAGGTTGATCAGATTGATTGGCGTTGTCTGAGCTTGATAGTCGATACCGAAATTTGGTTGCGAGATGATCCAATGAGACATAGTGTTACGCTTTGATCCCTAATTTTTTCCTGGATCGCTCTTTCGGGTTTTCAGTCCACCAGGATACCCTTTTTTGCCCAAGTCGCCTTTTCAGGTTTTCGACTTGCCGGGTGTACAATTTTTTTTCATTTTCATCCCTTACTTTTTCTCGAACCCTTTTGGTTCGCCGGGAAGCCCTTATTTTTGCCTAGGCCAGTCAACCTAGCGGGTCTTTGACTATGCGTAGTATCTTTTCACTATGTCTGTATTGACAAGGTGAGGAAGGTCGTCACCATCCATGGTGGTTAGAATCATAGCTCCTCCCGAGAAAATGTTCTTAACCACAAATAGCCCTTCGTATGTGGGGGTCCATTTTCCCTTGGGATTACCTTGTGGTAGTATGATGCGTTTGATCACTAGATCCTCGACTAGATATTCTTAACGTCTGACTTTCTTGTTAAAAGCCTTGATCATTCACTTTTGATATGTATAACCATGACATATAGCAGTAAGTCTCTTTTCGTCGATTAGATTCAGCTGATCAAGTCCGGTTTGGATCTAGTCGTCTTTGTTCAAACCCGCATCCTTCATAATCCTGAGAGAGGGTATCTGGACTACGATGGGTAGGACTGCCTCCATGCCATACATCAAAGAGTAAGGTGTTGCCCCTATCGATGTCTGTGCTGAGGTAAGGTACCCATGAAGAGCGAATGGTAACATCTCGTGCCAGTCTTTATATCTCACCGTCATCTTCTGTACAATCTTTTTGATGTTCTTGTTAGCCGCTTCAACAGCCCCATTCATCTTCGGCCGGTAGGGAGAAGAGTTATGATGTTGTATCTTGAACTATTTGCAGAGCTCGGTGATCATCATGTTGTTGAGATTTGTACCATTTTCAGTAATGATTCTCTCTGGGAAACCATATCGATAGATCAGATTGTGTCGGATGAACCGTGCCACGACGTTCTTTGTTACTCTAGAAAAGGAAGCTGCCTTAACCCACTTTGTAAAATAATCAATTTCTACCAGAATGAAACGATGCCTGTTAGATGCAGTAGGTCTGATCTTGTCGATCATATCAATGCCCCACATTGCAAAGGGCCAAGGAGCTATCAAAACATTCAGGGGAAACAGAGGTACATGCACCTTATCAGCATAGACTTGGCATTTATGACAGGTTCGAGAGTGCTGATAACAATCGGCTTCCATAGTGGTTCTGTAATATCCTGCCCGTAGGATTTTCTTAGCCATGGTGTATCCATTGGAATGAGTTTCGAAGGTACCCTCATTTAATTCTTCCTGATCCTTTCTGCCTCGCTCTTGTCTACACACTGCAGTAAGGTTGAATCATGGTTACGCTTATAGAAGATTCCATTACTGATGAAGAACTTCGCAGCGAACCTTCTCAGAAACTTCTTTTCTCATGAAACCAGGGTTTATCTGCTACCTCTTTAGTCTCAATTTCATAGCAATGTGCGGGTTCGTCCAACCTCTCAATGGTAATCTGGGGAGCTTCATTGTCCCACCTGACTTTGAACATAGAAGACATGGTAGCTAGCGCGTCTACCAACTGGTTCTCTTCTCGTGGGAAATGTTCAAAGGTTATCTCCTCAAAGTGTGGGAGCAACGTCAGTACATACTCTTTGTAAGGAATAAGATTCGGATGCTTCGTATCCCACTCGCCTTTGATCTGACTTATCACCAGAGCAGAATCTCTGAATACACTCAAGAACTTAATCCTGAGGTCAATCGCAGCTCGAAGACCCATGATACACGCTTCATACTCCGACATATTGTTGATGCAGTTAAAACATAATCGGGCGGTGAACGGAGTATGACAGCCCTCAAGAGATATGATTACAGCGCCGATGCCATTACCCAATGCGTTCGAGGCTCCATAAAAATACATAGACCATCAGGATCCCTCCTCGGGTCTTTCATCCGGTCCAGCTTCTTCGTAGTCGATTACCAACATGATATTCTCATCCGGGAACTCGAAATTCATGGACTGGTAGTCATCCACGGCCTGATGCGCCAAATGATCTGCCAATACACTCCCCTTGATTGCTTTTTGGGTTGTGTATTGGATGTCGTACTCGGTTAAGATCATCTGCCATCTTGCTATCCTTCCGAAGAGAGCAGGCTTCTCGAAAATATACTTGATCGGATCCATCTTTGATATCAATAAGGTAGTGTGAGGAAGCATATACTGTCTCAGTCGGCGAGCAGCCCATGCCAAAGTGCAGCAAGTTTTCTCAAGCAATGAGTATCGGGTCTCACAGCCGGTAAACTTTTTGCTAACGTAGTAAATGGCGTGCTCTTTTCGGCCAAACTTGTCATGCTGCCCCAACACACACCCCATCAAATTGTCTAGCTATGTCAAGTATAACATCAAAGGTCTTCCTTCAACTAGAGGCATCAGAATTGGTGGTTCTTGAAGGTATTCCTTGATTCTTTCGAAAGCGGTCTGACATTCATCATTCCACTTTACCACTTGATCTTTCTTCAGCAGCTTGAAGATTGGCTCTTAAGTAGCAGTCAGATGTGAAATGAACCTGGCGATGTAATTCAGACTTCCCAAAAAACGTCTAACTTATTTTTCTGTGCGGAGAGCCGGCATCTCTTGTATGGCCTTTACTTTTTCAGGGTCTACCTGAATACCTTTTCCACTGACAATAAAACCCAGAAGCTTACCAGACCTTACCCCGAAGGTACACTTGTTCGGATTCAACCTCAGCTTGTACGTCTTCAACCTGTCAAACAGTTTCTGGAGATGATCAAGGTGCTCTTCCTCAGTCTAGGACCTGGCTATCATGTCATCAACATAAATCTCAATCTCGTGGTGAATCATATCGTGGAATAAAGCGAACATGTCACGCTGATAGGTTGCCCCGACATTCTTCAACCCAAAAGGCATTACTTTGTAACAGAAGGTGCCCCACTGCGTAACGAAGGTTGTCTTCTCCATGTCCTCAGGAGCCATCTTGATCTGGTTGTAGCTAGAAAAACCATCCATGAAGGAAAATATCTTGTGTTGTGCGGTGTTGTCGACTAGAAATCAATGTGAGGAAGTGGGAAGTCATCCTTGGGGCTTGCCCTATTCAGATCTATGTAGTCCACACACATCCGTACCTTACCGTCCTTCTTAGGTACCTGAACGACGTTGGCAACCCACTGCGGATAGGAAGTGACAGCTAAGAATCTTGCGTCGAACTGTTTCATGACCTCTGCCTTGATTTTCTCTGACATTTCAGGGCGTATACGATGAACCTTCTGCTTTACCGGAGGGCATTCTTCTTTGGTCGGTAGGCGATGTACCACAATATTAGTGTCCAAACCAGGCATGTCTTCATAGGACCAGGAGAAGATCTCAACATAGTCGTGTAGCATCTGTATTAACCGTTGTTTGACACTAGGCTCCAGATTCACACCTATCTCAACCTCTTTCCTATCTTCCTCTGTACCCAAATTCACTGACTCAACTGGCTCTTCATGAGGCTGTATGACCCTTTCTTCCTGCTGTAACAGTCTAGCAAGTTCTCCAGGCACCTCACAATCATCCTCACCTTCGTCCTCGACTTGGTTGATCGTATTTTTGAAGTCATAACTAGCAGTTGCAGAGTTGTTATCAACGGGATCCAGGGTGGATATGGATCTGTAGTATGATACATGAGTGTGTGTAAGAGAATAGCTGTTTTGATAAAGTGAGAGATAAAAAAGAAAAACAAGGAGCGCAAAATTTGTATGCAAGAAACGTCCAATGCTTTATTAATGATATATGAAATGACAAATAATAAGCCCTCACAAACAAAGCCAAGGCGCCTCGGGCAAGGCACCGGGTCGTAAAGTTTCAAATTGTTTATTATAAGTCTTAAAACAAAAGTTAATTACTGCTTAATAAAAGAAACATGTATGAAGTCCTTAGTCGTCCAGTTATTTAGTCCACCGTTGGTTGTTGGGTAGATCCAACTGTCGATGTCTGAATCTTCTTCACTGTCCTCAATTGCATTAACTCCCCGATTGCTGGTGTGTAGAGGAGGTGTTCCGATCCGTGCGCGCCTAACAGCCCTTTGAGCCCCTGTAGTAAAGCCCAAACCAAATTTGTCAGTTTTGTGAGTGAAATCAGGGAGCTAACCCCAATTGATACACCCACCTTCTTCAACTACAGCTCTGGCATCCTTGAGAGAATACATCTTCAGCGGAGGTTTGTTGGTAGTAACTTCAGTTGACGCCAAAGTCTGAGGGACCTATTCGAAGTTCTGACAAGGAGTTTCTATGAACTCCCCGTCCATATTTATGTAGCGAAAGGAATTGATATGACTTGCCATATATTCTTCTTCACCTCACACTGTGACAATCTTTCCCTTCACTGGGTACTTCAGCATTTGATGGAGTGTGGAAGTAACTGCCCCAGCCTTATGGATCCAAGGACGACCCAACAAGCAAGAATATGATGGCTTGATATCCATTACGTAGAAGGTGGACCCAAAAGTCTGAGAACCCACTTTGATAGGGATTTCCACCACCCCGTGCACCATTCTCTTCGATCCGTCAAAAGCCCTTACCACAATGTTACTCGGCTTTAAAGTCAAACCCTCACAATCCAAACAGTCCAACGCTTTCTTCGACAGAACATTTAGTGAGGAACTGATATCTACCAGCACATGGGCCATAGTGGTGCCCCTGCACTCGATCGAGACATGCAGAGCATCATTATGATTTCTTCCTTTCAGCGTCAGATCCGTATCTGAGAAACCCAGCCCATTGTCAGCAGTCAGGCTTGCCACACAATCTTTGAACTGATCTGCTGAAGTTTCCTGCGGCACATGTGCAGTCTTGAGAAATGCAATCAAAGCCTTCACATGGGCTTCATAACACAACAACAGAGACAACAGACAACATGGATATCTTTTATGGGGTCTGCCTCAGCTGCTCGACCACATTGTAGTCGCTCCTCTTGATAATTTTCAGTATTTCCCATATTTCTTGTTTAGAGGCTTCCACAACAATTTTCTTAGGTGCCTCCGTCCGAGCAGGCTCACCTACAATTTCTTTGCCCCGAGTCCCAGATGGCTCAGTAGCAGGGGTGATAACTGGAGTAAGAATCGGAATAGTAGTAGGTGTAATAACTGGAGTAGGAACAGGAGAAATGTCAGGAGTGCTGGTTGGAGAAGCAGTTGGAATAACACTAGGCTTGATGATAGTCTTTGGGGAAATCTTGGCAGAGAAGACCCTTCCACTTCGGGTAACTTTACTAGTCCCGACAATATTACTAACATCAGTACCAGCTTCTTTATTCTTCAGCTCTTGCTTAACACCATGGTAATACATATCATCACCATAATTCCATGGGACAACCTTGTCTGAAGTGTACGGGATGGGACCAGGAACAGTGATTATTAGCAGAGCAATTCTTTGAACAGGTGTAATCCTAACAGGTCTTCTCGAGGAATCCTTGGAAGGATTGGCGGAAATGGTTATAATAGCTAAGTCTTCAACAGGAACAACAAGGATCACAATATTCTCGAACAAAATCTCTTTATTATCCATCAGGCGCTGAACACCTAACTTCAACAAATGGCAACCAGTAGGTATAATCGAACACATGTGGCAACCTTCACCACAACCCCGAAATAAATCGGCCAACAACAAATTCTTCTTAACAGTCACTACAGGAGTAGAAATTTCTTCAACAGAGGTCACAAACAAATCGGTGTCAATAGCATTAACTCCACGACCATGTTTGGGCATGGGAGTAGTTATAACATTCGGCTTTTTTGGAGCATCGAACTTTATCTCCTTGGCTTAGAGTAGGTCTTGTACTTTTTTCTCAAAGCCCAACAATCACTTGAATCGTGGCCAGGAGTCTCAGAATGGTAGGCGCACTGCGCGTTGGGATTGTATCTGGGAGAGGTAGTGTTTGGATTCTTGGGAGCCTCTCTCAAGGTCGCCAAGTTGGATTTCAGCAGGTGAGGTAACACTTCAGCCAATGTCATGTTGATGCGGGTAAACTGCCATTGTGTTCTTTCCACCCTTTGTTGATCGTTGCGTTGTGGAGCAATTGCAGGTTTTGGTATCTGAAACGACTTGGCCGAACCTGTCATCTGGATGTAATGAAACATCAATGAAGTCTCCACTGAACGTCTTTTATCCCGCCGAAATGGAAAGGTAAACATCGAGAAAACCTGAAAAGGAAGAAATCACGGTCTTTCGACCGAGAGATCGGGTAAGGGAGGTTGTTACGCGAGGGAAAGGTATTAGCTCCCCACACGCCTGTAGTAGTGTACGGTATCCACTCTTGTTGTCTAATCTAATGGGTGTGGTCAAATCCTATGTCTATGGCTTAAAGCTAAAAAGGGAATACATGCAGAAGAAACAAAAGAAAACAATGTAGGGAAAATAAAAGTTATGCTCGGTTGGGCCCTACCCCTTTGCCTACGTATCCCTTTTAAGGAATCAGAGCAGCCGTAGTCCAACCTATATATTTTGGTTGGTTTCTGTTTTTTAGTTAAGATAACAAAAACAGTCAATATGGCAAAACATCAAATAAAACAACAAACAAAAGAGATGGTAAATGTGATACGGTGGGAGAACTGACTTGGGATTTTGCGTTTGTGTTCGCAAATGTTTTAGTTTAGCAAGAGTCGCCACCGACTTTTTATTTTGTCCTAAGGAAAGGTCAAAAAGCACAGGAAAGACCTTTGAGATGTTTTCTTGGGTTCGGGGGGGTAGATTATGAAAAGGGAAGGTGCTAGCACCCTTTTCATCCATGGTTATCCATGGGCTCTTAGTTACTTGTTTTAGATCACTTGCCTTTGCTTTTCAATTGTTTGAAATGGTGCTTTGTATGTGTGGTTTTGAAAATGTTTTGAAAAAAGATGTCTTTTCTAGGCAACCTTTGTAATGATTCTTGTTTGAATATATACAAAGGTGTGTGTCTTTTTTGAAAAGATAATTCAATGTTTTGAAAGTTGTTTTGAAATTGTTTTGAAGTTGTGTTGTGAAATGTGTTTGAAAAATGGCAAGGATGTTTTGCAAGATTTTTGATCAAGTAACTAAGAGTTCTCTACCCTATTTTACTAAAAGATCTTTCTTATGTTTTTAACCCTTTTAACAGTGTTGTTTCACCATTGTGTTTGATGAACAATCTTGCATTAGGATGTTAAACGGGACAGGCACGGGTCATCGTATACAATCATTGAAGGCAACTTGTGAGACGCTCTAGCAATTTTGTAAGGGACGAGATCGTTTTATCGAAGGCAACATCGAGGGTCATCGAGGGACTACGATCTTTGTTTATCGAAGGGACATTTACTAGAGTGTCTCATACTCGAGGGACATGATTGATTTTCCGAAGCGACAAGCGAGGTTACCCTAGAGGTGCAAGTGTGAATTGTGTATTGATTATCATGTATTTATCTTGTATTAGGTCATCTAGCGGTTGATTTTGAATCTTCGTATACAAACCCTAATTACTATACAGTATATGGAAAGCGATAAATTGCGGGAATTTAAAGTCTAAGTTATTACAAATGAGTATCCGGGGATGGGGGTACAAATGTTTACAAATGGGGATGACTCTCATTGGAATAGTAATGTCCAAGTATTATGCTACAACCAAATTGAACTTGTCGCATTCTCAATGTAAAATTGTAACAAGACATAAAAAAAAATAAAGAGAATTAAATGTATTGTGAGATGTATATGGTTATTTACAAATGATCAGATAAAATTTTAATCTAATGAAAATTAAGTGTTTATTATTATTTATTGTGTATTTTTGTTAGTTATAAATAAACAAAGGGTTCTAAATAAAAGAGGAAAAGAATTGTTTAAGCTAAAGTATTCTATTATTTATGTGTATTTATTAAATGTAAAAATTATTAAGAAAATTTCATATAAAACTTAATGTGTTCTCCTTATTTAAAAAAAAGACTTAGATTATTGAAAATGAAAACAAAGTGATGAGAAAAAAGTATTGGTTTTAAACATTAAAAAAAACAAATGGGCCTAAGGAAAGTTTGGATGGCCCAAAAAAAAAGGACAAAGAAAAATAACAAAATAAAGAAGAGGGAAGGGGGGTGTAGGCGCCAGTACATGTCTGGGCTTCAGTTTGGTTGGGCGAAGGCCCATCTGATGGGTTTGAACAAATTGTTAGGGTTGTTTCAATTGTTTGGAGATTAGGGTTTATAGTTGTACAGCGGCGCCGCTCCTTCTCTCGTCTTCTTCGCCTCTCATCTTCTCTCTCAGCCAAGCGATGATTCGTCCAATCCTCCAAGTTGCCAGAGCGCTACTTCCGTCCTCTCCTCTCCATGACGACACGAAATGACGGTTCGAAAGGTATACCTTTTTTTATCTTGTTCTGGATGCGTTCTTTACAGTTTGCATGGTTAATCTTGTACGTTTTATTGTTTTTGCAAAGTTTAATCTTTGGCGTTTATGATATGAGGTGTAGGAAAAGAGAACAATACCTTTGGGGTTTCGTTTCTGGAGAGTGGATGGTGGAGGGGGAGCTTGGAATGGCGGCGCTCTAGGATGGCCGGAGGAGGGAGCGTGATGATGATGCTAGCTCACTTTTGGTATTTCTGTATCTTTGTTTGATGATGACTTTGTATTCTGAAAACCCTATATCGTTTTGCTTCTTAATCTTCTCTTCTTCTTATCTGAATGCTGACTTTGTTCTTGTTGGCTTGAGTTGATGATGAGTACTTCTGAAATGTTGTTCTGATTTGATGTTTACTGATTGTTAATGATGAACGTTATTTCTGAGACTTGCTTGTTGTTGACTTCCCTTCTGACTTCTTCCTCTTCTTTGAGTGTTGACTTTCAATGATGAACTTCGTTCTAAGATGCTTGTTGTTCTCTTCACTTCTGACTTCTTCCTCTTCTTTGAGTGTTGACTTTCGATGATAAGCTTCGTTCTGAGATGTTGCTATTGTTGTTGTTGATTTGGTGTTTGGATATATTCTGATGATTTATGTTGATGATGAATCTAATGTGTTTAGAAACAAGCTTTGAGTTTGTAAGACATGCCTGGAGGCTTGTGAGTTCTACTTTTGGTAGGCTATGATGTTTTGTTTGTAGTTATGCAGGCTTATGCAGTTTTGCTTGATGCTTGTATTTACAAGCATTTTTGCAGGTGGTTGAGCTTTGGTGCAGTTTTGAATAGGTTATGCAGGTCATGCAATTTGGGTTTTTGACAGCAGGCTACAGGTTTGTTGGGTTTGGAAGCAGACCTGCTTCTGTAGGTTTGCTATTTCGTGAGACCTGTTTCAATGGTTTGTGAGGCAGGTTGTGTCTTGTTATGCTTGTGTTTACAAGCAGTTTGATATCTTGCAGGCTTGGTCACTTGCAGTTTTTTGCAGGTTTGAGTGGCTTGTTTGAATGGTTTTAGCAGGTTGAACTGGATTTTTCTTTTTAGTTGCAGTTTTGTGGCTCTTGATTTTTGTTATGCAGGTTTTGTACTGAGTGTTTGGGAAGGAAGGTTTGTGTCTGCTTTGTTGAAAGCAGGCTGTCTTGCTTCTGGTTCTAAAGTTTTGGCTTGTGTGATTTGTTTTGTGTAGGTAGGTTTGCTACTGGTTTTTTGAGGCAGGTTTTGATAACTTGCAGTTTAAACATGTTAGAGCTTTTTGTTATGCAGGCCACAGGCTTTAGGCAGGCTTCAAGGCTTGTTGGGTTTTGGAGGCTGGTTTTAGCCTTTTGTTGAGCTTTTTAGTTGCAGTTTTTGGCTCTCTTTAAACAGGCTTGTGCTTGTTCTGTTTTTGAACTTGCATTTTTTTTGTTTTTGTTATGCAGGTTTTGTACTCAGTGTTTGGGAAGGAAGGTTACTGAGTTTATAACTTGTTGTGCTTTTACAACTTGAATTTTTGTTTCAGTTTGTGGCCCTCTCCTGAACTGTTAAAACTGTCCTATTTATTTTCTTTCTCATTGCTTTTGTACAGCCTGCCAAACTGCAAAATCTACTTCACTCTCTCTTTCTCTCTCCATAAAAAGCATTTTTAATTGCTTAATGTACATTTTCTGAAAAGATTGTTGGCCAGAAAATGATGAAAATTTTTTGACAAGCTTGCTTGCTTGTATCTTGGTTTATCTCTGCATTTTCCATATTTTCTGCATTGATAGTTTTTTGACAGCTTGTGTACTTGGTTGACAGTTTTGTGTACTTGGTTTGGACAACTTTGTGTACTTAGTTTGCTTTTATGCAACTTGGTTGGCTTTTGGTTGACTAATGCAATTTGTTGTTCAGTTTGACATTGTGCAGCCTTGTGCCTTCTTTGTGTGCAGCCTTGTGCCTTGTATCTTTGCATTTAATTGATTGTATGCTTTGCAAATTATTTTACTTTCCTCTTTGTGAACCAAGAAGAGAAATCTTCTTGTGATTTGTAAAGAGGACGAGTAAAACATGATGAAACCAAAAACAATTTGATTCCGGCCAACAAGCTTTAATGATGATCTTTTATTTATCTGCTTAAAACTGCTTTTCAATTTAACTGCACTGATTTCTTTTTCTGTCTTTGTAGGTAAATACCAGTTGGATAATGGAAGAAGCAATAGAAGATAGAAGACTTCAAGAGAACTTAGACTTTAGATTTATTTTCTTTTCATTTATTGTAATAAATATTATTGTAAACACTGTAAATAAATTTACAGTATTCGAATAACATTTGTAACAACATTTAAAATAAATAAAAAGTCTTTGTCAGATATTTCCTTATTTCTTCTGCACTGTCTATTTAATTATTTAAATCTCTTGAATTAAAATAACTGGAAATGCATCCCAATAATTTTAACTCAGATAAAATAAATAATCAACAAACTTTGCAGTCTCGCAACCTTGCATTAACCACAATACGCCCGACATTCCAATTAATCATATGCTTTGTACAGTTAAACAAATAAACATCCATACACCTTTCACTTCACTGATCAAACCAATGCTTCAAACTTTCAATCAAAAGCCTCAGCTCCTATCCCAGCTGTTTACGTTTTGAGAAACAAACAACAATCTTGAACAAGCATAAAAATAATGTAACAGTCAATTGAAATACTGTGGATTCAATTTCTTTTGAGCAATGCATGCGCAAACCCTAATCCTGGATCATTGTCAAAGAAACGTCTGCTTGATCAATTCCTGATCCAATCTTAACCTAATCAATGCAAAACCTAATTATGGACTTGCTGATAAAGAAAAGTCTGTTTGACCGATTCTTGGGCCAATCTTGAAAGATCAGGGAAAACCCTGAAGTTGTGATTTCTTGTGAAAAAGGGAGGGAAAATTTTGGGGTACAACAGTTGCCCCTGTTCAATCTTCTTTAACCTGAAGAGTTAGATTGGCAATTTTGCCGTTCGCAACTCGAAGGTAAAAGAATGATTGGACACTAGAGTGCCCAAAAAATTTGCACTCGTCAAAGCGAAGCTGAGGGAATAGGCTTAAAGATTCCATTTGGAGATGTGACAGAATCTTGTCGGAGATGGGCTTAAAGATGCCATCTGGAGATGTTTGTTGTAGGTGAGTGGGTGAGTATCCGAAAGGTATCCATGTTTGGAACATCTCTGAACTGGGGGGTCTGAATAAGCAATAGATTAACATCCATGTTTGGAGAATCTGTAAACTGTTTCCAGAAGTTGAGTCTGAACAAGCGATAGATTAACATCCGTGTTGGGAAGCATCCGTAAACTATTTTCAGAAGTTTGAAGTTGAATAAGCAATAGATCAACATCCGTGTTTGGAAGCATTCGTAAACTGTTTTCAAAAGTCCGAATATGAACAAGTGATAGATTAACATCCGTGTTTGGAGAATCCGTAAACTGTTTTCAGAAGTTGAGGTCTGTATGAGTAGCAGAATGACTTCCGTGTCTGTAGTATATCAGAGACTATAACTGTATTGGAATTTTGAATGAATATCAGAATGACTGCCGTGTCTTGAGTGTATCTGTATTGTATCTGAATTTGAGATCTGTATGAGTAGCAGAATGACTTCCGTGTTTGGAGTGTATCTGAGACTGTAACTGGGATCTGAATAAGTGACAGAATGACTTCTGTGGCGATTGCACTGGAGAATCAAGCTGTTGGTGTAAGGGAAAAAATGGCATCCGTGTCTGGAGCGTATCTGAACTTGTGGTTGATAGTTGAATCTGAATGGGAGGTAGAATGGCCGTCGCGTCTGGAGCGTATCTAATCTGTATCGGATCGCCGAAGTCTGAATGAGTAGTAGAATGATCGCCGTGTCTGGGCTGTATCTGTACTGTATTTTGACTTGAAGTTTCGAATGAGTAATAGAATGACCGCCGTGTCTGGGGTGTATCCATATTGTATCTGAATAATTGTTAAAGATAGCCTTTTAATCTTATCCTGAAAAAGGGTAAAATGTTAGCTAAAACACGAAGTTATATTGCATGATATGGATGATGCAATGAATTGTAATCCATGTTTATGATATATGGATGTAATGGTTATGCATGTAAGCTGAGTAGTTGTCTTGCTGAGGAAGATAAATCCTGGATAGCTGGAGATAATGAAATCTTTGACCGCTGTCGGGGAGAATAAATCCTTGACTACTTCTGGGGATTGAAAATCCTTTGATCGTTGAAAATGAGAAATCCTGGGAATACTGTTGGGGAAATCAGGATTTTGGGTTGTATGCCAATCTATTGGGGATTCCTGTTTTTAGGAGATTTTCACTGGGGAATATCTGAATACTTTGTGAGGTACTGAGAATGAGAGTCTTCGTTCTGCTTGGGGAATAAGAATTCTGTGGGGAATAGCCATACTGTTGAAAATTAGCTATCCTGTTGGAGAGTAAAACTCAGTATTCTGGAAAAAGCTTATTCCTGTCTGGAAGAAGATCAGGTTTAGGTCGTAGGCCACTTTAAGAATGAGAATCTTCACTCTGTTGGGGATACCAGGAATTCAGATGTTATACCACTTTGAGAAATGAGAATCTTAATTCTGTCGGGAATATCAGGAGGTTGGGTGTATGCCAATCTACTGGGGAAGCCAAAATGAGAATCTTCATTCAGGTCTTGGGTCATAAGATTGGGTGTATGCCAATCTCTTGGGGTTTTAAGGACGAGAATCTTCATTCTGTCAAGGGTCGGGAAATTGGGAGTATACCAATCTTCTGAGGTTTCAAGGATGAGAGTCTTCATTCTGTTAAGGGTCAGGAGGTTGGGAGTATACCAATCTTCTGAGGTTTCAAGGATGAGAGTCTTCATTCTGTTAAGGGTCAGGAGGTTGGGAGTATACCAATCTTCTGAGGTTTCAAGGATGAGAGTCTTCATTTTATTAAAGGTCAGGAGGTTGGGAGTATACCAATCTTCTGAGGTTTCAAGGATGAGAGTCTTCATTCTGTTAAGGGTCAGGAGGTTGGGAGTATATCAATCTTCTGAGGTTTCAAGGATGAGAGTCTTCATTCTGTTAAGGGTCAGGAGGTTGGGAGTATACCAATCTTCTGAGGTTTCAAGGATGAGAGTCTTCCTTCTGTTAAGGGTCAGGAGGTTAGGAGTATACCAATCTTCTGAGGTTTCAAGGATGAAAGTCTTCATTCTGTTAAGGGTCAGGAGGTTGGGAGTATACCAATATTCTGGTGTTTCAAGGATGAGAATTTTCATTCTTGAGAGAAACATATTTTTAGGAGCTTTAATTTTCCGTTATTCAGTTGGTGGCTGTAACTTCCAACAGGTGATGAAGGAAATTTTTAACGACTGTGAATTCCAACAGGTGATGAAGGAATTTTTTTTTTATGATGATCGTAACTTCCAGCAAGTGATGAAGGAAATTTTTAACGACCGTTCAACTTGAAATGTGATTTGTTTTGGAGAATAAATCCTTGACAAATGTTGGGAAAATAAACTCATGACTGCTGGTCTGCTAGAGAGGTGATAACCTTCTCGAGGACACCGGAACTTCTTTTCAGAAAGATTTTGGAGAGGTTTCATCACTGCCCCTAGTATCAAGTGCTTGTGGCACTGCCAGGAAACTTGGACTGTACGTATCCCTTTGATGAGATTGACGTTTAAATGCCCCAAGTGATGGTGATGGAGATTTATCCCAGGTTAACCTACAATTGAGAGATTTCTTGAAATCTTGACTGGACTGCCCCAGGTTCACTGAACTTTGAAAGATTTGTTGAAATCTTGACTGGACTGCCCCAGGTTAACAGGACAATACCATATCAAATCCCCTTTTGTTGATAGGAGATTTTTGTAACGGGAGTGTCATCCCACTTGAAGTGATTTTATTCACCGAGAGAGTTTTTGTTCCTCAGAACATTCACTGTTGTGAATTCCTTTGCTGTCAAACCAATAAACATGTGCAAACAATGATATTCAAATAATGCAAAGTTTATGCTTGTCTCGAAGTTTTGAAAAATGCGTTTTTTAGCAGAAAACTTTTTATAAGACAAATTCAACACAAGATTTAGGACAAAGCCTTACAGGAGTCAGGATACCTTTTGTAACAGTATGCTTTCAAACTAACCCATTCTTCAATTAGGACTTTCGAAGGGTTGTAACGTGGCTTGGTTCACGGTTTAAGAAACAAAGGATAAAGGCTCAAAGTATATTGGTGCCCACCCGCTCTTCGTGATGTTCTTCAATCCTAAACTCAGTTAATTGTGCGTCGAACTCTATTCGAGTTTGGAACGGCATTTTGGTGATGGTCCACACCAGTTGAATTTATTGGAAGGCAATCATCAATTTTGCAACATTTTTCATATTGTTGAGGATTTATAATGACCTTTTTCTTTTAATTCGTTATCCCTAATTTTTGCCTGACTGCTCCTGTTTTCGAGATTACAGTCAGCGGGATGCCACAACTTTCTAAAGCCTCCTTTATAGGTTTTGGCTCAGTGGGCTTTTCTCTTTTGAGAGATTGACTACCTATGAGATAAGGAACCATCATTGTCTTTTGGTTTCAAAGGAAATGTTTTTGATGTCATTCGTTGTATTATGAACTGCGAGTTTGCGACTTCAATGCGCATCTTTTGAATTATCTGAGAGACTACCCTGCCCCAGGTTTAAATCAAAGGTTTCAATTTGTGTTTTAAAACAGAAAACTTCCACTTTTTTGGCTCGAAGGGGTTGACTAGGGATTATCTTCATTATAACTCCAGTGTTTAGGGTTTGAAAGAAACGCCTGTACATCGTCAGCAAGGTCTGTTCAAAAGCATACTGTATGAGATTACAGTATTGTTTTGTCATCCTCCCTCTAAAGGCTTGTAGCTTTTTATCAAGAGTTAAATATCATAAAGAAAGTAAGAAAGCATAGTTTAAGAATAGTGAAAACGAATGGATGAATTCAAGACAAACATATGCAATGCATTAACGAAACAAAGTTTGACATCAACAGATAATTGTTTGAACAACAAAAGAAATTACAACTTGAAAATTCAAATGGAACAAAAGTCTCTTGGTTCAAACTTCGTCATTTTAGGTGGAGAACCCTTAGCGGAAGATTTTCATCTCTCCATCCGGCATGAATTCCAACACTCCTTCGTCAATCAAGTCTTGGATCTTGTTTTTCAAAGCCCAACAGTCATCGGTGTCATGTCCAGGGCTATGGGAGTGGTATACACAAAATGTGTCGGGGTGATATCTAAGACTAGAGGTATTGGGCTTCCGAATAGGATCCCTTAAAGCAAGCAGATTGACCTCTAACAAGCGTTTCAGTATTAGAGATGATGGTATGTCAGTCTCAGAGAAATGTCTTCCAGACATATTTTTCTTACGCCGATTAGCCTGTTGACGCTGACGAGGTTGTTGCTGGGCTTGTGACCCTGAAGCAAGTTGGGGAGCCTTTCCCTTGTCTTCTTGTCTCAAATGAGGTTGAATGATGACTCGATCTTTAACCCTAGTTGTTTTCCCCATTTGGCTGTCTCGAAGCAGCTTGTTGACGAGAACCCTGAGCTCTTCTTGTCTTTGAGCCAAGTCTTGGATGAGAGCCATCTGGCCCACCAGTTGTCCCATCATCTGGATCTTCATTGTTGCCAGCTCAATCTGCAGCTCTTCCAACTGATCATTCCTGACACTGCCTGAATTCCCTAGGACCATGCCCCTTGTGAGGAGAGCTTTCACTTCTTCTTGCCCCTGGGACAGGTTCAAGAACATTTCCTGAAGCTGAGCATTTTGATCCTGGATATCTTTGACAGTCCTCTTTAGAGCCATCTCTACTAAAATAAACAGTAGGAGAATAAGGAAACCTGAAAAGGAAAACCTGTTATGATACAATACATGATATGTGGATGCATGTTTTCAAGGATCTCTCAGGGTAAACACAAGAAAATGTTTTGAACTTTGATCAACATCTTTGATTGTAGAACTTTGTATCGGTGGATGTCTTTCCACGAGAATCAAGCTCACCATGTCAAGTGGGTCATAGCCCCTAATTCAAGTTATTGCACTTGATCTTTGATGGTGTTGGTTTAGAGGAAAATGAAACCTCTTGCCCTTTGGTAGACGTCTGGTCCAACGTGACCCTGCATCAAAACACCCTCGAGATCCTTGAAATGGTTATTGAAAATGCTATGGTATGATGTTATGATGTTATGTACATGTATGCAAAAGTAAGCAAGTGTATATACAGGTAATCATATTCACATAGAACAAACAAGTCCTTAGGTTTAGGCTTGCATGGGGTTGGTAGGTAAGTACCCTCTTGAAGTTAGTTAGCTCAACCTGTCCTAAAATAGAAATTGGGTTCTAAGGAGCTCAATATCACTGGATTATTTTCTGTGTTCATTGTTTTGGTTTAGCCACTTAACTGGCGACCAAAATATTCCAATAAAACAATCCTCAATGAGTGTAGTATCGAGTATCTACCAACTTCGGACTGTACCAAAGTCGGTCACCTCACTACCTCTAAAAAGGCCAAGATGGTCAAGTAAGGTTCTAAGAGTTCATTAGTGCTTCATGACATCACTCAGCGGCCCCGTATTCTCTTTGATTAACTCAAATGCTACCGGTACCCACAAATATGTCACACTAACGTAGCTACTGCTTCAACCATGTCGGTATACCACGCACAGTTCCCTCACAGTTTATTGCTACTTACCTAAAAGGTGCCCCCAAATCCGGGTGTAGGATTTAAAACAAACCCAAACAAGGAGCCCAAAAAGTAAAGCAATCAAAGCAATCAAGGTAAGCATGTAAAGGTGATATAAAACCCTAAGGTAACCCCACTTTTAGAATTGTCCCCAGCAGAGTCGCCAGTTCTGTGATACGGTGGGAGAACTGACTTGGGATTTTGCGTTTGTGTTCGCAAATGTTTCGGTTTAGAAAGAGTCACCATCGACTTTTTATTTTGTCCTAAGGAAAGGTCAAAAAGAACAGGAAAGACCTTTGAGATGTTTTCTTGGGTTCAGGGGGTAGATTATGAAAAGGGAAGGTGCTAGCACCCTTTTCATCCATGGTTATCCATGGGCTCTTAGTTACTTGTTTTAGATCACTTGCCTTTGCTTTTCAATTGTTTTAAATGGTGCTTTGTATGTGTGGTTTTGAAAATGTTTTGAAAAAAGATGTCTTGTCTAGGAAACCTTTGTAATGATTCTTATTTGAATATATACAAAGGTGTGTGTCTTTTTTGAAAAGATAATTCAATGTTTTGAAAGTTGTTTTGAAATTGTTTTGAAGTTGTGTCGTGAAATGTGTTTGAAAAATGGCAAGGATGTTTTACAAGATTTTTGATCAAGTAACTAAGAGTTCTCTACCCTATTTTACTCAAAGATCTTTCTTATGTTTTTAACCCTTTTAACAGTTTTGTTTCACCATTGTGTTTGATGAACAATCTTGCGTTAGGATGTTAAACGGGACAGGCGCGGGTCACTGTATACAATCATTGAAGGCAACTTGTGAGACGCTCTAGTAATTTTGCAAGGGACGATATTGTTTTATCGAAGGCAACATCGAGGGTCATCGAGGGACTACGATCTTTGTTTATCGAAGGGACATTTTCTAGAGTGTCTCTCACTCAAGGGACATGATTGCTTTTCCGAAGCGACAAGCGAGGTTACCCTAGAGGTGCAAGTGTGAATTGTGTATTGATTGTCATGTATTTATCTTGTATTAGGTCATCTAGCGGTTGATTTTGAATCTTCGCATACAAACCCTAATTACTATACAGTATATGGAAAGCGATAAATTGCGGGAATTTAAAGTCTAAGTTATTACAAATGAGTATCCGGGGATGGGGGTACAAAGGTTTACAAATGGGGATGACTCTCATCGGAATAGTAATGTCCAAGTATTATGTTACAACCCAATTGAACTTGTCGCATTCTCAATGTAAAATTGTAACAAGACATAAAAAAAAATAAAGAGAATCAAAAGTATTGTGAGATGTATATGGTTATTTACAAATGATCAGATAAAATATTAACCTAATGAAAATTAAGTGTTTATTACTATTTATTGTGTATTTTTGTTAGTTATAAATAAACAAAAGGCTCTAAAGAAAAGAGGAAAAGAATTGTTTAAGTTAAAGTATTCTATTATTTATGTGTATTTATTAAATGTAAAAATTATTAAGAAAATTTCATATAAAACTTAATGTGTTCTCCTTATTTAAAAAAAAAGACTTAGATTATTGAAAATGAAAACAAAGTGATGAGAAAAAAGTATTGGTTTTAAACATTAAAAAAAACAAATGGGCCTAAGGAAAGTTTGGATGGCCCCAAAAAAAAAGGACAAAGAAAAATAACAAAATAAATAAGAGGGAAGGGGGGTGTAGGCGCCAGTACATGTTTGGGCTTCAGTTTGGTTGGGTGAAGGCCCATCTGATGGGTTTGAACAAATTGTTAGGGTTGTTTCAATTGTTTGGAGATTAGGGTTTACAGTTGTACAGCGGCGCCGCTCCTTCTCTCGTCTTCTTCGCCTCTCATCTTCTCTCTCAGCCAAGCGATGATTCGTCCAATCCTCCAAGTTGCCAGAGCGTTACTTCCGTCCTCTCCTCTCCACGACGGCACGAAATAACGGTTCGAAAGGTATACCTTTTTTTTTCTTGTTCTGGATGCATTCTTTACAGTTTGCATGGTTAGTCTTGTACGTTTTATTGTTTTTGCAAAGTTTAATCTTTGGCGTTAATGATATGAGGTGTAGGAAAAGAGAATAATACCTTTGGGGTTTCATTTCTGGAGAGTGGATGGTGGAGGGGGAGCTTGGAATGGCGGCGCTCTAGGGTGGCCGGAGGAGGGAGCGTGATGATGATGCTATCTCACTTTTGGTATTTCTGTATCTTTGTTTGATGATGACTTTGTATTCTGAAAACCCTATATCATTTTGCTTCTTAATCTTCTCTTCTTCTTATCTGAATGTTGACTTTGTTCTTGTTAGCTTGAGTTGATGATGAGTACTTCTGAAATGTTGTTCTGATTTGATGTTTACTGATTGTTAATGATGAACGTTATTTCTGAGACTTGCTTGTTGTTGACTTCCCTTCTGACTTCTTCCTCTTCTTTGAGTGTTGAATTTCGATGATGAACTTTGTTCTGAGATGCTTGTTGTTCTCTTCACTTCTGACTTCTTCCTCTTCTTTGAGTGTTGACTTTCGATGATGAGCTTCGTTCTCAGATGTTGCTATTGTTGTTGTTGATTTGGTGTTTGGATATATTCTGCTGATTTATGTTGATGATGAATCTAATGTGTTTAGAAATAAGCTTTGAGTTTGTAAGGCATGCCTGGAGGCTTGTGAGTTCTGCTTTTGGTAGGCTATGCTGTTGTGTTTGTAGTTATGCAGGCTTATGCAATTTTGCTTGATGCTTTAATTTACAAGCATTTTTGCAGGTGGTTGAGCTTTGGTGAAGTTTTGAATAGGTTATGCAGGTCATGTAGTTTGGGTTTTTGACAGCAGGCTACAGGTATGTTGGGTTTGGAAGCAGACCTGCTTCTGTAGGTTTGCTATTTCGTGAGACCTGTTTCAATGGTTTGTGAGGCAGGTTGTGTCTTGCTATGCTTGTGTTTACAAGCAGTTTGATATCTTGCAGGTTTGGTCATTTGCAGTTTTTTGCAGGTTTGAGTGGCTTGTTTGAATGGTTTTAGCAGGTTGAACTGGCTTTTTCTTTTTAGTTGCAGTTTTGTGGCTCTTGATTTTTGTTATGCAGGTTTTGTACTGAGTGTTTGGGAAGGCAGGTTTGTGTCTGCTTTGTTGAAAGCAGGCTGTCTTGCTTCTGGTTCTAAAGTTTTGGCTTGTGTGATTTGTTTTGTGTAGGCAGGTTTGCTACTGGTTTTTTGAGGCAGGTTTTGATAACTTGCAGTTTAAATAGGTTAGAGCTTTTTGTTATGCAGGCCACAGGCTTTAGGAAGGCTTCAAGGCTTGTTGGGTTTTGGAGGCTGGTTTTAGCCTTTTGTTGAGCTTTTTAGATGCAGTTTTTGGCTCTCTTTAAACAGGCTTGTGCTTGTTCTGTTTTTGAACTTGCATTTTTTGGTTTTTGTTATGAAGGTTTTGTACTCAGTGTTTGGGAAGGCAGGTTACTGAGTTTATAACTTGTTGTGCTTTTACAACTTGAATTGAGTTTCAGTTTGTGGCCCTCTCCTGAACTGTTAAAACTGTCCTATTTATTTTCTTTCTCATTGCTTTTGTACAACTTGCCAAACTGCAAAACCTACTTCACTCTCTCTTTCTCACTCCATAAAAAGCATTTTTAATTGCTTAATGTACTTTTTATGAAAAGATTGTTGGCCAGAAAATGATGAAAAGTTTTTGACAAGCTTGCTTGCTTGTATCTTGGTTTATCTCTGCATTTTCCATATTTTCTGCATTGACAGTTTTTTGACAGCTTGTGTACTTGGTTGACAGTTTTGTGTACTTGGTTTGGACAACTTTGTGTACTTAGTTTGCTTTTATGCAACTTGGTTGGCTTTTGGTTGACTAATGCAATTTGTTGTTCAGTTTGACATTGTGCAGCCTTGTGCCTTCTTTGTGTGCAGCCTTGTGCCTTGTATCTTTGCATTTAATTGATTGTATGCTTTGCAAATTATTTTACTTTCCTCTTTGTGAACCAAGAAGAGAAATCTTCTTGTGATTTGCAAAGAGGACGAGTAAAACATGAGGAAACCAAAAACAATCTGATTCCGGCTGTGATACGGTGGGAGAACTGACTATGGTTTTGCGTTTGTTTTTGCAAATGTTTCGGTTGAGCAACAGTCGCCACCGACTTTTTATTTTATCCTAAGGAAAGGATTAAAAAGCACAGCAAAAACCTTTGAGATTTTTCTTGGGTTCGGGGAGTAGATTATAGGAAGGGAAGGTATTAGCACCCTTTCTATCCATGGTTATCCATGGGCTCTTAGGTACTTGCTTAGATCAACTTGCCTTGGTTTCCAATTGTTTGAAATGGTGCTTTGTGTGTGTGTTTTTGAAAATGCTTTGAAAAAGATGCCTTGTATAGGCTACCCTTGTAACAATTCTTTACTTGAATCTTTTACAAAAGGTGTTTTGTCTTTTTAAAAGATGTTCCAAGGTTTTTGAAAGTTTGTTTTGAAAGTGTTTGTGAAGTGTGGTTTAAAAATAGGCAAGTGTTTTGTTTTGCAAGTTGACAAGTACCTAAGAGCTATCTACCCTAAAGTTCTCAAAGATTTTTGTTATGTTTTAACCCTTTTGACAATTTTGTTCCACCATTGAATTTGGTGGACAATCTTGTATTAGGAGATGAAAGGGACGGGCGCGGGTCATCGTTTAGACCATAATTGCAATAGTGCTAAGTATCTTTGGGCAATTTCTCTTTGAAAGGGACTTGATCATTTTAGGCAACTTTTCGAAAGCGTCATCGAGGGACTTATGATCATTTGATTGTTTGTTTTTACCCAAAGAAACCTAACATGCAATATGGCCCAATTATTTGAAGGCAACAAAGTGGAATACCCTAGGGGTGCAAGTGTGATATGTGTTGTCCATATTTCATGCTTATTTATCTTGAAATTAGGTCAAGCTATTTTGTTCTTTTTATTTGCATACAAACCCTAACTCTAGCATGGTATATTTAGAAAGCGTTTAAAGTGCGAAAAGTAAAATTCCTACACTATTACAACACAATATGGGAAGGGGGGTACAAATGTTCAAATGGGAGGTATTTAGACAAAGAAATTAAACCTAGCTATTACATCATTTTTGGCATTTTTACAAGTAATTGATTGCATAAATAAAAAATAAAAAAGTATCATTTTTGGAGTTTTTTGTATTCTAAGGGTAAAACCCTAATTTCATTAAATAAATATATTAACTATTTAATGTGTATAATATTTAATAATTACATAAAAAAAATAAAATAAAATGGAGTATATTCATAAAAAAGTATTTTCCACATCAAATATTAATAAAATAAAAATGTATGTATTTTAGTATTTTTGCCCTAAGTATATTAATATATATATATATATATATATATATATATATATATATATATATATATATATATATATATATATATATATATATATATATATATATATATATATATATATATATATATATATATATATATATATATATATATATATATATATATATATATATATATATATATATATATATATATATATATATATATATATATATATATATATATATATATCTTTATTATTTATTAAATAAATACTATATATATAAAAATAATAATATTTAATATTTATATAAAAAAAGTATATTTTGTATAAAATATTTTCAAAAGGGAAAATGTAATAAAATCAGAAAAGAAAGTATATTTGTATTATTTTTTTCTATTTATTCTAAATAATATATATATTTATGTATAAATGATTCCTATAAACAAATAAATGCTAAAAAAATAGGAAAATGGTATAAAAATATTTTTTATATTTTTTTATATTATAAGCAAAAATAAATAAGTCAGCATGAAAAAAGAAAAATCAAAAAATCATTGAAATAAACCAAATGGGCCTAGGGGGTATGAAACAAAAAATGTAGTGTGGAAAGAAAATCAGAAGCAAGCCCAACCCAGGAACTTCTTCTTCAACCTTCAGACAAAAAATATGTCAAAACACGCGCCTGTTCTTCCAATTCAAACACCTGGATTCCTTGATCTTTTGCACAAACTTTCAACATAAGAAATGTTAAGCATTGAATCACGATTCCAAATATATAAAAAACTCATTCTAACTCTCAGAAATGAGAGAGAATTTTGACATTCCCAAATCCTGACCTAAGTTTTCTGCCATTTTCAAACCTTAAATTCTCATAGCTCAGGCAAAATAAATGAAAAGTAAAAGCATGTACAGGTTCAGGGGCATGAGTAGAACATTTCTTATTCACAAACCTAGAGTTAATGATGCCTATACTAAGAGTTAGAAGTTCACCAAAATACCTGTTCAGTTGAAGTTCTATCTGGCAATGGGGAAGCTTTCAGTGCAAGGTGATGGTTGGTATAGCTTCCTTGAGGTGTGGTGATGATGTTCCAATGTTTACTTTGCCTTGAGACACCTTGAATCGAGCTATGGACCTTCAACTGCAAAATGAGAAAGTGAAAATGGTGGAACTTGTTAGAGGAATTACAGGTCGTGTTTCAGGTCTTGGTTAGCTTGCATTGATGCTAGGGAATGTGTTTGATAAGCTTTGGTCAAGAAATCATGCAAGGAATGAGAGATGGTGTTCAATCTGCAGGCCTTGCCCTGTTTATGCAGTTTGAGAGTGATTCTAGGAATGGGAGTGTTTGGGAGGCCAAGGGCTCGTGTTCTAGCTTGGGTTGGATGATTAGAAGGTGTCTACAATGTTTTCTTCTGTGTTCTAATGCTGAGAGAGAAGTTGTGTTATGTTATGATACTTTTCTTCACACTTAAGCAAACAAAGCCAACTTCATGTTTTAGGCAAGTAGGGGACCCTTAAACATGCTGCTAACCTGGTCTTGATCAGAGTGTTTTGCTCATAATCTTGTGCCAATTAGATCTCATATGTACTTGTTGGATTTTCAATTGGACATAAAGCTTGCTTTTGCAAAAATGGCCATTTTGCTTTTTCCATAAATGGATTTATTCAACATGTAATGCATAAGCTCATGAAACAAGACCTTAGCACAATGAACATGCATTAAATTATTGAGTGTTGGATGGTTTAAGGACCTGTAATGTAGCACAAACTAAGCTGACTTGAAAATGGCATAAGTTATGAACATGTACATGACCAATTCAAAAGTGAGTTTTTGCCATATTGTGAAATTCGATTCTCCCAAGTTATGAGGTTGTTTGATGAGTTCTTGGACATTTTGGAAAGATTGGAATGTGTAATACAATCCATATTTGAAATGAAAATTGAAATTCCAAGTGGAAGTGTATGGAAAATGGCCTTGAAGTTAGGTAGAAAACCTTGCCAAAATAGGTTAAAATTTCACTAAGTTAAGAATGGTTTAGTGCCCTTATTCAAAAAATTGTAACTTGAGATACAAGCCTCATTTGGGAAAACTTTGTGAATCAAAGTTGTAGATTATGCAACAAGTTACAACTTTAATGTTTTGACTTTTGTTTGAATCCAAATGAATCTTGGTGAGAAAGTGGGGCAAAGTTGGGAAAAAATTAGGGTTTTTCATAACTTCGAAAAATTCTAAGTTATGAAAAATTCTCATTTCTAACCCTAATTTGCATTTTTTTGATTTCTTGGTGAACAAGTTTCATGATTTGGCATGTTTTGATGAAAAATGAATCTTGACTCTTGATTTTGACCAAAAAGTCAAAGTTTGACTTTTCAATATACAGTCAAAATTGATCAATTGACTGGGAAATTCAACTGTCAATCTTGTGTACTTGGGATCTTTTGAACTTGTTGAGCATGTCAAGATAAATCCATGGGGTCCTTGAGTCCATATGTGAACTTGGTTTGCCATTGGCTAGGTCAAACAGTCAAAAATTACCTTTGTGCAGTCAAAACCCTAAAAATGACCATTTTGCCCTTTTGGTGATCTGATCAAGTTTCTTTTGGAATTGTGATCCAAACTTGATCAAATGGTTCATATGAGTTCATAATGTTGATGTGGGTCAATTTTCATGAGATTTGACTGTCAATTGGTCACAGTTGACTTTTTCCCCAATATAGTTGATTTCTAGGTCAACTGTCCAATTGACTGGGCAAAACTTGGAATCAAGACTTGAAACTTGACATGGATAAACTTGGGAGTCCAATATGAAGCAAGAAGGTCATATTAGGCATTTTAGGTCAAAA
This sequence comes from Vicia faba, assembly GCA_948472305.1. Classification (NCBI taxonomy): domain Eukaryota; kingdom Viridiplantae; phylum Streptophyta; class Magnoliopsida; order Fabales; family Fabaceae; genus Vicia; species Vicia faba. The sequence continues at coordinate 98,093,586 of OX451735.1, read as the reverse complement.
CATCTTTGTGCAAACACAAACCCTAATTTGGGTCAACAGTGCAAGGAGAAGTCTTGAGCAGATGAAACCCTAACTAGATCTTGAGCTCCAAGGGCTTTGTGATGAGAAATTAATGAGAAATGGGAGGGCAAATTTTGGGGTACAACAGTTGCCCCTGTTCAATCTTCTTGAACCCGAAGAGTTAGATTGGCAAGTTTGCCTTTCGTGACTCGAGGGTAAAAGGAGATTGGACACTAGAGTGCCCTTAAATTTGCACTCGCCAAAGCAATGGATGCAGGAATGGGCTTAGAGATGCCATTTGGAGATGGGCTTAACGATGCCATCTGGAAGGATGCCAGGAGCTTGTCGGGGATGGGCTTAAAGATGCCATCTGGAATGAGTATCAGGGAGATGTCCATGCTTGGGGCCATCTCTGAACTGGGGATCTGAATAAGCAATAGATTGACATCCGTTGTTGGGAGGAATCCGTAAGCTGTTTTCAAAAAATTGCATCTGAACAAGTTGATAGATTAACATCCGTTGTTGGGAAGAATCCGTAGACTGTTTTCAGAAGTCTTGAGAAGAAACTGAACAAGTGATAGGTTAACATCCGTTACTTGGAGAACCTGTGAACTGTTTTCAGAAATCTTGAAGTTGAATAAGCAATAGAGCAGCATCCGTTGTTGGGAAGCATCCGTAAACTGTTTTCAAAAGGTGAGAAGAGTCTGAACAAGCGATAGATTAACATCCGTTGTTGGGAAGAATCCATAAACTGTTTTCAGAAGTCTTGGAGTTGAATAAGCAATAGAGCAGCATCCGTTGTTGGGAAGCGTCCGTAAGCTGTTTTCAAAGGTTGCATCTGAACAAGTAATAGATTAACATCCGTTGTTGGGAAGAATCCATAAACTGTTTTCAGAAGTCTTGAGAAGAAACTGAACAAGCGATAGGTTAACATCCGTTACTTGGAGAACCCGTAAACTGTTTTCAGTAATCTTGAATTTGGAGGAAGAACCGGTGTAGGGTTCCCTGATGATGAGCTCGTGTAAAACTGCATCTGGATAAATCTGGAATAAGCATTAGAATGTTGCCGTGTCTGGGTCACACCCGAACTATTCCTGGAAAGAAATCTCGGAAGATAATGATTTTTTTGTCTGCCGACTGGTCTCACCTGAAAAGGTAAAGAGTTAGTTGTATGCAATATCATGATGCATGATGCAATGTATGTTATATGATATGAATGTAAATGGATGCGCGTGTAAGCTGGAGAGCTGTCTTACAAAGGATAGACGAATCCAAGATGGCTGAAGATAAGAGTAGCTTGACTGCTGACGGGAAGAATAATTCCTGGTTGTTGCTGGGGAATAAAGAGCTTGGGTTGTATACCAATCTTCTGGGGAATTCCTGATGACTTCTACTGGGGAGTTCCAATCTAATAGACTCATGCTGGGGAGGTAAGACTGAGAATCTTTAGCTTGGAGGGAAGTATCTCTGGCGACTTCACTGGGGAACTCAAGATTTTCCTTTCTAAAACTCTGTGGGGAAACGGTTCATTAGTCTGGCTCCGCTGGAGATTGATAATTTTGAAGCTTTAGCTCAGCTGGGGATACTGAAAATTTGAACTCTGAGGGGAATTGAGTTCTGGAGGATTCTCTGGCTGGAGATAACAAAGATAAACTCCTCCGGGGATTGTATGGATAAGTTATGTTGGGGAACTTTGATGAACTCCGCTGGGGATAGGAAGAAATTTGGCGAGCGCGATCTTCCGTGGTTGTTAGCTGAGGATAACCCAGTTATAAGCCCTTGTGAGGAATAACTTTGAATAAAACTCGGGAGAGACGTCCGTACTCTGCAGGGGATAAGCTTCCAAAATCTACTGGGGATCAGCTTCAGGGTTTGCTGGGGATATGGATTCCAAATCTTCGGGGGGATTTCCTTCGAACGGGTATCAAGATATCCAACTGTATCCTCAACCTATCAGTAATCCTCTTTCTTGATTCATAAGGAAATGATTATGTTCAAATGCATATGCTTATTTAACAAAATATTGGACGTTTCTCAAAGTAAACAATTAGTGCAAAAGAACGGAAAAAGACACAAATTTCTGGGAAAAGTATTTGTATTGACTTTTTATGAGTATATTTGTACAAAGGAGACAATCATCCTAGTAAGAGGATTCTGTCGTAAATATTTGAAAGATTTATACAAAATAAAGATGGCTATGTGAAATAATTCCATGGGATTCCATTCCGCTATAGCTTTCACAACTCTGAATATTTGTCCATTCAATGCTTCGTTTGACGATGACTGGATTGATCAGAAGCCTGGAACCGGTTGATGAAGATATTGTCCTTGAAGTGATCCGACGAGACATAGTCATACACTTTAATTCCCTAACTTTTGCCTGAATCGCCCTTTCGGGTTTTCGATCCACCGGGAAACCCCTTTTTGCCCAAGCCGCCCTTTCGGGTTTTCAACTTGCCGGGTGTACAAATTTTTTTTTTGTTTTTATCCCTAATTTTTGCCTGAACCGCCCTTTCGGGTTTTCGATCCACCGGGATGCCCATTTTTTGCCCAAGCCGCCCTTTCGGGTTTTCGACTCGTCGGGTTATTTTTATGCGTAGTATCTTTTGACTATGTCTGCGTTCGCAGGGTGCGGCAAATCGTCGCCGTCCATGGTGGTCAGAATCATTGCACCACTGGAAAATATGCTCTTGATCACAAATGGTCCTTCATATGTAGGAGTCCATTTGCCTCTGGGATCGCCTTGCGGCAAGATAATCCGCTTGATTACGAGATCTCCGACTTGATACACTTGACGTCTGACTTTCTTATTGAAGGCCTTGATCATCCGCTTTTGATACGTCTGACCATGGCATATAGCAGCAAGTCGTTTTTCGTCGATCAGATTGAGTTGATCAAGTCGGGTCTGCATCCAATCATCTTCATTCAAACCTGCATCCTTCATAATCCTTAGAGAAGGAATCTGAACTTCCATAGGCAAAACAGCTTCCATGCCATAAATTAAAGAAAATGGGGTTGCCCCAGTTGAAGTACGTGTCGTCGTACGGTATCCATGCAGAGCAAACGGTAACATCTCATGCCAGTCTTTGTAAGTGACAATCATTTTCTGAATGATCTTCTTAATGTTTTTGTTCGCAGCTTCAACAACACCGTTCATCTTCGGCCGGTAGGGAGATGAATTGTGATGATAAATCTTGAACTGTTCGCACAAGGCGGTGATCATTGTGTTATTCAAATTTGTACTGTTGTCTGTGATGATCCTGTCCGGAACACCATACCGACATATGAGATTTTGCTTGATAAAGCGGGAAACCACATTTTTAGTAACAGAGGCGAAGGAAGCTGCTTCGACCCATTTGGTGAAATAGACAATGGCAACCAGGATGAAGCAATGTCCGTTGGAGGCCGTGGGCTTGATCTCTCCAATCATATCAATGCCCCACATTGCGAAGGGCCACGGAGCAGTCAGAACGTTGAGAGGGACCGGAGGGATATGAACTTTGTCAGCGTAGACTTGACATTTGTGGTAAGTACGGGAATGTTGATGGCAGTCAGCTTCCATGGTAGACCAGTAATAGCCTGCCCTTAGGATCTTCTTAGCCATTGTATGCCCGCTCAAGTGAGTGCCAAATGTGCCGCTGTGTATACCAGTCATGATCAACTCTGCTTCAGCTTTGTCTACGCATCGAAGTAATACACAATCATGGCTTCGTTTGTAAAGGATGTCGTTGCTCAGGAAGAACTTAGCAGCGAATTTCCTTAAGAACTTCTTGTCATTTACGGAAGCTCCTTCAGGATAATCTCTGGTCTCGAGATACCTTTTGATTTCATGGAACCAGGGTTGTTCCACTACTTCTTCGGTATTAATCTCGTGACAATGTGCAGGTTCATCCATTCGCTCGATGGTGATTTGGGGAGCCTCGTTATCCCAGTTGAGTTTAAACATGGAGGACATTGTGGCTAGAGCATCTTCTAGCTGATTCTCTTCTCGCGGGAAATGCTCGAAGGTAATTTGCTCAAAACGAGGCAACAATGTCAAGACATGTTCTTTGTATGGGATAAGATTAGGATGCTTGGTATCCCACTCTCCTTTGATTTGACTGATAACCAAAGCCGAGTCCCCAAATACGATCAAAGATTTGATCCCCAAGTCTATAGCAGCCTTGAGACCAAAGATGCAAGCTTCATACTCAGCCATGTTGTTTGTGCAGCTGAAGCAAAGTCAGGCCGTGAAAGGTGTGTGACAACCTTCCGGGGAGATGAGTACTGCGCCGATACCATTTCCAAGTGCATTTGAAGCACCATCAAAGTACAGGGTCCATCGGGATCCCTTTTCGGGTCCGTCATACGGTCCGTTACTTTCAATGTTGTCCAAATTCATGATGTCCTCGTCTGGGAAGTCAAATCTCATGGGTTGATAATCTTCGATAGCCTGATGAGCCAGATGGTCAACTAGTACACTCCCTTTTATAGCTTTTTGGGTGGTGTACTGGATGTCATACTCAGTCAGGATCATTTTCCATCTAGCTATCCTTCCAGATAAAGCGGGCTTTTCGAAAATATACTTGATAGGGTCCATTTTGGAAATCAACAAGGTAGTATGAGTCAACATATACTGTCTTAGTCGGCGAGCAGCCCATACCAAAGCGCAGCAAGTTTTCTCGAGCAGTGAGTAGCGAGTCTCACAGTCGGTAAACTTTTTGCTAAGGTAATAAATAGCATGCTCTTTTCGACCAGACTCGTCATGCTGGCCCAAAACACACCCCATTGAGTTATCCAAGACGGTCAAATACATGATCAAAGGTCTTCCTTCGACGGGTGGCATCATAATAGGAGGTTCTAGCAAATACTCCTTGATTCTATCAAAAGCAACTTAACAATCGTCGTTCCATTCAACTACCTGATCTTTCTTCAAGAGTTTGAAAATTGGCTCACAGGTAGAAGTCAGATGCGAGATGAATCTGGCAATATAGTTCAAGCGCCCCAAGAAACCTCTAACCTCCTTTTCAGTACGGGGAGCAGGCATCTCTTGTATTGCTTTTACTTTTGCCGGATCGACTTCAATGCCTTTGTTGCTTACAATGAATCCCAGGAGTTTACCAGACCTAACTCCAAAAGTGCATTTACTCGGATTCAGCCTGAGCTTGTATTCTTTCAACCTGGCAAACAGCTTCTCCAGATGTTCAAGGTGCTCTTCCTCTGTTTGTGACTGAGCTATCATATCGTCTACGTAAACTTCAATCTCATGATGTATCATATCATGAAATAAAGCTACCATGGTGCGTTGATAAGTTGCCCCTGCGTTCTTCAGCCCGAACGGCATCACCTTGTAACAGAAAGTGCCCCATTGTGTGACAAAAGTTGTTTTCTCCATATCCTCGGGGGCCATTTTGATTTGATTGTAGCCCGAGAATCCATCCATGAAGGAAAACACTTTGTGCTGAGCTGTATTGTCGATCAAAATGTCAATGTGTGGAAGTGGAAAATCATCTTTGGGGCTGGCCCTATTCAAATCCCGGTAGTCCACACACATCCTGACTTTGCCATCTTTCTTAGGTACTGGCACGATGTTAGCGACCCATTGAGGATAGGACGTAACAGCCAAAAAACCAGCGTCGAATTGCTTCATCACTTCTACCTTGATCTTTTCAGACATGTCAGGCCTCATTCGGCGAACTTTTTGCTTGATCGGTGGACAGTCTTCTCTTGTGGGGAGACGGTGAACCACGATGTTTGTGTCTAAACCCGGCATGTCTTCATAAGACCAAGCGAAGATTTCAACATACTCATTCAACAACTGTATCAGGCGTTCCTTGACATTCGGTTCCAGATTGGCACCCACTTGCACCTCCTTCCGGTCTTCCTCGGTTCCCAAGTTGACAATTTCCAATGACTCTTCGTGCAGTAGGATGGCCCTTTCCTCTTGTTGTAGAAGTCTGGCTAGTTCCCCTGGTACTTCACAACCTTCGTCATCTTCATACTCGGCTAGATTGACCAGATCTTCAGAGTTATTGAAAGATATAGCAGAATAGTCACCCATGGAATCCGGAGTGGATGGGTACCTGCATTGGTGAGTGTGGGTGTGTGTAAGGGATAGCCATCCTTAAACAAAAATGCAAAAGGAAAGAAAATGAACACAAGCAGTTTATCAAATGAAAAATGTCCAATAAATCATTAAACATGGCATATGGATATGAAAAATAATCAAAACCCTTACAAATGGACCTACATGCCCCGGGCAAGGCATGAGGTGAAAAGATAGTGTACGGATTGTTTGAAAGTAAATATTACAGACCAAATAGTAAATGTTTAACAGATAAATTACTGATGAACAAAAGTGATGGGGACAAAGTCTTTTGCCTCCCAGTTGCTCAATCCTCCTTTGACAGTTGGGTAAATCCACTCTTTGATGTTGCTCTCTTTGTCTTCATCCTCCAAGGCGTTGATTCCGTAGGGAGAAATTTTGACTGGCGCCCTTTCAATCTTCGAACGGCGCATAGCTTTCTGGCCAGCGGCTGTGAACCCTAATCCAAATTTGTCTGTCTTATGCGGAATGTCAGGTAACTGCCCCCATGCTGAATTCTTCCCTTCCTTTATTGCGGCCTTTGCGTCCTCCAGAGATGCCATCCTGGCCATCTGCCTCGGTGTCTCAGCTGCCAACTTTGCTACTGCTATTTTAGGAAGGACTTCTTCGAAATGCTAAAAAGGCGTCTCAATGAATTCTCATTCAACCTCCACATACCGGAAAGAATTTAAGTGGCTAATCATGTACTCTTCTTCACCATGGATAGTAATGATCTTCCCCTTGACAGGATACTTCAACATCTGATGCAAGGAGGAGGTGACTTCCCCAGCATGGTGTATCCAAGGTCTACCCAGCAAGCAAGAGTATGATGGACGGATGTCCATCACATAGAAAGTGGATTTAAACACCTCAGTGCCTATCTTGATGGGAATTTCAACCTCTCCATGGACCATTCTCTTCGAACCATCGAAAGCTCTGACAACAATATCACTCGGCTTTAAATCCAACCCTTCACGATCTAGTCGGTCCAAGGCCTTCTTAGGCAAAACATTCAGCGACGAACCAGTGTCGACCAAGACGTGTGCGAGAGTAGTTCCTCGACACTCGACTGAAATGTGCAAAGCATCATTGTGGTTTCTACCTTTAGGAGTTAGGTCGGCATCATAAAAACCTAATTCATTGTCTGCAGTCAGGCTAGCCACGCAATTTTGAAATTGATCCGCAGAGGTTTCCTGGGGCACATGGGCTGCCTTCAGGAATTTTATCAGAGCTTTAGCGTGCGCTTCCGAGCAAAGTAGCAGTGCCAGCATGGAGATCTTTGAGGGGGTTTGCCCCAGCTGTTCTACCACATCGTAATCACTTCTTTTGATTATCCTCAAAATCTCATCCATTTCCTTCTTGGAGGTTTCCGGGATGACCAAGGGTTAAGCCCTCGTCCTGACGAGCTCATCTTGGATTCCCTTACCTTTGTCAGCAGCGGTAGGAGAGACAGTACTAGGAACAACAACGTCTTCAATAAAAGGAGTTCTAGCAGAAAGTTTTATTGGTGCAGGGATGACCTTGTCAGCTGATGAGGGTCCAAAGATTTCTCTTGGAGGGGCAATCTCTGGAGAAAATATTCTCCCGCTCCTGGTGATTTTGCTAGTGCCTGCAATGTTACTAATGCTGGCTTTTTCATCATCCGAACTTTCTTCAATTATTTCGATTTGTTTGATACCATGGTAGTAGACGTCACCGCCATAGTTCCAAGGTATCGACTTCTCAGAAACATAGGGGACAGGCCCTGGCATTGTTATCTTCAAAGGAACAAATTTCGTAGTTGGTGTAATCTTAACAGGCTTTTTGACGGCCTTGGAAAGATTGGCGTGAATGGTTATGATTGAGACATCTTCAGTATGAACTGGAACAGCGGAAACTTTTTCAAACAAAATTTGTCGACTATCCATAAGGCCTTGGATGCCAGAGAGTAACAACAATAGCAGTCTTCCTTACATCCCGGGAAGATCCCGGCCCTCAACAGGTTCAACTTAATGGTTAGTAGTGGAGTAGTCAGATCACTGACATCAGCAACATACATATCTTCTTCAATGGCATTGACATTTCGGCCGTGCTTCGGCATGGGTGCAGATATCACATTAGGCTTCTCCGGAGCGTCAAACTCCACCTCCTTCGCCTCTATCAAGTCTTGGATCTTATGCTTGAGTGCCCAACAATCATTGGTGTCGTGCCCAACACTGTCTGAATGGTAGGCGCATTTAGCATTAGCATGATAATGTGGAGAGGACGTATTCACATTCTTTGGTTCCTCCTTGATGGTGGCGAGATTCAACTTCAGTAGATGGGGAAGCACTTGCGCTGGAGTCATATTAATACGGGTGAACTGCCGTTGTGGCCGTTCCACTCGTTGTTGATTTGGTCTGGACTGGTTATAGCGAGGCTGCTCACTTGGAGTGTTTTGAATCATTACGGCCCCCACAGTTGGCCGGCGCTCCGTCTTCCCTGCTCTTCTCTGAGAATATACCATAGTTGTTTCCTTCTTAAAAGGCTTCTTCTCAACACTTGCAGCAACACCCTTCTGAATCTTTCCTGACTTGATGCCGGCTTCTATTCTTTCGCCTGTTAAGATCAAATCGGTAAACCCCGCAGAAGAGTTACCAATCAGATGATTGAAAAATGGCCCAGATAGGGTCCCTAGAAACATATCAACGAGTTCACGGTCGGTTAAAGGAGGTTGCACCCTGCCAGCCAAATCCCTCCATTTTTGTGCATATTCTTTGAATCCTTCGTCGGTTCCTAACGACATACCCTGAAGTTGGGTACGAGTAGGAGCAAGGTCAGAATTATACTGGTATTGTTTGTAGAAAGCGGTGGCCAAATCTTCCCAATTTCGGACGCTGGTTCCCTCTAGCTGATAAAACCATTCCAACTGAGCTCTAGAAAGGCTGTCTTGAAAGAAATGAATCCAAAGGTTTTTATCTGCCGTATAGGGTTGGATCTTTCTCACGTAGGACCTGAGATTCATTTTTGGACAGGACAGCCCATCATACCTCACAAACATTGGCACTTTGAATTTTGGGGGAATCACAATCCCGGCGACCAAACTCAAGTCTTCAAAATCCAAACTCGGTACTCTTTGTAGCTCCATGGCGGCCAACCTGTCTTCTAGCCCTTTGTATTTATCATCAGCTGGAGGGTATTGCTGGTCAGAATAATCTTCATCCTCTTCGACCTCCTCTTCTTCCGCATCAGACTCGGAAGGTACCGCAGCTCCACCTCCTTTGCTGGTTCCTTCATCAGAAGTAGGAGGAAATTCAAGCACTCTCCGAGCTTCTCCGTCAAATCTTCTACCCAAAGTAGCCACCCCGAGTCTCTTTTTCTTCTTTTTCACTGGGTCTTTGTTCCCCAATTGAGTCTTGATATCCTCCTGACCCTTAGCCAAGGTCATCAGGAGTTGCTGGAACTGTGCATTCTGAGCTTGCAGGTCTTTGACTGTTTGCTCGAGATCCATCCTACTGAAATAAACAGCAGACAGATAAGGAAACCTGGAGTGAGACCTGCTTATGCACATGATGAATGGAATGCTTATGTATGCAATGCATTCAAGGATTTAGGACATTCAAAATTGTTTCAGACAAAGAAGAACGCACGTTATATTAATAAGAAGAAATTTGTTAGTACATAAATGCCCCATGGGCCAAATATTACAAAATAACTTCTCAAGGCAAAAAGACATTGCGCATCCTCTTTGGTGCGATGTAGGTGTTGAGGGCCTCTTTCTCATGGAGTCGGCGGGTAAGCTCTAGAACCTTCTTCTCACTGGCGTAGAAGCTAGCTTCAAAAGTATTATGTTCCTCCTTGAGCTGAATCCAACTTTTCTGCATTTCCTCCCACGATGTAGGCATGTCTGGATGTAGGATGGTGTAGGGAACCTCTCCCTCATTGACGGGCTCTTTAATCACTGGGAGTACATGAGGATAAGGCATCATTAGACTTTGGGCTCGGGCTCGTACCCACTTGAGATAGGGCTCAAGAGGGATGGAGTTCTTGTGTCCCAGAGTCTTGCTATCAACCTTGTTGAGTTTTCCCCAAGCTCTGATGAATCTTTGGCGAAGTCCTTGCGCATCATTGTCGAAATCAAAAACTAGGTCAGGAATCAACATGTCATGAGGGCCATCCCTTCGGGCATATCCAAATTGTCTCAAAGCTAGGCAAGGGTTGTAGGTGATACCTCCTCTAATTCCAAGTAAAGGAACATTAGGAAATTCTCCGCAACGATCGATAATGATGACATTTTCTCTGGACCGAGAACACCAATGCACATCAGAATGAGTAAGAGTCATCAACCGTTGGGACCACCTTGAGCCTTGGTCATTTTTCAGGACAGATTGTGGAAGGTGCGAAATAAACCACCTTGCAAGGAGAGGAGTACAACACATGAGAACACCCCTCTTTCTCATTGTTCGTGTGTAAAATGAGTGAAGGATGTCCCCAAGCAATGTTGGTATTGGATTTCTGGACAAGAAGATTTTGACGGCGTTGACATCTACCAATTGGTCAGGATTTGGGAACAAGACCAACCCGTAGATAATGAGTGCCACAATTTCTTCAAAGGCTTGTAGGTCCAATGAGTTCCAACATTCTTGTGCCTTCTCAAACAAGAATTTTGCTAAGAATCCCTTGACGCCGCTTCTGGTTTCCCAATGCCCCTTGATGTCGGATGGTTGTAGATGTAATGCTCGAGCAACATCTTCCGGCTTTGGTTCCTTTTCCGTACCGTTGAATGATAGTTGATTAAGGATAGGGATTCTTAGGAGTTGAGAAAATTCCTCCAAAGTGGGCACCAACTGATAATCCGGGAAAGTGAAACAGTGGTGAAGAGGGTCAAAAAACTGGAATAGCACTTTCATCATGTCTTCCTCAATGTTGGTATTGACTAAACTGAGCAGTCTACCATGTCTTTCACTGAAGGATGAGTTTTCCGGAATTCTTGAGGTGAGATTCTTGAGTTGAGGTGAGATTCTCACAAGGTTGACTTGAATGGTGTTTCTGCGAGGAATTTCCATATCCTACAAAACAAGAACAAAGATGAAGATCTAAAACCCTTGAAATGGTTAGTGAATGCATATGATGTTTTATGATGTTTATGATGTATGCACAAAACATATGTACAAGCAAATCACACCAAACCCTAGTTTCAGGCTTGCATGGGGTTTCATAGGTAAGTACCCTCTTGAGTGTAGTTGGCTTAAAAACCTGTCCTATAAATAGTAACCGGGTTCTAAGGAGCTCAATATCACGGGATTGTTTTCATTGTTCATTGTTTTGGTTTAGCCACTTAACTAGCGACCAAAATATTCCAAGAAAACAACCCTCAATGAGTGTAGTATCGAGTATCTACCAACTTCGGACTGCACCAAAGCCGGTCATCTCACTACCCCTAATAAAGGCCAAGATGGTCAAGTAAGGTTCTAGGTCATTAGTGCTTAGTGACATCACTCAGCGGCCCCGTACTCTCCTTGATTGAACTCAAGGGTTACCGGTACTCACAAATATGTCGCACTAATATAGTTATTGCTTCGACCGTGTCGGTATACCCCGCACAGTTTCCACAACGTATTGCTATCTATGAATGTTTCCCAAAATCCGGGTGTAGGATTGCAAACCCAAACAATAGAGCCAAGATATAAAGCAAACAATTCAAACAATTAGTCATGCAAGAGGGTGATCTAAGCCCTAAGGTTACTCCACTTTTAAAATTATCCCCAGCAGAGTCGCCAGTTCTATGATACGGTGGAAGAACTGACTATGGTTTTGCGTTTGTTTTCGCAAATGTTTCGGTTGAGCAAGAGTCGCCACCGACTTTTTATTTTATCCTAAGGAAAGGTTTAAAAAGCACAGCAAAAACCTTTGAGATTTTTCTTGGGTTCGGGGAGTAGATTATAGGAAGGGAAGGTATTAGCACCCTTTCTATCCATGGTTATCCATGGGCTCTTAGGTACTTGCTTAGATCAACTTGCCTTGGTTTCCAATTTTTTGAAATGGTGCTTTGTGTGTGTGTTTTTGAAAATTCTTTGAAAAAGATGCCTTGTATAGGCTACCCTTATAACAATTCTTTACTCGAATGTTTTACAAAAGGTGTTTTGTCTTTTGAAAAGATGTTCCAAGGTTTTTGAAAGTTTGTTTTGAAAGTGTTTGTGAAGTGTGGTTTGAAAATAGGCAAGTGTTTTCTTTTGCAAGTTGACAAGTACCTAAGAGCTATCTACCCTAAAGTTCTCAAAGATTTTTGTTATGTTTTAACCCTTTTGACAATTTTGTTCCACCATTGCATTTGGTGGACAATCTTGTATTAGGAGATGAAAGGGACGGGCGCGGGTCATCGTTTAGACCATAATTGCAATAGTGCTAAGTATCTTTGGGCAATTTCTCTTTGAAAGGGACTTGATCATTTTAGGCAACTTTTCGAAAGCGTCATCGAGGGACTTATGATCATTTGATTGTTTGTTTTTACCCAAAGAAACCTAACATGCAATATGGCCCAATTATTTGAAGGCAACAAAGTGGAATACCCTAGGGGTGCAAGTGTGATATGTGTTGTCCATATTTCATGCTTATTTATCTTGAAATTAGGTCAAGCTATTTTGTTCTTTTTATTTGCATACAAACCCTAACTCTAGCATGATATATTTAGAAAGCGTTTAAAGTGCGAAAAGTAAAATTCCTACACTATTACAACACAATATGGGAAGGGGGGTACAAATGTTCAAATGGGGGGTATTTAGACAAAGAAATTAAACCTAGCTATTACATCATTTTTGGCATTTTTACAAGTAATTGATTGCATAATTTAAATGGAAAATAAAATAAAGATGCAAAATGCAAAAAGGGTTTTTATATGTATGAAAAAAGTATTATTTATGTCAAATAAATAAAAAATAAAAAGTATCATTTTTGGAGTTTTTTGTATTCTAAGGGTAAAACCCTAATTTCATTAAATAAATATATTAACTATTTAATGTGTATAATATTTAATAATTACATAAAAAAAATAAAATAAAATGGAGTATATTCATAAAAAAGTATTTTCCACATCAAATATTAATAAAATAAAAATGTATGTATTTTAGTATTTTTGCCCTAAGTATATTAATATATATATATATATATATATATACTTAGGGCAAAAATACTAAAATACATACATTTTTATTTTATTAATATTTGATGTGGAAAATACACCACATTTTTTGTTTCATACCCCCTAGGCCCATGTGGAAAAATAATAATATTTAATATTTATATAAAAAAAGTATATTTTGTATAAAATATTTTCAAAAGGGAAAATGTAATAAAATCATAAAAGAAAGTATATTTGTATTATTTTTTTCTATTTATTCTAAATAATATATATATATATATATATATATATATATATATATATATATATATATATATATATATATATATATATATATATATATATTTATTTATTTATTTATGTATAAATGATTCCTATAAACAAATAAATGCTAAAAAAATAGGAAAATGGTATAAAAATATTTTTTATATTTTTTTATATTATAAGCAAAAATAAATAAGTCAGCATGAAAAAAGAAAAATCAAAAAATCATTGAAATAAACCAAATGGGCCTAGGGGGTATGAAACAAAAAATGTGGTGTGGAAAGAAAATCAGAAGCAAGCCCAGCCCAGGAACTTCTTCTTCAACCTTCAGACAAAAAATATGTCAAAACACGCGCCTGTTCTTCCAATTCAAACACCTGGATTCCTTGATCTTTTGCACAAACTTCCAACATAAGAAATGTTAAGCATTGAATCACGATTCCAAATATATAAAAAACTCATTCTAACTCTCAGAAATGAGAGAGAATTTTGACATTCCCAAATCCTGACCTAAGTTTTCTGCCATTTTCAAACCTTAAATTCTCATAGCTCAGGCAAAATAAATGAAAAGTAAAAGCATGTACAGGTTCAGGGGCATGAGTAGAACATTTCTTATTCACAAACCTAGAGTTAATGATGCCTATACTAAGAGTTAGAAGTTCACCAAAATACCTGTTCAGTTGAAGTTCTATCTGGCAATGGGGAAGCTTTCAGTGCAAGGTGATGGTTGGTATAGCTTCCTTGAGGTGTGGTGATGCTGTTCCAATGTTTACTTTGCCTTGAGACACCTTGAATCGAGCTATGGACCTTCAACTGCAAAATGAGAAAGTGAAAATGGTGGAACTTGTTAGAGGAATTACAGGTCATGTTTCAGGTCTTGGTTAGCTTGCATTGATGCTAGGGAATGTGTTTGATAAGCTTTGGTCAAGAAATCATGCAAGGAATGAGAGATGGTGTTCAATCTGCAGGCCTTGCCCTGTTTATGCAGTTTGAGAGTGATTCTAGGAATGGGAGTGTTTGGGAGGCCAAGGGCTCGTGTTCTAGCTTGGGTTGGATGATTAGAAGGTGTCTACAATGTTTTCTTCTGTGTTCTAATGCTGAGAGAGAAGTTGTGTTATGTTATGATACTTTTCTTCACACTTAAGCAAACAAAGCCAACTTCATGTTTTAGGCAAGTAGGGGACCCTTAAACATGCTGCTAACCTGGTCTTGATCAGAGTGTTTTGCTCATAATCTTGTGCCAATTAGATCTCATCTGTACTTGTTGGATTTTCAATTGGACATAAAGCTTGCTTTTGCAAAAATGGCCATTTTGCTTTTTCCATAAATGGATTTATTCAACATGTAATGCATAAGCTCATGAAACAAGACCTTAGCACAATGAACATGCATTAAATTATTGAGTGTTGGATGGTTTAAGGACCTGTAATGTAGCACAAACTAAGCTGACTTGAAAATGGCATAAGTTATGAACATGTACATGACCAATTCAAAAGTGAGTTTTTGCCATATTGTGAAATTCGATTCTCCCAAGTTATGAGGTTGTTTGATGAGTTCTTGGACATTTTGGAAAGCTTGGAATGTGTAATACAATCCATATTTGAAATGCAAATTGAAATTCCAAGTGGAAGTGTATGGAAAATGGCCTTGAAGTTAGGTAGAAAACCTTGCCAAAATAGGTTAAAATTTCACTAAGTTAAGAATGGTTTAGTGCCCTTATTCAAAAAATTGTAACTTGAGATACAAGCCTCATTTGGGAAAACTTTGTGAATCAAAGTTGTAGATTATGCAACAAGCTACAACTTTAATGTTTTGACTTTTGTTTGAATCCAAATGAATCTTGGTGAGAAAGTGGGGCAAAGTTGGGAAAAAATTAGGGTTTTTCATAACTTAGAAAAATTCCAAGTTATGAAAAATTCTCATTTCTAACCCTAATTTGCATTTTTTTGATTTCTTGGTGAACAAGTTTCATGATTTGGCATGTTTTGATGAAAAATGAATCTTGACTCTTGATTTTGACCAAAAATTCAAAGTTTGACTTTTCAGTATACAGTCAAAATTGATCAATTGACTGGGAAATTCAACTGTCAATCTTGTGTACTTGGGATCTTTTGAACTTGTTGAGCATGTCAAGATAAATCCATGGGGTCCTTGAGTCCATATGTGAACTTGGTTTGCCATTGGCTAGGTCAAACAGTCAAAAATTGCCTTTGTGCAGTCAAAACCCTAAAAATGACCATTTTGCCCTTTTGGTGATCTGATCAAGTTTCTTGTGGAATTGTGATCCAAACTTGATCAAATGGTTCATATGAGTTCATAATGTTGATGTGGGTCAATTTTCATGAGATTTGACTGTCAATTGGTCACAGTTGACTTTTTCCCCAATACAGTTGATTTCTAGGTCAACTGTCCAATTGACTGGGCAAAACTTGGAATCAAGACTTGAAACTTGACATGGATAAACTTGGGAGTCCAATATGAAGCAAGAAGGTCATCTTAGGCATTTTAGGTCAAAACATCTTTGTGCAAACACAAACCCTAATTTGGGTCAACAGTGCAAGGAGAAGTCTTGAGCAGATGAAACCCTAACTAGATCTTGAGCTCCAAGGGCTTTGTGATGAGAAATTAATGAGAAATGGGAGGGCAAATTTTGGGGTACAACACCGGCCAACAAGCTTTAATGACGATATTTTATTTATCTGCTTAAAACTGCTTTTCAATTTAACTGCGCTGATTTCTTTTTCTGTCTTTGTAGGTAAATACCAGTTGGATAATCGAAGAAGTAGTACAAGATAGAAGACTTCAAGAGAACTTAGACTTTAGATTTATTTTCTTTTCATTTATTGTAAAAAATATTATTGTAAACACTGTAAATAAATTTACAGTATTCGAATAACATTTGTAACAACATTTAAAATAAATAAAAAGTCTTTGTCATATATTTCCTTATTTCTTCTGCACTGTCTATTTCATTATTTAAATCTCTTAACTTAAAATAACTGGAAATGCATCCCAATAATTTTAACTCAGATAAAATAAATAATCAACAAACTTTGCAGTCTCGCAACCTTGGATTAACCATAATACGCCCGACATTCCAATTAATCATATGCTTTGTACAGTTAAACAAACAAACATCCATACACCTTTCACTTCACTGATCAAACCAATGCTTCAAACTTTCAATCAAAAACCTCAGCTCCTATCCTAGATGTTTAGGTTTTGAGAAATAAACAACAATCTTGAACAAGCGTAAAAATAATATAACAGTCAATTGAAATACTGTGGATTCAATTTCTTCTGAGCAATGCGTGCGCAAACCTTAATCCTGGATCATTGTCAAAGGAACGTCTGCTTGATCAATTCCTGAGCCAATATTAACCTAATCAATTCAAACCCTAATTCTGGACTTGTTGATAAAGAAAAGTCTATTTGACCGATTCTTGGGCCAATCTTGAAAGATCAGGGAAAACCCTGAAGTTGTGATTTCTTGTGAAAAAGGGAGGGCAAATTTTGGGGTACAACAGTTGCCCCTGTTCAATCTTCTTGAACCTGAAGAGTTAGATTGGCAATTTTTTCGTTCGCGACTCGAAGGTAAAAGAATGATTGGACACTAGAGTGCCCAAATAATTTGCACTCGTCAAAGCGTAGTTGAGGGAATAGGCTTAAAGATGCCATTTGGAGATGTGACAGAATCTTGTCGGAGATGGGCTTAAAGATGCCATATGGAGATGTTTGTTGTAGGTGAGTGGGTGAGTATCAGAAAGGTATCCATGTTTGGAATATCTCTAAACTCGGGGGTCTGAATAAGCAATATATTGACATCCATGTTTGGAGAATCCGTAAACTGTTTCCAGAAGTTGAGTCTGAACAAGCGATAGATTAACATTCGTGTTGGGAAGCATCCGTAAACTGTTTTCAGAAGTTTGAAATTGAATAAGCAATAGATCAGCATCCGTGTTTGGAAGCATCCGTAAACTGTTTTCAAAAGTCTGAATCTAAACAAGTGATAGATTAACATTCGTGTTTGGAGAATCCGTAAACTGTTTTCAGAAGTTGAGGTCTGTATGAGTAGCAGAATGACTTCCGTGTCTAGAGTATATCTGAGACTATAACTGTATTGGAATTTTGAATGAATATCAGAATGTCTGTCGTGTCTTGAGTGTATCTGTATTGTATCTGAATTTGAGATCTGTATGAGTAGAAGAATGACTTCCGTGTTTGGAGTGTATCTGAGACTGTAACTGGGATCTGAATAAGTGACAGAATGACTTCAGTGGCGATTGCACCGGAGAATCAAGCTGTTGGTGTAAGGGACAGAATGGCATCCGTGTCTGGAGCGTATCTGAACTTGTAATTGATAGTTGAATCTGAATGAGAGGTAGAATGGTCGTCGCGTCTGGAGCGTATCTAATCTGTATCGGATTGCCGAAGTCTAAATGAGTAGTAGAATGATCGCCGTGTCTGGGGTGTATCTGTACTGTATTTTGACTTGAAGTTCCGAATGAGTAATAGAATGACCGCCGTGTCTGGGGTGTATCCATACTGTATCTGAATAATTGTTAAAGTAAGCCTTTTAATCTTATCCTGAAAAAGGGTAAAATGTTAGCTAAAACACGAAGTTATATTGCATGATATGTATGATGCAGTAAATTGTAATCCATGTTTATGATATATGGATGTAATGGTTATGCATGTAAGCTGAGTAGTTGTCTTGCTGAGGAAGATAAATCCTGGATAGCTGGAGATAATGAAATCTTTGACCGTTGTCGGGGAGAATAAATCCTTGACTGCTGCTGGGGATTGAAAATCCTTTGATCGTTGAAAATGAGAAATCCTGGGAACACTGTTGGGGAAATCAGGATTTTGGGTTGTATGCCAATCTACTGGGGATTCCTGTTTTGAGAAGATTTTCACTGGGGAATATCTGAATACTTTGTGAGGTACTGAGAATGAGAGTCTTCGTTCTTCTTGGGGAATAAGAATTCTGTGGGGAATAGCCATACTGTTGAAAAGTAGCTATCCTGTTGGAGAGTAAAACTCAGGATTCTGGAAAAAGCTTATTCCTGTCTGGAAGAAGTTTAGGTTTACGTCGTAGGCCACTTTAAGAATGAGAATCTTCACTCTGTTGGGGATACCAGGAATTCAGATGTTATACCACTTTGAGAAATGAGAATCTTCATTTTGTCGGGAATATCAGGAGGTTAGGTGTATGCCAATCTACTGGGGAATCCAAAATGAGAATCTTCATTCAGGTCTTGGGTCATAAGATTGGGTGTATGCCAATCTCTTGGGGTTTTAAGGACGAGAATCTTCATTCTGTTAATGGTTAGGAAATTGGGAGTATACCAATCTTCTGAGGTTTCAAGGATGAGAGTCTTCATTCTGTTAAGGGTCAGGAGGTTGGGAGTATACCAATCTTCTGAGGTTTCAAGGATGAGAGTCTTCATTCTGTTAAGGGTCAGGAGGTTGGGAGTATACCAATCTTCTAAGGTTTCAAGGATGAGAGTCTTCATTTTGTTAAGGGTCAGGAGGTTGGGAGTATACCAATCTTCTGAGGTTTCAAGGATGAGAGTCTTCATTCTGTTAAGGGTCAGGAGGTTGGGAGTATACCAATCTTCTGAGGTTTCAAGGATGAGAGTCTTCATTCTGTTAAGGGTCAGGAGGTTGGGAGTATACCAATATTCTGAGGTTTCAAGGATGAGAGTCTTCATTCTGTTAAGGGTCAGGAGGTTGGGAGTATACCAATCTTCTGGTGTTTCAAGGATGAGAATCTTCATTCTTGAGAGAAACAGATTTTTAGGAGCTTCAATTGTCCGTTATTCTGTTGGTGGCGGTAACTTCCAACAGGTGATGAAGGAAATTTTTAACGATTGTGAATTCCAACAGGTGATGAAGGAATATATATATTTTTTTTATGATGATCGTAACTTCCAGCAGGTGATGAAGGAAATTTTTAACGACCTTTCAACTTGAAATGTGATTTGTTTTGGAGAATAAATCCTTGACAAATGTTGGGAAAATAAACCCATGACTGCTGGTCTTCTAGAGAGGTGATAACCTTCTCGAGGACGCCCGAACTTCTTTTCAGAAAGATTTTGAAAAGTAGGATAACCAACATGTGCGATGGCGAAACATTGGCTTCAAACAAGTGTGAGATGGCGAAACATCGGATAAAAGATGACAAAGTATCATGGCAAAGATGGCGAAACATCAATAAAATGGATGGCAAAACATCACACCTAACAATGATATTGAGAATCAAAGTAGGATAACAAATATGTGCAATGGCGAAACATCGACTTCAAACAAATGTGCGATGGAGAAACATCGGCTATAAGATAACAAGGTATCATGGCAAAGATGGCGAAACATCAAATAAACGGATGGCAAAACAACACACCTAACAATGATATTGAGAATCAAAGTAGGATAACAAACATGTGCGATGGCAAAACATCAACTTCAAACAAATGTGCGATGGCGAAACATCGGCTAAGAGATAACAAGATATCATGGCAAAGATGGCGAAACATCAATAAAATGGATGGCAAAACATCACACCTAACAATGATATTGAGAATCAAAGTAGGATAACAAACATGTGTGATGGCGAAACATCGGCTTCAAACAAATGTGCGATGGCAAAACATCGGCTATAAACCAGGTTTAAAAATAAATCCAAACGGCGCACAAACAAATAGGGTTGGTTTGTATATTTTACCTTGAAGAAGGGTTTGAGTTTATTAGAGGTGTTTTATAATTTTCCAAGAAAACAGTTTTTTGTTTTAAGATGCAAAATGCAAAGGAAGAAAAACTACTAAGGGAAACTAGCCTAGCACTATCCCTAGTGTTATCATACAATGATTGACCCTAAGGTTGAGGATAAAGGAAAATCCTACCCTAATCAACATGTCAAAGGAAGCTTAACAAAACTATCCTAGAGGGAACATGCAATGAGAGCGAAGTCGTGAACTCAATTTCTAAATTGAGTGACTCATCGATTAACAATTTAAAGAAGAAAAACAATAAACATCCTATAGGGAACATGCACTGAGAGCGAAGTCGTGATCTCAATTTCTAAATTGAGTGACTCATCGATCAACAATTAATGAAGAAAACAATAAACATCCTATAGGAAACATGCACTGAGAGCGAAGTCGTGATCTCAATTTCTGAATTGAGTGACTCATCGATCAAAAGCAAACATAACACATGTATCAAACAAAATAGAGGGCCTCCTGACATATATCAGCAACAGAGGTCCCATCATGCAACATAGAACTATACAAAATAAAAATATAAGAAAGGAAATAGTGTAATACCAAACGAATAACTATCCGTAGCTACTGAGCAAGAATAAAAGAAACCTAGAGAACTTCGAGCAAGCTGGCATCAGTAGACAAATCAAGTCAGAAATTACGCCATCAGGATGTAAGTATTGAGATTTTCAGATATGAACAGATCCCATGGGAAATGTATGGCATTCATAATCACATATACATATCCTGCATAGAGTATCAAATATGCCAAACACAAGAGTAGTGCCAATATAATAAATTGTGTTCCACAAATAAAGTGAAACACAATAGCCTCAAGTCAAATATGGAAAACTTTTCTCAGAGTACCTCACACATTCAACAGCCAAGTTAGTATTCCTATAAATAGAATAATGATTCACATAAGGGATGGATGATGACACCATAATGAAATGATAAAACATGATAGCAATTACCAAACATTAGCCATGATAAACAAAAAGAAACAGGCATATACACAATTTGGTCAAAAGTTAGAGGAAATATTGCTCCTTTCTATCACCATATTGAATTGACAATTGAATATCAATCAATGATCATGGGAGCTTGAGAAGAATACAATCAAAGACCATGAAGGTAAGTAGCAACCACAATTCAATCATACACAATTAAATCAACACAACTCACAAGCATAATAGAAGAGGAATCCCACACAATGCATCAAAATGTTCAATCATTCAAGCATGGGGCATTAAGTGAAATGTATTGAGTTTATGTGGATAAACAGAACCAACATGATCATTAGGTGCCCAATCATAGGCCTCACTCAAGTTCATTGTCCATCAAACAAATTGCAACAAGATATGCAACATTAATTGGGTACCTTAAATTCAAAAATACATCAAAAATAGAAAAGGATTTCAATAATTCAAACAAAAAATTTCTTAGCATCTTTGAAGTGTATAGAAGTCAGAAAGCAAGTCTTAAGTTCATGAATGGCTGAGGAGGGGATCAAATGAAGCCCAAAGTTCAAAACTCGTTTGCCAAACTACCAAACTAGACAAGCTTTCAAAATAATTTGTGGAAAAATATCAAACCAAGTCAAATAATTCAAGAAAAATGGTTTTCAGATCCTCAATACATCCATGAATCATAATCAAGACCTAAATTCCATTGAAAAATGAGGGAATAATGGTTTTGAAAATGAAACTTGCAATGTAAGCTACAAAACCCTAATTGTTTGAATTTTAATCTTAAATATTAATTAGGTAAGATCAAAATTCAAACAATTCAAACCAAGATCATGCAAACCACAAGGAAACCCTAAATGTTAGAATACATATTTTTCCATATTTTTTGAATTAAAGAAAAGTCAAAAATAAAATAAAATTCAAACAATTAATCAATTAAACAAATAATCACATCTCAAAATAAAATTCTAATCAAAAGTCAGAAAAAATATCCAACCAAAATTATATTCAAATATTAGAATTAAAAACACACATCCCTGATTTTTTGTGGAATTTATGAATTAAAGGAAATATTAAAATAAAAATCAAACAAACAATTAACAATTAAACTATTATTTAAAGGCAAAAATGCAAACCCTGGCCAAAAGTCACAAAATGGTCTAAATAAAATTATATTCAGACTCTATGATTAAAAACAAACTTATGTGATTTTTATGAGGATTTTTGAATTAAAGGAAATATTAAAATAAAAATTATGAAACAAATATTTCAAATAAATTTCTAATGAAAAATAGAAAAAATGCTAAAAAAAATTCAGAATCAAATTCTAAATAATTTTAAGAGTTTAAAAAAAAATTTGTGGAATTTTTAGATCAAAGGAACTATTAAATTAAAAATAATCATTGAACAAATAATTAATTAAACTTATGAAATTTTAAACCAATCAAAAATTTTTTTAAAAATTCCAAAAAAATTACACAAGATAGTAGAAATTATTTTGGAGTTGTGATAATTTTTTCAGAATTTTTTAAATTGTTTTGATCAAGAAATAAAAATCAGAAAATCAATTAAAATCAAATAATATGAAATGCATTAAAATTTCAAACAAGCCAATCACAGCGCGCCACCTCACTTCGTCTTCAACCTCCAGCATAGGGCAAAACGCATGCAACAAAACAGGTCATGAGCCTATTTTCAAATCCATCAATCGTGCTCGTTTCTCAACCAAAATCCATGAATTCAAGTGCAAATTAAGGCTAACATATCATACTACATTATGCAATGCGAATCAAACACAAAGATCAAACATGGATCAAGAAATAAAGTCTCATAAACTGAAAAAACTCACTTCAAACATAAAAAATCAGGAACTCGATTTCAACAATTCTGCTTGAATCAAAGCTCAAATATACATCAATCCTAGTGATTGTCCAGCTAGCAACTCAATGGTCATGATTTACATCATCAATTCAAGCTAAAACACATAAATCAAAGTTCAAGAAACTCACATGGATGTGAAAATTAGAAACTCGATTCCTTCACTTCAGAAGCAATCCAATGGTGCAGACTTGATCTCCTTACTTCACTGAAGCTAAACCACAAAGAATTTTTAAAAATGATCCAAGGAGAAGAGAGATTCGAAGCAATTTGCAGAGATGCTTCAAATTTTTCATATTTGGAATGTAGCGATTATGAGCCTCCTCCTTCACAACTGAGCCTTGATTCTTGTTATATAGCACGAGAGGAAGAGGATAGAAGTCGTATTTGGAACTCAAAGTCGTTGGAGGGCAGGATTGGAAGTTTGTGCAGAAAATGAAGTGTGCATAGAATCAGGTCATTTGCTCGTGCATTTGCTTGCCTTTTGTGCATTTTGTAGGCTAAATGAGGTCAGAAACCAATGCTCAAAGTGCCAGCCCATGATTGTTTGAAATGAAGAAGTGTTGATGAATTTGCAAAATTGAGCATGTTTTGTATTTTTTCATTCAAGCAAGTTCAAGAAGCACATGGGCATGAAATGGTGAGTGTAATGGGCCTCAGCATGTCACAAATTATTCATGGGCTTGAATAGAAGTGAAGAGAATAGCTGAAAATGAAGTTCTCAAGAAATGGCCATTTTGCATACTTGTCAAATTTCAATAAAATGCCTCAAAATTCCAAAGTTCATAACTTGCTCATACTTTTGAATTTTGACACAAATGAGTACAATTTGGAAAGGTAATCAAAAGATATACAATCCCTTAGTTTTGAGTTTTTGCAATTGAATCAATTAAGGCCCTCAAAATTTGACATGAAATTAACTAAATTTGGAAAATGACCTATAATTTTAACTTGAGGCATGAACTTCCAAAGATCATAACTCTTGACTCTTTGCCAATTTCAACATGAGACCAAATGGAGATGAAAGATAACCCTCTTATCTTTCCAGGCATAATTCATTCGCATTTTTTTGATCAAAGGTGAATAAAATATGAATTTTTGAAGTTAAGTCCTTATTTTCCAAAATTAGAAACTTTTAGGGTTTCTTCATGAACAAGTTTCAATCCAAACCTCAATATTTTTGATCCAATGATCCAAATGGACTTGAAATATGAAAAGTAAACCCTTGAATTTATGGATGCCCAAAAGTTAACTTGGTCAACCTTGACTTTGACTGATTTTGACCAAAATGACCATTTTTCCCCTTTGAATCAATTGATCCACTTCCCTTCAAAATTGATGATCAAAACTTCAAACATATGATCTTCCAAATATATAGAGGCCATGTACAAAGTTTCACTTCAAAATTCTCAAGAAATCTTGATGAAATCCCAAACCCTAGTTTTGGTTAACACCTTAGGAGACTGATAAATTATCTTCAAAATTTCAAATCCTCTGGGCATCTTGACCAATTTCTTGTATAAAGACTTTTCAAATACCAATGAGATGTTGTAGCTTCCAAATCAAGACTTGTACATTGATTAATAGCCTTGATCAAGCAAAACCCTAATTTGAGTGGGGAATCAAAAGAGTTATTCCTCCTATAATCAAACACAAACTTCAATCCTCTAATGATCCAAAGAGATGGATAAAATATCTTGAGATATGCAATAACTTTTGAGCTTGAAAGATCTAGAGGTTTAGATGATAAGGTTCTACTTGAGCAACTTGTCAATGCAATCAACCATCAGAGCTTGAGGAAGACTTGATAACCAAGATACTTTTATCCCAACACAATGTATAAATGCAATGCAATATGATATTCATGATGAAACATAAGCCTAAATCAAGAGGGTAAATTTTGGGGTGCAACAGCTGCCCCTATTCAAATATCTTCTACATGATAAGTGAGAAAAGTGACAACTTTCGAGCGTTCAGAGTTGAAGATGATTGAATACAAAAGAACCCGAAAATTTACACTCTTGAAGAAGAAAGAAAAAGAAGCAGAAAAACCCCCAAGACATGCGTCAGAATGAAGCTGTAACGCAGGTTGAAACAGAACAAAAACAAAGAAGAGTAGACACAACTAAACTTCCGGACGAAGGTGCCAGGGAAAAACCGGGCTTAAAAAAAAGGTGAGATAAAACTCAAACCACAGGGTATAGGCGAAACTAAGCTCTGGAAAGGAAAACGTACGCGGGTGAGGAGGCGAAACTTTGAGCTCGACCCAAAGCAAAATGGCCAGAGTGCGTGATTCTAGGAGCACTTGCTAATCTCAACTAAGATGGACAGTATGAAAGAACTGAAAGAATCCCAGAAATGAGGAACAAAAGCGAGACAAAACTTGACTCAATAACCAGTTAGACGAAACTAAACTAGATGAGTACCAGGACGAAACTGGATTTCACGCACGGGTAACGAGGCGAAACTCGACCCATAGCAAAGTGATGAGAGTGCATGTTTCTCAGAGCACCTGCTGGTCTCAGATCAATGGATAAACAGTGACGAAAACTGATAGAAGGACCCAAGGAACTAAAGAGACAAATTTCAAACCAGGGACGCAGTACGAACACTGCACTCGGTAAACGAACACCATCAAAGGGTCCAAGGTATGAAAGCAAAAACGAGACGAAACTCGACTCAATAACTAGTTAGGCGAAACTAAACTAGATGAGTACCAGGACGAAACTGGATTTCATGCCCAGGCGGCGAGGCGAAACTCGACCCAAAGCGAGAGTAATGAGAGCGCATGTTTCTCAAAGCACCTGCTGGTCTCAAATCAATGGATAAATAGTGACGAAAACTGATAGAAGAATCCAACGAAAAAGAGACTGATTTCAAACCAGGGACGCAGTATGAACACTACACTCGGTAAACGAACACCGTCAAAGGTTCCAAGGTATGAAAGCAAAAACGAGACGAAACTCGACTCAATAACTAGTCAGGCGAAACTAAACTAGATGAGTACCAGGACGAAACTAGATTTCATGCGCACGGCGAGGAGACGAAACTCTGAGCTCAACCCAAAGCAAAGAGATTACGACATACACCTAAAAACCTGCTGAAAGCGAATATCAGGACGAAACTGGTATTCAAAAGGTGCATCAATAGGCATTGGAATGAACCAGAGAGGGTAGTGAAGACTAGACCCGAGAAGACCGCGCCAGGGCGAAACCGAACTACATTCAAGAGTAGACACTCGATCAAACATATGATTGACATCAAAAGGATATTGGTATGGGGGGAAATTGAGATAATGAGGACGAAGGCCTCGCTGGGGATTTAACCCGAAGTATTAGCAAATTCAACTGGGGACAACAGAACCAATAATTACTTATGTTCCGATGCATGTTTGAATTCTTTTTATATAGCGCAATATTCCATATAATGGAATTGTTACACGTTTTTGTAGATGCAATGATGCATGTTTAAAATTTCCACTGGGGAATGGCCAATTGAGAAGCCAATAACCAAGAAGTCAGAATCCGTCATGACTTGCAAAAATAAATTGCGAAATGCAAAGGAGAGGAGAAAATATGGGGAACCGCTAGAGAGGGAACCTCGAAGAGATGAAGCTTTACAGGGAATAACAATCGAGCAACTAGTAGAAACGGTCGACAACCATTGAGAGGAGTTGTAGAAATAAACTGGAAACTCCTAGAGAAGATTAGATCGACACTGTAGCTTCTGGAGAGGGATGCCATCCGAAGATTAGACATTGAGAGAGAAGATCAGGGCAAGACTGTAATCTCTGGAAAAGACAACGCGCAGCCATGTTGAGGATGACACCAAGACAACAAACCCGACGTGAGAGGTGAAAACCTTTGTTGGGGGAACAAAATTCTGCTGAGGAGACGGGACTTCACCGGGGATACAGAACTCTGTTGAAGATTTTTGTGGAGAGAGATTTCTTGGAATGCAACCTTTGGATGGATCATGCAGATAGTCACACAGTATCGACCTTACTAGGGATAAGGAAATATCTTAACATACGGATACCCCAATCAACAGACAGGCTAGGGAACGAGAGGTCACGGTGAGGGATCTCTGTTGGCAACTCCGTTGGGGATATCCTCAAATCTAGAGTCTCAGAATGAAGCCTTTAAAAGAAGATTCCTGGGGCAAAAAAACTTTGTTGTGGAAACGAAACTTCATTGGGGATAAGTAAAGTCCTATTCATACATGGGTTCTGTCTAGCAGAAGAAAACCAAATTTCTCTTTGTGACAATCATTAAGTTCTTTATAGGTGTTCCACATGTAAACTCTTTTTTGATATCAAACAAATGTTTTGCATGCAGGAAGATGTTTATTTTAGGAATGACAGACTTAATGCGACGATTATTTAAGCCTTGAAGTTAAAAACCTTAACAAAGTGTCACATCTCTGTAGTGAATGAATCACTGGCTAGAGTGCAAAAAATTTTCAAAACTTTTCTTCCCCTTCTCTTTTTTTCAAAAAAAACGAGTCAAGATGCGGGTGATAAGATACCAACATGGATATGCAACACATATTTGGGAGTTTAGGAAAAGCTATCCTGTTGTAGTATGATTTCGAGTTAAACCCTTGTTTCAGTTAGGACTTTTAAAGGTTGTAACGTGGCCTGGTTCGAGGTTTTTTAGAAAAAAAAATTTTCAAGGCTCAAGTTATTTGGTGCCCACCCCCTTCGTGATATTCTTATGTCCTAGTTCAGCTGACTTATCACAAGCATTCATCTTTCAGAAGGATTTATAATGGTAGAGTGATCACAACAAATTCTCCAACATGATTGTCACTTAACTTCTGCTGCTTTTGTTTTTGGTTTTATTGTTCCTCTTCTTTTGATGAAAATTTTATTGAATAATATTTTTTTAGGCTCTCTTTTCCCTAACTTTTTCCTGGATAAAATCTTTTGAATTTCAATTCTGGGAGTCCAGCGGGATGCCCTAACTTTTTCCTAAGCGACTTGTTTTCAAGTTTCGACTTAGCGGGGCTTTTTGTTTCTTTCTTATTCATACTTTCCTCTTCGAACAAGTCAACATGACTTTAGGTCTTTGAAATTTTTCTTTCTTTCTCTCTCTTTTTTTGTTGAAGAAAACAAATGCCTCATTCCTTGGTCGGCGAGGGATAGCCATTATTGTATCGATTCGATCTCGACCTCAGGACTTTGTGAGGAAATGAACATCATGTTTTAGACATTTTTCCTGATCTCATGATGCGAAAGATAAAATGTGGTGATCCTCCGATGGGACATTCCTTCTGAAATTTAAATGCTTGGGCAAATTAACTGAACATCTACCCTTCCCCTGGTTAAAAAAAGGTTTTTTTGAACAAAAAAGAAACTCCTACTTCGAAGGCTCAGAGGGGTTAACGAGGGTCTAACTCCCTTATATCTTCGGTGTTTGGGAATTGAAACAATGCATGTACATCGTCAATGGGGTTCTACTCAAAAGCATACCATTACAGTCATCGTTTTTATCTAAACTCCTTCCTCCAAACTCTCGGATAAGCAAAAGAATTGGCATAGTTGATATTAAAATGCCCGAAAAACGATTAAAGAATGAAACAATTTTTCAAGGCAAAAATATTCAATGCATCAAGACTGACATTCGGCCATAAACAAAATCCTATATGCAGACAATGCTAAAACAATCAATCAAGATAACACATGAAAGTGCGGCAAAGAAACGTAATAAAAGCCATTATAGGGAAGAGATATCTCCAACTAGGTTCGCCGCTCTCTCCGACCTGCCGTAAACTTGATATTACCATGACCCATAACCTTTATCAACAACACAGAGCGGTGAAACAAATGGCAAGACGTCTACCAGTAAAGTGAATGAAAATCCCACCAAACACAGAACCAAACATGCCCTTTTCACAGTAGTAGTTGTGTTTGTTATCCGTATTTCAAGTGATCAACTAACCAAGACTTAGATTACCATTTCCGTGTAAGGTCCACGAAATTTATATGCGCATGCTTATCAAAATATTGGACGTTTTTGCAAACAAAATAGTAAAAAAGGAGAAAAGAAACGTATACGTATACTTGAAAGAAGATATTCTATTGATTTTGAGAAATCAGTCTGTGAAAAAGGCATTTACATTTTGAAGCAAGTAATTTACAAAATCAAAGCAAACAAGTGTTCACAAATGACAATGTGAATGTGAATATCCTTCAAGTCCCGACTCTGCTATGACTCATATGAATCTTATCTTCCTACTTTCAGACAGATCCATCTTGGATTAGCTTCAAACTTATGCCAGGTGACAGAATGAAGGAAAGAAACAAAGGATCTCATGCTGAGCATAGTCGTTTGCTTTAAGTCCCTAACTTTTGCCTGAATTGCCCTTTCGGGTTTTCGATTCACCAGGACACCCTCTTTTTGCCTAAACTGCCCTTTCGGGTTTTCAGTTTAGCGGGTTCTTATTTTATTTTTTATACAAAGTATTTTTTAACTACGTCAGCATTCACAGGGATAGGGAAGTACTCTCCATCCATAGTCGTGAGCATCATCGCTCCTCCAGAGAAAAGTTTTCTGACCACGAAAGGACCTTCATAAGTCAGAACCCACTTGCCCCTGGGGGAGAATTATCCTTTTTAGCACAAGGTCACCTGGCTTGTAACACTGAGGCCGTACCCTCTTATCAAAAGCTTTCCTATTCTTTTGCTGATATACCTGACCATGACATACAACCGTCAACCTCTTCTCGTCAATAAGTTCCAACTGATCCTGCCGATTCTGTACCCATTCACTTTCATCCAGCTCAACATCCTTCATGATCCTAAGAGAAGGAATCTCGACTTCTACTGGCAATAATGCTTCCATGCCGTAAACCAATGAAAATGGGGTTGCCCCAGTCGAAGTACGCACAATGATGCAATAACCATGCAAAGCAAAAGGCAGCATCTCATGCCAATCTTTATAGGTTACCACCATCTTCTGTACGATTTTCTTAATGTTCTTATTGGCCGCTTCGACAGCACCGTTCATCTTTGGTCGATATGGGGAAGAGTTATGATGCTTGATTTTGAAGGACTCACAAATCTCCTTCATCATTTTGTTGTTCAAATTATACCCATTATTGGTAATGATCTTTTCAGGCACTCCGTAGCGACAGATAATATTGTGCTTAATGATCCGAGTTACCACCTGCCTGGTGACATTAGCATAGGATGTAGCTTCGACCCATTTTGTAAAATAATCAATGACAACCAGAATGAAACGGTGCCCGTTGGATGCAGTCGGTTCAATCTTGCCGATCATATCAATTACCCACATCACAAACGGCCAGGGGGAAGTCAAGACACTCAAAGGTACTGGCGACACATGCACTTTATCAGCATAGACTTGACATTTGTGGCAAACCCGTGCATGATTGTAATAGTCAGTCTCCATGGTGGACCAATAATAACCTGTTCGCAAGATCTTTTTAGCCATGGTATTCCCGTTGGAGTGGGTCCCGAAATCACCTTCATGTATCTCCTCAATGATTCTAGCTTCTTCTTTCTTGTCAACATATCTGAGCAGTAAACCGTCATGATACCTTTTATACAACACACCCCCACTGAGGAAGAACTTGGCTGAAAATCTTCTCAAGAACTTCTTATCTGTAACAGATTCCTCTTCAGGGTACTCTTGTGTTTCAAGATATCGTTTAAAATCATAAAACCAAGGATTACCATCTGATTCCAAACTAGCCTCAAAACAGAAAGCTGGCTCACTCAAACTTCTGATGGTAATGGAAGGTGCCTCATTAGCCCACTTAACCTTGAACATGGAGGACAAAGTTGCCAGTGAATCAGCTAGATTGTTTTCTTATCTAGGAATATGCTCAAACGTGATCTCTTCGAAGTACAAAATAAACTTCATAACATGCTCATGATAGGGAATTAAGTTCTGATGGCGAGTCTCCCAATCTCCATTAATCTGGATGATAACAAGATTGGAATCCCCGTAAACTTTCAAAAATTTGATGCGCATGTCGATCACCGCTTCAATGCCATAAATGCAAGCCTCATATTAGGCCATGTTGTTAGTGCAATCGAAACAAATACGAGCCGTGAAAGGAATGTGGTATCCCTCAGGGGAAGTGATAATAGCTTCGACGCCGTTGCCCATGGAATTGGAGGCACCATCAAAAACAAGCGTCTAACGTGATCCCAGCTCGGGTCCTTCGTCTGGGTTTGGCATATTACAATCCCTAATATACACAATTTCTTCATCTGGAAAATTAAACTTCATTGATTCATAATCGTTCATGGGCTGATGAGTAAGATGGTCGACCATTATACTACCCTTAATTGCCTTTTGAGTAGTGTATTAGATATCATATTCGGTGAGTATCATCTGCTAACGGGCTACCCTGCATGTAAGAGATGGCTTCTAAAAAATGTAAATGATTGCATCCATTTTGGATATCAAGTAGGTGGTGTGAGTTAACATGTACTGCCTCAAACGTTTGGCGGCCCAGGCAAGCGCACAGCAAGTCTTTTCCATCAATGAGTACCTCGACTCGCATTCCGTAAACTTCTTACTCAAGTAGTAAATAGCCTGTTCTTTCTTCCCTGTCTCGTCGTGCTGACCGAGGATACAACCCATTGAGCTTTCCAACACAATTAGATACATTATTAGTGGCCTTCCTTTCACTGGCGGCATGAGTATCAGAGGTTCCTGCAAATACTCCTTTATTTTGTCAAAGGCCTTCTGACAATCCTCATTCCATTTCACTGTCTGACTTTTCTTCAACAACTTGAACAAAGGTTCACAGGTGGTTGTGAGATGAGAAATAAATCTAGAAATGTAGTTTAACCTTCCCAAGAAACCACGTACTTCCTTCTCTTTCCTTGGTTCAGGCATTTCCTGTATCTCTTTTACCTTGGCCGGGTCCACCTCGATACCTTTTTCACTTACAATAAAACCCAAAAGCTTGCCGGATCTCACCTCGAAGGTGCACTTATTCGGATCCAACCTTAGCAAGAACTGCCTCAGTCTTTCGAACAACTTTTCCAGATGAACAAGATGTTCCTATTCCGTGTTAGACTTAGCAATCATATCGTCCACATAAACCTCAATCTCTTTGTGAATCAAATCATGAAAGAGAGTGACCATGGAGCGCTGATATGTTGCCCCGACATTTTTCAAACCAAACTGCATCACTTTATAGAAAAAATTTCCTCAAGGCGTGATAAATGTTATCTTCTCCATATCCTCCGGAGCCATCTTAATTTGATTGTAACCCGAAAAACCATCCATGAACGAAAACACTTTGGAATGAGCAGTATTATCAACCAGCACATCGATATGCAGAAGAGGGAAGTCATCTTTAGGGCTGGCCCTGTTCAAATCCCTATAATCGATGCACATCCTGACCTTACCATCCTTCTTGGGCACAGGCACAACATTTGCAATCCATGGCGGATAATTGATGACTTTTAGGAAATTCGCGTCCAACTGCTTCTGGACTTCCTCTTTGGTCTTCTTGGACATCTCAGGATGAGTTCTTCGGAGCTTTTGCTTGACTGGAGAACAACCTTCTTTGAGCGGTAGTCGATGCACCACTATGTCTGTATCCAACCCAGGCATATCCTTATAAGACCAATCGAAGATATCAGAATACTCACGGAGTAGCTCAATCAATCTGACCTTTATACTTTCTTCGAGATCTTCCCATATCTTGACTTCTCTTCTTACCTCTTCTGTGCCAATATTCACCACCTCAATCAAATCCTGATTCGGCTGGATAACCTTCTCCTCTTGTTTTAACAATCTGGCTAATTCCTCAAGAAGACCACAATCCTCATATCCTTCTTCTTCAGCTTGATAAATAGGAGTATCAAAGTCATAATGAGCCATAGCAGAGTCGTTATCAATATAATCGGTGGTGGAAGTGCATCTGCATGAATGAAATTTTGATGGTTTTTAGTGACAGTGTGTGAAAAGAGAAACATTGCCATTCAAATAAAAAAAAATGGAGAAAAATTTTGAATGAAAAAATGTCCTTTATTTCATGATAAACTTTTTGAAAATAAACATGGTGGCCTTACACAAATGATCGACCACGCCTTGGGCAGAGTGTGGGAATTATGATATGATAATAAAAGAAAATAAGAAAATTACTACTCAACGCTTGAAACTTGGATAACATCCACAGAAGTCCAATTGTTGAGTGTCTGGCCTGGCATACTCGGACGAATCCAATCTTCGATATTGTAGCCATCAACCCTATCATCGCCAACTGCATTGACGTGTCCTTCTTGAGTAGCACAAGGACGGGAAAACTTCACAGGAGTAGATAAACTAGATGCTTTGGGAATTGTACTCTGTTGACCTGGGCTGAAACCAAGACCAAATTTATTAAACTTTGGGGTAACGTCCAGCACCTGACCCCAACCTTCAGGGTTGCCATTTTCCACCACAGCTCTCGCATCCTTGAGAGAAGACATAACAGTTTCAGGTTTCCTTTTCTGCTCTGGAGGAGGAAAATTGAAAGCATGAACTGTCTCAAACGCCTGAAATGGAGTCTCATGTATCTCACCTTCAACTTCAACATAGAGGAATGATGTCAAATGATTCACGATGTACTATTCCTCGCCGCACACAGTTATCACCTTTCCCTCTACAGGATACTTAAGTTTATGATGAAGAGTAGAAGTGACTGCCCCTGCTCTATGAATCCACGGCCGCCCCAACAAACAACAATACGCTCGTTGTATATCCATCACAAAAAATGTAGTCGTGAAGGTGCGAGGACCGGCCTTGATTGTTAACTCCAACTCCCCAAACATTGACCTTTGATACCCATCAAACGCCTTCACCATCAAATCACTAGGGCGCAACTCTAGTCCAGAATAATCAATCTTCATCAATGCTGACTTAGGCAATACATTTAACGACGACCCTGTGTCCACCAAAACCCGGGATAAAGTAGTGCCCCTGCACCCCATTGAAATATGAAATGCTTTGTCATGGTCTCGCCCTTCCGGAGGAAGATCAAAATCTGTGAAGCCCAGACCGTTCCTGGCAGATATGTTAGCACAAACATTCTCAAACAGATTAATTGTTATCTCATGTGGCACGAACGCTTTCTTTAACAACTTTATCAAAGCATTTCTGTGAGGTTCTGAATAAATCAACAGAGACAAGATAGACGTCTTAGAAGGAGTATGGTTGAGATGATCAATTATGCTATAATCACTCTTTCTGATAATTCGCATTAACTCTTCAACCTCATCGGGAACTGAAGAAGCTTCTGGTATCAGAATTGGTTGAGTCATATTGGCTGGCGTAACCCTTGGATTACCAATCATCGCCTGTTGTTTTCCTTTTTCTCTTGCAGAAGCATCTGCCGCATCTTGCACATTGGAAGGACCAAAAACTCTCGCGCTTCTAGTCATTCGACCCACACCAGAAAAGTTATAAACTTCCCCTTCATTATCTTCAGCACGTTCTTCCTCAGACGAACGGGTACTTACCTCCTGCTTCACCCCATGGTAATAAACATCAGCACCGTAATGCCATGGGATGGCCTTATAACTGGTATACGACATGGGACCAGGTACCGTAATCATCAAAGGAGGCGCCCTAGATGGGGTAGGAATGTGCACAGGGGTGTAAGGAATAGATACCACAACAACATCTTCTTCGGTAACCTTACGGTAGTTTGGTTTTCTATCAAACTGCAGAGAACCCTCCTTTATCAACAACTGGATATCGGCTTTTAAATCATCACAGCCCTTCGGTTGCTCTCTACACTTGGCACACTCTGCAGCGCAACCCGGGAAAAAAGAATTGTCAAGCAAATACCTCTTAACATACCACAACGGAGTAGTTACTTGTTCCACATTCATGATTAAATTCAACACTTCATCATTATCATCAATCATATTAACAACACCCCCTCCATGCCTAGGCATTGGGTTCTGAGTAAAATTCGGACCAGTCACTGGGGTAAACTCAATTGCCTTAGCATCCAACAAATCTTGTATTTTTCACTTTAACACAAAGCAATTGTCAGTAGAATGACCAACTCCTCCTGAATGGAATTCACATCTTACGCTAGCATCATAGTTAGGAGGAAGTCTTGCGGGTGGTGGTGGCATATTTCTCAAACCGATCAACTTCAAATCGAGCAAATGGTGGAGTGCTTCAGTAAGAGATACCTGTAAGGGATCGAATTTTCTCATCTGTCTATGTTGTTGATTATTTTACTGATGGGGAGCATCTTGATATCTTTGTTGTTGAGGCACTGTATTCCGTCTCTGTTGCGGAGGAGCATTAACAGGAATAGATACAACATTGATTTGTTGGTGTTGACGATCCTCTCTTCTTCCTCTATGAGAGTAAACTGCGCTTGCATCGCCTTCCCTTTTCTTAGGGTAGGTGTTGAATGGTTTCTTACTGCCTCCTGATGAGCCACTAGAACCTCCAATCTGAATTTTCCCCAATTTCAAACCTACTTCAATTCTTTCACCAGCCATAACCAAGTTTGCAAATCCTGCCGAAGTACTTCCTATCATGTGCTCATAGAATGGCCCTTGCAGGGTATTCATAACCATATCAATGAGTTCTCTCTCCATGAGTGGAGGTTGAACCCTCACAGCCAACTCACGCCACTTTTGAGCGTATTCCTTGAAATATTCTCTTGGTCCCTGTGACAAATTCTACAACTGAGCGCGATTAGGCACCATATCCACATTGTACTGATAATGTTTGACAAAAGCCCGAGCAAGATCATTCCAGCAATGAATATGAGATTTCTCCAACTTCATGTACCACTCCAGGGATGCCCCAGATAGGGTATCCTGGAAAAAGTGAATCAAAAGCCCCTGATCCTCAGTATGCACCGACAACTTTCGGAAATAAGCAGTTGCATGAGTAACAGGACATGACGTTCCGTTGTACTTTTCAAATACAAGAGGCTTGAAATTTGGAGGAACTTTCACCCCAGACACCAATCCGAGATCATTAGCATCCATACCAAGGGCTCCTTTCCCTTCCATAGCCTTCAAATGTTCTTCCAACAACCGATACTTCCTATCCTAAACCTGAACTTTCGGCTCTGAACGCTGAACAGAAAATTGATCTTCATCCTGGTCAAAGTCATAATCCTGCTCCTGATAGTTCCTTACACCGCCCTGATTATCTCTTTTGTTCCCCACACGACGAGGTCCCAAAGACGGGGGAAACTGCCCCATGTTGGGCATAAAAGGGTTTCCAGGCATCCCGTGAAAATTTCTAACAAGCTGATCTTGCGCATCCCCCAATCCTACAGAAATGTCCTGATAGAGCCCTTGATTTCCACCATCCCCTGGATAGCCGAGTTGGTTGTTGACAATGGCAGCCAGTTCCTCCTGCCGATGATTCACATTAGTGATGACCTCCATGAACTGGGTCATCTGAGTAGCCATCTGGGCCCTCATTTCAGCGAGTTCAGCTTGAACTTGTTCCATCTGTCTTGGCAAATTGTTTCTGGTGGAATACCGATGAGTAGTCGTCTTGAATTCTGAATAAGAAAAGCATAAGAATAAGAATACCGTCTTGAGATAACCTGTAATGTTATGAAATGCATGATGTGCATGATATGTTTGTCATTTCCGGGTATTCAAGAGTCCTTTTATTCATCAGTCACGACGCGCAACCAATAAACTAGCATACAATCAAAGAAAAAGAGGACAATAAGACAAACACTCCAATTATTTACAAACAAAAGAAACGATGTTCAAGTGACTTCAGACATTTAAGAGTGTAACGATAAACAACAAAATATGTGTTTCAAAGTAAACTTAACAAAAAACTTAATAATAAAAATAAATAAATGGTCCCTTCCAACAATCCTGGGGGTGACCAAATACACCAAAGGTAAGTAACAAAACTAAATCTCCGGAACAAGACATGCTTCAAGGTGTTGACAATACTCTTCAAGCCTAGCTTTCTCCTTCAAAAGTTGTGATGCGACTACTTTATTTTCTTGAAACCGATCCTCTACGACACGCCTCTGGGCCACTTCCTTCTTAAGCTGAGCATCCTTGTCTTTGAGTTGTTTCTCCAAGTTTTGAATCTTCTTCTTGTAGCTATTCTCAGATGTCTGAAGCTTCTGGCACTCTTGCTGGGTTTTACTCAACTCTTCTTCCATTTCAGCATGAGATCTCTTCCAAAATTTGGTTGCATCAGAAGTTTCCCATTGACCTTCTCTGAGTTTGCGACGTAAGTCGGCCCTTTCTTGATCTACCAATAAAGTTTCATCCCTGCCTCACGGCCTTTTGCACAAAGTTGAATGTTCTCAACATGAACCTGGGTGAACACCTCGGTAGGCGCCGTGTTACTCAGAACAGTAGGAAGTTGCTCACATATAGGAGCCGTCCTTGCAAATGGTAACCGTAAAATATTAACCCTGACTCTAATCTAATCTAAGTAAGGAACCCTAGCAATAGGAACCTTCTTGCCCAAAGTAGTTCTATCCTTCTTGTGAATTCCCTTCCAAGCACTTGTCACTCTTTTCAACATCACAGGATCACTTCCTCTAACAAAATACACTGATTCAGACACCTCCTCAACCTTTGGCGGTCCATCCATTGCATATCCCAATTGACGATAAGCAAGCACGGGATTATAGTTGATACACCCCTTAGTTCCTATGAGGGGAACATTAGGGAAATCTCCGCAGCTAGTGATAATACTTCGTACTTCCCCCATGTCGTAATTCCACCGGATATCAAACGAAGTAAGGTTGACAAATCTTGATGACCATCGGAGAGAACATTTGGTATCCATGAAAGGGCCACTTACTGGTAGGTGCAACTTAAACCATTGATACAACATCGAATGACATAAACTTACATTACCTCCTTTTCCATGCCTGAAATGAATGGTGTAAAGAGTATATGCCAAGAGTGTCGGTACCGGGTTCTTATTTCTAAAAACACAAATTGCCGTCAAATCCATAAAATTTCTCTTGTGAGGAAAGAGCATGATCCCGTATATCATGAGAGAAAACACAGAGCTGAAGTCACTCCAATTCCCTTTCTTTGCCCAGTCTTCAGATTTCTTCACTAAGAAATCCAAATAAAACCCTGTAGTACCCTCACATGATTTCCAATTGTCTTTCACCTCTCTCCAACTCAAATGAAGAATTTCAGCAATAACTTCGAACTTCAGCTTCTCCGACACTTGGACAAAAGGAACTTCATTAGACAACTTGATATTAAGTAGGTACGCGTACTCTTCTAGTGTGGGAACCAGTTGATAATTTTGAAAAGTAAAACACCGTAATTCCTTGTCATAGAACTTGAAGAGGGTGATCAAAGCCATTGGGTCAACTGGAGTGTTAAGGATTAGTAACAAATTGCCATAGTTTTTGTTGAAATTATTCAGAACATCACTCTTCAGATAAGAACTCAGCCTCTTCAATTTGGACACATCAATAGTACGAATCTGATAAGAGAATGTATGCCTGGTGGGCTCTTTAACACAAACTGAATCAAACTCATCTGACGGGAGGCTAGCCATTTCTGATGGAAATAAGACTCTCGAATGTCCCTGGAGGATGACATGCGCAAGATATTTATTTTTTTATACATCATTTTTTTTAGGAATAAATATGCTATGATGCAACATGACAGGATCAAAGTTTCACACTGGATAATGGCTAGACCATTATATAACAACACCACTCAAGATCAAAAGAAAATCCCAAAGCTTCAAAACTATCATGGGACCTGAGTCACCTTCGCAACACAAAGTCACCAACGGTACCTGTACCTGTAAGAAAAGTTTTCCCGCCCCTCTCACGAGTGTAGTCTAGGTCAAGGTAAGGTTAAAATCCAAATCAGAGTATAAGAGCTCGACTGTCGGTATCATCATACGATAACACCAATCTGAACTACCTTTTAAGTCATGGGTCTCATGGTCAGGTCTACAAAGCATCCACCTCATAGCTGCCATGACAACTCTATTCCTAGTTCCTATGGAATTCACTCATAGCCTAGGTATGAGGCCTTTTACCTTATGGAAGAACACACCCACCAAGAAATCCAGAATCCAAACAATCCAGCCAAATCCAGTATGCAGAAAGTAAAGCGCACATAGGATGCAATGCAAATAGATAAATATGCAAAGCGGTAAAATAAACACCCAAAAGGAAAACAAACAAGAGCTAGGATCGACTCCGGGATGGACCAGCAAGAGGTCAATCTGTCCCCAGTGAAGTCGCCAGCTGAAACAACCTGGCTGAACCTATCATCTGGATGTAATGAAACATCAATGAAGTCACCATCGAATGTCTTTTATCCCACCGAAAGGGAAAGGTAAACATCGAGAAAACCTGAAAAGGGAGAAATCACGGTCTTTCGACCGAGAGATCGAGTAAGGGAGTCTGTTACGTGAGGGGAAGGTATTAGCACCCCACACGCCTGTAGTACTCTATGGTATCCACTCTTGTTGTCTAATCTAATGGGCGTGGTTAAATCCTATGTCTATGGATTAAAGCTAAAAAGGGAATGCATGCGAAATAAAAAAAAGAAAACAATGTAGGAAAATAAAAGTTATGCTCGGTTGGGCCCTACCCCTGTGCCTACGTATCCCTTTTAAGGACTCAGAACAGTCGTAGTTCGGCCAATATATTTTGGTTGGTTTGTGTTTTTTAGTTAAGACAACAAAAACAGTCAAGATGGAAAAACATCAAATAAAACAACAAACAAAGAGATGGTAAAACATCGGCTAAATGATAACAAAGTAACATGTCAAAGATAGCGAAACACCAAATGATAAAACATCACACCTAACAATGACATTGAGAGTCAAAGTAGGATAACCAACATGTGCGATGGCGAAACATCAGCTTCAAACAAGTGTGTGATGGCGAAACATCGGCTAAAAGATGACAAAGTATCATGGAAAAGATGGCGAAACATCAATAAAACGGATGGTAAAACATCACACCTAACAATAATATTGAGAATCAAAGTAGGATAACAAATATGTGCAATGGAGAAACATCGACTTCAAACAAATATGCGATGGCGAAAAA
This sequence comes from Vicia faba, assembly GCA_948472305.1. Lineage (NCBI taxonomy): Eukaryota > Viridiplantae > Streptophyta > Magnoliopsida > Fabales > Fabaceae > Vicia > Vicia faba. Next base: position 98,053,512 of record OX451735.1, on the reverse strand, counting down.
TCGGCTATAAGATAACAATGTATCATGGATAAGATGGTGAAACATCATCAAAACAAATGGCAAAACATCACACCTAACAATGATATTTAGAATCAAAGTAGGATAACAAACATGTGCGATGGAGAAACATCGACTTCAAACAAATGTGCCATGGCGAAACATCGGCTAAGAGATAACAAGATATCATGGCAAAGATGGAGAAACATCAATAAAATGGATGGCAAAACATCACACCTAACAATGATATTGAGAATCAAAGTAGGATAACAAACATGTGCGATGGCGAAACATCGGATTCAAACAAATGTGCGATGGCGAAACATCGGCTATAAACCAGGTTTAAAAATAAAGCCAAGAGGCGCACAAACAAATAGGGTTGGTTTGTATCTTTTACCTTGAAGAAGGGTTTGAGTTTATTAGAGGTGTTTTATGATTTTCCAAGAAAACAGTTTTTTGTTTTGAGATGCAAAATGCAAAGGAAGAAAAACTACTAAGGGAAACTAGCCTAGCATTATCCCTAGTGTTATCATACAATGATTGACCCTAAGGTTGAGGATAAATGAAAATCCTACCCTAATAAACATGTCAAAGGAAGCTTAACCAAACTATCCTATAGGGAACAGGCAATGAGAGGGAAGTCGTGATCTCAATTTCTAAATTGAGTGGCTCATCGATCAACAATTTAAAGAAGAAAAACAATAAACATCCTATAGGGAACAAGCACTGAGAGCGAAGACGTGATCTCAATTTCTAAATTGAGTGACTCATCGATCAATAATTAAAGAAGAAAACAATAAACATCCTATAGGGAGCATGCACTGAGAGCAAAGTCGTGATCTCAATTTCTGAATTGAGTGACTCATCGATCAAAAGCAAGCACAACACATGTATAAAATAAAACAGAGGGCCTCCTGACATATATCAGCAACAGAGGTCCCATCATGCAACATAGAACTATACAAAATGAAAATAGAAGAAAGGAAATAGTGCAATACCAAACGGATAACTATCTGTAGCAACTGAGCAAGAATAAAAGAAACCCAGAGAACTTCGAGCAAGCTGGCATCAGTGGACAAATCAAGTCAGAAATTACGCCATCAGGATGTAAGTATTGAGATTTTCAGATATATGAACAGATCCCATGGGCAATGCATGGCATTCATAATCACATATACATATCCTGCATAAGGTATCAAATTTTCCAAACACAAGAGTAGTGCCAATATAATAAATTGTGTTACACAAATTAAGTGAAACACAGTAGCCTCAAGTCAAAAATGGAAAACTTTTCTCAGAGTACCTCGCACATTCAACAGCCAAGTTAGTATTCCTATAAATAGAATAATGATTCACATAAGGGATGTATGATGACACCATAATGAAATGATAAAACATGATAGCAATTACCAAACATTAGACATGATAAACAAAAAGAAACAGGCATATACACAATTTGGTCAAAAGTTAGAGGATATATTGCTCCTTTCTATCACCATATTAAATTGACAATTGAATATCAATCAAGGATCATGGGAGCTTGAGATGAATACAATCAAAGACCATGAAGGTAAGTAGCAACCACAATTCAATCATACACAATTAAATCAACACAACTCACAAGCATAATAGAAGAGGAATCCCACACAATGCATCAAAATGTTCAATCATTCAAGCATGGGGCATTAAGTGAAATGTCTTGAGTTTATGTGGATAAATAGAACCAACAGATCATTAGGTGCCCAATAATAGGCCTCACTCAAGTTCATTGGCCATCAAACAAATTGCAACAAGATATGCAACATTAATTGGGTACCTTCAATTCAAAAATACATCAAAAACAGAAAAGGATTTCAATAATTCAAACAAAAAATTTCTTAGCATCTTTGAAGTGTATAGAAGTCATAAAGCAAGTCTTAAGTTCATGAATGGCTGAGGAGGGGATCAAATGAGGCCCAAAGTTCAAAACTCGTTGGCCAAACTACCAAACTAGACAAGCTTTCAAAATAATTTGTGGAAAAATATCAAACCAAGTCAAATAATTCAAGAAAAATGGTTTTCAGATCCTCAATACATCCATGAACCATAATCAAGACCTAAATTCCATTGAAAAACAAGGGAATATTGGTTTTGAAAATGAAACTTGCAATGTAAGCTACAAAACCCTAATTGTTTGAATTTTAATCTTAAATATTAATTAGGTAAGATCAAAATTCAAACAATTCAAACCAAGATCATGCAAACCACAAGGAAACCCTAAATGTCAGAATACATATTTTTCCATATTTTTTGAATTAAAGAAAAGTCAAAAATAAAATAAAATTCAAACAATTAATCAATTAAACAAATAATCACATCTCAAAATAAAATTTTAATCAAAAGTCAGAAAAAATGTCCAACCAAAATTATATTCAAATATTAGAATTAAAAACACACATCGCTGATTTTTTGTAGAATTTTTTAATTAAAGGAAATATTAAAATAAAAATCAAACAAACAATTAACAATTAAACTATTATTTAAAGGCAAAAATGCAAACCCTAGCCAAAAGTCACAAAAAGGTCTAAATAAAATTATATTCAGACTCTATGATTAAAAAAAAACTTATATGATTTTTTTGAGGATTTTTGAATTAAAGGAAATATTAAAATAAAAATTATGAAACAAATATTTCAAATAAACTTCTCAAATTAAATTTCTAATCAAAAATAGAAAAAATGCTAAACAAATTTCATAATAAAATTCTAAATAATTTTAAGAGTTCAAAAACTTTTTTGTGGAATTTTTAGATCAAAGGAACTATTAAAATAAAAATAATCATTGAACAAATAATTAATTAAACTTATGAAATTTTAAACCAATCAAAAAATTTTTTAAAAATTCCAATAAAATAACACAAGATAGTAGAAATTATTTTGGACTTGTGATAATTTTTTCAGAATTTTTTAAATTGTTTTGATCATGAAATAAAAATCAAAAAATCAATTAAAATCAAATAATATGAAATGCATTGAAATTTCAAACAAGCCAATCATATCGCGCCACCTCACTTCGTCTTCACCCTCCAGCATAGGGTGAAACGCGTGCAACAAAGCAAGTCATGAGCCTATGTTCAGATCCATCAATCGTGCTCGTTTCTCAACCAAAATCCATGAATTCAAGTGCAAATTAAGGCTAACATATCATACTACATTATGCAATTCGAATCAAACTCAAAGATCAAACATGGATCAAGAAATAAAGTCTCAAAAACTGAAAAAACTCACTGCAAACATCAAAAATCAAGAACACGATTTCAACAATTCTGCTTGAATCAAAGCTCAAATATACATCAATCATAATGATTGGCCAACTAGAAACTCAATGGACATGATTTACATCATCAATTCAAGCTAAAACACATAAATCAAAGTTCAAGAAACTCACATGGATGTGAAAACTGGAAACTCGATTCCTTAACTCCAGAAGCAATTCAATGGTGCAGGCTTGATCTCCTTAATTCACCGGAGCTAAACCACCAAGAATTTTGAAGAATGATCCAAGGAGAAGAGAGATTCGAAACAATTTGCAGAGATGCTTCAAAATTTTCATATTTGGAATGTAGCGATTATGAGCCTCCTCCTTCACAACTGAGCCTTAATTCTTGTTATATAGCACGAGAGGAAGAGGATAGAAGTGGTATTTGGCACTCAAAGTCGTTGGAGGGCAGGATTGGAAGTTTGTGCAGAAAATGAAGTGTGCATAGGATCAGGTCATTTGCTCGTGCATTTGCTTTCCTTTTGTGCATTTTGTGGGCCAAATGAGGCCAGAAACCAATGCTCAAAGTGCCAGCCCATGATTATTTGAAATGAAGAAGTGTTGATGAATTTGCAAAATTGAGCATGTTTTTTATTTTTTTCATTCAAGCAAGTTCAAGAAGCACATGGGCACGAAATGGTGAGTGTAATGGGCCTCAACATGTCACAAATTGTTCATGGACTTGATTAGAAGTGAAGAGAATAGCTGAAAATGAAGTTCTCAAGAAATGGCGATTTTGCATAATTGTCAAATTTCAATAAAATGCCTCAAAATTCCAAATTTCATAACTTGCTCATATTTTTGAATTTTGACACAAATGAGTGCAATTTGGAAAGGTATTGAAAAGATATACAATCCCTTACTTTTGAGTTTTTGTAATTGAATCCATTAAGGCCATCAAAATTTGACATGAAATTCTCTAAATTTGGAAAATGACCTATAATTTTAACTTGAGGTATGAACTTCCAAAGACCATAACTCTTGAATCTTTGCCGATTTGGACATGAGACCAAAAGGAGATGAAATATCACCCTCTTATCTTTCCAAGCATACTTCATTTGCATTTTTTTGATCAAAATTGAATAAAATATGAATTTTTGAAGTTAAGTCCTTATTTTCCAAAATTAGAAACTTTTAGGGTTTCTTCATGAACAAGTTTCAACCCAAACCTCAATATTTTTGATCCAATGATCAAAATGGACTTGAAATATAAAAAGTACACCCTTGAATTGATGGTTGACCAAAAGTTCACTTGGTCAACCTTGACTTTGACTGATTTTGACCAAAATGACCATTTTGCCCCTTTGAATCAATTGATCCACTTCCCTTCAAAATTGATGATCAAAACTTCAAACATATGATCTTCCAAATATATAGAGGCCATGTACAAAGTTTCACTTCAAAATTCTCAAGAAATCTTGATGAAATCCCAAACCCTAGTTTTGGTTAACACCTTAGGAGACTGATGAATCATCTTCAAAATTTCAAATCCTCTGAGCATCTTGACCAATTTCTTGTATAAATACTTTTCAAATACCAATGAGATATTGTAGCTTCCAAATCAAGACTTGTACATTGATCAATAGCCTTGATCAAGCAAAACCCTAATTTGACTGGGGAATCAAAAGAGTGATTCCTCCTATAATCAAAAACAAACTTCAATCCTCTGATGATCCAAATAGATGGATAAAATATCTTGAGATATGCAATAAATTTTGAGCTTGAAAGATCTAGAGGTTTAGATGATAAGGTTCTACTTGAGCAACTTGTCAATGCAATCAACCTTCAGAGCTTGAGGAAGACTTGATAACCAAGATACTTTGATCCCAACACAATGTATGAATGCAATGCAATATGATATTCATGATGAAACATAAGCCTAAATCAAGAGGGTAAATTTTGGGGTGCAATAGTATCACTACAACATTTACAGTTTGAAGGTGTTCGGATCTGCTTTGGACCCTTGGGCTATAGAATGCACTGGCTTCCTTCTTACTAGTAAAAGGCTTCTTTGTTGAACTCGAGGAGGCATCCTTCTGTATTTTAACTTTGAAAGGTTCAACAATGCCTTTAAGGTGTTACAAAGAAGTAAATAAAACAAATCTAAAACTAGCAAAAGAAAAATTAAAAGTCCCATGGACGCTTCCTCTTTGTGCTGATATAGCCATTGATCACTCTTTCCTCCTCGAGCTGCCTGGTGAGCTTTAAAACCTTCCTTTCTCGCTCATGGAACTGCTCCCGGTAAGTATCCCGCTCATTCTTCAGCTGAATCCAATACCTCTGTAACTCCCCAGGATCAGTGAGCATGTAAGGATAGAGAACCATGTAAGGAATACCTTCTTCATTAGTGGGCTCCACAATCACTGGTAATACGGCTGCATAAGGCATCACAAGCTTCTGGGCACGAGCTCGGACCCATTGGAGGTAAGGCTGCATAGGAAGGGAAGTCTTCGGTCCTAACTCTTTGGGGCCAGATCTGTTTACCATGCCCTAAGCTCGTATGAACCTCTGACGATGCTCCTTAACATCCTCCTTATAGTTGAATACAATGTCCTCGAGAAGTAACTCATGGGGACCATCTCTTCGAGCACGGCCAAATTGTCACAAGGCTAGACAAGGACTGTAAGTTATACCCCCCTCTAAGACCAAGTAATGGGACATTAGGGTACCCCCCACAACAGTCAATAACAACATTGTCTAACATAGCTCGGGAACACCAAAGAATATCTGTATGAGCAACTGACATTATTCTGTAAGACCAACCCAAACCTTCTTCGTTCTTCAGCACAGACTTAGGGAGGTGAGAAATAAACCACCTCGATAGCAATGGCATGCAGCACATAAGATTCCCTCTTCTCTTCCTAGTACGAGTATGGAGGGCATGCAAGATATCTCCAAGAAAGGTAGGCACATGGTTGTGAGAAAGGAAAATCTTGACAACATTCACATCTACAAAGGAGTCCGAATCGGAAAGGAAAAAATTACAAAAAAAACCTTTTTCGAGATGTTTCTAAGTATGGGGGGTAGATTATAGAAAGGGAAGGTGTTAACACCCTTTCTATCCGTAGTTTTCTACGGGCTCTTAGGTACTTTCTCATCTTTTTAAAATTGCTTGTGTATGTGCTTGCTTTGAAAATGTTTTACTTCGTGATAACCCTTGTATCAGTCCTAAAAGGTGTGACGAAGTTGTTTTGAAAATTTGTTTGAAAAGCGTAAGTGTGGAAGGTTTTGATTTGAGCAAGTACCTACTAGCATCTACCTACTCGAAAAAAGATCTTTTCTATTCTTGTTTCCTTTAGACAGCGCTATCCTACTATTGAGAAATAAGTAGCACCGTCTTTGGAGTTTGTAAGGGTCAATTCAAAAGGGACGTACAATCACTAGAGCAATGTTAGGATAACTTAGTAATAACCCTAGAGTCTTAAGATCATATTCGAGGCAACATTCGAACGGGACATTGGATCTTTTTTAGACAGAAGGGTAACCACTAAGACACCATATACTTAATGATCGTTTACCGAAGGCAACCTAAGTGAGAGTATACCCTAAGAGTGATATGTGCGAATGATTTGTTTTCAGTTATTTATCTTTGCACATTAGGGTTTTCTAGCTGTATTAAATTATCATGCAATATTGTCATACAATCCTATTAACATACATCTAGACAGTTAAATATTTACGAGAATTAAAATGCGAGAAATTAAATCTACGCTATTACAAGGTTTCGGGGAGGGGATTATTTACATAGCCAAAAAACCCGCAAAAGACGATAAATAAAAGAAAGTCCTAGATTAAACTATTACAAACCATGAACAGTTACAAAAATATTGACAAAAAATAAATAATACGCGCGCGATGAATCGAATACGAGACAACTATGGTTTTGACCCTTGACTTAAACCTAATTGCGATTAGTTAAAAAAATGTTTTTGTTTTGTTTGGTTATTTAGGAAAATAGAGAGATTATTACATTAAATTAAAAAAAGAAGAAAAGCCTAATTCTAATTAATTTTAATTTTAAGAAAAAATGAATTAATTTATTCTAAAAAGCTATTTTTTGTATTTTTATTTATTTGAGAAAAATAGAAAATAAAAAATAGAAGTTAACCTAATTCTCTAATTTAATTTTAATTGTGAAAATAAATTAAGGTTTCCCTAGGTTAAACTAAATTACATCAAACAAAACTAAAATAAAAATGTCTAATTCTAATTTTTTTTATTATTGATTTTATGATTTTTTTATGAAAAATAAATTAATTTGTGAATTAAAATAAATAATGAAAATTAAAATAATAAAAATAAAGAAAAGAAAAAATAAAAGAAAAGTAAATGGGCGTGGATATTGTTGCTGAAAAGGGGGTGAAAACTGAATTTCTAGGCCCAAAAAGGCTAAGGCTTGTTTGACTTTGCCCTAATCCAGTATGCATGCGTGACTCAGGCGCATGGTGGTCCTTCCAAGGTGGCATGTTGATCTGGGGAGGTTGATGGATCAGAGGGCCAAATCTTGATGGTGCACGATGATCACCTTGTCTTGCAAAGCGTTAGATTGCCTGTGGAAAAATATTAAGAACAAAGTTTGGGACTTGGGAATCTAACCCAAGTCCTTATGCATATTTCCACCCCCACGCTACCATCTGAGCTACGCGCTTCTGTTGTATATATAATAATAATAATACTTAAAATGTCAAACACTATGGTTAAGCATGAAAAACGCGCGGAATTTCAAATTGCCCAACCAGGGGGTGCCACGCCACCATCTTCTTCCTCCCCACCGTCGCTTTAGGCTATACACCTTTACCTACAGAGATGTCACTATAGCTACAAACCTGTGTATTTCAAAAATGGTCCATAGGTGATATAAATGATCATGGCTGGTACAAATCAACTCGTCTCACCCACACGAGTCTCATGGTACTAGAATTAATGTCCAATGTTTCCAATCCTGCAAAGCCCTAATCAATAAGACGAAACCCTAGCTATGGCAACTTCATGTACAGGTGTTAGAAAATCAATTAAATGATACCAAAAGTTTGAAAACTTAGTGACAAACATGAATATTCCATCAAAATATGCAATTGATGAGTAAATTAATGAAAACGAATTTGGGTTTGGGAGCAAGTCGTGATACATATACCTCACAATTCCAGGCGTGAGAGATCTTGCAAATGGGTGGGATTCCTTCTGGAGATGTCCAACAATCTATTGGCAACCTGAGAATTGCACGAATTAACCTCTAACACAAAAATTGGATCACCACTTTTCTTGCAATTTTTTGAGTTTTGTTTCACCTTTACACGACTGCTTAACCCTTGTTCTTGCCTTGGATATGTTCAATACATATTCGAGAATACATTAGGGTTGTAAAACTGATCACATCTTTGGATGTTTTTCAAGATTTGATTTTGTTTTCATGGCATATGTAAACCTTCCAAATTACGCCTAATCATGCTCTTTTTGTCCCAATTATCATTGATTTGATTTGATCTTGCAATCTCATCAAATCTTGGTTGCTAACCTGTCACAAAAACCAATCAAATCCAATCTTTGATAATTTTCATCATTTATTTGATTTAATTCAAATTTAAATTAATGAAAAATCAAAATAAATTGAAAAATGAAGTAAACAAATGATGGGTCAACATATGAGTCGTGGACCACATTATAATTGAGGTGCAAGCATAAAAAGCTGGGCCCATTTAGCAAAAAATTCAAATTTGAGCATGTTTGACTTTTGGCAATTTTGCAAAAAAGGTCAACTAGCCCAATGCCTAACTCTCTCAATTTTTACCATAGAGAGGTGTTCTTGGACTTTTTATAAAGCTTAGGATGTCCCTTAAGCAACCCTTTTAGTCTAATATCAATTTAATCTTCCATGTTCATGTATGAAGCCTTGACCCAAAAGGTGTTTTTGTTGAGTTTTCAAAATGACCTAGAGTGTCAAAATTCATATCTTTTTGTGAGTGCATATTTTGAACTTGGGAGCTGAAGATGAATTATAGGGAATTACATCCTCTTAAAAATGAGCTTTGGATTGGACATTTTGGATAAAGTATGAAAAAGTTATGCTTGGTCAAAGTTGAGTTGACTTTTCCTACAAAACCATAATTTAGCAACTTTTAGGTTTTGATGAATTATGGTAAATCCTTGATGAATAATGATCAACCCTTTATCAAATGATTAATGATACTTCAAAATGAGGATGTTGACCAAAAATCTTGAAGTTTGACTGTATGTGGGCCACCGTTGACTTTTGACCTAGCACGATCCATTTTCAGGCCTTTAAGCAATTAACTGAGCAAACTTCCTCTGCAAGGCTTGAAACTTGACATGGATGCTCTTGAGAACATATTAGGACAATGGTGAGCATTTGTAATCCTTTGGACTCAAACATCTTGATGCCAAAGGAAACCCTAATTTGAGTTAGACTAGCTTAGAAGAGAGTTTGTCTGGTCAACTCTTGGACTTCCTTGAGCAATTTTGGGACCTCACTTGCCATGTGTTGAGAAATATGGGAGGGAAAATTTTGAGGTACAACAGTATACAAAGTGTTAGTTTTGAAAATAGTTCAAAGAGATGTTTGTTTTTGAAAAGATGTTTTAAAATTGTGAGTGTGGAAATGGTTTTAGTTTGTGAGCAAGCAACTACGAGCGTTCTACCTACTCAAAAAGTCTTTTTTCTTTTCCTCCTCCTTTAGATAGTTTTATCTTACCATTAGTTAGTAAGAAACCATATCATTGGATGTGAAGGAACATGCGTGGGTCATTGTACAGTCATAGAATGAAAAATTGTAGGATACCTTAGTAGTTTGTTGTAAGGGTCTAAGATCATTTATCGATGGCGTCATCGAGTGACTACGATCTTGTAATCAAGGGTCTTTTTGCTAAAGTATCCCACGTTCGAGGGACATGACTGTTTTATCTGAGGAAATAAGTGTGGGTTATCCTAGAGGTGCAAGTTGTCAAATTTTATTGTTTTCATGCATTTTTGTCTTGAATTATCTAGTATTGATTTTAAGATCTTTCCATACAAACTCAAATTACTAGCAATAATATTTAAAGCGATAAATTGCAAAAGTTAAATGTCCTACGCCATTAGAATACTTGAGGGGATGGGGGGTACAAATTTACAAATGGGGATGACAAGTAAACATAAACCCTAATTACTATTACTAGGCTTTGACAATTACATAAATTATAATGTGAAATAGTAAAATGCGCAAGAAAATGTAAAGTGAAAAGGAATTGTTCTTTTTAGGGTTTTTTGATAGAAAGGTTTTGTAATTTTAATTACTTGAAGAAAAAAACCTAGGTCTAAGTTTACTTAAAATAAAACAAATTGTTTAGGAAAATTTTTTTGATGCCTCATTTTATAAAAAGGTATCATGGTGTTAGGTCATCTCTGAGCCATGCAATATGTCCTAAAAAATCTCAAAATCAAGAAATTTGGTGCCTGACCTGACACGGGCCGTGTCAGTGGCACAGGCACCCGTGTCAGGACCTATCCCAGATCATCTGCATATTTTTTGTTCTATCCAAAATGACATCGGCTGTGTCGTGTGACACGGGCACCCGTGTCAGCCCCTGTCTGCTTGTTTTGTATGTTTCTGACTGACACTGGCCGTGTAGTCTAACACGAGCACTCGTGTCAGCCTCTGCTCTGCATTTTTGTTGTTTTCTAACCTAGTTGAGCTGATACGGGCCGTTTCATATGACACGGGCACCCTGTCTGCCCCTGGCCTGTCTTTTTGCTAAGTTATTTCTTGGGTCTATCTTGTTGTATACTTTTGAAAGAAAAATAAAATGATGTATGTATAAATATATTATAGTTTGATATAACTTACCCCTTGAAGAGAAGACTTTAGAATATGTACGGATGTTAACGGTTGCAAAGTGGTGATTGATCGAGCTCCTTTGGACCTTCTTAAAACTATGCCAATCCTCACTTTGTGTTGAAAGTTGTTGAATCTCTCCAAACCATTCAAGTTACAAAGTGTTATTTTTTAGTTTGGAAGATGGTGTTAGTGATTTTACAGAAGTTATTCTTGTGTTTGAACAACATCTATATGATGTATGGGAAGTATTTGGATGGATTTTTTGGACAAAACTTGCAAGGTGTGAAAGGTTTAAAGATTTGGACTTCAAAGCTCAAGAGTGGAGGTTTTGTGGACATTTATGGTTTTTTGAGAGTATAGAAGTTTTGAGGGCTTGTTCATATCTTTTATCTTGCAAAAATGATCTCTCTATTTATAGGAAAGAGGTTTTAAGACAAGGGTTGATCATATTTTCAAAATCACATGTTGAGACTAGGTTGGATGGTAAATAAACAAGCTTGAAGATCATAGTTCCAATACTTTGTACTTTGCTACATAGAATTGTTGGACACTTTAAGCATGCTTGTTTAATTTTGAATGTTGAGTGTGTGTAGAAGGAATAAGTTTGAAGCTCAAGAAGAGCTGACTTTGTGATTAAAGCTACTTTACAATAATGGCAATGTCAACTTTGTGCCAACAATGGAAAGATCACTTGGAGAATGCTTAAATCAAATGGACCATAGCTCAAAAGTTTGTGTAAGCATTAAATTATGGTGACATTTTCAAGTTAGAAGGACTGAAACAAAAAATTATGCAGCATAGCATGTAGATTGGGTCATGTGTTCTTCACCAAAATGGCTTGTAATTCAAGAATGGATGCCCAACTTCAAGCCTTTGAATCTCCTAGCTCAAGTATGATAAATTCACGCTCTTGAATGTTTTGGAAAGCTTGAAACATTGTATACAACTTTCATGTTGACCAATTGGGCTAAATCAAACTGGAACTTCATAAAAAAATGGCCAAGAAGTGGAGACAAAAACTGGGCAAAACCTGTCGAAAATTTCTCTAAGTGATAGATGAAAATGTCATGACCTTATGGGCCTGTATCTTCAAATCTAAGAATTTTTTGGACATCAACCCTCTAATACAAATTTGTGGAATTCATCAAGATCTATAACTTTCATGTATAAAGTTTTCTTTGAATCATCTTGTATCTTGGTGAAAAATTGTCATGAAGTAATAAAATTATCAAGGTTAAGAACACTTAGAAAATTTCTAAGTATTGGAAGCTTTGACTTTTTGTTAATTTTCTTGACTTTCTTGATTCTTGATTATCAAGTTTGATATTTTTGAAGGTCTTGATGAATTTTGATCTTTGAAATTTAATGTTGACCGAATAGTCAAAGTTTGACTTTTCATGTATCGGTTGACTTTTTGTCAGTTGATCCAAATTTCAACTATCAAACCTTTGATCTTGAGAAATGATTCGATCCATAAAATTAGGTCAACTTGTTGTGTTTGATTCCTTGAGATTATGTTTCAAGCCGTTAGGTCATGTATTAGGTCAAAAGTCGATGATCAGTCATTCTCCGTCAAAATCCCAATTTGGAGGCTCAATGCTTAGGAGATGATCTGATTTAGTCAACACTTGTGCAAGCTTGAGTCATTGAGGAGTTTTTGGTGAGAAATGTCTTGAGAAAAGAGAGGGTAAATTTTGGCATACAACAGCTGCCCCTGTTCAATCTTCTTAAACCTGAAGAGTTAGATTGGTATGTTCGTCATTCGTAACTTGAAGGTGGAAGATGATTGACCACTAAAGTGCCTAAAAATTTGCAATCGTTGGTGCACGAAGTAACGTTATTAGTTGATTGTAGGGAATGGGCTTAAAGATGCCATTAGGAGAGGTGATAAAGAGTTATCGGAGATGGGATTATAGATGCTATCCAAAGTAATTGTTGACTGGATAAGAATCAGAATAAATCTTAGGGTCGATTTAACTGAACCACGGAAAAGTATTTGCTGGAACCAAATTAGGATAAATCATTGGTTTATTTAAACTGAAACAATAGAGGTCTTGAAATTGTCTTAAACCGGATATGAATCAGAATAAATCTTAGGGTCGATGTATCTGAACTAGAGAAAGTTTCTACTAGAAACAAATCAGGATAAATTATTGGTTGATTTAAACTGAACCATCAGAGGTCTTGAATTGTCTTTAACTGGATAAGAATTAAAATAAATCTTAGGGTCGATTTATCTAAACCAGAGAAAGTGTATACTGGAAAGAGATCAAGATGTATCATTGGTCGATTTAAACTGAAGCAACAGAGGTCTTGAATGGTCATTAACTGGATGTCGAATCAGCATAAATCTTAGGATCAATTTAACTTAACCATAGAAAGTGTCTACCAGATGGAATCAGGATAAATCATTGCCTGATATAAATTGAACCAATAAATATCTTTTGAAGGAAATGTTTGTTGTTGATGGTATTCATCTTGACGACTGATCTTTCCTGAAAGGGTAAAGAGTTAGTTGTATGCAATGTCATGATGTATGAAATTCATTGCGTGATGATGTTCTAAAAAAAATGATTATGTGTTATATGAATTTCGTATGCGTATGTTGTGATGTATGAATATGAAATGTTGTTGAAATGTATCTTCGTCTGGGAAAATAAATCCCTGACTACTGTTGGGGAGTTTTAGGAAGCTAAATCCAGGACTACTGTTGGGGAGTTTTGGGAAGCTAAATCCCAGACTAATGCTGGGGACAAAGAGTATGTGTATCTTCAATTGTCTAGAATACTTCCACTGGGGATCCCTGTTTGTTGTTTGAGGAAACTCTGCAAGGGATGTATTGACTTTTGTTTGAGGAAACTTCGCTGGGGAAAGTTGATTTCTGCTTGAGGAGTAGGGTTTAGGAGTCTTGATTGTCCATTGCTCTACCGGGGAATTTAATTCTTATACACCCTGACTGGGGATCAAAGATATGATTAAACTTCCAATTTGTCTTGGGAGAGTAAAGTTAACTGGTATTTTGGTCAGATTCCAGGTTTTAGAGCAATTCTCTAGGGATAGTATCGATTATACTGGAGAAGAGGAGTTCTTGTCAGGGATGTGTAGTAGTCTGAGGAATAGACTAAATCCTGGGGAGATTGTATTCTGTCGGGGAAATAAACCTTGTTGAGGAAGATATTCTGGAGATTTTACTGGGGAAAACAAATTCTTCTGGGGAAGAACTTTGCAAGGTTTCTCTTTCAGTTTTGGAAGACCAAACTCGGTTGGGGAAAAGAATTTTCGGGAGATATGCTGATTGGAAATCCGAAAGGGAATTGTGGAGAATTTAATCTATGGGGAATAATCTCATAGAGGTGGCTATGGCGACTTTACTGGGGATTTCCTTATGAAAGGGATTCTGCGGGGATTTATGGACAGCATAAGTGTCATTTCAATTCCTAGAGTTCTGAGCAAATGTTTATTTCTGCATATATTTGTTATCCGTTAATCATGTTCATATGCATATGTTCATTCAATTTTAGTCATTGAAATTTTTTGCAATGAAAACAGAAAAACAAAAGGTTTTCACTTCAGAATGTATTTTTGAGGACTGAAGTGCAAAGGTTGGTGAAGTATGGAATTTTATCTTTCAAAGACATGGGACCGAATGTGAAAGGCAATCCTCTACCCAAGCACGGGGGAGTGAATGATGTGAATATGGTGGCCGGTTGTCCAGGTGACTTCCGGATTTAGATTTGTTGAAGTTGTTTCAGCGTTTGAGGAAGTATCGTCTCCGCTTGAATCCAAGTAAATGCACCTTCGGAGTTAGATCAGGGAAATTGTTGGGTTTTATTGGTAGCCAGAAAGGAATTAAAGTTGACCCTGACAAAGTCAAAGCAATTCAAGAAATGCCAGCACCAAGAACTGAAAATCAAGTCAGGTGTTTCCTCGGGCGTTTGAATTATATCTCTAGATTTATTTCCCATATGACTGCAACATGTGAACCGATCTTTAAGTTGTTAAAGAAAGATCAACATTGTGTGTGGATAGATGACTTCCAAAGGGAATTTGAAAGTATTAAAGAGTATCTGCTTGAACCTCCTATCTTGCTCCCTCCCGTAGAAGGAAGACCGTTGATTATGTATCTAACAGTGTTAGATAAATCTATGGGTTGTATTCTGGGACAACAGGATGAAATAGGAAAGAAAGAGTTTGCCACTTATTATCTCGGCAAAAAGTTTACTGATTATGAGTCGCGGTATTCTATGCTAGAAAAAACATGTTGTGCTTTGGCCTGGGCGGCAAAGCGTTTGTGGTAGTATATGTTGAATCATACCACTTGGTTGATCTCCAAAATGGATCCAATCAAGTATATTTTTGAAAATCCTGCTCTTACTGGGACAATTGCCCGCTGGAAGATGTTGTTATCTAAATATGATATTGAGTACCACACTCAAAAGGCTATATAAAGTTGTGCGTTGGCAGATTACCTTGCTCACCAGCCGGTGGAAGATCATCAGTCTGCAGAATATGAATTCCCCGATGAAGATCTGATGTTCTTGAAAGTGAAAGATTGTGATGAACCATTACCTGAGGAGGGCCCCGACCCTGAATCTCATTGGAGTATGGTATTTGATGGAGCTGTGAATGCTTATGGTAAATGAATTGGTGTTGTGATTGTTACTCCTCATGGATCACATATTCCTTTTACCACGAGGTTAACATTTGATTGCACTAATAATATGGCATAATATGAGGCTTGCATCATGGGTCTTGAGGAAGCTATTGATCTCAGAATAAAGATTCTAGATGTGTATGACGATTCAGCTTTGGTAATAAATTAGATTAAAGGAGAATGGGGCACTCGTCACCCTGGCTTGATCCCTTACAAAGATTATGCTAGAAGATTACTACCCTTCTTCAATAAAGTTGAATTCCATCACATTCCTAGGTATGAAAATCAAATGGAGGATGCTCTGGAAACTTTGGCTTCCATGTAACAAGTAATGCTTGGAATGATATACCCCGAATTACAGTTCGACGGCTAGATAGGCCCGCTCATGTGTTTGCGACAGAGAAGGTAGCAGATGAAAAACCTTGGTATTATGATATCAAGCATTTTCTTCAGACTCAGGAATACCCGTTTGGTGTGTCGAAGAAAGAGAGAAAGACACTGAGAAGATTGGCAGGCAATTTCTTCCTCAGTGAAAATGTGTTATACAAGAGAAATTATGACATGGTCTTGCTCAGATGCATAGATAGACACAAAGCAAACATGCTGATGCATGAGATTCATGAAGGTTCATTCGACACTCATCCTAATGGACATTCGATGGCTAAAAGGATGCTAAGGGCAGGTTATTATTGGTTGACAATGGAATATGATTGTTACAAATTTGGAATGAAGTTCCATAAATGCCAGATTTATGCAGATAAGGTCCATGTGCCTCCGACACTTCTCAATGTGATTTTCTCCCCATGGCCTTTCTCTATGTGGGGTATTGACATGATCGGGATGATAGAACCCAAAGCTTCGAATGGACATTATTTCATCTTGGTAGCAATTGACTAATTTACCAAATGGGTAGAGGCTGCTTCATATTCCAGTGTTACCAAACAGGTGGTTGTGTGTTTCATCAAAAACAATCTTATATGCCGGTATGGTGTGCCGAGCAGAATCATCACTGAAAATGGCTCTAATTTGAACAACAAGATGATGACTGAACTGTGCGAAGAATTCGAGATTGTCCATCACAATTCATCTCCATACAGGCCAAAGATGAATGAGGTTGTTGAAGCTGCTAATAAGAATATCAAGAGAATTATCCAGAAAATGGTTGTCACTTATAAGGATTGGCATGAAATGCTCCCTTTTACTCTGAATGGATATCGAACATTTGTCCGCACTTCAACAGGAGCAACCCTGTTCTCCCTAGTATATGGAATGGAAGACGTACTCCCTGTCGAGGTAGAGATTCCCTCATTGCATGTGATAATGGAAGCCAAGCTGACAGAGGCTGAATGGATCCAGAACAGGTTTGACCAATTGAATTTGTTTGAAGAGAAGAGGATGACAGCTTTATGTCATGGGCAGTTATACCAAAAGAGAATGAAGAAAGCATTTGATAAAAAGGT
Source organism: Vicia faba (assembly GCA_948472305.1). Taxonomy (NCBI): domain Eukaryota; kingdom Viridiplantae; phylum Streptophyta; class Magnoliopsida; order Fabales; family Fabaceae; genus Vicia; species Vicia faba. The sequence goes on along the minus strand of OX451735.1, from coordinate 98,036,273 downwards.
CAAACCTCATGAATTCCGAGAAGGCGACCTCGTGCTCAAGAAGATCATGTCTTTCAACACTGATTTTAGGGGCAAGTGGACTCCCAATTTTGAAGGCCTGTATGTTGTCAAGAAAGCCTTCTCTGGTGGTGCATTAATTCTTGAAACTATGGATGGTGAGGAGTTCCCACGTCCCATGAATGCTGACGCAGTCAAGAAATACTTCGCCTAAAGAAATAAAAGAACAACTCGCTAAGTTAAAAACCCGAAAGGGCGGTGTAGGCAAAAATTACAGACATAAACAGAATAAATTTCCCGCTAAGTTGGAAACCCGCGAGGGCAGATTAGGCAAAAGTTAGGTATTTTCTTGGCAAGTAACTACGTCACACGAGACTTGATCGTTGAAGCAAAAATCTTCTCGGATCCTCACCATACTTCAACGAAAGCTGTTGCTCAAGATTTCAAAAGTTGTTAGGGGGATAGTGGTCATTGTATCTCAATGTATCTTTTCCATTATGTATTACCATTTCCAAAACTTTGTAATCATCCATGGAGTCTCGCCATTCACAGACTACCATTCTATTAATGAAATTCGAGCTTTTGCCCAATTTTTTGTGTTCTTATTTTTATTTAGCTTGCAAAGACTTCATTTATTACTGATAATAACTGTTAAAGCAAAAAGATTAAAAGAAGCAAAATTAACTTTTCAAAAAAGAGAAGCGATCTTTACAGTTCAATTTACTTTGGGATTTGTGTTGAAACAATGACAACAAAAATGGTGATCCCAAGAATGAACAAACTCCGTTTGTTTTAAGAAGATTTACTTCCTTCATGAAGGTTTTCTCAGGTCATTTTGCAGGTGTGCGCAATCTTTGTGTGTTTCTCAGATAGTTAAAGACGATATCAGTGGGTACAAGGTACAATATTAGGTTTGTGACCCCATTATCCCCAGTCAAGTATTGGTTCGTTTTTTTTTTGTTTGCATGATCAGAAGCCTCTGTCTCAAATTCCCCAGCGAAGTCTTCCCTCATATAATGAAAGGTTTTATTCCCTTGGTGTGTTGAGATGTCGCTCTTTTTGCAGTATTGGCATTAATGTTTACTTCTTGATTTCCCGAGAAGATTATCCCAGAGCATCTCTTGTTGGAATGAGTATTCGTGATTAAAGTTTCAGTCCGCAGTTTTTTCTCCATGGAGGTAGGCTTGAATCCCCCAGTGAGGCTTGGTTGTTTCAGCGTCAGTCTTCTTTATTTGAGGTTTGTATTGCAATCTCCAGTAGGCATGTTGCTTTTGGAAAACTGTTTTTCTTCGATAAAATCGGAAGAAGGATGTTCTATCCTAGTATCTGTTTGATTTGGATACATCTGGATTATGTTTCTCCTCAGTGAAGTTAGGACAAGAAATAGGTTTGGTTTCCGCAGTTTATTTTACCTTTCTTGGATTGATCTTTCTGGTTAAAGTTTAGCCCAATGTTGTTAGTACCTGAGGCGGTTTTGTTTGTTAGCACTGATTATGTATCCTTTTTACCAGCATATGCACGATAGCACTCATACATTCATACATACATCATGAATTTCTAAAAATCATCGTTCATTGACATTGTGTTCTGACCTTTCTTGCAGCGCTCTTTGCTTAGTTGAATTTGGTTTTCCCTCTTGAGTTTATTTCTCAAAGGATGTATCTACATTGGCCGTCTTGCTCTAGTTTATTTCTGAATTGGATTTGCGGCTACATGACAATATCATTTATTATGGATTTCTGAAAACTTTGAGTTTTGATTTGTGCATTTATTTTACACAGGAAGACTTTATCTGCTCAGCAGGAATATCGTGGCATTTCCCCGGGAAGTCATATTTCTATCCCCAGAAAGTCATTTCTCTTCGGAATTCCCCTTGACAATGAGTGGAAGTCTCTTTATTTGAGACAGATTACATATTACCCTTTCCAGGAAGATTTCCTTGGTTAAAAAAGAAGTTGAGACCCGTTCTTGGCAAAACACCAGAATCTTGGGGAAACTTGATATAGTTTCTCTTTCTACCTTCAGTGAACGTTGGTAGTACATCGGCAGTGAACATTGGTGTTTGTTATCTTTTTTCTATCATCAGTGAACATTGATAGTTCATCATCAGTGAACGGCGGTGATATGATATATTTTCTCTTTCTACCTTCAGTGAACGTTGGTAGTACATCGGCAGTGAACGTCGGTGTTTGTCATATTTTTGCTATCATCAGTGAATGTTGATAGTTCATCGTCAGTGAACGACGATGATATGATATATTTTCTCTTTCTACCTTCAGTGAACGTTGGTAGTACATCGGTAATGAACGTCAGTGTTTGTTATCTTTTTTCTATCTTCAGTGAACATTGATAGTTCATCGTTAGTGAACGGCGGTGATATGATATATTTTCTCTTTCTACCTTCAGTGAATGTTGGTAGTACATCAGCAGTGAACATCGGTGTTTGTTATCATTTTTCTATCATCAGTGAACATTGATAGTTGATCGTCAGTGAACGGAGGTGATATGATATATTTTATCTTTCTACCTTCAGTGAACGTTGGTAGTACATCGGCAATGAACGTTGGTGTTTGTTATCTTTTTTCTATCTTTAGTGAACGTTGATAGTTCATCGTTAGTGAACGCCGATGATATGATATATTTTCTCTTTCTACCTTCAGTGAACATTGGTAGTACATCGGTAGTGAACGTCGGTGTTTGTTATCTTTTTGCTATCATCAGTGAATGTTGATAGTTCATCATCAGTTAACGGCAGTGATATGATATATTTTCTCTTTCTACCTTCAGTGAATGTTGGTAGTACATCGGCAGTGAACGTTGGTGATTGTTATCTTTTTGCTATCATCAGTGAACGTTGATATTTCATCATCAGTGAACGGAGGTGATATGATATATTTTCTCTTTCTACCTTCAGTGAACATTTGTAGTACATCGGCAGTGAACGTCAGTGTTTATTATCTTTTTGCTATCATAAGTGAACGTTGATAGTTCATCGTTAGTGAACGGCGGTGATATGATATATTTTCTCTTTCTACCTTTAGTGAACGTTGGTAGTACATCGGTAGTGAACGTCGGTGTTTGTTATCTTTTTTCTATCATTAGTGAACGTTGATAGTTCATCGTCAATGAACGGTGATGATATGATATATTTTCTCTTTCTCCCTTCAGTGATCATTGGTAGTACATCGACAGTGAACGTTGGTGTTTGTTATCTTTTTTCTATCTTCAATGAACGTTGATAGTTCATCGTTAGTGAACGGCGGTGATATGATATGTTTTCTCTTTCTACCTTCAGTGAACGTTGGTAGTACATCGGCAGTGAACGTCAGTGTTTCTTATCTTTTTGCTATCTTCAGTGAACGTCGATAGTTCATCGTCAGTGAACGGCAGTGGTATGACATATTCAGTAAACGTTGGAAGTACATCGGCAGTAAATGTCAATGCTTGTTATCTTCCTCTCTGATTCTGTTCTTGTGGTTCACCAGTGATTTATTTTCCCGGTGAGGTTGCTCCTTTGTTTCTACATTTTTTTTGTTGCATCCCTAATGTTACTTTGCATCTCTTTGGTGTTGTTCATATGCATTCATATGCATAAGCATTTGCATGACATCTTAGGGCCAAAAACAGGGTTTGTTTTATATTTAAGTGTCTTCGATCACGTCGACGCGAAGATTTTTAACCTTCATATCTCCAGATAGAAGAAACTTAAATAAGGGCAGTTGTTGTACCCCAATTTTTCCCCCGAAGATCCCTTCATCATACCATGTTGTTTCAATCACAACAAAATCACATTAGGGCTTTTGGTTCTTCTCCCTGTCTTTAGCTTTTCTCTTTGAGGAGTTACCAAGCACCTTGACTTGTTTTCTTTTGTGATCATGGATATTTTGCTTTGATTTTTTCTCTAATTAACAAAATTCAATATTGGTTTGTCTTACTTGTTAATAATGTAGGTAAAGGGAATGAGGTTTAGCAACTTGCTTCATGGGTTCATGAGTTTATTTCCATGCCCTAGTCAATAGCTTGAGAAATTCAAACCTCACCATTGAAGTGGTTTTGAAGTTGGTATGGAAGTGGTTTTGGTGGCCATGAGTCCTCATCATCATCCTCAACAATTTCTATCCACAAAGGAAGAATATTGGTACAAAAAGTTTGTTCAAACTTGGCAAAGTTCCACCAAGCATTCTCTTGATCTAGAGGCTAGGGTTTTGGACTTCAAAGGGGCATATCTTGCTCGTCTTTTGGTATTTTTGAGTGAATCCAAAAACGTTATTCTCTTCAATGAGTTACCAACAAATCACTTCAAAAGTTCCAAGGAGTTTTCATGTGGAAGGAACTTGGTGAAGAATAAAGATTACAAGGCACCTAGATGAATCCCCAATTTTCCCTATGTGACTTCAAATGGTCATAACTTGGTCAATTTTTATCACCTTGAGCCCATTATTTTTTCATGATGATCTTAAAGATGTGTACTTAATGCCTTATTTTATGTGAAAAGTAAAAAAATGGATGGAAGTTTCCTTAAGAATGCAAAGGATTATAGGTCATTTCATGATTTTTGGCCAACTTCAACAAGTAATAACTTGCTCAATTTTTGGATATTTTGAGTGGTTCAAATTGAAATATGTCATTCAAGATATCTACTTCATTCCATCTTTTTTGGTCAAGAGCAAATTCTAATTGGAAGGCCATGTTTGGATGCAAGAGATTATAAGTCATTTTTAAAGAAGAATTTGAAATATTTCTAAGTATGGAAAGTCAACTCTTTTTCTTCAACTTTGACTCCATGTAACTTTCAGCTCAAGCATCCATTTGATTCCATTATTTTTTCATTGCAAAGCTTGTTACCTCATCTTTCCAAAGCATCAAGAATTTTTCCCTAAGACCCCTTGAGGTGGAAATACCATTGGATTGAACTTGGTAACTTAGAACTGAAGTTTCTCCATAAGTCAGAATTTGAAATTCATGTTTTGTCCTTTAAACATCAAATTAGCACGCGTTTGTGATCTAAACATGTTTAACCAAGTTGCCAAAGTGGATTAGAGCCTTGAAACGCAAGGATTAGATGAGTTTTGATGCAAATCAGATCACACTTTGCTCGTGCATCAGGTTCACACGATTTCCCTCCAAACTTCATCATTTCACACGCTTGTACATTCCATTTGTTTCCCTATAAATAGAGGGGTCATCCCCCATTTAATTTCCCTAGCTTAGATAGCCAGAATCACCCTGCCAAACTTGCTTCACAACTCAGAATTCAGCTACTTCAAATCCTATTCTCAAGCCTTTTTCAATCCATTTTTCCATCAATTCACCATCCTTGATCTTCCCTGAAGCTAACCATGTAATTACATTCAAGAATCGTGCCCTATATTGCTCCATAGAAGTCCAGTTTCAGAGCTCTGCAACTCAACTTCAATAGGTAGATTCCTTCATCAATTCTTCAAAACTTTGGTATCATTGTGTTGCTCTCATTGCCCTGGTTCTAGTTGCAACACTTACTTTCATATGGAAGCACATTTTGACCATGGATTTTCAAATCCCTTTTCAAAACTTTCTTTCCAAATTGCTTGAGCTACAGTTTAATAAATTTGGTGCGAGGGTGTGGTTGTCTTCGTCTTGAAGAGACGAAGCGAATGGCATAGGTCTGGGCTTCTGATTTTATAGTTTGAGAGACCTGTAATTCGTGAGGGCTGGAGGCTTAAGATGACCAACATGTCATCTTCTAACCAATGAAAGCGTGACATTTGTTATTTTCAAATTCTGATTTTATTAATGATTATGTACATTATTCATTAAAGACCATGATATGCACAGTGCACCAGATCCCTTGGATTTGATTACTAACACATTTTGACTCTCATCCAATGGTACACATCTTTTTCTTTTATTTTCTTTTTCTGATTTTTATATTTCAATTGTTTTAAATTTCAAAAAATCATGGAAAATTCATTTTTAGTCCAAAAAATCTGCAAAAATCATGAAAAATATTTTTGATTATTCTCTTTCAGATTTTTATTTTTTCCCAATTTAATTTTGTTTTTTGGTATTTTTTATGAATTTTACACTTATTTGATTTGTTTAAAATGTTTAAAAATACTTTTACACATTTTTAAATTCTGAAAAATTATGGGATGATCCAATTATATTGTGACAAATATTGGTGACCTTATTTTATTTTTGTTTCTGACTTTACTATTTTTTACTATTTTTGTTTATTTTACCCATTTATTTTAATTTTTAAAAATAGTTTCTGACTTTTAAAAATTCCCAAAATTTTTATAAAATCACTTGGCCTCTTTTCTGATTTTTCTATGGTCTTATTTTTCATTTCTTGATTAATTTGAATATAATTGACATTTTCTTCATTATTTTCCATTTTTTTAAAACCTTTTTAAACCCTTTAATGTATATATTAATTATATTATTATTTTGTGAATATTTTCTAGTTGTCTTGGGTTGATTTTTTGGTCATGGCTTTATTAACATCATTGGATCCATGGTGTTGACTTTAACTCCACAAAAAATTGATGAATGATTTTAATAATAGTTTGATTAAATATTAATTCAAATGTGGTTTCTCTTTTTACCCTAACTCCTCTTCATCTCATCCCCTTCTCATTGCACTAAATATTGTTAGAGCATGATCTCTATATCATGTCTCAAAACAAATGGTGCATAGATTGTTATTGACCGGCCTCAAAATAGGTGCGACTTCTATATAAGTCCACTTACGATTGCTTAACATAGCGCTAAATTTTGTCCCGATTCGAATAAATTATCATTTGTGGCCCAAACTTATTATTGCAAGCCAGAGTATGTTAATTTGATCTCTTTGATCCAATAACCTTGAGATTCGTTGTGTGGAGGCTTTGGTTCTACCAATCCTCTAATGGATCTACAACACCTTTGGTCGACGTAGATCACTTAAACATCTTTGATCATTAAATGGTACTTGTGAGAATTTCAAATAGATGATATACTTGACAAAAAGCAAATGCAACTTGTTGTGTGGAGGCTTTGGTTCTAACAATCCTCTAATGAGTTCCAAATGCAAGTTTCAAGATGGTCATCCAACTAACCACTAATTATTGACTTGTTTTATCTTATGCTTTTATTCTTTTTTTTAATGCTTTATCTACTATTTACTTTTAGCATTTACATTTCATGCCATTTTCATTTTTGCTCATTTGAGCATTTATTTTCTTGCCATTTTTAATTTGCTCACTTGAGCTTTTCTTTTCCTTTCTTAAGATACTTAATAATCAACATAAACCCTAAAAAACTCTTAATGGTACTTGGACTATTTGGTTACTATCCTTGGCATTATGGAGCATGGGACTATTTCTTGGACATAGGATTAGAAACCTTGGCCTATTTTGGAGACCTTGTGATCTTATCTGATTATTTTGTCTGGAGCTCTTGAGGTTTACCTCAAGACATTGGGTTGTATATTTGTTTTTGTGTGCAGGTTTTTGTGATTACATCCTTTGTTTGTAATCTGGAATTCACCCGTGTACAGCCGTTACTCTGCCCAATTTTTGTGAAGACTTAATACACTTGAAGAGGCCTAGTATCTTTGCTTTCTTGGTTTCAATCCAAAGAATGGTAATTCTATCTTGGCTCATAATGTCAAGTTTTGGCTTCTTGTTGGTTAGATAGTCCTTATCCTTAGCTTTTACCTTATGCTTTAGGATAATCTGTTCTACTCCTCCCATCTTCTTTAATTTAAAAAATCTTCTCCCTCCTTTTTAAAACCCTTCTTGTTTTGAAACATAAACCACTTTCATAATAAACTTAGACTTAGGTCCATGCATTTTCAAATCATTTTCATAAATAAACTTCAATAAACTTAACAATACCTTGACATTTTTGTGAGAAGACTAAAAGTTAATCAATCTCATTTTAAATTATTTTTTCCACTTTGGCTTTTACCTTTAAATTTTCTTAAAAGATTAGACTCTTGTTAATCCTTGTATTGATGCAAATAACTATACTTCTATAATATGTAGGGAAGAGAGATATTTTCCACTTGGGTGTTGAGTGAGGCATTGTTGATTTTAAAATCCAAGCCATATCCTCCACTTTGAGATGATGCAAATTCTCCTTTCTCATGATTGTGGGTAGTAAGTATGTTTTCCATACGAACAATGACAATGATGTCTTATCTCATAAAATTAACCAACATACTTGTGTTTTAAAATTTTTAAAGAGGAACTACGTGTACCCTGATCCCCTATTGCATGAAAGATGGTACGTAGGCACTGAAGGTTCGCAACCGCGGCGGGTGCAAAAATCATAAAAAAATATATTTCTTTTCTCACCTCCACCATCCATTTTATATACAACACATTTTATAGCCAAAATATACGGATTTTACAAAGAGGTTCCTACGGAGTACCGTAGATGTTTAGGGTGCTAATACCTTCCCTTTCCATAACCAACCCCCTTACCTTGAATCTTTCCCCCTTTTTTGGGTTATTCGTTCTTTTCCCATTCCTTTGGAAACAATAAAGCGCGATGGTGATTTTTTATTTTTGATTTGTATAAAGTCTAGTCAATCCAATGGCTTAGTCTTGAACATTTATACCACTACACTAATACTTTAAGAGGGCATGATTCGATTTGGGTGATTGTTGATAGGCTTACGAAGTCCGCTCATTTTATTCCTATTAACATCAATTTTACAGTGTCGAAGTTGGCTGAGATTTACACTAGTGTGATTGTGAAGCTGCACGGTGTTCCTTTGTGCATTGTGTCAGATAGAGATCCAAGATTTACTTCTGATTTTTGGAAGGGTTTGCAAGAAGGGTTGGGTTCTAAGTTGAGATTGAGTTCAGCGTATCATCCACAGATAGATGGTCATACTGAATGGACGATTCAATCGTTGGAAGATTTGCTGAGGGCATGTGTTCTTGAGCAGGGAATTTCGTGGGATACTTATCTTCCGTTGATAGAGTTCACTTATAATAACAATTACCATTCTAGTATTGGAATGACACCTTTTGAGGCGTTGTATGGTCGAAGATGTAGAACTCTGTTATGCTGGCATGAATCTGGTGAAAATGTAGTACTGGGACCTGAACTTGTTCGTGAGACTATTGAGAAGGTGAAGTTGATTCGAGAAAAGATGAAAGCTTCCCAAAGTAGACATAAGAGTTATCATGACAAGCGAATGAAGGATTTAGAATTTCAAGCTGGTGAGCATGTGTTTTTAAGAGTTACACCTGTGACTGGTGTTGGGCGAGCATTAAAGTCTAAGAAGCTCACTTCTTATTTTATTGGACCATATCGGATTTCAGAGAGAGTGGGGTTTCTTATAGAGTGGATTTACCGCCTAATCTTTCGAATTTACATGATGTGTTTCATGTGTCGCAACTCCAGAAGTATATTTCAGATCCATCTCATGTGATTCCTATGGATGATGTGAAAGTACAGGATAATCTTACGGTGGAGACGATGACTGTATGGATCGCGGATCGTGAAATAAAGACTCTGAGGGGAAAAGAGATTGTTTTGTTTAAGGTGGTTTGGCTAGGAGCTGCCGGAGAAAGCATGATTTGGGAGTTGGAGAGAAAGATGCGAGACTCCTACCCAGAGTTGTTTGATTGAGGTAAATTTTCGAGGACAAAAATATTCTAAGTGGGGGAGAGTTGTAACGCCCGTAATTTAATTAATTATTTAATTAAATTATTTTTGGAATATTTGAGAAGATGTGTTGTGATTAATTGGATTTAATTATTTTATTAAGTGGTGAAATAATATTAGAAGTATAATATTATTTGATGTGGGCTTGTTTATAATGAATGGAAGTAGTAATAAGGGGGTGTATTAGTTTTAAGCCCAATAAGGAATAAAGAATAATATGTTATTTTATTGTTGCTAGAAAGAATAGAAAAGAGGAGGCAGTAGAAGAATAAGGATTGAGAAGAAGAACGCGAAGCTGCTGGAAAAAGAAGAGAAACGGTAGAACGAGGTTTCGACCAAAAGTTATAGAGCGACCTTCAATCCAAGGTAAGGGTTGGGTTCTGACTCTATAATTTGGTTCATGATAATTGGTATGTGGGGTTAGAGGTGATTGTTGTCGTGTTCATGAATTGAATGTATATGATGTTGTATGATGAAATTGATGAATTTTAGATGAATAATGATGTTCTGTTGCTGTTTAATTGATGTAGAATTATAGGATAATTGTAAGTGATGATTATCTATGATTAGATAAGTTTTTAGGGCTTAAAGTATAGAACCTGTAGTGAAAACGCAAAGAAATTAGTAGAAATTATGCAGGACAGAGCAGTATGCGTCGACCCCAAAAATGATGTGTCGATACATGAAGGTTTACAGACTCAGGATGCACTAGTGCAGAAATGACTTTTTACATCGGGCGAAATTGACCTTTTACATCGGTTCTTGGTCCGATGTAAAGTCAGGCGAAGTAGTAAATAAGAGACCTTTTACATCGGTTCTGGGTCCGATGTGAAAAGGACACCTTTTACATCGGTTATAATATATACCTGATGTGAAAAATAAATACATTAATTTTTTTTTGAAAACTGACGCAACATATTACATCGGTGGAAGTCATGACCGATGTAATAGATGAGGTTTTTACATCGGTTGTTACACTGTGCTCGATGTAGAAAACACACGTTGAAGGTTTTTACATCGGTTGACAGAATGACTGATGTAAAAAGTAAAAAAAAAAATTTGAATAAAACATTTATTTTCTGGATGATTCCCTGTAAGAAAAAATTGGTACCAATTTTTTCATATTTTTCCAATATCACGCAGACCATTTAGGTCGGTATATATATCATAGCTTTCCAACATAAAATAGACCATATCTAGGTCGATATTTTCACAACAAAATTTACAAAATGAATAATTATATTGCAAACTTGAATTGTATCATAACAAAGAAACTCACATCAATTTTACAAATACCACAAAACATACAAAAATATTCAACCTTTTACAAGTCTTTTTACAAACTTGAATTACCAATATAAAATTCATAAGTAGATGAGTTGTAGCTTCTGTAGACAACACCAAAATCACATTGCCTGATAATAAATAATATGAATTAACATCAGCAAAAATTATCAAGAAACTCAATGCATTTGCAAAAACCATATAAAGGTTAATCTTTCTATAAAACTCACCAGATAAAGGTTAATCTTTATATAACTTAAAGAAACATTTTGACCAACGAAGTCGTAAATCATTCAAATCATCTTGTGTTAATTCTGTTGGGTCATCAAATACTTATAATACATAAATATAACAATAGAGTTATTCTTTAAAATTTAATATAAATAAGTTGCAAAACACAAAGTAAATAACAAATTAAAGTTATTGTTATTACCTGCATCCAATTCTCGGTTATATTGGCAGAGACAATATCCAACATATTTTTCATCACATAATACCCACAATCATTAGAGTTATGTTGTTGTCTTGTCTACAATTGAATGACACGATTAATGAATATTTATCATAAATTTAACTATAAAATTACAATTTACATCACACTTACATTTGGATGAAGCCATGTAGCCTTTTTTCTATTTCCATTTGCCATTTGATGAACCCCAAAAGAACTAATACAAACATCACATAATTAAATTTATTTGCCAATGAAAAATCACATAACTATTAATTACCAATTCAAGACATACATGATAAACTTACTTTGTAATAATTTTCTTCGTGTTCTGATCAATTTCCCGATGAAGTGAACAAAATACGACCACTAAATTGTCTCTTGGACACATGACTATTAATTGCCAATGATTCCTGTATGTGTGTATGGAAATAGAGAAGTCACATAAAATATAGATGTTATCAAAATTAAATAATATAAAACACAATTTCATAAAAACTATTAATTGCCTTGAATGTTGAGAAGTGTTCCTATAACACTATCGCATACATTTTTCTCCACGTGCATCACATCGATACAATGTCTTACATCGAGACTAGACCAATATGGAAGATCGAAGAAAATCAATCTCTTTTTCCATACATTTTTCACAGTAGATCGTTTTTGGTACTTTCCAAAGACTACATCAAGTCCCTGTTGTCGCTGATAAACTTCCTCTCCAGACAAGGGCTTAGGAGCAACACCATGCTCTTGTTCCCCATTGAAAGCTTTCCGCAATCTACGATATGGATGATGACGTTTTAGAAATTTTTGATGCCCGAGATAAACTGTCTTCTTTCCTTTTTCAAGCTGATGGTAACATGTGTCTTTTTCACATATAGGACACGCCTTATGCCCTTTAACTTTATACCCAGACAACTTACCATATGCCGGAAAATCGTTGATGGTGCAAAACAACATGGCACGCATATTAAACTGTTCGCCAGAATACGCATCAAAAACATCCACCCCTTCCTCCCACAACACTCTTAAATCATCAATCATTGGACTTAGATAAACGTCTATGTCATTTCCGGGTTGTTTTGGGCCCGATATCATCATCGATAACATAATATATTTACGCTTCATGCACAACATAGGAGATAGGTTGTAAATCATCAGGAGAACCGGCCAAGAACTATGGTTAGTACTTAGGTTACCAAACGGATTCATTCCATCAGTAGCAAGTCCAAGTCTAAGGTTTCTCGAATCTTTGCCAAAATTTGGAAACAAAGAATCTATTTTCTTCTATTGCAAAGAATCAGCTACATGGTGAATTTGTCCATCACATTTTCTTTCATCTGCATGTCATCTAAGATTCTTTGCGTCATCTGCATTGGCGAATAATCTCTTGAACCTTGGAATTATTGGTAGGTGCCATACCACTTTCGCAGGAGGGCCCTTTTTGACCACCTCATCATCAATTGATTCACCATCTTTCTTCTTGTAGCGTGACACCTTGCACTTCGGACAATGAATATAGTTTACATACTCTTTTCTGTATAATATGCAATCATTAGGGCATGCATGTATCTTTTCATACTCCAAGCCCATCAGACACAATATTTTCTTCGCCTCGTAATAACTACTTGGCATTATGTTACCTTCTGGAAGCATTTCGGTCAACAATTCAAGCAACTCGGTAAAACTTTTGTCAGTCCACCCGTTCTTTGCCTTCAGATTAAATAACTTTAACACTGCTGACAGACGTGTAAAATTTTTGCATCCTGGGTACAACGGTTTATCCTTGTCACTGCATAGAGTATCATACGCATGTGCCCTCTTAAACGAATCTTGTCCAATATCACGCATCATGTCTTCTAGACGATCATCCATTTCTACACTAACATCATCTCTTTGAGACACATTTGACTTTGCTACTACTTCACCGTGCCATATCCATTATGTATAACTTTGACAAATCCCTAGACAAATTAGATGATCCATGATTTCTTTCTTACTACTTTTTGGTTCTTTATTTGCACAACGAACACATGGACAGAGAAAAAGCACAGGAAGACTTTGTTCAGCATTACTTTCAACAAACTGTAGAAATTCCATCACTCCATGTTCGTATTCGTCACTTAATCGATTAGCTCTCATCCAACTATGATCCATACCTATGTTCGCACGGAGGAAGGTCTGACGAAAGGTGTGCTCGCGGCTGCGCTACTTCACGGAGATTCCGAGATCGCGAGTTGCGCTGCTTCGCGGAGAAAGAAAAATAGAATCAATGACATGAAATGTGTATCGGAAGATGTCAAATATTCCAACTGCCAAATGATTACAAATATTATAATTAGATTATTGGGTAACAATTAAAGAACTCCTGCGTGATATATCCATTTGGTCGTTGTCCAGAAAGAAGCAATCTGTAATGGATAGTAAATATAACAAGAAGATTGGAATGATTTTTCCTCACCTTTGATACAAGACATATTCAGTCGATATACCACAGGTACTTTTTAAACAATATAATATAATAGAGAAACGCTTTTGTTTCTTAATTAACAGGTCGAATATGCGAAAACTTAATTACTCTAAATTCTTGGGAATATATTAATCAATGAGTTATTTGGGATAAGTTTTCATTTGAATTTTACTGTAAAATTTTCATAAACTATCAAATTTTCAAGAACAAAGAAAGAAAATACCGGGAAAAATGATAAAAGTTGAAAAAGAAGGCGATTTACCGGAAGGAGGTAGACGAGCCGGCGGAGGAAGACGAACCGGCGGAGGTGTGGAGAAGACGACAGAGACGGCAGGTTTGTGGGCTAAACAGTGACGCGGGTTTGTGGGCGGCGAAGGGAGGAAGCGGTTTGTGGAGAGACGGCGGAGATGGTGTGGAGAGACGGCGGGTTCGTGGGCGGAGAACAGTGACGGCGAAGGGAGGGAGCCGTTTTGTGGTTTAGAGCGTGTATAAGGTTTTTCTGAGAAAAGGGAAATGAACAGTGTCAGGGGTTTTAAAAATTTTTATGGTATCTTTTACATCGGGTATGACATGGACCGATGCAAAACTATGAACGTGGAGGGGTTTTTACATCGGGTATGACGTGGACCGATGCAAAGGTATTGACGTGGCAGGGTTTTTACATCGGGTATGACGTGGCCCGATGTAATAAATTCCATTTATTTTATTAAATTTAATTACTTTATTACATCGGTTGATAGAATATCCAAAGTAATAGGCCAGCGAAAATTCTTTTACATCGGTTATTCTCCAGAACTGATGTAATAGGCCAGCGAAAATTTTTATCCATAATTACAGAAATGCCACCGTGTTTTATTTTCTAATAAAAAAGAATATTTTTTATTTCATTGGAAATTAATACCTGATGTAATAACTTTTAAATTTTATTTTTTGCATCAGTTATTTTTATACCTGATGTAAGGACGTTTTCTCAAATGTCATTTTTTTAGTAGTGATGAGTCGACACGAAGAGGTTTTGTGTCGATACTTGAAGGTTTAGAGACTCAGGATGAGTCGACATGAAGAGGTTTTGCGTCGATACATGAAGGTTTAGAGACTCAGGATGAGTCGATACGTAGGAGCATGTGTCGATACATGCTGTGTGGTAGACTCAGTATGAGTCGATACAAGAGAGGATGCATCGACTCATGTTATGAGTTCAGTGCAGTACGCTTCGATCCAAGATGTTATGCGTCGATCCATGTTGCCTGGTTTTTGGCAGAATCAGTTTGAGAATGCTGTAACATGAGATTTTGGACTCCGTTTGAGTTGTCATTTGAAGCGTTGAATAGATAACGCAATGAGCTTTATTCTTAAGGGTTAAAATGAAGATAGGAAGGATAACCATAGGATTTGAATTAGTTCCCGTGTTGATCGTTATGTTGGTTTTATGGAGAAGAATGACGATGAGATGCTTCGAAGTTGTTGTTTGATTTGTAACAGTAGGATTAATAATAATAATGATGTAATATTACAGAATAGTAATATGTAGAGATTTAGTGATTTAGAAGTAATCCTTAGTTGGTTAATTAATTATAGGAAATATCGAGTATAGTCCTATGGCCAACGTTGTAAAATTGATGAGTTATTGTCGTATTAAAGTACAACTGAGTTGTTGATGGGATGTTATTAATAAAGTTGTGTTTGATGAATAAATGATGTTTGATGAATAAATGATGTTTGATTAATTATTATGAATGATATGAGATGTTTGATGAAGAGATGTTGAGATGCTTTTGAGATGTAGGCCTTTGGCCAACGATGATGTTGTATTGAGATGTTGTTAATTATGGTGTTGTTATTACATTCATGATTGTGTCGCATACATTGCATTTTGAGATGGAGCTTATGCTCGTTGAGATGGCCTATATTGGCGAATATTGAGATGAAGGCTTATGCCTTGTTGATGTCTCTATTAATTGGCAAATTTTTGAGATGGGAGTTCTGCTCCAAATGGTACCACAAGCATTTGCATAGTATTGAGTCGCATTATATGACTGCATAAAGAAGTGTGTATTTATGTGGTGAATGTGTATTATTATTGTTGATTATGAGATGAAAAGTGGTGATGTTATGTGATCTAATTTAATATATTAATTATCATGCGCTTTATTATATTGTTAGATATCTCACCCCTTCTGTTTGAATGTTACCCTTATGTTGGTAACGTGCAGGTAATCGAGAGTGAAGGCGGTATACCTTCAATAGTTTGAGTCGGTGTCATTGCTCTGATATGTAACACTCAGGGGGATGAGCGCTTGTTGCTTTTGATTGTTGATTATTTAGTTGTTGAACTTTAAGTTGATTATTATTAACTATTTGTTGGTTTGAAGTTGTTGTAATGATGATAAAGATGTTATTAAGAATTCCGCTGTGTTGATGTTGAATCATTTAACTAAAGATGTTATGATGATGGTTCATCCAATGTTTTAAAATTGTTATATATCCACGATGAATGCAATGTGTTTTGAAAGAAGAGTTTGTGGCATCCCGATTCGTTTGCATGAATGATTTTATAACTCTGATTTATTAATATAATTGTCGGGTAGAATTGGGGTGTTGCAACATGCACCTCAGAGTATAGCAACAAAGACAGGATGGAAATCTTAGAGGGTGTTTGCCCCAACTAATCCACTATCTTGTAATCAATTTTTCTGATAATTTTTAGAATCTCCTCCATCTCTTGGGTAGATGGGTCCTAAATGGTAATATCTTTTGTGGGAACCTCTATCCTGGTTGGGTCAATCATTTTTTCCTTTCCTCAAGTATCAGCAAAAGGTTTAACAACGGTAATACGAATGGGTGTAGTTATGGTTGTCAGAGGTGAAATCTCTCGAGAGAAGATCCTCCCCGTCCTAGTAACCTTACCTGATCCAACAATGTTTGTAATGTCAGCAGTTTCATCTTCGACAATCCATGAATCTTGTTTGATACCATGGTAATACACTTCTTCCCCATAATTCTAGGGCCCAACCTTATCAGAAGAGTAGGAGACTGGCCCCGGTGTGGTGATTTTTAGTGGAGCTATTCTTGGTTCAACGGGAATCCTAATAGGACCTTTGGAGGTGATCCTAATAGGTTTGTTTGATGTAGTAATGATGGAAACATCTTCAAACTCTTGAGATACGCTTTTGGTCAGGCTTTTCACAGATGGAGTTTTCTCAAATAGAATCTCATGATAATTCATCAGGTGTTGGACACCATTCTTCAGCCATTCATAACCATTAATTAATACAGCACAACAATAATAATTTTCAAGGCAGCCAGGGAATACCCTGGCTTTCAACAAATTCTCTTTAATAGTCTTTAAAGGAATTGTCAAGTCATTGACGGAAGAAACAAAAGAGCCATCTTCAATAGCATGGACACCCTTACCATGATTTGGCATGGGTGCGGTTATCACGTTGGGAGTTGGAGGAGCGTCAAATTCAATCGTCTTGTTATCAATCAGATCATGGATTTTGTTTTTTAATGCTCAACAGTCATTGGTATCATGTTTGGGACTATTTGAATGGAAAGTACATTTTGCATTGGGATTATATTTCGGAGAAGCTGTGTTAGGATTAGAAGGGGGGTCTCATAGTATTACCAAATCAACCTTCAATAGATATTACAGAGCTTGAGATAATTGCATATTGATACTAGTAAATTGTCTTCTAAAGGCATTCGACCTTTGTTGATTACCTTGTTAACGCAGTCGTTGAGTTAGAGTTTGATTGGAAATCAATACTGCCCTGACCGAATGATGGTAGTCATTCTTAGTACGGCTTCTTGATCCATACACGGAATTAGTCTTTTTTTTACCAATAAATGGTTTTTTCATAGCATTAGAGGTGGATACAATGGGTATCTTCCCGCTTTTAATTCCATTTTCAACCTTTTCACCAGTTAGGATCAATTCAGTAAATCTGGATGATGAACTTCCAATCAGCAAGTTGAAGAAGGCGCCAGTCATTGTTCCCATAAACATGTCTACCAATTCTTTATCAATTAAAGGTGGTTTCACCCTTCTAGCCATGTCTCTCCATTTTTGGGCGTATTCCTTGAAGCCCTTGTTTGAACCCATGGTCATGCCTTGCAATTGCACCCGGGTCGGTGGAAGATCAGCGTTATATTGATATTTGCGGTAAAAAGGCGGCAGCCAAATCCTCCCAAGTATGGATATTTATCCCCTCAAATTGGTAAAACCACTACAACTGTGTACCAGATAGACTCACTTGGAAAAATTGCACCCATACTTTCCTATCAGTGGTGAGTGGCTGAATTTTTTCGACATATGATCTTAGATGAAGCTTTGGACATGATCCACCATCATACTTGGCAAAAACTGGGATCTTGAATTTATGGGGAATGACCACCCCAAGAACTAAACCTAAGTCTCCACAGTCCATGCCAGGCACAACTTAGATCTCTACAACTTTTAGTCTATCTTCTAGTTGCTTATATTTGTCGTTGGACGATGGGTATTGCTCATCAGAATAATCCACGTCTTGGAGGAAGCCTCTTCTATTTGAACTTGTCGGGCAGGGCCTTTGAACCTCTTCCCCATGTTGATTACAACTTTCTTCTTGGTCTTCTTCTTCGTGACAAGAAGCGCCATCATTTTTTGTTGCCCCTTTGCTAAGTTGAGCAGAGTCTCTTGGAATTGAGAGTGTTGAGTCTACAAGTCCTTGCCGGTTTTCTCAAGATCCATCTTATACTAAAATAAACAGTAGAAAGATAAGGAAACCTGTGTCGGAAAACCTGCTTATGATATGATGCATGTTATGCGTATGCAATGTTTTCAAGGACTTTTAAAAGATTTAAATTTTCTTACCCAAAAAGGAAACAAAATAACAATTGTATTAATAAGTTTGAAGGTTACAAATTACCTCTTCGGCTTACAATGAAAAATCCAAGGGTGTCAAAGAGACAACAAAATGACATCCTAAAACAAAAGACTCGGGTCTCCTACGAACGCATCCTCTTTGGTGTAATGTAGGCATTCAGGCTTTGCTCCTCGTGAAGTTGCCTTGTAAGCTCCAACACTTTCTTCTCGCTTGCATAAAATCGAGCCTCAAAGGTGTCTCGTTCCCGATTGAGTTGGATCCATATTCTCTGTAATTCCTCGAGGTTGGTAGGCATGTTAGGATGGAGAATGGTATGAGGAACATCCCCTTCGGAAATGGGCTGCATAATTATTGGTAGGATGGCTGGATACGATATCAAGAGATTTTGAGCAAGAGCTCTTACCCGTTTGAGATAAGGTTCAAGAGGTATGAAATTCTTATTCCCCAAAGTCTTGCTATCATCCTTGCCTACCATTCCCAGCATGCACAAACCTTCGATGATAACCTCTGACATCGTTCTCATAGTCGAATAGAATTCCTTGAATGAGTGCGTCATGGGGACCATCTCTTCGAGCATAGCCAAAAAGTCGTAAGGATAGAGAAGGGTTACAAGTGATACCTCCCCTAATGCCCAAGAGTGGAACATTAGAGAACTCCCCACAATAATAAATGATAGCAAAGTCTTCTTGAGATCGAGAGCACCAATGGATATCCGGATGAGAAAGTGACATCAACCTCTGAGACCATCTTAAATATTGATCAAGGAAGGTGTGAAATAAACCACCTAGCCAGAAAAGAAAAGCAACACATGAGTGTCCCTCGCTTCCTCATAGTGCGAGTATGAAGAGAGTGCAAAATATCCCCAAGCAATGTAGGCATCGGGTTGCGAGTAAGGAAGATTCTGATAGCGTTCACATGTATGAGTTGGTCAGGGTTAGGAAAGATAACCAAACTATAGATTAGAAGGGCCAATATTTCTTCAAAAGCTTGTAAATCCAAAACATCCAAATGAAGAATGGAAAAACACAAGAAGGGGGGTTTGAATTGGGGTTTTTAAAACATAAAGTAAAAGACACGTTGGTTATCTTGGTTCGTTTGAACTCAAACTACTCTAGTCCACCTGCCAAGGTGATTTCGCCTCTCTTAATGAGGTCTTAATCCACTAATCAAACTTGATTACGCAGATACGATGAAAACCGTCAATGTCTTCTTGAGTTTAAACCACAACCCAGTTTTCTCAAGGTATTACATAATACAATATTTGAAAGAGTGTACAATATGTGTTTTATAATAAAACAGTATCACACAAGTGATGTTTTACACAAATGAATATTTGTAAGATGAAGTTGATGAAAATATTTTGTTTGTTGTGCACAGCAAAAATCGTAAACGATTTCTCCTGCAAGTCTTGTATATATAGGCAACGCATGTGAGGATCTTTTGGAATGTTGATAAATAGTAATTAAAGAACTTTCTAAACATAGATATTCTTGTCCTCTTTTAGTCATTACTTTTGAATAGCAATAAATGAAATCTAACGCTTCAGAACATGCTTTCTTTAAAACACTTGAGAAGATGTATGTTACCATTGGAACTCCTATACTTCTTTCCAGAACTATATGAATCAGAATAACGGAGTTCCTGTTCGCAGCATTTAGTGCACTCAGAAGTTGTAGATTGAGAACTTCTCTATATAAGCGTGTTATACATATTGATTTCTATATAATATGTGTTGAATTCGAGTTTAAACAACAATCTAACTCATCTTTTGTGCTTCTTCCATCAGAACATCTCTGCAAAACAAAATACTTATTTAGGGAGCATAATTGTTCTTTGAGTGTTTGTTATCATCAAAACTCTTACAAGGGTTGTTGAATCAAACTATGTTCTAACACCAAAAACTAACGATCCTTCTTCATCAGGAATTTAGTCAAAAGGCCTTTGACCCCACTTCTTGTTTCCTAGTTAGCTATAATGTCAGAACTCTTCAAATGTAAGGCCTTGGAAATAACTCCAGGCTTTGGAGTTTCCTCAAAACCGGTAAATGGTATTTGGTCAAGGATTGGTATTCCCAATATTTGAGAGAATTATTCCATTGTGGGCATTAATTGATAATCGGGAAAGGTGAAACAATGGTGTATAGGGTCGAAGAACTGAAAAAGAACCTTTATCATGTCTTCTTCAAAGCTTGAGGTAACTGGGTTGAGAAGTCGACCATATCATTTGGTGAATGGAGAATTTTCAGGAACCCTTGATGCCAACTCTTTGAGTTTAGGAGGCACTCTTACGAAGTGGATTTGGATGGTATTTCTGCAAGCGGAAGCCATATCCTGCAAAACAGAACAAAAATAAATACCTAGATCCTTGAAATGGTTAGTAAAATGCTATGGCACGATGTTATGATGTTATGGGAAAATAATCACACACAAACAATGCACACAAGGCCTTAGGTTTAGGCTTTCATGTGGTTTATTGGTAAGTACCTTCTTGAAGTTTAGTTGGTTCAACATGTCCTAAAAAGTAACCGATTTCTAAGAGCCTCAATATCACTGATCTTTCTTCACTGGGAATTATTTTAGCTCAAGCATCCAAACTGCGGCCAAAATATCCCGAAAGTCCGATCTCAATGAGTGTAGTATCTAGTATCAACCAACTTCATTCTGCACCAAATCCTTCTACCTCACTACTTTCTAATGGCCAAGTTGTTTAACTAAGGTTCTAAGGTCAGTTAGTGCTTCATGACACCAAACAGCGGCCCCGTATTCTCCTTGACTAGACTCAAGGGATACTAGTACCAACAAATGTCTCACACTAACGTAGCTATTGCTTCAACCATGTCATTATACCCCACAAAGTCCCCATGATCTATTGCTACGTACCTAAAATTCCCCTGAATCCGGGTGTAGGATTTTTACAAGTAACAAACCTGAGCATAACCCATAAATGTAAAGCAAACAAGTCAAGCAAGTAAAGAAAAAAGGTGATCTAGCTTCTAAGGTAACCCCACTTTTAGTTACATTCCACAGTAGAGTCACCAGTTCTGTAATAAGGTGGGAGAACTGACTTGGATGTTTTGCATTTTATCGCAATTGTTATGGATAACAAGAGTCTCCAGCAACTTTTCTTTTATCCAATAAAGGAAAGGGTGAAAAGAACAGGAAATACCTTTCAAGAATTTTCTTGAGTTCGGGGGGTAGGTTATGAAAAGGGAAGGTGCTAGCACCCTTTTCATCCGTAGTTATCTACGGGCCTTTAGTTGCTAGCTTACTTTTAAATTCTTTGTAAATATTTTCTGTGTTTTGTGTAAGTTTGAAAATATTTTGAAAACGCCTTTATTTCGGAAAACTTTGTAATGATTCTCAATTCGGCGTGAATGTATACAAAATTTTGGTTTTGAAAATAGTTCAAATAGATGTTTGTTTTTGGAAAGATGTTTTGAAATTGTGAGTGTGGAAATGGTTTTAGTTTGTGTGCAAGCAACTACGAGCATTCTACCTACTCAAAAAGTATTTGTTCTTTTCCTCCACTTTTAGATAGTGTTATCTTACCATTAGTTAGTATGAAACCATATCATTGGATGTGAAGGGACATGCGCGAGTCATCGTACAGTCATAGAAGGCAACATTGTAGGATACCTTAGCAGTTTGCTGTAAAGGTTTAAAATCGTTTATCGAAGGCGTCATAGAAGCATCATCGAGGGACTACGATCTTGTAATCGAGGGTCTTTTTGCTAAAGTAACCGAGGCAACAAGTGTGGGTAACCCTAGAGGTACAAGTGTGAAATTGTATTGTTTTCATGCATTTTTGTCTTGAATTAGGGTTGTCTAGTATTGATTTTTATATCTTTCCATACAAACCCTAATTACTAGCAATAATATTGAAAGCAATAAATTGCGGAAGATAAATGTCCTACGCTATTACAATACTTAAGGGGATGAGGGGTACAAATTTACAAATAGGGATGACAAGTAAAAATAAACCCTAATTACTATTACAAGGGTTTGACAATTACATAAATTATAATGCGAAATAGTAAAATGTGCAAGAAAATGTAAAGTGAAAAGGAATTGTTCTTTTTAGGGTTTTTTGATAGAAAGGTTGTGTAGTTTTAATTACTTGAAAAAAAACCTAGGTTTAAGTTTACTTAAAAGAACAAAAATTGTTTAGGAAAATGTTTTTGATGTCTCATTTTAGAAAAAGGTTTTATGGTGTTAGGTCATGTCCGAGCCATGCAATATGTCCTAAAAAAATCTCAAAATTAAGAAATTTGGTGCCCGAGCTGACACGGGTCGTGTCGATGGACATGGGAACCCGTGTCAGGACCTGTTCCAGCTCTTCTGCATAGTTTTTGTTCCATCCAAAATGACATGGACTGTGTCGTGTGACACGGGAACCCGTGTTAGACCCTTCTTGCTTGTTTTGTATGTTTCTGACTGACATGGGCCGTGTCGTGTGACACTGGTACTCGTGTCATCCCCTACCCTGCATTTTTATTAAGTTTTCCAACCCAACTGAGCTGAAATGGGCCGTGTCGTGTGACACGGGAACCCTTGTCAGCCCCTAGCCTGGCTTTTTGATAAGTTATTTCTTGGGTCTGTCATGTTGTATCCTTTTGAAAGCAAAAGCAAATGATGTATGGATAAAGATATTACAGTTTGACAAAATTTACCCCTTGAAGTGAAGACTTTAGAACACGTACGGATTTTTCTGGGTGCAAAGTGGTGATTGATCGAGCTCCTTTGGACCTTTTTGAAACTATGCCAATCCCCACTTTATGCTGAAAGTTGTTGAATCTCTCCCAACCAGTCAAGTTGCAAAGTGTTATTTTTGAGTTTAGAAGATGGTGGTTGTGATTTTACAGAAGTTGTTCTTGTGGTTGAACAACTTCTATATGATGTATGTGAAGTATTTGGATGGTTTGTTTGGGCAAAACTTGCAAGGTGTGAAAGGTTCAAAGATTTGGACTTCAAAGCTCAAAAGTGGAGGTTTTGTGGATAATTCTGGTTTTTTGAGAATATAGAAGTTTTGAGGGCTTGTTCATATCTTTTATCTTGCAAAAATGATCTCTCTATTTATAGGTAAGAAGTTTTAAGACAATGGTTGATCAGATTTTCAAAATCACATGTTGTGGCTAGGTTGGATGGTACATGATGTAAGCTTGAAGATCATAGTTTCAATGCTTTGTACTTTGCTTCATAGAGTTGTTGAACACTTTAAGCATGCTTTTCTGATTTTGTGTGTTGAGTGTGTGTAGAAGGAACAAGTTAGAAGCTCAAGAAGAGCTGACTTTGTGATTAAAGCTACTTTACAAGAATGACAATGTCAACTTTGTGCCAATAATGGAAAGATCACTTGGACAATGCTTAAATAAAATGGACCATAGTTCAAAAGTTTGCGTAAGCATTAAATTATGGTGAGATTTTCAAGTTAGAAGGCCTGCAACATAAGATTATGCAGCATAGCATATAGATTGGATCATATGTTCTTCACCAAAATGGCTTGTAATTCAAGAATGGATGCCCAACTTCATTGCTTTGAATTTTCTAGCTCAAGTACGATAAATTCATGCTCTTGAATGTTTTTGTAAGCTTGAAACAAGATCCATAACTTTCATGCTAAAAGTTTTCTTTGAATCATCTTGTATCTTGGTGAAAAATTGTCATGAAGTAATGAAATTATCAAGGTTAAAAACACTTAGAAAATTTCTAAGTATTGGAAACTTTGACTTTTTGTTGAGTTTCTTGACTTTCATGATTCTTATTGATCAATTTTGATATTTTTGAAGGTCTTGATGAATTTTTATCTTTGAAATTTAATGTTGACTGAAAAGTTAAAGTTTGACTTTTTATGTATCGGTTGACTTTTCGTCAGTGGATCCAAATTTCAACTATCAAACCTTCGATCTTGAGAATTGATTCGAGCCATGAAACTAGGTCAACATGATGCGCTTGATCCAAATTTCAACTATCAAACCTATGTTTGTTAATAAGTGCCATAAATGTCAGATTTATGCTAACAAAATCCGTGTGCCTTCGACGCTACTTAATGTTATTTCATCTCCATGTCCTTTCAATATCTGGGGAATTCACATGATTGACATGATTGAGCCTAAAGTTTTAAAAATACATCAGTTTATTCTAGTAGCTATTGATTACTTCACCAAGTGGGTTGAAGCAACATCATATGCTAATGTAACCAAGTAGGTTATGGTAGGGTTTATAAAGAATTAAATCATTTTCCGGTACGATATTCTTAATAAGATCATTATTGATAATGGTTTGAATTTAAACAATAAAATGATGAAAGAGCTTCGTGAAAGTTTCAAGATTGAACATCACACTTCAATAGGGGCAACCCCTTCCTCTCTTGTTTATGGCATGTAAGCAGTGCTTCGCAATTGAGGTTGGGATCCCATCAATGTGAATCTTGATAGAAACCAAGTTGTTAGAGGCTGAATGGTGTCAAAGTAGATATGACAAGTTGAATTTTATTTAAAAGAAGAGAATCAAAGCCTTGTGTAATTGTCAATTGTATCAAATGAGATTGAAACAAGCATTTGATAAGAAGGTTCGGCCTCATGAATTCAGAGAAGGTGACTTCATGCTCAAAAAGATCTTGCCTCCTCATAATGATTCTCATGGCAAGTGGACTCCTAGTTATAAAGGCTCACATGTTATTAAGAAATACTTCTCTAGCGGTGCAATAAGTCTTACAACTATGGATGATGAGGAGCTCCCTTGTCTAGTGAATGCCTATGCAATAAATAAATACTTCACCTAAATAATTAAAAGAACAACTCACTAAGTTGAAAACCTAAAAAGGGCGACTTAGGCAAAAATGAGCGTCTTGGTAGGCTGAAACCCCAAAAGGGTGGTCCAAGCAAAAATTAGAGGCATAAACAGAAATAATTAATCCCGGTAGATTGAAAACCCGAAAGGGAAATCTAGGAAAATTTAGGGATATGGCAAGTAACTGCATCAGGCCAAACTTGATCACTTGAAGCATTAACATCCTTATCAGGATTTATAAGTTCAATTATGGTCACTTGATTGCAGGAATTCAAAGTTGTGAGGGAGAATAATGGTCATTGTATTTCAATGTAGCCTTTCCATTTTTATCATTTTCCAACTTTGTAATCCATGAAGTTACACCATTTGCGAACTACCATTCTATTAATAAAATCTCGAACTTTTGCCCAATTGTTTCCAATTCTTATATTTGTTCTTTTGAAAAATGTCATTTATTCTTGATAGTAATTTCTACAACAAAGGATTAATAATAATCATGCTTTTTAAAATTACAAAATTATTTCCTTTGATTTATGAACAAAACTAAAAGGAATGTTGGTGATTGTTAAAAAATTATCAAGTCTCGAAGAACGAAACACAACTTGCCTAATTGAAGTAGCTCTTTTGATTATCCACATGTATCTCTTGTTTGATGTTTCAGTTTTCCTCAATTGAGTATGGAAGGAATAATGAATTTCCCATGCAAAGGTCTTTGGTCAGATGATCTGGATTTCCCCAGCTAAGTCCTAATCGGACAATGCTATTTGCTAGTTTGTTTTAGTATGAACGATCTGGTTTCTCTTTGTAGCTTCTTGATCCTCCCCTCAAATTATTTGATTGTTTCTCTGTTGATTTGTGTTCACCATAGTAGAACTAGTGCAAGTTATTTTTTTTCAAAATACCACTATTTAAAGATCCATGTTGTGTTTCCCCAGTGGATATTTCTAAGAATAGATTTTGTACAATTTTTTGTTGCATCATTGAAGAGTTCATCTCCAACATATCTTTATTTCCCCAGAAGGAAAGCTATCTAGCCTAGTCTACATTGATATTTTTCCGAGTATTTATGTTTGTTTAATATTCTCAGTCTCCCCATATGATTCATTGTACTGTTTTGTCAAGCATAAACATGACATCACACGCATTTTAAAAATTGATATAAAAATTTCTTTGCATATCCAGAGGCATATTCATACTCATTTGCATTTCTCGGTGTTTCTAAATCCACTAACCTTGGTAGTGTGTCACTGATCGATAAAATAGCACGTGTACTATTTTTTCCAATGTAGAAATAGTAGGAAATTTACCAAATATTGATCTTGAGGACTGTGATGAAATACTGAGTTCATTCTTAGTTCAAGTAAACAAAAACTATGGTTTTTGGAATCTTTGAATTTAACACAAATTCCGAATAAAATACTAAAGTATGCAGATGAAATAAACTGGAATTGGTAGTATGATAGGGTCGGTGTCTGATTCAATCATGCAACAAATTTGATCATATCTTGCAACAACTGGTTTGAATAATTGATTATTTGTTCCTAAGAGTTATTATTCCTAACTCCTTAGAAAATAATTCTTTAATCCTTCAACCTAATTACTATGTCCATAGGATATTATGGTAGAAATTAAGCTTTCCAATATCAAGAATATTCCGATTATCAAAGGATATCCCTAGTCCTAGGTAATATCTCCTTGAATATATTCTTAAACAAATCATGCATAATAGCTTGTTTGGGTTAATTTTATTCCACAAATCAATTTATGTTTGTCCGACAAAAAAAGTAATAAGAACGGTAAGAGAACAAATCAATATGAACAAACCAATTTGTCATTGCAAAAGTATAATCTTATTCGTTACAGATCAAAATAAGGGTCACGCCCCCAGCGTTGGGGGGTTTAGCTACTCATAAAATTAATAGAAAACATAGTGTTGATTATAGACATTACATATTTAATATGTAAATTAGCTCTTCAATTGCAAGATCTCATGAAAATCTTCAATCCAAGTATAAAATTTGTGTTCTCCAGCTCTCTACAGTGTTCTTTGTTGTCATAAATCAACCAAGCCTTGAGAATTCTTTTGAATAAAAGCTTATTTTTCTGAAGCTCAATATTTCATGAACTTCTAAGAAGCTATATTTTAGAGAGAATTAACTTTTATTTCCTAACGTCTTTTTAATTTTTTGATTCCTTGAACAAATTGCAAAATCTATTATAATACAAATATCATCAAACTTTGACGATTTTGACTGATAATCTTGTTCTTCCAATGTTGAGCTAACTTTATTAGAGTTAGCCTTTGATCAAACTTCTAATGAGTCAAAGAGCGTTCTTTCCTTAGCAATGTCTGGTCTTCTGCAAAGCCTCCTTCTATAGGGCCAATGTTTAGATCTTCTACATAAGAACTTTTGTCTGCTTGAATAGACAACTTTAACACGATGTTCTTATGTATCATAAGATAACAATTTTTCTTCTATTGAAAATATTCCTAATGAGATCTTATGAGAAATTCAAGGTTGGACTAATCTGTTTCTTGAAAATATCTCATACTCTTAAGGAACTTAATCAAAAGCATTCAACATATATACCTTCTTATCTAATGAATCTTTTCTTGTTAGCTTGTTCTTCAATTTTCTAATTTTAGACAGTAGTTTAAAATTGAATAACTATCACCTTAGAGTATTTCTTCATACAACATCTGGATCTTCATCTGACATTGTTAGGTGTTTGATATCCATCATTAACATAATTGGTCTCTAGTACCAATTGAAGTTGTGAAGAAAACACAAGAAATTGGGGGTTTGAATTGGGTTTTCCTTTCATGAATAACTTTTGCTTCTAAGAATTATTCGTTGAAAAATGCTTTTGAGTAGTAATGCTTCTAATTAATTTAATAAAACATAAACTCTAAAGCATAAGCAAAAGTAAATAACACGTAACATATTCTGGTTCACTAGAGAAACCCCCAAGCTAGTCCAATCCACCATACTAAGGTGATTTCGCCTTGAACTCAAGGACTTATTCCACTATAAACAAACTGATTACAATTTACACAAGCTACCTGTAAGTACTAGCATCCAATGACGCGTTTAGGGATCCAAACTAGATATAATGTTCACTGAACTAATAGAATCTGATCCCTCAGAATCTCCTACAAGGATTTTTTTTCCAATGATATCCATCAGTGATCTCACAAGGCTGACATTCACTCAGTCCCCTTTGAGATGTGACTATCATTTACCCAACAGAAACTACTACCAGGATTTCTTAATAACCTTTAGTCACTATCTTCTTGAGAACATGCCTTCACTCAGTCTCTCAAGGTGTCATCAAACAACTATTTGATTTGCATTTGTTTACAATAATATGCTTCTACACAAGCTGGATGTAAACAAAATTTAAACATACATCATAAGATCCTAATACACACTAAAATTATTACATTGTATTGTAGCATCAATGTATGGTCTTCTTTACTTTAATTAGCTTCTTCAGGGACAACAACCCAAAGCACTTGAATCGCTGAAGTCTTCTTCTTCAGAAGCATCTGGAAGCTTTCTCGATCGTGATGAAGTAAAGAGAAGAACTTATTCATCTTGATTCACCTTAGAACATTTTGGACAACAACCCTTGTTCTATTTTCTTCTATGATCACTTTAGAGCATAACATTTATGTTATGGATTTGTAACCGGGGCTTTCATGATCATCTTCATTATCTTCTGTGACTTAGAAAGCTTTGTGCAACATATGAAATTAAGCACATTTTAAATCAATTATTTCATTGTAATCATTATCAACATAATTGAAAAATTATTTTGATAACAATTGTTCTTGTTCTTGTTCTTGTTCTTGTTATAGTGGTTGATAGCTTTTTGGTTGTGTTCCAATAATGACAGCTTTCATTTTAACATTGAACACCAACAATATTTTAAACATACAATTATTTTCTTATGTGGCCAAGCAAAATAGAGCCATTGGATATTTGAAAAAGAGTCGTTACAAATAGTACTTCTATGTCCTTTTCTATTCCAAAATTTAAGTTAGTGGAGAGGTAGTGGAATAAGGCTTTTTCATACTGTGTACTATTTTACCATGTTAACATTATATTTTTTACTTCTACACTTCAAAGGCTTCTGCGAGTACGAATTTAGAAGCGGGAACATAACATAAGGTCTTCAGAACTTCAAGTCTTCAGAGTCTTCAGAACTGCGTCTTCAGAGTCTTCAGCACTTGGTCGTCAGAACCTGTTGTAGAGAACCTTGGATTATAAGAGCTTTAAGTATTCAGAGTCTTAAGATTTGAATCTTTAGAGTCTTCAACACTTGGTCTAGAGAACCCGTTGTAGAGAACCTTGGATCAAAAAAGCTTCAAGTCTTCAGAATCTTCAGAACTTCCGTCTTTAGAATCTTTAGCACTTGGTCTTTAAGAGTCCTTTTAAGAACATTGTTATTAGAAACCCAAGTCTTCATTATCTGGACTTCAGTATAAACTTTGTCTTCAGATCTTTTAACTTTGTCTTCTTTGAAATAATTTATCTTTTAGAAACTAAGTTTTTAGCATCTGGACTTCAGTAGAAACTTTGTCTTCAAATCTTATAACTTTGTTTCTTTGGAACACACTCTATTTAGAAACTTGAGTCTTTAGCATCTAGACTCTAGTATAAACTTGAGTCTTAAGATCTACTGACTGTTTCCTTAGAACACGTTGTCTTTAGAAGCTTGAGCCTTTAGCATATGGACATGGTTATAAACTTCTGTCTTCAGATCTTCTTACTAGTTTCTTTAGACAAACATCAGAGCCTTCTGGATTGTCTTGCTACTGTTAGATAGAACTTGTGTAGTGCAGAAGCGCAACTATTCTCTTCTAATGTCTTGGCCATTCCATCCATCATAAGAAGAACCTATTTGTTAAGTACTCAAAAATAAAAAATATTAGAGTATCAAAATTGGTCATACTAACATACTTATTTGTCATCATCAAAACTCAGATAATATTACATAACCAAATCTTGTTCTTACAGATTGTTAGTGTCCATTTGTGTATTGGGTTACGTTTTTAGGGGTTTTAATCCAATAAAAACATCGAGTTTGTCCTCCAAGATCATTGGTTGATTTGGAAGTTTTCATGCAAGATCGTTCAAGAAGGAAACATCCATGTGAATCACCTTGGAGTGTTTAAATTTTTTTCAAGAAACCTTGGAGTGTTTCAATTCTTTTCAAGGAAGTAGAAAATATTGGAAGATATAATTGAAGAACTTGTGTTGATATAGTGCAATTATATTTACTTGAGTGAAATCCTTTGGAGTGTTCGAAATCTTTGCAAGGATCCTTGGAGTGTTTAAAATCTTTGAAAGGAATTAGCTTAAGCGCCAAATAGTTTGCATCTATCGGTGTTTGTCTTGATATTTTTGAAGATCAAAAGAAGAGAAAGGGTTGAATCTACATCAAACAATTATGGTTTGTAATGTTGCTCTGAAAACTTCCCTTGTAATCATACTTTTTCTAAGTAGAAAATAATCCTAATTCCAAATTTGGAATTGGGGGAGATGTTGCATAGCAATGAAGATTGGTGAACTTCTAAAACAAATCCTTGTGTCTCTTTTCCTTTATTGCTTTACTGTCTTTAAATTTCATATATCAATTTTTCAAATAGCATCAAATAATCTATCAACGCGTAGGAATTTTCCGAGAATGATTTTGTTTTGAATTAGATATTGAATTTCTTATAATCAATTTTGATTATGAGTGCTTTTTCATGTCAACACAACACAAAGGAAAATTCTTAAACTTTGATTTCACACCAAGCATTTGACAAAAAATTTAGCTTGTTTAACTCAACAGAAAATTGCGTTGTTCTATCTCTTACCCTCATTTACCTTCTATATGGAATTTGTTGAATGTTTTGTTTGATTGATCAATTTGTATAGAATTTCTCTTTGATTGTTAAAGTATAAATTTTTTTAGTTGATTAGCTTATAATCACTTTTATTTTAAGTGCTTTTTTTATATCAACAAAGCTCAAAGAAAATTCTGAAAAATTGATTCCGTGTGACATGTTCGATAAAGTGTCAAGTCATGTTTTTAATATGATTTCATCGGAAATAGGAAACCGTTGTGTTTCATATTAAGTGGTTAGTTGAGATATTATTATGTTGATTTATTTTATCATTATGTTAATTCCATATGGCTCGTGGATATCCGAGTTTCTAATAACTAGGTTCAATTAGACTACTATATTTTATCTAGGCCAAAAACCTTCCGCTAAACATAGATTTTCAAATAAGTTTTAAATAATCATTTTGAAAGGTAGTTTTTATTTGGGTATCTATTCACCCCTCCTCTATATAGGTTTCTATAGTCTAACAATTAGCATCAAGAGCCTGATTCATTTCTTCTTCGACACTAGGTTTGTTAATAAGTGCAATAAATGTCAGATTTACGGCCATAAATGACACTACGTTTGCTGCATCAAGAACTATGTTTATCAATAAGTTCCATAAAAGTAAGATTTATGCTAACAAGATTCTTGTGCCTCCGACGCTAGTTAATGTGACTTCATCTCCACGGCCTTTCAATATGTGTGGAATTGACATGATTGGCAAGATTAAGCCTAAAGCTTCGAGCATACATCATTTTATTCTGGTAGCTATTGTTTACTTCACCAAGTGGGTTGAAGCAGCATCATATGCTAATGTAACCAAGTAGGTTATGGTAGGGTTTATAAATAATCAAATCATTTTCCGGTACAATATTCTTAACAAGATAATTACTGATAATCGTTCGAATTTGAACAATAAAATGATGAAAGAGCTTTGTGAAATTTTTAAGATTGAACATTGCACTTCAATAGGGGAAACCCCTTCCTCTATTTTGTATGGAATGGAAGAAATGGTTCACAATTGAGGCTGGGATCCCATCAATTCGAATCTTGATGGAAACCGAGTTGTTAGAGGTCGAATGGTGTTAAAGTAGATATGAATAGTTGAATTTGATTTAAAAGAAGATAATGAAAGCCTTGTGTAATGGTAAATTGTATCAAAAGAGATTGAAACAAGCGATTTATAAGAAGGTCCGACCTCGTGATTTAAGATAAGGTGACCTCATCGTCAAAAAGATCTTGCCTCCTCATAATGATTCTCATGGCAAGTGGACACCTAACTATGAAGGCTCATATGTTGTTAAGAAATACTTCTCTAGCGGTACAATGAGTCTTACAACTATGGATAATGAGGAGCTCCGTTGTCTAGTGAATTCATATTCAATAAAGAAATACTTCACCTAAAAAATGAAAAGAACAACTCGTTAAGTTTAAAACCCGAAAGGGGTGACTTAGGCAAAATTGAGCATCTCGATGGGTTGAAAACCAGAAAGGGTGGTCCAAGAAAAAATTAGAGGCATAAAAAGAAATAATTAATCCCGATATATTGAAAACCCGGAAGGGAAATCTAGGAAAAATATAGGGATATGGCAAGTAACTGCATCAGGCCAGACTTGATCACTTAAAGTAGTAACATCCTTATCAAGATTTCCTAGTTCAATTATTCTCAATGGAAGGTTTATAGAAGGAATTCAAAGTTTTTAGGGAGAATTATGGTCATTGTATTTCAACGTAGCCTTTGCATTTTTATCATTTTCCGACTTTGTAATCCATGAAGTTACGCCATTTGCGAACTACCATTCTATTAATAAAATCATGAACTTTTGCCCAATTGTTTCCAATTCTTATATTTGTTATTTTTAAAAATGTCATTTATTCTTGATAGTAATTTCTAAAACAAAGGATTAGTAATAATCATTCTTTTGAAAATTACAAAATAATTTCCTTTGATTTGTGAACAAAATTAAAAGGAATTTTGGTGATTGTTCAAAAAAATCAAGTCTCGAAGAACGAAACACAACTTGCCTCATTGAAGTAGATCTTCTGATTACCCACATATATCTCATGTTTGATGGTTCAATTTTCCTCAATTAAGTATGGTAGGAAAAATTAATTTCCCATGCAAAGATCTTTGGTCAGATGATCTAGATTTCCCAAACTAAGTCATAATCGGATAGTGCTATTGGCTAGTTTATTTTGGTATGAGCGATCTTGTTTCTCCTTGCAGCTTCTTGATCCTCCCCTCTAATTATTTGATTGTTTCTATGTTGATTTGGGTTCACCATAATATAACTAGTGCAAGTTATTTTTTTTTAAAAGAACATTGTTGGAAAATCCATGTTGTGTTTCCCCAGTGGATATTTCCAAGAATAGATTTTGTGCATGTTTTTGTTGCACATTTTAAGAGTTGTTGATTTTAGAATATTTGAAGACGTCATCTCCAACATATCTTTATTTCCCCAGATAATAAGCTATATAGCCTAGTCTACATTGGGATTTGTTCGAGTATTTAAGTTTGTTTAATATCCTGTCTCCCCATCTGAGTCATTGTACTATTTTGTCAAGCATAAACATGACATCACATGCATTTTAAACATTCATATAAACAAATACATGCCTAGCCAGAGGCATATTCCCACTCATTTGCATTTCTAAATGTTTCTAAATCCACTTCCCTTGGTAATGTGTCACTGATCGGTAAAATAACAAGTGTACTATTTTTGCCAATGTAGTAATAGTAGGAAATTTCCCAAATATTATTCTTGAGGACTGCGATGAAATACTGAGTTCATTCTTAGTTCAATTAAACAAAAACTATGGTTTTAGGAATATTTTAATTTAACACAACTTCCGAAGAAAATACTAAAGTGTGCGGATGAAATAAATAGGAATGTGTAGTATGCTAGGGTCGGTGTCTGACTCAATCATGCAACAAATATGATCATATCTTGCAACACCTGGTTTGAGTAATTGACTATCGGTTCTTAAGATTTATTGTTCCTAAGTCCTTAGAAAATAATTCTTTAATCCTTCAACCTAATTACTATGTCCATAGGAAATTATGATTGAAATTAAGCTTTCCAATATCAAGAATATTTTGATTATCAAAGGATTTCCCTAGTCCTAGGTAATATCTACTTGAATATGTTCCTAAATAAATCATGCACAATATCTTGTCTGGCTTAATTGTATTTCAAAAATATATTTCCGTTTGTTGGATAGAAAAAGCAATAATAGCGGTAAGAGAACAAATCAATATGAACAAACCAAATTGTCATTGCAAAAGTATAATCTTATTCATTACAGATCAAAATCAGGGTCGCCCCCACAACATTGGGGGATTTAGCTACTCATAAAATTAACAGAAAACATAGTGTTGATTATATACATTACATATTTAATATGGAAATTCGATCTTCAATTGCAAGAGCTCATGAAAATCTTCAATTCTAGCATAAAATTGAAGTTCTCCAGCACCCTACAGTGTTCTTTGCTATCAAAACTCAACCAACCCTTGAGAATTCACGTTCCCTCCTTAAATCCACGCGCATTAGGAATTTCAACATACTTTGGGACACCATACACGTATCATATGCGTACGTCTCTAGGCAGCGCATAAATCATACACGGACAAAACATGTTTAGCCTTCCTGCAGGTACCCATGCTTGTATCATACGCGTACGGGCATAATGGATTTTTTCCTGAGATTTTCTGATTCTCATATGGAACGTGTAAAGGATTTCCACGCACCAGGCCGTATTCGTCTGGTACGCGTATGGGCAGTCTTGAAGATTCTTTTCTATTTCTTACATCTACTTTGTTGGTTTGGTCCGTTTCGTGGTCCTTTGACTGGGTGAACCTGTATTCATCTAACAAACTACCAAAAAGTGTAAAAATAGCCAAAATAAATTGAAACTCTTAAAACACTAACCGAATAAAAATTGACTCAAACACATACTAACTACGAACAAAGTGTTACAATTTTTCTGGATTATTTTGACAAATAAGCAATAGAAGAATAACACAAATGGTGAGTGATCAGTTACCCCAGGTAAAGAGTATTGTTTTATAAGCCCATAAAGTTTGTATCATGTGGGATAATCATGTTCTAGATTTTATTTCCAGCTTATTATCTAGATGGAATAAATCCCCAATCTAGTTCCTTTCTCGTTAGAGTCTTGTTTGATCGCTTCTTCTCAATTCGTTCCTGGATTGAACTTTGGTATCTTGCAATAGTGATTGATCACTCTAGGCTGGATAATTAGATGATGAAGAAGGTTTTGTTTTACCCTTTGAAGATCATGTTTTCCTCAATAGAGAACCATTTATTTATGGTTTGCATCACCAACAAAGAATGAGTTATATTCCCAGAAGCGTTGTTATAACACTCTTTTGGAAGCTTTTACTCAATAGCAAGTTGAAGTCTCTTTATTTGATTAGCTTGTCTGTTCTTGGAATTCTGATATTTTGTGCATCATCAAGTGACAGTCTCTGAATGTGAGAAGCTTGAACATCCCCATCATATCAATAATTATCTTCAATTCAAGTGGAAATCTCTCCAGTACGGCTCCAACATAGAAGCTCGTTGTGAAATTCTCAATCATATCAAGTCTAAGCATTGGTTTGTTATTTGAATAGGTGGTTGTCTCTTTATTTGAGAAGCCTATTGCGATCTAAGTTAAAACCTTAATCCTCAGCAATTAGCAGTCTCTTTATTTGAGAAGCTTGTCGGTTACCCTTTCTTAGGGGAATCCTTGGTTAAAGAAGAAATTAAGACCCGTTCCTGGTTGAATACCAGAAGTTTTAGGAAGTTTGTTACCCTTTCCAATTGTAAGACTTGGTTAAAGAAGACGTCGATCCCCATTCTCGGTGAAATACTAGATGTTTTGGGAATCTTATTATCAATGTAATATTTTACTCCCTTCTTCTGTGAGTTGGTAGTCCTTTATCATCTATTAGTGAATGCACGATATTTTCTTCACCTTGGACAATGAGTTTGTGCATCTTGTTCCTATACCATCGTCCATGAGCTAGTAGTTCACTGCCATTTATGAGTCGATGCATTGATCTTTTGTTACCTTCATCCAAGAGTTAGTAGCACACCGTCATCTATGAGTTAGTGTATTAATCCCCTCCTCGCCCTCGTCTATGAGTTGGTGTGTTTTTTTCTTCTACCTTCGTCCATGAGTTGGTAGTTCACCTTCATCCATGAGTCGATATTTTTGAACTTGTTGCCTTCATCTATGAGTTGGTAGTAATGTCTTTCCTTGCTAACTACTTAGAGTGTTTTCCCTAGTAGAGTCAGTGACCCCCCTTTTAGAGATTATTCCCTAGTAGAGTTAATAATTCCTTGCATTTGTTCTACTCAGGATTTTTCTGGTAGAACCATTAATCATTTCTCGAAGTGTGATTCCCCACCACAATTAGCGATGTTTGCTTTGATGCATGTTTGTTGTGCTTTTTCTACACCAGTTTTGCTTTGATTCCTCTCCAAGCATAGTTTCCCGCATGGTTGTATTATTCCCTATTGAGTCGTGTTTTCCAAGGTGGTTTCCCCTTTTAGTTTTCTCTCTAGAAAAATCAAAGTTGTAGTTAGTCTACGCAGAGTTTGGTCTCCAATAGAGTTTTCCCTGCAGAGTCCTATCATTTGCATACATATCATAAGCATTTCTTGTGGTATCTTAGGGCCAAAAATTAGTTCTTATGAATTTAAGTATCTTCAATCTCGTCGAGTCGAAGATTCCAATATTCATATCTCCAGATAGAAGAAACATAAATAGGGACATCTGTCATACCCTACTATTTACCCCTAAGATCCCACAAATCATATTATTTGATTTTATCAAGATCACAAACTTTGTAACCTCCTAACCTCTTAGTCTTTGGGTTGTTGTGTCAGAGATCACCAAGCACCCTTTGTATTTTACTTTATCCTTGTGTTTCCTCACTTTTGTGCTTTACTAACCCTATTCAAAATAAAAAATATGCGTTGTTTCCTTTTCTTATTTTGCAAGGTAGGGCTTTTTCATCGAGAGATCAAGATGGTTTCTAAATTAGGGTTTTGATTCCCAAAGTCAAAGTCAAGGTCAACAAGTGGTAAACAAGGCTTATTATTCAAGACATGACCTATAATCTTACGTCACATTCATTACAAACTTCATTCAACAGTAATTAACCAAAAGAAGTTCAAGTTTGGTACTTGGTTTGCAAGTCTACTCGAGATAGGTTCATGTTTTTATTTCAATGATTTATTCATCATTTTTCTCAAGGTTTCATTAAAATTAATCAAGGTTCTAACAATTATACATCATTTTGAGTTCATACGATCTTCATTGTGCCTTGGAATGCAAGAAAACATAAAAAATGACAAGTTGGAACATGATGGTTTGACCTAAAATCAAGTGGGGGATGCTCTTTTGTCCAAATATTATAACTTCTTCAATTTTCAATATTTATGGGCGCTTCTTTGAGCCAGATGTCAATAATTTTATCCTCTACTACTTTCATAGGTCAACCATCAATTCAAGCTCTAAGTCCCTCAAATGTTGGAGGCCATTTGTGCCCAAAACTAGTTCATAACATGTTTGACGTAATGCCAGGCGTGTTTTTTAGTTCCATAACCCCAACTTTTAAATCATACCATTTTCACATCAAGCATATATTTGAAGTGTTTCTTTTTGCATTGTGTTCTACTCCATGAAAAGATCAGTTAGCAATAAGAAAATCAAGAAACGAACGAATTGATTGCAGTTGACCTAAGCATGAACATGGTGGCATTGACTTTGTTTGTACTGAAGGACCTATATTTAGAAATGACCTAAAGCTTAAATGGGACCATATTTCACATATTAAAACTTGTTTATCATTATGAAACACATTTGGTACAACACAAAACGTCTTAAATTTCTTAGAAAATCAGACATTCCATGCTTCATTATCACACAGTTTAAATCTAGAATTTTCCAAGATTGACTCACACGATTGAAGAGGAATTTTGCACTTACCATGACCTCACTCATTCTTCTAAAAATAGAGATCACTTATACACTCAAAACCAAGCCTCAAGATCCAAAGAAATTCTTCCTCCATAGAACCTGAAGCTCTCCAAAAATCAAAAGTTTGTTTTCTCATTTTTGTCTTCATTTCAACTTCAATTATCCACCCGAAATCCTCCATGGGAATCATCTGAAGCTACCTGATGTATTACATAATTTAGCCTTGACACCTAAGCACCAACTCCATCTCATCCTTTTCAGACCTTCCGAGCTTACTTCGAAGAGGTAGCTACGAGTTTCTTTTTTGCTCAAACAATTTACCACACTTTTTGTCTCGTTCTTCTGAGTGAACGGCTTCACATAACTGTGATTTATTATTTATATTAGTGTTGCACCCTAAAATTTGCCCTCTTCATTTTACCTTATATGGCTTATGTTTCATCATACATATTCATGCATTTCAGATGGGATCAAGGTAGTCTTATTTTCATGGTTCTTCTTCATGTTGTGGAAAATGATTATATTGACAATCAGTCCAAGATGGGTTTCATGTCCTCATTATTTTGATCATTCAGAATACCAGGGCTTTTTTTGCCTCATGACATCTGAAATTGATTCGTTGTTTTATCAGAGAATTATAAATTGGCAATGTAGTGAGGTGAATCATTTGTTCTCCTGATTTTCTCTTGAGATTTGGGTGTGGGCCATTTGAAGTACTTGAAGCTTGTGTGAATCTAATTCATGAAGTAATTTAATCTCATTATCATACGAGACTTCATTATTCAAAATATTCTTCACTATGTTCCAAAATAAGGATTGTGATATGGCCAACTATCGCAGATCTTTTCTCCTCAAGAGGCATTATTTCTCCTTGTTAGGATTTTGTTTTCTTAAGATACAAAGTGTGAGCCATAATGTGTTGAGTTTAAATATTATTTATGCTAAAGGCTTCATTCCTTCTAGTACTTGTTTCTTGACGCACAAGTTTTGGTTTATATTTGAATATGAATTAATTTGGGATTCGTTGTTTTCAT
The DNA here is from genome assembly GCA_948472305.1 of Vicia faba. Classification (NCBI taxonomy): domain Eukaryota; kingdom Viridiplantae; phylum Streptophyta; class Magnoliopsida; order Fabales; family Fabaceae; genus Vicia; species Vicia faba. Next base: position 97,996,859 of record OX451735.1, on the reverse strand, counting down.
TCAAGGGCAAGTTTGCTTGGTTTAACATTTATCTGTCAAAGGTTACAAGAGAATGTATTGGTTTTTAGGCCTATATTAATTCACATTGTCATGGTGACTTCTCTTTGACACCAATAATCAAATTTAACTCGTTACAAGTTGCATTCAAAAATTACAAGTTTCATGTTTTTTATCCAAGCATTTCAAGTATTTCAAGTTCACTACCTCATATTGATTTCTTTCAAAATTCATTCAAGATTAAGGTTCTACATGGAGACAAATTTAATCTTAGCATAAGTATAAATTCTTGATGCCACGCTCTATTACAAAGAAAGACTTCAAGTTTTCATAAAATTAACTTTCAAGACTCGTCATTAATGCAATCACAAGGTAATTCAAATTCTATGACATTCCCAATCTCGAATTACAAAGAATACTCAAAATTCTCATAACTTTGGTTCTCAATTTAGAATATTACAAGAAGAATTCATATTTTCAACACTTACAAGTCAAGTTACAGTTTTTATCCAAGATGTCCAAAGTTCAATTTCACAAAAATTATAGGTTTATAAAAGTTTTTAATAAAGGTTACCCAAGAGTTTTTTCTAAAGAATACACCATTCTAAAAAGTGCCTAAATCCAAGTTGAACCAATGCCTCTTAAGCTTACATCTTTGCGAATCCTTCAAAGTTCCAAGCCATGCCACCTTTCCGCCTTTCCATCTCCATCCATCAACTTAACCTCATGAAATAAGAGAAAGTGAAATGTTAGTGATTGTGAAACCAAAACTTGAATAAGAACAAAGTATTTTCAAAGAAGTTTTATTCTAAATCTCATCATGAGGGTTTGTGAAGGAATCATAATTTAAGGGTAGTTTTCAATCACATTCAAGCAACATCAAGGCCTTATACATTTGTTTCATAACAAAATCAGAATTTCAAAGTTTAATCATGGGACAAATTCCATTTACTACAAATCAAAAGAAAGACCAATCTTGGTTCATAATAAAAGACTCAAAAAGAAATGTACTACACAAGGCACTGAGTAAAATAACATCATGGTTACATTGAGTGTAGTAAAAACAAGTACAAAAATCTCATTTCCATCCCAAACAACAAGAAGAATCACAATAATAGCAATATATCAGAAAATTATAACAAAAATAAACAAACGCCCTACACCAATACAAAAATTACCAGCAGCTCTACATCCATAATAAACGAGTTCAAAAAATTAATTCAAGATGAACATCCATGTTATCAGTATGTCAGCTCAGCATATTATAACATAAAATCAGAACAACAAAATATCTGGAAACAAAACCCAGAGTAAAAATTCAATTGATATTCCAGCTCAGCAAAAACTTCCCAAGCAAGCTAAAACTCAGATGCAATTCTCACCCCCCAATCCTTGTAACAAACATTCAGGATCTAAGGCCAAGATTGTCTCAATCCCAAACTAACTTTCTCAGGGAAACCAAACTATATAACATAATTTATCACTCGAGATGGCTCATTCTTCACATTCTGAAGAATAACCCAAAATAAATCTACAAAATTCTCTCTGCTCTCTCAACATCACTTTCCTCATTCAAAAACCCCTTCAGATCTCAGAAATAATCAAAGAATATGAAAACCTCAACAAGATATCAAGAAAGAAAAACCATGGGATGTATCATCATCTCCCCTCAAATGAAACCCTTCAAAAACATAGAGAAAGAGAAGAGGAAGAGCGATATATATCAAGAATCGGAAATATCTCACCAAAGTAAACTCAAATGCAGCTTTTTCATCATCAATCATGCATCATAATCTCCGATTTTCAACATCATAGCGAAAGGGTTTCCGAAAATCCCTTTTAGATCTGAATGCAACCGATGGTTACCTACAAAATCAAGTTCCAGATTCTTGATCAGAAGATAGAAGCAAGCAAGAAAATATAAAAAAAATTGAAGATCGAAGCAAGATTGGGGACCATCGCCGTAGTCGTCGTTGCGAGGAGATTTCCGGCATGGTAGCTTCGTTGTCTCTTCCGGCGAGCTATTTTGAGAATAAAGAGAGAGGCGGAAATAAAATAAGATCATAGATTAAGAGACTAATACGGTGGTGACATTTGTCACCACATGTTTAATTTTTTTTATGATTCTGTGCAGTTATCTCACAATATTCACCATGCATCTCTCATCATCACCATAAGATCACAAACGGGTCTTCATCATCACCATCAAGCGCTCAGAAATGCATCCTCATGGTGTACCTTCGCTAAAGCCATGCATAGGATCACACGGACCCAATCCGGATCCTATGTGTGACGCCTCAATGCTTACTGTGCACCTTGATGTTTCTCACCATCAGATCTTCAAAGATCTGATCCAACACTAAGGAATGTGCAGCTCACCATGGACCCACTGGAGCTGCTGACGCTGGGTTCGCGAATTCCCTTTATTTGAGCCAAGACTCTCCTTGTTATTCAGCACCCCCTGAATTCCCTTTTTCTCCATATATTTTGTATTATTTTGTTTTGTGATTTATTTTATTGATAAAAAATAAAAAAATAATTTATTTTATATAATTAATTAGATTGGAAAATAATATTTAATAGAATTATTTATTTTGATAATTAATTTTTTAAATAAGATGGTTCAATTTAATTAGTTAATTAATTAATTAAATTGGGTTTTATTGTTTGTTTATTTAGACTTTTAATCGTATTATCGATTCGATACATCCCCATTCATAAACTTGTACCCCCATTCCCATATGCTTTGTAATAGCTTATAATTTTATTTCTTTGTTATTTCTTTATATGCTCAAATACTGCTTGATTATGCATGCATCATCCAATTAGAGCACATGGCATCCACCTACACATGCACACTTGCACATATTTCATAGCTTGGTCCTGGGCTTTCTACATTGACAACCATTCGATCAATTGTTCCAATTGGCCATTTAGAATACTAGCACCACTCTGGTCCTCACTTTGTAGGAGCATGCATATGGCCACCTTGTATGGGCTTTTGATTTCTATCTTATGCATCAAATCAACTCTTTTCTCTCTCCTTGGTCTATACACCAAGCATTTCCTTAAAAGGTCTAATAGTTGAGTTTGGGCATGGCCATTCTCCCGAGATTAATCAAGTTTTGCCCTTGGTTAATCATAACCTAATTCAACTCCACTACACCCAGCACTCTATTTATCTTGTGGACACTCGTGCTATAATTTTACAATTGATTGTTGATGCAACTCGAGTATGCCTAATCATTGGTTGATTGAGGAAATTCGAGGAGGTGTTTAGTAGAGTTTTCTTATCTCGTGCAGATTGAAGAGTCAACGGAACTTCTCCATTAGGAATCATCATACCTCTCTTTATCTCTCATTCTCGTATCTTGATGCATGTTTCATGATTTTTTGCCATCCTTATTAGATATTTTGTCATCTCTACTTAATACATGTTTCAGGATGTTTTTCCATCCATGCTAGATGTTTTGTCATATATACTTGATACAAGCTTCTTGATGTCTTGTCATCTCTTTGTGTGATGTTTTGTTATCCCTTCTGCCTTCTTTATTAGACTCTCCTCTCGTATGCTCCCCATAGGATCTTCAATTCACTCTTTTCTAAGTTTGAATTGAATAGACCTTAGGCTTGTATCCATGTATGCCAACATTGGGTAGATGTTCCCCTCTCTTATCCTCAACTATATGATCAACATTGCATGACAACTTTAGGCCTATTTTTGCTAGTCTCCCCTTAGACTTTTCTTTCTTCTTTTGCATCTTATTAAAACAAAGGTCTTTCTTTTTCTTTCAAACTTCTCAAAACACTCTAACATTGCAAAATCCTTTTCAAGGGAAAACTCACCAACCAATGCAAACCTTTTTGTCTTTGGACTTTTTCTTTTAAAACCTTTTCAAAAAGGACATGCTTCACCAGCATTGTTCATAAAAAACATTGCATCCAATAGAAACTTTTGAGCTGAACTACGATGCTCTGATTCCTTAAAAGGGACACATAGGCATCTGGTCGTGGGGCTCAGTCGAGCGAACTATGTAATTATTTCCTTCGTTTCCCTGTGTTTTTCTCTTTTGCATGCATTCCCTCTTAGCATCTTTTCTTTTCAACATTAAGCTTTAGACTTAGACTCTTAGACACACTTAGATTAGAACAAACATAAGTGGATCCTGTGGAGTACCACAATCGTGTAGGTGTTAACACAATCTCACCACCTAACCTAGGGTTTTGAAGGGTGATCCTCAGCCAAATGGTTATTCAATGGATTTCAAAAGCTTGAATTTCAAGGCTAGGGTCAGGGAATTGAAATTATTTGGTCTAAATACTACTCTCAATTCATAGATCAAACTTGTCTCAAAGAGAGTTGTTGGTTTCATCAAGAAGATTCATAGGTTCATATGTTTATTTCCATGCATTCTTCAACAAGTTTAATTGGGATATAAGCCCCATCATTAAGTTTTCTTAAAAATAACATCATTTCAAGGTCTAATGTGATTCATCATTCCTTATTTTGCAAGGAAAGTTCAGAAGATGCAAAGTTGATTCAAGTAGTTATACCTAATTTGAATAAGTCATTGATTCTATGATCACAAGTGCATAATTCTCTATATTTTCGATATTTTGAAATGGTTCTTTTTCTATGGATTTTTATCAACATCTACAACAACTTATCTTCACATGACAAGGTCCAATTGTGCAAGTAAAATCATCAAGTGTTGAAAGGGGTTACAAGTCACTTTTGTACTTTCTGAGTAAGGGTTGGTTCACTTCCAAAAATAATATCTTGCTCAATGTTTGAGATTTTGAGTTGATTCCAAAGCCATGATTCTCTTTAAACTTAATGACTTCTCTTCAAGGATCTAAGGTCAATTTTTAGTGGAATATCATTAAAGTTATAAGAAGATTACAAGTCCTTTGAAAAAGCTCTTGAATTTCTGATATTACTTCAAAGGATCATAACTTGATTAAATTTTATCTCCTTGAGCTCATTATTTGTTACAATGAACTTGATAATGTCTACTACAACTTTGATTAAAGGATCAAGTTCTAAAAGGGTGTGGAAAGTTATGTATTTGGTGAAAATATTATAGGTCATTTATGGATTTCTCAAGAATCATTCATCAGCTACCAAAAGTCATAACTCTCTCATTTTTTATGATTTTTAAGTGGCTCCAATTCCATGATTCCATTCAAAGAATATAATTCATTTTATCTTCAATAATAAAGAGCTAATTTTTAGGGGAAGGGCTTGTAAGGTTGCAAAACATTATAGGTCATTATGAAGCTTAACACCTAGAAATATTTCTAAGTACCAAAATCAGTTTTCTTTTCATGATTTCAAATGGACAAAACTTCCAGCTCAATTGTCCAAATGAATACTTCCTTGGCACATTTTAATGATTGTGATATGGTGTTTCAAATGAATCAAGAATCATAACATAAAGCCTCCTGAATAGCTTGCCCCATGGATTCAAAGTTGGTACCTTGAAGCTGAAGTTTCTCACCAAGTCAGATTACAAATTACTTAATATGGCTTCTAATGACCAGTTCGCTGTGTGTTTTTTATTTAAACATGTTTAACAAAGTTGCTTAAGCTTGATTAAACATTGAAACACATGTTTGGATAAGTTTGATACACATGGAGTCACACTTTTTGTAATCATCGAGTTAGCTTGGTTTGCATAATTTCCCATAAATTCTTTCAATTCTCATCACCATTCACTCTCCTATAAATAGAGGACCACTCTCAATTCATTTCCCAAGCTTTTGACATCCATAATCACCCTGCTAAATTCTCATTCGAAGCTAGAAATTTGAAAACCAATTTCATTATTCCAAGCTTCCTTTCTCCAAACTCTTTTCAAAATCATCATTCATAATCACCATACAAACTATCCATCACAAAAACCAACAAATCGATCCCTAATTCAGACTACAAAAGTTCAGTTTCAGAGCTTACATTTTGAACTTTGTTCAGCTGTTATTCTGCCTAATTTTTGTAAATGAAGACTTTGCTTGGTAAGACCATTATTTTCCTTAGCTTTTACTTTGTGTACATAGGATAGTCCCTTCATCTCCTCTTATTTTCTTTAATTTCAAAATGTTCTCCCTCCTTTTCAAAACTCTTGTTATTTATTTGAAATTATGATTGTCATGATGTTTGGTAAAACCAACTTTGCAGCAACATGTTGAACAAGATGTTTCAACTTGCATATTTAACATGTCGATTGTTATTTCCTAACCAGAAGTATAGGACATATGGTCTGTTACAGTTTTGCAATTTGGAAAATATTTTAAATTGCAGTTTCAACATGTCGAATACAATGTCCTAACCAGAAGAGCGGGACATTTGGATTGTTATAATTTGGAAGTTGTTTCAACTTGCTGTTTGAACATGTCGAATGGGATGTCCTAACCAGAAGTATAGGACATCAGGTGTGCTACAATTGACAGTGTGGATTCAGTTATTGTGATTTATAAATTACTGAATAGTTAGGTAATATTCAGTTAGCTTTTGTGGCATCCAAGATTGACAAGTCAGAATAAATTTATTGTTGGTTTTTGAAGATTTACATGGTTTCTAAATATGGTGACATTTTAGGAAACTCTTGATTGAAGACCAATAATCTTGGAGGATAATATGCAGACCTTGTGCAACTTCTCTGTTGTGTTTCTGAACCCAAATCCGGTTGGAAAGGGTTTATAAATAGAAGTATTTGTAACCTAGTTTGGTACAGGTCTAGTATGTAAAAGTATTAGGGTTTTTTCATTTTAGCTACTCTCTAGGAGAGTTGGTGTAAGTGAACCACTCGGGTTGTGAGATGGTCACTACGTTCTCCTCGAAGCTGTGAAACAAGAATGAGTATTGTTCTTGGAGGAAGCTTGTAAGTAACTCCAAGTATTGTTCTTAGTCAAGTGAGTCTTGTCTAGGTATTATTTTAGAATTGTGTGTTCCTATTTTGTATTTGAAGTATGGTCTTTATTTAGGTGAAAGACTGTCAAAATAGTAACTGGGACTGGGATTGTTAGTCATCATTACAATGATTAGAAGTAGGATGGTGATTTTTCGTATCTAGGGAGGACCTAGGTAGAAGTGGCATTGGGTATTGATTAGGATAGAAGTTGTAAACTTGGGACTAGTTAACTTTGAACTAATAATGTTGATACTGAACTTCCTTCCTGTCTTGGTCGCCCCCAGAGTAGGTCTTATTGTATACCGAACTGGGTTAATAATTTTATGTGTTGTTTATCTTTGCAGTACTATTTTTCATATGTTTATACCCAGCCTATTTGTTTATTTTCATATCATATGTCCCAACATGTCATAGGACATCTGAGTTCTGACCTATACCAGAATTTGAATTGGTATCAGAGCAAGCATCCTGTTATGTTTCTGGGTGAGATCCTAGGAAAATACTTTCTGGTCATATGGGCAATGAAGGTTTATACTGAATAGTTGTTTGAATATGGTCGGTTCATATTATTGTTTAAATGGTCCCTTGAAGTGGATGGTGGACTATTTGTGACAGGATGAGATGTGGTCTTGTCCAAAGGTGTAAAGCATGGTAGTTTGAAGCATGCTCCAGTGCTTCTGCTTTGTTTGTTTGATTTATTTTTAAACCTATGTTGGGGTGTAGTCACCTGGTTAGTGGTGCTTATGTATATGGGTGACTAAGCCATGCCTGAAGGTTGTTAAGGAGTTTTCATATTTGTTTTCTCTCCTCTGCATTTGTATTTGGTGGAAAACTCCTGGTGTTTGGTAAGTTCATTATAAAGATGTTTTACAAGATGTTGGAACATCCTATCAGCAAGGTGTGCAGAATTCTACTGAACTAAGGGTTGGCATAACAGATGCTTTAGGTGTTAATCAAATGTGTTCTTCTCACATATATTTAGAACGTTCTCCTGATCTGGAAGAGGAGGCTTATGTGTTATGCGTCTAAGAAGTTTTTATACAAGAAACATATCTTAGATATGTGTTCTGGTTAAGATATGATCAACCTATTTGATTACTTATTGTATTAGTTTATTTTTGATCCAAGGAAGTAGGATTGTAGATTCCAAGATCTTCTATCAAATGGGGGACTGTTACAGACATCTATACCAGAGTCTGTATGAAGATCAAGTTCAAATGTCAAGGACATTATCTCTGACATCTAGAGGATTCCTCTGTCTAAAGGAAATAGATGTGTGTGTATGAATAAGGGAAGGGAACTTGAAGCAGCATCTGATTAAGATGGTTGGTTGGTGTTTGTTCATAGACATGATGGAGGTTGTTTACTCAAACATGATATTATTATCAAGTCTTTGAGAACATGAGACTCATGTTCTGTCATAATGGAAGAGACATCCTTAGTAGGGTGATGTATGGAGGCCTGGGGTGTCTGCATGTATTTGGACGTCCTCATAAGCTTAAAGACCAGTCTTATGGTCTTCTCAGTGAATGGAATACTTGTTTGTGCACAAGGACTAAAAGTGAATTATTGATCCATGAAGGATGTGGAATAAGTAGACTTGTTTGTGGTATAGTGTTGGTTCTATACTCCGTCTGTTGGAGTATGTCCTAGTTACCTATTAAAGGGAATCTCCTCTTTAGGTGTAGTAGGATTGCGTGTTACAACTGAAAGTCAGATAAGAGGTCTAGTTATTTTACTTATAAGAAGAAGCCTCTCAAGGTGTGTAGTGTGTAGGTCACTGCATGTATTCATGATCTGATCTTGGATGTTGATCAGCTACTGGTGTGTTCTCTTGTGTCCCCTCAAGAGTTGAGTATGGGTTTCCTTGGGTATTATCTCCAAAGCCATGGTAAATGGTTAAGTCCATGTATTTATTTTGTTGTTTGAGCTGATGTTGGAACATCATTTCAGTTCTTTGTCTCTTTAGCCAAGAAAGGTTGTTTTGCCCAGGGTGAAGGGTAGAGTTGAGTCACTAACCAAATCTGTTGTGGTTTGTGGTGTGGATATCTTCCATGTATACCTGATGTGATGAAGAATCCACTGATGCTTTTGTTTCTCAACTCATTGTGAGAAGGTGGTTCTATGATACAGTGGAAGAATTGACTTGGTTGTTTTGCATTTTATCTCAATGGTTATGGATAGCAAGAGTCTCCACCGACTTTTATTTTATCCAATAAGGAAAGGGTGAAAAGAACATGAAAGACCTTTGATATATTCTCTTGAGTTCTGGGGCTAGGTTATGAAAAGTGAAGGTGTTAACACCCTTTTCATCCGTAGTTATCTAGGGGTTCTTAGCTGCTTGCTAGATCAATTGGAAGTTGCTTTGTTTGAAAATATGCTTTATGGTGTATGTTTAAAAATATTTTGAAAATTCCCTTGTTGCGGAAAACTTTTTACTGATTCTCGTCTCTATAAGAATGTATACAAAGTGTTGGTTTTGAAAAATAGTTCAAAGAGATGATTTGTTTTGGAGATGTTTTGAAAATGTAAGTGTGGAAATGGTTTTAGTTTGTGAGCAAGCAACTACGAGCGTCCTAACTACTCAAAAAGGTCTGTGTTATTTTCCTCCTCCTTTAGATATTACTATCTTACCATTGATTGGTAAGAAGCCCTATCATTGGATGTGAAGGGACAAGCGTGGGTCATCGTATAGTCATAGAAGGCAACTTATGAGACATTTTAGCAATTTCCGCAAGGGACTAAATCGTTTACCAGAGGAAACATCGAGGGACATCGAGGGACTACGATATTTTTTTATCGAGGGTCTTTGCTAAAATGCCCATATTCGAGGGACATGTCTATATTATGAGGAAATAAGCGAGGTTACTCTAGAGGTGCATGTGTGTGAATATGTGTTTGATTGGATGCATTTTGTTCTTTGAAATTAGGGTTTTCTAACGGTTAATTTTATCTTGCCATACACACCCTAATTACTAACAATTTATATTAAAGAAGTAAATTGCGGAAATTTAAATCCTAAACTAGTACATCATTAGGGGGATGGGGACACAAATGTACAAATGGGGATTGCAAGAAATTAAACCTAATTATCTAATACAAACCATATTGAATAACTATGAATTAAATATATGCAATATGTAAAAGAAAAGCACAAAAAAGAGAGAAGAAAAAAATATTTCGATAGCAAGTGGGTCGAAGCATGCTTATATGCGTCGAACAAATCCTCCTTTTGACCCCGTAATATCAAATCGAACTTAGTATGAGTCGAAGCATAATGTTATGTGTCGAATCACACACCCTTTTCCCCCTCTGTTTGGTCCTGTAAAGCAGTATGTATCGAAGCCTAAAGTTTTGTGTTGAATCATGATGTAATTCTTTCACTCCAACATTATTTTATTGTTTTTACATGTTAGTTCTTAACATAGGATTGACAAGAAAAGAAGACAAAAAAAGGTTAGCTTTCAAATGCAATGATTATTATATGTTATCTTCGAAAATGAATCATCAATGATGCTTGAAATGAAGGGTTTAAAGTCATGAAGACTTACCTTGAAGCAGGAATTTGTGATTCGAACTTGAGTTGATGCCTTGAATGTTCTTGAGTTAGAAGAAAAGAATAGAGGTTTTGTTTTTGGTTTTGGGTTTAAGAGTGTTTTAAGGCTTCAGTGTTAGTGTTCTCTCCTCTCTCTTTTTTCTTCTTCTTTTCCTTTCCAAAATTCCCCTTTTGTGTGTTGTGAAATAGCTTATTTATAGAAGAGTCTTGCTGGGGTTTTGGGGGAAAAAACAAATAAAATTTGAACTGTTTGGGTATTCTCTTTCATTGCTTTTTTTATGCAGCTCTTATGTGCTCATTCTTTGCAAATATGAAGCTGAGATAATGCAGGCTTGGACTGGATTAGGAGCAGCATAGAAGGACTGTTTTGCAGCAGTTTTGGAGTGTTATGGAAGCTTGGTGCAGGGTTGTTTCATAGCAGTACAGTACACTGTTTTTTGACATGGTTTTAGGCTGTTATGTGGAAAGTATAGCAAGCCTGGGCTTAGAAACATATAGGACTTTGTTCAGCAAGCATCTTGAATCTCTAAAAGATGTCAAATACTTCATCCTTTAGTTTTGATCACATAGATCCACATTCTTCAACCAAACTCATCAACAGACAAAACAATATTTGTTTATACCAATTGTATGTTCTTCGAATGGACCATATTCATCTGAATGTACCACTTACTTCGTCCTTTCATTTTGATCAAATAGATCCACAACCTTCGACCAAAATCATCAACAGACAAAACAATATTCGCTTCCACCAATTGTGTGTTCTTCGAATGGACCACATTCATCTGAATGTACAACTTACTTCGTCCTTTCATTTTGATCAGATAGATCCACAACCTTCGACCAAACTCATCAACAAACAAAACAATATTTGTTTCCACGAATTGTGTGTTCTTCGAATGGACCATATTCATCTGAATGTACCACTTTGAGTATTCAAGATGATCTCATTGGCATAGTTGAAACCAAAGAATTTTTGGATTTCCATCTTACTAAACAAACTCCATAGTTTTTTTCAGGCATCTCAAGACTTGGGATACCATATCTTGAGTAATCAGTTGATTAAGTGGTCGAAAGTTAAAATGTCTGAACCTCAAATTCCACAACCAATTATCCTTGTGGTTGAACAGTTTAAATTGTAATTCATAGTGTCGAAACTATGCATGTCGAAGGGTTTAGAGGTGGAATCGAAGCAGGTTGCTTCAAAGGAAGCCATTTCACATTTGAAGCTTGTGGGTCGAAGCAAGAATGAAGATAGAATTGTAATCCATAGTATCGAAACTATGTGTGTCGAAGGGTTTAGAGGTGGAATCGAAGCAGTTTTCTTCGAAGGAAACCATTGCTCAGTCGAAGCTTGCGGATCGAAGCAAGCTTTCTCTTCTTCGACTTGTTAAAATCTGCCAACCACTCCTTTCAATTAATCATGTAGTTCGAATAGCCAGTTTTACCTTGCTCTTCTTCGATTTGACAAAATCTACGAACCACTCCTTTTGATCAGTCATGTAGTTCGAACAACCTAAACCAGATTTTGAATTCGACATAGTTATTTGTAACTGCACACTTTTTCTTTTATCTGCTTTGCCTTTTCGACAGTTTCCTCTTCCTTCTTTCGAAGATTCAGAAGACCCATCTTCGACCTGATGCTTAAAAGTACGATATGATCCATGGAAACTATATGGGGAATTAAAAGTCCAATTGTACTTGTGAAAACCTGAGCTTTTGAAAATCTTTGTCAGAAATGTCTTGAGAAAAGAGAGGGAAAATTTTGGGGTACAACAACTACCCTTGTTCAATCTTGTTAAACCTGAAAAGAGAGGATGGAACGGCGTCGTTCGTAGATTGAAGGTAGAAAATGATTGAACACTAGAGTTCCTAGAAATTTGCACTTGACCATGTGTTAGTTGATTGTGTATGAAATGGGCTTAAGGATTCCATTAGTAGAGATGATGGAGAGTTGTCGGAGAAGGGCTTATAGATGCCATCCAAAGGTGATTGTTGATAGAAATTATCAGAATAAATCTTTGGTTGATTTAATTCTGAATGGCATGCTGGAATGGACCCGTGTTAAGCCATGTTTGGAAATGTATTAGAAGGAATATGTGTAAAACTGCTTCAGGATGAACCTGTGTGGGATTATATCTATAAATTCATGAGAAGGAACCTGTGTAGTGCTGCTTCAGGATGAGTCTGTGTGAAACTTCATCTGGAAATGTATGAGAAGAAATCTGTGTAAGATTGCTTCGGGATGAGTCTGGGTGAAACTGCACCTAGAAATGTATGAGAAGGAGCCTGGGTAGGGCTTCTTCGGGATGAGTCCGTGTGAAACTTCATATGGAAATATATGATAAGGAGCCTGGGTAGGGCTGCTCCGAGATAAGTCCATGTGAAAATGCATCTGAAACTTTATGAGAAAGAGCTTGGGTAGTGCTGCTTCGGGATGAGTTCGTGTGAAAATGCATCTGAAAATTTATGAGAAAGAGCCTGGGTAGGGATGCTTCGGGATGAGTCTGTGTGAAACTTTATCTGGAATGAATGAGAAGGAGCATGGGTAGGGCTGCTTCGGGATAAGTCCGTGTGAAACTTCATCTGGAAATGTATGAGAAGAAATCTGTGTAAGATTGCTTCAGGATGAGTCGTGTGAAACTGCATATGGAAATGTATGAGAAGGAGCCTGGGTAGGGCTACTTCGGGATTAGTCCGTGTGAAACTGCATCTGGAAATTATGAGAAGGAACCTTGGTAGGGTTGCTTTGGGATGAGTCTGTGTGAAACTGCATCTTAAAATTTATGAGAAACAGTCTGGGTAGTGCTGATTCGGGATGAGTCCGTGTCAAATTACATCTGAAAATTTATGACAAAGATCCTAGATAGGGCTGCTTTGGGATGAGTCTGTGTGAAACTTTATCTAGAAATGTATGAGAAGAAATCTGGGTAAGATTGCTTCGGGATGAGTCCGTGTGAAGCTTCTTCTAGAAATATATGAGAAGGAGTCTGGGTAGGACTGCTTCGAGATGAGTCCGTGTGAAACTTCATCTGGAAATATATGAGAAGAAATCTGTGTAAGCTTGCTTTGGGATGAGTCTGTGTGAAACTGCATCTGGAAATGTATGAGAAGAAGCCTATGTAGGGCTGCTTCAGGATGAATCCGTGTGAAACTTCATCTGGAAATATATGAGAAGGAACTCGTGTAAGATTGTTTCGTCTGGTCGTTTAGATAGTTGCCCTGGCTTATTTCAGGAATTAATCTGTGACCTATTTGAAAGAAAGATAGTTTCCCCGACTTGTTTCGGGAGTTAATCTTAAATCTGCTCTTGTAGATAGTTGTCCCGTCTTGTTTCAGGTATTAATCTACAATCAGTTGTTCACAGATAGTTGTCCTTCCTTGCTTCAGGTATTAATCTGGAACTTGTTTCTTTGTTGGATGTAGAGATAGTTGCCCTAGCCTATTTCAAGAATTAATCTCTGACCTATTTGAAAGAAAGATAGTTTCCCTAGCTTGTTTTAGGAGTTAATCGTTAATCTGTTCATGTAGATAGTTGTCTTGTCTTGTTTCGGGTATTAATCTACAATCAGTCATTCATAGATAGTTGTCCTTTCTTGTTTCAGGTATTAATCTGGTACTTGTTTTTTGTTGGCCGTAGAGGTAGTTGCCCTGGCTTGTTTCAGGAATTAATCTCTGGCCTAATTGAAAGAAAGATAGATTCCCCGGCTTGTTTCGGGAGTTAATCTTCAACCTGCTCATGTAGATAGTTGTCCTGTCTTGTTTCAGGTATTAATCTGGAACTTGTTTAAAATTGATGATGATATTTGTTTGTTGATCTTTCCTAAAAAGGTAAAGAAATAGTTGTATGCAATGTCATGATGCATGACACTCATTGTGTAATAATGTTCTCAAAATAAATGAGATTGTGCCACATGTATTTTGTTATGCATGTGCTATGATGTTTGCAAAGTAATGTATGAATGCAACATATGAACTTTTAAGATGTTCGTTGTAGCACCGTTGAAATGAGGGAAAATAAATCCCTGACTGCTGTTGGGGATGAAAAAAGGTGATTCTTCATTATTTGTTGAAGTTGAATTGCTAGGAAATGGACTTCTGTGGCTAGAGAAATAAACTCTACTGGGGAAAGAAAACTCCATAAATTGCTTGAGGATTTTTATGAAACCCTGTTGGGGGAACCCAAGAAATTTAAGAACCATGTTGTGGAATTCTTCAAGATGCTGGGGAGATGATTGGAGACTCTTATTCTATAGGGGATGTCAGAATCTCTAACATTAATAGGTTGTATGCTAAGGAGATAGCAGTGACTTCGCAGGAGGATGTCTCTGTATCTATTGTAGGGATGTATCTGTGGGGAGGTTTTTCTTATGGAAGAACTCTTGAAGGCTTCCTCTTAAGACCAATTCATTTGAGGAGAGGTTTTCCGGAGGTTGAAACTCTGGCTGGGGATTACACGGGTCCATCTATATGGGGATATCCGTGAATTTGGCCTTATGGGATTTGTACCCTTATCCGTGAAGATTATTCGGTGAGGATAACCTTATAGAGGTAACTCTGGAAACTTCAATGGGGATCACCTTATGAAAGGGACTTTATGGAGATTTATCGTTGTCCATAGTAGTAAGTATTGTAGCACTGTCAGAAAGTGTTTGTTTGGCCGTACTTGACCCTTTGCTGGAATTCATGTTCAATGCCTCAAGTGATTCAGATGTAGACCCGCCCCTGGTTATTTGACATTTCTTAAGAGTTTCTTTGAATCTTTATTTGACTGCCACAAATGGATTGGACAATGATAATGTCATGCCCCTTTGGTTATGGAGATTTTGTCATTGGAAGTGTTTTTCCATTTGAAGTCATTCTATTTCTTGAGAGGATTTTCGTTCATTGGATATTCTTCGTGCGAATTTCTCTGTTGTCAAACAATTAGCTATATGCAAACAATAGTATTCAAACAATGCAAAGTTTGTTTTTGTCTTAAAGTTTTGAAAATGAAGTTTAAGTAAAAGTGTTTTGTAAGAGTATGAATTCAACTCAGGATTTACAGTAAGCCTTACAGGAGTCAGGATACCTTTTGCAACAGTATTCTTTCGAACCAACCCATGCTTTAATTAGGACTTTTAAGGGTTGTAACGTGGCCTGGTTCACGATTTTAAGAAACAAAGAATAAGGCTAAATGTTATTTGTACCCTCCTATTCTTCATGATATTCTCCAGTCCTAAACTTAGTTAATTGTGCGTTTGAACTCCTATTGAATCTGGAATGACAATTTGGTGATGGTTCGAATACTGAAAGTTTATTCATGAAGGCAACCATTTTTGAAACATTTTTCTATCGTTGAGGATTTTTAGTGACCTCTTTTTTTTTTATTATCCCTAATTGTTGCATAACTATTTTTGTTTTGAAACTATAGTTAGCGGGATGCCGCAGTTTTTCTTAAGTCTCCTTCATAGGTTTTGACTTAGCGGGCTTTTCTCTTGAGAGATAATGACTGCCTATTTTTTTTGGGAACCATCATCGTCTTTGATTCAGAAGGTTATTTTCATTGTGAAATGACAAGTTGTGACTGAACGCGCCTTTGAATTAACTGAGAAACTACCATGCCCAAGGATATGATTAAAGGTTTTGATTTGCATGAAAAAGAAAACTCCAGCTTCTTAGGCTCTAAGGGGTTCACTAGGGATTATCTTCCTTATAACTCCAGTGTTTAGGAATTTAAAACAACGCATGTACATCAGCAGCAAGGTCTGTCTAAAAGCATATTGTTTGAGATTATGGTATTATTTTCGTCATCCTCCCTCTAAAGGCTTTAGACTTGTATTTGAGAGTTAAATATCATACAAAAAGAGGTAACATCAGATTTTCAGTATAGTGAAAACGAATGGATTAACTCAAGACAAACATATGCAATGCATTAATTAGAATAACAAAAGTCTGACATAAGGAAAAAAATTTAAGCAAACAAAGAAATTACAACTGAAAATTCGAATAAACAAAATTTTCTCCGCCTAAACTTCTCGCTTCAGACGGTGTGTCTTTGAGAGGTGACAGAAGAACTACAGTTGACCGTCTTGTGTAAACTCCAACACTCCTTCGTCGATCAGGTCTTGAATTTTGTTCTTCAACGCCCAACAGTGGTTAGTGTCGTGTCCCTGTCTATTGGAATGGTATGTGCACCTTTCATCATGATTGTAACGGGGAGAAGCAGTAAAGGGTTTTTGAGGAGGCTCCCTCAATGTAACCAGCTTCGCCTCAAACATATGATGCAATGCTTGAGCCAAGGGCATGTTGATCTCGGAAAGTTATCTTCCTTGTATACGCTGACCACCTTGTCGTGGTTGGAGAGGTTGTTGTTGGACTCTTGGTATAGTATCCATTTTGAATGGCGTTCTCTCAACCAAACCAAATGATTGTCTTAACGGAGGCTTATTAATGACTCGGTCCCCAATTCCAGCTGCTTTTTCCATATGGTTGCATCCGTCTTGATGAAGCTTGTTGGTGAGGGATCTCAACTCTTCTTTTCCCCGAGCTAAGTTTTGGATAAGAGCCATCTGACCCACCATCTGTCCCATCATATGGATTTTCATGGTTGCCAATTAAGTTTGTAATTGTTCCAACTGGTCATCCCTGCTGTCCTCATGATTCTTCTTGGTCATGCTCAAAATGATGAGTTCTTTCACTTCTTCTTGCCCCTTGGATAGGTTCAGGAATAATTCTTGAAGTTGAGCATTTTGGGTCTGAAGATCTATGACAGTCTGTTATAGAGCCATCTCAACTAAAATAAACAGTAAGAAAATAAGAAACCTGTGTGGGGAAAACCTGTCATGATATGATGCATGGTATGTGGATGCAATGTTTTCAAGGATCTCGCAGGGTATACACAAGAGAGTGTCAGAAGTTGAACTTTGATTACAACTTTGATTGAAGAACTTCGTATTGTTGAATGTCCTTCCACGAGAATCAAGCTCACCATGTCAAGTGGGTCATAGCCCTTGACTCAAGTTATCGGGCTTTGGTCTTTGACAACATCTGGTTAGAGGAGAATAAATCCTCTTGCACCTTGATAGACGTCTGGTTCATCATGACCATGCATCGCAGGCCTTTGAGATCCTTGAAATGGTTATTGAAAATGATATGGTATGATGTCATGATGTTATGTACAAGTATACGCATAAAGTAAACAAGTCGTTATGTACAAACAAAGCAAACAAATCCTTAGGTTTAGGCTTGAATGGAGTTTATAGGTAAGTACCATCTTGAAGTTTAGTTGGCTCAACCTATCCTAGAAAATAATCGGGTTATTGGGGATCTCAATATCATTGATCTTTCTTCATTGGGCATTGTCTCAGCACAATCAATCTTTTCTTGCAGCCGAAATATCCATAAAGTCCAATCTCAATGAGTGTAGTATCGAGTATCAACCAATCTTCAGCTTTACACCAAAGTCGGCTATCTCACTACTTCCTAATGGCCAAGTTGTTCAATTAAGGTTCTAGGGTCATTTAGTGCTTCATGACACCGCTCAGCGGCCCCGTATTTTCCTCGATTTAATACAAGGGATACTGGTACCAACAAATGCGTCAGACTAACGTAGCCATTTCTTCAACCATATTGGTCTACATCGTCCAGTTTCCTTAATCTATTGCTACTTACCTAATGATGTTCCCCGATCCAGGTAGAGGATCAATACAAACCCAAACAAGGACCCATAAATGTAAAGTAGACAAATCAAAGAATGAGAGCAATTAAATGTGATCTAACTCTAAGGTAACCCCTCTTTTAAGTATTCTCCCCAGCATAGTCGCCAGTTCTGTGATACAGTGAGAGAACTGACTTGGTTGTTTTGCGTTTTATTGCAATTGTTGCAGATAGCAAGCGTCACCACTGACATTTATTTTATCCAATAAGGAAAGCGTGAAAAAAACATGAAATACCTTTAAGATATCCTCTTGAGTTTAGGTGGTAGGTATGAAAACGGAAGGTGTTAACACCCTTTTCATCTGTAGTTATCTACGGGCTCTTAGCTGCTTGTTAGATTATTTGAAAGTTGCTTTGTTTGAAAATGTGCTTTGTGGTGTAAGTTTGAAAATATTTTTGAAAACTCCTTGGTTGCGGAAAACATTGTAATGATTCTCGTCTCTATAATAATTTATACAAAGTGTTGGTTTTGAAAATAGTTCAAAGAGATATTTGTTTTTGAAGATGTTTTAAAAATGTAACTGTGGAAATGGTTTTAGTTTGTGAGCAAGCAACTACGAGCATCCTACCTACTCAAAAAGGTCTATGTTCTTTTCCTCCTCCTTTAGATGTTGTTATCTTACCATTGATTGGTAAGAAGCCCTGTCATTGGATGTGAAGGGACAAACGCGGGTCATCGTATAGTCATAGAAGGAAACTTATGAGACATTTTAGCAATTTTGGTAAGGGACTAGATCACCGGAGGAAACATCGAGGGACATCAAGGGACTACAATCTTTTTTTATCATTGAACGTGACTATTTTCCGAGGCAACAAGCGAGGTTACCCTAGAGGTACATGTGTGTGAATATGTGTTTGATTGCATGCATTTTTGTCTTTGAAATTATGGATTTTCTAACGGTTGATTTTATCTTGCCATACACACCCTAATTACTAACAATTTATATTAAAGCGGTAAATTGTGGAAATTAAAATCCTAAACTATTACATCATTAGGGGATGGGGATACAAATGTACAAATGGGGATTGCAAGAAATTAAACCTAATTATCTATTACAAACCATATTGAATATCTATGAAGTAAATATATGCAATATGTAAAAGAAAGGCGCAAAAAAGAGAGAAGAAAAAAATCCTTCGACAGCATTTGTCGAAGCATGTGGATTGAAGCATGTTTATATGCATCAAACATATCATCCTTTCGACCCTGTAATGCCAAATAGAACTCAGTATGAGTCGAAGCATAATGTTATGTATCGAATCACACACCCTTTTTCCCTTCTGTTTGGGCCTGTAAAGTAGTATGTATCGGAGCCTAAAGTTTTGTGTCAAATTATGCTGTAATTCTTCCACTCCAACATTATTTTATGGTCTGTACAGGATAGTTCATAACATATAATTGACAAGAAAAGAAAATAAACAAAAGGTTAGCTTCGAACGCAATGGTTATTACATGTTATCTTCGAAAATGAATCATCAATGATGCTTGAAATGAAGGGTTTAAAGTCAATAAGACTTACCTTGAAGCTGTAATTTATGATTCGGACTTGAGTTGTTGCCTTGAATGTTCTTCAGTTCAAAGAAAATAACAGAGGTGTTGTTTTTGGTTTCGGGTTTAAGAGATTTTTAAGGCTTCAGTCTTAGTGTTCTCTCCTCTCTCTTTTTTCTTCTTCTTTTCCTTTCCAAAATCCCCCTTTTGTGTGTTGTGAAACAACTTATTTATATAAGAGTCTTGTTGGGGTTTTGAGGGGAAAAACAAATAAAATTTGAACTATTTGGGTATGCTCTTTCATTGCTTTATTTTTATGCAGCTCTTATGTGCTAATTCTGTGAAAATATGAGGCTGATATAATGTAGGCTTGGACTTGATTAGGAGCAACATAACATGACTGTTTTGTAGCAGTTTTCGAGTGTTGTGGCAACTTGGTGCAGGGCTATTTCATAGCAGTACAACAGACTATTTTTTGACATGGTTTTAGGATGTTATGTGTATAGTACATCAAGCTTGGGCTTGACAGCATATATGACTTTGTTCAGCAAGCATCTTGAATCTCTAAAAGATGTCGAATACTTCATCCTTTCGTTTTGATCACATAAATCAACATCCTTTGACCAAACTCATCAACAGACAAAACAATATTTGTTTCTACCAATTGTATGTTCTTCAAATGGACCACATTCAAGTGAATGTACCACTTAATTCGTCCTTTCGTTTTAATCACATGGATCCACAACCTTCGGCCAAACTCATCAACAGACAAAACAATATTTGTTTCCTTCAATTGTGTGTTCTTCAAATGGACCACATTCATCTGAATGTACCACTTCTTCCTTTGGTTTTGATCACATAGATCCACAACCTTCGACCAAACTCATCAACAGAAAAAGCAATATTCGTTTCCACAAATTGTGTGTTCTTTGAATGGGCCACATTCATCTTAATGTACCACTTTGAGTATTTAAGAAGATCTTATTGGTATAGTTGAAATGAAAGAATTTCTGGATTGCCATCTAACTAAACAAACTCTATAGTTTTTTTAGGCATCTCAAGACTTGGGATTCCATATCTTGAGTAATTAGTTGATTAAGTGGTCGAAAGTTCAAATGTCCAAACCTCAAATTCCACAACCAACTATCCTCGTGGTATAACAGTTTAAATTGTAATTCATAGTGTCGAAACTATGTGTGTAGAAGGGTTTAGAGGTGGAATCGAAGCAGGTTGCTTTGAAGGGAGCCATTTCCCAGTCGAAGCTTGTGGATCGAATCAAGTATGAAGATAGTCTTGTAATCCATAGTGTTGAAACTATGTGTGTCGAAGGGTTTAAAGGTGGAATCGAAGCAGGTTGCTTCGAAGGAAGCCATTTTCCAATCGAAGCTTGGGGATCGAAGCAAACTTTCTCTTCTTCGACTTGTCAAAATCTGCCAACCACTCCTTTCGATCAATCATGTAGTTCAAACTACTAGTTTTACCTTACTCTTCTTCGATTTGTCAAAATCTGCCAACCACTCCTTTCGATCAGTCATGTAGTTCAAATAGCCTAAACTAGACTTTGAATTCAACATAGTTATCTGCAACTGCACAATTTTTCTTTCATCTACTTTTCCCTTTCGACAGTTTCCTCTTCCTTCTTTCAAAGATTCAGAAGATCCATCTTCGACCTGAAGCTTGAAATTCCAATATGATCCATGGAAACTATATGGGGCATTAAAAGTCTAATTGTACTTTTGTAAACATGAGCTTTTGAAATTTTTTATGAGAAATGTCTTGATAAAAGAGGGGAAATTTTAGGATACAACAGGTGCCCCTGTTCAATCTTCTTAAACCTGGAAAGCGAGGATGACACATTGTCGTTCGTAGCTTTAAGGTAATAAATGATTGAACACTAGAGTGCCGAGAAATTTGCACTCGACCATGTGTTAGTTAATTGTGTAGGGAATACGCTTAAAGATGCTTTTTGGAGAGATGATGGAGGGTTGTCGCAGATGGGCTTATAGATGCCATCCAAGGGTAATTGTTGATAGAAATTAGATTAAGTCTAATCTTGATTGTAACTGGGAGAAGTATTAGAATAAATGTTTGGTCGATTTAATTCTGAATGACATGTTGAAATGGACACGCGTTAAGCCATGTTTGGAAATGTATTAGAAGGAATCCGTGTAAGACTGCTTCAGGATGAATCTGTGTGGGACTACATATGGAAATTCATAAGAAGGAACCTCTGTAGGGCTTCTTTTGGATGAGTCAGTGTAAAACTTCATATGGAAATGTATGAGAAGATATCTTTGTAAGATTGCTTCGGGATGGGTCTGTGTAAAACTGCATCTGGAAATGTATGAGAAGGAGCCTGGGTAGGGCTGCTTCGGGATGAGTCTGTGTGAAACTGCATCTGATAATTTATAAGAAAGAGCTTGGGTAGGGCTACTTCGGGATGGGTTCGAGTGAAACTGCATCTGAAAATTTATGAGAAAGAGCATGAGTAGGGCTGCTTTGGAATGAGTCTGTGTGAAACTTTACCTTGAAATGTATGAGAAGGAACATGGGTAGGGCTGCTTCGGGATGACTCCGTGTGAAACTTCATATGGAAATATATGAGAAGATATTTGTGTAAGATTGCTTCGGGATGAGTCCGTGTGAAAATGAATCTGAAATGTATGAGAAGGAGCCTGGGTAGGGCTGCTTCGGGATGAGTCCGTGTGAAGCTGCATTTGGAAATTATGAGAAGGAACCTGAGTAGGGTTGCTTCTGGATGAGTCCATGTGAAACTACATTTGAAAATTTATGAGAAAGAGCCTGGTTAAGGTTGCTTCGGGATGAGTCCTTGTGAAACTGCATCTAAAACTTTATGAGAAAGATCCTGGGTAGGGCTGCTTCAGGATGAGTCTGTGTGAAACTTTATCTGGAAATATATGAGAAGGAGCATGGGTAGGGCTGCTTCGGGATGAGTCCATGTGAAACTTCATCTGGAAATGTATGAGAAGAAATCTGTGTAAGATTGCTTCAGGATGAGTCCGTGTGAAACTGCATTTGGAAATTATGAGAAGAAACCTAGGTAGGGTTGCTTCGGGATGAGTCAGTGTGAAACTGCATCTGAATATTTATGAGAAAGAGCCTGGGTATGGCTGCTTTAGGATAAGTCCTTGTGAAACTGCATCTGAAACTTTATGAGAAAGAGCCTAGGTAGGGCTGCTTCGTGATGAGTCCGTGTGAAACTTTATTTGGAAATGTATGATAAGGAACCTGGGTAGGGCTACTTCGGGATGAGTCCGGATGAAACTTCGTCTAGAAATGTATGAGAAGAAATTTGTGTAAGTTTGCTTTGGGATGAGTCTGTGTGAAACTTCATCTGGAAATCATGAGAAGGAACCTGGGTAGGGCTGCTTCAGGATGAGTCTGTGTGAAACTTCATTTGGAAACATATGAGAAGAAATCTTTGTAAGATTGCTTCCAGATGAGTCCGTGTGAAACTGCATCTGGAAAAGTATGATAAGGAGCATGGGTAGGGCTGCTTCGGGATGAGTCTGTGTGAAACTTCAGCTGGAAATGTATGAGAAAAAATCTGTGTAAGAATGCTTCGGGATGAGTCTGTGTGAAACTGCATCTGGAAATGTATGATAAGGAGCCTGGGTAAGGCTACTTCAGAATGAATCCGTGTGAAACTTCATCTAGAAACGTATGAGAAGAAATCTCTGTAAGATTTCTTCGAGATGAGTTCGTGTGAATCGTCATTTGGAAATGTAAGAGAATAAATCTGTGTATGATTGCTTTGGGATAAGTCTGTGGGAAACTTCATCTATAAATGTATGAGAAGGAGCCAGGGTAGGGCTTCTTCGGGATGAGTCTGTGTGAAACTTCATCTTGAAATATATGAGAAGGAGCATGGGTAGGGCTGCTTCGGGATAAGTCCGTGTGAAACTAAATCTGGAAATATATGAAAAGGAGTTGGGGTGGGCTGCTTCAGGATGAGTTTGTGTGAAACTGAATCTGATAATTTATGAGAAAGAGCTTGGGTAGGGCTGCTTCGGGATGAGTTCGTGTGAAACTGCATCTGAAAATTTATGAGAAAGAGAATGGGTAGGGCTGCTTCGGGATGAGTTCGTGTGAAACTTCATTTGGAAATGTATGAGAATAAATCCGTGTAAGATTTCTTTGGGATGAGTCCATGTGAAACTGCATCTGGAAATGTATGAGAAGGATCCTCGATAGGGTTTCTTTGGGATGAGTCTGTGTGAAACTTCATCTGGAAATATATGAGAAGGAGCCTAGGTAGGGCTGCTTCGGGATGAGTATGTGTAAGACTGGATCTGAATATTTATGAGAAAGATCCTGGGTAGGGCTGCTTCGGGATGAGTCCGTGTCAAACTGCATCTGAAAATTTATGAGAAAGAGCCTGGGTAGGGCAGCTTTGAGATGAGTCAGTGTGACACTTTATCTGGAATTTTTTGAGAAGGAGCATGGGTAGGGCTGCATCGGGATAGGTCCATGTGAAGCTTCATTTGGAAATGTATGAGAAGAAATCCGTGTAAGATTGCTTCGGGATGAGTCCGTGTGAAACTGCATCTGGAAGTGTATGAGAAGGAGCCTGGGTAGGGATGCTTCGGGATGAGTCCGTGTGAAACTTCATCTAGAAATGTATGAGAAGAAATCTGTGTAAGATAACTTTGGGGTGAGTTCGTGTGAAACTTCATCTAGAAATGTATGAGAAGGAGCCTGGGTAGGGATGGTTCGGGATGAGTCCGAGTGAAACTTCTTCTAGAAATATATGAGAATAAATCTGTGTAAGATTTCTTCGGGATGAGTCCGTGTGAAACTGCATCTGGAAATGTATGAGAAGAAATCTGTGTAAGATTGCTTCGGGATGAGTCCGTGTGAAACTTCATCTGGAAATGTATGAGAAGGAGCATGGATAGGGATGCTTCAGGATGAGTCTGTGTGAAACTTCATTTGGAAATATATGAGAAGAAATCTGTGTAAGATTGCTTCGGGATGAGTCTATGTGAAACTGCATCTAGAAATGTTTGAGAAGGAGCATGGGTAGGGCTTCTTCCGGATGAATTCGTATGAAACTTCATCCTGAAATATATGAGAAGGAACCCGTATAAGATTGTTTCGTCTAGTCGTGTAGATAGTTGCCCTGGCTTCTTTCAGGAATTAATCTCTGACCTATTTGAAAGAAAGATAGTTTCCTCGGCTTGTTTCGGGAGTTAATCTTCAATCTGCTCATGTAGATAGTTGTATCGTCTTGTTTCAGGTATTAATCTACAATCAGTTGTTCACAGATAGTTGTCCTGTCTTGCTTCATGTATTAATATGGAACTTTATTTTTTGTTGGTTGTAGAGATAGTTTCCCTGGCTTGTTTTTAGGTATTAATCTCTGACCTATTTAAAAGAAAGATAGTTTCACCGGCTTGTTTCGAGAGTTAATCATATATGCTCATACAGATAGTTTTCCTGTCTTGTTTCAGGTATTAATCTACAATCAGTCATTCACAGATAGTTGTCCTGTCTTGTTTCATGTATTAATCTGGAACTTGTTTTGTATTGGCCATAAAGATAGTTGTCCAGGCTTGTTTCAAGAATTAATCTCTAACCTATTTAAAAGAAAGATAGTTTCCATGGCATGTTTCGAGAGTTAATCTCCAATCTGCTCATGTAGATAGTTGTCCTGTCTTATTTCAGATATTAATCTACAATTAGTCATTCACATATAGTTGTCTTGTCTTGTTTCAGGTATTAATCTGGATATTTGTTTGTTGATCTTTCTTGAAAAGGTAAATAAATAGCCAGACAAAACAAACATACATCACTGAGAATAACCAGATAAAACCAACTTGGGTAGAGTTAACACTCGGCTAAATTACATCCAGGATGATGATTCCATAAGAGAGTAAGTGCCAACTAAGGAAACAAATTCTTGTTTCACGGCTTAACTCCATTGGGGAGAAACATGGCTTGAAAAATAATCAAAGCACACATCTGTAGAAATAAACAAATACAGATACAAGGATATATCACCTTCCTCTAGGCTTCACTGGGGAATATCATACATAGTTCACTAGGGAAGACAATGCCTCATCATCTAGACTTCCACTGGAGATTATAATACTGACTTCACTAGGGAAGCTGAAAACCACATCATCGAGACTTCAACTGGGGATCTTGTGCCGACTTCATTTGGGAGTACAACACCACATCATCGAGGGGAGTCCAATTACATTTTTTTATATCAAAAGTAATGGTTGTGCAAACTTCTCTAGATAGAAATTATGAAATTTCACGGGGATAACAACTTTCAGAGAGAAGCATCATCTCCGCTTCATTCGGGAATTTGAGAAGTTTAACAATACAGCAAGAGGTCAGAATTATGGGAATTTTAATTCAAATAAAACACTTGGCAAGAGAAAAACCAAAAAGTTAACAGCTGTTTCAATACTTCTTAGAAAACTTATTGCCCTTGTCTGGCTACTAAGTTGGAAAAATCCGCGTTAAGTCCTGACTGGGGAATATGGGATAGAGGTATCAAACCGTGAAAACCCAACACCGAAAATAATCAACCTGGAGAGAAATCTGAACCAAGACTTGACTGGGGAAAATGGGATTACAAACCCAACATCGCACCATATATTAATTGGTATGAACTCCAACTATCTGAGGAAAGAAACACAAGACGATCATTCATATATCAGCAAGAGTAATCCCGAGATATCTTTTGGGGAATCAAGAAGTTAACATCATAACAAGAATTCAAAATTATGGGGATTTTAAATCAAACTCAGCACTTGGTGAGAGAAAACCCAAAAATTTAACAACGGTTCCAAAACATCTTAGGAAAGATACTGCCTTTGTCTAACTACTTGGAGGCACACAACATCAAAATGTCATAGCTGGGAAAGTAATGCTCTGCAAGAGATTCCACATTAATTCTCAAAACACAAAGGGAGAAAGAACTCTATTAAATAAGTAAAGGCTTCATAGATTTACAATTTCCGCTTGATTACAACCTAGTTTGGGAAGAATCACATTCAGCTAGAGAAACCTAAATCAAGACTTAGCTAGGGAATATGGGATTACAAATGCAACACCATACCATACCACAACCTATAGGAAACGCATTAACCGATCAATAACTGTAGGGAAAACCGTGTACACATCTACAAGGCATTTTACGAGAAATAGTCCTATTTGAGAAAGATTCTCGGCTTGGGGAAAACATAGTAACTATCTTGACAAAATCTGGAGATGCCCTTGGAAACAACTTTGGTGTCCCAAGTTCACCGTGCTGATCAAGATAACTTTGACAACTTGCCCTTGCATGTATGCTTTTAAGATAATATGCCTGACCAAAAGGCTTCAATAAAATTGTGGAATCTAGACGTAACTTCCCTAGATTGGTCAAATTTAAGATAATCTGCATGACCATTGGATTGATTTAACTCGCACAAATCAAATAAAAATCGCCATCGCGCTTTATTGTTTCTAGAGGAATGGTAAAAGAGAGAATAACCTAAAAAGAGAGGGAGAGAGAATCTAGGTATGGGTTTTGGTTATGCAAAGGGAATGTATTAGCACCCTAAACATCTACGATACTCTGTAGGAACCTCTTTGAAAATTTGTGCATTTTGGATATAAGTGTTGTATACAAAAATAGATGGTGGAGATGAGAAAAGAAGTGTTTTTTACAATTTTTGCACCTGCCGCGGTTGCGAACCTTTAGTGCCTACGTTCCACCTTCAGTGAAATAGGGGACCAGGTTACTTGTAGTTCACCTTTAAAATTTTTAAAACACATGTGTGTTGGTTAATTTTAAGAGATAAGACATCATCGTCGTATCCGAGTGGAAAACACACTTACCATCCACAATTATAAGAAAGGAGAATTTGCATCATCTCAAAGTGGTGGATATAGCTTGGATTTTAAAAACAACAAAGCATACTTGAACACCCAAGTGGAAAATATCTCATTTCACTACATATCGTAGAAGTATAGTAGCTCGCATCACTACAAGGTGTGACAAGAGTCTAATCTTTTGAGAAAATTTTAAAGTAAAAAGCCAAAGTGGCAAAATGGTTTGAATGAGATTAACTGGCTTTTAGTCTTCTCACAAAAAATGTAAAAATATTATTTAGTTGGTTAAAATTTGATTAAGAAAACATTTAGCAAATGGATGGACCTAAGCTCATGTTTATTATGAAATTGGTTCAAGTTTAGAAAACCAGAAGAGTTTTGAAATGGAGGGAGAAGATTTTTGAAATTAAAGAATATGGGAGGAGATGAAGGTTCTATCCTAAAGCATAAGGTAAAAGCTATGGAAAAGAACTGTCTAACCAACCAGAAGCCAACACTTGACACGATGAGTCAATTTACAATTCCTATTCTTTGGATTGAAACCAAAAAAGCTGAGATATTAAACCTCTTAAGAATATAAAACTTCAAATGCATTAAGTATTCAAAAAAATTGGGTAGTGTGACGGCTGCATACAGATGAATTCCCAATCACAGACAAAGCACATAATCAGAATAACCTACACACAAAGAAAAACAACCCAATGTCTTGGGGGAAACCCCAAGAACTCCAGACAAAATAACAACAGAAGTCACCAAGGTCTCAAGAGTAGGCAAGGTCTCTAATCCTAAGTCCAAGAAGTCCATAACTCCTCATGCCAAGGATAGTAACCAAATAGTCCATGTAACCTTAAATTTTTTTATTGTTCAAGTTGATTATTAGGTATATTCAAAAAGAAAATGAAAGCTCAAGTGAGGAAAATAAAAATGACATAGAGATAAATGCTCAAGTGAGCAAATATGAAAATAACATGAAATGTAAATGCTAAACTAAATGGTGCTTAAATTAAAGACATAAAGTAAAAGCATAAAATAAAAGTCAATTGTTAATGAGTTAGAAATTAGAGGTTAGTTGAATGATAATGTTGAATGTTTCATTTGAAAACTCATTAGAAGATTGATAAAATCAAAGCCTCTCAACAACAAGTTTCATTTGCTTTTTTTCAAGTATATCATTCATTTCAAATTCTCGATGCGACAACATATGATCAACGATGTTTAAATGATTCGCTTAGACCAAAGTTTATGAAGGTTCATTATAGGATTGATAAGACCAAAGCCTCCTAACAATGAACCTCATGGTTATTAGATCATAAGTTTCAAATTAAACATACTTGGGCTTGCAAACATAGGTTTAGAGAAATGATATGTAGATTATTCTCTAACAACGTGTAGCACAAGTAAGAAAGGGGTAAGATAAACAGGGATGGGATGTATTATATGAAATTAGGGTTTCAAATATTATCAACATCATTCATCCATTTTGGTGGATTTGGTTTCACAACCTATCAATATCCAAGATCCAATGAGGTTGATGAATTTGTCACCAAGTGAAATCTAAGTCAGGACCCAAACAAATTTTTTTTTAATAAAATAAAATTATAATAAATAATAAAAAGGAAAATAATTGGTAAAACATATAAAGTATATTAAAAGACCAAATAAAAATCCTAAAAAATAGTCAGAGGTCAAGCATGATTCAATAATAGTTGACAAAAAATTTCAAAATTTTTTTAAGTCAGAAAATATTTTTTTTAAATTTGGAGAAAATAAGAAAAATAAACCAAAATTTGTGAAAAATGGTAAAATTAGAAATAAAAATAAATTGAGGTTACCAATATTTGACAAGAGATCATTGGATCCTTCCATGATTTTTTCAGAATCTAAAAAGTCCTTAAAGTATTTTTAAAACAATTAAAATAAGGTAAACAAAGCAAAAATTATGAAATAATATCAAATATCAAAATAAAAATATGAAAAAATATTCACAAAGTTAGAAATAAATCAAAGTATTTTTGTATTTTTTTCATAATTTTTGGATAAAAAATTAGAGAGTTATGAATTTTTAAAGTTAATGGAATTTTAAAAATAATATTGTAAAATAAAATAAATCAGAAAAAAACCACACGCATTTGATTTAGGTCACTTATACACGTTGATAGATCTAACGGATCTCAAATGAGGGAGCATCATGAATTCAAGTCAATGTGCGCGTATGTAACACAAAAAAATCTAAACAATCAAAATAAAACGAAAGGATGAGCATCATTGGTTAAAGAACGACACGTAGGTCGTCTTCAACCTCTAGCCTCCTGCAAATATGGAAAAACTCAATTCTTTCAATCTGTAAATCTATGCGTTCATAGTGGAACCATCAGATGCATCTACTTGAGACGATCACAATCGTATGCTCGCAAATAATTTATATAAATCACAACGTAGTCGATTTGAAAAAAAACCAGAGAGTTTTGAAAACATTGAAATCCAAAATCAGAAGCATCAAATGCATTGATTCACCAAAAATGAGTTGATAGCAAGCATCAGTGAACATCATAAACCATTCCAGTAATTTGAGTTAGAAGATTTGGTGCCTTAAACTACCTAAAGAAATGAGGGAGCATCATGAATTCAAGTCAATGTGCGCGTATGTAACACAAAAAATCCAAACAATCAAAATAAAACGAAAGGATGAGCATCATTGGTTAAAGAACGACATGTAGGTCGTCTTCAACCTCTAGCCTCCTGCAAATATGGAAAAACTAAATTCTTTCAATCTGTAAATCTATGGGTTCATAGTGGTACCATCAGATGCATCTACTTGAGACGATCACAATCGTATGCTCGCAAATAATTTATATAAATCACAACATAGTCGATTTGAAAAAAACCAGAGAGTTTTGAAAACGTTGAAATCCAAAATCAGAAGCATCAAATGCATTGATTCACCAAAATTGAGTTGATAGCAAGCATCAGTGAACATCATAGACCATTCTAGTAATTTGAGTTAGAAGATTTGGTGCCTTAAACTACCTGAACAAAGTCAGATGAATTTGCTCTACAATTGGACTCAGCTAGCATGATTTAGGAAACCTTAAGGCTTGGTTATTCTTCTGTTATTTTCAGTGAAGTTCAAGGATGAAGAATTAACGAAGAAATTGGATTAAAAAGTGGAGAAAAGAGGAATTTAAAAACTCATAAAAGTGATTTATGAAGGGAGTTTGACAGGATGATTTTGGTTGTTCAAGCTTGCGAAAATGAGTGGAATAGAGTTTGTATTTATAGCAGAAGTGAATGGGATCAAGAGGAGGGGTGAATGATGCAATTTCAAATGAATTCGTGCACACCTGTGTTTACGAGCAAAGTGTGCTCACATGTGCATCAAAACTTATCTAAATTATGCATTTTGTCACTCTAAATAATCCAAATATCTTTGTTGATCATGTTTAAGTGAAAATCACGTGGTAATTTAGTGATTAGAAGTAAAATTGTGGAAATTGCAATCTGACTGCAAATGAAACTTCAGTTCCAAGATTCCAAGTTTGAATCCATGGTGTTCACAACTCAAGAGGTCTTAGTGCATAATCTTGAAGCATTTGAAAGATAGGGTCACAAATCTTTACAATGTGCAAAGAGAGAGATCATTTGGATGTTTGAGATAGAAGTTGTGTTTGGCCAAAATAATAAAAAATGCGCTGACTTTTTGTACTTAGAAAAATTCTAAGTTTTTTCTCAAAAAATATCCTATAATGTCTGGACTCCAAACAAGATCTTCCTTCAAAATTCATCTTTGATCATTTATTATAGCTTGAAGTTGACTCCTTAAAGAGTATTGTAAAACTTGTTTCACACAAATATTCCAAATATTGAACATGTTATGATCCTTTGAAATTGGTGAAAATCGATGAGGTGACCTATAATCTTTTCAGTTTTTGAGGCATCTTCTAACCATTTTAACCTTTGCACATAAAATAAAAGTTGAATTTCACAGTCTTAAGATAAATATGGAAAAATAATGGGCTCAAGGATATAAAAATTGATCATGTTATGACTTTTTAAAGTCACATAAGGGAATTTCATGGCTTATCAAGAGGACTTGTAATCTTTCTCCATCATTAGGAATCTTCAACACAAAATTTATTTGAAACTTTTGAAGTGATTGGCTGATAACCCTTTAAAGAGAAGCATATCTTTGGAATCACTAAAATCTCAAAAGATGAAAAGATATAGCCCTAAGAAGTTCAAAAACCTAGCTCCTAGAGCACCAAAATGACTTGGAAACCCCTTTCAATTTTGATAATAGTTCTTTCACAATCATTATTTCCATGTGAATAGAAGTTGTTGTGGATGATAATAAGAACTGATAGAAACAATAATCACTTACAAATATTAAGAATTGAGAGTGTTATGCACTTGTGATCAAGGAATCAAAAACTTGGCCAATTAGGTCAAAACTCTTCAATCAATTCTTGCATCTTTTGACTTGTTTTGACAAATTGAGGAATGATGAATCATAGTAGACCTTGTCATTATATTAATTTAAAGAATTCTCAATGATGCAGCGTGAATCTCAATGAAGCTTTATTGAAGAAGGCATGGAAATAAACTCATGAACCTTTGTATTAACCTGATGAAATGTGTTGTGCCCTCACCTATAGTATCATCATTTAGATCAAACATTCATTTAATTTGTTAGTTAAAAGTTAATCCATATAAGAAATATATGATCACAATATACAAATCAAAGTGCTAGGTGATCCCTCACAAGCAAACCTAGAGATAGGGAGAATAACCAATCACAAGTGTAATCTTGATATGATTGAGTTAATATGAGATAATAGAGGAATCTTAGGGGGAAAATTGGGGTATAACAGCTTCCCTTATTTAAGTTCCTTCTATCCGGAGATACGAAGGTTAAAATCTTAATGTCGACACGATTGAAGATACATAAATATAAAATAAGCCCTATTTTTGGCCCTAAGATGCCATGCAATGCTTATGATTATGCATGCAAACAAACAAATCCAAAGGTGACACAAAACACCATGGGGGAAGCAGAAAATAAGATAAAGAATTAAAATAAAATCCGACCAGGAAAATAAATCACTAGTGAACAAAAGACTCGACTCTATCGGGGTAAATCCCATGGAGGAGATAAAGCATCATCAATTCAAATATTGAGGAAAAATTAATGGATGACAAAGATCGACAGATAACTGCGAACTACCCACTAACAAAGAAGATAACAAAAAGTAATGTCGACTCACAGGGAAAAGAAATGGTAAGATAATACCGATAAATACCAATATCAGGGTAGGTAACAAATGATTAGCATCAGTACTTATAAATGGAAAAAATAAATTCTTTAGAGCAAAGCGAATCTCAATGAAGAACTATCTCTCATAATGACGAGACTACCATTCATCGGAGTAAACAAATCTCAACAACGAACTATCTACCATAATGACGAGACTACCATTCATCGGAGTAACAAATCTCAACAACGAACTATCTCCCATAATGACGAGACTACCATTCATCAGAGTAAACAAATCTCAACAATGAACTATCTCCCATAATTACGTGACTACCAATTATCGGAGTAAGAAATATCAACAACGAACTATCTCCAATAATGACAAGACTATCATTCATCAGAGTAAGAAATCTTAACAACAAACTATCTCCCATTATGACAAGACTACCATTCATCGCAGTAACAAATCTCAAGAACGAACTATCTTCGATAAGAACTAGACTACCATTCATCAGAGTAACAAATATCAACAACAAACTATATCCCATAATAACGAGACTACCATTCACCAGAGTAACAAATCTCAATAATGAACTATCTCCCATAATGACGAGATTACCATTCATCAGAGTAACAAATCTCAACAACGAACTATCTCCCATAAGGACGAGACTACCAATCATCGGAGTAAAAAATCTCAATAATAAACTATCTCCCATAATGACAAGACTACCATTCATCAGAGTAACAAATCTCAATAACAAACTATCTACCATAATGACGCGACTACCATTCATCGGAGTAATAAATCTCAAAAATGAACTATCTCCCATAATGATGAGACTACCGTTCATCAGAGTAACAAATCTCAACAACGAACTATCTCCCATAATGACGAGACTACCATTCATCAGAGTAAACAAATATCAACAACGAACAATATCCCATAATGAAGAGACTACCATTCACTGGAGTAACAAATCTCAACAATAAACTATCTCCCATAATGACCAGACTATCATTCATCGGAGTAAGAAATCTCAACAACGAACTATCTCACATTATGACGAGACTACTATTCATCGGAGTAAAAAATCCCAACAACGAACTATCTCCCATAATAACGAGACTACCATTCATCAGAGTAACAAATATCAACAACAAACTATCTTCCATAATGACGAGACTATCATTCATCGGAGTAACAAATATCAACAACGAACTATCTCCTATAATAACGAGACTACCATTCATCGGAGTAACAAATCTCAATAATGAACTATCTCCCATAATGAGGAAACTACCATTCATAGGAGTAACAAATCTCAACAACAACAAATCCCAACAACAAACTATATCCCATAATGACGAGACTACCAATCATCGGAGTAAACAAATATCAATAATGAACTATCTCTCATAATGATGTGACTACCATCCATTAGAGTAACAAATATCAATAATGAACTATCTCCCATAATGACGAGACCACCATCCATTGGAGTAACAAATCTCAACAACGAACTATCTCCCATAATGACAAGACTACCATTCATCGGAGTAAAGAAATTTTAACAATGAACTATCTCTCATAATGACGTGACTAGTATTCATCTTAATAACAAATCTCAACAACGAACTATCTCCTAAATGACGAGACTACCATTCATCGGAGTAAACAAATCTTAATAATGAACTATCTCCCATAATGACGAGACTACCATTCATCAAAGTAACAAATAAATCTTCTCGGGGAACTAATAAACTTATTGGGGAAGGACAAGTTGCTCAAATAAAGATATTGTTACTTGTTGTTATGAGAAGGAAATACCATAATGTTATTGGGAAATGAATCTTGGCTTCTCTAGGGATATGCCAATACAGTCCTACTGAGGAGATAAAGTCTTCTCATGCAAAATAAATGCACATCCTCAATCCAGGGTGTGATCGGTGGATCTGGAACTGACTGTTTAACGCTGGTTCGCGAAATGTCGCGGAAGCAAGAGTCGCCACCGTCTTTTATTTTCTCCAAATGGAAAGGACAAAAGCACAGAAAAATTCCTTAAAGAGATTGCTCTCGGTTCGGGAGGTAGGTTATAGAAAGGGAAGGTATTAGCACCCTTTCTATCCATGGTTATCCATGGGCTCTTAGATACTTGCTCATTTGTGTTTTCAAAAATGGTTCGTTTTCTTTTCAAATGTGGGTTTTAAAAAGTTTCTTTGAAAATTCCAGTTCGACTCTTGTATCAGTCCTCAAGAGTGTTTGAAAAATGCTTTCGAAAGCTTTTTGAAAATGTGTTGGTGTGAAAAGTATTTTTGATTTGTTTTGAAATTTAGAGCAAGTATCTACGAGAACCTACCTACCCTAAGGAATTCGTCTGTGTAAATGTCCTTTAAAGTAGTGTCATCCCACCATTGAGAGGTAGGTAGCACCACTGTTGGAGGTGTTCGGGTCAATTCGAGGTTCGGGACATGGTGATCACCAGAGCAATGGGAAGACACCTTAGAAGCTACCCTCATGCCAGGTTCCCGGATCATGAGGACTTACTAAGACATCCTCTACTCGACGATCACCTTTCGAGGCAAGGCAACAGTGAGGCGTACCCTAGGGGTGGTGTGTGATTTGTGTGTCAGATTCATTTATTTTTGTCTTGTTCATGTCAAGGTGATCTATGCGTTTGTTTTTATTTTATCATTCATTCTTGCATGCATTTATTAACAGTTAAAAAAGTTGCGGAAATTAAAGTTCCTAAACTATTACAAAAGGCGCGGGTCCACATCGCCAAATTAAAATCCAGGACCCGGTTTGACAGAAAATAAAGAAGTAAAGTGCGAGAAATAAAATGTCCGAGTTCACAAGGCTTTGGGAGAATTATATTAATATTTAAAAGGAGGAAATAAATAAAAATGCGCGAATAGGAATTAAAATTGGAAACGAGGGCGTTGGACCCTTTTTAACGAAATTAAAAATTAATTAATTATTTATTGAAATAAAAGAAGTGTTTTTTTAGGTTTTTTGTATTTATGAAATAAGAAAATTAAAATTAAAATTAAAAGAAACCCTAATTCTAAGTTATTTTTAATTATTTGAGAAAAATGTTAAAGTTTAACTTAATTTACTAAAGAATTTATGTACATGTTTATTTACAAAATAAATTAGTAGTTAATAATAATAATAATGATGAGAAAATTATTTATTAAAAAAAATGATGAAAAAGTTAAAAACCCTAATTTCTACATATTTAATTTATTAAGAAAAATATTAAAGTTTTGAAACCTAAATTAATCTAATTAATTGTTTAAAGTTTATTTACAAAAATAATAATAGTAAAATTAATATTAATAAAATAAACATTTTTTTGATTTTTTTGTATTTTATATTTATTATGAAAATTATTTTATGGAATTAAAAGAAAACAATTAAAAGAATAAAAAGGAAAAACAAATAAAAATTAAAAATTGAGCAAACCATAGGGGGTGTCTGGCCCAAGGGGAGGTTTTTTGAAGTATTGACTCCTGAGTACCGTGGTCTGCATTCTTTGGCCATTGGATTGAGTTTCATGCATAAGTTGTTCTACTTTGGCCATTTGGCTTTTGGCTTTTGGCTTTTGGCCATTTGTGGTATGACTTCAACGTCCCTTAATGTCTGGCTTAATGTCTGCCTCGCCATGTATTGGTGTCATGCATAAGTTTTTCTAGTCTGGCCATTTGGCTTTTGGCTTTTGGCCATTTGGCTTTTGGCCTCAACGTTCCTTAATGAACCTGCTTGGGATACTGTCTAAATCTGCAGTGTTGAATCTCACAAACACATCAAATAAAATCATAAAATGCAAATAAAACCAATATATGAAGAAATTTAATGTTTAGGCACAATATGGCATGTATGAATGATTATACCCTTTTGATCATGGAGATCAAATCAACCTTACCCTTACTGGAAAAGTAGTGACATGAATGCTTTTATGCCCTTTGGATCATGGAGATCAAGCCAGCCTTACCCTTACTGAAGAAGTAATAAGATGTTGGTTTGTAACTGAGATGACTTTGTTTGTAGTGAGAGAGGGATTTGTAATAAGGATTTCAAGGTTTTAGGGTTCTTGAAAGAGTTTGATACCAACAGTGTTGTGGCAAGGTTTTTTCTCTCTTTTTTTCTTC
Organism: Vicia faba; assembly: GCA_948472305.1. Classification (NCBI taxonomy): domain Eukaryota; kingdom Viridiplantae; phylum Streptophyta; class Magnoliopsida; order Fabales; family Fabaceae; genus Vicia; species Vicia faba. Next base: position 97,959,948 of record OX451735.1, on the reverse strand, counting down.
CCTCTTTTTTCTTTTTTTCTCTTTTTTTTTTTTTGGTTTGTCTGAAAAGAAGGTGATTATATAATGAAAATTAGGGTAAAGCAAATGGGCTTTGAATGTGCAATTGGGCCTCCAATATTCACTTGAATTCGTCACTTTCCAGGCTAAATCGCAGGGACTTAAGTACATTTTTTGAAGTTGAAATGTGAAAACAAAACGTAGCCGACATCGAGAACTAACTCCTGTCCGAAAATCGACTCAATCGGATAAACGGTGAATTAGTTATGAATTTTTGAAGTTTCAGCTCAGACAAACTTATTTTGGGCTCCAGTGTCGACTCCGACACGTTCTTCAATAAAAAACTGGTATTGATCGGTGCATAATTCGGTCTCGACTTTTGAAGCAAAGTTGTAGATCTATGAGTCAGTAACCTTGTGTAAAAATACGAGTCCAATCCGATAAAAATTGACCGAGTTATGAATTTTCGAAGTTTCGGCTCAGATGAAATAATATTCAGCATTCAGGATTTTCAGCGTGTCACACACTCTGAGCAAAAAATGAAGGCCTTTTGAATACCGTTTGAACTCAATACCTTCTGTGAAAATGTAGCCAACTCAATTTGTGAAATTTTGGCGCCAAAACCAGCTCGATACGATGAAAATCGACCAAGTTATGATTTTCTGAACATGACGCAGATAAACTTCTGTCACAAATTTTCTGTGCGAAAATACTTGATAAATCCACATTTTTGAAGACCTTCTGATCGAAATTGGCTTCCAGCCGTGAGAGATGAAAACGTAGATAATGTTAAGACGGAATTTTGGCCACCGGAACGGGTTCAAAACGAGTCACGATCTTCAAGTTATGAATTTTTTAGCGCGTAAAAACTGCACTTTCAGCACACTTTTTCACTATATTTCTTCAAGAAAACTCACACATTCGGATACCTTCTTTAAAGAATTGACTCTTGAGCCGAACCTGAATTTGAGAATATGTTATCAGAGATATCTTGGCGAAAGAACACCTGAATATAACGCGCCGGGTTGGACTTGTGAATTTTCTTGAAATGTTTTGAGAAATATGGGAGGGCAAATTTTGGGGTACAACAGTTGCCCCTGTTCAATCTTCTTAGACCTGAGGATGCAGATTGGCTGACGTGCCTTTCGTAATCCGAAGGTGGAAGATGATTGAACACTAGAGTGCCCAGAAATTTGCGCTCACATAGTAGCAGTATGGTGGAATGGACTTATAGATTCCATTTGGAGATTGATGAATATGATGATGGGCTTATAGATGCCATGCTAAAAGATGATGGATAGGTGGATGGGCTTATAGATGCCATCTGGATGTCAATCGCATAAGAGATTCCTTAGCGAGAACTTGCGTACCTGTAAAAGAAAATGAGTACCTGACACGTTGCAGGAGCTGATTTTTAGATGCTTGGTATAGATATGTCCTGACTGGTTACAGGAGCTGGGTCTGGAGCTTCAAAAGATGATGAATGAACCAGGGATGGTTACTACCTTAGCATGAATGGTCAGAGAACCTTGGGTGACTTTAACTTCAACAACGCTCGTTGAGAAAATCTTGGTGGGAATTACCATCTTCGCAGTATCGGGGAGAGAACCATAGGCAATTATAATCTGAAAGGGAATTGTCACCTCACTCACCGTCGGAGAGGGAACCATAGGAAATTATAATCTGAAAAGGAATTATCACCTCACTCACCGTCGGAGAGGGAACCATAGGAAAAGGAATTATCACCTCACTCACCGTCGGAGAGGGAACCATAGGAGATTATCACCTCACTCACCGTCGGAGAGGGAAACATCTGAAAAGGACTTACCACCTCACTCACCGTCGGAGAGGGAACCATAGGAGACTATCACCTCACTCACCGTCGGAGAGGGAAACATCTGAAAAGGACTTACCACCTCACTCACCGTCGGAGAGGGAACCATAGGAGACTATCACCTCACTCACCGTCGGAGAGGGAACCATAGGAGACTATCACCTCACTCACCATCGGAGAGGGAAACATCTGAAAAGGACTTACCACCTCACTCACCGTCGGAGAGGGAACCATAGGAGACTATCACCTCACTCACCGTCGGAGAGGGAAACATCTGAAAAGGACTTACCACCTCACTCACCGTCGGAGAGGGAACCATAAGAGACTATCACCTCACTCACCGTCGGAGAGGGAAACATCTGAAAAGGACTTACCACCTCACTCACCGTCGGAGAGGGAACCATAGGAGACTATCACCTCACTCACCGTCGGAGAGGGAAACATCTGAAAAGGACTTACCACCTCACTCACCGTCGGAGAGGGAACCATAGGAGACTATCACCTCACTCACCGTCGGAGAGGGAAACATCTGAAAAGGACTTACCACCTCACTCACCGTCGGAGAGGGAACCATAGGAGACTATCACCTCACTCACCGTCGGAGAGGGAAACATCTGAAAAGGACTTACCACCTCACTCACCGTCGGAGAGAGAACCATAGGAGACTATCACCTCACTCACCGTCGGAGAGGAAAACATCTGAAAAGGACTTACCACCTCACTCACCGTCGGAGAGGGAACCATAGGAGACTATCACCTCACTCACCGTCGGAGAGGGAAACATCTGAAAAGGACTGATCGCCTCACTCACCGTTGGAGAGGGAACCATAGGAGACTATCACCTCACTCACCGTCGGAGAGGGAAACATCTGAAAAGGACTGATCGCCTCACTCACCGTCGGAGAGGGAACCATCTGGGATAACTTCTACTGAGTCTTCATCAGAAAAATCTGTTGGGAGTCGATTTAGCTGGACTAGAGAAGGCCTGGGACTGGATAAGAAATCTTTGGAGTCGATTAACTGAACCGGTCTAGGTCGTGAAATATGATTGAGAATTTCAACTGCATCCTTCCTGAAAGATAAAGGTCAGTCATATGCAATGCATGATATGGATCAAGCAATGATGTTCTCAACATAAATGAGATTTGTATGACATAATGCGTCTATGCATGCTATAACGATGTATATAATGTTTTATGAATGTATGTTTTCGTCTAGGAAAGTAAATCCTTGACGGGTGCTGGGAAGTCATATCCTGGGTTGATGTTGAAGAATAGATTTTGCCTCCGCTGGGGATGATAACTGCAAGAATACCGGTAGGAGAAGATGACTCTGTTGCGGAATAAACTTGGCAAATGGAAGGTTCTGCGGGGAGAAAAATACTATAGCGACCATGCTGGGGAATGATACTCTGTGGGGAGAGAGATACTTTGTTGAATGTTGATAGTTACTTGCTGGGGATATTTTTGCTGTACTGGAAGTGTTGATAGACTTCGCTGGGGATAAGAAGACTTCGTCGAGGACGACCTTTCCGTGGCTTTTGGCTGAGGATAACCCAGTTATATCCTAGTACGGAAATAACTCTTTGAATAAAGCCGGACGACGCGTTCGTGCTCTGCGAGGATAAGCTTCTAGAATCTACTGGGGATAAGCTTACTGCTTGGGGAGATGAATTCCAACTTTCCTGGGGAAACTAATTGGACTCTCCTGGGGAAGTTTTGAACTGCGGGGGAAGTGATTCCTTTGAATATTTGATATGCCGCCGGGGAACAATCTTTAGGTCGAAACTGCCGGGGATGCTTGTTAAGAATGCCTGTATGCTGCTGGGGGATGTTGAGATCTGTTGGAGGATACCCAACTTCCTTAAGTTTGATAATAGCTTTGCTTGAGGAGAGTGTACGGACTTGCTAGCTCACTCTCTGGGGAGTTGAGATATCTGGTTATCTTCTTCAGCTGAACCTACCTTGATACTCTAATGGACAGCACAATTAGATCGCTTAGACCACTTATTATTGCCCCTGTTTCTATGGGAGAAGGCATCTGTGGGGTGCTGATAGTGGTTGATGGACAAACCTTCTTCTGGTAGGCAGGTGATAAGATGACAGGACATAGTTGTACGCTTTGATCCCTAACTTTTGCCTGGACCGCCCTTTCGGGTTTTCAGTCCACCGGGATACCCATTTTTGCCCAAGCCGCCTTTTTAGGTTTTCGACTTGCCGGGTGTACAGATTTTTCATTTCATCCCTTCATTTTGCCCGAACCCTTTTGGTTCGCCGGGAAGCCCTAATTTTTGCCTAGGTATGTCAACCTAGCGGGTCTTTGATTGTGCGTAGTATTTTTCCGACTATGTCCGTTCTCAGAATGTAGGGAGTTGCCCCTGTTAGAAGTGTTTTGTCGTGCCACCAGAAGGTGTTTGATCAGGCCAGATTCATTGTTGAAATGCCCCCAGTGACTCAGGAGGAGATTTGCCCCAGGCTATTTGGCCTTTGAGAGATTCTCCGAATCTTGATTGGACTGCCCCAGATGATGGACCATGCTCATGTCTGCCCCTTGATTGGAGGTACTTCTGTTCATTAGGCATTCGTCGTGCGAACTTCTGCTGTTCAAACAAAGAGTCATATGCAAACAATGTTATATCAAAAATGCAAAGCTTATGTCTGTCTTGAAGATTTTGAAAATGCGTTCTTTTTTTCATAAAACAAATGAATGTTTGTAAAACGTGATGTCAACTCCTTCTTTATAGTAAGCCTTAAGGAGTCAGGATACCTTTCGTCACAATATGCTTTCGAACTAACCCGTGCTTCAGCTAGGACTTTTTAGGGTTATAACGTGGCCTGGTTCACGGTTTAAGAAACAAAGGATAAAGGCTCAAATTTTATTTGTACCCACCCGCTCTTCATGATGTTCTCCAAACCTAAACTCAGTTGATCATACGTTAGACCTTGTTTGAGTCTTTGTTCTGATTTTCCGGTGATGATTCAGATGTTGATAACTTATTTTGAATAGGCAGTCATTCCTTTTTTTTGTTGAGGGTTTGTAAGACCTCTTTCTTGTCTGATTTTTTTTTGTTATCCCTATTTTTTGCCTGAGTTGTTTCCTTTTTGGAATTACAGTCAGCGGGATGCCCCAGTTTCGTAAGTCCCCTTCGTAGGTTTTGACTTATTGGGCTTTTCATTTATGATTTTTGATAACGACTGCCTGTCTTTATGATTGTAGGGAACCATCACTGTCTTTTGTTTTGTAAGGACTTTTTGGTGCCATTCGTTATGCACTTGGATCAACTGAGAGAACTACCCTGCCCCAGGTTATGATTATGGGTTTTGATTTTCGAAAATAAAAACTTCTACTTCTTTGGCTCAGAGGGGTTGACGAGGGATTATCTTCCTTATAACTCCAGTGTTTAGGGATTGAAACAATGCCTGTACCTCATCAGCGGGGTCTGTTCAAAAGCATACTGTAATGATCGCGGTATCGTTTTCGTCATCCTCCCTCAAGAGGCTTAGAATTATCAATTAAGAGTTGATCATCAGAAAAAATATGAAAATAATTTGCATTTAGTGAATACGAATATATTGTTTCAGAACAGACGTATGCGATGCATTAATGAAATAACAATGTTTAACATAAGTAAATGTTTGAACAAAAGAAAATTGCAACTTGAACATTCGAATGAACAAAAATTTCCTAGTCTCAGGGCTTGTCACTTCACATAGTGGGTCCTGTGGGGATGGTAGAAGTACTCAGCCTGGCCCTCTTGGGTGAATTCCACAGCTCCTTCCTCAATCAGGTCCTGGATTTTATTCTTCAAAGTCCAACAATCCTCTGTAGCATGCCCCGGGCTGTCAGAATGATAAGCGCAGTGAGCGTTGGGGTCATACCTTGAAGGTGTCCTGTTGGGATTCTTAGGAGGATCCTTTAGAGTTACCAAGTTCAACCTCAGCAGTTGTTGTAAGGCTTGAGGCAGCGACACGTTGAGCTTGGTGAATTGCCTTTTGGGCTTGTCTGGCTGAAGCTGGTAAGGTTGATACTGAATTGGTGATACTGGAGCCATATGAGGAACTTTCTCCTTGCCTCTTTGTCTCAAAGATGGTCGAACGATGACTGGCTTTTTACCCTTAGATGTTTGCCCCAGTTGGTTACCCTGAAGTAGTTGGTTGACGAGAAACCGGAGCTCATCTTGTCTTTGAGCTAAACCTTGAATGGCATTCCTCTGCCCCAGCATCTGGGCTTTCAATGCATCCACCTCAGCTTGTAGGTGTTTCAGCCTTTCATCCTCAGCCCTGTTCCTGACCAAAGTCTCCATGAGAAGTGTCCTTAGCTCCTCCTGCCCCTTAGATAAATTCAGGAGGATTTCCCCGAACCGAGTCTCTTGAGCAAGAAGATCCTGGTTGTCTGGTTGGAAAGCCATTGCTGAAATAAACAGCGGGAAAGGTAAGTAACCTGCAACAAGGGTACCTGTTATGCAATGATAGGTATGACATGCATGTAATGTTTTCAAGGACCTCGCGGGGTAAACAAGAAATTTGTTAAAATTTGAAACCGGTAGCTTGACTGAAGGCACTGCATATTGTTGAGAGTCCTTCTTCAAGGGTCAAAGGCTCACCATATCCAGTGGGTCATAGCCCCTGACTTTAGTCATCACATCTGGTTTTGATTTCCAAACAACCTTGGTTGGGGGAACCTTCTTCAGGAGTCAGAGCTCACCATATCAAGTGGGTCATAGCCTCTGACGACCTTGGCTAGAGGAAAATAAATCCTCTTTGCCCCTTGCTAGATGTTTGATTCATCATGACCTGCATCACAAGCCCTTGAGATCCTCGAAATGGGTTAGGATGTATGCAATGGTATGATGTTATGCTATGCATAGAATGATGTGGGTAGACCCTGTTAGGAGCCCTTATTAAGGACTATAAACAGAAACCTGCAAGAAACTTAGCAAACCCTGTTAGGAGTCCCAATTAAGGACTATGAACAAAACCTGCAAGTAGTCCATGTGTCAGATAGCAAGCATGCCAGTAATCAAGTTGGAAGGCACACAAGTCACACAAGAGAAGCCCTTAGAGTTTAGGCCAGCATGAGGTCTAGGTATTACCCTCTTTCAGTTTGTTGGTTCATACCTGTCCTATCAAAGTAACCGGGTTCTTAGAGGATCCCAATATCATTGACTACCCTCAATCGGTCATAACTCCAGCATCGCAATCTTTTCTTGCAGCCAGAACCATCATGAGAGTTTAGCCTCAATGGGCGTAGCATACTGCTACTGTTCTAATGGCCAAGTTGTGTCAATTAAGGTTCTAAGGTCTGTTGGTGCTTAATGACTCCTTGGAAGACCCATATTCTCCCCGTTTCAACACGAGGGATATCGGTACAGATCAAGGCGCCACACCAACGTAGCCACTGCTTCACCCATGTCGGTATACGCCAGACAGGTCCCTCACGGCTTATGCTACCTAACAGGGTATCCCCAGATCCGGGTTAGGATCTATGCAACTCCCATGCAACCCACAAATTTAAAGCAGACAAGTCAATACAATTGAAAACACAGTTATGAACTAACCCTAAGGTACACCTCACTTTTAAGAGTAATTCCCCAGCAGAGTCGCCAGTTCTGTGATCGGTGGATCTGGAACTGACTGTTTAACGTTGGTTCGCGAAATGTCGCGGAAGCAAGAGTCGCCACCGTCTTTTATTTTCTCCAAATGGAAAGGACAAAAGCACAGAAAAATTCCTTAAAGAGATTGCTCTCGGTTCGGGAGGTAGGTTATAGAAAGGGAAGGTATTAGCACCCTTTCTATCCATGGTTATCCATGGGCTCTTAGATACTTGCTCATTTGTGTTTTCAAAAATGGTTCGTTTTCTTTTCAAATGTGGGTTTTAAAAAGTTTCTTTGAAAATTCCAGTTTGACTCTTGTATCAGTCCTCAAGAGTGTTTGAAAAATGCTTTCGAAAGCTTTTTGAAAATGTGTTGGTGTGAAAAGTATTTTTGATTTGTTTTGAAATTTAGAGCAAGTATCTACGAGAACCTACCTACCCTAAGGAATTCGTCTGTGTAAATGTCCTTTAAAGTAGTGTCATCCCACCATTGAGAGGTAGGTAGCACCACTGTTGGAGGTGTTCGGGTCAATTCGAGGTTCGGGACATGGTGATCACCAGAGCAATGGGAAGACACCTTAGAAGCTACCCTCATGCCAGGTTCCCGGATCATGAGGACTTACTAAGACATCCTCTACTCGACGATCACCTTTCGAGGCAAGGCAACAGTGAGGCGTACCCTAGGGGTGGTGTGTGATTTGTGTGTCAGATTCATTTATTTTTGTCTTGTTCATGTCAAGGTGATCTATGCGTTTGTTTTTATTTTATCATTCATTCTTGCATGCATTTATTAACAGTTAAAAAAGTTGCGGAAATTAAAGTTCCTAAACTATTACAAAAGGCGCGGGTCCACATCGCCAAATTAAAATCCAGGACCCGGTTTGACAGAAAATAAAGAAGTAAAGTGCGAGAAATAAAATGTCCGAGTTTACAAGGCTTTGGGAGAATTACATTAATATTTAAAAGGAGGAAATAAATAAAAATGCGCGAATAGGAATTAAAATTGGAAACGAGGGCGTTGGACCCTTTTTAACGAAATTAAAAATTAATTAATTATTTATTGAAATAAAAGAAGTGTTTTTTTAGGTTTTTTGTATTTATGAAATAAGAAAATTAAAATTAAAATTAAAACAAACCCTAATTCTACGTTATTTTTAATTATTTGAGAAAAATGTTAAAGTTTAACTTAATTTACTAAAGAATTTATGTACATGTTTATTTACAAAATAAATTAGTAGTTAATAATAATAATAATGATGAGAAAATTATTTATTAAAAAAAATGATGAAAAAGTTAAAAACCCTAATTTCTACATATTTAATTTATTAAGAAAAATATTAAAGTTTTGAAACCTAAATTAATCTAATTAATTGTTTAAAGTTTATTTACAAAAATAATAATAGTAAAATTAATATTAATAAAATAAACATTTTTTTGATTTTTTTGTATTTTATATTTATTATGAAAATTATTTTATGGAATTAAAAGAAAACAATTAAAAGAATAAAAAGGAAAAACAAATAAAAATTAAAAATTGAGCAAACCATAGGGGGTGTCTGGCCCAAGGGGAGGTTTTTTGAAGTATTGACTCCTGAGTACCGTGGTCTGCATTCTTTGGCCATTGGATTGAGTTTCATGCATAAGTTGTTCTACTTTGGCCATTTGGCTTTTGGCTTTTGGCTTTTGGCCATTTGTGGTCTGGCTTCAACGTCCCTTAATGTCTGGCTTAATGTCTGCCTCGCCATGTATTGGTGTCATGCATAAGTTTTTCTAGTCTGGCCATTTGACTTTTGGCTTTTGGCCATTTGGCTTTTGGCCTCAACGTTCCTTAATGAACCTGCTTGGGATCCTGTCTAAATCTGCAGTGTTGAATCTCACAAACACATCAAATAAAATCATAAAATGCAAATAAAACCAATATATGAAGAAATTTAATGTTTAGGCACAATATGGCATGTATGAATGATTATACCCTTTTGATCATGGAGATCAAATCAACCTTACCCTTACTGGAAAAGTAGTGACATGAATGCTTTTATGCCCTTTGGATCATGGAGATCAAGCCAGCCTTACCCTTACTGAAGAAGTAATAAGATGTTGGTTTGTAACTGAGATGACTTTGTTTGTAGTGAGAGAGGGATTTGTAATAAGGATTTCAAGGTTTTAAGGTTCTTGAAAGAGTTTGATACCAACAGTGTTGTGGCAAGGTTTTTTCTCTCTTTTTTTCTTCCCTCTTTTTTTTTTTTTTCTCTTTTTTTTTTTTGGTTTATGTGAAAAGAAGGTGATTATATAATGAAAATTAGGGTAAAGCAAATGGGCTTTGAATGTGCAATTGGGCCTCCAATATTCACTTGAATTCGTCACTTTCCAGGCTAAATCGCAGGGACTTAAGTACATTTTTTGAAGTTGAAATGTGAAAACAAAACGTAGCCGACATCGAGAACTAACTCCTGTCCGAAAATCGACTCAATCGGATAAACGGTGAATTAGTTATGAATTTTTGAAGTTTCAGCTCAGACAAACTTATTTTGGGCTCCAGTGTCGACTCCGACACGTTCTTCAATAAAAAACTGGTATTGATCGGTGCATAATTCGGTCTCGACTTTTGAAGCAAAGTTGTAGATCTATGAGTCAGTAACCTTGTGTAAAAATACGAGTCCAATCCGATAAAAATTGACCGAGTTATGAATTTTCGAAGTTTCGGCTCATATGAAATAATATTCAGCATTCAGGATTTTCAGCGTGTCACACACTCTGAGCAAAAAATGAAGGCCTTTTGAATACCGTTTGAACTCAATACCTTCTGTGAAAATGTAGCCAACTCAATTTGTGAAATTTTGGCGCCAGAACTAGCTCGATACGATGAAAATCGACCAAGTTATGATTTTCTGAACATGACGCAGATAAACTTCTGTCACAAATTTTCTGTGCGAAAATACTTGATAAATCCACATTTTTGAAGACCTTCTGATCAAAATTGGCTTCCAGCCGTGAGAGATGAAAACGTAGATAATGTTAAGACGGAATTTTGGCCACCGGAACGGGTTCAAAACGAGTCACGATCTTCAAGTTATGAATTTTTTAGCGCGTAAAAACTGCACTTTCAGCACACTTTTTCACTATATTTCTTCAAGAAAACTCACACATTCGGATACCTTCTTTAAAGAATTGACTCTTGAGCCGAACCTGAATTTGAGAATATGTTATCAGAGATATCTTGGCGAAAGAACACCTGAATATAACGCGCCGGGTTGGACTTGTGAATTTTCTTGAAATGTTTTGAGAAATATGGGAGGGCAAATTTTGGGGTACAACACAGGGTTTAGAGCCTATGAAAATCAGAATTATAATGTTGTCGGGGTCCACCAATTCAAACCAGAAATAAACTGGAGTGAAACAGTCAACCAAGATAGCACCTGATGAGAAATAAACTCAAAAGGGAAACACAGAGCTAACTAGACAATGAACTGAATAGGAAGGCAGAATCAAAATTCTTCCACGAGGGATAACTTAGTGGGGAAATTAAAAGAATATACACTTTATGCTTAAAGTTGACACTCTATTGGAGAGAGGGTAACATAACTTTGCAAAAATAATGTAATATGCCAATAAAATATTAATGAATGCAAATGAGCAATGAATTTAAAATTCAGCTATGCATGATATATGTATGAATGTATGGATGTTATCATGTATATGCTGACAAAAAAGACATACAACACTGAGAATGACCAGACAAAACCAGCTTCGGTAAAGTTAATACTCGGCTAAATCACATCCAGGAAGAAATTTTCCTAAGAAAGTAAGCACCAACTGAGGAAACAAATTCCTATTTCACGGCTTAACTTCTCTGGGGAGAAACATAATCGAAAAATAATAAAGTCAAAATAGTAAATCAAAACAGATACATGGATATAACATCCTCCTCCAGGCATCACTGAGGAATATCACACAGACTTCAATAGGGAAAACAATGTCTCAACGTCTAGATTTCCACTGGAGATTATAATATTGACTTCTATAGGGAAGATGAAAACCACATTGTCGAGATATCAACTGGGGATCTCATGCTGACTTCATTGGGGAGGAAAATACCACATCATCGAGGGGAGCCCAAAATACATTCTTCAATACCAAGAGTGATGATTATACAAACTTCCTTGGAGAGAAATTATGAAACCAAATAGGGATAACAACTTTCAGAGACAAACGTTATCTCATCTTTACTTGGGGATTTAAGAATTCAAACCATACAACAAGAAATAAAAATTAAGGGGATTTTAAATCAAAACTAGCATTTGGCGAGAGAAAACCCAAAAAGTTGACAATTGTTTCAACACTTCTTAGAAAAGATATTGCCCTTGTCTAGTTCCCTGGGAAACAAACAACAACAATAATTCCATCACTGCAAAGGGCGATGTTTTTCAAATGATTCTACCTCAGAACACAAAGGGAGAAGGGACTTTCGCCATATGAGTGAAGAACTTACTAGGGAATCTGGGATAGAGGCTTTTGACCATGCAAACCTGAAATCAAAATTAATGAACTTGGAGAAAAATACTGAACCAAGACTTGACTGGGAAAAAATGGGATTACAAATCCAACAATGCACCATACATCAATTGGTATCATCTCTAACTATTTGAGAAACATAAAGAGATCTTGCGCATATCAACAAGAGTGGCCAAGGAGAGCTTTCTTGGGGAATATACATTTCTAAAATTTCAGAGTTCGTCCATCCTTGGAATCACTATTTTTTTTCTTGAATCACAAAAATCTAAGGTAAAAAGTAATTTGTAAATTCTTTTCAAAAACAATTTTATTGTTAAATCTCTTATTTTTGAAAATTACTATCAATAATAAATGGAGTCTTTGCAAACAGAATAAAATAAGAATTACAAATAATTGGATAAAATCTTAAACATTATTAATAGAATGGTAGTCTGCGAATGGAGAGACCCCATGGATGATTACAAAGTTTGGAAAATGGTAATATATTGGAAAAGTTACATTAAAATACAATGACCATTATTCTCTCTAACAACTTTGAATTCCTGAGCAGCGACTTTTATTGAGGTGTGGTGAGGATCCGAGAATATTGTTGCTTCAATGATCAAGTCTTGTCTGACGCAGTTACTTTCCCATAAATCCCTAACTTTTACTAGGTTTCCCTTGCGATTTTTCAACCTAGCGGGAAAATTTATTCTGTTTGTGTCTCTTATTTTTTCCCTAGGTCGCCCTTTCAGGTTTTCAGCCTACGGAGACGCTCTTTTTTTCCTAAGCCTCCATATCAGGTTTTCGACTTAGTGAGATGTTCTTTTGTTTCTTTAGGCAAAGTATTTATTGAATGCGTCATCATTCATAAGACGTGGTAACTCCTCACCATCCATAGTTTCAAGAATCAATGCACCACCAGAGAAGGCTTTCTTGACAACATATGGGCCTTCAAAATTGGGAGTCCATTTTCTCCCTAGAATCAATGTTAAAAGACATGATTTTTTTCCAATACGAGGTCGCCTTCTATGAATTCATGAGGTTTAACCTTCTTATCAAAATCTTTCTTCATTCTCTTCTGTTACAACTGGCCATGACACAAGGTTGTCATTCTCTTTTCTTCAATCAAGTTCAACTGGTCAAACCTATTTTGGACTCATTCAGCCTCTGACAATTTGGTTTCCATTATCACGTTGAGAAGGAATATCAACCTCAACACAGAAGAACTTCTTCCATTCCATACACAAGAGAGAACATGGTTGCCCATGTTTAAGTGCGAACATATGTATGATACCTCTGCAAAGCAAAAGGGAGCATCTCATGCCAATATTTATAGGAAACAACTATCTTCTGGATGATATTATTGATGTTTTTATTAGCAGCTTCAACATCCCCATTCATCTTTGGCCTATAAGGAAATGAATTGTGATGGATGATCTTGAATTCTTCACAAATTTCTATCATCATCTTGTTATTAATTTTTGTGCCATTATCGGTGAATCCAGCTTGGCACACCATACTGACATATAAGATTGTTCTTGATAAAGCGTACTACCACTTGTTTAGTAAAATTTACATATGAAGTTGCTTCCACCCATTTGATGAAGTAGTATATTGCTACCAAGATGAAATGATGTCCATTCAATGCCTTAGGTTCAATCATTCTGATCATGTCAATACCCCACAAAGAAAAAGGCCACGGGGAAGAAATAACATTGAGAAGTGTTAGAGGCACGTGAATTTTGTCAGTAGAAATTTTCCATTTGTGGCACTTCTTTGCAAATTTGTAACAGTCATATTCCATTGTCAGCCAATAGTAACCTGCCCTAAGCATCTTTTGTGCCATCGAATTTCCATTGGCATGTGTGATACGGTGGGAGAACTGACTTGAGTTTTGCGTTTGTATTCGCACTTGTTCGGTTTAGCAAGAGTCGCCACCGACTTTTTATTTTATCCTAAAGGAAAGGTTAAAAAGCACAACAAAAACCTTTTGACATGTTTCGTGGGTTCGGGGGGTAGATTATGAAAAGGGAAGGTATTAGCACCCTTTTCATCCATGGTTATCCATAGGCTCTTAGTTACTTGTTTTAGATCACTTGCCTTTGATTTTCAATTGCTTGAAATGGTGGTGTGTGTGTGTGTTTTGAAAATGTTTTTTGAAGAAGATGCCTTGTCTTAGGCAACCATTGAAATGACTCGTGTTTGAGTGTTTTACAAAGGTGTGTATCTTTTCGAAAAGATGTTTCAAATGTTTTTTGGAAGTTTTTTTTGAAAGTGTTTGTGGAGTGTGGTTTGAAAAGTAGGCAAGTGTTTTGCAAGTTTGATCAAGTAACTAAGAGTTGTCTACCCCTATTGTACTCAAAGGTTTTTCTCATGTCTTAACCCTTTTTAACAATTTTGTTCCACCATTGTATTTGGTGGACAATCTTGCGTTAGGATGTTTAACGGGACAGGCGCGGGTCATCGTATGGACCATGAATGCAATGGTGCCAAGTGTCTTTGGCAATTTGCTTGAAGGGACTATGATCATTTTGATAGGAAACTTTCGAAAGCGTCATCGAGGGACTATTATCATTTGAATTTGTTTTGTTTTGCCAAAGATACTCAACATGCAAGCATGGCCCATTTTGGAAGGCAACAAGAGGGATTACCCTAGGGGTGCAAGCGTGATTGTGTATTGATTTCATGTATTTGTCTTGTATTAGGTTATCTAGCGTTTGATTTTATGTACATACAAACCCTAGGTCTAACCATGGTATATTTGAAAGCGATAAATTGCGGGAATTTAAAGTCTACGCTATTACAAATAAGTATCCGGGAGTGGGGGTACAAGTTTACAAATGGGGATGAGACTTAATAGTAGAATAGTGTCCAAATATTTACAACCAAATCGAATTGCGATCTTAAATGTATTATGTAATGTATAGCAATGTATAAGAATAAAGCAAATGTATATGTGTAGAGCAAAGTAAATGTATCAACGTATTTGTGTAATGTAAATGTGTAAGTGCACGTAATTTATTTACAAGTGTGGAAAATGTTAACTTAATGAAAAATTAAGTATGGTGTTTATTCTTTTTGGATATTTGTATTTTCTTTGTATTTTTGTTAAATATGTACCCAAACAAAAGACTTTAATAAAAGGAAGGTATTTAACTTAAATAAAATTATGTATTGATGTTTTTAGATACAAAAATTTTAATTTAAGAAAAAAAAAAGAAATGTTTTTAAGAAAAATTAAAGTTTTATGTATGAAAAAAGATTTATCAAAAGTTTTAAGACCAAATCTATTAACCTAATCTAATATTTTAATATTGATGTATTCTTAAAATAAAATAAAAGAAATAATTAAGAAAATTTTATAAAAAAGGTGTCATTTGTTTTAACAAAATATTATTTTTAAATTATGTATAAAAATGATTACTACATTACTTTTATTCACAAACAAAATTATGTTAGCTTAAATTTATAAAAGAAAAAAAATATAATGATAAAAAAGGGTCAGTTTATGTACAACAAAGAAGGAATGGGCTTAAGGGTGGACATTTGGCCCAAGCTGAAACAAATGAAACAGAAGCAAAGGGGGGGGGGTGCGTCCAGATAAAACATTGGGCTTAAGCGTGTTTTACAGGGCAAGGCCCAAGTTTGTCACAGCAATTTGTTTAGGGTTGCTTTTGTTTATGTTCAATTGGGAACTAGGGTTTGAACGTTACATAGGCGCCGTTTGCTTCGTCCTCTTCGTCTTCGTTCGCCTCCTTCGCCATAGCTATTGAGCCCTCCTCCGCCTAGGTCCAACAGGCGCAGTTTCCACTTCTTCTCCCTCCATGGGTTGTTCCAGTGGTGATAAGAAAAGGTAGAAAACTCCCAATTTACGTCTCTTGCTTTAGTTTGTGCATGTTCTGATTATTACTTTCTAATTTTTAAGTGTCGTTGTTTGTTTTCTATTTGAGGAGCGTTAAAGGAAAGAGAAGAAGAGATACTACCTTGACCCTTGGAGGCGGAGGAGAAAGTGGATTGGGAGGCGCTGTGGGCGGCCAAACGGAGGGATACGCGTGATGCTCTGAACCCTTTCTTCCTGGTATCTTTATTTTTGCCTTTTATTAGGTTTGATGATGAGCTTCTGAAAACCTTGTTTGATCACTTCTTTTCCTCTTTTGAACGTTGGCTTTTGCTTCTGTACGTTGCTATGCTTGATACATTTTCAGTGTCGATTTATTTGAGATGCCTTGTATGTATACCTCTGAGATACTGAGTTGCCTTGATCTTGAATAATGCTTCTTTTCTTCTTCTCTTGTTAGCCTCGCCTTTGGAATAGCTTGCTTGATGCCTTTGATTGCTTGCCTATGATGAATCTGATTCTGAGGCTTTGGTTGGTTCGAATATTTTTGACTTTAAGTTGCCTCTGAGATGATGATGTTTGCTTGCTCTGTTGCCTTGAAATGCTTGATTCGTTTGGTTGCCTTGAAATGCTTGTCTGCTGATATTGATGTGTTGTTGTTCTAAACCCTATGATGAAAGTTTTCTGAGGGTTTTGGCTATTTCGCTGACTCTAAGATGGCTTGGATTGATGGTATGAATGCTTAGTGTTTGAGGCCCCTTCTGGTTTGATATGGTTTACTTGGCTTTTGGGGACAAGTTTGTCAGGTTTAGGCTTTTGTTATGTGAACTATGCAGGATTTAGGCTTGTGTTTCAGGTTTGAAATAGGTTGATGGCTTTTTGGGGCCTTTGATTTGATACAGGCTGGTATGTT
This sequence comes from Vicia faba, assembly GCA_948472305.1. Lineage (NCBI taxonomy): Eukaryota > Viridiplantae > Streptophyta > Magnoliopsida > Fabales > Fabaceae > Vicia > Vicia faba. Next base: position 97,943,280 of record OX451735.1, on the reverse strand, counting down.
ACAGCTTGAAACAGGTTGAGGATTTTTGGGGCCTTGGTTGGATTTAGGCTTCTATGCAGGTTGAAGGCTTGGTGTTGGTGCAGGTTTTAAGCTTGAAGTAAGTTTGTGTAGAGGTTTTTATGCTTCTGGTTTGGTGATTTGTGAGTGTTGCAGGCTGGGAGCTTTAGTTTTAAGCTTGACACAGTTTGTGATTTTTGATTTTTGTGTTGGAGACAGTTCTGTTTCTCTTTGACAGTTTTGTGAAGTTCTATTTTCTTTGTGATATTTCTGCCCCCTTTTTTGTACTGTGTTATTACAGTTTGTTTTATATCTCCTAAAGCCTAAATCCTGTAAGCCTCTTTCTTCTTTTTTCTCTTCTCTCTCCAGTATTAAAGCATATTATATTGCTTATAATCTGTTTTCTGAAAAAGCAAATGGCCTTGAAAATGATGAAATTGAACCTTGCTTGCATTGTTAGTTTACTCTGCATACTTTATGTACTTCTTTGACAACCCTTTGTACTTTGATATCTTTCCATATCCTTTTAGACAACTTTGATATCTTTGGCTTAGTTTGACATTGTGACTTTGTAGTTCAGTTTGGACTTTGTTGGCAATGATTTTGAAACTTTGAAATGTGCAGTTTGTTTGACCATTTTGAAATTGTGCAATATTACAACTTTGTGCATTCATACTTTTTTGCAAGCATTTCTATCCCTCTTTGTGAACCGAGAGAAATATCGTGATTTGCAGAGAGGGCAAACTGATTCCAGCCAGTTGCTTTTAATGATGATCTTTTTTATCTGTCTGCTCTTAATTATTTTGACTGCATTTGACTTCTTCTTTCTTCTTTGTTTTGCAGATGAAAATTAATGGAGCAGAAGAGGAGTAGCAGTAGAAGATGAAGATTTAGGAATTTTTAGGATAGTTTTATTTCAAATTTAATCATTTGTAAAATTATTATTGTAAACAAAAATGTAAATAAATTTACCGTTGTTCAAATAATAATTTGTAACAAAACAATTAAAGATGAATAAATAAAAATCCTTTTGATCAGTTAATTCCCTTTTTTTTAGCTGTCTATTTAATTACTTATAAATTCTTAAATTATAATAAATGGAAATAAATTCCAATTATCCTAACTTAGAATAAATAAACAATTAATAAACACCGTGGTTTTAGCATCGATCAATTAATAAACCTGGCGTTTCAAATAGCCACAACAATGCACAGTCAAATCAAACAAACGTCCATATGCCTCTTTTCACTGATTTAGTCAAACACTGCAAACTCAATCCAAATGCTTCAGTCCAAATCTCAGAGTAAACTGAAAAGAACGGTAAAATTAATTCTTTCTGAGAAATATGCGCATAAACCCTAGTTCTTGATTAAATTGTCAGAGAAGCATCCGCCTGATTAAAACCTGAGCCAAAATCAACCAAACCCTAATAATCAGCTTGAACTGTTCCAGAGTCCATGAAAACCCTAATTTGGATAGACTGATAGGAAAAAGTCTGTTTGACTGATTCTTATGCCAATCTGAAAAGTCAGGAAAAACCCGAGGCTGTGATTTCTTGTGGAAAAATACGAGGGCAAATTTTAGGGTACAACAGTTGCCCCTGTTCAATCTTCTTGAACCTGAAGAGTTAGATTGGCAAGTTTTCCTTTCGCGACTCGAAGGTAAAAGGAGATTGGACACTAGAGTGCCCGAAAATTTGCACTCGGTGAGGTGATGGTAGAGGGAATGGGCTTACAGACGCCATTTGGTGATGGGCTTAAAGATGCCATCTGGTGACTGCTGGTGAGAGGATGGACTTATAGATGCCATTTGGAAATGGGCTTAAAGATGCCATTTGGAAGTGTTGGTAGGAGGATGGGCTTAGAGATGCCATTTGGAATTGTGTGTCGATCGCGTAAGAGATTCCTTAGCGAGAACTTGCGTACTTGAGAAAGAAAGATAATTTCCCGGCCTGTTACAGGGGTTGATCTTCAAACTCTTCATGCAGATATGCCCTGGCTAGATACAGGTATCGAATCTGAATTTGTCGTCTACAGATATGCCCTGGATGGATACAGGTGTCGAATCTGGAAATTGTCGTCTACAGATATGCCCTGGCTGGATACAGGTGTCGAATCTGGAAATTATCGTCTACAGATATGCCCTGGCTAGATACAGGTGTTGAACCTAGAATTGTCGTCTACAGATATGCCCTAGCTGGATACAGGTGTCGAATCTAGAATTTATCGTCTACAGATATGCCCTGGCTGGATGCAGGTATCGAATCTGGAAAATGTCGTCTACAGATATGCCCTGGCTGGATACAGGTGTCGAATCTGGAATTTATCGTCTTCAGATATGCCCTGGCTGGATGCAGGTATCGAATCTGGAAATTGTCGTCTTCAGATATGCCCTGGCTGGATACAGGTGTCGAATATGGAAATTGTGACAGTTGATAGTAATCATCTTCAGGTTAACCTTTTCCTGAAAAGGCAAAACATCAGTTGTATGTAATGTCATGATGTATGAAATGCATGATGTCATGATGTTTTCAAGAATAAATGAGATTGTGTGATATGATGCATATATGCATGCGTCATGGTGTATGATAATGTGATGAATGTATAAGAATGTGTTTTTGTCTAGGAAAATAAATCCTTGACGAATGCCGGGGGTTTGTTAAATCTTGAGCTGATGTTGAAGAGTAGAGTTCTTCGCTTCCGCTGGGGATGATGGTTGCAAGAATAAACCGGTAGGAGAAGATGACTCCGTTGGGGAATAAACTCGTTGGAGAGATTACTCTGCGGGTAATTACTCTGTGGGAAGATATACTTCGCTGAGGTTTTGATGAGAGCTCCGCTGGGGATTCCACTGATAAGTTATGTTGGGGAAATTGATGAACTCCGCTGGGGATAGGAGAATCTTGACTGCTGCCGGGGAAAGTGAATTCTTGACTGCTGCAGGGGAAGGCAAGAATCTTTTGATTGTTGAAAGCGAGAAATCCTGGGACCGCTGTTTGGGAAACCAGAGCTTGGGTTGTATGCCAATCTAATGGGGATTCTTGTCTTGAGGAGATCTTCATTGGAGAATATTCGAATATTCTGTGGGGACCTGAAAATGAGAGTCTTCACTCTGCTTGGAGATTGATAGTTGGAAGTTTTAGCTTCACTGGGGATTGACAATTTTGGCTCCACTGGGGATTTTGAAACTTGACTCTGAGGGGAGTTAGCTTCTGGAAGGTTCTCTGGCTGGGGATTGCAAGAATCTTTTGAGTTTGTAGGTATTGATCAGGTTGGTCAAGGAGATACTGTCCTGGCTTGTTTTAGGTGTTGATCTCTGACCTGAGAAAGAAAGATGGTTCCCTGGCTTGTTATAGGTGTTGATCTTCAATCTCTTCATGTAGATGATTTCCTGGCTTGTTACAGGTGTTAATCCACAATCATTCGTCCACAGATATTCTCCTGGCTTGTTATAGGTGTTGATCTGGAACTTCAAAAGGTTGCTTACAGACGTGCCCTAGATGGATACAGGAATCGAATCTCTAAACTATTCATGCAGATATGCCCTGGCTAGATACAGGCGTCGAATCCACAATAAAAAAATCACAGATATGCCCTGGCTAGATACAGGTATCGAATCTGGAATTTGTCGTCTACAGATATGCCCTGGCTGGATACAGGTGTCGAATCTGGAATTTGTCGTCTACAGATATGCCCTGGCTGGATACAGGTGTCGAATCTGGAATTTGTCGTCTACAGATATGCCCTGGATGGATACAGGTATCGAATCTCTAAACTCTTCATGCAGACATGCCCTGGCTAGATACAGGTGTCGAATCCACAATCAGTTACTCACAGATATGCCCTGGCTAGATACAGGAATCGAATCTGGAATTGGTCATTAATCTGTTGGTGGTTGTAATTTCCAGCAGGTGATGAAGGAATCCTTGGACACTTTTGACATTCGAATGCCCCAAGTGGTGATGAAGAAATTGTTGAACACTTTTGACATTCGAATGCCCCAAGTGGTGATGAAGAAATTGTTGAACACTTTTGACATTCGAATGCCCCAAGTGGTGATGAAGAAATCCTTGGATCAGATTACTCTGCAAATTGAGAGATTTTGTTGAAATCTTGACTGGACTGCCCCAGGTTAACTGAACTTTGAAAGATCTGTTGAAACCTTGACTGGACTGCCCCAGGTTAACTGAACTTTGAAAGATCTGTTGAAACCTTGACTGGACTGCCCCAGGTTAACTGAACTTTGAAAGATCTGTTGAAACCTTGACTGGACTTCCCCAGGCGTGCTGGATAGTGACATGTCATGCCCCTGGTTGATAGGAGATTCGTTAATGGAAGTGTCATCCTTTTGAAGTGATTTTTGTTCACTGAGAGAGTTTTCGTTCCTCCGAACATTCGTTGTATGAATTTCTTCGCTGTCAAACAAATAATCAAATGCAAACAGTGATATTCAAGCAATGCAAAGTTTATGTTTGTCTCTAAGTTTTGAAGAATGCGTTTTTTAGCAGAAAACTTTTTATAAGTCAAATCAACACAAGATTTAGAGCAAAGCCTTACAGGAGTCAGGATACCTTTTGTAACAGTATGCTTTCGAACTAACCCATGCTTCAATTAGGACTCTGAAGGGTTGTAATGTGGCTTGGTTCACGGTTTAAGAAACAAAGGATAAAGGCTCAAAGTATATTTGTACCCACCCGCTCTTCGTGATGTTCTTCAAACCTAAGCTCAGTTAATTGTGCGCCGCACTCTATTCGAGTTTGGAACGACTTTTGGGTGATGGTTCACCAATTGAATTTGGGAGACAGTCATCATCTCCTTTTTTCTTTGCAACATTTTTCATGTTGTTGAGGATTTGTAATGACCTTACTATTTTGATTTTGATTTGTTATCCCTAACTTTTGCCTGACTGTTCCCGTTTTCGAGATTACAGTCAGCGGGATGCCCCAGCTTTCTCGATCTTCCTTTATAGGTTTTGGCTTGGTGGTCATTTCTCTTTTGATAGATTGACTGCCTATGTGATAGGGAACCACCCTTGTCTTTTGATTCCAAAGGAATGCTTTCTTTTGTTGACGACGTTCGTTGTGTTACGAACTGAGAGTTTGCGACTTCAATGCGCATTCTTTTTTTTTTGAATTAACTGAGAGACTACCCTGCCCCAGGTTTATATCAAAGGTTTTGATTGTTTAGAACATAAAACTCCTGCTTCTTTGGCTCGAAGGGGTTGACTAGGGATTATCTTCCTTATAACTCCAGTTTTTGGGAATTGAAAGAAATGCTTGTACATCATCAGCAAGGTCTGTTCAAAAGCATACTGTATGAGATTATGGTATTGTTTCGTCATCCTCCCTCTAAAGGCTTGCTGCTTTTTATCAAGAGTCAAATATCATAAAGAAAGCATAAGAGTAGTGAAAACGAATGGATGAATTCAAGACAAACATATGCAATGCATTAATGAAACAGAGTTTAACATCAACAGATAATTGTTTGAATAACAAAAGAAATTACAACTTTGAAAATTCAAATGAAGCAAAAGTCTTTCAGTTTGAGCTTTGTCACTCCAGGTGGGGAAACCCTTAAAGGAAGATTTTCATCTCGCCGTCTGGCATGAACCTCAGCACTCCAATGTCGATCAGATCTTGAATCTTGTTCTTCAAGGCCCAACAGTCGTCGGTGTCGTGTCCCGGGCTGTAGGAGTGGTAAACACAAAATGCGTCGGGATGATAGTTAGGAGCGGAGGTATTGGGCTTCCGAATAGGATCCCTCAAAGCAGTCAGATTGACCTCCAACAAACGTTCCAGTATCAGAGATGACGGTATGTCAGTCTTCGTGAACTGTCTTCCCGACGTATTTTGATTACGCCGATTACCCCGTTGACGCTGGCGAGGTTGTTATCGGGCTTGTGACCCTGAATCAAGCAGAGGAGCCTTCTCGTTGTCTTCTTGTCTCGAGAGGGGTTGAGTGGTGACTTGTTCTTCAACCTCAGATGTTTGCCCCAGTTGGTTGTTCCGAAGCAGTTGGCTGACGAGAACTCTGAGTTCCTCCTGTCTTTGAGACAAATCTTGGATGAGAGCCATCTGGCCCACCAACTGTCCCATCACTTGGATCCTCAATGTTGCCAAATCAAACTGCAGCTCCCCCAGCTGGTCACTCCTGGCATTGTTTGAAGTCTCCTGGACCAAGCCCTTTGTGAGGAGAGCTTTCATTTCTTCTTGCCCCAGAGACAGGTTCAAGAACATTTCCTGCAGCTGAGCAGTCTGGTCCTGGATATCCTTGACAGTCCTTTCTAGAGCCATCTCTTACTGAAATAAACAGTAGGAGAGTAAGGAAACCTGAAAAAAGGAAAAACTGTCAAGATGCAATGCATGATATGTGGATGCATGCTTTCAAGGATCTCTCAGGGTAAACACAAGAGAATGTTAGAGGTTGAACTTTGATTTTTGATTGGAGATCTTTGCCCTGGTGGATGTCTTTCCACGAGAATCAAGCTCACCATGTCAAGTGGGTCATAGCCCCCGATTCAAGTTGTTGCACTCGATCTTTGATTGGAGATCTTTGCCCCGGTGGATGTCTTTCCACGAGAATCAAGCTCACCATGTCGAGTGGGTCATAGCCCCTGATTCAAGTTGTTGCACTTGATCTTTGATGGCATTTGTTTAGAGGAGAAACCTCTTGCCCCTTGGTAGACGTCTGGTTCAACATAACCCTGCATCAAAAGAACCCTCGAGATCCTTGAAATGGTTATTGAAAATGCTATGGTATGATGTCATGATGTTATGTACATGTATGCAAAGTGAGCAAGTATATATATACAGGCAATCATATTCACACAAAGCAAAAACAAGTCCTTAGGTTTAGGCTTGCATGGGGTTGTAGGTAAGTACCCTCTTGAAGTTAGTTGGCTCATCCTGTCCTAGAAATAGAAACCGGGTTCTAAGGAGCTCAAAATCATTGGATTGTTTTCTGTGTTCATTGTTTCGGTTTAGCCACTTAACTGGCGACCAAAATATTCCAAGAAAACAACCCTCAATGAGTGTAGTATCGAGTATCTACCAACTTCAGACTGCACTAAAGTCGGTCATCTTACTACCCCTAAGAAGGCTAAGATGGTCAATTAAGGTTCTAAGAGTTCGTTAGTGCTTCACGACATCACTCAGCGGCCCCGTACTCTCCTTGATTGAACTCAAGGGTTACCGGTACTCACAAATATGTCACACTAACATAGCTTACTGCTTCAACCATGTCGTTATACCCCGCACAGTTCCCTCACAGTTTTATTGCTATTTACCTAAAAAGGTGCCCCAAATCCGAGTGTAGGATTTACAACAAACCCAAACAAGGACCCAAAAAGTAAAGCAATTAAGGCAATCAAAGCAAGAATGTAAAGGTGATCTAAACCCTAAGGTAACCCCACTTTTAAGTCATTCCCCAGCAGAGTCGCCAGTTCTGTGATACGGTGGGAGAACTGACTTGAGTTTTCCGTTTGTATTCGCACTTGTTCGGTTTAGCAAGAGTCGCCACCGACTTTTTATTTTATCCTAAAGGAAAGGTTAAAAAGCACAGCAAAAACCTTTTGAGATGTTTCGTGGGTTCGGGGGGTAGATTATGAAAAGGGAAGGTATTAGCACCCTTTTCATCCATAGTTATCCATGGGCTCTTAGTTACTTGTTTTAGATCACTTGCCTTTGATTTTCAATTGCTTGAAATGGTGGTGTGTGTGTGTGTGTTTTGAAAATGTTTTTTGAAGAAGATGCCTTGTCTTAGGCAACCATTGAAATGACTCGTGTTTGAGTGTTTTACAAAGGTGTGTATCTTTTCGAAAAGATGTTTCAAATGTTTTTTGGAAGTTTGTTTTGAAAGTGTTTGTGGAGTGTGGTTTGAAAAGTAGGCAAGTGTTTTGCAAGTTTGATCAAGTAACTAAGAGTTGTCTACCCCTATTGTACTCAAAGGTTTTTCTCATGTCTTAACCCTTTTTAACAATTTTGTTCCACCATTGTATTTGGTGGACAATCTTGCGTTAGGATGTTTAACGGGACAGGCGCGGGTCATCGTATGGACCATGAATGCAATGGTGCCAAGTGTCTTTGGCAATTTCCTTGAAGGGACTATGATCATTTTGATAGGCAACTTTCGAAAGCGTCATCGAGGGACTATGATCATTTGAATTTGTTTTGTTTTGCCAAAGATACTCAACGTGCAAGCATGGCCCATTTTGGAAGGCAACAAGCGGGATTACCCTTGGGGTGCAAGCGTGATTGTGTATTGATTTCATGTATTTGTCTTGTATTAGGTTATCTAGCGTTTGATTTTATGTACATACAAACCCTAGGTCTAACTATGGTATATTTGAAAGCGATAAATTGCGGGAATTTAAAGTCTACGCTATTACAAATAAGTATCCGGGAGTGGGGGTACAAGTTTACAAATGGGGATGAGACTTAATAGGAGAATAGTGTCCAAATATTTACAACCAAATCGAATTGCGATCTCAAATGTAATATGTAATGTATAGCAATGTATAAGAATAAAGCAAATGTATATGTGTAGAGCAAAGTAAATGTACCAACGTATTTGTGTGTTGTAAATGTGTAAGTGCACGTAATTTATTTACAAGTGTGGAAAATGTTAACTTAATGAAAAATTAAGTATGGTGTTTATTCTTTTTGGATATTTGTATTTTCTTTGTATTTTTGTTAAATATGTACCCAAACAAAAGACTTTAATAAAAGGAAGGTATTTAACTTAAATAAAATTATGTATTGATGTTTTTAGATACAAAAATTTTAATTTAAGAAAAAAAAAAAGAAGTGTTTTTAAGAAAAATTAAAGTTTTATGTATGAAAAAAGATTTATCAAAAGTTTTAAGACCAAATCTATTAACCTAATCTAATATTTTAATATTGATGTATTCTTAAAATAAAATAAAAGAAATAATTAAGAAAATTTTATAAAAAAGGTGTCATTTGTTTTAACAAAATATTATTTTTAAATTATGTATAAAAATGATTACTACATTACTTTTATTCACAAACAAAATTATGTTAGCTTAAATTTATAAAAGAAAAAAAATATAATGATAAAAAAGGGTCAGTTTATGTAGAACAAAGAAGGAATGGGCTTAAGGGTGGACGTTTGGCCCAAGCTGAAACAAATGAAACAGAAGCAAAGGGGGGGGGGTGCGTCCAGATAAAACATTGGGCTTAAGTGTGTTTTACAGGGCAAGGCCCAAGTTTGTCACAGCAATTTGTTTAGGGTTGCTTTTGTTTGTGTTCAATTGGGAACTAGGGTTTGAACGTTACAGAGGCGCCGTTTGCTTCGTCCTCTTCGTCTTCGTTCGCCTCCTTCGCCATAGCTACTGAGCCCTCCTCCGCCTAGGGCCAACCAGCGCAGCTTTCACTTCTTCTCCCTCCATGGGTTGTTCCAGTGGTGATAAGAAAAGGTAGAAAACTCCCCATTTACGTCTCTTGCTTTAGTTCGTGCATGTTCTGATTATTACTTTCTGATTTTTAAGTGTCATTGTTTGTTTTCTATTTGAGGAGCGTTAAAGGAAAGAGAAGAAGAGATAATACCTTGACCCTTGGAGGCGGAGGAGAAAGTGGATTGGGAGGCGCTGTGGGCGGCCAAACGGAGGGATACGCGTGATGCTCTGAACCCTTGCTTCCTGGTATCTTTATTTTTGCCTTTTATTAGGTTTGATGATGAGCTTCTGAAAACCTTGTTTGATCACTTCTTTTCCTCTTTTGAACGTTGGCTTTTGCTTCTGTACATTGCTATGCTTGATACATTTTCAATGTTGATTTATTTGAGATGCCTTGTATGTATACCTCTGAGATACTGAGTTGCCTTGATCTTGAATATTGCTTCTTTTCTTCTTCTCTTGTTAGCCTCGCCTTTGGAATAGCTTGCTTGATGCCTTTGATTGCTTGCCTATGATGAATCTGATTCTGAGGCTTTGGTTGGTTCGAATGTTTTTGACTTTAAGTTGCCTCTGATATGATGATGTTTGCTTGCTCTGTTGCCTTGAAATGCTTGATTCGTTTGGTTGCCTTGAAATGCTTGTCTGTTGATATTGATGTGTTGTTGTTCTAAACCCTATGATGAAAGTTTTCTGAGGGTTTTGGCTATTTCGCTAACTCTAAGATGGTTTGGATTGATGGTATGAATGCTTAGTGTTTGAGGCCCCTTCTGGTTTGATATGGTTTACTTGGCTTTTGGGGACAAGTTTGACAGGTTTAGGCTATTGTTATGTGAACTATGCAGGATTTAGGCTTGTGTTTCAGGTTTGAAATAGGTTGATGGCTTTTTGGGGCCTTTGATTTGATACAGGCTGGTATGTTACAGCTTGAAACAGGTTGAGGCTTTTTGGGGCCTTGGTTGGATTTAGGCTTCTATGCAGGCTGAAGGCTTGGTGTTGGTGCAGGTTTTAAGCTTGAAGTATGTTTGTGTAGAGGTTTCTATGCTTCTGGTTTGGTGATTTGTGAGTGTTGTAGGCTGGGAGCTTTAGTTTTAAGCTTGACACAGTTTGTGATTTTTGATTTTTGTGTTGGAGACAGTTCTGTTTCTCTTTGACAGTTTTGTGAAGTTCTATTTTCTTTGTGATATTTCTGCCCCCTTTTTTGTACTGTGTTATTACAGTTTGTTTTATATCTCCTAAATCCTAAAGCCTGTAAGCCTCTTTCTTCTTTTTTCTCTTCTCTCTCCAGTATTAAAGCATATTATATTGCTTATAATCTATTTTCTGAAAAAGCAAATGGCCTTGAAAATGATGAAATTGAACTTTGCTTACATTGTTGGTTTACTCTGCATACTTTATGTACTTCTTTGACAGCCCTTTGTACTTTGATATCTTTCCATATCCTTTTGGACAACTTTGATATCTTTGGCTTAGTTTGACATTGTGACTTTGTAGTTCAGTTTGGACTTTGTTGGCAATGATTTTGAAACTTTGAAATGTGCAGTTTGTTTGACCATTTTGAAATTGTGCAATATTACAACTTTGTGCATTCATACTTTTTTGCAAGCATTTCTATCCCTCTTTGTGAACCGATAGAAATCTCTTGATTTGCAGAGAGGGCAAACTGATTCCGGCCAGTTGCTTTTAATGATGATCTTTTTTATCTGTCTGCTCTTAATTATTTTGACTGCATTTGACTTCTTCTTTCTTCTTTGTTTTGCAGATGAAAATTAATGGAGCAGAAGAGGAGTAGCAGTAGAAGATGAAGTTTTAGGAATTTTTAGGATAGTTTTATTTCAAATTTAATCATTTGTAAAATTATTATTGTAAACAAAAATGTAAATAAATTTACCGTTGTTCAAATAATAATTTGTAACAAAACAATTAAAGATGAATAAATAAAAATCCTTTTGATCAGTTAATTCCCTTTTTTTTAGTTGTCTATTTAATTACTTATAAATTCTTAAATTATAATAAATGGAAATAAATTCCAATTATCCTAACTTAGAATAAATAAACAATTAATAAACACCGTGGTTTTAGCATCGATCAATTAATAAACCTGGCGTTTCAAATAGCCACAGCAATGCACAGTCAAATCAAACAAACGTCCATATGCCTCTTTTCACTGATTTAGTCAAACACTGCAAACTCAATCCAAATGCTTCAGTCCAAATCTCAGAGTAAACTGAAAAGAACTGTAAAATTAATTCTTTCTGAGAAATATGCGCACAAACCCTAGTTCTTGATTAAATTGTCAGAGAAGCGTCCGCCTGATTAAAACCTGAGCCAAAATCAACCAAACCCTAATAATCAGCTTGAACTGTTCCAGAGTCCATGAAAACCCTAATTTGGATAGACTGATAAGAAAAAGTTTGTTTGACTGATTCTTATGCCAATCTGAAAAGTCAGGAAAAGCCCGAGGCTGTGATTTCTTGTGGAAAAATACGAGGGCAAATTTTGGGGTACAACAACATGAGTATCAAAGAAACCTTTATGGACCTCATGCATCAATATTTCTACTTCGTGTCTATCCACACATATGAGCAAGACCATGTCATATTTCTTTTGTATAGCACATCTTCATTGAGGAAAAAGCTACATGCCAACCTTCTCAATGTCTTTCTATCTTTGTTTTAAGAACGTGCTGGGTATTTCTGAGTCTAGAGAAAATGCTTGATATCATAATACTAAGGTTTTTCGTATGACATTCCCTCTGCTACAAACACATGAGCCAGTCTATCCAAACGTCAAACTGTGATACGAGGCACATCATTCCCAATATTTACATGATACATGGAAGCAAAAATGGCTAAAGCATCTACCATATGATTCTCATCTCTGGGAATATGAGGAATTCAACTTTATTTAGTAAGGGTGATAATCTTCTAGCATAGTCTTTGTAGGGAATTAAACTAACATGATGATTATCCTATTCTCCTATAATCTGATTTATTACCAAAGATGAATCGCCATAATCTAGAATTTTGAGTTTGAGATCTATAGCCTCTTCGAGACCCATGATACAAGCTTCATACTCTGCCATGTTATTAGTACAATCCAATGCCAATCTTGCAGTAAAAGGGATATGCGACCCATGAGGAGTGATAATCACCATACCAATTCTTCTCCCATAAGCATTTACAGCTCCATCAAACAACATACCCCACCGGGATTCAGGATCAGGACCTTCCTCAGGAAAAGGTTAATCACAATCTTTTATTTTCAAAAACATCACATCCTCATCAAGAAAATCATATTTAACAGACTGATAATCATCAACTGGTTGCTGAGCAAGATGATCTGCTAACACACTTCTTTTTATAGCCTACTGAGTATAGTATTCAATATCATATTCAGACAACAAAATTTTCCAACGGGAAATTCTTCCAGCAAGAGCAGGCTTTTCAAAAATATAATTAATTGGATCCATTTTGGAAATCAACCAAGTAGTATGATTCAACATATATTGTCGCAACCGTTTTTCCACCAATGCCAAAGCATAACATGTTTTTTCCAGCATAGAATATTGTGACTCACAGTTACTAAACTTCTTGCTGAAATAATAAATGGCATATTCTTTTCTCCCTGTTTCATCTTGTTGTCCCAAAATACAACCCATAGAATTATCTAACATCGTCAGATACATAATCAATGGTCTTCCTTCAATAGGAGGGATCAAGATAGAAGGTTCAAGCAGATACTCTTTAATGCTTTCAAATGCCTTTTGGAAATCATATGTCCACATACAACCCTGATCTTTCTTTAACAACTTAAAGATCGACTCACATGTTGTAGTTTTAATATGGTTGGGGAACTTACTTGGGTGTTTTGTGTTTGATTGCAAATGTTGTGGATAACAAGAGTCACCACCGGCTTTTCTTTTATCCAATAAAGGAAAGGGTGAAAAGAACATGAAAGACCATCTCCATGTTATGAAAAGGGAAGGTGTGAGCACCCTTTTCATCCGTAGTTATCTACAGGATCTTAGTTGCTAGCTCACATTGAAATGCTTTGTAAAATGTGCTTGTGATTTGTTTGGAAAGTATTTTTAAAAAGTGCCTTCGTGTAGGTGAACTTTGTAATGATTCTTGTTTCAGCGAAAAACGTATACAAAGTGCTGACTTTTGAAAATATTTCATGAAGGTGTTGGTGTGTTGAAAGTTGTTGATTTTTAAATGTTTGTGAGTAAGCAACTACGAGCATTCTTCCTACTCAAAATAAAGTCTTTTTTCTTTTCCTCCCCCTTTAGATAGTGTTATCTTACCATTAGTTAGAAATAAACCTTATCATTGGATGTGAAGGGACATGCATGGGTCATCCTACAGTCATAGAAGGCAAAATTGTAGGATACCTTAGAAATTTGTTGTGAGGGACTAAGATTGTTTACCGAAGGCAACATCCAAAGTTCATCGAGGGACTACAATCTTGTAATTGAGATTCTTTACTAAAGTATCCCACGTTCGAGGGACATGACTGTTTAAATCTAAGGCAACAAGTATGGGTTAACCCTAGAGGTGCAAGTGTACAAAGTGTATTGTTTCCATGCATTTGTCTTGAATTAGGGTTATCTATTTGTTTGATTTTAAGTATTTCCATACCAACCCTAATTACTTGCAATAATAAGGAAAGCGATAAATTACAGAATTTAAGGGTCCTACGCTATTACATCACCTTAGGGGATGGGGGATACAAATTTACAAATGTGGATGACAGGTAAAAATAAACCATAATTACTATTACAAGGCTTTGAAAATTACATAATTTATAATAAAAAATAGTAAAATGCGCAAGAAAATGTAAAGTGAAAAGAAATTGTTTTTTAGGGTTTTTGATAGAAAAGGTTTTGTATAGTGTTAGGACATCTCCAAGAAATGCAAAATGTTTGGTGTACCTTTAATAATCCAAAATTATATCAAAAATGTCAAAAATCAGGATTTCTTATGCCTAGGCTGACACGGGCCGTGTCAACAGACACGGGCACCCGTGTTAACATTTGCCCACGCCTCTCTGCATATTTTTTGTTCCAGCCAATTTGACACAGGCCGTGTTGTGTGACACACGCACCCGTGTTAGCCCCTGTTTTGCCTCCTTTGCACGTTTCTGACTAACACGAGCCGTGTCGTGTGACACGGGAAACTGTATCAGCCCCTGTCCTGCCTGCTTTGCATGTTTCTGAATAACACGGGCCGTGTCATGTGACACGGGCACACGTGTCAGCCCCTGTCCTGCCTGTTTTGCCAAATTTCCAACCCAGCTGAATTGACACGGGCCGTGTCGTATAACACGGGCACCTGTGTCATCCCCTGGCCTGCCTTTTTGCTAAGTTTTCTCTTTGATTTGTCGTGTTTTATCCTTTCGAAAGAAAAAGCAAATGATTTATGGATAAAGATATTACAATTTTAGAAAATTTATCTCTTGAAGCGAAAACTTTAGAACACATACGACTGTTTCCGGGTGCAAAATGGTGATTGATTGAGCTCCTTTAGACCTTCTTGAAGTTGCAAAGTACTGTTTTTGAGTTGGGAAGATGGTGATAATGATGTTACATAAATTCTTCTTGTGTTTGAACAATTTCTATATGATGTATGTGAAGTATTTGGATGATTTTTTGGGCAAAACTTGCAAGGTGTGAGAAGTTCAAAGATTTGGACTTCAAAGCTCAAAAATGGAGGTTTTGTGGACAATTCTAGTTTTTTTGAGAGTATAGGGGTTTTTAGGGCTTGTTAATCTCTTTTTATCTTGCAAAAATCACTTTATTTATCAGCAAGAGGTTTTAAGACAAAGTTTGATCATATTTTGCCAGATCACATGTTGTGGCTAGGTTGAGTTGTAAGTAAGAGTTCATGAGTTTTCATAGTTTCAATGTGGGCATGGCCTGTTTTTAGTAGTGCTTTACAGGTTGTAGATGGTTGCTTATTAGTTTGACATTGTGTATGTGCAGAAGAAACCATTGAGAGGCTCAAGGAGTTAACATTGTGATTAAAGCATGCTTTTCAAGAATGGCAATGGCGCCTTTGTGCCAAAAATGGAAATATCACTTGGACAATGCTTAAAACGAATGGACCATAACTCAAAAGTTTGTGTAAACATTACATTATGGTGAAATTTTCAAGTTAGAAGGCCTGAAACACAATATTATGCATTATAACATGTAGATTATGTTATGTGTTCTTCACCAAAATGACTTGTAATTCAAGAATGGATGCCCAACTTCATGCATTTGACTCTCCTAGCTCAAGTATGATAAACTCATGCTCTTGGATTTTTTGGAAATCTTGAAATATTTTATACAACTTTCATGTTGACCACTTTGGTTAAATAAAATTGGAACTTAATGAAAATTGGCTAAGAAGTTGGGACCAAAAACTGACCAAAACATGTTGAAAATTTCTCCATTGTTTTGTAAAAGGGTCATGACTTCATGAGCTTGTATCTACAAATCTAAGATTTTTTTGGAGATCCACCCTATAATATAAAGTTGTAAAATTCATCAAGATCTACAAATTTCATGTTGAAAGTTTTCTTTGAATCATCTTGCATCTGAGTGAAAAATTGTCATGAAGTAATGAAATTATCCAGTGTAAAAACTCTTAGAAAATTTCAAGCATTAGAAACTTTGACTATTTGTTGACTTTCTTCATTTTCTTGATTCTTGATGATCAAGTTTGATATTTTTGAAGGTCCTGATGAATTTTGATCTTAGAAATTTAATGTTTGACCAAAAAGTCAAAGTTTGACTTTTGTGTATCGGTTGACTTTTTGTCACTTAATCCAAATTTCAACTATCAAACCTCTGATATTGAGAAATGATTCGGGTCATGAAATTATGTCAACATGTTGTGTTTGATCCCTTGAGATTATGCTTCAAGCCATTAGGTCACGTATTAAGTCAAAAGTCAATGATCATTCATTCTCAGTCAAAACCCTAATTTGGAGGCTTAATGCTTTAGAGGTGATCTTGTCTGATCAAAGTCTTGTGAACCCTTGAGCATTTAAGATCTTTGGTGAGAAATATATTTAGAAAAGAGAGGGTAAATTTTGAGGTACAACAACAGTCACATGGGAAATAAATCTAACAATTTCCTTTCCTTTTTGGCCAACACTGAAACCTTGTCAAGATAAACTTCAATTCCTTTTTGGCTAACAATTAAACCTAAAAAATTTCCTGATCGAACACCAGAAGTGCATTTATCTGGATTGAAGTAGAGACAATACTTCCTCAAATGCTAAAACAATTTCAACAAATATTCTATATGCCCTTCTTCCGTCTGGGATTTGGCAATCATATCATCAACATATACTTCGATTTCCTTATGCATCAGATCATGGAATAGGGTTGTCATAGCCATCTAGTGCGTTGCTCCAGTGTTCTTCAACCTGAAGGGCATCACTCTGTAATATAATGTTCCCTAGGGTGTGATAAACGTTGTTTTTTCCATGTCCTCGGAATCCATTCTGATTTGATTGTATCCAGAAAATCCATCCATGAACGAGAATACTTTAAATTTTGTTGTACTTTCAACCAACATATCAATATGTGGCAATGGAAAGTCATATTTTAGATTAGCTTTGTTTAGACCTCTATAATCTACGCACATGCGATCTTTTCTATCTTTCTTTGGTACTGTGACAATATTGGCAATCCACTGGGTGTACACTGATGTTACAAAAAACCAGCATTAATTTTCTTTAAAACTTCTTCTTTAATTTTTACTGCCATATCAAGGTGAGTTCTTTGCAGCTTTTTCTTGATTGGCGGGCATTCTGGCTTTAGCGGCAAATGATGTTCCACAATATCAGTATGCAACCCCGACATGTCTAGGTAAGACCAAGAAAAGATATCCACATACTCTTTCAATAATTCAATCAACATGCGCTTCACAAAGGGATGAAGCAATGCTCCAATTTTGACTTCTTTTGGATCTTTCTCTGTACCCAAATTAATCATCTCCAATGGCTCTTTATACAGTTGAATGGTACTTTACTCGCGCTTAAGCAACCGTGAAACCTCTTCAGAGATTTCATCTTACTCTCCTTCCTCGGCCACATACGCGGGATATTCAAAGTTGGGAGAGGGTGCGAGGTCATTGTATTCAATGGATTTTTTAATTAATCTGCACATATGATTTATGATTGCTTTTAGAAACTAACACGTGTAGTAAGTGATTATGCAGATTTATTTACAGTTATTATTTATTTTGAAAGGATTTTTATGATTACCATTTTCCAATAAAAAGCAGAGAAAAAGACACAATTTGGGAATCAAAAACAACTTTTATATGGTTTTAAAGATCAAAACAACAGATATGCCCATACAATGTCAATACTTTCACCTTGGGCAAAGTGAAAGATTTTTGAAAAGATTAAAAAAAAACAAATTACTTTGAAATATGAATGCAAGAAGGAATATCAATAGTGATCCAATTTTTGACTCTGACTCCATGCGTCACGTAGTTCGATATCTCTTGCTCTGATTCACCTTCGGGAATAACATTGATCTTAGGAGTAGTTGGATGAAGATAACCTCCATTGTGAAAGATGTCTTAATATTTTCCCAAAGCAGAGTTTGACTTCATAATCTCACCTTTATTATTCTTCATAGAGAAACCCAAACCGCCTTTTTTCTTATTCACATGTGGATCAACAATCTTCCCCCACACCTTGTTAGGGCCATTACGCACTACCTATTGAGCATCCTTAAATGAAGCTATAAAATTATCATTTTACCTTAGATTAATAATGAATAAAGCTTGGAACCGAGTTCCAACATTAGCCTTGTCAGCTTCCACAACATTGAAAGAGGAAAAATGAAATATTAACAAAACCTGCTCTCTATTCACGATGACTACCTTTCCTTCACGAACAAACTTCATCTTCTGGTGCAAAGTTGAAGTAACAACTCTTGCCTCATGGATCCCAATAAACAGTTGTAGGCGGGAAGAATATCCATAACCTGGAAAGTAATCCGAAATAATGGCGGGCCTATGTGAATAGGAAAATCTACTTCTCCGATGAAAGACTTCCTAGAACCGTCAAAAGCTTTCACAATTATGCCACTCAGGCGCATGGGAGTTCCCTGGTACTTAAGCTTTATGAGTGTTCTCCTTGGTATGACATTTAAATCAAACCTATTTCCAATTAGCACATTGGACAAAGAGTCATTCTTACAATTCATGGAGATATAGAGAGCCAGGTTCTGGTTCCTTCCTTCATTAGGCAATTCGCTATCACAGAAACTCAGGTTATTACAAGATTTCATATTACCCACAACACTGGTGAATTGGTCCATAGACATATCACTTTCCACAAAAGCTTGATCCAGTACTCTCATCAAAGATTCCCTATGGGCAGAAAAGTTCATTAGCAATGCTAGAATGTATATCTTAGATGGAGTTTGCAACAATTGATCTACAATCTTGTAGTCACTCATCTTGATAATCTTCAACAAGTCATCCACATCTTTTTCCAAAGCAGTGCTAGCTAGATTCTCCCATTGTTTTCTTAGATTTAGTACTTTCAACAACCCTTTTATCATAATTAACATTCCCTTAAATTATAGGGGCAAAAACATAGCCATTGTGGGTTACTCGACTGACTTCATCAATATTCTTGACATCAGACAAAGGTTGGATATGAATTTCTAAACCATTTTCCAGGATTGTCGCATTATATTTATATGGCACAACTTTGTTTGATTCATATGGGACAGGGCGTGGAAAACAAATAACCACTAGAGCAACAATTGACTTGCTATGGTACTCAATCTCTATAGGGGAGAGAACACCAAAAGACAGAACAATAACATTCACCCCTTCTTCAGAATACTTAGACATCACAAAATCATTGTTGGAGGACACATCTTCATCAGAAGAAAAGAACTCATCTGCAGAAACATACTCATCATCTGACACAGTCTCGGCTGAGAAATCTTCAATCACGTTAATTCCATTGTACAAATCCCTATTGCCTGAGACTTTGATAGTACCATTATCTAAAAATAATTGAACGCCCCTTTTCACAATGGAACAACCACGAGAATCTCTATAGCAGATCTGGCAAGACCCGTAATGGTGTTCTTCTTGGACATCCATGTGACAGAATGTAACGTGTAGCTGCACCAAATCATCACTCATATAATTCACGTCAAAAATACGGAATTCACATGGACATACATAGACCATATTCACATCTTCTTTGTATTCTGCCCTTGGCCTGATTATATGAATGAGATATTCGTCCATCATTTCTTGAAGATCAACTTTTATCTTATCACATCCCTAGATATTTGTACTACAAATACTACAACTAGCATGGTCGTGCGTATAGTAGCTGAATTCAAAGAGGTCAGCATGCATCTTTACCAGATCCCTTTTAACCAGGTTGATATCAAAAATCTGGAAGTTCCAAGAACAACCAAAAATAATATTTATAGAATTTTCACCTCCATGTTTAGGCAAAGGATTATATTTTACGTTATGAAAAACATCTTTAAAGGATAGGAGGCCAGATCTCACCATATTTTGTACTTTAGATTTCAAAGGATAATAGTTCTCGATGTTGTGCCTTGGGGATCCTTGATGAACAGTTCATGTTTGATCTGCCTTATAATACCAGGGGTAAGGTGAAGGTATAGCAGGGGGAGGCCTTGTTTGGACCAACTTATTCTGAATCAAAGATAACAATAACTCTGCATAGCTCATTAGAATAGAGTCAAAAGCTTATCTCTTCTGATAAGCATCAATGGTTGGAGCTACATTGACAAACAGAGTCACAGAAGCAACATGTTGTTGGTACTGCTGATGTCTTCTAGGTGGTTTACTCTTCCTTTCCATAATAACAACATTCATTTCACTTTCTTTCTTTTGAGAAACTCCATATGATGACTTCTTTGTTCCTTCGTCTTTCGTCAATCGTCCTTCCCTGACAACTTCTTCTAAACAAACACCCATGCTTACCATTTAAGTGAAATCACTCAGCGCACTAGGTACCATCCTTTCATAATAAAATGATCCAAGGGTTTTCAGAAAGACCTTATTCATTTCATGTTCTCCCATAGGTTGTAACACCTAGGCAGCTATCTCGTGCCAACAGTGCACATATTCCTTGAAGGACTCATTGTCTCTTTTAGCCATCACCGTCAATTGGTCACGGTCTGGCGCCATGAACATATTGTAATTATACTGTTTGATGAAGGCTTCCCCTAGATCATTGAAGATGCAGATATTGCTATTGTCCAAACTCATATACCACTTCAAAGCGGCACCAGTTAAACTATCCTGGAAGAAATGAATAAGAAAACGCTGATCATCAGTATTGGTGGACGTTTTTTTGATATAAATCACCAGGTGGTCACAAGGACAAGAATTTCCCTTGTACCTCTCAAATTCCAGAACTTTAAACTTTGTTAGAACCTTTACGTTGGGAACTAGGCAAAGTTCACTAACATTCTGTCCAAATAATTCTTTTCCTCGAAGGGCCTTCATTTCCTTCTGCATCTCATAGAATTGATCTTGAAAATCATCCAATCGGTCATAGAAACCCACACATTCACTTGGTCGAGGAACAGTTCGATAAACTTCATCATTAACAAACGGAATAACATTAACCGTAGGAGGCACATTATAATGGATCTCATTTCTAGCCATAGAAGTACATGCACCAAAGGAGGTGAAGGAGCAGCAACATCTTGAGAAACTGGAGAAACTTAAGCATCAAGATTGTAACCTTTTGGCATGAAACTTTCAGGAATTCCCCACGGGTAACCCTGAGGCATATGGTTCTGTGCAGCAGTAAATGGAGTAGCAGAAACTGGAACTAATGGACCTTGTGAAGGAACTGTTGTTTGTTGTGGCTGAGTAGAAGGAGAAACAAGTGGTGGCTGGTTCTGAGCAGCCACCAATGATTCCATTAAATCTGTCAAATTAGCAATACCGGCCTTCAAAGAAGTAACCTCTTCGTGCCTCTCGGGATTCTCTTGTTCAATATTCTCTACTTTTTTCATGGAATTAGCTCGAGTATTATAACGGTGAGACATCTTGCTTCTGAAAGAGGTAGAGAAACACAGTAAGACATCTGGGTATGGATTGAAATGAAAGACATATGTACAAGATGATGCATGATATGTAATGCACATGAATTATTTATCATTATTAATAATATTTCAAGGAACTCAAAGGTTTATAAACGATTTGCAAATACTAAAGTACTGACAAATTTTGAAATATTGAAAATATCATTATAATAATTTCATAATGGATTATATCTTTTAGTACAAGTTTCAACAATCCTAAGTACAAGAGAAGATAGAATCTAAAATCCTAAGAAAGAAAAGTTGATGAAGATCCCTCTACATACTGACGCTTTCCTATGAGTCTTACAATCAGAGCCTTCAACTGCTTGTTCTCTTCTGCATACATGTTGGCGATCCCTTTCCAATTAACTAAGTCAAGAAGTGAGTAACCAAGTCCTGATTGAGCCCTGGAGAAAAAAAATCCTCTTGCCTCTTCATGATCTCTACATCACGACTCTCAAGTATCTCAATCAGGTCATCCTTCTCTTCCAGGTCTGCTCGATAGGACATCTCTAAAGTCTGACACTTGTTCTTCCAGGCTTCCCTCTCATGCTGCATCCTAACAAGGGAAAGTTGAAGCTCCTCCACATCATAAATTGGGGTATAACATGTATCGTCAATTGATGCACAATCCAGATAAGTGGAGGTTGGCCATCACAGTTTTGACTTTCCTTAACCTTTTGAAGGATAACCATTGTTGTATTCTTGGATGTGCACTCTTGATGAGATTTGAATACTCAATCATATTAACTAAACACTATCCTGCCCTGCGTTAAAAATGAGGGTTTTTTCGGAACAGAAAATAAACTCATACTTTAATACTCAAAGGGGTTAACTAGGGTTTCACTCCCTTATATCTCCAGTGTTTAGGATTTTAAACATTGCATGTACATCGTTAACACGATTTAATTCAAAAGCATACAACCCAAAATTTTGCGTTTTAATATCATCATCATCCCTCCAATATTTGCCTAGGCAAGAGAATGGGTAACAATTTGGAATCATAATACAAAAAGAAATTCAAAATTGAAAACAAATACAAGTGAAATGAATGGGTTTCTTCAAGACAAACATATTCATTGTATTAAGATAATAACTCAAATGCAAACAAGTTCTTACATGCAAACAATGCAATGATAAATAAGAAAAATTACAAATGAGAAAGCAGTAAAATTGCTAGTAAATTGAGAAGGCTAATCATCCTTAAACTCTAGGGTATCCTTCAATCATGTTTATTCTTCAGCAAAGACTTGACTTGAACCTTAAGACCAATATTCTTAAATGCCAAGATACCACTTCTGACCAATTTCTGAACTTTAGTTTTCAATGGATAACAATGTTCAATACTATGCCTAAGGGCTCCCTAATGAAAGGCACAAGTCAAATTAGCTTTGTAGTACCAAGGAATTTTCTCAGAAATATTCGGTGGAGGTCTGGTATGAACAAAATTCCTCTACACCAGGACAGGAAACAACTCTATACAGGTCATTGGAATTGGATCAAACTGAGTTTTCCTCTGATCAGGAACTTCTTGATTTTGTTGACAAACTGGAGAAACAAGAGGTAAATTAAACACAAGGTCGACAGGAGAAACATGATGATTGTTGACAAAATTCTTCAAACCACTAGCTGAGCCACCATCTTCAGATAAACATCCCTTTCAGGAATCCTCTTCTAGAAGCACTCCCATATTCACCTTTTTATGGAAATCGATGGGCGCATTGACTATCACCTTCTCATGAAAGAATGATTTCAGAGTTTCTATGAAGACTTTTGCCATCTCTTCTTCCTTCCTAGAAGGATTGACTTGGGAGGCAACCAAAGTTTTAACCAAAGAAGTTAGATACTCCATACCATCCTTCAAAGCAGTCACCTCTTTGAGGAGTTCAGAGATATCTTGCTTAATGTTTTCCATCTTCTCTTAGTATGGGTGTTGCACTGACGCAATAAATTGACTTTTGAAGACGAAGAGCAGAGGATAAAACTCCAGAAAACTCTCGAAATCAAGACATAAGTGAGAATGATGCATGCTATGCAATGCAAATGATTGTTTAAAAGTAATAAAAACCAAGTTTTTGAAGAACTTTGGAACATTATAAACGAATTGCAAACATCAATTAAAAAACACAATTGGTACAACTGAAAAACTCATTTCTTTAATACTGGGAGGGTTACATTTGAAGTACAAAACTTCACTAATCCTCTACAGAAGAAAGAGAAACCTAAATCCTCAGGTCCAAATGAGATGCATAAAAAGAAGATCCAACACTGTGTTTTAACATCTTCTTGAGCTAGAATTTGGAATGCTAAAGGAAAATAAATCCTCTTTCACTCTTCTCTTCTATTTTGCTGATAATCGAGAAAATAAAACACCAATATAAAGAATTAAAGAACTTGATCAAGGGCGTTGAGAGATCCATCTTCAAGACAGCTAGGAGAACTTGAAATCCCAAGGACTAGATACCAAGGATTCAGGATTTCTCAATTCTTCTTAAACGTAAAGGCATCAAATGGTACGTAAACGTAAAGGAATCAAATAAAAGCATCAAGTAAATACACAAAAGTAAAAGTTAATTGTTAGTGAATTAGATATTAAAGGTTAGCTGAATGACCATCTTGAAACTTGCATTTGAAAACTCATTAGAAGTTGATAAAATCAAAGCTTTTCAACAACAAATTTCATTTGCTTTTTGTCAGGTATATCATTCATTTCAAGTTCTCGAGGCAACAACATATGATCAACGATGTTTAAATAATTCACTTAGACCAAAGTTTATGATGGTTCATTAGAGGAATGATAAGACCAAAGCCTTCTAACAATGAACCTATATGTTATTTGATCAAAGGTTTAAAATTAAACATCCTTGGGTTTGCAAACATAGGTTTAGGCCACAAATGATCATTTCTAGAATCAGGAAATAATTTAGCACTATGTTAAGAAATCGTATATAGACATATGTAGAAGTCGCACCTATTTTGAGACCAGTCAATAGTAATTTATGTACCACATGTTTAGAGAAATGATATGTAGATTATTCTCCAAAAACATGTAGTACAAGTAAGAAAAGGATAAGATGAAGAGGGAGGGGATAAGAATTAAATTCCACATTTGAACCAATGAATTTAATCAAGCTATCATTAAAATTATTCATCCATTTTGGTGGATTTAAACTTAACACCCAAGACCCAATGATTTTAATGAAGCTCGTGATTAAAATTCTCATAGTTCAAGATCATCCAGAATATATACAAAAGTAAAATTACATTTAATAAGCAAGATAAAATGAGAAAGTGACTTTTAAATTGTTTTTAAAATAGAAATAAAAGAAAAAATAGAAAAATATTTTCAAAATATCAAATAAAAATTAAAAGAGACCATATAAAAGTCAGAAATAATCTCAAGTATTTTTACAAAATTTTTGTTAATTTTTTAAAAGAGAAAAATATTTTTTTAACTATTTAAAATCACTCAAATAAGTAAAAAATAATTAAAAATAATAAAAACTAAAATAAAATTCTATAAAAATTCCAAAAAGTCAGAAATAAAAAAATATATTTTGTGATTTTTTAAATAATTTTTGGATGAAAAATGAATTTAAAATGAATTTTAGAAGATAAAATGAAAAAAAATTAAAGAAAGTAAAACCAGCAAAAATCTCATCCATCTGATCTAGTCAACTTCAGTGCAATAATTGCACTAAAAGATCTAGATCTGTAGTACACATTAGGTACAATAGACTGACATATAGAAAAGCAAAACTTATCATCTTTTCATGTGTGACGACAAGTGTCTCTAATGAGCATTTGCCATCACCTAAACCGTCGGCCCAGATCTATATGAGATAAGAGAGGAGAAGTACGATGAACACAACATCAATATGTTGTTACATTGAAGACAACAACCATTAACACTTTTTTTTTTAATTTCAAAACTCTTTCTCACTCTCATGAAAAAACATCATCTTATTATTTTACTTTTAAAAATATCATTATCATCACCTCTTAAATAAAACATAGGAAGAAAGGAAAAAAAACAACATGGTGGCCAAAGAGAAAATAAAGAGTTTGTGGCGGAAGAGGGCTACTCACGGAGGTTTCCATCAACAACTCGCGGCAGCGCCGCCGTGAGTAGCCTAGAAACTATTTTTTTTTACATTTTCGAAACCAAATTCCTCTCCTCTTTTCAAATCGGAAAATATTTTTTTCAAAATAACAATTACCAAAAGGAGTAGATCTTCAAATAAAGTTCAAGGAGTTTTTTGTTAAAATCATTACAAAAAACACAAAATTGAAGAAAGTAAGGGTGGATTCGCGTTTAGAGAGAGAAACTCACCCTTCTGGAGTGAGAAAGGAAGAGGACGGTAGAGGTGAAGAGTTTTACATTGATACATTGTGGGTTCCAGTGCAGTTTGGGAGGATTCTGGGTGGTGTTGTTCTGGCGAGAGGGAGGTGGTCTGAGATTTGTTTTCGGTTCAAGCAAGAACACGGGTGGTCGGTCGGTTTCAAATACTGATTCTGGCGACAATGAAGGTTTTCCAAAGGAGGAGGAAATCTCCGGAAGTTGGATTGCAGCTCTGGAGATTTCGTTTTTCAGGGGACAATATGTTTTTCATTTGGTTATTTATTCCGACTTTTTGAGTTTGTCTATGAATAAATGAATAATCCCCCCAAATCTGTCACTTATGAATGAATCTTTAAATAGAGCTTGATATTAGGGCTTGAGTAGAAAACAAAATGGGCTGAAATTATTCTCATCAAAATTGCTTGCTCAATATAATTTGAAAATTGATATTTATCCCTTGTTGTATCCTAAAATTTTCTCTCCCATTTTTCTTCAAAAACATTCTCACGAGGTCCTCAAATGCTCAAGGTGGCTCAAGAATTGATCAGACAAACTCTCCTCCTAAGCAAAGGGTCCACAACTAGGATTTTGGATTTCTCAGGGAAGATTGGGTTTCCACGGTCTCAACTTGTTTTCACGGCTCTTCTTATGTTTTCAAGAATTCTCATGTCAATTTCAAGCTTTGTATCACAAGTTTTCTCAGTCAATTGTTCAGATGATTGAAAATCAACTATATTTGGTAAAAAAGTCAATTGTGGTCAACATACAGTCAAACTTCAAGATTTTTGGTCAACATCAACATTTTAAAGTGATATTCATCATTTGATCAAGGGATAGTCATGATTCCTCAAGAAAAGTTCTCAAATCATCAAAATTCAAAAGTTGCCAAATTAGGGTTTTCTTAGGAGAAGTCAAATGAACTTTGACCAAGATTAAATTTCACATGCATCATAAACTTTTCCCCAACCAAAGCCCATTTTGAATGGAATTCAATTCTATACAACTTTGTATATCTATGTTCAAGTCCAAAAGTGCTTCATTTGAGAGATATGAGCCAATACATTATAGGCCATTTCCAAAGTCAACAAAAAGACACTTTTTGTCAAGGCAACTTACATCAAGATAAAGTCTCCAAATGCAAAAATGATCAAAAGAGAAATTGTAGAGGACATCTTGAGCTTCCTGAAGAGTCCAAGATCACCTTTAAAAGATAAAAATTAGTAGAATGCATGAATTCCAAATTGAGCAAATTTGTAATTTTGAGCTATTGGGCCTAGGTTTTCATATCCAAACGTATTCATGACATGTTTAAAGACCCATAAGTCCATTCATACATTATCTTTTATTATTTTTATTTTTTTATTTTTTATTCAATTAAACTAAAATAAATCAAATAAATATAAAACTAATGGACTAAAACACAAGGCTTTTGATTTCAGTCATGTTAGAGGCCCAAGATCTCATGTTCAAGATGTCAAATGAGTGCAAGAGTGATTGGTACAAGATTAACCCAAAAATAACAAATTTTCATGCAAATTTCCAAATCAAACCTTCACCCCTTAATGCAATATTTTCTTCAAGTTTGGTTGACCTAGTCTCATGACATATATATACCTACAAGACCAGATGCAAAGGATACAAAAACACTTCCTCAAAACACATCTAAAGAGTTATCCAAAATTAAAAATATTAGGGCAAAGACAAACCCTATTCTTCAGCCGCTCTCAAGTAGTTTCGAGCCTTACATCATCTTCTTGAAGTTTCCAGGAGTTGATACCTGTCCTTATCCATCGAAATCAACCCCAAAACCCTTCCTTGTGCGAACTCTAGTTGGTAAATGTTGTAGCCTAATTATTCCCCTAAGATCCCTTCATCATACCATATTGATTCAATCACAACAAGATCACATTAGGGCTTTTGGTTCTCCTTCATATCTTTAGCTTTGCTCCTTGAGGAATCACCAAACACCTTGACTTGTCTTTCTTTTGTGATCATGCATGATTTGTTTTGACTTTCCTTTTAATTAATAAAATGCAATGTTGGTTTTTCTTACTTGTTACTAATGTAGGTAAAGGCAATGTGGCTTTGCAAGTTGATCCATGGGTTCATGAGTTTATTTCCATGCCCTAGTAAATAAAGCTTGAGAAATTTAAACCTCACCATTGAAGTTTTTTTGGAAGAAATGACATGGAAAGGTTTATTTTGGTTCACCACATTTCAAAATTATCAAGATTGATTCAAAAGTACAAGGGGTTGATTGAAGAAGGTGTCATGGTTGGACAAGGCCTTGTTCCGTTTGGTCACAAGTACATATTTCTCTCAATTCTCAAAATATGGAAGTGGTTTTGGTTGCTATGAGTTCTAATTATCATCCTCAACAACTTCTATCTACAAATAAAAAGCGTTGGTACAAGAAGGTTGTTTAAAATTGTCAAAGTTCCTCAAAGCATTTTCTTGATCTAGGAGCTAGGATTTTGAACTTCAAAGAAGTATATCTTGCTCATCTTTTGGTATTTTTGAGTGATTCCAAAAACATCCTTATCTTCAAATGGTTTTTAACAAATCATTTCAAAAGTTTCAAGGAGTTTTCATGTGTAGGAAACTTGATGATGAAGAAAGATTACAAGTCCTCCAGATGAACCCCCAACTCCCCATGTGTGACTTCAAATGATCATAACTTGGTAAATTTTTATCACCTTGAGCCCACTCTTTTTACACAATGATATTAAGGATGTGAACTTTATTCCTTCTTATATTTTCAAAGTTAGAAAATGTATGGAGGATGCCTTAAGGATACAAAAGATTATAGGTCATTTCATGATTTTTTTTCCATGTTCGACAATTCATAACTCTATCATTTTTTGGATATTTCGAATGGTTCAAGTTTAAAAATGTCACTAAAGAGGTCTATTTCATGCCATCTTTTTTGGCCAAGAGAAAATTCCAAGAGGAAGGCCATGTTTGGATGCAAAACATTATAGGTCACTTTTGAAGAAAAACATGAAATATTTATAAGTATGGAAAGTCAACCTCTTTTTCTCAACTTTGACTCATTGCAACTTTCATCTCAAAATCCATTTGATTCCATTCTTTTCCCATTGAAAAGATTGTAATCTCATCTTTCTAAAGCATCAAGAACCATGCCTTAAGACCCCTTGAGCTGAGAATGCCATTGTTTCAAAAATGGTAACTTGGAATTGAAGTTTCATCGCAAGTCAAAATTTGAATTTCATGTTACAACTTCTAATCCTCAAATTAGCACATGTTTTGGGTCTAAACATGATTAGCCAACTTTCCCAAGTGGATTATGCATCAAAACGCGCGTTTTGGATGAGTTTTGACAAAAGATAAGTCACACATTCTTCATGATGTAGACCCACACCAATTCCATCCAAATTGTATCATTCACCCTTACTTTTGATCCCATTCTCTTCTCCTATAAACACATGAGATATCCCATTCATTTTCTCAAGCTTGAACATCCAAAATCACCCTGCCAAACTTGCTCCATAACTTACTTTTCTGCAACTTCGAAATCATTGTTCAAGCCTTTTTCAATCCATTTTTCTATCAATTCACCTTTCTTGATCTTCCCTGAAGCTAACAGAAGAAGAATTGAGCCTTGAAACCTTATGAATTGATCTGACCAAGTCCATTTATAGAGCTCTGCAACTAAACTCCAATAGGTAGATTTCTCCATCAATTCTTCCAAACTTTGATATCATTGTGAAGCTCTCATTACCCTGATTCTTGTGCTTCTTACAATTTTTAAATCCATTGAGAATTGAGAGAGAAATCTCAAATTGAAGGTGCTCGCTATTTTCTGGGTTTTTGATTCATATCTCTTTGCATACCTTATATAAATTTGGCGCGATGGTGATGTTATGATCGTCTTGAAGAGACGAATCCAATGATACTAGTCTGGGATCCTAATTTTTCTATTTGACGGATCTCACAAAATCTCTATTGCATGGCGTCTGGAGGTTGAAGACGATGACATGTCTTGTCTCAGAAAATGATAGCGTGCCAAACATTTTAATTTCATTAGTTGCCTTTTTTCTGATCCTGTGCGTATCTCACTAAGATCCATATCAAGCACATCGCGTATGGTCCATTAGATCATATTACTAATGCATTTTGACTATGATCTGATGGACCACATCTTTTTGGTTTTATTTTATTTTGTGATTTTATATTTTAATTGATTTAATTTTCAAAAATTCATAACTCTTTTATTTTTTATCCAAAAATTATGAAAAAATTCACAAAAATACTTTGAATTATTTTTTATCTTATGAATATATTTTCACATTTTTATTTTGACATTTGATATTTTTTATATTTTTTTGCATTATTTGCTTTCTTTTAATTACTTTAAAAATACTTTCTGACATTTTTTAATTCTAAAAAAATTCATAAATATCATTTTACATATTTCTGACTTTTTGAAAATTTTATGGAATTTTATATTGATATTTACTATTTTTTGATCTATTTTCTATTTGTTTGAGCAATATTAATTAATTTAAAAATAGTTTCTGACTGTAAAAAATTACCAAAAAATTTATAAACATATTTGAGTCTATTTCTGATTCTTCTATGACCTTATTTCTTTTTTATGAATCAATTTGAATATAGTTGATATTTTTTTCCTTTATTTTCATTTTTATTCATTTTTAAACCCTTTTCAACATATATAGATTAAATGTAATA
This sequence comes from Vicia faba, assembly GCA_948472305.1. NCBI lineage: Eukaryota > Viridiplantae > Streptophyta > Magnoliopsida > Fabales > Fabaceae > Vicia > Vicia faba. The sequence goes on along the minus strand of OX451735.1, from coordinate 97,912,705 downwards.
TTATTTTGTGATTATTTTCTGGCTGATCTTGGGTTGAATTTTTTATCATGAACTTTGTTAACATCATTGGATCCATGGTGTTGAGTCTAACTCCATAAAAATAGATGAATGATTAAAATAATAGTTTGATTAAATTTTAAATCAAATGTGGTTTATATATTCTTTCCCACCTTTCTTCATCTTATCCATTTCTTATTGCACTAAGTGTTATTGGAGCATGATCTCTATATCATGTCTCAAAACAAATGGTGCATATATTGTTATTGACCGGCCTCAAAATAGGTGCGACTTCTACATAAGTCCACTTAAGATTGCTTAACACAGCGCTAAAATTTATCCTGATTCGAATAAATGATCATTCGTGGCCTAAACCTTTGTTTGCAAGCCCAAGTATGTTAATTTGATCTCTTTGATCCAATAAACTTGAGATTCATTGTGTGGAGGCTTTGGTTCTACCAATCCTCTAATGGATCTTTATCAATTTTGGTCAACGCGGATCACTTAAACATCGATGATCATTAAATGTTACTTTTTCAGGATTCTTAAATGCATGATATACTTTACATAAAGCAAATGCAATTCATTGTGTAGAGGCTTTGGTTCTATCAATCCCCTAATGAGTTCCAAATGCAAGTTTCAAGATGGTCATCCAACTAACCACTAATTACTAATAATTGACTTTATTTTGTGTTTCTATTTTATGCTCTTTACTTTATGCACCATTTACTTTAGCATTTATATTTCATGCTATTTTTAATCTTTGCTCACTTAAGCCCCTTTATATTCTTGTCATTTTTATTTTGGCTCACTTGAGCTTTTCTTTTATTTTTTAAGATACTTAATAATCAACATAAACCATAAAAAACATTAATGATACTTGTACTATTTGGTTACTATCCTTGGCATTATGGATTATTGGACTTCTTGGACTTAGGATTAGAAACCTTGGCCTATGTTTGAGACCTTGTTACCTTAATTGCTATTTTGTTTGGAGTTCTTGGGGTTTAACTCAAGACATTGGGTTGTTTGTTTGTTTTGTGTGCATGTTATTGTGATTATATACTTTGTTTGTAACCTGGAATTCACCCATATACAACAGTTACTCTGCCCAATATTTTTGAAGACTTAATACATTGGAAGTTTGGTTCTCTCAAGAGGTCTAGTTTCTTTGCTTGCTTGGTTTCAATCCAAAGAATGGGAATTCTAGCTTGACTCATAATGTCAAGTATTGGCTTCTTGTTGGTTAGATGGTTCTTATCCTTATCTTTTACCTTATCCTTTAGGATAGTCTCTTCTTCTTCTCCCATCTTGTTAAATTTCAAAAATCTTCTCCCTCCTTTTGAAAACTCTTCTTGCTTTTTAAACTTGAACCACTTTCATAATAAACTTGGACCTAGGTCCAAGAATTTTCAAAACCTTTTCATAAATAAAATTAAATTAACTTAATAATACCTTGACATTTTTTCTGAGAAGACTAAAATTCAATCAATCTCATTTCAAACCATTTTTTCGCTTTGGCTTTTACTTTAAAAATTTTCTCAAAATATTATACTCTTGTCAATCCTTGTAGTGATGGAAACAACTATACTTCTATAATATATAGTGATGTGAGATATTTTCCACTTGGGTGTTGAGTGAGGAAATGTTGATTTTAAAATCCAAGCCATATCCTCCACTTTAAGATGATGCAAATTATCCTTTCTTATGATTGTGGGTAGTAAGTATGTTTTCCACACGGACAATGACGATGATGTCTTATCTCATAAAGTTAACCAACACACTTGTGTTTTAAAATTATTAAATGTGAACTATGATTACCCTGATCGCCTATTGAACGGAAGGTGGTACGTAGGCACTAAAGGTTCGCAACCGCGGCGGGTGCAAAAAAAATCATAAAAAAATATATTTCTTTTCTCACCTCCATAATCTATTTTATATACAACATTTTATACCCAAAATATACAGATTTTTTTCAAACAGGTTCCTGCGGAGTACCGTAGATGTTTAGGGTGCTAATACGTTCCCTTTACATAACCAACCCCCTTACCTTGAATCTTTCACCCTCTTTTTGGGTTCCTCACTCTTTTCCCGTTCCTTTAGAAAAAAAAAAGCGCGGTGGCGATTTTTATTTTGATCCGTATAAGTTTAGTCAATCCAATGACTTAGTCTTAAACATTTCTATCGCTACAAAAAAATGGCGACTTCACTGGGGACAGATTGACCTCTTGCTGGTCCATCCCTATGTGGGTTAAACCTATATTGATTTATATCTGTATATGTGCTATTGTTGTTTATGTGTTATAAGTTGTATATATGTTTATCTGGATTTTCCTGGTTTTCAGGGTGCTTGGTGATTACTTATAAGTCCTATAACTGGACTTGGGAAAAATTTAAGATAGGAAGGGCAGTATAGTCATGTTAACTTTGATGGAGTAATCCCAAAAAAGGAGGCATGATATCCCCCACTCAGTGGAGGCCCCTTTGACTGTAGTGTCGTTTACCGAGTAATCAGGAAGACATGCTGCTTTCGACCTGGGAGCCTGCTGAAGCTGAGGACTGTAGAATACCTAACCCATATTGGCCTTTTAGGTGTAGTGCAGAAGCTATGATGGAGTAATCTGGAAATAGTTGTCACGTGATACTACGCTCGATCGAGTTTTTCTTGAGAATATTGCTAATTACCGAGTTAATCGAGACGTTGGTAATATCCAAAGGAAGGATGTAGACTCTGGGAACCTTTAGAGACTTGTTAGGCAGGTGATAACTTTTAGACCAATATTTTATGGGTAGTACCTTCTACCTCATGCTCGTGATGTTGAACCTATGAACCCTATGTTTGTGATCTTGTGTGTGATAGTTGCATCATGCATCCATGCACTCATAAGCATCTTTTGAAGAAATTTCATTTCAAGGGACTTCAAAGTTGACCATTTATGAATATCTCAGGTACCTTTTTGACCATGGATTCCGGAAAAAGAAAGACCAGAAAATACAGTTTCAAAGATCCCAAGATAGATGAGTTGATCAGTCTAATTCTCGAGATTGAGTGTTCTGCAGATTTTCAGAAGAAGTATGGATCCATCATTCCTCTCATGAAGCTTAGGATGAAGGAGGGTATTCTCTCGACCTTGGCCCAGTTCTATGATCCGGTGTATCATTGCTTTACTTTCCCTGACTATCAGTTGATGCCTACACTAGAGGAGTATTCTTATCTGTTGGATTTATCGATTACCGATCGTGTTCCTTTTACTGGTTTGAAGGGTGAGCCAAAACCACACGAGATTGCTGCTTTGATCCATCTGGGGAAGTCTGAGGTTGAAGCCCATATGACTACTAAAGGAGGGATTATAGGATTACCAGCTCAGTTCTTATTGGAGAAAGCTCGTTACTTTGCGAGGATGAAGAGTACAGTCTCTTTTGAGGCCATCTTTGCTCTACTTACTTACAGGTTGTTTTTATTTCCTAATGTGGATAAGTTTGTTGATGTTAATGCTATCAGGATCTTCGTGATTGGAAAACCAGTTTCTACATTATTGGGTGATGCTTATTACTCTATTCATCTTCATAATTCTTATCATGGGGTGATGATTATCTATTGCACGCCTCTGTTTTACCGGTGGTTTATTTCTCATATGCCTCAGTCTGATGCTTTCTGGGATGTCAAGAAGGAACCCCGTTGGGATCCTAAGATCATGGCACTTACTCCCTTAGATATTGATTGGTATCATTGTGCTTACAATGATGTAGAGATTGCCGACATTTGTGGTAGTTTCCCTAATGTACCTCTTCTTGGTACAAAGGGGGGAATTAACTACAACCTTGTTCTTGCACGACGACAACTTGGTTATCTGATGAGGGATAAACCAAATAGTATTCATTTGAGTAGTTTTTTCCTGAAGGAGGGAGAAAACCATAAGGAAGCTAGGGAGCAGATTGTGAAGGCCTGACATCCCATTCATAGGAAGATTAGGAAAGACTTGGGACCTAGGGGGCTGTTTCTTTGGAGCCTTATCTTCAGTGGGTCCAAACGAGAGTTATTCATTTGAAGATGCCGTATTCCCAGGAAGCACCTATGCCTGACTTGTTTGTGAAGACCACTCCTCCCTTATTGGATGATGTGGAATAGCTATAACTTGCTTTGGTCAGGATGCAGCAGGAAAAGGACGCTTGGAAGAATAAGTGCCAAATTTTAGAGATTTCCTATAGAGCATACTTGAAGGAGAAAGACGACTTGATTGAGATTCTTAAGAGTTGGTTTGTAGAGACCATGGAGAGGCAAGGGGGTTTATTTTCCTCTAAGACTCATTTAGATTCTAGTTGCTCACTTCCTGATTCAGGTGATTGGAAGGAGGTTTCCACCAGATATGCGGAAGAAAACCAGAGGTTGAAGGCTCAGATTGCCAGTCTTAAAGGGAAGTGCCAGCGTATAGAGTAATCTCCATCAGCTTTACTTCTTAGGGTTTTAGACTTTATTTTCATATTGTACTTGGGATTATTGAAACTTGTAATCTATTTTGAAGTTATTATAATAAAAATTTTCAGTATTTCAAATGTGTTATTACTTTGATATTTGCAATGTGTCTATAAATCGTTAAGTCCCTTGAAATATTAATAAAATAAATCATGTGCATTGCATATTATGCATCATATTGCACATAATTCTTGCATTTATTATGCATATCCTGATGTCTTACAAAGCTTCTTTACTTCGTTCAGCAAGCTGTCTCACCACTACAATACTCGAGCTAATTTCAAAAGGATGATGGACAACTTAGAATAAGAGAATCGCGAGCTGCGCGAGGAAGTTTCTGCTCTGAAGGCCGGCATGGACAATCTCACTGCTCTGATGGAATCTCTGGTGGCTGCTCAGAATCAGCCATCGAGTGTTCAACCTCAACAGACAAAGGTTACTACTGAAGCTCCAACTATTCTTGTGTCTGCTACTCTAGTTGTTGTTCAGAATCGCATGCCTCAAGGTTATCCATGGGGAATGCTAGAGAACTTTGTGCCTGAAGGTATCAATCTGAATTCTCAAGTTACTCCAGTTGTTCAGACTACTGTTGCTCCTGCACCTCCTGTGGTGCATGCTACTCCTGCTACACCTCCTTCGGTGAATATGGTCCCATTTGCTAATGATAATATGTATCATCCGTTTACTCCACCAAGTGAAGGCTTGGGTCTCTATGATAGAATGGATGATTTTCAAGATCAGTTTGACAAGATGCAAAGGGAGATGAAGGCCCTCATAGGAAAGGAATTGTTCGAGAAGAATGTGAATGATTTATGCTTGGTCCCGAATGTCAATATACCTACGAAGTTTAAAGTCCCAGAATTCGAGAAGTACAAGGGCAACACTTGTCCTCGTGCTTATCTTTTGATGTTTATAAGAAGAATGTTTACCCATACTAATGATCAACGTCTGCTGATTCACTTTTTTTAGGATGGTTTGACTAGTGTTGTGTTGAAGTGGTATATGAGTTTGGAAATCGTCGATATCCATACTTTCAATGACTTGGGAGAAGCATTTATCAGACAATACAAATACAACATGGACATGGCGCCTGACCGTGATCAACTAAGGGCCATGGTCCAGAAGGACACATAATCATTCAAAGAATATGCACAGAGATGGCGTGAGGTAGCCACCCAAGTGATTCCTCCCATGGAAGAAAAGGAGATGACAAAGATTTTCCTGAACACTCTGGGTGATTTCTACTTTGAGAGGATGGTAGCGAGAGCGCCAAGTGACTTTACTGAAATGGTGGGCATGGTTATCCATTTAGAAGAGGCTGTAAGAGAGGGCCGTTTAACGAAAAGTGAAAGTTCCGGAAGTACGAAGAAGCCATCCTATGGGTTTTCTAAAAAGAAGGAAGGAGATACAAATTCTGTTACGCAAGAGAGGAGGGTTAATCCTCCTAGAAGAAATTATCAGCGTCATCAACAAGTCGCCTCAGTAACTCCAGTTGTTAGTGTAGCTCCAACCCCCGTTGCTTATCAGAGACCATCCTATTAGGGGAATCAATGGTATAATCAGAGAAGGGAGAGTTATGACCCTATCCCTGTGAGCTATACAGAATTACTCCCGACGTTAATTCAAAAGAAGTCGGTTCAGACTAGACCAACTCCCTCTATACCATCACCATTGCCTTGGTATTACAAGGCAGACCAAACATGTGCTTTTCGTCAGGGAGCACCAGGGCACAATGTTGAGAACTGCTATCCTTTGAAAACTGAAGTACAAAAATTGGTGAAGTCTGGTATCGTATCCTTCAAAGATGTTGGTCCAAATGTGAAAGATAATCCTTTTCCCAAGCATGGAGGAGCAAATGTTGTGAACATGGCAGCCGATTGTCCAGGCGACTTCCAGATTTTTGATATTAAATTGGTTAGAGGAGATTTGGTAAAAATGCATGCAGACCTCTGTGAAATTAGCTACTATATGCATGACCATGCTGGTTGTGTTATTTGCAGTACAGATATACAGGGTTGTGAGAAGATAAAGGCTGATTTGCAGAAGATGATGGATGAGGGCCTCATCCACATAATCAGGCCTAGGGAAGAGTACGAAGAGGAAGTAACCATGGTTTCTAGATGTCCTGGAGAGTTCAGAATCATTGATGTAGAACATATGAATGAGGATCTTGTTCAATTGCATGCTACTTTCTGCCACATGGCTGGTCAGGTAGAACATCAGTATGGATCTTGCCGAATTTACTACAGGGACTCCCGAGGATGTTCAATTGTAAGGAAAGGTATTCAGTTGTTATTGGATAATGGAACTATCAAGGTTACATGCCAAAGGGATGATTACCATGAGGTTAATAATATTGAGTTTTGTTTGGCTGAAGAAGAGGAAGATGATGAGTATGCCTCTATGAATGAGTTCTTCTCCTCATATGAAGATATGCTTTCTAGAGATGAATCTACAATGAATAAATGTGTTGAAGAGGGAGTAAATGTTATTGTTCCTTGTTTTGGTGCACCCACCCATTTTGAAGTTGAATATCATGGTGTTGTACCCCAAAATCCCCCCCCCCCCCCCCCCATTTTCACACAAGACATACTCCTAAAGGTTCTCAATTGCTCAAAGTTGACCATGAATTGACTAGATAATTCTCCTCCTAAGGCAATGAACCCCCAACTAGGGTTTCAATTTTCATCAAGATGGTTAAACTCCAATGGTCTCAAATGCTTCCCATGGTCCTAATATTTCTTCAAGATCATCCATGCCAAATTTCATGCCTTGCACAACAAGTTTACTCAGTCAATTGCTCAAATGCTTGAAAATCAATTATGCTAGGTCAAAAGTCAACTGTGGCCCATGTACAGTCAAACTTCAATATTTTTGGTCAACATCAACATTTTGGAGTGATATCCATCATTTGATCAATGGTTGATCATGATTCCTCAAACAAACTTTGACCAAGCATAACTTTCTCATATGTTATCAGAAATTTTCCAACAAAAGATCATTTTAAAGAGAATCCAATTCCCTACAACTTCTCCTCATCCCCTAAGATTAAGAAATACACCATTTGAAATACATGAGCTCAAACATTACAGGTCATTGTCAAAAAGTCAACAAAAGCCACTTTGTGCCAAGACAATTTACATCAAGATAACATCTTCAAATGCAAAATTGATCTAAAGATGGATTGAAGTAGACATATTGGGCTTTCCAAAAAGTATAAGATCATCATCATGAGATGAAAATTGAGAAACTTATGGCTTTCCCATGGTTGGAAAATTTTGGAAATTTCAAGAATGGTGCATTGAGCAAATTTTAATTTTTGGGTCAATGACCTGACTTTTAAGGTTCAAATGTCTTCCTAAGGTCATAGAGGACCTCTAATCTTATTTTGGAATGGTCTTATATTTTCTACCTATTTTTTACACATTTATTTTAACGTATTTCAAGTAAATATAAAATAAATGGTATAAAATATTTGCAAGTGGGGTTAGGCGTGCGGGCTAGTGTTTTGGCTTGCTTGGAGGCCTAAGGATTCGTGCAAACTTGACCAGATACATTGAACATGGAATAATGGCATAAAATATCAAGTTTCTTAATTTTTCAAAATGGTCATAATGGCTTTAAACCATGACTTTATGGGGTTGATTCATTACTCACTATGTTGTCCCCTTCTTCTATGCTATAAGTATATCCCTTCTGCAAGCCAAACACACACGTATACACTACACAAAAGCTCTACCAAACTTGCAAAAAAATCATCCAAATCGTTAAAATCAAAACAGACTTTCCGAGCTTGTTTCAGCCCAGCACAGGTCCTCCATTCACGTCCAGAAACTCCAAGGAGTACGTATCAATCCTTGTTCGAACAATCTCACGCCCATTAGCACCAAACTGAAACACTCGTCGTTGGGAACTTTTTTGAATTCATATTTTTGGTTTTCATGATGAACTAACCTATTTCATTAATTGATTTGTATTCAGGGTAGCCTATAGGACAGGACCAACGTGAAATATATGAGAAAGGGGGCCAGAATAGGATCGTGCCATTTCTAGGTCCCGATCTGTGTTCTTCACCATATCTCATTTTCAGGTCGTTTCAAGATGAATAAACCCCATAAATGGAATTAAGAGGGTCGATTTAGGGGGGGGGTAGCCTTGATTGTGGGCTTTGATATTTCCATTTTTGCAGTTTCCATATTTAGGCATCCCAGAGAAGATGACCGGAGTTTGACTCTGGCGTCCCTCCAGCCAGTTGACTCAGGTGGACGCTGGCGTGGAAAAATCGTGCGTCTTGGTTGGCCCATTCGAATACAGGGGGGCCCATCAGTACGCGCGTATTATTTTTAATATATTTGGAAATATTTTTTGTATATAATGTTTTGTTTGTATTTTGATAAACCAATTGAAAGGCATCTCAGTTGCTAAACAGGCGTGTGTATAAGGTAGAGGACCTGGGTACGAGCCCCAGGTCCAACATATTATTTTTCTAACATTTACCAATTGCAGATTTAGTACATGTTAGATACACTAGTCCAGCATGCGCCTCTAGATCATCACCCCTAGATCTTGATTGATGTAGATTAGAAGATTACCACATGCAGTTGAACCATAATCCATCAAAGGTGCTCCTCATTGGATCCAAGCAATCTAGGCTCTCTAATGGGCCAAACGTTTTTTTCCAGATCAACACCCCCATTTTGCTTTTGATTACCAGACCCACTTTACATTTTTTTGTATTGTTTCATCTCTTTTTTATTTATTTTGTTTTTCTTGATTATTTATTTAATTAGCCAAATAATAATAAAAAAATCACAAAAAATTAGGATTAGATTTTTTATTAAATAATTAATTTCTTAAATTAATTAATAACTATTTTAACCATTTTTTTCTTTAATTAAAATTGAATTAGAACTCAGGATTTAATTTAGGTTTAATCATTTTCTTTTCATATTAAAAACTAAACAAAAAAAAGAACTTAGACTATTTCTTAATTAATTTTTAAATAGACTTCAGGATGTTCATTTTAAGTATTTTCCTAAATAAAAATAAAACCAAAAAAGACTTTCATTCTTAGGATTTTTAGACGTGATATTTTATTTCGCGCACAATATTTTCATTCTCGCATTTTATACAAATATTGTAACTGCTTACAATGGTAATAATTTAGGATTTAAATTTCCGCACTTTTAATTTCCGCACTTTATATTTTAGTCTGATATAACTTAACTGTCCCGAGGCCCTATAATAGCTGTAGGACTTTATTTCTTGCTTTTACATTCTTATATGCTTGTATATAATTGCTAGTAAGTAGGTGTGCATGACAAGATTAATAAAATCAATCTTTACATCACTAACATAAGATAAATATATGAAAATTAAACACATTCCTCACACTTGCACCCTTAGGGTATACCTCAGTTGGTTGCCTCGGAAAATAATGGTCATGTTCCTCGAGCGTAGGGATATCTTAGCAAAGAACCTCAATCTAAAAGTCATAATAAAGATCATACTCCTTAAATGTCCCACGAGTTGCCTACGAGAAATGATCTTTTCCCTCGATGTTGCCTACATGATGACAGTCCCTTCAAATGCTAAGATATCCTTACATGTTTCCTTCAATGGCCATAACATCCCTTTCGATAGTCCCTCAACATCCAACGATAGGGCTACCTAATCACTAATAGTAGGATAGAACTATCTAAAGGAAAGGAGGAAAAGAACGTCCTTTTTCGAGTAGGTAGATGACTCTTAAGTACTTGCTCAAACCTAAGTTTTCACACTTACAAGCATTTCAAAAAAAACTATTTTCAAAAACATTTTATCATACTATTGAGGACTGATAAAAGAGTTACCATAAAGCAAACAAAAATCTTTCAAAACACAAAAACACAAACAATTTTCAAAATTGAGCAAGTACCTTAACAACCCGTGGAAAACCATGGATGGAAAGGGTGCTAACACCTTCCCTTTCCATAATCTACCCCCCTTACTAAAAAAATCTCGAAAAAGGTCTGTTTATGTTCTTTTCACCCTTTCCTTTATTGGATAAAAGAAAAGTCAGTGGCGACTCTTGCTTACCGCAACATTTGCAAACAAAAAACGCAAAATCAGTATTAAACAGTTGGTTTTGCAACCGTATCATAGAACTGGTGACTCTATTGAGGACAATAATAAAGTGGCATTTACCTTAGGGTCCAGATCATTTTACTTCTTTGATTGTTTTGCTTGCTTTACTTTTACAGGATTGTTTGGGCGACTATGGATCCTACACCTGGATCTGGGGAAACCTTTTAGGTAAGTAGCAATAGATCATGGAAACTGTGTGGGGTATTGTTGTACCCCAAAATTTGCACTCCCTTTTTCATAAGAAATCACAACCCTAGGGTTTTCTCTGATTTTTAAGATTGGCTCAGGAATCGATCAAACAGACTTTTATTTAGCAGTCAATCAAGAATTAGGGTTTTCTCTCGCATTTCTCAGAAGAAATTGAATCCACAGAAATTCAGTTTACCGTTACATTGGTTTCTCACTTTTTAAAGTTTGCTGAAAGGTTAATTGTTTGTTTCTCAAAGCCTGATTATCTGGGATAAGAGCTGAGATTGTTATTTGGAATATCAAGACATCTGCTTGTTAATGGAGTGAAAAGTTTTCCGTTTAATGGAATGCTTGCTTGTTTAACTATACAACGTGTATGTTAATTGGAATGCTTGCTTGTTTAACTATACAACGCGTATGTTAATTGGAATGCTGTTGCAAAGTTACTAGACTGCAAAGTTTTGGATTATTTGAGATTTAAGTGATATGGATTAGAATTGTTGGAATGCAATTTCAATTATCTTTGATTTTTGAGAATCTTAAATAATTAAGTAAAGGTGCAAGGAAGAATGGCAAGATATGTGACAATAGAAAAATTCTTTTGGATAAAGACTTTTTATTCATTTCAAATGCTGTTACAAAATTATTTGAATATTGTAAGTTTACAACTTATAGTATTTAAAATAATAATTGTTTACAATAAATGGAAAATAAATCTAAGTCTAAAGTCTAAACTTCAGTGCTCCCATGCCAAGGTCTCAAAGTCCTCTGCTTCCTCTATCGTCCAAGTTGCATTCACCTGAAAAAGAAGAAAGAAAAAGAAATTAGTACAGTTAATTTTTCAAGCATGAAAAGAAAGAAAAAAAGTCATCATTAAAGTTTGCCGCCCAGAATCAGTGAGCTATTGTTCATCATGTTTTATTTTCCTCTTTGCAAATAACAAGAAGATTGCTCTTCTTGGTTCACAAAGAGAAAAGTAAAAGATAAAAGATGCAAGCATACAATTGGTTCAAATGCAAAAACATGGGCCATGCTGTACAAAGTAAGGTACAAGGCTGCATACAAAGCCAACTTGAAGCAAAACTATACCAAACTGTAGTAACTAGACCAAATGCCAATTGTACTGCAAACTAAACCAAACTGAGTTGCAAAACAAGTCAAGATGCATTGCTAATTATGCTACACAAACATAAACTAATAAAACTAAGCATGGCAAGCCAAACCAGATGCAGCATACAAGTACAGAAAGTACAACAGAAAATACAGCAGGTAATGCAGAGATAAACCAATTGACAAGTAAAAGGCTTGTCAGAAGCCATCATCATTTTCCAGGGGCAAAACTTTTCAGAATATAATATAATAAGCAAAAGTGCTTACTTGAGAGAGAGAGAGAGAGAGAGAGAGAGAGAGAGAGAGGGAGAGAGAGAGAAAGATAGGACCTTTGGTGAAAAGTTTATAGGTTGGCAAAGGCAGGCTGGCATAAGTTAACAAAAACAAAAAGATATAAAAGAAAGGAATGTATAACAGTCTAAGGGGGAGAACATTAGAACCTGCATAAGCCTAAACAAAAACTCAGAAAAACAAAAAAGCTCTCCAAAGCTTAGCAACCTGTTGCCAAAGCATGCATAACTTGCAAACTTGCAAGCATGCTATCAAAATCATACAAACTGTAAACAAGCTAGCAAATCCGACATAGCAAGAAACCTGCATAGCCCAAACCCTCCAAAACTGTTAATAGTTCAAAAACCACCCAAATTGTTAGCTTCCAAAACAACCTGCAAACAAGAAAAACCACAAAACCTGCAAACTTGTCAAGCTGCCAAAATAACCTGCTAGCAAGAAACAACAAAACCACAAGCCCAACTTTCCAAACCTGTACCAAACTACAAAATACAAACTCAAAACCCTGTAAAGTTTCAAACAGGAACAAACAAACCTGCACGAAACTGCAACAATACCAAAAGCTGCAAACTCAACAAATCACAAAAAAACCCTTTGAAGCTATCAATCACCAACAAGAACTCAGTTTCAACAAAATCCATAAATCAAAACATAGTTTCAGAAGGTTGCAACAAATTTCAAAATAGCCATCATCATCAATATTCAATATCAAAGAAAGAGGAAGAGGTTTCAGAAACTTGTAACATGTTTCATCATCAACCAAATCTCAACATCAACAAAGAAACAATTTTAGATGTCACCATTAACATCATTAGCCAAGAAATAGGAAGAGGTTCAGAAGCAAATCAGTAACAAAAGTTTCAGAATCAAGTTCATCATCAACAATCAACAAAATACAGTTTCAGAATCAAGTTCATCATCAACAAGAAACAAAAATAAGCAAGGTTTCAGAATCATATTCATCATCAACGAAAAGCATCAACAATAACAGTTTCAGAAATTTGTCATCATCATCAATATTCAACAAAGAGGAAAAAGATACCAGACACACGCAACCGTCATCACCACGTCTTCCGCCTCAGGCCACCTGGAGTGCCGCCGGTCCAATCCTTTTTCTCCTCTCCCTCCATTGTCTAGAAAGATCCCCAAGGTATATCTTTTTCTCTCAAACCCTCGCTGCATCTTAGACATAATATCATAGATTAGGAAATAAAACTGAACATGCAAAACAAACTATAAAAACCCTAAAACACAAAGATGACGAAACGTACCATTCACTCATAATCTTGGATCATCGTGAAGAGGATATAGAGTGGGGTGGCGCTCCAGTGTCCTGAGAGGAAAAGATCAGAAGCGTGCTCGAGAGAGACGAAGAGGAGAAAAAGAACGAAACAGCGCCGCTGTTGAAACCAAACACATAAATCCTTATGCAACAACCCCTAAAACTGTACAAAAAATCCTACCTTGGGCCTGTTTACCCAAATGGCCTTAAGCCCATAACGCTTTTTCCTGCACCCCCTTCTTTTCAAGTCTGACCCCTTTATTTCTTCTTCCATTTTCATTTGGGCCTCACCAAAATACCCTAAGCCCATTCCTTTTTTAACAAATGTTAATTGTTTTTTTTATATATACTCACTCACTTTAACTAACTTGTTTTATTTTGTTAATGATAATACTAATAAAATTTATTTTCATGAATTAATTTTATTTTCTTCTTTTATTAATTAATTTTGTTTCATAATAAAAATACAAAAAAAAAACAATAGAAATTTAACTTAATTAATTTTTCTTCCTTTAAACCTTTTAATCAATAGAATACAAATAAGAATAAAAATATTTAATCTTTTTTTAATAGATTTTTATTTATTTTCAAGTTAACAAATACATGCATCTCATAATTTATTGATTTTCCTTATTTTATAATTTATTATTATTTTACACTGAATTGCGACAATTCGATTTGGTTGTAACATTTGATATGTGGACATTATTATTCTTGAGAGACTCATCCCCATTTGTAAACAATTGTACCCCCATCCCCGGATACTTTTTTTGTAATAACTTAGAATTTAATTCTCGCACTTTATGCTTTCAAATATGCCATGATTAGAGATTAGGGTTTGTATGCGGAAATCTAAAATCAATCGCTAGATGACCTAATACAAGAATCAAAATGCATGAAAATGACAAACACAATACACACTTGCACCTCTAGGGTAACCTCGCTTGTTGCTTCGGAAAATGCAATCATGTCCCTCGAATATGAGACACTCTAGCAAATGCCCCTTCGATAAACAAAGATCGTAGTCCCTCGATGACCCTCGATGTTGCCTTCAATGAAACGATGTCGTCCCTTACAAAATTTCTAGAGCATCTCACAAGTTGCTTTCAATGATTGTATGCGATGACCCGCGCCTGTCCCGTTTAAACATCCTAACACAAGGTTGTTCACCAAATACAATGGTGAAATAACACTGTCAAAAGGGTTAAAAACATAAGAAATATCTTTGAGTAAAATAGGGTAGACAACTCTTAGTTGCTTGATCAAAAGCTTGCAAAACATCCTTGCTACTTTCAAACACACCTCACAACACAATTCCAAATCAAATTTTCAAAACATTGAAATATCTTTTCAAAAAGACACACACCTTTGTATATATTCAAACAAGAATCATTACAAAGGTTGCCTAGACAAGGCTCTTTTTCAAAGCATTTTCAAAAACCACACACACAAAGCACCATTTCAAACAATTGAAAAGCAAAAGCAAGTGATCTAAAACAAGTAACTAAGAGCCCATGGAAAACCATGGATGAAAAGGGTGCTAGCACCTTCCCTTTTCATAATCCACACCCCGAACCCAAGAAAACAATCTCAAAGGTCTTTCCTGTGCTTTTTGAACTTTCCTTTGGATAAAATAAAAATTCGGTGGCGACTCTTGCTAAACCGCACAATTGCGAACACAAACACAAAACCTCAAGTCAGTTCTCCCACTGTATCACCAGAAATGGCGACTCTGCTGGGGAGACATTCTAAAAGTGGGGTTATCTTAGGGTTTTAGATCTCCTTTACATGCTCATCTTGCTTGACTTGTATGCTTTACTTTTTGGTTCCTTGTTTGGGTTTGTTTTAAATCCTACACCCAGATTTGGGGGCACCTTTTAGGTAAGTAGCAATAAACTGTGAGGGAACTGTGCGGGGTATACCGACATGGTTGAAACAGTGGCTACGTTAGTGCGACATATTTGTGGGTACCGGTAGCCTTTGAGTCAATCAAAGAGAATACGGGGCCGCTGAGTGATGTAATGAAGCACTAATGAACTCTTAGAACCTTACTTGACCATCTTGGCCTTTTTAGGGGTAGTGAGATGACCGGATTTGGTACAGTCCGAAGTTTGTAGATACTCGATACTACACTCATTGAGGGTTGTTTTCTTGGAATATTTTGGTCGCCAGTTAAGTGGCTAAACTGAAACAATGAACACAGAAAATAATCCAGTGATATTGAGCTCCTTAGAACCCAGTTACTATTTCTAGGACAGGTGGAGCCAACTAACTTCAAGAGGGTACTTACCTATGAACTCCAAGCAAGCCTAAACCTAAGGACTTGTCTGCTTTGTGAGAATGTTATTATCTGTATATACACTTGCTTATTTTTGCATACCTGTACATAACATCATAACGTCATACCATAGAATTTTCAATAACCATTTCAAGGATCTCAAGGGTCTTTGATGCAGGGTTACGTTGAACCAGACGTCTACCAAAGGGCAAGAGGATTCATTTTCCTCTAAACAAATGTCGTTAAAGATCAAGTACAATAACTTGAATCGAGGGCTATGACCCAATTGACATGGTGAGCTTGATTCTCGTGGAAATACACCCACTAATACAAATTTCTCCAATTAAAGATTGTTGATCGAAGTTCAACCTCTAACATTTTCTCGTGTTTACCCCGCAAGATCCTTGAAAACATGTATCCACATATCATGTATTGTATCATGACAAGTTTTCCCTTTCAGGTCTCCTTATTATCCTACTGTTTATTTCAGTAGAGATGGCTCTAGAGAGGACTGTCGAAGATATCCAGGCTCAAAACGCTCAACTTCAAGAAATGTTCTTGAACCTGTCCCAGGGGAAAGAAGAAGTGAAAGCTCTCCTCACAAGGGGCATGGTCCTAGGAAATCCAGGTGGCATCAAGAATGATCAATTGGAAGGCTATAGATTGAGTTGGCAACAATGAAAATCCAGATGATGGGACAACTAGTGGGCCAGATGGCTCTCATTCAAAACCTAGCTCAAGGACAAGAAGAGTTAAGGGTCCTCATCAACAAACTGCTTCAAGATAACCAAGTGGGGCAAACAACTAGGGTTGAAGATCAAGTCACCATTCAGCCTCCTTTGAGACAAGAAGACAAGGGAAAGGATCCCCAGCTTGCTTCAGGGTCACAAGCCCAACAACGACCTCGCCAGCATCAACGGGGTAATCGGCGTAAGCAAAATACATCTGGAAGACATTTCACTAAGATTGACATACCATTATCTCTAGTACTGGAACGCTTGTTGGAGGTCAATCTGACTGTTTTAAAGGATCCTCTTCAGAATTCCAATACCTCTGCTCTTGGCTATCACCCCGACGCATTTTGTGTATACCACTCCTATAGTCCTGGACATGACACCGACGACAGTTGGGCTTTGAAAAACAAGACCCAAGATTTGATTGACAGATGAGTGCTGAGATTTACACCGATGGCCAGATGAAAATCTCCCGCTGAGGGTTCTCCACCTAAAATGACAAGTTCGAACTAAGAGACTTTTGTTTCATTTGAATTTTCAAGTTGTAATTTCTTTTGTTATTCAAACAATTATCTGTTGATGTCAAACTCTGTTTCATTAATGCATTGCATATGTTTGTCTTGAATTCATCCATTGGTTTTCACTATTCTTGAACTATGTTTCCTACTTTCTTTATGATATTTAACTCTTGCTAAAAGTTACAAGCCTTTAGAGGGAGGATGACTAAAATAATGCCATAATTTCATACAATATGCTTTTGGACAGACCTTACTGACGATGTACATGCGTTTCTTTCAAATCCTAAACACTGGAGTTATAAGGAAGATAATCCCTAGTCAACCCCTTCGAGCCAAAGAAGTAGAAGTTTTTCTGTTTTAAACACAAATTGAAACCTATAATCAAACCTAGGGCGGGTTAGTCTCTCAGTTAATTCAAAATGTGCGTTTAGCCGCAAACTCTCAGTTCGTAATACAGCGAACGACATCAAAAACATTCCTTTGGAACCAAAAGACAGTGATGGTTCCTTACCTCATGGGCAGTCATTATCTCTCAGAAAAATGAAAAGCCCACTGATCCAAAACCTACAAAGGAGGCTTAAGAAAGTTGGGGCATCCCGCTGACTGTAATCTCAAAAATAAGAACAGTCAGGCAAAAATTAGGGATAATGAATCAAAAGAAAGAGGACACTACAAATCCTTAACAACATGGAAAATGTTGCAAAAATGACTGCCTTCCAACAAATTCAACTTGTGGGAACCATCACCAAAAACACCATTCCAGACTCATTTGGAGTTCAAATGCATAATTAACTGAGTATAGGATTGAAGAACATCATGAAGAGTGGGTGGGTACAAATATACTTTGAGCCTTTATCATTTGTTTCTTAAACCGTGAACCAAGCCACGTTACAACCCTTCAAAAGTCCTAATTGAAGCATGGGTTCGTTCGAAAGCATACTGTTACAAAAGGTATCCTGACTCCTGTAAGGCTTTGCTCTAAATCTTGTGTTGAATTTGTCTTATAAAAGTTTTCTGCTAAAAAACTCATTTTTCAAAACTTCAAGACAAGCATGAACTTTGTATTATTTGAATATCGTTGTTTGCACATGGTTAGTTGTTTGACAGCGAAGAAATTCACACAGTGAATGTTCAGATGAATGAAAGCTCTCCCAGTGAATAAAATCACTTCAAGTGGGATGACACTCCCGTTGCAAAAATCTCCTATCAACAAAAAGGGACTTGGTATGGTATAGTCTAGTAAACCTGGGGCAGTCCAGTCAAGATTTCAACAAATCTTTCAAAACCCAGTAAACTTGGGGCAGTCCAGTCAAGATTTCAACAAATCTCTCAAAGTCCGGTGAACATGGGGCAGTCAAGTCAAGATTTCAAGAAATCTCTCAATTGCAAATCAACCTGGGGCAGGTCTCCATCACCTTCACTTGAGGAATTGAGCGTCAATCTCATCAAAGGGTTACATACAGTCCAAGTTTCCTGGAAGGGTCACAAACATTTGATACTAGGGGCAATGACAAATCTCTCTAAAATCCTTCTGAAAAGAAATTCAGGAATCCTCGAGAAGTTCATCACCTCTCTAGTAGACCAGCAGTCATGGGTTTATTTCCCCAACACTTGTCAAGTATTTATTCTCCAAAACAAATTACATTTCAACAACAGTCATAACATACTCAGATTGATCGGCGGGTAAAGACTCCTTCATCACCTGTTGGAGTTACGGTCGTCGAAGATTCCTTCATCACCTGTTGGAGTTACGGTCGTTAAAGATTCCTTCATCACCTGTGGGAGTTAAGGTCGTCGAAGATTCCTTCATCACCTATTGGAGTTACGGTCGTCGAAGATTCCTTCATCACCTGTTGGAGTTACAGTCGTCGACGATTCCTTCATCACCTGTTGGAGTTACAGTCGTCGAAGATTCCTTCATCACCTGTTGGAGTTACAGTCGTCAAAGATTCTTTCATCACCTGTTGGAGTTATGGTCGTCGAATATTCCTTCATCACCTGTTGGAGTTACGGTCATCGAAGATTCCTTCATCACCTGTTGGAGTTACAGTCGTCGAAGATTCCTTCATCACCTGTTGGAGTTACGGTCGTCCAAGATTCCTTCATCACCTATTGGAGTTATGGTCATCAAAGATTCCTTCATCACCTGTTGGAGTAACGGTCGTCAAGGATTTCTCCATCATCCGTTTGAGTCAATATTAATCCAAGACCCTCTCTGTTTTGGTCAGATCGACACTAAGATCTCCCTGATTCTTATTCCAGTGGAAGATATTCCGGGTTTTTGCTGTTTCAGATAAATCTCTCAGCGATTTATTCTGATCTTTTCACTATCAGAGATGAAGAATCCAACTCTTTTCTCCTTCACCAGCTCGGGATTTATTTCCCCAGCGAAAGGTCGTCTTGAAAAACATTACACCTCCGTGCATCAGGACATCATGCAACGCAATCTCATTTATTTTGAGAACATCATTGTTTGATATATGCCACTAAGCTTTACCTTTCAGGAAAGGTACAATCAAATTCAAGCGACAAAGCTTTTCTTCAATCGAATTACAGACAAGTTCCTAAATATCGACAAAGTTTTTACTTCAGTTGAATTACGGACAAGTTCCTAAATCTCAGCAGAAACAACCCACCAGCAGAATGACGGACAAATGAAGCTCATGAAATTCTTTTTCTCTCAAGAATGAAGATTCTCATCCTTGAAACCTCAGAAGATTGGTATACTCCCAAGCTCCTGATACCGTTAACAGAATGAAGATTCTCATCCTTGAAACCTCAAAAGTTTGGTATACTCCCAAGCTTCTGATACCGTTAACAGAATGAAGATTCTCATCCTTAAAACCCCAGTAGATTGGCATACACCCAACCTTTTGACCCAAACTCCTGAATGAAGATTCTCATTCTTGCTTCCCCAGTAGATTGACATACTCCCAATCTCCTGACCCAAACGCCTGAATGAAGATTCTCATTCTTGCCTCCCCAGTAGATTGGTATACACCCAAGCTTCTGATATTCCCGACAGAATGAAGATTCTCATTCTCAAAGTGGCATATAACCTGAATTCCTGGTATTCCCGACAGAATGAAGATTCTCATTCTCAAAGTGGCATGTAACCTGAATTCTTGATATTCCCGACAGAATGAAGATTCTCATTCTCAAAGTGGAATATAACCTGAATTCTTGATATTCCCGATAAAATGAAGATTCTCATTCTCAAAGTGGCATATTACCTGAATTATTGATATTCCCGACAGAATGAAGATTCTCATTCTCAAAGTGGTATATAACTTAAATCCCCGATATTCCCAACAAAATCAAGATTCTCATCCTTGATTCTCCAGAGTTTTCTTTACTCTCAGCATGAATTTGTCAGAGTTTTTAATCCCCTGCAGATCAAAGATTCTCGTTCTTGACTCCTCAACACAAATTCCTCTAGCAGAATGAAGTTTCTCATTCTCAATTTCTCCAGTAGAATGAAAATTCTCATTCTCAGTTCCCCAGCGGAGTCCTTCTCAAACAACAGTACAGGAATCCCCAGTAGATTGGCATACAACCCAAAATTCCTGATTTTCCCAGCAGGATAAAGATTCTCCCCACAGAGTTATTTCCCAGTAGAACAAAGATTCTTGTTCTCAATTTTTCAAGTTGAAGCCTCCCAGGTTTTGAATCCCCAACAGCAGTCAAGGATTTATTTTCCCTGACAGCGGACAAAGATTTTATTATCTCTAGCTATCCAGGATTTGTCTTCCTCAGCCAGACAGTTCATCAGCTCACATGCGCATACATTGCATTCATATATCATAAACATTGATAAAACACATATATTGCATCATACATTTCATGCAACATAACTTTGTGTTTCAGCTAATATTACCCTTCACAGGATGAGTTTAGCAAGCTTCAAACTTCAAGGATTTTTGAAAACAGTTTACGGATGCTTTCCAACATGGATGTCAATCTATCGCTTGTTCAGATTCAACTTCTGAAAACAGTTTACGGATGCTTCCCAGCATGGATGTCAACCTATCACTTGTTCAGACTCAACTCATGAAAATAGTTTACGGATTCTCCAAACACGGATGCTAATCTATTGCTTATTCAGACCCCCAGCTCAGAGACGTTCCAAACACGAATACCTTTATGATACTCATTCTTTCACCTACGACATACAGTTCAACAAACATTCTTGGATGGAATCTTTAAGTCCATCTCTGACAAGGTTCTGTCACATCTCCAAATGGCATCTTTAAGCCCATTCCCTCAACTATGCTTTGACAAGTGCAAATTTATGGGCACTCTAGTGTCCGATCATCTTTTACCTTCGAGTAGCGAATGACAAGCTTGCCAATCTAACTCTTCAGGTTCAAGAAGATTGAACAGGGGCAACTGTTGTACCCAAAAATTTTCCCTCCCTTTTTCATAAGAAATCACAACCCTAGGGTTTTCTCTGATTTTTAAGATTGGCTTAGGAATCGATCAAACAAACTTTTCTTTAGCAGTTAATCCAGAATTAGAGTTTTCTCTCGCATTTCTCAGAAGAAATTGAATCCACAGAAATTCAGTTTACCGTTACATTGGTTTCTCACTTTTTCAAGTTTGCTGAAAGGTTAGTTGTTTGTTTCTCAAAGCCTGATTATCTGGGATAAGAGCTGAGATTGTTATTTGGAATATCAAGACATCTGCTTGTTAATGGAGTGAAAGGTTTGTTGTTTAATGGAATGCTTGCTTGTTTAACTATACAACGCGTATGTTAATTAGAATGCTTGCTTGTTTAACTATACAATGTGTATGTTAATTGGAATGCTGTTGCGAAGTTACGAGACTGCAAAGTTTTGGATTATTTGAGATTTAAGTGATCTGGATTAGAATTGTTGGAATGCAATTTCAATTATCTTTCATTTTTGAGAATCTTAAATAATTAAGTAAAGGTGCAAGGAAGAATGGCACCATTTTTGAGAATCTTTCATTTCAAATGCTTTTACAAAATTATTTGAATATTGTAAGTTTACAACTTAAAGTATTTAAAATAATAATTGTTTATAATAAATGGAAAATAAATCTAAGTCTAAAGTCTAAACTTCAGTGCTCCCATGCCAAGGTCTCAAAGTCCTCTGCTTCCTCAATCGTCCAAGTTGCATTCACCTGAAAAAGAAGAAAGAAAAAGAAATTAGTACAGTTAATTTTTCAAGCACGAAAAGAAAGAAAAAAAGTCATCATTAAAGTTTGCCGCCCAGAATCAGTGAGCTATTGTTCATCATGTTTTATTTTCCTCTTTGCAAATCACAAGAAGATTGCTCTTCTTGGTTCACAAAGAGAAAAGTAAAAGATAAAAGATGCAAGCATACAATTGGTTCAAATGCAAAAACATGGGCCATGTTGTACAAAGTAAGGTACAAGGCTGCATACAAAGCCAATTTGCAGCAAAACTATACCAAACTGTAGTAACTAAACCAAATGCCAATTGTACTGCAAACTAAACCAAACCGAGTTGCAAAACAAGTCAAGATGCATTGCTAAGTATGTTACACAAACATAAACTAAGCAAACTAAGCATGGCAAGCCAAACCAGATGCAGCATACAAGTATAGAAAGTACAACAGAAAATACAGCAGGTAATGCAGAGATAAACCAATTGACAAGTAAAAGGCTTGTCAGAAGCCATCATCGTTTTCCAGGGGCAAAACTTTTCAGAATATATTATAATAAGCAAAAGTGCTTATTTGAGAGAGAGAGAGAGAGAGAGAGAGAGAGAGAGAGAGAGAGAGAGAGAGAGAGAGAGAGAGAGAGAGAGAGAGAGAGAGAGAGAGGACCTTTGGTGAAAAGTTTACAGTTTGGCAAAGGCAGGCTGACATAAGTTAACAAAAACAAAAAGATATAAAAGAAAGGACTGCATAACAGTCTAAGGGGGAGAACATTAGAACCTGCATAAGCCTAAACAAAAACTCAGAAAAACAAAAAAGCTCTCCAAAGCCTAGAAACCTGTTGCCAAAGCCTGCATAACTTGCAAACTTGCAAACATGCTATCAAAATCATACAAACTGTAAACAAGCTAGCAAATCCGGCATAGCAAGAAACCTGCATAGCCCAAACCCTGCAAAACTGTTAACAGTTCAAAAACCACCCAAATTGTTAGCTTCCAAAACAACCTGCAAACAGGCAAAACCACAAAACCTGCAAACTTGTCAAGCTGCCAAAACAACCTGCTAGCAAGAAACAACAAAACCACAAGCCCAGCTTGCCAAACCTGTACCAACTACAAAATACAAACTCAAAACCATGTAAAGTTTCAAACAGGAACAAACAAACCTGCACGAAACTGCAACAATACCAAAAGCTGCAAACTCAACAAATCACAAAAAAACCCTTTGAAGCTATCAATCACCAACAAGAACTCAGTTTCAACAAAATCCACAAATTAAAACATAGTTTCAGAAGGTTGCAACAAATTTCAGAATAGCCATCATCATCAATATTCAATATCAAAGAAAGAGGAAGAGGTTTCAGAAACTTGTAACAAGTTTCATCATCAACCAAATCTCAACATCAACAAAGAAACAGTTTCAGATTTCATCATTAACATCATTAACCAAGAAAGAGGAAGAGGTTCAGAAGCAAATCAGTAACAAAAGTTTCAGAATCAAGTTCATCATCAACAATCAACAAAATACAGTTTCAGAATCAAGTTCATCATCAACAAGAAACAAAAACAAGCAAGGTTTCAGAATCATATTCATCATCAACGAAAAGCATCAACAATAACAGTTTCAGAAATTTGTCATCATCATCAATATTCAACAAAGAGGAAAAAGATACCAGACACACACAACCGTCATCACTGCGTCTTCCGCCACCGGCCACCAGGAGTTACGTCGGTCAAACCCTTTTTCTCCTCTCCCTCCATTTTCCAAAAAGATCCCCAAGGTATTTCTTTTTCTCTTAAACCCTCGCTGCATCTTAGACATAATATCATAGATTAGGAAATAAAACTGAACATGCAAAACAAACTGTAAAAACCCTAAAACACAAAGATGACGAAACATACCATTCACTCATAATCTTGGATCATCGTGAAGAGGATAGAGAGTGGGGTGGCGCTCCGGTGCCCTGAGAGGAAAAGATCATAAGCGTGCTCGAGAGAGACAGAGAGGAGAAGAAGAATAAAACGGCGCCGCTGTTGAAACCAAACAAACAAACCCTAATGCAACAACCCCTAAAACTGTACAAAAATCCTGCCTTGGGCCTGTTTGCCCAAATGGCCTTAAGCCCATAACGCTTTTGCCTGCACCCCTTCTTTTCAAGTCTGACCCCTTTACTTCTTCTTCCATTTTCATTTGGGCCTCACCAAAATACCCTAAGCCCATTCCTTTTTTAACAAATGTTAATTGTTTTTTTATATATACTCACTCACTTTAACTAACTTGTTTTATTTTGTTAATCATAATAATAATAAAATTTATTTTCTTGAATTAATTTTATTTTCTTCTTTTATTAATTAATTTTGTTTCATAATAAAAATACAAAAAAAACAATAGAAATTTAACTTAATTAATTTTTCTTCCTTTAAACCTTTTATTCAATAGAATACAAATAAGAATAAAAAATATTTAATCTTTCTTTTAATAGATTTTTATTTATTTTCAAGTTAACAAATACATGCATCTCATAATTTATTGATTTTCCTTATTTTATAATTTATTATTATTTTACACTGAATTGCGACAATTCGATTTGGTTGTAACATTTGATATGTGGACATTATTATTCTTGAGAGACTCATCCCCATTTGTAAACAATTGTACCCCCCATCCCCGGATACTTTTTTTGTAATAGCTTAGAATTTAATTCTTGCACTTTATGCTTTCAAATATGCCATGATTATAGATTAGGGTTTGTATGCGAAAATCTAAAATCAATCGCTAGATGACCTAATACAAGAATCAAAATGCATGAAAATGACAAACACAATGCACACTTGCACCTCTAGGGTAACCTCGCTTGTTGCTTCAGAAAATGCAATCATGTCCCTCGAATATGAGACACTCTAGCAAATGCCCCTTCGATAAACAAAGATCGTAGTCCCTCGATGACCCTCGATGTTTCCTTCGATGAAATAATCTCGTCCCTTACAAAATTGCTAGAGCGTCTCACAAGTTGCTTTCAATGATTGTATATGATGACCCGCGCCTGTCCCGTTTAAACATCCTAACACAAGGTTGTTCACCAAATACAATGGTGAAATAACACTGTCAAAAGGGTTAAAAACATAAGAAATATCTTTGAGTAAAATAGGGTAGACAACTCTTAGTTACTTGATCAAAAGCTTGCAAAACATCCTTGCTACTTTGAAACACACCTCACAACACAATTCCAAATCAAATTTTCAAAACATTGAAATGTCTTTTCAAAAAGACATACACCTTTGTATATATTCAAACAAGAATCATTACAAAGGTTGCCTAGACAAGGCCTCTTTTTCAAAGAATTTTCAAAAACCACACACACAAAGCACCATTTCAAACAATTGAAAAGCAAAAGTAAGTGATCTAAAACAAGTAACTAAGAGCCCATGGAAAACCATGGATGAAAAGGGTGCTAGCAACTTCCCTTTTCATAATCTACCCCCCGAACCCAAGAAAACAATCTCAAAGGTCTTTCCTGTGCTTTTTGACCTTTCCTTTGGATAAAATAAAAATTCGGTGGCAACTCTTGCTAAACCGCACAATTGCGAACACAAATGTAAAACCTCAAGTCAGTTCTCCCACCGTATCACAGGTATACCGACACATTTGAAGAGATGGCTACGTTGATGCAACACTTTGGTTGGTATTGGTAGCTGTTGTACCCCAAAATTTGCCCTCCCATATTCTTCAAGAATTGCAAAGAGCATGCTTCAAAATTCCCCAAGGGTTGCACAGTTCAAGGCCCCCCTAACAGTCAAAAATTAGGGTTTTGGTCCTGGCAAAGTAAATGAAGTTTTCAAGGGTCCAATCAAGTCCCACATGCTTATAAACATTGTCAAATATCCTCATACCAAGTTTCAAGACTTACAACACAAAATTGCTCAGTCAAAAACCCTAATTGCTCAGCAGTCAACTGCAGGGGCAAAATGGTCATTTGACAGTCAAAAGTTCAAATTTTTGGTCAACATCTCATTTTGAAGCCACAAACATCATTTTATCAATGCTTGATCATGATTCTCAAAGCTTGGCTCAAAAAGTCTCAAGATGCAAAAGTTTCCATATTTGGACAGTTGAAAAAGTCAACTGTAACTTGACCAAGGCATAACTTCCACATGGTTTATCAGAAAAATTCCATCCAAAGCTCATTTTGAAGAGAAAGACATTTCCTACAACTCTTCTTCACACTTCAAGTCCAAGAAATGCTCTCACAAAAAGTAATCAATTTCAACATTATAGGTCATTTTCAAAAGTCAACAAAAAAGGACTTTAAGTCAAAGGCCACAACCTGATATTGGTAAATAAAAATTACATGGGACCAAAGGCATTGGTTAGAGGACTTCAAGAACTTTCCAAAATGTCCAAGAACATGATCAAAGCTTAAAAATTGAGCAAGATATGCCTTGTGGAAGTTGGGAAATTTTTGGGTATTTTGAAAAGTCAACTTTGCTTCAAATGCCTTAAAATTGCTAATGGGCCACATTTTCTTCCAAGATTCATCATCCAAAGCATGTGCACGACCATTTGGCCCAAAGGGGATTTATTCATCATTTTTATTTATTTATTTGAATTTTTAAATTACAATTAATTCATTTAAATTAAATAAAATATGGAAAAATACTAAACCAAAGTTTTTAAATCTTTTTGTGCAGAATAAACACTTCTTAAAGGCTTAGGATTCGTGCATAATCATTTTTGGAAGGTTTTGCCATGATTGGAATCAAATATTCATGGAAAAAGATTTGGAAGATATGCCATGAAAATCAAATATCTTTCCATCAATGCAAAGGGTTTTTGGATCAAAATCTTTACCCTAATCATTCCATACATAAGCCAGAAGCAAACCCTAGTGGAAAGGACCTAAAAGCTGCGCCTCTTCTCAAGAACAAAGTTTGTGTTTTTTGTGAAAAATTCCAAAACTGAAAACGTGATTCCAAGGCTTTTCAAGGCAAGAAAACCATCCCATTGCGTTCCTGAGGCTTCAAGGAACGTGTCTGAATCAAAATCATCAACTCTAACATCAAGAAACGGTAGAACTAAGTGATCCTGTTTCAAATTTTATACATATTCGTGTTTCAGTTTTCAAGCATTCTCATTGCATTTTTTTGTGGATTTATACTAATTGATTCATTCTAAAGCTAACCACATACTTTAATTGAGTTTTCGTGCAAAATTGGAGGATCCACCATTGAAGCTTTCTAGGTTTTCAGAGACCTTGAATTGGGGATTCTGGCATAGGGTAAAATTGGAACACGAGACTTAGACCATTAAAATCAGGACCTTCAGACAAACTCAATGCTTGGGTCGCGCCTAATTTATGATCAAAGGGTTGCTAATCGCTATTTTTGTGCTTGTTATTTAGTGGGGGGTTTAAAACCCCCGCTATTCAATTTGTTTTTTTTCCAGATAAAATGCAGGGCACTTGGAGAAGAAGGTGAGGTGTAAACATGGGATTGGCGTATTTGAAATTCGCGCGAATATCATCCACTAACTCTTGTTTTGCTTTATGTTATTTGTTTTCCATACAATATTCAAAACGCGTGAACGGCTCAGTGGCAAGGCACATGGTATGGTAAGCGATGGGACCTGGGTTCGATTCCCAGGTCCCCCTATCCCTTCAATGCTATTTTTTCTAATATCTTCCTATGCAGCGTGCCTCCTAAGGTTCACCATACTCTCTATATCCAAGCTTGCCACATGGCCTGTAACCTCAATCCAAGGGCACTGATTGGAAGAGCACCATGGGCATGAGTCAGAGGTGCCACATACGCATTGAAAAGTCAACCAAAGGCCTCCAAAGATGGGCCAGAATTGATGGATCACACCTCCAGTTTGGGGACAGAACCCCCATTGGTTTGCTTTTCATTCTCTTTTTTCATATTTTCTATTTTATTTGTTTTAATGTAATTCTTTAAATTAATATTTTCTTAACAACAAAAAAAAATAAAAATCAGAAAGTCATAAAAAATAAATATATTTAATTTAATATTTTTTGTAAATAAATCTTGTTAATTAATTTAGTTCTTTAATTCTAGGATTAATTTTGACATTTTTTATATAAACTCAAAAATTATAGAATTAGGGTTTTAATCACTTTTTATCTTTTTCTTTTCTTTTACCATGATAATAATTAATTATTTATTTTTGTAAATAAAATTGTATTAATTAATTAGGTTAATTTTAGATAGATTTTAATGCTTTTCCTAATAAAATAAAAATAACTAGAATTAGGTTTTAAATTCCATAATCTTCTCATTAAAATTCCATAAATACCAAAAAACTCAAAAATCTTTTCCTTTTATTTTAATTTAATTAATCATAATTTAATTTCATTAAAAAGGGTCCAACGCCCTCGCATTCGATAGTAATCCCAATTCGCGCATTTATTTCCTTTCTTATAATTTTTATGTAATTCTCCCAAAGCCGTGTAAATTTGATATTTATCTTTCGCACTTTATTTTATGTCAAATCGGGTTCTGGATTTAATTTGGCGATGTGGACCCGCGCCTTTGTAATAGTTTAGGAACTTTATATTTCTCGCAACTTTTTAACTGTTAATAATTGCATGCAAGAATGAATGTCAAAATAAAAAACAAAAACGTAGATCACCTATGACATGACAAGACAAAATATCTGAAAACGACACACAAATCACACACCACCCCTAGGGTACGCCTCACTGTTGCCTTGCCCTTCGAAAGGTGATCGTCGAGTAGAGGATTTCTTAGTAAGTCCTCATGATCCGGGAACCTGGCATGAGGGTAGCTTCTAAGGTATCTTCCTATTGCTCTGGTGATCACCATGTCCCGAACCTTCGAATTGACCCGAACACCTCCAATGGTGGTGCTACCTATCTCTCAATGGTGGGATGGCACTACTTTAAAGGACATCTACACAGACGAATTCCTTAGGGTAGGTAGACGACTCTAGATACTTGCTCTAATTTCAAAAACAAATCAAAAATACTTTTCACACCGACACCTTTTCAAAAAGCTTTCGAAAGCAATTTTTCAAACAATCTTGAGGACCGATACAAGAGTCGAACTGAAATTTTCAAAGAAACTTTTTAAAACCCACAGTTGAAAAGCAAACAAACCATTTTTGAAAACACAAATGAGCAAGTATCTAAGAGCCCATGGATAACCATGGATAGAAAGGGTGCTAACACCTTCCCTTTCTATAACCTACCTCCCGAACCGAGAGCAATCTCTATAAGGAATTTTTCTGTGCTTTTGTCCTTTCCATTTGGAGAAAATAAAAGACGGTGGCGACTCTTGCTTCCGCGACATTTCGCGAACTAGCGTTAAACAGTCAGTTCCAGATCCACCGATCACAGAACTGGCGACTCTGCTGGGGACTTAACTTAAAGAGAGGTGTACCTTAGGACTAAGATCACTGTGTTTTCAATTGCTTTCTTTGCTTGCTTTAAATTGTGGGTTGCTTGGGAGTTATATAGATCCTAACCCGGATCTGGGGATACCTTCTTAGAAAGTAGCAACAAGGCTGTGAGGGAACTGTGCGGGGTATACCGACATGGTTGAAACAGTCTGCTACGTTGATGTGGCACTTTGGTGTGTACCGGTAACCCTTGAGTTCAGTCAAGGAGAGTACGGGGCCTCCGTGTGGTGTCGTGAAGCATCAACAGACCTTAGGAACCTTAATTGAACTATCTTGGCCTCTTTAGGGTAGTGAGATAACTGACTTTGGTGCAGTCCGAGGTTGGTTGATACTCGATACTACACTCAATTGAGGGTTGCTTTCCTAGAATATTTCGGTCGCCAGTTCAGTGGCTAAATCGAAACGATGAACAATGAAAGCAATCCCGTGATATTGGGACCCCTAGAACCCGGTTACTTCTAATAGGACAGGTTGAGCCCACCAACTTCAAGAGGGTAATACCCAGACCCCATGCTGGCCTTAAACTCTAAGGGCTTGTCTTGTGTGACTTGTGTGCCTTACATGTTTGCCTTTGTAAATATCTGTGGTGTGTTTAATCATAGCATCATGACATCATCCAGCATCATATGCATTGACTAACCATTTCA
The DNA here is from genome assembly GCA_948472305.1 of Vicia faba. Classification (NCBI taxonomy): domain Eukaryota; kingdom Viridiplantae; phylum Streptophyta; class Magnoliopsida; order Fabales; family Fabaceae; genus Vicia; species Vicia faba. The sequence goes on along the minus strand of OX451735.1, from coordinate 97,882,481 downwards.
GGGGTTCGAATCTTCATCTTTGTTCTTGTTTTGTAGGACATGGAAACTGTTCGCAGAAAGACAATTCAAATCAGCCTTGTAAGGGTCCCTCCTCAGCTTAAGGAACTTATATCCAGGATTCCCGAGAGCTCTTCATTCAGTGAAAGACATGGAAGACTCATCAGCTTGGTCAATACCAACATTGAGGAAGATATGATAAAGGTCCTGTTCCAGTTCTTTGACCCTCTGCATCATTGTTTCACCTTCTTGGATTATCAGTTGGTACCTACATTGGAGGAGTTCTCCCGGCTCCTGAAGATCCCTATCCTTGATCAACTACCCTACAATGGTACGGAAAAGGAACCTAAGCTTGAAGAGATTGCTAAAGCCTTACACCTACAATCATCTGACCTCAAGGGACATTGGGAAGTTAGAAGTGGTATAAAAGGGTTCTTAGCCAGGTTTCTGTTTGAAAAGGCCCATGAATGTTGGAACTCCCTTGACTTACAAGCTTTTGAAGAAGTTGTGGCCCTCCTTGTCTATGGTTTGGTGTTGTTCCCTAACCCAGATCAGCTTATAGATATCAGTGCTGCCCAGATCTTCATGTCCAGGAATCCTATACCTACGTTGCTGGGGGACATCCTTCACTCATGTTACACTCGAACCATGAGAAAAAGAGGTGTCCTTATGTGTTACACTCCTCTCCTAGGAAGGTGGTTTATTTCGCACCTTCCACAATCAGTTTTGAAGAACGAGCGGGGTTTGAGATGGTCACAACGGTTGATGGCTCTTACACATGCAGATATACATTGGTGCCCTCGGTCCCGAGACGATGTCACTATCATTGATCGTTGCGGGGAGTACCCTAATGTTCCTTTACTTGGAATCAGAGGAGGTATTACTTACAGCCCATGCCTGGCTTGGAGACAGTTTGGTTATGCTCGGAGGGATGGCCCTCATGACATGTTAATTCCTGACATAGTTTTTGACTTCGACAACGATACACAAGGACTTCGCCAGAGATTTATCAGAGCTTGGAGGATGCCCAGTAGGATAGACAGCAAGACATTGGGGCACATGAATTCCATCCCGTTGGAACCTTATCTCAAGTGGGTACGCGCCCGCTCCCAGAAGTTAGTAATGCCATATCCTCATATGCTCCCTGTGATCAAAGAGCCAGTCTTGGAAGGAGAGGTGTCCTACACCATTCAACATCCTGACATGCCCACATCCTGGGAAGAGATGCAGAAGAGCTGGATCCAGCTTAAGGAAGAACGGAATTCTCTTGAGACCAGTCTACATGCTAGTGAAAAGAAGGTCCTGGAGCTCACCCGCCTATTGCATGAGGAGAGGAATCTCAACACCTACATAGCTCCAAAGAGGATGCGTAGTGTCTTTTGGGATTGATTTGCTTTGTAATTTGTGCCCACGAGGCCTTAATGTACTGAACAATTATTTCCTTAATGATAACGTGTGTTCCTTTTTGTCTACAACAAATTTGAACTTTCGAACCCTTGAATGCATTGCATAAACACATATCATTCATCATGTGCATAGCAGGTTTTCTTCTTTTCAGGTTGCTTACCGTTCTTCGCTGTTTATTTTAGCATCATGAACCCTGACTCATCATCAACCGAGATGTCCATCAAGGCTCTTCAGGCGCAGAATGCGCAATTTCAGGAACTAATCATGGGTTTGGCTCAGGGCCAAGAAGAGCTGAAGGCTCTGCTCCTGAAGAAGGAGAATAAGAAGAAGAAGAGAATTGTTCTTTTCAACTCGGGCCGAAGGTTTGGCAACACTCTGCAGAATGAAGAGGCTGGATCTTCTATAGGCAAGGGTAGCCCCCAAGGGGGAAAAGGTCCTAGTCCGGTAGTCTCTGACAACGAGACTGATTTTGATGAGGAACAATATCCTCTGGCCGAAGACAGATACAAGTAGTTGGAGGACAGACTGAATGCTATGGAGATCCAACAAGTGCCCGGGCTGGATTTTGGAGACTTGGGTTTGTCTACTGGTGTGATCATTCCTCATAAGTTCAAAGCACCATCTTTTACCAAGTATGACGGGGCGTCTTGTCCCAAGCTACACCTCAGATCTTATGTGCGGAAGATTCAGCCGTACTCAGTGGACAAGAACTTGTGGATCCACTTCTTCCAGGAGAGTCTTTCAGGGACTCATCTCGAATGGTTCTATCAGCTGGATGGGACCAAGGTTCGTAACTGGGAGGAGTTGGCTACTGCTTTCTATAAGCAGTATCAATATAATGCCGACCTTGCCCCTACACGTACCCAACTCCAGGGTATGTCGCTAGGGTCAAGTGAAGGTTTTAAAGAGTACGCACAGAAGTGGAGGGACCTGGCTGGCAGGGTGCAGCCTCCGTTGACTGACCGGGAGTTGGTAGACATGTTCTTGGGGACCCTATCTGGGCCATTTTTCAACCATCTTATCGGTAACTCATCTGCAGGGTTCACTGATCTTATTCTGACTGGAGAGAGAATAGAGGCTGGGATGAAGTCTGGTAAAATTCAGAAGGGTGCATCTGCAAGTTCTGAGAAGAAGCCCTTCAAAAAGGAGGCCAGTGCTGTATATGGGTCTAGAAGACAAGAGAAACCTGAGCGTCGCCAGTCCGTCAACGCGGTGATGATTGCTAAGCCTGCTGCCGCTTCTCGGCAAACCAATCCTCAAAGGGCTGAAAGACCCATGAGAGAGTTTACCCGTTTGAGTATGACTCTATCACAAATCTTACCACAGTTGCTGTCCACCAACCTAGTAACTGTCAGAGAGGCCCCGAAGGTTGTGAATACGGCCTCTCCCAAATACAATCCAAATGCCCGCTGTGCTTATCACTCCGATAGCCCGGGGCATTCCACTGATGACTGTTGGGCCTTAAGGAATAAGGTGCAAGACCTTATTGACGCAAAAGAGATACAATTTGAAGCGCCGGAGAGGCCAAATGTGGTGACTGCTCCTATGCCCCAACATGGAGTGAGTGCCATTGAGGAAGATGTATACACCGTTTCTGTGGATGATGTAGCTACTCCTTTGAAGACCGTCAAGAGGAACCTACTGCTGGCCGGTTTATTTCCGGGTTGTAGTGAAGGTTTCCTTTTCTGTGCTGTTTCCCTATCTGGTTGTCCTTTGCTGAAGTTGGGCATCCAAAGCCTAATGGACAGCAAGGAGATTTTGTTTAAGAAGACTGCTGTTCAGTTGGTTCCGGTAGAAGAAGTTTCTGTTGTTACAATCTTTAATAATCCGATCAAGGCTCTCCCAAGGAAGCATGTTCAAATCATGACTGTCGCACCTGTTGTTATTACTGTTCCGGGGCCTCTCCCCTACAAATCTGATAAGGCTGTCCCCTGGCACTATGGGGCAGATGTGTATGTGAATGGAATTAAGCAAGAGTTCAACACTGGCACCAGTATCAGCAATATCACTGGTCCAACAAAGGTTACCCGCAGTGGCAGGCTCTTCTCGCCTAACATTGCACCACCCGCTGTTCGAAGACCCCTCACTATAATACCTACAAGTGCACCTGTTCCTGTTTCTGATCAAGTTGTTTCCCCTACTGCCGAGTCGTCTAATGCTCGGGGCAAAGGGATTGAAGATGAGCCTGCTCGAAGGGAGGCACCAAGACCTGTAAATGCTGAGGCCTCCCAACAAGAGATGGAGGAAATCCTGAAAATAATCAAGAAAAGTGACTTTAATGTTGTGGAGCAGCTGGGGTATACACCCTGCAAAATCTCCATGCTCTCCTTGCTACTATGCTCCGAGGCCCATGCTAAGGCCCTGATTTCATTTCTCAAGACGGCCCATGTGCCACAGGAGACATCTGCAGTTCAGTTTACTGATTGCGTAGCAAATCTGACAGCGGATAATGGTTTGGGTTTCTCAGATGCTGACCTTACTGCCAAGGGAAGGGACCACAACGATGCCCTGCATGTCTCTATTGAATGCAGGGGAACTACTCTGGCGCACGTGTTGGTGGACACTGGTTCTTCCCTAAATGTGCTACCCAAGAAAGCCTTAGACCGTTTGGATTGTGAAGGCCTGGAGCTGAAACCTAGCAATATCATCGTCAGAGCCTTTGACGGTTCCAAGAGGATGGTTCATGGAGAGGTTGACATTCCTATTCGTGTGGGTTCTCAAGTATTTGACTCTACCTTTTATGTGATGGATATCCGTCCATCGTATTCTTGTCTACTGGGCCGACCTTGGATCCACAAAGCTGGGGCAGTGACCTCTACCTTGCACCAGAAGCTAAAATACCCTGTCAGAGGGAAGATTATCACTGTGCAGGGAGAGGAGGAGTATATGGTGAGCCATTTGAATTCCTTCAGGTATATTGAGATGGACGGGGAATTTATTGAAACCCCCTTTCAGCATTTCGAAGAGGTACCCCCAACCTTAGCAGCAGCAGAAACAGTGGTCGAAGAGGATGTTCCTTTGAAGTTGGCTTCCTTGAAGGATGCCCGGGCTGTGATCCAGAAAGGTGAATATGCTAACTGGGGCAGGCTCCCTGATTTTATACAGAAAACTGACAAGTTCGGACTGGGTTTTACTGCAGAGGGACAAAAACCTATGCGGAAGGCAAAGACCAGAAGACCTCCTGTGCTCATTACCAATCCAGGAGTGAATGCTGTTGGGGAGGATAATGAAGTGGATGAAGCTGAGTTCAATAGCTGGATCTACCCGACAACTAAGGGCGGATTGACCAATTGGATTGCCAAAGACCATACTCCTATTACTTTTGTTACGCAGTAATAAACTTCTTTGTTTTGTTATTTGTAATAAACAATAAATTGAACTCTATGGCCCGGTGTCTTACCCGGGGCACCGTGGCTTCATTTGTGAGGGCATATAAATTGTCATTTCATATATCATGAATAAAGATCTTGGACGTTTTCTCGCATTTCAAATCTTACGCTCCTTTTCTTTCTTTCCTTCCTTTATATATTTCAAAACAGCTGTATTTACACACACTCACTCATACAGGTTTCAATCCACTCTGGATCTCACTGGTAACGACTCTGCTACTGCCAGTTATGACTTCGAAAATCCGATCAACTTAGCCGAAGACGAAGGTGAAGATGATTGCGAAGTGCCTGGCGAGCTTGCAAGACTGTTACTCCAGGAAGAGAGGGCAATTCAACCACACGAAGAGCCAGTGGAAACAATAAATCTGGGTACTGAGACGGATAGAAAGGAGGTAAAGATTGGTGCCAACCTAGAGCTCAGTGTGAAGCAACGGTTGACTCAGATGCTACATGATTATATGGAGATCTTTGCCTGGTCCTACGAAGACATGCCCGGGTTGGATACCGATATTGTGGTCCATCATTTGCCTACTAAGGAAGACTGCCCTCCGGTTAAGCAAAAGGTCCGCCGTATGCGTCCAGAAATGTCTGAGAAGATCAAAGCCGAGGTTATGAAATAGTTTGATGCCGGGTTCCTTGCAGTGACTTCTTACCCTCAGTGGGTTTCTAATGTGGTGCCGGTACCAAAGAAGGACGGTAAGGTCAGAATGTGTGTCGACTACAGGGATATGAACAGGGCCAGCCCCAAAGACGACTTCCCCCTACCTCACATTGATGTCCTTGTTGACAATACAGCTCAGCATAAGGTGTTCTCTTTCATGGATGGTTTTTCAGGTTACAATCAGATCAAGATGGCCCCTGAAGACATGGAAAAGACTACATTTGTTACTCAGTGGGGCACCTTCTGCTACAAGGTCATGCCTTTTGGACTGAAGAACGCTGGGGCAACCTACCAACGTGCCATGGTTGCTTTATTTCATGACATGATCCATCATGAGATAGAAGTGTATGTTGACGACATGATCGCAAGGTCCCAGACTGAGGAAGAGCACCTAGATCATCTGCAGAAATTGTTTGACCGTCTGAAGTCGTACAAGCTGAGGTTGAACCCGAACAAGTGCACCTTCGGGGTAAGATCTGGAAAGTTGCTAGGCTTCGTTGTAAGTGACAAGGGCATTCAAGTGGACCCTGCCAAGGTCAAAGCTATTCAAGAGATGCCGGTTCCTAAGACAGAGAAAGAGGTCAGAGGCTTTTTAGGACGCCTGAATTACATCGCTCGGTTCATCTCACACCTAACTGCTACTTGTGAACCAATCTTCAAGCTGCTGAAGAAAGATCAGGTAGTACGTTGGAATGATGAATGTCAAGCTGCTTTTGACAGAATCAAGGAGTATCTCCAAGAACCACCCATCCTTATGCCACCGGTTGAGGGGAGACCTCTGATACTATACCTGACAGTGCTTGATAACTCAATGGGGTGTGTGCTGGGGCAGCATGACGAGTCTGGCCGAAAAGAGCATGCCATTTATTACCTTAGCAAAAATTTTACCGACTGTGAGACCCGATACTCACTGCTTGAGAAAACTTGCTGCGCTTTGGTATGGGCTGCTCGCCGGCTGAGACAGTATATGCTGACTCACACCACCTTGTTGATCTCAAAAATGGATCCTATAAAGTACATATTCGAAAAGCCTGCTTTGTCTGGGAGAATAGCAAGATGGCAAATGATCTTGACGGAATACGACATTCAGTACACGACCCAGAAAGCCATCAAGGGAAGTGTATTGGCAGACCACTTGGCACATCAGGCCGTAGACGACTATCAGTCAATGAACTTCGAGTTTCCAGACGAGAGCATCATGATTGTGACTGATTGTGAAGTACCTGGACCGGATGAAGGACCTGAGGAAGGATCCCGATGGTCTATGCACTTTGACGGAGCCTCCAATGCTTTGGGTAACGGTATCGGCGCTATAATCATATCCCCTCAAGGCACTCATACTCCACTCACTGCCCGGCTATGTTTCAACTGTACCAACAACATGGCAGAGTATGAGGCATGCATCATGGGTCTTCAAGCTGCGATCGACTTAAGGATCAAGTTTCTGAGTGTCTTCGGAGATTCCGCTCTTGTGATCAATCAGATCAAAGGAGAGTGGGATACAAAACATCCGAATCTTATTCCTTACAGAGAATGTGTGTTGACATTGATCCCTCACTTCACAGAGATAACCTTTGAACACTTTCCAAGAGAGGAAAATCAGTTGGCGGACGCGTTAGCTACAATGTCTTTTATGTTCAAGGTCAAATGGGACAATGAGGCTCCCCGGATCATCATCTGGAAACTGGACGAACCGGCATACTGTTGTGATCTCGAGACTGAATTGGTGACTGAGAAGCCTTGGTACCATGAGGTGAAGAGATATTTGGAAGCTCAGGAATACCCTGAAGGTGCATCTGTAAATGATAAGAAGTTTCTGAGAAGGTTCGCAGCGAAGTTCTTCCTAAGCAACGGCATCCTGTATAAGCGAAACCATGATTCGACCTTACTGTGTTGTGTGGATAAGACAGAAGCGGAAAGGATCATGGAAGAGCTACATGAAGGGACCTTTGGTACACACTCCAGCGAACACACTATGGCAAAGAAGATCCTACGGACAGGGTATTTCTGGTCCACAATGGAAGCAGACTGCTACCAACATTCTCGGACATGCCATAAATGCCAGATATATGCAGACAAAGTGCATGTTCCTCCAATTCCTCTGAATGTTCTGACTGCGCCTTGGCCGTTTTCAATGTGGGGCATAGACATGATCGGTGAGATTAAACCTACAGCGTCCAACGGGCATCGCTTCATCCTGGTGGCGGTTGACTATTTCACAAAGTGGGTCGAAGCAGCTTCCTACGCTACGGTAACCAAGACTGTTGTGGCACGGTTCATTCGACACAACCTGATCTGTCGATACGGTGTCCCAGAAAGAATTATTACAGACAACGGTACCAATATGAATAACAAGATGATCACTGAGCTCTGCGAGCAGTTTAAGATACAGCACCATAACTCTTCTCCTTACAGACCGAAGATGAATGGGGCTGTAGAAGCAGCAAATAAAAACATTAAGAAAATCGTGCAGAAGATGACAGTGACTTATAAAGATTGGCACGAGATGTTACCGTTCGCTCTACATGGGTACCGCACCTCAGCCAGGACGTCAACTGGGGCAACTCCTTTCTCCTTGGTCTACGGTATGGAGGCAGTCTTACCAATCGAAGTGCAAATACCCTCTCTCCGGATAATGAAGGATGCAGATCTGAACTAAGATGATTGGATCCAGACACGACTTGATCAGTTAAACCTTATTGATGAAAAGAGACTTGCTGCTATCTGTCATGGTCAGACGTACCAAAAACGGATGATCAGGGCATTTAACAAAAAGGTCAGACCACAGGAATATCAAGTTGGGGATCTAGTAATCAAGCGAATCATCCTTCCTCAGAGTGATCCAAGGGGCAAATGGACCCCTACGTACGAAGGGCCATTTGTGGTTAAACATGTATTCTCAGGAGGAGCCATGATTTTAACCAACATGGACGGTGACGACCTTCCTCACCCCGCCAATGCAGACATAGTAAAAAGATACTACGCATGAAAAAAGACCCGCTAGGCTGACATGCCTAGGCAAAAGTTAGGGCTTCCCGGCGAACCAAAAGGGTTCGGGCAAAATGAAGGGATGAAATATAAAAAATCTGTACACCCGGCAAGTCGAAAACCTGAAAAGGCGGCTTGGGCAAAAATGGGTATCCCGGTGGACTGAAAACCCGAAAGGGCGGTCCAGGCAAAAGTTAGGGATAAAGCGTAATACTATGTCTCATTGGATCACTTTGCATCCAGAATCCGGTATCTACATCGAGTTCAGACGGCATCGATCAGTCAGCTTCATCTTCAACTAAGGTCATCAAGTTATGAGACGCTCGGAGATATAAAGGCAATAGCAGAGTTGAAACCCAGTGGGATCATTCATTTCACACAGCTGTTTTATTTTCTCTTGTACAAAATTTGTATAAACTCTTTTGTTCGGCGGCGTTCTCTTACTAGGACGTCAGCCTCTTGTACATAAACGCCTATTTTACAGGCAAATTCAAAAATCAATATAAATACACTTTTCAGTTAAAATTGCCAATTGTTTTTCCTTTTCTATTTTGTTTTACGAAGAACGTCCAAGGTTCAATTTGTGATATATGCATTGACAATAATTTGCTAACTCATGAATATTTACATACGAAACAAAGGATTAATTACAGGTAACATTAGAAACAGGGGCAATAAAGAGTTGTCTAAGCAATCTAATTGTTCTATCCTCCAAGGTATCAAGGTGAGTTCAGCTGAAGAACATAACCAGTACATCCCAATTCCCCAGAGAGTGAGCCAGCAAGTTAGTACACTCTCCCCAAGCAAAGCTATTATCAAACTTAAGGAAGTTGGGTATCCTCCAGCAGATCTCAACATTCCCCAGCAATGTACGGACATTTTAACAAGCATCCCCGGTAGTCTTGACCTAAAAATTGTTCCCCGGCGGTATACCAGACATTCAATGGAATCACCTCCCCGGTATAGTTCAAAACTTCCCCAGGAGAAGTCCAATCCAGTTTCCCCAGGAAAGTTGGAATCCATCTCCCCAGGAAGTAAGCTTATCCCCAGTAGATTCTGGAAGCTTATCCCGGCAGAACACGAACGCGTCCCCCGGCTTTATTCAAAGAGTTATTTCCCTACCAGGATATAACTGGCTTATCCTCAGCCAAAAGCCACGGAAAGAGCGTCCTCGACGAAGTCTTCTTATCCCCAGCGAAGTCTATTAACACTTCCAACATAACAATGGTATCCCCAGCAAAATTACCATCAACATTTCAGCAAGTACCTCTCTCCCACAGAGTATTGCTCCCCAGCAAGATCGTTAGAGTACTTTTCTCCCTGCAGAGTAATCCATTCGCCAAGTTTATTCCCCAACGGAGTTATCTTCTCCTACCGGTATGCTTGCAACTATCGTCCCCAGCGGAAGCAAAGATCTATTCTTCAACATCAGCCCAGGATATGACTTCCCGGCACCCGTCAAGGATTTACTTTCCTAGACGAAAAGATACATTCATAAACATCACATTTTCATACATTGTAGCATGCATATACGCATCATATCTTACAAATCTCATTTATGTTGAGAACATCATTGCTTGATCCACATCATGCATTGCATATGACTGACCCTTACCTTTCAGGAAAGATTCAGTTAAGTTCTCAGTTATATTTCAAGACCTTGACCGGTTCAGTTAAATCGACCCTAAGATTTTTCTGTTTCTTATCCCGTCAAAGGCCTTCTCTGGTTCAGTCAGATCGACCCTAAGATCTCCCTGTTTCTTATCCAGTTGAAGATTTCAAGACCTAGACCAGTTCAGTTAAATCGACCCTAAGATTTTACTGTTTCTTATCCAGTCAAAGGCCTTCTCTGGTTCAGTCAGATCGACCCTAAGATCTCCCTGTTTCTTATCCATTTGAAGATTTCAAGACCTAGACCGGTTCAGTTAAATCGACCCTAAGATTTTTCTGTTTCTTATCCCGTCAAAGGCCTTCTCTGGTTCAGTCAGATCAACCCTAAGATCTCCCTGTTTCTTATCCAGTTGAAGATTTCAAGACCTAGACCGGTTCAGTTAAATCGACCCTAAGATTTATCTGTTTCTTATCCAGTCAAAGGCCTTCTCTGGTTCAGTCAGATCGACCCTAAGATCTCCCTGTTTCTTATCCAGTTGAAGATTTCAAGACCTAGACCGGTTCAATTAAATCGACCCTAAGATTTTTCTATTTCTTATCCAGTCAAAGGCCTTCTCTAGTCCAGCTAAATCGACCCCTAACAGATTTTCCTGATAAAGACTCAGTAGAAGATATCCAAGATTCTCTCAGCGTTACTGTTGAGGTTGAAGTCGCCCAAGATTCTCTCAGCGTTCCTGTTGAGGTAGTAATCGTCCAAGGTTCTCTCAGCGTTCCTGTTGAGGTAGTAATCGTCCCCAGATTCTCTCAGCGTTCCTGTTGAGGTAGTAATCGTCCCCAGGTTCTCTCAGCGTTCCTGTTGAGGTAGTAACCATCCCTGGTTCATTCATCACCTTTTGAAGATCCAGATTCAGCTCCTGTAACCAGTCAGGACACATCTATACAAAGAATATGAAGACCAGCTCCTGTAACAGGTCAGGTAATCATTTTCTTTTGCAGGTACGCAAATTCTCGCTAAGGAATCTCTTACGTGATCAATATCCAGATGGCATCTATAAGCCCATCCACCTTCCATCATCTCTCAGCATGGCATCTATAAGCCCATCATCCTCTTCATCAATCTCCAAATGGCATCTGTAAGCCCATTCCCTGCATCACACTGCTGACATTCTACTATGTGAGTGCAAATTTCTAGGCACTCTAGTGTTCAATCATCTTCCACCTCAGGATTACGAAAGGCACGTCAGCCAATCTGCATCCTCAGGTCTAAAAAGATTGAACAGGGGCAACTGTTGTACCCCAAAATTTGCCCTCCCATATTCTTCAAGAATTGCAAAGAGCATGCTTCAAAATTCCCCAAGGGTTGCACAGTTCAAGGGCCCCCTAACAGTCAAAAATTAGGGTTTTGGTCCTGGCAAAGTAAATGAAGTTTTCAAGGGTCCAATCAAGTCCCACATGCTTATAAACATTGTCAAATATCCTCATACCAAGTTTCAAGACTTACAACACAAAATTGCTCAGTCAAAAACCCTAATTGCTCAGCAGTCAACTGCAGGGGCAAAATGGTCATTTGACAGTCAAAAGTTCAAATTTTTGGTCAACATCTCATTTTGAAGCCACAAACATCATTTTATCAATGCTTGATCATGATTCTCAAAGCTTGGCTCAAAAAGTCTCAAGATGCAAAAGTTTCCATATTTGGACAGTTGAAAAAGTCAACTGTAACTTGACCAAGGCATAACTTCCACATGGTTTATCAGAAAAATTCCATCCAAAGCTCATTTTGAAGAGAAAGACATTTCCTACAACTCTTCTTCACACTTCAAGTCCAAGAAATGCTCTCACAAAAAGTAATCAATTTCAACATTATAGGTCATTTTCAAAAGTCAACAAAAAAGGACTTTAAGTCAAAGGCCACAACCTGATATTGGTAAATAAAAATTACATGGGACCAAAGGCATTGGTTAGAGGACTTCAAGAACTTTCCAAAATGTCCAAGAACATGATCAAAGCTTAAAAATTGAGCAAGATATGCCTTGTGGAAGTTGGGAAATTTTTGGGTATTTTGAAAAGTCAACTTTGCTTCAAATGCCTTAAAATTGCTAATGGGCCACATTTTCTTCCAAGATTCATCATCCAAAGCATGTGCACGACCATTTGGCCCAAAGGGGATTTATTCATCATTTTTATTTATTTATTTGAATTTTTAAATTACAATTAATTCATTTAAATTAAATAAAATATGGAAAAATACTAAACCAAAGTTTTTAAATCTTTTTGTGCAGAATAAACACTTCTTAAAGGCTTAGGATTCGTGCATAATCATTTTTGGAAGGTTTTGCCATGATTGGAATCAAATATTCATGGAAAAAGATTTGGAAGATATGCCATGAAAATCAAATATCTTTCCATCAATGCAAAGGGTTTTTGGATCAAAATCTTTACCCTAATCATTCCATACATAAGCCAGAAGCAAACCCTAGTGGAAAGGACCTAAAAGCTGCGCCTCTTCTCAAGAACAAAGTTTGTGTTTTTTGTGAAAAATTCCAAAACTGAAAACGTGATTCCAAGGCTTTTCAAGGCAAGAAAACCATCCCATTGCGTTCCTGAGGCTTCAAGGAACGTGTCTGAATCAAAATCATCAACTCTAACATCAAGAAACGGTAGAACTAAGTGATCCTGTTTCAAATTTTATACATATTCGTGTTTCAGTTTTCAAGCATTCTCATTGCATTTTTTTGTGGATTTATACTAATTGATTCATTCTAAAGCTAACCACATACTTTAATTGAGTTTTCATGCAAAATTGGAGGATCCACCATTGAAGCTTTCTAGGTTTTCAGAGACCTTGAATTGGGGATTCTGGCATAGGGTAAAATTGGAACACGAGACTTAGACCATTAAAATCAGGACCTTCAGACAAACTCAATGCTTGGGTCGCGCCTAATTTATGATCAAAGGGTTGCTAATCGCTATTTTTGTGCTTGTTATTTAGTGGGGGGTTTAAAACCCCCGCTATTCAATTTGTTTTTTTTCCAGATAAAATGCAGGGCACTTGGAGAAGAAGGTGAGGTGTAAACATGGGATTGGCGTATTTGAAATTCGCGCGAATATCATCCACTAACTCTTGTTTTACTTTATGTTATTTGTTTTCCATACAATATTCAAAACGCGTGAACGGCTCAGTGGCAAGGCACATGGTATGGTAAGCGATGGGACCTGGGTTCGATTCCCAGGTCCCCCTATCCCTTCAATGCTATTTTTTCTAATATCTTCCTATGCAGCGTGCCTCCTAAGGTTCACCATACTCTCTATATCCAAGCTTGCCACATGGCCTGTAACCTCAATCCAAGGGCACTGATTGGAAGAGCACCATGGGCATGAGTCAGAGGTGCCACATACGCATTGAAAAGTCAACCAAAGGCCTCCAAAGATGGGCCAGAATTGATGGATCACACCTCCAGTTTGGGGACAGAACCCCCATTGGTTTGCTTTTCATTCTTTTTTTCATATTTTCTATTTTATTTGTTTTAATGTAATTCTTTAAATTAATATTTTCTTAACAACAAAAAAAAATAAAAATCAGAAAGTCATAAAAAATAAATATATTTAATTTAATATTTTTTGTAAATAAATCTTGTTAATTAATTTAGTTCTTTAATTCTAGGATTAATTTTGACATTTTTTATATAAACTCAAAAATTATAGAATTAGGGTTTTAATAACTTTTTATCTTTTTCTTTTCTTTTACCATGATAATAATTAATTATTTATTTTTGTAAATAAAATTGTATTAATTAATTAGGTTAATTTTAGATAGATTTTAATGCTTTTCCTAATAAAATAAAAATAACTAGAATTAGGTTTTAAATTCCATAATCTTCTCATTAAAATTCCATAAATACCAAAAAACTCAAAAATCTTTTCCTTTTATTTTAATTTAATTAATCATAATTTAATTTCATTAAAAAGGGTCCAACGCCCTCGCATTCGATAGTAATCCCAATTCGCGCATTTATTTCCTTTCTTATAATTTTTATGTAATTCTCCCAAAGCCGTGTAAATTTGATATTTATCTTTCGCACTTTATTTTATGTCAAATCGGGTTCTGGATTTAATTTGGCGATGTGGACCCGCGCCTTTGTAATAGTTTAGGAACTTTATATTTCTCGCAACTTTTTAACTGTTAATAATTGCATGCAAGAATGAATGTCAAAATAAAAAACAAAAACGTAGATCACCTATGACATGACAAGACAAAATATCTGAAAACGACACACAAATCACACACCACCCCTATGGTACGCCTCACTGTTGCCTTGCCCTTCGAAAGGTGATCGTCGAGTAGAGGATGTCTTAGTAAGTCCTCATGATCCGGGAACCTGGCATGAGGGTAGCTTCTAAGGTATCTTCCTATTGCTCTGGTGATCACCATGTCCCGAACCTTCGAATTGACCCGAACACCTCCAATGGTGGTGCTACCTATCTCTCAATGGTGGGATGGCACTACTTTAAAGAACATCTACACATACGAATTCCTTAGGGTAGGTAGACGACTCTAGATACTTGCTCTAATTTCAAAAACAAATCAAAAATACTTTTCACACCGACACCTTTTCAAAAAGCTTTCGAAAGCAATTTTTCAAACACTCTTGAGGACCGATACAAGAGTCGAACTGAAATTTTCAAAGAAACTTTTTAAAACCCACAGTTGAAAAGCAAACAAACCATTTTTGAAAACACAAATGAGCAAGTATCTAAGAGCCCATGGATAACCATGGATAGAAAGGGTGCTAACACCTTCCCTTTCTATAACCTACCTCCTGAACCGAGAGCAATCTCTATAAGGAATTTTTCTGTGCTTTTGTCCTTTCCATTTGGAGAAAATAAAAGACGATGGCGACTCTTGCTTCCACGAAATTTCGCGAACCAGCGTTAAACAGTCAGTTCTAGATCCACCGATCACAGTAGCCCTTGAGTTAGTCAAGGAGAATATGGGGCCACTGTGTGGTGTCATAAAGCGTCAACTCACCTTAGAACCTTTAATTGAACAACTTGGCCATTAGGACGTAGTGAGATGGCCATCTTTGGTGTATTCCTAAAGTCGGCAGATACTCGATGCTACACTCATTGAGACTTGACTCTTGAGTTTTGTTTGGTTGCGAGTCAGTCTCCTATCGAACAAAGCTTGTGGGAAAGGTTAGTGATTTTGAGATCCCTTAGAACCCGATTACTATTTCTAGGACAGGTTGAACCAATCTAACTTTAAGAGGGTATGACCTTAAAACCCATGCAAGCCTTAAACTTAAGGTCTCTTATGTGATTTGCTTGTGCTTTCTATATCTGTAATTTCTTAGCATAATCATGAAATCATGATATGGCATATCATAGTAACCATTTCAAGGATTTTATAGGGCTTGTCTTTGTCTTATTTTGTAGAACATGGCATCCGCTCACAGGAACACTATCCAAGTCAACCTTGTGAAAGTACCTCCTCAGCTCAAGGACTTAGCATCAAGGATTCCTGAAAGCTCTCCCTTCACTGAAAAGCATGGTCGACTTCTCAACTTGGTCACTTCAAACCATGATGAATAAATGTTAAAGGTGCTCTTTCAGTTCTTTGACCCGTTGCACCACTCCTTCACTTTTCCTGATTACCAGTTAATGCCTACTATGGAGGATTTTTCTCAACTATTGGGAGTACCTATCCTTAATCAGTTTCCATTCAACAGTACAAAAAGAGACCCAAAGCCTGAAGAGATTTCTCAAGCTCTATCTTTACAACGGTCTTATGTAGTGGAAAATTGGGAAACCAGAAGAGTTGTCCAAGGATTTCCAGTTCAATTTCTATTTGAGAAAGCTCACAATTTTTGGGATAGCCTGGATTTACAAGCTTTTGATGAAGTGTTGGCCCTCCTCATCTATGGGATGGTACTATTCCCTAACAAAGACCAACTTGTAGATGTGAATGCGGTTAAGGTTTTTCTGTCACATAATCCGGTGCCTACCTTACTTGGGGATATTCTAAACTCTCTGCATACTCTCACTCTAAAGAGAAGAGGGACCCTTCTGTGTTGCACTCATCTATTGGCTAGGTGGTTTATTTCGCACCTACCCTGGTCTATCTTAAGAAATTAGCAGGGTATGAGATGGCCTCATAGGCTGATGTCCCTTACACATTCAGATATTCATTTTTGTTCGCGATCCTCGGAGAATGTTACCATCATTGACCGCTGTGGGGAATTCCCTAATGTCCCTCTCTTAGGAATTAGAGGAGCAATCACTTATAATCCTTGTTTAGCATGTGATAGTTTGTTTAGGCTAGAAGGGATGGTCCTCATGATGCACTCGTCCAAGGAATCATCTTTGACTATGAGAATGATGTTCAGGGTTATCACAAGAGGTTCATTCGAGCTTGGGGCATGACAAACAGAATTGATAGCAAGACACTGGGGCATAAGAATTCCATACCTCTTGATCCTTACCTCAAATGGGTGCGAGTTCGTGCTCAATGTCTTATGATGCCTTACCCTGCCATCTTACCTGTGATTGTGGAGACAATTACTGAAGGAGAGACTCCTTACGTTATTATTCATCCAGATATGCCAACTGATTTCGAGGAGCTACGAAAATCCTGGATCAAAGTCAAAGAATAACGGGATACCTTTGAAACCAAATTCTACACCAGCGAGAAGAAGGTTTTAGAGCTCATCTGGTTACACCATGAGGAGAGGAGCATAAATTCCTATATTGCACCAAAAAGGATGCGCTCGTGGGAAGTTTAAAGTCTTCCTTGTGCTTGGAAAATTTTATTGTTGCTTTGTTCATTGTTGTGACCAATAAAATTTCTTAATGCAATTAACGCTTGTTCTCTTTCTGTTTAAGAAAATTTTAGCCTTAGAAATCCTTGAAAACATTGCATAAATATATCATACATATCATTGCATAAGCAGGTTTCAAAGTAGGTTTCTCATCCTCTTCGCTGTTTATTTCAGCAATGGCTCTAGAATAAACAGTGAAGGATCTACAGACTCAGAATGCCTAGTTTCAATAGATGATCATGGCTCTGACCAAGGGACAAGAAGAAATGAAAGCCCTGCTTATTAAAGAAAAGAAGAAGCAAACTGGGTTAGTGAATATGGGAAGAAGGATCAGAGGACTAGTGCAACAAGCCTCTGAACTGACAACTTCATCAAAGGAAGGAAACTATCAAGAAGAGGAAACAAGAGAGGATGACTCTAGTCCAAAAGAATCCAATGACGGGTCTGACTATGATGAGGAGCAGTATCCTCCTGCTGATGAAAAATACAAACAACTGGAGGTTCGTTTGAATGCAATGGAGGTCCGGAAGGTACCGAGTCTGGACTTTGAAGAGCTGGGTTTGGTCTCTAGGGTTGTCATCCTGCAAAAGTTCAAGGTTCCAGTGTTTTCCAAATATGAAGGGGTTTCATGTCCCAAAATGCACCTCCGATCTTATGTGAGGAAAATCCAGCCTTACACTACTGACAAGGACTTGTGAGTCCATTTCTTTCAGGATAGCCTATCCAGATCTCAGCTAGAATGGTTCTATCAGCTGGAGGGGGCAACATCCATAATTGGGAAGACCTGGCTGCTGCTTTCTACAAGCAGTATCAGTATAATGCCAACTCCAAAATATGTCTATGGGTTCGAGTGAGGGCTTTAAAGACTACGCTCAGAAGTGGAGGGACTTAGAAGAAAGAGTCCAGCCTCCCCTGTCTGACAGGGAGCTAGTGGATATGTTTCTGGGGACCCTGTCTGGTCCATTTTTCAATCATCTGATTGGAAGTTCCTTAGTCGGTTTCCCTGAATTGATCTTGACAGGGGAAATAATGGAAGTTAGAATTAGGAGTGGTAAGATCCATAAGGATGCATCCTCTAGTGCAGCAAGGAAACCATTTGCCGGGAAGAAAGATGTTAGTGTTGTGTACCATCAAAGGAATCAGGACAGAACTGAACGTCGTCCAGCCGATAAATATCATGTTGTCTCAAGTCTTGCCACATTTGTTGAAATCTAATCTACTAACCTTGCGGGAAGCTCCAAAGAATCCTAACACCGCCTCTCCTCGCTGCAACCCTAATGCTCACTGTGCTTACCATTCATAAAGTCCATGCCATGATACCAACGACTACTGGGCTTTGAGAAACAAGGTGCAAGACTTTCTAGAGGCGAAGAAATTTGAATTTGACGCCCTTGAAATTACAAATGCTATCATTGCTCCTATGCCCAAGCACGAACGTGGTGTTAATTCCATTGAAGATGATATGTTCATTACTTCTGTTGAGGAACTTGTTACTCCTCTCCTGACCGTCAAGTGGAACTTATTGAAAGTCAGTTTATTTTCGAGCTGTGGAAAAGGTTGCCACTTATGCTTATCTCTACCGACTGTCTGTCATTTGTTGAAGGAAGGTGTTCAGCGCCTGATGGATGATAGAGAGATTTTGTTTTAGAAGACTCCCGTTCCAACCATTTCTTGCAAGGATATTTCAATAATAACCATTTCCGCCAATCCTCCCAAGGTCTCCACCAAAGGACTCGTCAGGATTACATCTGCTCTGAAGTTGGCTCCAATGATTATCACTATGCCAGGGCCAATGCCATACTCCTCAGACAAAACTGTTCCCTGGAACTATTGGGGTGACATCTACTACCACAACGTCAAGCAAGACCTGCTGGCTGTTGAAGACTAGGTTTATGAAAAGGCTGATCCTGACATTGGCAACATTGTTGGAACCAGCAAAATAACCAGAAGTGGAAGAGTGTTCTCCCCTGATATTTCTCCTCAAAAAGCTGTCACTAGTCCTGTGATCATTCCTACTGATATTCCTGCTGATATTGCTACTGCAATTCCTGTGATTACCCCTGTTTACACCCCTATCACCGAGTCGGTCGAGACTCGAGGCAAAGACATATGGATTGAGCCTGTCCAGACGAAGGCGCAATCTGTATCTATCCCAGAAGCTTCCAAGAAGGAAATGGAAGAAATTTTGAAGATTATCAAGAAAAGAGACTACAATGTGGTTGAACAGTTGGGGTAGACTCCTTCCAAAATATTTATTCTAGCCTTACTGTTGTGCTCTAAAACTCATGCAAAGCCCTTGGTGAAGTTCCTTAAGACTGCCCATGTGCCGCAAGAAACATCCACTGACCAATTTGAAGATTGTGTGGCCAGTTTGACGGCTGATAACGGTCTGGGATTTTCTAACGCTGATCTGACACCCAGAGAGAGGAAACACAATGATGCACTACATGTTTCAGTCAAATGTAGGGGCACTGCTTTGGCCCATGTGCTAGTAGACATTGGTTTAACATTGAATGTGCTGCCTAAGAAAGCTCTGGATAGACTAGACTATAAACGTTTGATCTTGAAGCCCAACAACATTATAGTGAGGGCTTTCGATGGTTCAAAGAGAATGGTGCATGGGGAGGTGGACATCCCCATCAAAGTTGGTTCTCAGACCTTTGACTCTACCTTCTACGCGATGGATATCAGACCATCTTATTCTTGTTTGCTGGGATGCCCATGGATCCATGGGGCAGGAGCTGTCACGTCCACTATGCATTAGATGATGAAATACCCGGTAAGAGGAATGATTGTCATGGTATACCGTGAAGAAGAATACATAGTCAGTCACCTGAACTCCTTCAGGTACGTGGAAATGGATGGAGAGTTCATCGAGACTATGTGTCAAAACTTTGAAGAGATACCTCAGACTATGGCTGCAACTGAAACTGTCACCAATATTCCAAAGATCACCAGACCTCCCTTGAAGATGGATTCTATCAAGGATTCCAAAGCGGTTATTGAAGAAGATGGGTGTACCATATGGGGCCAACTCCCTGATATTCCGTAAAAATATGATAAGTTTGGCTTTCGTTTCTCTTCAGGGGCTCAAAGGGCTGCTCTTCATGCTCGTGCTGGAGGACCTCCCCTATGTATCAGCAACCAGGGGATCAACGCTCTAGAAGATACTGACAATGAGTATGACGTAGATAGCTGGATCTTCCCTACTACCAACGGTGGACCCAGTAACTGGACAGAAAAAGACTTTGTACCAATTACTTTTATTCATAAGTAATTGTCTTTATTGTTTTTGATATATAATAAACAATATAAACTCCATGGCCATGTGTCTTACCCGGGGCACAATGGTTTATTTGTGAGGGTTATCATGTTTCAACTTCATATGGCAGCAATGAAGCATTGGACGTTTATGCATACAAATTTTATGCTCTATGTTTTTCTTTTCTTCTTTTTACTTTGTCTATACAACTATGCTTTTACACACACTCATGTATCAAACTGCAGATCCATATCCACTATGGATCCCATTGATAATATTTCTGCTATTGCCGATTATGACTTTGAAAATCCGATCAACCAAGCCGAGGACGAAGGTGAGGAAGATTGTGAGGTACCCGGAGAACGTGCTAGACTTTTATAGAAGGAAGAAAGGGGTATACAGCCTCACGAGGAGCCAGTTGAGATGGTGAATTTGGGCACAAAAGAGGACAGAAAAGAAGTCAAGATAGGTGAAAATTTGGAGCTTAGTGTCAAACAGAGTTTGATTCAGATGTTGCATGATTATGTTGAAATCTTTGCCTGGTCATATGAAGACATGCCGTGACTAAACACGGATATTGTGGTTCATCGTCTACCAACTAAAGAAGATTTCCCTCCAGCAAAGAAAAAGGTCTGTCGTATGCACCCTGAAATGTCAAAGATCAAAGCAGAGGTTATGAAGCGGTTCAACATTAGGTTCTTAGTTGTCACCTCCTATTCAAAAATGGATTACTAACATAGTCCCGGTGCCTAAGAAGGACGACAAGGTAAAAATGTGTGTGGACTACAGAGATCTGAACATGGCAAGCCCCAAGGACGACTTCCCGCTTCCCCACATTGGCGTTCTGGTTGACAACACCATACAATATAAGATCTATTCTTTCATGCATGGTTTCTCTGGTTACAATCAAATCAAGATGGTACCCAAAGACATGGAGAAGACAACCTTTGTCACATAATGGGGCACTTTTTGTTACAAAGTGATGTTGTTTTGATTGAAAAATGCTGGGGCAACCTATCAGCGAGCCATGGTAGCTTTTTTTCATGACATGATCCACCATGAGATAGAGGTCTACGTTGATGAAATGATAGCTAGGTCTCAAACTTAGGAATAACACCTTGATCATCTACAAAAGTTGTTTGATAGGTTGAAGACGTACAAGCTGAGGTTAAATCCGAACAAGTGCACCTTCGGGGTAAGGTCTGGTAAACTCCTAGGATTCATTGTTAGTGACATGGGTATTCAGGTAGATTCTGCAAAGGTAAAATCTATACAAGAGATGCCTGTTCCCCGTACCGAGAAGGAGGTTAGAGGCTTCTTGGGACGCTTGAATTACATTGCCAGGTTCATTTCCCATCTAATTGCTACTTGTGAGCCAATCTTCAAACTCCTGAAGAAAGATCAAGTGGTAAAATGGAATGACGAATGCCAGACTGCCTTCGAGAGAATCAAGGAATACCTTCAAGAGCCTCCAATACTGATGCCACCAATTGAAGGAAGACCTTTGATAATATACTTAAAAGTGTTAGATAATTCAATGAGGTGTGTGCTGGGGCAACATGACGAGTCCAGTCAAAAAGAGCACGCAATATACTACCTTAGAAAAAAGTGTACCGATTGTGAAACAAGATACTCATTGCTCGATAAAACTTGATGCACTTTGGCATGGGCTGCTCGCCGATTAAGACAATATATGTTGACCCACACTACTTTGTTGATATCTAATATGGATCTGATAAAGTACATCTTCGAGAAGCCCGCTCTCTCTAGAAGAATAGCAAGATGACAAATGATCTTGACCAAATATGACATCCAATACACAACCCAAAAAGCAATCAAGGGAAATGTACTAGCTAATCATTTGGCTCATCAGGCTGTTGATGACTACCAGTCCCTGAATTTTGAGTTCTCGAACGAGAATATTATGCTAGTAACTGACTATGAAGATCCTGGACCGGATGAAGGACCTGAGGGAGGATCCCGATGGACTATGGTTTTTGACGGAGCTTCTAACGCACTCGGTAATGGCATTGGTGTTATGATCATATCTCCCGAGGGCTGTCATACTCCTTTTACCGCTAGATTATGTTTCAACTGTACCAACAATATGGCGGAGTATGAAGTATGCATCATGGGTCTCAAAGCTGCTATTGACCTGAGGATCAAGCTCTTGAGCATATTCGGGGATTCATCCTTGGTAATAAGTCAGATCAAAGGAGAGTGGGATACGAAGCACCCGAATCTCATCCCTTACAAAGAACATGTGCTGACATTGCTTCCACACTTTGAAGAGGTCACCTTTGATCATTTTCCACGAGAAGAGAATCAGTTAGCAGACGTGCTAGCTACTATCTCATCTATGTTCAAGGTCAAGTGGGACAACAAGGCTCCTCAGAGCACTATTGAGAGGTTGATTGAACCAGCATACTGCTATGAGATTCACACTGAAGAAGTAGCAGACAAACCATGGTTTCATGAAGTAAATAGGTATCTCGAGGCTCAAGAATATCCCGAGGGGGCATCTGTCAATGATAAGAAGTTTCTGAGAAGGTTCGCCACAAAGTTCTTCCTTAGTAGTGGAATCCTCTACAAGCGCAACCATGACTCTACTTTACTTTGATGCATAGATAAGAGCGAAGCAGAGAAGATTATGGAAGATCTGCATGAAGGTACCTTCGACACCCACTCTAATGGGCATGCCATGGCTAAAAAGATCCTACGGGCAGGATACTATTGGTCCATTATGAAAGCAGACTATTATCAGTATTCCCGAACATGTCACAAATGCCAGATATACCCCTGATAAAGTGCATGTACCTCTAGTTCCTTTGAACGTCTTGATAGCTCCATGGCCCTTTGCAATATGGGGAATTTACATGATAGGAGAGATTAGGCCTACCGCTTCCAATGGGAATCGCTTCATCCTAGTGGCTATTGATTACTTCATGAAGTGGGTTAAGGATGCCTCTTTGTCTACTGTTACCAAGAATGTTGCGGTGCAGTTTATCAAGCATAACCTGATTTGTCGGTATGGTGTGCCAAAGAGAATCATTACAGACAATGGTACAAATCTCAATAATACGATGATCACCGAACTCTGTAAACAATTTAAAATCCAGCATCATAACTCTTCTCCTTATCGTCCGAAGATGAATGGAATTATAGAGGCTGCTAACAACAATATTAAGAAAATCATACATAAGATGACGGTGACATACAAAGACTGGCATGAGATGTTACCATTCTCTCTTCATGTTTATTACACCTCAGCACGTACGTCAACAGAGGAAACACCTTATTATCTGGTATATTGTATGGAGGCTGTCCTACCTATTGAGGTTCAGATCCCTTCTTTAAGGATCATGAAGGATGCGGGTTTGAACGAAGACGATTAGATCTAGACTCGACTTGATCAACTAAATCTGATTGATGAGAAAAGGTTTGTTGTTGTTTGTCATGGTCAGATATACCAAAAACAAATGATGAAGGCTTTAAACAAAAAGGTCAGACGTCAAGTGTATCAAGTGGGCGATCTGGTAATCAAGCGTATCATACTGCCACAAGGTGATCCCAGGGGAAAATGGACTCCCATGTACGACGGGCCATTTTTGATCAAAAGCATATTTTCTGGTGGAGCCATGATTCTGACCTTCATGGACGGTGACGACCTTCCTAACCCTATTAATGCGGACATAGTGAAAAGATACTACGCGTAAAGAAAGGCCCGCTAGGTTGACTGGCTTAGGAAAAAATAAGGGCATCACGGAGAACCAAAAGGGTTCGGGAAAAAATTAAGGATAAAAATACAAAAAAAATCTATACACTCAATAAGTAGAAAACCTGCAAAGGCGGCTTGGGCAAAAAAGAGTATACCGGTGGACTGAAAACCCGAAAGGGCGGTCCAGGAAAAAATCAAGGATTTGAAGCATATCACTATGTCCCATTAGATCACCTTGCGACCAGACTTCATTATCAACTACCAAGACTCAAACGTTACCGATCAATCCAATCCGCTTCGGACAAATATCAAAGTGATGAGACGCTCAAGGACATAGGGGAAATAACAGAGTTGGAACTCAATGGGATTATTACACATAGTTGTTTTCTCTTTGTACACTATTTTGTATAGTTTTCATTTTCACGATGGCGTTCTCCTACTAGAACGTCAGTCTATTTGTACAAAAATGCCTGTTATAGGCGAACTTCAAAAATCAATACAAATCATTTCTTTGAAAGTACAAAACTATTTGTTTTTATTTTTCTGTTTTGTTTTGCAAAAACGTCCAGTGATTTATTTTTGACATGTGCATTTGAATATGATTACTGTTTACAAATACTTGCATAAGAAACAGAAAGACGGATACTAATGATTTTGAGAAATGGGGCAACGTCTAAAAGAGCATGGTACAGGGACAGAGAAAGTTTCAGACGTAGTCACCGTTACATATGACCCCGTGACGTCTATGTTCCCCATAGAGTATAAACA
The DNA here is from genome assembly GCA_948472305.1 of Vicia faba. NCBI lineage: Eukaryota > Viridiplantae > Streptophyta > Magnoliopsida > Fabales > Fabaceae > Vicia > Vicia faba. Next base: position 97,857,862 of record OX451735.1, on the reverse strand, counting down.
ACCAAATTTTAGATCTCTCTTTCCTCAAGCAGGAACCACTTCTCTAGCAAAGTTCCTTGAGAGAGCTGAAATCTGTTTTCCCCATCCGAGCTTTATAATCATAAACAATTTATAACACTTCCTCCCCGAGTAGAGTTTATTTCTCTAACCGTGGAAGAATCCCCAACAGAGTTTATTTCTCTACATCGGAAAAACAAGAAAACATAGCATCCACCCTCCACAGAGTTATTATCAAGCATAGTCAATCCCCGATAGAGTATCCTCAAACAGAAAGAGGAAATCCCTAGCAAATCATATCCATTCATCATCCCCAGAGGAAACGAAGGATTCAGCCTCCTTATACTCTTTAGCAGCAGTTTGGGATTTACTTTCCCATACTAAGAAACATCACGATAACATTCCATATTCATACATCATGACATGCGCATACGCATCACATACAGTATAATCTCATTTATTTTGAGAACATCATCACAATGAATTTCATACACCAGGACATTGCATACAACTAACTCTTTGCCTTTTTCAGGGAAAAGATCAAATCAAAAAACACCATTGACTACATATGTGCCTTGGTAGTCTTCTCAAAAGCAACGTTTGATAAAGGGCTATTTCAGGAATTTCCTCAGAAAGGTGTCCTCACAAGATCTTCTCTGGTTCAGTTAGATCGACACTAAGATCTCTCTGATTTCTATCCCAATTGAAGATATTCCCAGACTTTCGTCTGGTTTAGTAAATCGATACAGATTTTCCTGATTTCCATTCCAGTCAAAGTTAATCCAAGACCTTCTTTGGTTCAGTCAGATCAACATTAAGATCTCTCAGATTCCTATTCCAGTTGAAGATATTCCATGACTTTTGTCTGGTTCAGTTATATCGACACTAAGATTTTCCTGATTTCTATTCCAGTCAAAGTTAATCCAAGACCTTCTCTGGTTCAGTCAGATCGACACTAAGATCTCTATGATTCCTATTCCAGTTGAATATATTCCAAGACTTTTGTCTGTTTCATTTAAATCGACACCAAGATTTTTCTGATTTCCATTCCAGTCAAAGTTAATCCAAGACCTTCTCTGGTTCAGTCAGATCGACAGTAAGATCTCTCTGATTTCTATTCTAGTTGAAGATATTCTAAGAATTTTGTCTGGTTCAGTTGAATCGATACTAAGATTCTTCTAATTTCTTATCCAGTCAAAGTTAAATCAGGACCTCTGTTGATTCAGTTTGAATCGACCGTTGATTTATTACTGATTCTTTTCTTGTAGATCCTTTCTCTGGTTCAGTTAAATAGACACTAAGATTTTTCTGATTTTTATTCCAGTTAGAGAAATTGCAAAGCCTGGGGTACGACTACATAACAGTTTAATCTCATTTCCCAGTAAGTCATTGTGAATCCTAGAATACAACCAGATAGCAGTTAACCTTATTATCCTCAACAAGTCACTGTGAAGACTGGATCCTAACCAGATAGCAGTTCACTTTCGTCTCTTCAGTAAAGAGATGACTCCCCAATAGAGTAATGGACAACTGAAGCTCCTAAGCTCTATTTCCCAATACAGAGAATAACATTCCTCAGTGAAGTCCTCCTCAATAAAAGGAGTAGGGATTCCCACAAAGGAATATTTCACAAAATCATATTCTCTGGATGGCATCTTTAAGCCCATCACCGACGAACCTCCGTCATGTTCTCTGGATGGCATCTCTAAGCCCATCTCCGACAAATATTCCGTCATCTTCTCCAAATGGCATCGATAAGGCCATTCCCGATATTATCCACCAACAATATCACTTCGGACGACTGCAAATTTCTGGGCACTCTAGTGTTCAATCATTTTCCTCCTTAAGATCACGAAAGGCAAACAAGCCAATATAAATCTTCAGGTTTAAGAAGATTGAACAGGGGCAGCTTTTGTACCCCAAAATTTTCCCTCCCATTTTCATACAAGACATACTCCTAGAGGTTCTCAATTGCTCAAAGTTGACCAAGAATTGACCAGACAATTTTCCTCCTAAGGCAATGAACCCCCAACTAGGGTTTTAGATTTCATCAAGATGGTTGAACTCCAACGGTCTCAAATACTTCCCATGGTCCTAATATGTCTTCAAGATCATCCATGCCAAATTTCATGCCTTGCACAACAAGTTTACTCAGTCAATTGCTCAAATGCTTGAAAATTAACTCTGCTAAGTAAAAAGTCAATTGTGGCCCATGTACATTCAAACTTCAAGATTTTTGGTCAACATCAACATTTTGAAGTGATATCAATAATTTGATCAAGGTTTGATCATGATTCCTCAAGAAATGCTCCTAACCCATCAAAAGTTAAAAAGGGCAAATTAGGGTTTCTATATGAAAAGTCAACCAAACTTTGACCAAGCATAACTTTCTCATACTTTATAGAAAAATTTCCTACCAAAGCTCATTATGAATAGAATCCAATTTCCTACAACTTCTCTTCATCCCCCAAGATCATTAAATGCACCATTTGAAAGATATGAGCTCAAACATTACAGGTCATTGTCAAAAAGTCAACAAAAGCCACTTTTTTCCAAGACAATTTACATCAAAATAACTTTTTCAAATGCAAAATTGTTCCAAAGAGGGATTAACGTAGACATCTTGGGCTTTCCAAAAATTATAAGTTCATCATCATGAGATAAAAATTGAACATGTTATGGCTTTCCCATGTTGGAAAAAATTTGGAAATTTCAAGAATGGTGCATTGAGCAAATTTGAATTTTTGGGTCAATGACCTAACTTTTTAAGGTTCAAATGTCATCCTAAGGTCATAGAGGACCTCTAATATTATTTTGGCATGGTCTTATATTTTCTACCTATTTTTTACACATTTATTTTAACTTATTTCAAGTAAATATAAAATAAATGGTATAAAATATTTGGAAATGAGCTTAGGCGTGTGGGCTAGTGTTTTGGCTTGCTTAGAGGCCTAAGGATTCGTGCAAACCTGGCCAGATTCATTGAACATGGAAGAATGGCATGAAATATCAAGTTTGGTAATTTTTCAAAATGGTGATAATGGCTTTAAACCATGGCTTTATGGGCTTGATTCTTTCCTCATTATCTTGTCCCCTTATTCTATTCTATAAGTACATCCCTTTGGCAAGCCAATCACACACATATACACTACACAAGAGCTTTACCAAACTTGAAAAAAATCATCCAAATCGTGAAAATCAAAATAGACTTTCCCAGTCTGTTTCAGCCCAGCATAGGTCCTCCATTCACGTCCAGAAAATCCCAGGAGCACGTATCAATCCTTGTTCGAGCAATCTCACGCCCAATAGCACCAAACTGAAACACTCATTGTTGGTAACTTTTTTAAATTCATATTTTTGGTTTTCATGATGAACTAACATATTTAATTGATTGATTTGTATTCAGGGTAGCTTATAGGATAAGACCAACGTGAAATATATGAGAAAGGGGGACAGAATTGGATCGTGTGATTTCTAGGGCACGATCTGTTTTCTTCACCATATCTCATTTTTCAGGTCGTTTCAGGATGAATAAACCCTAGAAATGGAATCAGGAGGGTCGATTTAGGGGGGTAGCCTTGATTGTGGGCTTTGATCTTTCCATTTTTGCAGGTTCCATATTTAGGTATCCCGGAGGAGATGATCGTAGTTTGACTCCGGCGTCCCTCCGGCCAGTTGACTCAGGTGGACGATGGCGTGGCAAAATCGTGCATCCGGGTTGGCACATTCAAATACAGGGGGGGCCCATCAGTACGCGCGTATTATCTTTAATATATTTAGAAATCATTTTTGTATATAATGTTTTTCTTGTATTTTGATAAACGAATTAAAAGGTAACTCAGTTGGTAAACATGCATGTGTATAAGGGAGAGGACTTGGGTTTGAGCGCCAGGTCTAGCATATTATTTTTCTAACATTTACCAATTGCAGATTCTATACATGTTAGATACACCAGTCCAACATGCGCCTCCAGATCATCACCCCTAGATCTTTATTGATTTAGATCAGAAGATCACCACATGCAGTTGCACCGTGAGCCATCAAAGGCTCTCCTCACTGGACCCAAGCAATATGGGCTCTCAAATGGGCCAAACAAGTTTTTTTCAGATCAAGACCGCCATTTTGCTTTTGATGACCAGGCCCACTTTACATTTTTTTGTATTGTTTTATCTCTTTTTTTTATTTTTTTTCTTGATTATTTATTTAATTATCAAAATAATAAAAAAAATCACAAAAAATTAGGATTAGATTTTTTATTAAATAATTAATTTCTTAAATTAATTAATAACTATTTTAACCATTTTTTTCTTTAATTAAAATTGAATTAGAACTCAGGATTTAATTTAGGTTTAATCATTTTCTTTTCATATTAAAAACTAAACAAAAAAAAGAACTTAGACTATTTCTTAATTAATTTTTAAATAGACTTTAGGATGTTCATTTTAAGTATTTTCCTAAATAAAAATAAAACCAAAAAAGACTTTCGTTCTTAGGATTTTTAGACGTGATATTTTATTTCGCAAGTATTATTTTCATTCTCGCATTTTATATAAATATTGTAACTGCTTACGGTTGTAATAGTTTAAGATTTAAATTTCCGCACTTTATATTTTAGTCAGATAAAACTGTAACTGTCCTGAGGCCCTGTAATAGCTGTAGGACTTTATTTCTCGCTTTTACATTCTTATATGCTTGTATTAAGTAGGCGTGCATGACAAGATTAATCAAGTCAATCTTTAGATCACTAACATAAGATAAATATCTGAAAATTGAACACATTCCTCACACTTGCACCCTTAGGGTATACCTCACTTGGTTGCCTCAGAAAATAATGGTCATGTCCCTCGAGCGTAGGGATATCTTAGCAAAGACCCTCAATCTAAAAGTCATCATAAATATTATAGTCCCTAAACGTCCCTCGAGTTGCCTACGAGAAATGATCTTGTCCCTCAATGTTGCCTATATGATGACAATCCCTTCGAATGCTAAGATATCCTTACACGTTGCCTTCAATGGCCGTAGTGTCCCTTTCGATAGTCCCTCAACATCCAACGATAGGGCTACCTACTCACTAATAGTAGGATATCACTATCTAAAGGAAAGGAGGAAAAGAACATCTTTTTTCGAGTAGGTAGATGACTCTTAAGTACTTGCTCAACCTAAGTTTTCACACTTACAAGCATTTCAAAAAAACTATTTTCAAAAACATTTTATCACACTATTGAGGACTGATAAAAGAGTTACCATAAAGCAAACAAAAATCTTTCAAAACACACAAACACAAACATTTTTCAAAATTGAGCAAGTACCTAAGAGCCCGTGGAAAACCACGGATGGAAAGGGTGCTAACACCTTCCCTTTCCATAATCTACCCCCTTACTCAGAAAATCTCAAAAAATGTATTTTTATACTCTTTTCACCCTTTCCTTTATTGGATAAAAAAAAGACTATCGCGACTCTTGATTATCGCAACATTTGCGAACAAAAAACACAAAACCGATATTAAACAGTTAGTTTTCCAGGTCCTGTCCCCTACAAGTCAGACAAAGTTGTACCCTACAAATATAATGCTACAATTTTAGAGGATAGTGTGGAAGTTCCCATCCATCCAATGCCTAATGTTGGAAATATTGTTGAGACTAGAAGAGTCACCCGCAGTGGTGGTATATTTCCACCAATCATTCACGGGGATGTTAGTACTGAAAAGAAAGTTGTGGAAGATGTTGAACCCAAGAATAAAGTGGGGGAATCTAGTGGAGATATGCTATAAAAAGAGGTGGATGATATTTTGAAGATAATCAAGATGAGCGACTACATAATTGTAGATCAGCTACTGCAGACTCCTTCAAAAATATCTATCGTTGCTTTATTAATGAACTCCTCTGCTTACAGAGAATATTTGATAAAGGTATTGGACCAAGATTTCGTGGAAAGTGATATGCCTATAGACCAATTCAGCAGTGTGGTAGGGAACATTACATCATGTAATAACTTGAGTTTCTGCGATGATGAACTACCCGATGAAGGAAGGAATCACAATCTGACCCTCCACATCTCTATGAACTGCAAGAATGATTCATTATCCAATGTGCTGATTTAAATGGATCTGTATTGAATGTTATACCGAGGAGCATGCTTATAAATTTCAAATATCAAGGAACGCCCATGCGTCCAAGTGGCATTATTGTGAAAGCGTTTGATGGATCAAGGAAATCTGTTATTGGTGAGGGGGACTTGCCTATTCATATAGGCCCACATTTGTTTTAGATTACTTTCCAGGTCATGGATATTATACCCGCTTATAGCTTCTTGCTGGGACGCCCGTGGATACATGAGGCATGGGATGTCACTTCGACCTTACACCAGAAGTTGAAGTTTGTGCGTGAAGGAATAGTGGTAATTATAAATGGAGAACAAACATTATTGATATCTCATTTGTCCTCCTTTAGCATTGTGGAGGTGGATGAAGTTGCTATTGGAACCCAGTTCCAAGATTTATCCATTGATAATATAAGAGCAAATGAGAATTCTATGGCTTCGTTTAAGGATGCTCAACAGGCTATGCGTAATGGCCATAGTAAAGTATGAGGACAAATTGTTGATGCACCTGTAAACAAGAATAGAGCTGGCTTGGGGTTCTCTATGAAGAATGATAAAGGTAAGAGCATGAAGCCGAAGTCTGCTTCAGGCAAGTATCGAGACATCTTTCATAGTGGGGGTTATCTTCATCCAACTATTTCCAGGATTAATGCCATTATGGAAGATGAAGCAGACCCAGAAATGCCAAATTATGTGACGCACAAAGTTAGGGTTCAGAACTGGATCACCATTGATGTTCCCTCTTGCATACATGTTTCAAAATAATTTGTTTTTTTTAATCTTTTTAAAAATCTTTCACTCTTCCCAAGGTGAAAGTATTGTATGGGCTTATCTGTTTGCTTTTATTTTTAAAATCAATAATAAAGTTTGTCTTTGTTTCCCAAATTGTGTTATCATTTTTTGCTTTATTTCTTGGAGAATGGTAATCAGAAAAAAACTTTCAAAATAAATAATAACTGAAATTCAATCTGCATGATCACTTGTTATATGTGTCAGTTTCCAAAAGCAATCATAAATCATATGTGCAGATTAATTAAAAAAACTGTTGAATAAAATTACGCTGCACCCTCTCCAAACATTGAATTTCCTACGTATGGGGTTGAAGAAGAAGACTATGATGATATTCCAGAAGAGGTCTCACGGTTGTTGAGCGCAAGGATAATGCCATTCAGCCATATACAGAGCCACTGGAAATAATCAATTTGGGTTTAGAAGAAGATCCAGAGGAAGTCAAGATTGGAGCATTGTTGCATCCTGATGTGAAGAGTAGGTTGATTGAGATGTTGAAAGAGTATGTGGATATTTTTGCTTGGTCTTACCAAGATATGCCTGGTCTAGATACATATATTGTAGAGCACCATTTGCCACTGAAGCCAGAGTTCCCGCCAATCAAACATAAGTTGCAAAGAACTCACCCAGATATGGTAGAGAAGATCAAAGAAGAGGTTCTAAAGCAGATTAATGTCGGTTTTCTTGTGACATCAGTGTACCCTCATTGGATTGCCAATATTATCCTAGTACCGAAGAAAGACGGAAAAGTTCGCATGTGCATAGGTTACAGAGATCTAAATAAATCTAGTCCAAAAGATGATTTTTCATTTCCACACATTGATATGTTAGTGGATAGCACATAAAAATTCAAAGTTTTCTCGTTCATGGACGGATTTTTTGGGTATAATCAAATAAGGATGGCGCCTGAGGACATGGAAAAAACAACGTTTATGACACCCAGAGGGCTATGAAAACCTTATTCCATGATCTGATGCACAAGGAAATTGAGGTATATGTTGATGATATGATTTCTAAATCCCAGACTGAAGAAGGGCATGTAGAAGATTTGTTGAAATTGTTTCAGCGTTTGAGAAAGTATCATCTCCTCTTGAATCCAAATAAATGTACCTTCGGTGTTCGGTCGTGGAAATTGTTGGGTTTCATTGTTAGCTAGAGAGGGATTGAAGTTGACCTTGATAAAGTCAAAGCGATTCTATAAATGCCAGCGCCGAGAACTGAAAATGAAGTCAGAGGGTTCCTCGGGCGTTTGAATAATATTTCCAGATTCATTTCCACATGTCTGCAACGTGTGAACCGATATTTAAGTTGTCAAAGAAAGATCAAGTTTGTGTGTGGACATATGAATGCCAAAGGGAATTTGAATGTATTAGAGAATATCTGCTTGAACCTCCTATCTTGCTCCCTCATGTTGAAGGAAGACCATTGATTATGTATCTGACAGTGTTAGATATTTCCATGGGTTGTATTCTGGGATAACAAGATGAAACAGGGAAGAAAGAGTACGCCATTTATCATCTTAGTAAAAAGTTTACTGATTGTGAATCGCGGTATTCCATTCTGGAAAAGACATGTTGTGCTCTGGCCTGGACGGCAAAGCGTTTGCGGTAGTATATGTTGAATCACACTACTTGGTTGATCTCCAAAATGGATCCAATCAAGTACATTTTTGAGAAGCCTGCTCTTACTGGGAGAATTTTCTGCTGGAAGATGTTGTTATCTGAATATGACATTGAATACCACACTCAAAAAGCTATTAAAAGCAGCCTGTTGGCCGGTTATCTTGCTCACCAACCAGGTGATGGTTATCAGTCTATGATGTATGATTTCCTCGATGAGGATTTGATGTTTCTGAAAGTGAAAGATTATGATGAACCATTGCCTGAGGAAGGTCCTGATCCTGAATCTCACTGGATCATGATATTTGATGGAGCTGTGAATGCTTATGGTAAAGGAATTGGTGATGTGATTGTCACTCCACATGGATCACACATTCCTTTTACTACAAGGTTGACATTTGATTGTACTAATAATATGGTAGAATATGAGGCTTGCATCATGGGTGTCGAGGAAGCTATTTATCTCAGATTTAAAATTCTAGATGTGTATGGCGATTTAGCTTTGGTAATAAATCAGATTAAAGGAGAGTGGGATACTCGTCACCCCGGCTTGATCCCTTACAAATATTATGCTAGAATATTGTTATCCTTCTTTAATAAAGTTGAATTACGTCACATCCTCAAAGACGAAAATAAAATGGAGGATGCTCTGGAAACTCTGGCTTCTATGTATCAAGTGAATACTTGGAATGATATACCGCGAATTATAGTTCGGCGAATGGATAGGCCCGCTCATGTGTTTACAACAGAAGAGGTAGCAGATGAGAAACCTTGGTATTATGATATAAAGCATTTTCTCCAGACTCAGGAATACCCGATTGGTGCATCGAATAAAGATAGAAAGACATTGAGAAGATTGGGTGGCAGCTTCTTCCTCAGTGAAAATGTGTTGTACAAGAGAAATTATGACATGGTCTTGCTCTTATGAATGGATAGACACGGAGCACACATGTTGATGCATGAGATTCATGAAGGTTCATTTGGAACTCATGCCAATGGACATTCGATGGCTAAAAAGATGCTAAGGGCAGGTTACTATTGGCTGACAATGGAATCTGACTGTTACAAATTTGAAAAAAAGTGCCATAAATTCTAGATTTATGCAGACAAGATTCATGTGCCTCTGACACTTCTCAATGTTATTTCTTCCCCGTGGCCTTTCTCTATGTGGGGTATTTACATGATTGGAATGATAAAACCTAAAGCTTCGAATGGACACCGTTTTATCTTGGTAGCAATTGATTAATTCACCAAATGGGTGGAAGCTGCTTCATATGCTAATGTTACTAAGCAGGCGGTGGTGCGCTTCATTAAGAATAATCTCATATGTCGGTATGGTGTGCCAAGCAGAATTATCACCGATAATGGCTCGAATCTGAACAATAAGATGATGACAGAACTTTGTGAAGAATTCAAGATTGTGCAACAATTCATCTCCGTACAGGCCAAAGATGAATGGGGCTGCCGAAGCTGCTAATAAGAATATCAAGAAGATCATCCAGAAGATGGTTGTTACTTATAAAGATTGGCATGAAATGATCCCTTTTGTTTTACATGGATATCAGACATCTGTCTGCACTTTAAAAGGAGCAACCTCGTTCTCCCTTGTGTTTGGAATGGAATAAGTGCTCCCAATCGAGGTTAAGATTCCCTCTTTGCGTGTGATAATGGAAACCAAGTTGTCAGAGGCTGAATGGGTCCAGAACAGGTTTGACCAATTGAATTTGATCGAAGAGAAGAGAATGACGGCTTTGTGTCATGGGAAGTTATATTAGAAGATAATGAAGAAAGATTTTGATAAGAAGGTCAAACCTCATGAATTCAGAGAAGGTGACCTCGTGCTCAAGAAGATCATGCCTTTTAACGTTGATTTTAGGGGCATGTGGACTCCCAATTTTGAAGGCCCATATGTTGTCAAGAAAGCCTTCTCTGGCGGTGCATTGATTCTTGAAACTATGGATGGTGAGGAGTTCCCACGTCCCATGAATGCTGATGCAGTCAAGAAATACTTCACCTAAAGAAATAAAAGAACAACTCGCTAAGTTGAAAACCCGAAAGGGCGGCTTAGGCCAAAACGAGCGTCTCGATAGGCCGAAAACCCGAAAGGGCGGTCTAGGCAAAAATTAGAGACATAAACAGAATTAAATTGCCCGCTAAGTTGAAAACCCGCAAGGGCAGCTTAGGAAAAAGTTAGGGACTTTCTTGGAAAGTAACTAGATCAGACAAGACTTGATCATTGAAGCACCAACCTTCTTGGATCCTCACCATACTTCAACAGAAGCTGCTGCTCAGAATTTCAAAGTTGTTAGAGGGAATAGTGGTCATTGTATCTCAATGTATCTTTTCCATTATATATTACCATTTTCCAAACTTTGTAATCATCCATGGAGTCTCGCCATTTGCAGACTACCATTCTATCAATAAAATTTGAGCTTTTACCCAATTCTTTGTAACTCTTATTTTATTCAGTTACAAAGACTCCATTTATTATTGATAATAATTTTCAAAACAAAAAGATTAAATAACAAAATTATTTTTCGAAAAGAATTTAGAACTTACTTTTACTTTAGATTTTGTGATTCAAGAGGAAAAAAAAAGTGGTGATCCCAGGAATGGATGAACTCCAGTAATTTTGGGAAGTTTTGTTTCCCCCAGGAAGGTTTTCTCAGGTTGTTTTTACTGGTATGCATGTGATTTTTGAATATTGAAGACGATACCAATCGGCATAAGGTGCAGTATTGGGTTTGTGATCCCAGTGTCCCTAGTCAAGTCTTGGTTCATTTTTTATTTATTTTTGGGTATGCATGGTCTGAGGCCTCTATCCCAGATTCTCCAGCGAAGTCTTCCCTCATCTGACGAAATGTTTTGTTCCCTTTGTGTGATGAGATGGAACTATTTGCAAAATGTCGCTCTTTCTGCAGTATTGGCATTACTGTTGGTATTTATTTCCCAGGAAAATCGACCAGGACAATATATTTTCTAAGAAGTGTTGAGACATTTGTCAATTTTTTGGATTTTCAGCCGCCAAGTGCTGGGTTTGATTTAAAATCCCCATGAGTTTGATCCTTTTCTATAATGTTGAATTCTTGATTCCCTAGAAAGGCTATTCAAGGGCATCTTTTGTTGGAATAAGTTTTCATGATATGAAGACTCAATCAAAGATTCCCCAGTGAAGGCCTCACTTACTTGATATAAGTCTTTTCTCCCAGTGCATGCTGAGTTTGACTCATTTATGAAGCATATCCCTTTAGGAAGTACTTGCATTTTGTTTGATTGCCCGATAATCAAGCAAGGTCAATGTTTTATTTATGAATTCTTGAGGCATTTTTCAATCTTTTTGGGTTTTCACCCGTGGAGTGCTGGGTTTAATTTAAAATCCCCATAAGATTGTTTTCTTGCTATAATGTTTGACTTCTTAACTCCCCAAGTTGTTATCCGCATGAGGTTTCATACTTTTTCCCCAGAGAAGTTGGTGGAATAATTACACTCAATATTGAATAACATATCTTGGTTTCCCCTCTTAGAGGTGGTGTTGGCCTCCCCAATAAAGTCAGCACGAGATCCCCAGTTAATGTCCCGATGAAGAGGCGTTATCTCCTATAGTGAAGTCGGTATGATATCCCCCCAATGAAGTCAGCTCGAAATCCACAGTTGATGTTTTACCGATAAGGTTTCCATCTGCCTTATTTGAAATCAGTATTGTAATCCCCAATAGAAGGGAGGACCGTGAAAACATTTGTTTCCCCATTGAAGTCTGAGTGTTATTCCCTGGTGAAGCCTAGAGAAGGATGTTATATCCTTGTATATGTACTGTTTTGTCGCAATGTTTTGTTTACTTCCGGATTATGTTCTTTCCCAGTGAAGTTAAGCCGTGAAGTAGGAATCTGTTTCCTCGTTTGGTGCTTATTTTCTTATTGAATATTCAACTTGGATGTGATTTAGCTGAGTGTTGATTGTGCCAGAGTTTGTTTTGCCTAGTTACTCCCAGTGTTATATGTCTATTTTGTCAGCATATACATGATAACACTCATACATTCATACATATATCATGCATAGTTAAATTTAGCAAATCATTACTCATTCACATTCATTAATATTTTGTTGAATATTACCCTGTTTTGCAGAGTTGTGTTGTCCTCTCTCCAATAGAGTGTCGGCCTTAAGCAGAAAGTGTATATTGTTTCAATTTCCCCACTAAGTCATCCATCGTGGAAGATTTTTTCTTTAGCCTTCCTGTACAGCTCTTTGTATGGATAGATTGGGTTTCCCTCTTGATTTTATTTCTCAAAGGATGTATTTTGGTTTACTGTTTCACTCCAGTTTGTTTATGGTTTGAATCTTTGTTTCCCAACAATATTATTACTTTGGATTTTCGAAAGCTTCGAGCCTTGGTTTGAGAGTGTGCATTTATTTTGGCATGAGAAGACTTTTATCTCCTCAGCAGGAATATGTTGGCATGTCCCCAAGAAGCCATATTTCATTCCCCAGGAATTCATATTTCTTTCCCCAGGAAGTCATATTTCTTTCGCCAGGAAGTCATGATTCATTCACCAGGAAGTCATGATATTTTCCCCAGGAAATCATTTTTACAATCCTTCACATAACAACAAATAGCAGGTCTCTTTATTTGAGAAACTTGTACTTCCCCATAAAAGTCAACGTTCATTTTTTATTATCTTCTTTATGAGTGGATAGTTTGCAGTTCCTTGTCAAATTACTCCAGTGGATGGAATGTCTTTTCAATATGACAGAGATAATTCATTGTGAAATCTTTGTAAATGGTAGTCTCTTTATTTGATACAGCTTATATACTACCCTTTCCAGGAGGAATGCCTTGTTTAAAGAATAAGTTGATACCCATTCTAGGTGAAACACCATGACTTTGGGAGCTTGTTATTGTCATTATATCTTTTTGCTACCTTCAGTGAACGTTGGTTGTTCACTGTCAGTGAACGTCGGTGCTATGATATTTCTTTTCTCTCTACCTTCAGTGAAAGTTGGTAGTTCACCATTAGTGAACGTTGGTAATTGTTATATTTTTTCTACCTTCAGTGAACAGTGGTAGTTAACCGTCAGTGAATGTTGGAGCTATGATATTTCTTTTCTCTCTACCTTCAGTGAAAGTTAGTAGTTAACCATCAGTGAACGTTGGTGGTTGTTATCTTTTTGCTACCTTCAGTGAACATTGGTAGTTCACCGTCAGTGAACGTCGGTGCTATGATATTTCTTTTCTCTATACCTTCAGTGAAAGTTGGTAGTTCACCATCAGTGAATGTTGGTGATTGTTATCTTTTTCCTACCTTCAGTGAATGTTGGTAGTTCACCGTTAGTGAACGTCGATGCTATGATATTTCTTTTCTCTCTACCTTCAGTGAAAGTTAGTAGTTCACCATCAGTGAATGTTGGTGATTGTTATCTTTTTGCTACCTTCAGTGAATGTTGGTAGTTCACAGTCAGTGAACGTCGGTGCTATGATATTTCTTTTCTCTCTACCTTCAGTGAAATTTGGTAGTTCACCATCACTGAAAGTCGGTGATTGTTATCTTTTTTCTACCTTCAGTGAAAGTTGGTAGTTCATCGTCAGTGAACGTCGATGTTTGTCTCTCTACCTTCAATGAACATTGGCAGCTCACCATCGGTGAACGTCGGAGTTGTTATTCTTTTCTCTTTCTACCTTCAGTGAACATTGGTAGTTTCTCCTTCAGTAAAAGTTGGTGTATCCTTTGATCTTTCACCATCCTCTATGAGTCGGTATCAGTTTGATCTTCTATCTTAAACTATGAGTTGGTAGTTTACTGTTGTGATGCGGTGGGAGAACTGACTTGAGGTTTTGCGTTTGTGTTCGCAAATGTTGCGGTTAGCAAGAGTCGCCACCGACTTTTCTTTTATCCAAAAGGAATGGTAAAAAAGCACAGGAAAGATCTTTGAGATTGTTTTTGAGTTCGGGGGGGTAGATTATGAAAAGGGAAGGTGCTAGCACCCTTTTCATCCATGGTTTTCCATGGGCTCTTAGTTACTTGTTTAGATCACTTGCATTACTTTGAAATTGTTTGAAATGGTGCTTAGTGTTTGGTGTGATTTTGAAAGTATTTTGAAAAGAGGCCATCGTTTAGGCAATCTTTGTAATGATCCTCGTTCGTAAGAATGTATACAAAGATGTTTGTCTTTTGAAAAATGTTTCAATGTTTTGTAAAATGTTTTGAAATGTGTATGTGTTTGTTTTTGAAAAGAGCAAGGATTGTTTTGAAATTGATCAAGTAACTAGAAGCTATCTACCTACTCAAATGTCTTTCTTGTGCATTTTTATTCCTTTGACATTGTTGATTTACCATTAATTTGGTAAACAACCCTATCTTTGGATGTAAACGGGATGGGCGTGGGTTATCACATGACCATGATAGCAATATTGCCAAGTATCTTTAGCAATTTTTGAGGGACCAAGATCATTTGTTTTAGGCAACCTTTTGATAGCGTCATCGAGGGACTATGATCTTTTGTTTGTTTTGTTTTGCCAAGATACTTCGCGTGCGTAACATGGCCATTTTTATTTAGGCAACCAAGTGGGTGAAACCCTAAGGGTACTTGTGTGCAGTGTGTGTCATTTTTCATGCATTTGTCTTGCAATTAGGTTTTTCTATTTGTTTGGTTTTTTGTTCTTGTCATGCAAACCCAAGTTTACTAAACATGGTATATGAAAGCAATAAATTACGTAAAATAAACTAAGCTATTACAACAGTTATTATGGGAGGGGGGATACAAGTTTTTGAATGGAGATATTGCACAAATATAAACCTAAAAATACTATTACAACCCAATCGAATATTGTGCGCATTAAATAAATATACAAATATTAAAATGCAATGCAAATGTATTTATGTAAAAAATGTTTTGTATTT
The DNA here is from genome assembly GCA_948472305.1 of Vicia faba. Classification (NCBI taxonomy): domain Eukaryota; kingdom Viridiplantae; phylum Streptophyta; class Magnoliopsida; order Fabales; family Fabaceae; genus Vicia; species Vicia faba. The sequence goes on along the minus strand of OX451735.1, from coordinate 97,842,462 downwards.
ATTTTTTGTATGAGAAAATAAATTAACTAAACCTAGAGAATAAGGAAAAATAATATTATTATTTTTGAAAGGGGGAAACCCTAATTTTTTTATTAAAGAAAAATAATGCTTTATGTTATTATTTTGTCCATTTTGTATAAGAAAATAATAAATAATATTATATGCAAATATTAAAAATTAAAATATGTATAGAAAATAATTATTTATGACTATAAATAATATAATAAAAAGGTATAATATTTTTAAATGTATTTACAATTTTATTTAAGAAAATAAGTTCTATAAACTATTTTTATGTGAAAAATATAATAAAAATATAATAAAAATTGCAAAAAATTAATTAATTATTTTTTAAGATTTTTTAATGCTCAGAAAAAATAATCAAAAGCCATCAATGTAAAAATATGAGAAAATATGAAAATATAACAAAATAAGTCAGGGGGTGCAAATAGTAGTCAAGGGGGTGTGAAAATCAAAAACAAAATCCCAAGGCGCCAAAGGCCCAGACTTCATCCATGTCCTCCACCTTCTTCTCCTGCGCGCACGTTTTGGTTCAAACTGTAACTTGCTAATGCTTGCATAAAAACAAAAACTCATAACATAAAACATGTAGCATTTAATCTCACGATTCCAATCATATAAAATTTGTAACCTAACTCTAAAAGATCAAGGAGAATTTTAATGGCCCTAATTCGTGAACTATTTTTTTCATGAACTTCAAGCTTCAAATTCTCTCAGCAAAATTAATATAAATTGAAAGTATGCATATGTACAGCTTCACCATGTTATAGACTACATCTTTTCTTCACAAATCGTGGCTTGAGGATGCCTAATTACAGAGATAGAGTTTGAGAAAAATACCTCCTTCAGCTGGATTTGGATATGACAATGTGGGGACTTTGAGGGAGGCCTGAAGATCGTGTGAGCTTCCTTGAACTTCCTTTAAGCTATTCCAATGCATAGTTTGCTTTGTGGATGGCTAGAACTCTTTGTAGAAGTCAAGATACAAGCTCCAAATTTGAAAATGGAAATGGCTGAAATAGGGCTTACAGATGTAGGGTAAGGGCTTTGATAGCTTTGATATGATATGGATAAGATGTTTCAAGTGCCAAGCCACAAAACGCACGAGGAAAAAATGAGTTTGCTATGGTTTTGCAGAAACTAGATGTTTAGGCAGAAAAATGGAATTTTGGAGTTTTGGAGTGTTTTAGTTGTCAAGCAATCGTCCTCTAGTTTGTAACAAGTTTGTGAATATGTATTGAATGGATACAAAGTGCACTCTTCACTAGCTGTACCAGTTCTGAACTTTTGGCAACCTTTCTTGCATTTTAAGAAAAGTGAAATGACTTATGCAACATGCTTGTACTTGGCTAGTTTGTGAGCTGCAGAGAGTTGGTATACATTGCTTGAGACCTGTGGAAGTTGTTTGTACCAAAGGGACGGGTCCAAGGCTCAAGATTTGTAAAGTTGCAAAATCTCACCTTTATGAAAATGGCATTGTAACCTTTATGCCATTAATGGAATTATCTCTTGTATAATGCTCCAAAAGCCAAGATAATGCCTTTGTCTTCTGAGTTAGCATTTAATTATAGAGTGTCGAATGAGTTTAGGACCTGTAAAGCAAGGTACAATCAACATAGATCTGATTTGCAACTTGATCTCATGTAAAAATGGCTTGAACAAAAGTGATAAAATGCCAACTTCTCCTCTTCGATTCTCCCTAACCAAAAATGATCTTGGAGAGTTCTTGGACATTTTAGAAATCTTGCAATATGCTCTATAATCCATATTTGAAATTCATTTTGAGATACCTCTTGGAACTAGGTGAAAAATGTCTATGAAGTTGGGTCAAAAACTGTCTAAATTAGGGCAAATTTTCACTAAGTTATTTAGTTCATGGACCTCTATTCACAAATTCATAACTTGAGATCCAAGCATATTTTGGGAAAAGTTTGTGAAGAAAAGTTGTAGATTTCATGGAGGACTACAACTTTCATGTCGGAGGTTTTCTTTGAACCAAAATGCATCATGGTGAAAAAGTGGTGAAAAGTTGGGAAAAAATAAGAAAATTTCAAATCAAAACCCTAATTTTCAAAATTGGTTTTCTTGGTGAACAATTTTCATATTTTGCATATCTTGATAAATTATGACCCTTGGCACTTGATTTTGACCAAAAAGTCAAAGTTTGACTTTTCAGTGTACAATTGACTTTTATCAGTTGATTGCAAAATTCATCTGTCAATCCAATGAACTTGAGATCTTTTGAACCATGTAGTTAGGTCAAGATGATGCCATTGAACCCTTGAAATCATTTTTGAACTCAATTGGTCATTGGATAGGTTAAAAATAAAAAATTGCCCTTTCTCAGTCAAAACCCTAATTTTGACCATTTTGCCCTTTTGATGATTTGATCAAATTTCTTGAGGAGTTCTGATCCAAACGTGATCAAATGGTACATAGGAGCCTAAAATATTGATGTGGATAAAAAATTATTAAGTTTGACTGTAAATTGGCCATAGTTTACTTTTTCACCAATACAGTTGATTTTTAGGTCAACTGTCCTATTGACTGATAAAAAATGTGGTTCAAGGCTTGAAACTTGGCATGAGCAATCTTAGGGGTCCAACATGATTTATGAAAGTCACATGAAGCATTGGTGGTCGAAAAATCCTTGTGCAAACTCAAACCCTAATTTGGGATTATCAGTGCAAGATGAGATGTCCTGAGCTGAGCAAACCCTAATCCTGTCTTGAGGTCAAGAAGTCTTGTGAGAAAAATCTTGATAAATGAGAGGGCAAATTTTAGGGTACAACAGCTGCCCCTGTTCAATCTTCTTGAACCTGAAGAGTTAGATTGGCGAGCTTTGCCGTTCGTGGCTCGAAGGTAAAAGATGATTGGACACTAGAGTGCCCATAAATTTGCACTCTCAAAATGTAGTTAAGGGAATGGGCTTAAAGATGCCATTTGGAGAGATGATAGAATCTTGTTGGAGATAGGCTTACAGATTCCATCCAAGAATGTTTGTTGAATTGTAAGTTGTAAGTCAGGAGAATAAGTATCAGAATGGTGTCCGTGTCTGGAACGTATCTGAGCTGTATCTAGAGACTTGAAATCTGAATGAGAAACAGAATATCATCTGTGTCTGGAGCGTATCTGTACTGTATCAAGAGTGTGAAATCTGAATTTGAATGAGTATCAGAATGGCATCCGTATCTAGAGTGTATTTGAACTGTATCTTGAAGTTGAGGTCTGAATAAGTAAAAAAAATTACTTCCGTGTCTAGAGTGTATCTGAACTGACATCTGAATAAGGGCCAGAATGGCATCCGTGTCTGGAGCGTATCTGAACTTGAAATCTGAATGAGTAGCAGAATGACTTCCGTGTATGGAGCGTATTTGTACTGTATCAAGATTGCATTTTGTTAAACGGTAGCTGTTAATCTTATCCTGAAAAGGGTAAAATGTTAGCTGAAACACAAAGTTATGTTGCATGAAATGTATGATGCAATATATGTGTTTTATCAATGTTTATGATATATGGGTGTAATGTATGCACATATAAGCTGATGTGTTGTATTGCTGAGGAAAATAAATCCTTGACTACTTCCGGGGACAATAAATCCTTGATTGCTGAGGAAAGTAAATCCTTGACTGTTGAGGAAAATAAATCCTTGACTGATGAGGATAAGAAATCCTTGACTGCTGAGGATAAGAAATCCTTGGCGACTTCACTGGGGATATAGGGATTCTTCATGTCTTGAAGTTGGTGTATTTGACAAAAATTCTGTTGTGAGGAATGTCGTATACTGCTTGAGTAATATGCTTGGGGAATCCAGAGAATTTTGATTATTTCTACTGGGGATTACACAGTGGGAATCCTTGTTTCGCTGGGGAATAAAGAAAATTCTGATGACTTCTGAGGGAATTAACAAAGAGGATCTTTATTCTGTTAGGGAGCAATAAAAACTCTGTGGGGAAGAAGGCTTACTGTTGGGGAGTAGGTTCAGGAGTTTGGGTTGTCTGCCATTCTACTGGGGAGTTATCAGCAGTTGTTGTATTGTTTTTAGGCTTCAAGATAATTGCTGGGGAATTTGGAGAAACTGAATGGTTTCTGCTGGGGATCAATAGTTGGAAGTTTTGGCTCCGCTGGGGATTGTGAGTTTGAATTTTTAACTCTGATGGGGATTAAGGGTTTGAAATTTTAGCTCTGTTGGGGATCTATATGATATACTGTAGGGATTGCTCGTGGAATAGCTTAAAGATCTTTTCCTATCCTTTCAGTCTGTCAGTAATTGTTCTTTTCCATCCTGTTTATTTGTAAACAGTAATTATGTTCAAATGCATATGTTCATCAATGAATCATTGGACGTTTTTGCAAATAAAAACACAAGTGTAAAGAAAAAGGCAAATAGTTTTCTGTACTTTGAAAGAGATATCTTTGTATTTACTTTGAATAAGTGTTTTGTACAAAGGAGACAAACATCCTAGTAAGAGGATGGTGTCATAAAAGTAAGAAAAATTTATACAAAGAAAGATGGTTATGTGTGTAATAATCCCATGGGGTTCCCATTCTGCTATAGCCTTCGTATCTCCGAATATCTTGTTCATCTGTTGCTTCGTCCGAAGGTGATTGGATTGATCAGAAAACCCAGGTTTGTCAGTGAATATATTGAAGTTGTCCTTAAAGTGATCTGACGAGACATAGTCACACGCTTTAATTCCCTAACTTTTGCCTGGACCGCCCTTTCGGGTTTTCAGTCCACCGGGAAACCCTTTTTTGCCCAAGTCGCCCTTTCGGGTTTTCAACTTGCCGGGTGTACAGATTTTTTTATTTATCCCTAATTTTTGACCGAATCTTTTTGGTTCGCCGGGATGCCCTTGTTTTGCCTAGGTGTGTCAACCTAGCGGGTCTCTTATGCGTAGTATCTTTTAAATATGTCTGCGTTTGCAGAGTGTGGAAGGTCGTCGCCATCCATGGTGGTTAAGATCATTTCCCCGCCAGAAAAGATGTTCTTGATCACAAATGGTCCTTCGTAGGTACGAGTCCATTTGCCCCTGGGATCACTTTGTGGCAAGATGATCCGCTTGATCACTAGATCTCCAACTTGATATACATGGCATCTGACTTTCTTGCTGAAAGCCTTGATCATCCGTTTTTGATACGTCTGACCATGGAAAACAACAGTAAGTCTCTTTTCGTCAATTAGGTTTAGCTGATCAAGTCGGGTCTGAATCCAATCGTCTTCACTCAAACCTGCATCTTTCATGATTCTCAAAGAGGGAATCTGAACCTCAATAGGTAAAACAACCTCCATGTCATAAACCAAAGAATAGGGTGTTGCCCCAATTGATGTGCGAGTCGTGGTACGGTACCCGTGGAGAGCAAACGGTAGCATCTCATACCAGTCCTTGTAGGTGACTGTCATCTTTTGTATGATCTTTTTAATGTTTTTATTAGCAGCTTCGACTGCACCATTCATCTTTGGCCGATAGGGAGATGAATTGTGATGTTGAATTTTGAACTGCTCGCACAAGGCGGTGATCATTGTATTTTTGAGGTTTGTATCGTTATCAGTGATGATCCTTTCGGGGATACCGTACCGGCAAATAAGATTTTGCTTTATGAAGCGGGCAACAACATTCTTAGTAACGGATGCAAAGGAAGCTGCTTCGACCCACTTAGTGAAATAGTCAATGGCCACTAGAATAAAGCGGTGTTCATTGGAAGCTATAGGCTTGATCTCCCCAATCATGTCGATTCCCCACATAGAGAAGGGCCAAGGAGCTGTTAAGACATTTAGAGGAACCGGAGGCACGTGTACCTTGTCTGCATAGATTTGACATTTATGGCAGGTCCGGGAGTGTTGATAGCAGTCAGCTTCCATGGTAGACCAGTAATAGCCTTCCCGTAGAATCTTCTTTGCCATCGTATGCCCGCTAGAGTGAGTGCCAAATGTACCTTCATGCAATTCAGCTATGATCTTTTCAGCTTCAATCTTGTCCATACAACGGAGCATAATAGAATCATGATTACGCTTGTACAGGATGCAATTACTTAGAAAGAACTTAGCTCAGAATCTCCTTAAGAACTTTTTGTCATTGACTGAAGCTCCTTCCGGATATTCTTGAGTCTCGAGATACCTTTTGACTTCATGAAACCACGGTTGGTCCACTACTTCTTCGGTATTAATCTTGTGACAGTGTGCCAGTTCGTCCATCCGTTAAATGGTGATTTGGGGAGCCTCATTATCCCAATCAAGTTTAAACATAGATGACATTGTAGCTAGAGCATCTGCTAGCTGATTTTCTTCTCGCGGGAAGTGCTCAAAGGTAATCTGCTCGAAATGTGGTAATAATGTCAAAGCATGTTCTTTGAAAGGGATGAGGTTTGGATGCTTAGTGTCCCACTCTCCTTTGATCTGACTGATGACTAAAGATGAGTCCCAAAACACATCTAAAGATTTGATTCCCAGGTCTATGGAAGCCTTGAGTTCAAAGATGCATGCTTCGTACTCTGCCATGTTGTTCGTCTAGTTGAAGCAAAGTCTGGCAGTGAAAGGAGTATGGCATCCTTCCGGAGATATGAGCACATCGCTGATACCGTTACCAAGTGCATTGGATGCCCCATCAAAGTACAGGGTCCATCGGGATCCTTGTTCAGGTCCTTCATATGGTCTGATCTCTTCACAGTTGTCCAATGTCATGATGTCTTCGTCAGGAAAGTCAAACTTCATGGATTGGTAATCTTCTACATCTTGATGGGCCAAATGATCAGCTAGCACACTGCCCTTTATAGCTTTTTGGGTCGTGTACTGTATGTCGTATTCTGTTAGGATCCTCTGCCATCTAGCTATCCTCCCAGATAGAGCAGGCTTCTCAAAGATGTACTTTATCAGATCCATCTATGATATCAGCAAAGTGGTATGAGTCAATATATACTGCCTTAGCCGGCGAGCAGCCCATACCAAAGCACAACAAGTTTTCTCGAGCAGTGAATATCTGGTTTCACAGTCGGTAAACTTTTTGCTAAGGTAATAAATGGCGTGCTCTTTTCGGCCAGACTCGTCATGCTGCCCTAGTACGCACCCCATTGAATTCTCTAAGACGGTCAGATACATGATTAGCGGTCTTCCCTCGACGGGTGGCATCAAGACAGGAGGTTCTAGCAAATACTCCTTGATTTTATCGAAAGCAATCTGAAATTCATCGTTCCATCTGACTACCTGATCTTTCTTCAAAAGCTTGAAGATTGGTTCACAAGTAGACGTTAGGTGAGAAATGAACCTGACAATGTAGTTTAGGCGTCCCAAAAAACCTCTGACTTCCTTCTTAGTGCGAGGAGAAGGAATTTCTTGTATAGCTTTGACTTTGGCAGGATCAACCTCGATGCCTTTGTTACTGACAATGAAACATAAGAGTTTACCGGACCGGACTCCGAATGTACACTTGTTTAGGTTCAACCATAACTTGTACTCCGATAATCTGACAAACAGCTTTTGCAAGTGATCAAGGTGTTCTTCTTCAGTTTGTGATCTTGCTATCATGTCATCTACGTAGACCTCTATCTCATGATGTATCATATCATGAAACAAAGCTACCATGGAATGTTGATAGGTTGCCCTAGCATTCTTCAGTCCGAATGGCATCACTTTGTAGCAGAACGTACCCCACTGTGTGACAAATGTAGTTTTCTCCATGTCCTTGGGCGCCATTTTGATCTGGTTATAACTTGAGAATCCGTCCATGAAAGAAAATACTTTATAATGGGTTGTATTGTCAACCAGGATGTCGATGTATGGAAGTGGAAAATCATCTTTAGGGTTGGCCCTGTTTAAATCTCTATAATCCATGCACATTCTCACTTTATCGTCCTTTTTAGGAACGAGAACAATGTTGGCCACCCATTGAGGATAAGAAGTAACAGCCAGAAATCCAGCATTGAACTGTTTCATAACCTCTGCTTTGATCTTCTCTGACATGTCAGGTCTCATGCAGTGGACCTTTTGTTTCACTGGTGGACAGTCTTCTCTTGTGGGTAGACGGTGTACCACAATGTCTGTATCGAGTCCCGACATGTCTTCGTATGACCAGGAGAAGATATCAACATAATCATACAGTAGCTGAATTAGGCGCTCCTTGACACTCAGCTCTAGATTGGCACCCAATTTGATTTATTTTTATCCTCCTCGGTTCTCAAGTTGATTGTATCCAACAACTCCTCATGAGGCTGAATTGCTCTTTCCTCTTGCTGTAATAATCTGGCCAATTCCCCTGGCACCTCACAATCTTCCTCACCTTCGTATTCGGCTTGGTAGATCAGATCTTTAGAGTCACTGAAGGCTATACCAGTATCGTTACCCATGGGATCCAAAATGGAAGGATACCTGCATTTGTGAGTGTGGGTGTGTGTAACGGTATAGCCATCTTAAAACAATAAAATGTAAAATAAACACAAAGAGCATAAAAGGTTTATATGTGAAAAAGCGTCCATGATTCATTGAATGACATATGTAAATGAAATAAAAACCCTTACAAATGGACCATTGTGTCTCGGGTAAGACACAAGGTTTTTAAAGTACGAATTGTTTATGAATTATTATAGTCCAACAGAAATGTAAAAGATAAATTACTGAGATATGAAAGTTATCGGAATGAAGTCTTTGGCTTCCCAGTTACGCAGTCCTCCACTGACAGTAGGAAATATCCAATCTTCCAAACTGCCCTCCTCTTCATTGTCTTCTACCGCATGGACGCTTTGATTGCTAATATTTATCAGTGGCCCCCAAGTACGGGCACGACGCACGGCCTTCTGACCAGTCGAAGTAAACCCCAAGCCAAACTTGTCTGATTTGTAAGGAATGTCTGGAAGCTGACCCCAGATTATGCATCCCCCTTCTTCCACTACTGCTCTTGCATCCTTTAGAGATGACATCCGAGGCGGAGGTCTTGTGATCTTTGGAGTCGAGGATACCGCCTTGGTCGCCGCTACTTCAGGAGAGACTTCTTCAAAATGTTGGAAAGGGGTCTCTATGAACTCGCCATCTAACTCCATATAACGGAAAGAATTCAGATGACTAATCATATACTCCTCCTCCCCATGGACAATTATGATCTTCCCTTGGACAGGGTATTTTAGCATCTGATGCAAGATGGAGGTGACAACACCGACATTGTGGATCCAAGGGCGTCCCAACAGACAGGAATAAGAAGGACGAATGTCCATCACGTAGAAGGTTTAGTTGAAGACCTGAGTTCCCACCTTTATTGGGATGTACACCTCCCCGTGGACCATCCTCTTTGAACCATCAAAAGATCGCACCACTATGTTGCTGGGTTTTAAAGTCAGCCCCTCACAATCCAATCTATCAAGGGCTTTCTTTGGCAAGACGTTCAGAGATGATACCGTATCGACCAAGACATGAGCTAGGGTTGTTCCTCTACACTCTACTGAGACATGTAGTGCATCGTTGTGTTTTCTCCCTGGGGGTGTCAAGTCAGCATCGGAGAAACCTATGCCATTATCAGCTGTCAAATTGGCCACACAGTCCTTGAACTGGTCAGCAGACGTCTCTTGCGGCACGTGAGCTGTCTTCAAAAATTTTACCAATACCTTGGCATGTGCTTCAGAGCATAGTAGCAGAGCTAGCATAAAGATCTTGGAAGGGGTCTGCCCCAATTGTTCCACCACATCATAATCACTCTTCTTAATGATCCTCAGGATTTCTTCCATCTCCTTCTTGGATGTTTCAGGAATAGCTAGTGACTGAGCCTTCGTCTGGACAAGCTCCTCTTGAACGTTCTTTCCTTTATTCTCAGCAGTGGAAGTAGGGGTATGAATGGTATTGTCTTTGTTGGTAGGTACGCTTACAGGTACAATCACTGGTGTATAGGTAATCTTCGGAAGGGCCACGGGTCCAAAGAGTGCTGTTGGAGGAGAAATAACTGGAGAGAAGATCCTTCCACTACGGGTGATCTTGCTAGTTCCAACAATATTGCTAATGTCTGAACTGTCCTCTTCGGAGCTTTCTTCTTGGGCAGTCAGTTCAATCTGTTTAATACCATGGTAGTAGATTTCTCCACTGTAGTTCCATGGTACTGTTTTATCTGAATTGTATGAGGTTGGCCCGGGCATTGTTATCTTAAGCGGAGTAGTCTTTGGAGCAGGTGTAATCCTAACGGGTCTTTTAGGGGCCCTGGAAGGATTGATGTAGATGGTTATTATTGAAACTTCTTTCACTGGATAGAGTGAAAAAGGAGCATTCTCAAACAAAATTTCTTGGTTATCCATCAGTCGTTGGATACCTTTCTTCAACAGAGGGCAGTCAAATGGGGAGGATAGGCAAGCATGGCAGTCTTTGTCACAACCTGGGAAAATATCAGCCTTCAACAAATTCACTTGATAATCGGGAGCGGAGTTAACAATTTATCCACGGTAGCAACAAACATATCTTCTTCAATAACGTTGGCATTGTGACCATGCCTCGACATTGGGGATGAAATAACATTTGGTTTCTCAGGCGCTTCAAACTTAACTTCCTTCGACTTTATCAGATCTTGAATCTTGTTCTTCAGAGCCCAAAAGTTGTTGGTGTCGTTCCCTGGACTTTCAGAATGGTACACACATCTGGCGTTGGGATGGTAATGTGGAGAAGTAGTATTAGGATTTTTTGGAGCCTCTTTCAAAGTGGCCAGATTCAACTTCAGGAGATGTGGTAGAACTTGGGCTGGAGTCATGTTAATCTTGGTAAACTGCCGAACTGGCCTTTCTACCCTTTGCTGGTTATTTCTTGGCTGGTCTGATGCAGGCTTTGGAATCATAACGGCCCCCATTGTTGGTCGTCGTTCATTTCTTCCCTGATTCCTCTGTGAATAGACAGCAGATACTCCCTTCCTACCAGTGAAGGGATTTTTCACAGCTGTTGAGGCAGACGCGTCCTTTTGAATCTTCCCACTTTTTATACCAGCCTCTACTCTTTCGCCAGTTAAGATCAATTCGGTAAACCCTGCAGAAGAACTCCCAATCAGATGATTGAAGAAAGGGCATGATAAATTTCCCAGGAACATGTCCACTAACTCTCTCTCAGATAGAGGAGGTTGCACCCTTCCGGCTAGGTCTCTCCACTTTTACGCCTAATCTTTAAAGCCCTCATTGGAAACCATGTCCATACTCTGTAGCTGAGTAAGGGTTGGCGCCAATTCGGCGTTATATTGCTACTGTTTATAGAAGGCTGCTGCCAAGTCTTCCCAATTGTGAACATCTGCCCTCTCCAACTGGTAGAACCAATCAAGTTGCGTTCCTGATAAACTGTCTTGGAAAAAGTGGACCCATAGGTCTTTGTCAGCAGAGTGTGGTTGAATCTTCCTGACATAGGATCTGAGGTGCATTTTAGGGAAAGACACCCCATCATACTTGGCAAACAGTGGCACTGTAAACTTTGGAGGGATTATAATTCCTGACACCAGCCCTAACTCCTCAAAATCTAGCCCTGGTAATCTCTAGATTTCCATAGCCCTGGGTTTCTCCTCAAGGTGTTTGAATTTGTCATCGGCCGGAGGGTATTGTTATTTAGAGTAGTCCTCTTCTTCCTCTTCTTCTGCTTCAGAATCTGATGGTACTGCCGTTTCTTTTCCTTTCCTTTCCCCTTCATCAAAAGTTGTTGGAAAATCTAAGGTCCGTCTGGCTTGTACCTGTAATCTTCTTCCCATGAGAACCACACCAGTTGGCTTCTTCTTCTTTTTCTCTTTTTCTTTTTCTAGCAAAGTCTTCAGCTCCTCCTGCCCCTTGGCTAAGGTCATAAGCAACTATTGAAATTGTGAATTCTGAGCTTGCAAATCTTTGACCGTTTGTTCAAGATCCATCATACTGAAATAAACAGTAGAGAGATGAGGAAACTTGTTGCAAAGACCTGTTTAAGCTTATGATGAATGATATGTATTCATGCAATATTTTCAAGGATTCAGAAATTCAAATTTGTTTTAAACAAAAAATAAACACACATCATATTAATAAGATAGAATTGTTAGTACATCAATGCCCCTTGGGCAAAATAATACAAAATTCTAAGGTAAAAAGACGTTGCGCATCCTCTTTGGTGTAATGTAGGTGTTGAGAGTCTGCTCTTCATGAAGTATCCGAGTGAGTTCCAAAACCTTCTTCTCACTTGCATAGAATTGGGCTTCGAAAGTATCACGCTCTCCCTTGAGCTGTACCTAACTCCTTTGTAGGTCTTCGAGTGATGTCAGCATGTCATGATGTAGGATGGTGTATGGAACCTCTCCTTCCTTAACAGGCTCTATAATCACTGGGAGGATGGAGGGATAAGGCATCATAAGACTTTGGGCGCGGGTTCGTACCCACTTGAGGTAAGGCTCAAGAGGGATGGAATTCTTGTGTCCCAAGGTCTTGCTATCCACCTTGTTAGGCATCCTCCAAGCTCGAATGAATCTCTGGGGGAGTCCTTGGTCGTCGTTGTCGTAGTCGGAAACCAATCCTTGAATCAGCTTGTCATGTGGGCCATCCCTTCGGGCATAACCAAACTGTCTCAAAGCTAAACAAGGGTTATAGGTGATGCCTCCCCTAATGCCAAGTAGAGGGACATTAGGGAATTCCCCACAAAGGTCAATGATAATGACATTCTCTTTGGATCGAGAACACCAATGGATATCTGAATGGTTAAGTGTCATTAACCTTTGTCACCACCTCAAACCTTGCTCATTTTTCAAGATCGATTGGGGAAGATGAGAAATAAACCATCTTTCCAGGAGAGGAGTACAACACATAAGAACACCTCTTTTCCTCATTCTACGAGTGTGAAAAGAGTGGAGGATATCCCCAAGCAAAGTAGGCACCGGGTTGCAAGCCATGAAGATTTTGACAGCGCTTACGTCTATGAGTTGGTCAGGATTAGGGAACAAGACCATCCCATAGATGATAAGAGCTACAATATCCTCAAAAGCTCGCAATTCTAGAGAATTCCAACAGCTTTGGGCCTTCTCAAACAGAAACTTTGATAGGAAGCCTTTGACACTACTTCTAGTTTCCCAATGTGTTGTGACATCAGATGAGTGCAAGTGCAGGGCTTGAGCAATCTCTTCTGGCTTTGGATCTCTTTCCGTACCGTTGAAGGGTAGTTGATTGAGAATAGGAATCCTCAGAAGTTGAGAGAATTCTTCCAAAGTAGGCACAAGTTGATAGTCAGGAAATGTGAAGCAATGATGCAAAGGGTCAAAGAACTGGAAGAGAACTTTCACCATATCCTCCTCTATGTTGGAAGTGACAAAGTTGAGTAGACGACCATGTCTCTCGGTGAATGGAGAATTCTCAGGAATCCTTGAAGCTAGCTCCTTGAGTTGTGGAGCAATTCTCACAAGGTTGATTTGGATAGTTTTCTTGCGAAGTGAATCCATAACCTACAAAACAAGAACAAAGATGAATCTCCAAAAATCCTTGAAATGGTTAGTGAATGCATATGATGTTCATGATGTCCATGATGTTATGCACAAGTATATATGTACAAGAAAATCACACAAGTTCCTAGTTTAGGCTTGCATGGGGTTTCATAGGTAACTACCCTCTTGAATTTTAGTTGGCTCAACCTGTCCTAGTAAAAGTAACCGGGTTCTAAGGAGCTCAATATCACCGGATTGTTTCCTTGTTCATTGTTTCATTTTAAGCCTCTTTACTGGAGACCGAAATATTCCAAGAAACCAACCCTGAATGAGTGTAGTATCGAGTATCTACCAAATTCGGACTACACCAAAGCCGGTCATCTCACAACATCCTAAAAGGCCAAGTTAGTCAAGTAAAGGTTCTAGAAGTTCATTAGTGCTTCATGACATCACTCAGCAGCCCCGTATTCTCTTTGATTGACTCAAAGGCTACCGGTACCCACAAATATGTCGCACTAACATAGCTATTGCTTAGACGATGTCGGTATACCCCGCACAGTTTCCACAATGTATTGCTATTTACCTATAATGTTTCCCAAATCCGGGTATATGATTTAAACCCAGACAATAGAACCATAATTTTAAAGCAAACAAGTCAAACAATTGCAGGTAAATAAAGGTGATCTAAACCCTAAGGTAACCCCACTTTTATAATTTTCCCCAACAGAGTCGCCAGTTCTGTGATTCGGTGGGAGAACTGACTTGAGGTTTTGTGTTTGTGTTCGCAAATGTTGCGGTTAGCAAGAGTCTCCACCGACTTTTCTTTTATCCAAAAGGAAAGGTAAAAAAGCACAGGAAAGACCTTTGAGATTGTTTTTGAGTTCGGGGGGTAGATTAAGAAAAGGGAAGGTGCTAGCACCCTTTTCATCCATGGTTTTCCATGGGCTCTTAGTTACTTGTTTAGATCACTTGCTTTTCTTTGAAATTGTTTGAAATGGTGCTTAGTGTTTGGTGTGATTTTGAAAGTATTTTGAAAAGAGGCCATCGTTTAGGCAATCTTTGTAATGATTCTCGTTCGTAAGAATGTATACAAAGATGTTTGTCTTTTGAAAAATGTTTCAATGTTTTGTAAAATGTTTAATAATGTGCGTGTGATTGTTTTTGAAAATAGCAAGGATTGTTTTGAAATTGATCAAGTAACTAGAAGCTATCTACCTACTCAAATGTCTTTCTTGTGTGTTTTATTCCTTTGACACTGTTGATTTACCATTAATTTGGTAAACAAACCTATCTTTGGATGTAAACGGGACAGGCGTGGGTCATCGTATGACCATGATAGCAATATTGCCAAGTATCTTTAGCAATTTTTGAGGGACCAAGATCATTTGTTTTAGGCAACCTTTTGATAGCGTCATCGAGGGACTATGATCTTTTGTTTGTTTTATTTTGCCAAGATACTTCGCGTGCGTAACATGGCCATTTTTATTTAGGCAACCAAGTGGGTGAAACCCTAATGGTGCTTGTGTGCAATGTGTGTCATTTTTCATGCATTTGTCTTGCAATTAGGTTTTTCTATTTGTTTGGTTTTTTGTTCTTGTCATGAAAACCCTAGTTTACTAAACATGGTATACGAAAGCAATAAATTGCGTAAAATAAACTAAGCTATTACAACAATTATTATGGGAGGGGGGATACAAGTTTTTGAATGGGGGATATTGCACAAATATAAACCTAAAAATACTATTACAACCCAATCGAATATTGTGCGCATTAAATAAATATACAAATATTAAAATGCAATGCAAATGTATTTATGTAAAAAATGTTTTGTATTTATTTTTTGTATGAGAAAATAAATTAACTAAACCTAGAGAATAAGGAAAAATAATATTATTATTTTTGAAAGGGGGAAACCCTAATTTTTTTATTAAAGAAAAATAATGCTTTATGTTATTATTTTGTCCATTTTGTATAAGAAAATAATAAATAATATTATATGCAAATATTAAAAATTAAAATATGTATAGAAAATAATTATTTATGACTATAAATAATATAATAAAAATGTATAATATTTTTAAATGTATTTACAATTTTATTTAAGAAAATAAGTTCTATAAACTATTTTTATGTGAAAAATATAATAAAAATATAATAAAAATTGCAAAAAATTAATTAATTATTTTTTAAGATTTTTTAATGCTCAGAAAAAATCATCAAAAGCCATCAATGTAAAAATATGAGAAAATATGAAAAATATAACAAAATAAGTCAGGGGGTGCAAATAGTAGTCAAAGGGGTGTGAAAATCAAAAACAAAAGCCCAAGGCGCCAAAGGCCCAGACTTCATCCCTGTCCTCCAGCTTCTTCTCATGCGCGCGCGTTTTGGTTCAAACTGTAACTTGCTAATGCTTGCACAAAAACAAAAACTCATAACATAAAACATGTAGCATTTAATCTCACGATTCCAACCATATAAAATTTGTAACCTAACTCTAAATGATCAAGGAGAATTTTAATGGCCCTAATTCGTGACCTAATTTTTTCATGAACTTCAAGCATCAAATTCTCACAGCACAGTTAATATAAATGGAAAGTATGCATATGTACAGCTTCACCATGTTATAGACTACATCTTTTCTTCACAAATCGTGGCTTGAGGATGCCTAAATACAGAGATAGAGTTTGAGAAAAATACCTCCTTCAGCTGGATTTGGATATGACAATGTGGGGACTTTGAGGGAGGCCTGAAGATCGTGTGAGCTTCCTTGAACTTCCTTTAAGCTATTCCAATGCCTAGTTTTCTTTGTGGATGGCTACAACTCTTTGTAGAAGTCAAGCTGCAAGCTCCAAATTTGAAAATGGCAATGGCTGAAACAGGGCTTACAGATGCAGGGTAAGGGCTTGGATAGCTTTGATATGATATGGATTAGATGTTTCAAGTGCCAAGCCACAAAACGCACGAGAAAAAAATGAGTTTGCTATGGTTTTGCAGAAACTAGATGTTTGGGCAGAAAAATGGAGTTTTGGAGTTTTGGAGTGTTTCAGTTGTCAAGCAATCGTCCTCTAGTTTGTAACAAGTTTGTGAATATGTATAGAATGGATACAAAGTCCACTTTTCACTAGCTGTACTAGTTCTGAACTTTTAGCAACCTTTCTTGCATTTAAGAAAAGTGAAATGACTTATGCAACATGCTTGTACTTGGCTAGTTTGTGAGCTGCAGTGAGTTGGTATACATTGCTTGAGACCTATGGAATTTGTTTGTACCAAAGGGACAGTTCTAAGGCTCAAGATTTGTAAAGTTTCAAAATCTCACCTTTATGAAAATGGCATTGTAACCTTTATGCCATTAATGGAATTATCTCTTGTATAATGCTCCAAAATCCAAGATAATGCCTTTGTCTTCTGAGTTAGCATTTAATTATGGAGTGTAGAATGAGTTTAGGACCTGTAAAGCAAGGTACAATCAACATAGATCTGATTTGCAACTTGATCTCATGTAAAAATGGCTTGAACAAAAGTGATAAAATGCCAACTTCTCCTCTTCGATTCTCCATAACCAAAAATGATCTTGGAGATTTCTTGGACATTTTGGAAAGCTTGCAATGTGCTATATAATCCATATTTGAAATTAATTTTGAGATACCTCTTGGAACTAGGTGAAAAATGTCCATGAAGTTGGGTCAAAAACTGTCTAAATTAGGGCAAATTTTCACTAAGTTATTTAGTTCATGGACCTCTATTCACAAATTCATAACTTGAGATCCAAGAATCTTTTGGGAAAAGTTTATGAAGAAAAGTTGTAGATTTCATGGAGGACTACAACTTTCATGTTGGAAGTTTTCTTTGAATCAAAATGCATCATAGTGAAAAAGTGGTGAAAATTTGGGGAAAATTAGAAAATTTCCATACTTAGAAAAATTCGAAGTTATGAAAAATTTTCAAATCAAAACCCTAATTTTCAAAATTGGTTTTCTTGGTGAACAAGTTTCATATTTTGACATATCTTGATGAATTATGACCCTTGGCACTTGATTTTGACCAAAAAGTCAAAGTTTGACTTTTCAGTATACAATTGACTGCAAAATTCATCTATCAATCCAATGAACTTGAGATCTTTTGAACCATGTAGTTAGGTCAAGATGATTCCATTGAACCCTTGAAATCATGTTTGAAATCAATTCGTAATTTGCTAGGTTAAAAATAAAAAATTGCCCTTTCTCAATCAAAACCCTAATTTTGACCATTTTGCCCTTTTGATGATTTGATCAAATTTCTTGAGGAGTTGTGATCCAAACTTGATCAAATGGTACATAGGAGCCTAAAATATTGATGTGGATAAAAAATTATGAAGTTTGACTGTAAATTGTCCATAATTGACTTTTTCCCCAATACAACTGATTTTTAGGTCAATTATCCAATTGACTGATCAAAAATGTGGTTCAAGGCTTGAAACTTGGCATGAGTAATATTAGGGGTCCAACATGATGTATGAAAGTCACATGAAGCATTGGTGGTCCAAAAATCCTTGTGAAAACTGAAACCCTAATTCGGGGTTATCAGTGCAAGATGAGATGTTCTAAGTTGAGCAAACCCTAATCCTGTCTTGAGTCCAAGAAGTCTTGTGAGAAAAATCTTGATAAATGAGAGGGAAAATTTTGGGGTACAACAACTGCCATCTATGAGTCGTTATCTTTTTGATCTTCTACTTCTGACTATTGAGTTTGGTAGTTCACAGTTGGTTGTCAATCATTTTTATCCTGTACTATCTCCTCTTTAGCTGAGTTGATGCTACCTTATCTCTTCTTTGGGTGTTACACCATTATAGTCGTGTCTTTTTGATTCACCAGTGATTTATTTTCCTGGTCGGGTTTCTCTTTTGATCCTTATTTCCTTTTCTACATCCCCAGTGGTGTTTTGTGTCCCTTTGAAGTTGTTCATATGCATTCATACTCATAAGCATTGCATGGTGTTGTACCCCAATTTTTCCCCCTAAGATCCTTTCATCATACCATTTTGATTCAATCACAACAAGATCACATTAGGGCTTGTGATCATGAATATTTTGTCGGGATTTTCCTTATCATCAATAAAATGCAATGTTGGTTTGTCTTACTTGTTGATAATGTAGGTAAAGGCAATGTGGTTTAGCAAGTTGATCCATGGGTTCATGAGTTTATTTCCATTCCTTAGTCAATAAAGCTTGAGAAATTCAAAACTGACCATTGAATTTATTTTGGAAGGAATGGCATGGCAAGGTTTATTTTGGTTCACGACATTTCCAAGTTATCAAATTAATTCAAAAGTACAAGGGGTTGATTGAAGAAGTTGTCATGGTTGGACAAGGTCTTGTTCCTATTGGTCACAAGTGAATATTTCTCTCAATTCTCATGATATGGAAGTGGTTTTGGTTTCTATGAGTCCTCATTATCATCCTTAACAACTTCTATTTACAAAGCAAGAGATTTGGTACAAGAACGTTGTTCAAAATTGTCAAAGTTCCTCAAATCATTTTCTTGATTTAGGAGCTAGGGTTTTCAACTTCAAAGATGTATATCTTGCTCATATTTTGGTATTTTTGAGTGATTCCAAAGACATCCTTATCTTCAAAGGGTTATTAACAAATCACTTCAAAAGTTTCAAGGATTTTTCATGTGGATGAAACTTGATGATGAAGAAAGATTACAAGTCCTCTAGATGAACCCTCATTTTCTCATGTGTGACTTCAAATGATCATAACTTGGTCAATTTTTATAACCTTGAGCCCACTCTTTTTCCATAATTATCTTGAGGATGTGAAATTTATTCCTTCTTTTATGTGCAAAGTGAGAAAATGGATGTAACATTCCCTAAGGATATAAAAGATTTTGAAAATTCCATTATTTTGAAATTGGTAGCTTGAAACTGAAGTTTCATCACAAGTCAGATTTTTAAATCTTTGTTTTGGCTTCTAATCACCAGGTTTCCACGTGTTTTTGCTTCTAATCATGTTTATAAACTTTCCAAAGGTTTTTAGCATCATGAAACTCACGATTTGGCTGAGTTTTGATGTTAAACAAGTCACACTTTGTTCATGCTCTAGTCTTCCCACGATTTCCCTCCAAACGTCATCATTTCACACGCTTGAGGATCCCATTCATTCTCCTACAAATAGAGGGTCATTCTGTTGGCTCTCAAATTCGACACTTACTATATTTGGTCTTTTAGACCAAAAAACTGGATTGAACCAAGTCAAGAAGAATGTTCGACGTGTGAAATAACTTAGGAAAAAAGATCTAAGTTATATTTGAGCTTTCGACCAGAGCTCACTTTCAGGTTCGTTCGACTGAAGAGGACTTATGTCCCTCGACTGAGAGAAAGTATCCTTGCTTTGACACATGGTACGAGGATTATTTGAATTTTGAATTATTGGAGGGAAAGGATGTTTCGCTAGCGTTTGAGAAGAAGCAACGTGGCTGAAAGCCATAGGTCGAGGGACATGCAGAAGACACTTGTCTCCATCTTAGCGCATAATGGTCCCTCGACGGTTACTTATTTTTAGTATAAATTAAGAAACTTGTGTAGTTTTCAAGTGTGTTCAACCTATTGTACTAAGTCACTCAAACATTATCCAAGTAACCGCTGCGTGAGAAAGGATAAAACTGAGAAATGTACGTTGGAAACACCTCTTTTCATTAATGAAAGTCTTTTACATTGCTTTACTATTATCTTGCAAAGTTATATTTTTTACTTCTTTTACTTGCATTTCTGCATTTCTGCTTACTTTTCCAAAATCTCAAACATCTTTTCTCTGGGTCAAACGTGCGTTCTTCCTACTTATCCATCTTACATAAAAATTAGCATATGTTCTGGGATTAATCTGATCGATCCCGTAAGTAAACCAAAAAGAACTTACCTTTTTGGAGATCAGCGGTTGTTTACCAAAAACAATAGTAAACAAATTGGCACACCGGATGGGACGTTGCTAAATTTTATGTTATTGTGTTTTTTCCTGTACAGTTATAACATTGCATGATATTAAGAAGTGGTAGAGTCACCAACAAAGATACTATTAGGAAGGAAAATAGTGAGAGTAGTATGGCTAACGATCCAAACCATGGAGAAATACCTCCACCAATCACAGGAACAGTGGTTACAACTACTTTCGAAGGGAATATCCCAACTTCTGTTGGATCAATGCCAACATTAACCACAAATCAAACTGGACCCTTACTTTCGTATGTGGGTCCAAGAGGTCCTTTAGGAACGCCTCCACCAAGGGTAAATCTAGGATCCCGATCAGTTGTGCCCCCAGGTTTTTCGACAACCTGGATTGGTCGAGAACAACCACATGGCATGCCAACTACTGAAATGGCTAGCCTGATGAATGTTGCTTCCACTTTTTCAGAACCTATGGTGAATGCAACATCGCCATTACAAGGGTCTGGAGCCAGTAGAAACCAATTTTTGGGAGGGCCATCTCACATAATACCAAGCCTCACAAATGTTTCAACAACAATTTTGAGCCAACAGATGGACGAAATTAATCATGAAATGGTACAAATGTTAGCACAAACTCTAAGTACAATGCTAAATCCCCTTATTCAGAGTGCTACACAGTCGAATCAATAGATGACATCACAAATAACATGCATGGCTGAATTCTTTGGGGTACCCCAAGTTGTTCGACAACCCCAGCGGGTACCAATAAGAGTAAATCAAGGGGTAATTATGGAAGAGGATTTGACTGTTAATCCAAATCCCCAGATTCCTAGAGTAGAAATAGAACAACCAAGGGTTGAGATACCACAAAACCCTAGAGAAATTAATCAAGGCGTTATTATGGCTAATAGAAACTAAAACGCTGACGAATTAATACATCAAGTTCGACACCAAAACTATGGGACGGACAATAATTTAACTTCCATGATCGAAAGGATTATGCTTCAAAACAGGATGAATGTTGGTTTTCACAGGCCAAACTTTACATCCCCATTGTCAGAATATATTCTGCAAACAGACTTACCACCTAGGGGAAAAGTCCCAAAGTTTACTAAATTTTCAGGGGATACGACAAAGTCGACTGTCGAGCATGTGGCTAGGTATTTGATAGAGGCCGGAGAAATAGCAAACAACGAAAACCTTAGAATCAAATATTTCCCAAGTTCCCTGCCAAAGAATGCTTTCACTTGGTTCACCATGCTCCCAGCCAATTCGATCCACAATTGGAACCAATTGGAAAGATTGTTCCATGAACAATTCTACATGGGTCAAACCAAGATAAGTCTAAAAGAATTGGCTAGTGTGAAGAGAAGGTTTACAGAGCCAATTGATGAATATTTAAATAGATTTCGATTACTCAAAGCTAGATGCTTTACCCAAGTGCCTGAGCATGAATTAGTCGAAATAGCAGCAGGGGGCCTGGATTATTCGATAAAGAAAAAGTTAGATACACAATACCTAAGAGATATGGCCCAACTGGCTGATAGAGTTCGACAAGTAGAACGCCTTAAAGATGAGAAAGCTAAAGTTGCCAAAACTCATCGACGAGAAAGGGTTGCTTATGTCGAAATGGATGATAACTATTCAGAGACATCTAGTGATCCTATAGATGTCGAAGAAGGCGAAATTGATTTAGCAGAATTAAAACAAGGACCACCATATTCTTGTAAATTTCTAGTGCCATCAAATGGGAAAAATCCTGTAGAGCCTGAGAAAAACAATGACAAATTTCCTAAGAAAACTTACAGCTTCGACATATCCAAATGTGACGAAATATTTGATCTATTAGTTAAAGATGGCCAGATGATAGTGCCCCCAGGGGCAAAATTTCCTCCTTTAGAACAGAGAAAGAAAAGAGGTTTTTGTAAATACCATAATTTTTTGGGACATAAAACCTCACAATGTTTCCTTTTCAGGGATCTTGTTCAACAAGCGCTAAAGTAAGGAAGGCTGAAATTTGCTGATAAGCCAGCAATGAAAATCGATACAAACCCACTGCAGGCAGAGGCACATTATGCCGAACCAGTTGGCATTCACATGGTAGAAGTTTCTGAAGATTTCATCATAAAACCCATCTTTGGAAGTTTCACTGGAAACATCTCCAGAAAAACTATTGAAGGGGTGAGAAAGGCCACTGAAGGCCTGGATTTGAAAAAGGAAGTTGCCCAAGGGTCGAACAAGAAGGCTGTTGGAAGCCTGAAACTGATTAAACGGGTTACTGAAGACCCAAACAAAAGCAAAGGAGTTGCTGAAAGCTCCAGCAAAAGAACCTCCACAGGTTCTTATTTGGCTGCTGTAAAAGGTTCGACAGAGGACCTAGAGGCTCTAATGCAGAAGATGAACCTTGTTGCCAAAAGCAACATGCAGGTTAACATGGTTGAAGTCTCTGGCGCCAAAGCCTCAGAGGAAGCCATTCGACAAGAAGAAGTAAACAAAACTGTATTCCCAAAGGAGAATGAAGATCTGGCAGATTTTCTGCATAGGTGCCAGAAGAAGAAATCGGAAGTAATGTTATGCCCTAGATGTAGCTCTATTTTCGACAAGAAAGCCGCTGAACACATACAAGCTATGCGGATTGTGAAAGCAAAACAGGGCACTAATGCCCAACAAAGAATGGGTTCAGGAATCATATTTGACCCCAGAAAGGGACATCAACAAAGACCCATGAATCAGGAAAGGAGGCCACCAACTTTTAGGCCTCCAACTAATGTGCCTACAGATACTTGGCTAAACACCATGGGAAGGAAGAGGCCAAACTAGGAGAGATGGCAGGCATTCGACGTGCCAAGAGGTTCTTCTCTAGATTACAGAAAGGAGTACCATGCTTCTGCGTCGAATAAAATGACCCATGTGTCGAGCAATTACAAAGGAAAAAATCATATGTCTCGTTCGCAACGGAGAAGGTTCCAAAGACGGCGAAAGGCCGAAAAAGAGGCAGCTGGATCTCATCCAGAGGTTAGCACTAATATGCAGAAGAAACCAAGGAAGCCTCTAGAGAGAAATCCTATGCCTTGGGAGGAGGAATATGGGTCGAATGATGAAGACGACTCCGATTCCAGTGACAGTTTAGACATCATGGTGAATGTCATATCCGTGTTTCCTAAAGAATACAACCGTGAGGTCGAAGTTGAAGAGACTGAGCTAATGGTTGAACAAGAACTGGCTAGACACAAGCCGATATGTTACTATGTAATGAACAATGGCTGCGTAGAAGAACAAAACTCATTTTTTAAGCCACCAACAGACGAAATGAAGAGCCATCTGAAACCCCTGTTCATTAGAGCAAAGATAGGGGAGGTAACAATAAATAAAATTCTGGTAGATTATGGGGCGACCATTAATATCATACCACAATTCATGCTAGAAAAGTTAGGCAAGGGAGATGCTGACATAAAGCCATATAACACGGTCTTATCCAACTATGAGGGGGGCATTGGCACCACAATGGGTGTCATACAACTAGACCTCAAAGTAGGCTTGATCCTTCGACCCACCATGTTCATGGTGATTTCAGCAAAACCCAACTACAATCTACTCCTGGGTTAGGAGTGGATACATGGCATTGGAGCAGTGCCATCTTCGATGCACCAAAGGGTCACAATATGGCGCGCCGATGGCATTGTGGAGAACATTGAAGCATATCAGAGTTATTACTTAGGTGAAATCAACAGTGTCAGAAAGAATAGTTTCGACATAAATTTGGCTCACATAGGGCCATGTAACCCACCTGAGTTTGATTTAACCCCAACTCGTAATGCATTCTGCTCCCTATACCTACACTCCGACTATGGATTTCAGTGGGATAGAGAAGACTTATCCAACATCGACTTTAGAGGAGTTAATGATATACGGCCAACAGGCTGGGGAAGCGAGTTTGGTGATGATGACTAAGTCACAAACTCTCCAAAAGATTTCGGCGTATATGGCCGAAAACAGAATGATAGCGGCCTTAGAGGCTGAAGTTAAATATATGGCTTTCAAAGCCAATGAGCAAGTCCTTTCGAAGACAGGACTTGGGAACGATTTCGACCCAGAGTCTTCCGACTTAGGAACGCAAGACCTTCGAGATCAGAGTTTAGATGCCATCTATGACGATGGACCTCTAGATTTCGAAAAGGACCCGCTGGCGAACAATGTCAAAATGTTGGCGCAAGATCCTCTAGAAGAGGTAAATCTAGGCGAAGGTCCTGTGAACAAGCCCACGTACATAAGCACAAAAATGGATCCAGGACTCAGGGTCGAAATGATCAAATTACTAAAAGAGTTCAAGGATTGCTTTGCATGGGATTATGACGAGATGCCTGGTCTCGACAGAAGTTTGGTAGAACTGCAGTTGCCAATAAAGCCTAGAAAGAAGCCCGTTAAGCATACTCCAAGATGGTTTGCACCATAGATTTTATCAAAAATCAAAATGGAAGTCAAAAGGCTGCTGAGATGCAAGTTCATACGAACGAACAAGTACATCGAATGGATTGCGAATATTGTGCCCGTTATAAAGAAAAACGGTACCTTGAGGGTGTGCATCAACTTCAGAGATCTGAATGCTGCAACACCCAAAGATGAATATCCAATGCCAGTGGCGGAAATGCTTGTAGATTCTGCCACTGGTTTCGAGTACATGAGTATGCTTGATGGCTACTCTGGATATAATCAAATCTTCATTGTTGAAGAAGATGTGTCGAAAACGGAATTTCGTTTCCCTGGGGCTTTAGGCACTTATGAATGGGTAGTAATGCCCTTTGGCCTAAAGAATGCAGGGGCAACGTACCAGAGAGCCATGAATTCGATCTTCCATGATTTTATTGACACTTTCATGCATATTTATATTGATGATATTGTTGTCAAATCTGTTTCAGGGAAGATTCACATGGATCATCTTCGACAATCCTTTGAGAGGATGAGACACTACGGCCTGAAGATGAATCCTCTAAAATGTGCTTTTGGTGTAAAAGCGGGAGATTTCTTAGGTTTTGTGGTCCATAAAAAGGGCATTGAGATAAACCAGAACAAGACCAAAGCTATCTTGCAGGCCAAGCACCAACTAATAAAAAGGAATTGCAATCCTTACTTGGGACGATAAATTTCCTAAGGAGATTTATATCCATCTTCAGTGGGAAAACGCAAGCCTTTTCTCCACTACTTCGACTTAACAACAGAGGATTTGAATGGAGGGAAGAACATCAAGAAGCCTTCGACAAAATCAAAGAGTACCTCATCAAACCACCTATTTTGGTGCCTCCTTGTCGAAGTAGAAGTATGAGATTGTACATAGTTGCGTCTGATAAAACTTTAGGGAGCATGCTGGCTCAAGAGGATGTACATGGTGTCGAAAGGCCCATATACTACCTCAGTAGAGTTTTAAACGATGCAGAAACTAGATATAACGAGGTTGAAAAACTATGTTTATGTCTGTATTTTTCATGTACAAAACTTAAGCAATATATAAAGCCAGTTAATGTTTATGTTTCGTCTCATTTTGATGTTTTCAAATATATGTTGTCGAAACCCATTTTGCATAGTGGAATTGGCAAATGGGCACTTGCATTAACTGAGTACTCATTAACCTTTATGCCTCTCAAGGCTATAAAAGGTCAAGTGGTTGCAGACTTTATAGTCGACCATTCTATACAAGAAGGATCACTGAATTATTTGGAGATCGAACCTTGGAAACTGTACTTTGATGGTTCTAGTTACAAGGATGGAACAGGAGTCGGAGTCCTTATTATTTCTCCGAACAAAATTCCAACAACATTTAAGTATAAAATAGATGGTGATTTCTCTAATAATGAGGCTAAATACGAAGCGTTAATCGCAAGCCTTGAAATCTTGTTGGAATTGGGGGCAACTCGGGTCGAAATAATGGGAGACTCAGAGTTAGTCCTAAAAAAAATTATGAAAGAATACAAATGCATAAAAGAAAACCTTATCATGTATTTCATAATAGCTAGACGGTTCTTGAAGAACTTCGAGGTAGTTAACATTCGACATATACCCAGATTGGAAAATCAAGTAGCCAACGACTTGGCACAGATTGCTTCTGGGTATAAAGTTTCGAAAGATAAGCTACAACAAGCAATTGAAGTATGAGGGAGAGTAACTGCCACTAAGTTATCTCCATTGGACTTAAAGACCACGACGTCAGGATGCACTGGTCATGAAAATTTCGAAATTTCGTTTATAGATAATCTAACAGAACAAGATTGGAGAAAACTTGTAGTGGATTATTTATAAAATTCGACGGCTTCGACAGAACGAAAGATAAAGTACAGAGAACTGAGTTATGTGTTGATGGGAAATGAATTATTTAAGAAAAAACCTGAAGGTATACTTCTGAAATGCCTAAGTGAAACAGAAGCATACATAGCTCTTTCCACTACACACGCTGGGGCATGTGGGGCACACCAAGTAGGCCAAAAGATGAAATGGTTATTGTTTCGACAAGGATTATATTAGCCCACTATGTTAAAGGATTGTGTTGAGTTAGCAAAAGGAAGCCAAGAATATTAGAGACACACAGGTATTCAACATGTTCCAGCAAGCGAACTTCACTCGATTGTGAAACCTTGCCCTTTTAGAGGATGGGCTTTGGATCTTATTGGAGAAATTCGACCGGCATCTTCTAAAAGCCAGAAATAAATATTGGTGGGCATTGATTATTTTACTAAGTGGATTGAAGCAATCCCTTTAGTCAATGTAGACCAAGAGAATGTCATTGAATTCATTCAAAAGTACATCATATATAGATTTGGAATTCCTGAAACAATAACTACAGACCAAGGGTGGGTCTTTACTGGTCGAAAGATGCAAGACTTTGCTGCGGAAATGGGGTTTAAATTGTTAACATTTACACGTTATTACGTGCAAGCTAATGGCTAGGTCGAAGCAGCAAATAAAGTAGTGATCAGTTTAATAAAGAAAAACATGGGAAAGAAACCCAGAAACTAGCACAAGACGCTAGACCAAGTTCTATGGGCTTGTCAAACTTATCCAAAAGAAGCTACGGGACCAACACCATTTCGCCTAACATATGGTCATGATGCAGTGTTGCCAGTGGAAATCCACCTGCAGGCGACAAGGATTCAGACACATCATGATATTCCTTCTGAAGTCTATTAGAATATGATGTTAGACGAACTAGTTGACTTAGACAAAGAAAGGTTGAAAGCTTTAGATCTTTTGAGACTGCAGAAGAAGCGAGTGGAGAAATCCTATAATCGCAGAGTGAAATCTAAGACATTTCATCCTAAACATCTAGTTTGGAAAGTAATTCTTCCAATGGATCGAAAAGACAGAAATTTGGGGAAATGGTCTCCTAAGTAGGAAGGACCTTTCAAGATTATCCAGGCCTTCTCTAGTGGAGCCTATGAAATCGAAGAGTTAAGCGAAGATCAAAGACTTTTGAAGGTGAATGGTAAATACCTAAAAGCATATAGACCTATGCTTCAAGAGGTAAAAATAAGTAATATGTAGTCACTATTGAATAGAGAATGCCAAAATGGAAACTTAAATTTTCATTAAAAGTGCCAAAATGGCTCTGAAATTGTTACAAATAAGTGATTACATACATGAAAGTAACAGGATCTAAAAGGGGAGATTGGCCTTAATCTGAAGATACTTGATTTTTTGCAATTCTAGGCGTCGATCACATAGAGCCTTTGATTGATGGAGGTTCTCGAGCTTAGCGTCAAGAGGTTGGGCTCGATCAACGTGCCTTAACCCTTCATCCAGTTCTTCTTGGCTCTCTGATTCAGTGTTTACAGCGAGAAGTTCCTCCTTCTTTTTGTCGTTGGCAGCAATTTTAGCTTCCAACTCTACAATCGGCACCCTCAGTTAAGCAGTGTCTTGATCTATCGCTTCGACCTCCTTTTGTCTAGCCTCCTGGGCCTTTGACAAATTCTTTACCTTAGAAGCTGATTCGGTAGCATCATGCCAGGAAGCAGCCACTTGACCATTGGCTTCTTCAATCTCATGATTGAGAGTCCTTTGACGGTTGTAATCAGCAGATACTTGGTCAACAATGGAGATTAAATCCAAGATTACACTGGCCACGTCCGGAGAAGCAACAAGGAGATCGACAACCTTCAGGGTAGTCTTCAGAAAAGAAGGAGCCGCTGGTTCACCCTCCAAGGTTAACATCAAATCTCTTTTGAAGATTTGTGCTTTAACTTTCTGAAGAGCTTTGTCGAGAGGAGAGGTCGAAGTAGATCTCCCATATGCAGTTGAAGCGCTATGATCAGAGGAACTTTCTCGACCTTCTAGAATTGCAATCAGATAACCTAAAGGGTTTTGCTGTTTTAGCAAGGCCAAATCCTCCTTAGTTCTGGATCCCGTCGAGGGAACACTTTCGTTGGCAGTAACAACCACGTTGGCCCATTGATGTGGAATTGCTTCAGTGCCTGGAGGATTTTGGTTCCCTTCAGCAGAACCTTCTTCACCATCAGCCTCTGGGATCTCTATATTCTCCATCTCTATTTCGGTTTCAGCAACAAGGATACTTTCCTCTTCATCCTCTTGCACATCAACCAACGGAACCCTAGCATCCACTTGGTTTCCTACAGCTTCTTCTTCATCGGCTTCTTCTATGGTTTCGTGCTGAGGTTCGGAAGTTTGATTCACTTCGTCAGTTAAACTCATGAAAGAGCCTTTCGCTGAAGTGGGCCTATAGGTAGGATCCCCTTCACTATTCAAGAGGGTGTCAGAGTCCTCGACAGGAGTAGGAATTCGTTTGGAAGTGCCAACAGAGTCCTGGAAAATAAAAGAAATTCGTTTCTTTTAGAATCCTCATGAAGCAAAAAAGGGAGTCGAGAAATAAATGATGGTTTGTTGAAGCAAATACCTGGACTGGGATTTCAGCACCAGGACTGGAGTTATCACTCTCGCTATGATTGTTTAGCCTGGAAATCACTTCCTGTTCAGTAGGCTCGTTGATGACTACAGGCGGAGGCCTCCCAACTGTAGTCTTAATTCTGATTTTGGGACGAGTTTCAATGACAGGAACGAGTTTCTTTAATCTTCGTCTCTGCAAAGGAACAGGAGGAGACTCCTCCTCTTCATCACTAGAGATTTGGATCTCCTAAACCTTCCGTTTTCTGGGGGGAGTTTTCTGAATACCCAGAAGGAAAAGTCGAAGGAATCAGTATCCATGTCAGAAAATCAGAGAACATAAAGGTATGGAAGAAAGTGAATACCTTGGGAGAGGGGTTGACAACAGAATCTTCCCCTTTGGTGCTCTCAGCAACCTTCTTTGAAGTGGTTCTCTTGACAGCTAGACAGAAGACAAGAAAATTAAAATAGAGCGTTGAATGACAAGTCTGAAGCAAAGAGAAAGAAAAAGAAATACCTTTCTTGACCCTGTCGAGAACCAGCTTAATAGCCTCACGTAGGTGGTGGGAAAAGTCCTTCTCATCGAAGAACTCTTCTTCATAATACTATTCCCACCACTCTTCAAAATTAACAGAACTAAAAAAATTGAGGTTAAAATCAAAGAGGGTCGGTATAGTTCGACCGAAGTACCTACCAATATGCTTGGTAGTAGCATCTTCTCAGTAGTATGCATTATAAAATAGTAGTAGCTTCTCTCGAGGATAAATGGGTGAGGGAAGTGACTGAGCAATACCAAATTGTCGAGAGACAAGATTTGGTTGATAAGCGATCAAGATCAAATGATTTTTTGAGCTCTTGAATCTCAATGGCATGATCCTGGGGCAAAGAAACGATTCCCACATGCTCACGTACTCATCAGTCGCGTCTTCCTCTTCATCTGAAGGATATGGTCTGGTGAACCATTCTGGACCAACTTTTCGACTGGCGAAGGCAGCCATGGTCGAAACAAAGCGCTTTCGCTTCGCAAACATCATTATGAAGCTTGTGAAAGCCTTCTGAAACTGTTGGCCTTCATCAGTAGGGGTCAGCAGTGCAAGCTTGGTGCCTTCGACCCTCCTGTTCAGGATTTCAGGGGCGTCTTCGTTAATCTTATTCCTCTGAGGAAGGAAAGATTCGAAAGTGGAATTGAGCCAAAGTTGGAGAAGCCAAAAAGGACTAGATAGAACCAGGCTCCCCCTGTCCCCTATAACCTTGAGTTGAGTCACACCATTACTGATGGACTCATATAGGTTGTCCAAAATCAATTCAGCCAGACAAAGGGGATATTTATGGTGAAGCTGCGTCGCGAGCGTAAGCATCTTTTTTGTCACCTGAAGTGACTTTGTGCAAAAAAAGAAACGAGACAGCCACATAGCCAAAAAGGCTATATGCTCCACTTCCGAAACGGTGCTAGAGGCCTTATCATGGAAATGATTGATAAAGGTGATGTAAGTGGGTTTTGTAGCAGCAAACCCAATAGCATCCTCAGACAAGTCTTCAGGGTCGAAATAGTCACCAGTTGGTCGAAGACCAGTGATTGCAGCTATGTCGAATAGAGTGGGGGTCATCATCCCACAGGGAAGATGAAAGGTGAAATGTGAGCTATCCCAAAAATACAATGAAGATACCAGCATGAGGGGATAGTAAGGCAATCCTGTCTTCGACAGCATCACCAAGTCATAAATGCCCATTTCCTTCCATACGGAAGCTTGCGCCTTCTCCATTTTTTTTAACCAGTCTGAATACTCAGAGGAGAGGTTAGGGATTGATCGAATGATTCAGTTCCCTTTGTTCATGAATTGGAGGTTGATATCCTCTGAAGTCTGAGAATGCTGCTAGTTGGCTGGAGTAGTGTCTTCAGGATCATTTCTAGGCTTTTTTGCGCATCCTATGGGTCTGAGCCTTGGGTGAGTAGGGAAGAAGGCGCGATTCTTCAAGGGATCTTCGACACATGAAGATAACGGACCAAACATAGCATACATGTTTCCACCATACCTAATGGGAATGAGGAGCTGAGAATCATATGCTTCTCGCCACTCCCTCGTCATGGGTTCAGCAACGTACCGATCAATCGAGGAAGGAGAAGGGTTAGTGGAAAAGACCTCTGGTGGGTTTTGAACATCATCAGCATTTTTGGGTTGAGGATTGTGTAATTGCAAGCTTCTCAAGTCATATTTAAAGCATTTGTTTTGATGAAGACAACATGGACATCAACATTCAAAGGATGTGCAAAAATCTTATCAACATCATATACAAGTCTTGAAGATTAGAAGAAGAATTATTGAAGAATCAACAAATGTCAAAAGGTTTAAATAATTCTTAATCTTGAATATAGATGTTCACAAATATGCATTCATAATCATATACATATCCCACATTTTTAATGTTAAGAAAAACTTTGTTTGAAATCTTTTTCAAAAAGAATTTTTGAAAATAACCTTTTAGGAACCGGTTCCTCCCTAACAGGGAACCGGGTTCCAAACTTGTTCAAAAAACATGTCCCTAGAATTTGTACCAGGAACCGGGTTGTACCTATAGGGGAACCGGTTCATGCGTGATATTTTTGAAATCTGAGTTATAACGTTCACTAAGAACCGGGTTCTTCCTGTGTCAGAACCGGTTCCCAGCGAACCAGTGCAGCTTTTCTTTTGGTTTTTGAACATATTTCAATTGGTATCCTTTCATGAATGCATTGCATCTTTTCATATCAAATGGCATGAATGAAGAGGTTCTTGTAACTTTATAAAATGTGAAATTTTTTTATTTTTTAACAATAACTTTCAAATAACAACAAAAACAATAAACCTTCTTCAATAAACATTTTTCTCATTCAAATTTGCATACAAACTTTCATGTGTTCATAATTTTGTGAAACTTGCCATATACATTTTCATTAAGAAATCTTTACAAGTTTCATACATACATTGTGAACATTTATAATCATTTCTTGAGAATTGTTTCTATCTTGAAGAAGAAGATCAATTGAAGATTGATAGTGCTCTCCATCTATTTCAAATTAATCATTGTATTACAAAAGAAATTATTCCATTACTATCCAGGATTGTTGGAAGTAAGTGTTGTGATTTGAATAGGATTGTTCTTCATTCACATTAGTGTTTGTTTGATCTTAAAGGTGTTAAGAACCTTTGGTCACCATATAGGTTAGATAGTAAGCATAGGCTGTACAATCATTCTAACTATAGTGAAATCTCTTTCGTGTTGGAAAGGGGACTAGAGTACTCTCGGATTGTGAGGGGAACCAGGATATATCATCGTGTTCTTTACTTTTCCGCTTTTATCGCTTTCATCACCATAATCAAGAAAAGATAAGATATAACCAAAACCTTCAAACACTTAACCAAAAAATTACTTCAAGTATTCTCATAAAACTGAATAAATTTTTACATACCTAATTCACCCCCCCCCCCTCTTAGGCACTCTTAGACTTACAATTGGTATCAGAGCAAGTTATAGGTAACTTGTTCCTAAAGATCCAGAATGGCTTCCGCAAATCCAAATACTGTTTTCAAAGATGGTGGTAGTAACAACAAGCCTCCATTGTTTTGTGGTGAATACTTTGACTTTTGGAAAATTCGCATGAAGATTCATCTTGAAGCGCAAGGAGAAGAAATATGGAATGCTGTTGAGAATGGTCCATTTAATCCGGTGTGTGTTGTCAATGGTGTTGGGTCATCAAAGCCTAAAGCATCATGGGATGACGATGACAAGAAAAAAGTTCTCTTTGACAAAACGGCAATCAATATTCTCCAAAGTGCTCTTAGTATGGATTAATTTTTCCAAGTATCGGCTTGTACAACGGCAAAGGAAATTTGGGATACACTTGTAGAAACTCATGAAGGAACCGCCGAAGTCAAAAGGTCTAGATTGAACACTTTGAGTCAAGAATATGAATTATTCAGAATGCTGCCTGGAGAATCCATCCTTGACTTGCAAAAGAGATTCGTTCACTTGACAAACCATTTGAAGGCACTTGGTAAGACTTTAACTAACGATGAATTAAATCTTAAAGTGCTTAGGTCTTTAACGAGGGAATGACAACCAAAAGTGACGGCAATATCCGAAAAGAATAGCCTAGCATCTATGACTTCCGAAACACTTTTCGGAAAGCTTCAAGAATATGATACGGAACTTGGAAGACTTGAAAAACATGAGAATCATGAGAAGAAATCCAAAGGCATTGCTTTGAAAGTTGATTCAAAAGAAAGTCAAGATAAAGATGCATCGGAGGAAGATGAAAATATCTTGCTTCTTGTAAAAAGGTTAGGAAAATATTTTGGTCATAAAAATAATCTTCATAATGCTAACTTTGTCAAAAGAAAGAAATTCTATAAGCATAAAGATAAAGAAGCCTCCACATCAACACAAGATGTCACATGCTATGAATGTGGAAAGCAAGGTCACATAAAGCCGGATTGTCCAAAACTCTCCAAGAAAAATGGATTCAAAGGCAAAAAGGAGTTCAAGAACAAAAAGGCTTATGTTGCATGGGAAGATAATGAGATAAGTTCTTCATCCGATTCGGAAAGCGATGAATGTGCAAACTTAGCCTTAATGGCATCGCATCACTCCAACGATGAAGAAGAGGTTAGTAATGAATTTAATATTTTTGATGATGATGTTCAAGGTGCTATTGATGAACTCTAGGAGGAATGCAAAAGTTTATACAAAAAGGTGTCAAATCAAGAAAAAGAACTTCTAATTTGTCTAGAAAAAATTGACACCATGACTAAAGATTTTGATCTTCAAAAACAAAATTTTATTAAAGAAAAGGAAAACTTTGCATGCTCCAAGTGTGAATCAAATGTCTTTCAAATTGTTCAATTGAAAAGAGTCATTGAACGATATGAAAAAGGACAAATAGGATTGGAAGGATTACTAAGCCAACAACGTTATCCAAATGATAAAAGAGGTCTTGGTTATGTGAATACTAAGAAACCAAGTAACAATCCCACTATTTTTGTAAAGGCTAGTAATAGTTCCAATCCCAAGAAAGTAGAAAAGTAGCAAGTTGTTAATAATCATCAAAAGAGAAATGCTAATGTATCGAAAAAGAAAACATTTCCTAAGAAGAAATCTTATCCTTCTAGATATAGAAGTAACTTTGAACCTACTTGTTTTTATTGTGGTATTAAAGGCCATACACCTAATGCTTGCTATGTTAGAAACTTTAGTATGGCAAGTGGGCATTATGTGTGGGCGAAAAAGGGAACTAACTATGAAGGACCCAAGGAAACTTGGGTACCTAACAAAGAATAATTTGTTTTTGTAGGTATGCTTGAAATCCACATCAAATGTTTGGTATCTTGATAGTGGATGTTCAAAGCATATGACAGGAGATGTACACCAATTTTCATATCTAGTACATAAAGCCAAAGGGTATGTCACCTATGGAGACAACACCAAAGGAAAGATTCTTGGCGTTAGAATAGTTGGCACACCTCCATCCATTCAAATTGAGGATGTTCTCTATGTTGAAGGATTAAAGCACAACCTTCTTAGCATAAGTCAACTTTGTGATAGAGGTTTCAAGATCAAATTCAACAAAGAAGAATGCCTTATTATGGATGAGGCAACCAATGAGGTAAAACTCAAAGGTATATGATCTAACAATATTTTTATGATTACTTTAGATGATTTGTCTATGAAGGTACAATGTCTTATGGTAAACAACAATGACGCTTGGTTATGGCACAAAAGGATTGCTCACATTCACATGGAGCACTTGAACAAATTGGTTAAGCATGACTTAGTTATTGGTCTACCAAAGATGAAGTTCATCAAAGACAAATTATGTAGCGCTTGCCAAAAGGGCAAACAGACCAAATCAACTTTCAAATCTAAGAATGTGGTGTCTACTACAAGACCACTACAATTGTTACACATGGATCTCTTTGGTCCATCAAAAACAAAAAGCTTCGGAGGTAATGTATACGCTTTGGTTATTATTGATGATTTTTATAGATATTCTTGGACTTTGTTTCTTATGCAGAAAAGTGATGCTTTTAAAGCTTTTAAGAAGTATGCTAAGCAAATCCAAAATGAAAAATCACTAAAGATTGTATCCATAAGAAGTGATCATGGTGGAGAATTCCAAAATGCACAATTTGAAGAATTTTGTGAAGAACATGGTATCTCTCATAATTTTTCAGCACCTAGAACTCCACAACAAAATGGAGTAGTTGAAAGAAAGAATAGGTTTCTAGTGGAACTTGCAAGAACAATGCTTAGTGATGCAAATCTTCCTAAATATTTTTGGGCGGATGCGGTTAGTACGGCATGTTATGTTGGAAATCGAGTTATCATTAGACCTATATTAAAGAAGACTCCATATGAACTCTTCAAAGGAAGAAAGCCAAATATTGCTCACTTCCATATTTTTGGATGCAAGTGTTTTGTTCTTAACAATGACAAAGACAATCTCGGTAAGTTTGACGAGAAATCCGACGAAGGTATATTTCTTGGTTATTCTCTTTCTAGTAAAGCATATAGAATTTACAATAAAAGAACTTTATCTATTGAAGAATCTATGCATGTATCTTTTGATGAAACTAACACCTCTAAGGAGGAAGTAGTTGTGTGTGATGATGATGATCCTATAGATTTACCCCCGGAAGATCTTTCAAATGATCAAGTTGTGAAATCACCGGAAAATCAAGAAAACATTGTACAACAAGATTCAAACATCAATGATCTACCAAAAGAATGGAGAACTCATAGAGACCATCCTATTGACAAAATTATTGGTGACATTAGCCAAGGAGTATCAACAAGATTAAATCTAAAAGATGCTTGCTTAAACATGGCGTTTGTTTCTCAAATTGAACCTACCAAAGTTGATGAAGCCTTAGGAGATGATCAATGGATTATTGCTATGCAAGAAGAATTAAATCAATTTGAGAGAAATCAAGTTTGGGAACTTGTTCCTAGACCAAGTGGTAAACACATCATAGGTACCCGATGGGTGTTTAAGAACAAACTTGATGAGAATGGTCTAATTGTTCGAAACAAAGCAAGGTTGGTTGACCAAGGTTACAATCAAGAGGAAGGAATCGACTTTGAAGAAACATTTGCTCCGGTTGCAAGGTTAGAAGCTATACGTCTCTTACTTGCTTATGCTTGTTCATTAAATTTTCAGCTTTTTCAAATGGACGTCAAAAGCGCATTCTTGAATGGATACATCAATGAAGAAGTCTATGTCAAACAACCTCCGGGATTTGAAGACTTCAAACATCCTACACATGTCTTTAAGTTGAGAAAGGCTCTTTATGGCTTAAAGCAAGCACCAAGAGCATGGTATGATAGACTAAGAAATTTTTTGTGTGAAAAAGGTTTCGAAAAGGGTAAGGTTGATAAAACTTTGTTCATTAAGAAAATCCAAAGTAACACTTTATTGGTTCAAGTCTATGTTGATGATATCATTTTTGGATCGACTAACAAAGAAATGTGTGAGGAATTCTCATTGATGATGCAAGGAGAATTCGAGATGTCTATGATGGGAAAGATGAACTACTTTCTTGGACTACAAATCAAGCAATTAAAAGATGGAATCTTCATCAACCAATCTAAGTATTGCAAAGAATTATTGAAAAAGTTTGATATGGACAATTGTAAAGCAATGAATACTCCAATGGGCTCCGGTACATATGTTGATCAAGATGAATCCGGTACTCCAATTGATATTTCCAAATACTGAGGTATGATTGGTTCCTTATTGTATTTGACGGCAAGCCGTCCTGACATCATGTTTAGTGTATGTCTTTGTGCTTGCTTTCAAGCAAATCTAAAGGAATCACACCTCACGGCAGTTAAAAGGATCATGAAGTATCTTAAAGTAACAACCAATGTCAGCTTATGGTATTCTAAAGGTAGTATTTGCACTTTAATTGGTTATTCTGACGCGGATTATGCAGGTTGTAAAACTGATCGTAAAAGCACAAGTGGTACTTGTCACATTATTGGAAATGCATTAGTATCATGGGCCTGTAAAAAGAAAGCATGTGTTGCTCTTAGCACGGACGAAGCAGAATACATAGCAGCGGGTAGTTGTTGTGCACAAATTCTTTGGCTCAAGCAACAACTCCGTGATTACGGACTTGATCTCAGATGCATTCCTTTTCGATGCGACAATACAAGTGCTATCAATATTACAAAGAATCAGGTCATGCATTCAAGAACCAAACATATAGATATTCGACATCACTTTCTCCGTGATCATGTACTTAAAGGAGATGTCGAAGTCACTTTTATGGATACTCATAACCAACTCGCAGATAACTTCACAAAACCGCTTGCTCGAGAACCATTCTTCAAAATCCAAAGAGAAGTTGGTATTTTGGATGAAGGTGATCTCTAAATGTTTCTCATAAGGTGCTCTTCTTAATTTTTAAATGTATTTGTTTCACTCTTTTTCCCCATCCTTTTTGATGTTAACAAAGGGGGAGAAGAATATGCATATGTGTTGTTTTGTTTCAAAGAAATTGCAGGCACTCACTCCAAAATTCAAAGAATCATGGACTTAGGGGGAGCATACATTTTAGGGGGAGCCTTGCATTTGCTTAACATGTTTGCTACACAAAACAACATAAACATCTCAAGAATTGTTTTCAAGACTTGGTTGTCATCATCAAAAAGGGGGAGAATGTAATTGCAAGCTTCTCAAGTCATATTTAAAGCATCTGTTTTAATGAAGACAACATGGACATCAACATTCAAAGGATGTGCAAAAAGCTTATAAACATCATATACAAGTCTTGAAGATTAGAAGAAGAATTATTGAAGAATCAACAAATGTCAAAAGGTTTAAATAATTCTTAATCTTTAATATAGATGTTCACAAATATGCATTCATAATCATATACATATCCCACATTTTTAATGTTAAGAAAAACTTTGTTTGAAATCTTTTTCAAAAAGAATATTTGAAAATAACCTTTTAGGAACCGGTTCCTCCCTAACAGGGAACCGGGTTCCAAACTTGTTCAAAAAACATGTCCCTGGAATTTGTACCAGGAACCGGGTTGTACCTATAGGGGAACCGGTTCCTGCATGATATTTTTGAAATCTGAGTTATAACGTTCACTAAGAACCGGGTTCTTCCTGTGTCGGAACCGGTTCCCAGCGAACCAGTGCAGCTTTTCTTTTGGTTTTTGAACATATTTCAATTGGTATCCTTTCATGAATGCATTGCATCTTTTCATATCAAATGGCATGAATGAAGAGGTTCTTGTGACTTTATAAAATGTGCAGATTTTTTATTTTTTAACAATAACTTTCAAATAACAACAAAAACAATAAACCTTCTTCAATAAACATTTTTCTCATTCAAATTTGCATACAAACTTTCATGTGTTCATAATTTTGTGAAACTTGCCATATACATTTTCATTAAGAAATCTTTACAAGTTTCATACATACATTGTGAACATTTATAATCATTGCTTGAGAATTGTTTCTATCTTGAAGAAGAATATCAATTGAAGATTGATAGTGCTCTCCATCTATTTCAAATTAATCATTGTATTACAAAAGAAATTATTCCCTTACTATCCAGGATTGTTGGAATTAAGTGTTGTGATTTGAAGAGGATTGTTCTTCATTCACATTAGTGTTTGTTTGATCTTAAAGGTGTTAAGAACCTTTAGTCACCCTATAGGTTAGATAGTAAGCATAGGCTGTACAATCATTCTAACTATAGTGAAATCTCTTTCGTGTTGGAAAGGGGACTGGAGTACTCTCGGATTGTGAGGGGAACCAGGTTATATCATCGTGTTCTTTACTTTTCCGCTTTTATCGCCTTCATCACCATAATCAAGAAAAGATAAGATATAACCAAAACCTTCAAACACTTAACCAAAAAATTACTTCAAGTATTCTCATAAAACCGAATAAATTTTTTCATACCTAATTCACCCCCCCCCCTCTTAGGCACTCTT
The DNA here is from genome assembly GCA_948472305.1 of Vicia faba. NCBI lineage: Eukaryota > Viridiplantae > Streptophyta > Magnoliopsida > Fabales > Fabaceae > Vicia > Vicia faba. Next base: position 97,803,278 of record OX451735.1, on the reverse strand, counting down.
AGACTTACAGATTGTTTGGTGCATTGGAGAGGAAGGCCATTGTTGAAGGTTTGGGAGAAAACAAAGTTGACAGTACAAAGTGTTTGGAAGCAAGAGATTTGGAAATGCTGGAAATGGTAAAAGTTCCAAATAGAAGGGTTCAAAAGTATTTATAGCCTTTAGAAGGGGGATATGTCTCGTCAAGGCCATTTAATGTTTCGCAAGTAGTGGGACACGTGGAAAAGTGTGAAACGATTCCCATGCAGGCGTTGGGAAACGTTTTGACATGCTTGCCTAGGTTATAGGAATATGCTCATCATGGCAAGCATGGTAACGGAAGTTAGAAGAGACGTCTTGGGGGGAAAGACTAATGATGGTTTTCTACAGAGCAACAACTGTTGGAAGACTAAAAGCACACGTCAAGACCTTGTGGACAAATGGGAAGACAGGTGTCGAATAAGAAGTTCAAAGAATGGCTATTTCTTTGAGCATTGAAATAGACATTCCTGGGGGGCAATTTGTTGGCTCTCAAATTCGACATTTACTATATTTGGTCTTTTAGACCAAAAAACTGGATTGAACCAAGTCAAGAAGAATGTTCGACGTATGAAATAACTTAGGAAAAAAGATATAAGTTATATTTGAGCCTTCGACCAGAGCTCACTTTCAGGTTCGTTCGACTGAAGAGGACTTATGTCCCTCGACTGAGAGAAAGTATCCTCGCTTTGACACATGATACGAGGATTATTTGAATTTTGAATTATTGTAGGGAAAGGCAGTTTCGCTAGCGTTTGAGCAGAAGCAACGTGGCTGAAAGCCATAGGTCGAGGGACATGCAGAAGACACTTGTCTCCATCTTAGCGCAGAATGATCCCTCAATGGTTACTTATTTTTAGTATAAATAAAGAAACTTGTGTAGTTTTCAAGTGTGTTCAACCTATTGTACTAAGTCACTCAAACATTTTCCAAGTAACCGCTGCGTGAGAAAGGATAAAACTGAGAAATGTACGTTGGAAACACCTCTTTTCATTAATGAAAGCCTTTTACATTGCTTTACTATTATCTTGCAAAGTTATCTTTTTTACTTCTTTTACTTGCATTTCTGCATTTCTGCTTACTTTTCCAAAATCTCAAACATCTTTTCTCTGGGTCGAACGTGCGCTCTTCCTACTTATCCATCTTACATAAAAATTTGCATATGTTCTAGGATTAATCTGATCGATCCCGTAAGTAAACCAAAAAGAACTTACCTTTTTGGAGATCAGCGGTTGTTTACCAAAAACAACGGTAAACACATTCCCCATTCATTTCCTCAAGCTTGGATATACAAAATCACCCTGCCAAACTTGTTCCATAACTCAAATTTATGTAACTTCAAAATCAGTGTTCAAGCCTTTTTTGATCCAATTTTTCTATCAATTTACCTTCCTTGATCTTCCCTAAAGCTAACCATACAATTACCTTCAAGAATCGTTCCCTATATTGCTCCATAAAAGTCCAGTTTCAGAGATCTGCAACTCAACTTCAATAGGTAGATTTCTCCATCAATTCTTTAAAACTTTGATATCATTGTGATGCTCTCATTGCCCTGGTTCTAGTCACAACACTTACTTTTATCTGGAAACACATTTTGACCATGAAATTTCAAATACCTTTTCAAAACTTTCCTTCCAAATTGCTTGAGCTACAGTTTATATAAATTTGTCGCGAATGTGTGGTTGTCTTAGTCTTGAAGAGACGAAGGGAATGACATAGGTCTGAGCTTCCGATTTTACAGTTTGAGAGACCTACAATTCAGGTTGGCTGGAGGTTGAAGATGACCATCGTGTCATCTTCCAACCAATGAAGGCGCGCCAACTGTTTTTTTTTAAATCTGATTTAATTAATGATTTAGCATTTTATTCACTAATGACCATGATAGCTCGCCAGATCCCTTGGATTTGATTAGTAACACATTTTGACTCTCATCCAATGATCCACATATTTTTGACTTAATTTTTTCTTTTTTGATTTTTATATTTAATTGTTTTAAATTTGAAAAAAATCATAGAAAATTCATTTTTAGTGCAAAAAATCTGAAAAAATTATGAAAAATATTTTTGATTTTTCTCTTTCTGATTTTTATTTTTTTAAAATTTTATTTTGTGTTTTGATATTTTTTATAAATTTTCACTTTATTTGAATTGTTCTGAATTGCGACAAATATTGGTGACCTCATTTATTTTTTATTTATGACTTTGTATTTTTTATTATTTTTGGTTTATTTTGCTCATTTCTTTAAATTTTAAAAATGGTTTATGACCTTCAAAAATTACCAAAAAGTTTATAAAAATATTTGAGTTCATTTATGATTTTCCTATGGTATTACTAAATATTTCTTAATTATTTTGAACATAATTTCCTCTTTTCTCTATTATTTTCATTTTTTGATCATTTTAAAACCCTAATTCTTTTATTTTAAAATACAATTAGAATTTTTGTATATTTTCTGGCTGATCTTGGTTTGAACTTTTGATCATGGACTTTGTTAACATAATTGGATCTATGGTGTTGAGTCTAACTCCATAAAAATATATGAATGATTTTAATATTAGTTTGATTAAATTTTACTTCAAATTGTGGTTTGTATATTATTTCCCACCCTTCTTCATCTTATCACTTTCTTATTGCACTAAGTGTTATTGGAGCATGATCTCTATATCACATCTCAAAACAAATGGTGCATAAATTGCTATTGATCGGCTTTAAAACAGGTGCGACTTCTACATAAGTCCACTTACGATTTCTTAACATAGTGCAAAATTTTGTCCGGATTCGAATAAATGATCATTTGTGGCCCAAATCTATGTTTGTAAGTCCAAGTATATTAATTTGATCTCTTTTATCCAATAACCTTGAGATTCATTGTGTGGAGGCTTTGGTTGTACCAATCCTCTAATGGATCTACAACACTTTTGGTCAACGCAGATCACTTAAACATTGTTGATCATTAAATGGTACTTTTGAGGATTCCAAATGGATGATATACTTGACAAAAAGAAAATGCAACTTGTTGTGTGCAGGCTTTGGTTCTACCAATCCTCTAATGAGTTCCAAATGCAAGTTTCAAGATGGTCATCCAACTAACCACTAATTATGAATTTGTTTTGTTTTATGCTTTTATCTTTTTTTACGCTTTATGTACCATTTACTTAAAGCATTACATTTCATGCATTTGTATTTTTCTCACTTGAGCATTTATATCTTTGTTATCTTTATTTTTCTCACTTGAGCCCTTCTTTTCTTTTTCAAATCACCTAATAATCAACATGAACCCTAAAAAAGGCTTTAATGGTACTTGGACAATTTAGTTACTATCCTTGGCATTATAGAGCATTGGACTTCTTGAACTTAGGATTAGAAACCTTGGCCGATGTTGGAGACCTTGTGACCTTAATTGATATTTTGTCTGGAGTTCTTGAGGTTTACCTCAAGACATTGGGTTGTTTGTTTGTTTTGTGTGCAAAGTATTGTGATTACCTTATTTGTCTGTAATATGGAATTCACCCGTATACAACCGTTACTCTGCCCAATTTTTATGAATACTTAATACACTTGAAGTTTGGTTCTCAGGAGATCTAGTATCTTTGCTTGCTTGGTTTAAATCCAAAGAATAGGAATCCTATATTGACTCATAATGTCAAGTATTGGCTTCTTGTTATTTAGATGGTTCTTATTCCTAGATCTTACCTTATGCTTTAAGATAGTATCTTCTTCTCCTCCCATCTTTCTTTAATTTCAAAAAACCTCCTCTCTCCTTTTAAACACTCTTCTTGTTTTGAAACATGAACCACTTTCATGATAAACTTGGACTTAAGTCCATGCATTTTCAAAACCTTTTCATAAATAAACTTTAATAAACTTAATAACACTTTGACATTTTTTTGAGAAGATTAAAAGTCAATCAATCTCATTTCAAACCATTTTGCCACTTTAGCTTTTATCTTTAAACTTTTTTTCAAAAGATTCAACTCTTGTCACTCCTTGTAGTGATGCAAACAACTATACTTCTACAATATGTAGTGAAGAGAGATATTTTCCACTTGGGTGTTGAGTGAGGCATTGTTGATTTTAAAATCCAAGCCATATCATCCACTTTGAGATGATGCAAATTCTCCTTTCTCATGATTGTGGGTAGTGAGTATGTTTTCCACATGGACAATGACGGTGATGTATTATCTCATAAAATTAACCAACACACTTTTGTTTTAAATTTTTTAAAAGAGGAACTACGTGTACCTTGATCTCGTATTGCATGAAAGGTGGTACGTAGGCACTAAAGTTTGCAACCGCGGCGGGTGCAAAAATTATAAAAAATATATTTAGTGTGCTAATACCTTCCCTTTGCATAACCAACCCCCTTACCTTGAATCTTTCCCTCTCTTTTTGGGTTATTCGCTCTTTTCCCATTCCTTTAGAAACAATAAAGCGTTGTGGCGATGTTTATTTTTAATTTGTATAAGTATAGTCAATACAATGGCATAGTCTTAAACATTTCTACCGCTACAGGAAAAAATGGCAACTTCATTGGGGAAAGATCAACCTCTTGCTGGTCCATCCCTAAGTGGGTTAAACCTATCTTTGTTTATATCTGTATATGAGCTTTTGTTGTGTATGTGTTACATGTTGTATATATGTTTGCCTAGATTTTCCTGGTTTTCAGGGTGCTTGGTGATTTCTCATAAGTCCTATACCCAGACTTGGACAAACTTTAAGATAGAACGGGCGGTGTAGTCATGTTAACTTTGAGGGAGTAATCCCAAAATAGGAGGCATGAGATCCCCCACTTAGTGGAGGCCCCTTTAAATGTAGTGTCATTTACCGAGTAATCGGGAAGACGTACTGCTTTCGACTTGGGAGCCTGCTGAAGCTGAGGACCGTAGAATACCTAACCCATCTAGGCCTTTTAGGTGTAGTGATGAAGATATGACGGAGTAATCCGGAAATAGTTGTCATGCGATACTATGCTCAGACGAGTTTTTCTTGAGAATATTACTAATTACAGAGTCAATCGGGAAGTTGTTATGTCTGAAGGAAGGATGTAGACTCTGAGAACCTCTACAACCTTGTTCGACAGGTGATAACTTTTAGACCATACATTATGGGTAGTACCTTTGACCTCATGCTCGTGACTTTAAACCTATGAACCCTATGTTTGTGGCCTTATGTGTGATTCTTGCATCATGCATCCATGCACTCACAAGCATCTTTTGAAGAAATTTTATTTCAAGGGACTTAAAATTTGACCATTTGTGAATATCAAAGGTATTTCTTGACCATGGATCCTGGAAAAAGAAATACCAGAAAATACAGTTTCAAAGATCCCAAGATAGAGAAGTTGATAAGTCTAATTCCCGAGATTGAGTGTTCTGTAGATTTTTGGAAGAAGTATGGATCCATCATTCCTCTCATGAATATTAGGATGAAGGAGGGTATTCTCTCAACCTTAGTCCAGTTCTATGATCTGATGTATCATTGATTTACTTTCCCCGACTAACAGTTGATGCCTACACTGGAGGAGTATTCTTATCTATTGCATTTACCCATTACCGACCGTGTTCCTTTTATTGGTTTGGAGGGTGAGCTAAAGCCATGAGATTGCTGGTTTGATCCATCTGGGGAATTCTGAGGTTGAAGCCCATATGACTACTAAGGTATGGATTAGAGGATTACCAGCTCAGTTCTAATTGGAGAAATCTCGTTACTTTGCCAGGATGAAGAGTACAATCGCTTTTGAGGCCATCTTTTCTCTACTTGCTTACGGGTTGTTCTTATTTCCTAATGTGGACTAGTTTGTTGATGTTAATGCGATCAGGATCTTCATGATTGGAAATCCAGTTCCTACGTTATTGGGTGATGCTTATTACTCTATTCATCTTCGGAATTCTTATCATTGGGGGATGATTGTCTATTTCATGCCTTTGTTGTACCGGTGGTTTATCTCTTATATGTCTTAGTCTGATGCTTTCTGAGATGTCAGGAAAGAACCCCGGTGGGCTCCTAAGATCATTGTGCTTACTCACTCGGATATTGATTGGTATCATCGAGCTTAACAGGATATAGAGATTGTCGAAAATTGTGGTAGTTTACCCAATGTACCTTTTCTTGGTACAAAGGGAGGGATTAACTACAACCCTGTTCTTGCACGACAATAACTTGGTTATCCGATGAGGGATAAACCAAATAGTATTCATTTGAGTAGTTTCTTTCTGAAGGAGGGAGAAGAACATAAGGAAGCTAGGGAGCAGATTGCGGAGGCTTGGCGTCACATTCATAAGAAGAGTAGGAAAGACTTGGGACCTAGGGGGTTGTTTCTTTGTAGCCTTATCTTCAGTGGGTCCAAACGAGAGCTATTCAACTAAAGATGTCGTATTCTTGGGAAGCACCTATGTCTGCTTTGTTTGTGAAGACCACTCCTCCCTTATTGGATGATGTGGAAGAGCTACAACTTGCTTTGGTCAGGATGCAACAAGAAAAGGATGCTTGGAAGAATAAGTGCTAAACTTTAGAGATTTCCTATAGAGCAGACTTGAAGGAGAAAAGACGAATTAATTGAGATCCTTGAGAGTCGGGCTGTAGAGATGATGGAAAGACAAGGGGATTTATTTTCTCCTAAGCCCCAGTCACTTGATAGTTGCTTACTTCCTAATTCAAGTGATTGGAAGGAAGTTGCCACCAGATATGCTGAAGAAAACCAGAGGTTGAAGGCTCAGATTGCCAGGCTTACAGGGAAGCGCCAGCATATAGAGTGATCTCCATTAGCTTTACTTCTTAGGGTTTTAGACTTTATTTTCATCTTGTACTTGAGATTGTTGAAACTTGTAACCTATTTTGAAGTTATTATAATTATTTTTTCCAGTATTTCAAATGTGTTATTACTTTGATATTTGCAAAGTGTCTATAAATCTTTAAGTCCCTTGAAATATTAATAATAAAAATAAATCATGTGCACCACATATCATGAATCATATTGCACATATTTCTTGCATTTGTTATGCATATCTAGGTGTCTTACGAAGCTTCTTTACTTCGTACAACAAACTGACTCACCACTACAACACTTGAACTAATTACATAAGGAAGATGGACAACTTAGAACAAGTGAATCGCGAGCTGCGTGAGGAGGTTTCTGCTTTGAAGGCCGGCATGGACAATATTACTGCTATGGTGGAATCTCTGGTGGATGCTCAGAATCAGCCACCGAGTGTTCAACCTCAACCAACAAGGGCCACTACTGAAGCTCCGACTGTTCTTGTGTCTGCTACCCCAAATGTTGTTTAAAATCGCATGCCTTAAGGTTATCCATGGGGAATGCCAGATAACTTTATACCTAAAGGTTTCAATCTTCGTCCTCAAGAAGCTCCAGTTGTTCAAACTATTATTACTTCCGCACCCCCTGCGGTGCATGTTTCTCCTGCTGCACCTCCTTCGGTGAATATGGTTCCATTTGCTAATGATGATATGTGTCGTCCTTTTCCTACACCATGTGAAGACTTGGGCCTTTATGACAGAATGGATTATTTTCAAGAACAATTTGACAAGTTGTAGAGGGAGATGAAGGCCCTCAGGGGAAATTAATTATTTGGGAAGAATGTGAATGAATTATGCTTGGTCCCGAATGTTAAGATACCTGCAAAGTTTAAGGTCCCGCAATTTGAAAAGTACAAGGGAAACACTTTCCCTCGTGCTCATCTAGTGATTTATGTATGGAGAATGTCTACCCATATTGATGATCAACATCTTCTGAGTAACTTTTTTTAGGATAGTTTGACTGGTGCTGCACTGAAGTGGTATATGAGTTTGGATAACGTCAATATCCATACTTTCAATGACTTGAAAGAAGCATTTATCAGACAATACAAATACAACATGGACATGGCGCCTGACAGTGATCAACTAAGGGCCATGGTTCAGAAAGACAAGGAATCATTCAAAGAATATGCATAGAGATGGCGTGAGGTAGCTGTCCAAGTGATTCCTCCCATGGAAGAGAATGAGATGAATAAGATTTTCTGGAAGACTTTGGGTGATTTCTACTATGAAAGGATGGTAGCGAGTGCGCCAAGTGACTTTATTGGAATTGTAGGCATGGGTATCCATTTAGAAGAGGCTGTAAGAGAGGGTCGTTTAATGAAGAGTGAAGGTTCTGGAAGTGCGAAGAAGCTGTCTTATTGGTTTACCAAGAAGAAGGAAGGAGATACAAATGTTGTCTTGCAAGAAAGGAGAGTTAATCCTCCTAGAGGAAATTATCAGCGTCATCAGCAAGTCGCCTCAGTTACTCCAGTTGTTGGTGTAGCACCAACCACCATTACTTATCAGAGACCATCCCAACAGGGGAATCAAGGGTATAATCCTAGAAGGGAGAGTTATGAACCTATCCCTATGAGTTATAAAGAGTTACTCCTGGAATTAATTCAGAAGAAGTTGGTTCAGACCCGACCACCTCCTGTTGTACCATCGCCGTTGCCTTGGTATTACAAAGTAGACCAAACATGTGCTTTCCATCAGGGAGCACCAAGGCGTAATGTTGAGAATTGCTATCCTTTGAACACTGAGGTACAAAAATTGGTGAAGTTCGGTATTCTACCTTTCAAAGATATGGGCCCTAATGTGAAAGACAATCCTCTACCCAGGCATGAAGGATAAAACACTGTGAATATGGTGGCCGATTGTCCTGATGACTTCCAGATTTTTGATGGTAATCTAGTTAGGGGAGATTTGGTGAAAATGCACACATAACTATATGAATTTAGATACTATACGCATGACCATTCTGGTTGTGATATTTTCCATACAAACATACAGGGTTCCGATAAGATAAAAGATGATTTACAGGAGATGATGGATGAGGGCCTCATCCAGATAATCAGGCCTAGGGCAGAGTATGAAGAGGATGTGAACATGGTTTCTGGATTTCCTAGAGAGTTCAGAATTTTTGATGTGGAGTATATGAATGAGGATCTTGTACAATTGCATGCTACTTTCTGCGACATGGCTGGTCAGGTGGAACATCAGTATGGATCTTGCTGAATTTTCTGCCTAGACTCCCGAGGATGTTCAATCGTGAGGAAAGGTGTTCAGTTGTTGTTGGATAATGGAACCATCAAGGTTACACGTCAAAGGGATGATTATCATGAAGTTGATATGATTGAGGTTTGTTTGGCTGAAGAAGAGTCGGATGATGAGTATGCCTCTGCAGATGAGTATTTCTCCTCAAATGAGGATTTGTTTTCCAGAGATGACTCCATAATGAATGATTGTGTTGAAGAAGGGGTAAACGTCATTGTGCCTTGTTTTGGTGCACCTGCCCATTTTGAAGTTGAGTATCATAGCAAGCCGATTATTACTCCATTGGTGATTAGTTTTCTGGGTCATGTCCCCTACAAGTCAGATAAGGTTATACCATACAAATATAATGCTAAAATATTAGAAGATGGTGTGGAAGTTCTAATCCAGCCAATGCCTGATGTTGGAAATATTGTCGAGACTAGCAGAGTGACCCGCAATGGTCGTATATTTGCACCAATTATTCGTGGAGATGTTAGTGCTAGAAAGAAATTTGTTGAAAATGTTGAACCCAAGAAGGTAGTGGGTGAATCTAGTGGAGCTACGCTAGAAAAGGATGTGGATGATATTTTAAAGATAATTAAGATGAGCGACTACAGAGTTGTGGATCAGCTACTGCAGACTCCTTCAAAAATATATATCTTATCTTTATTGATGAACTCCTCTCTTCAGAGGGATTCTTTGATGAGGGTATTGGACCAAGCTTTTGTGGAAAGTGACATGCCTGTAGACCAATTCAGCAGTGTAGTAGGGAACATTCTGTCATCTAATAACCTGAATTTCTGTGACGATGAATTTCCAGATGAAGGAAGGAATCACAATTAGGCCCTCCCCATCTCTATGAACTGCAAGAATGATTCACTATCCAATGTGCTGATTGATAATGGATCAGCTTTGAACGTCATACAAAGAAGCACGCTTATGAAGTTGAAATATCAAGGAACGCTCATGTGCCCAAGTGGGATTATTGTGAAAGTTTTTGATGGATCAAGGAAATCTCTTATTGGTGAAGTGGACTTACCTATTCATATAGGCCCACATTTGTTTCAGATTACTTTCCAGGTCATGGATATTGCACCCGCTTATAGCTGCTTATTGGGACGACCGTGGATACATGAGGCAGGGGCTGTCACTTCAACTTTACACTAAAAGCTGAAGTTTGTACGTGAAGGAAAAGTGGTAATTATAAATGGAGAACATGCATTATTGATATCTCACTTATCCTCTTTTACCATTATGTAGGCGGATGAAGCTGTTGTTGGAACCCAGTTCCAAGCCTTATCCATTGACAACATAAGGGGAAATGAGAATTCCATGGTTTCGCTTAAGGATGCGCAGTAGGTTGTGCGTAATGGCCCTAGTGAAGCTTGGGGACAAATTGTGGACCCACCTGTAAACAAGAATAGAGTTGGCTTGGGGTTCTTTATGAAGAATGATAAAGGTAAGAGCATGAAGCCGAAGTCTACTGCAGGCAAGTATCAAGACATCTTCCGTAGTGGGGGTTATCTTCATACAACTGTCTTCGGGATTAATGCCATTATAGAAGATGAAGCTGAGCTATAAATGCCAAGTTATGTGACACACGAAGTTAGGGTTCAGAACTGGATCACCATTGATGTTCCCTCTTGCATACATGTTTCAAAGTAATTTGTTTTGTTAATATTTTTGAAAAGCTTTCACTCAGCCCAAGGTGAAAGTATTAATATTGTACGGACTTATCTGTTTGCTGTGACTTTTAAAATAAATACTAAATGTTTGTCTTTGTTTTCCAAATTGTGTTTTTATTTTTTGATTATTTTTGGAAAATGGTAATCATAAAAAAACCCTTCAAAATAAATAATAACTGAAATTAAATCTGCATGACCACTTGTTATATGTGTCAGTTTCTAAAAACAATCGTATGTGCAAATTGATTAAAAAACCCGTTGAATACAATGACCCTGTACCCTCTCCAAACTTTGAATGTCCTGTGTATGGGGCCGAAGAAGAAGACTATGATGAGGTCCGAAAAGAGGTCTCGCGGTTGCTTGAGCGCGAGGAGGATTCCATTCAGCCATATAAAGAGCCATTGGAAGTAATCAATTTTGGTTCAGAAGAAGATCCGAAAGAAGTAAAGATTGGAGCATTACTGCATCCTGATGTGAAGAGCAGGTTGACTGAGATGTTGAGAGAGTATGTGGATATTTTTGCTTGGTCTTACCAAGATATGCCTGGTCTAGATACACATATAGTAGAACACAGTTTTCCGTTGAAGCCAGAGTGTCCGCCAATCAAATAGAAGTTGAGAAGAACTCACCCAGATATGGCAGTGAAGATTAATGTCGGTTTTATTGTGACATCAGTTTACCCTCAGTGGATTGCCAATATTGTCCCAGTACCGAAGAAAGAAGGAAACGTTCGCATGTGTGTAGATTACAGAGATCTAAATAAAGCTAGTCCAAAAGATGATTTTCCATTGCCACATATTGATATGTTAATGGATAGCAGAGCAAAATTCAAAGTTTTCTCGTTCATGGACATATTTTCCGGGTATAATCAAATAAGAGTGGCTCTAGAGGACATGGAAAAAATAACGTTTATCACACCCCGAGGAACATTATGTTACAGAGTGATGCCCTTCGGGTTGAAGAACGCTGGTGCAACGTACCAGAGGGCTATGACAACCTTATTCCATGACTTGATGCACAAGGAAATTGAGGTATATGCCAATGATATGATTTCTAAATTCCATATTGAAGAAGGGCATGTAGAAGATTTGTTGAAGTTGTTTCAGCGTTTGAGGATGTATCGTCTTCGCTTGAATCCAAATATATGTACCTTCGGTGTTCGGTCAGGGAAATTGTTGGGTTTCATTGTTAGCCAGAAAGGAATTGATGTTTACCTTGATAAAGTCAAAGAAATTCAAGAGATGCCAGCACCAAGAACTTAAAAGCAAGTCAGGGGGTTCCTCGGGCGTTTGAATTATATTTCCAGATTCATTTCTCATATGACTGAAACATGTGAAGCAATATTTAAGTTATTAAAGAAAGATCAAGGTTGTGTATGGACAGATGAATGCCAAAGGGAATTTTAAAGTATTAAAGAATATATGCTTGAACCTCCTATCTTGCTCCCTCCTAATGAAGGAAGACCATTGATTATGTATCTGTCAGTGTTAGATAATTCCATGGGTTGTATTTTGGGACAACAAGATGAAAAAAGGAAGAAAGAGTATGCTATTTATTATCTTAGTAAAAAGTTTACTCTTTGTGAGCCGCGGTATTCTATGCTAGAAAATACATGTTTTGCTCTGGCCTGGGCAGAAAAACGTTTGCTAGAAGATTGTTCCCTTACAAAGATTATGCTAGAAGATTGTTACCCATCTTTAATAAAGTTGAATTCTAACACATCCCTAGAGACGAAAATCAAATGGCGGACGCTCTGGAAACTTTGGCTTCTATGTATCAAGTAAATACTTGGAATGATATACCTCGAATTATGGTTCGGCAACTGGATAGGCCCACTCATGTGTTTACAACAGAGAAGGTAGTAGATGAGAAACCCTGATATTATGATATCAAGCATTTTCTTCAAACTAAGGAATACCTGATTGGTGCATCGAATAAGGAAAGAAAGACACTGAGAAGATTGGCTGATAGTTTCTTCCTCAGTGAAAATGTGTTGTACAAGAGAAATTATGACATGGTCTTGGTAAGATGCGTGGATAGACACGAAGCAGACATGTTATTGCATGAGATTCATGAAGGTTCATTTGGCACTCATGCCAATGGACATTCGATGGGTAAAAAGATGCTAAGGGCAGGTTACTATTGGCTGACAATGGAATCTGATTGTTACAAATTTGCAAATAAGTGTCATAAATGTCAGATTTATGCGGACAAGGTTCATGTGCCTCCGACACTTCTCAATGTGATCTCTTCCCCGTGGCCTTTCTCTATGTGGGGTATTGACATGATCGGGATGATAGAACGCAAAGCTTCGAATGGACATTGTTTTATCTTGGTAGTAATTGATTACTTCACCAAATGGGTGGAAGCTGCTTCATATGCTAATGTTACTAAACAGGTGGTTGTGCGCTTCATTAAGAATAATATGTCGGTATGGTGTGTCGAGCAGAATTATCACTAACAATGGCTCGAATCTGAACAACAAGATGATGACAGAATGTTGTGAGGAATTAAAGATTGTACATCACAACTCATCTCCGTACAGGCCAAAGATGAATGGGGATGTTGAAGCTGCTAATAAGAATATCAAGAAAATCATCCAGAAGATGTTTGTTACTTATAAAGATTGGCATGAAATGCTCCCTTTTTCTTTGCATGGATACCGGACATTTGTCAGCCCTTCAACAGGAGCAACCTCGTTCTCCCTTGTGTATGGAATGGAAGCGGTACTCCCAACCAAGGTTGAGATCCCCTCTTTGCGTTTGATAATGGAAACCAAGTTGACCGAAGTTGAATGGGTTTAGAACAGGTTTGATCAATTGAATTTGATCAAAGAAAAGAGAATGACGGCTTTGTGTCATGGGAAGCTGTATCATAAGAGAATGAAGAAAGGTTTTGATAAGAAGGTCAAACCTCGTGAATTGAGAAAAGGCGACCTCGTGCTTAGAAAGATCATGTCTTTTGACACTGATTCTAGGGGCAAGTGGACTCCTAATTTTGAAGGCTCATATATTGTCAAAAAAGCCTTCTCTGGCGGTGCATTAATTCTTGAAACTTTGGATGGCGAGGAGTTCCCACGTCCCTTGAATGCGGATGCAGTCACAAAATACTTCGCCTAAAGAAATAAAAAGAACAGCTCGCTAAGTTGAAAACCCGAAAGGGAGGCTTAGGCAAAAAGTAGCGTCTCGGTAGACCGAAAACCCGAAAGGGCGGTCTAGGCAAAAATTAGAGACATAAACATAATAAATTACCCGCTAACTTGAAAACCCGCAAGGGCAGCTTAGGAAAAAGTTAGGGATTTTCTTGGCAAGTAACTACATCAGACAAGACTTGATCATTGATGCAACAATCTTTTTGGATCCTTACCATACTTCAACGGAAACTGCTGCTCAAGATTTCAAAAGTTGTTAGACGGGATAGTGGTCATTCTATCTCAATGTATCTTTTCCATTATATATTACCATTTTCTGAAATTTGTAATCATCCATGGAGTTTCTCCATTCGCATACTACCATTCTATCAATGAAATTTGAGCTTTTACCCAAATCTTTGTATTTCTTGTTTTATTTTGCTTGCAAAGACTCCATTTATTATTGAGAATAATTTTCAAAGTGAAAAGATTAAATTACAAAATTGTTTTTCAAAAAGAATTTACAATTTACTTTTACTTTAGATTTTGTGATTCAAGAGGAAAACAAAAGTGATGATCCCAGGAATGGACGAACTCCAGTGGTTTTGAGAAGTTTTGTTCCCCCCGAGAAGGTTTTCTCAAGATGTTTTCGCTATATTAGAATTTTGACTCCAGCGTCCCCAGTCAAGGCTTGGTTCATTTTTTCTTCTTTTCTGAGTTTGTGTGAAGATCCAATTAAATATTTCGCTAGTGAAGGTTTCGCTTGTTGGATAGAAGTCCTCTTTTCCCAGAAAAGTTGGTACAATTATTACTATCGAAGAACACGTATCCCCGGTTTCTCCAATGAAGAATGTATATTGGTTTCCCCTTCGATGATATGGTGTTTTATCTCCTCAATGGAGGCAGTAAAAAGTCCCCAATAGATGTCTCGATGATGAGGAGTATATGTCTTGGTGAAGTCTGTATGTTTTTCCTCCTTCAAAATGGGCCTGAATTCCCCAGTGAATGATTTGATGATTTGGTGTCCATCTGCTTTATTTGAAAATAGTTTTGCAATCCCCAGTAGAAGTGTTACATTTGAAAATATTTATTTCCCGGTTGAAGTCTGAGTGCTATTCCCTGGTGAAGCCTGGAGAAGGATGTTATATCCCTGTATCTGTACTGTTTTGTCACTATGTTATGTTTCTCCCCAGTGAAGTTAAGCCATGCATTAGGACTTTGCTTTCTCAGTTGGCGCTTATTTTTCTTTTGGGATGTTCATCTTTGATGTGATTTAGCCGAGTATTGTGAGCACTCGAGTTAGTTTTGTTTGTTTATCCCCGGTACTATATGATTGTTTTGTCAGCATATGCACGATAACACTCATACATTCATACGTACATCATGCATAGTTAAACTTAGCAAATCATTGCTCATTCATACCCATTGATATTTTGTTGAGATATTACCCTGTTTTGCGGATTTGTGTTGTCCTATCACCAATAGAGTGTTAGCATTAAGCAAAAAGTGTATATTCTTTCAATTCTCCTCACTGAGTTATCCCTCGTGGAAGTTTTTTTTTGTTTTAGCCTTCCTACACAACTCCTTGACTGGATGATTTGGGTTTCCCTCTTGAGTTCAATTCTCAAAGAATGTATTTTGGTAGACCATTTTACTCCAGTTTATTTCTGGATTTAATCTTTGTTTCCCAGCAATATTATTACTTTGGATGTCTGAAAGCTTCGAGTTTTGGTTTGAGAATGTGCATTTATTTTGCACGAGAAGAATTTATCTCCTCAGCATGAATATGTTGGCATTTCCCCAGGAAGCCATTTTTGTTTTCCCCATGAAGTCATGACATTTTCCCCATGAAGTCATTTTAAAATTCTCCACAACAGCAAGTAGCAGGTCTCTTTATTTGAGAAAGCTTATATATTACCCTTTCCAGGCAGAGTGCATTGGTTAAAGAAGAAGTTGAGACCCATTCTAGGTGAAATGCCAGAATTTTGGGAAAAACTTGTTATCTTTTTAATACCCTCAGTGAACGTTGGTAGTTCATCGTCAGTATACATCGGTGATTGTAATATTTTTGCTACCCTCAGTGAATGTTGGTAGTTCATTGTTAGTGAGCGGCGGTGCTATGATATATTCTCTTTCTACCTTCAGTGAAAGTTGGCAAGTCACCTTCAGTGAATGTCGGTGATTGTTATCTTTTTTCTACCCTCAGTGAACGTTGGTAGTTCATCGTCAGTGAACGGAGGTGCTATGATATATTCTCTTTCTACCTTCAGTGAAAGTTGGTAGGTCACCTTCAGTGAAAGTTGGTGATTGTTATATTTTTTGCTACCTTCTGTGAATGTTGGTAGTTCATCGTCAGTGAACAGTGGTGCCATAATATATTCTCTTTCTACCTTCAGTGAAAGTTGGTAGGTCACCATCAGTGAAAGTTGGTGATTGTTATATTTTTTGCTACCTTCAGTGAACGTTGGTAGTTCACTATCAGTGAACGACAATGCTTTGGTGTTTCTTATTCTCTCTACCTTCAGTGAAAGTTGGTAGTTCATCGTCAGTGAACGTCGATGATTTTTTTCTCTCTACTTCCAATGAACATTGGTAGTTTCGCCTTCAATAAAAGTTGGTGTATCCTTTGAATTTTTACCACCCTTTATGAGTCGGGTCTCTTGATCCACCAATGTTTTATTTTCCAGGTTGGGTTCCACTTTTGATCTTTATTTCCTTTGTTACTTCCCCAGTGGTGTTTTGCGTCTCTTTGATTTTGTTCATATGCATTCATACTCATAAGCATTGCATGGCATCTTAGGGCCAAAAATAGGGTTTGTTTTATATTTAAGTATCTTCGATAGCGTCGACACGAAGATTTTTAACCTTTGTATCTCCGGATAGAAGAAACTTAAATAAGGGCAGCTATTGTACCGCATTTTCCCCATAATATCCCTTCATCATACCATTTTGATTCAATCACAACAAGATCACATTAGGGCTTGTGGTTCTTCTCCCTATATTTAGCTTTGCTCTTTGAGGATCCCTAAGCACCTTGACTTGTTTTCTTTTGTGATCATTAATATTTTGTCTTAATTTTCCTTCTAATTAATAAAATGCAATGTTGGTTTGTCTTACTTGTTGATAATGTAGGTAAACGCAATGTGGCTTAGCAAGTTGATCCATGGGTTCATGAGTTTATTTCCATGCCTTAGTCAATAAAGCTTGAGAAATTCAAACGTCACCATTGAATTTTATTTGGAAGGAATGTCATGGCAAGGCTTATTTTGGTTCACTACATTTCCAAGTTATCAAATTGATTCAAAAGTACAAGGGGTTGAAGAAGTTGTCATGGTTGGACAAGGTCTTGTTCCTATTGGTTACAAGTGCACATTTATCTCAATTCTAAATATATGGAAGTGTTTTTGGTTGCTATGGGTCCTCATTTACATCTTCAAAAAAATTCTATTTACAAAGCAAGATTGTTGGCACAAGAAGGTTGTTCAAAATTGTCAAAGTTCCTCAAAGCATTTTCTTGATCTAGGATCTAGGGTTTTGAAATTCAAAGAAGTATATCTTGCTCATATTTTGGTATTTTTGAGTGATTCCAAAGACATACTTCTCTTCAAAGTGTTATTAACAAATCACTTCAAAAGTTTCAAGGAGTTTTCATGTAGAAGAAACTTGATGATGACGAAAGATTACAAGTCCTCTAGATGAACCCTCATTTTCCCATGTGTGACTTAAAATGATCATAACTTGGTCAATTTTTATTACCTTGAGCCCACTCTTTTTCCATAATGATCTTGAGGATGTTAAATTTATTACTTCTTTTATGTTCAAAGTTAGAAAATGGATGGAAGATTCCCTAAGGATACAAAAGATTATAGGTCATTTCATGATTTTTTCCAACATCAACAATTCATAACTCTCTCAATTTTTGGATATTTTGAATGGTTCAAGTTTCAAAATGTCATTCAAGAGGTAAATTCATGCCATATTTTTTGGTCAAGAGAAAATTCCAAGTGGAAGGCCATGCTTGGATGCAAAACATTATAGGTCACTTTTGAAGAAACATTTGAAATATTTCTAAGTATGGAAAGTCAACCATTTTTCTCCAACTTTGACTCAATGCAACTTTCAGCTCAAGCATCCATTTGATTCCATTCTTTTTTCATTGCAAAGCTTGTAACCTCATATTTCTAAAGCATCAAGAATCATGCCCTAAGACCCCTTGAGTTGAAAATGCCATTATTTTGAAATTGATAGCTTGATACTGAAGTTTCATCACAAGTCAGATTTTGAAATCTTTGTTTTGGCTTCTAATCACAAGTTATCCATGCGTTTTTTCTTCTAATTATGTTTAGCAACTTTCCAAAGGTGTTTGAAACGCACAATTTGGCTGAGTTTTGATGCTAAACAAGTTACACTTTGTTCATGTTATAGACCTCTACATGATTTCCTCCAAACTTCACCATTTCACACACTTGAGGATCCAATTCATTCTCCTATAAATAGAGGGTCATTCCACATTCATTCACTCAAGCTTGGATAGCAAGAATCACCCTGCCAAACTTGTTCCATAACTCAAATTTCTGTAACTTCGAAATCAATGTTCATGCCTTTTTCAATCCAATTTTTCTGTCAATTTACCTTCCTCGATCTTCCCTTAAGCTAACCATACAATTACCTTCAATAATCGTGCCCTATATTACTCCATAGAAGTCCAGTTTCAGAGCTCTGCAACTCAACTTTAATAGGTAGATTTCTCCATCAATTCTTCAAAACTTTGATATCATTGCGATGCTCTCATTGCCCTGGTTCTAGTTGCAACACTTACTTTTATCTAGAAACACGTTTTGACCATGAAATTTTAAATTCCTTTTCAAAACTTTCCTTCCAAATTGCTTGAGCTACAATTTATATAAATTTGTCTCGAAAGTGTGGTTGTCTTCGTCTTGAAGAGACGGAGGGAATGGCATAGGTCAGAGCTTTGGATTTTACAGTTTGAGAGACCTGCAATTCACGTTGGCTGGAGGTTGAAGATGACCAACATGTCATCTTCCAACCAATGAGGGTGCACCAACTGTTTTTTTTGAAAATGTGATTTAATTAATGATTCAGTGCTTTATTTACTAATGACCATGATATGCACACCGTGTCAGATCCCTTGGATTTGATTACTAATGCGTTTTGATTGTCATCCAATGGTCCACATATTTTTTACTTTATTTTTTCTTTTCAGATTTTTATATTTAATTGTTTTAAATTTCAAAAAAATCAAAGAAAATTCATTTTTAGTCTAAAAAATCTGAAAAAATTATGAAAAATATTTGTGATTTTTCTCTTTCTGATTTTTTTTTTACAATTTTATTTTGTGTTTTGATATTTTTTATAATTTTTCACTGTATTTGAATTGTTTTAAATGTTTAAAAATACTTTTATGCATTTTTTAATTCTAAAAAAATTATGGAATGATCCAACGATATTGTGACAAATGTTTGTGACCTCATATATTTTTTATTTCTGACTTTGTATTTTTTTAATCATTTTTGGTTTATTTTTCCCATTTCTTTAAATTTTAATAATAGTTTCTGATTTTAAAAAATTACCAAAAATTTTATAAAAATATTTGAGGTCATTTCGGATTTTTCTATGGTCTTACTTAATATTTCTTAATTAATTTGAACATAGTTTCCTTTTTTCTCTATTATTTCATTTTTTAATCATTTTTAAACCCTAATTCTTAAATTTTAAAATACAATTTAATTTTTGTATATTTTCTAGTTGATCTTGGGTTGAATTTTTTATAATGAACTTTATTAACATCATTGGATCTATGGTGTTGAGTCTAACTCCACAAAAATGGATGAATGATTTTAATAATAGTTTGATTAAATTTTAATTCAAATTGTGGTTTGTATATTCTTTCCCACCCTTCTTCATCTTATCCCTTTCTTATTGCACTAAGTGTTATTGGAGCATGATCTCTATATCATGTCTGAAAACAAATGGTGTATTAATTGCTATTGATCGACCTCAAAATAGGTGCGACTTCTACATAAGTCCACTTACGATTGCTTAACATAGCGCTAAATTTTGTCTCGATTCCAATAAATGATCATTCATGGCCCAAACCTATGTTTGTAAGTCCAAGTATAATAATTTGATCTCTTTGATCCAATAACCTTGAGATTCATTATGTGGAGGCTTTGGTTCTACCAATCCTCTAATGGATCTACAACACTTTTGGTCAACGCAGATCACTTAAACATCGTTGATCATTAAATGGTACTTTTGAGGATTCTAAATGGATGATATACTTGACAAAAAGCAAATGCAACTAGTTGTATGGAGGCTTTGGTTCTACCAATCCTCTAATGAGTTCCAAATGTAAGTTTCAAGATGGTCATCCAACTAACCAGTAATTATTAATTTGTTTCATTTTATGCTTTTATCTTTTCTTTTATGCTTTATGTACCATTTACTTTAAGCATTACATTTCATGTATTTGTATTTTTCTCACTTGAGCATTTATATCCTTGTTATCTTTGTTTTGCTCACTTGAGCCTTTCTTTTCTTTTTCAAATCACCTAATAATCAACATGAACCCTAAAAAAGGCTTTAATGGTACTTGGACTATTTAGTTACTACCCTTGGAATTATGGAGCATTGGAATTTTTGGACTTAGGATTAGAAACCTTTGCCTATGTTGGAGACCTTGTGACCTTAATTGATATTTTGTCTTCAATTCTTGAGGTTTACCTCAAGAAAGTGGGTTGTTTGTTTGTTTTGTGTGAAGGTTATTGTGATTACATTCTTTGTCTGTAATATGAAATTCACCCGTATACAGCCATTACTCTGCCCAATTTTTGTGAAGACTTAATACACTTGAAGTTTGGTTCTCAGAAGATCTAGTATCTTTGCTTGCTTGGTTTCAATATAAAGAATGGTAATTATATCTTGACTCATAATGTCAAGTATTGTCTTCTTGTTGGTTAGATGGTTCTTATCCCTTGATCTTACCTTATGCTTTAAGATAGTCTCTTCTTCTCCTCCCATCTTTTTTTAATTTCAAAAAATCTCCTCTCTCCTTTTGAAAACTCTTCTTGTTTTGAAACATGAACCCCTTTCATGATAAACTTTGACTTTGGTCCTTGCATTTTCAAAACCTTTTCATAAATAAACTTTAATAAATTTAATAATACTTTGACTTTTTTTTAGAAGATTAAAAGTTAATCAATCTCATTTTAAACCATTTTGCCACTTTGGATTTTATCTTTAAAATTTTTCTCAAAAGATTGGACTCTTGTCAATCCTTGTAGTGATGCAAACAACTATACTTCTGCAATATGTAGTAAAGAGAAATATTTTCCACTTGGGTGTTGAGTGAGGCATTGTTGATTTTAAAATCCAAGCCTTATCCTCCACTTTGAGATGATGCAAATTATCCTTTCTCATGATTGTGAGTAGTGAGTATGTTTTCCACACGGACAATGATGATGATATCTTATCTCGGAAAATTAACCAACACACTTGTGTTTTAAAATTTTTAAAAGAGGAACTATGTGTACCCTGATTCCCTATTGCATGAAAGGTGGTATGTAGGCACTAAAGTTTCGCAACCGCGGCGGGTGAAAAAATCATAAAAAATTTATTTCTTTTCTCACCTCCACCATCTATTTTTATGCAACATTTTTATAGCCAAAATATAAAGATTTTACAAAGAGTTTCCTACGGAGTATCGTAGATTTTTAGGGTTCTAATATCTTCCCTTTGTATAACCACCCCCCTTACCTTGAATCTTTCCCTCTCTTTTTGGGTTATTCTCTCTATTTCCATTCCTTTGGAAATAATAAAGCGTGGTGGCGATTTTTATTTTTTATCTGTATAAGTCTAGTCAATTCAATGGCTTAGTCTTAAACATTTCTACCGCTACACGTGGCATCTTAGGGCCAAAAATAGGGTTTGTTTTATATTTAAGTATCTTCGATCACGTCGACACGAAGATTTTTAACCTTCGTATCTCCAGATAGGAGAAACTTAAATAAGGGCAGTTGTTGTACCCCAATTCTTACCCCTAAGATCCCTTCATCATACCATATTGATTCAATCACAACAAGATCACATTAGGGCTTTTGGTTGTCCTCCTTATCTTTAGCTTTGCTCCTTGAGGAATCACCAAGCACCTTAACTTATTTTTCTTTTGTGATCATGCATGATTTGTTTTGACATTCCTTTTAATTAATAAAATGCAATGTTGGTTTGTCTTACTTGTTAATAATGTAGGTAAAGGCAATGTGGCTTAGCAAGTTGGTCCATGGGTTCATGAGTTTATTTCCATTCCCTAGTCAATAAAGCTTGAGAAACTAAAACCTCACCATTGAAGTTATTTTGTAAGAAATGGCATGGCAAGGTTTATTTTTGTTCACCACATTTCAAATTTATCAAGATTGATTCAAAAGTACAAGGGGTTGATTGAAGAAGTTGTCATGGTTGGACAAGTACTTGTTCCCTTTGGTCACAAGTACATATTTCTCTCTATTCTCAAGATATGGAAGTGGTTTTGGTTGCTATGAGTTCTCATTATCATCCTCAATAACATCTATATACAATGCAAAAGTTTTGGCACAAGAAGGTTTTTTAAAATTGTCAATGTTCCTCAAAGCATTTTCTTGAATTAGGAGCTAGGGTTTTGAATTTCAAAGAAGTATATCTTGCTCATCTTTTGGTATTTTTGAGTGATTCCAAAACATCCTTATCTATAAAGGGTTATTAACAAATCACATCAAAAGTTTAAAGGATTTTTCATGTGGAAGAAACTTGATGATGAAGAAATATTACAAGTCCTCCAGATGTACCCCCAACTTCCCATGTCTGACTTCAAATGATCATAAATCGGTCAACTTTTATCACCTTGAGCCAACTCTTTTTCCACAATGATGTTGAGGATGTGAAATTTTTTCCTTCTTTTATGTGCAAAGTGAGAAAAAGGATGGAGGATACCTTAAGGATACAAAAGATTATAGGTTCTTTCATTATTTTTTGCCAACTTCAACAATTCATAACTCTCTCAATTTTTTGAGATTTTGAATGGTTCATGTTTCAAAATGTTATTCAAGAGGTATATTTCATGCCATCCTTTTTGGTAAAATGAAAATTCCAAGAGGAAGACCATGTTTGGATGCAAAACATTATAGGTCACTTTTGAAGAAAAACATGAAATATTTCTAAGTAGGGAAACTCAACCTCTTTTTCCCAACTTTGACTCATTCCAACTTTCAGCTCAAACATCCATTTCATTCCATTCTTTTACCATTGCAAAGCTTGTAATCTCATCTTTCTAAAGCATCAAGAACCATGCCTTAAGACCCCTTCAGCTCAGAATGCCATTGTTTCAAAAGTGGTAACTTGGAATTGAAGTTTCATCGCAAGTCAGAATTTGAATTTCATGTTACAACTTCTAACCCTCAAATTAGCACGCGTTTTTGGTCTAAACATGATTAGCCAACTTTCCCAAGTGGATTAGTGCATCAAAACGCGTGTTTTGGATGAGTTTTGACAAAAGAGAAGTCACACTTTCTTCATGATGCAGACCCACACGAATTCCCTCCAAATTGCATCATTCACCCTTCCTTTTGATCCAATTCATTTCTCCTATAAATACATGAGCTATCCAATCATTTTCTCAAGCTTGAACAAGAAAACTCACCCTGCCAAACTCACTCCATAACTCATTTTTCTATAACTTCGAAATCATTATTCAAGCCTTTTTCAATCCATTTTTTCTATCAATTCACCTTCCTTGATCTTCCCTGAAGCTAATAGAAGAAGAATTGAGCCTTTAAACCTTCTGAATTTATCTGACCAAGTCCATTTACAGAGCTCTGCAACTGAACTTCAATAGGTAGATTTCTCCATCAATTATTCCAAACTTTGATATTATTGTGAAGCTCTCATTGCCCTGATTCTTGTGCTTCTTACAATTTTTAAATCCATTTAGAATTCAGAGAGAAATCTCAAATTTAAGGTGCTCGCTATTTTCTGGGATTTTGATTCATATCTCTTTGCACACCTTATATAAATTTGGCGCGATGGTGATGTTAGGATCGTCTTGAAGAGACGAATCCAATGATACTAGTCTTGGATCCTAATTTTTCCATTTGAAGGATCTTCCAAAATCTCCATTACAGGGTGTCTAGAGGTTAAAGACGATGACATGTCTCGTCTCAGCCAATGATAGCGTGCCAAACGTTTTAATTTCAATGGTTGCCTTTTTTCTAATCTTGTGCGTATCTCACTAAGGTTCATATCAAGCACATCGTGTCTGGTCCATTGGATCAGCTTACTAACACGTTTTGACTATGATTTGATGGCCCATATCTTTTTTATTTTATTTTATTTTCTGATTTTATATTTTAATTGATTTAATTTTCAAAAATTCATAACTCTTTTATTTTTTTATCTGAAAATTATAAAAAAATTCACAAAAACACTTTGAATTATTTCTGATCTTATGACTATATTTTCACATTTTTATTTTGATATTTAATATTTTTTTATATTTTTTGCATTATTTTCTTTCTTTTAATTACTTTAAAAATACTTTCTAACATTTTTTAATTCTAAAAAAATTCATAAATATCATTTTACATATTTCTGACTTTTTGAAAATTTTATGGAATTTTATATTGATGTTTACTATTTTTTGATCTATTTTCTACTTGTTTGAGAAATTTTAATTAGTTTAAAAACAATTTCTGACTTTAAAAAATTACCAAAAATTTTATAAAAATATTTGAGTCTATTTGTGATTTTTCTATGACCTTATTTATTTTTTATGAATCAATTTGAATATAGTTGATATTTTTTTCCTTTATTTTCATTTTTATTCATTTTTAAACCCTTTTCAACAAATATATATATATATATATATATATATATATATATATATATATATATATATATATATTAAATGTAATATTATTCTGTGATTATTTTCTGGCTGATCTTGGGTTGAATTTTTTATCATGAACTTTGTTAACATCATTGGGTCCATGGTGTTGAGTCTAACTCCATAAAAATAGATTAATGATTTTAATAATAATTTGATTAAATTTTAATTCAAATGTGGTTTATATATTCTTTCCCACTTTTCTTCATCTTATCCCTTTCTTATTGCACTAAGTGTTATTGGAGAATGATCTATATATCATGTCTCAAAATAAATGGTGTATAGATAGCTATTGACCGACCTTAAAATAGGTACGACTTCTACATAAGTCCACTTATGATTGCTTAATATAGCGCTAAATTTTATCCCGATTCGAATATATGATCAGTAGTGGCCTAAACCTATGTCTGCAAGCCCAAGTATGTTAATTTGATCTCTTTGATCCAATAATCATGAGATTCATTGTGTGGAGGCTTTGCTTCTACCAATCCTCTAATGAATCTTCATTAATTTTGGTCAACACGGATCACTTAAGCATTGTTAATCATTAAATGTTACTTTTTGAGGATTCTCAAATGGAAGATATACTTGACATAAAGCAAATGCAATTCATTGTGTAGAGGCTTTGGTTCTACCAATCCCCTAATGAGTTCCAAATGCAAGTTTCAAGATGGTCATCCAATTAACCACTAATTACTAATAATTGACTTTATTTTGTGTTTATATTTTTTGCTCTTTACTTTATGCACCATTTACTTTAGCATTTATATTTCATGCTATTTTTCTTCTTTGCTCACTCGAGCCCCTTTATATTCTTGTCATTTTTATTTTGGCTCACTTGAGTTCTTCTTTTCTTTTTTAAGATACTTAATAATCAACATAAACCATAAAAAACATTAATGATACTTGGACTATTTGGTTACTATTCTTGGCATTATGGAGTATTGGACTTCTTGGACTTAGGATTAGAAACCTTGGCCTATGTCGGAGACCTTGTGACCTTAATTGATATTTTGTGTGCAGGTTATTGTGATTACATACTTTGTGTGTAATCTGGAATTCACCCATATAAAGTCGTTACTCTGCCCAATTTTTGTGAAGACTTAATACATTGGAAGTTTGGTTCTCTCAAGAGGTCTAGTATCTTAGCTTGCTTGGTTTCAATCCAAAGAATGGGAATTCTAGCTTGACTCTTAATGTCAAGTATTTGCTTCTTGTTGGTTAGATTGTTCTTATCCCTATCTTTTACCTTATGCTTTAGGATAGTCTCTTCTTATCCTCCCATCTTCTTAAATTTCAAAAATCTTCTCCCTCATTTTAAAAATTCTTCTTGTTTTTTAAACTTGAACCAATTTCATAATTAAATTTTACCTAGGTCCATGCATTTTCAAAACCTTTTCATAAATAAAACTCAATCAACTTAATAATACCTTGACATTTTTGTGAGAAAACTAAAAGCCAATCAATCTTACTTCAAACCATTTTTCTGCTTTGGCTTTTACTTTAAAAAATTTCTCAAAAGATTGGACTCTTGTCAATCCTTATAGTGATGCAAACAACTATAATTCTACAATATATAGTGAAGTGGTATATTTTCCACTTGGGTGTTGAGTGAGGCAATGTTGATTTTAAAATCCAAGCCATATCCTCCACTTTGAGATGATGCAAATTCTCATTTGTTATGATTGTGGATAGTAAGTATGTTTTCCACACGGACAATGACGATGATGTCTTATCTCATAAAATTAAACAACACACTTTTGTTTTAAAATTTTTAAAGGTGAATTACGAGTACCCTGATCCCCTATTGCACAGAAGGTGGTACGTAGGCACTAAAGGTTCGCAACCGCGGCGGGTGGAAAAAAATCATAAAAAAATATATTTCTTTTCTCACATCCACCATCTATTTTACATACAACATTTTATAGCCAAAATATACATATTTTTTTCAAAGAGATTCCTGCGGAGTACCATAGATGTTTAGGGTGCTAATACCTTCCCTTTGCATAACCAACCCCCTTACCTTGAATCTTTCCCCCTCTTTTTGGGTTACACGCTCTTTTCCCATTCCATTGGAAATAATAAAGTGCGGTGGCGATTTTTATTTTGATTCGTATAAGTCTAGTCAATCCAATGGCTTAATATTAAACACTTCTACAGCTACAGTAAGTTTGGTGAGTTTTGATTTTCAAGGTTCAGCATGATTTCAATCATTGTAAACACGTCAGCATAATTCATACACATTATTAGAATTGTTCTAACGTTTTACATGTGAGTTTTAGTGCAGAAACATAATTGTGCCATTGTTAGGGCACAAAGCTTTTGAAGCTTCAGATCTCACGATGCAGGAATTTTTAGGCCAAGATAACTATATCATTGGAATCATATGACCTTTATTAGTCAATTAGTATTATTTTCTTCTTCTTTTTCATCAAATTTCACAGGTTGTGGTTTTTGTACAATCAGAGATGATGACCGGAACCACCGTCCAAAGTGGCTTGACTGGTGGTTGAAATCATGTGGCATAATGTGATGTTATGATTGGTTCATTCAAAACATCAGGGTCTCACTCATGCGCGTGTGTTTATTTGTCTGGCTTTTTGCATTTGTTTTACATTATATATTTATGAATCTATATAAGCTAACAGATGTATGGCCACTCCAGTGGTAGTGCGCTTGCCATTAAGACCTTACTATGCCTGTACATGGGTTCGATCCTAGCGTGGGAATTTTTTTCCATGTTTTATGATTTTTACAGATTCGGTGAAGCCATCCCCATGCGTATGATGTGCATCCCACACCTCATCACCATCAGATCTCTATAAGGTTAGATTTGACGTTCCAGATCTCCACACCCACAGTGAACCCACTAGGAGGAACAACACTGGTTCTCAGGCAGGCGTTTTGGGCTTGCATGTTTTGGCCCAACGGTTTGGTTTTCAGCAACCCCCCCCCCAGATTTACTTCTTACAGGCCCATTCCTTTCTTTAGTTATTTTGTTTTAACTTTTTTAACATAAATAACTCTTTTTTAAACTAATTTAAAATCAATGTAGAATTAGGTTTTTAATTAAATTAACCTAATTAATTCTCTCCTTTAATTAAATTATTTAGCTCTTTTAAATAAATTAATTTCATTTTTAATCATAATTAAGTAGGTTTTTTTTATTCTTTATTTTAACTATCAAATTATTTTTTCCAAAAAAATCAGTAAACAATTTTTCTTGTTTACTTTTATCTTCGCGTGCTCTTTTACTTTTGCATTAGGTTTTTTTTCCAATTTACGTAATTGCTACTAAATGTAATAGCTTAAATTAGGTTTTTTTTGCTTTCTTTCTTTCCCTCGATTTTGTGGTTTTGTACCCCTTCCCCAAAGCTTTGTAATAGCTTAGGACCTTTATTTTCTACTTTTACTGCTTTTACTTATAATTGTCTAGTTTAATAGGATTGTATGGCAAGACATAAAAATAATCGTAGAAAACCATAATCCAATAAAATACCTTAATTACATCATTATTCACGCACGATTAAAAAGATCCTCGATTAAAAAGATCGTAGTCCCTCGATGACCCTTCGATGCTGCCTTCGGTAAACGATCTTAGTCCCTGACGATAAAATTGCTGAAGAGGCATACGAGTTGCCTTTATGACTGCATGATGACATGCACATGTCCCTTACACATCCAACGATAGGCCTTCCTACTAACTAATTATAGGATAGAACTATCTAAAGGAGGAGGAAAATAACGCGAAAGACTTTTGAGTAAGGGTAGACAATGTAGTGGTAGAAATGTTTAAGACTAAGCCATTGGATTGACTAGACTTATACAGATCAAAATAAAAATTTCCACCGCACTTTATTATTTCCAAAGGAATGGGTAAAGAGCGAGTAACCCAAAAAGATGGGGAAAGATTTAAGGTAAGGGGGTTGGTTATTCAAAGGAAAGGTATTAGCACCCTAAACATTTATGGTACTCCGTAGGAACCTCTTTGTAAAAACTGTATATTTTGGCTATAAAATGTTGTATAAAAATAGATGATGGAGGTGAGAAAAGAAATATATTTTTATGATTTTTTGCACTCGCCGCGGTTGCGAACCTTTAGTGGCTACGTACCACCTTTCGTGCAATAGGGGATCAGGGTACACGTAGTTCCTCTTTTAAAAATTTTAAAACACAAGTGTGTTGATTGATTTTATGAGATAAGACATCATCGTCATTGTCCATGTGGAAAACATAATTACTACCCACAATCATGAGAAAGGAGAATTTGAATCATCTCAAAGTTGAGGATATGGCTTTGATTTTAAAATCACCAATGCTTCACTCAACACCCAAGTGGAAAATGTCTCACTTCACTACATATTGTAGAAGTATAGTGTTTGCATCACTACAAGGATTGACAAGAGTCTAATCTTTTGTGAAAAGTTTTAAAATGGCAAGCCAAAGTGGCAAAATGGTTTGAAGTGAGATTGATTGACTTTTAGTCTTCTAAAAAAAAGTCTAAATATTATTAAGTTGATTGAAATTTATTTATGAAATGGTTTTGAAAATGCATGGACATAAGCCCAAGTTTATTATGAAATTGGTTCAAGTTTAAAAAAAAACAAGAAGAGTCTGCAAAAGGAGGGAGAAGATTTTTTAAATTAAAGAATATGGGAGGAGAAGAAAGGACTATCCTAAAACATAAGGTAAAAGTTAGGGAGAAGAACCATCTAACCAACAAGAAGTCAATACTTGATATTATGAGTCAAGATAGAATTCTCATTCTTTGGATTGAAACCAAACAAGCAAAGATAGTAGACCTCTTGAGAACCAAACTTCAAATGTATTAAGTCTTCACAAAAATTGGGCTAAGTAACGGCTGTATACAGGTGAATTCCAGATGACAGACAAAGAAAGTAATCACAATAACCTGCACACAAAACAAACAAACAACCCAATGTCTAGAGGTAAACTTCAAGAATTCTTTACAAAATATCAATTAAAGTCACAAGGTCTCTAACATAGGCCAAGGTTTCTAATCCTAAGTCCGAGAAGTCCAATGCTCCATAATGCCAAGGATAGTAACCAAATAGTCCAAGTATCATTAAAGGTTTTTATGGTTCATGTTGATTATTAGGTGTCTTAGAAGAGAAAAGAAAAGCTCAAGTGAACAAAATAAAAATGGCATGAAATGTAATTCTTAAAGTAAATGGTACATAAAGCAAAAAAAAAATAAAAGCATAAAGTAAAAACAATTTAATAATTAGTGGTTAGTTGGATGACCATCTTGAAACTTGCATTTGTAACTCATTAGAGGATTGGTAGAACCAAAGCCTCCACATAACAAGTTGTATTTGTTTTTTGTCAAGTATATCATCCATTTGGAATCCTCAAAAGTACCATTTAATGATCAACGATGTTTAAGTAATCCGCGTTGACCAAAAGTGTTGTAGATCCATTAGAGGATTGGTAGAACCAAAGCCTCCACACAATGAATCTCAAGTTTATTGGATCAAAGAGATCAAATTAACATACTTGGGCTTGCAAACAAAGGTTTGGGCCACGAATGATCATTTATTCGAATCGGGACAAAATTTAGCGATATGTTAAGCAATCGTAAGTGGATTTATGTAGAAGTCGCACCTATTTTGAGGCCGGTCAATAGCAATCTATCCATCATTTGTTTTGAGACATGATATAGAGATCATGCTCCAATAACACTTAGTGCAATAAGAAAGGAATAAGATGAAGAAGGTTGGGAAAGAATATACAAACCAAATTTGAATTAAACTATTATTAAAATCATTCATGATCCAAAATTAAATCCAAGATCAGCCTGAAAATATACAAGAATTAAATTGCATTTTAAAATAAAAGAATTAGGGTTTTAAAATGATTAAAAAATGAAAATAATAGAGAAAAAAGGAAACTTTGTTCAAATTAATCAAGAAATATATAGACCATAGAAAAATCAGAAATGAACTCAAAATTTTTTATAAAATGTTTTGTAATTTTTTAAAGTCAGAAACTATTTTTAAAATAAATAGAAATGGGAAAAATAAACCAGAAAATGATTAAAAAAATAACAAAGTCAGAAAAAAATGAGGTCACCAATATTTATCACAATACCATTGGATCATTCTATAATTTTTTCAGAATTTAAAAACGCATAAAAGTATTTTTAAACATTTAAATCAATTCAAATAAAGTGAAAATTTATATAAAAATAACAAAACACAAAATAAAATTTTGAAAAAACAAAAATCAGAAAGAGAAAAATCAAAAATATTTCTCATGATTTTTTCATATTTTTTGGACTAAAAATGAATTTTCTATGATTTTTTGAAATTTAAAACAATTAAATATAAAAATCAGAAAAGAAAAATAAATTCAAAAATATGTGGACCATTGGATGAGAGTCAAAACGCGTTAGTAATCAAATCCAAGGGATCTGGCACATTGTGCATATCATGGTCATTAGTGAATAAAGCACTGAATCATTAATTAAATTAGATTTAAAAAAAACAGATGGCGCGCCTTCATTGGTTGGAAGATGACACGTTGTCATCTTCAACCTCCAGCTAACGTGAATTGCAGGTCCCTCAAACTGTAAAATCATAAGCTCAGACCATTGCCATTTGCTTCGTCTCTTCAAGACGAAGATAACCACGCCTTCGCGACAAATTTATATAAACTGTAGCTCAAGAAATTTGGAAGGAATGTTTTGAAAAGGGATTTGAAATTTCATGTTCAAAATGTGTTTCAAATAAAAGTAAGTGTTGTGACTTGAACCAGGGCAATGAGAGCATCACAATGATATCAAAGTTTTGAAGAATTGATGGAGAAATCTACCTATTGAAGTTGAGTTGCAGAGCTCTGAAACTAGACTTCTATGGAGCAATATAGGGAACGATTCTTGAAGGTAATTATATGGTTAGCTTCAGGGAAGATCAAGGAAGGTAAATTGATAAAAAAATGGATTGAAAAAGGCTTGAACACTGATTTCGATGGTACAAAATTTGAGTTATGGAACAAGTTTCGTAGGGTGATTCTGGCTATCCATGTTTGAGGAAATGAATGGGGGATGACCCTTTATTTATAGGAGAATAAATGGGATCCTCAAGAATTTGAAATGATGAAGTTTGCAGGGAAATTGTAGGAGGTCTGCAGCATGAACAAAGTGTGACTTGTTTAGCATCAAAACTCAGCCAAATCGTGTGTTTCATGATGTTAAACACCTTTTGAAAGTTGCTAAACATGATTAAAAGAAAAAACGCGTAGAAAACTTGTGATTAGAAGCCAAAACAAAGATTTCAAAATCTGACTTCGGTTTCAAGCTACCAATTTCAAAACAATGGCATTTCAACTCAAGGGGTCTTAGGGTATGATTCTTGATGATTTAGAAAGATGAGGTTGCAAGCTTTGCAATGGAAAAATAATGGAATCAAATGGATGCTTGAGCTGAGATTTGCATTGAGTCAAAGTTGGAGAAAAAGGGTTGACCTTCCATACTTAGAAATATTTTAAATTTTTTTTCAAAAGTGACCTATAATATTTTGCATCCAAACATGGCCTTCCACTTGGAATTTTCTCTTGACCAAAAAAGATGGCATGAAATAGACCTCTTGAATGACATTTTGAAACTCGAACCATTCAGAATCTCAAAAAATTGAGAGAGTTTTGAATTGTTGAAGTTGACAAAAATCAGGAAATGACCTATAATCTTTTGTATCCTTAGGGCATATTCCATCCATTTTGTCACTTTGCATATAAAAGAAGGAATAAATTTCACATCCTCAAGATAATTATGGAAAAAGAGTGGGCTCAAGGTGATAAAAATTGACCAAGTTATGATAATTTGAAGTCACAGATGAGAAAATGAGGGTTCATCTGGAGGACTTGTAATCTTTCTTCATCATCAAGTTTCTTCCACATGAAAAATCCTTGAAACTTTTGAAGTTATTTGTTAATAACCCTTTAAAGAGAAGTATGTCTTTTGAATCACTCAAAAATACCAAAAGCTGAGCAAGATATACTTCTTTGAAGTTCAAAACCCTAGCTTCTTGATCAAGAAAATGCTTTGAGGAACGTTGACAATTTTGAATAACCTTCTTGTACCAATATTCTTGCTTTGTAAATAGAAGTTATTGAGGATGATAATGATGACTTATAGAAACCAAAACCACTTCCATATATTGAGAATTGAGAGAAATATGCAGTTTTGACCAATAGGAACAAGACCTTGTCCAACCATGACAACTTCTTCAATCAACCCCTTGTACTTTTGAATCAATTTGATAACTTGTAAATGTAGTGAACCAAAATAAACCTTTTCATGCCATTCCTTCCAAAACAACTTCAATGGTGAGGTTTTAATTTCTCAAGCTTTATTGACTAGGGCATATAAATAAACTCATGAACCCATGGATCCACTTGCCAAGACACATTTCCTTTAACTACATTATCAACAAGTAAGACAAACCAACATTGCATTTTATTAATTAGAAGGAAAATCAAGACAAAATATCCATGATCACAAAAGAAAACAAGTCAAGGTTCTTAGGGATTCCTCAAAGAGCAAAGCTAAAGATAGGGAGAAGAATCACAAGCCCTAGTGTGATCTGTTGTGATTGAATCAAAATGGTATGATGAAGGGATTTTAGGGGGAAAAATGGGGTACAACAGACAACTATTAATCGCTTGCTCACACAATTTTTTTTCACAATCGCACTTTTCTCTGAAATATTTTCAAAATAAACATTTTGTACGCATTCTCAACGATACGAGAATCATTACAAAATTGACACAGTTAGGCATTTTTCAAAATATTTTCAAACACACTCAAAGCATTTCAAAGTGAGCTAGCGATTAAGAGACTGTACACAACTACAGATGAAAAGGGTGCTAACACCTTCCCTATTCATAACCTACCCCCCTTACTCATAAAATACTCGAAGGTCTTTGCTGTTCTTTTCACCATTTCCTTATTGGATAAAAGAAAAGTCGCTCGCGACTTTTGCTATCCGCAACATTTGTGATAAAAACGCAAAACCAAAAGTCATTTCTCCCACTGTATTATAGAACTGGAGACTCTGATGGGGAGAACTAAAAGTGGGGTTACCTTAGAGATAAATCACATTTAAATTTCTTTACTTGTTTGGTTTTCTTGCTTTATTTTTAAGAGTTGTCTGGGTATTTATTGTAAAGATCCTATACCCGGATCTGGGGCATTTTAGGTAAGTAGCAATAGATCGTGGAAACTGTACGATGTAAACCGATATGGTTGAAGTGATGGCTATTTTAGTGCGACACATTGGTTGGTGTCGGTGTCCTTTGAGTCAGTCAAGGAGAATGTGGGCCGCTGCAAGGTGTCATAAGCATTAACTGACCTTATAACCTTAATTGACTCAACTTAGCCATTAGAAGGAAGTGGGATCGCCGTCTTTGGTGGAGACTGAAGTTGGTTGATACTCGATGCTACACTCATTGAGATCAGACTCTCAGGATATTTTAGTTGCAAATAAGATGCTTGTGCTGAAACAATGCCTAGGAGAAAGATCGGTGATATGAGGCTCCTAGAATCCGGTTACTTCTTTTAGGATAGGTTGTGCTAACTAAACTAAAGAGGGTACTTACCTACAAACTCCATCCAAACCTGAACCTAGGGCCTTGTGTGCTTTTCTTGTGTTTGATTAACAGTTCGAACATGACATCATGACAACATGACGTCATACCATATCATTTTCACTGACCATTTCAAGGATCTCGAGGGCCTGTGATGTAGGTTATCATGAACCAGATGTCTAGCAAGGGGCAAGAGGATTTATTTTCCTCTAACTAATACGATCAAAGATCGAAGCACGTAATCTTGAGTCAAAGGCTAGGACCCACTTGACATGGTGAGCTTGATTCTTATAGAAGGACATTCAATGATACGAAGTTCTTCAATCAAATTTGCAGTCAGAATCGACTTATAACACTTTTTTTTTGTTTACCCTGAGAGATCCTTGAAAATAGTGCATCTATAAATCACGCATCATTATTTCACAGATTTTCCAATACAGGTTTTCTCATCTTCTTGCTGTTTATTTCAGTAAAAGATGGCTCTAGAACATACTATTAAGGAACTCCAAGCATATAATGCCCAATTCCAGGAAATCCTCCAGAACATAGCCCAGGGACAGAAGGATATGATGGCCCTCATCACAAAGAAGAAGAAGAAAACTAGAAATCTAGTCATTCTTAACATGGGAAGAAGGTTTAAGGGTCCTCTCAAACAAATTCAGGAGGATGCTATTTCCACTGATGGAGATGACAATCAGGGCGAAGAAGACAAAAGTGTAAGGGCTGAGAGAGGTAGCAACATTGGTTCATAAAGATTCCCGAAGACGAAGACTATTATGATGAACAATACCCTCTTGCAGATGATAAGTACAAACAGTTGGAGGATCGTGTTAAGGCCATGGAAATCCAGAAAGTGCTTGGACTGGATTTTGAAAAGCTGGGTCTTATTTCGGGGGTGGTTATCCCTCACAAGTTCAAGGTTCCCGCTTTTGCTAAATATGATGGTGTCTCTTGTCCCAAGCTTCATCTGAGATCTTATGTTCAAAACATCCAACCCCATACTACTGATAGGAAGTTATGGGTCCATTTCTTTCAAGAAAGTTGGTTTGGTACTCAACTCGAGTGGTTCTATCAGCTGAAAGGAACCAACGTACGTACTTGGGAAAACTTGGTTGCTGCTTTTTACAAGCAATATCAATATAATACTGACCTTGCACCGACTTGAGTGCAATTACAAAACATGTCTATGGGCTCGAACGAGGGTTTCAAAGAACATGTCCAAAAATGGAGAGACTTAGCTGGAAGGGTGCAACCTCCCTTGTTTAACCGAGAGCTAGTTAATATGTTCATGGGCCCTTTGACAGGTCAATTATTTAATCTTCTAATTGGGAGTTCTTCATCTGGTTTTAATGAGTTTCTTCTAACTAGGGAATGAGTTCAAAGTGGTATCAAGAGTGGAAAGATATCAGTAGCTGTGTCTTCTAGTGTCGTAAAGAAGACTTTCAATAATAAGAAGGAAACAAATGTTGTCTATGGCCAAAAGTTTCTTTGTAAAAATGACCGTAATCAGTCTATGGGAGAGGTAGTAATTTCTAATCCTGCGCCTGTTCAACAACAAAAACAACAGGGTAATAGGCGTAGGCCATATGCTCCCGGAAGGAAATTTACCGAGATTAATATGCCATTGTCATAGGCGTTACAACATTTACTAAAAGAAAAATTGATTACGCTAAGGGGTCCTCTTTTGAACTCTAACACCTCCTATCCTAAGTACAATCTGAATGCGAAATGCGGCTATCATTCTAACAGTCTCGGGCACGACACAAACAACAGCTGGTCTCTAAAAAACAAAATTCAGGACATGATTGACCATAAGGAAATTGATTTTGATCCTCCAGTGACTCTGAATGTAATTACTCCACCTATGACAAAGAATTACAAAGGCATAAGTACAATTGACGATGTTCTTTATGTGGCTACTATAAGTGAATTGGTTACTCCTCTACCAATAATCAAGAAGAATTTGTTAAGGGCCGATTTATTTTAGGGCTATGTTGAAAAATGTTATTGCTGCACAGCCCAACCCAATGGCTGCAAATTGTTGAAGGAAGGTGTTCAACTCCTAATGGACAATCATATAATTCTAATTGAGAAGGTTCCAATTACTGAGAATTTATGTCAAGATTTATCTGTAATATCTGGCACCCTTGTCAGGATTACCTCCAAAGGTCTTGTAAGGATTATTGCCAATCCAAAAGCTGCTCCTTTGGTTATCACTACACCTGGATCTATCCCATATTCTTTGGATAAATATATTCCGTGGAACTATGGATCCGACGTCTACTACCATGGCGTTAAGAAAGAGTTATCAACTGATTAAGATAAAGTTATTGAAGATGTTGATCCTAACATTGACAATATTGCAGGGACCAACAATGTTACTAGAAGCGGAAGGGTTTTCTCTCCGAAAATCTCTCAGAACACTGTTGTTACACCTACCGAGTCAACTGCAGAGGCACGGGGTAAAGAGCCAATAACAGAGCCTGCCGAGACAGAGGCACCTAAAGAAATAACAATTGAAGACACCTCTAGACAAGTGTTGGAAGAGGTGTTGAAGATTATCCGCAAGAGCTACTACAAAATTGTTGAACAATTGGGGGAGACCCCATCCAAAATCTCCATGTTATCCCTACTACTGTGTTCTGAAGCCCATGCACAAGGTTTAGTAAAATTCTTGAAGACTGCTCACGTGCCATAAGAGATTTCCGCCGATCAATTTGGAAGTTATATTGATAGCCTAACTACTGACAATGGATTAGGTTTCTCTGATGCTGACCTAACTCCTGAGGGAAGAAACCACAACAAGGCCATGTATGTCCATTAAATACAGGGGCACTAAGTTGGCTCATGTATTGGTAGATACTGCTTCATCCTTGAATGTTCTACCGAAGGGTGCACTTGACAGACTTGATTGTGAAGGCGTTATGCCGAAACCCAGTGATATTATAGTTAGAGCCTTTGACGGGTCAAAGAGGATGGTACATGGAGAGGAGGATCTTCCGATCAAGGTAGGGTAGCAGATTTTTGAATTTATCTTCTCTGTGATGGACATTCAGGCAGCTTATTCTTGTCTACTGGGATGCCCCTAGATCCATGGGGTAAGGAGCTGTTACTTCTACGTTGCACCAGAAATTAAAGTACCCTGTGAACAGAAATATTGTTACTATCTGCGGAGAAGAAGAGTATATGGTTAGCCACCTGAATTCACTTTGGTATGTAGAGATGGATGATGAATTCATTGAGACTCTTTGTCATACTTTTGAAGTGATTTACCCTGTTTCTACTGAAGATGTTTATGCCATTCCCAAAGTTACCAAGGTTCCACACAAGATGGCTTCCTTGAAAGATGCTAAAGCTACTATAGAAGAAGGTGGTTGTACTATTTGGGGTCAGCTTCCTGATATTCCCTATAAATTTAACAAATTTGGTTTGGGTTTCATTACAGAGGGTCGGAGGGTTGTGTGTCACGCTCGTGCTGGAAGACCATCATTCCTTGTCAGCAACAACAGAGTCAACGCTATAGAAAATGCTGAGAATGATTGTGATCTCAATAGCTGGATCTTTCCTACCGTTGGCAACTGGCTCATCAACTGGAAGGAGGAATACATCATCTCTATCTCCTTTTGTCATGATTAATAGCTACATTCTTGTTTTATTTCTTTAAAAAGTTTGGTCATGTAATTTCTTATAATGACTTTAAAGCTTGTGTCATACCCAGGACACAATGGTCCATTTGAAAAGGGTTGTCATCTCATAAACATATTTTCATTTAATATAAGCATTGGACGTTTTGCATTCAAATTTTTCACTCTCTTTCTTTATTTTACTTTATTGAACTTTCGAAATAGCTATGTGTTCTTACACACACCTACACACTATATTGTAGATCCACATCCACTATGAATCTCGTTGATAACAATTCTTCTATTTCCACTTATGACTTTAAAAATCTGATCTACCAAGCCAAAAACGAAGGTGAGGAAGATTGTGAAATACCTAGAGAACTTGCCAGACTCTTAATACAATAAGAAAAGGTTATCCAACCACATGAAGAGACGGTCGAAGTGGTAAACTTGGGTTCTGAGACAGACAGAAGAGAAGTCAAGATAGGTGCTAACCTAGAGGGCCATGTCAAGAACATATTAATCCATATGTTGCATGAATATGTTGAGATCTTTGCTTGGTCATATAAAGACATGCCAGGGCTCGATACTGATATTGTAGTTCACCATCTGCCGATGAAAGAGGGTTGTTCTCTGATAAAGCAAAATATCCGTCGAATGCGTCTCGAGATGCTATAGAAGATCAAGGCTGAGGTTATGAAGCAATTCAACGCATGTTTCTTAGCAGTGAAATCATATCCTCAATGGGTTGAAAATGTTGTTCTAGTACCGAAGAAAGATGGCAAGGTACGTATGTGTATAGACTATAAGGATCTGAATAGGGCGAGCCCTAAGGATGACTTCCCACTTCCATATATTGATGTTTTGGTCGACAACACCGCTCAGCACAAGGTATTCTCTTTCAGGGACGGTTTCTGAAGATATAATCAGATCAAGATAGTGGCTCAAGACATGGAGAAAACTACCTTCGTCACACAGTTGGCCACTTTTTGCTACAAGGTTATGCGTTTTAAGTTAAAGAACACCGGCGTAACCTATCAGCGTGCCATGGTAGCTTTATTCCACGACATGATTCATCATGAGATAGAGGTCTACCTCGACGATATGATAGAAGATCACAAACTGAAGAAGATGATTTGGATCATCTACATAAGTTATTTGAGAGACTGAGGAAGTACAAACTAAGGTTAAATACAAACAAGTGCACCTTTGGGGTGAGAGCCCGTAAACTTTTGGGTTTCATCGTCAGCGGTAAAGGTATTGAAGTTGATCCCATAAAAGTTAAATATATTCATAAAATTCCAGCTCCCCTTACTGAGAAGGAAGTCATTGGTTTCCTGGGACGACTTAATTACATTTCTCGATTTATTTCTCATCTAACCGCTACTTGTGAGCTGATTTTCAAGCTGTTGAAGAAAGATCATGTGGTAAAATGGAACGACGACTATCAGATAGCTTTTGACAAAATCAAGGAGTACCTACAAGAACCTCCAATTCTGATGCCATCAGTTGAAGGAAGACCTCTAATCATGTACCTAGCAGTGTTAGAGAATTCAATGGGGTATGTACTGGGCCAGCATGACGAGTCTGGTCGAAAAGAGCATGCAATATACTACCTTAGCAAAAAGTTTACTGACTGTGAAACAAGATATTCACTGCTCGAGAAAACTTGCTATGCTTTGGCATGGTATCCTCGCTGACTAAGATAATATATGTTGACTCATACTACTCTATTGATTTCTAAAATGGATCCCATAAAATACATATTCGAAAAGCCAGCTCTCTCAGGAAGAATAGCCCGATGGCAAATAGTCTTAACAGAATGTGACATTCAGTAAACCACTCAGAAAGAAATTAAAGGTAGCGTACTTGCAGACCACTTGGCCCATAAAGCTGTAGACGACTACCAGTCTATGAACTTCGCATTCCGGGATGAGAACGTTATGCTAGTTACAGATTATGAAGAACGTGGAACGTATGAAGGACCTGAGCCAGGATCTTGATGGACTATGGTTTTTGATGGGGCTTCTAATGCACTTGGAAATGGAATTTGTGTTGTAGTTATCTCTCCTCAGGGTTGCCACCTTTACTTCTAGATTATGCTTTGACTGTACTAACAACATGGCTGAATACGAAGCGTGCATCATGGGTATTAAAGTTGTTATTGACCTAAGAATCAAGTTTTTGAGTGTATATGAGGACTCGGCTCTGGTGATCAATCAGATAAAGGGAGAATGGGATACAAATCACCCAAATCTCATTCCTTATAAAGAGCATGTGTTAACCTTGATTCCATACTTCGAGGAAATCACTTTTGAGCACATCCCAAGAGAAGAGAACTAGTTGGCAGACGCATTAGATACAATGTCATCTATGTTAAAGGTCAGATGGGACAATGATCCTCCTCGAATTACTATTGAAATAATGGACAAACTGGCACACTGCTACAAAGTTGACACTGATGGAGTGAAAGGGAAGCCTTGGTTTCATGAAGTGAAAAGGTACCTTGAGGCTCAAGATTACCCTGAAGGGGCATCTAGAAATGACAAGAAATTATTACAGAGGGTCTCAGCTAAGTTCTTCGTGAGCAACGAAATCCTGTACAGGCATAACCATGATTCGAATCTACTTCATTGTGTAGACAAGAAAGAGGTGGATAAGATTATGGAAGATATGCACAAAGGTATCTTTGATACTCATTCCAGTGGACACACTATGGCTAAGAAGATTTTGAGAGAAGGTTACTATTGGTTGACTATGGAAACCGATTTCCATCATCACTCATGAACTTGTCACAAAATTCAAATCTACGCTGATAAAGTACATGTGCCTCTGGTTCCTCTGAATGTCTTGACTGCTCCTTGGTCATTCGCAATGTAGGGAATTGATATGATTGAAGAAATCAATCCTACTACTTCTAATGGACATCGCTTCATCCTCGTCACCATTGATTACTTCACAAAGTGGGTTGAAGCAGCTTCATTTGCCTCTGTTACTAAGAACATGGTCGCACGATTCATTAAGCATAACCCCATCTGTCGATATGGCATTCTGGAGAGGATCATCACAGATAATGGTACCAATATCAACAACACTATGATCACGAAACTCTGCATGCAATTCAAGATTAAGCACCACAATTCTTCTATGTATCGACCAAAGATGACTGGCACGATGGAAGCCGCAAATAAGAACATTAAGAAGATTGTGCAGAAAATGATTGTGACCTATAAAGACTGGCACAAGATATTACCATTTTCTCTTCATTGCTATAGCACTTCAGCACGAACATCAATTAGGGTAACCTCATTCTCTCTAGTATATGGTATGGAAGTTGTTCTACCTATCGAAGTTCAAATTCCTTCTCTATGAATTATGAAAGAGGCAGATTTAGACGATGATGAATGGATTCAGACTAGGTTGGACCAGTTGAATTTGATTGACGAGAAGAGGCTCGCGGCTGTCTGTCACAGTCATATGTATCAGAAGCGCATGATCAAAGCCTTTATTAAGAAAGTCAAGCATCGGGTATATCAGGTTGGTGACTTGGTAATAAAATGCATTATTCTACCGCAAAGTGATCCTAGGGGAAAATGGACTCCTTCTTACAAAGGGCCATTTATAGTCAAGAAGATATTTTCAGGCGGTGCTATTATACTAACCACCATGGACGGTGAATATTTTCTGCATCCTTTGAACACTGACATAGTTAAAAGATACTACGCATGAAAAACGACCCGCTAGGTTGACTGGCCTAGGAAAAAATAAGGGCATCGCGACGAACTAAAAGGGTTCGGGAAAAAATTAGGGATATATATATATATATATATATATATATATATATATATATATATATATATATATATATATATATATATATATAAGAATGTACACCTGACAAGTCGAAAACCCGAAAAGGCAACTTGGGCAAAAAAGGGTATCCCGGTGGACTGAACACCCGAAAGGGCGGTCCAGGAATAAAATAGGGATTGAAAGCGTACGACTAT
The DNA here is from genome assembly GCA_948472305.1 of Vicia faba. Classification (NCBI taxonomy): domain Eukaryota; kingdom Viridiplantae; phylum Streptophyta; class Magnoliopsida; order Fabales; family Fabaceae; genus Vicia; species Vicia faba. Next base: position 97,761,228 of record OX451735.1, on the reverse strand, counting down.
GTCCCATTGGATTACTTACAACCAGCTTTATTATCAATGTCAAGTTCGAATAGTGCAGATCAATTCAGTCAACCTATTCCGACAACAAGGGATGAGATGCTCGAAGACATAGGGGAAATAGCAGAGTTAAAACTCGACGAGATTATTTCCACATAGCTATATGTTTTGTTTCCATTTTTTAATCTTTTCTTCATTTTCACGACAATTTCCTCTTACTAGGACTTTTGTCTCTTTGTACAAAAATCGTTTGTTTATAGGCAAACTATCAATATAAATACAATTTTAAAATTCAAATATTTGTTTTACTTTCTCTGTTTTTTTTTTTGCAAAAATGCCCAATGACTAAATTGAATGAACCTATGCATATGAATACAATTACTGTTAACAAATATATGCATAAAAACAAGAATAAGCATTTAATCAAGTCTCTAGGAGTGGGGATAATGACCAAAGTCGTCCACAGATCCCTATAAAACAACCTCCACCATGAGATTGTCCCCATAGAGTAATCTTCACAAGACCATCTTCAATAAAGATACATTCCCCACAAGTTAAAATAAACTAATCATACTCACCAACAGATCCCCCTAGCGGATAAAGGAGTGTGATCTTTTCCCCAGCAATATCTCCAACCTACAGAGTCCCAATCCTTATCATAGATTATATCATCAACATAGTTCATAAAAATTCTCCTCCCCTACGGAGTTTATTTCTTCAGAACTATAAAATTCCCTACAGAATTCTCGTCTCCAGCAAAGCTCATTTCCTCAGCAAGATTATTCCTCAGCAGAGTGTTTCTCCTGCAAGTTTAGGGTTTATTTCCCCAAAAGAGTTTATTTCCCCAACTGAGTACAGTCTCCCCAGCTTGAGTCTATTCCTATGCCTACTATAAATCACCGAAAAAATTTCTCTCACCAGCAAAGGGCAGTCCAAACCACTATCCATAGAGAGTTGCTACGAAATCTGAAATCGGAGTGGATATTATTTTACCTTATCTTTCGTAGACGAGTCAACATCCACATTGGAAACTCGGTCAGATAACGCCTCGGAAGACTACCCATCTCTTTTATCCCCAGTCAGGGTATATAATATTTTAATCCCCCAGTAGAGCGATGAACGGCTAATATTCTTAAACTCTCCTCTCCAAGCAGAAATTACATTCCCCAACAGAGTTTCCTCAAACAGAAAGCAGGAATTCCCAGCAGAGACATTCTAGACAAGATCGAAGATTACACATATTTACCGTCCACATCACTAGTCATGGATCCTTTTTCCCTAACAAGATGTTATACGGATCCACTAATATGTTTCGATGACATTTCACACTCGCAAATAGCACACTCTCATTTCTTTTGAGAACATCATTACGTAATGCATTTCATACATCATGACATCGCATACATCTAACTCTTTATCTTTTTAGGTAAAATATACAAACATGTGAATATCATCAACTATCTACATGACCAGACAATTTTCTTCAGAGATTGAATTTAGACAAGTGTTACCCTTAGAGGTTACATCTGACAAGTAGCTACTTAAGCACTTTCCCTTAAAAGTCATTCTAAAAAGAACCTTTTCTAGATGAAGTATGGCGTAGACATCTTCTAGTGCATCATTCAAATGAAATCAAGCGTAAATTCCTTCTAAAACTTCTTTGGAAAAAAGTCGGGCGTAGACTCCTTCTAATACCTCTTTTAGTTGAAGTCGGGCGTAGACATCTTCTAGTACATCATTCAAACGAAATCAAGCATAGATTCCTTCTGAAACTCCCTTGGGAAAAAGTCAGGCATAGACTTCTTTCAATACATCTTCTAGTTGTTTTCGGTTTAAGAAAGAACAAGGGTGGTCGGTCGGTTTCAGATGTTGATTCTGGCGACAATGAAGGTGTTCCAGTGAAGGAGTGAATCTTCAGCGGTTTGATTGCATCTTCGACGATTTCGATTTTCAGGTGAGAGTATGTTTTTCATTTGGTTATTTATTCTGACTTTCTGAGTCTGTCTGTGAATGAATTAATAACCCCCCCCCCCCAAATCTGTCAGTTGTGAATGAATATTTCAATAGAGCTTGATATTAGGGCTTGAGTAGAAAAATAAATGGGCTGAAATTATTCTCATGAAAATTGCTTGCACATTCCAATCTGAAAATTGATATTTATCCCTTGATGTACCCCAAAATTTTCCCTCCCATTTTTCTTCAAAAATATTCTCATGAGGTCCTTAAATGCTCAAGGTGGCTCAAGAATTAATCACCCAAACTCTCCTCGTAAGCAAAGGTTCCACAACCAGGGTTTTGGATTTCTCAGGGAATATTGGGTTTCCAATGTCTCAAGTGGTTTTCATGGCTCTTCATATGTCTTAAATAATTCTCATGTCAAGTTTCAAGTCTTGCGTCACATGTTTGCTCAGTTAATTGTTGAGAAGACTGAAAATCAACTATATTAGGTAAAAAGTCAAATATGGTCAACATACAGTAAAAATTCTAGATTATTGTTAAATATCAACATTTTAAAGTGATATTCATCACTTTATCAAGGTTTTATAATTATTCTTCAAGAAAAGCCCTCAAATCATCAAAAGTCAAAAGTTGCCAAATAAGGGTTTTCTTAGGAGAAGTCAACAAAACTTTGACCAAGCATAACTTTCGCATGCTTCATCAACTTTTCCTTAACCAAAGCAATTTTGAAGGGAATTAAATTATCTACAACTTGGAATCTCTATGCTCAAGTCCAAAAAGTTCTTCATTTGAGAGATATGAGCCAATACATTAAAGGTCATTTCAAAAGTCAACAAAAAGACACTTTCTAACAAGGAAACTTACATCAAGATAAAATCTCCAAATGAAAAAATAATCAAAAGAGAAATTATAGAGGACATCTTGAGCTTTCCAAAGAGTCCAATATCACCTTAAAAAGATAAAAATTGATAGTTATGACCATTGCAAGTTCATAAATTCTGGTAGAATGCATGAATTCTGAATTGAGCAAATTTGTATTTTTGAGCTAGAGGGCCTAGGTTTTCATATTAAAATGTATTCATGACATGTTTAAAGACTCATAAGTCCGTTCATGCATTATCTTTTATTTATTTTGATTTGTATTCAATTAAACTCAAAATAAATCAAATAAATATAAAACTAATGGACTAAAGCATAAGGCTTTTAATTTCAGTCATGTTGGAGGCCAAAGATCTCATGAACAAGGGTGGTCGGTCGGTTTCAGATGCTTATTCTGGCGACAATGAATGTGTTCCAGTGAATAAGTGAATCTCCGGCGGTTGGATTGCATCTTCGACGATTTCGGTTTTCAAGTGAGAGTATGTTTTTCATTTGGTTATTTATTCTAACTTTCTAAGTCTGTCTGTGAATGAATAAATAATTCCACCCCTTTAAATCTGTCAGTTGTGAATGAATCTTTAAATAGAGCTTGATATTATGGCTTGAGTAGAAAAATAAATGGGCTCAAAATTATTCTCACGAAAATTGCTTGCACATTCAAATCTGAAAATTGATATTTATCCCTTGTTGTACCCCAAGATTTTCCCTTCCATTTTTCTTCAAAAATATTCTCATGATGTCCTTAAATGCTCAAGGTGGCTCAAGAATTGATCAGGAAAACTCTCCTCCTAAGTAAAGGTTCCACAACTAGGTTTTTGGATTTCTCAGGAAATGTTGGGTTTCCAAGGTTCCAAGTGGTATTCATGGCTCTTCATATGTCTTCAAAAATGCTCATGCCAAGTTTCAAGCCTTGCATCACAAGTGTGCTCAATCAATTGTTTAGAAGACTGAAAATCAACTGTATTAGGTAAAGAGTCAATTATGGTTAACATACAGTCAAACTTCAAGATTTTTGGTCAACATCAAGATTTTGAAGTGATATTCATCACTTTTCAACATTTGATAATTATTCCTCAAGAAAAGCCCTTAAATCATCAAAAGTCAAAAGTTGCCAAATTAGGGTTTTCTTAGGAGAATTCAACTGAACTTTGACCAAGCATAACTTTCACATGCTTCATCAACTTTTACCTAACCAAATCCCATTTTGAAGGGAATTAAATTCTCTACAACTTTGAATCTCTATGATCAAGTCCAAAAAGTGCTTCATTTGAGAGGTATGAACCAATACATTAAAAAGGTCATTTCAAAAGTTAACAAAAAGACACTTTTTAACAAGGCAACTTACATCAAAATAAAGTCTCCAAATGAAAAAATAATCAAAAGAGAAATTGTAGAGGACATCTTTAGCTTTCCAAAGAGTCCAAGATCACCTTCAAAAGATAAAAATTGAGAGTTATGACCATTGCAAGTTGAATTTTTTTTGTAGAATGCATGAATTCCAAATTTAGCAAATTTGTAGTTTTGAGCTAGTGGGCCTAGGTTTTCATATCAAAATGTATTCATGACAAGTTTAAAGATTCATAAGTCCATTCATGCATTATCTTTTATTTTGATTTTATTTATTTTGATTTTATTCAATTAAACTCAAAATAAATCAAATAAATATAAAACTAATGGACTAAAGCATAAGGCTTTTGATTTTAGTCATGTTGGAGGCCCAAAATCTCATGAACAAGGGTGGTCGGTCAGTTTCAGAAGCTTATTCTGGAGACAATGCAGGTGTTCCAGTGAAGAAGTGAATCTTCGGCGGTTGGATTGCATCTTCGACGATTTCGGTTTTCAGGTGAGAGTATGTTTTTCATTTGGTTATTTATTCTAACATTCTGAGTTTCTCTGTAAATGAATGAATAATCCCCCCCAAATCTGTCAGTTGTGAATGAATCTTTAAATAGAGCTTGATATTAGAGCTTGAGAAGAAAAATAAATGGGCTAAAATTATTCTCACGAAAATTTCATGCACATTCCAATCTGAAAACTGATATTTATCCCTTGTTGTACCCCAAGATTTTCCCTTCCATTTTTCTTCAAAAATATTCTCATGATGTCCTTAAATACTCAAGGTGGCTCAAGAATTGATCAGACAAACTCTCCTCCTAAGCAAAGGATCCACAACTAGGGTTTTGGATTTCTCAGGGAAGATTGGGTTTCCAAGGTCTCAAGTGGTTTTCATGGCTCTTAATATGTCTTCAAGAATGCTCATGCCAAGTTTCAAGCCTTGCATCACAAGTTTTCTCAGTCAATTGTTTAGATGAATGAAAATCAACTATATTGGGTAAAATGTCAACTGTGGTCAACATACAGTCAAACATCAAGATTTTTGGTCAACATAAACATTTTGAAGTAATATTCATCATTTTATCAAGGTTTGATAATTATTCCTCAAGAAAAGCCCTCAAATCATCAAAAGTTAAAATTGCCAAATTAGAGTTTTCTTAGGAGAAGTCAATAGATCTTTGACCAAGCATAACTTTCACATGCTTCATCAACTTTTCCCTAACCAAAGCCCATTTTTAATGGAATTAAATTCTCTACAACTTTGAATCTCTATGTTCAAGTCCAAAAAGTGCTTCATTTGAGAGATATGAGCAAATACATTAAAGGTCATTTCAAAAGTCATCAAAAAGACAGTTTTTAACAAGGCAACATACATCAAGATAAAGTTTCCAAATGAAAAAATAATTAAAAGAGAAATTATAGAGGACATATTGAGCTTTCCAAAGAGTCCAAGATCACCTTCAAAAGATAAAAATTGAGAGTTAAGACCATTGCAAGTTGAGAAATTTTGGTAGAATGCATGAATTCCAAATTGAGCAAATTTGTAATTTTGAGCTAGTGGGCCTAGGTTTTCATATCAAAATGTATTCATGACTAAAAATAAATCAAATAAATATAAAACTAATGGACTAAAGCATACTGCTTTTGATTTCAGTCATGTTAGAGGCCCAATATCTCATGTACACGATTGATTGGTGCAAGATTGAGGAAAAAATAGAAATTTTCATGCAAATTTCCAAATCAAATCTTCAACCCCTTAATGCAAGATTTTCTTCAAGTTCTGTTGAGCTAATATCATGACATATATATACCTACAAGACAAAATGAAAAGGATAGAAAAACACTGCCTCAAAACACCTCTAAAAAGTTCTCAATAATTCAAAATATTAGGGAAAAGACAAACCTTATTCTTAAGCCGCACTCAAGCAGTTTCAAGCCTCACATCATCTTACTGAGGTTTCCAGGAGTTGATACCAGTCCTTATCCATCGCAAATCAACCCCAGAATCCTTCCTTTTGCGAACTTCTGTTCGTAAGTTTGGTGAGTTTTGATTTTCAAGGTTCAGCATGATTTCAATCATTGTAAACATGCAAGAACAATTTATACACATTATTAGAATTGTTCTAACGTTTTACATGTGAGTTTTAGTGCAGAAACAAAATCGTCCCATTGCTAGGGCACAAAGCTTTTGAAGCTTCAAATCTCATGATGCAGGCATTTTTAGGCCAAGATAACTATACCATTGGAATCGCAGGACCTTAATTAGTCAATTAGGGTTGTTTTCTTCTTTGTTTTGATCATATTTCGGAGGTTGTGGTTTTTGTACAATCAGAGATGATGACCGGAACCACCGTCTAGGGTGGATTGACTAGTGGTTAAAATTATGTGGCATAATGTGATGTTGATGTCATGATGCATGTCCACGGGTTCGATCCTGGCGTGGGACAAAAAAAATTCATGTTTTATGATTTTTACAAATTCAGTAAAGCCATCCCCACATTTATGTTGTGCATCCCACACCTCATCACAATAATATCTCTACAAGCTCAGATTTGACGTTCCAGATCACCACATCCACGGTGAACCCACTTGGAGCAACAAGACTGGATCTCAGGCAGGAGTTTTGGGCTTGCATGTTTTGGGCCCAACGGTTTTGTTTTCAGCACCCCCTGGATTTACTTCTTACAGGCCCATTCCTTTATTTAATTATCATGTTTTAAATTTTTTTAAACATAATTAACTCTTTTTTAAACTAATTTAAAATCAATTTAAAATTAGATTTTTAATTAAATTAACCAAATTAATTCTATCCTTTAATTAAATTAATTAGATCTTTTAAATAAATTAATTCCTTTTTTAATCACAATTAAGTAGGTTTTTTTTGTTTTTATTTTAACTAATAAATAATTTTTCTTAATTAAAATTAATTAGGTTTTTTAGATCCATCATCAAATCATTTTTTCCAAAAAAATCACAACATTTTTTCTTGTTTTCTTTTATCTTCGCATGCTCTTTTACTTTCACGTTATTTTTTTCTAAATTATGTAATTGCTACAGAATGTAATAGCTTAAATTATTTTATTTTATTTTTTGCTTTCTTTCCCCCAATTTTATGGTTTTGTACCCTTTTCCGCGAAGCTTCGTAATAGCGTATGACCTTTATTTTCCGCTTTTACTACTTTTACTTATAATTGTCTAGTGTAATAGGATTGTATGGCAAGACATAAAAATAATCATAGAAAACCCTAATCCAAATAAAATAACAGAATTGAATCACTATTCATACACACACCTATAGGGTGACTCCACTTGTTGCCTGCAGAAAACAAAAGTCATGTCCCTCGAACGTGGGGACGCTTTAGCAAAGACCCTCGATTAAAAAGACCGTAGTCCCTCGATGACCCTTCAATGCTGCCTTTGGTAAACGATCTTAGTCCCTTACGATAAAATTGTACGATGTACCACACATGTCCCTTACACATCCAACGATAGAGCTTCCTACTAACTAATGGTAGGATAGTACTATCTAAAGGAGGAGGAAAATAACGCGAAAGACTTTTGAGTTAAGGTAGACAACTATTAATCGGTTGCTCACATAAAACATTTTTCATAATACACTTTTCTCTGAAATATTTTCAAAATAAACAATTTGTACGCAATCTCAACGATAAGAGAATCATTACAAAATTTCTGCACTTAGGATTTTTTTCAAAATATTTTCTAACACACTGAAAGTATTTCAAAGTAAGCTAGCAATTAAGAGTCCGTAGACAACTACGGATGAAAAGGGTGTTAACACCTTCCCTTTTCATAACCTACCCCCCGTACTCAGAAAATTCTTGAAGGTCTTTCTTATTCTTTTCACCCTTTCCTTATTGGATAAAAGAAACGTATGTGGTGACTCTTGCTATCTCCAACGTTTGCGATAAAAATGCAAAACCAAAAGTCAGTTCTCCCACAGTATTAGATCCCTCTAACAATCTATTTTTTTCAAACTTTGTGTTGTTTTGAAATGCCAGATGGGCCTTGAGTTTTATTGTGGTTTTGCTGTTGAGAATGTTGGAGTTGTTTTTTTTGTTGAAATTGGAATGAACTTGTGATATTTGTTTTGATTTAGTCATGATAAAACAAGTGTTTTTTAAAATCTTTTTTATGAATAATGGTTGTTGGAAAACAATACATGGTTTATCCTAATACACTTTTTCAATTTTCTCCTTTTTTCATGTGTTGAATGATATGGTTGACATGGATTTCTCTTGAGCAATTTGCAAATTCATGAAGATTTTGGGCATCTTGTAAAAAGATACGAATTCAAGACTTGTAGAATATGGTGATAATAAGACCATGAAGAAGGCATGGCAAGTTTGAGAAACTTCTAAGCTCAAGAAAGAAATCAAGACATTGTGATGTAGCAAAGTTAGGATCCCATCAATACAAATCTTGATGGAAACTAAGTTGTTAAAGGATGAATGATGTCAAAGTAGATATGGCCAGTTGAATTTGATTTAAGAGAAGAGAATGAAAGTCTTGTGTATTGGTCAGTTGTATCAGCAGAGAATGAAACAAGCATTTGATAAGAAGGTCCGACCTCGTAAATTCATAGAAGGTGAAATCATGCTTAAAAGATCTTTCCTCCTCATATGTTTCTCATTACAAGTGGACTCCTAATTATGAAGGCGCATATGTTGTTAAGAAATACTTTTGTGGTGGTGCAATGAGTCTTACATATATGGATGATGAGGAGCTCCCTTGTCTAGTGAATGCCTATGCAGCCAAGAAAAACTTCACCTAAATAATGAAAAGAATAGCTCGCTAAGTTGAAAACCCGAAAGGGAGACTTAGGCAAAAATGAGTGTCTCTGTGGGCTGAAAACCCGAAAGGGTGGTCCAAGAAAAACTTAGAGGAATAAACAAAAATAATTAATCCTGGTAGATTGAAAACTCGAAAGGGAAATATAGGAAAAAATTAGGGAATTGGCAAGTAACTGCATCAGGCCAGACTTGATCACTTGAAGTAGTAACATCCTTATCAAGATTTCTTAGTTCAATTGTTCTCAACAAAAGCTTGACTGCAGAAATTTAAAGTTTTTAGGGAGAATAATGGTCATTCTATTTCAAGGTAGCCTTTTAATTTTTATCATTTTCCAACTTTGTAATCCATGAAGTTACGCCATTTGTGAACTACCATTCTATTAATTAAATCTCGAACTTTTGCCCAATTATTCTCAATTCTTATATTTTTTCTTTTGCAAAATGTCATTTATTCTTGATAGTAATTTCTGAAACAAAGGATTAATAATAATCATGCTTTTAAAAATTACAAAATGATTTCTTTGATTTATGAACAAAACTAAAAGGAATCTTGGTGATTGTTCAAAAATTATCAAGTCTCGAAGAACGGAACACAACATGCCTCATTGAAGTAGCTCTTCTGATTCCCCACATATATCTCTTGTTTGATGGTTCAGGTTTCCTCAATTGAGTATGGAAGTAATAGTGAATTTCCCATGCAAAGGTTTTTAGTCAGATGATCTAGATTTCCCCAGCTAAGTCCTAATTGGACAGTGCTATTAGCTAGTTTATTTTGGTATGAGCGATTGTTGCACTGTTAATTTGGTTTCATCATAATAGAACTAGTGCAAGTTATTTTTTTTTAAAGATCAATGTTGAAAGATCCATGTTGTGTTTCCCCAGCGGATATTTCAAAAAATAGATTATGTTCAATTTTTTGTTTCACCTTTCAATAGTAGTTTATTTTAGAATATTTGAAGAGGTCATCTCCAACATATGTTCATTTCCCCAAAAAGAAAAGTTATCCAGCCTAGTCTACATCTAGTTAAGATTTGGCCAAGTATTTAAGTTTATTTAATATTCTTTGTCTCCCCATCTGAGTCACTGTATTATTTTGTCAAGCATAAAAATGACATCAGACGCATTTTAAACATCCATATAAACATATCCATGCATAGCCAGAGGAATATTCACCCTCATTTGCATTTCTCAGTGTTTCTAAATCCACTTCCCTTGGTAGTGTGTCACCCCAAACAAAGAGTATTGTTTTATCTCCCCCAAAGTTTGTATCCCATGGTATAATCATGTTCTAGCTTTCCTTTCCAACTTATTATCTAGATGGAATAAATCCCCAATCAAGTTCATTTCTTGTTAGGAAGAATCTTGTTTAACCTCTTCTTGTCAGATTGTTCATGGATTGAACTTTGGTATCTTGCAGCAGTGATTGATCTCTCTAGGCTGGATACTTAGATGATGAAGAAAGTTTGGTTTTACCCTTTGAATATCATGTTTTTTTCAGCAGAGAACCATTTATATTTGGTTTGCATCACCAACAGAGGATGAGTTATATTCCGAGCAGTGTTGTTATAACACTCTTTTGGAAGCTTTTACTCAATAGCAAGTGGAATTCTCTTTATTTGAGAATCTTGTCTATTCCTAGCATTCTGATATTTTATGCGACATCAAGTGGAAATCTCTAAATGTGAGAAGCTTGAACGTCCCCATTATATTAATACTTATCTTCAAATCAAGTGGAAATCTCTCCAGTATATCCCCAACAGAGAAGCTCATTGTGAAATTCTGAATTAGATCAAGTATAAGCATTGGTTCATTATTTGAAAAGGTGGTTGTCTCTTTATTTGAGAAGACTATTGCGATCTAAGTTAAAACCTTAATCCTTAACAATTGGCAGTCTCTTTATTTGAGAAGCTTGTCTGTAACCCTTTCTAGGGGGAATCCTTGGTTAAAGAAGAAATTAAGACTCGTTCCTGGTTGAATACAAATCGTTTTGGGAAGTTTGTTAACCTTTCCAATTGTTAGACTTGGTTAAAGAAGAAGTTGATCCCCATTCTAGGTGGAACACTAGAAGTTTCAGGAAGCTCATTTTCAATGTGATGTTTTTCTACCTTCGTCCATGAGTTAGTAGTTCGCTGTCATCTATGATTCAGTGCATCGATCTTTTCTTCACATTTGACCATGATTTTGTGTATCTTGTTCCTCTACCTTCATCCATGAGTTTATAGTTTACTATCATCTATGAGTCGATGTATCGATATTTTATTACCTTCGTCCATGAGTTGGTAGCACACTGTCATCTATGAGTCAGTGTATTAATCCTCTACTCACCTTCGTCTATGAGTTGGAATATTTCTTTATTCTACCTTCGTCCATGAGTTGGTAGTTTACGTTCATCCATGAGTCATTATTTTTGAGCTTGTTTCCTTCGTGTATGAGTTGGTAGTAATGTCTTTCCTTGCTACCTACTTAAGTGTTTTCCCCAGTAGAGTCAGTGACCCCCTTTTAGAGATTATTCCCTAGTGGAGTTATTAATTCCTTGTTGTGATACGGTGGTAGAACCGACTATTATACTGGTTTTGCGTTTGTGTTCGCAAATGTTGCAGTAAGCAAGAGTCGCCACCGACTTTTCTTTTATCCGAATTAAGGAAAGGGTGAAAAGAACAGAAAAATACCTTTTTGAGAATTTTCTGAGTAAGGGGGGTAGATTATGGAAAGGGAAGGTGTTAACACCCTTTCCATCCGTAGTTTTCTACGGGATCTTAGATGCTTAGCTAATTTTGAAATACCTTGTGCTTTGCGTGTTTTGAAAAAAAGTTTTTGAAATGCCTTAGTGCGGAGATTCGCTTTGTGATAACTCTTGTATCGGTCCTCAAGAGTGTTGACAAAGAAAATGTTTTTGAAGGTTGTTTTTGAAATGTGTAAGTGTTGAAAGTTTGTTTTATTTGAGCAAGCATCTAACAGCTATTTACTTGTACTCGAAAAGGTCGTTCATTTCCTCCTATCCTTTAGACAGTGTTATGCTACTATTAGTGAGTAGGTATCCCTATGTTGGATGTATGAGGGACATTTGAAGGGACTTACAGTCATAAAGGCAACACATAGATACGTTTTAGAAATTTTTGTTTAGGGACTAGATCATTTACCGAGAGGCAACTCTAGGGTTATCGAGGGACAATGATCTTTTGTTTTACGGGTCTTTGCTAAAGCGTCCCCGTTTCGAGGAGCATGACTAATTTATTTGCGAAGTAAACCAAAGTGGGGTACCCTAGAGGTGCATGTGTGCAATGTGTGTTATGTTCATATATTGTTTTATCTTTTATGTTAGGTTTGCTAATGTTTTGTTATTAGTCTTTCCATACAAGCCTAATGCCTAACAGTTAATATGGCATGCCGTCCTGACATAATGTTTAGTGTTTGTCTCTATGCGCGCTTTCAAGCTAACCCAAAGGAATCTCATCTCACGGCGGTAAAGAGGATCATGAAGTATCTCAAAGGGACAACAAATTTCGGATTGTGGTATCCTAAAGGTAGTGTCTGGAACTTAATTGGTTACTCTGACGCGAATTATGCAGGTTGTAAAACGGATAGAAAGAGCACAAGTGGTACTTATCACATTCTTGGTAATACATTAGTATCATGGGCCTGCAAGAAACAAGCATGTGTTGCTCTAAGCACGACGGAAGCTGAATATATTGCAGCAGGTAGTAGTTAAGCTCAAATTTTGTGGCTAAAACAACAACTTCGTGACTACGGACTCGACGTAGGGTGCATTCCTCTAAGATGCGACAACACCAGTGCAATTAACATTACAAAGAATCCCGTCATGCATTCAAGAACTAAACACATACACATTCGACATCATTTTCTCCGTGATCATGTTCTTCAATGAGATGTCGAGGTAACCTTTGTAGATACTCATAATCAGCTTGCCGATATCTTCACCAAACCTTTGGCAAAATAACCTTTCTACGAAATTCGACGAGAGCTTGGCATACTTGACAAACATGACTTATAAGGTGCATTATACCCTTGATATAATTCTTATATATGTTTTATACATGCTATATGTGAATCTAAGTTATGTGGTATTTAAACTTTTTAGAAAAATTTGGTTTTGGACATTTTTTGTTGATGCAAATCGATTGCTCAAAGAGTGTCAATCGATTTCTCACTGAGTATTTTCAGTTATGTCCATTCTATTTCAAGTGAAATCGATTGAACCTTCAATGCAAATCGATTGCACTCTGTGTGTTTATGTTTTATCTTGATTCTGTTTGTGTGCAAATCGATTGCACCTGAAATGCCAATCGATTGCACGTACTGCAACTTGTTTTTATGATAGATAAATTATATTGGTCAGAATTCCTCTCTCATATTCCCAAGCCAAATACACTTTAATTCAAAACAATCATTCCCTATCTACCCAAATCATTTCCAAATCTCAGCTCACAAACACCTTTCCCTCTCACAAAACCTAAAAACGCAAAACCCTAAAACTTCATACCCATGGCTTCAAGACAAAAGAGAAAGGCTCCAGCTTTAGAAAAAGGCAAGAAGAAGGTTGATTCAACATCCAATCCATTGCTTTCAACTCTCAACGAAGAGCAAGAAGCCAGATTTATCAAAGACTTTCAAAGGAAAATAGTATCCAACCCCAAATATGGTATACTATCCTCCTTTCCTCAAGAATACTTTTCCTTTCAAAATGATCTAGCTGCTCATGGTCTAGAACCTTTGATTTCTTCGTTCGGTCCATATTACCCGGATTTGGTAAGAATGTTTTTCAGCAATCTAACACCCCAAAAAGGCAAACTGGTCACATATGTGTTGGGCACTCGTATCTCTCTAACTCCTCAGGTTGTTGGTGCGATCCTTCATATTCATTTCACTAGAAGTTCCCTATATGACCCTGAAAATGATATATGGGATGACTATCGGAAAAATGAGTTCATTTACAGCATTGGGCTGTTAAGTGAAGTTGAATTTCGCACCAAACGGATTCGTGGTCTTGGGAGAGTAATTCCATTCAGAGACTCCTGGAGTGCAGGTAACCTTCATATAGACGAACGTTTATATCATTATTTTCTGGTCTATATCATGTTTCCAAGAGCTGGAAACCACTGCACTTTTACCGACTTGGAAATGCAGCTTTTACTGAGAGTGGATGCAAAATCTAAATTTCTTCCGTATGCTTATTTTGTCACTCTAATTATGGAGGAATTTGGTGTGGATTTTTCTGGGTTTGAAAAGGTGAACATGGATCCTAATCTAAACAAGATTTCCATTAAGAATGTTCACTCCAGAATGGGTGTGCATTACAATCCGAAAACAGAAACCATCACCTACATTGGTGAAGATGTTGTTGGCGATGAAGGAAATTACCAAGTCGAAGACGGTGAAGCTGTGCCTCCTCCTCCTACTGCTCCCTCTGGTCCAAGCAATAAAGAGCTTATGGATTAAATGTCTCAACAATTTGCTTTTATGAACACCAACATCAACAATCAATGGAGTGCAATCAATGATTCCACTACAAACCGGATTAATGACTTCCGCACGGATGTGAATCAACTATTTTCGTCCCTTTACTCTCATCTTCATATTCCACCATACGATCTAAATAATCCAGCTACACCTCCTTAACACTACACAGAACCCCCACTTCAACAATAATTCCCGAATCAAGGCTCTTGGTCTTATAACCATCCGGACATGCATCACCCTTAAAGTTCTAGCTAACTTTTTTTCTGTTATGTTCTTGTCTTGTTATTCAATGTTTTGTTTTGTTCAAATTTCTGTGTAATCCTTAAACAATTTGTGTTACTGTTTAATTCTAAATTTTCTCAATATATTTCTCTATTATTATTTGTTTTGTGCATCTTTCCCTTCTTTTTGTAATGTCAAATGGGATGAAAGATGTGTGGTACTTTATGCTTGTATTTTCCTTGTCTTAATTTTTAAGGTACTCTCCAATCAAGATGAAGAAACGCATAGGATTCCAACCCTCTCCTAAATAGGGGGAGTTTTGCATCTTAGGGGGAGAAGCTCTTTCGGAAAGTACATCGCATAAAGCAAGATTGTTTGTCATCATCAAAAAGGGGGAGAATGTAAAATCAAGATTCTCACATAAGCTTTTGTTTTGATGAAGACAAACCATGGCTTACAAAGAAGGCAAAGATTTATGATCAAGCTCAAAGCATCTAAAGATAATATCTTCAATTCAAAGCTCTCAACAACTTTCAAGGTATAATAATATTACTTACTTTGATCTTAAGATATAGATTCTCAATTATGAAAAAGAAATGTTTAAAAATCATTACTCAAGTTTTTCAAAGTTAAAATTTCATTTTTCACTTGAGTGCAACCGATTTGCATTTTAGTGCAATCGATTGCATGCTTCAAATTTTCAAATCCTTTGCTTCTGTTTGTCTGTGCAATCGATTTACATTTATTGTGCAATCGATTGCATAATTAAAATTTTCAAAACATTTGCTTCTGTTTCTCAGTGCAATCAATTTACATTGCTAGTGCAATCGATTGCACTCACTTACTTTTTGCTACGGACTTTACTTGCAATCGATTGGAATTTCAGGTGCAATCGATTGCACTCAAAATTTTTGAAAAAATAGTTGTTGAAACCTTGTGCAATCGATTTACACAAAGGGTGTAATCGATTGCATGCTGCACGATTTTGAAAAACAGCAGCTTTTCATATGCCTGTTCATCATGCCTTTTCACTGAAACCTTTCACTCAAACTAGGCATTTGTTCATGATACATTTTCAGAACTTCATGATGTTTCAAAAGGGTGTTATGAACATATAAATATTCAATTTTAAAATCTGTTTCAACACCTCTTCAATAAATTTTTTCTGAAATTTCAAAATACAAACTCAAGCATTCCTTCACTTTCAAGCATGAGTTTTCTGCACATTTTCATGCATTATCAAACAGAAAACTTTGAGAAAATATATGTTGAGACATTGTACAATAATATTATTGAAATAGAAGATCATACATTGTTAAATCACTCTAAGTGATAAATACTACTTTACTCACTCTACCTAAAAAATTGATAGTTACTTACTTATTTTTCCAGGATTGTTGGAAATAAGTTTAAGTGTTTTTGAAATCTTGTCTTTCCAAAGTTGTTGGATACAAGTGTAGTTACTTTAAGAGGATTGTTCTCATAGTTAAAATAGTGAAAATCCAAGAGGATTGTTCTTGGTCCAAGAGGATTGTTCTTGGTTGTTTGGTAGTTCTTATTTAAGTTTGCCACAATAAGGAAATCTCTTTCATGTTGAAAGGAGACTAGAGTACTCTCGGACTGTGAGGGGAACCAGGATATATCGCCAGTGTCTTTTATTTTTCTGCATTTTATGCTTTCCTAAAATCACCATTAACCAAAAAAATAAGAACCATCATCACTAAAAACCAGAATTTTTTTAAAGTACCTAATTCACCCCCCCTCTTAGGCGCACTTCGTACTTACAATTGGCATCAGAGTAGGTTATAGGTAACCTGTTCCTAAAAGATTCAGAATGGCTTCCACAAATCAAAATCCTATTTTCAGTGATGGTGGTAGTAACAACAAGCCTCCTCTATTTTGTGGTGAATACTTTGACTTCTGGAAAATACGCATGAAGGCACATCTAGAAGCACAAGGAGAAGAAATATGCGATGCCGTTGAAAATGGTCCATTTATCCCTATAACGGTAATCAATGGTGTTGGCTCATCAAAGCCTAAAACTGCATGGGAAGGTGATGATAAGAAGAAAGTTCTCTATGATAAAAAGTCAATAAACCTTCTTCAAGGTGCACTTAGGATGGAAGAATTCTTCCGTGTCTCGGCATGCAAGACAGCAAAAGAAATATGGGATACCTTGGTACAAACTCATGAAGGAACAGTTGAAGTAAAAAGATCAAGACTAAATACCCTAAGTCAAGAATACGAATTATTTCAAATGCAGCCCGGAGAAACCATTCTTGAGTTACAAAAGAGATTTGTGCACTTGATAAATCATCTAAGTGCTCTTGGTAAAACTTTGACGAATGATGAACTAAATCTGAAAGTACTTAGGTCCTTAACTAGGGAATGGCAACCAAAGGTAACGGAAATTTCAGAAAAGAAAAGTCTCTCCAACATTATTTGGAAAACTTCAAGAATACGAACGGAACTCGGAGACTTGAAAAGCATGAAAATCAAGAGAAGAAATCCAAGAATATTGTTTTGAAGATAGACTCCAAGGAAGTTGAAAAGGAAGACAATCCGGAAGAAGATGAAAACTTCATGCTTCTTGTTAAAAGGTTTGGTAAGTTCTTCGATAGAAATGACAAACCTTTTTCTCATTTAAAAGGAAAGAAACAATTTAAGAAAAAGGAAGCTTCCACATCAACACAAGAAATCACATGTTATGAATGTGGTAAGCAAGGCCATATCAAGCCGGATTTTCCAAAACTCTCCAAGAAAGGTGGCTTTAAAAGCAAGAATAGATTCAAGAACAAAACGGCTTATGTCGCATGGGAGGACAATGAAATAAGTTCCTCATCCAATTCTGATAGTGATGAAAGTGCAAATATAGCATTGATGGCCTCACACCATTCCGATGATGAAGACAATGAGGTATGCTTGAAGACCACATGCAATATTTTGTATCTTGATGGTGGTTGTTTAAAGCATATGACAGGAGACATAAACCAATTTTCACATCTAGCACTAAAGGCCAAGGGTTTTGTCACTTATGGAGACAATAATAAGGGAAGAATCCTAGGCAAAGGCAAAGTTGGTGCTCCATCTTTCACATCCGTTGAAGATGTTCTTTATGTTGAAGGACTAAAGCACAATCTTCTTAGTATTAGCCAACTTTGTGACAAAGGCTTCAAAATCAAGTTCACCAAGGATGAATGTTTAATAGAAGACGAAGTCACTCATGAGGTTATACTTAAAGGTAAAAGAATCAATAATATATTCATGATTTCCCTTGATGATCCATCTTTGAAGGTTAAATGTCTCATGGAAAACAATGATGATTCATGGACATGGCACAAAAAAATTGCTCTTATTCATATGGAACACTTGAATAAATTAATCAAGCATGATCTTGCCATTGGATTGACTAAGAGAAATTTCGTCAAAGATAGACTATGTGATGCTTATCAAAAAGGGAAACAAACTAGATCAACTTTAAAATCTAAGAATGTGGTGTCCACTATAAGGCCACTACAATTGTTACATATGGACTTATTTGGTCCATCGAGAACAAGGAGTTTCGGAGGTAATGTGTATGCTTTGGTTATTGTTGACGATTTCTCTAGATATACTTGGACATTCTTTTTAGTGCAGAAAAGTGATGCATTTAAGGCGTTCAAGAAGTAAGCTAAACAAATTCAGAATGAGAAGTCTCTAACAATTGCCTCAATAAGGAGTGACCATGGCGGAGAATTCCAAAATGCTCTATTTGAAGAATTTTGTGGAGAACATGGAATATCTCACAACTTCTCGGCACCAAGGACTCCTCAACAAAATGGAGTGGTACAAAGAAAGAATAGGTCTCTTGTGGAACTTTCTAGAACAATGCTTAGCGACTCAAATCTTCCAAAATACTTTTGGGAAGATGCGGTGAGCACGGCATTTTTTGTTAGCAATAGAGTTAACATTAGACCAATCTTAAAGAAAACTCCATATGAACTCTTCAAGGGGAGAAAACCAAACATTGATTTCTTTCATATCTTCGGATGCAAATGCTTTGTCCTAAACAATGACAAAGATAATCTTGGTAAGTTTGATGAGAAAACCGATGAAGGTATTTTTCTTGGTTACTCTCTCTCTAGTAAAGCATATAGAATATACAACAAAAGAACTTTGACTATTGAAGAATCTATGCATGTTTCTTTTGATGAAACTAACCCCTCCAAGGAGGATAATATTGTTTGTGATAATGATGATGAAATACTAGAAGGTCCTCAAGAAAATTCTTCCAAGGATCAACCCATTCAACTCGAAGAATCACCTCAACGAGAATCGAATCTCAATGATCTACCAAAAGAATGGAGAACTCATAGAGATCATCCTATTGATAAAGTAATTGGTGATATAAGTCAAGGAGTGCCTACAAGATTAAATCTCCAGGATGCTTGCCTAAACATGGCGTTTGTCTCTCAAATTGAACCTTCCAAAGTTGATGAAGCCTTAGGCGATGACCAATGGATTATCGCTATGCAAGAAGAATTGAATCAATTTGAAAGGAATCAAGTTTGGGAACTCGTCCCCAGGCCAAGCAACAACACATTATTGGAACAAGATGGGTGTTTAAAAATAAACTTGACGAGAATGGAATAATTGTTTGCAACAAAGCAAGATTGGTAGAACAAGGCTACAATCACGAAGAAGGAATAGACTTTGAAGAAACTTCCGCTCCAGTTGCAAGGTTAGAAGCTATTCGTCTCTTACATGCCTATGCTTGTTCATTAAATTTTCAACTTTTCCAAATGGATGTCAAAAGTACATTCCTGAATGGATATATCACTGAAGAAGTCTACGTTAAGCAACCCCTGGGGTTCGAAGATTTCAAGAATCCGTCTCACGTATTTAAATTAAGAAAAACTCTCTATGGACTGAAACAAGCACCAAGGGCATGGTATGATCGTTTAAGCAACTTCTTATGCGAAAAAGGTTTAAAAGGGCAAAGTTGACAAGACTCTATTTATCAAGAAAATCAAAGACGACACTTTGCTAGCACAAGTCTATGTTTATGACATCATTTTCGGTTATTCAAATAAAGAAATGTGTGAAGAATTCACATCAATGATGCAAGGAGAATTTGAAATGTCCATGATGGGTAAAATGAACTATTTTCTTGGACTTCAAATCAAACAACTAAAAGGTGGCATCTTCATCAACCAATCCAAATATTGCAAGGAACTCTTGAAAAGGTTTGACATGGATAACTGTAAGGAAATGTCTACACCAATGGGTTCTGGTTCTTATGTTGATCAAGATGAATTAGGTGTTTCCATCGATATCACTAAATATCGAGGTATGATTGGCTCCTTATTGTATTTGACGACAAGTCGTCCTGACATAATGTTTAGTGTTTGTCTTTGTGCCTGCTTTACAGCTAACCCAAAGGAATTTCATCTCACGGCGGTAAAGAGGATCATGAAGTATCTCAAAGGGACAACAAATGTCGGATTGTGATATCCTAAAGGTAGTGTCTGCAACTTAATTGGTTACTCTGATGCGGATTATGCAGGTTTTAAAACAGATAGAAAGAGCACAAGTGGTACTTGTCACATTCTTGGTAATGCATTAGTATCATGGGCCTTCAAGAAACAAGCATGTGTTTCTCTAAGCACGGCCGAAGCTGAATATATTGCAGCAGGTAGTATTTGCGCTCAAATTTTGTGGCTAAAACAACAACTTCGTGACTACAGACTCGATCTAGGGTGCACTCCTCTAAGATGAGACAACACCAGTGCAATTAAAATTACAAAGAATCCCGTCATGCATTCAAGAACTAAACACATAGACATTCGACATCATTTTCTGCGTGATCATGTTCTTCAAGGAGATGTCGAGGTAACCTTTGTAGATACTCATAATCAGCTTGCCGATATCTTCACCAAACCTTTGGCAAAAGAACCTTTCTACAAAATTCGACGAGAGCTTGGCATACTTGACGAACACGACTTATAAGGTGCATTCTACCCTTGATATAATTCTTATATATGTTTTATACATGCTATATATGAATCTATATTATGTGGTATTTAAACTTTTAAGAAAAATTTGGTTTTGGACATTTTTTGTTGATGTAAATCGATTGCTCAAAGAGTGTCAATCGATTTCTCACTGAGTATTTTCAGTTCTGTCCAGTCTGTTTCAAGTGCAAATCGATTGCACCTTCAATGAAAATCGATTGCACTCTGTGTTTATGTTTTATCTTGATTTTGTTTGTGTGCAAATCGATTGCACCTGGAATGTCAATCGATTGCACATACTGCAACTTGATTTTATGAGAAAAAAATTATATTGGTCAGAATTCCTCTCTCATATTCCCAAGCCAAATACACTTTAATTCAAAACACTCATTCCCTATCTACCCAAATCATTTCCAAATCTCAACTCACAAACACCTTTCTCTCTCACAAAACCCAAAACCCAAAACCCTAAAACTTCATACCCGTGACTTCAAGACAAAAGAGAAAGGCTCCAGCTTCAGAAAAAAGAAAGAATAAGGTTGATTCAACATTCAATCCATTGCTTTCAACTCTCACCAAAGAGCAAGAAGCCAGATTTATCAAAGACTTTCAAAGGAAAATAGTATCCAACCCCAAATATGGTATACTCTCCTCCTTTCCTCAAGAATACTTTTCCTTTCAAAATGATCTAGCTGCTCATGGTCTAGAACCCTTGATTTCTTCGTTCGGTCCATATTACCTGGATTTGGTAAGAATGTTTTTTAGCAATCTAACACCTCAAAAAGGCAAACTGGTCACATATGTGTTGGGCACTCGTATCTCTCTAACTCCTCAGGTTGTTCATGAGATCCTTCATATTCCTTTCACTGGAAGTTCCCTATATGACTGAAAATGATATATGGGATGACTTGCGGAAAAAGGAGTTCTTTTACAGCATTGGGCTATTAAGTGAAGTTGAAGTTTGTGCCAAACGAATTCGTGGTCTTGGCGGAGTAATTCCATCCAGAGACTCCAGGAGTGCAGGTAACCTCCATATAGACGATCGTTTATATCATTATTTTCTGGTCTATATCATGTTTCTAAGAGCTGGAAACCGCTGCACTGTTACCGACATGGAAATGCAGCTTATTTATGCAAGGAAGAAAGGGATAATTATAAACTGGGCAAGACTTATCATGGTGCATATGCTAAGAGTGGATGAAAAATCTAAATTTCTTCCATATGCTTATTTTGTCACTCTAATTATGGAGGAATTTGGTGTGGATTTTTCTGGGTTTGAAAAGGTGAACATGGATCCTAATCTAAACAAGATTTCTATGAAGAATGTTGACTCCAGAATGGGCGTGCATTACAATCCCGAAACAAAAACCATCACCTACATTGGTGAAGATGTTGTTGGCGATGAAGGAAATGACCAAGAAGTCGAAGGCGGTGAAGCTGTGCCTCCTTCTCCTACTGCTCCCTCTGGTCCAAGCAATCAAGAGCTTATGGATTACATGTCTCAACAATTTTCTTCTATGAACACCAACATCAACAATCAATGGAGTGCAATCAATGATTCCAGTACAACCCAGATTAATGACTTCCACACGGATGTGAATCAACTTTTTTCGTACCTTTACTCTCATCTTCATATTCCACCATACGATCCAAATAATCCAGCTGCACCTCCTCAACACTACACAGAACCCCCACTTCAACAACAATTCCGGAATCAAGGCTCTTGGTCTTATAACCATCCGGACATGCATCACCCTTAAAGTTCTAGCTAACTGTTTTTTTGTTATGTTCTTGTCTTGTTATTTAATGTTTTGTTTTGTTCAAATTTCTGTGTAATTCTTAAACAATTTATGTTACTGTTTAATTCTAAATTTTCTCAATATATTGCTCTATTATTATTTGTTTTGTGCATCTTTCCCTTCTTTTTAATAATGTCAAAGGGGGAGAAAGATGTGTGGTACTTTATGATTGTATTTTCCTTGTCATAATTTTTAAGGTACTCTCCAATCAAGATGAAGAAACGCATAGGATTCCAACCTTCTCCTACATAGGGGGAGTTTTGCATCTTAGGGGGAGAAGCTCTTCCGGAAAGTACATCGCATAAAGCAAGATTGTTTGTCATCATTAAAAAGGGGGAGAATGTAAAATCAAGCTTCTCACATGAGCTTTTGTTTTGATGAAGACAAACCATGGCTAACAAGGAAAGCAAAGATTTATGATCACGCTCAAAGCATCTAAGGATAATATCTTTCGTTCAAAGCTCTCAACAACTTTCAAGGTATAATAATATTACTTACTTTGATCTTAAGATATAGATGCTAAATTATGAAAAAGAAATGTTTAAAAATCATTACTCAAGTTTTTCAAAGTTAAAATTTCATTTTTCACTTGAGTGCAATCGATTTGCATTTTAGTACAATCAATTGCATGCTTCAAATTTTCAAATCCTTCGCTTCTATTTCTCTGTGAAATCGATTTACATTGCTTGTGCAATCGATTTCACCTGAAATGCCAATCGATTGCAAGTAAAGTCAATAGAAAAAAGTAAGTGAGTGCAATCGATTGCACTCACTTAATTTATTCTACTGACTTTACTTGCAATCGATTGGCATTTCAGGTGCAATCGATTGCACTCTTAAAAGTTTTGAGAAAATAGCTGTTGAAACCTTGTGAAATCGATTTACACAAAGGGTGAAATTGATTGCATGCTGCACGATTTTAAAAAATAGCAGCTTTTCACATGTTTGTTCATCATGCCTTTTCATTGAAACCTTTCACTCAAACTTGGCATTTGTTCATGATACATTTTCAGAACTTCATGATGTTTCAAAAGGGTTTTATGAACATATAAATATTCAATTTCAAAATCTGTTTCAACACCTCTTCAATTAATTTTTTCTGAAATTTCAAAATACAAACTCAAGCATTCCTTCACTTTCAAGCATAAGTTTTCTGCACATTTTCATACATTATCAAACAGAAAACTTTGAGCAAATATATCTTGAGTCATTGTACAATAATATTATTGAAAGAGAAGATCATACATTGTTAAATCACTCTAAGTGATCAATACTACTCTACTCACTCAAACTCAAAAATTGATAGTTACTTACTTATTTTTCCAGGATTGTTGGAAATAAGTTTAAGAGTTTTTGAAATCTTGTCTTTCCAAAGTTGTTGGATACAAGTGTAGTTACTTTGAGAGGATTGATCTCATAGTTAACATAGTGAAAATCCAAGAGGATTGTTCTTGGTTGTTTGGTAGTTCTCGTTTAAGTTTGCCACAATAAGGAAATCTCTTTCATGTTGAAAGGGGACTGGAGTACTCTCGGAGTGTGAGGGGAACCAGGATATATCGCCCGTGTCTTTTATTTTTATGTATTTTATGATTTCCTAAAATCACCATTAACCAGAAAAATAAGAACCATAATCACTAAAAACCAGAATTTTTTTAAAGTACCTAATTCACCCCCCTCTTAGGCGCACTTCGTACTTACACCCTGGTCCTTCGATCCTATGCTTGCTGGTCTACTCAGGCTTGATCTGCAGTACAAGCGTTATAAAAAGAAACAAATACAAACCTGGGTGTCGAACCCAGGTTCTTCTCCTGCACATACACCTGCAAGTTTGATCAAATGCTGGATTGAAACAGATCCAAAGACCCTATCCCATGTATGTTTCATTTCCTAAACCCAAATCTGGGGTTAAAACTAGCACAAGATCTTTGTACCACCTAGTTTGAAGCCTGGCTACTTTGAAGCCTGACTACTTTGAAGCCTTAAAATGGAACCCTATGCTTCCAAACTTATATTTGTATGAATGATCAATAAGAACACAAACACGGATATAATTTAAAGCAATTGAAAGGCTGTGACCCAGAATTTTCCCAAGGACTGGTGGGCTTGATGCATGGCTTTTGGCTAGTGTTTGGGAAAACTTCCTGTAGACTTTAGGGAGTGAATAGAGTGTTGCTGAATACTCCTTCAATTGGGATCACTTATGAGGATTTTGATAGCTTGGGGGGGGGGGGGGGGGGGGGGGGTTATGGGGCAGCGTGTCTCCAATGTGTGTGTGTGTCTCTCTTTTTTTGTGTCCTTTTGCAACGTTTTTTAAGCCTTGTATTTATAGGAGTGTGATTTGCACGGAAATGGCAAGGGACAACCATTAATTTAGTCCTTGAAGGCCATGAGACCAAAATCAAACATATTAAAAGACTTCATTTTTTGAAATATTCACGCCTCTTTGGAATCTTGAATGAACCTGGACACCTTTGTCTTTCGAATGCCTTTCAGCGTTGCTCTTCGATTGGCCTAGAGTCTTGATTTGAAGTGTTCAGAAACATCCTTATTAGAGCTTCTTCGATTGGCCAAGAATTGTCTCCTTCGAAGGGCTCAAGTCTTGCCCTTTGATTGGCTCTGAGTTACCTCCTTCGAATGGTTCAAGTTTCATCATTGGGTCCTATTCGATTGAGCCCCTACTCAAATATCCCAAACAAACACTCCTTCAAGGCCAATCGAAGCTTCCTTTAGCATGAATGCTTGTGCAAGAAGTTTGACTATGACAATATGTGGGATTTTGGGCCAGCCAACATCTTTGCATATTTCTCTTTCGTTTTGGCCAACTAAATCTAATCTTTGACCAAACCCATTTCTTTCAGACAACACCATGTGACCTTCGAATGGGCCTTTGAATTGCTCCTTCGAATGGATCATTTACATGTCCTTTGAATGGCTTTAGATTGGATCCAATTATTTGCCATAACTACTTAATTTAAATACCCCGAGGTGAAAACTTCATTCTCTCAATCATAGCCTTCTTTGTCACTTCCTTCGAATGCCATTGTATAGGAAGCCTGGGCCTGGCCATATGTAGAACCAAGACTCATAGTAGGAAAAATTTTCATTCAGCAATTATGTCTTCTTTTAACGGCCATCAATATGTGTCTTTCGAATGGACCTTTGGAATGCTCTTTCGAATGGGTCATATTGTGTGTCATAATGTAGAAACTATGTTGAGGGGTCTTGGCCTTGTGCATTAAAAGCAAGCTCAAAGTTAGTCCTTGCCTTATGCATTGGAGGCAATCATATAAGAAACCTTTACCTTTGTGAATCCCAGACAAATCTGAGGGGGCCTCTGCCTGGTGGATCAAAGGTCGCATGTAGAGGCCTCTTTCCTAGATGAGACTTGGACTAATGCTTTCTCCATGGGGAACCAAAACATAATCAAAGTTAATGGGCCAATGCTTGATCGAAAGCTTTCAGGAGTCCAATCGAAGGACATTGTTCTGATATGCCAAATGAAGGACATTGTTCAGAGGCCAATCGAAAGACATTGTTGACAAGCCAATCGAAGGACATTGTTGACATGCCAATCGAAAGAAACTGTTCTGATATGCCAAACGAAGGACATTGTTCAGAAGCCAATTGAAATACATTCTTGACATGCTAATCAAAGGACATTATTGACATGCTAATAGAAGGAAATTTTGCTAGCATTCAAAAAAAATTATTTTCTTCAGGAAAGTGTTTGTCACCAACCATGTAAGAGAAAAAGTTTGGGAAACATGAGAGGGAAAATATTGGGGTATAACAGCTGCCCCTGTTCAATCTTCTTAAACCTGAGGATTTAGATTGTCTTGTCTTCCTTTCGTGATCTTAAGGTGGAAGAGGATTGAATACTAGCGTGCCCATAAATTTGCACTCGCATGGAGTAACACTAATGGTTGATGATGGCGGAAATGGGCTTACAAATGACATTTGGAGAAGATGACGGAGAGTCGTCGGAGATGGCTTTTAAAGATGCCATCCAAAGTAGGTGTTTACTTCCTAAGAGGTCTCCTTATGGGGATTCTTGTTCCTGCTGTATGAGGAGGACTCTGTTGGAGAATGAGGGTTTCTGTTGTTCTACTTCTTGAGGAAAACTCTGTGGGGAATAGAGTCTTGGACCTTCAGTTGTCCAAGACTTTACTGAAGAGTTATCTCTGGAAAGATAAAAGTTTGTTGTTTTCTGGTTGAAATCCAGGTTTCACAGTAACTTGCTAGGGATAATGGAATTAATCGCTACCTGATAATTTATTAGAAAGAACTTGTGTAAGGATGTTCTGGGATGAGTCTGTGTTAGTCTGCATCTGGAGATATAGAAGAAGGAGCCTGTGTGGGGTTGTTTCAGGATGAGTCTGTGTTAGACTGCATCTGGGTGATGAGAAGGAACCTCTATAAGATAACTTCAGGATGAGTTCGTGTTAGACTGTATCTGGATGGTGAGAAGGAACCCGTGTAAGATAACTTCAAGATGAGTCTGTGTTAGACTACATCTGGATGATGAGAAGGAACCCGTGTAAGATTGCTTCGTCTGGTTATGTGGCTTGTTTTCCTGGCTTGTTACAGGTGTTAATCTACAGTCGGTCGTCCACAGATAGTTCTCCTGGCTTGTTACCGGTATTAATCTGGAACTTGAAAATTCTCAGTCATTGGGATAGTTATCCTAGCTTGTTATAGGTATTAATCTCTGACCTGAGAAAGAAACATAGTTTTCATGGATTGTTACAGGTATTAATCATCAATCTCCTTATGTAGATAGTTTTCATGGCTTGTTACAAGTATTAATCTACAATCGGTCATCTACAAATAGGTCTTCTAGCTTGTTATAGGTATTAATCTAGGGACTTGGCAATATTGGTCACATAGATGGTTCCCGTCTAGTTTCGAGCATTAATCTTTGGCCTGCTGTATTTGTTGGTAAACATGTCTTGCTTCGGGATTTCATACCACTTGGTCGTATAGATAGTTTCCCTGTCTGGTTTCAGGAATTAATCTTTCATCTGCTGTATAGATTGGCAGTGTTTGTTTGTCTGCTAATTTAACCTAAAAAGGTAAAATCAGTTTCATGCGATGTCATGATGTATGAATTGCATGATACTCTCAAAATAAATGAGATTGTGATATATGCATTTGTGCTGCATATGCTATGATGTTTGTAGAAATGATGTATGAATGCAATGTATGAACATGTCAGTTGTTCCATTGTTGTATTGTTGAACTAGGGAAAATAAATCCCTAATTGCTGCTGGGGGGGGGGGGAGAATGTAGGTCTTCAAATTTGTTGAAGTCGAAACGCTGGGAGATGAACTTCCATTGTTAGATAAATAAACTATGTTGGGTAAGTTAAACTCCGTGAACAATTTGGGGATTTTGTTGAAATCCTGATGGGGAACCCTGAGAAGCTTGGCGACTTCATTGGGGGATCTTTAGGTGTTGGAGCAGTAATTGGAGATTCTTGCTCAGCCGGGGATATGAGAACCTGACACCATTAGGTCGCATGCTGAGAATATGGTGGTGACTTTGTACCAGGATGCCCCGGCCTATGTACCTGCTGGAGAAGGTATTTGTTGGAGGAAATATCTGCGAGGATTTTGTGGATGGCCCTTAGATATTCTCCCGTCTCTTAAAGTCAATAGTAACTGTCTTTATGTTTTTTATGTATATATTTGTAAGAAGTAA
Organism: Vicia faba; assembly: GCA_948472305.1. Taxonomy (NCBI): domain Eukaryota; kingdom Viridiplantae; phylum Streptophyta; class Magnoliopsida; order Fabales; family Fabaceae; genus Vicia; species Vicia faba. Next base: position 97,733,055 of record OX451735.1, on the reverse strand, counting down.
TCACATTCAAATACATATATTCAAAAATAATCACTGGACGTTTTGCAAACAAAACAGAAAAATAAAAACAGATGTTTTGCACTTTCAAAGAGATAACTTTGTATTAATTTGAATAAGTGTTTTTGTACAAGGAGACAGACATCCTAGTAAGAGAATGTCGTTGTAAGAATGGAAACTATACAGAAATATTATAAAAATAAAACCGCTATGTGAAATAATCCCATTGGGTTCCCATTCCGCTATTGCTTTTATGTCTTCGAGTGTCTCATCTCTTTCGCTGCTCGTCTGAAGCTAACTGGATTGATTAGTACCACTTGAGCTTGACAGTTGATACTAAAGATTGGATGTAAGGTGATCCAATGGGACATAGTTATACGCTTTCAATCCCTAACTTTTTCCTGGACTGCCCTTTCGGGTTTTCATTCCACCGAGATACCCATTTTTGCCCAAGCCGCCTTTTCAGGTTTTCGACTTGCCGGGTGTACAAATTTTTTATGTATATCCCTAATTTTTGCCCCAACCTTTTTGGTTCGTTAGGATGCCCTTATTTTTCCCTAGGCCAGTCGACCTAGCGGGTCTTTGTTCCTGCATAGTATCTTTTAACTATGTCCGCGTTTAGAGGGTGCAAATGGTCGTCACCATCCATGGTGGTTAAGGTCATGGCTCCAACAGAAAATATGTTTTGATCACAAATGGCCCTTCATATGTAGGAGTCCATTTTCCACTGGAATCACCTTCTGGCAGTATGATGCGCTTGATTACCAGGTCACCAGCCTGATCTACTTGATGTCTAACCTTCTTGTTAAAACCTTTTATCATACGTTTTTGGTACATCTAACCATGACAGACAGGCGCGAGCCTCTTCTCGTCAATCAGGTTTAATTGATCAAGTCGAGTCTGAACCCTTTCTTCTTTGCTCAGCCCTGCATCCTTTATGATCCTCAAGGAAGCGATCTGGACTTCTATGGGTAGCACAACTTCCATACCGTATACCAGAGAAAGTAGTTGCTCCTATTGATGTGCACACCGTAGTACGGTAACCATGAAGAGCAAATGGTAAAATCTCATTCCATTCTTTATATGTCACCGTCATCTTCTGTATGATCTTCTTTATATTTTTATTAGCAACTTCTACAGTACCATTCATCTTCGGCCGGTAAGTAGAAGAGTTATGATGTTGGATCTTGAATTGCATGCAGAGCTTGGTGATCATAGTGTTATTGAGATTGGTACTATTATCCGTGATGATTCTTTCTGGAATACCATACTGACAGATGGGGTTATGTCTGACGAAACGGGCCACGACGTTCATGGTAACGGAAGCAAATGAAGCTGCCTCGACCCACTTCGTGAAGTAATCAATGGCAACCAGGATGAAGTAGTGCCCATTAGAAACTGTAGGTCTGATCTCTCCAATCATGTTGATGCCCCACATTGCGAATGGCCAAGGAGCAATCAGGATGTTTAGAGGAACCAGAGGCACGTGCACCTTACCAGCATAGATCTGGCACTTGTGACAAGCTCGCGAATGCTGATAACAGTTTGCTTCCATAGTGGACCAGCAGTATCTTACCCGTATGATATTTTTGGCCATTGTATGCCCAGTAGAGTGGGTGCCAAAGGTACCTTCGTGCAAGTCAGCGATAATACTTTCTTCCTCACTCTTGTCTAGACCGAAGCAAAGTGGAATCATGGCTGCGTTTGTAGAAGATCCAATTAATGAGGAAGAACATGGTGAATAACCTTCTTAGGAACTTCTTATCATTGACTGAATCTCCCTCAGGATACTCTTAGGCTTCAAGATATCTTTTGACTTCATGGAACCTAGGTTTTCCACTACTTCTCCAGTATCGATCTCGTGACAGTATGTTGGTTCATCCATCCTTTCAATAGTGATCTGAGGATCTTCGTTATCCCATCTGACCTTGAACATGGATGATATAGTGGCTAGCGCGTCTGCTAGTTGATTTTCCTCTCGTGGAAAATGCTCAAAGGTAGTGTCTTCAAAGTGTGGAATCAGTGTCAACACATGTTCTTTGTAAGGGATGAGATTAGGATGCTTCGTGTCCCATTCTCCTTTGATCTGACTGATTACAAAGGCCGAGTCTCCAAATACACTCAAGAACATGATCCTCAAGTCGATAGCAGCTTTGAGACCCATAATACATGCTTCATACTCAGCCATATTGTGGGTGCAATTGAAACATAATCTGCCAGTGAAAGGAGTATTAGAGCCTTCAGGAGATATGATTACAACACCGATTCCATTTCCAATAGGGTTGGAAGCTCCATCAAAAACCATATTCCATCGAGATCCTTTTCCAGGTCCTTCATCCAGTCCAGGTTCTCCATAATCAGTTACTAAATGATGCTCTCATCCGGGAACTCAAAATTCATGGATTGATAGTCATCCATAGCCTTATGAGCCAAATGATCAGCTAGTACACATCCCTTAATTGCTTTCTAGGTTGTATACTGAGTGTCGTATTCGGCCAAGATCATCTGGCATCTTGGTATTCTTCCGGAGAGAGCGGGTATCTCAAAGATGTACTTGATAGGGTCCATTTTAGATATCAACAAGGTAGTGTGAGTCAACATATACTGTCTCAACCGAGGAGAAGTCCATACCAAAGCGCAACAAGTTTTCTCGAGCAATGAGTATCTTGTTTCAGTCAGTAAACTTTTTGCTAAGGTAGTATATTGTATGCTCTTTTCGACCAGACTCGTGATGTTTCCCCAGTACACACCCCATTGAGTTCTCTAATACTGTTAAGTACATGATTAGAGGTCTTCCCTCAACTGGAGGCATCAAAATTAGAGGCTCTTGAAGATATTAATTGATTTTGTCAGAGGCATTCTGGAAATCTTCATTCCACTTCACTGCCTGATCTTTCTTAAATTATTTGAAGATAGGCTCACAAGTAGCGGTCAGATGTGAAATGAATCTTGAAATGTAGTTCAGACATCCCAGGAATCCTCTAACTTCCTTCTCAGTGCGAGGAGTTGGAATTTCTTATATAGCTTTAACCTTTGAAGGGTCTACCTCAATACCTTTGCCGCTTACAACGAAGCCTAAGAGCTTACTAGATCTCACTCCAAAGTTGCACTTACTCGGATTCAACCTCAATTTATACTTCTTCAGCCTTTTAAACAGCTTCTGTAGGTGATCAAGGTGTTCCTTTTCAGTCTGAGACCTGGCTATCATATCATCCACGTAGACCTCTATCTCGTGATGGATCATATCATGAAAAAATGTTACCATGGCACGCTGATAGGTTGCCCCGGCGTTCTTTAGCCCAAATGACATCACTTTGTAATAGAAAGTTCCCCACTGTGTGACAAAGGTCGTTTTCTCCATGTCCTCAGGTACCGTTTTGATCTGATTGTACCCAGAGAAGCCATCCATGAAGGGTAATACCTTATGTTATGCGATGTTATCAACTAGAACATTAATATGGGGCAGTGGAAAGTCATCCTTGGGGCTTTCCCTGTTCAGGTCTCTGTAATCCACACACATAGACACCTTTTTGTCCTTCTTAGGTACTGGAACAACGTTAGAAACCCACTATGGATATGAGGTGACAGCTAAGAAACCAGCGTTTATCTGTTTCATGACATCAGCCTTGATCTTTTCTCACATCTCTGGCCGCATGCGACAAACCTTATGTTTCATGGGAGGGAAGTCCTCTTTTGTCGGCAGACGATGAACCATGATATTAGTGCCAAGTCTCGGCATGTCTTTGTACGACCAGGAAAAAACCTCCATATAGTCACGTAGCATCTGAATTAACCGCTCCTTGACACTATTCTCCAGATCGGAACCTATCTTGACTTATTTCTTCTCCTCTTCAGTACCCAAGTTAACTGTCTCAACCACCTCTTCATGAGGTTGTATTTCCCTCTCTTCCTGTTGTAACAATCTGGAAAGTTCCCCTTGTACTTCACAATCTTCCTCACCTTCGTCTTCGGCTTGGTAGATTGGATTTACAAAGTTATAATGAGCAATAATTGGTCGTTAATCTTTGACCTGCTGTATAGGTTGGCAGTGTTTGTCTGTCTACTAATTTAACCTAAAAAGGTATAATCAGTTTCATGTGATGTCATGATGTATGAATTGCATGATACTCTCAAAATAAAAGAAATTGTGATATATGCATTTGTGCTGCATATGCTATGATGTTTGAAGAAATTATGTATGAATGCAATGTATGAACATGTCAGTTGTTCCATTGTTGTATTGTTGAACTAGGGAAAATAAATCCCTAATTACTGCTGGGGGGGAATAATGTAGGTCTTCAAATTTGTTGAAGTCGAAACATTGGGATATGAACTTCCGTTTTTAGAGAAATAAACTCTGTTGGGGAAGGTAAACTTCGTGAAGAATTTGGTGATTTTGTTGAAATCCTGTTGGGGAACCCTGAGAAGCTTGGCGACTTCACGAGGGGATATTTAGGTGTTGGAGCAGTAATAGGAGATTCTTGCTCGGTCGGGAATATGAGAACCTGGTACCATTAGGTCGCATGCTGAGAAAATGGCGGTGACCTTGTAGCAGGATGCCCCTGCCTCTGTACCTGCTAGAGAAGGTATCTGCTAGAGGAAATATATGCAGGGATTTTGTGGATGGCCCTTAGATATTGTCTCATCTCTTAAAGTCATTAGTAATTGTCTTTCTGTTTTTTATGTATATATTTGTAAGAAGTAATCACATTCAAATGCATATGTTCAAAAATAATCACTGGATGTTTTGCAAAAAAACAGAAAAATAAAAACAGATGGTTTGCACTTTCAAAGAGATAACTTTGTATTAATTTGAATAAGCGTTTTTGTACAAGGAGACAGACATCCTAGTCAGATATTATCGTTGTAAGAATGGAAACTACATAGAAGTAGTATACAAAGAAAACAACTATGTGAAATAATCCCATTGGATTCCCATTCCGCTATTGTTTTTATGTCTCTGAGTGTCTCATCTCTTTCGCTGCTTGTCCGAAGCTGACTGGATTGATTAGTACCACTTGAGCTTGACAATTGATGCTAAATATTAGATGAAAGGTGATCCAACTGGACATAGTTATACGCTTTAAATCCCTAACTTTTTCCTAGACCGCCCTTTCGGATTTTCAGTCCACCAGGATACCCCTTTTTGCCCAAGCCGCCTTTTCAGGTTTTCGACTTGCCGGGTGTACATAAATTTTTATATATATCCCTAATTTTTCCTGAACCTTTTTGGTTCGTCGGGATACCCTTATTATTCCCTAGGCCAATAGACCTAGCGGGTCTTTGTTCATGCGTAGTATCTTTTAACTATGTTCGCATTTACAACGTGCGGAAGGTCGTCACCATCCATGGTTGTTAAGATCATGGCTCCACCAGAAAATATGTTCTTGATCATAAATGGCCATTCGTATGTAAGAGTCCATTTGCTCCTGGGATCACCTTGTGGAAGTATGATGCTCTTGATTACCAGGTCACCAGCCTTATCTACTTGACGTCTGACCTTCTTGTTAAAAGATTTGATCATACATTTTTGGTACATCTGACCATGACAGATAGTCGCGAGCCTCTTCTTGTCAATCAAGTTTAATTGGTCAAGTCATGTCTGAAACCATTCTCCTTCGCTCAGCCCTGCTTCCTTTATGATCCTCAAGGAAGCGATCTGGACTTCTATGGGTAGGACAACTTCCATACCGTATACCAGAGAGAAAGGAGTTGCTCCTGTTGATGTGCGCACCGTGGTACGGTAACCATGAAAATAAAATGGTAACATCTCATTCCAGTCTTTATATGTCACCGTCATCTTCTGTATGATCTTCTTTATATTTTTATTAGCAACTTCTACAACGCCATTCATCTTTGGCCGGTAAGTATAAGAGTTATGATGTTGGATCTTGAATTGCATGCAGAGATCGGTGATCATAGTTTTGTTGAGATTGGTACCATTATCCGTGATGATTCTTTCTAGAATACCATACCGACAGATGAGGTTATATCTGATGAAATGGGCCACGACGTTTTTGGTGACGGAAGCAAATGAAGCTGCCTTGACCCACTTCGTGAAGTAATCAATGGTGACAAGGACGAAGCGGTTCCCATTAGAAGTTGTAGGTCTAATCTCTCTAATCATGTCAATGCCCCACATTGCGAATGGCCAAGGAGAAGTCAAAATGATTAGAGGAACCAGAGGAACATGCACCTTATCAACATAGATCTGGTACTTGTGGAATGTTCGCAAATGCTGATAACAGTCTGCTTCCATAGTGGACCAATATTATCCTGCCCGTATAATCTTTTTGGCCATTGTATGCCCACTAGAATGGGTGCCAAAGGTAACTTCATGCAAGTCAGCCATAATCTTTTTTGCCTCACTCTTGTCTACACACCGAAACAAAGTGGAATCATGGTTGCGTTTGTAGAGGATTCAATTACTGAGGAAGAACTTGGTGGAGAACCTTCTTAGAAACTTCTTATCATTGACTGAAGCTCCCTCAGATCTTTTGACTTCATAGAACCATGTTTTTTCCACTACTTCTTCAATATCGATCTCGTGATAGTATGTTGGTTCATCCATCCTTTCAATAGTGATCTGAGGCGCTTCATTATCCCATCTGACCTTTAACATGGATGACATAGTGGCTAGCGCGTCCGTTAGTTGATTTTCCTCTCGTGGAAAATTCTCAAAGGTAATGTCTTTTAAGTGTGGAATCAGTGTCAACAAATGCTCTTTGTAAGGGATGAGATTAGGATGCTTCATGTCCCATTCTCCTTTGATCTGACCAATTACAAAGGCCGAGCCTCCAAATACACTCAAGAACTTGATCCTCAAGTCGATAGCAGCTTTGAGACCCATAATACATGCTTCATACTCAGCTATATTGTGGGTGCAATTCAAACATAATCTGACATTGAAAGGAGTATGACAGCCTTCAGGAGATATGATTATAGCGTCGATGGCATTACCAAGAGCGTTAGAAGCTCCATCAAAACCCATAGTCCATCGAGAGCTTTTCCAAGTCCTTCATCCGGTCCAGGGTCTCCACAATCAGTTACTAACATGATGCTCTCATCCGGGAACTCAAAATTCATGGATTGGTAGTAATCCACAGCCTGATGAGCCAAATGATCAGCTAGTACACATCCCTTAATTGCTTTCTAGGTTGTATACTAAGTGTCGTATTCGGCCAAGATCATTTTCCTTCTTGATATTCTTCGGAGAGAGCGGGTATCTCAAAGATGTACTTGATAGGGTCTATTTTAGATATCAAAAAGGTAGTGTGAGTCAACATATACTGTCTCAGTCGGCGAGCAGTCCATGCCAAAGCGCAACAAGTTTTCTTGAGCGGTGAGTATCTTGTTTCACAGTCGGTAAACTTTTTGCTAAGGTAGTATATTGCATGCTCTTTTCGACCAGACTGATCATGTTGCCCCAGTACATACCCCATTGAGTTCTCTAACACTGTTAAGTACATGATAAGAGGTCTTCCATCAACTAGAGGCATCAAAATTGGAGGCTCTTGAATATATTCCTTGATTTTGTCAGAGGCATTCTGGAAATCATCATTCCACTTCACTGCCTGATCTTACTTAAATTATTTGAAGATAGGCTCACTAGTAGCGGTCAGATGTGAAATGAATCTCGAAATGTAGTTCAGACATCCCAGGAATCCTCTAACTTCCTTCTTAGTGTGAGGAGTTGGCATTTCTTGTATAGCTTTAACCTTTGAAGGGTCTACCTCAATACCTAATTCGCTGACAACGAAGCCTAAGAGCTTACCAGATCTCACTCCAAAGGTGCACTTACTCGGATTCAACCTCAATTTGTACTTCTTCAGCCTTTTAAACAGCTTTTGTAGGTGATCAAGGTGTTCCTTTTCAGAATGAGACCTAGCTATCATATCATCCCCGTAGAGCTCTATCTCGTGATGGATCATATCGTGAAACAAAGCTACCATGGTACGCTGATAGATTACCCCAGCGTTCTTTAGCCCAAATGGCATCACTTTGTAACAGAAAGTTCCCCACTGTGTGACAAAGGTCGTTTTCTCTATGTCCTCAGGTGCCATTTTGATCTGATTGTACCCAGAGAAGTCATCCATGAAGGAGAATACCTTATGTTGTGCGATGTTATCAACTAGAACATCAATATGGGGCAGCGGAAAGTCATCCTTGGGGCTTTCCCTGTTCAGGTCTCTGTAATCCACACACATACACACCTTTATGTCCTTCTTAGGTACTGGAATGACGTTAGCAACCCACTGTGGATAAGAGGTGACAGATAAGAAACCAGCGTTGATCTGTTTCATGACTTCAGCCTTGATCTTTTCTGACATCTATGGCCGCATGCGACAAACCTTCTGTTTCACGGGTGGGCAGTCCTCTTTTGTCAGCAGACGATGAACCACGATATCAATGTTAAGTCCTAGCATGTCTTTGTTTGACCAGGGAAAAACCTCCACATAGTCATGTAGCATCTTAATTAACCACTTCTTTACTCTATGCTCTAGATCGGCACCTATCTTGACTTATTTCTTGCCCTCTTCAGTACCCAAGTTAACTGTCTCAACTAGCTCTTCATGAGGTTATATTTCCCTCTCTTCCTCTTGTAATTGTCTGCCAAGTTCTCCTGGTATTTCACAATCTTCCTCACCTTTGTCTTCGGCTTGGTAGATCGGAATACCTGAGCTAAGACATCTTCAAAGGCATGTTAACTCATAGAGTCTAGGAATACCTGAGCTTTCTTCATTAGAAAACTTGTAAGGAGGCCCTTAACTCCACTCTTTTTTCCCAATTGGACTCGATGTCATATGGCTTCAAGTGCAAAGATATGGCAAAATCTTCAGCAGTTGGATCTTGTTCTAAACCAGTAAAGGTTATCTGCTTCAATATAGGCAAACCAAGTATTTTGGAGAATTATTCTAGCGTAGGCACAAAATAATAGTCTGGAAATGTGAAGAAGTGATGCTTAGGGTCGAAGAACTGGAATAAGACACTCATCAAACCCTCGTCAAAACTGGTAGTTACCAAACTAAGCTAGTGACCATGTCTCTTGTTGAAGCAACTCCAATTTGTGGTATTACTCAAGAGTCTTGGCTAGAGATTATCATGGAAGTGTATCTTCATGTTTATTCAGAATTGTGTTGATCCAATCGTTGTCTGTGATTGAAGAGGGCTTAAGGAGGGCCTCATACCTATGTGAGTCTTAGATAGAAATCTAGGAAGGGTAGTGGTTAAGTGAGAAGTTGTAAATGAGAGAGTTTAGCTTCAAATTGATACTATCATAATGGGTTTTCCACTTGCTTGGTATGCTCCCAGAGTAGGAGAGTTGCTCGGAATTGGGTTAACAATTTTGTGTGTTTTTTATACTTTTTAATACTTTTATTTTTTATTAATACTTTGCTTGTTTTTTTATGTCGAATCAGATGTCCCAACATGTCATAAGACATATGAGTTCTGTCATACCAGAATTTCAATTTCAAACGTATCATTAAATGATCATTTGGATCATTTTTGGTACTTGGGATTGGTGATAGGTTTATCTCATTGTTCCATCAAGAAAGGTGATTGAAATTGATGATATATTTATCTCATATTGTGATTCAATTTGGTTTGCTCATCTTTTTTCTCCCCGTCGCCTTCTTCTTTTTGTTTTAGGTTTACTTTGATCAATTGGTTGATTATTGATTCATCTTGTTCAATTAGGTTTGGATTGATACTTGATGAACTTTCCTCATTTCAAATCTACCATTAAATTATCATTTGATCACTTTTTGTACTTTGGATTGATGATAATTTTGTCTCATGGTATCATGAATAAATTGATTGAATTCATGATCTAATCCCATTGTCATTATGCTTGATCACTTCTCTCCTCTTCTCTTTCTTCTTTTTTCTTTTATTTTGACTAATGTTGAATTGTTTTTGGAGAAAGACTTTCTATCATTTCTCTAACATACACTACAACTACATTGTTATTGCCCGACCCCAGATAGGTGCAACATCTACATAAGTTTACTTATGATTGCCTAACATAGCGCTAAATTGTCCCGAATCAGATTATTAAATATTAACATTAACATTAACGCTTATTAATTGTGCTAACTTTAATTTTATGCAATTTTACATTAATTTCATTTAATTTCTTGTCCCTTTAGTTTAATGCCACTTATATTTCATTCACTTAACATTTCATGTCATTTACATTTCATGCAATTTACTTTCATGCTTTTTTTCCTTTTTCCCCTTGGGCTTTTCTTGAGGAGTTTGGACTTCGGACCTTGGACTTAGGACGTAGTTTTCCCTTGCTTGGAGTGGTCACTTGATACTTGGATTTCATCGAATGCATTGAAATTTCATCTGATAACTTGGAATTTTATTTGATACTTTTTGATTTATTTGATTCTTGGATCTTCATCTGATACTTTAGATTTCATTTTAAGCTTTAAAATTCATATGCTTTATGATATTTATCTGATGCTTGACTTGTGGCTTTATCCAAAGGGAAAGGAATGCTCATTTTCATCAATGTTAAATACTTTGTCCATCTTGTGATTAGTTTACTAGCACACGCAAAGGCTTTCTCTTGAGTTACCTTACAATCAGACCATTTATTTCTTGTCTTTTATTTTATTCTTTAGGATAGTCTCTTCATCTCCCACCTTCTTTAATTTTTAAAATCTTCTTTCTTTTTTTCAAAACCTTCATTTTTTCAAACTTTAACCCCCTTTTCTTAACAAACCTTGACTTTTGTCAAGTGATACAGAAAATATTTTTTCTTAATAAATGATAAAACACTTAAGCATATTCAAAATTATTTCAAGACATCTAAAAAAAACAAACTCATCAAGCTTCTTTTTTGTGCCTTAGTGCAATTTTCTTTTAAACTAGACTTTTTTTCTGAAAGAAAAGGATATGAGTCTATTCTCGAAGTGATGAAAATTACTATACATCTATAGTGTGTTGTGAAATTAATATACATTTTCCACTTGAAAGTTGACATGCTTGTTTAATAAATCCAAACAAAATTCACAATATCAAGATGATGCAAATTCTCATTTCCTCATACGTGTGGGTAGTAAGTTGAGTTTTCCACTCGAATATGACAAAATATCTTTTTTCTCCTAAAACCAATCAATAAAAAAAAGCATATTTCATAAACAAAAACATGTGTTTCCTATGGAGTACCATATATGTGAGCGGTGCTAATACCTTACCCTTGCATAACGAACCCCCATACCTAATCTATCTTTTGTTTTGGTTTTCAAAACTTTTTTTGGGTTTTTTTCGACCTTTTCCCTTTTCCCTTTGTGTTATAACTGGTTTGAAAACGAGAGTCGCCACCCTTAATTTTTATCCTAAAGAAGGGAATATAAAGGATAACCCTAACATCGACAGAGATTCTAAGTTGTTGACTTGGTTTTAGATGAAGGGAAGGTGTTAGGCATCCCTCATCTACCTTGTTCGCAAGGATACTAGGGTTTAGAAGCACAATCTTTAGAGAGTAGGGTTTTAATTTTTTATTATGGGAACTCGCCACAATTTTAGTTATATGCCTATGTATCCTTTTATGAGGAATCAGAGTCTCAATTCATAGTTCGCAGGTGGTTGGTACTTTTTATGGATTACAATGATGTTTTGAATTTCTCTTATGCTTAGTCTAGGTGTGTGAATAACGAAGTTTGTTAGATGAAGCGCGCAATCGATTTAAATATATTTGTAACCCTTTTTGAAAATTGATTTTGATTAATATGATTTAATAAAAGGAGTTTATTGTTGGTTAAATATCTTTTTATGTATTAATTATAAAAAATCTCTTATTAATGCATGATTTAAAAATGAAGATTTTTAATGCAATAAAATAAATATTTGAATGGGTTTTAGAAAAATAATATTTTATTATAATAATAGTAAATAATATTAAAACTTATAAATATTAAAACATTAAATAATTATAATAAAATTAATAAAGGAAATAAATTAAATGCAGACGGTGTAAATTATGTTAGGATAGTAAAATAGGGGTATGTGTAGCACGGCCTTGAATTCAGATATTGAATTCAGGCCCAACACAGGGGGGTTGAATTAGAAATAGGTTGTCAGATTTGGGGGTGCAGACAGTAAGGTCTAATTCCAAATATTGGACTTGGCCCTTTAAGCCAAGGGGGTGTAGGTTTATGAGATGTTTCCTAAGAAGGAACTTGGATCCCGCCATTATGTGATATAGGTTTTGATATAGGTTACCCCAAGTGTATGAATCTTGAAAAGTAGGCCCATTATCAACTGGTGTTTTAAGAAGTAATCCAAGTCGACCAAATCATAGAATAAGTTCCCCTGGTCAATAGGATCCTAATATGATGTTCCCCTATGATCATTAGGATTTTCCCTTATTTATAAGGGTCCTCGTAGATGCTTTGCCCCTAGTTAGAACCTTAGTGGAAATGCTTCTTTTGACCAGACCATTTTTGAACTCTCATTGATGTTAATATTGACTCGTAAGTAAAATTGTCCCCTTTGAAAAGTAATCTTAATGTGATGCACATGCATGTTCTTGAAATCGAAATTGATTATTGAAAAGAAATGGATGATTAGAGATGAATAATTGGAAACGTGGTTGTTGTACCCCAAAATTTTCCCTCCCATTATTCAAGAAAAATTAATTCAAAACACCTCCTGATGCTACTAGGGTTCTCATTTTTCTCAAGACTACTCAAGGATTGATCAGACAAATCCTCCTCCTAAGCAATTGACCTACAACTAGGGTTTGGTTTTTCTTAAAGGTAATTGGACTTATAATGCCTTAAGTGGATTTCATGGTTTCTCATATGTATCAAAGAATCTTCATGCCAAATTTGAAGCCTTGCAGCACAAGTTTGCCAAGTCAATTAGTAGATGATTGAAAATCAACTATATTGGTCAAAAAGTCAATGTTGACCAATTATAGTCAAAGTTCAATATTTTTGGTGAAAATCAACATTTTGAAGTCACATTCATCATCTTATCAAGGGTTGATCATGATTCATCAAGAAAACTCAAGATTCATCAAAAGTCAAAAGTTACTAAATTAGGGTTTTCTCAAGGAGAAATCAACTGAAATTTGACCAAGCATAACTTTCACGTACTTTATCAGATTTTTCTCAACTAAAGCTCATTTTGAAGGAAATTCAATTTTGCACAACTTTGTCTCTCTAAGCTCAAGGCTAAAAATGCTTAATTTGATAGATATAGGCCAAAACATTACAGTTCATTTTAAAAGTCAACCAAAAAGACACTTTTTGTCAAAACAATTCACATTAAGATAAAGTCTTCAAATTAAAAAATGACCAACATTAATATTGTAAGGGACATCTTGAGCTTTCCAAAAATGCCAAGATCACCTTCATATGGTAAAAATTGAGTGAGATATGATTTATGCAAGTTGGGAAATTTTGAGAAAATGCATGAAATCCAATTTGAGTAAATTTGAATTTTTAGGCTAATGGGCCTATCTTTTAAGGTCCAAACATGTTATTGACCTCATAAGAGACTCTTAGGTCCATTCATATTTTTGTGATCTTTATTTCTTTTACTTATGATTTTATTCATTTAAATTCAAAATTAAATCAAACAATTATCAAACAATGTACAAGACATAAAAGGCTTGATATTTTATTTTATTTGGGGCCCCAAGATCATGCAAAAACCTGTGAACCTCTTTGCAAAACAAATCTTCTTTTTTTGACTTATTCTAATCTATTTTTCAAACAAAGACAAAGATTTTTCTACAAGGTGTCCAAGCCAATTTTTTAAACCTAATCTTCTCATATATATCCTACAAACTCAGACAAGAGAGAACATGAAAAAGCTGCTCAAGAACACCCTCTAAAATCTCAAATTTTATTCAAACTAGAGAAACTAGAAATCTTATTTCCATCCATATTCAAGAGCAAGAAACCATCCAAGTCGATTCCCGAGACATTACAAAGTAAGTTGGGATCATTCTTGATGATCAAAAGTGAATGAAACATGCCCTACATGCATCGTCGGTTACATGTTTTCATGAAAGCCGTGTTTTAATTTTTATGATGTTTTGATGTGAACTAACGTTTCTAATGTGTTATTGAGATGTAATAGCACAAGTTTGAACCCTTGCATTAGTCCCATGATGCCAGAATCGTACATCACCATTGTTACACTTATTTGCTTCATTTTCCTCGTATCTCTTTGTGCACGAAGAATTAGCCAAAACTAAGGACTCCAATGGATTCGCAAGGGTCAACTTATGAGTTTAGGGTTCTTTTTTATTACTAACGTGCTCAATTTTGTAGGTTGACAAAAACACCTCACCGGAGAAGACAATCGGAGCTAGGGCTCTAGCGCCTCTCTAGTCCACTTTTATATTATATTTAACTCATTTTATTTGATACATGGATGAGAGCATAGTAACACTGGTCAAGGCGTTGGGTTGTGAATGTAAGGGTGTGGGTTCAATCCCTGCCTCTCGCAAATAGATTTGGACCATGCGTTTTTTCTGATTTGGATTAGGTTTGGGCCATGCGAAAAAAAGCCTTTTTAGTCATTGTTTTTTTTCAAATAATAAAACTGATGTAATTAAATCAAAATAATAATTTTGACAATAATATAATAATTATCCATAATCATGTAGATCCAAAAATAATAAAATTGAAACGGGTCTAAATGCATCAATTTATTAGGCCTTTAAGAAAAATGAATTGCTTATGGGCCTTCCTGATTTAAACATACACCCCCCCTCCCTTAACTTATTTAAAAATAGGCCTCAATAATTCAGTGGGCCGACCCTCATTAATCCCTAAACCCCTTAAATAAACAGCATACCCCCCCCCCCCCCCCCCTTCTATTAGAACTCTAAATGGACCAAAACTAAGCATGAGCCTTTCTTATTTAGAAAGGCCAAAAAATTCCTAATGTAGTGTAACCCCCCCCCCCCCCCCCCCCTTCAAATGGGCTAAAAAATTTACATGGGCCCTTTCTGATTTACAAAGGCGCAAGAGTTCTTAGCAATGTTAAACCCTTTACAAACTAAATGAGAGTGAATATCAAAGAGTCTTAATTGAAACGTAATGGGCTTAAAATTTTACATGGGCTTTTTAGATTTAGAAAAACCTATTAAACCCCCTTTCAAGAACTAAACCCCGTGAATTTGAATAATATACAAAGCAAAGAATGATTTTTAAAATAAAAAGATCAGGAATCAGTAGGGAAAATTTGGGGTATGACACTTTGGAAACAATAAAGTTCGGTGGCAACTCTTGCTTTTTTTGAGTTAAGTTAATCAATAGCTTAATCTCAATTTTCTAGCTACAACACAACCCTTAGGGAAAAAGTATATAAGTATAAGGGACATATAGTGGCCAAAAAAATTACGAGATTGATTAGAGAAATTGAAAAAGTGCTATTTGGACTAAAACATATCCAGGTAGGTTAACTTTTTAAGCCACACATGTCATGTTTACTGATAGAAATCTATAGGAAAGTAGATGACCCCATAAACTATGTTAATAAATTTTATCACAAGAACACATATGAGAAATGTTATAGTGAGGTGATCACCCCCCTTAAATGGTAAAAACAAATGACCCAAGAACTTAGTAAGAGGGAACCAGATGAGGTAATCCCAATAAATAGCAAAGAACAGATATGAGTCATAGGTTCAAAAAGTGTCTAGAACTTGGGCACAATGCAAGTAATTGCAAGAAAAATAAATAAATTTTGATTCTTCCACCTGAGAATGTAAGAAATGACATGCCTGCCCAAGCCAGTCACACGATAAAATCCAATGTGGCAAAAAATGTTATTGTTCTAACTATATATTGTTTATGTATTTTATTATGTGTTTTAAAATGGTATTGTTCTAATTTAAGTTTGTTTTATATCAGGGGAGGCCTAAGATCTCAGTCAATTCTAGTACAAGTAAGACAACTACACAAAATAAAAAGCAACATAATCCTTAGAAAAATAAGAACAAAATTGGCTAGGAAAATTATGTTGATGTCGTGCATCCTTATGTTAATATTGAGCAACTTTCATTTAGTGTTGAACATCCTTGACTAAATGTTGAACAATCTTCACTCAATATGGAACAAGCTTCACTCAACGTGTAACATCCTCCACTCAATAACCTTCACTCAATGTTGAACAACCTTCACTCAACATGGCACATCCTTCTCTCAATGTGGAACAAAATTCTGCCAATATAGAACAACCTTTTCCAGCTGCAAATGTTGGACAAAATTCTGCTAATGTCTTTGACAAATACTATGACTGGGTTGTTGAGACAATTGAAGAATTTCTAAGTAGTGAAGATGTATTGGACATTCAACCACTAAGTATTGAAACATCACTTGTGAACCCATGTATATCAAATCCAGATGATTTAAAGGCAAGCCCGACAAAGAAAAGCCCATCAAAGCCAAGTCAGTCAAAGGAAAAGACAACAAAGAAAAAGCCATCAAAGCCAAGCAATTCAAATCCAACCCCAACAAATCAAAGTGCATCAAAGGAAAGTGCAATCCCAACAAATCCAAGCCCATTAAATCTAAGTTCAATCCCAACAATGCCAAGAACATCAAAGCCAATGACTTTCTTTGGTAAAAAACCAAAAGCATCTATGAAGACAAGCTTCCTAAATATTTTTGAAGAAGACAAACTATCATTGATTGTAAAATGGAATATCTAAAGTCAATACATCTTAATCAAGTCAAATTTATCAAAGTCTTGAAGAATCATTTTGTGAACAAATCAAATGTCAAGGTAAAGCATTCAACCTCTCTATATGCATACAAGTGTTCATAATAATGTTTCATGCATGCCATAAATCTTCAAACATGTTTTGGAAATCATAAATCTATGTCTCACACATTTTCTTAAAGTATTTTTCAAAACTGCCTTAGGGAACCCAGTTACCCATTTATGATAACCAGTTACCCAATAGTGTTTCTAAAAAATAAAACGCTACTGACTTGGGAAACTCGGTTACCATATTATGGGAACCTATTACCCAACACAGATTTTGAAATTTTTTAACATTGGGAAAGGTGGTACCCGGGTACCCACTTATGGGAACCGGTTACCACCGAAAAAGTATGAAAAATGCCTTTTCTCCTGTCCAGAAAAGCTGTGTGATTTTGTTTTTGAAACATGGCATCTTTCCATTAAAACATACCCTTTTTGAAAGGTTTTATAGAGGTCTATGTAATATTAAAATTACATAATTATTAGCACTTCTTCTTCAACATACAATTCAAATTACAAAATCTCTTTATCTTTAAATTTTCAAGTGTTCTACACCATAATTTCCATTGAAACTTTTTGCCCTCATTTTTCATTGAAACATTACTCTAAGTTTCATATCATCATTGTGAACACTTGTATCCATTATTGAGAGTTGTTTTGCTTGAAGGAGAAGGTCAATCCAAGATTGATATATTATAGCATACTTCAAAGTCACTTGTAAAAATTCAGATTACTTTATTACTTCCCTTGCTATTCAGGATTGTTAAAAGCAAGTGTTTACATTGAAGAGGATTGTTATTCTTGTACTTAGTATTCAAGGTCTTAAAGGTGTTAAGAGACTTTGATATCCCTATAGGTTAGATAGTAAGCATCACCATTGGTGTGAATAGGTTGTATACTCTTTCTAACTATAGTAAAATCTCTTTCATGTTGAAAGAGTACTGGAGTAATTTCAGATTGTGAGGGGAACCGGGATATATCCTTGTGTCATTTAATTTCTACATTTTATCTCTTTCACCACTTAGCCAAAAACCAGAA
This sequence comes from Vicia faba, assembly GCA_948472305.1. Taxonomy (NCBI): domain Eukaryota; kingdom Viridiplantae; phylum Streptophyta; class Magnoliopsida; order Fabales; family Fabaceae; genus Vicia; species Vicia faba. The sequence continues at coordinate 97,715,274 of OX451735.1, read as the reverse complement.
AAGAAAGATCAAAGATTCATAAAACCTGAAATATTTTTAAGAGACCTAATTCACCCCCTCCCCCTCTTAGGCAAACCTTATACTTACATTTGGTATCAGAGTAGGTTATAGGTAACCTATTCATATAGATCATGAATGGCTTCCACAAATCAAAATTCGGTCTATAAAGATGGTTGTAGCAATAACAAGCTCCAACTGTTTTGTGGTGAATACTTTGAATTTTGAAAAATCCGCATGAAGGCTCATTTAGAAGCACAAGGAGAAGAAATATGGGATGCCTTCGAAAATTGTCCATTTGTTCCTACAAGTGTTGTCAATGTCGTTGGTACATTAAAACCTAAAGGTTCGTGGGATGAAGATGATAAGAAAAAGGTCCTCTATGACAAAAAGGAAATCAATATTCTTCAAGGTGCACTTAGCATGGATGAATTCTTTCGTGTTTCGGCATGCACAACGAAAAAAGAAATATGGGATACTTTGGTAGAAACTCATTAAGGAACCACTGAAGTTAAAAGATTGAGATTAAGTACATTGAATCAAGAATACAAACTATTCAGAATGCATCCCTGAGAGTCAATCCTCGACTTGCAAAAGATATTCGTGCACTTGACAAATCATTTGAAAGCATTTGGTAAGACTTTAAATAATGATGAACTTAATCTTAAAGTACTTAGATCTTTATCTAGGGAATGGCAACCAAAAGTGACGGCAATTTCCGAGAAGAAGAATTTATCCACAATAACTTTCGCCACTTTGTTCGAAAAACTTCAAGAATATGAGACAAAACTTGCAAGACTTGAAAAGAATGAAATCCAAGTAAAGTATTCAAAATTCATTGCTTTAAATACAAGGATAAATAATCATGATAGAAATTTTTTTGTAGTATTTTCAACAAAAGTATTTATATTATCTTTTTCCTTAGGGATTGGAGTAATATTAATGTCGTTCTATAGTTTGAGTGTCTATAAGTGTTTGAATCATAATCAAAGTTTTAATGCTTGCTTTTTGTAAGAAAAGATCAAGTTTTGTGCACTAGATAAAGATTTGGATAATAGAGAGATTGTTGTTTGAAAATGTTTATTCGATTAACCTTGCATATGAACTGATCAATGATCAATACATTCATGTATCCTCTCAATATTTCTCATGTCTAAGAAATATTGTGAGTGTTATCATGTTAATCATTAAATGATCTCTCAACCTAACTATTAAAATTATAATCTTTAAAGCTTGATACAAGTGAATACTAACTCACAAATCTATGTCTAGAGCTTGTTCATTATTAGATGAATATCTTAGGTCAAGCTTGGAACTTACTTCTCAATAATGAACCATACCATAAAAATAACAATGAAACAAAGATATTCAACATGTATTAATCTTCAATCAAGTACATATACAAAATGATTCAAAGAAATACATTAAGTATAGGTTGACTACTTCTAAGCTTGACACAAAAAGTGTTTAGCTACTCATTGTCATGATACCTTTCTCAATGAATAAACAATGGATGATGATGAACATCAATCTTCAAGTCTCTTTGATTCAAGATGCAAGAGTCCTTTTTTTCTCTCTTTTTCAAGAGATAAGAGCCAAAAGTATCTTCTATGTTGTAATGTTATTATCCTTAGAACAAAAGGATTCTATATCTAAAATCATTTTGTCCCTCCACAAGACAAAAGTTGGTGGAAAGTTTCCATAAAAGATGGAAAAAATTAGCCAAAAGTATGGCCTATCTGCGCTCCATCGTCGGGCGACAATAAAGCATCATCGGGCAATGTTGGCTAGATGCCATAGGTGACTAACTGGGCATGTTAAAACCCCAAAAGAGCATCTTTCATCGCTCGGCGACAATAATTCTTCGCCGGATGATCCTCCTTTTGCCAGGCAACCCAGGAGCGAAGCAATATATGATTGAAGCTTATTTTTTTCACCATTTTCACCGTGCGACGCATCCTGTTGTCGGGCGATCCTTTATAGAATCAACACTTTTGTTCTTTTGCTTGGCAAGCCCACATTCTCCCTTTTTTCCATCTTTTCTGCATAAATTTTTCTAAACATTCACAATTCTTTGAAATCACGCAAAATGAATAAAAATAAATATTTAACCTAATCAAAAGTAAAATAAAAGGTCTCAAAGTGTCAATAATTGATATGAATTTTATCCAAAAGTTGACACTTAACACAATCAAGAGGATGAATTCACTAGTAGTGAAGATGATGATCTTATCAAGAAGATTGAAAAGGTTATATGAAAATAAAGAAAAAGGGAAGCACCAACAAGGAAGGTTATATGCTTTGAATATGGAGAAAAGGGACATGTTAAAAGTGAATGTCCTACACTTGAAAAGAAGAAGAAATATTTCAAGAGAAATAAAGATAAGAAGTAAAAGAAAGCATATATAGCATGGGAAAGTTCATCTTCCGATTAAAAAAGTAATCAACATGTTCATCTTGCATTAATGGCTTCACATCATTCGGATGATGAAACTGATGATGTTAGTAACAGATTTTCTCTTTATGATAATGATGTACAAGGTGAAATAGATAAAATCTTAAATGAATGAAAAGTTTTGTACAAAACTATTTCATATCAAAAGAAACATATTTCATCTTTAGAAGAAAAAATTGAGACATTGGAAAATTATTTCAAGGATGAAAAACAAAAGATTATTAATGAACAAAAACATAACTTTGTATGCAACAATTATGATTCACTTTCTTTCCAAATTGTTCAATTAAAAAGAGTCCTTGAATGGTATGAAAAGGGACAAGTTGGATTGGAAAATTTTCTTAGCCAACAAAGGTATTCTAATAATAAAAGTGGGCTTGGTTATTCAAAATTTTCTAAACCAAGTTCCAACAAAACTATCTTTGTTAAAGCTAGTAATTAACGATCCAATGATAAAATGAACAAACCAAATGTTGTTCATCATTATCCTAATATGAAAATATTTGTTAAAAAGAAATCTTATTCTCCTAGATATAGAAGCAATTTTGTTCCTATATGTTTTTATTGTAGTATAAGTGGTCATACACATAACTATGATGGACCCAAAGAATATTGGTTACCAAATAAAACTTAATTTGTTTTGTAGGTTTGCTTGAGGATCACTTTAAATCAATGATGTTTTGATAAGTGGTAGCTCTAAGAATTTGATGGAAGATATAAGCTAATTTTAAAATCAAATTGGCCAAGGGATGTGTCACATATGAGGACAATATCAAATGAAAGATTCTTGGAAAGTAAAATATAAGCACTAACTTTCATATCCAATGAATAAGTATTTCATGATGAAGGATTAAGACAAAATATTCTAAAGGATAAGTCAAATAATATCATAATATTCTTCTATTTTGATTATGATATTATATTTCTCTCTTCATTCCCCCATTCCTTTTTTCAAATGACAAAGGGGGAGAAGAATGATTGTTTGTATGTGTTTTATTTTCTCTAACAAAAGTACAGCAAGAAAATTTCAAAGAAAAACTCCCATGCATGGATCAAGGCGGAGTCTTTGACTTAGGGGGAGTTTTCATATTGATAGAGAAATTAAGATGCATCAAAATTTTCAATCAAATATTGTCATCATAAAAAACGGGGAAAATGTAAAGACAAACTTCCTAAAGAGTTTTGATGAAGACAAACTGTCATTGATTGCAAAATGGAATGGCTCATGTCAAGACATCTTAATCAAGTCAAATTTATCAAAGTCTTGAAGAATTATTGTGTGAACAAATCAAATGTCAAGCTAAAGCATTCAACCTCTCTATATGTATACAAGTGTTCATAATAATGTTTCATGCATGCCATAAATCTTTAAACATGTTTTGGAAATCATAACTTTATGTTTCACACCTTTTCTTAAAGTATTTTTCAAAACTGCCTTTGGAATCCCGGTTACCCAGTTATGGTAACCGGTTACCCTATAATGTTTCTAAAAAATTAAACGTTGCTGACTTGGGGAACCCGATTACCATATTATGGGAACGGGTTACCCAACACTGATTTCGAAATTTTTTAACATTAGGAAAGGTGGTACACGGGTACCCACTTATGGGAACCAGTTACCACCGAAACAGTATGAAAAATGCCTTTGCTCTTGTCCAGAAAAGTTGTGTGATTTTCTTTTTGAAGCATGGCATCTTTCCATTAAAACATTTCCTTTTTGAAAGGTTGTAAAGAGGCCTATATAATCTCAAAATAACAGAATTGTTAGCACCTCTTCTTCAACATACAATTAAAATTACAAAATCTATTTATCTTTCAATTATCAATTGTTCATTGAATCTTTCTGCACTCATTTTCATTAAAAAATTACTCTAAGATTCATATCATCATTGTGAACACTTGTATCCATTATTGAGAATTGTTTTGCTTGAAAGATAAGATCAATCCAAGATTGATATATTATAGCATACTTCAAAATCACTTGTAAAAATTCAGATTACTTTATTACTTCCCTTGCTATTCAGGATTGTTAAAAGAAACTGTGTACATTTAAGAGCATTGTTCTTCGTGTACTTAGTATTCAAGATCTTAAAGGTGTTAAGAGCCTTGATCTCCCTATAGTTTAGATAGTAAGCATTAAAATTGGTGTGAATAGGTTGTATAATCTTTCTAATTATAGTGAAATTTATTTCATGTTGAAAGGGGACTGAAGTACTCTCGGATTATGAGGGTGTAGGAACTGGTTTTTTAATCAAGATTCGTGACCATTAGTTTTTATCCTAGGGAAGGGAACCTAACAGAAAACCCTAATTCGTGGACAAAGATTCTAGGTTTCAGACTCAATTGGACGAAAGGAAGGTGTTAGGCACCTTTCATCCACCTTGTTCACAAGGATATTAGGATCTAGGTTTAGGTTTGGGATAAACAGGGTTTTAAGTTTTAATTAGCAAGACTCGCCACAATTTTAGATCGTGTGTATATGTATCCTCTTATGAGGAATCAGAGTCTTGATTCGTAGTTCGTATGGTTGGTGTTTTTTAGGGGTTTGCAAGCATACTTTGAATCACTTTGCACTCGGTTGGGAGTAGTGATTGCGGAGATTTTGACTGAGTACGTAGTAAATCAAAATTAGTTTGAAACCCATTTGTGAAAAAAGACTGTTGATTAGCTTAATTTGTTCGCAAAAATAGTTTGAGATTTGTTTGTGTTTTTTAATAATATTAATTGCAAAAATCCTGATTAATGCATGATAAAAAAAGATTTAATGCAATATATGAGAAAATAATATATGTACATGAGTTTTTGAGAAAATAAGTTACATGCTAATATAACAATATTCACATATAATAAATGATAATATAAAAATAATAATACTAATAATAGAAAAATATGATAACAAAAATTAATGGTAATAATAATAATAATTATAAATGAAAAAATAAATAAATAATTAATGAAATATAGCATATAAAAAATGATATAAAAGAAATAATAATAAAATAATTATAATTTTAAGTAAACCTGGGGGGTGCGTTTTATTGTTGATAAGCAAAAGAAGGGGGTGCTAAAAGGAAGCTGGACTAGGCCCATTATTCATTATGGACAGGGGGTGTAAGTTATTTGGCAACTTAGTAAACTGTTGGAAGGGGGCGTGCATAGCAGTGGGCTTAGGCCCAATGCGTTTTTGAAAGGGGGCATGCTGATTATGTGTAGCGAGGTGTATGGATCTTATGATGAACCTAGCCTCACGGCCGTTCACGTGTGATCTAACGGCCAAAATGGGAGGGAACACACATTTACCGTAGGAGCGAGCATATAGGATCATAACAAAACATAAAAATTATTGTTTTACATTTCAATTATTCATTCCATAATTCTCTCATCGCTCTCTCTCTCTCTCTCTTTCTGTAACTTAACCCTCTCCTTCTCCAACCTTCTAACCCTAAAGACAACTGCAACGGTGCTTCACTAAATCCCTTACATGCCGTAAATTCTGTGAGCAACACCTTCATAAATTGATTTTTGAATGATCGCAAATATATATGTGAACCACTAAATACATGTGTGCACTATAAAAATATAATATAACATGTTTAAATAAGCCAAAAATGTATTTCACTTATAATGCATCATTATGAGTCGACACAACAAGTTTTGTATCGATACATAACTTTCTGAAGTCCCTGGAATACAATTTGAAAACTATTATGCATCGATACAAAAGCTTATGCGTCGATACATAACTCTTTGATGACCCTGGAATGCAAACTTAAAAACTGCATGCATCGATACATAATATCATTCATCGACACATAACACTTTGATGTCTCTGTAATACATTCTTGAACTTGTATGCATTGATACAAAACCTCATGTATCGATACAAAACATTCTGAGGCCCTTGGAAAACATTTTTGAACATATATGTATCGATACATAATATCATGTGTCGACTCATACTATGTTTTAAATTCAAAAATTAAATTTACAATCAGTATGTATCGACACATATGTGTTATGTGTCGACGGATATAAAATTGTTGGTTCTGTAAAACGTTATAACATGATTTTGTATCAACTCAAAATACATTGTATCGACTCATCCTGTCACACATAACTAACATGAGTCGACACGTGACCAACATGCATCGACTCATAACACTTTCTTTTTTACTAACCATTTTCTGTTATAAATATAAGCAAGCATTTTTATCAGTCACATCATAGCAACATATTTGAATTGTGTGCAAACTATTGTGAGAAACCATAAGCTTAAAGAAACTTCATCTTCATCATCTTCTCAACCATCTTAAATTCAAAAACAACAAATAAAATTAAACATCCTTGTTGAACTGAATCAAGCGGTTTGAGATAACGTTCATCTGTGTATTGAAGAAATCTCAGCTGAGTTGAAGGTTGAAGAGGAGGCTTCAAGAAATAAACCAGAGAGTTTGTCCTTCAAGAACGGGTATGTTCTTGAGGGTTTTGTTAGCCACGGTCTCACAAGTCGGATTCAGCCGTAGCGAGGGGTTTGGAAATCAGAAGGATTTTAACAAACAGGTCGTGGAAGCGGAGGATCGTTCGTGGACTTTGTAGGGAATCTTGATACAGCTCATATCAAGTGGTGGTTCTTACAAGAAGAAGAAGATCATAGGGATTTCTATCTTTCTGTGTAGTGTAACCTTGTTATCAAACATTCAGCAAATTGATATAAAAGTTCTAAGTTTGAATTATGAAATTGAGAGGGAGACGTACCCACACGCGAGGACGACAGTGGGGAACTTCCTTACCAAACTGCATGCGTATCATTCTTTCTTTCTTTCTCTTTATAATTTTACATATTCTATAATTTTGTAATTCAATTGGCTTGCTAAGTTTTAATGTCTAATGATAAACATAGTGGTTCAAACATTTTCACCAAACCACCACTACTAAATCATTATACAAGCATATGCCAAGTGTTTTACAAAATTCCTATCAAATTTCTAAATTCATTGGAAATACTGTTTTATGATAAGTGCATTGAAACGTTAAGATTTATGAGTTGTATATTCATCTATCTCATTCAATAAAAATCCAACAAGTTTTTCACATGTCAAGTTTTCTAGTAGTCGGTTCAAAGTAGACGGTTTCAACTCGCTTTGATAAAATAATTTTAAATCCTTGAAAAACTAAGAGGTGATCTATTCACCCCCCCCCCTCTAGATCACTTGCCACACCGTCTAACAAGTGGTATCAGAGCACCGGTTAGCTGGTGCTTTGTATCTACTCGTAACGCTATGGCCTTTGAACCAAATGGGGAATATAATAGAGCTTCTGTTTTCAATGGTGAAAACTATGGCTACTGGAAACATTGCATGCGAGTACACATAAATTCCATTGACATGAATGTATGGACTGCCATTCAAAATGGTCCCTTTTAAATCACCATAAGGAATGATGCAGGTGCAATAGCACCTAAACCTGAGGATCAATGGAATGAAATGGATGAAAAGAAATGGTCGTGCGATTGGAGAGGCAAAAATATGATGATCTCAGTACTTGGTGTTAATGAGTATTATAGGGTGTCTCACTGCACTTCCGCTAAAGAAATGTGGGATGCTTTAGAAATTTCCATTAAGGCACAACTGAATTTAAACAATCCCGCATCAATACACTCAATCAAGAGTTCGAGCTATTTCGCATGAAACATGGAGAATCTATCTCTGACATGCAGAAGAGATTCGTACATATTGTGAGTCGTTAAATGCACTTGGAAAACCTATTTCCAATGAAATTTTGAGATGTCTTAGTAGGGAATGGAAACCTAAAGTAACAGCTATCAAGGAAGCAAATGACCTCACTACGCTTACCATTACAACTCTGTTTGGAAAGCTGGAAGAACATCAACAAGAATTGTAAAGTCTTGAAAAATATGAAAATAAGAGTAAGAAGGAAAGGAACAAAGACAGGGAGGGTGAGAAGAAGTCAATAGCTCTAATGGATTCTAGCTCTAAGTCCTCAACCAAAGAGCAAGATGATAATGGCTCAACTAGTGATGAAAATGCTGATGATGAAGAAATGGGACTCTTTGTTCGGAGATACAATAGATTTATTCTAAAGAATGGAATCAAGCACTCCGATAAGAATCTCATAAGCTTTCAAAAACAATCCAAAGAGCCAAGGCAAGAAGAAAATAAAAAGCAAAGAGGTAAAGGACCTTGTTACAATTGTGGTAAAGTTGGACACTACAAACCAGACTGTCCAAAGATGAAAAGGGATAATGGAAAAGCTCCACTAAAGAAGTTCAACAAACAAAGAAGAGCTTACATTGCGTGGGAAAGTGATAGTGATTCATCAGACGATGAAAGTTCAAGTTGTAGTGATGAAAGTGCAAATTTATGTCTAATGGCACATACCAAAAATCAATTCTACAACAAGAAAGACAACCACAACAAGGAAGTAAGACAAGCATATCCTAACAACTTTTCTTCTATGACCTTTCCTGAACTAAAGTTAGCTTTTGAAAAACTGCAATACAAAGCTGAAGATGCTTTTAAGAGATTATCCTCCGATAAACAAATATTTTCATTTCTGGAGAGTAAAGTCTATAAAGCTGAAAAAGACTTAAAAATTCTAAAAGCTAGTATTGCAGAAAGTTCAAAAGATAAGGATGTTACAGGATGTATTCCCATAAGGGAATGTGAAGTTTTCCATATTTGGCAACAAGAGGTTAGAACTCTTAATGCCAAATTAGAAAAAGCTTTACAGCCCAAAGTTACTTTTGCAGTCGATCCTAAATTTTTTAAGAAAACGTTGAATCCACAATATTCAAAATACTCTTTTGTTGAAATAATACCAAAGGATTCAATGAGAAGAAGTAAAATAATACATCATCATCATGGTTTATGCCATTATTGTTGTCGTTTTGGTCATACCATTGAAAAATGTAAGTTTAGGAGGTTTCTTGTTCCTAAAGCAATTTACTAATGGAGGCCTAAAGCCAACCATGTTATCACTTACCCACATGGACCCAATAAAAATTAGGTACCTACCTCTCTCTTTTGATATTACAGGAAAAATGCCTTACACCCATGGATAGAAGATGGTTTCTAGACAGCGGGTGTTCAAGGCACATGACCGGTGACATATCGCTCTTCATTGACTTCAAGGTAAAGAAGAAAGGATTTGTTACCTATGGAGACAATAACAAAGGAGTTATACTTGGTAAAGGTAGTGTAGGTAATCCCTCTACCAATACTATTTCTGATGTCCATTTAGTAGAGGGGCTTAAACATAATTTGCTCAGTATTAGTCAATTATGTGACAAAGGTTATAAAGTTACCTTCACAAACACTTGCTGCATAATTGAAAATACTGAAAAAGATATTGTGTTTAAGGGAATTAGAGTAAACAATTTCTATATGCTTGACCTTTTTGATGTATCCTTAACAAGCACTAAGTGTCTAGTCACCTTGAATGATGATTCATGGCTTTAGAATAGACGTTTAGCGCATGTTAACTTTGATTTTCTTAATAAGGTTGTATCCAAGGATCTAGTAGTAGGTCTTCCAAAGATAAAATTTACAAGGGATCACCTATGTGATGCGTGCCAACTGGGAAAGCAAACAAGGGTCTCTTTCAAATCCAAAAACATGATTTCCACTTCACGACCCCTTGAGCTTCTCCATATGGGCCTTTTTGGACCCTCTAGAACAAAAAATCTAGGAGGAAATTATTATGGTTTTGTGATTGTTGACGACTACTCTAGATTTACTTGGACTATATTCCTTCATAGCAAAAGTGAAACTTTTTCTGCTTTTAAGAGTTTTGCAAGACTATCTCAAAATAGAATGGAATTGAAAATAATTGCAATTCGAAGCGATCATGGAGGTGAATTTCAAAACCATCTCTTTGATAAGTACTGTGACCAGCATGGTATTGAGCATAATTTTTCAGCACCTCGAACTCCACAGTAGAATGGAGTTGTGGAGCGCAAAAATCGCGTCTTAGAGGAGCTAGCAAGAACAATGCTCAATGAAGGTGGATTGCCAAAATATTTTTAGGCTGATGCAATTAGCACAGCCTGCGATATTTTAAACAGAATACTAATTCGTCCAATTTTGGATAAAACACCTTATGAAATCTTAAAAGGAAGAAAGCCAAACCTGTCACATCTTCATGTATTCGGTTCCAAAGGTTTTATTTTAAATAATGGAAAAGAAAATCTTGGAAAATTTGATGCAAAAGCAGATGAAGGTATCTTTCTCGGATACTCACAATCAAGCAAAACATATAGGGTATATAATAAACGTCTACTTACAGTTGATGAGTCATTTCATGTCTCTTTTGATGAATCTTATCTGAAACATGTCGGAAAAGGTATTTCTCTTGATGGTGCAGGTGTATCTACTGAGAATAAACTCAAAGAAACTGTTGAAGAAACTATACAATCCAAAACAATTGATGATAAGGAAGAAAAAGATACAAGCCCTTCAAAAGATGAGGAAGAAGAGAAAATGGAAGCAAATGATCTTCCACTAGATTGGAAGTCCTCTAAAGACCATCCCATTGATAACATATTGGGAGACATATCAAAAGGAGTAATGACTCGCTCCAAGATAAGTAATTTTTGTTATCATTTTGCTTTTGTTTCACACGTAGAACCTAAGAATGCTAAAGAGGCCTTGATTGATGAATTTTGGCTAATGGCCATGCAAGAAGAGCTAAATCAGTTTAAAAGAAATGATGTTTGGGAACTTGTCCCTCGTCTGCGAGACCATCATATCATAGGCACTAAATGGGTTTTTATAAATAAACTTGATGAAAACGGAATGATAACCCGCAATAAAGCACGCTTGGTAGCACAAGGGTATAACCAAGAGGAGGGCATTGATTATGAGGAGACTTATGCTCCAGTTGCTCGCCTTGAGGCTATACGTCTTTTGCTCGCTTATGCGTGTGCAAAAGATTTTAAGCTTTATCAAATGGACATAAAGAGTGCCTTTCTTAACGGAGTCATAAATGAAGAAGTGTATGTCTCACAACCTCCTGGTTTTGAAAATAAGGAATATCTAGATCATGTCTTTAAATTAAAATGAGCTTTATACGGTCTTAAACAGGCTCCTCGGGTCTGGTATGAGAGACTTAGTAAATTTCTACTTGATCATGGTTATTCAAGAGGTCAAGTGGACACCACTCTTTTCATTAAACATAAAGGAAAGCACATCCTTTTAGTTCAAATATACATAGATGACATTATTTTTGGTTCAACTAATCTACACTTGGTCGAGGAATTTTCCAAAGTCATGCAGGGTGAATTTGAGATGAGTCTCATGGGGGAGTTAAACTACTTTCTCAATCTCCAAATAAAGCAGCTCAATGAAGGCACAATTATATGTCAAACAAAATATTGTCAAGAGTTTCTTAAACTATTTGGGATGAAGAAATCTAAACCAATTGACACTCCCATGCCTACCAACGGAAATTTAGACAAGGATGAACATGGTAAGAGTGTTGATTTCAAGAAATATAGAGGTATGATCGGATCACTCTTGTATCTTACAACATATAGGCCTGACATCATGTTTAGTGTTTGCATGTGTGCACGATATCAATCGGATCCTAAGGAATCCCACTTGAAAGCTGTCAAGCGTATACTTAGGTATCTCAATAATACACCTAAGTATGGGCTATGGTGTTCCAAGGGAAGCGATTACAGTTTAGTAGGTTACTCCGATTCTGATTTTGCTGGCTGCAAATCAGATAGGAAAAGCACTAGTGGAACATGTCACTTGTTTTCAAACTCTCTAATAAGTTGGCATAGAAAAAATCAAGTTTATGTCGCTTTGTCAACTGCTGAAGTTGAATACATTGCAGCCGGTAGTTGTTGTGCTCAGATCTTATGGCTGAAGCAACAATTACAAGACTACGATATTCAATTAAAACGTATTCCAATAAAATGTGACAACACAAGTGCTATAAATCTCACTAAGAATCCAGTTTTACACTCATGCACTAAACACATAGAGATTAGACATCACTTTCTTTGCGATCATGTTGAAAAGGAGGATGTTACGTTTGAGCATGTTGATACTAAAAATCAACTTGCTGACATCTTTACAAAACCACTTGCAACGGACCTCTTCTTCAACATCCGCCGTGAGCTAGGGATTTTATATCTCTCTTACGTGATGTCCTAAGCATATATGTAATTGAAATTTATCTATGTCTCACCATATTGTTGAGATGGGCTTTTCAGCTTTAGTACATGTGTCCACTTATCTAATCAAACGAGGTAATATCCTTCCTATCTTAACCCTTAATCACCTATAAGTTGATCTAAATGTTCCACTGATAATGTCTTCGTATATCTCTTTTACATAAATTGTTTGAATTTGACATATTCAATTTACATCACATCATTAGGCATGTAAAACACTCTTCAGATGAGTAATTTTTTGTGAAATTTGGTACCATATCCCCTTGTTAACAAGAAACTGTGCAAAAACTGCATTTTTTGTCAAAACAAGTGGTTGTATTAATGTCTCTTTCAAACATTCTATCGTGCTTATGTAATCTAACTTTTATCTGCCAATTCATTACTTTTAACGTGATTACTTTATGTTTACTCAACTATTTACTCACTTATTGATAACTTTATGCATGACATTCTGTGTGAATGCCAAGTCAATTATTTGCTGAAATTGTATACCAATTTTCTTATGTGCTACGATTCTTGAAAATATTGCTTATTCTCTTTTTGATGTGGTTAAAGGGGTGGAAGAAGAGTGTGTTAGTGAAGATTGTGCTTGTGTTATGAAGAAGATGCAAAAACTCAGGGAGAGCAAGCTTATTTCATCCACACTATATCACCACACATCATCAGAAATTTGCCATCATCAAAAAGGGGGAGTTTGTGAGCAACACCTTTATAAATTGATTTTTGAATGATTGCAAATATATATGTGAAACACAAAATACATGTGTGCACTATAAAAATATAATATAACATGTTTAAATAAGCCAAAAATGTATTTCACTCATAATGCATCATTATGAATCGACACTACAAGGTTTGTATCGATACATAACTTTCTGAAGTCCCTGGAATACTATTTCAAAACTATTATGCATCGATACAAAAGGTTATGCTCGATACATAACTCTTTGATGACCCTGGAATGCAAACTTAAAAACTGCATGCATCGATACATAATTTCATGCATCGACACATAACACTTTGATGTCTCTGTAATACATTCTTGAACTTGTATGCATTGACACAAAACCTCATGTATTGATACAAAACATTCTGATTCCCCTGGAAAACATTTTTGAACTTATATGTATCGATACATAATATCATGTGTCGACTCATACTATGTTTTAAATTCAAAAATTAAATTTACAATCAGTATGTATCGACACATACATGTTATGTGTCGACGAATATAAAAGTGTTGATTTTGTAAAACGTTATAACATGATTTTGTATCGACTCAAAACACAATGTATCGACTCATCCTGTCACACATAACTAACATGAGTCTACACATGACCAACATGCATCGACTCATAACACTTTCTTTTTTACTAACCGTTTTCTGTTATAAATATAAGCAAGCATTTTTCTCAGTCACATGATAGCAACATATTTGAATTGTGTGCAAATAATTGTGAGAAACCAGAAGCTTAAAGAAAGTTCATATTCATCATCTTCTCAACCATCTTAAATTCAACAACAACAAAGAAAATCAAACATCCTTCTTGATACAGCTCATATCAAGTGGTGGTTCTTACATGAAGAAGAAGATCATAGGGATTTCTATCTTTCTGTGTAATGTAACCTTGTTATCAAACATTCAGCAAATTGATATAAAAGTTGTCAATTTCGATTGTGAAATTGAGAGGGAGACGTACCCACACGCGAGGGAGACAGTGGGGAACTTCCTTAACAAATTGCCTGTGTATCGTTCTTTCTTTCTTTCTCTTTATAATTTTACATATTCTATAATTTTGTAATTCAATTGGCTTGCTCAGTTTTACTGTCTAATGATAAACATAGTGGTTCAAACATTTTCACCAAACCACCACTACTAAATCATTATACAAGCATATGCCAAGTGTTTGAAAAAATTCCTATCAAATTTCTAAATTCATTGGAAATACTGTTTTATGATAAGTGCATTAAAATGTTAAGATTTCTGAGTTGTATATTCATCCATCTCATTCAATAAAAATCCAGCAAGTTTTTCACATGTAAATTTTTCTAGTAGTCGATTCAAAGTAGACAGAATTGATTCAGGACATTGATTTTCGCTGCTTTCAACTCGCTTTGATAAAATAATTTTAAATCCTTGAAAAACTAAAAGGTGATCTATTCACCCCCCTCTAGATCACTTGCCACACCGTCTAACAAATTCCAGCAAACCCATAAACAATCATAGAACAAAAAAAAAGGGAAAATTTGAGTTCATTGACCCCTTGTACAATCTCGTGTTTGGATTTCTTCGAGAGATTTGGTTTCTGACCTTCCTCTTTCTCTTTCGCAGGTTCCGGCGATATTGATACATGTGTCCAATGGAGATAACGCTTGAAGGATGAGCAACGACGTGATTAGGGTTTCAGACGTTGAAACCCTAATCGTGTCCTTTATTCTGTCTTTAAGAACATTGGTAACTGTTTTTCGTTCCTCCTCTTCTTATGCAGCCAAAACGAATTTCCCCTTTCTTATGTATTTCTTGTTTACTATTTTTAGGGCTAGGTTAAATTGTTGTTACAAACTGAGTTGAGATTTAGGAAATTAGAGATATTTAAGGGTTGAATTTCGTTGTAATTGATTTAAGCTTATGGCGTATAGATCTGATTCTGTATATCTGAGATTGATTGAGTAATTTCCGCTTCTGTATATTTTGTTGTAAAAAAAGATTAGATTTTAGTAATTTGATTCCATTTTTGCAACTTAGGATTTAGTTTAAGATTTAATTTACACAGTAACAGTTAGTTTGATAAAAACGCACATAATTCTGGCTTGATTTGTACAGTGACAGTTAATAAATTGGGCCTTAGATGTATCAGATAACAATAAACGTATAAATTATTTTAACAACTAACAAATACTGTAACAAGAACGTTACGTTGGTAATTTAACAAACATTCTCCTTTTTTTTAAATATAAATTGTTATATAAAAGTTTAACAAACATGTCTTTTTAGTAAGATGAAAACAAATGATTTTTTCCTAGTAATAATATTACAGCAAAGATGTTTTCAGTAAAACCAGGCCCAATTGGCCCAATTCTAGTTTTTTTTTCTAAACATTTTAATAAAAAATTATATTTAATTTTTTTTAATGAAGTGGTTATTATAAGAGCTTAACAGTAAAAGAGAAAACAACAAATATATTTGTTTTAACCAAATCTTAATGGGCTTGTAATTTGTAACTACACCCCCTATTTTTACTAAAATCAACTTAACCCACATAAGCTTATACAATTTAAACTTGAGCGGGCTTAATTTAATTTCAACCTCCCTTTTACTAACGACTATTTAATAATTTAGAATTTTACAGTTACTCCATTAATTTCCATTTATGAATTGCATGGGCCAATGGCCAACATGCCTCGCGAATAGATTCGCGGATACACGAGTCTCTCTGATTTAGAAAGCCCCATTTTTTTCTGAATTAAAAATACACCCCCTAGCCAGATAAAGACGGACCATCAAATACTACTTTACCCTCTTTAATTAAATATTTTCTTTATTTCAATCTCAGAAAACAAAATCGTCGCGACAAATTTGGGGTACGATAGGTGCCCCTATTCAATTATCTTCCAATCAAATAGTGTGAGAAAATCTGAGTCTTACACATTCTGATTGGGAGTTTATTGAATACTTGAATTGTCCCCAAATTTTCCCGTCAAACATAAGGTTACACTGATATAGCATACTCTTAAGAGTCTTTGGGAAACTAGGCAAAGCTGATGATATATCACCTACCAGGGTTTGATAACGAGACAGGTGGTTTTAAGAGCACAATTTCGTACGTCTTGGTTTATTCACCCCTTTGGAGGGTGAGTATAGTAATGAATGATGATGCACGACTACTTGAAGACTGAGGGCATGGGTTATGTTTGTGAATCGCTGCATGACGTCTAAGGTGATGTTTTAAGCATGAATACATTGCGGCTTAGAGGAAATGTGTTGAGTTTGGATAATACATTGAGGCTTAGAGGAAATATTGAGTTTGGATAATACATTGAGGCTTAGAGGAAATGTGTTGAGTTTGGATAATACATTGCGGTATAGAGGCAATGTGTTGAGTTTGGATAATACATTGCGGCTTATAGGCAATGTGTTGAGGTTTGTTTTCTTTTGAGCATCGCAGCATGAAGTCTGAGCCGATGATTTGTGTCGTAGAATAAGAAACACATTGCTGCATGAAGTCTGAGGCAATGGGTTAGGTTTGCAAATCATTGCGTGAACTCTGATGTGATAATCTAAGTTTTTTTTTAGCATCACTGCGTAAAGTTTGAGGCGATGATCTAGGTTTTGCAAAAACATTGCAGCTTAGAGGAAATGTAGTGAGTTTGGAGAATGCATTACGGCTTAGAGGCAATGTGTTGGCTTGGATAGTACACTGCAGCTTAGAGGCAATGTAATGGGTCTTTGAGAATATGTTGAGGTTTAGAGGCAACATACGGAGTTTGGGTGATATATTGCGGCTTAGAAGTAATATACTGAGTTTTTACAATGCATTGCGGCTTAGAGGAAACATATGGAGTGTTGAGAATTCATTGTGGCTTAGAGGCAATGTGTTGGGTTTTAGGATACATTGCGGCTTATAGGCAATGTGTTTGATTCGGACGATATATTGCGGCTTAGAGGCAATATACTGATCTGGAAAGATACATTGCGGCTTAGAGGCAATGTGTTTGAGTCGGACAATATATTGCGGCTTAGAGGAAATATACTGATCTGGGAAGATACATTGCGGCTTAGAGGCAATGTAACGGGTCGGACAATATATTGCGGCTTAGAGGCAGTATACTGATCTAGAAAGATACATTACGGCTTAGAGGCAATGTAACGGGTCTTTAAGAATATGTTGCGACTTAAGGGAAACATACTGAGTTTTGAGGATACATTGTGGCCTAGAGGCAATGTGTTGGGCTTGGATAATACACTGCGGCTTAGAGGCAATGTAATGGGACTTGTAAGGAGCTCATCACTGCGGGGAGACTTAGGTGATGGGCATAATGTGTCAAGGAACAAAGATTGAGGTGATGGGTTGAATCGTAGGAGAAGTATTACGTCGGTTGACCCTTAGATAGTTGAATCTAGGGTGAAATTATTCGTTTGTTTGCTATGCGATACATGTGAATGCATGCGTATTGAATGTTGTACGTATGCAAAATGTATGATGTTTGATATTGATATGGAACCCTGACTATATGCGTATTGTATGCAGGAATGCATAGTGTATGTATGCTTGAGATATGCAAAATGTGTGTATGTATGAAATGTGTGTAAGATGCGCGTATGCCTTGAAATGTTATGAAGACTACTTTTGGCATTCTCTCCTTTAAACCATTAGCTCAGAGTTACCAATTCATGGTGTTGTGTGTTGTGTCATCGTGGTATTGTTGAACTTGAACGCGGTGGGAAATGTTAGCAGAATTTGAGCATTGATTTTGTATTGCGGGCATAGGTGTAGACGTAGACATAGATAATGGCTTATGCGTAGATTTGTATGTGGCAGGCGCAGGCGCACACATATGTACTGGCATATGTGTGGTCTCTGTAAGCGTCGGCGTAGGCGTCAACCTTGTGTTGTAAGTTAGGCGTAGGTGCTGACATGGACGTAGACATTGCGTAAGGACGCGTGGATATATGTATAGACTTTGTATCGTTGAGTGAAAGCATAAGCGCAGACATGTGCGTGGTCGTAGACTTCGTGTACGGACGCGTGGATATGCATAGGTACAAATGCAGACATGTGTATAGATTTTTTCCAGATGTAGGAGTAACTGTGTGCATGGATGTAGACGTGGATTTTCCTTTGATACTTTTCTAACCAAAGCATTTTTTTTATATTTGTCATATGCTTTTATTCTGTTAATTCCCCAAAATTATTTCAAGACAATATTCATAAGTAATAATCGTAGTATTTTGTAAACAAATCTGAGAAAAGAAAAACACGATTCGAAAGATATAATGAAAACAAATGTTTTATTGATATGCCTCAGAGTGGGCGAGAATACAAGATGCAATTCCTAGAAAGAGGTAATTACAGAAGGTTTTAAAACAGTAAATGGCAATGAAAAATTATAATCGCTACTTCTGTTCCCCCATAGCTTTTGATGAACTTATCTCCTTTGCTTCTGAGTTGTATGATTCCAACCTATCCTCCCCTCCGTGGTTCGTAGTCATAGGTCTTTAGGTTGTAGTCTTTTTCATCTTTATTTCTTTGTAGGGAATCCCTAACTTTTGCCTGGATTTCCCTTTCAAGTTTTCAATCCACTGAGATAATTTTCTTGTTGTGTGCCCCTAATTTTTTTCCTGGATCGCCCTTTAGGGTTTTCGATCCATCGAGATGCTCCTTTTTGCTTAAGTCGCCCTTTTAGGGGTTCGATCTTAGCGAGCTTTTTATACATAGTATTTTTTTACTGCGTCTGAATTGGCCGAATGCGGTAGTTCTTCCCCATCCATTGTTGTGAGGACGATATCACCTCCAGAGAATGATGTTTTGACTACATATGGACCTTCGTAGTTGGGTGTCCATTAACCACGTGAATTGAGGCGAGGTAGTAGAGTCTTCTTGAGCACTAGATCCCCTTCCTTGAATATTCGAGGGTGTACTTTCTTGTCGAAGGCCCTCTTCATTCTCTTTTGATGTAACTGACTATGACACAAAGTCTTTAATCGTTTGTCTTCAATGAGGTTGAGCTGGTCAAGTCGAGCCTACACCCATTCTACTTCTTCCAACTTTGTTTCCCTCAGGACTCGAAGTGATGGTATCTCAACTTCCACCAGGAGTACTACCATCAACAAAACAACCATCAACAATCATGATGTTAAGACATCATTTGGTATATCAACTCCATAATACAGAACCCAATCAAAGTGGTTCTTGATCAATCATTTAAAGGACTAATAATGCATAGAAATCCTTTCAGAATCTCCCATTAGAACACACAGCCGGTGCATAAGTTCCTACATGCTTTACAGTCTGGTTTCCAGTAATGGCTTTGCACACCTGATTATCAGTCCCTTCCAACTCACAGTAATCATCTTCAGACCTTCCCAGATAACTATTGATGACAGCAAGGGAAAATTCAACACAAACACCTTCCTATATTCCTTACTTCTTTGATCAGCACAAGCCAGGAAAAGAAATCAGCTCCATAATCCCTTTGCACTCCAGTGCACTTGCTCCCAATTTCCTTTCAAGGGAAATTCTTCTTTGAAAAACATATTTCCACTTTTCAGCATTTCCAATAGAATGGAAGGAAATGTTGTCAAGAGGAGCATCAGGAACCCTGACAGAAAGCTTCTTGCTTGCAGACTTCTTCAAAGGAGAGATGTCCTGGACATCATCCTCGTCATCGTAACCAGAGTCAACATCTTCTAACAACCAGCAGAATAGTCTTCTTTATCCCATTCACTACTGCAAAGAAAAACAAATTCTCGCAGAACTAGCACATCTTCTTGGAGAAGAATGGTATACTCTAGCAACATCTGGCTAGAGTCTTCAGAGACTCATAAGGTCATAAACAGCTACATCTTCTAGCAACGTGTCTCAGCATGTTATCCAACATGATCCTCTTAGGAGGGAAATAACTCTATACGCTTGAACATCACAAGCTCCAAACAAACCAATTAGTCCACTGACTCCTCAAGTCATGGACAATCAAAAATTTCATTATGGAGAAAACACAACACTAAACACCCACTAGTTCACTGGGAATAACTCTAAGTACAAGGACACCTGATTCATTCCCTTGCACCTCCACACATATTGTCATGACTCTTTGGATGGCTAAGATGCCATGCAACCATAGTCTGAAACCAACTTCCAATCATTTCTTAGTGTGCTTAAAATATTTACTAAGATTCAGACTCTCCAACAGAAGGAATACCCTTTAATCAATGTGCTGATTAAATCCTTCTTCTGCGCATTAGTAGTATTTGCTGACACTAGTAAAGTCTTCAAACCAAGATAGTAGTTATACATTAGTTGAGCATACTTCTCTAAACAAACTCAGGATCTTCTTATTCTAAACCAAAGATTGAACTGCCACTTTCGAATGAGGTGGTAGAATATTTAAGATTCACAGTCCCAAGTCTCTCCCATAGACTATCATCAATAATGATGTTACAACATCATTTGGGACATTAACAACTTTACTACTGAACCTGTCAACTTTCGTTCTGGAATTGCCATCCAAGGGACTTATTTCCATACATTCCCTTTACAAACCTCCCAATCTACATAATAAGATCCCAGTAGATATCATCTTCAGTATCTACCACAATCATAGCATAATTTAAGAGGCATAAGCTCTCAAATATTTTCTGAAAGACATGTTCAGAAACCAGATTTGCACTCAATCATCAGACAAACACTCAGCTCCCGTCAAGCTATTTGTAGTCAACTTTCATGCACAATCCTAATAATTACTCAGTCTCCCGTCAAAGTACTTATCAATTAGTCAGATAGGATTACCTTCTCACACTAGGTAAAACTTTAATCTGACATCTTTTCTCTTCACACATGTGATACTTTCTGAATCTTCGACATGACATCCAATCATGGAAGCCAAAACATTCCAGATTAGATTTGTGTCTTGACCTTAGACTCAACTTTGGAGAATACATTATTTTTCTTCTTACTGAATCATTATATGAGATAATTCCCCAGAAAGAAACATCCTCCTGATGTACTTTTTCTATCATCAGCACTTCCTTCCCAATCAACATCACAATATCCATTTAAAGCAGAGCTAGATCCATGAGAATACAACATACCATAGTCACTTGTCCCATTCACATACTTTAGTATTCTCTTCACATGGTTGGCATGGCTAACTTTGGGATCATCTTGATATCTAACACATACCCCTTTTTCATCTTTAGACAACTTCAGATGTGTGGGAGCAGGTGTTTTCTTGTGACTGGCATTTTCCATCCCAAATTTCTTTATTATATTCTTAACATACTTGCTCTGAGATAAAAATGTGGAATCTTCCATTTGTTTAACTTGCTAACCAAGAAGGTAAATTAACTCACCAACAGGGATCATCTCAAATTCTGACTGCATTTGCTTGACAAAATGTTGAACCATCTCATTTGACATCCCACCAAACACAATATTATCAACATAAATCTTTCCAATCATGATTTTCCCTTCTTATTCCTTGACAAAAGGATTTTTGTCTATACCACCTTTCCTATATCTACTCTCACCAAGAAATTATGTCAATCTCTCTTACCAAGCTCTTGGAGCTTGCTTTAATCCATACATAGCTTTCTTCAGTTTGATCACATGGTTAGGAAAAAACTGGATCAATAAATCCCTTAGGTTGTTCCACATAGACTTCCTCATCCAAATACCCATTTAGGAAGGCATTCTTTACATCCATTTGAAACAGCTTAAACTTTAGAATGCAAGAAACTCCTAAGAGTAGTCTAATTGATTCAAGTCTAGCCACAGGAACAAAGGTTTCATCAAAAACAACTCCTTCAATTTTAGTGTATCCTTGAGCAAAGGTCACTTTTATTGCTAAAGAAACTGAGATGTTGTTCCAATATCTGCTACGACATCATCCATTGTTACTATGGTTCTAGAGGAAACATCCATAGTAACCCATACTCAACTCTTGTGGGGGAAACACAAGGAAACATACCACAATAACTAATCAATCTTCAACATCAGACTACAAACATATGCAGGGGATTGCATGAGCCACATCTCAATAAGCTTTTCGTCAGACCTCCTGTCTGACTTTGAGATGATGGATGTCATTGTCTTCACCTACAGAGGAGATTCCCTCTATTGGGTATCTATACAGACTTTTCAAAGAAGTTTGTTTCTTAAAAAACAATTCCCTTCAAATTTTAACATCTTCAAAGATGTCACGACATTCTGTCTGACACCATATCAACCCTTGACAAGGGGATCTTTTTCAAAAACTTCTAAGGGTACACAAAGAGAATCACAAATTCTCTTCCTTAAGGGAAAAAAAAACAATACTCAAGAGCATCAAACACTGAGGTTGGATCACGATACTCCTCTTCAAACATAATTTGTTATGTGGACACAAACAGGATTCCATGAATCTAGTTACTTTGATCAGAAGGATCTTCCAGATACAAGCTCATCTCATATACATAAAGGGTCTGGTGGAGATCCCTTGATGAGTTCTTCTCAAGAGCATGGAACTCCACCTCTATACTCCCTAAGCCTTGGTCAGAAATAAACTGACTTATGCAGTAGATAAACTATTGATAGTGTCCTAATCAATCTGTACAAACCAGATGCCTCCTCTTCCAGATCAGGAGTAGGTTCCAAATAAAAAGTATTCATAACATTTTTGTTCAGCACCCAAAGCATCTATTCTTCAATTGGTAGTTGCATACCTGCTGAAATAATGTTCTAACATCCCATAGAACATCAGTTCCTTCTTCTTGGAACACACCATCCTTGACAGTCTTCAAGGTCAATATGCAGATGTATATGAGCATCATTAATCAATCAACCTTATTGATAAATGTCTTTATGAGTGGACTTGAGGAAAATCTCAAGTATCTTTGACACTTTTAATATGGTTGAAAATGTCAGCATATATTCTGTCGAGGGTAACAACCCTAGTATCCTTCCCATAATTTCAGGGTTATACAGAAAACATGCAGCTGAATATAATGAACTCCTCAACAATATTAAGACACAATGCTTACACCATTATCCAAGTACAAGAATGGCAACTAGGATTGAAAAATAAACCCTACATAAAACAGCTTCCCACTAAGTTGCAGGCCTAACGGAAACAACCAGGAACAATACCTATCACATATAACCAATGATCCTTGCCAAGATATCATCCATACAATAGTATGAATTGCCCAAGTTCATACCTCTTTTCAGTAAATACTTTCTTCCTTGCCCATGACCAGAAAGTACCTTCCCAAGATCTCACCAAGAGCAGAACAGGATACCTGCTCTAATACCAATTAAAATTCTGGTATAGCAGACTCAGATGTCCTATAAGGATGTCGAGACATCTGATCTAACACACCACACACAGGCAACACAAAACAGTACTGAAAATATAAAGAACACACCAAAATTGTTTACCCAGTTCAATGTACAATAACACCTACTCTGAGGGCAACCAAGCTAGGACTGAAGTCCACTATCAGTAGTATCAATTTGCAGACCCTACAGCCAACACACCCGTTTATGATCTAGTGCACTTAATCACTACCCAATGACCCTTCTACCTAGATCCTACCTAGATATGGAATAACCCCATCCCACTTCCAATCATCACAATGATGTCTAAAAGTCAACACCTCAGTCACTGTATCGACGACCCTTCACCAAGATTCTGACCATGTAGATAGACAGTTTGGAAGACACACTTCCAAGACAACCTAGCTAAGTCTCCAAGCCAAACACCACTATTTGTTAGCTTTGACCCTAACACATCCTGGAGTTGCTTCAAAGCTTCCTCCAAGAATGATACACCTCTTACCTACAGGCTTCGAGGTGAACATGGTAACCTTCTGTTGTACCCCAAAATTTTCCCTCCCATTTTTACTCAAGACATGCTCCTAGAGGTCCTCAATTGCTCAAGGTTGACCAAGAATTGACCAGACAAATTCTCCTCTTAAGCAATGAACCTCTAATTAGGGTTTCACTTTTCACCAAGATGTGTGAGCTCCAAAGGTCCCAAATGTTTTCCATGGTCCTAATATTCCTTCAAGATTATCCATGACAAATACCATGCCTTCCACTACAAGTTTGCTCAGTAAATTACTCAAATGCTTGAAAATCAACTATATTAGGTCAAAAGTCAACTATGGCCCATGTACAGTCAAACTTCAAGATTTTTGGTCAACATCAATATTTTTAAGTAACATTCATCATTTGATCAAGGGTTGACCATGATTCCTCAAGAAATTCTCCTAATCTATAAAAAGTCAAACATTTCTAAATTAAGGTTTCTATAGGAAAAGTTAACTAAACTTTGATGAGGCATAACTTTCAAATACTTCATCCATTTATTTCCAACAAAAGCTCATTTTGAATAGAATCTCATTCCCTACAACTTCTATTTTTTCCTCAAGATCAAGAGATGCACCATTTGAAAGTTGCAAGCTCATACATTACAGGTCATTTTCAGAAAGTCAACAAAAGGCACTTTTTGTCAAGACCATTTACATCAAGATAAATCTTCAAATGCAAAATTGATCAAAAGAGGGATTAAAGTAGACAACTTGGGATTTCCAAAAAGTCCCAGATCAACATCATGAGATCAAAATGGAGCATGTTATGGCTTGCCCAAATTGGGAAAACTTTGGAAATCTCAAGAACTACGCATTGAGCAAACTTGAAGTTTTAGGTCAATGGCTTAATTTCATGGACTTCGAGCATCTTTCTAAGCCTATAGAGGACCTCTAAAATTATTCTTGCCATGCCTTGCATTTGCTAACTATTTTATTCATATTTATTTTAATTTATTTCAAATAAATATAAAATAAAATGTATAAAATTATTAGAAGTAGGCCTTGGCATATGGACTGATGTTTTGGATAGCCATAAGGCCCATAGATTCATGCATTTGTGTCCATATTCATTCAAATTCAAAAAGAGATAAGAATTACATGTCTTTTGCCAAAATTCAAAATCTCATTCATGGCCTTGAAGAACATGTTTATGGTCGTTTCATTCCTTCTTACCTTGTCTCCTCCATCTCCATTATATATACAGCATACTTGCATGTCAATCGGACGCAACATACAGCCTGAAAGAGCTTCACAAAAAATTCCAAAAATTTGAACCAAAGTTGTCAAAAGTGAAATACGATTTGCAGGCGCCCTAAGTCCAAACAAAGGACTCAAACATATTCCTGAGGCTTCCAGGAACTCAACCCAACCCTCAAGCAACCTTGCAACATTCCAGGTCAAGCCGATTGAATCACACAGTTTGGTAAAATTCTCGAATCTCAAACTCTCATTAAAGGCTATCTAAATCCATACTAAGCATGTGTATATTTTATTAGTGATGTTTGCTTGCGTTCTAACATATTGCATGAGCAGCTAGGACCTTGAATCGCATTTTTCCATGGTTAGGATTTGTACCTCCGAATTGGGTTTTTTTGAAATAGCCAAAATTAGCACAAATCAATGATATCATCATGTTTCGGAGGTTAAGGCCAATCGATCCATGGCCTTACATTTAATTTATGTTGCGTATTGTGGATTTTGTAGAATGCATATGCTATAGTGACAAACAAAAACGGTCACTATAGATTTCAATATCTAAGACGACGAAGCAAGGAAGAAGACAAGGCGTGGCAGCTTCCAATTGGGCCATTCAAACAACGTGTGCGTTTTTTTTTAGTTTTCAGATATTGATGTTTTTTGTATATTTTATTATTGTTTGATTTTATTTAACAAATGTGAGAACACCTCAGCTAGCAAGGCGCGTTTGTGTGAAAGGAGAGGACCAGGGTTCGAATCCTAGGTCCAGCATTTTGTTTTCTAACAATTATTCAATACAAATCCAATGCGTGTGGGCTATGTTGGTTCATCAGATGCCCCAAATCATGACCACTAGATGTACACCTGATCAATTCCAACACTCACAGTGGCTAGGGACCAAGGTATACCCTAGAGTGCATTCCCCACTAGATTGAACGCGGGATTCTGGGCTTCCTCTTATTGGGCCTAAGCAAAATTTCATATGCATACCCCATATTTGCTTCATAACACCCTGGCCCATTTGAATTTTGTTTTATTTTTATTCTTTTAATTTATTTGTTTTATTTAATCAGTAAGTTTTTTTAATCTAATAAAAAAAATCAACAAAACTTAGGATTAGTTTTTATTAATTAAATAATTAATTTCTGAAATTAATTAATTAATTAACTTTTAACATTTTTTCAGTTAAAATAAGTTAGAACTTAGGGTTTAATTTATGTTTAAATTATTTTCTCAAGTAAAAATACAAAAATATTATAATTAGGCTTTAAATTCATTTAGCAATTATCTTTTTTAAAATTAAAATTAGATTTAAGGTAGTTTAATTATTTTCTTGAAATAAACAAAAACCAAAAAGATTTTCTTATTTTACTTAGCAATTTTTTAGGGTTTTAGACGTGGTTTTAAATTCGCGCGCATTATCTTGTTCTCGCATTTTTTTATAATAATGTACGTATTGACAGTATGTAATAGATTAAACTAGGGCTTTACTGCTTTTCTTTATTTTATTTCCCCCATTTAGACATGTAAATACCCCCTCCCATAAACATTGTAATAGCGTAGGATTTACAATTCCCGCACTTTAAATTTCTGCAAAATATTAAATGTTAGTAATTAGGCTTGTATGAAAAGAAGGAAATCAAATGATAGCAAACTTAACACAAGACTAAAATAACTAAACATAACACACGATGCACAATTACACCTCTAGGGTATCCCACTTCTGTTGCCTTCGGAAAACAGTCACAATTCTCGAAACATGAGAAATTTTAGTGGTTGTCCTCTAGTTTGAAAGATCACAAGTCCCTCAATGACCCTCTCGATGTTTCCTCGGTTAAAAGTGATCTTATAACTTTAGGTCAGTTACTAAAATGCCTTGCCAAGTTGCCTTCGTGATCGTAATGTCCCTCTTACATCCAACGACTAGGGCTACCTACTCATTAATAGATGGATAATAATGTTTAAAGGATAGGAGGGAAAGAATAACCTCTTTTCGAGTACAAGTAGGTAGTTGTTAAATGATATGCTCAAAACAAACTATTTGCACTTAACATTTCAAAAATGACTTTCGAAGACATTTGTTTTGTCAACACTCTTGAGGACTGATACAAGAGTTATCACAAAGCGAATCTCCGCACTAAGGCATTTCAAAACATTTTTCAAACACACAAAGCACAAAGTACTTTTAAAATGAGCTAAGCATCTAAGAGCCCGTAGAAAACTACGGATGGAAAGGGTGCTAACACCTTCCCTTTCTATAATCTACCCCCCTTACTCAGAAAATTATTGAAATCGTCTTTTTCTGTTCTTTTCACCCTTTCCTTAATTTGGATAAAAGAAAAGTCGGTGGTGACTCTTGCTTACCGCAAAATTTGCGAACACAAATGCAAAACCAGTATTAACAGTTGGTTCTGCCACCGTATCACAGAATTGACGACTCTTTCGGGGATCTAATAAAAAGTAGGGTTACCTTGGAGTTAGTTCATTATTTAAATGCTTTTGTATGCTTTGTTTGCTTTACTTTTGAGGGCTTTGTTTGGGCTACTTTAGATCCTACACCTGGATATGGGGGCATCCTTTTAGGTAAGTAGCAATAAATCATGGAAACTATGTAGGGTATACCGACACAGTTGAAGCGATAACTACGTTGATGTGTGATCGATAAAATAGCAAGTGTACTATTTTTACAAATGTACTAATAAAAGGAAGTTATCCCGTATATCGATCTCGAGTACTGCGTTAAAATTAACAGTGTTGAAAAGGATTCAATTAGACAAAAAGGGCATTGGTATAGTTTGAGTAAAGGTAATAAAATCTGCTCTGTGAATCTTAAAACAAAAAGTAAAGAGTAATAACACAAAAATGATGAAACATGCTAGGGATAAGATGTATGAATTGCTCCGTAATGAATTGAACTTCTATTTATACTATCTATGCTTACGTAATCCAATACCGATTCTCAAGAGTAGTTTCCCCTAATTCCTTAGTCGGAAACCCATGACATAAAATTTTAAAGTCTAATTCCTTAGATATTCAAACATATGTCAATCACACGTAAAAGATCAAGAATTTAAGGTCAAAGCAATTAGATCCTTATTCCTAAGAGAAATTAACGACGGTATTATACAAGTAGCGATAAAGTGATCAGTCAAACCTACTTCACCCATAGATCAATACCCAATTTTCTAAAAGGATAAGCATTAGGCAATTGCATAATACAGTGAATACATAAAAACATATATATTATAAAAATATAGCCATTCGGTTCATCACAGAAGCAATTCAGGGACACCCCCCTAGCATTGGGGGGTTTAATTTTTCATAATATTCAAAGAAAATACTAATTTAACGTTAAACATTACAAAGGATGGAATTGCTCTGATCTTCAATTGCTTCCGCTTTTGTTGATCTTCGTTATCCAAACCTTGGATCGTTCTCGTTCTCTTTTTCTCTGTTGTCCTCTTTTTTTCCAGTAAAAAACAAATTCCTCCCTACTCCTCAAAACTAGGTCTAAATAGTGTCAGATCACCCAAGAAGTCTTCGCAAAGTCTGAAATAACCTCCAAGAATTTAAATAGAGTGATTTCAAAAAATCACTTTTCTGTCCCGCATCTGCCAACACGGGCCGTGTCATGTGACATGGGCAGCCGTGTTGGGCACTGAAGTCCCACTCTTCCAAAGCATTTGCCAGATATTCTGACACGGGCCATGTCATATGACACGGGCGCCCGTGTCAGCTTCTGCATTGTTCCTTCACCTCGCCCGTGCAGCATTCTCTCTGACACGAGCCGTGTCAGGTGACACGGGCGCCTGTGTCAGCTACTGCATTTTCGAAGGGAACGCTTCTGAACTTGTCAGTTCCACCACTATTCTTGTGCAATTTTGCCCGGACCTGAAAATACGAAAAG
This sequence comes from Vicia faba, assembly GCA_948472305.1. NCBI lineage: Eukaryota > Viridiplantae > Streptophyta > Magnoliopsida > Fabales > Fabaceae > Vicia > Vicia faba. The sequence goes on along the minus strand of OX451735.1, from coordinate 97,685,948 downwards.
AACCACCAGACCAAGATTTCAAAAGTACCTTATTTAACAAAATTTAAACTCACAAAATGTAAATAAACAAAAATTAAGAAAATTAAAATACGCGACGAAAACAGTAAAAAAAACTAGATAAAGTGTTACCAAGATGTGGTATCGTGCCGGATAATAGATAGACAACTAGACAGAAATGTGACCGATCACAACCCCAAACTTATCTCATTGATTGTCCTCAAGCAAAGCTTAAGTCCACATTATAGGTACCGTGATACGGTGGGAAGAACTGACTATTTTTTGGAATGCTGGTTCGTGTTTTGCGTTTGTTTTCACAAAATATCGCGGTAAGCAAGAGTCGCCACCGTCTTTTATTTTATCCAACAAGGAAAGGAAAAAAGCACAGAAAAAATCCTTTTTCGAGATGTTTCTCGGGTTCGGGGGGTAGATTATAGAAAGGGAAGGTGTTAACACCCTTTTTATCCGTGGTTATCCACGGGATCTTAGGTACTTGCTCAAAGTGTTTTCAAAATTTGCTTTTCTGTGTTTGTGGGTTTGAAAAGTGTAAGTGCGAAAAGTTTTGTTTTGTTTTGAGAGAGAAAGTACTTAAGAACCATCTACCTACTCGAAAAAAGAATCAATTTGTGCAAATGTCCTCTAGACAATGCTATCCCAATATGAATGAGTAGGTAGCACCGTCGTTGGAGTTTAAGGGTCAATTCGATTAAGGGACGTGTGGTCACTAAAGCAATGTTAGGACGCCTTAGCGGTAACCCTAATATCTTAGATCATTTTTCCGAGGAAACCGTTTCGAGGCAACTATGATCTTTGGACAATAGGGCGACTTCTAAAACTTCCTATACTCAATGACCACGTTCGAAGGCAACCAAGTGAGGTGTACCCTAAGAGTGCGCATGTGCAAGTGTGTTGTTTTCGGTTAATTTTATCTTTGTACATGTCATGGGTGAGCTATGTTGATTTTAGGTTCATACATTCGATCTTGTCATGCATTCCCTATTATCAAACATCTAACAGTTTATGAGTTGCGGAAATTAAATTTGCGGAAATTAAATCTAAACTATTACAAGGCGTCGGGTATTTACATCGCCAAAAACAACCCTTAAAATTAAAATGCGGAAATTAAATAAAGCGATAAAATAATCAAAGTGCTAATTTAACTATTACATTCTGGGAAACAATTACATCAATATGGTAAAATGGATCGCGAGTGGGAAAATTAAATCGGGCGCATTTTTTTGGGGTTTTGACCCTTTAGTTATTTAAAGAAAAGATTTTTTGTTATTTTTTGAATTAAAAAGAAATTAAATTAGGTTAAACATTAAATAAATAAATTAATTAATTAATGAAAATATTTTTGGATTTTTGATATTTAAAGAAATAAAATAAATTTGATTTAAAGTTAGTAAAACCTAATCATCTAAATTAATTTTAATTATTGCAAAAATATTAAAAGTTATACCTAATTAAACTAAATTAATTGAATTAATATTTATTTACAAAATAAAGTGCTGAATTTAATTTTAATAAATAAAATATATTTTGGTTTTTTGATTTTATGAGGAAAAAATTTAATTGGTTAGTGAAATTATAAAAATAAATAAACAATATAAATAAATAAAATAAATAAACAAAAGAGAGAAATAGAACTCAGGGGGGTTTGGGCCCAAATCAGGGGTGAGACTAGCAGCTTTTTGGCCCAATAATCCAATGGCCTGGTTGACTATTTTGTTTCCACGCATGCACGTTGACTTGGGCGTATGGTGGACTTTCATTCTTGACCACCAGATCTGGTATGGGGCCATCTGGCAAATGATTAGGTGATGGTGTATCATGTACCATGCGCTTGGTCTTGTACTGGAATATCTGGAGAAAAAAAAATATAACAAATATGTTGGGGACCTGGGATTCGAACCCAGGTCCCATTGGATTTTGCACGCTTGCCACTACCACTGCACCAACGCATCTTAGTTGTTATCATAATGGATAGTAATAATAATATTGAAAACAAGTTAACATGCCAGAAAATATAAAATAAAGCGCAAATTATTTGAATGGGCAAATTGGAAAGGGACGCGTCATCGTCTTCTCCAATCAGCCCTGGGTTTTTTTTACCTGCGGATTTATATCCGCAGCTAAATCCCTAGGTCAAACCTAGAAACCATTCTAGGCCATGAAAACTCAAGCTACGACTATAGTCATGCTCGTCTCCTCCTCCTGAACACATTTATGTCCATTACTTGCATTGATTTCACCTGTAGCAAAAATGCCCAAAAACGAATACCAAGAACCCTAGAATCGGCTAGGGGGTTACAGGCTATAAAAACACAATCAGATATTGCAGAAAGTTTAGAAATCGCACAAGGATCATGACCATGCCAATAATTTGTCAAAAAATGCAAAAATGAGAGGTTGCGATTTCAAATGCAGAGCGGTTTTCAGGGAGACTTACAGCGCGATTCAGCAGGTATGGGGATTGGTTTTGAGTTGGCTTCGCTTTAGTGATGACCCAGCAATAGACTCACGTTCAGTTTTGGCCTTGAAAACACCTCTATGCTTGATTTCAGTTTCAAGCTTTTCCACCTTTTTTCAAGTTTTTGTTCTTCTGATTGTGCAGCCTCTAGGTTCTTAACTCGTGCCTTGTGTTGTATATGTAACATGGAATGAATTAGATCAAATAATTTGGGCTGAATCCTTATGCATTGATGTTTGAAGATGTGATTTGATTCACCATTAAAAAGCTTCCAAAATTGTCCAAATTCCATATTGTTGTTCATGATATGGCTTGATTCGGATTTGATTATGTCCATGAGGATATTTAAGACCTATATCAATCAAAAATATTCCAAGTGATCAATATTTGGATTTTATTTGGATTTAAATTGATTTAAAATGAATCAATTCAATAAAAATCAAATAAAATAGAAAAATCAATAAATGGACACAAGACTGAAGATAGGACATGTGTGTAGTGTGACAAGATCAAATCAAGTTGAAAAAAGTGGTCCCTTTGACAAAATTTGAAGTTTTGGGGATAGTTGACTTTTGGCAATTTTGGAAAAATTCCCAACTTCAACAATGCATAACTTCTTCAATTTTGAACTTTTGGAAGTGTTCTTGAACTTTTTAGAAATATTGTGGTATCCTATAACTAAACCTTTTGGTCTCATCTCATTTTGATATTCCATGCCCAAGTTATAAGCTTTGGAAAAAAAGGTGTTTTTGTTGACTTTCAAAAATGACCTATAATGTCCAAATTTGTAACTTCTTGTGAGTGCATTTCTTGATCTTGGCGTATGAAGATTGTTTGTAGTAAATTGCATCATCTTTGAAATGAGCTTTGGATGGGTCATTTCTCATAAAGTAAGAGAAAGTTATGCTTGGTCAAAGTTGAGTTGACTTTTCCTACAAAACCCTAATTTAGCAACTTTTGAGTCTTGATGAATTTTGAGCAATCCTTGATGAATCATGATCAACCCTTGATCAAATGATGAAATATCCTTCAAAATGAGAATGTTGACAAAAAATCTTGAAGTTTGAAGCTTCTCAAGTCATGTTTAAAGCATTGGTTTTGAAGAAGACAACATGGATATCAACATTCAAAGGATGTGCAAAAAGTTTATCAATATCATATAAAACCTTGTTACAAGTCTTGAAGATTAGAAGAAGAATTATTAAAGAAACAACAAATGTCAAAAGGTATAAATAATTCTTAAACTTGAATATAGATGTTCACAAATATGCATTCATAATCATATACATATCCCACATTTTTAACAATAAGAAAAACTATGTTTGAAATCTTTTTCAAAAGGATTTTTTTGAAAATAAACTTTCAGGAACCGGGTTCCAAACTTGTTCAAAAAACACTTCCCTGGAATTTGTACCAGGAACCGGGTTGTACCTATAGGGGAACCGCTTCCTGCATGTTATTTTTGAATTCTGGGTTATAACTTCACTAAGAACCGGGTTCTGCCTGGGTCGGAACCGGTTCCCAGCGAACCAGTACATATTTTCTTTTGTTTTTTGAACATAATTCAAATGGTATTCTTTCATTATTGCATTGCATCTTTTCATATCAAATGGCATGAATGAAGAGGTATTTGTGACATTATAAATTGTGCAGATTTTCAAATTCAAAATAACCTTCTTCAATTAACAATTTTCATCATTCAAATTTGCACATTCTTACAAACTTTCAAGTGTTCTTACAAATCATAAATTTTGTGAAACTTGCCATATACATTTTCATTAAGAAATCATTACAAATTTCATACATTCATTGTGAACATTTATAATCATTGCTTGAGAATTGTTTCTTTCTTGAAGAAGAAGATCAATCAAAGATTGATAGTGCTCTCCATCTCTTTCAAATAAATCATTGTATTACAAAAAGAAAGTATTCCCTTACTATCCAGGATTGTTGGAAGTAAGTGTTGTGATTTGAAGAGGATTGTTCTTCATTCACATTAGTGTTTGTTTGACCTTAAAGGTGTTAAGAACCTTTGGTCACCCTATAGGTTAGATAGTAAGCATAGGTTGTACAATCATTCTAAACTATAGTGAAATCTCTTTCGTGTTGGAAAGGGGACTGGAGTACTCTCGGATTGTGAGGGGAACCAGGATATATCGCCGTGTTCTTTACTTTTCCGCTTTTATCGTTTTCATCACCATAATCAAGAAAAGATAAGATATAGTCAAAAACCTTCAAACACTTAACCACAAATTACTACAAGTATTCTCATAAAACCGAATAAATTTTTATATACCTAATTCACCCCCCCCCCCCCCCTCTTAGGCACTCTTAGATTTACAAGAAGGTCTTGGTGCCTTTGACTGGATCGGCATCAGAAAAATCTTTAGGAATCGATTTAACTGGACCAGACAAGGTCTTGGAATAACTTCAACTGGATCAGCATCAGAAAAATATTTAGGAATCGATTTAACTGGACCAGAGGAGGTCTTGGTGCCTTTGACTGGACCGGCATCAGAAAAATCTTTAGGAATCGATTTAACTGGACCAGACAAGGTCTTCCACATAGTTGAGAATTTAACTGCATCTTTCCTGAAAGGCAAAGGTCAATCATATGCAATGCATGATATGGATCAAGCAATGATGTTCTCAACATAAATGAGATTGTATGGTATAATGCGTATGTGCATGTATCATGATGTATGGAAATGTAATGTTTTAGCTGGGGAAAATAAATCCCGGATAGCTGTTGGAGAGTAGAATTGAATTCTTCGTTTCCGCTGGGGATGGTGAACGAAGGTGATTGCGAGAATAAACCTGCAGGAGAAGATAACTCCGTTGGGGAATAAACTGATGAGAAGATTACTCTGTGGGGAAGAGATGCTCTGCTGAGAATTCCACTGATAAACTCCGCTGGGGATGGATTACCGTTGCTGGTGATACTGAATCTGTTGAGGATTGAATTCCTGTTTGTGAGAGGAAAGAACTTTATTGGGGATAATCTTTCAGTTGCGACTTGTTGGGGATAAATCTCTGAGTTCTGCTGGGAATGGTCCTTTGAACTTGGCTGGGGAGATTTATTTGTGTACTCCGCTGGGGGTAAACTTCCAAAGTCTACTGGGGATAATGCTTCAACTCCGTTGGGGAAGTTTTTTCAGGCCGTGCTGGGAAAGTATTGACTCCACTAGGGGTATCTTGTATTCTGCCGGGGAGCATTCTTATACTCTGTTGGGGAATATTAAGACTGCCGGGGATATTAAGCCTTTCTAGTGCTGATGGTAGATAAACTTTGCTTGGGGGGCACATTGCTGATTTGTTCATAGTTGCAAGTCCCAGCTGGGAGAGCTACCATTATTGTCTTACTTTGCGGGGAGTGAAGATATCTTAATCATATTCTTCAGTTGAATCTACCTTTGTACTTGGTGGACAGAGCAACCATACAGCTTGGACAATTCTATTGCCCCTGTTTCTGATATTACCAGTAATTCGTCTTTTGTTTCGCATGTAAATATTTATGAGCAGCAATTAATGTCAAATGCATATATCAAAAATGAACATTGGACGTTCTTTGCAAAACAAAACAGATGAAGGAAAAACAGTTTGAAATTTCTTTGAAAATGAATTGTATTGATTTTGAAGTTTGGCCTGTAAATAGGCGTTTTTGTACAAGAAGTTGACGTCCTAGTAAGAGAACGCCGTCGAACAATAGAATTTACACGATTTGTGAAAACTAAGCAAAATAGCTATGTGAATGATCCCATTGGGTTCCAACTCTACTATTGCCTTTATGTCCTCAAGCATCTCATCACTTTGCTGCTTGGTTGAAGATGAATCATATTGATTAATGTCGTCCGAGCTTGATAGTTGATACTGAAGTCTGGATGCCAGGTGATTCAATGAGACATAGTATTACGCTTTGATCCCTAATTTTTTCCTGGACCGCCCTTTCGGGTTTTCAATCCACCGGGATACCCTTTTTTTCCCAAGCCGCCTTTTCAGGTTTTCGACTTGCCGGGTGTACAGATTTTTTTCATTTTCATCCCTTATTTTTGCCCGAACGCTTTTGGTTCTCCGAGAAGCACTTATTTTTTCCTAGGCCAGTAAACCTAGCGGGTCCTTGATTATGCGTAGTATCTTTTCACTATGTATGCATTGACGGGGTGAGGAAGGTCGTCACCATCCATGTTGGTTAGAATCATAGCTCCTCCTGAGAAAATGTTCTTAACCACAAATGGCCCTTCGTAAGTAGGGGTCTATTTGCCCCTGGGATCACCTTGAGGTAGAATAATGCGCTTGATTACCAGATCCCCAACTTGATACTCCTGTCGTCTAACTTTCTTGTTAAATGCCTTGATCATCCGTTTTTGGTACATCTGACCATGACAAATAGCAGTAAGTCTCTTTTCGTCGATTAGGTTCAGCTGATCAAGCCGGGTCTGAATCCAGTCATCTTCACTCAAACCTGCATCCTTCATAATCCGAAGAGAGGGTATCTAAACTTCAATGGGCAAGACAGCCTCTATGCCATAAACCAAGGAATAGGGTGTTTCCCCTGTTGACGTCCGCACTGAAGTACGGTACCCGTGAAGAGCAAACGGTAACATCTCGTGCCAATCTTTGTATGTCACTGTCATCTTCTACACAATCTTCTTAATGTTCTTATTAGCCGCTTCCATAGCCCCATTCATCTTCGGCCAGTAGGGAGAAGAATTGTGATCATGTATCTTTAATTGCTCGCAGAGCTCGGTGATCATCTTATTGTTAAGATTCGTACCATTGTCCGTAATGATCCTCTCCGGTACACCGTATCGACAGATCAGATTGTGCCGAATGAACCGTGCCACGACGTTCTTGGTTACAGTAGAAAAGGAAGCTGCTTTAACCCACTTCGTAAAGTAATCAATTGCTACCAGGATGAAACGATTCCCTTTAGATGACGTAGGTCTGATCTTGCTGATCATATCAATTCCCCACATTGCAAAAGGCTAAGGTGTCGTCAAGACGTTTAGAGGAACTGGAGGTATGTGCACCTTATCAGCATAGACTTGGCACTTGTGACATGTACGAGAATGCTGATAACAGTCAGCTTCCATTGTGGACCAATAATATCCTGCCCGAAGGATCTTCTTTTCCATGGTGTGTCCACTGGAGTGAGTTCCAAAAGTACCTTCATGTAACTCTGCGATAATCCTTTCTGCTTCATCCTTATCTACACAACGCAGTAAGGTCGAATCATGGTTACGCTTGTAAAGAATTCCATTGTTGATGAAGAACTTTGCCGCAAACCTTCTCAAAAACTTCTTCTCATTGACAGATGCACCCTCGGGGTATTCCTGAGCCTCGAGATACCTCTTCACTTCGTGAAACCAGGGCTTTTGTGTTACCTCTTCGGTCTCAATATCGCAGCAATGCGCAGGTTCATCCAATCTTTCAATGATGATCCGGGGAGTTTCGTTGTCCCAATTGACTTTGAACATAGAAGACATCATAGCCAATGCGTCCGCCAACTGATTCTCCTCTCTAGGGAAGTGTTCAAAGGTTATCTCCTCAAAATGGGGAAGCAACGTCAACACATACTCCTTGTAAGGAATAAGATTTGGGTGTTTCGTATCCCACTCGCCTTTGATCTGACTGATCACGAGAGTGGAATCTCCAAAGACACTCAGAAACTTAATCCTTAAGTCAATTGCTGCTCGAAGACCCATGATGCACGCTTCATACTCCGCCATATAATTGGTGCAGTTGAAACATAGTCGGGCGGTGAACGGAGTATGAGAGCCTTTAGGAGATATGATCACGGCGCCAATTCCATTACCCAAAGCATTAGAAGCTCCATCAAAGTACATAGACCATCGGGATCCTTCCTTAGGTCCTTCATCCGGTCCAGGTGTCTCACAATCAGTTACCAACATGATATTCTCGTCCGGAAATTCAAAGTTCATAGATTGGTAATCATCCATTCCCTGATGTGCCAAATGGTATGCCAATACACTTCCCTTGATTGCTTTTTGGGTTGTATACTGGATGTCATACTCAATCAAGATCATCTTCCATCTTGCTATTCTTCCGGACAAGGCAGGCTTTTCGAAGATATACTTAATTGGATCCAACTTTGATATCAACAGAGTAGTGTGAGTCAACATATACTGTCTCAGCCGGAGAGTATCCCATGCCAAAGCGCAGAAAGTTTTATCGAGCAATGAGTATCGGGTCTCACAGTCGGTAAAATGTTTGTTAAGGTAATAAATAGCATGCTCTTTTTGGCCAGACTCGTCATGCTGACCCAACACACACCTCATTGAGTTATCGAGTACTATCAAGTATAAGATCAAAGGTATCCCTTCAACTGGTGGCATCAAAATAGGTGGCTCTTAGAGATACTCTTTGATCCTTTCGAAAGCGTCCTGGTATTCATCGTTCCAACGTACTACCTGATCTTTCTTCAACAGCTTGAAGATTGGCTCACAAGTAGCAGTCAGGTGCGAGATGAATCGGGCAATGTAATTCAGTCGTCCTAGAAAGCCTCTGACTTCTTTCTCTATTCTGGTAGTTGGCATCTCTTGTATAGCTTTCACCTTTGCAGGATCCACTTGAATACCTTTGTCGCTTACGATGAAACCCAATAGCTTACCGTACCTCACCCCGAAAGTGAACTTGTTCGAGTTTAACCTCAGCTTGTACAACTTCAACCTGTCAAATAGCTTATGCAGATGGTCAAGGTGTTCCTCCTCTGTTTGGGATCTTGCAATCATATCGTCGACGTATACTTCAATCTCATGATGGATCATGTCATGAAACAAAGCAACCATGGCACGTTGATACGTTGCCCCATCATTTTTCAATCCAAAAGGCATGACCTTGTAGCAAAAGGTACCCCACTGAGTAACAAAGGTTGTCTTCTCCATGTATTTGGGAGCCATCTTAATCTGATTATAACCGGAGAAACCATCCATAAAGGAGAATACCTTATGCTGAGCGATGTTATCAACCAGAACGTCGATATGAGGTAGAGGGAAATCATCCTTGCGACTCGCCCTGTTCAGATCCCTGTAGTCAACACACATTCAAACCTTACCATCCTTCTTCGGCACAGGCACCACATTGGCCACCCACTGAGGGTAAGAAGTAACTGCTAGAAAACCGGCGTCAAACTGTTTCATAACTTCGGCCTTGATCTTCTCAGACATCTCTGGGCGCATTCGGCGGACCTTCTATTTTACTAGAGGATAGTCTTCCTTGGTAGGCAAGCGATGAACTACAATATCAGTATCCAACCCAGGCATATCTTCATAAGACCAGGAAAAGATTTCAACATAGTCATGCAGCATCTGAATCAACCATTGCTTCACACTAAGCTTTAGATTTTCACCGATCTTAACTTCCTTCTTGTCTGTCTCAGTACCCAGATTCACTGATTCCACCGGCTCTTCGTGCGGCTGAATAACCCTCTCTTCTTGGAGTAACAGTCTTGCAAGTTCACCAGGCACTTCGCAATCATCTTCACCTTCGTCTTCGGCTAAGTTAATCGGATTTTCAAAGTCATAACTGGCAGTAGCAGAGTCGTTACCAGTGAGGTCCAGAGTGGATGTGGACCTGTATATGTGAGTGTGTGTAAAATAGCTGTTTTGCAATATATAATAAAGAAAAACAAGGAGCGCAAAATTTTAAATGCAAGAACGTCCAATGCTTTTATTAATGATATATGAAAATGACACACATAAAACCCTCACAAGTGAAGCCACGGTGCCCCGGGTAAGACACCGGGCCGTAAAGTTTAAAACATTGTCTGTTACAGATTCAAAACAAAAGTTTCATTACTGGGTAACAAAAGTAATAGGGATGAAGTCCTTTGCTGTCCAGTTGCTTGGTCCACCGTCGGTCGTAGGGTAGATCCAACTGTCGAACTCATACTATTCAACATCGTCTTCAATGGCATTCACTCCCGAGTTGCTGATGAACACGGGAGGTCTTCCGATCCGTGCATTCTGAACAGTCCTTTGAGCTTCTGCAGTGAAACCCAAACCAAACTTGTTAGTCTTTTGTGTAAAATCAGGGAGTCATCCCCAATTTGCACACCCACCTTTCTCAACAACAACCCAGGCATCCTTGAGGGAAGCCATCTTCATATGAGAGTCTTCAACAACAGTCTCAGTTGACGCCAATGTCTGGGGAACCTCTTCAAAATGATAAAATAGGGTCTCAATGAACTCCCCATCCATCTCTACATATCGGAAATAGTTGAGGTGGCTAACCATGTACTCTTCCTCTCCTTGCACTGTCACAATCTTCCCTTTTACTGGGTACTTCAGCTTCTGGTGGAGCATTGAGGTTACGGCCCCAGCTTTGTGGATCCATGGATGACCCAACAAACAAGAATAAGATGGTCGAATGTCCATCACATAGAATGTAGAATTGAAAACCTGAGAACCAACCTTGATCGGGATATCAACTTCTCCGTGCACCATCCTCTTAGACCCATCAAAGGCCCTGGAAAAAATGTTGCTTGGTTTCAATTCCAACCCTTCACAGTCCAACCGGTCTAGAGCTTTCTTAGGCAAGACGTTCAACGAGGAACCAGTATCCACCAATACATGTGCAAGAGTAGTGCCCCTGCATTCAATGGAGACATGCAGGGCATCGTTGTGATTCTTCCCCTTAGCAGTTAAGTCAGCGTCAGAGAAACCCAACCCATTATCAGCAGTCAAATTAGCCATGCAATCTGTAAACTGGTCAGCTGATGTCTCTTGTGGCACGTGGGCAGTCTTTAAGAAGGTAATCAGAGCCTTGGCATCGGCCTCTGAGCACAGCAATAGTGACAACATAGAAATCTTGGACGGGGTTTGCCCCAGCTGTTCAACTACATTGTAGTCACTCTTTTTGATAATTTTCAGAATCTCTTCCATCTCTTGTTTAGAAGCTTCAATAGTGATTGTCTTCGGTGCCTCCATCCGGGCAAGCTCACTGGTGATCCCTTTGCCCCGAGCGTCAGATAACTCGGCGACAGGGGTAAGGATAGGAACTTGAACATGAATAGTAGCAGGTACACTAGCAGGTGTAATAACAACAGGTCTTCGGGAAGTTGGTGGAGAGATATCAGGTGAGAAATGTCTTCTGTTGCGGGTGACTTTAGCAGGTCCAACAATATTGCTGACGTCAGTATCAGCATCTAACTCTTGCTTAACTCCATGAAAATAAACATCAGCCCTATAGTGCCAAGGGACAGCTTTATCAGAGGTATAGCGGATGGGCCCCAGAACAGTGATGATCACAGGTGCGATTCTTAGAACAGATGTAATTCTAACAGGCTTCCTCGAGGGAGCCTTGGAAGAATTGTCGAAAATGGTAATGATGGCAACTTCTTCAGAAGGAATTAAGGGAACAACAGTCTTCTCAAACAGAATTTCTTTACTATCCATCAGGCGTTGGACACCTGACTTCAAAATATTGGAACCAGTAGGCAGAATAGAACAAATACGGAAACCTTTGTCACAGCCCGGAAATAAACCGGCTAGCAAAAGGTTCTTCTTCACAGTCATCAAAGGGGTAACAATGTAGTTCACAGAAACCACAAACGAGTCTTCATCTATAGCATTCACTCCATGCTTGGGCATAGGAGCAGTCACAACATTAGGCCTTTCGGGCGCCTCGAACTCAATCTCCTTTGCATCAATTAAGTCCTGTATATTATTCTTCAAAGTCCAACAATCATTTGTATTATGCCCCGGGCTATCAGAGTGATAAGCACAACGGGCATTAGGGTTATACTTCGGTGATGTGGTATTTGGATTCTTCGGGGCTTCCCTTGGAATCACCAGATTGGTCTTCAGCAATTGTGGAAGAATCTGAGATAAGGTCATGTTGAGACGGGTGAATTGCCTTCGAGGTCTCTCGTCCTTTTGTTGATTGTTGTACTGAGGAGTACCAGCAGGTTTTGAAATAACAACCGCATTAACAGCTTGGCGGTATTCAGGTCTACTCTGGCCTTTTGAACTGTAGATGTCACTAGACTCTTTCTTAAAAGGCTTCTTCTCGGTGCTTGATGAAGCACCCTTCTGTATCTTACCAGCCTTAATACCAGCCTCAATCCTCTCACTGGTCAAAATTAGCTCTGTAAACCCAGACGAAGAGCTCCCAATCAGATGGTTGAAAAATGGACCAGACAAGGTCCCCAAAAACATGTCCACAAGCTCCCGATCAGCCAAGGGTGGTTGTACTCTTCCGGCGAGGTCCCTCCACTTTTGAGCATAATCTTTGAAACCTTCACCCGTTCCCATTGACATACCCTGGAGTTGGGTACGCGTGGGAGCGAGGTCGGAATTGTATTGGTACTGCCTGTAGAAAGCAGTAGCCAAATCCTCCCAACTGCGGATACTGGCTCCGCCCAACTGCTAGAACCACTCAAGTTGAGTCCCTGAGAGACTGTCTTGAAAGAAATGGATCCATAGGTTCTTATCAGCGGTGTACGGCTGAATTTTCCTTACATATGACCGGAGGTGCAGCTTCGGACAAGAAACTCCGTCATACTTAGCAAAGGCTGGTGCCTTGAATTTATGGGGAATCACCACCCCATATGATAGACCTAGATCACCAAAGTCCATACCAGGCACCTTCTGAACTTCCATAGCACTCAACCGGTCTTCCAGTTGCTTGTATCTATCCTCGGCTGTAGGATACTGTTCTTCGTCGTAGTCTGTCTCGTTGTCGGAGACCACAGGGCTAGGAGCCCTCCTTTCTTCTTGACTATCTTTCCCTCCAGATGAGGTGGTCAAATCAACTTCATTCTGTAGCCTGTTTCCAAACCTGTGCCCTGTGTTGAACAAGATTGTCCTCTTCTTCTTCTTCTTCTTCTTCTTCTCTTTCAGAATCAGAGTCTTCATATCTTGCTGACCCTTAGCTAGATTCATGAATAGCTCTTGAAATTGGGCATTATGGGCCTGGAGGGCCTTGATGGCTTGCTCAATTGAAGGTTCAGCAGACATGATGAGTTCTGAAATAAACAGCGAAGAAGATAAGAGACCTGTAATGGGTACCTGTTATGGAGTGCATGGGATGAAATGCGTATGATTGTGATTTCAAAGACAGTCAAGAGATTCAAATTTGTAAACTAGAAAGGAAACACACTTTATTAGAAAAACTTTGGAATTCAAATTGTTCAACTGATGCCCTTAAGGCGTTACATGAAAGGAAATACTGAAAAGTAAATAAAAACTGGAAAGGAAATCATCAAAGGTCAATCAATGCTCCCATGGTCTCTTCTTGTCGGTGCAGACATAGTCGTTGAGAATCCGCTTGTTCTCCAACTGCCTAGTCAACTTCTAGATCTTCTGCTCTTGCCCGTTGAACTTTTCTCTGTAAGAATCCCGTTCTTCCCTCAGTTGCATCCAAGACCTTTTCAGTGCCCCAATGTTAGTGGGCATATAAGGATGGAGGATGGTTGGAAGAACCCCTTCTTCATTAGCAACTTCAATAATGATAGGCCGGACGACTTCATATGGCATACCCAACTTTTGGGCACGGATACAGACCCATATGAGATATGGCTCCATCGGAAGTGAAGTCTTTGGGCCTAGCTCATGTGGATCAGATTGGTGAACTCTATCCCAAGCCCTTATGAATCTTCGGCGTTGCTCGTCGCTATCCCGTTGAAAATCAAAGATGATACTAGGCATTAGCAGCTCATGAGGTCCTTCTCTTTTGGCTCTCCCGAACTGACGTAGAGCTAAGCATGGGTTGTAAGAAATTCCTCCACAGGTTCCTATCAATGGAACATTAGGGTACTCCCCACAGCGATCAATGATAGTCACCTCGTCCATACCCTTGAGAGTCCAAATGATGTCATTATGCGAGAGAGACATAACCCTATAGGCCCAGCCGATGCCTTCTTTGTTCTTCAGCACTGACTTGGGAAGGTGCGAAATAAACCACCTCACCAATAAAGGAGCACAACACATCAAGGTTCCCAAATTTCGGGCAGTATGAGCATAGAGCTGATGAAGGATGTCACCCAAGAGAGTGGGTACAGGATTGCGAGAGATGAAGATTTTTATCGCATTCACATCAACAAAGGAGTCAGAGTTCAGAAACAATACCAAGCCATATATCAAAAGAGCCAGAATATCTTCGAATGCCTTGAAGTCTAGACTATCCCAGAAATAATTAGCCTTACCAACCAAGAACTTAGTCAGAAAGACCTTTGCTCCACTTCTAGTCTCCCAAATAGCCATTACCTCCTCTTTGGTCAAATGAAGGGCTGCAGCAATCTCTTCGGGCCTAAGAATCTTCTCCCAACCAGTAAACGGGGTCTGCTCCAGAACAGAGATACCGAGCAGCTCAGAGAACTCTTCTAGGGTGGGAACCAGCTGGTAGTCCTGGAAAGTAAAACAATGGTACAGCGGATCATAGAACTGGACTAGGACACTCATCATCTGCTCGTCCAATTTGGAGGTAGCCAAACTGAGAAGATAACCATGTCTTCTGAGGAAGGAAGTAGTATTAGTCGTCTTTACAATCAACTCTTTAAGCAAGGTGGGAACTTGGACAAAGTTGATCCGGATGGTATTCCTACGCATGGGCATCATGATGACCTACAAAACAGAACAAAGATGAATCCCTCCTGTCTTTGAAATAGGTTAGTCCAATGCAAGATGTATGAAATGTTATGATGTCATGATGTCATGATAGAAATCACACCACAAGTATCCACAAATAGAAAACATGGTAAAGGCACACAAGTCACACAGAGAGCCCTTAAATTTCAGGCTGGCAAGGAGCTTAGGTACTACCCTCTTTCAGTTCAGTTGGTTCAAACCTGTCCTAAAAATAGTAACCGGGTTCTAGAGGATCTCAATATCACTGACTACCCTCAATCGGTCATAATTCCAGTTTAGCAACCTTTTCTTGTAGCCGGAATCATCGCGAGAGTTTAGTCTCAATGAGTGTAGCAAACTACTACTGTTCTATGGCCAAGTTGGTCAATTTAAAGGTTCTAAGGTCAGTTGGTGCTTAATGACCCCTTAGATGACCCATATTCTCCTCGTTACAACACAAGGGATATCGGTACAATCTAAAGTGCCACACCAACGTAGCTACTGCTTCAACCGTATCGGTCTACGCCGTACAGTTCTTTCACAGTTTATTGTTGCTTACCTAAAGGGTGTTCCCCAGATCCGAGTTAGGATCTATAGTAACTCCGATACAAGCCCACAAATATAAATCATACAAAGCATACAATTGAAAACACAATGATCTAATCCTAAGGTACACCCCACTTATAATCTTTTCCCCAGCAGAGTCGCCAGTTCTGTGATACGGTGGGAAGAACTAACTGTTTTTTGGAATGTTGGTTCGTGCTTTGTGTTTGTTTTCGCAAAATGTCGCGGTAAGCTAGAGTCGCCACCGTCTTTTATTTTATCCAACAAGGAAAGGAAAAAAGCACAGAAAAATTCCTTTTTCGAGATGTTTTTCGGGTCCGGGGGGTAGATTATAGAAAGGGAAGGTGTTAGCACCCTTTCTATCAGTGGTTATCCATGGGCTCTTAGGTACTTGCTCAAAGTGTTCTCAAAATTTGCTTTTCTTTGTGTGTGTGGGTTTGAAAAGAGTTTTTTGTTTGAAAAGTGTAAGTGCGAAAAGTTTTGTTTTGTTTTGAGAGAGCAAGTACTTAAGAACCATCTACCTACTCGAAAAAAGAATTAATCTGTGCAAATGTCCTCTAGACAATGCTATCCCACTATGAATGAGTAGGTAGCACCTTCGTTCGAGTTTAAGGGTCAATTCGATTAAGGGACGTGTGGTCACTAAAGCAATGTTAGGATGCCTTAGCGGTAACCCTAATGTCTTAGATCATTTTTCCGAGGCAACTATGATCTTTGGACAAGAGGGCGACCTCTAAAACTTCCTATACTCAATGACCACGTTCGAAGGCAACCAAGTGAGTTGTACCCTAAGAGTGCACATGTGCAAGTGTGTTGTTTTCGGTTAATTTTATCTTTGTACATGTCATGGGTGAGCTATGTCGATTTTAGGTTCACACATTCGATCTTGTCATGAATTCCCTATTATCAAACATCTAACAGTTTATGAGTTGCGGAAATTAAATTTGCGGAAATTAAATCTAAACTATTACAAGGCGTCGGGTATTTACATCGCCAAAAACAACCCTTAAAATTAAAATGCAGAAATTAAATAAAGCGATAAAATAATCAAAGTCCTAATTTAACTATTACATTCCGGGAAACAATTACATCAATATGGTAAAATGGATCGCGAGCGGGAAAATTAAATCGGACGCATTTTTTTAGGGTTTTGACCCTTTAGTTATTTAAAGAAAAGATTTTTTGTTATTTTTTGAATTAAAAAGAAATTAAATTAGGTTAAACATTAAATAAATAAATTAATTAATTAATGAAAATATTTTTGGATTTTTGATATTTAAAGAAATAAAATAAATTTGATTTAAAGTTAGTAAAACCTAATCATCTAAATTAATTTTAATTATTGCAAAAATATTAAAAGTTATACCTAATTAAACTAAATTAATTGAATTAATATTTATTTACAAAATAAAGTGCTGAATTTAATTTTAATAAATAAAATATATTTTGGTTTTTTGATTTTATGAGGAAAAAATTTAATTGGTTAGTGAAATTATAAAAATAAATAAACAATATAAATAAATAAACAAAAGCGAGAAATAGAACTCAAGGGGGTTTGGGCCCAAATCAGGGGTGAGACTAGCAGCTTTTTGGCCCAATAATTCAATGGCCTGGTTGACTATTCTGTTTCCACGCATGCACGTTGACTTAGGCGTATGGTGGACTTTCATTCTTGACCACCAGATCTGGTATGGGCCATCTGGCAAATGATTAGGTGATGGTGTATCATGTACCATGCGCTTGGTCTTGTACTGGAATATCTGAAAGAAAAATATAACAAATATGTTGGGGACCTATGATTCGAACCCAGGTCCCATTGGATTTTGCACGCTTGCCACTACCACTGCACCAACGCATCTTAGTTGTTATCATAATGGATAGTAATAATAATATTGAAAACAAGTTAACATGCCAGAAAATATAAAATAAAGCGCGAATTATTTGAATGGGCGAATTGGAAAGGGACGCGTCGTCGTCTTCCCCACTCAGCCCTGGTTTTTTTTACCTGCGGATTTATATCCGCAGCTAAATCCCTAGGTCAAACCTAGAAACCATTCTAGGCCATGAAAACTCAAGCTATGACCATAGTCATGCTCGTCTCCTCCTCCTGAACACATCTATGTCCATTACTTGCATTGATTTCACCTGTAGCAAAATTGCCCAAAAACGAATACCAAGAACCCTAAAATCGGCTAGGGGGTTACAGGCTATAAAAACACAATCAAATATTGCAGAAAGTTTAGAAATCGCACAAGGATCATGACCATGCCAATAATTTGTCAAAAAAATGAAAGAATGAGAGGTTGCGATTTCAAATGCAGGGCGGTTTTCAGGGAGACTTACAGCGTGATTCAGCAGGTATGGAGATTGGTTTTGAGTTGGCTTCGCTTTAGTGATGACCCAGCAATAGACTCACGTTGAGTTTTGGCCTTGAAAACACCTCTATGCTTGATATCAGTTTCAAGCTTTTCCACCTTTTTTCAAGTTTTTGTTCTTCTGATTGTGCAGCCTCTAGGTCCTTAAAATCGTGCCTTTGTGTCGTATATGTAACATGGAATGAATTAGGTCAAATTCTTTGGGCTGAATCCTTATGCATTGATGTTTGAAGATGTGATTTGATTCACCATTAAAAAGCTTCCAAAATTGTCCAAATTCCATATTTTTGTTCATGATATGGCTTGATTCGGATTTGATTATGTCCATGAGGATATTTAAGACATATATCAATCAAAAAGATTCCAAGTGATCAATATTTGGATTTTATTTGGATTTAAATTGATTTAAAATGAATTAATTCAATAAAAATAAAATAAAATAGAAAAATCAATAAATGGACACAAGACTGAAGATAGGACACGTGTGTTGTGTGACAAGATCAAATCAAGTGGAAAAAAGTGGGCCCTTTGACAAAATTTGAAGTTTTGGGGATAGTTGACTTTTGGCAATTTTGGAAAAATGCCCAACTTCAACAATGCATAACTTCTTCAATTTTGAACTTTTGGAAGTGTTCTTGGACTTTTTAGAAATCTTGTGATATCCTCTAACCAAAACTTTTGGTCTCATCTCATTTTGATATTCCATGCTCAAGTTATAAGCTTTGGAAAAAAAGGTGTTTTTGTTGACTTTAAAAAATGACCTATAATGTCCAAATTTGTAACTTCTTGTGAGTGCATTTCTTGATCTTGGGGTATGAAGATTGATTGTATTAAATTGCATCATCTTCGAAATGAGCTTTGGATGGGTCATTTCTCATAAAGTATGAGAACGTTATGCTTGGTCAAAGTTGAGTTGACTTTTCCTGCAAAACCCTAATTTAGCAACTTTTGAGTCTTGATGAATTTTGAGCAATCCTTGATGAATCATGATCAACCCTTGATCAAATGATGAAATATCCTTCAAAATGAGAATGTTGACAAAAAATCTTGAAGTTTGACTGTATATAGGTCACAGTTGACTTTTGCCCTAGCACAGTCGATTTTTGGACCTCTTGAGCAATTGACTGACCAAACTTCCTCTATAAGGCTTGAAATTTGACATGGATGATCTTGAGAACATATGAGTACATTGGGGAGCACTTGAGGTCATTTGGATTCAAGGACCTTGATGCAACACAAAACCCTAATTTGAGGTTGACTGCCTTAGGAGATAGTTTGACTGTCCAACTCTTGAGCAATCTTGAGCCACTTGGAGATTCTTCTTGCAATGTCTTGAGAAGTATGGGAGGGAAAATTTTGGGGTACAACAGGTACCCTCTGAATTTCAACAAACCACGTACCAGTGAGATTATTCGCAATTTCTTTACTTTCTTCTAGGCCTTCCAAGCTTACCCGACTTACTGCAATCAACTACACTTTCAGAATTTAGCACCTCTTCCTCTGTCATTCTCTTACACTCTCTCCAGATCTCTCGGGTTTAAGTGTTTATACTCTCATTGTCAAGGTATGCACCATCATCTACTGAGCTTGCACAATATCTGTAAACATAACACAAACATACAAAACATGCACTATACGAGGACTTTATAGGTTGTAAAGGGGCTAAGGGACAAGGTGGGATATACAAAGAAAAGGAAACAAAGGGTTAAATAGCTTAGATTCGGTGTTATCTATATCATATTTGTGTACTTGCTATTTTGCAACTCACAGGGTAGGACACATAATATTCACGATTTTTCAGTTTCTTCTCCTCAAAAGGGTACTGGAGGAACTATGATACGCTTCTCTTTTTTTTTCGACTGCTTCGGTGACGAGTGCATTATCGTAATATTTTTTTCTTTTGTAGTTCTATATATTTTTATCCTCTTTTTTTTTCCAAATGCACTCATTCACTCTCCTTTTCAAGTGTCACAACCCCAAACTTAGAGTATTTACACAAACCACAAAATTTCTAACACCTATCTGAGCAAGGTAGGGAAGTGTTTAGGCTAAAGGTTTTATAAAATGCGGGTTTTTTTTATTTTTTTTAATATTTTTTAAATAAAAAAATGGGGATAAGGCTCAAACTGGGGTAACAAGGGATAATGTAAAAGGGTAGGCTCAACAGGCTCAGGGCTGAAAATAAAAAAATTGCCTCAGTGCATGTGTATGTGCAGTATATATTCACAGATAAATTATGCAAACAAAAAGACACTAAGTACTTACCCAACACTCTCTTGGTGCACTTGTGTTTGGCTATTTCTGATCCTCACCGTGTTGGGTGTACTGACAGTTTCGGAGGTGCCATCTGTGTCATGTGGTGTCATGTAGATTCGGGTATGTCATATTTCGGTCTAGTTCCAGTGTTAGGGATTGCGTCCAATCTTCTTTTCAGTCGTACCAACTTTCGGAGGTTTCCTAGAGTTTAGTGTTGGGATTGATTTGTCTCATCCACTTCTCTCAAATTGTCTACTATTTCGGCATAGTCACCACACATCTGAAACACACAAAACATACAGAAACCACGGATTTAAACTGAAATAACAAGCAATAAATAAAAACACACAAAATACTAAATAATAAAAGAAACCCCCTCACACTTGGACCAAACATTGACCTCAATGTTTCAGAACCAAGGATGTAAGGGTCTTACGGAGATCATTGCGATGGAGGAGGGTGAGGAAACTGCAACATCAAGTGTTGAATCATTCGATGTATGTCAGCCAACATCTCTCCTTGCTGAGATTGTTCGTGTCCTTGACGGAACAACTCGACTCCTTGAAGTGTTTGCTCAGCTCGTAGATCAGCATATTCTGTTTGCAGCCACACCCACTCCTCTTGAGTGAACGATGAGGACCGGCCATCCATCTTAGTCGGCCTTTCAGATGGATTTTCTACCGGCTCTTCAGCATCATCATCCACGAGGTGTTCCTCAGCAGGATTGTTCATTTCATTCTCAACCTGAAAAGCATCATTAAAAATACCATATTCCCAATTCTGACGATTCAAATTTGAGATTTTTTCAGGGTTAGGCAGCATCATAATAATCCGCTTAGAAACAATATAACCGAAACGATTACCCAATACTTGAATCATCCCTTGATTAATTAAGGCATTCATATCTATTTTATTCATACCTGTCACAGGTGCATGATTCATTTCCACAGGGTTGTAACCAAAATAAACGGCTATTTGGGTAATCATACTGCCAACAAAAATATCACCCGAAGTTGCCCGTCCCACTTGGTTTGCTGTGAAGGAAGCAACATTGACCAGGGTTGCATTGGCCATAGCATGAAGCAGAAAGAGCTCTGCCTGCGATGCGACTCCTGTACTATCCCCTCTACCTAACAAAGTGTGAGCCAGACACTTCTGAGCATACCTGAAGAAAGGGTTTTGAATCCGAGATGCCTTGGCGCTCTTTGCCTCATAACCACCACAACCAGTGATATCTCCCCAAAATCCCGCTGGATTAAAAGTTTCTGGAATCGCTCCCGGCCCATAAACGGGAAGGTGGAGAATCCCACCCAATTCCTAAAGGTTCAGCTGACGTTCCACATTGAACAGCCTAAACGTTAGATTACCTGTGTGCATTTGATTGCTTCCATCCCATGTTGGTTTCAGCTTACACTCGACAGAGCTCAGAAATTCGAGTGTTATGCGCTCGAAAGTGGGCGTTTCATGCTGCATAAATTCCAGAATTCCCAAAACATGCAACATTCTATATATTTCATCAGTTATACCCAGTTGAGACAAAGTTTGGGAGCACATGTACCTTGTGGGCGTCAACTTACGCCGAATATGATGCGAGTAACGCACTTCATGAGCAGGATTGTCAAAGAAAATGTCATTAGCACTAGGTTCCGCCATTTGGTCGTGGCTGCTCCTTGGTCTTGACCTCGATGGTTCGCTTGCTGGCTGCTTACCTCTTGCATTACGCTTTGGGGGCATTTTTTGTAAACACGCTCCATGGTTTTTGACACGGGCGTGTCGCATGACACGGGAATCCGTGTCAGAGACTGAATATGTACTCTCTCACTTCTGTTGATGACATGGCCGTGTCAGATGACACGGGTGACTGTGTCATCCCCTGCACTTCCCAAAAACCTCTTTTAATTTTTCTCAAATCTTCTTTCGTCGCCCTGCTCAAAACGCCATTCCTCAAACTCCTCCGCATAAGAGACCCTGAAAGAAAACAATTCAACAGCACAAAAGAAATCAAGAAATAAAATATGTTGGTTGCTCCCACGTAGCGCTTCGTTTAACGTCGCATGGCTCGACGGCTGTTCATATCACCCTGTAAGATGAACAACATGAATTTGACCACCTTATTTCCCGATATAGTAGGGTTTTAGCCTTTGTCCATTCACTTTAAAAATGTCACCATTTGCTTGATTTTTCACTTCAATCGCCCCATGAGAAAACACTTTGTGCACTACAAAAGGTTCTGACCATTTGGATCTCAGTTTTCCAGGAAATAACTTCAACCTGGAATTGTATAAGAAGACCAATTGTCCTTCATGAAACTCTTTCCTCACAATCCTTTTATCATGCCACTTCTTCGTTTGGTCTTTGTTAACCTTTGCATTCTCATAAGCGCGGTTCCGGAATTTCTCCAATTCATGAAGTTGAAGGATTCGTGAACTACCTGACTTAGAAAAATCCATATTCACAAATTTTGATGCCAAGAATGCCTTGTGCTCCAACTCCAAAGGCAAATGGCATGCTTTTCCATAAACTAGTTGGTACGGTGACATACCGATTGGTGTTTTGAAAGCCATTCGGTAAGCCCATAAAGCATCATCCAATTTAGCCTCCCAATCTTTCCAAGAAGAATTTACTGTTTTCTCGAGAATTTGCTTTAGTTGCCTGTTTGAAACTTCCACTAGCCCACTAGTTTGAGGGTGATACGGAGTGGTAACCTTATGCTTAACATTGTACTTCTAGAGTAACTTTTCCACGAGGTGATTCATAAAATGTGTTCCTTCATCCCTTATGAGAGCTCTCGGTACTCCAAATCTAGCAAAAATGTTTTCTGTCAAAAATTTCACCACCACTTTCGCATCATTAGTTGGTATAGCCACAGCTTCAACCCATTTCGATACATAATCAACCACAACAAGGATGTAGTTCTTCCCAAAAGATGGTGGAAAAGGTCCCATGAAATCGATTCCCCAAACATCAAATAATTTGACTTCCAACATAGAATTCTGAGGCGTCTGGTTTCTCTTGGAGATATTCCCAGTTCGTTGACATTTGTCACACTCTTTTACCATAGCTTGGGAATCCTTGAACATCGATGGCCAATACAACCCTGATTGGAGGACCTTAGCCGCGGTTCTATCACCACTAAAATGTCCTCCATATTCCGAGGCATGGCATGCTTTCAATATGTCTTACTTCTCTTGCTCGGGCACACATCTTCTTATAAGACCATTCACTCCTCTCTTGTATAAAAAGGGATCACCCCACAAATAAAACCTGCAATCATGAACAAACTTTTTTTTCTGTTAGAATCAAATTCATCAGGGATGATACCTCCTACTATATAATTTGCATAATCTGCGAACCATGGTACACCAATAACAGCAAGGATGTGTTCATTGGAAAACTCATCCTTGATTGGCCGCTTAACCTCTGTTTCTTCAATAGGTGACATACGAGAGAGGTGATCAGCAACAGTGTTTTGACACCCTCTCTTATCCCGAATATCCACATCAAACTCCTGAAGGAGTAGAATCCATCTCAGGAGTCTTGGCTTAGAATCCTGTTTAGCGAATAAATACTTCAAAGCATCATGGTCAGTATAAACAATAACTTTAGAACCCAACAGATATTGCCTGAATTTATCGAAGGCGTACACCACAGCTAACAACTCCTTTTCAGTAGTTGCATAGTTCATTTGTGCAGGGTTCAACACATGACTCGCATAATAAATAACATGCAGCAGTTTTTCTCTACGTTGTCCCAGAACTTACCCTACTGCAATATCACTAGCATCACACATGATCTCGAAAGGGAGAGACCAATCAGGGGCTACTACAATTGGTGTTGACACCAATTTACTCTTTAATGTTTCAAAAGCTACGACGCACTCTTTATCAAACACAAAAGCCCTATCCTTAACCAAAACGGTCGTTAAAGGTTTTTCTATTTTAGAAAAATCTCTTATGAATCTACGCTAAAAACCCGCATGCCCAAGGAAACTTCTAATACCTTTTTCATTTGTTGGAGGATGAAGCTTTGATATTACTTCAATCTTTGCTTGGTCCACCTCTATTCCCTTGTAGTAAATGTTGTGGCCTAAGACTATGCCTTTGTGCACCATGAAGTGGAATTTCTCCCAGTTAAGGATTAGATTGCTCTCCTGGCATCTTTCTAAGACAAGAGTAAGGTTACTTAAACAATTATCAAAAGCCTTACCAAAAACTGAGAAGTCATCCATGAAGACTTCCATATATTTTTCAAGCATATCCGCAAAAATCGACTGCATGCATCTTTGAAAGGTAGCAGGTGCATTGCATAACCCAAATGGCATTCTTCTGTAGGCAAAAATACCAAAAGGGAATGTAAATGTTGTCTTCTCTTGATCTTCTGGTACAACAGCTATCTGATTATACCCCGAATAACCATCAAGGAAATAATAGTACTCATGACCGGCCAACCTCTCCAACATCTGGTCAATAAATGGAAACGGAAAGTGATCCTTTCTCGTAGCGAGGTTCAATCTTCTATAATCGATACAGACTCGTCATCCAGTAACTTTCCTTGTAGGGATCAACTCATTCTTCTCATTCTTGATCACAGTTGTACCTCCTTTCTTTGGCACGACATGTATAGGACTCACCCAAGAACTGTCAGATATAGGATAAATCATCCCAGCATCTAACAGTTTCACCACTTCTCTTCTGACTACCTCTTTCATTGCGGGATTTAGTCTTCTTTGGGTTTGGGCAACCGATTTATGATCATCTTCCATAAGAATTTTGTGCATGCAAACCGTAGGACTAATCCCCTTCAAATCATCAACCGGCCAACAAATAACACTTTTGTGTTTTTTTAGAACTTTGAAGATCTTATCCTTTTGGAGAGCTTCAAGATTGGAACTGATTATTGTCGGGCACCTATTGTCAGTGTCGAGGAAAACATACTTGAGGTTCTCAGGTAATTGTTTTAATTCTTCTCCTTCCTTAGATTCATCTTTCTTCTCTTTCGTTGAAGGCTGCCTTAAATCCTCCCACCGGTTGGGTCAAGTCCCCTTGAATGATGGAATTGCATCCATCATGGCTAATGCTTCCATATCTTTTTCATCCACCTCTTCAGATTCTTCAAAAATTGATAAGCTCAGCACTTTTTCCAACGGTAGTTGTTGTGTCTTCAAAGAATTCTCATTAGCAACCACTTGATCAATTACTTCGATATGTTGACTCGTGGCAATATCATCCTTATACTTCATAGTGTTTCGAACATCAATTTTCAACTCTTCATCATAGACTTTCAGAGTCATGGTACCCTCTTCTATGTCTATCAAACATCTCTCGGTCTCTAAAAATGGCCTACCAAGAATGAGAGGAATCTCCTCATCTTCCGGCATCTCAAGATCAACAATATCAATCGGGAATACGAACTTGCCAAATTTAACCGGGACATCTTCCACTATTCCATAAGGTTTTTTCACCGAATGATCGGCAAACTGAAGTGTCATCCTTGTGTTTTGCACATTACCAATCCCTAATTTCTTGTATATGGAAAGTGGCATGAGACTGACACTTGCTCCCAAATCAATAAGAGCCGTTTTAAAAGATCTATCCCCAATAGTGCAAGGGATAGTAACAAAACCTCGACCCTTCTTCTTTACTGGAATCTTCATACCCTGCAAAATAGCACTACAGGTTTCAATTAGAATAATAGGGTCGGTATCGATGGTTCTTTTCTTCGATATGATATCTTTCATGAACTTGGCATAATTAGGCATCTTCTCGAGTGCCTCTAAGACAAGAATGTTGAGTTCAAGCTTTTTGAACATCTCTAAAAAAAATTTAAAGTTTTTCTCATGATGCCCCTTTCTTCTTGTTTCTTGTGGGGAAAGGGAGTTTAACTGCAGGTGTCGTCTTAGCGACTTTTCCTTTTGGTTCTTCTTGGACTACACTTTCATGTAAAGTTACTTCTTCACTTTCAACCTCATTTTCTTTAATCTCTAAATCAACTTCAAACAATAAGTCTTCTTCTTCATAATTTTTCTCCTGCACATATTTTGACTTACTGCTCCTAGTGATCACAGCATTCACGTGATGGTTGTCTCTTGGATTAGTGACCGTGGCACTTGGCAAAGCGCCTTGTGGTTGCGAACCCGCAAGTTATTATGCGATTTGACTCATCTGTATTTCTAGATTCTTAATGGAAGCCCCCGTGTTCTTTAGATTACTTCGGGTATCTTCTTGAAATTGAGAACTTTGAGCGGCCATCTTTTCAATGGCAATCTCCCAATCAGCTTTCCGTGTCCCCTATTGTTGAAATTGTTGCTGAGGTTGGTTGTATGGTTGCTGTTGTTGTGGTCGGTTTTGGGCATTTCCTTGTTGATCCTTCCACGAGAAATTAGGATGATTTTTCCCACTTGGATTATAAGTATTTGAATAAGGGTTGTTCTACCTGAGAAATTTTATCTCCTCAATTTGTTGTGCAGTGGCAACGCAATGTACAGTAAGATGAGGTCCTTCACAAATTTCACAATTGCTATCATGCGTGGGTTGAACCGACTGAACCTGAGCTACAATTTGTGTATCAATAGCCATCTTCTTTAGTCTTCTTTCTACTTCAGCTGTAATTTGGTCTTCCATCTTGACAACTTGATTAGCTAATTTCAAATCAATTATTCCTTCAGGTTGGGACACACTCCGGTCATACAACTCTAAATGCTCATTTGCTGCGATAGCTTCATTTATCTTTTTAATACCAGTGGCTGTCGTAAAGTTAGTTGAGACACCGGCAGCTGTGTCAATGAGTTGCTCAGTCTTCATCCTTAGGCCATTTACAAAATTTTACATTTGTTCAGTTGCATCCATGTTGTGAGTAGGACATGCAACCAACAATCGTTTAAACCTCTTATACGCATCTCCCAGTGATTCTCCTTCCTTCTGTTTAAAGTTCACTATGTCATACCTCTTATGGATGTACACAGAAGCAGGAAAATACTCGTTGAGAAAGGTAGTCTCCATTTGTTGCCAAGTTGTAATGCTTCCAGCCGGTAAAGAATAAAATTATTCTTCACCATCCTCTGACAAAGTAAAAGGGAACATTACTAATTTTTTTGCTTCTTCAGAATGCCCCTCAATTTTCAGCGATGTGGTCATGGTGAGAAACCTCTGCAGATGTTTGTTAGCATCTTCATTAATCTTTCCAGCAAGCGGTCTCATTTTAAGTTGCCTGATAGTGGAAGGGTGCAACTGAAAGTGATCGACGTTTACTGGTTGATTAACGATCGTCATCCGGCCCAGAGGGGCATTTTCTCCTCCATAGTAGCCCAGAAGTCTTTCCACAAGTGGTGGGTCAGCAGCCATCGCTTCAGACTCTAATTTCTCTGAAAGACTTGATTGTACTTCTTCTCTTCCCTTCTGACTTTCTTGCCTAGCTTTTCGGATTCTCTCCCTCAGTGATCTTTCTGGTTCTGTGTCAAAAATAAATTCAGTTGAGGCCTTACCTCGCATAAAAAGATTAGACAATTATTAGTTGTGAGCGAATACTAACAAAATAGTAAATAAAATTTTGGTTGCAGAGCAACAAAATTCTAATTGAGTAATTTAAACACAAAATTTGGCAGTCCCCGGCAACGGCGCCAAAAACATGATCGATAAAATAGCAAGTGTACTATTTTTACCAATGTAGTAATAAAAGGAAGTTATCATGTGTTTCGATCTCGAGGACTGCGTTAAAATTAACAGTGTTAAAAAGGATTCAATTAGACAAAAAGGGCATTGGTATAGTTTGAGTAAAGGTAATAAAATATGCTCTGTGAATCTTAAAACAAAAAGTAAAGAGTAATAACACAAAAATGATGAAACATGTTAGGGACAAGATGTATGAATTGCTCCGTAATGAATTGAACTTCTATTTATACTATATATGCTTACGTAATCCAATACCGATTCTGAAGAGTAGTATCCCCTAATTCCTTAGCCGGAAACCCATGACATAAAATTTTAAAGTCCAATTCCGTAGATATTCAAACATATGTCAATCACACGTAAAAGATCAAGAATTTACGGTCAAAGCTATTAGATCCTTATTCCAAAGAGAAATTAACGACGGTATTATACAAGTAGCGATAAAGTGATCAGTCAAACCTACTTCACCCATAGATCAATACCCAATTTTCCAAAAGGATAAGCATTAGGAAATTGCATAAGGAAATTGCATAATACAGTGAATACATAAAAACATAGATATTATAAAAATATAGCCATTAGGTTCGTCACAGAAGCAATTCAGGGATACTCCCCTAGCATTGGGGGGTTTAGCTTTTCATAATATTCAAAGAAAATACTAATTTAACATTAAACATTACAAAGGATGGAATTGCTCTGATCTTTAATTGCTTCCGCTTTCGTTGATCTTCGTCATCCAAAACTTTGATCGTTCTCGTTCTCTTTTTCTATGTTGTCCTCTTTTTTTCCAGTAAAAAAAAGTCCTCTCTACTCCTCAAAACTAGGTCTAAATAGTGTCAGATCACCCAAGATGTCTGTGCAAAGTTCGAAATAACCTCCAAGAATTTAAATAGAGTGATTTCAAAAAATCACTTTTCTGTCTCGCATCTGCCAACACGGGCCGTGTCATGTGACACGGGCAGCCGTGTTGGGCACTGAAGTCCCACTCTTCCAAAGCATTTGCCAGGTATTCTGACACGGGCCATGTCATGTGACACAGGCGCCTGTGTCAGCTTCTGCATTGTTCCTTCACCTCGTCCGTGCAGCATTCTCTCTGACGGGCCGTGTCAGGTGACACGGGCGCCCGTGTCAGCTACTGCATTTTCGAAGGGAACGCTTCTAAACTTGTCAGTTCCACCACTATTCTTGTGCAATTTCGCTCAGACCTGAAAATACGAAAAGAACCACCAGACCAAGATTTCAAAAGTAGCTTATTTAACAAAATTTAAACTGACAAAATGTAAATAAACAAAAATTGAGAAAATTAAAATACGCAACGAAAACAGTAAAAAAAAACTAGCTAAAGTGTTACCAAAGATGTGGTTTCATGCCGGATAATAGATAGACAACCAGACAGAAATGTGACCGATCAACGTGACACTTTGGTTGGTAGCGGTAGCCCTTGAGTAGTCAAGGAGAATACGGGGCCGCTGTGTGGTGTCATGAAGCACCAAGTGACCTTAGAACATTTAATTTAATAACTTGGCCATTAGGAAGTAGTGAGATAGTCGTCTTTGGTGTAGCCCGAAGTCGGTTGATACTCGTTACTACACTCATTAAGATTTGACTCCTGAGTTTTGTTTGGTGGAAAGTCAGTTGTCGATCGGAACAAAACTTGTGGGAAAGATCAGTGATATTGAGATCCCTTAGAACCCGATTACTTTCTAGGACAGGTTGAACCAACTAAACTTCAAGAGGGTACTTACCTTAAAACCCATGCAAACTTTAAACCTAAGGTCTTTGTGTGATTTGCTTGCTATTTTTGTGCTTTCTTAGCATAATCATGATATCATAACATCATAACATGGCATATCATACTAACCATTTCAAGGATTTTTTTTTAACTTATCTTTGTGTTGTTTCGTAGGACATGGCATCCACTCGCATGAATACTATACAAGTCAATCTCATAAGGGTATCTCCTCAAGTCACGTAATTAGCATCAAGGGTTCCTGAGAGCTCTCCATTTACTGAAAGACATGGTCGAATTATCAATCTGGTCACCTCAAGCCTTAATGAAGAAATGTTGAAGGTGCTCTTTCAATTCTTCGACCCTTTACATCACTTCTTCACCTTTCCTGATTAACAATTGGTGCCTACTATGGAGGAGTTTTCTCAGTTATTGGGGTGCCCATTCTTGATCAGTTACCCTTGAATGGTATGGAAAGGGACCCAAAACCTGAAGAGATTGCTCATCCTCTGTCTTTACAACGGTCTGATGTAGTGGCAAATTGGGAAACAAGAAGAGGCGTTAAAGGGTTTCTAGCTAAGTTTCTATTTGAGAAGGCTCACCATTTTTGGGATACCCTAGATTTACAAGCTTTTGAAGAAGTGTTGGCCCTTCACATCTATGGGATGGTACTATTTCCTAATCTGGACCAACTCATAGATGTGAATGCGGTTAAGGTTTTTCTGTCTCATAATCTAGTTCCTATTTTACTTGGAGACATCCTACACTCTCTACATACCCGCACTGAAAAGAGAAGAGGGACCCTGCTATGTTGCACTCCTCTGTTGGATAGGTGGTTTATTTCGCACTTGCCTCGATCTGTGTTGAAGAATGAGCAGGGCATGAGATGGTCTAATAGGTTGATGTCCCTCACACATTCAGACATTCATTGGTGTCCTCGATCCTTGGAGAATGTTACCATCATTTGTTAGAACATAGTTTGATTCTACAACCCTTGATTAGAATTTGATGATAACAAATACAAAGAATAAATAAATACAAAGAACAAATATGCACCTTAAAAAATATGGTCTATGTATGCAGAAGTTCTGATCAAAATCAACATCAGAAGATCAACCATAGGTGCTACACGCTGAAGCAATCAGATTATACGCTGAAGATTGGTGACCAGAACTTGCGCTTTATTATAATAAACTCTGATTCTGAACAAAGACATATCAACCAAGTCATCAATATTCTAAAGCGTCATCAGCGGTTAAGGAAAGAAGACTCTGAAGCGTTACTGAACCTTCAAGACAGAATTAATGCCAACGGCTATCTTCAGACAAGATCTTCTCCAAAATAAAGTTTGTTAATAACATTAAACTTGCTTTATGGACAACGTTATTACATTTCCTATATAAACAAGTCAACTTGCAAAAAGAAGTACGCACGTACGCACACAAAAATTTGCTAAGAACACCAACCACGCATATTCAAGCTCAAGCAAATTCAATCATATTCTAAGCTAAACCTGTGTAATTTGTCACAGTTGTGATAAACTATTTTTTGTTAGAAAAACAACAACACGTTTTGTTTAAATCTTATTGTAAAAGAGTTCCTTGAGATTAACCGGATTGTGGTTGTACTCAACAAGACTTTAACAGTTGTTAAAGTAGCTGTTGTAATATTTTGAGATTAGTGGATTAAGACCTCGTTGGAGAGAGGCGAAATCACCTTGACGGGTGGAATGGAGTAGTTTGAGATCAAACGAACCAGGATAAAAATACTGTGTCATTAAGCTGTTTTTAGATCCAAAGTTTTTCAATTCAACCCCTCTTTCTTGTGTTTTTCACATCTTCAATTGGTATCAGAGTGCCTGGTTCTGAGCTTAAACACTTAACCGTGTCAGTACAAGATCCAAGCATCAGAAAAACACTATGGTGGGACCAAGCCAAAACATCATCAATGACAACAATGAAGACAGGGATAGATTCAGTGGTAAACCTCCAGTCTTTGATGGAGAAAACTTTGACTACTTGAAAGACAGAATTGAGAGTTTCTTTCTGTCCCATGATGCTGATCTGTGGGACATGGTAACTGACGGATACATGTATCCAGTGGATGGACATGGTCAGAAGATAGACAGGAAAATGATGTCTGATCAGCAAAAGCGTGAATTCAGAAACCACCACAAGGCCAGAACAATTCTCCTCAGCGCCATCTCATACTTAGAATATGAGAAAATATCAAACAGAGAAACTGCCAAGAATATGTTTGACTCTCTGAGAATGACGCATGAAGGAAACATTCAAGTCAAAGAAACCAAGGCCCTTGCGCTCATTCAGAGGTATGAGGCATTCAAGATGGAAGATAGTGAATCAATAGAAACCATGTTTTCAAGATTTCAAATTCTTGTTGCTGGACTAAAAGTTCTTGACAAAGGGTATTCTATTGCTGATCACGTTAAGAAGATCATCAGAAGCTTGCCAAAACAATGGAGGCCAATGGTCACAGCACTTAAGCTAGTCAAAGATCTCAACAAAATCTCTCTGGAGGAACTTGTTAGCTCCCTCAGAAGTCACGAGATAGAGATAGCAGAAGATGAACCTCAAAAGCAAGGTAAGTCATTAGCTTTAAAATCTAACAGAAAATCAGACTCTAAAGTTTTGCAGGTTGTAGAGGAAACCTCTAATGGATCCTCATCAGAAGAAGATAAACTGTCTCTCCTCTCCAGAAGGGTGAACCAACTGTGGAAGCAGAGACAAAGGAAGTTCAAAAATCCCAAGAGATCAGAAAATCAGAATGAATCCTCCTCCAGATACAGAAGGTCAGAATCCTCCTCTGGACACAAAAGATCTGAAGGTTCTTCAGGATACAGAAAGCCAAACAACAAAGACATCATCTGCTATGACTGTAACGAGCAAGGGAACTACAAAAGTGACTGCCCAAAGCTTCAGAAGGAGAAGCCCAAAAAGAAGTTTATCAAGGAAAAGAAGAAAAGCCTCATGGCTACATGGGATGATTCTGACACATCTGAAGCTGACTCGGAATCAGATGATGAAAGAGAAAACATAGCTCTCATGGCAAACATATCAAAAGACAGTAAAGCTTCTGGTTCAGACTCAGAATCAGACACTGAAGAGGTATTCCCTGACTTTACTATAAACTTTACTAAGGATGAACTTGCTGAAAGCCTAAATGAAATTTTGGAAAGGTATCAGCAGATCAGAGTCAAATTCAGAAACCTGAAAAGGAATCTTTCCTCTGACTCTAATAAGACTGAGAGTCTCAGATTGGAGAATTCTTAGTTAAAAGAAAAAATTTCAAAATTAGAAAACCAGTTGTGAAACTCTCAGAAGGAAACAATCTCTGAAACTCCCATCAATGCTGATGAGATCATCAAAGAGTATGATCACAGCTTTCATAAGTTTCTAGCTAAAAACATAGACAGAAGCAAGATGGCTTCAATGATCTATGGAGTTAGCAGAAATGGCAGAAAAGGGATAGGATATCAAGGTAAGGTACCTACACCAAAAAATGCCATGGACTTAGTTATAAAACGCACTCCACTTGATTCACATTTTATATATGGGCACACACATGACATAAAATACACGAGTAATGATTATTATGTCAAACCAAAATTCAATCAGAATTTTGGTAAAACTAACAAATCAGAACCCAAGAAAATATGGGTACCTAAGGATAAAATCATACATGTGGCAGATATCTTTAGCAGCAAAGCAAAGACACCAATCATGGTACCTGGACTCTGGCTGCTCACGACACATGATGGGAAGAAGGCATATGTTCCAAAGCCTGGAACTTAAGCCTGGAGGCCACGTGGGCTTTGGAGGCAATCAGAGAGGAAAGATCATTGGCTCTGGAACAGTAGGTAATGGAAATCTTCCCTCTATAAGTAATGTTTTATTAGTTTATGGATTAATGCATAATCTGTTATCCATAAGTCAATTAAGTGATGACGGTTATGATATAATCTTCAATCAAAATTCATGCAAAGCTGTTAGTCAGAAAGATGGGACTATCCTATTTAATGGAAAGAGGAAAAACAACATTTATAAAATCAAACTTTCTGAACTAAAAAGTCAGAATGTAAAATGTCTACTGTCTGTTAACAACGAGAAATGGGTCTGGCACAGAAGATTGGGACATGTTATTATGAGAAGAATATCTCAGATTAACAAACTCAATCTGGTCAGAGGACTTCCTGATTTGAAGTTCAACTCAGATGCTTTGTGTGAAGCATGTTAGAAAGGCAAATTTGCAAAACCTGCCTTCAAATCCAAAAATGTTGTTTTCACCTCTAAGCCATTAGAACTTCTGCACATTGACTTATTTGGACCAGTAAAAACTGCTTCAGTCGGTGGCAAGAAGTATGGGTTAGTAGTCATAGATGACTATAGTAGATGGACATGGGTAAAGTTCTTGAGACACAAGGACGAGCCACACTCTGTGTTTGTTACCTTCTGCAACCAAGTTCAGAATGAAAAGGATCTTAGAATTATCAAAGTCATAAGTGATCATGGTGGAGAATTTGAAAATAAAGATTTTAAATTATTCTTTAATGAAAAAGGCATTCTGCATGATTTCTCTTGTCCTAGAACTCCCCAGCAAAATGGAGTTGTAGAACGAAAGAACAGAACATTGCAAGAAATGGCCAGAACCATGATCAACGAGACTAACGTTGCTAAGATCTTCTGGGCAGAGGCAATAAACACAGCGTGTTAAATTTAGAATAGAATCTCCATAAGACCTATTCTGGAAAAGACTCCATATGAATTGTGGAAGAACAGAAAGCCCAACATTTCTTATTTTCACCCATTTGGATGTACATGTTTTATTTTGAATATAAAAAATTATTTGAACAAGTTTGACTCTAAAGCACAAAAGTGTATTATGTTAGGATACTCTGAACGCTCAAGAGGGTACAGAGTATACAATACAGAAACACATATTGTTGAAGAGTCAATCAGTGTTAGGTTTGATGATAAGCTTGACTCTCAAAAGTCAAAGCAGAATGAATTCCTTGCAGGTATGGAAGTTGAACTCACAGGTATTGAAGACAACTCATCAGAGGCTCTAAACAGAGACACTCCCTCAACAGCAGAAAGAGTCACTACAAGCAATCCAGCACCTTCTGTTGATCAACTCCAGAAAAGACTATCCAGAAGCAGCATTGATCACCCAGAAGATACAATTTTGGGAAGGAAGGAAGATCCAATCAGAACAAGATCAACCTTCAGAAACTCTGAAGAATCTCTCATGGAACTGGTTTCTCTGATTGAACCAACAACAATTGATGAAGCACTTCTGAACAATGACTGGATTCTGGAAATGCAAGAGGAACTAAATCAATTCACCAGAAATGACGTATGGGATCTGGTTTCCAAACCAAAAGGGTTCAACGTCATTGGTACAAAATGGGTGTTCAGAAACAAATTGAAAGAGCAAGGTGAAGTCATCAGAAACAAAGCACGACTTATAGCACAAGGTTATAGTCAGCAAGAGGGGATAGACTATACAGAAACCTTTGCTCCAGTCACCAGGTTAGAATCTATCAGACTTTTAATATCACTTGTTGTTAATAAAGGCATCACTATGTATCAGATGGATGTCAAAAGTGCATACTTAAATGGCTATATAGAAGAAGTGGTATATGTGCACCAACCCCCTGGTTTTGAGAGTTCTAAAAATCCAGAATATGTTTTCAAACTAAATAAGTCACTCTATGGTCTGAAACAAGCTCCCGGAGCTTGGTATGAAAGACTAATTAACTTTCTGTTAGAAAAGGAATTCACCAGAGGGAAAGTGGACACAACCTTATTCTGTAAGACAGTTAAGAATGACATTTTAGTATGTTAGATTTATGTTGATGACATCATATTTGGATCCACTAAACCCTCTCTAGGAAGAGAGTTTGCTAAATGTATGCAGGTAGAGTTTGATATGAGCCTAATGGGGGTACTAAAATTCTTTCTGGGCATTCAGATAAATCAAACTCCAGAAGGAACTTACATTCATCAGAGCAAATATGTTAGAGAACTTCTGAAGAAATTTGATCTCTCAGAATGTAAGCCCTCGAGGATTCCAATGCATCCCACGTGCATTTTGGAAAAAGAAGAGGTTAGTAAAAAGGTGGAACAGAAGGTCTACAGAGGTATGATTGGTTCTCTTCTCTATCTGACGGCTTCAAGGCCTGATATTCTATTAAGTGTTTGCATTTATGCTAGATTCCAATCATATCCTAGAGAATCTCACTTAACAGCAGTTAAGCGAATTTTCAAGTATCTGAAAGGTACTGCTAATATGGGTTTGTTTTATAGAAAATCAAGTGATTACAGCTTAGTAGGATAATGTGATGCTGACTTTGCTGGAGATAGAGTAGAACATAAAAGCACTTCTGGAAGCTGCCAGTTTCTGGGAGAAAATCTGATCTCGTGGTCCAGCAAAAGACAATCCATAATAGCTCTATCAACAGCAGAAGCTGAATACATAGCAGCAGCTGGATGTAGTACGCAAATGCTCTGGATGAAAAGTTAACTTGAGGACTTCAATATATTTGATAGTAACATTCCTATCCTCTGTGACAATACTTCTGCTATTTGTCTCAGTAAAAATCTTATTTTGCATTCTAGGGCTAAGCATATAGAAATAAAACATCATTTTATTAGGGACTATATTCAGAAAGGGATTCTTAATTTAAAATTCATTGACACAGACCATCAATGGGCTGAT
Source organism: Vicia faba (assembly GCA_948472305.1). NCBI lineage: Eukaryota > Viridiplantae > Streptophyta > Magnoliopsida > Fabales > Fabaceae > Vicia > Vicia faba. The sequence continues at coordinate 97,649,565 of OX451735.1, read as the reverse complement.
GTCTTTACAAAACCTCTTTTTGAAGATAGGTTTAACTTCATTCTGAAACATCTCAGCATGAAGCTTTGCCCAGAATAAATGGTTTTATTTTCATATCTTAACCTTCAGAATTTTAGTTATTTCTCTGTGAACAACTGATCAACCTGCCTTCATAATTTTAGAAGTACAGATTGTATCAGAATCTATCCATGAAGATCTGAGCATTTCATTTCAAGGATAGAAATGTGTTGTTCACGTAAGAAAATAGTTGTCATCAATTCATCAGCTACTACGCGTTCACTTTTCTGAAAGGTCAAAAGCACTGATTAGGTGCATTGAGACACATGTCATGGGTAACTGTTCCAATATCTTTCTGAATCCCCTAAAATCAGCTGTCATTAATGCTTATAATCATTACTAATTGTTTCTCTCTCTTATATTTTATGTTTTCAAAAATCTATTTAAACTCAAGTTTCACTCTTTACACTCTTTCACTTTTACTCTCTCAATACTTCCTAATTATTTTCTGTTTGTACATTCAAAACCCTTTCATCTTTCTCAAATTTCGTGTGTGAACATGGCTTCTTCAAGCGTCCAAAACACCAGTACGCAGGGAACTGAATCTATGGAGCAGTATGAAGAACCATACAGAACTCTACTCACGCCCATTGACCACCTGGAAGTTATTTCAGAACTGATTGTGGATTTTGAAAGTCTTCAAGAAAATGGATTCAATCTCTCTGAAGAGGTCAATGCTCAAGGATGGAACAGATATTTTGACCGTCTTCTAGGGCCAACGTTTCCAATTCTTGTAAAAGAATTCTGGATTCATGCTTCCTCCTCAAACCATCAAGTTACTTCGTATGTCATGGAGAAGAAAATAGTCATTACTGAAGACCTAATTTCAAGACTGATAGGCTACAATGATGAAGGTGTCAGGTGTATAGACATGGCTGAAAGATGTTCTGATGTTGCTACAATTGCAAGGGAAATATTCACTCTGGGTCTACCCTCCAGCAAGATTATGGATCCGAGGGATCATCACATAATCTTGGCTAAGATAATTCTGGGATGCATCAACCACACGAAGCCAACCAGCTCTCCTGATTACATAAACATTGATCAGCAGTTTCTGATCTACTTTATCTCCAAGAAGACTAAGGTAAATCTTGCTCACTTGCTATTTAATCATCTGAGGACCAGTGTAACGGAGACAAGAGAAGATGAGCGTACCAAAAGGGACTAGATACCCCTAGGAAGACTCATATCAGATATTCTGACTAAGGATAGGCTGATAGAGCATTTGACTGAAGCAAAGGAAATTAGCTCACTAGAAGCTACTGCTGGGAAGCCACTGAATGCAAAGAATCTGAAAAAGATAAAAATTATTGAGAACATCAAGAAGGAACCCAACGTTACTTCCTTTGCAACCATCACTTCCAGAAGAATTCCTCTGGATGATTTTCCTATGCTCTCTGAGATTGACTCCAAGCCTGAGATAATTGTCATATATATGGATGCGTGTAAGGCAGATGGCACCGCACCAGGGTTAAACATTCAGGACTTGCATCAGGCGGCTCCAGAAGTTGTTTTGAAGAAGAACAAGAAAAGGAAGGCAGCAGCAGAAGGATCATCCCAGCGGACTCCAAAAGCTGCTAAAAAGAAAGGTAATCCTTCTTCTGTTACTATTTTAGAATCAATAACTATATCAACATCTGAACCCATAACCACCTAATCATAACTTCCAACCCCACAAACTTTTAATGATTTTGACATAGGGTTTGATCCCTCAGAAACTCTATGTCTAAGAGAAACTCACTCCCTTCCTATCAATCCAAATCCTGAATCAACTCAACCAGAACTTGCCAAAGTTCTGTCAGATATTGACTCTTTTGACCAAGAAATCTCAGCTCCCACACCACAAAATCCAAATCCTCTAATCCCAGATAATCCAAACTCTGAAACTACAACAGAAGTTTCACAACCAGATATTCCATTACCTATCTCTCCACAACCAGAAATTCCATTACCTCTCTCTCCACAACAAGATATTCCTCATCCACCATCTCCTCAACCTGAACAATCACAACCATAAGTTCAAACTTCTAAAAACCAATCATCTGAGACCTGTGAACCAGAACCTCACAATGTTCAATCCAACCAATCTGAAGAACCTACTTCAGATTCAGATACAATCCCTATTCCAGGAATCACTAAACCTCTGGCCATTCGCTTGCCTCTCACCATCTTGGACATTACACAAATTCCTTCCTCTCTCGAATCCACACCACCAAATTCCCCAACCAGTCCAATCATTATACCATACTCTCCCACTCCCTCACCCAAGAGCAATCCAACTGACAACGTAAGACTTGTCATTGATCCAACGATATTTGAATGTGTACCTGCTATATCTCATAAAACCAAAACTGCCATTCCAAAACCAACACCAACTGAAACCACACCAGATGTTGGTACTAGTTTGTTGATGTTTGAAACAGAAATGTAGAAATGGATAACCTCCTTAAAGCAAGCCAGTCTAGAGATTACTAATCCTACTGCTTCAAATTATCTATCGACAAGTTTCAGAAAATGGCTAAGTTCTGAAACACATAAGTTGCAAGAACAGAGCTATGAATAGGTTCAACAGAATTTTAGTGCTATGCTAAAGGTTTTTGATGACCAAGTTCTGAGCCAACTGCTCAAGGAAGAGATTCTCCCTCTGGATAATGCTCCCTGGTCAAAACATCGTCCCTCAGACAAAGTTCAACAAAAATCAGAAGGTCTCACTCTGACTGCTGCTCCAGATGAGATGATCTCAGCAGAGGAATTGGTTCAAAATGATCAAGTTGCAGAATGCTCTGAGAAGCGTCCAGAAACTGAAGAATCTCCAGCTACTTCCTATGACAGGCAAACTCTAGAGGAACTGAAGAAAGAAAATGTTGTTATCCAGGAAAGGTTAGATAAGCAGGATGACACAAACAAAGAAATCAAGAGCATTTTGAGAAAACAAGAGGAAACTAACACCCGGATCAAGGGCTTGCTGGAAGCTTTGTTCACACGCCTTCCTCCTCCCTCTTAGATTCTCTTTTGTTTTTAAATCTGTTCATCTGTAACATTTGTTTTACATTGCTTCTGTTCTGAACTTCTTATCATTGCTTCTTATTTTTAATATAAATCAACTTTTAAGCTCTGATTATATAGCCTTTTTTTATAATTGACAAAAAGGGGGAGAAAGTAAGATATTTTCAATAACGGTTTACTAAGATAGAAGTCTCAAACATTCTGAACTACTTAACTTCTTTCTTCTGAAAAGCTTGAACAGGTACAAAACTCTGATAAAAGACGCAGTTAAACTCTAATGCTCAAAGACTCAAGGAACTTAAGGGAAGTAATCAACTCAGGGGAAGTTTTTCTTCTTTATTCTAAGCTATTTATTCCTTTTTTTTAATTGAAAAATCTGGTTTTTGTCATCATCAAAAAGGGGGAGATTGTTAGAACATAATTTGATTCTACAACCCTTGATTAGAGTTTTGATGATAACAAATACAAAGAATAAATAAATACAAAGAACAAATATGCACCTTAAAAAATATGTTCTATGTATGCAGAAGATCTGGTCAAAATCAGCATCAGAAGATCAGCCATTAGTGCTACACGCTGAAGCAATCAGATTATACGCTGATGATTGGTGACCAGAACCTGCGCTTTATTATAATAAACTCTGATTCTGAACAAAGACATATCAACAAAGTCATCAATATTCTGAAGCGTCATCAGTAGTTAAGGAAAGAAGACTCTGAAGCGTTACTGAACATTCAAGACAGAATTAATGACAACGGTTGTCTTCAGACAAGATCTTCTCCAAAAGGAAAGTGTGTTAATAACATTAAACTTGCTTTATGGACAACGTTATTACATTTCCTATATAAACAAGTCAGCTTGCAAAAAGAAGTACGCACGTACGCACACAACAATTTGCTAAGAACACCAACCACGCATATTCAAGCTCAAGCAAATTCAATCTTATTCTAAGCTAAACCTGTGTAATTTATCACAATTGTGATAAACTGTTTTTTGTTAGAAAAACAACAACACATTTTGTTTAAATCTTATTTTAAAAGAGTTCCTTGAGATTAACCGGATTGTGGTTGTACTCAAGAAGACTTTAACAGTTGTTAAAGTAGTTATTGTAATCTTTTGAGATTAGTAGATTAAGACCTCGTTGGAGAGAGGCGAAATCACCTTGACGGGTGGACTGGAGTTGTTTGAGATCAAACGAACCAGGATAAAAATATTGTGTCATTAAGCTGTTTTTAGATCCAAAGTTTTTCAATTCAACCCTCCCCCCCCCCTTCTTGTGTTTTTCACATCTTCATCATTGACCACTGTGGAGAATTCCCTAATGTCCCTCTCCTAGGAATTAGGGGAGGAATCACTTATAATCCATGTTTGGCATTATGACAGTTTGGTTATGCTAGGAGGGATGGTCCTCATGATACACTTGTCCAAGGAATCATATTCGATGATGAGAATGATGTTAAGGGTTATCTCCAGAGGTTCATAAGATCTTGGAGCATGGTGAACAAAGTTGATAGAAAAACACTGGGGTGTAAGAACTCCATTCCTTTGGAGCCTTATCTTAAGTGGGTACGAGCCCATGCTCAAAGTCTCAGGATGCCTTATGAGGCCATTCTACCCATCATCATGGAGGCAGTTGTTAAGGGAGACACTCCTTACATTGTTCTTCATCCTGACATGTCGACTAATTTCGAAGAGTTACAAAAATCCTGGATTCAACTCAAAGAGGAACGAGATACCTTTGAAACCCAATTCTACGCTAGCGAGAAGAAAGTTTTAGATCTCACCAGGCTAATTCACGAAGAGAAGAGTATAAATGCCTACATTGCACCAAAGAGGATGCGCCCGTGGGAAGCTTGAGTCCCTTTTTGCTTTGAGAGTTCAGTTTTTCTTTGTTATTTCCTTTGTAAGCCCAAGAGGCATCATTGTAACTGCTTAAACTTCTTAATACAATTAACGTTTGTTTCCCCTTTGGCTAAGAAAATTTAAGTCTTAGAAATCCTTGAAAACATTGCATACATATATCATATATATAATTGCATAAACAGGTTTCAGGACAAGCTTCTTATCTTCTTCGTTGTTTATTTCAGCCATGGCTCTTGAACAAACAGTTAAGGAGCTTCAAGCCCATAATGCTCAATTCTAAGAAATGTTCCTGAATCTGGCTAAGGGACAAGAAGATTTGAAAGCTCTGATTCTCAAAGACAAGAAGAAGAAAAAGAGGCGAGTGGGCGTTCTGAATATGGGAAGAAGGTTCAAAGGACCAGTGAGGCAAGTTTTAGAGCTCGTAATTCCGTCAAAAGAGAGAGACAATCAGGAAGGAGAGCAAAGAGAAGAAGACCACGGTACAAGGGAGTCTGAAGAGGATAAAGCTGATTACACCGAGGAACAATACCCTCCTGCTGATGATAAGTACAAATAGCTGGAGGGCGGTCTCAACACCATGGAAGTTCAGAGGGTACTTGGTCTGGATTTCGAAGAGCTAGGGTTAGTTTCTGAAGTGGTTATCCCACAAAAGTTAAAAGTGCCTGCATTTGCTAAATATGATGGGGTCTCATGTCCTAAGTTGCATATCAGATATTATGTCAGGAAGATCCAGCCGCACACTGCTGACAGGAATTTGTGGGTGCATTTCTTTCAAGACAGTCTATCAGGGACTCAACTAGAGTGGTTTTATCAACTGAAGGGAACCAACATCCATAATTGGGAAGATTTGTCTGCTGCTTTCTACAAGCAGTACCAATATAATGCTGACCTCACCCCAACTCGTACGTAATTGCAAAGTATGTCTATGGGTTCTGGCGAGGGCTTTAAAGATTATGCCCAAAAATGGAGAGACCTTTTGGGAAGAGCCCAACATCCATTATTTGATAGGGAGCTGGTGGACATGTTCTTGGGCACGTTATCCAGGTCGTTCTTTAGCCATCTGATTGGAAGTTCTTCTAATGGGTTTACTGAATTGGTCTTAACTGGTGAATGTATGGATGTTGGCATTAAAAGTGGTAAGATATAAAGAGATGCATCCTCCAATACTTCAAAGAAACCATTCATAAGGAAGAAGGAGGTCAATGCTACTTATGGACAAAGAAATCATAACAAAATTGAATGTCATCCGACGGTAGGGGCTGTTATGATTTCCAATCCTGCCTCAAACCAGCAACAGAACAATCAGTCCAGAATAGATAAGCCCAGAAGACAGTTTACCCAAATTAATATGACCTTGTCTCAAGTTTGGCCACATTTTTTGAAATCCAATATGGTTACCCTGAGAAAGGCTCCCAAAAATCCCAACACTGCATCTCCTCGCTACAATTCAAATGCTCGGTGTCCCTACCATTATGAAAGTCTAGGCCATGATACAAATGATTATTGGGATTTGAAGAACAAGGTTCATGATTTGATTGAGGCAAAGGAGATTAAATTTGACGCTCTTGAGACTCCTAATGGTATAACTGCTCCTATTCCCAAGCACGGTTGTGGTGTTAATGCTATTGATGATGACAAGTTTGTTGCTTTTGTTGATGAACTAGATACTCCACTCCTGGTTGTTAAAAAGAATCTCTTGCAAGTCGGTTTATTTCTGGGTTGTGGTGAAGGTTTCCATTTGTGTTTGGCTCTACCTAATGGTTGTAATTTGCTGAAGGAGGGTGTTCAACGCCTAATGGATAATAAAGAATTTTTGTTTGAGAAGACTCCAGTTACAAGTTCTCCGTATGAAGATGTTTCTATCATTACCATTCTCGCCAATCCTCCCAAGGTCTCCTCCAAAAGACCTGTCAGGATTACATCTGTTCCAAAAGTTTCTCCGTTGATAATTACTTTTCCTGGACCAATACCATACTCCTCGGATAAAGCTGTTCCCTAGAATTATGGGGCTGGCGTCTATTATCATGGCATCAAGCAAGACCTGTTGGCTATTAAAGACAAAGTTGTTGAAGTTACTGATCCTGGTGTCGCCAACATCATCGGGACCAGTAAGATAACAAGAAGCGGAAGAGTTTTCTCTCCTGAGATCTCTCCAAAAAATGTTGCTACTCCCGTGATCATCCCTGCTTCTACTCATGTTAATACTCCCATTACTACTCATGTGATTGTTCATGCTGATGCTCTTGTCAGTATTCCCATGGCTACTCCTACTGTTAGCCCTACTGTTATCCATGCTACCGGGTCGGCCGAGACTCGGGGCAAAGAAGTATTGGTTGAGCCTGTCTAGAAGAAGGCACATCCAGAAGCCATTCTGGAGGCTTCTAAAAAGGAGATGGAAAAGATATTGAAAATAATAAAAAAAAAGTGATTACAATGTCGTAGAACAATTGGCCCTACTGCTTTGCTCTGAATCCCATGTCAAGGCTTTAGTAAAATTCCTAAGGTTGGCCCACGTGCCTCAAGATACCTCCGTTGATCAATTCGAGAATTGTGTGGCTAGTTTGACAACTGACAATGGCCTGGGGTTCTCTGATGCGGATCTCACTCCCAAGGGAAGGAAACACAATGATTCCCTACATGTCTTCATTGAGTGCAGGGGAACTAGATTAGCCCATGTTCTGGTGGATACAAGTCCATCACTGAATGTCTTACCCAAGAATGCTCTAGACAGTTTAGATTGTGAGGGACTCACGCTACCCAGCAATATTGTGGTAAGAGCCTTCGACGGTTCTAAAAGAATGGTGCATGGGGAGGTGGACATACATATCAAAGATGGTACACAAACCTTTAATTCCACTTTTTATGTGATGGACATCCGCCCGTCTTACTCCTGTTTATTGGGTCGACCCTGGATCCATGGGGCTGGTGCTGTAACTTCCACCCTACATCAGATGCTGATGTACCCAGTCAATGGGAAAATTATCACTGTTCATGGGGAGGAGGAGTACATGGTGAGGCACCTGAACTCTTTCAGTTATGTCGAAATGGACGGCGAGTTCATTGAGACTCCCTGTCGGACATTGAGGAGGTTCCACAAACCGTTGCTGCAACCAAGACCACTCCCAGTGTTCCTAAGACTACTAGGCCTCCACTGAAAATGGCTTCTCTCAAGGATGCCAAAGAAATAGTTGAAGAAGGTGGGTGTACAATTTGGGGCCAACTTTCGGATATTTCCTACAAATCTGACAAATTTGGTTTGGGTTTTACTTCAGGAGCCAAGAGAGTTGTTCGTCGTGCTCGTGCCAGAGGACCACCCCTACGCATCAGCAATCATAGGGTGAATGCTTTAGAGGACAGTGACAGTGATTGTGACCTGGACAAGTGGATCTTCCCAACCATCAGCGGTGGACTCAGAAATTGGGAGGCTAAAGACTTTGTGGCCATTACTTTTATTCAAGAGTAATTTGTCTTTTTGTTTTAAGGAAATGTAATATTTGAACAATTGAAACATTAAAACCCTGTGTCTTACCCGAGGCACAATGGTCTATTTTTTAGGGTCATTACTTCATTTTTATATGTCATCAATAAAACATTGGACGTTTCACATACAAATTTTACGCTCTTTGTTTTTCTTTTCTGCCTCTTTACTTTATCAAAAATATACAACTATGCTCTTACACACACTCACATATCAAACTGCAGATCCACATCCACTCAGGATCCCATTGATAACGGTTCTGCTATTGCTTATCATGACTTTGAAAATACGATCAACCAAGCCGGGGACGAAGGTGGGGAAGATTGTGAGGTATCAGGAGAGCTTGCCAGACTGTTACAACAGGAGGAAAGGGCAATACAACCTCATGAGGATCCAGTTGAGACAGTGAACTTAGGTACTGAAGAGGACAAGAAAGAAGTCAAGATAGGTGCTGATCTGGAGCATAGTGTCAAGGAACGGTTAATTCGGATGCTACATGACTATGTTGAGGTTTTTTCCTGGTCATACGAAGACATGCCAAGATTGGGCACTAATATTGTGGTTCATCGTCTGCCAACTAAAGAAGATTGCGCTCCGGTAAAACAGAAGGTTCATCATACGCGGCCGGATATGTCAGAAAAGATCAAGGCTGAAGTCATGAAACAATTCAACACTGGTTTTTTAGCTGTCACCTCTTATCCATAATGGGTTGCCAATGTTGTTCCAATACCTAAGAAGGATGGTAAGATACGTATGTGTGTGGATTACAAAGACCTGAACAGGGAAAGCCCCAAGGATGACTTTCTGCTTCCTCACATCGATGTTCTGGTTGACAACATCGCACAACATAAAGTATTCTTCTTCATGGATGGTTTCTCCAGGTATAATCAGATCAAGATGGCACCTAAAGACATGGAGAAGACGAATTTTGTCACACGGTGGGGCACTTTCTGCTAAAGAGTTATGCCATTTGGAATAAAGAACGTCGGGGAAACCTATCAACGTGCCATGTTAGCTTTTTTTCATGATATGATCCATCACGAGATAGAGGTCTACGTTGGTGATATGATAGTCAGGTCTCAGACTGAAGAGGAGCACCTTGATCACCTACATAAACTGTTTGACAGGTTGAAGAAATACAAATTGAGGCTAAACCTGAATAAGTGCACTTTTGGAGTAAGATCTGGTAAGCTCTTAGGCTTCGTTGTTAGCGGTAAAGGTATTGAGGTAAACCCTGAAAAGGTCAAAGCTATACAAGAAACGTCAACTCCTTGCACAGAGAAGGAAGTTAGGGGATTCTTAGGACGTCTGAACTACATAGGCAGATTCATTTTACATCTGAACGCTACTTGTTAGCCAATCTTCAAATTTCTGAAGAAAGATCAAGCAGTGAAGTGGAATGATGATTTCCAGAACGCCTTTGACAAAATCAAGGAATACCTTAAAGAGCCTCTAATTCTGATGCCTCTGGTTGAGCTAAGAACTTTGATAATGTACTTAACAGTATTAGATAACTCAATGGGGTGTGTGCTGGGGCAGCATGACAAGTCTGGTCGAAAAGAGCATGCAATATACTACCTTAACAAAAAGTTTACCAAATGTGAAACAATATACTCATTGCTCGAGAAAACTTGCTGCTCTTTGGCATGGGCTGCTCGCCGACTAAGATTGTATATGTTGACCCACACTACCTTGTTGATATCTAAAATGGATCCGATCAAGTACATCTTTGAGAAGCCCGCTCTTTCCAGAAGAATAGCAAAATGGAAGATGATCCTGACTGAATACGAAATTCTGTATACAACCCAGAAAGAAATTAAGGGAAGTGTACTAGCTGATCATTTGGCTCATCAGGCTGTCGATGACTACCAGTCCATGAATTTTGAGTTCCCGAACGAGAATATCATAATAGTAATTGATTGTGAAGAACCTGGAATGGATGAAGGACCTAAAAAAGGATCCCAATGGACTATGGTTTTTGACGAAGCTTCCAAAGCTCTTGGCAATGGCATCAGCAATGTGATCATATCTTCTGAAGGCTGTCATACTCCTTTACTACCAGATTATGTTTCAATTGTGCCAATAATATAGCTGAATATGAAGCATGCATCATGGATCTCAAAGCTTCTATCAAATTGAGGGTCGAATTCTTGAGTGTATTTGGATACTCAGCTCTATTAATCATTCAGATCAAAGGAGAATGGGACACGAAGCATCCTAATCTTATCCCTTACAAAGAGCATGTGTTGACACTGATTCCGCACTTTGAAGAAATTACATTTGAGAATTTTCCACGAGAGGAAAATCAACTAGAGGACGCGCTAGCTACGATGTCATCAATGTTCAAGGTCAGATGGGATAATGAGGCTCCTCGGATCACTATTGATAGGATGGATGAACCAGCATACTGTCACGAGATTGGTACTGAAGAATTAGTGGACAAGCCTTGGTTCCATGAAGTCAAAAGATATCTTGAAGTCCAAGAGTATCCTGAAGGAGCTTCAGTCAATGATAAGAAGTTCCTAAGAAGGTTCTCTGCTAAGTTCTTCCTCAGTAACGGGATCCTCTAAAAGTGCAATCATGATTATACATTGCTTTATTGTGTAGACAAGAGTGAGGCAGAAAAGATTATGGTTGATTTACACGAAGGTACCTTTGGCACTCATCCCAGTGGACATTCGATGGCTAAAAAGATCCTACGGGAAGGATACTACTGGTCCATTATGGAAGAAGACTATTATCAGCATTCACGAACTTGCCATAAATGTCAGATCTATGCTGATAAGGTGCATGTGCCTCCGGTTCCCCTAAACATCTTAACTTCTCCTTGGCCGTTTGCAATGTGGGGCATCGATATGATTGGAGAAATCAGACCTACAACTTCTAATGGGCACCGCTTCATCCTGGTTACCATTGATTACTTCACGAATTGGGTCGAGGAAGCTTCATTTGCGTCTGTCACCAAGAACGTTGTGGCTCGATTCATCTAACATAACCTTATCTGTCGGTATGTTATTCCATAAAGAATCATTACAGATAATGGTACCAATCTCAATAACACTATGATCACCGAGCCTTGCATGCAATTCGAGATCCAGCATCATAACTCTTCTCCTTATCGGCCAAAGATGAATGGAATTGTTGAAGCTGTTAATAAAAATATCAAGAGAATTATACAGAAGATGATGGTGACATATAAAGATTGGCATGAGATGTTACCATTTTCTCTTCATGGTTATCGCACCACAGTGCACACGTCAACATGGGTAACTCCTTTCTCTTTGGTATACGGGATGGAAGTTGTTCTACCCATAGAAGTCCAGATCCCTTCCTTGAGGATCATGAAGGATGCAGGTTTGAACAAAGACGAATGGGTTCAGACTCGACTTTACTAGTTAAACTTGATTTAAGAAAAGAGGCTCGCGGTTGTCTGTCATGGTCCGATGTACCAAAAAAGTATGATTAAAGCTTTTAAAAAGAAGGTCAGACGTCAGGTATATGAGGCTGGTGACCTGGTAATCAAACGGATCATCCTGCCGCAAGGTGATCCCAGGGGCAAATGGACTCCCACATACGAAGGGCCATTTGTGATCAAGAATATATTTTTCTGGTGGAGCCATGATCTTAACCACTATGGACGGTGAAGACCTTCCACACCAAGTAAACACAGACATAGTTAAAGGATACTATGCATAAGCAAAAGACCCGCTAGGTCGACTGGCCTAATCAAAAATTAGGGATATACATAAATTAAAAAAATATGTACAATCGGCAAGTCGAATACCTGAAAAGGTGGCTTAGGCAAAAAAGGGAATCCCGGTGGACTAAAAACCTGAAAGGGCGGTCCAGGCAAAAGTTAGGGATTTAAAGAAAATATCTATATCCCGTTAGATCACCTTACATCAAATCTTTAGTATCAACTATCAAGCACAAGCGGTACTAATCAATCCAGTCAGCTTCGGACAAGCAGCAAAAGAGATGAGACGCTCAAAGGCATAAAGGCAATAGTAGAATTGGAACCCAATGGGATTATTTCACATAGATGTTTTACTTTGTATGCTATCTTTTTATTGTTTCTATTCTTATGATGGCATTCTCTTACTAGGATGTTTGTCTCCTTGTACAAAAACGCTTATTCAAGTTAATACAAAATTATTCTTTTGAAAGTGAAAACTTCTGTTTTTATTTTTCTGTTTTGTGTGCGAAAATGTCTAGTGATTATTTTTGAACATATACATTTGAATGTGATTACTACTTACAAATACACGCATAAAGACAGAAAGACAGTTGCTAATGACTTTAAAAAACAGGACAATATCTAAGGGTCATCCACAAAATCCCCGCAGATGTCTTCCCCGACAGATACCTTCTCCAGTAGGTACAGAGGCAGGGGCTTTCTTTTACAACGTCACTTCCATATTCTCAGCATGCAACCTAATGATGTCAGTTGTTCTCACATCCCCATTAGAGCAAAAATCTCTAATTACCGCTCCAAAATTCCCCAGTGAAGTCACCAAGCTTCTCAGGATTACCCAACAGGATTTCAACAAAATCCCCAAATAGTTCAAGGAATTTACCTTCCCCAACAGAGTTTATTTATCTAACAACGGAAGTTCATCTCTCAGCATTTCAACTTTAAACAAAATCTGAAGACCTACATTCTTCACCCCCGACCCCAATTAGGGATTTATTTTCCCTAGTTCAGCAATACAACAATGGAACAACTAACATGTTCATACATTACATTCATACATCATTCATACAACTATCATAGCATATGCAACACAAATGAATATATCACAATCTCATTTATTTTGAGAGCATCATTCAATTCATACATCATGACATCGCATGAAACTGACTTTACCTTTCAGGTTAAATTATCAGAAAGACAAACGCTATCAACTTATATAACAGGTCAAAGATTAAAGCCTGAAACCAGACAGAAAAACTATCTACACGAATAATTGGTATGAACTCCCGAAGCAAGACGGGTTTACCAACAAATACAGCAGACCACAGATTAATACCCGAAACCGGACGGGGAAATTATCTGTGTGACCAACATCGCCAAGTTCCAGATTAATACATGTAACAAGCCAAGACAACTATATATGGACGACTGATTATAGATTAACACCTGTGACCAGTCAGGAGAACCATATACATGAGGAGTTGAAGAATAATACATGTAACAAGTCAGGACAACTATCTCAGTGACCGACAATCTTCAGGTTCCAGATTAATACCTGTAATAAGCTAGGAGAACTATCTGTGAATTGTTGATTTGTAGATTAACAACTGAAACCAGACATGAAAACTATCTACATGACCAGAAGAAGCAATCTTATACAGATTTCTTCTCATATATATCCGGATGCAGACTAGCACGGACTCATTCCGAAATAGCTCTATACAGACTATTTTCATTACATCTTCAGGTAACGGTTAATTCCATTATCCCTAGCAAGTTACTGTGAAACCTGGACTTCAACCAGAAAACAGTAAACTTTTATCTATCTAGTACATAAATAACTCTTCAACGGAGCCTTAGACAACTGAAGTTCCTAGAATCTATTCCCCATAGAGTTTTCCTCAAGCAGAAGAGCAACAGAAACCCACATTCCCCAGCGGACTCCTCCTCAGACAGTAGGAACAGGAATCCCCAAAGAGACCATGTGTGAAATTAGCATCTACTTTGGATGGCATCCTTAAGCCCATCTCTGATGGATCTCTGTTATCTTCTCCAAATGGCATCTGTAAGCCCAATCCTGACATCATCAACCGTCGGTATTACTTCATGTGAGTGCAAATTTCCGAGCACTCTAGTGTTCAATCATCTTCTACCTTCGGATCATAAAATAAAGACAAGCAATTTATATGCTCAGGTATAAGAAGATTGAACAGGGGCAACTGTTGTACCCCAAAATTTCCCTCCCATTTTTACTCAAGACATTCTCCTAGAGGTCCTCAATTGCTCAAGGTTGTCCAAGAATTCACCAGACAAATTCTCCTCCTAAGCAATGAACCTCTAATTAGGGTTTCACTTTTCACCAAGATGTGTGAGCTCCAAAGGTCCCAAATGTTTTCCATGGTCCTAATATTCCTTCAAGATTGTCCATGACAAATTTCATGCCTTCCACTACAAGTTTGCTCAGTCAATTGCTCAAATGCTTGAAAATCAATTGTATTAGGTCTAAAGTCAACTATGGCCCATGTACAGTCAAACTTCAAGATTTTTGGTCAACATCAACATTTTTAAGTAACATCCATCATTTGATCAAGTTTTGACCATGATTCCTCAAGAAATGCTCCTAATCTATCAAAAGTCAAAATTTGCTAAATTAGGGTTTTTATAGGAAAAGTCAACTAAACTTTTACCAGGTATAACTTTCACATACTTCATCCATTTTTTTCCAACCAAAGCTCATTTTGAATAGAATATCATTCCCTACAACTTCTCTTTTGTCCTAAAGATCAAGAGATGCACCATTTGAAAGTTACAAGCTCATACATTACAGGTCATTTTAAGAAAGTCAACAAAAGGCACTTTTTGTCAAGACCATTTACATAAAGATAACGTCTTAAAATGAAAAATTGATAAAAAGATGGATTGAAGTAGAAATCTTGTGCTTTCCGAAAAGTCAAAGATCATCATTATGAGATTAAAATTGAGCATGTTATGGCTTGCCCAAGTTGGGAAAATTTTGGAAATCTCAAGAACTATGCATTGAGCAAACTTAAAGTTTTAGGTCAATGGCTTAATTTCATGGACTTCAAGCATCTTGCTAAGCCTATAGAGGACCTCTAAAATTATTCTTGCCATGCCTTGCATTTGCTAACTATTTTATTCATATTTATTTTAATTTATTTCAAATAAATATAAAATAAAATGTATAAAATAATTAGAAGTAGGCCTTGGCATGTGGGATGATGTCTTAGATAGCCATAAACCCATATATTCATGCATTTGTGTCCATATTCATTCAAATTCAAAAAGAGACAAGAATTCCATGTCTTTTGCCAAAATTCAAATTCTCATTCATGGCCTTAAAGAACATGTTTATGGTCGTTTCATTCTTTATTACCTTGTCTCCTCCATCTCCACTATATATTCAACACACTTGCAAGTCAAACGGACGCAACATATAGCCTGAATGAGCTTCACAAAAAATTCCAAAAATTTGAACCAAAGTTGTCAAAATTGAAATACGATTTGTAGGCACCCTAAGTCCAAACAAAGGACTCAAACATCTTCCTGAGGCTTCCAGGAACTCAACCTAACCTTCGAGTAAGCTTGTAAAGGACTCTTATTAATGATGTTTGCTTGCATTCTAACGTATTGCATGAGCAGCTAGGACCTTGAATCGCATTTTGCCATGGTTAGGGTTTGGACCTCCGAATTGGGTTTTTTAAAATAGCCAAAATTAGCACAAATCAAGGATATCATCATGTTTAGGAGGTCAAGGCCAATCGATCCATGGCCTTACATTTAATTTATGTTGCGTATTATGGATTTTGTAGAATGTAGGTGTTGTAGTGACAATCAAAAACTGTCACTATAGATATCAATATCTAAGACGACGGAGCAAGGAAGAAGACAAGGCGTGGCAGCTTCCCATTGGGCCATTCAAACAGCACGCATGTTTTTTTTAATTTCAGATATTGACGTTTTTTTGTATATTATAATATTGTTTGATTTTATGAAACGAATGTGAGAACAGCTCGGCTGGCAAGGCTCGTTTGTGTGAAGGGAGAGGACCTGGGTTCGAATCCCAGATCCAGCATTTTGTTTTCTAACAATTGTTCAATACAGATCCAATGCACGTGGGCTATACAGGTTCATCAGATGCCCAAAATCATGACCACTGGATGTACACCTGATCAAATCCCACGCTCCCAGTGACTAGGGACCATGGTATACCCTAGAGTGCATTCCCCACCAGATTGAATGCAGGATTCTGGGTTGCCTCTTATTGGGCCTAAGCAAAATTTCAGATGCATACCCCCTATTTGCTTCATAACACCCTGGCCCTTTTCAATTTTGTATTATTTTTATTCTTTTAATTTGTTTGTTTTATTTAATCAACAAGTTTTTTTAATCAAATAATAAAACAAAACTAAGGATTAGTTTTTCTTAATTAAATAATTAATTTCTGAAATTAATTAATTAATTAACTTTAACACTTTTTTTAATTAAAATAAGTTAGAACTTAGGGTTTAATTTATGCTTAAATTACTTTCTCAAATAAAAATACAAAAATATTAGAATTGGGCTTTAAATTCATTTAGCAATTATCCTTTTTTAAATTATAATTAGATTTAAGGTAGTTTAATTATTTTTCTTAAAATAAACAAAAACCAAAAAGATTTTCTTATTTTACTTAGAAATTTTTTAGGGTTTTAGACGTTGTTTTAAATTCTCGCGCATTATTTTGTTCTCGCATTTTTTTTATAATAATGTACCTGCTGAGAATATGTAATAGATTAAACTAGGGCTTTACTGCTTTTCTTTATTTTCTTTCCCCCATTTGGAGATGTAAATACCCCCTCCCAAAAACATTCTAATAGCGTAGGATTTACAATTCCTGCACTTTAAATTTCTGCAAAATATTAAATGTTAGTAATTAGGCTTGTATGAAAAGACTGAAATCAAACGCTAGAAAACTTAACACAAGACTAAAATAACTGAACATAACACACCATGCACATATACACCTCTAGGGTACCCCACTTTGGTTGCCTTCGGAGAACGGTCACAATTCTCGAAACATGAGAAGCTTTAGTGGTTGACCTCTAGTTTGAAATATCACAAGTCCCTCAATGACCCTCTCGATGTTGCCTCTGTTAAAAGTGATCCTATAACTTTAGGACAGTTACTAAAATTTCTTGCCAAGTTGCCTTTGTGACTGTAACGTTCCTTCGAATGTCCCTCTTACATCCAATGACTAGGGCTACCTACTCATTAATAGTAGGATAACATTTTCTAAAGGATAGGAGGAAAAGAACAACCTCTTTTCGAGTACAAGTAGATAGTTGTTAGATGTTAAGCTCAAAACAAATGATTTGCACTTACACATTTCAAAAACGACTTTCGAAAACATCTGCTTTGTCAACACTCTTGATGACTGATACAAGAGTTATCACAAAGCGAATCGTCGTACTAAGGCATTTCAAAACATTTTTCAAACACACAAAGTAGAAAGTACTTTTGAAATGAGCTAAGCATCTAAGAGCCCGTATAAAACTACGGATGGAAAGGGTGATAACACCTTCCTTTTCCATAATATACCCCCCTTACTCAGAAAATTCTCGAAAATGTCTTTTTCTATTCTTTTCACCCTTTCCTTAATTTTGATAAAAGAAAATTTGGTGGCGACTCTTGCTTATCGCAACATTTGCAAACACAAACGCAAAACCAATATTAACAGTCGGGTTTGCCACCGTATGACACCTTCCCACAACCCGGGAGGTTTACCTTGACAAAACCCTAGACTTTTACATCTTGAGTCGTGTCTTTTCTAGGTTACAAACCCTTCTATTTATAACCTGTTACCCAACTGGTTTTAGGCCTTCAATCACTGCAAATCAGTTGTAACAAACTGCAGAAACTTCTGCCCCAAGAAAGGTCTTGAATCTTTACTTTCCTAAATAATCTCCTTATTTAGAAAGTCTTCATTATCCTTAATTTCTGATTGAATTTTCTAGACCTTTAAATATGCGCCACATAGGATACATAATATTCTCCCGAATATCCTGCCTATGTTAAGAACAAAATGAATCTCATTAATCCAGCTCAGCAGGCGTGATGTCAAGGTATCTTCTTCGACATGTTGTTCTAGTTGTTGAAAAAGTTCAACACAACATGTTCTGACATTGTAATAGGACTTCTTGTTGTACCTGTTCTTCTTAGCAAGTATATACATCCTATTCTACATTACACTATTGTTGTTATTATTTGTTTTAAAAAAATTAAGCCAATCCTAAAACAAGAGAACTAATAAACAACAAACATTTTCCGCACATAAACAGATGATGCTTGCATTCGGGGGAATATTTTCATGCTAAAAACTATGATAGGATGTTTGTCCCGCGACAACACTACACCAATGGCAACTCCCGACGCATTTGTTTCTATGATGAATGTTTTTGTAAAGTCTGGAAAATCCAGCAGCAACATGTCATGAGTGGCGTAATAGCGCATAAAGCATTGGTAAAAGCCAGTGAGACTGAGAAAACCCTTAATGTCATGAGTGAATGTAGGACAGGCCAATCCAACATTGCTTGTACCTTATCTGGATCAATAACAACACCGCCTTCTGATAAAAAAATGACATAGATAGTTAACTTTATTCACTCCATAAACACACTTTAAAAATTTTGCAAGAAAAGTATTTGACTTTAATAGGTTAAAAATTGCTTTTGATTGGCCCAACAGCTAGAATTGGCCCAATCTTCTTCTACCCTTTGCATGGTCCAATAACACTGGCCTAACATCCCTGGTGGATCGTTCCCCCAAGCGGCACGACCAACGATGCCTGTTACACACACCTGCCCAAGTCAACAGTTATCTCTCTGTCTGCCCGACACGGGTCGAACAAGCAACCAGAAAATGTCTAGAATGCCTCTTTTCTTGTAATCTGCCTCCTCATTGAAATAACAGCTAGTTATGGGCACAACTTCTTGTTTTGACCAGGTCTTGGAAGTTATGTATTTTTAAGGACCCGCATATCTAGGTCCAAAAATAGGGAACAATGGCCAAGCGCCGATGGCATTATATAAACTCTCACACATGTGAGGGTCAGGTATCCAATATTAATACCTTACACCCTAATATTTTGTGTGTATCTCTTTGTACCCATTCTTACTTGATTGTCGGAGTTCCTTACAGGTACAATGCCCTTATCTCCTTAACTTTCTAGCAAACCAGAAGTCATCTTTCAGCTTATTTACAGGTTTTGCCCATTCGGTAAGATCAGTGGCGCCGTCTATGGGAACCTAACTTCCCCGTCTTCTTTTCCTTTAAACCGAATACCAAAGTTACCTTCAATCCTTCAACCATGGCCGACCATGATGACCATCATGTATCTGGAAAGACTTTACTCTCTCTGGTCCACAAGACCGACAGAAGCCAGGAGTATCCTCCCATCGAGGATGACTTCGAAATTAGAGATGGATAGACGACATCCCGAGATTCAGTCGATGCCGAGTGCGAACACCTTCAAGTCTTCGACGAGCAGCGGCCTAAGAACCCTACCGAGGAACTTGCTGAGATCCTACAATAAGTTCCCATTCCTTAGAACGCCAATCCGACTGTGGTAGCATTGCTTGCTGCCCTCAACCAGAACAACGCTCTTATCCTGAAGTAGAGCACGAGGATAGGGGCCTGGAAGAAAAAGTAGTCAAAGTCTCCTCCTCGAAGACACAAATGATACGACTTCCCTAGCCTATCCCCACCAAGGCATGGTCATCTGACCAGAAGGGAGAAGCATGACGTTTCTTTCCTCAATAAATGCGACTGCACACCTCCCAAGAAAGATCAAGGCTCTCCATCTTCCAAGATGACAAAGAGCGACCATCGACTTAACCGCGACCGATCACCGTCGCCCAAGCCAAGGCAACAGTGAAGAAGTCGTTCTCCCTGACGAGACAATGATGCCCGACGGGGAAGGAACAACCATTCCCCGCCATCATCTCTCGAAGGAAGCAAGATAAAGAACCTCACGGCCTGTTATCCAGAGAGATCACAGAGACCCAGCTCCAAGTCGGCCTGGAGAAGCCATCCCTACTAGGAACTTATGACGGTACAACTGATCCTGATGAACATATAATAAATATTGACTCCCTGCTTGACTATCGAGGATTTAGGGGTGCCATCAAGTGTAGGTTATTCTCGACTACCCTGAGGAAAGGTGCCATGTCTTGGTACAAAAGTCCTCCAGATGAATCTAACACATCCTGGAAGTAGTTGGGAAACATGTTCTCAAGCAATTTCACAGCGTATCATTGATATCCTAAGTCGGAAGCATCAGTAGAAGCAATCACCCAAGGGAGAGATGAGTTTCTTCAGTATTACATCGAGCGCTTCAACAAGAAATCCATGAAGGTCTCTACGACCGAAAGCATGGAAAAATATCTCCTCGAGCGCGGACTACGTCCCTACAGTGACTTTGCCAAGGTTGTTGGCATCGAGACTCCAGCCACACTCGACTCCATCCTACTTAAAGCCTAATTATACATCCAGTACAAAGAGAATGAGACAGCGAACAACAGAAGGGACTCACGACATTGGGAGAATGCCAAGGTCTTGAAGAAAGATGAGCCTTCAACATCCCGTCGGGGGAAGAGAAGAAAAGAGAGGATAAGTTCCGAGACTCCAAAGACTACAGGGGTCTAGCTGGTCACTTTCACGACTACAAACCCCTCAATGCCTCTCGCGAGCGTATTCTGATAGAATGTACTAATTTAGAATTCAAGCAAGTCAGGGTACGCTTTCCATGCCAAACGATGTCCAAGTCTGGGATGGATAAAAGAAAATATTGAAGGTTCCATAAGAGCCACGGGAACAACATGAACGCTTGGATCCACCTCAAATATGAAATAGAGATACTCATTAGGGATGGGCATCTCAAACAATACAAGTAGAAGGATAGGGATATCTTGGTCAGAAATAAACTGACACATGGAGTAGATAAACGGTTGATCGTGTCCTAATCAACCTGCACAAACCAGATGCCTCCTCTTCCAGATCAGGAGTAGATTCCAAACAAAAAGTATTCATAACATTTTTGTTCAGCACCCAAAGCATCTGTTCTTCAACTGGTAGTTGAATACTTGCTGAAATGATGTTCTAACATCCCATACAACATCATTTCCTTCTTCTTGGAACACACCATCCTTAACAGTCTTCAAGGTCAATATGAAGATATATATGAGCATCATTGATCAATCAACCTTATTGATAATTGTCTTTATAAGTGGACTTGAGGAAAATATCAAGTATCTTTGACACTTTTAATATGGTTAAAAATGTCAGGATATATTCTATTGAGGGTAACAACCCTAGTATCCTTCCCATACTTTCAGGGTTATATCAGAAACCATGCATCGGAATATAACAAACTCCTCAACAATATTTAGACACAATTCTTACACCACTATCCAAGTACAAGCATGGCAACAAGGATTGAAAAAATAAACCCTACATACAGCAACTTCCAACTAAGCTGCAGGCCTGACGGCAATAGCCAGGAACAATACCTGTCATATATAACCAATGATCCTTGCCAAGAGATCATCCATAAAATAGTATGAATTGTCCAAGTTCACACCTTTTTTCAGTAAATACTTTCTTCCTTTCCCATGACAAGAAAGTACCTTCCCAGGATCTCACCCAGAGAAGAACAGGATGCCTGCTCTGGTACCAATTAAAATTCAGGTACAACAGACTCAGATGTCCTATAAGGATGTTGAGACATATGATTTGGCACAACACACTCATGCAAGATAAAATAGTACTGAAAACATAAAGAACACACCAAAATTATTTACCCAGTTTAGTGTATAACAACACCTACTCTGGGGGCTACCAAGCCAGGAATGAAGTCCACTATCAGCAGTATCAATTTGCAGACCCTACAGCCAACACACCCATTTATGATCTACGCACTTAATCACTACCCAATGACCCTATCCCTAGGTCCTCCCTAGATATGGAATATCCCCATCCCACTTCCAACCATCTCAATGATGTCTAGCTGTCAACACCCCAGTCACTGCATCGACGGCCCTTCACCAAGATTCTGATCACACATATAGACAGTTTGGAAGACACACTTCCAGGAAGACCTAGCTAAGTCTCCAAGCCAAACTCCAATGTTTGTTAGCTTTGATCCTAACACATCTTGGAGTTTCTTCAAAGCCTCCTCCAAGAAAAATACACCTTTTTCCTACAAGCTTCAAGGTTAACATGGTAACCTTCCCACAACCTGAGAGGTTTACCTTGACGAAACCCTAGACTTCTACATCTTGAGCCGTGTCTTTTCTAGGTTATAAACCCTTCTATTTGTAACATGTTACCCAACTGGTTTTGGTCCTTCAATCACAGTAAATAAGTTGTAACAAACTGCATAAACTTATGCCCCAAGAAAGGTCTTGAATCTTTATTTTCCTAAATAATCTCCTTATCTAGAAAGTCTTCATTCTCCTTGACTTCTGATTGAACTTTCTAGACCTTTAAATATGTGCCACATAGGATACATAATATTCTCCTAAATATCCTGCCTATGTTAAGAACAAACTGAATCTCATTAATCCATCTCAGCAGGCGTGATGTTAAGACATCTTCTTCGACATGTTGTTCCAGTTGTTGAAAAAGTTTAACACAACATGTTCTGACATTGTAATAGGACTTCTTGTTGTACATGTTCTTCTTAGCAAGTTTATACATCCTATTCAACATTACATTATTGTTGCTATTATTTGTTTTACAAAAGTTAAGCCAATCCTAAAATAAGAGAACTAACAAACAACAAACATTTTCCGCACATAAACAGATTATGCTTGCATTCGGGGCATATTTTCATGCTAAATACGATGATAGGATGTTCGTCATGCGACAACACTACACCAATGGAAACTCCTGATGCATTTGTTTTTATGATGAATTTTTTTATAAACTCTGGAAAATCCAGCACCGACATGTCATGAGTGGCCTAATAGTGCATAAAGCATTGGTAAAAGCCAGTGAGACTGAGAAAACCCTTAATGTCATGAGTGAATGCAGGACAGGGCAATCCAACATTGCTTGTAACTTATCTGGATCAGCAACAACTCCACCTTCTAATAAAAAAATGACCTTGATAATTAACTTTGTTCACACCAAAAACACGCTTTAGAAATTTTCAAGAAAAGAATTTGACTTTAATAGGTCAAAAATTGCTCTGGACAGGCCCAATAGCTAGAATTGGCCCAATCTACTTCTACCCTTCGCACGGTCCAATAACACTGGCCCAACATCCCTGGTCGACCGTTCCCCCAAGTGGCGTGACCAACGATGCCTCTTACACACACCTTCCCAAGTCAACAGTTATCTCTTTATCTGCCCGACACGAGTCGAACAGGCAACCAGAAAATGTCCAGAATGCCTCTTTGCCTATAATCCGCCTCCTCCTCGAAACAACAGCTAGTTACGGGCACAACTGCTTGTTTTGACCAGGTCTTGGCAGTTATGTATTTTCAAGGACCCGCGTGTCTAGGCCCAAAAATAGGGACCAATGGCCGTGTCGGGGGAATTATATAAACCCTCACACATGTGAGGGCCAGGTATCCAATATTAAAACCTTAAACCCTAATATTCTGCTTGTATCTCTTTGCACCCATTCTTACTTGATCGTTGGAGTGCCTTACAGGTACAATCCCCATATCTCCTTAACTTTCCAGTAAACCAGACGTCATCCTTCGGCCCATTTGCAGGTTTTGCTCATTCGGTAAGATTCGTGACACCGTCTGTGGGAACCTAACTTCCCCGTCTTATTTTCCTATAAACCGAAGACCAAATATACCTTCAATCCTTCAACCATGGCCGACCATGATGACCATCACCTCTCTGAAAAGACTGTACTCTCTCTAGTCCACAAGACCGATAGAAGCCAAGAGCATCCTCACCTCGAGGATGACTTCGACATCATAGATGGATAGACTGTGTCCCCTGATTCAATCGATGCCGAGCGCGAAAACCTTCAAGTCTTGGACGAGAAGCGGCCTAAGAACCCTACCGAGTAACTTCCTGAGATCCTACAACCAGTTCCCATTCCTCAAAACACCGATCCGGCCTTGGTATCATTGCTCACTGCCTTAAACTAGACAAGCGCCTTTATCCTGAAGTAGAGCAAGAGGGTAGGGGCCTGGAAGAAACAGTAGTCAAAGTCTCCTCCTCAAAGACACTGATGATACGACTCCCCTAACCTATCCCCACCTAGGCATGGTCGTCCAACCAGAAGGGAGAAGCATGAAATTTATTTCCTTAATAATTGCGATCGCATACCTCCCAAGAAAGATCAAGGCTCTCCATATTCCAAGAAGGCAAAGAGCAACCTCCGACTTGACCGCGACCGATCATCGTTGCCCAAGCCAAGGCTGCAGCGAAGAAGCCGTTATACCTGATGAGACAACGATGCCCGATGGGGAAGGAACCATCATTCCACGTCATCATCTCTCAAAAGAAGCGATGATAACGAGCCTCATGTCCTGTTATCAAGAGAGATCACAGAGACTCGGCTCCCAGTCTTTCTGGAGAAGCCACCCCTGCTAGGAACATATGATGGTACAATTAATCCTAATGAACACATAAAAAATATTGACGCCCTGCTCGACTATCGAGGATTTAGGGGTGCCATCATGTGTAGGTTATTCTCGACTACCCTGAGGAAAGGTGTCATGTCTTGGTACAAAAGTCTTCCAGACGAATCTAACACCTCCTTGAAGAAGTTGGGGAAGATGTTCTCAAGGAATTTCACAGTGTTTCACTGATATCCTAAGTTGGAAGAATCAGTAGAAGCAATCATCCAAGGGAGAAATGAGTTTCTTCAGACTTACATCGAGCGCTTCAACAAGAAAGCTATGAAGGTCTCTATGACCGAAGGCATGGAAAGATATCTCCTCGAGCATGGACTCCATCCCTGTAGTGACTTCGCCAAAGCTGTTGGCATCGAGACTCCAGCCATGCTCGACTCCATTCTACTTAAAGCCCAATCATACATCCAGTATGAAGAGAAGGAGACAACGAACAATAGAAGGGACTCACGGCATAGGGATAATGCCAAGGTCTTGA
This sequence comes from Vicia faba, assembly GCA_948472305.1. NCBI lineage: Eukaryota > Viridiplantae > Streptophyta > Magnoliopsida > Fabales > Fabaceae > Vicia > Vicia faba. The sequence goes on along the minus strand of OX451735.1, from coordinate 97,624,330 downwards.
AGAATGATGAGCCTTCAACATCTCGTCGAGGCAAGAGAAGAAAAGGGAGGATAAGTTCCGAGACTCCAAAGACTACAGGGGCTCAGCTGGTCACTTTCACGACTACATACCCCTCAATGCGTCTCGCGAGCGTATTCTAATAGAATACGCTAATTTAGAATTCAAAAAGTCGGGGTACGCTTTCCCTACCAAACGATGTCTGTTGTACCCCAAAATTTGCCCTCCCATATTCTTCAAGATTTGCCAAAAGCATACTTCAAAATATCCCAAGGGTTGCACAGTTCAAGGGCCTCCTAACAGTCAAAAACTAGGGTTTTGGTTCTGTCAAAGAAATTGAAGTTTTCAAGGGTCCAATCAAGTCCCACATGCCTACAAACATGGTCAAGCATCCATATGCCAAGTTTCAAGACTCACAGCACAAAATTGCACAGTCAAAAACCCTAATTTCCCTACAGTCAACTGTAGGGGCAAAATGGTCATTTGACAGTCAAAAATTCAAATTTTTGGTCAACATTTTACTTTGAAGCCACAAACATCATTTGATCAATTCTTGATCATGATTCTCAAGGCATGGTTCAAAAAGTCTCAAGATGCAAAAGTTTCCATTTTTGGACAGTTGAAAAAGTCAACTGTAACTTGACCAAGGCATAACTTCCACATGGTTCATCATAAAAATCCCATACAAATCTCATTTTGAAGAGAAAGACATTTCCTACAACTCCTCTTCACACTTCAAGTCCAAGAAATGCTCTCACAAAAAGTTATCAATCTCAACATTATAGGTCATTTTCAAAAGTCAACAAAAAGGGACTTTAAGTCAAAGACCATAACTTGAGATTGGTAAATAAAAATAACATGGGACCAAAGGAATTGGTTAGAGGACTTCAAGACCTTTCCAAAATGTCCAAGAACATGATCAAAGCTTAAAAATTGAGCAAGATATGCCTTGTGGAAGTTGGGAAATTTTTGGGAATTTTGAAAAGTCAACATTGCTTCAAATACCTCAAAATTGCTAATGGGCCTCAATATCTTCCAAGAATCATTATCCAAAAGTTATGCACGACCCATTGACCCAAAGGGGAGTTATTTCATCATTTTTTATTATTTATTTGAATTTTTATCACCATTAATTCATTTAATTAAAATAAAATATGACAAAAATAGCAAAGCATGTGTTTTAAATCTTTTTGCAGCATGAAAGGCAAGAATCTTCATTTGATTGGCATGAGAAAGGTATGAAAAAGATTGAAAAATCATGGAAGATCACAAAAATTCAAAGGCATTAAAACTTGGATGGTGGGCTTGTTTTGTTGACCTAAAACATTCACATACATATACATAATGCAAACCTAATAAAAAAAAAACCAAGAAGCTGCGCTCAGAATCACAAACAAACTTTGCATTTTTCACTAAAAATTTCAAAACTGTAAACTGTATTGCAGGGTGTTTCAAGGAAAAAGAACGATCCCACAAGCTTGCTAAGGTTACCAGGGATCTATTCCAATCAAAACCACAGCCTCTAACCTCAAGAATCGGTAGAATGAAGCCGCCCTGTTCTTGATATTGTTCATATTCGTGTTTTGATTTATACGTATCATCCATGCATTTTTCTTGTTGTTTTGCACTAACATGAGCATTCTAAAGCTGTTGGTATCTTCTAATTGAACTAATGTGCCCTGTACGAGAATCTGCCATGGAAATTTTCTAGGTTTTCATAAGCTTGAAATTGGGGACTTTTGCATATGGAAAAATTAGACAGCAGGACCTATACCATTGAAATCGTGACATTCCAACGAATCTAAAACACTCATCGCGCCTTTTTTATATTGGTTCAATTTCTATTCGCTATTTTTTGGTGTTTCAGATTGTGGGGGTTTAAAACCCCCGCTATCTAGTTTTTTTTTTCAGGCAAAATAAAGAACAAGTGGAGAAGACGATGCGTGGAGGAATGTGGTTGGTGGATTCAAACATTGGCGCTTTTTTGTTGACTATCCAGCATAATGCTTTTTCTCTCTCTTATTATTCATTACCCACTAAACATACAACCAAACGCGCTAGTTCAGTTGGTGGCCAACGTGTAATACAGGTGCTGGGACCTGGGTTCGATTCCCAGGTCCCCCATATATATCTCATATTTTTTCTTGTAATGTGTTTCTACGCAGCTTGCATCCTAAGGTCCACCATGCAACCCCATGCCTTGGCTTGCCAAATGTCGCAGAAGTTGAATCTGAAGGTCAGGATGAGAGGTCCATCATACACATCAGTCAACCATGCACACGTGAACGCTGAAAGTCAAATAGGCCAAGCTTCTATTGGGCCAAATTATTGCTGATCATACCTCCAAAATTGGGTCTACCACCCCTCTTGTTTGTATTTCTCTCCTTCATTCTTTTTTCTATTTTTTTTATTTGTTTTAATTTAATTACTTTCTTTTAATTCTTCAAATTAATTTTTATAACATAAAAATACAAAAAAATCAGAAACCATTAAAAATAAAAATATGTTCATTTATTTTTTTTAATCAATATTTTGTAAATAAATTTTGTTAACTAATTTAGTTTTAATTCTAGGTTTAATTCAATGTTTTTTTTAATAAACTAAAAAATATAGAGATTAGGGTTTTAATGTTTTTATTCTTTTTCTTTTCTTTTTACCATTATTAAGTATTAATTATTTTTATAAATAAATATGCCATGTAAATAATTAATGTAAATTAGGTTACAACTTAAACATTTTTTTTAATAAATTAAAAACGATTTAGAACTAGGGTTTTAATTAACTTTTAATTCCAATTTAATTCTCCTTAATTCCATAAATACAAAAAACTCCAAAAAAAAGAGGTTCTTTCTTTTATTTAATTTAATTAATTTATGATTTCAATTTAATTTCTTTAAAAGGGTCCAACGCCCTCGCATTCTCGATTTTATTTCTTTTTGCACATTTACCTTTATTCCTTTTTTTGAATTTCATGTACTTGCCCCCAAAGCCTTGTAATAGATTAATTAAGATATTTATTTTTCCGCATTTTATTTATTCAAATCGGGTCTTGGTTTAATTTGGCGATGTAGACCCGCGCCTTTGTAATAGCGTAGGACTTTTATCTTCCCGCACCTTTTAACTGCTAATAATTCACATGCAATAATGAATGCCAAAAATAAAAACAAAGCGTAGATCATCAATGCATGAACAAGACAAATATAACTGAAAATGACACACAATTCACACACCACCCCTAGGGTACGCCTCACTATTGCCTTGCCCCTCGAAACGTGGTCGTCAAGTAGAGGACGTTTTAGTAAGTCCTCATGTCCATGAACATGGCATGGGGGTAGCTTCTAAGGTGTCTTCCTATTGCTCTGGTGACCACACTGTCCCTAACCCTCGAATTGACCCGAACACCTCCAACGGTGGTGCTACCTATCTCTCAATGGTGGGATGGCACTACCTAAAGGACATTTACACAGACTAATTCCTTAGGGTAGGTAGATGACTCGTAGATACTTGCTCTAATTCAAAACAAATCAAAAACTTCTTTTCACACCGACACTTTGCAAAAAGCTTTCAAAAACAACTTTTCAAACACTCTTGAGGACTGATACAAGAGTCGATCTGAAACTTTCAAAGAAACTTTTTCAAACCCACTCACACTTTGAAAAGCAAACACTTTTTGAAACACAAATGAGCAAGTATCTAAGAGCCCATGGATAACCATGGATAGAAAGGGTGCTAACACCTTCTCTTTCTATAAATCTACCTCCCGAACCGAGAGCAATCTCAATAAGGAATTTTTCTATGCTTTTGTCCTTTCCATTTGGAGAAAATAAAAGACGGTGGCGACTCTTGCTTCCGCGACATTTCGCGAACCAGCATTAAACAGTCAGTTCCAGATCCACCGATCACAGAACTGGCGACTCTGCTGGGGATTATCTTATAAGTGAGGTGTACCTTAGGATAGTTCATAACTGTGTTTTCAATTGTTTTGACTTGTTTGCTTTAAATTGTGGGTTGCATCAGAGTTACATAGATCCTAACCCGGATCTGGGGATACCCTGTTTAGGTAGCATAAGCTGTGAGGGACCTGTCCGGCGTAGACCGACACGGGTGAAGCAGTGGCTACGTTGGTGTGGCACCTTGGTCTGTACTGATATCCCTTGTGTTGCAACGAGGAGAATATGGGTCTTCTGAGGAGTCATTAAGCACCAACAAACCTTAGAACCTTAAATGACACAACTTGGCCATTAGAACAGTAGCAGTATGCTACGCCCGTTGAGGCTAAACTCTCGCGATGGTTCTGGCCGTAAGAAAAGATTGCGATGCTGGAGTTATGACCGATTGAGGGTAGTCAATGATATTTGGATCCTCTAAGAACCCGGTTACTTCTGATAGGACAAGTATGAACCAACAAACTGAAAGAGGGTAATACCTAGACCTCATGTTGGCCTAAACTTTAAGGGCTTGTCTTGTGTGACTTGTGTGCCTTACCATGTTTGCCTTTGTAAATATTTGTGGTGTGCTTTATCATAACATCATAACATCATGAGCATTGCATGCATCCTGCATAGGGACTGACCCTTTCAAAGACAAAAGGGTTTCACATTTGCTCTGTTTTGTAGGACATCATGATGCCTATGCGAAGGAATACTATCCGGTTCAACTTTGTTCACCCACCTGAGTTGCTTGAAGAGTTGGTTAGCAGGATTCCAAATACCACTTCCTTCATCCAGAGGCATGGTTCTCTTCTCAGTTTAGTCACTGCAAAGCGGGATCAACAGTTGATGAGTGTCCTGACCCAGTTCTATGACCCTCTGTACCAGTGCTTCACCTTTCAAGACTTCCAGCTGGTCCCTACCCTGGAAGAGTTCTCTGATTTTCTTGGTATCCCTATCTTGGATCAGACTCCCTTCACTGGTTGGGAAAAGACTCTCAGGCTTGAGGAGGTTGCTGCAGCTCTTCCCTTGACCCATCAAGAAGTAATGGACAATTGGGTGACTAGAAGCGGAGTTAAGGGTTTCTTGGCCAAGTTTCTGATTGGTAAAGCTAACAGTTTCTGGAATGACTTAGACTTTAGGGCATATGAAGATATCTTGGCTCTCTTAATCTATGGGCTAGTCTTGTTTCCTAATCCTGACAACTTCATCAATGTCACTGCCATAAGGATCTTCATGTCTCAGAATCCTGTGCCCACTCTCTTGGGTGACATCCTGCAACAACTTTATGCTCGTACGGCCCGAAGACGAGGAACTTTATGGTGTTGTATCCCTTTGTTGGTGAGGTGGTTTATTTCGCACCTCCCTAAGTTCGTGCTGAAGAACCAAGAAGGAAGAGGTTGGGCTCATAGGTTAATGTCTCTCACTGACAAGGACATCATTTGGACTTTCAGAAGTTTGGATGAGATAGCTGTTATTGATCGTTGCGGAGAATACCCTAATGTTCCTTTGATTGGTACTCAAGGAGGGATCTCTTACAATCCATGTCTAGCGCTCCGTCAGTTTGGAAGGGCCAGAAGAGCAGGGCCTCATGAGATGTTGGTGCCTCACATCAGTTTTGAGTTTCAGGTGGATAGTGACGAGCTGTGTCGTAGGTTCATCAAGGCTTGGGACAGAGTTCATAAAGCTAACCCACAAGAGTTGGGGCCAAAGACTTCTCTACCCATGGAAGCCTACTACAAATGGGTTCGCATCCGTGCTCAGAAGTTAGGTATGCCATACGAAGCTGTCAGACCCGTCATTCTTGAGTATCCTGACAAAGATGGGGCTCCTCCAACTGTCCTCCCTCCTCAGATACCTACTGATTATGAGACATTAAAGAGGTCTTGGTCACAACTCCGAGAAGAACGGGATTTGTATCGGGAAAAGTTCAACGAGCAGGAATTGAAGATCCAGAAGCTGACAAAGCAGTTGGAGAATGAGCGAGCTTTGAATGACTACATCCGTACTGAGAAGAGGAGACCATGGGATCAATGAGGAGCTCTGGATGTTCTTTTACAAGTTTTATTTCCCTTTTCAGTATTTCCATTTTATGTAACGCCTAAGGGCAACCTGTTGAACAATTTAAGTTTCAAAGTTGAATCTAATGAAGTGTGTTCCTTTTTGTTTACAAAGTTGATTCCCGGTTGTCTTTGAAAACATAAATCATACGCATTCCATTCATCATGTGCATAGCAGGTATTCTTCTTTTCAGGTTGCTTACTGTTCTTCGCTGTTTATTTCAGCATCATGAACCCTGACTCATCATCAACCGAGATGTCTATCAAGGCCCTTCAGGCGCAGAACGCGCAATTTCAGGAGCTGATCATGGGTTTGGCTCAAGGCCAAGAAGAGCTGAAGGCTTTACTCCTGAAGAAGGAGAAGAAGAAGAAGAAGAGAACTGTTCTTTTCAACTCGGGCCGAAGGTTTGGCAACACTCTGCAGAATGAAGAAGCTGGTTCTTCTGTAGGCAAAGGCAGTCCCCAGGGGGGAAAGGCTTCAAGTCCAGTAGTCTCTGACAATGAGACTGACTTTAATGAGGAACAGTATCCTCCTGCTGAAGACCGGTATAAGCAGTTGGAAGACAGACTGAATGCAATGGAGATCCAACAAGTGCCTGGGCTGGACTTCGGAGACTTGGGCTTATCTACTGGTGTGATTATTACTCAAAAGTTTAAGGCACCATCTTTCACCAAGTATGACGGGGCGTCTTGCCCTAAGCTACACCTCAAATCTTATGTGCGGAAGATTCAACCGTACACAGTGGACAAGAACTTATGGATCCACTTCTTTCAGGAGAGTCTTTCAGGGACTAATCTCGAATGGTTCTATCAGCTGGATGGGACCAAGGTTCGTAACTGGGAGGAGTTAGCTACTGCTTTTTATAAGCAGTATCAATATAATGCCGACCTTGCTCCTACACGTACCCAACTCCAGGGTATGTCCCTAGGATCAAGAGAAGGTTTTAAGGAGTATGCACAGAAGTGGAGGGATCTGGCTGGCAGGGTGCAGCCTCCGTTAACTGACCGTGAGCTGGTAGATATGTTCTTGGGGACCCTATCCGGGCCGTTCTTTAATCATCTCATCGGTAACTCGTCTGCAGGGTTCATTGATCTTATTCTGACTGGAGAGAGGATAAAGGCTGGAATGAAGTCCGGTAAAATCCAGAAGGGTGCATCGTCAAGTTTTGAGAAGAAGCCCTTTAAGAAGGAGGCCAGTGCTGTATATGGGCCTAGAAGACATGATAAACCTGAACGCCGCCAATCTGTCAACGCGTTGGTGATTGCTAAGCCTGCTGCCGCTCCTCGGCAAACCAATCCACCCAAGGCTGAAAGACCCAGAAGAGAGTTTACCCGTCTAAGTATGACCCTATCGCAAATCTTGCCGCAGTTGCTATCCACCAACTTGGTGACTGTCAGAGAGGCCCCAAAGGTTGTAAACACTGCCTCTCCCAAGTACAATCCAAATGCCTGCTGTGTTTATCACTCCGATAGCCCGGGGCATTCTACTGATGACTGCTGGGCCTTAAGGAATAAGGTGCAATACCTTATTGATGCGAAGGAAATACAATTTGAGGCACCTGAGAGGCCAAATATGGTGACTGCTCCTATGCCCCAGCATGGAGTGAATGTCGTTGATGAAGATGTGTATGCCGTTTCCGTGAATGATGTAGCTACTCCTCTGATGACTGTTAAGAGGAACCTACTGCTGGCCGATTTATTTCTGGGTTGCAGCGAAGGTTGCCTTTTCTGTGCTGTTTCCCTTTCTGGAGGTCCTTTGCTAAAGTTGGGCATCCAAAGCCTGATGGACAGTAAAGAGATTCTGTTCAAGAAGACCGCCGTTCCGTTTGTTCCTGTGGAAGATGTTAGAACAATGTTTGAATCTACTACCCTATAATTAAGTTTTGATGATAACAAAGTGAAAAGATATAGTATTTATAAGTTTCATGAATGAACTATATGCTGCCTAAAATTATTATGTTCTGACTTGCAGATACTCTGATTGACATAAGCAAGATCACGTTTATTTCAGCATCAGAATTTGATTTCATACACCAGCATCAGAAGTTGCCACATCAGAACGTCAAGATCAGATGATCAACTCACGTACATGCTGAAGCTTGATGAACAGAACTGCGCTCAAACACTCTGATACAGAAACACAATAGTTCATCAGCAGCGAAGCAGAATCAGAATGAGCCAAGCCAGAACGTGCATTGAAGAAGCAACGGCATTGTGCATTGAACGCTAATAAATTCCAACGGCCTCATTCCAGACAAGATCTGCTCAAAAAGGAAAGCTTGTTATTAGCATTGAATCAAGAATATTGCATTCAACGTTCATCTTCTCAAGTGCTATATAAACAAGGCTTTGAAGATTATAATGGCTAATGCTCTCCAAATCTCTACACGCACAAAGCTGAACCATAATCTTCGCTCTAACAGTTTTGCTAAACCACAAACTCTGATACTTCATTATTGTTTAGCAATCTAGTTTCTAAGCTTCATTTTGTGTATACATCACAGTTGTGATAAAGTTTTGTAGAAAACATTCACACACATTGTTTTATACCTTTGTAAGAAAGTGTTGCCTTGACAAACCGGGTTGTGGTTTGAATCAAGAAGGCTTTAGCAGTTGTTAAAGCAGTCTGTAATATTCAGTTGAATATAGTGAATTAAGACCTCGTTGGAGAGAGGCGAAATCACCTTGACGGGTGGACTGGAGTAGTTTGAGATCAAACGAACCAGGATAAAAATATCTTGTCAATTGCTTTAGATTTCAGTTTTACAATTCAACCCCCCTTCTTGTGTTTTTCACCCCTTCAGAAGATGTCTCTGTTGTTACAATTTTTAACAATCCAATCAAGGCTCCCCCGAGGAAGCCAGTTAAAATCATGACTGTCGCACCCATTGTGATTACTGTTCTGGGGCCTCTCCCCTATGAATCTGATAAGGCTGTCCCATGGCACTATGGGGCAGATGTATATGTACATGGCATAAAGCAAGAGTTCAACACTGGCACCAGCATCAGCAATATCACTGGTCCAGCCAAGGTTACCCGCAGTGGAAGGCTCTTCTCGCCTGACATTGTGCCACCTACTATTCGAAGACCTCTCACTATAACACCTGCAAGTGTACCTGTTCCCATTTCTGATCAAGTTGTTTTCCCTGCTGCCGAGTCATCTAATGCTCGGGGCAAAGGGATTGAAGATGAGCCTGCCCGGATGGAGGCACCAAAATCTGTGAATGCTGAGGCCTCCCAACAAGATATGGAGGAAATTTTGAAGATAATCAAGAAGAGCGATTTTAATGTTGTTGAATAGCTGGGGCATACCCCCTCCAAGATCTCTATGCTCTCCTTGCTGCTGTGCTCAGAGGCCCATGCTAAGACCCTGATTTCATTTCTCAAGACGGCTCATGTGCCACAGGAGACATCTGCAGTCCAGTTTACTGATTGCGTAGCCAATTTGACAGCCGACAATGGTTTGGGTTTCTCGGATGCTGACCTTACTGCTAAGGGAAAGGACCACAATGACGCCCTGCATGTCTCTATTAAATGCAGGGGCACTACTCTTGCGCATGTGCTGGTGGACACCGGTTCTTCCCTGAATGTGCTACCCAAAAAGGCCTTAGACCGATTGGATTGTGAGGGCCTGGAGCTGAAACCTAGCAACATCATTGTCAGAGCCTTTGACGGTTCTAAAAGGATGGTTCATGGAGAGGTAGACATTCCTATTCGTGTGGGTTCTCAAGTATTCGACTCAACGTTCTATGTGATGGATATCCGTCCATCTTATTCCTGTCTACTGGGTCGACCTTGGATTCACAAAGCTGGGGCAGTGACCTCTACCCTACACCAGAAGCTCAAGTACCCTGTCAGAGGGAAGATTGTCACTGTGCAGGGAGAGGAGGAGTATATGGTTAGTCACTTAAATTCCTTCCGATATATTGAGATGGACGGGGAGTTTATTGAAACCCCCTTTCAACATTTTGAAGAGGTACCTCCAACATTGGCAGCGGCAGAAGCAGTGGTCGAAGAGGATTTTCCTTTGAAGATGGCTTCCTTGAAGGACGCCCGGGCTGTAATCAAGAAAGGTGAATGTGCTAACTGGGGCAGGCTCCCTGATTTTACACCTAAAACTGACAAGTTTGGACTGGGTTTTACTGCAGAGGCTTAGAAGGCTGTGCGCAAAGCTAGAACCAGAAGGCCTGCTGTGCTCATCACCAATCCAGGAGTGAATGCTATTGGGGACGAAGATGAAGTGGAAGAGTCAGAGTTTGATAGCTGGATTTACCCGACGACTGATGGTGGATTGACCAATTGGACTGCTAAAGATCATACTCCTGTTAGTTTTGTTACGCAGTAATAAACTCCTTTGTTTTTGTTATTTGTAATAAACAATTAAAACTCTATGGCCCGGTGTCTTACCCGGGGCACCGTGGCTTCATTTGTGAGGGTATACTAATTGTCATTTCATATATCATGAATAAAGACCTTGGACGTTTTCTCGCATTTTAAATCTTATGCTCCTTTTCTTTCTTTCCTTTCTTTATATATTGCAAAAACAGCTGTATTTACACACACTCACTCATACAGGTTTCAATCCACTCTGGATCTCACTGGTAACGACTCTGCTACTGCCAGTTATGACTTCGAAAATCCGATCAACTTAGCCGAAGACGAAGGTGAAGATGATTGCGAAGTGCCTGGCGAGCTTGCAAAATTGTTACTCCGGGAAGAGAGGGCAATTCAACCACACGAAGAGCCGGTGGAAACGATAAATCTGGGTACTGAGACTGACAGAAAGGAGGTTAAGATTGGTGCCAACCTAGAGCTCAGCGTGAAGCAACGGTTGACTCAGATGTTACATGATTATATGGAGATCTTTTCCTAGTCCTACGAAGACATGCCTGGTTTAGATACTGACATTGTGGTCCATCACTTGCCTACCAAGGAAGACTGCCCTCCGGTCAAGCAAAAGGTCCGCCGTATGCGTCCAGAGATGTCTGAGAAGATCAAAGCCGAGGTTATGAAACAGTTTGATGTCGGGTTCCTTGCAGTGACTTCTTACCCTCAGTGGGTTGCTAATGTGGTGCCAGTGCCAAAGAAAGATGGAAAGGTCAGAATGTGTGTCGATTACAGGGATCTGAACAGGGCCAGCCCCAAAGATGACTTCCCTCTACCTCACATTGATGTCCTTGTTGACAATACTGCTCAGCACAAGGTGTTCTCGTTCATGGATGGTTTTTCAGGTTATAATCAGATCAAGATGGCTCCTGAAGACATGGAAAAGACTACCTTTGTTACTCAGTAGGGCACCTTCTGCTACAAGGTCATGCCATTCTGGTTGAAAAATGCTGGGGCAACCTACCAACGTGCCATGGTTGCCTTATTTCATGACATGATCCATCATGAGATAGAAGTGTATGTTGACGACATGATTGCAAGGTCCCAAACTAAGGAAGAACACCTTGATCATCTGCAGAAATTGTTTGACCGTCTGAAGTTGTACAAGCTGAGGTTGAACCCGAACAAGTGCACCTTCGAGGTAAGATCTGGAAAGTTACTAGGCTTCGTCGTAAGTGATAAGGGTATTCAAGTGGACCCTGCCAAGGTTAAAGCTATTCAAGAGATGCCAGTTCCTAAGACAGAGAAAGAGGTCAGAGGCTTTTTAGGACGCCTGAATTACATTGCTCGATTCATCTCGCACCTAACTGCTACCTATGAGCCAATCTTCAAGCTGCTGAAGAAAGATCAGGTAGTACGTTGGAACGATGAATGTCAGGCCACTTTTGACAGAATCAAGGAGTATCTCCAAGAACCACCCATCCTTATGCCACCGGTTGAAGGGAGACCTCTGATACTATACCTAACAGTGCTTGACAATTCAATGGGGTGTGTGCTGGGGCAGCATGATGAGTCTGGCCGAAAAGAGCATGCCATTTATTACCTTAGCAAAAAGTTTACCGACTGTGAGACCCGATACTCACTGCTCGAGAAAACTTGCTGCGCTTTGGTATGGGCTGCTCGCCGGCTGAGACAGTATATGCTGACTCACACTACCTTGTTGATCTCAAAGATGGATCCAATAAAGTATATATTTGAAAAGCCTGCTCTGTCTGGGAGAATAGCAAGATGGCAAATGATCTTGACAGAATACGACATCCAGTACACGACCCAGAAAGCCATCAAAGGAAGTGTATTGGCAGACCACTTGGCACATCAGGCAGTAGACGACTATCAGTCAATGAACTTCGAGTTTCCAGACGAGAGTATCATGATAGTGACTGATTGTGAAGTACCTGGACCGGATGAAGGACCTGAGGAAGGATCCATATGGTCTATGCACTTTGACGGAGCCTTCAATGCTTTGGGTAACGGTATCGGCGCTGTGATAATATCCCCTCAAGGAACTCATACTCCACTCACTGCCCGGCTATGTTTCAACTGCACCAACAACATGGCGGAGTATGACGCGTGCATCATGGGTCTCCAAGCTGTGATCGACTTAAGGATCAAGTATCTGAGTGTCTTCGGAGATTCCGCTCTCGTGATCAATCAGATCAAAGGAGAGTGGGATACGAAACATCCGAATCTTATTCCTTACAAAGAATGTGTATTGACATTGATCCCCCACTTCACAGAGATAACCTTTGAACATTTCCCAAGAAAGGAGAATCAGTTAGCGGACGCGTTAGCTACGATGTCTTCCATGTTCAAAGTCAAATGGGACAATGAGGCTCCCCGAATCATCATCTGGAAACTGGACGAACCGGAATACTGTTGTGATCTTGAGACTGAATTGGTGACTGAGAAACCTTGGTACCATGAGGTGAAGAGATACTTGGAAGTTCAGGAATACCCTGAAGGTGCATCTGTCAATGACAAGAAGTTTCTAAGAAGATTCGCAGCAAAGTTCTTCCTTAGCAATGGCATCCTGTATAAGCGAAACCATGATTCGACCTTACTGCGTTGTGTGGATAAGACTGAAGCAGAAAGGATCATGGAAGAGCTACATGAAGGGACCTTCGGAATGCATTCTAGTGGACACACTATGGCAAAGAAAATCCTTCGGGCAGGGTATTTCTGGTCCACAATGGAAGCCGACTGTTACCAACACTCTCGGACATGCCATAAATGCCAGATATATGCAGACAAGGTGCATGTTCCTCCAGTTCCTCTAAATGTTCTGACTACACCTTGGCCTTTTGCAATGTGGGGCATAGACATGATCGGCGAGATTAAACCTACAGCGTCCAATGGGCATCGCTTTATCCTGGTAGTGATTGATTACTTCACGAAGTGGGTTGAAGCAGCTTCCTACGCTACAGTAACCAAGAACGTTGTGGCACGGTTCATTCGGCACAACCTGATCTGTCGATACGGCGTCCCTGAAAGAATTATTACAGACAACGGTACCAATCTCAATAACAAGATGATCACTGAGCTCTGCGAGCAATTTAAAATACAGCACCACAACTCTTCTCCCTATCGGCCGAAGATGAATGGGGCTGTAGAAGCAGCGAATAAGAACATTAAGAAAATTGTGCAGAAGATGACAGTGACTTATAAAGATTGGCACGAGATGTTACCGTTCTCTCTTCATGGGTACCGTACCTCAGCAAGGACGTCAACCGGGGCAACTCCTTTCTCCTTGGTCTACGGTATGGAGGCAGTCTTATCGATCGAAGTGCAGATACCCTCTCTCCGGATAATGAAGGATGCAGATCTGAGCGAAGATGATTGGATCCAGACACGACTTGATCAGCTAAATCTAATTGACGAAAAGAGACTTGCTGCTATTTGTCATGGTCAGACGTACCAAAAACGGATGATCAGGGCATTTAACAAAAAGGTCATACCACAAGAATATCAAGTTGGGGATCTGGTAATCAAGCGTATCATCCTTCCTCAGAGTGATCCAAGGGGCAAATGGACCCCTACATACGAAGGGCCATTTGTGGTTAAGCATGTGTTCTCAGGAGGAGCCATGATTCTAACTACCATGGATGGTGACGACCTTCCTCACCCCGCCAATGCAGACATAGTAAAAAGATACTACGCATAAAAAAGACCCGCTAGGTTGACATACCTAGGCAAAAATTAGGGCTTCCCGGCGAACCAAAAGGGTTCGGGCAAAATGAAGGGATGAAATAAAAAATCTGTACACCCGGCAAGTCGAAAACCTGAAAAGGCGGCTTGGGCAAAAATGGGTATCCCGGTGGACTGAAAACCCGAAAGGGCGGTCCAGGAAAAAGTTAGGGATAAAGCGTAATACTATGTCTCATTGGATCACCTTGCATCCAGAATCCGGTATCAATATCAAGTTCAGACGGCATTGATCAACCAGCTTCATCCTCAGCTAGGTCATCAAGTGATGAGACGCTCGAAGACATAAAGGCGGTAGCAGAGTTGGAACCCAGTGGGATTGTTCTTTTCACACAGCTGTTTTATTTTCCCTTTGTACAAATTGTATAAATTCTTTTGTTCGGCGGCGTTCTCCTACTAGGACGTCAGCCTCTTGTATATAAACGCCTATTTACAGGCAATTCAAAAATCAATATAAATACACTTTTCAGTTAAAATTGCCTTTTGTTTTTCTTTTCTGTTTTGTTTTGCGAAGAATGTCCAAGGTTCAATTTGTGATATATGCATTTGACAATAATTGCTAACTCATAAATATTTGCATATGAAACAAAGGATTAATTACAGGTAACATTAGAAACAGGGGCAATAATGAATTGTCTAAGAGATTTAATTGTTCTATCCACCAAGGTATCAAGGTAAGTTCAGCTGAAAAACATAACCGATATATCTTAATTCCCCAGAGAGTGAGTCGGCAAGTCAATACACTCTCCCCAAGCAAAGTTATACTGTCAGCCTTAAGGAAGTTGGGTACCCCCGTAGATCTCAACATTCCCCAACACGATATACAAATATTCTTAAACAAGCATCCCCGGCAGTCTTGACCTAAATATTGTTCCCCGGCGGTATATCAAACATTCAATGGAGCCACTTCCCCAATATACCTCAAAAGTCTCCCCAGGAGAGTCCAATCAAGATTTCCCCGGGAAAGTTTGAATCATCTTCCCAGCAGGAAGCTTATCCCCAGTAGATTCTGGAAGCTTAACCCTACAGAGCACGAACGCGTCCCCCGGCTGTATTCAAAGGTTATTTCCCTATCAGGATATAACTGGGTTATCCTCAGCCAAAAGCCACGAAAAGATCGTCCTCAGCGAAGTCTTCTTATCCCCAGCGAAGTCTACTAATACTTCCAACATCAACGGTATCCCCAGCGGAGTTACCATCAACATCCCAACAAAGTACTTCTCTCCCCACAGAGTACGGCCCCCCCAGCAAGACCGCTAGGGTAATTGTCTCCCCGCAGAGTAATCCATTCGCCAAGTTTATCCCCCAACGGAGTTATCTTCTCCTACCGGTATTCTTGCAACTATCATCCCCAGCGGAAACAACAAAGCACTATTCTCCAACATCAGCCCAGGATGTGACTTCCTGGCACCCGTCAAGGATTTATTTTCCTAAGACAAAAACATCACATACATCATGATACATGCATAAACGCATCATACCTTACAATCTCATTTATGTTGAGAACATCATTGCTTGATCCATATCATGCATTGCATATGACTGACCTTTACCTTTCAGGAAGGATCCAGTTAAGTTCTCAGCTATATTTCAAGACTTTAGTCTGGTTCAGCTAAATCGATTCTAAGATTTTTCTGATTCTTATCCAGTCAAAGGCCTTTTCTGGTTCAGTCAGATCGACCCTAAGATCTCCCTGATTCTTATCCAGTTGAAGTTATTCTAAGACCTTGTCCGGTTCAGTTAAATCGAATCTAAGATTTTCCTGATTCTTATCCAGTCAAAGGCCTTCTCTGGTTCAGTCAGATCGACCTTAAGATCTCCCTGATTCTTATCCAATTAAAGACTCCAAGACCTTGTCCGGTTCAGTTAAATCGACCCTAAGATTTTCCTGATTCTTATCCAGTCAAAGGCCTTCTCTGGTTCAGTCAGATCTACCCTAAGATCTCCCTGATTCTTATCCAGTTGAAGATATTCCAAGACCTTGTCCGGTTTAGTTAAATCGACCCTAAGATTTTCCTGATTCTTATCCAGTCAAAGGCCTTCTCTGGTTCAGTCAGATCGACCCTAAGATCTCCCTGATTCTTATCCAGTTGAAGATATTCCAAGACCTTGCCCGGTTCAGTTAAATCGACCCTAAGAATTTCCTGATTCTTATCCAGTCAAAGGCCTTCTCCGGTTCAGTCAGATCGACCCTAAGATCTCCCTGATTCTTATCCCAGTAGAAGACATCCAAGATTCTCTCAGCGTTCCTGTTGAGGTAGTAATCGCCCAAGGTTCTCTCAGCGTTCCTGTTGAGGTAGTAATCGCCCCCAGGTTCTCTCATCGTTACTGTTGAGGTAGTAATCGCCCAAGGTTCTCTCACCGTCCCGTTGAGGTAGTAACCATCCTTGGTTCATTCATAACCTTTTGAAGCTCCAGACCCAATTCCTGTAACCAGTCAGGGCACATCTACATAAGAGCTTGAAGACCAATTCCTGTAACAGGTCAGGTAATCATTTTCTTTTTCAGGTACGCAAGTTCTCGCTAAGGAAACTCTTACGCGATCGACACCCAGATGGAATCTATAAGCCCATCCACTCATCCATCATCTCTTAGCATGGCATCTATAAGCCCATCATCCTATCCATCAATCTCCAAATGGCATCTATAAGCCCATTCCCACCATCACACTGCTAACATGTGAGCGCAAATTTCTGGGCACTCTAGTTTTCAATCATCTTCCACCTTCGGATTACGAAAGGCACGTCAGCCAATCTGCATCCTCAGGTCTAAGAAGATTGAAGAGGGGCAACTGTTGTACCCCAAAATTTTCCCTCCCATATTCTTCAAGATTTGCCAAAAGCATGCTTCAAAATATCCCAAGGGTTGCACAGTTCAAGGGCCTCCTAACAGTCAAAAACTAGGGTTTTGGTTTTGTCAAAGAAATTGAAGTTTTCAAGGGTCCAATCAAGTCCCACATGTCTACAAACATGGTCAAGCATCCATATGCCAAGTTTCAAGACTCACAGCACAAAATTGCACAGTCAAAAACCCTAATTTCCCTACAGTCAACTGTAGGGACAAAATGGTCATTTGACAGTCAAAAATTCAAATTTTTGGTAAACATCTTATTTTGAAGCCACAAACATCATTTGATCAATTCTTGATCATGATTCTCAAGGCATGGTTCAAAAAGTCTCAAGATGCAAAAGTTTCCATTTTTGGACAGTTGAAAAAGTCCACTGTAACTTGACCAAGGCATAACTTCCACATGATTCATCAGAAAAATTCCATCCAAAGCTCATTTTGAAGAGAAAGACATTTTCTACAACTCCACTTCACACTTCAAGTCCAAGAAATGCTCTCACAAAAAGTTATCAATCTAAACATTATAGGTCATTTTCAAAAGTCAACAAAAAGGGACTTTAAGTCAAAGACCATAACTTGAGATTGGTAAATCAAAATGACATGGGACCAAAGGCATTGGTTAGAGGACTTCAATACATTTCCAAAATGTCCAAGAACATGATCAAAGCTTAAAAATTGAGCAAGATATGCCTTGTGGAAGTTGGGAAATTTTTGGGAATTTTGAAAAGTCAACATTGCTTCAAATACCTCAAAATTGCTAATGGGCCTCAATTTCTTCCAAGAATCATTATCCAAAAGTTATGCACGACCCATTGACCCAAAGGGGAGTTATTTCATCATTTTTATTATTTATTTGAATTTTTATCACCATTAATTCATTTAATTAAAATAAAATATGACAAAAATAGCAAAGCATGTGTTTTAAATCTTTTTGCAGCATATTCTCTCATTTACTCACTCAAGATTTCGTGCACACCCTAAAAAGGCAAGAATCTTCATTTGATTGGCATGAGAAAGGTATGAAAAAGATTGAAAAATCATGGAAGATCACAAAAATTCAAAGGCATTAAAACTTGGATGGTGGGCTTGTTTTGTTGACCTAAAACATTCACATACATATACATAATGCAAACCTAATCAAAAAAAACCAAGAAGCTGCGCTCAGAATCACAAACAAACTTTGCATTTTTCACTAAAAATTTCAAAACTGTAAACTGTATTGCAGGGTATTTCAAGGCAAAAGAACGATCCCACAAGCTTGCTAAGGTTACCAGGGATCTATTCCAATCAAAACCACAGCCTATAACCTCAAGAATCGGTAGAATGAAGCCGCCCTGTTCTTGATATTGTTCATATTCGTGTTTTGATTTATACGTATCATCCATGCATTTTTCTTGTTGTTTTGCACTAACATGAGCATTCTAAAGCTGTTGGTATCTTCTAATTGAACTAATGTGCCCTGTACGAGAATCTGCCATGGAAATTTTCTAGGTTTTCATAAGCTTGAAATTGGGGACTTTTGCATATGGAAAAATTAGACAGCAGGACCTATACCATTGAAATCGTGACATTCCAACGAATCTAAAACACTCATCGCGCCTTTTTTATATTGGTTCAATTTCTATTCTCAATTTTTTGGTGTTTCAGATTGTGGGGGTTTAAAACCCCCGCTATCTAGTTTTATTTTTCAGGCAAAATAAAGAACAAGTGGCGAAGACGATGCGTGGAGGAATGTGGTTGGTGGATTCAAACATTGGCACTTTTTTGTTGACTATCCAGCATAATGCTTTTTCTCTCTCTTATTATTCATTACCCACTAAACATACAACCAAACGCGCTAGTTCAGTTGGTGGCCAACGTGTAATACAGGTACTGGGACCTGGGTTCGATTCCCAGGTCCCCCATATATATTTCATATTTTTTCTTGTAATGTGTTTCTACGCAGCTTGCATCCTAAGGTCCACCATGCAACCCCATGCCTTGGCTTGCCAAATGTCCCAGAAGATGAATCTGAAGGTCAGGATGAGAGGTCCATCATACACATCAGTCAACCATGCACACGTGAACGCTGAAAGTCAAACAGGCCAAGCTTCTATTGGGCCAAATTACTGCTGATCATACCTCCAAAATTGGGTCTACCACCCCTCTTGTTTGTATTTCTCTCCTTCATTCTTTTTTCTATTTTTTTTATTTGTTTTAATTTAATTACTTTCTTTTAATTCTTCAAATTAATTTTTATAACATAAAAATACAAAAAAAATCAGAAACCATTAAAAATAAAAATATGTTCATTTATTTTTTTTTAATCAATATTTTGTAAATAAATTTTGTTAACTAATTTAGTTTTAATTCTAGGTTTAATTCAATGTTTTTTTTAATAAACTAAAAAATATAGAGATTAGGGTTTTAATGTTTTTATTCTTTTTCTTTTCTTTTTACCATTATTAAATATTAATTATTTTTATAAATAAATATGCCATGTAAATAATTAATGTAAATTAGGTTACAACTTAAACATTTTTTTTTAATAAATTAAAAACGATTTAGAACTAGGGTTTTAATTAACTTTTAATTCCAATTTAATTCTCTTTAATTCCATAAATACAAAAAACTCCAAAAAAAAAGAGGTTCTTTCTTTTATTTAATTTAATTAATTTATGATTTCAATTTAATTTCTTTAAAAGGGTCCAACGCCCTCGCATTCTCGATTTTATTTCTTTTTGCACATTTACCTTTATTCCTTTTTTTGAATTTCATGTACTTGCCCCCAAAGCCTTGTAATAGATTAATTAGGATATTTATTTTTCCGCATTTTATTTATTCAAATCGGGTCTTGGTTTAATTTGGCGATGTAGACCCGCGCCTTTGTAATAGCGTAGGACTTTTATCTTCCCGCACCTTTTAACTGCTAATAATTCACATGAAATAATGAATGCCAAAAATAAAAACAAAGCGTAGATCATCAATGCATGAACAAGACAAATATAACTGAAAATGACACACAATTCACACACCACCCCTAGGGTACGCCTCAATGTTGCCTTGCCCCTCGAAACGTGGTCGTCAAGTAGAGGATGTTTTAGTAAGTCCTCATGTCCATGAACATGGCATCGGGGTAGCTTCTAAGGTGTCTTCCTATTGCTCTAGTGACCACACTGTCCCTAACCCTCGAATTGACCCGAACACCTCCAACGGTGGTGCTACCTACCTCTCAATGGTGGGATGGCACTACCTAAAGGACATTTACACAGACTAATTCCTTAGGGTAGGTAGATGACTCGTAGATACTTGCTCTAATTCAAAACAAATCAAAAACTTCGTTTCACACCGACACTTTGCAAAAAGCTTTCAAAAACAACTTTTCAAACACTCTTGAGGACTGATACAAGAGTCGATCTGAAACTTTCAAAGAAACTTTTTCAAACCCACTCACACTTTGAAAAGCAAACACTTTTTGAAACACAAATGAGCAAGTATCTAAGAGCCCATGGATAACCATGGATAGAAAGGGTGCTAACACCTTCCCTTTCTATAAATCTACCTCCCGAACCGAGAGCAATCTCAATAAGGAATTTTTCTGTGCTTTTGTCCTTTCCATTTGGAGAAAATAAAAGACGGTGGCGACTCTTGCTTCCGCGACATTTCGCGAACCAGCGTTAAACAGTCAGTTCCAGATCCACCGATCACAATGTCCAAGCCTGGGATGGTTAAAAGAAAATATTGCAGGTTCTATAAGAGCCACGGGAAGAACACTGAAGACTGGATCCACTTCAAATATGCAATTGAGATACTCATCAGGGACATGCATCTCAAACAAATCAAGTAGAAAGAGAACAGCTATGAAGAGGCTCAAGAAGCCAAGAATGTAGCATAAGGCAAGGAGTCCCCCGACACAAGTCTCATCCCGGTCGCTATGAGCATCATAAGATTGGAGGATTTCTATTTTCCCGATATGGAAGTTGTCCCGTTGTACTTCTCTTCATATAGTCCTTGGGAATCCTTCCTGACAACAATGGTTATCTCTGGAGGGGGATTTAACAAATGCACGATAGGTTTAATAAAGAGTAGGTTCGACCAGCTGATAGAGGTTAACTCTAACATGGGCGCCACCCTCAACAAATTCAAGGGAGGTTCCCATCCCCTTGTATACTACTGGAAAGATCTATCGAGCCGAGCCCCCAACTTAAGCATCCCACTCCTCGTACGGGCATGCATGGGAAACTTTGACGTTCGACGCATCTTGGTGGACCAGGGAAGCTCGATGGACATAATGTACACCCAGCTATTCAGCATTATCAAGATGAATGAGACTCATCCGACCCCGTATGTAGGCTCAAATATCTAAGGATTCAACTGATCCTTCTCCAAACCATGGGGATACATTGAACTGATTGTTACCTTCAGGACAAGTGTAACGGTCAGGGCCATCAGGACCCAATTTCTGGTGGTGGGCTTCCCGTCACTCTACCAGTGCATATTTGAAAGACCCACTTTAGTCGAGCTGATTGTGGTGCCCTTCATTGTTTAACTAAATATGAAGTATTACACCGTTGAAGGTTTGGTCGCCAACCTCCACGGGGATGTTCAGGCCGTAAGAAGGTGTTTCGAAGCATCGACCAAGGGCCTCAGTTCCATCAACGCTCAGCCTCGAACGGCCAACAAACCCGCTCTTCCCTCTATCTCCAAGGAACCCATATCATTGCCATGGGTCGACACCATTAACCTAGACAGCCACTTCTCGAAAGAAGACCTCACAGAGCGTAAGAGAAAAGTGAAAGAGACTATAATCGACGGAGAGAGCTCATCACTAGCAGCAAGTAGCGAAGAGCCTGTGCATCCTATACGACCAATTCTAGATGGGAATTTTGAGATCGTCCCCCTCGGGAGCGATCCCTCCAGAGGAGTAAAGATTGGCGTTGACCTCCCCAACCTGGAGAAAAGACAACTGGAAGCATGCCTAAAGGAAAATGTTGATTTGTTCGCTTGGAGTGCAGCAGAAATTCCCGGACTAGATCCAGAAATAGCTTGTCATCACCTGACAATAGACCCTGCCCTTAAGGCGGTTGCTCAGTGTAGGTGAAAGTAGTCTCTAGAAAATATGAAGGTTGTCGAGCAGGCTGTAAAAGACCTCTTAAAGGAAAAAAATTGAAGCCTAGTACACAACTTGGGTCTTCAATGTAGTCCTTGTTAAAAAATCTAATGGAAATGGCGCATGTGTACAGATTATACTGATCTCAATCAGGCTTGCCTGAAAGATGCTTATCCCATCCCTAACATCGACAAACTGGTCAATAATTATGCAAGTTTTAAATTACTATATTTCATGGACGCGTACTCTGGATACAACCAGATCCCAGTGGAAAAAGAGAACAAAAAATATACAGCATTCATGACCAAATCAAGAAACTACTACTACAACGTAATGTCCTTCGGCCTGAAAAACATGGGCGCTACCTATCAGCGCATGATGAACAAAGTCTTCCAAGGAGAAATTAGATACATGCTAAAAGTATATATGGATGACATGATCGTTAAATCCAGAGAGGAAACTAACCGTGCTCTCCATCTCAGAAAAGTTTTCAAACAAGCAAGGAAATGCAAAATGCGATTCAATTAGGAAAAATGCACCTTCGATGTATGGGCAGGTAAATTCCTCATATTCTACTTGACACAACGAGGGATCAAAGCTAACCCCGAAAAATGTCAGGCATTTTTTGAGTTCCTGACGTCAAACTCGAAGAAATCCATTCATATTTTGAACGGGATACTCAGCTTACTATCTCGCTTTGTGGCAAAATATGCTCAACACGCACTCCCCATCTTCAAACTTCTCCGCAAAGAGGAAGCCTTCGTATGGACGAAGGAGTGCGAGCACCCCCTCATACACCTGAAGCAGGCACTATCACAACCACCAGTCCTTTCTCGACCAGAAAAGGAAGAAGTCCTCTACCTCTATCTAGCCGTTGCATCTGAAGTCGTGAGCGCTGCCCTCATTTGAGAAACCCTTGAAGGGTAGATGCCCATCTACATCACGAGCAAAGTCGTACAAGGCCTTGAAATAAGGTACCAACAGATCGAGAAAATAGCCTTAGCGCTTATCAATGCGGTGAGGAGGCTGAGGAACTATTTCTTGGCCCACACAATCATCGTCCGGACAGTGCAACCAATAAAGAAGTTGCTCAGACGACAAGACATGGCGGGAAGAATGCTCAAGTGGTCATTAGAGCTCTCTGAGTTTGACATCAAGTAAGAAAGTAATAAATCCCTCGAGGCTAAGTGTTGTACCCTAAAATTTTCCCTCTCATTTATCAAGATTTTATCACAAGATCTCTTTAACTCATGACTGGATTAGGGTTTGATCAACTCAAGACATCTCATCTTACCTTGATGACCCAAAATTAGGGTTTCAGTTTTCCCATGGATTTTCGGGCTATCAAAGTTTCATATGACTTTCAAACATCATTATGGACCCCTAAGATTACTCATGACAAGTTTCAAGCCTTGAACCACATTTTTTATCAATCAATTGGACAGTTGACCTAAAAAATCAGTTGTATTGGAGAAAAAGTCAACCATGGTCATTTAAGAGTCAAACTTCATAATTTTTTATCCACATCAACATTATAGACTCATATGTATCATTTGATCAAGTTTGGACCATAATTTCTCAAGAAATTTGATCAAATCATCAAAAGGGCAAAATGGTAAAAATTAGGGTTTTGACTGAGAAAGGGAAATTTCTGATTTTTGACTTGGAAAATGACCAATTGATTTTAAGCATGATTTCAAGGATTCAATTTTATCATCTTGACCTAATGACATGGTTCAAAACATTGCAATTTCATTAGATTGACAGATGAAATTTGCAGTCAACTGATCAAAAGTCAATTGTATACTGAAAAGTCAAACTTTGACTTTTTGGTCAAAATCAAGTGTCAAGGATCACAATTCATCAAAACATGTCAAAATGTGAAGCTTGTTCATCAAGAAACCAAAGATTGAAGATTTGATTTTGAAATTTGAAATTTTTCTTAACTTAGAAATTTTTCTAAGTATTGAAAATTTCTTATTTTTTTCTCAACTTTAAGTAATTTTTTCACCATGATACAAGATGATTAAAAGAAAGTTTCCAACATAAAAGTTGTAGAACTCCATGAAATCTACAACTTTGCCTCACACATTTTTCCCTAAAGATGCTTGTATCTCAAGATATAATTTTGTGAATACATGCCCATGAACTAAAATAACTTAGTGAAATTTTTCCCTAATTTAGGCAGGTTTTTGACCCAACTTCATGGCAATTTTTCACCTAGTTCCAAGAGGAATCTTGAAATTAATTTCAAGTATGAGTTATAAATCACATTGCAAGATTTACAAAATGTTAAAGAACTCCATGAGATCATTTTTTAGTAGATAGAATCGAAGAGATGAAGTTGGCAATTTCTCACTTTGAATTCAAGCCATTTCATGAAGAACAAAATTCAAATCCTCAAGCATACTGTACAATCTTCACTTTTCAGGCCTCAAACTCGTTTGTCACTACACCATTAATGGATTGCATAAGATTTAATGCCCTAAAGCCAAGCATTCAATGCATTGTACAAGAAAATAACCATTTATGGAAGAAAGGAAACATTGCCATTTTGGAAAAGCATACTTTATGCATTTTTTCATTTCTTGAGCCTTGGACTTGTTCTTTCTGCACAAACCAAGCCTCTAAGCCACAAAACATGTTTAAAGCTTCACACTACCCTACAAGATCAGAACCATGCATTAAGAAGTCATTTCTCACACTTGCTTCAAAAACAAGAAATGTAGCAAGACATGTGATCTTGTACTTCTGAGCAAACACAAGTCCTCCAATCTTTTGCTCTATATAAAGTTATCACTCTGCAACTAAAAGCACAATGCCCAAGCCTTGAAACACCCTAGAATCAGAATTTGCATACTAAGCTTCCAAACTAGCCATTTTTGACTTGTTAATTGAATCTTCCATTCCACTCGTGCGTTTTCAGGCCTTTTGCTTTCCTAAGCTTCCTTACCTTACAAGAAAACCATCCCACACCCTAAAACATCACTGTAACTCCATCTTCCCCATTGTTGAACTTCAAAAACAGAGTAATACAGGTGGAATTCTAGAGATCATTCCAGCCACCCTCAAGACAAGCTAAGAATTGCATTAGCTTCCTAGAGGTTCAAGGAAGTTAACCTGATCATCACAGCATCCTAAAGCAGGCTCATTTCCAAAACACGATTTCCATTTTCAAGGTGAGTTTTCTGATTTTCCAACTCTTGATACATGCATAGTTAGCTTTCTATTTATGAATATACAATGTAGACATCATTGCTACGAAGCTGTACATATCCATAACTTGCATTTATTTAGCTTGAGTTGAGAGACTTTTGAGTTTGAAGTTTCTGAAAAAATTAGGTTAAGAATTAGGGCCATTAAAATTCTCTTTAATCTTGGACTTATAGTTTTAGTTATGCACATGGTTAGAATCGTGAGATAAAATGCTATAACATTCATGTTATCAATTTATATTTTTGTTGAGAGATGAAAGAGTTACAGGAGGTCCGGCTAGCTAGAGGAAGAAGACGAAATACAGGGTCAAGGAAGCTTTTTCTGTTATGTTTTTCTTGTTTCACATAAACTAACGGATATACAGCCACCCCAGTGGCAAGGTAGCGCGTTGGAAATGCATAGGTCGTGGATTCGAACCTTGGCGCTACCTTTTGTTTTTTTCATATTTTTCCAGTTTCATTTTTGGCTGTTTGCAGGATGGGCTTCAACTTTTGGTCCTTAGCGTTTTTTTGCTAACATACTACC
The DNA here is from genome assembly GCA_948472305.1 of Vicia faba. Taxonomy (NCBI): domain Eukaryota; kingdom Viridiplantae; phylum Streptophyta; class Magnoliopsida; order Fabales; family Fabaceae; genus Vicia; species Vicia faba. Next base: position 97,598,579 of record OX451735.1, on the reverse strand, counting down.
CCATGTTTGCTTGCAGCACCCCTGGCCCATAATTTTTATTATTCATTTTTATTTTCATTTCTATTTTATTAAATATATTTTCCTTAATATTAAAAATCATAAAAAATATAAAAATGCTAAATTTATATTTTTGGTCCATTTTATTTTATTTTTTTCTCAGAAAAAATATTTTTTATTTTAGTTACATATCATATATATATATATATATATATATATATATATATATATATATATATATATATATATATATATATATATATATATATATATATATATATATATATATATATATATATATATATATATATATATATATATATATATATATATATATATTCTTTAATAAACTTGTAAATAAAAAAACTAGAATTAGTTTAATCATTTATTTCTTTTTTTTCTCACATTTATAAATATTTTTTTAACATATAAAGAGACTAAATATTTTCATAAAATATTATATATTTTCAATACAAAACAAAATGCACAAAAAAATAATAGTTAAAGAATTTTATTTTCTTTTAAATTAGAAATTAGGGTTAACTATTTTTCAAGAATTAATCTCCTTTTCTTAAGTTATTACGTTTAGTTCAAAACTTCTTTTCACATAAAAAAACAAAACAAAAATCCTTTTCTTGCATTTATATATCTTTGCATATTTAATTTGTCTTGTACATTATTTATTCTAATATTTGTACAAATTCGATTTGGTTGTAATAGCTTAATTAGATTTACATTATTGCAAATCCCCATTCATAATTTGTATTCCCCCCTCCCATAAAATGTTGTAATAGCGTAGTAATCTTTAAATTACACAATTTACCGCTTTTACACACCATGCTAGTAATTAGGGTTTGAATGGCAAGATAAAAACAAATCAAATAGAAAACCCTAAATTGAAGACAAAATCTAGGCATGAAAATAACACACTTGCATACAAGCATCCTTAGGTTTTCTTCACTTGGTTGCCTTATACATGGCCATATTACGCATGTGAAGTATCTTGGTAAAACAAACAAGTATAAGATCATAGTCCCTCGATGACGCTATCCTAAGTTGCCTTACAAAATGATCTTAGTCCCTCAAAAAAATGATAAGATACTTTGTAACATTGCTAATCATGGTTATACGATGACCCACGCCCATCCCGTTTACATCCAAAGATAGGGTTGCTTACAAAATCAATGGTAAGGCAACATTGTCAAAGGAATAGAAAATGAACAAGAAAGACATTTGAGTAGGTAGATTACTTCTAGTTACTTGCTCAATTTTCAAACAACTATCCTTGCTATTTTCCAAAACAAACACACACATTTCAAAAACATCTTACACACATTGAAAACATTTTCAAAAAAGACAAACATCTTTGTATACATTCTTACGAACGAGAATCATTACAAAGATTGCCTAAAAAATGGCCTCTTTTACAAAATACTTTCAAAACCACACCAAACACAATTTCAAACAACAAAAGCAAGTGATCTAGAAAGTAACTAAGAGCCCATGGAAAACCATGGATGAAAAGGGTGCTAATACCTTTCCTTTTCATAATCTACCACCCGAACTCAAGAAAACATATCAAAGGTCTTTCATGTGCTTTTTCACCTTTCCTTTTGGATAAAAGAAAAGTCGGTGGCGACTTTTGATAACCGTAACATTTGCGATAAAACGCAAAATCCTCAAGTCAGTTATCCCACCGTATCACACTAAGGTACTAGCCAACTTCGTGGCCAAAATGACTTCACCCGCACCCCCAGACGGGATACGCAGGTGGACCATCTTCGTCGACGGGGCCTCCAGTTCGACAGGAAGCGACGCAGTTATTATCTTGGATAACAAAGAGGGAATTATGATTGAAGTCTCCCTTACATTGTCCTTCTAGACCTTAAACAACCAAGCCAAATACGAAGCATTTTTAGCAAGGTTGCACCTGGTCGAGGATTTGGGGTCGAGGAGGTGAAAATCTTCACTGACTCCTAGCTCGTGGCATCTCAAGAACGAGGAAAGTATCAGGTCAAAAACGACCATATCACCGAGTATTGAGCTCTGGTCCAAGAAAGAATGAATAAATTCAAGTTTTTAGACCTACAACACATTCCCCGCGAACATAACACACGGGCAGACATTCTGCCAAAACTGGTAAGCACGAAGAAGACAGGGGGAAACAAATCAGTAATATAGGAAATTCTTACTCGTCCGAGCATTGAAAAACCCTCCTCGACTCTCAAAGTGTACGACATAGGGGACAATGAATTCTGGATAACCCCAGTTTACAACCACCTCACAAAAGAAGAGCTACCAACAGATGAAAAAGAAGCTAGCATTGTCAGGCGAAGAGCATGCTCCTATGTTTTGGTTGATGGCACGGTGTATAGGAGAGGATTTTCCATCCCTCTCCTTAAATGTGTCGATCAACACATAGAAGCCTATCTCTTATGCGAAATCCATGAAAGAATCAACGGCCAACATTTAGGCGGGAGATCCCTTGCTAGAAATGTGTTACAGGCAGGATATTACTGGCCCACCATGCAGAACAGCACTAAAGAGCACGTGAAGAAGTGATAGAAATTCCAACACCATGGAGACATGAACCTAGCACCTCTAAGCAAGCTTAAGTATATCTCTTCCCCTGGACCTTTACCTGGTGGGGCATGGACCTCCACAGAACATTCATGGTAGGAATGAACCAGAACAAATATTTGATTGTGGTTGTCGACTACTTCACCAAGTGGATAGAAGCAGAAGCACTAGCTAGAATCACCATGCAAAACATTCGTCGTTTCTACAAAAGAAACTTCCCTGCTCGGTTTAGCATTCCATAAGTGATTGTCACCGAACACGGGACGCAATTCATGGAAAAAAACATCCAGGAATTCATTGCCAAGTTGGGCACCACCCAACACTTCGCCTCTGTCGAACAGCCCTAGACAAACTGGCAAGCCGAGTGTGCAAATAGGGTGATCCTACGAGGACTCAGGCGAAGGTTGGACAGAACCAAGGAAAAATGGGTCGAGGAGTTACACAGCGTACCCTAGGGCTATCGGACAACAACTCACTCGTCAACTGGGGAGACCCCATTTCCGACTAGTATATGTAATCGAGGCTGTCATCCTCGTAGAAATCAGGGAGCCCTCCAGACGAACCAAAGCCCCTCTCGATGAGGAGATGAATGATGTAGCATTAAGGGAACAGCTCGACCTTGTCGAGGAAATCCAAACGGGAGTGGTCTTACGAGAAGCCTCTATCAAACAAAAAATCGCCACAAGATATGATGCCAAAGTCATACAGCATGAATTCAAAGTCGGCATCGTAGTCCTTAAAAGAAATCACAAAGAAACTCGAGAAGGCATACCCGTCACAAACTGGGAAGGCCCTTACCATGTTCATGCAAAAACAGGGAATAGGGCCTACTATTTGGAAAACCTACAGGGAGGAAAGCTTGCTCGACCTTGGAATGCCGAAAAACTAAGGAAATATTACAGTTAAGGCACTGAATAGTCGGTGTTTCTCGTCAACACAATAAACACTTGTGCATGCCTAGGTACAAGCATGGAACTCGAAATTAAATGAAGAGGTAAGTTTCCACTCTTTTGACGAGCTGATTCTTAGCCCGACGTGGGTAACTCAAACGAGCCCCCCCTATCGTCGTACCACGATGGAAGAACACCCAAATCGCAATGGGAAGTTCACGTCGTCGAGTCCAGGCCCTCAAAATGAGTCCTGAGTTCTGTCCCATGCCCGGTAACATGTCTAGTTGTTTTTCCAGTCTCCCCACACTGGCGTATTCAAAAATTTATGAGCAAACCCCCCACAAACTATTTATCAATATAATAACGTCCCAAGCAGACAAGTATACAAAGACATGTAAACATTTCACGTAATTAACATATTATGCACGAAATAAAGTTAAAAACACTTAAAAAATGAAGATTATAATGAAACGACTACCACAATCAGAAATTTGAAAAGACGAACACAAGGGCCACAATTGTACAAAATATTACATGTAAGTGTTTGTTGGCAGAAATGTTGGTAAAACACTGCTTTGGTAATGTTTTGCTTAATCTCCTGACATTTTAAGTAAATCATCTCAATTGTTTTTGAATGATGTCAAAGCAAATGTCTTAACATTTTCCTGCTGATCTGAACGTGTTTTCAGATTTTCTGTTTCCTGTTTCTAAGCGCACCTTATTCAGGTTTTGTGGTTTATAACTTGCGAAATATATGGAGGAATATTTTTCGATCTGTCTCATCTTTATGGATTATATCTTGGCCTACTTTCATGGAGATATTGAAGGGATTCAATATATTGCAATATTTGTTTCACCCCATGCCCATAAAGAAGCTATTGCACCTTTATAAGGACTTGCATCCTTATTCGTAGAACTGCAACAACTGAAGAAAAATATACTTTGTGTGTTTTTAGAAGTTTCAAACTTTTAATTGTAATACACTCTAGTTTTGTTTAAATACTTGAGTTGTAATTTGAGTTGTAAATTATGGATCATTCATAAGATTTTAAGTATTGAATGATTGAGGTTTTTCAAACTTAATAATTTTGTCGGTTTTTCACTGTTAGTGATTGAAGGGATTTGAGGAGGGCCTCATACCTAGGTGTGTCTTAGGTAGAAGTATAGCACGGGTAGTAATTAAGTGATTAAATCATAAACTGGTTGTTTACTAAGGGTCTATGAATTAATACTATTTAGTGGACTTGTCCCTGGATTGGTAGCCCCTAGAGTAGGTGTTGTTGTACACCGAACTGGGTTAACAATCCCTTGTGTTTTTACTGCTTTTAAAATTGTTGCATTGTCCTCAGATATTTGTTTCGTTACATCTTCTTCGACATCATATATCTGATACCAAAATTTCATTACATAAGGGAGGCCCAAGGCCCCCATTCAAGTAAACGAGCATGTGTCCACAAGGACCACGATTGTTTGAAACTTACAACAAAATGGGAAAAGCCTCGGGAAAACAAATTACAACAATACGGAATGCAGGCTGAAACAAAAACTTATCAAACATCGGGCTGAAGTCTCTGCGCATTCAAACCTACCTCAAGAACAGGCTTTGCATAAGAGGGCTCCCCAACCTCAACATCCTTGTTGATCTGAAGAAACTCGGGAATAACTATATTTCCATCTGCAAGATAGTAATGGAGCCCCATTCCAATTGTGTTAAACTCAACGTTAGGATTTAGAACCCGGAGTTGCGCCACTGCATTATCAAAACTCCCAGCAGCATTGACCATACAATCCTCCAGGGCAAGTTGGAGATGACCAATAGATTCAGCCCGGGTCTTCAGACTTATGACCTCTTATGGCTCGTCCTCAGCGGGAATCAACTAGACCCTCGGGGATACCACCAGCTCCTCGAAAGCTTTCTTCTCGAGTAGAAGGGCAACGCGCTCCTCGATCACCTTTGCTAAACTCTCAATTGCCTTTTTCTGGGCATCCTCCCCGGTGACGCGTTACTTCTCAAAAGTCGTCAGCTTGGCCTGTAATTTCCTCATCTCGACTTCCTGGGAAGTACCTCCCTCGGTATATGCAACGGCCATCTTTAGAACCCTCATAATGGAACCAGCATCATGAGCCAATGACACCTTCTTACTTAGACGATCTAGATCCTCGAGCAAAAGTGACTCATCTCGGGGAAGGTGTAGGGCGACTCCCTCGAAGAAGGCTTTATTATGCCAACAATGAGGCAAATTAAACTGCCCCTTTTCCTTTTTGCTCGTTAGATCAATTGTGCCCTCTTGGCATTACATTTTGAACCTCGAAGCATATGGTTGGGAGAGAGAGCCCCGACCGCTAAACCAGTCGACGATATGCTCCAACCCAACTCTGGAGTCGTCCCCACATCACTTGGAGAGGGTCTGATAGAATTTTGCACCTTCTTCGAGCTCAGGAGAGTTATTCTAGCCATGCGCTCGACAGCGGGATTCATTCTTTCTGCAAGAAATAACAAATTGAGTTAAATAAACAGGAACAATAAGTCATGCATACAAAATTAATCAAAATACAAGATGACTACCCAGATATGCAACGGGATCCTAGCTCTTGAGGAGGTCCTTAATTCCTATCAAGCCAGGCTCATAGACCAATTTCTCGTTCTTGTCGATAACCGGACTGCCCCCTCTACCCACACGTTGGACTAGGGGATTCCCGCGACAAAGGCGGATAAATGCTCATGAGAAGCCTGATCCTCATGACTAAGCTAACCCTTCTTCCAAACATAGAGGTCGTTCCCCTTATCATAATGCTTCCTCTTCTAGTGAAAGTGGAACTTGTGCACCAATTTCATTACCTTTTCCCTATTTGCGTTCAAGACGTAGCCCCCGTCCTCATCGAGCGCCAGGGCACTCCTAAAAACATTCAGTAACGCCCTCTGTAACAAAGGTTGGATCACAATATACTTATCTTTGAAGAGTCGGACAGACTCCAAACAGGCCTTGAACAGTTTCCATTCGCGTGCTTCAAAGAAACCCATCTGAACTGAGTATTGAATGTTCTCCTCTGAAAATGGAAGCAATAGAAGACTAAGGAAATTGTCACCCCTATATTCAAATAGTCGCACACAATCTCGAAAGCACGTATAAAAGCGATAAAGTTGGGGTGCAGCTGCGATGGAGCCAGACGGAGATGTCGAAAAACGACCACATGAAGATCAGTAAAAGGAAGCTGAAAACCCATCTCTCGGAACGGGATATCATACATGGGAAGCCGTCGAGTATCAAACTACAAGCAAACGCGATAGTGTCGCCCGAGAATGTATATCTTCCACTCCTTTTCAGCACCCTCAAGCTTCATCCCTTGAGCCACCCTCGTGAACACCTTGTTTGGGTGCTAGATAAAGAAAGAAACATGCTCCCAAGGGCCTGGCGCAACCCAAGCCAGAGGATCTTCGGAGACCATGGGCGCATCTTGCCCGAGTTCACCAGCAAGAGCCACAGGTGCATCCTATCTGTGATCGGTGGATCTGGAACTGACTGTTTTAACGCTGGTTCGCGAAATGTCGCGGTAAGCAAGAGTCGCCACCGTCTTTTATTTTCTCCAAATGGAAAGGACAAAAGCACAGAAAAATTCCTTAAAAGAGATTGCTCTCGGTTCGGGAGGTAGGTTATAGAAAGGGAAGGTGTTAGCACCCTTTCTATCCATGGTTATCCATGGGCTCTTAGATACTTGCTCAATGTGTTTTCAAAATTGTTTGTTTGCTTTTCAATGTGGGTTTCAAAAATATTCTTTGAAAAGTTTCAGTTCAACTCGTACGTCAGAGTGTTTGAAAAGTTTGTTTTGAAAGTTTTTTGAAAGTGTTGGTGTGAAAAGTATTATTTGTTTTGTTTTTGAAGAGAGCAAGTATCCATGAGAACCTACCTACCCTAAGGAATTCGTCTGTGTAGATGTCCTTGAAAGTAGTGCTATCCCACCATTGAGAGGTAGGTAGCACCACCGTTGGAGGTGTTCGGGTCAATTCGAGTTTAGGGACATGGTGATCACCGGAGCAATGGGAAGACACCTTAGAAGCTACCCTTATGCCATTGATCTTTTATTCCGAGGCAACTATTCCGAGGCAACTTGTTTCGAGGCAACCAGATCGATGGAACATAAGGACTTACTAAGACGTCCTATACTCGACGATCACCTTTCGAAAGGCAACAGTGAGGCGTACCCTAGGGGTGGTGTGTGCGAATTGTGTGTCATTTTCAGTTTATTGTTTGTCTTGTCATGCATTGGTGATCTAACGATTCGATTTTATTTTTGGGCATTCATTCTTTCATGTTATTGTTTAACAGTTAAAGGTGCGGGAATTTAAAGTGCGGAAAAGATAAAAGTCCTACGCTATTACAAAGGGCGAGGGTCTACAACGCCAAATTAATCCAGACCCGTTTTAAAATAAATTGCAGAAAAGAAAAGTCTAATAGCTATTACATGGCTTTGGTACAGGTACATTATATTCACAAAAGAAATAAATGAAACGCGCGAAAAAGAAAATAATCAAATGCGAGGGCGTTGAACCCTTTAAAGGAATTAAAATAATTAAATTATCTAAAATTAAAATTGAATGAAAAATGGTATTTTTGTGTTTTTTAGATTTAAAAGAAAAAAGAAAAATTAATTGAAATTAAATTAAATATTAGACCTAATTCTATTATTTTTTTAAGTTTATTATGAAAATTTTAACTTTTAACCTAATCTAATTCTAAATTAATTTATGTACATTTTTTAATTTATGAAAATAAATAAATAACATTATTATTCTGAAAAAAGGGAAAAAATAAAAAAAGTAAATAAAAGTCATTAAACCTAAATTCTAATTTTTTGGATTTTTATTAAAAAGAGATTAAAGTTTGCACCCTAATTAAACTAAATAATTTACATGTTAATATTTATACAAAAAAAAAAAATTTAAAATAAGATAATTATTAATTTTTTGACTTTTCTGATTTTTGTGATGTTTTTGCATTTTGGTTAAAAATTAAATAAAACAAATAATTAAAATAACATAGCAATTAAAAATAATGAAAATATAAGCAAAATAAATTAAATGGGCAAACCAGGGTGGGGTGTAGCCCCATTGTGGAGGTGTTGATTTGAAAAGCCTGGCCCATTTGCTTGAATTGGTTGACTTCCCTAAGCCACGTGCACGCCTGTTGACTTGCATCCATGGTATACTTTCAAGCTGAACCCTTGATCAGATCTCCTGGGACGCGTGGACAATGCATTTTGGAGTGTGCATGGTGAGCTTTAATGTTAGCGCTGCATGTGAATTCAAGTTGAAAAATAATATTGAATTTTGCAAGACCTGGGACTTGAACCCAGGTCATTGAGGTTAACGCGCTGATAGCTTGCCAGCTGAGCTACTTAATCACTTTGATATATAATACATAAATAAATCATATAAAACAAATGCAACGCGCTAGTGGCTGAAACGCGCGAATTTTGAATGGACGAATCGCTGGTTGACACGCCTTCATCGTCCTCACCCCCCTGCAAAACAAAACTCAAAGGCAACGCTTTCTTACGCGTTTCATTAGACAACTTTTGAAAAAATAGCGATTAGGTCTGGAGATCACATAAATTAATCGCGATGGTTGTTTCTTGTTCATTGGAACATGCTGGTTTTAATGACAATGGTCTTGAAGCTTGATTTTACTCCGTTTCAAAAGCCCTAATTCAAAAAGCTGGAAACCCTAAAAACCAAACATGGTAGATTCGTCTATGGCTTATGAAAATGCAATTAAATATAATGAACAGCTTCGAATCTTTGTAAGGAACAAGAATCCACAGTTAAAATGCAATGATCATGCCTAGAATTGAGAACACGATTTCAAAAAAAGTTCTGCACAGTTTGAGTATGATCCACCAATTCCTTACGCTTTTGTTGTTGTTTGTGATTGAGATTCGTTCAGGAGTGCCTCAGGATGCTAATGGGAAAAGAATTAAGGCTTGAAAGATCCCCCAACCTTGAAATCAGATTTGGCTTATATGGCTAAATTTTCAAATTGTCCAATGGCTCTTCAGCGCAGCATATGGTCCCTTATGGTTAGGGTTTGACTCAGTGATGATCATGGAATGGAATTGGCTTGCTCTTTGACCTAGATTCAAGCTCATGAAGGAATTAGCCTTAGGGTTTTTACTCTTAACCATTTTTCCTCCTTTTTAGCCAAAACCTAGACCTAGTGTGCAAATGAACCCTAGCCTGATTTCTTGAGTTGGTTCATGATACATAGAAATTGTCCAAGTTCATATGACACTATTCCATTGGTTTTTAAATTTTATTTGAATTTTCAAAGAATTAAAATGAATTAAATCATCAAAAATTAAATAAAATGAAAAAATCAATATTTGGTCTTGAAATTAACCATGGGACACGTGTGTGGCATGACAAGGATGAACCAAGTGGAAAAAATGGGGCCCTTTTGTCAAAAATTGGATTTTCAATGATAGTTGACTTTTGCCAATTCACAAAAATTTCCCAACTTCTACAAGGCACAACTTGCTCAATTTTTAAGATTTTCACATGTTCGTGGACATTTTGGAAAGGTCTTTGAGTCCTTTAACCAATGCCTTTGGTCCCATGTCATTTTGATTTACCAATCTAAAGTTATGGCCTTTGACTTAAAGTCCCTTTTTGTTGACTTTTGAAAATGACCTATAATGTTGAAATTGATAACTTTTTGTGAGAGCATTTCTTGGACTTTAAGTATGAAGATGAGTTGTAGGAAATGTCTTTCTCTTCAAAATGAGCTTTGGATGGAATTTTTCTGATAATCCATGTGAAAGTTATGCCCTGGTCAATTTCAGTTGACTTTTTCAGCTGTCCAAATATAGCAACTTTTGCATCTTTGATGATTTCTGAGCCAAATTTTGAGAATCATGATCAAGCATTGATCAAATGATGTTTGTGGCTTCAAAATGATATGTTGACCAAAAATTTGAACTTTTGACTGTCAAATGACCATTTTGCCCCTACAGTTGACTGTAGTGCAATTTAGGGTTTTGACTGTGCAATTTTAAGCTGAATGCCTTGAAACTTGATATGAGGATGCTTGACCATGTTTGTAAGCATATGAGACTTGATTGGGCCTTTGAACACTCCATTTTCTTGATCAGCACACAAACCCTAATCTTGACTGTATAGGAGACAGTTGACCTGCACAACCCTTGGGGAATTTTGTGACTTGGCTTGGCAATTTCTTGAGGAATATGAGAGGGCAAATTTTGGGGTATAACAGTTGCCCCTGTTCAATCTTCTTAGACCTGAGGATGCAGATTGGCTGACGTGCCTTTCGTAATCCGAGGGTAAAAGATGATTGGACACTAGAGTGCCCGGAAATTTGCGCTCACATGTTAGCAATGATGGGAATGGGCTTATAGATGCCATCTGGATGTTTGATTGCGTAAGAGATTCCTTGGCGAGAACCTGCATACCTGCAAAAGAAAAATGAATACCTGACACGTTGCAGGAGCTGATTTTTTTTTGAGAAAAATCTTGGTGACTTTAACTTCAACGACGCTTGTTGAGAAAAGACTGGGGGATTTTAACTTCAACGACGCTTGTTGAGAAAAGATCTGGGGTGTCTTCTACTGGGATAAGAATCAGGGAGATCTTAGGGTCGATCTTGACTGAACCAGAGAGGCCTTTGACTGTGTAAGAATCAGGAAAATCTTAAGGTCGACTTAACTGAACCGGTCTAGGTCTTGAAATGTCTTCAACTGGATAAGCATCAGGGAAATCTTGGGACGATTTAACTGAACCGGTTTAGGTCTTGAAATGTCTTCAACTGGATAAGCATCAGGGAAATCTTGGGACGATTTAACTGAACCAGAGGAGGCCTTTGACTGGATAAGCATCAGGAAAATCTTGGGACGATTTAACTGAACTGGTCTAGGTCTTGAAATGTCTTCAACTGGATAAGCAATCAGGAAAATCTTGGGACGATTTAACTGAACCAGAGAAGGCCTTTGACTGGATAAGCAATCAGGAAAATCTTGGGACGATTTAACTGAACCGGTCTAGGTCTTGAAATGTCTTCAACTGGATAAGCATCAGGGAGATCTTAGGACGATCTGACTGAACCAGAGAAGGCCTTTGACTGGATAAGCAATCAGGAAAATCTTGGGACGATTTAACTGAACCGGTCTAGGTCTTGAAATGTCTTCAACTGGATAAGCATCAGGGAGATCTTAGGACGATCTGACTGAACCAGAGAAGGCCTTTGACTGGATAAGCATCAGGAAAATCTTGGGACGATTTAACTGAACCGGTCTAGGTCTTGAAATGTAGCTTGAGAATTTAACTGGATCTTTCCTGAAAGGTAAAAGTCAGTCATATGAAACGCATGATATGGATCAAGCAATGATGTTCTCAACATAAATGAGATTTGTAAGATATGATGTGTACATGCATGCTATAATGATGTATGTGATGTTTTATGTATGTTTTTGTCTAGGAAAGTGAATCCTTGACGGGTGCCGGGAAGTTGTATCCTGGGCTGACGTTGGAGAATAGATTTTGCTTCCTCTGGGGATGATAGTAGTTGCAAGGATACCGGTAGGGGAAGATGACTCCGTTGCGGAATAAACTTGGCGAATGGAAGATTCTGCGGGGAGAAAAGATATTCTAGCGATCATGCTGGGAAGCAATACTCTGTGGGAAGAGTGATGCCTTGCTGAATGTTGATAGTAACTCTGTTGGGGATATCGTTGTTGTATTGGAAGTATTGATGGACTTCACTGGGGATAGGAAAGAACTACGTTGACGACGACCTTTCTTTGGCTTTTGGCTGAGGATAACCCAGTTATATCCTGTTGCGGACATAACTCTTTAAATCAAGCCAGACGACGCGTTCGTGTTCTGCAAGAGGATAAGCTTCCAGAATATACTGGGGATAAGCTTACTGCTTGGGAAGATGAATTCCACTTTTCCTGGGGAACTTGGATGGGACTTTCCTGGGGAAGTTTTGATATGCTGGGGAAGAATGTACTGACTTGCTGTCTCACTCTCTGGGGAATTTAAGATGTCTGGTTAGGTTCTTTAGCTGAACCTACCTTGGTACCTTGGAGGATAGAACAATTAGACCGCTCAGGCAACTCTTTATTGCCCCTGTTTCTAGTGTCACCTGCAATTAATTCTTTGTTTCATATGCAAATATTTATGAGCTAGCAAATTATTGTCAATGCATATATCACAAATTGAACCTTGGACGTTCTTCGCAAAACAAAACAGAAAAGGAAAAACACTTGGCACGTTTAACTGAAAAGTATATTTGTATTGATTTTGAATAGCCTGTGAATAGGCGTTTAGTGTACAAGAGGCTGACGTCCTAGTAAGCGGAACGTCGCCGAATAAGAGAGTTTATACAAGTTTTGTACAAAAGAAAATAAACAGCTGTGTGAAATATGAATGATCCACTGGGTTTCAACTCTGCTATCGCCTTTATAACCCTGAGCGTCTCATCACTTGATGACCTTGGTTGAAGGTGAAGCTGACTGATCGATGCCGTCTGAACTTGATGTAGATACCGGATTCTGGATGCAAAGTGATCCAATGAGACATAGTATTACGCTTTTATCCCTAATTTTTGCCTGGACTGCCCTTTCGGGTTTTCAGTCCACCGGGATACCCATTTTTGCCCAAGCCGCCTTTTCAGGTTTTCGACTTGCCGGGTGTACAGATTTTTCATTTTCATCCCTTCATTTTGCCCGAACCCTTTTGGTTCGACGGGAAGCCCTAATTTTTGCCTAGACATGTCAGCCTAGCGGGTCGTCTTTTTCATGCGTAGTATTTTTTTACTATGTCTGCATTGGCGGGGTGAGGAAGGTCGTCACCATCCATGTTGGTTAATATCATTGCTCCTCCTGAGAACACATGCTTAACCACAAATGGCCCTTCGTACGTAGGGGTCCATTTGCCCCTTGGATCACTCTGAGGAAGGATGATTCGCTTGATCACCAGATCCCCAACTTGATATTCCTGTGGTCTGACCTTTTTGTTAAATGCCCTGATCATTCGTTTCTGATACGTCTGACCATGACAGATAGCAACAAGCCTCTTTTCGTCAATAAGGTTGAGCTGATCAAGTCGTGTCTGGATCCAATCATCTTCATTCAGATTTGCATCCTTCATTATCCGGAGAGAAGGAATTTGTACTTCGATCGGCAAGACTGCCTCCATGCCATAAACCAGAGAGAAAGGAGTTGCCCCGGTTGACGTCCTAGCTGAGGTACGATACCCATGCAGAGCGAATGGTAACATCTCGTGCCAATCTTTATACGTTACTGTCATCTTCTGCACGATCTTCTTGATGTTTTTATTAGCTGCTTCTACAGCCCCATTCATCTTCGGTCTGTAAGGAGAAGAATTGTGGTGCTGTATCTTGAACTGTTCGCAGAGCTCAGCGATCATCTTATTGTTTAGATTAGTACCGTTGTCTGTAATAATTCGCTCAGGGACACCGTACCGACAGATCAAATTATGCCGAATGAACCGTGCCACAACGGTCTTGGTTACCGTAGCGTAGGATGCTGCCTCAACCCACTTCGTAAAATAATCAATCGCTACTAGGATGAAGCGATGTCCATTAGATGCCGTAGGTTTAATCTCACCGATCATGTCTATGCCCCACATTGCAAATGGCCAAGGCGCAGTCAGAACATTCAGGGGAACCGGAGGAACATGCACCTTGTCTGCATAAACCTGGCATTTGTGGCATGTCCTGGAATGTTGGTAGCAATCAGCTTCCATGGTGGACCAGTAATACCCTGCCCGTAGGATCTTCTTTGCCATGGTATGTCCACTGGAGTGTGTACTAAAGGTCCCTTCATGTAGCTCTTCCATGATTCTTTCTGCTTCAGTCTTATCTACACAACGCAGTAGGGTTGAATCCTGGTTTCGCTTGTACAAGATGCCATTGCTAAGAAAGAACTTGGCTGCAAACCTCCTCAGGAATTTCTTATCATTGACAGATGCTCCTTCAGGGTATTCCTGTGCTTCCAGATATCTCTTCACTTCGTGGTACCAGGGCTTCTCAGTTACCAATTCAGTTTCGAGATCACAACAGTATGTCGGTTCGTCCAGTTTCCAGATGATGATCCGGGGAGCTTCATTATCCCATTTAACCTTGAACATTGAAGACATTGTAGCTAACGCGTCCGCCAGCTGATTCTCTTCTCTTGGAAAGTGCTCAAATGTTATCTCTGTGAAGTGGGGGATCAGGGCCAACACACATTCTCTGTAAGGAATCAAGTTTGGGTGTTTCGTATCCCACTCTCCTTTGATCTGATTGATCACGAGAGAGGAATCTCCGAAGACACTCAGAAATTTGATCCTCAGGTCGATCGCAGCTTGAAGACCCATAATACACGCTTCATACTCCGCCATGTTGTTGGTACAGTTGAAACACAGCCGGGCGGTGAGTGGAGTATGAGTACCCTGTGGAGATACGATTATGGCACCGATACCATTTCCCAAAGCATTTGAGGCTCCGTCAAAGTGCATAGACCATCGGGATCCTGGTTCAGGTCCTTCATCCGGCCCAGGTACTTCACAGTCAGTTACTATCATAATGCTTTCATCTGGAAACTCGAAGTTCATTGATTGGTAGTCATCCACAGCTTGATGTGCTAGGTGGTCTGCCAATACACTTCCCTTGATGGCTTTTTGGGTCGTATACTGAATGTCGTATTCCGTCAAGATCATCTGCCATCTTGCAATTCTCCCGGACAGAGCAGGCTTTTCGAATATGTACTTTATGGGATCCATTTTTGAGATTAACAAGGTAGTGTGAGTCAGCATATACTGTCTCAGCCGGCGAACAGCCCATACCAAAGCGCAGCAAGTTTTCTCAAGCAGTGAGTATCGGGTCTCACAGTCGGTAAACTTTTTGCTAAGGTAATAAATGGCATGCTCTTTTCGGCCAGACTCGTCATGCTGCCCCAGCACACACCCCATTGCATTATCAAGCACTGTCAGGTAAAGTATCAAAGGTCTCCCTTCAACCGGTGGCATAAGGATGGGTGGTTCTTGGAGATATTCTTTGATTCTGTCAAAAGCAGCCTGACATTCATCATTCCAACGTACTACCTGATCTTTCTTCAGCAGCTTGAAGATTGGTTCACAGGTAGCGGTCAGATGAGAGATGAATCGAGCGATGTAATTCAGGCGTCCTAAAAAGCCTCTGACTTCCTTCTCTGTCTTAGGAACTGGCATCTCTTGAATAGCTTTGACCTTAGCAGGGTCCACTTGAATACCTTTATCACTGACCACGAAGCCTAGTAACTTTCCGGATCTTACCCCGAAGGTGCACTTGTTCGGGTTCAATCTCAACTTGTACAATTTCAACCGGTCAAACAATTTCTGCAGATGATCTAGATGCTCTTCCTCAGTTTGGGACCTAGCGATCATGTCGTCCACATACACTTCGATCTCATGATGGATCATATCATGAAATAAGGTAACCATGGCACGTTGGTAGGTTGCCCCATCATTCTTTAACCCGAACGGCATGACCTTGTAACAGAAAGTTCCCCACTGAGTAACAAAGGTAGTCTTTTCCATGTCTTCAGGTGCCATCTTGATCTGATTGTAGCCTGAAAAGCCATCCATGAAAGAGAACACCCTGTGCTGAGCTGTATTATCGACAAGGACATCAATGTGAGGTAAGGGGAAGTCATCTTTGGGGCTGGCCCTGTTCAGATCCCTGTAATCGACACACATCCTGACTTTGCCGTCCTTCTTAGGTACCGGCACCACATTAGCAACCCACTGAGGGTAAGAAGTCACTGCAAGAAAACCGGCATCAAACTGCTTCATAACCTCGGCTTTAATCTTCTCAGACATCTCTGGACGCATACGGCGGACCTTTTGCTTAACCGGAGGGAAATCTTCTTTAGTTGGTAAGTGATGGACCACAATGTCAGTATCTAATCCGGGCATATCTTCGTAGGACCAGGCAAAGATTTCTTTATAGTCATGCAGCATCTGAGTCAGTCGTTGCTTCACGCCGAGTTCTAGGTTGGCACCAATCTTCACCTCTTTCTTGTCTTCCTCAGTACCCAAGTTTATTATTTCCACCGGCTCTTCATGGGGTTGAATTGCCCTCTCTTCCTGTTGTAACAGTCTTGCAAGTTCACCAGGCACTTCGCAATCATCTTCACCTTCGTCTTCGGCTAAGTTGATCGGATTCTCGAAGTCATAACTGGCAGTAGCAGAGTCGTTACCAGTGAGATCCAGAGTGGATTGAAACCTGTATGAGTGAGTGTGTGTGTAAATACAGCTGTTTTGCAATATGTAAAGAAAAGAAAAGGAGCGCAAAATTTGAATTGTGAAAAACGTCCAATGCTTTTATTCATGATATATGACGGTGACAAACAAAAGCCCTCATAAATAAAAACCACAGTGCCCCGGGTAAGACACCGGGCCATATAGTTTCAAATTATTGTTCATTACAAATCAAAAACAACAAAGAAATTCATTACTGGGGAACAAAAGTTATGGGTGTAAAATCTTTGGCAGTCCAATTGGTCAATCCACCGTCGGCCGTCGGGTAGATCCAGCTATCGAACTTTGACTCTTCCACTTCATCTTCCTCTCCAATAGCATTCACTTCAGAGTGAGTGATGAGCACCGGAGGTCTTCCAATTCTTGCCTTGCGCACTGCTTTCTGAGCTTCTGTAGTGAAACCCAGCCCAAACTTGTTAGTCTTAGGAGTAAGATCAGGGAGCTTGCCCCAGTTTGCACATTCACCTTTTTCGATCACAGCCCGGGCGTCCTTTAAGGAGGCCATCTTCATAGGAGAAACCTCTTCATCTTCTGCTGCTGCCAAGGTTTGTGGTACTTCCTCAAAATGTTGAAAGGGGGTTTCAATGAACTCCCCATCCATTTCTACATATCTGAAGGAGTTGAGGTGGCTGACCATGTACTCCTCCTCCCCTTGCACTGTTACGATCTTCCCCCTGACCGGGTACTTGAGCTTCTGATGCAATGTGGAAGTCACAGCTCCAGCCTTGTGGATCCACGGGCGACCCAGCAAACAAGAATAGGACGGATGGATGTCCATCACATAGAATTTTGAATCGAATACCTGTGACCCAACCCTGATGGGGATGTCCACTTCACCATGCACCATTCTTTTGGACCCGTCAAAGGCCCGGACAACAATGCTACTTGGTTTGAGCTCTAGACCCTCACAATCCAGCCTATCCAGAGCCTTCTTGGGCAGCACGTTTAACGAAGAACCTGTGTCAACCAGCACATGAGCAAGAGTAGTGCCCCTGCATTCAATGGAGACATGCAGGGCATCATTATGGTTCTTCCCCTTTGCTGTCAGATCGGCATCAGAGAAACCCAGGCCATTATCAGCAGTTAGGTTGGCCACACAGTCGGTGAACTAGTCAGCAGTCGTCTCTTGGGGTACGTGGGCAGTCTTTAAGAAAGCAATCAGAGCCTTTGCATGGGCCTCTGAACACAGTAGCAGTGACAACATGGAGATTTTAGAGGGAGTGTGCCCCAGCTGTTCCACAACGTTGAAATCACTTTTCTTTATTATCTTGAGGATTTCTTCCATTTCCTGCTTGGAAGCCTCAACAATGGTCTTTGGTGCCTCCGTCCTGGCAGGCACATCAGCAGCAATTCCCTTGTCCCGAGTATCAGATGACTCAGTAGCAGGGGTGGATACTTGGTCAGAGGGAGAAACAGACACTCTGGCAGGTGTGAAGATCAAAGGCCTATGAATTGCCGGAGGAGCAATGTCTGGCGAGAACAGTCTTCCACTACGAGTGACCTTAGCAGGACCGGTGATGTTGGAGACACCAGTATCAATGTTGCACTCTTGTTTCACACCCAGAACATAAACATCCGCCCCATAGTGCCATGGGACAGCCTTATCAGATTTGTAGGGCATAGGCCCCGGAACAGTAATGGTGATGGGCACACTCTTGTGAACTGACAAAATTTGTATAGGCTTTTTTGAAGGAGCCTTGGAATGGTTGTTGAAGATGGTAACGATCGACACTTCTTCAACAGGAGCAGCAGGAACAATAGTCTTTTCGAATAAAATCTCTCTACTATCTATAGGTCTTGGATGCCTGACTTCAACAGAGAACAACCAGCAGGGGAAGCAACACATAGAGGGCAACTTTCGCCACATCCCGGAAATAAACCGGCTAGCAACAGATTCCTCTTGACCATCAGCAACGGAGTAGCAACATCATCCACCGAAGCTACATACAAATCCTCCTCAACAGCATTCACTCCATGCTGGGGCATGGGAGCAGTTACAACATTCGGCCTCTCGGGCGCCTCAAACTGTATCTCCTTGGCATCAATGAGGTCTTGAACCTTATTCCTTAGGGCCCAACAGTCATCTGTGTTATGCCCCGGGCTATCAGAGTGATAAGCACAGCGAGCATTTGGATTGAACTTGGGGGATGCAGTGTTGGGAAACTTTGGAGCCTCCTTGACAGTCACTAAATTGGTGGATAGCAACTGTGGCAGGATCTGTGATAAGGTCATGTTTAACCGGGTAAACTCTCTCCGGGGTCTTTCAAACTTTTGAGGATTAGTTGGCCGAGGAGCGGCAGCAGGTTTGGCAATCATTACCGCACTGACAGATTGGCGGTGTTCAGGTCGCTCTGTTCTCCGGGAGCCATATACAGCACTAGCCTCCTTTTTGAAGGGTTTCTTCTCAGTACTGGAGGAGGCAACTTTTTGTATCTTCCCCGATTTTATACCGGCCTCGATCCTTTCACCAGTCAGGATCAGATCAGTAAACCCAGCAGAGGAATTACCAATGAGATGATTGAAAAATGGACCAGATAGGGTCCCCAAGAACATATCTACCAGCTCCCGATCCGTCAATGGTGGCTGCACCCTGCCAGCCAGGTCTCTCCATTTCTGGGCGTACTCCTTAAAACCTTCACCCGACCCTAGTGACATACCCTGGAGCTGGGTACGCGTAGGAGCGAGGTCGGCATTATACTGATACTGCTTGTAAAAAGCAGTGGCCAGATCCTCCCAGTTACGAATGCTGATTCCATCCAGCTGATAGAACCAGTCGAGGTGAGTCCCTGAAAGACTCTCCTGGAAGAAGTGGATCCAAAGGTTCTTGTCTGCTGTGTAAGGCTGGATCTTCCTTACATAAGAACGGAGGTGCATCTTGGGACAGGAAGCCCCATCATACTTCACGAAGGCAGGTGTTTTGAACTTGTGCGGGATCACCACTCCAGTAGATAACCCCAAGTCTCCGAAATCCAATCCCGGCACCCGCTGAACCTCCACAGCCTTTAATCTGTCTTCCAGCTGTTTGTACCGGTCTTCAGCAGGAGGGTACTGTTCGTCGTTGAAGTCTGTTTCAGTATCAGAGCCCACAGGAGTAGGGACCTCTCTTTCTTGGTGACTACCTTCCGTCACAGATGGAGGAGTCCTTTCAGCTTCAACCAAAGTGTTCCCGAGTCGGCGCCCAGTGTTAAATAGCACAGTCCTCCTCTTCTTCTTAGTCTTCTTCAGAAGCATGGTCTTCAACTCTTGTTGACCCTGAGCCAAGCCCTTGATCAGCTCTTGAAATTGGGCGTTTTGCGCCTGAAACTGGACGTTCTGCGCCTGAAGAGCCTTGATAGATGCCTCAGTTGATGATTCAGGATTCATGATGCTGAAATAAACAGCGAAGAACAGTAAACAACCTGAAAAGAAGAGTACCTATGATGCACATGATGAATGATATGTGTTTATGCGATGCATTCAAGAGTTCGAAAATTCAAATTTGTTGTAGACCAAAAGGAACGCACATTATTATTAAGAAAATCATTGTTTAATACATCAAAGCCTCATGGGCAAAAATACAAAAAGATCAAATCACATCCAAAATATGTTGCGCATCTTCTTTGGAGCTATGTAAGTGTTGAGATTCCTTTCCTCGTGCAACAGACGGGTGAGCTCCAAGACCTTCTTTTCACTGGCATGCCAACTGGTCTCAAGAGAATTCCGCTCTTCCTTAAGCTGGATCCAGCTCTTCTGCATCTCTTCCCAGGATGTGGGCATATCAGGGTGCTGAATAACGTGAGACACCTCTCCTTCCAAGGCAGGCTCTTTGATTACTGGAAGCATGTGAGGATAAGGCATTACTAATTTCTGAGAGCGGGCTCGTACCCACTTGAGGTAAGGCTCCAAAGGGATGGAGTTCCTGTGCCCCAGTGTCTTGCTGTTTATCCTACTAGGCATCCTCCAAGCTCTGATAAATCTCTGGCGAAGTCCTTGAGTATCGTTGTCGAAGTCAAAAACTATGTCAGGAATCAACATGTCATGAGGACCATCCCTCCGAGCATAACCAAATTGTCTCCAAGCCAAGCATGGACTATAAGTAATACCCCCTCTGATTCCAAGTAAAGGAACATTAGGATACTCCCCGCAACGATCAATGATAGTGACATCTTCTCTGGACCTAGGGCACCAATGTATATCTGCATGTGTAAGAGTCATCAACCGTTGTGACCATCTCAAACCCCGCTCGTTCTTCAGGACTGATTGTGGAAGGTGCGAAATAAACCACTTTCCCAGGAGAGGAGTGCAACACATAAGCACACCTCTTTTTCTCATGGTTCGAGTGTAACATGAGTGAAGGAGGTCCCCCAGCAACGTAGGTATAGGATTCCTGGACATAAAGATCTGGACAGCATTGATATCAACGAGCTGGTCTGGGTTAGGGAACAACACCAAACCATAAACAAGGAGGGCCACAACCTTTTCAAAAGCTTGCAAGTCAAGGGAGTTCCAACATTCATAGGCCTTTTCAAACAGAAACTTGGCTAAGAACCCTTTGATACCACTTCTGACTTCCCAATGTCCCTTGAGGTCAGATGACTGTAGGTGCAAGGCTTTAGCAATCTCTTCAAGCTTAGGTTCCTTTTCTGTACCGTTGAAGGGTAGCTGATCAAGGATAGGGATCTTCAGGAGTCGGGAGAACTCCTCCAATGTAGGTACCAACTGATAATCCAAGAAGGTGAAACAGTGATGCAGAGGGTCAAAGAATTGGAACAGGACCTTCATCATATCTTCCTCAATGTTGGTATTGACCAAGCTGATGAGACTTCCATGCCTTTCACTGAATGAAGAGTTCTCGGGAATCCTGGATATAAGCTCCTTAAGCTGAGGAGGGACCCTTACAAGACTGATTGGAATTGTCTTTCTACGAACAGTTTCCATGTCCTACAAAACAAGAACAAAGATGAAAATTCGAACCCCTGAAATGGTTAGTCAATGCGTATGATGCTGGATGATGTCATGATGCTATGATTAAACACACCACAGATATTTACAAAGACAAACATGTAAGGCACACAAGGCACACAAGACAGGCCCTTAAGGTTTAAGGCCAGCATGGGGTCTGGGTAATACCCTCTTGAAGTTGGTGGGTTCAACCTGTCCTAATCAAAGTAACCGGGTTCTAAGGTTCCCAATATCACGGGATTGCTTTCATTGTTCATCGTTTCGATTTAGCCACTGAACTAGCGACCGAAATATTCCAGGAAAGCAACCCTCAATTGAGTGTAGTATCGAGTATCAACCAACCTCGGACTGCACCAAAGTCAGTTATCTCACTACCCTAAAGAGGCCAAGATTGTTCAATTAAGGTTCCTAAGGTCTGTTGATGCTTCATGACACCACATGGAGGCCCCATACTCTCCTTGACTGACTCAAGGGTTACCGGTGCACACCAAAGTGCCACATCAACGTAGCAGACTGTTTCAACCATGTCGGTATACCCCGCACAGTTCCCTCACAGCCTTGTTGCTACTTTCTAAAAGGGTATCCCCCAGATCCGGGTTAGGATCTATAGAACTCCCAAGACGGTCCCACAATTTTAAAGCAAGCAAATCAAGCAATTGAAAACATGAGAGTGGTCTAATCCTAAGGTACACCTCACTTTAAGTTTATCCCCAGCAGAGTCGCCATTTCTGTGATCGGTGGATCTGGAACTGACTGTTTTAACGCTGGTTCGCGAAATGTCGCGGTAAGCAAGAGTCGCCACCGTCTTTTATTTTCTCCAAATGGAAAGGACAAAAGCACAGAAAAATTCCTTAAAAGAGATTGCTCTCGGTTCGGGAGGTAGGTTATAGAAAGGGAAGGTGTTAGCACCCTTTCTATCCATGGTTATCCATGGGCTCTTAGATACTTGCTCAATGTGTTTTCAAAATTGTTTGTTTGCTTTTCAATGTGGGTTTCAAAAATATTCTTTGAAAAGTTTCAGTTCAACTCGTACGTCAGAGTGTTTGAAAAGTTTGTTTTGAAAGTTTTTTGAAAGTGTTGGTGTGAAAAGTATTATTTGTTTTGTTTTTGAAGAGAGCAAGTATCCATGAGAACCTACCTACCCTAAGGAATTCGTCTGTGTAGATGTCCTTGAAAGTAGTGCTATCCCACCATTGAGAGGTAGGTAGCACCACCGTTGGAGGTGTTCGGGTCAATTCGAGTTTAGGGACATGGTGATCACCGGAGCAATGGGAAGACACCTTAGAAGCTACCCTTATGCCATTGATCTTTTATTCCGAGGCAACTATTCCGAGGCAACTTGTTTCGAGGCAACCAGATCGATGGAACATAAGGACTTACTAAGACGTCCTATACTCGACGATCACCTTTCGAAAGGCAACAGTGAGGCGTACCCTAGGGGTGGTGTGTGCGAATTGTGTGTCATTTTCAGTTTATTGTTTGTCTTGTCATGCATTGGTGATCTAACGATTCGATTTTATTTTTGGGCATTCATTCTTTCATGTTATTGTTTAACAGTTAAAGGTGCGGGAATTTAAAGTGCGGAAAAGATAAAAGTCCTACGCTATTACAAAGGGCGAGGGTCTACAACGCCAAATTAATCCAGACCCGTTTTAAAATAAATTGCAGAAAAGAAAAGTCTAATAGCTATTACATGGCTTTGGTACAGGTACATTATATTCACAAAAGAAATAAATGAAACGCGCGAAAAAGAAAATAATCAAATGCGAGGGCGTTGAACCCTTTAAAGGAATTAAAATAATTAAATTATCTAAAATTAAAATTGAATGAAAAATGGTATTTTTGTGTTTTTTAGATTTAAAAGAAAAAAGAAAAATTAATTGAAATTAAATTAAATATTAGACCTAATTCTATTATTTTTTTAAGTTTATTATGAAAATTTTAACTTTTAACCTAATCTAATTCTAAATTAATTTATGTACATTTTTTAATTTATGAAAATAAATAAATAACATTATTATTCTGAAAAAAGGGAAAAAATAAAAAAAGTAAATAAAAGTCATTAAACCTAAATTCTAATTTTTTGGATTTTTATTAAAAAGAGATTAAAGTTTGCACCCTAATTAAACTAAATAATTTACATGTTAATATTTATACAAAAAAAAAAATATTTAAAATAAGATAATTATTAATTTTTTGACTTTTCTGATTTTTGTGATGTTTTTGCATTTTGGTTAAAAATTAAATAAAACAAATAATTAAAATAACATAGCAATTAAAAATAATGAAAATATAAGCAAAATAAATTAAATGGGCAAACCAGGGTGGGGTGTAGCCCCATTGTGGAGGTGTTGATTTGAAAAGCCTGGCCCATTTGCTTGAATTGGTTGACTTTCCTAAGCCACGTGCACGCCTGTTGACTTGCATCCATGGTATACTTTCAAGCTGAACCCTTGATCAGATCTCCTGGGACGCGTGGACAATGCATTTTGGAGTGTGCATGGTGAGCTTTAATGTTAGCGCTGCATGTGAATTCAAGTTGAAAAATAATATTGAATTTTGCAAGACCTGGGACTTGAACCCAGGTCATTGAGGTTAACGCGCTGATAGCTTGCCAGCTGAGCTACTTAATCACTTTGATATATAATACATAAATAAATCATATAAAACAAATGCAACGCGCTAGTGGCTGAAACGCGCGAATTTTGAATGGACGAATCGCTGGTTGACACGCCTTCATCGTCCTCACCCCCCTGCAAAACAAAACTCAAAGGCAACGCTTTCTTACGCGTTTCATTAGACAACTTTTGAAAAAATAGCGATTAGGTCTGGAGATCACATAAATTAATCGCGATGGTTGTTTCTTGTTCATTGGAACATGCTGGTTTTAATGACAATGGTCTTGAAGCTTGATTTTACTCCGTTTCAAAAGCCCTAATTCAAAAAGCTGGAAACCCTAAAAACCAAACATGGTAGATTCGTCTATGGCTTATGAAAATGCAATTAAATATAATGAACAGCTTCGAATCTTTGTAAGGAACAAGAATCCACAGTTAAAATGCAATGATCATGCCTAGAATTGAGAACACGATTTCAAAAAAAGTTCTGCACAGTTTGAGTACAATCCACCAATTCCTTACGCTTTTGTTGTTGTTTGTGATTGAGATTCGTTCAGGAGTGCCTCAGGATGCTAATGGGAAAAGAATTAAGGCTTGAAAGATCCCCCAACCTTGAAATCAGATTTGGCTTATATGGCTAAATTTTCAAATTGTCCAATGGCTCTTCAGCGCAGCATATGGTCCCTTATGGTTAGGGTTTGACTCAGTGATGATCATGGAATGGAATTGGCTTGCTCTTTGACCTAGATTCAAGCTCATGAAGGAATTAGCCTTAGGGTTTTTACTCTTAACCATTTTTCCTCCTTTTTAGCCAAAACCTAGACCTAGTGTGCAAATGAACCCTAGCCTGATTTCTTGAGTTGGTTCATGATACATAGAAATTGTCCAAGTTCATATGACACTATTCCATTGGTTTTTAAATTTTATTTGAATTTTCAAAGAATTAAAATGAATTAAATCATCAAAAATTAAATAAAATGAAAAAATCAATATTTGGTCTTGAAATTAACCATGGGACACGTGTGTGGCATGACAAGGATGAACCAAGTGGAAAAAATGGGGCCCTTTTGTCAAAAATTGGATTTTCAATGATAGTTGACTTTTGCCAATTCACAAAAATTTCCCAACTTCTAAAAGGCACAACTTGCTCAATTTTTAAGCTTTTCACATGTTCTTGGACATTTTGGAAAGGTCTTTGAGTCCTTTAACCAATGCCTTTGGTCCCATGTCATTTTGATTTACCAATCTCAAGTTATGGCCTTTGACTTAAAGTCCCTTTTTGTTGACTTTTGAAAATGACCTATAATGTTGAAATTGATAACTTTTTGTGAGAGCATTTCTTGGACTTGAAGTATGAAGATGAGTTGTAGGAAATGTCTTTCTCTTCAAAATGAGCTTTGGATGGAATTTTTCTGATAATCCATGTGAAAGTTATGCCCTGGTCAATTTCAGTTGACTTTTTCAGCTGTCCAAATATAACAACTTTTGCATCTTTGATGATTTCTGAGCCAAATTTTGAGAATCATGATCAAGCATTGATCAAATGATGTTTGTGGCTTCAAAATGATATGTTGACCAAAAATTTGAACTTTTGACTGTCAAATGACCATTTTGCCCCTACAGTTGACTGTAGTGCAATTTAGGGTTTTGACTGTGCAATTTTAAGCTGAATGCCTTGAAACTTGATATGAGGATGCTTGACCATGTTTGTAAGCATATGAGACTTGATTGGGCCTTTGAACACTCCATTTTCTTGATCAGCACACAAACCCTAATCTTGACTGTATAGGAGACAGTTGACCTGCACAACCCTTGGGGAATTTTGTGACTTGGCTTGGCAATTTCTTGAGGAATATGAGAGGGCAAATTTTGGGGTATAACACTATCTGACTGCATGCTATTTAGGTGAGCCGATTCCTGCACACCTGGTTCAGACTCAAGCACCCCCGAGGTGCTCTCCCCAATAGATGTATATTCGGTGGAACTCTGAGTAGAACCACTCGGCTCATTCAAAAACTCGTCATCAGCATTCTTAACCATTGTACCTGAAAAAGAAGAGGATAAAAGTGAGTTCGACAACAGAGGCAAATCCACCCTTCCACATCTAATCAAGTGAAAGGGTGCGAAGGAAAGAGGAATCTATCCCCGACCAGAGCCCTCACTCAACAGCAAGAAATAGGCACGACGACTGTATTCTCCGAGCGCAATGGGCGCCTAAAAATGGGTCGACACCTTTAATCTCATGGGAAATATCCCCCCGAACTACTAAATTCGAAATAACCCAGGAAGCTCATCAGTAATGCACAAAGGTCACAATAGAAACAACCTAACTCCATCATAGAAATCGTTAACACCCTATGTGGCTTAGGACCTCCTGGAAAGGTTCACGACAACGCCAATGCCCTCACACGGCTTAACCACCGTCTAACACCAGCACTCTCCCGAAGATTTTTTGCACTACTCTAGCCCTAACCATATGCTTTTCTAGGGTAAACATAATATCTAACCTAAAACAAGTGCAAAACTCAAAAAAGGGCAGAGGAAATCAGAAAACTTACCAGATTAGAAGGAGTAATGGTGGTGAAAATTAGAAATCTATGGCGACAAGCGGCAGAGCAACCAAAAGTGTTATTGGGAAGCAACATCGAGTAGAAACAAGTCAGTTGAGAGAAGCGAGAACTAGCGAAAAAGGAAAATAAGGTTTCCTCTCTCCCTTTTATAGATTGACTTCGCCGGTGCATGGGAAGGCACGCGCCTAGGGAAACCTAAAGGGCATTATCATTACGCCCTAGTCCCTAGGCTTGCCATCATTACACTTGTATGATAGCACGTGGATCTAAGCACGCATGGAAAGCCATCTCTCAAAGGTCAAATCACATATTCGGATCCTCACGCGTCGAACAAAAAGGACCACAATCAAGCTCCTCGATGCAGTTCCCCTAAGCACGTCCAGAAGCATCCTCGACCCTTCGCGGGATGACTCTAAGTCATCACTCATAGGCCTAAGAGAAACGAATTAGGGGGATGTAGTTTTGGACTAGCCCAATATCTAGAATTGGCCAAATCTTCTTCTACCCTTGGTACGGCCCAATAATAATAGCCCAGCATCCCTGGTCGAACGCACCCACAAGTGGCGCGACCAACGATGCCCGTTACACACACCTACCCAAGTCAGCAGCTATCTCTCTGTTTTGCTGATACGAGTAGAACATGCAATTAGGAAACGCCCAGAATGCCTCTCTTCCTGTAATCCTCCTCCTCCTCCTCGGAACAACGGCTAGTTGCAGGCACGACTGCTCGTTTTGACCAGGTCTTGGCAATTACCTATTTTCACGGACTCGCATATCTAGGCCCAAAAATAGGGACTAATGGCCAAGCGCATGAGGAATTTTATAAACCTTCACACATGTGAGGGCCAGGTATCCAATATTAAAACCTTAAACCCTAATATTCTGATTGTATCTCTTTGCACCCATTCTTACTTGATCGTCAAAGTGTCTTGCAGGTACAACCCCCCTTTCTCCTCAACTTTCTAATAAACCAGACGTCATCCTTCGGCCCATTTGCAAGTTCTGATCAACCAGTAAGATTAAAAACAATATCTAAATGAACCAAGTGATCACTTAGGGAAGAGATGTAAACCAATATATCGTCAAAGAACACTAAAATAAACTGTCTAAGGTAAGGACGTACAAATCATTCATAGCTGCTTGGAAAGTGGAGGGTGCATTTGTTAGGCCGAATGGAAATGCTAGGAATTCGTAATGGCCATCAAATGTTTGAAGAGTTATTTTCTTAGTGTCTTCTGATGTAACTCGAATTTGATGGTATCCTGAGTGTAAATATATCTTGGTAAAAATCTTTGCATTTCCCAATTCATGTAAGAGTTCATCAATTGTAGGAATAGGGAAGCAGTCTTTGATTCTAATTGCGTTAAGTGCGTGATAATTGACACAAAATACCAATTGTCATCCTATTTTTATTAGAAAGACAGTGGAAGATAAGGGTTGTTACTTGGGATAGTTATGCCTTCCTTTAACATGTCTTGAATGATGGAGGTCATAGCTTCCTTTTGAGAATGTGGGTACAATTATGGCTTCACATTAATTGGTGAGGTGTTTGGGGAAATGGTAATACAATGGTCATATGGGCGGGATGGTGGGAGGCTAGGATGATCTTAAAAAACAATAGGGTATTTATTAATGAAGTTGGTTATATTGGAGTCAAGTGAGGAAGGGAGTTGTACTTTTGGGGATTGAGCCTGTGTGAGTGTGTCTTGGGTTTAAGAAGGTTGGAAAGTCATAAGGTGAAAAGTGGCTATGGAATTTGTGTGGATAAATTGGCGCAATTGATGGAAGGTAGTAAGTGTAGGTAAGGTTTTAGGCTCACCAGTAAAGGTAATTGGGATGTTTTTATGGTTGAATGTAATTGAAGGAATAGAGAAATCAGCATGAATTGGTCCTAATATACACAACCAAGCCATCCCAAGAATGATATCAAAACCATCAATAGGTAAGCGATAAAATGGGAGGGTGAAGGGTTTGTTTTAGAGGGTAAGTGGGACATTGGTATAAATACCTTTACATTGTAGATGTGATCCATTTCCAACCATAATAGAAAATTGTGGGATTGGGGTAGTTGGGAGGTTGAGATGGTGAGCAATTCTTGGTTGTAAAATATTATGTGTGCTTTCGGTATCCACTAGAACCATTACCAATAGTTCGCCAATAAGGCCTTGAAGTTTGAGAGTTTGGGGGGAGAACTGGCCTGTCACAACTTGAGGGGACAGTTAGAAATAGGTGTCAATAGGTTTTGCCTCAATTACCTCTGCATTAACAGGGTCGTCTAATTCAATGGTGTCGTGGATTTCATCTTCAACTAGAAGTAATATAAATTTGTTTGAAGCACACTTGTGACCTGGTATAAATTTTTCATCACAATTAAAAGCAAACCCCTTGAGCACGATGTTTCTGTAGTTGGGTATTTGAAAGGAAGAAGATAGGTAGTTTGTAGGTTGGGATGTAGATGGTATTTTGGGGTTAGGATTAGGTTGGGGAAATGATGAGTTAATAGTTTTGTCATAGGGGTTTTGTGGTGAGGAGATAGGACGCTTAAAGGGGCTGGAAAAAGGTTTTTGAAATTTCAGTAGTTTAGCAAGCTCAATAGCTTGGGAAATGGAAAATGACTTATGAATAGCTAATTCACTTTTAATATCATGTACTAAATTAGAAATAAAACAATTAAGAATTGCATCTTGAGGTAAACCAACAACTCGATTACCCAATTTTTCAAACTTAGTTTGGTAATCCACAACAGATTCATCTTGTTTTAATTTGAATAATTTTGCTTGATGATTAGCATAAGTTGAAGGATCAATGATAGATTTTACTAGGATACAAATCGAACCTAAGCTACTAAAGAAGATAAATATAAAACAACTTGAACATTTTCGTTGAAAACTAACTTCAACCACATACTACAACTTAAATAGTAGGGTTATCTAAGTTAATGACCCGGAACCACTTTTGAAAAGATAACATAAAAGTATATAAATTTAGAGACAATAACTTATAATACACCGCCTTTTTAATATTGAATGCTATCCTTAAACCATTTGAGTCTTCTTATGATTCTTTTGAGCTTTTGCATCGACACCATAACATTAATATTATCAAATACTCCTTCAAGTCATATTATAAGTAAAAGTCATTTTTTAGATTTATTAAATAATAAATATATTTTATCTATATCAGATACACTCATTACTAAATGAAATTTTTTTAAATTTTTTTTATTTATAATAATAACTCGAAAAACATTATTCTAATATTAAAACTCACACATACGATTCTGACTGTATCCAACTTGTGCATTAAATTATTTGCATGCATCACCTCTCTACCAGACTGGAGCAGATGGATGCCAAAATCCTCCATCTCGTCGATTAACAACTATCCTTCCAACCAAACCAAATCATTTTCTATAAATAAATTGAAATTCTAAAGTATGATTTGTTTTAATACCTTATTAAAATACAACATGAACAAAAGATAGTTGTTTATTGCTTTAAGAAATAAAAAATTCAAGTTTGTTATTAGATATGTACAAAAGATAATATTTAGATTCTCAATATCCCACTCATTTTCAAATGCCAAATTCTTATAAACTTTTAAGAAATAAAAACTTAATTAAAAAAATAATGAATTTTATGATTAGCAAGTTTTTTACTTATTAAAGGTGCTAAAGAGACAAACACAATACACTAATTTAAATAAAAAAATCATTTAATAATGATTTTAATACCCTTTTTATAATAGAATAACTATTCTTAATTTAATAAGAGCTTTTTACGAAAACATAAATGGTAAAAACTATTTGATATGTTTTTAGGAGAATATAAATTTTAGACACTATACAAAGATCAAATTATATTTTGATTTTTACATAAAGAGAAAAATATGGGTGAAATTCTTAAATTTATTTATGTTATAATTCTATTATATTTCGTATTTATTGTTGCAAGAGAAGTTGAAGGTAAGCTATATTTTATCCTTTTTCAAATTTTCTTCATGACTTCTTACATTTTAGTTACATGATTCCATTCTCTTTTCATAACAGCACTTGTTTATGAATGTGATGATGATGACGATTGTCCCAAAAAGTTACTTCCGGAATATTTTGTTTTAAGGTGCATTAATTACAAGTGTGTTCTTGTTGACACTGAAGAATATCCTTTCAAAATGAAAACACTCTGAAGAACCTTGATGCAGATCCTGAATATTATACTAATGCCATGAAGAAGAAGAAGAATTAGTTCTTTACAATATAGCTTATACTGGCTAGAATATTTGATGAACTCTTATTTTGTTATTATACAAGCGTTTATAATATATAAGTAAAAGTTGGTGATCATATTATCCCACAAATCATATCGTTTAAATGTTTTTGGTATGTAATACAAAATAATAAAGAAATAAATAAGTGTAAATCATTGAATCCATGATGGGTGACACAAAAGTTCCGTTCAAATTGAAGAGAAAATTTAATCTGATTGCAAAAAAAAATTTGAAAATATATGGAATAAAAAGTTGGATCTATAATATTTAACACGAGAATAAAATAAGTGTAACAAATATAAAAATATTATATTTGATTATGTAGTAAGTCTAGATAAGATGATATTAAAAATAATATTAAATAAAGTGTTCGAGTGACACCTATAATAAAAAAGATAATAAACAAGATAATAAACTTGATTAATTTAGATTTATAAAGAGAAAACATATAAATTATGTGGTGAGAACAATAGATTAAATGAAAAGAAATCCAACAGTTTAGAGGTATAGAAAAACCTAAAATATTAACAAAAGACTCATTTATTTGAGAGTGCATTAAAAAATAAAAGTATGTTTTTATTGATAAGTACCAAAGAAAATTTGGATAGTCACTCTATCATTCTTTTTCAAAGGTCAAATTCTTATAATTGATAACTTTGTTAAAAAATAATTAATTTTGTGATTAGCAAGTTTTTTACGTGCTAAAGATCCTAAAAAGACAAATACAATACATTGATCAATTAAAAAACATTTAATTTATTATTCAAATACTTTTTCATAATAAAATAATTACTCAAATTTTAAGAATGGCTTTTCACAAAAACATAATGTGATCGGTGGATCTGGAACTGACTGTTTAACGCTGGTTCGCGAAATGTCGCGGAAGCAAGAGTCGCCACCGTCTTTTATTTTCTCCAAATGGAAAGGACAAAAGCACAGAAAAATTCCTTATTGAGATTAGTTCTCGGTTCGGGAGGTAGATTTATAGAAAGGGAAGGTGTTAGCACCCTTTCTATCCATGGTTATCCATGGGCTCTTAGATACTTGCTCATTTGTGTTTTCAAAATTATTTGTTTGCTTTTCAAGGTGAGTGGGTTTGAAAAAGTTTCATTTAAAATTTCAGTTCGACTCTTGTATCAGTCCTCAAGAGTGTTTGAAAAATTGCTTTTGAAAGCTTTTTGAAAGGTGTCGGTGTGAAAAGAAGTTTTTAATTTGTTTTTGAAATCAGAGCAAGTATCTACGAGTCATCTACCTACCCTAAGGAATTCATCTGTGTAAATGTCCTTAAGATAGTGCCATCCCACCATTGAGAGGTAGGTAGCACCACCGTTGGAGGTGTTCGGGTCAATTCGAGGGTTCGGGACAGTGTGGTCACCGGAGTAATAGGAAGACACCTTAGAAGCTACCCCCATACCATGTTCATGGACATGAGGACTTACTAAAACATCCTCTACTCGACGACCATGTTTCGAGGGGCAAGGCAACAGTGAGGCGTACCCTAGGGGTGGTGTGTGAATTGTGTGTCACTTTCAATTATGTTTATCTGGTCATGCATTGGTGATCTACGCTTTGTTTTTATTTTTAGCATTCATTCTTTCATGCAAGTTATTAACAGTTAAAAGATGCGGAATTAAAAGCCCTACGCTATTACAAAGGCGCGGGTCTACATCGCCAAATAAATCCAAGACCCGATTTAAAATAAAATAAAATGCGGAAAAATAAATGTCCTAATTAATCTATTACAAGGCTTTGGGATAATTACATGAAATTTATAAAAAAGAAATAAAATAAGCGCGCGAAACGAAGTTATAATCGAAAGCGAGGGCGTTGGACCCTTTTAAAGAAATTAAATTGAAATTATGAAATTAATTAAATTAAATAAAGGAAAAAAACTTATTTTTTTGATATTTTTTGTACTTTATGAAATTAAGAAAATTAATGGAATTAAAAACCCTAATTCTACGTATTTTTTAATTATTAAAGAAATAAATTCAAGTTTGACTTAATTTACATTAATTATTTACATGGCATATTTATTTATAAAAATAATTAATATTTAATAATGGTAAAAAAAAAAGAAAAAGAATAAAAGCATAAAAAATCATAATTTCTACATTTTTTGAGTTTATTTAAAAAGCATTAAAATTAAACCTAGAATTAAAACTAAGTAAATTATTAAATTTATTTACAAAAATTATTAAATAAAATATATTTTTATTTTTTGTCTTTTCTGATTTTTTTTGTATTTTTATATTATTCAAAATTAATTTAAAGAATTAAAATAAAACAATTAAATTGAAACAAATAAATAAATAAAAAAAGAAAAGAAAAGGGATAGAGATGCAAACAAGAGGGGTGGTAGACCCAGTTTTGGAGGTATGATCAGCAATGATTTGGCCCAATAGAAGCTTGGCCACGTTGACTTTCCTGGCTTGTATGCACATGGTTGACTGAGGGTGCATGGTGGACTACGTGATCTGACCATTAGATGAATCTCCTTGGCGCGTGGCAAGCACAAACATGAAGCTGCATGGTAGGCCCTGGGGGTATGTACTGCATGGAATCATGTTAAAACAAAACATATTGAGAAAGGGAGGGGACCTGGGAATCGAACCCAGGTCCCAGTGCTTACCAAGCCATATGCCTACCAACTGAACCATTAGCGCGTTTGGAATATAATATGGAAAATAAATAATATAACGTGAAACAATAACTAGTGGTACATATAAAAAAAACGCGCCAGAATTATGAATGGCCCAATCACGTTCCAACACACAAGCTTCGTCCTCCTGGCTTCATCGTTTTGCCTGCAATTACAGAATAGATAGCGGGGGTTTTAAACCCCCACAATATGAAACACCAAAAAATAGCGAATATAACACCGTCGGTCATAAATCGAGCGCGACATGTGGCTTTGAATCGTCATGAGCTTCTGGTTTCAGTGGTATAGGTCTTGTGTCTCAATTTTACCAGACGAGAGAAACCCCAATTTTACAGCTTTGAAACCCTAACGAGCTCCCATGGTAGATTCACATACTAGCCTTAAAAACTCAATTGAATGGCATGGTTAGCTTTAGAGTGATTAAACTAGTACAAATCAAGCATTAGAAATAAAAAATATGGCATGAATTATGAGACACGATTATGCAAAAAGTTTGAGGAATTTTGACTTTATTCTACCACTTCTTGATGCGTGGGGACTGGAAAAGGATTCAGTTATGTCCAGGAAAGCCTCGGCAAGCTTTTTGAATCGTTTGTATGCCTTGAATCACCCTGTAATGCAGTTTTCAGTTTTGAACTTTTTTTTCCAAAAATGCAAAGTGTGTATTTGCCTTTGAGCGCAGCTTCCAGGTTCTTGGCATTAGGGTTGCATTCTGTTTATGTATGGGAATGTTTTAGGGTAAAAATCCAAGTCAAAAGCCTTTGCATTCATGAATCCAATATTTGATTTTTAATGAAATTTTTTCAATCTTTTTCATGCCCTTTTGATATCAATCATGGCCAAATCTTTCCAAATTGAGTGTGCACGAAATCTTGGAGTTATGATAGACCTATTAGCTGCATAAAAAGATTTAAAATGCATGCTTGAGTATTTTTGTCATATTTTATTTAATTAAATGAATTAATGGTGATAAAAATTCAAATAAATAATAAAAAATGATGAAATAAATCCCCTTTGGGTCAAATGGTCGTGCATAGCTCTTGGATGATGATTCTTGGAAGAAAATGTGGCCCATTAGCAATTTTGAGGCATTTGAAGCAAAGTTGACTTTTCAAAATTCCCAAAAATTTCCCAACTTCCACAAGGCATATATTGCTCAATTTTTAAGCTTTGATCATGTTCTTGGACATTTTGGAAAGGTCTTGAAGTCCTCTAACCAATGCATTTGGTCCCATGTCATTTTGATTTACCAATCTCAAGTTACGGTCTTTGACTTAAAGTCCCTTTTTGTTTACTTTTGAAAATGACCTATAATGTTGAAATTGATAACTTTTTGTGAGAGCATATCTTGGACTTGAAGTGTGAAGAGGAGTTGTAGGAAATGTATTTCTATTCAAAATGATCTTTGGATGGAATTTTTCTGATAAACCATGTAGAAGTTATGCCTTGGTCAAGTTACAGTTGACTTTTTCAACTGTCCAAATATGGAAGCTTTTGCATCTTGAGACTTTTTGAGCCATACCTTGAAAATCATGATCAAGAATTGATCAAATGATGTTTGTGGCTTCAAAATAAGATGTTGACCAAAAATTTGGACTTTTGACTATCAAATGACCATTTTGCCCCTGTAGTTGACTATAGGGCAATTAGGGTTTTTGACTGTACAATTTTGTGCTGAGTCTTGAAACTTGACATGAGGATACTTGACCATGTTTATAGGCATGTGGGACTTGTTTGGACCCTTGAAAACTTCAATTTCTTTGTCAAAACCAAAACCCTAGTTTTTGACTGTTAGGAGGCCCTTGAACTGTGCAACCCTTGGGAGATTCTGAAGCATGCTTTTGGCAAATCTTGAAGAATATGGGAGGGAAAATTTTGGGGTACAACAGTTTCCCCTGTTCAATCTTCTTAGACCTAAGGATGTAGATTGGTTGGCGTGTCTTTCGTAATCCGAGGGTGGAAGATGATTGGACACTAGAGTTCCCAGAAATTTGCGCTCACATAGTAGTGTGATGGTGGGAATGGGCTTATAGATGCCATTTGGAGATTGATGGATAGGATGATGGGCTTATAGATGCCATGTTGAGAGGTGATGGAAGGTGGATGGGCTTATAGATGCCATCTGGATGTCGATCGCATAAGAGATTCCTTAGCGAGAACTTGCGTACCTGAAAAAGAAAAATGAGTATCTGGCCTGTTACAGGAGCTGGTCTTCAAACTCTTTGTATAGATGTGCCCTGACTGGTTACATGAATTGAATCTGGAGCTTCAAATGGTGATGAATGAACCAGGGATGGTTACTATCTCAACGGGACGGTGAGAGAACCTTGGACGATTACTACCTCAACAGGAATGCTGAGAGAATCTTGGGCGATTACTACCTCAACAGGAACGCTGAGAGAATCTTGGATGTCTTCTACTGGGATAAGAATCAGGGAGATCTTAGGGTCGATCTGACTGAACCAGAGAAGGCCTTTGACTGGATAAGAATCAGGAAAATCTTAGGGTCGATTTAACTGAACCGGGCAAGGTCTTGGAATATCTTCAACTGGATAAGAATCAGGGAGATCTTAGGGTCGATCTGACTGAACCAGAGAAGGCCTTTGACTGGATAAGAATCAGGAAAATCTTAGGGTCGATTTAACTGAACCGGACAAGGTCTTGGAATATCTCTAACTGGATAAGAATCAGGGAGATCTTAGGGTCGATCTGACTGAACCAGAGAAGGCCTTTGACTGGATAAGAATCAGGAAAATCTTAGGGTCGATTTAACTGAACCGGATAAGGTCTTGAAATATCTTCCACTGGACAAGAATCAGGGAGATCTTAGGGTCGATCTGACTGAACCAGAGAAGGCCTTTGACTGGATAAGAATCAGGAAAATCTTAGGGTCGATTTAACTGAACCGGGAAAGGTCTTAGAATATCTTCAACTGGACGAGAATCAGGGAGATCTTAGGGTCGATCTGACTGAACCAGAGAAGGCCTTTGACTGGATAAGAATCAGGAAAATCTTAGGGTCGATTTCACTGAACTGGGCTAGGTATTGGAATATAGCTGAGAATTTAACTGGATCTTTCCTGAAAGGTAAAGGTCAGTCATATGTAATGCATGATATGGATCAAGCAATGATGTTCTCAACATAAATGAGATTTGTAAGATATGATGCATATATGCATGCTATAATGTATGGAAATGTGATGTTTATGAACGTATGTTTTTGTCTAGGAGAATAAATCCTTGACGGGTGCCGGGAAGTCTCATCCTGGGCTGATGTTTGAAGAAAAGAATATTTGTTTCCGCTGGGAATGATAGTTGCAAGAATACCGGTAGGAGAAGATAACTCCGTTGGGGAATAAACTTGGCGAATGGATTACTCTGCGGGGAGAAAATTATTCTAGCGATCTTGCTGGGGAATAATACTCTGTGGGGAGAGAGGTACTTTGCTAGGATATGTTGATGGTAACTTCGCTGGGGATACCATTAATATGTTGGAAGTGTTAATAGACTTCGCTGGGGATAAGAAGACTTTGCCGAGGACGATCTTTCTGTGGCTTTTGGCTGAGGATAACCCAGTTATATCCTGGTAGGGAAATAACCTTTGAACAAAGCCGGGAGACACGTTCGTGCTCTGCGAGGGATAAGCTTCCAGAATCTACTGGGGATAAGCTTACTGCTGGGGAGATGATTCACACTTTCCTGGGGAAACTGGATTGGACTCTCCTGGGGAAATTTTGAACTATATTGGGGAAGTGACTCCATTGAATGTTTGATATACCGCCGGGGAACAATCTTTAGGTTAAGACTGTCGGGGATGCTTGTTAAGAATGCCTGTATATTGCTGGGGAATGCTGAGATCTGCTGGAGGATACCCAACTTCCTTAAGGTTGACTGTAACTTTGCTTGGGGAGAGTGTATTGACTTGCTGACGCACTCTCTGGGGAATTAAGATATGCTGGTTATGTTCTTCAGCCGAACTAACCTTGGTACCTTGGTGGACGGAACAATTAGATCGCTTAGACAACTCTTTATTGCCCCTGTTTCTAATGTTCCCTATAATTAATCCTTTGTTTCGTATGCAAATATTCATGAGTTAGCAAATTATTGTCAATGCATATATCACAAATTGAACCTTGGACGTTCTTCGCAAAACAGAACAGAAAAGGAAAAACAATTGGCAATTTTAACTAAAAAGTGATTTTTGTATTGATTTTTGAATTTGCCTGTAAAATAGGCGTTTATGTACAAGAGGCTGACGTCCTAGTAAGAGAACGCCGCCGAACAAAAGAGTTTATACAAATTTGTACAAAGGAAAATAAAACAGCTGTGTGAATAGAATGATCCCACTGGGTTCCAACTCTGCTATCGCCTTTATATCTTCGAGCGTCTCATCACTTGATGACCTAGTTGACGATGAAGTTGATTGATCGATGCCGTCTGAACTTGATGTAGATACCTGATTCTGGATGCAAAGTGATCTAATGAGACATAGTATTACGCTTTATCCCTAACTTTTTCCTGGACCGCCCTTTCGGGTTTTCGATCCACCGGGATACCCATTTTTTCCCAAGCCGCCTTTTCAGGTTTTCGACTTGTCGGGTGTACAGATTTTTTTTTCATTTCATCCCTTCATTTTGCCCGAACCCTTTTGGCTCGCCGGGAAGCCCTAATTTTTGCCTAGGCATGTCAGCCTAGCGGGTCTTTTTTCATGCGTAGTATCTTTTAACTATGTCTGCATTGGCGGGGTGAGGAAGTTCGTCACCATCCATGTTGGTTAGAATCATGGCTCCTCCTGAGAACACATGTTTAACCAGAAATGGCCCTTCGTATGTAGGGGTCCATTTGCCCCTTGGATCACTTTGAGGTAGGATGATGTGTTTGATTACCAGATCCCCAACTTGATATTCTTGTGGTCTGACCTTTTTGTTAAATGCCCTGATCATTCGTTTTTGGTACGTCTGACCATGACAAATAGCAGCAAGTCTCTTTTCGTCAATTAAGTTTAGCTGATCAAGTCGTGTCTGATTCCAATCATCTTCGCTCAGATCTGCATCCTTCATTATCCGGAGAGAGGGTATCTGCACTTCGATCGGTAAGACTGCCTCCATACCGTAGACCAAGGAGAAAGGTGTTGCCCCGGTTGACGTCTTGGCTGAGGTACGGAACCCATGTAGAGCGAACGGTAACATCTCGTGCCAATCTTTATAAGTCACCGTCATCTTCTGCACAATTTTCTTAATGTTTTTATTCGCTGCTTCTACAGCCCCATTCATCTTCGGCCGATAAGGAGAAGAGTTGTGGTGCTGTATCTTAAACTGCTCGCAGAGCTCAGTGATCATCTTGTTATTAAGATTGGTACCGTTGTCTGTAATGATCCTTTCAGGGACGCCGTACCGACAGATCAGGTTGTGCCGAATGAACCGTGCCACAACAGTCTTGGTTACCGTAGCATAGGAAGCTGCTTCAACCCACTTTGTAAAGTAATCAATCGCTACCAGTATGAAGCGATGCCCGTTGGATGCTGTAGGTTTAATCTCACCGATCATATCTATGCCCCACATTACAAAAGGCCAAGGTGCAGTCAGAACATTCAGAGGAACTGGAGGAACATGTACCTTGTCTGCATATATCTGGCATTTATGACATGTCTGAGAATGTTGG
Organism: Vicia faba; assembly: GCA_948472305.1. Taxonomy (NCBI): domain Eukaryota; kingdom Viridiplantae; phylum Streptophyta; class Magnoliopsida; order Fabales; family Fabaceae; genus Vicia; species Vicia faba. Next base: position 97,559,080 of record OX451735.1, on the reverse strand, counting down.
TAGCAGTCAGCTTCCATCGTGGACCAGAAATACCCTGCCCGAAGGATTTTCTTTGCCATAGTGTGTCCACTGGAATGTGTTCCAAAGGTCCCTTCATGTAGCTCTTCCATGATCCTTTCTGCTTCAGTTTTATCCACACAACGCAGTAAGGTCGAATCATGGTTTCGCTTATACAGGATGTCGTTGCTAAGGAAGAGTTTCGCTGCGAACCTTCTCAGAAACTTCTTATCGTTGACAGATGCACCTTCAGGGTATTCCTGAGCTTTCAAGTATCTCTTCACCTCATGGTACCAAGGCTTCTCAGTCACCAATTCAGTCTCGAGATCACAACAGTATGCCGGTTCGTCCAGTTTCCAGATAATGATCCGGGGAGCCTCATTGTCCCATTTGACCTTGAACATAGAAGACATCGTAGCCAGCGCGTCCGCCAACTGATTCTCCTCTCTAGGAAAGTGTTCAAAGGTTATCTCCTTGAAATGGGGAAGCCGTGTCAACACATAATCCTTATAAGGAGTAAGATTTAGGTGTTTCGTATCCCACTCGCCTTTGATTTGACTGATCACGAGAGCGGAATCTCCGAAGACACTCAGATACTTAATCCTTAGGTCAATTGTTGCTCGAAGACCCATGATGCATGCTTCATACTCCGCCATGTTGTTGGTGCAGTTGAAACATAATTGGGCGGTAAACGGAGTATGGGAGCCTTCAGGAGATATGATCACGGTGCCAATTCCATTACCCAAAGCGTTCAAAGCTCCATCAAAATACATAGACCATCGGGATCCTTCCTCAGGTCCTTCATCCGGTCCAGGTACCTCACAATCAGTCACTACCATGATGTTCTCATCCGGAAATTCAAAGTTCATAGACTGGTAATCATCCACTGCCTGATGTGCCAAATGGCCTGCCACTACACTTCCCTTGATTGCTTTTTGAGTTATGTACTGGATGTCATACTCAGTCAAGATCATCTGCCATCTTGCTATTCTTCCAGACAAGGCAGGCTTTTCGAAGATATACTTGATTGGATCCGTCTTTGAAATCAATAGAGTAGTGTGAGTCAGCATATACTGTCTCAGTCGGGGAGCAGCCCATGCCAAAGCGTAACAAGTTTTCTCAAGTAGTGAGTATCGGGTCTCACAATCGGTAAACTTTTTGCTAAGGTAATAAATAGCATGCTCTTTTCGGCCAGACTCGTCATGCTGCCCCAGCACACACCCCATTGAGTTGTCAAGTACTGTCAAATATAATATCAGAGGTCTCCCTTCAACTGGTGGCATCAGAATGGGTGGCTCTTGGAGATACTCTTTGATTCTTTCGAAAGCGGCTTGACATTCATCGTCCCAACATACCACTTGATCTTTCTTCAGTAGCTTGAAGATTGGCTCACAAGTAGCAGTTAGGTGCGAGATGAATCGGGCAATGTAATTCAGTCGTCCTAGAAAGCCTCTGACCTCCTTCTCTGTCTTAGGAGCTGGCATATCTTGTATGGCTTTCACTTTGGCAGGGTCAACTTGAATACCTTTGTCGCTTACAACGAAACCTAGTAGTTTGCCAGACCTCACCCTGAAGGTGCACTTGTTCGGGTTCAATCTCAGCTTGTACAACTTCAACCTGTCAAACAGCTTCTGTAGATGGTCAAGGTGTTCCTCCTCAGTCTGGGACCTCACAATCATATCGTCGACGTATACTTCAATCTCATGATGGATCATATCATTAAACAAAGCGACCATGGCACGCTGATATGTTGCCCCGGCATTCTTCAATCCAAAAGGCATGACATTGTAACAAAAGGTGCCCCACTGAGTAACAAAGGTCGTCTTCTCCATGTCTTTGGGAGCCATCTTGATCTGATTATAACTGGAGAAACCATCCATAAAGGAGAATACCTGGTGCTGAGCAGTATTGTCAACCAGAACGTCGATGTGAGATAGAGGGAAGTCATCCTTAGGGCTCGCCCTGTTCAAATCCCTGTAGTCAACACACATTCGAACCTTATTGTGATTCTTTGGTACCGGCACCACATTAGCAACCTACTGAGGGTAAGAAGTCACTGCAAGAAAACCGGCATCAAACTGTTTCATAACCTCGGCTTTGATCTTCTCAGACATCTCTGGACGCATACGGCGGACCTTTTGCTTGACCAGAGGGCAGTCTCCCTTGGTAGGCAAGTGATGGATCACAATGTCAGTATCCAACCCAGGCATGTCTTCGTAGGACCAGGCAAAGATCTCCATATAATCATGTAACATCTGAGTCAACCGTTGCTTCACGTTGAGCTCTAGGTTGGCACCAATCTTAACCTCCTTTCTGTCCGTATCAGTACCCAGATTTATTGTTTCCACCGGCTCTTCGTGTGGTTGAATCGCCCTCTCTTCCTGGAGTAACAGTCTTGCAAGCTCGCCAGGCACTTCGCAATCATCTTCACCTTCGTCTTCGGCTAAGTTGATCGGATTTTCGAAGTCATAACTGGCAGTAGCAGAGTCGTTACCAGTGAGATCCAGAGTGGATTGAAACCTGTATGAGTGAGTGTGTGTAAATACAGCTGTTTTGCAATATATAAAGAAAGGAAAGAAATAAAAGGAGTATAAGATTTGAAATGCGAGAAAACGTCCAAGGTCTTTATTCATGATATATGAAATGACAATTAATATACCCTCACAAATGAAGCCACGGTGCCCCGGGTAAGACACCGGGCCATAGAGTTTTAATTCATTGTTTATTACAAATACAAAAATAAAGGAGTTTATTAATGCGTAACAAAAGTAACAGGAGTATGATCTTTAGCAATCCAATTAGTCAGTCCACCATCAGTCGTCGGGTAGATCCAGCTATCGAACTCTGATTCTTCCACCTCATCTTCATCCTCAATGGCATTCACTCCTGGATTGGTAATGAGCACAGGAGGTCTTCTGGTCTTTGCCTTGCGCACAGCCCTCTGAGCCTCTTTCTCGATTACGGCCCGGGCATCCTTCAGGGAAGCCATCTTCAAAGGAACATCCTCTTCAACCACTGTTTCTGCCGCTGCCAATGTTGGAGGTACCTCTTCAAAATGCTGAAAGGGGGTTTCAATAAACTCCCCGTCCATCTCAATATACCTGAAGGAATTCAAATGGCTCACCATATACTCCTCCTCTCCCTGCACAGTGACAATCTTCCCTCTGACGGGGTACTTGAGCTTCTGGTGTAGGGTAGAGGTTACTGCCCCAGCTTTGTGGATCCAAGGTCGACCCAGTAGACAAGAATACGATGGACGGATATCCATCACATAGAAAGTAGAGTCGAATACTTGAGAGCCCACACGAATAGGAATGTCTACCTCTCCATGAACCATCCTCTTAGAACCGTCAAAGGCTCTGACAATGATGTTGCTAGGTTTTAATTCCAGGCCTTCACAATCCAACCGGTCTAAGGCCTTCTTGGGTAGCACATTCAGGGAAGAACCAGTGTCCACCAACACGTGCGCAAGAGTAGTGCCCATGCATTCAATAGAGACATGCAGGGCGTCATTGTGGTCCTTTCCCTTAGCAGTAAGGTCAGCATCCGAGAAACCCAAACCATTGTCGGGTGTCAAATTGGCTACGCAATCAGTAAAATGGACTGCAGATGTCTCTTGTGGCACATGGGCCGTCTTGAAAAATGAAATCAGGGCCTTAACATGGGCCTCTGAGCAGAGTAGTAAGGAGAGCATAGAGATTTTGGAGGGTGTATGCCCCAACTTTTCAACAACATTAAAATCGCTCTTCTTGATTATCTTCAGAATTTCCTCCATCTCTTGTTGGGAGGCCTCAGCATTCACAGATTTTGGTGCCTCCATCCGGGCAGGCTCATCTTCAATCCCTTTGCCCCGAGCATTAGATGACTCGGCAGCAGGGGGAGCAACTTGATCAGAAATGGGAATAGGTACACTTGCAGGTGTTATAGTGAGGGGTCTTCGCATAGTTGGTGGCGCAATGTCAGGCGAGAAGAGCCTGCCACTGCGGGTTACTTTGGCTGGACCAGTGATATTGCTGACGCTGGTACCAGTGTTGAACTCTTGCTTTATTCCATGTACATACACATCTGCCCCATAGTGCCGTGGGACAGCCTTATCAGATTCATAGGGGAGAGACCCCGGAACAGTAATCACAATGGGTGCGACAGTCATGATTTTAACTGGCTTCCTCGGGAGAGCCTTGATTGGATTATTAAAGATTGTAACAACAGAAACTTCTTCCACCGGAACAAACTGAACAGCAGTCTTCTTGAACAGAATCTCTTTGCTGTCCATCAGGCTTTGGATGCCCAACTTCAGCAAAGGACAACCAGAAAGGGAAACAGCACAGAAAAGGCAACCTTCGCTACAACCCGGAAATAAACCGGCCAGCAGTAGGTTCCTCTTAACAGTCATCAAGAGAGTAGCTACATCATTCACAGGAACGACATACACATCTTCATCAACGGCATTCACTCCATGCTGGGGCATAGGAGCAGTTACCACATTTAGCCTCTCAGGCGCTTCAAATTGTATCTCCTTTTCGTCAATAAGGTCTTGCACCTTATTCCTTAAGGCCCAACAGTCATCAGTGGAATGCCTCGGGCTATCGGAGTGATAAGCACAGTGGGCATTTGGATTGTACTTGGGAGAAGCCGTATTCACAACCTTCGGGGCCTCTCTGACAGTCACCAAATTGGTGGATAGCAACTGCGGCAAGATCTGCGATAGGGTCATACTCAGACGGGTAAACTCTCTCCTGGGTCTTTCAGCCCTTTGTGGATTGGTTTGCCGAGGAGCGGCAGCAGGCTTTGCAATCATCACCGTGTTGACAGATTGGCGGCGCTCTGGCTTCTCTTGCCTTCTAGGCCCATATACAACACTGGCCTCCTTCTTAAAGGGCTTCTTCTCTGAATTTGACGATGCACCCTTCTGAATTTTTCCGGACTTCATTCCAGCCTCTATCCTCTCTCCAGTCAGGATAAGATCAGTGAACCCTGCGGACGAATTACCAATAAGATGATTGAAAAATGGCCCAGATAGGGTCCCCAAGAACATATCCACCAGCTCACGGTCAGTTAACGGAGGCTGCACCCTGCCAGCCAGATCCCTCCACTTCTGTGCATACTCTTTGAAACCTTCGCTTGATCCTAGCGACATACCCTGGAGTTGGGTACGTGTAGGGGCAAGGTCGGCATTATATTGATACTGCTTATAAAAAGCAGTAGCCAACTCCTCCCAATTACGAACCTTGGTCCCATCCAGCTGATAGAACCATTCGAGATGAGTCCTTGAAAGACTCTCCTGGAAGAACTGAATCCACAAATTCTTGTCCACCGTGTACGGTTGAATCTTCCGCACATAAGATCTGAGGTGTAGCTTAGGACAAGACGCCCCGTCATACTTGGTGAAAGATGGTGCTTTAAATTTGTGAGGAATAATCACACCAGTAGATAAGCCCAAGTCTCCGAAATCCAGCCCAGGCACTTGTTGGATCTCCATTGCATTCAGTCTGTCCTCCAACTGCTTGTATCTGTCTTCAGCAGGAGGGTATTGTTCCTCATTAAAGTCAGTCTCGTTGTCAGAGACTACTGGACTTGAAGCCTTTCCCCCTTGGGGACTGCCTTTGCCTACAGAAGAACCAGCCTCTTCATTCTGCAGAGTATTGCCAAACCTTCGGCCTGAGTTGAAAAGAACAGTTCTCTTCTTCTTCTTCTTCTCCTTCTTCAGGAGTAAAGCCTTCAGCTCTTCTTGGCCTTGAGCCAAACCCATGATCAGCTCCTGAAATTGCGCGTTCTGCGCCTGAAGGGCTTTGATAGACATCTCGGTTGATGATGAGTCAGGGTTCATGATGCTGAAATAAACAGCGAAGAACAGTAAGCAACCTGAAAAGAAGAATACCTGTTATGCACATGATGAATGGAATGCGTATGATTTATGTTTTCAAAGACAGTCGGGAATCAACTTTGTAAACAAAAAGGAACACACTTCATTAGATTCAACTTTGAAACTTAAATTGTTCAACAGATTGCCCTTAGGCGTTACATAAAAGGGAAATATTGAAAAGGGAAATAAAACTATAAAAGAACATCCAGAGCTCCTTATTGATCCCATGGTCTCCTCTTCTCAGTACGGATGTAGTCATTCAGAGCTCGCTCATTCTCCAACTGCTTTGTCAGCTTCTGGATCTTCAATTCCTGCTCGTTGAACTTTTCCCGATACGAATCCCGTTCTTCTCGCAGTTGCAACCAAGACCTCTTTAATGTCTCATGATCAGTAGGTATCTGAGGAGGGAGGACAGTTGGAGGAGCCCCATCTTTGTCACGATACTCAAGAATGACGGGTCTGACAGCCTCGTATGGCATACCTAACTTCTGAGCACGGATGCGAACCCATTTGTAGTAGGCTTCCATGGGTAGAGAAGTCTTTGGCCCCAACTCTTGTGGATCAGCTTTATGAACTCTGTCCCAAGCCTTGATGAACCTACGACGCAACTCGTCACTATCCACCTGAAACTCAAAACTGATGTGAGGCACCAACATCTCATGAGGCCCTGCTCTTCTGGCCCTTCTAAACTGACGGAGAGCCAGACATGGATTGTAAGAGATTCCTCCTTGGGTACCAATCAAAGGAACATTAGGGTATTCTCCGCATCGATCAATAACAACTATCTCATCCAAACCTCTGAAAGTCCAAATGATGTCCTTGTCAGTGAGAGACATCAACCTATGAGCCCAACCTCTTCCTTCTTGGTTCTTCAGCACGAACTTAGGGAGGTGCGAAATAAACCACCTCACCAATAAAGGGATACAACACCATAGAGTTCCTCGTCTTCGGGCAGTACGAGCATAAAGTTGTTGCAGGATGTCACCCAAGAGAGTGGGCACAGGATTCTGAGACATGAAGATCCTTATGGCAGTGACATTGATGAAGTTATCAGGATTAGGAAACAAGACTAGACCATAGATTAAGAGAGCCAAGATGTCTTCATATGCCCTAAAGTCCAAGTCATTCAAGAAATTGTTAGCTTTACCAATCAGAAACTTGGCCAGGAAACCCTTAACTCCGCTTCTAGTCACCCAGTTGTCCATTACTTCTTGATGTGTCAAGGGAAGAGCTGCAGCAACCTCCTCAAGCCTGGGAGTCTTTTCCCAACCATTGTAAGGAGTCTGATCCAAGATATGGATGCCAAGAAAATCAGAGAACTCTTCCAGGGTAGGGACCAGCTGGAAGTCTTGAAAGGTGAAGCACTGGTACAGAGGGTCATAGAACTGGGTCAGGACACTCATCAACTGTTGATCCCGCTTTGCAGTGACTAAACTGAGAAGAGAACCATGCCTCTGGATGAAGGAAGTGGTATTTGGAATCCTGCTAACCAACTCTTCAAGCAACTCAGGTGGGTGAACAAAGTTGAACCGGATAGTATTCCTTCGCATAGGCATCATGATGTCCTACAAAACAGAGCAAAGGTGAAACCCTCTTGTCTTTGAAATGGTCAGTCCTTATGCAGGATGCATGCGATGCTCATGATGTTATGATGTTATGATAAAGCACACCACAGATATTTACAAAGGCAAACATGGTAAGGCACACAAGTCACACAAGACAAGCCCTTAAAGTTTAGGCCAGCATGAGGTCCAGGTATTACCCTCTTTCAGTTTGTTGGTTCATACATGTCCTATCAAAAGTAACCGGGTTCTTAGAGGATCCCAATATCATTGACTACCCTCAGTCGGTCATAACTCCAGCATCGCAATCTTTTCTTGCAGCCAGAACCATCACGAGAGTTTAGCCTCAATGGGCGTAGCATATTGCTACTGTTCTAATGGCCAAGTTGTGTCATTTAAGGTTCTAAGGTCTGTTGGTGCTTAATGACTCCTCAGAAGACCCATATTCTCCTCGTTGCAACACAAGGGATATCGGTACAGACCAAGGTGCCACACCAACGTAGCCACTACTTCACCCATGTCGGTCTACGCCGGACAGGTCCCTCACAGCTTATGCTACCTAAACAGGGTATCCCCAGATCCGGGTTAGGATCTATGTAACTCCCATGCAACCCACAATTTAAAGCAAACAAGTCAAAACAATTGAAAACACAGTTATGAACTATCCTAAGGTACACCTCACTTTAAAAAGAGTCCCCAGCAGAGTCGCCAGTTCTGTGATCGGTGGATCTGGAACTGACTGTTTAACGCTGGTTCGCGAAATTTCGCGGAAGCAAGAGTCGCCACCGTCTTTTATTTTCTCCAAATGGAAAGGACAAAAGCACAGAAAAATTCCTTATTGAGATTAGTTCTCGGTTCGGGAGGTAGATTTATAGAAAGGGAAGGTGTTAGCACCCTTTCTATCCATGGTTATCCATGGGCTCTTAGATACTTGCTCATTTGTGTTTTCAAAATTGTTTGTTTGCTTTTCAAGGTGAGTGGGTTTGAAAAAGTTTCGTTTAAAATTTCAGTTCGACTCTTGTATCAGTCCTCAAGAGTGTTTGAAAAATTGCTTTTGAAAGCTTTTTGAAAGGTGTCGGTGTGAAAAGAAGTTTTTAATTTGTTTTTGAAATTAGAGCAAGTATCTACGAGTCATCTACCTACCCTAAGGAATTCGTCTGTGTAAATGTCCTTAAGATAGTGCCATTCCACCATTGAGAGGTAGGTAGCACCACCGTTGGAGGTGTTCGGGTCAATTCGAGGGTTCGGGACAGTGTGGTCACCGGAGTAATAGGAAGACACCTTAGAAGCTACCCCCATACCATGTTCATGGACATGAGGACTTACTAAAACATCCTCTACTCGACGACCACGTTTCGAGGGGCAAGGCAACAGTGAGGCGTACCCTAGGGGTGGTGTGTGAATTGTGTGTCACTTTCAATTATGTTTATCTGGTCATGCATTGGTGATCTACGCTTTGTTTTTATTTTTGGCATTCATTCTTTCATGCAAGTTATTAACAGTTAAAAGATACGGAATTAAAAGTCCTACGCTATTACAAAGGCGCAGGTCTACATCGCCAAATAAATCTAAGACCCGATTTGAAATAAAATAAAATGCGGAAAAATAAATGTCCTAATTAATCTATTACAAGGCTTTGGGATAATTACATGAAATTTATAAAAAAGAAATAAAATAAGCGCGCGAAACGAAGTTATAATCGAAAGCGAGGGCGTTGGACCCTTTTAAAGAAATTAAATTGAAATTATGAAATTAATTAAATTAAATAAAGGAAAAAAGACTTATTTTTTTGATATTTTTTGTACTTTATGAAATTAAGAAAATTAATGGAATTAAAAACCCTAATTCTACGTATTTTTTAATTATTAAAGAAATAAATTCAAGTTTGACTTAATTTACATTAATTATTTACATGGCATATTTATTTATAAAAATAATTAATATTTAATAATGGTAAAAAAAAGAAAAAGAATAAAAGCATAAAAAATCCTAATTTCTACATTTTTTGAGTTTATTTAAAAAGCATTAAAATTAAACCTAGAATTAAAACTAAGTAAATTATTAAATTTATTTACAAAAATTATTAAATAAAATATATTTTTATTTTTTGCCTTTTCTGATTTTTTTTGTATTTTTATATTATTCAAAATTAATTTAAAGAATTAAAATAAAATAATTAAATTGAAACAAATAAATAAATAAAAAAAGAAAAGAAAAGGGATAGAGATGCAAACAAGAGGGGTGGTAGACCCAGTTTTGGAGGTATGATCAGCAATGATTTGGCCCAATAGAAGCTTGGCCACGTTGACTTTCCTGGCTTGTATGCACATGGTTGACTGAGGGTGCATGGTGGACTACGTGATCTGACCATTAGATGAATCTCCCTGGCGCGTGGCAAGCACAAACATGAAGCTGTATGGTAGGCCCTAGGGGTATGTACTGCATGGAATCATGTTAAAACAAAACATATTGAGAAAGGGAGGGGACCTGGGAATCGAACCCAGGTCCCAGTGCTTACCAAGCCATATGCCTACCAACTGAACCATTAGCGCGTTTGGAATATAATATGGAAAATAAATAATATAACGTGAAACAATAACTAGTGGTACATATAAAAAAAAACGCGCCAGAATTATGAATGGCCCAATCACGTTCCAACACACAAGCTTCGTCCTCCTGGCTTCATCGTTTTGCCTGCAATTACAGAATAGATAGCGGGGGTTTTAAACCCCCACAATCTGAAACACCAAAAAATAGCGAATAGAACACCGTCGGTCATAAATCGAGCGCGACATGTGGCTTTGAATCGTCATGAGCTTCTGGTTTCAGTGGTATAGGTCTTGTGTCTCAATTTTACCAGACGAGAGAAACCCCAATTTTACAGCTTTGAAACCCTAACGAGCTCCCATGGTAGATTCACATACTAGCCTTAAAAACTCAATTGAATGGCATGGTTAGCTTTAGAGTGATTAAACTAGTACAAATCAAGCATTAGAAATCAAAAATATGGCATGAATTATGAGACACGATTATGCAAAAAGTTTGAGGAATTTTGACTTTATTCTACCACTTCTTGATGCGTGGGGACTGGAAAAGGATTCAGTTATGTCCAGAAAGGCCTCAGCAAGCTTTTTGAATCGTTTGTATGCCTTGAATCACCCTGTAATGCAGTTTTCAGTTTTGAACTTTTTTTGCCAAAAATGCAAAGTGTGTATTTGCTTTTGAGCGCAGCTTCCAGGTTCTTGGCATTAGGGTTGCATTCTGTTTATGTATGGGAATGTTTTAGGGTAAAAATCCAAGTCAAAAGCCTTTGCATTCATGAATCCAATATTTGATTTTTAATGAAATCTTTTCAATCTTTTTCATGTCCTTTTGATATCAATCATGGCCAAATCTTTCCAAATTGAGTGTGCACGAAATCTTGGAGTTATGATAGACCTATTAGCTGCATAAAAAGATTTAAAATGCATGCTTGACTATTTTTGTCATATTTTATTTAATTAAATGAATTAATGGTGATAACAAATTCAAATAAATAATAAAAAATGATGAAATAAATCCCCTTTGGGTCAAATGGTCGTGCATAGCTCTTGGATGATGATTCTTGGAAGAAAATGTGGCCCATTAGCAATTTTGAGGCATTTGAAGCAAAGTTGACTTTTCAAAATTCCCAAAAATTTCCCAACTTCCACAAGGCATATCTTGCTCAATTGTTAAGCTTTGATCATGTTCTTGGACATTTTGGAAAGGTATTGAAGTCCTTTAACCAATGCCTTTGGTCCCATGTCATTTTTATTTACCAATCTCAAGTTATGCTCTTTGACTTAAAGTCCCTTTTTGTTGACTTTTGAAAATGACCTATAATGTTGAAATTGATAACTTTTTGTGAGAGCATCTCTTGGACTTGAAGTGTGAAGAGGAGTTGTAGCAAATGTATTTCTCTTCAAAATGAGCTTTGGATGGAATTTTTATTATAAACCATGTGGAAGTTATGCCTTGGTCAAGTTACAGTTGACTTTTTCAACTGTCCAAATATGGAAGCTTTTGCATCTTGAGACTTTTTGAGCCATACCTTGAAAATCATGATCAAGCATTGATAAAATGATGTTTGTGGCTTCAAAATAAGATGTTGACCAAAAATTTGGACTTTTGACTGTCAAATGACCATTTTGCCCCTGCAGTTGACTGTAGGGCAATTAGGGTTTTTTACTGTGCAATTTTGTGCTGTGAGTCTTGAAACTTGACATGAGGATACTTGACAATGTTTATAGGCATGTGGGACTTGTTTAGACCCTTGAAAACTTCAATTTCTTTGTCAGAACCAAAACCCTAGTTTTTGACTGTTAGGAGGCCCTTGAACTGTGCAACCCTTGGGAGATTCTGAAGCATGCTTTTGGCAAATCTTGAAGAATATGGGAGGGAAAATTTTGGGGTACAACACATAAGTTCTAAAAACTATTCAATATGTTTTTAGGAGAATATAGAAAAGATGAAATCATATTTTGATTATTACATAGAAGGAACAACATGGGCAAATTTCTCAAAATTATTTATGTTATAATTCTATTTTATTTCGTATTTACTGTTGCAAGGGAAAATGGTGGTAAGTTATTTTTCATCCTTTTTCAAATATGCTTCAACATTTTTTACATTTTACTTATATGATCTTAAATTGTAATTCATAGTATCGAAATTATGTGTGTCGAGGGTTTAGAGGTGGATCGAAGCAGGTTGCTCGAAAGAAACTATTGTTTAGTCAAAGAGCTTGTGGATCGAAGCAAGTTGCACACATATTATATTTATTTTAGATTTAGATAGATTTGATTTAAGTCTAAAATAGAATAGATTTGATTTAGTACCAAAATAAGTATTTTAGACTTTTATAGTTTTGGGCTTTGACTTAATAGCAAGCTAACCTAAATCTATAAATAGAGGGAGTAGTCCCTATTTTTGTAATCAAGTCAATTCATTGTAATCAATGAATTTACAATTGCAAGTGATTAATAATGTTTTCTACAGTTTGTGGGCAGAGAGAAACTCTGCAGAAAATAATTGTTTTCTTTTCTTTTCTTTTCTCACAATTCATTGTCATTGTGTGGTGATATCAATCTTGTTCATCAAGATTGGTAGAAATTCATCATAGATATTTGGTAGATTTCTAACATCTGGTATCAAGAGCTCAATTTCGATTCAAGGGAAGTATCGATCAAGAACGATTGAGGAAAGAAAAGAATTCACGATGGTGAATTATGGGAATGCAAATTATCCAACAACTCTACTAATTTTGAAAGTAGACAACTATAAAAATTGGTGCAACCAAATGAAAGTTCTGTTCTGGTGTCAAGGTCTTTGGGATCTTGTAAAAGATGGATTCGAAGCGCTTGGAGAAAATGCTTCAGAAGAAGAATAGAAGAAACACACAGAAATTGAGAAGCTGAGTTATAAAACACTCTTTATAATTCATCAATTTGTGAGTCCAAATTTTTTTGAAAAAGTGAGTGATTCAGAATCTGAAAAAGAAGCTTGGGATGTACTTGAGAAGTATTTTGGTGGTGCAGAAAAGGTGAAAGAAGTGAGGTTACAAACTCACAAGAGAACGTATGAATTGCTTCAGATGGAAGATAGTGAGAGCATATTTGATTTATTCACTAGGGTTGCAAACTAGTGAATCAAATCAAGATATATGGAGAAACATTAACAACAAGAGTTGTTGTTTCAAAGATCTTGAGATCTTTGGCTCTTAAGTTCGACCATGTAGTGGTGGCTATAGAAGAGGGAAAAGACTTGTTGAAATTGAAAAAGGAAGAGCTTCAAGGGACGCTTGAATATCATGAACAAAGAATGACTGAAAGAGTTGTAGGAAAATCGAAGAGTCACGAGGCTTTACAGGCACATTCAGCAATAAAAACCAAAGGCAAAGGAAAATGGTTCGACAGAGGTAGAGGCAGCTACAATAAATCGAATGGTAGAGGAAACCAGAACGAAGGAAACATGTCGAATCAAAGAAGACCATACCAAGGCAACCAAAGAGGTGGTGTTACAAATAGAGGAAGAGGTGGTGGTCGAAAACCTGACAAGGGTCACATTCAATGTTACAATTGTCAGAAGTATAGTCATTATTCGAGTGATTTTCCAGAAAAATGAAAGAATCAAGAAACTGATGCAAAGCTTGCAAAACATGAAGAAGAAGAAGAGATGATGCTAATGGTCACAATAAGAGATGAAGATAGATTCAAGGACCAATGATACTTGGATTCATGATGCTCATCACATATGTCTGGAAGGAAAGACTAGTTTGTCAACATAAAGCCCTCAATGAAAAATATGACAAAATTCGCAAACGACAATACCCTAGTAGCTAAAGGTATTGGTGATGTAATGATTATGAGGAAAGATGGCAAGAGGTAAGTAATTTCTAATGTGTTGTACATACCAGGCATGAAGAGCAATTTGCTCAGTATAGGATAGTTGGCCGAAAATAATTATAAAGTATCGATCAAAGATAAGATAATGAGAGTCGTCGATGCAAATGGAAGATTAATATTGAAGGCTCTTATGTCTCAAAATAGAACCTTCAAGATCGAACTAAATGTGATGGAGCACAAGTGCCTTTCGACTGCAACTAGTAGAGATGAATGGATATGGCATTATCGACTAGGCCATCTCCACTTCAGAGACATCAGAGATTTGAAGAGAAGAACCATGGTTTCAGGATTTCCAGAAATCGACATTCCAAACGAGTTATGTGAGAAATGTGTGCAGGAGAAGCAACACAAGAATAGCTTCAGCAAGGATGTAGGAAGCAGGTCGAAGGATATTCTTGAAGTCATATACTCTGATGTATGTGGACCAATCCAGGTTGATTCGATGGGAGGTAAGAAATACTTTGTTACATTAATAGATGATTTCAGACGAAAGATGTGGACTTACCTGATTAAGAAGAAAAGTGAAGTGATCGAGGTATTTTCCAACTTTAAGTCTATGGTCAAAAGACAAAGTGGTCGAAAATTTAAAGTGTTGAGAACTGATGGTGGTGGAGAGCATGTGTCGAAAGACTTCGATAGGTTATGTGAAAAGGAAGGGATTGTGCATGAAGTGGTGCCACCTTATACTCCACAGTATAATGGAACTGCAGAAAGGAAGAATTGAACCATCATGAATATGGTGAGAAGTATGTTGAAAGGCAAGAATTTACCTAAAGAGTTTTGGGGTGAAGCTGTGTCGACTACAACATACATTTTGAACAGATATCCTATGAAGAAGCTAGAAGGAATTACTCCAGAAGAATTTTGGTCTGGCGTGATGCCTAGCTTGAGTCATCTGAAGGTATTTTGATGTATTACACATAGACATGTGCCAGATCAGTTGAGAAGAAAACTTGATGACAAGTCGAGTTAAATGATTCTAGTTGGATATCATTCTACAGGAGGTTACAAGTTGTTCGACCCAGTGAACAAGCAGATTGTGATCATAGATGAGGTTAAAGAATGGGATTGGACTAAAATGTCAAGAAAGATTCAGTGGGAATCCTAACTGAAGAACTAGAAACTCCAGTCGAAAGAGAAGTTCTACAAGAGGAACCAACAACTATAGACCAACCAAGTAAAATCAAGCCTCAAATAACAAGACGCATGCTTGCAAGATTGCAAGATTGTGTGATTACATCAGATGATGTTATAGATAATGAAGGTGAGTTGGTATATCATGCTTTCTATGAAAATGTCGAACCTATCAATGCAGCTTAAGCATTGAAGGATTCGAAGTGGGTGAAAGCAATGAATGAAGAAGTGAAATCTATCAAAGACAATAACACTTGGTCACTTGTCGAATTGCCTCAAGAAAAGAAGGAAATTAATGTCAAGTGGGTATACAAATTTAAGATGAAGGAATATACTTCAATGAAGTTTTTGCACCTGTTGTTAGGATCGAAACAATCAGGTTGGTTGTTGGTCTAGCAGAAATGAACAGATGACACATATGTCAGATGGACGTGAAGTATGCATTTCTGAATGGACCCTTAGACGAAGAAGTTTATGTTAAACAACCAGTTGGGTTTGTGAAACATGACGAAGAGAGAAAGGTGTACAGGTTACATAAAGCCATGTATGGATTGAAACAAGTTCTAAGAGCTTGGAATAGGAAAATTGATAGTTTCCTAAGGGAGAAGGAATTTGTGAAGTGCAAAAATGAACATGGAGAATATGTAAGAAGAAGCAATAGTGAATTGCTTATACTATGTCTCTATGTAGATGAGTTTTTTATAACAGTCAGCTGCAAAAGTGAGATCGAAGACTTCAAAGGTGATCTCAACAAGGAATTTGAAATGTATGATCTAGGTGAGATTTCATATTTCCTTGACATCTAATTCTACAAGAGTAGTAGAGGTTTGATGATGCATCAAAGAAGATATGCAGGAGAAATTCTCAAGGGATTTGAGAAAGAAGAATGCAACTCAACTTCAACACCTACAGAACTAAGACTGCAACTATCGAAAGATGCAGATGAAGATGATGTCGGCCCAACCCAATACAGAAGACTTATTGGGTCTTTGAGATACCTTTGTCATACAAGACCTGACTTAGCATATAGTGTAGGTATGGTAAGTAGATTCATGCAGAAGCCAAAGGTATCACATCTAGCAGCGGTGAATAGGATACTAAGGTATCTCAAAGGAACTCTCGACTATGGCATTTTATTTCCTGCAACTGATAAAGAAAAAGAATGCAAGTTAGTGGGATACACTGATTCAATTTGGTGTAGTGATGCTGAAGATCGAAAATCAACCACGGGATATGTGTTTATGTTAGATGGTACACCAGTTGCTTGGAGTTCAAGAAAGGAACCAGTAGTCGCATTATCTTCATGCGAAGCAGAATACATAGTTGCTTCTCTTTGTGTATTTCAAGCAACCTGGATGGTGAACTTGGTCGAAGAGATAACAGGGAAAGATCATGGAGCAATTACCATGAAGATCAACAGCGTGTCAACTATCAATCTGGCGAAGAACCCGATAGCACATGGTCGAAGTAAGCACATCGAAATGAGGTTCCACTATCTTTAAGAGCAGGTAGCAGATGGGAAGATGAATTTAGAACATTGTAGAACTGAGAATCAAATTTCAGACATCATGACAAAGGGTGTGCAAGTTGAAGTATTTCGAAGACTAAGAGCTATGATGAATGTAGATAGTTTAGACACAATGAATTAGGTGGTGTGTTAAATTGTAATTCATAGTATCAAAACTATGTCGAAAGGTTTAGAGGTGGATCAAAGAAGGTTGCTCGGAGGAAGTCATTGTCCAGTCGAAGATCTTGTGGATCGAAGAAAGTTGCACACGGATTAGATTTGTTTTAGATTTAGATAGATTTGATTTAAGTATAAAATAGAATAGATTAGATTTAGTACCAAAATAGGTATTTTGGACTTTTATAGTTTTGGGCTTTGGCTTAGTAGCAAGCTAACCTAAATCTATAAATAGAGGGAGTAACCCTTATTTTTGTAATCAAGACAATCAAGTCAATTCATTGTAATCACAGAGTTTGCAGTTGCAAGTGATTAATAAAGTTTTCCACAGTTTATGGGCAGAGAGAAACTCTGCAGAAAATAATTGTCTTCTTTCTTTCTTTTCTTTTCTCATAATTCATTGTCATTTTATGGTGATATCAATCTTGTTTATCAAAATTGGTAGAAATTCATCATAGATATTCAGTTTATTTCTAATACATGATTCTGTTTTCTTTTTATAACAACAGTTTACAGAGAATGTGATGATGATACCGATTGTCCCCAAAATCAAGTTATTAAAGAATTTTATGTTATGAGGTGTGCTAACTACAAATGTGTTGTTTGTGACGCTCAATATCCTAAAATTGTTGTACAATACTAGCTTTAATGTTTGATGAGCTCTTATTTAGTTATAATGCAAACACTAAATAAAATTTGCAACATATAGTTTGCAATTATGGCTTTGTATTATAATATATTGGTATAGAATATAATAAAGAGAGCAAGTAATATTTATATTGTTTTTTTCTCTATATATTTTGGACTTACCCTAATGATCTATTTTATTATTTTATCTCCAAGCATATCACATCTTTTTCCTACCACAACATCTATATCATAATATTTTATTTATTTAAATTGAAAATGTTAAATTGTAATTCGATTGTGTCGAAATAGTGTGTGTGTCGAAGAGAGTTTGCCTAGTCGAAGAGCTTGTGGATCGAAGCAAGATACACACAAATTTGATTTGTTTTAGATTTAGATAGATAGATTTGATTTAGATCTAAAATAGATATATTTGATTTAGTACCAAAATAGGTATTTTGGGCTTTTATAGTTCTGGGCTTTTGCTTAGGAGCAAGCTAACCTAAATCTATAAATAGAGGGAGTAACCCCTAATTTTGTAATCAAGTCAATTCATTGTAATCACATAATTTTCAGTTGCAAGTGATTAATAATGTTTTCCACAGTTTGTGGGCAGAGAGAAACTCTGCAGAAAATGATTGTCTTCTTTATTTTATTTTCTCATAATTCATTGTCATTGTGTGGTGACATCAATCTTGTTCATCAAGATTGGTAAAAATTCATCATAGATATTTGGTGGATTTCCAACATCTGATATCAGATCTCAGTTAATTTATTCAAGGCAAGTATCGATCAAGAACGATTGAGGAAGAAAAAGAATTCACGATGGTGAATTATGGGAATGCAAATTATCCAGCAACTATATCAATTCTGAAAGTAGACAACTATGAGAATTGGTGCAAAAAATGAAAGTTTTATTCAGGTGTCAAGGTCTTTGGGATCTTGTAAAAGATGGATTCGAAGTGCTTGGAGAAAATACTTTAGAAGAAGAAAAGAAGAAACACACAGAAATTGAGAAACTGAGTTATAAAGCACTCTTTATAATTCATCAATGTGTGAGTCCAGAAAATTTTGAAAAAGTGAGTGGTTCAGAATCTGCAAAAGAAGCTTGAGAGGTTCTTGAGAAGTCTTTTGGTGGTGCAGAAAAGGTGAAAGAAGTGAATTTACAAACTCACAAGAGAACGTATGAATTGCTTCAGATAGAAGATAGTGAGAGCATATCTGATTTCTTCACTAGGGTTATAAAACTAGTTAATCAAATCAATGTATATGGAGAAACATTAACAATAAGAGTTGTTGTTTCAAAGATCTTGAGATCTTTGGCTCCTAAGTGCGACCACATGGTGGTGGCTATAGAAGAGGGGAAAGAATTGTCGAAATTGAAAAAGGAAGAACTTCAAGGGACGCTTGAATCTCATGAACAAAGAATGAATGAAAGAACTGCAGGAAAGTCGAAGAGTGATGTGGATTTGCAGGCACATTCGACAAAAGAAACTAAAGGCAAAGGAAAGTGGTTCGACAAAGATAGAGGCGGCTACAACAAATTGACTAGTAGAGGAAACCAGAACGAAGGAAATATGCCGAATCAGAGAAGACCATACCAAGGCAACCAGAGAGGTGGTGTTTCAAATAGAGGAAGAGGTGGTGGTCGAAAACCTGACAAGATTCACATTCGATGTTACAATTGTCAAAAGTATGGTCACTATTCAAGTGATTGTCCAGAAAAACGAAAGAAACAAGAAAGTGATGCAAATCTTGCAAAAAATGAAGAAAAAGAGATGATGTTGATGGTCACAACAAGAGATGAAGATAGATTCAAGGACCAATGGTACTTGGATTCAGGATGCTCATCACATATGTCTGGAAGGAAAGACTGGTTTGTCAACATAAAACCCTCAACGAAAAATATGGTAAAATTTGCAAATGACAATACCCTAGCAGGTGAAGGTATTAGTGATGTAATGATTATGAGGAAAGATGGAAAGAGGGCAGTAATTTCCAATGTGTTGTACATACCAAGCATGAAGAGCAGTTTTCTCAATATAGGACAGTTGGTCAAAAAGAATTATAAAGTGTTGATCGAAGATAAGATGATGAGAGTCGTCGATGCAAATGAAAGATTAATCTTGAAGGCTCCTATGTCTCAGAATCTAAACTTCAAGATCGAACTAAATGTGATAGAGCACAAGTGCATTTCGACTGCAGCTAGCATAGATAAATGGATATGGAATTATCGACTAGGTCATCTCAACTTCAGAGACATCAAATATTTGAAGAGGTTTGTGAAGAATGTGTGCAGGTGAAGCAACACAAGAATAACTTCAGCAAGGATGCAGGAAGCAGGTCGAAGGCTATTCTTGAAGTCATATACTCTGATGTATGTTGATCAATCCAAGTGGATTCAATGAGAGGTAACAAATACTTTCTTACATTCATAGATGATTTCCGTCGAAAACTGTGGACTTACCTGATCAAGAAGAAAAGTGAAGTGATCGAGTTATTTTCCAAGTTTAAGTCTATGGTTAAAAGACAAAGTGGTAAAAAAACTCAATGTTTTGAGAACTGATGGTGGTGGAGAGTATGTGACGAAAGACTTCGACAAGTTATGTGAAAAGGAAGGATTATGCATGAGGTGGTGCCACCCTATACTCCATAACATAATGGAACTACATAAAGGAAGAATTGAACCATCATGAATATGGTGAGAAGTTTATTGAAAGGCAATAATTTACCTAAAGAGTTTTAGGGTGAAGCTGTGTCGACTACAACATACTTTTTGAACAGACGTCCTACGAAGAAGCTAGAAGGAATTACTTCCGAAGAATGTTGGTCTAGTGTGAAGCCTAGCTTGAGTCATCTGAAGGTATTTCGATATATTGCACATAGACATGTGCCAGATCAGTTGATAAGAAAGCTTGATGACAAGTCGAGTCAAATGATTCTAGTTGGATATCATTTGACAAGAGGTTACAAGTTGTTCGACCCAGTGAACAAGCAGATTGTGATCAGCAGGGACGTGATAATAGATGAGCTTAAAGAATGGGATTGGACTGAAAATGTCAAGAAAGATTCAGTGGGAATCCTACTTGAAGAACCAGAAACTCAAGTCGAAAGAGAAGTTCGACAAGAGGAACCAGCAGTTATAGATCAACCAAGTACAAGCATACCTCAAAGAATAAGACACATGCTTGTAAGATTTCAAGATTGTGTGATTACATCAGATGATGTGATAGATAATGAAGGTGAGTTGGTACATTATGCTTTTTATGCAGATGTTGAACCTGTCAATGCAGCTGAAGCATTGAAGGATTCGAAGTGGGTTAAAGTAATGAAAGACAAAGTGAAGTCTATCGAAGACAACAACACTTGGTCACTTATCGAATTGCCTCAAGGCAAGAAGGCAATTGATGTCAAGTTGGTATACAAATTGAAAATGAATCCCAAAGGGGAAGTAACTCGACACAAAGTAAGGCTTGTGGAAAAAGGATTTCTACAAAAAGAAGGAATAAACTTAGATGGAGTTTTTGCACTTGTTGCTAGGATCAAAACAATCAGGTTGGTTGTTGGTCTAGCAGAAATAAACAGATGACATATATGTCAGATGGACGTGAAGTGTGCATTCCTGAATGGACCCTTAGACAAAGAAGTTTATGTTAAAAAACCAGTTGGGTTTGTGAAACATGACGAAGAGAGAAAGGTGTACAGGCTATATAAAGCCCTGTATGGATTGAAACAAGCTCCAAGAGCTTGGAATAAGAAAATTGATAGTTTCCTAAGGGAGAAGGAATTTTTGAAGTGCACAATAAAACATGGAGTATATGTAAGAAAAATAAATAGTGAATTGCTTATACTATGTCTCTATGTCGATGATTTGTTGATAACAAGTAGCTGCAAAAGTGAAATCGAAGACTTCAAAGGTGATCTCAACAAGGAATTTGAAATGTCTGATCTGGGTGAGATTTCATATTTCCTTGGCATCGAATTCTACAAGAGAAGTAGAGGTTTGATCATGCGTCAAAGAAGATATGCATGAGAAATTCTCAAGATATTTGAGATGGAAGAATGCAACGCAACTTTGACACCTGCAGAACCAAGACTGCAACTGTCAAAAGATACAGATGAAGATGATATCGACCCAACCCAATACAGAAGACTTATTGAGTCATTGAGATACCTTTGTCATACAAGGCCTAACTTAGCATATAGTGTAGGTATGATAAGAAGATTCATGCAGAAGCCAAAGGTATGACATCTAGCAGAGGTGAAGAGGATACTAAGGTATCTCAAAGGAACTCTCGACTATGGCATTTTGTTCCATGCAGCTGATAAAGGAAAAGAATGCAAGTTAGTGGGATACACTGATTCGAGTTGGTGTAGTGATGCTGAAGATCAAAAATAAACAATAGGATATGTGGTTTATGTTAGGTGGTGCACCAGTTGCTTGGAGTTCAAGAAAGGAATCAGTAGTGGCATTATCATCATGCGAAGTAGAATACATGGCTGCTTCTCTTTGTGTATGTCAAGCAACTTGGATGGTGAAATTGGTCGAAGAGATAACAGGGAAAGATCATGGAGAAATTACCATGAAGATTAATATCATGTGAGCTATCAATCTGGCAAAGAACCCGGTAGAACCTAGTTGAAGCAAGCACATCGAAATGAAGTTCCACTATCTTTGAGAGCAGGTAGCAGGTGGGGAGATGAATTTGGAACACTGTAGAACTGAGAATTAGTTTGCAGACATCATGACAAAGGGAGTGCAAGTTGAAGTATTCAGAAGATTAAGAACCATGATGAATATAGATAGTTTATACACAATGAATTAGGTGGTGTGTTAAATTGTAATTTGATTGTGTCAAAATTGTGTGTGTGTGTGTGTGTGTGTGTGTGTGTGTGTTGAAGGGAGGTTTCCCAGAGAAAGAGCTTGTGGATCGAAGCAAGCTACACACAGATTTGATTTGTTTTAGATTTAGATAGATAGATTTGATTTAGATCTAAAATATATAGATTTGATTTAGTACCAAAATAGGTATTTTGGGATTTTATAGTTTTGGGCTTTGGCTTAGGAGCAAGCTAACCTAAATCTATAAATAGAGGGAGTAACCCCTAATTTTGTAATCAAGTCAATTCATTGTAATCACAGAATTTGCAGTTGCAAGTGATTAATAAAGTTTTCCACAGTTTGTGGGCAGAGAGAAACTCTGCAGAAAATAATTTTCGTCTTTCTTTTCTTTTCTTTTCTCATAATTCATTGTCATTGTATGGTGATATCAATTTTGTTCATCAAGATTGGTAGAAATTCATTATAGATATTTGATGGATTTCCAACAGAAAATAATTTTTCTTTTACTTAAGATCTTAATATTTTTTTTGGATAGGTGCTTGTCAATAGTCTTTTCTCTAAAGTCTTTAGAGCATAAAATTGGAGTGTCTTCACTCTTACCAATACCATTATGTCAGAGTATTTTGGATAACTGATCTTTTAATGGATGATATAATAAAGATGTAAGTTCATAAGAAAGAGCATCAATATTATACCAAAATCTTAAGGAGATAAGTTGGTTTGTGGTGGCTATGATACCATTATTTGTTCCATAAGTCATCTTTAATAATGGTTTGCAGTGACAATACCTTATAAAATCCCCAATAACCTAAGGAGCGGTGGCTACACCACCCTATATATTTCATTCGAATTTTGAAGTTCAGTTAAACTTGAGAATTCTCAAATTTTCATTAATTTTTGGGAAATCCTCTTGTCCTTTAATACATGGATGAAATGATGGTTGAAAGAGGTCTATCCTAGTAGACATTACTCCCATATTTGTTATCATTATGATCTTTCTTATAGGTAGGTAGGTGGCTTTGGAGATTGGGGTATGGCGTTTCACACACTGGGAACGAAATTTGAAGTCAATCCTAGGGTCTTCCTTCTCCATGCACGACATATTCTTTTAGTGGTTGTTTGGGGTTTGTCTATATCAGGAAATATATTTGATATTTTTTAAAAAAATTTAAAAAATAATATACTCATTAGCATATAAGATTATATTGGATTTTAAACTTTTATAAAAATATCAAACATATTTCTAGATATAGACAAAACCCTCCATAATCCTCCAAAAACCAACTCCTAAACAACCCTTTAACATATAAAATTTTGTCTTCATATTAAGGGACTATGAATTAACACTCATGAAGAATTTACACATTATATCCTCTCACCTACATCCTAATTTCAGGTTCTCTATACATGCACTCAAACTTCTTTAGGATTATATGGGAATTTCTGATCCCCTTTCTCTCTATTTCAAAATCTCCTCATTACTTTGAGAGATCGCTAACCTGGAGATCTTTAAGGTCTCACCTTCTTCAAACAATCTTAGAACATACTTAAATCTTTAACGAATTCTCTCAAAAATCTCAAGTACTAATTTTTCATCAAAACCCTTTCAAAGAAAGCTCGTGGTGTGGGAATTTCATAAAAACGAGCTTAGAAAATCCATTTATCTCTGCACTCCTATGTTTCGTCGCTTAATTGGAGGACCTCTCTAATTTTTTCCAGTGTTAGATTGTGTTTCTAAATTTCTTTCGCATCTTGAAAATCTTAAAAGAAAGATTATGGACTGTGAAGACTTACAACTAGGGTAAGTTCTTTCATAATTCTAAGTTAATTGTTCCACTAGAAGAAAGTTTGTCCATTGCAAAAAAAATTTATAGGTAAAGAGTTAAAAAAATCATAGGTAAGCCCCTAAAACCCTATTTAAAAGATAATGTTTCTCGGTGCTTTTTAATTAAGTATACCATCAAAAAATTTCCGCCACAATAGTCCATGGCACACATTTGTGTCTCCATTAAAATAGAAAATGTTATAACCAATTAATTGACTACAGCCACATCTGAGTATCTATTGATATAGGCTTTAGTGACATATTTTAACACCAACTTTTTAAATTGGTGTAGATTTTATACACATTTTTTTATGATAGAATTTGTAAAAAAACACATAATTATCTCTCTAAACACTTTCAAAAGCTAATAATTATGATTGAATAAATAAAATATATTTATGAAAAAAATATAATTCATTTTCCAAACACCCCTTCGATTTACTGTGTATTAGAATCTTTATATATAGCGTTCATGTGAATTTTTTTTACTTATTTTTATTTAATTAATGACATCTCAATATTCTTTAAAATTCATATAAAAAAATCTCAAAAAATTACCTCTCTAAAAATTCGAATTCATAAACCTTCGTCATTCACCAAATATCCAACCACTACGTCATTATCTTTGTTGTTGCAAATAATTATCTCAAAATTAATTAATATCAAAATCATTTAATGTCCTTCTCCAATTTCAAATCTCTAATCTACCTTTCATCTTCTTCTCCATTAAAGTTCTATGATTTAGAACATTTTCAAATGTCAAACTCACAAGGCAGAATTCATCTTGCTTAAAATTCTCAATATAAAAAGCTCCTGGAACTCCCATGTTATGGTCCCATTCAAAGTGAATACTATAAGCAGTGTCTTCCAATGTTGGTATGGAAGTGAGAACATCTTCCAAGAATGTTTGCTTTCCCACCTTTCCTTGCCCATTAATGAATTTGACCGCTGCTGTGTTTTATAAAATTCTCACATCATTGATTGAAACATGAAAAAGATTATCTTTGTGCCAACTTTCCGAGTCCAAATTCTTGAAGGTTTTAGTAAAACAACACATACAGTACTTAATGTAGATAGGGATTCAAATTTTAATAAATCCTGTAATAAAAAAGCTTTAGCATAGTAATAGACAAAAAGATGGAAGGTAGATTAGGAATTTAAATTTGAAAAAAAAATTAAACAATTTTAATATTAATTAATTTTAAAGTAATTATTTTCAACAATAAAATTGATAGTGCAATGATTAGATGTTTAGTGAATAAGGAAAGATTTTTGAATTTGAATCTTTAGAATAACAATTTTTTAAGATAATCTCTCTCTTTATATATATATATATATATATATATATATATATATATATATATATATATATATATATGCAAAGTCATACCGTTCTAAAAATTACAAAAACAATGGATCTTATCCACTTGATTTTCAATTTTACTCTATAAAAAAACTTCAAATTTTCTCTTGTTCATGTTTAATACTATACAGACTAAAAGAATTTCTTAGTCGTGGGACACTCATTTAAAGTTTTAAAGATGACTTAAACATTGAAAATTGAAAGACAAAAAGAACTAGTTGTGCCTCTTTCTTTCTATTGTGGAACAAGTAAAAAAATGTATATGCTCAAAAGTTCTAGTTATTGTGATTTAAACCCTTCCCCCTTCCCGCTAACCCTTTTTTTTTTATAAGATTTTGTTGATCTTCTTTGATGTTTATTAAAATGACACTAACATCTTTCTTCTAATTTTAAAATATATATTAGTTCCTCTTTAAAGTCTATTAAAATGACACTGACATCTCTTTTTAATTTTTTGTAAAAGTCGAAAATTATAATTATATATGACATTTATTTATATTTTTTGTTTATCACTAAAAATTTTCGTTGAAATATACAATCTTAAAAGAGGTTAATATATATTTTAAAACTATAGGTGGTGTATGTGTCATTTTACATACCTCAAAGAAAATGAATGTAATTTTCTCTTAAATAAATCACCAACTAGGACTTCTATTTTGCTTTTTCCTTTTCATCTTCTTCGCATATTCAATGGTCTCATCATTTTCAGTCAGAATCTCAATTCTTGAAAATAAATAAAACTGATATATAACTTATTATAAGAAAAAAGTAAAGGATGGAAATATTTCAATAAATAACTTTCATAAGTTAGAATTAATATTATTTTTACTTGTGAACATATTTTCAAAATGAAAATAAGATGTTAAAAGTGTTTTTTCAGTTTGAGTTTGTGGTTGCAAATGTTGTTAAACGTCTATGTAATACGGTAGAAGAACTGTCTTGTTTTTGTGTTTTATCATAAATGTTATGAATAACAAGAGTCGTCACCGACTTTTCTTTGATCCAATAAAGAAAGGGTGAAAAGAACAAAAAAGGCCTTCGAGAATTTTCTTGAGTTCGGGGGATAGGTTATGAAAAAGGAAGGTGTTAGCACCCTTTTCATCCGTAGTTATCTACAGCTCTTAGCTCACTTTGTTTGAAAATGCTTTTGTGTATGTGTTTGAAAATATTTTAAAAATGCCTAAGTACGACAAACTTTGTAATGATTCTCGTGTCAGTTGAGAACGCATACAAAATGTTTGTTTAGAAATATTTCAGAAAAGTATTTGTCAAAAAATATGTTTTATTTTTGTGAGCAAGCGATTATGAGCTATCTACTTACTCAAAGGTATTTCGTGTTATTTTCCTCCTCATTAGATAGTGTTATCCTACCATTAGTTAGTAAGAAGTCCTATCTTTGGATGTGTGAGGGACAGGCACGAGTCATTGTACAATTATAAAGGAACTTGTAAGACGCTTTAGTAATTTTATCGTAAGGGACTAAGATCGTTTGCCGAAGCCACCATCGAAGGGTCATCGAGGGACTATGATCTTTTATATTGAAGGGACTTTGCTAAAGCGTTTCCACTTTCGAGGGGCATGACAGTTTACTCCGAAGGCAACAAGTGGGGTCACTCTAGAGGTGAGTGTGTGAATAGTATATTAAATTTAATTATTTAATCTTGTATTTAGGATTATGTATGTTCGTTTTTATGCCTTGTCATACATGTCCTAGTTACTAGAAGTAATAAGTAAAGTAGTAAATTGCGGAAAGTAAAGGTGCGGAAATTAAACCTAAACTATTACAAGGCTTCGGGAAAGGGGATACAAACCATAAAATCGGGGGAAAAGGAAAGCAAATAAAAGCTCTAATTAAACTATTATATACTGTAACAGCTACATAATCGGGAAAAAAAAAAAATACTAAATGCGAAAATAATAAAGGTGCGCGAGAACTGTAAAGTAAGAGGAAAATTGTTTGACAAAAAACTTGATGATTAACCTAAATTCTAATTAATTTTAATTTATCGAAAAGGTTAGGTAATTAAATTGAGCAAACCCTAAAGTCTAGGTTGATTTTAATTTAATTGAGAAAACCTAAAAAATCAAATTAGCGTTTATTAACAAAAACGTAAGACTAAATTGAGGTTAATTATTTAAATCTAAAATTAATTAAATTAAGGAAACCTAAAAATTTAAATTAAAACCTAAAATTAAAACTAGAATTTATTTTAAAAAATGTTTTATAAAAAGATTTGTAAAAGAGTGAGAAACGTAGAATTTGAAAAAAAAACCAAATGAGTAGGGGTGGGTGTCGAACCCACGCCCTCAAGCAACTTCATCAACAAGCATACCACCAGGTCAGACGCGCGTTGGTGTCAAGGTAACACCCCCAACATTTTTTGTAATCAACCTGCAAAAATATGAGAAATTAAAGAAATAAAGTGTAAAAAGGCAGGATCAAGCCCAGGCCCTTTGAGACTAATGCTTTATCACGTGCGCTTCTGCCACTGGGGTGGATGTTTTATCTGCTTATATCATTAAAACGATAAATATATAATATAAAAACTAACACATAGGGAGTCAAACCACCACCTTCAATCAAAAAAAAAGGAAAACAATCCTAGTTGATTAATTAAGGTCCTGCTATTTCAATGAGCATGTTAGTTTGTTCTAAAACCGCCTGCATCGTGAAATCTGAAGCTTCAAGATCTTCGTGCCCTAACAATGGCACGGCCCTGTTTCTGTATTCAAACTTTCATGTAAGACGTTAGAAACATTCTAATAATGCATATGAATCATGTTGGCATGTTAACAACAATTGAAATAATGCTAAACCTTAAAAATCAAAACTCACCAACTTACCAATCAGAGTTCATGCAAGGAAGGGTTCTGGGATTGCTTCGCAATGGATAAGGGATTGTACCAACTCCTGGAAGCTTCAGGAAGATGATGTGAAACTCAAAGTTTCTTGATAATGGCTGGAGAATAGGGTTTGTCTTTTCCCTAATTCTTTGAAAATTTTGAGATTTCTCTAGGGTTTACGAGGCAGTTTCCACGTGTGTTTTTGGTCCGGTCTTGTTAGATATATATATATATATATATATATATATATATATATATATATATATATAGGACAAGAGATTAGGTCAACAAAAATTAAAAGAATCATGCATGATTAGGAGAAAAAGATTTGATTTGGAATTATGTGAAAACTTGCTATTTTTGATCAATCTTGCACCAATCCCTCTTGCACAAATTTTCCAGCTTGTATAGGCAATCATGGGCCTCCAATATAAGTGAAACAAAAGCCTTATGCTTTAGTCCATTAATTTTATATTTATTTGATTTATTTTGAGTTTAATTTAATAAAAATCAAAATAAATAAAATATAATGCATGAATGGACTTATGGGTCTTTAAATATGTCATGAACACGTTTGGATATGAAAATTTAGGCCCATCAACTCACAATTACAAATTTGCTCAATTTGGAGTTCATGCATCTTATCAAAATTTCCCAACTTGCAATGGTTATAACTCACTCAACTTTTATCTTCTGAAGATGATCTTGGAATTTTTGGAAATCTCAATGTGTCCTCTAAAACCTCTATGTTGATTAGTTTTTCTTTTGAAATTTTTATCTTGATGTCAGTTGCCTTGACAAAAAGTGTCTTTTTGTTTACTTTTGAAATGACTTGTAATGTATTGGCTTATTTCTCTCAAATGATGCATTTTTTGGACTTGAGCTTAGAGAGAAAAATTTGTAGATAATTGAATTTCCTTCAAAATGGGCTTTGGTTGGGGAAAAGTTGATGAATAATGTGAAAGTTATGTTTGGTCAAAGTTCAGTTGACTTCTCCTAAGGAAACTCTAATTTGGCAACTTTTGACTTTTGATGATTTGAGGGCTTTTCTTGATGAATCATGATCAATCCTTGATAAAATAATGAATATGACTTCAAAATGTTGATGTTGACCAAAAAACTTGAGGTTTGACTGTATGTTGACCACAATTTACTTTTTGTTTAATATAGTTGATTTTCCATCAATTGAGTAATTGATTGAGCAAACTTGTGATGCAAAGCTTGAAACTTGACATGAGCATTCTTGAAGACTTATGGAGAACTATGAAAACCACTTGAGACCTTGAAAACCCAATATTCCTTGAGAAATACCAAACCCTATTTGTGGACCCATTGCATAGGAGGAGAATTTGTCTGATCAATTCTTGAGCCACCTTGAGCATTTTGAGGACCTCTTAAGAATGTCTTGAAGAAAAATGGGAGGGAAAATTTTGGGATACAAAAGCTGCCCTTGTTCAATCTTCTTAAACCTGAGGAGTTATATTGTCATGTCGCCATTCGTGACTTGAAGGTAGAAGATGATTGAACAGTTAAGTGCCCATAAATTTGCACCCGCTTGTGCAGGAAGTAACACTATTGGTTGATTATATCAGAAATGGGCTTAAAGATGTCATTTGAAGGGTGACGGAATGTCTTCGAACATGGGCTTATAGATGCCATAAAGAGTAATTGTTGATAGGAATAACATAATAAGTCTATGCTTTACTATATCTGAAAGAACATCAGAGTGAATCTACACTTGATTTTATCTCAACAATGAACTATAATGAGTCACCCAACTTTGTCTTAGAAGATGTATTTGGAATGAGTCTGCACCAGACTTTGTCCAATAGAATATCAGAGTGAATCTACGCTTGATTTTATATGAATGATGTACTAGAAGATGTCTACACCCGACTTCAACTAGAAGAGGTATTGGAAGGAGTTTACGCCAGACTTTGTCCAAAAGAGTTTCATAAGGAATCTACGCTTGATTTCATCTAAAAGATGCACTAGGGTGAGTCTACGCCCAACTTCATCCAGAAGAGGTACCAGAAATAGTCTACGCCTGACTTTTTCCAAAAAGAGTATCATAAGGAAATCTACGCTTGACTTCATATGAACTAGAAGATGTCTACGCCTGAATTCAACTAAAAGAGGTACCAGAAAGAGTCTACGCCCGATCTTTCCAAAAAGAGTATCAGAAGGAAATCTATGCTTGACCTCATCTAAACTAGAAGATGTCTACGCCTGACTTCAATTAGAAGAGATACCAGAAAGAGTCTACGCCTGACTTTTTCAAAAAGAGTATCAGAAGGAAATCTATGCTTGACTTCATCTGAACTAGAAGATGTCTATGCCCAACTTCATCTAGAAGAGATATCTTTGAGAATGACTTTCTAGGGAAAATGTTTCAGTAGCTACCGGTCAGATTTAGTCTCAGAGGGAAACACTTGTTTGTTTACGAACTTAACCTTAAAAGACAAAGTTAGTTTTATGCAACTTCATGATGTATGTAATGCATTGCATGATGATGCTCTCGTTGGGGAAAAAATAAATGTGCTAATGTGTTTCGTATGCATGTGATATGATAAATGATGTATGAATGTGAGATGTCATTGAAGTGTATCGGTAGCTTCGTATAACATTCTTGATCAGGAAAATAAATCCTAGACTGTTGCTGGGGATGAAGAAAATGATTCTTTGATCTGCTGGGGATTACTGCTTGCCGTTTGAGGAAACTTCACTGGGGAATTTGATTTTTGTTTGGGGAGAAGAGTTTAGGAGCGCCGGTCGTTCATCGCTCTACTGTGGAATTTAATTCTTATATACCCTGACTCGGGATAAAAGAGATGGATAACCTTCTGAGGTGCTGTCTGGCCGTGTTTTTGATATGGTTACCGACTTGTCCGGGGAGGATAAGATTAGCTAATATCTGGTCTAGTTTCCGATTTTATAGCGACTCTCTGGGGATAGTGGTATGGACTACCCTTTGCTGGAGAGAGAAGTTTTACCGGTGATTTTACAGTAGTCAGAGGGATAGACTTAAGTTAGGGAGACTGAATTCTGTTGGGGAAATAATCCCTGTTGGGGAAATAAACCCCGTTGGGGAAATAAACCCTGCTGGAGAAACACTCTGTTGAGGAATATGCTTTGTTGAGGGATTTGAATCCGGCTGGAGAAGAGAATTCTGCAGGGGATTTTACGGTGTTGGAGAAATAAACTCAGCCGGGGAAGAGAACTTCTGTGAACTGTGCTGCTATCATAATCTACTAAGGATTGAAACCCCGTAGGTTGGTGACATTTTCAGGGGAAAATTATACTCCTTTGTCCGCTAGGGGATCTGCTGGTGAGTACGATTAGAGTATTTCAGGATTGTGGGGAGTATGTCTTTGAAGATGAGCTTGTGAAGATAATTCCGTTGGGGATTATCTTATGGAAACTGCTCTGCGGGGTAACTTTACTGGGAATTACTCTATGGGGATTTACGGACGAATTAAAAATTATCCCACCTCCTAAAGTCTTGAGTAGGTACTCACTCCTGTTTTTTATGCATATATTTGTCAACAGTAATCATATTCATATGCATATGTTCATTCAATTCAAATATTGGATGTTTTTGCAAACAAACAGAAAAAGTAAAAACAAAATTTGAATTTTGAAATTGTTTTTATATTGATAGTTTGCCTATAAACATGCGTGTGTTGTACAAAGAGACAGAAATCCTAATAAGAGGAAATTGTCATACAATGAAGAGAGTACAAAGTGAAAACAAAATATATAGCTATGTGTGAATTACCTTATCGTGTTCCAACTCTGTTATTTCCCTTATGTCTTCAAGCATCCCATCCCTCGCTTGTCGAAAGAAGTTGATTGAATTTACCGACACCATTCAAACTTGACGTTGGTAATAAAGCTGGTTATAAGTGATCTAATGGGACATAGTTTTAGCTTTAATCCCTAATTTTTTCCTGGACCGCCCTTTTGGGTTTTCAGTCCACCGTGATACCCTTTTTTTCCCAAGCCGCCCTTTCAGGTTTTCGACTTGCCGGGTGTACAGTCTTTTATATTTATATCCCTAATTTTTGCCCGAACCCTTTTGGTTCGTTGGAATTCCTTTATTTTTTCCTAGGCCAGTCAACCTAGCGGGTCGTTTTCATGTGTAGTATCATTTACCTATGTCCGTGTTCATAGGGTATGGAAGATCTTCACCGTCAATGGTGGTAAGTATCATAGCACTGCCCGAGAATATTGATGCGGTGTATTCGCAAGTGTACAAATCGCGTCAGAGTAATATAAAAGACTATCGATCCACAGAGACCAATCGTCAACCTATTGTTACGGTGTTTAGCTAAGTCAATATTAAACAGGGAATTGAGCATGCAAGAAAGTAAAGTGCGGCGAGATAAACTTCAGATATAAAAGCAGGGTCGAATGTAATTCACATAGTCAGATGATATTCACAATGCTTCGGAATAGAACTACTTACAGGGAAATAATTTCTACTAAAGAAAAGAACCAATTTAACAGGAATTGTCGCTTTCGCGTAATCAGAACTGAGTTTACTCTCTAATCACACCTTTTTATCGTCACTTATAAAAAGGCGCGCATTGCGTTAAAGTAATAAGCCTATTTTTAAGAAATAAAGTACTTTACCAAGTTGAAAAGTATTTTGATATGGAATTTCTAATAAAAAGGGGACCTAACTTTAACCCTATAAACGCGTTCGAAAATAGTTTCAAAATTGATTTCTTTGATAATAAAAATCCCTAACTAACCGGACAAAGTGCTTTCTCTTCCTTTGACCAGTTAGAACTAACCGAGTTTAACAAAGGGTTGACGACTTTCGATCTTACCCAACAATAATAAAGTACAGAAAACACGTATTAAAAACCAAAATAGCCCATAAGCATTTCTATTGACACATTATTTGGAATATCGATCTAACTAGATTCCATACATTCTAGCCCAGTAAGGTTCATCCTGACAGGGGAATGTAAACAGACATGTTAAAATAAATCATGCGAGAAAGTAAATAATTTAAAGTGCGGTGCGGGAAATAAAAAAGTAAAAGCAGTGCAGAAAATATAAAAAGTAAAAGCAGGTGCGGGAAATAAACAAAGTAAAGGCAGTGCAGAAAATAGAAAAAGTAAAAGCAGGTGCGGGAAATAAACAAAGTAAAAGCAGGTGCGGGAAATAAACAAAGTAAAAGCAGGTGCGGGAAATAAACAAAGTAAAAGCAGGTGCGGGAAATATAAATAGAAACCTGCTCCAAACGGGGAGGTTTTAAATCTGGTATAAACTGGAATTAAAATGCGATTGGAAATAAATAGCAGTTGAAAATAAATGTGGCAGGATAAACTTCTGCCGATGTGCTCCAAACTCGATTACATACTCAATCTACGAACTCGACCATAGACTCAATCAACAGTGCAATAATTCCCCGATGTGAAGAATTATCGCTTTACAATGGTGAAATTATATGGCTTAAGTTCGCAACTATGGTTGGATCAAGTTTGCAACTAAGCTTGGGTGAATTAAAATGAAATCAGGAACTTCTATTTATAGAGGATGAAGAATGCAGGAAATCTCAGGAATTCCCCCCAACTCCTTTTGGGGGGGGGAACATCGTCCAAAGGTGGCGCCCGCCATGGAGGCCATGGCGCCCGCCATGAGTGTAAATGAAAGGAAGTGGGGAACGTGGCAGTTGAGGTTAGCAGGAGGTGGTCCACGTCATGGTCTACCCTATGGTTGGCGCCATGGTGGATGCCATGAGTGCAAATTTGACCTAAACTCTTATTTTTCAGCCCGTTTTCCTTCATTTCTTCAGGGAAGCTCTGGATAATTGAAATACCTGAAAAGGAAACAAAAGATAGGCATAATACGAGAAAACAATAATAAAAAACCTAAATAACATGTGAAATCAGAGTAAAAACAAGTGTAAAGTAAGTGTTATCAAATTCTCCCACACTTAAACCTTTGTTTGTCATCAAGCAAAAACTCTAAATAGATTAAGAAGAAAGTTTGTGTTAGTGAACAAGTTGGGCTGCAAGGGGCCTCTGGAATTAAAACAGGGATGTATTGATAGGTACTGACTGATTCAAACCAAGAATATCGTAGTGACACTCGTCCGTAAAATGGACATAAGCTTCGTTCTTTTACGAACCAATCCATATCATGCCACTATGCTTATGCTTATATTTTTCCTTTTTTCAAATCCTTTTTCATTCAGGTGCAATCACATTAAGCTCGTTTTTCGTACATGCTCATAGTAAAGTGATCGGGTAGTGATTCTGATCATAAAACGCAAGGCTCTGGTACAAAAGTTTGGTGAAACCCCTTTTATTGACCCATTTATAGTTGCGGGGGATCGGATCGTAATCCAACCTACCAAGTTCAGCACCAAATACCTCTGAACCAACTAAATATGGGTAAAAAAAATTCTTTTTCTTTTTCTTCTTCTTTTGCTTTTGCTTTTGCTTTATTTTTCAACATACAACTTTTGTTGAGTTAAATGACTTTGTGAGGGTCACCTATCCTGGGGTTGTAGTTTATAATAAGAACATAGCATATAAATCATTCACTTCTCTTCGGTCCCCTACGTAGAGCATGCTTAGACCGGAGTTGACTGCTAGGATAAACTATTCAAGGATTTAAGAATGAAAATTTTAAGGCCACATCATAGGGGGTATCAGAATCGAATTCCTAAATTTATGAAGCTTAAGGTGTAAAAATGATGTCGATGCTTCAAAAGGGCTTTCCCAAGTCATACTACATCCTATCTCAACCAGATCTTATAGCCCAACTAAGTTTAAAACACAGTGTTTTTCTTAGAATTTTTTTTTGGTTAGGCTCAAGAAATGGGGGAGTGGACATACACTAGACCATACAGATATAGATAAATCATCAAAAACATGTATTATTTTGAAAAGAAAGCAAACAAGCAAACTAAAGCAAATAAAGAAGTAAAATAATGAGAAGGAAAATGCAGAAGAAAAAATAAAGCGAGAAAAATAAAGCGAGTAAATCTTCTCCCACACTTAAATTGAACATTGTTCCAATGTTACGAAATAAGATAAGGAAAGAGTCACCTGGTAAAGTACTAAAGCTGGATGGGTCCCTCGCCATCCTGCAGTGAATGTCTAGGATGACGGGATCGGCTGCGACGACGACTACTCTGAGAAGCCTCGAACTTGTCGAATTTGGCGGACAACGCAATCTGTGAACTCTGAATCTCGCGAAGGTTGCCTAAAAGGGAACCTTGAGTGGCCTACATGAGGGCGAAATGCCTCTGAAACTGGGCTTGTTGCCTATGTTGCTCGCGGGATATCGCCAATTGAGATTCCATAAGACTTTGAAAAGAGCGGTCCATCTTCTGTCGTGACGCCT
The DNA here is from genome assembly GCA_948472305.1 of Vicia faba. Taxonomy (NCBI): domain Eukaryota; kingdom Viridiplantae; phylum Streptophyta; class Magnoliopsida; order Fabales; family Fabaceae; genus Vicia; species Vicia faba. The sequence continues at coordinate 97,523,545 of OX451735.1, read as the reverse complement.
CCATAAAACTCATGTTATCTGCCAGCTGCTGTTGGATGGCATAAAGTAAACCATCTCTTCTCTCCTCTCGGGCTAGCTGGTTACGCCACATCTCTTCAGTGATGTAGAAGCCAGGAACCGTACCTGAAAAGTGTTAGAAGTAGAAGGTGCAGTGTGTGTGGGTGAAGCATGGTGGGGGGACATAGGTGGGGCATGAGGTTCATCCCTCTGCTCGTATCCTTCATCAGTCTCGTGTCCATCCCCAAGTGGAACATTAGGATGTAATGGACCCATAAAAGGTGGAGCATCTAGATCGTAGGTCCAGTTCCTCGCAATTCGTACATCAGTACGTCTAGTGCAAGGCAGAACGACTGATGGGATAGCGACACCCCGAACCATAAGTTCAAAGCCACCCGCTCTTCTTACCTTTCACAATTTCATATCTTTTAGAAATTTCAAATTAATTGTGCGGGGAGGCAGGGGTGCTAGGGTAGCTATCTCAGTGTCGAGGTGTAGAGCTCTAGCAATAGATGTAACTAGTCCTCCAAAAGCTATGGTCCCTGTGTGTCTCAGGACAACAATATTGTGAGTAATAATAAACGGGACTGAATTAATTATTCTATTAGTGAGACTACCTTGCAAAAATAGAAGTTCTCTAGCATTTACCTTGTTTGGATTCTCCCGGCCAAAAATAGTACAGGCGAGCATATATCGAAAAATTCGAATAGCCGGGTTATGGATCAATGATGCTAAAATTCCTTCAAAAGAATTTATAGAAGAGTTTGACAATTGACGCCAGAAGGAAAATGCATTAGTGGACCATTCAGAATCCAAAGGGGTCTCACAAATAGTGCCATCACCATGAGGAATACCCAACAGAGCTGCTAGTTCGTCGGTGCTATATTCATATTCAACATTAAACAGACGGAATTTAATCGTACTGAAGGTACTAGTAGTGTCGGGGGGAACCAAATAAATTAGGGAACTTAAGAATTCCTGAGTTAGCCTCTCAAAGGTGGGCTCTTTTCTAGTAAAAATCCCGTGCAATCCTTGGATGTCAGCTAAATGAAAAAAACTATGATAAAGTCATAAAGTATACAGACAGTCTTCATCGACATACCTAGTTGAGACAATTTCTCGTCCTTGCAATTTTTCAAGGATTTTCCGTTGTCGGTCTTTGGGTTTGCCTTCACGAAGAACGTATCCGTTGAACTCCATTGTTGCTCCTTTGGAAGAAAATTGAAAATAATGGGTTTCAAAATGGGTGTTGGAGATTGGGAGGAGGAAGTTTGAATTTTTATGAAGGTTAGAAAAATGGATGTTGGAGTGGTTAATGGGGTAGTAGGTGGTTGATAAAATGAGAGTTTTTGGGTGGTTTTGGGGTTGAAAATTGAGAAAGTGAGAGGTTTTTGAAAATTTGCCGGTTATAGTCCCAGACCCCATGGCGGGCGCCATTGTCTTGGTGGCGGGCGCCATGCTTGGAATTTGGGCTGGGCTCAAATTTCTTTGTTTTGTTGGTTTGGGCTTCTTATTCCAATTTCTTCTCGTAGGTGCAAACAACAATTCTTCATTTGGTGTTTCCAAGGATTGGTGTATTGAATTTTTTTCTTTTATGTTTATAACTTGAAAATAATAAACTCATAAAAATAAAATAAACAATTAATTAAAGAGAAAAAAATGACAAAATAGAAATATACTTAATTATGGTAAGTCACAAAAAAAAGAGTAGAATGCAAGAGTTAGGCATAAAAATAGATAAGTCTGAAAAAGGAAACAACATGATAAAAGAAACAACAAAACAGCAAAACAGTGCAGATATGAATCAAGATCATTAAGGAGTAGTAGGGTCCTTGGTCGACTCAGAACCATGAGCTGCAGCTAACTTACTGCGAAGATCATCAATTTCCTATTGTAGGAGGTCTGACTCAATAAAGTGAGTAGCATCGGAAACCATAAACTGAAGAGAGAGGTCTTCAACTATCTGACGAAGTTGGGCTACCTCTCTATGCAGCTCAGCAACCTATGCATAGATGTCGGGTTGCTGCAAAGGGAAATTATTAGAGAATACAATGGTCCTTTCTGGCGATGGACATGGATGATACTCAAGTACCGGAGGTGATTTTCGCTCGTCCACGGTCTCTTCAAGACCTTCTAAGGCATATATCCAATTGGCAGGGTTACGGACATTGGTCATTGTGATACGGTGGGAGAACTGACTTGGGATTTTTCCTTTGTGTTTGCAAATGTTTCGGTTTAGCAAGAGTCGCCACCGACTTTTTATTTTATCCTAAGGAAAGGTCAAAAAGCACAGGAAAGACCTTTGAGATGTTTTCTTGGGTTCGGGGGATAGATTATGAAAATGGAAGGTGCTAACACCCTTTTCATCCATGGTTTTCCATGGGCTCTTAGTTACTTGTTTTTAGATCACTTGCCTTTGCTTTTCAATTGTTTGAAATGGTACTTTGTGTGTGTGGTTTTGAAAATGCTTTGAAAAAAAAGAGGCCTTGTCTAGACAACCTTTGTAATGATTCTTGTTTGAATATATACAAAGGTGTTTGTCTTTTTGAAAAGATATTTCAATGTTTTGAAAGTTTATTTTGAAATTGTGTTGTGAGGTGTGTTTGAAAATGGCAAGGATGTTTTGCAAGCTTTTGATCAAGTAACTAAGAGTTGTCTACCCTATTTTACTCAAAAGATCTTTCTTATGTTTTTAACCCTTTTGACAGTGTTATTTCACCATTGCATTTGGTGAACAACCTTGTGTTAGGATGTTAAACGGGACAGGTGCGGGTTATCGCATACAATCATTGAAAGCAGCTTGGGAGACGCTCTAGCAATTTTGTAAGGGACGAGATCGTTTTATCGAAGGCAACATCGAGGGTCATCAAGGGACTACGATCTTTGTTTATCGAAGGGGCATTTGCTAGAGTTTCTCATATTCGAGGGACATGATTACATTTTCAGAAACAACAAGCGAGGTTACCCTAGAGGTGCAAGTGTGCATTGTGTTTGTCATTTTTATGCATTTTGACTTGTATTAGGTTATCTAGCGATTGATTTTGAATCTTTCCATACACGCCTAATTACTATACAATATATTTGAAAGCAATAAATTGCGGGAATTAAAAGTCTAAGTTATTACAAGAGTATCCAGGGATGGGAGTACAATTATTTACAAATGGGGATGAGTCTCATAAGAATAATAATGTCCAAATATGTGTTACAACCAAATCGAATTGTCGCAATTTAATTATAACAAATTATAAGGAAAATCCATAAATTATGAGATGTATGTATTTATTTAAAAATAAACAAATAAAAATTAACCTAAGAAAGACTAAGTATTATTATTATTGTGTTTTATTAATTGTGAAAAGAAAAGTTTTTTAAAGAAAAATTAGCTAAACAAAATTTCTATCTATTTTCATATTCTTTTAAAGAAAACAAAATTAATAAAATTTCTTCTATTCTTGTATTTTATTAATGTAACAATTATTAAAAAAAGAAAACTACATTAAGAAAATCAAAACAAAATTTTAATATATTTTTAGTTTTATTATTAACAAAAGGAAAGAAAACAATTTATTTAGAATGAAATTAATTAAAAGAGTATTGGTTTAAAATAAAAGAAAAGAAATTAAATTAAAAAAAAAAGGTGGGCATAAGAATTTATTAGGGATTAAGCCCAAATAAAAAAGGAACAAAAAGCCTGAATGGATGAAAATGGGGGGGGGGGGGGGGGGGGGGTATGCTGGCCAAAAGTGTGGGCTTAAGGCAATTTTTTGGGGCGGCCCAAATGGAAGTTTGTACAACGTTTTGTTTGACATTTTAGGGTTTGTGGGGTGAAATTGGGGTTACAGCGGTGCCTCTTCATTCCTCTTCTTCTTCTTCTTCATCTCTTCATCTCCCTCGAACCAATGCGCTGATTCTCCCTCCTATCAGGCCACCGGAACGCCACCCCAATCTCTGTCCTCTTCACGATGATCCAAGATTTGGTTCGAAAATGGTATGATTCATCACCTTTGTGTTTTAACAGTTTCATTATTTATTTGATTCTTCATGTTACTTGCATGTTTTGCTTTACAGTTTAGCTTTTTAATCTATGATATTTTATGCAGTAAGGGTTTGAGGAAAGCTTACCTTGAGTTTTTTTTCTGGAAAAGTGGAGGGAGAGAGATGTTGGATAGGCGGCGCTTATGTGGCGGCTAGAGGCGAAGGATGGAGGAGATGATGGCCGCGCGTTTGGTAACCCTCTTCCTTTCTTCTTTAAAGGTTGATGATGAGCTCTTTCTGAGACCCTTTTTTGTTGTTCTTTGGATGATACGATTTTGCTGGCTTCTGACTTTGTTGTTGTTGATGATGAACTTCTGAAACTGTTTTGGTTCTTGACTTGCTTCTAAACCTCTCTTCTTTTCTTCGGGATATTGATGTTAATGATGATGAACTTCTGAAAACACTGTTGGTTTTTGTTGTTGTTGTTGGTGATAACAAATGTCTGAAGCTTCTTATTCTTTGTTGATTTTGAATGTGATGTTTGATGATGAGTTGTTCTGAAAACTTCTGATATTATTGTTTATGATGACATGGTTATGAAACTTTTGTTTTTGCTTCTGAACTGCTCTTCCTCTCTCTTGAATATCAAAGGTTGATGATGAGAATGCCTCTGAGATTTTTTTTGTGGGTTTGTTTGGCTTGGTTGATTGCTTCTGGAACTGGTTTTGCAGTTTATGGTTTGATGATTCTGAGTTGGTATTTGTTTCTGTTTTTTTTGGGAGATTTTGGTTGTTTTGTGGTAGTTTTGATGATGTTTGAAATGGTGAACAGTTTGGTTGTTGTTTAGTTTGGCTTGCTTGGCTTGTCACAGTTTGTGTGACTTGCTGTAAGCTTGGTTGTTCACTGAGTTTGTAGTTTTGCAGTTATTCTGCAGGTTGGATTGTTGTTTGGCTTAAGCAGTTTGGGCAAGTTTACAAGGAGTGCAGGTTTTGGCTTGCAGGTTTGCAGGTTACTTTGGCAACTTGGTAAGTTTGCAATTTTGGTTAGCTTGGCCTGTTTACAGGTTTGGTTTGCAGGTTTGCAGGTTGCTTTGGCAACTTGGTAAGTTTGCAGTTTGGGGTGGTTTGTAGTTTGTTTACAGGCTTGCTATAGTTTGTGCAGGTTTATGGTTATGCAATTTTGATAACAGGTTGGCTGTTTGGTACAGGTTTGGGAAGTTTAGTTTAGTTTGTGGATTTTCAGTTTGAACTGCAGGCTTGGCAAGCAGGTTGGGAAGTTTTGGAGAGTTTTGTGTTTTCTGGTGTTTTTGTTTAGGCTTATGCAGGTTCTAATGTTCTCCCCCTCCTTTAGACTGCTATGCAGTCTCTTCTTTTTATATATTTTTGTTATTAGACTTGTGACAGTCTTCCTTAGCCAAACTGCAAACTTTTTCACCAGGTCCTCTCTTTCTCTCTCTCTCTCTCTCTCTCAAATAAGCACTTTTGCTTATTATATTATATTTTTTGAAAAGTTTGCTGGCTGGAAAATGATGATGGTTGTGACAAGTATTTTTACTTGTCAATTGGTTTTTCTCTGCCTTTGCCTGCTATTTGATTTACCATGCTACTTTCTGCATTGTGTACTTTTCTGACTGCATACTTTCTGCATTGTACTTGGTAGCTTCCAATTTCTTTGTAACTCAGTTTGCTTTAGTTGCTGACTTTGTACAGTTTTTATGCTTGCAATGTTACTTTGTATGCCATATTTAGAAATGCATCTTGACTTGTTTTGCAACTCAGTTTGCTTTGCTTTAGTATGCTTTGCTTGCAATGTTTGGTTACTGCCTTTGCAATGTTGTGCAGTGCTTAGACAGTTTGAAATTTGGCGCCTTGGTTTGCCTTTGCAATGCCTATGTTTTTGCATTTGAACCAATTGTATGCTTGCATTTTTTATCTTTTACTTTTCTCTTTGTGAACCAAGAAGAGAGATCTTCTTGTGATTTTCAAAGAGAAAAATAAAAACATGATGAACAAATAGCATTCTGATTCCGACCGGCAAACTTTAATGATGATTTTTCCTTTCTTTTCTGCTTGAAAAAATTAATTGTACTAATTTCTTTTTCTTTTTCTTTTTCAGGTGAATGCAACTTGGACGATAGAGGAAGTAGAGGACTTTGAGACCTTGAGCATGGGAGCACTGAAGCTTAGGAGATTTAAGATTAGAATTAGATAGACTTTGTTTCATTTATTGTAAACAATTATTATTTTAAATACTATAAGTTGTAAACTTACAATACTCAAATAAATTTTGTAACAACATTTGAAATGAATAAAAGTCTTTATCCAAAAGAATTTTTCTATTGTCACATATCTTTCAATTTTTCCTTTTGCATCTTCACTTTTTATTTAAGATTTCTGATTAAAAAATGACTGAAATTGCATTCCAACATTTCCAATACAGATAACTTAAAATCCAAGTAATCCCCAAAACTCTGTAATCTCATAAATTGCGACAGCATTCCAATCAACATACGCGTTGTGTTCCAAATAAGCAAGCATTCCATTAACTGGCAAACATTTCATTCCATTAACAAGCAGATGTCTTTAACAGACGCACATTACCTGGTTAATCTGGATTAAACAGTTTCAGCTCCTACATCTTATCCCAGACTAATCAAGCTTTGAGAATCAAACAATAATCTTTCAGCAGGCTTTAAAAGGTGAGAAAACAATGTAACGGTGAACTGAATTTCTGTGGATTCAATTTCTTCTGAGAAATGCGAGAGAAAACCCGCTTCTTGATTTACTGCCAAAGAAAGGTCTGTTTGACCAATTCCTGAGCCAATCTTAAAAATCAGAGAAAACCCCTAGGATTGTGATTTCTTGTGAAAAAGGGAGGGCAAATTTTGGGGTACAACAGTCATCATGGGACCAGGCAAGGTAAAATAGTGAACAATTTCATTATAAATCAGGAGTCTATACTGGTTAGGATTAAAGTAGACTCTTCTCATCAGCCCACAATCCAAACAGAAATCAATATCCATTGTAGTATATCCATATTAGGAGGAAAGGTGAGATAACTTACTTGTATGACCCAAAGCAGAAGCAATCTGAGTCACTGTCCCTCCCACATGGAGGATACCTTCAGCAGACTTAGAAGTCATCATGAGATTCCACAGCAGAAAATTTTCACAGGCTACAGGGCGAGACTAGGTCGCACAGTAGAGGAAAAAGATCTCATCCTCGCTAACATGGGTATCAGTGTCGGCCTTCCCTAGGAAAGTGTGAGCAATAACCATCTAAAAATACCTGAAAGCGGGGTTGTGAATAACAGGGGATAACTGAGTGGAAGGATCAAGGCTTCCTCCAGCAGTAATATCTCTCCAGAATTTCTCTATGTCCCTAGTCATGAAATAGCCAACTGGTAGCTCAAGTATAGCATCAGGTGTGGTCTGGAAGCCTAGAAAGTCTCCAAACTCCCTCTGGGTAAAACAATATTCTATCCCGAATAGTCTGAAAGTGAGATATCCATCCTGGCCATTATAGGGCTCAAACTCGAATGAACTGAGGAATTCTAAGGTGAGGTTCCTGTAGGTCACATTTAGTTTATCTGCATACTTGTCCCACTTTAGCTGGTTGCATAGATACTTGATACTGGCTTCAAAGCCAAGACCTTCCATGCAAATCTGGTCTGGATATCTGGTCGGTGCCATGGGCCGCTGTGAAAGGACCGCATAGCATTGTCACTGAGTGTCATCTCGGAAGGAAACATACATGTCATCAAAATGCTCCATCCTAAAAAATGTAGTTAGCAAAGACGGCTAGCAGGTGATGCCTGAAATCATAAATTTTGCAACTATTAGTATAAAGATAAAAATAAAATTTGATAAAGTAAAAAGTAAATAAATGCAAAAAATAAAAATAAACCCATGGTTTGCCTCCCATGCAGCGCTTGTTTAACATCATTAGCTTGACGAGTAAACTTCATATATCGAAAACTGGTACTGGTGGATCAATCAGAGTGTGGCTGAAGTAGTTGGTGGGAACGTCACCTCCTTCGTAGTGCTTCAACCTCTGCCCATTGACAATGAATGGGCTACAAGAATTTTTCTTGATCTCGACTGCTCCAGATCTTAGGATTCTAGAGACCTCAAAAGGACCAGTCCATCTTGAACATAGCTTGCCAGGAAAAAGTCACATCCTGGAATTGAAAAGGAGAAAAAGGTCGCCTATATTGAAATCTTTCTTTACAATTATTCTGTCATGCCAAGTTTTGGTTCTTTATTTATATATTATAGCATTCTCATAGGAAGACTGGCGAAATTTCTCCAATTTATGAATGTCAAGGATGCGCTTTTCACCAACAGTCAAATATTCCAAATTCAGGGTCTTAATGGCCCAATAGGCTTTATGCTTTAACTCGAAGGGTAAATGACAAGATTTTCCATAGACTAATTTGTAAGGGGTTGTTCCAATAAGGGGTTTTAAATTCTGTTCTGTAGGCCTATAGTGCTTCATGTAGCTTCTGAGACCAATCTTTTCTGGAAATTGAAATGATTTTTTCTATGATTTGTTTAATCTCCCTGTTAGACACTTCTACTTGGCCATTAGTCTGTGGATGATAAGGTGTTTCTACTCTGTGCTTTACTCCATACTTACTCAAGAGCTTATAAAAGATTCTGGATATGAAATGTGATCCTCCATCAGTTATAACGAGATGGGGTGTTCCAAACCTCAGAAAAATGATATTCTTAAATAACTTGACTACCACTCTTGTGTCGTTTGTGGGTGATGCAATAGCCTCAATTCATTTAGACACGTAGTCCACAGCTACCAAAATGTACCTATTTCCTATTGAAGGTGGAAATGGTCCCATAAAGTCTATACCATAAACATCAAAGAGTTCAACTTCCTAGATATTCATCATTGGCATCTCATCACGTCTTGATATATTCCCAGTGCATTGGCATCGGTCGCACTTGACAATGTAGGCATGAAAATCGCGCCATAAAGTTGGCCAATAGAGGCCTGCTTGAATAATCTTGGCGTGCATTTTAGATATACTTGTATGTCCACCATAAGGTGCAGAATGATAGTTTCTGATGGATGTCTTCTATTTCCTCTTCTGGGATGCAATGCCTGAAAATATTATCTATTCCTCTCTTGAATAGGAGTGGTTCATCCCAGTAGAAATGTTTAACATCTTTGAAGAACTTCTTTTTCTGTTGGTAATTTAGATCAGGGGGTATGATATCTGCAGCTAGGTAGTTTACAAAATCAACGTACCAAGGTACGCTCTTCATTAATAAATTTTTTTCAAAATCTTTATCTCTGTAAGGCTCGAAATCATCAGCCTTAGCTATAAGTCTGTCATAGGTGAAATCATCATTTATAGGCAATAAGTCAGGTTTTAAGTGTTCTAATCTAGAGAGGTGGTCAACGATAATATTCTCTGTGCCTTTCTTATCCTTAATGTCTAGATCAAACTCTTGGAGTAACAGGATCCATCTAAGTAATATAGATTTAGGGTCCTTTTATTTAATAGATAACGTATGGCAGCATGATCAGTGCAAACAATGATCTTTGCTCCAACTAGGTAGGACCTAAATTTATCTATTGCAAAAATTACTGCCAGTAATTCTTTCTCTGTTGTTGCATAGTTGAGCTGGGCGGTATCTAGGGTTCTACTAGTATAATAACAACATGTATTTTCTTGTCTTTTCGTTGTCCTAGAACAGCACCAACTGCATAATCGCTGGCATCACACATGATTTCAAAAGGTTGTATCCAATCTAGGGGTTGCATGATCGGAGCTGAAATTAGTGCTTGTTTAAAACCAAATTCAACGTCCTTCATTAGAAGATTAGTCAAAGGTTTTGTTATTTTAGAGAAGTCTTTTATAAGACGCCGATAAAAACTAACATGTCCAAGAAAACTTCTAATCTCCCTAATGGTTTTAGGTGGGTTGAGGTTTTCTATAACTTCAATTTTGGCTCTATCGACCTCCATGCCTCTTTCGGAGACAATGTGTCCTAATACTAAACCTTCATTAACCATAAAATGGCATTTTTCCCAGTTTAGCACTAGGTTCACCTCTACGCATCTTTCAAGGATTTTTTCGAGGTTGGACAAACAATCTTTAAAATTGAATCCACACACTGAGAAATCGTCCATGAAAACTTCCATTATTCCATCTAAGTAATATGTAAATATAGACATCCTACAACGTTGAAAAGTGGAAGGGGAATTACAGAGTCCGAAGGGCATTCGTCTATAGGCGAACGTTCCATAAGGACAGGTGAAGGTTGTTTTCTCTTGATCCTCAGGGTGAATAGGTATTCGGAAAAATCCTTAGTATCCATCTAGATAACAAAAGTGTGAGTGTCTGGCTAGACGTTCGAGCATTTGATCTATAAATGGAAGAGGGAAATGATCCTTCCTGGTTGCTTTGTTTAATTTTCTATAATCTATACACATACGCCAACCTCCTTCTGTTCGTTTAGCAATATTCTCACCTTTCTCATTTTCTATGACTGTGATGCCTCCTTTCTTTGGCACCACATGCACAGGGCTCACTCAATTACTATCTAATATTTGGTAAATTATACCAGCCTCTAGTAACTTAAGAACATATCTTTTAACAACATCGCTCATTATAGGGTTTATTCTTCTTTGATGCTCTCTTGAGGATTTTGAGTTTTCCTCTAACAAGATCCGGTGCATGCACACTGATGGACTTATTCCTTTTAAATCAGAGATGTTATACCCTAAAGCTAAGGGATATTTTCGTAAGATCTCTAAGAGTTGAGTTGTCTCGTCTTGAATTAAAATACCGTTAACTATAACAGGGCGATTCATCTCTTTATCTAAGAATTCGTATATGAGGTTCTTGGGAAGTTCCTTCAGTTCTAAAGATGGTTTCAAAGGGCAAGGCATGGGATCGGGAGTAAGCGATAAACATTCATAAAGGTCATCATCAATGTAAGGTTCTAAACTTTTAAATCCATTGTCCTCCATAATGGGGGTCGAAGGTAACTTGATATTTTTGTTAGATTCATCTCGCTTAAGTTCTAATATACACTCGTCAATAACGTCGATAGCATAACATGCATCTCCTATGATTGGTGCTATTAAGAACTTTGAAAGAATAAATTCTATCTTTTCATCACCCGCCTCAAATGTTAATTTTCCTTTCTTAACGTCAATTATGGCTCCGACTGTTGATAGGAATGGTCTACCTAAGAGGATTGGGGTTTCTTCATCTTCTTTAATATTCATAACCATGAAATCAGTTGGGATATATAGCTGACCGATCTTAACTGGTATGTCTTCAAGTATGCCTATAGGATACTTAAATGATCTATCATCCAGCTGGAGAGACATTTTAGTCGGCTGCAATTCTCCTAAGTTTAACCTTCTACAAACTGCTAAAGGCATAAGGCTGACGCTAGCTCCTAGATTTAAGAAGGCTTTGTCAATAGTATGATTTCCTAAGATACAAGGAATGGAAAAACTTCTTGGATCCTTTTCTTTCTTGGCAAGTTTATTTTCTGAAGTAAAATTTCACTCGGTAGGTTTGGGATCATCAAGTCTATGCTTGTTGGTCAAGATGTCTTTTAGGAATTTAGCATAAGATGGTATCTGAGTGATGGCTTCGGTGAAAGTAATCTCTACATGGAGTTTTTCTATAACTTTAACGAATCTCTGGTATTGATTGTCAAGTTTGGTTTGTTTAAGTCTTTGCGGAAATGGGACTGAGGGTTTGTACGGGGGTGGTGATTTATTAGTTTTATCTTTTAATTTTGGTTCTTTTCACTTTTCAGGTTCCTCAGGTTCCTCCACTTGGTCTGTAGGCAAAACATTTGTCTTAGGTTGTGAGGGTGTACTCATGGCTGGATTCTTGGGTCGATCATAAGTAGTCCCACTTTGTAAGGAAATGGCATTAGCTTTCCCTTTAGGATTTGGTTGAGGTTGTCCAGGGTTGTGTCCTCCAGGTGTAGTTTGTAGGGCTTGTGTTTGGGAAATCTGCGAGATCTGGGTTTCAAGCATCTTGTTATGCGCAATTATCTAATCAACCTTAGTTCCTAATTGTGTGATTAGTTCGTTTATGTGAATATTCTGATTTAGAAACTCTTTGTTTTTCTGGGTTTGAGCTGAAATGAAATTTTCCATGATTTTCTCAAGGTTTGGTTTGGGTGCCACAACTTGCATAGGTTGATTTGGTCTTTGGGCTTGGAAACCTGTAGGTCTCGGAGGTGCAGAGTTTTGTATTGGGCTATTGTTTTTATAAGAAAAGTTTGGGTGATTCCTCCATCCGGGGTTATAAGTGTTTAAAAATGGGTTTCCTTGGGTGTAGTTTACTTGGTCTGAGAAAGGCTCATTCAACAAGTTACATTCCGCAGGTTGATTTCCTTGGGTCCCACAGAGTTCGCATTCTGAAGCTACTACAGCTACAGTATTAGGGTTTTGAGACATGTTTTGAAATTTTAAGGAAAGAGTGTCCATTTTAACTTGCATCGTGTCTAGAGAACTTATCTCATGTTTTCCTCCTTGGGTCTCCTTTTTCTCTACCGTAGCTCATTCTGTTCCCCATTAGTAATGGTTTTGGGCCATGTCCTCAATGAGAGCGCATGCTTCTAGGTAAGGTTTATTCATCAATGGCCCACCAGCGGCAGCATCGATAGACATCTTTGTGTTGTAATGGAGTCCATTATAGAAGGTGTGGATGATTAGCCATTATTCTAAGCCATGGTGTGGACAGGCTCTTAACAGGTCCTTATATCTCTCCCATGCTTCAAAAAGTGATTCTCCCAGGTTTTGGTTAAATCTAGTGATTTGGTTTCTAAGGACAGAAATTTTGCTGGGCGGAAAATATCTTGCGAGAAATACTCTCCTAAGGTCTTCCCAGGTTGTTATTGAATTGGGTGGAAGGGAATCCAACCAATCTCGTGCTTTATCTCTGAGCGAAAAGGGAATAATCTTAGTCATATTGCCTCAGGGGAAGATCCATTGAATTTTAAAGTGTCTGCTAATTGTATAAAAGTTTTTAAGTGTTGATTCGGGTTCTCAGTAGCGAGACCATCGAATTGGTTTTGTTGCACCAATTGTAGAAATGAGGGTTTTAGTTATAAATTATTTGTGGTTATAGTTGGGTTTACGATACTTGAACTAGGTTCCTCATCTGACGGTTGGGCAAATTCCTTAAGGGGTCTTTGGTTACGATTCTCTATCATAGTTTTTCTAATTCTATGGAGAAAATGGATGTAACGTTCAGTTTCTACTAAAGGATTGAATAAGGTTTCGGTGCTGCAAGATCTTCGCATTAACCGGACTGTAAAACTTAGTATAGACGGTGCGATTATAGGGTGTGAAATTTGACGAAATTGATCCCCACAACGGCGCCAAAAACTTGATGCAGTGTATTCGCAAGTGTACGAATCGCGTCAGAGTAATATAAAATATTATCGATCCACAGAGACCAATCGTCAACCTATTGTTTCCTATTGTTACAGTGTTTATCTAAGTCAATATTAAACAGGGAATTGAACATGCAAGAAAGTAAAGTGCGACAAAATAAACTTCAGATATAAGAGCAGGGTCGAATGTAATTCACATAGTCAAATGATATTCGCAGTGCTTCAGAATAGAACTACTTATAGGGCAATATTTTCTACTAAAGAAAAGAACCAATTTAACAGGAACTGTCGCTTTCGCGTAATCAGAACCGAGTTTACTCTCTAATCAGACCTTCTTATCGTCACTTATAAAAAAGCGTGCATTGCATTAAAGTAATAAACCTATTTTTAATAAATAAAGTACTTGACCAAGTTGAAAAGTATTATGATATGGAATTTCTAATAAAAAGGGGACCTAACTTTAACCCTATAAACGCGTTCGAAAATAGTTTCAAAATTGATTTCTTTGATAATAAAAATCCATAACTAACCGGACAAAGCGCTTTTGCTCCCTTTGACCAGTTAGAACTAACTGAGTTTAACAAAGGGTTGGACGACTTTCGATCTTACCCAACAACAATAAAGTACAGAAAACTCGTATTAAAAACCAAAATAGCCCATAAGCATTTCTATTGACACATTATTTGGAATATCGATCTAACTAGATTCCTTACATTCTAGCCTAGTAAGGTTCAGCCTGACATGGGAATGTAAACAAACATGTTAAAATAAATCATGCGAGAAAGTAAATAATTTAAAGTGCGGTGCGGGAAATAAAAAAAGTAAAATCAGTGCAAAAAATAAACAAAGTAAAAGTAGGTGCGGGAAATAAAGAAAGTAAAAGCAGTGCGGAAAATGGACAAAGTAAAAGCAGGTGCGGGAAATAAACAAAGTAAAAGCAGGTGCAGGAAATAAACAATGTAAAAGCAGGTGCGGGAAATATAAATAGAAACCTGCTTCGAACGGGGAGGTTTTAAATCTGGTACAAACTGGAAGTAAAATGCGACTGGAAATAAACAATAGTTGAAAATAAATGTGGCAGGATAAACTTCTTCCGAAGTGCTCCAAACTCGATTACAGACTCAATCTATGAACCCGATCACAGACTCAATCAATAGTGCAATAATTCCCCGATGTGAAGAATTATCGCTTTACAATGGTGAAATTATATGGCTTAAGTTCGCAACTATGGTTGGATCAAGTTTGCAACTAAGCTTGGGTGAATTGAAATGAAATCAGGAACTTCTCTTTATAGAGGATGAAGAATGCAGGAAATCACAGAATGCCACCCAACTCCTTTTGGGGGGGGAAAACATCGTCCAAAGGTGGCGCCCGCCATGAGTGTAAATGAAAGGAAATGGGGAACGTGGCAGTTGAGGTCAGCAGGAGGTGGTCCACGTCATGGCCTACTCTATGGCTGGCGCCATGGTGGATGCCATGAGTGCAAATTTGACCTAAAATCCTGTTTTTCAGCCTGTTTCCCTTCATTTCTTTAGGGGAGCTCTAGATAATTGAAATACCTGAAAAGGAAACAAAAGATAGGCATAATACGAGAAAACAATAATAAAGAACCTAAATAACATGTATAATCAGAGTAAAAAACAAGTGTAAAGTAAGTGTTATCAAATATCTTCTTGATCACAAATGGCCCTTCGTAGGTAGGAGTCCATTTTCCCCTGGGATCACCTTGCGGTAGGATGATACGCTTTATTACCAAGTCACCAGCCTGATATACTCGATGCTTGATTTTTCTTATTGAAGGCTTTGATCATGCACTTCTGATACATATGACTGTGACAAACAATTGCCAACCTTTTTACGTCAATTAAATTCAACTGATCTAGCCTAGTCTGAATCCATTGTCTTCACCCAAGTCTGCATCTTTCATAATTATCAAGGAAGGAATCTGAACTTCGACAGGTAATACCGCCTCCATACTGTAAACTAGAGAGAATGGGGTTGCCCCAGTTGATGTCTGATCTGAAGTGCGATAATCATGAAGAGAAAATGGTAACATCTCATGCCAATCATTGTACGTCACCGTCATCTTCTGTATAATCTTCTTAATGTTCTTATTGGCGGCTTCCACTGCGCCATTCATCTTTGGTCGATACAGAGAAGAATTGTGGTGCTTGATCTTGAACTACATGCGGAGTTCCGTGATCATAATGTTGTTGAGATTGGTACCATTGTCTATGATGATCCTTTCGGGGATGCCATATCGACAGATAAGGTTATGCTTAATGATTCGGGTAACAACATTCTTAGTAACAAAGGAAAATGAGGCCGCTCAACCCACTTTGTGAAGTAATCAATGGCGAAGAGGATGAAGTGATGTCCATTGGAAGCAATAGTTTTGATCTCTTCAATCATATCGATACCCCACATTGCAAATGTCCAAGGAGAAGTCAAGACATTCAGAGGTACTAGAGGCACATGTATTTTGTCAGCATAGATCTGACACTTTTGACAAGTTCTCGAGTGGTGATGGCAGTCAGTTTCCATAATTGACCAGTATTAACCTACTCTTAGAATTTTCTTAGCCATAGTATGTCCACTGGAATGAGTACCAAAGATACCTTCGTGCATATCTTCCATAATCTTCTCCTCCTTATTCTTGTCCATACAACATAGCAGAGTTGAATCATGGTTACGCCTGTATATAATTCTGTTACTCAGGAAGAAATTAGCCGAGAACCTCCATAGGAATTTCCTGTCATTGATAGATTCTTCTTCAGGATACTCTTGAGCCTCAAGATATCTTTACACTTCATGAAACCAAGGCTTCTCTTCTACTTCGTCAGTGTCAACTTCATAGTAGTGTGCAGGTTCATCTAGTCTTTCAATTGTAATTCTAGGAGCCTTGTTATCCCATCCGACTTTAAACATAGACGACATGGTAACTAATGCATTTGTCAACTGATTCCCTTCTCTTAGGATGTTCTCAAAAGTAATTTCCTCGAATTACGGGATTAAAGTCAACACATGCTCTCTATAAGGAATGATATTCAGATGCTTAGTATCCCATTCTCCCTTACTCTGACTGATTACCAGGGCCGAGTCTCCGTAGACACCAAAAAACTTAATTCTCAGGTCAATAGAAGATATGATACCCATGATGGATGCTTCGTATTCAACCATGTTATTGGTACAGTCAAAGCATAATATGGCGGTGAAGGGCGTATGGTAACCCTGAGGAAAGATAATTACATCACCAATTATGTTGCCAAGTGCATTAGAAGCTCCGTCGAAAACCATAGTCCATCGAGATCCTGACTCAGGTCCTTCATATGGTCCAGGTACTTCACAATCTGTAACTATCAAGATGTTCTCATCCGGGAACTCAAAATTCATAGATTGGTAATCGTCTACAGCTTGATGTGCCAAATGATCTGCCAGTACACTTCCTTTAATTTCCTTCTGAGTGGTGTATTGAATGTCATATTTTGTTAAGACCATTTTCCATCGAGCTATCCTTCTGGAGAGAGCTGGCTTCTCGAATATATACTTGATAGGATCCATTTTAGAAATCAATAGAGAAGTATGCATCAACATATACTGTCTTAGTCGGCGAGCAGCCCATGCCAAAGCGCAACAAGTTTTCTCGAGCAGCGAATAACTTGTTTCACAATCGGTAAACTTTTTGCTAAGATAGTAAATTTCATGCTATTTACGACCAGACTCGTCATGCTGCCCCAGTACACACCCCATTGAGTTCTCTAATACTGTTAGGTACATGATTAGAGGTCTTCCTTCAACTGGTGGCATCAGGATTGGAGGTTCTTGTAAGTACTCCTTGATTTTGTCAAAGGCTATCTGGAAATCATCGTTCCATTTCACTACATGATCTTTCTTTATTAATTTAAAGATCGACTTACAAGTAGCGGTCATATGAGAAATAAATCTGGCAATATAGTTCAGTCGTCCCAAGAAACCTATGACTTCTTTCTCGGTGTAAGGAGCTAGCATTTCTTGAATGGATTTAAGTTTAACGGGATCGACCTCAATTCCTTTACTGCTAACGATAAAACCCATGAGTTTTCCGGGTCTCACCCTAAAGGTGCACTTGTTTGGATTCAATCTCAGCTTATACTTCCTCGGTCTCTCAAACAACTTATATTGATGGTCCAGATGCTCTTCTTCAGTATGTGATCTGGCTATCATATCATCGACATAGACCTATATCTTGTGATGAATCATGTCGTGGAACAAAGATTCCATAACACACTGATATTTGCTCCAACGTTCTTCAACCCAAAAGGCATAACCTTGTAGCAAAAAGTGTCACACTGTGTAACAAAAGTAGTCTTTTCCATGTCTTCAAGTTGCATCTTAATCTGATTATACCTTGAGAAACCATACATTAAGGAGAATACCTTGTGCTGAACGGTGTTGTCGACCAAAACATCAATATGTGGAAGTGGGAAGTCATCCTTGGGACTCACCCTATTCAGATCCCTACAGTCTACACACATACGTACTTTGTCGTCTTTCTTTGGTACCGAAACCACATTTGCAACCCATTGAGGATAGGATGTCACTGCTAAGAACCTTGCATTAAATTATTTCATAACCTCATACTTGATCTTCTCTGACATCTCGGGACGCATACAATGAACTTTCTGTTTTATCGGAGCATAACCCTCTTTCATCGGCATACGGTGAACCACAATATCAATATCAAGTCCTGGCATGTCTTCGTATGACCAAGCAAAGATCTCAACATATTCATGCAACATCTGTATCAACTTGTTCTTGACATTGTCCTCTAAGTTGGCACCTATCTTGACCTTTTTTCTGTCTATTTCAGAACCCAAGTTTGCCACTTCAACTAGCTCTCCATGTGGTTGAATCGCTTTCTCTTCTTGCACTAACAGTCTGAAAAGTTCTCCTGGTATCTCACAATCTTCTTCACCTTCATCCTTGGCTTGGTAGATCGTATTTTCAAAGTCATAAGTGGCAATAGCAAAATTGTTATCAACGTGATCTAGAGTGGATGTGGATCTGCAATGTATTGTGTGGGTGTGTGTAAGAACATATAGCTATTTGAAAGTGATAAGAGTGAAAAGAAATAAAGAGAGCATAAAATTTGAATACAAAATGTCCAATGCTTTATTAAATGAAAATATGTTTATGAAATGACAACCCTTAACAAATGAACCGTTGTGCCTTGGGTAAAGCACAAGGTTTAAAGTCATTTTTCAAATATTACAAAGTCAAAACTTAAAAGCAATAAAAAATAGAAATGTAGCTATTACTTCTGACTAAAGGAGATAGAGATAACGTCTTCTGCCTTCCAGTTGCTAAGCCATTTGCCATTGGTAGGAGAGATCCAGCTGTCAAGGTCATAATCACTGTCAACATCTTCTGTTATGTTGACTCTGTTTTTGCTGATGGTAACGATGGTCTTCCAGCTCGAGCGTGACGAACAACCCTCTGACCCTCTGCAGTGAAACCCAAACCAAACTTGTCAGATTTATAGGGGATGTTAGGAAGCTGACCGTAAATAGTACAACCAACTTCTTCTACAATAGATTTAGCATATTTCAATGACTCCATTCTGGGTGGAACCCTAGTAACTTTGGGAATGGCAGAGACATCTTCAATAGTGCCAGGAGGGATAACTTCTAAAGTCTAACAGGGAGTCTTAATGAATTCACCATCCATCTCTACATACCAGAAAGAATTCAAGTGGCTAACCATATACTCTTCTTCACCGCAGATAGTAACAATCTTTCCGTTTACAGGATACTTTAACTTATGATGTAGGGTCGACGTGATAGCGCCTGCCCCATGGACCTAGGGACATCCCAGTAAGAAAGAATAAGCTGACCGAATACCCACTACATAGAAGCTAGATTCAAAGATCTGCAAATTCACCTTGATCGGAAGATCCACTTCCCCGTGTAACATCCTTTTTGATCCGTCAAAGGCTCAAACCATAATATCACAAGGTTTCAGTATGACCCCTTTGCAATCAAGTCTGTCAAGAGCGCCTTTTGGTAGAACATTCAATGAAGAGCTAGTATCAACCAAAACATGAGCCAAAGTAGTGCTTCTGCATTCAATGGAGACATACATGGCCTTATTGTGGTTCCTTTTCCCAGGAGTCAGATCAACATCATAGAAACCTAATTCATTATCCGTTGTCAAGTTAGCAACATAACTTCCAAATTGATTGGCAGAAATCTCTTGTGGTACGTGAGCAGTCTTCAAAATTTCACTAAATTCTGTGCATGGGCTTCAGAACACAGTAGCAGGGATAACATGGAGATTTTGGATGGGGTCTTCCCCAAATGTTCAACGATTTTGTAGTCACTCTTGAAGATGATCTTCAATACCTCTTCCAACTCTTGTTTAGAGGTGTCTTCAATTGTAGCTTCCTCAGGTGCCTATGTATGGGCAAGCTCTGTCACTTGCTCTTTGCCTCGAGCCTCAGAAGTTGACTTGGTAGCAGTAAATTTAGCAGGTTTAGAAATAGTCTTCGGAGATATTTCTAGAGAGAAAACCCTTCCATTTCTAGTTACTTTACTGGTTTCGATAATATTGTCAATGCCGGGATCAAAAACTTTAATAACTTCATATTCAAAAGTCGGTAGTTCTTGTTTGACGCCATGATAGTAGACGTCAGATCCATAGTTCCAAGGAATAGCTTTATCCGAAGAATATGAGATAGGTTCAGGTGTAGTGATGATCAGGGGAGCAACTTTCGAATTGGCAGTAATCCTTACAGGGCCTTTGGAGGTGATCCTCACCAGAGGGCTAGAAATTACAGATAAGTCTTGACACAGATTCTCAGAAGAAGGAACCTTCTCGATTAGAATTATTTGATTGCCCATTAGGCGTTGAATGCCTTCCTTCAGTAATCTACAACCATTGGGTTGGGATGTATAGCAATAACATTTTTCAATACAGCCCAGAAATAAACTGGCCTGAAGCAGTTTCTTCTTAATAATTGGTAGAGGAGTCATCAATTCACTTACAGTAGCAACATAAAGAACATCGTCAATTGCACTTATGCTTTTGTCATGCTTCAGCATAGGCGCCATAATATCATTTGGAGTCTCTGGAGGATCAAAATCAATTTCCTTATTGTCAATTATATCCTGAATTTTGTTTTTCAGGCTCCAACAATTATTGGTGTTGTTCCTAGGACTTTTAGAATGATAGGCGTATCTCGCCTTTGAATTTTACTTAGGAGATGAGGTGTTAGGATTCTGAGGAGGATCCCTTAGCGTAATCAGTTCCTCTTTTAGCAAATGTTGTAACGCCTGAGACAATGGCATATTAATCTTGGTAAACTTCCTTCCCGGAGCATCTGACCTACGCCTATTACCCTGTTTTTGTTGTTGTTGAATAGATGCAGGATTAGAAATTAGTACCGCCCCCACAAATTGATTTCAGTCATTTTTACCACGGCCCTTCTGGCCATAAACAATATCGGTTTCCTTTTTATTATTGAACGTCTTCTTTACAGCACTTGAAGACGCATCCACTTGAATTTTTACGCTCTTAATACCACTTTCAACTTGTTCCCCGGTTAGAATCAGCTTAGTAAAACCAGACAAAGAACTCCCAATCAGATGGTTAAAGAATGGACCTGTCAGGTGCCCATGAACATATCAACTAGCTCCTGGTCAGAAAAGGGAGGTTGCATCCTTCCAGCTAAGTCTCTCCACTTCTTGGCATATTCCTTGAATCCTTCATTCGAACCCATAGTCATGTTTTGTAATTGCATACGAGTCGGTGCAAGGTCAACATTATATTGATACTGCTTATGGAAAGCAATGGCCAAGTCTTCCCAAGAACAAATATTGGTTCCTTCCAGCTGATAGAACCACTCGAGTTGTGTACCAGACCAAAATTTCCTGAAAGAAGTTCACCCATAACTTTCTGTCAGCAGTATTTTGAAAAAAGCAGGGACTTTGAACTTTTAAGGGATAACCACCCCCGAAATAAGAACCAACTCTCTAAAATCTAATCCAGACACTTTCTGGATTTCCATGGCCTTAAGACGGTCTTCTAACTGCTTGTATTTGTCATCAGCAGGAGGATAATGTTCATCAGAATAGTCTTCGTCCTCAGGCATCTCACCAGAACCAACGTTGCTTCCAACTTCAGCCCTAACACTTCTACCATCCTCCTCTTGGTTTTCATCTTCACCAGAGGTTATATCAGCAGTTTGAACTTGTTTAGAAGGACCTTTGAATCTTCTTCCCATGTTGAGTATAGAAATTGGCTTCTGATTCATCTTCTTTTTGGTGATGAGCGCCATCATATCTTTCTATCCTTGAGCAAGATTCAGGAGGGTCTCTTAGAATTGGGAAATCTGAGCTTGGAGTTCCTTAACAGTCTATTCAAGAGCCATCTTTTACTGAAATAAACAGCAAGAAGATGATAAAACCTGTTATGTAATGATGCATGATATGAAGATGCAATATTTTCAAGGATTGTTACAGGATTTAAATTTGTTTAAACAAAAGCAAACAATAGAAATTTTAGTAACAAGATCAAATCATAATTGCTTTTAATAAAAGAGTTACAAAATGGAATAATATAAATTCAAGTCTCCCATGGACGCTTCTTCTTTGTGTTGACATATGCATTAAGGATTTGTTCTTCGTGGAGTCATTTCGTCAGCTCAAGTACTTTCTTCTCACTAGCATAGAAATGATCTTCGAAGGTATCTATTTCTTCCTTTAGTTAGATACAAGACTTCTATAGTTCTTCGAGGTTGCTAGGCATATCAGGATGAAGAACAATATGAGGAACATCCCCTTCAACAACAGGCTCTACGACCACTGGTAGGATAGCAGGATACGACATCTTAAGATTTTAAGTACAAGACCGTACCCATCTGAGGTAAGGCTCTAGATGAATGGAATTCTTGTGTCCCAAAGTCTTGCTATCAATTTTGTTGACTGCGCCCCAAGCGCATATAAACCTTTGATGGTAATTTTGAGGATCGTTCTCATAATCGAATACAATACTCTAGATGATTATATCATGAGAACCGTCCCTTCGAGCACAACCAAACTGATGCAGAGCTAGCAAAGGGTTTTAAGTGATGCCCCCTCTTATACCAATGAGTGGTACATTAGGGAATTCCCCACAGTGATCGATAATAGTGACATCTGCCTGAGATCAAGAAAACCAATGGATATCTGCATGAGTGAGTGACATCAACCTTTGATACCACCTCAAACTTTGTTCGTTCTTCATAATTGATCGAGGTAGGTGCAAAATAAACCACCTATACAGTAGAGGTATACAACACATAAGAGTTCCTCGCTTCCTCATAGTACGAGTGTGGAGGGAATGTAGGACATCTCGAAGTAAAGTGGGTACCAGATTATGAGTGAGAAATATCTTGATGGAACTCATATCTATGAATTGGTCCAGATTAGGAAACAGTAATAATCCATATATCAGCAAAGCCAACATATCCTCGAAAGCATGAAAATTCATGGCATCTAGAAATCATTGAGCCTTCTCTATCAAAAATTTAGGAGATAAACCCTTAACTATGTTCTTTGTTTCCCAATTGGATACAATGTATGATCATTTCAGATGTAGGGATACTGCAACATCTTCAGGCTTCAGAGCTTGCTCTAGACTAGTGAAAGGTATCTAATCAAGAATAGGGACTTCAAGAAACATAGAGAATTCTTCCATTGTGGGCACCAACTGATAATCTGGGAATGTAAAATAGTGATGCTTTGGATCAAAGAACTGGAAAAGAGCGCTCATCATATCTTCCTGAAAGCCAGTAGTAACCAAATTGAGTAGATGACCATGTCTCTTGGTGAATTGAGAATTATCGGGAACCTTTGAGGCTAATTCCTTAAGCTGAGAAGGTACCCTTATGAAGAGTATCTGGATGGTATTCCTACGACTGGAAGACATGACCCTGTAACACATAAAAAAGATAAATCCCCTAGATCCTTGAAATGGTTAGTCATGATGTTATGATGTTATGATGGCATGATATCATGTTCACATAGATAATCAAACACAAACAAATAACGCCAAGGCCTTAGGTTTAAAGCTTGCATGGAGTTTGTAGGTAAGTACCCTCTTTAAGTTCAGTTGGCTCAACCTGTCCTAGAGAAGTAACTGGGTTCTAGGGATCTCAATATCACTGATATTTCCCACAAATTTTGTCTAGCATGACAACTGACTTAAACCAAACAAAACTCGAGAGTCGAATCTCAATGAGTGTAGTATCGAGTATCAACTAACTTTGAATTGTACCAAAGCCGACTATCTCACTACCTTCTAATGGCTAAGTTGGGTCAATTAAGGTTCTAAGGCCAGTTAGTGCTTATGACACCACACATCAACCTAGTATGCTCCCCGACTGACTCGAGAGATACCGGTACAAACCAAAGTGTTGCACTAACGTATCCATCATCTCAACCATATCGGTATACACTGTATAGTTTCCATGATCTATTGCTACTTACCTAATATGTTCCCCAGATCTGGGTATAGGATCTTTGCAAGAAATAAAACCTAAACACCCTTTTAAAAATAAATAAGACAAATAATACAAGGAAAGAATTTAAAAGTGATTTAACTCTAAGGTAACCCCACTTTTAGTTCTCCCTAGCAGGGTTTCCAGTTCATTAATATAGTGGGAGAACTGACTTGTTTTTGCATTTTATCGCAAATGTTGCGGATAGCAAGAGTCACCACCGGCTTTTCTTTTATCCAATAAGGAAAGGGTAAAAAGAACAAGAAAGACCTTCGAGAATGTTCTTAAGTTCGAGGGGTAGGTTATGAAAAGGGAAGGTGTTAGCACCCTTTTCATCTGTATATCTATAGGCTCTTAATCGCTAGCTTACTTTGTTTGAAAATGCTTTTGTGTATGTGTTTGAAAATATTTTGAAAATTCCTAAGTAAGACAAACTTTGTAATAATTCTCGTGTCAGTTGAGAGCGCATACAAAGTGTTTGTTTTGAAAATATTTTAGAAAAGTGTTTGTGAAAAAATATGTTTTATTTTCGTGAGCAAGCAATTATGAGCTATCTACCTACTCAAAAGTCTTTCGTGTTATTTTCCTCCTCCTTAGATAGTGTTATCCTACCATTAGTTAGTAAGAAGCCCTATCTTTGGATGTGTGAGGGACAGGCACATGTCATCATACAGTCATAAAGGAAAATTGTAAGGCGCTTTTGCAATTTTATCGTAAGGGACTAAGATCGTTTATCGAAGGCAGCATCGAAAGGTCATTGAGGGACTACGATCTTTTATATCGAAGGGACTTTGCCATAGCGTCCCCACATTCGAGGGACATGACTGTTTTTTCTGAAGAAAACAAGTGGGGTCACCCTAGAGGTGAGTGTGTGAATAATGTATTGAATTCAGTTATTTAATATTGTATTTAGGGTTATCTGTGTTCATTTTTATGTCTTGCCATACATGCCCTCGTTACTAGCAGTAATAAGGAAAGCAGTAAATTGCAGAAAGTAAAGGTGCAAAAATTAAACCTAAACTATTACAAGGCTCCGGGAAAGGGGATACAAACCAAAAAACTGGGGGAAAAGGAAAGAATATAAAATCCCTAATCAAACTATTACATACTGTATCAATTACATAATCAGGAAAAAAATACTAAATGCGAAAATAATAAAGATGCGCGAGAATTGTAAAATAAGAGGAAAATTGTTTGACAAAAAACTTGATGATTAACCTAAAGTTTAATTGATTTTAATTTATCGAAAATGTTAGGCAATTAAATTAAGAAAACCCTAAAGTATAGGTTGAATTTAATTTAATTGAGAAAACCTACAAAATTAAATTAGGGAAACCTAAAATTAAAACCTAAAAATTAAAATTAAAACCTAAAATTAAAACCTAAAATTATAATTAGGGTTTAATTTAAAAAGGTTTTGAAAAAAAGTTTGTAAAAGAGTGAGAAACATAGAATTAGAAGAAAAAAACTAAATGAGTAAGAGTGGGTGTCGAACCCACGCCCTCAAGTAGTTTCACCAGCAAGCATACCACCAGGCCAGGCGTACCTTGGTGTCAAGCTAATGTCTCTAACATGTTTTGTAATCAACCTGCAAAAATATGGAAATTAAAGATGATGTGTATGTTCTGAAGCGTTACTATTCCATCAAAGCAGTATCAATTGCAACGGCTACAAACAGACAAGGATCTTCATATTATGGAAAGTGCATTAACTGCCAATTATCAAGTTTCCATTTGCACAAATTTCTGCGCTTATTTAAAAAAGCATCAAGGTTAAATCGTTCACGATTTACATCATTGCTAACATACAATCTCTCAATGCTGCAAACCATATTCATACTTTTCTCTAAAATTGTGTAATACATCACATGTTTATGATACAATTTTTGTAACGAAAAACATCTTGTACACAGATTAATTCTTATTTTTGTTAGTGAATTTCATTGAGATAAACCGGGTTGTGGTTGTACTCAAGAAGACTTTGGTAGTTGTCAAAGTAGAATTGTAATCAGTTTGATTAGTGAATTAAGACCTCGTTGGAGAGAGGCTAAATCACCTTGGCGGATGGACTGGAGTAGTTTGAGATCAAGCGAACCAGGATAAAAATCATCGTGTCATTTGCATTTGATTTTAAAATTTCAATTTAACCCCCCTTCTTGTGTTTTTCACTTCTTCACTTGGGTATGGTGTTGTGAAGGCTTCCTTTTCCTTGTTTTGGCTAAAAAGGGGGAGAAAGGTGATCAAAGTGCTTGTCTATTCGGGAGGTTGTTTTCCAGATAGTCACAAAGATGTTGAACATAATGTCACATCCCATGTCTGCTTAGGTTAAGCTTTGTGACTTGTGATATGAGTTATGAACATAGTTGTGACATCTATTCTGAGTTACTAGGGATGATGGTTCATTTGTCTAGGTCTACTGGTGACCGTTGATCATCAAATAAGAAGGATTCACTTATGCTACCATTGGTCTTTTAAAGATATCCTGGTTTGAGGGGGAGTAATGTGTTATCTTCTTCCTCATGTACACCAACATACTTCAAGACTTTCTACTCCATTTCTTGAAGGTGGTTTTCTTTGGTGATGGGTTTGGTACTGCAATGGAGCTCATTTAAAAGACTGGAGAGAAGATGTCCCAACATCTTTACTGAAGACTGAATCCATGTTGTTGTGCTGTTGTGATCACTAGTTTCTGAGGACTACTGTTGGTCGATGTTTTTGTTTATTATTGTAATGTTAAATTTTAATGTTTATTATTTGTTTTAACCAAAATTTTCCAAAGGTGGGAGATTGTAAGTTCCTTAGTTTTAAGGATTGACATTAATTTTTATAAAACAAATATGGCAGCAATATGTTAGATAGGATGTGCTAACTGGCTAACAAGAACAAGTTGAGCAAGAAGTCATATCTTATGTTAGGACATGTTGAGTTGAAGAGTTTCAAAATCTCGAACAATATGTCAGATAAGATGTCATATGAAGGAGCATATGATATCGCGCCTGAGCTGAAGTGGACAATTAGATTCTATTACGATTTAACTGATGCAGAATTTTTTTAGAATATTATGCAATATTATATGAAGTTGATTTAAAGGTCAAAAAGAATCAAATCAAAATATTGAAGAATATACAGTTTCTAAAATTGGATATAATTTAGAAAGATTTGATTGAAGACCTTGTTTGTAGCAGAAGTTACTGTTGATTGTTACAACTGATATGTTGTAGTTTGAAGGTCCAAATCCAATTGAGTATAGGTTATAAATAGAAGTCTTTGTAACCTAGGAAATGCACGGGTTCAAGATGTAGAAGTATATGGCTTTGTCTTTTTTCTACTCTCTAGGAGAGTCTCTGTAAGTGAACCACTCAGGTTGTGAGTTGGTCACTGTGTTCTCATTCAGAAACATGTAGGTAATGAGTTGAGTATTGTTCTTGGAGGAAGCTTTGAAGAAACTCCAAGTTGTGGTTTTAGTCAAGAGTCTTGGCTATAGACTGTCATGGAAGTGTGTCCTCCTGTTTGTTCAAAATTGTGTTGTAAGCGAGGGAGTTTAGCTTTAAATTGATACTATCATAGTGAATTTGTCCCTGACTTGGTATGCCCTCAGAATAGGAGAGTTGCTCCGAACTGGGCTAACAATTTTGGTGTGTTGTTTATGCTTTTCAGTATTATTTTCATTGTTTATACATTGTCTGTTTTTTCATGTCGGATCAGATGTCCCAACATGTCATAGGACATCTGAGTTTTATCATACCAGAATTTCAAAATTCATGATTGTCACGTCTTGATGCAACAACTTCTACCAGTGGTTATCTATGGCATTTTATCAAGAAATGTAAGGGTAACTATAATCAAATTATGCTTATTCTTCAATGATATATGTAGTAAAGTTATAGATCCATGAAATTTAGTTAACTCGGGACAAGAACATGCAATTATCAATTAGAGTTGTTTTTCCTTCATCATTCTTTTACACTATGGTTCACTTAGTTATTCATCTAGTAAGGGAGATTAGAATTTCTGGTCCAGTTTATTTACGACGTTACATGAATATTTTTAAAGGGTATACAGAGAATCATCATTGTCCAGAAGTTTCGATCACAAAAAGTTATGTCACAGAAGAAGCTATTGAGTTTTGTACAAACTATTTGTCAGATACAAACTTTATAGGAATACTTGAGTCTCGTCATGATGGATGTTATGATGGAAGAGGTATTCATGGTTTAAATGTTAATACATTTGACCGAAGAGTAGTTCTTCAAGCACATTTGTATATATTTAATAACCTTAGTGACGTTGAGCCTTATTTGACCATTCACAAAAGTCTTATAAAGAGAAAATTCTCCCGGATGAATGAAAAATGGTTGTTGACAGAGCATAATGAACTTTTTATAAATTGGTTTAATGAAAGCATTTCTAAAGAGAGTAGCGCATCAGATACTTTCAAATGGTTGTCAAGTATGCATAAGTTTAATGTAATTACTTGGAATGTAGAAAACTTTACCCCTCGGCATTTTAATAACAAGGGTGTTAGATGGTAGCTTTTCATGACGTCATTCATTACCTCACTTCCGTAGTCGAGGTCAAATGCATTTCGCGTCCGATGTTAAATTATATTTCATTTCATAATACCCACACTCAGATCTCTCTTCTTGTCTTCTCGTCTACGAATTTAAACACTTCATGAGTATATAACTACACATATATGTACTTATACATATATGTAATTATATATATTAACTGATTGAGACTCACGCCATCCACATGTGTAATAGATTTATGAACATCCTTTAAAACTTTGTATATTAATGTTGAAATAAAATTAAGTTAGAGTGATAAATGGTCAAATTCTTTAGGGAAATATACATGGATAAGATATACTACAATGTGCACTAGAATCTCCTGCTAATAATATAAATGACTACTCGTAACAATTTACAAATTTTTATGTCTATTACTATAAATACTTTTAATTTCAAGTTTAAACATAATTAACATACAAATAAAAAATAAAGTGGTTAATTTATAAGATATAAACCAAATTTGCAATAATACACACAAAATGAAATAACTAAAAATGCAAGACCAAATATATTCATCAGTAGGAGTTATGATATAGTTGGCAACTTGTTTGCTTGTCACATTTAAAGACCAATTAAAAATGATTTCTCGTATAAAATAACATTGTTAAAACAAATTTGGATATAGACATGGATCCTGATTTATAATGTCATATATATACTAGTCTCGATAATCTATGTTTTTGATATTACTCGTGTTGTGTTTGTATCATGCTTTCTAAGAAACATGTTCATGCGCCACTTTGATCTTGATGCCTTTGTTATAAACTTATGTTGACACGTCTTATAAATTTTAACATGGCAAAAAATACGATAAATGGCATACAAACAGTTGAGTTGTCAATATATTAAGGTTGGGTTCTGTTTTAATAAATTAAAAATAGATAAATGTCATAAGGGATCCACTTGCCTTGGATGTACAAAATGTGAGTTCTTTTTTATAGAATTATTCTTAAAATAGAGTCGTTCCACAACTCTATATATTAAAAATAATTTAAAAATATTACATACTAAACTAATTATAAAGTCAAAAAAAAAAAAATTACTAAAAATATCATAAATTTAAATTTATCTAGTAATAATTTATTTTATCTTAGTTTCAAGTGGATTGTGTAAGAAATAAAGTGTAGTTGTAGCGGTTGAAATATTTTAAAACTAAGTCATTGGATTGACTTGACTTATACAAATCAAAATAAAAATCGCCACCGCGCTTTATTGTTTCCAAAGGAATGGGAAAAGAACGAATAACCCAAAAAGGAGGGGAAAGATTCAAGGTAAGGGGGTTACTTATACAAAAGGAAGGTATTAGCACCCTAAACATCTACGGTACTCCGTAGGAACCTCTTTGTAAAATCTGTATATTTGGCTATAAAAAATGTTGTATAAAATGGATGGTGGAGGTGAGAAAAAAATATATTTATTTTATAATTTTTACACCCGCCGCGGTTGCGAACCTTTAGTGCCTACGTACCACCTTTTCTTGCAATAGAGGATCAGGGAACACGTAGTTCCTCTTTTTAAAAAAAATTTAAAACACAAATGTGTTGGTTAATTTTATGAGATAAAACATCATCGTCACTGTCCGTGTGGAAAACATACCTACTACCCACAATTATGAGAAAGGAGAATTTGCATCATCTCAAAGTGGAGGATATGACCTGGATCTTAAAATCAACAATGCATCACTCAACACCCAAGTGAAAAATATCTCTATTTACTACATATTGTAGAAGTATGGTTGTTTGCATCACTACAATGATTGACAAGAGTTCAATCTTTTGAGAAAAGTTTAAAGATAAAAGCTAAAGTGGTAAAAATGGTTTGAAATGAGATTGGTTGATTTTTAGTCTTCTCACAAAAAATGTCAAGGTATTATTAAGTTGATTGGAGTTTATTTATGAAAATATTTTGAAAATACATGGACATAAGTCCACGTTTATTATGAAAGTGGTTCAAGTTTAAAAAGAAGAAGAGTTTTCAAAAGGAGGGAGAAGATTTTTGAAATTAAAGAAGATGGGAGGAGAAGAAGGGACTATCCTAAAGCATAAGGTAAAAGTTAGGGATAAGAATCATCTAACTAACAAGAAGCCAATACTTGACATTATGAACCAAGATAGAATTCTCATTCCTTGGATTGAAAACTAATCAAGCAAAACAATACTATACCTTTTGAGAGAATCAAACTTCAAGTATATTAAGTCTTCACAAAAATTGGGCAGAGTAACGGTTGTATACGGGTGAATTCCAGATTACAAACAAAGGGTGTAATCACAAAAAAACCTGCACACAAAAATAAACAAGCAACCCAATGTCTTGAGGTAAACCTCAAGAACTCCATACAAAATGATAAGATAAGATCACAAGATCTCCAAGATAGGCCAAGGTTTCTAATCCTAAGTCCAAGAAAAAAAGTCCCATACTCCATAATGCCAAGGATAGAACCAAATAGTCCAAGTACCATTAAAGATTTTTATGGTTTATGTTGATTATTAAGTATCTTAAAATAAAGAAAAGAAAAGGTCAAGTGAGCAAAGTAAAAATGACAAGAAAGTAAATTCCCAAATGAGCAAAGATGAAAATGTCATGAAATGTAAATGCTAAAAGTAAATGGTACATAAAGCATAAAAAAAATAAAAGCATAAAGTAAAACAAGTAAATAATTAGTGGTTAGTTGGATGACCATCTTAAAGCTTGCATTTGGAACTCAATAGAGGATTGGTAGAACCAAAGACTCCACACAACAAGTTGCATTTGCTTTTTGTCAAGTATATCATCCATTTGGAATTCTCACAAGTATCATTTAATGATCAGCGATGTTTAAGTGATCTGCGTTGATCAAAGGTGTTGTAGATCCATTAGAGGATTGGTAGAACCAAAGCCTCCACACAATGAATCTCAAGGTTATTGGATCAAAGAGATAAAATAAACATACTTGGGCTTGCAAACATAAGTTTGGGCCACAAATGATGATTTATTCGAATCGGGATAAAATTTAGCGTTATGTTAAGTAATCGTAAGTGGACTTATATAGAAGTCGCACTTATTTTAAGGCCGGTCTATAACAATCTATGCACCATTTATTCTGAGACATGATATAAAGATTATGCTCCAACAACATTTAGTGCAATAAGAAGGGGATGAGATAAAAAGGGATGAGAGAGAATATACAAACCACTTTTGAATTAAATTTAATCAAACTATTGTTAAAATTATTCATCCATTTTTGTGGAGTTAAACTCAACACCATGGATCCAATGATGTTAATAAAGTTCATGATCCAAAATTTAACCCAAGACCAGCCAGAAAATAGTCACAAAATAATATTATATTTTAATATATACAAAAAGGTTTAAAAATAATGTTTAAAAATAGAAATAAAAGAGAAAAATATCAACTATGTTCAAATTAATCAATAAATAAAAAGTAAGACCATAGAAAAATCAGAAATGAACTAACATAATTTTATAAATTTTTTGGTAATTTTTTAAAGTCAAAAACTATTTTAAAATTTAAAGAAATGGGTGAAATAAATAAAAAATGATAAAAAATAGTAAAGTCAGAAACAAAAATAAAATAAGGTCACCAATATTTGTCACAGTATTATTGGATCACTCCATAATTTTTTCAGAATTTAAAAATGTATAAAAGTATTTTTAAACATTTAATACAATTCAAATAAAGTAAATTTATAAAAAATACAAAAAACACAAAATTAAATTGTGAAAAAATAAAAATCAGAAAGAGAATAATCAAAATATTTTTTTATAATTTTTTTCATATTTTTTGGACTTAAAATGAATTTTCTATGATTTTTTGGAATTTAAAACAATTAAAATATAAAAATCATAAAAGAAAACAAAAGTAAAAATATGTGGACCATTGGATGGGTGTCAAAACGCGTTATTAATCAAACCCAAGGGATTTGCGCGCTGTGCATATCATGGTCATTAGTGAATAAAGTACAAAATCAAATATAAATCGGATTTTCAAAAATAACAAGTGGCGTGCCATCATTGGTTGGAAGATGACACATAGGTCATCTTCAACCTCCAGCTAACGTGATTTGCAGGTCTCTCAAACTGTAAAATTAGAAGCTCAGACCTATGTCGTTCGCTTCGTCTCTTCAAGACGAAGACAACCACACCCTTGAGCCAAATTTATATAAACTGTAGCTCAAGAAATTTGGAAGGAAAGTTTTGAAAAGAGATTTGAAATTTCATGGTCAAAACGTGTTTCCAATAAAAGGTAAGTGTTGCAACTAGAACCAGGGCAATGAAAGCAACACAATAATATCAGAGTTTTGAAGAATTGATGAAGGAATCTACCTATTGAAATTGGGTTGCACAACTCTGAAACTGGACTTCTATGGAGCAGTATAGGGCACGATTCTTGAATGTAATTATGTGGTTAGCTTCAAGGAAGATCAAGGAAGGTGAATTGATGGAAAAATTGGATTGAAAAAGGCTTGAGAATGGATTTTGAAGTTACTGAATTCTGAGTTGTGGAATAAGTTTGGCAGGGTGATTCTGGCTATCCAAGCTTGCCAAAATGAATGGAATTTCTCATGTATTTATAGGAGAAGCAAATGGGATCAAAAGGAAGGGTGAATGATGCAATTTAGAGGGAATTCATGTGGGTCTGCATCATGAAGAAAATGTGACTTCTCTTTTGTCAAAACTCACCTAAAACGCACGTTTTGATACACTAATCCACTTGGGAAAGTTGGCTAATCATGTTTAGACCAAAAACGCGTGCTAATTTGAGGTTTAGAGATTGTAACATGAAATTCAAATTCTGACTTGCAATGAAACTTCAATTCCAAGTTACCACTTTTGAAACAATGGCATTCTCAGCTCAAGGGGTCTTAAGGCATGATTTTTGATGCTTTAAAAGATGAGGTTACAAGCTTTGCAATGGAAAAAGAATGAAATCAAATGGATGCTTGAGCTGAAAGTTGTGTTGAGTCAAAGTTGGAGAAAAAGAGTTGACTTTCCATACTTAAAAATATTCCAAGTTCTTCTTAAAAAATGACCTATAATGTCTTGCATCCAAACATGGCCTTCCACTTGGAATTTGCTCTTGACCAAAAAAGATTGCATTAAGTAGATCTCTTGAGTGACATTTTGAAACTTGAACCATTCAAAACATCCAAAAATTGAGAGAGTTATGAATTGTTGAAGTTGGCAAAAAACCGTGAAATGACCTATAATCTTTTGCATCCTTAGGGAAACTTCCATCCATTTTCTCACTTTGCACATAAAAGAAGGCATAAATTTCACACCTTCAAGATCATTATGGAAAAATAATGGGCTCAAGGTGATAAAAATTGACCAAGTTATGATCATTTGAAGTCACACATGGAAAATTGAGGATTGATCTAGAGGACTTGTAATCTTTCTTCCTCATTGAGTCTCTTCCTCATGACAACTCCTTGAAAATTTTGAAGTGATTTGTTAATAACCCTTTAAAGAGAAATATGTATTTGGAATCACTCAAAAAACCAAGAGATGAGCAAGTTATATTCCTTTGAAGTTCAAAACCCTAGCTCCTTAGATCAAGAGAATGCTTTGAGGAACTTTAACAATTCTGAACAAACTTCTTATACCAACACACATGATTTGTAAATAGAAGTTGTTGAGGATGATAATGAGAACTCATAGCCACCAAAACCACTTCCATATCTTGAACATTGAGCGAAATATGCACTTGTGACCAAATGGAATAAAATCTTGTCCAACCATGACAACTTCTCCAATCAATTCCTTGTGCTTTTAACCAAATTTGATAACTTTGAAATATGATGAACCAAAACAACCTTGCCATGCCAATTCTTCCAAAAACAAGCCAATGGTGAGGTTTGAACTTCTCAAGCTTTATTGACTAGGGCATGGAAATAAACTCATGAACCCATGGGGTAACTTGTTAAATCCCATTGCCTTTACCTACATGGATAACAAGCAAGACAAATCAACATTGCATTTTATTTAGTTGAAAGAAGAAATAAAGACAAAAACAATATTCATGATCACAAAAGAACATAAGTCAAGGTGCTTGGTTATTCCTAAAAAGGGAAAAGCTACATATAGGGAGGGGAACCAAGAATCCTAGTGTGATCTTATTGTAAATGAACCAACATGGTATGATGAAAGGATTTTAAGGGGAAAAATTAGGGTACAACAATTGCCCTTATTTAAGTTTCTTCTATCTTGAGATATGAAGGTTAAAAATCTTCGTGTCGACGCGATCGAAGATACTTAAATATAAAACAAACCCTATTTTTGGCCCTAAGATGCCATGCAAATGTTTATGATCATGAATGCTCATGGACAATTCCAAAGGGACGCAAATCACCACTGGGGATGAAACAATAATAAAGAAACAAGAGAGCGACCCTACCAAGGAAAATAAATCCCTGGTGGATCAAAAGACCTGAATCAAATAGGATGGTAGAATGGTCAAAGGATACACCAACTTCTACCGAAGGAGAAGCTACCGACGTTTACTGAAGGCAGAGCGAAATATAACAAACATCGATGTTCACTGTAGATGTCCTACCAACTTTCACTGAAGGTAGAGAGGAAAGAAATATCATAGCACCACCGTTCACTGACGATGAACTACCAACGTTCTCTGAGGGTAGCAAAAAGATAACAAACACCAACTTTCACTGATGGTGATCTACCAACTTTCACTGAAGGTAGAAAGAGAAAATATCATAGCACCGCCGTTCACTGACGATGAACTACCAATATTCACTGAAGGTAGCAAAAAGATGACAAACATCGACGTTCACTTCTTATGTCCTACCAAATTTCACTGAAGGTAGAGAGAAAAGAAATACCATAGCACCGCCGTTCACTGACGATGAACTACCAATGTTCACTGAGGGTAGCAAAAAGATAATAAACATCGTCGTTCACTGCCGATGTCCTACCAACTTTCACTGAAGGTAGAGAGAAAAGAAATATCATAGCACCTCCGTTCACTGATGATGAACTACCAATGTTCACTGAGGGTAGCAAAAAGATAACAAACATCGACGTTCACTGTCGATATCCTACCAACTTTCACTGAAGGTAGAGAGAAAAGAAATATCATAACATTGTCGTTCACTGATGATGAACTACAAACGTTCACTGAAGGTAGAAAAAAGATAACAAACACCAACTTTCATTGATGGTGATCTACCAACTTTCACCGAAGGTAGAAAGAGAAAATATCATAGCACCGCCGTTCACTGACGATGAACTACCAACGTTCACTGAAGGTAGCAAAAAGATAACAAACATCAATGTTCACTGCCGATGTCCTACCAACTTTCACTAAAGGTAGAGAGAAAATAAATATCATAGCACCGCCATTCACTGATGATGAACTACCAACATTCACTGAAGGTAGCAAAAAGATAACAAACACCAACTTTCACTGATGATGATCTACCAACTTTCACTGAAGGTAGAAAGAGAAAATATCATAGCACCGCCGTTCACTGATGATGAACTACCAACGTTCACTGAAGGTAGAAAAAAGATAACAAACATCGACATTCACTGCCGATGTCCTACCAAATTTCATTGAAGGTAGAGAGAACAGAAATATCATAGCACCGCCGTTCATTGACGATGAACTACCAACGTTCACTGAGGGTAGAAAAAAGATAACAATCATCGACGTTCACTTTCGATGACCTACCAACTTTCACTGAAGGTAGAAAGAGAATATATCATTGCATCTCCATTCACTGACGATGAACTACCAACGTTCACTAAGGGTAGCAAAAAGATTACAAGTTTCCCCAAGATTCTGGTGTTTCACCTAGAACGGGACTCAACTTCTTTTTTAACCAAGGAACTCCGCCTGGAAAGGATAATATATAAGTTGTCTCAAATAAAGAGACTTCCACTTGCAAAGATTTCACAACGAGCTATTTCTGTGATATTGAAAATCTTGCCATCCGTTGGCGTAATCTGACGACAAACTGAAAACTATTCACTCATAGAGGAGACAACAAAAAAAAGTTACGTCGACTTTTATAGGGAAACATAAGTTACTCAAATAAAGAGACCTGCTACTTGTTGTCATGGAGGATTGTAAAAAGAAATAACTTTATGGGGAAAGAAATATGACTTCTTGGAGAAAGAAATATGACTTCCTGGAGAGATGCCACGTAATTCCTGCTGAGGAGATAAGGTATTCTCGTGCAAAATAAATGCACCAACCAAAACTTGATGTTTTCAGAAATCCAAAGTGAATAATATTTTTGTGGAATCCACAGATTCAAACAAGAAATAAATTGGAACGAAACGGTCAACCAGAATACATCCTTTGAGAAATAAACTCAAGAGGGAAAACTAAATCCATCCGAACCAGGAGCTGTACAGGAAGACTAAAGCAAAAATCTTCCACTAGGGACAACTCAGTGGGGAAATTGAAAGAATATACGCTTTCTGCTTAAGACCAACACTCTATTAAAGAGAGGACAACGTAACTCTGCAAAACAAGATGATATATCAACAAAAATATTAACAAATGTCAATGAACAATGATTTGCCAATTTTAGTTATGCATGATGTATGTATGAATGTATGAGTGTTATCGTGCATATGCTGACAAAACAGATATATAACATTGGGAATAACCAGGCAAAACCACCTCGGGCAATAATAACACTCGACTAAACTTCATCCAAGATGATCATTCCAAGAAAAAGTAAATGCCAACTGAGGAAATAAAACCTACTGGATGCTTTAGCTTTACTAGGGAGCGACATAATCCGGAAGTAAGCAAAACGAAGTGACAGAATAATACAAATACAAGGATAGAACATCCTTCTTCAGGCTTCACCGGGGAAACAAGTGTTTTTAAAAGTAACATTCCTACTGGAGATTGCAAAACTAGTCTCACGTAAACCAGACTGACACCAAAACATCAAAACATTCACTGGGGAATTCAGGCCTACTTCATTGGGGAGGTTAACACAACATCCACAAAGGGAAAACCACAATATGTCCTTCACTTAAGGAAACCAGGGACCTGCGTTCTTCAAGAGTGGTTATGATGCCAACTTCTCTGGAAAAAGAACTTCTATCAGGCCAAACGAAAATTTCACTGGAGAAAATATGGATTGAAACTTCACATCATGAAAACTCAGAAAAAGGAGAAATGAATCCAAACTTGATCGAGGATACCGACATCATAAACCCAATACAGAGAAAACATCCCAGGTAAACCTTCCCGAGGGGAACAAAAACTTCTCAAAAGAACTGGAGTTTGTCCATTCATGGGATCACCATTTTTGTTGTCATTGTTTCATCACAAATCTCAAAGTAAAAGCAGATTGTAAAATCTTTTTTTTTTTTGAAAAATCAATATTGTTATTTAATATTTTTTGCTTTGAAAGTTATTATCAATAATAAACGAAGCCTTTGCAAGCTAAATAAAATAATAAATACAAAGAATTGGGTAAAAGCTCAAATTTCATTAATGGAATGGTAGTCTGCGAATGGCGAGACTCCATAGATGATTACAAAGTTTGAAAAATGGTAATATATAATGGAAAAGATACATTGAGATGCAATGAACACTATCCCCTCTAACAACTTTTGAAATCCTGAGCAGCAACTTCTGTTGAAGTATGGTGAGGATCCAGGAAGTTTGTTGCTTCAGCGATCAAGTCTTGTCTGACGCAGTTACTTGCCAAGAAAGTCCCTAACTTTTGCCTTAGTTTCCCTTACAGGTTTTCAACTTAGCGGAAAATTTATTCTGTTTAGGTCTCTAATTTTTGCCTAGACCGCCCTTTCAGGTTTTCGGCCTACCGAGACGCTCCCTTTTTGCCTAAGCCACCCTTTCGGGTTTTTAGCTTAGCGAGTTATTCTTTTATTTCTTTAGGCGAAGTATTTCTAGACTGCGTCAACATTCATGGGATGTGGGAACTCCTCTCCATCCATAGTTTCAAGAATTAGTGCACCTCCAGAGAAGGCTTTCTTGAAAACATATGGGCCTTAAAAACTGGGAGTCCACTTTCCCCTAGAATCGGAGTTGAAAGACATGATCTTCCTGAGCACGAGGTCGACTTCTCTGAATTCACGAGGTTTAACCTTTTTATCAAAATCTTTCTTCATTCTTCTTTGATATAACTGGCCATGACACAAAGCCATCATTCTCTTCTCCTCAATCAAATTCAATTGGTCAAACATGTTCTGGACCCATTCAGCCTCTGTCAATTTGGTTTCCATTATCACACGTAAAGAGGGAATTTCCACCTCGATAGAGAGTACAACTTCCATTCCATACACCAGGGAGAACGGGGTTGCTCCTGTTGAAGTGCATATAAATGTTCGATATCCATGAAGAGAAAAAGGAAGCATTTCATGCCAATCCTTATAAGTAACAACCATTTTCTAGATAATTCTCTTGATATTCTTATTAGCAGCTTCGACAACCCCATTCATCTTTGGCCTGTATGGAGATGAATTGTGATGGACAATCTTGAATTCTTTGCACAACTCTGTCATCATCTTGTTGTTCAAATTCTAGCCATTGTCAATGATGATTCTTCTCGGCACACCATACCGACATATAAGTTTATTATTAATGAAGCACACAACCACCTGCTTAGTAAAATTAGCATATGAAGCAGCCTCCACCCACTCGTTGAAGTAATCAATTGCTACCAAGATAAAACAGTGTTCATTCGAAGCTTTGGGTTCTATCATCCCAATTATGTCAATACCCCACATAGAGAAAGGCCACTGGGAGGAAATCACATTGAGAAGTGTCGGAGGCACATGGACCTTGTTTGCATAAATCTGACATTTATGGCACTTCTTTGCAAATTTATAACAGTCAGACTCCATTGTCAGCCAATAGTAACCTTCCCTTAGCATCTTTTTAGCCATCGAATATCCATTGGCATGAGTTCCAAATGAACCTTCATGAATCTCATGCATCAACACGTCTGCTTCGTGTCTATCCACGCATCTGAGCAAGACCATGTCATAATTTCTCTTGTATAAAACATTTTCACTAAGGAAGAAACTGCTTGCCAATCTTCTCAATGTCTTTCTATCTTTCTTCGACGCACCAATCGGGTATTCCTGAGTCTGAAGAAAATGCTTGATATCATAATACCAAGGTTTTTCATCTGCTACCTCCTCTGTTGTAAACACATGAGCGGGCCTATCCTATCGTCGAACCATAATTCAGGGTATATCATTCCAAGTATTCACTTGGTACATAGAAGCCAGAGTTACCAGAGCATCCGCCATTTGATTTTCATCTCTAGGAATGTGATGAAATTCAACTTTATTGAAGAAGGGTAATAATCTTCTAGCATAATCTTTGTAAGGGATCATGCCGGGGTGACGAGTATCCTATTCTCCTTTAATCTGATGTATTACCAAAGCTGAATCACCATATACATCTAGAATTTTAATTCTGAGATCAATAGCTTCTTTGAGACCCATGATGCAAGCCTCGTATTCGACCATATTATTAGTACAATCAAATGTTAACCTTGCAGTAAAAGGAATGTGCGATCCATGAGGAGTGACAATCACAACACCAATTCCTTTACCATAAGCATTCACAGCTCCATCAAATATCATACTCCAATGAGATTCAGGGTTAGGACCTTCCTCAAGCAAAGGTTCATCACAATCCTTCACTTTCAGGAACATCACATCCTCATCGGGGAATTCAAATTCTATAGACTGGTGATCCTGCATTGGTTGGTGAGCAAGATAATCTGCCAACTCGCTGCTTTTAACAGATTTTTGAGTGTGCTATTCAATATCATATTCAGATAGAAATATCTGTTAGCGAGAAATTCTCCCAGTAAGAGCAGGCTTTTCAAAAATGTAATTGATTGGATCCATTTTGGAGATCAACCAAGTAGTGTGATTCAACATATACTTCCGCAAACGCTTTGCCGCCCAGGTCAAAGCACAACATGTCTTTTCCAGCATGGAATACCGCGACTCACAATCAGTGAATTTTTTACTGAGATAATAAATGGCGAACTCCTTATTCTCTGTTCCATCCTGTTGTCCCAAAATACAACCCATGGAGTTATCTAACACTGTCAGATACATAATCAACGGTCTTCCTTCTATAGGAGGGAACAAGATAGGAGGTTCAAGCAAATATTCTTTAATACTTTCAAATGACCTTTGGAAATCATCCATCCACACACAACCTTGATCTTTCTTTAACAACTTAAAGATCAGTTCCCATGTTGCGGTCATGTGGGAGACGAATCTGGAAATATAATTCAAACGCCCAAGGAAACCTCTGGCTTGCTTTTCAGTTCTTGGTGCTGGCATCTCTTGAATCGCCTTGACTTTATCAGGGTCAACTTCAATTCCTTTCCGGCTAACAATGAAACCGAACAATTTCCCTAATCAGACACCGAAGGTACACTTATTTGGATTCAAGCGAAGACGATACTTCCTCAAACGCTGAAACAACTTCAACAAATCTTCTACATGCCCTTCTTCAGTCTGGGATTTGGCAATCATATCATCAACATATACTTCGATTTCCTTGTACATCAGATCATGGAATAGGGTTGTCATGTCCTTCTGGTACGTTGCACCAGCGTTCTTCAACCTGAAGGGCAACACTCTATAATAGAATGTTCCCCAGGGTGTGATAAACGTTGTTTTTTCCATGTCCTCTAGAGCCATTATTATTTGATTATATCCGGAAAATCCGTCCATGAATGAGAATACTTTAAATTTTGCTGTGCTATCCACTAACATATCAATGTGTGGCAATGGAAAATCATCTCTTGGACTAGCTTTATTTAGATCTCTGTAATCTATGCACATGCGTACTTTTCCATCCTTTTTCGGTACAGGGACAATATTGGCAATCCATTGAGGATACACTGAAGTCACAAGAAAACCATCATCAATCTGCTTTAGAACCTCCTCTTTGATTTTTATTGCCATATATGGGTGAGTTCTTCTTAACTTTTGTTTAATTGGCAGACACTCTGGCTTCAACGGCAAACGGTGCTCTACAATATCTGTATCTAGACCAAGCATATCTTGATAAGACCAAGCAAAAATATCCACATACTCTTTCAACAGCTCAATCAACCTGCTCTTCACATCAGGATGCAACAATGCTCCAATCTTGACTTCCTTTGGATCTTCTTCTGAACCCAAATTGATCACTTCAAATGGCTCTTTATATGGCTGAATGGTATTTTCCTCATTCTCAAGCAACCATGAAACCTCTTCTGGAATCTCATCATAATCTTCTTTTTTAGCCCCATACACAGGACCTTCGAAGTTGGGAGAGGGTGTAGGGTCATTGTATTCAACGGGTTTTTAATTAATCTGCACATATGATTTATGATTGCTTTTAGAAAATGATACATATAACAAGTGATCATGCAGATTGAATTTCAATTATTATTTATTTTTAAAGGTTTTTCTGATTACCATTTTCCAAGAAAAAGCAGAAAATAAAGACATAATTTGGGAAACAAAGAAAACTTTTATTATTGATTTTAAAAGTCACAACAAACAGATAAGCCCTACAACATTAATACTTCCACCTTGGGCAGAGTGAAAGATTTTTAAAAAATATTAACAAATCAAATTACTTTGAAACATGTATGCAAGAGGGAACATCAATGGTGATCCAGTTCTGAACCCTAACTCTGTGCATCACATAATTCAGCATTTCTTGCTATACTTCATTTTCCACAATGGCGTTAATCCTAGAAATAGTCAGATGAAGATAACCCTCGCTACGGAAAATGTCTTGATACTTGCCTGCAACAGACTTCGGCTTCATGCCCTCACCTTTGTCATTCTTCGAAGAGAACCCCAAGCCAGTTCTGTTCTTGTTCACAGGTGGATCCATAATTCGTCCCCAAACTTCATTATGACCATTACGCACAACCTACTGCGCGTCCTTCAGCAAAACCATGGAATTCTCATTTCCTCTTATGTTGTCAATGGATAAGGCTTGGAACTGGATTCCAACAGCAGCTTCATCCGCCTCTACAATGCTGAAAGAGGACAAATGAGATATCAACAACTCCTGCTCCCCATTTATGATCACTACTTTCCGTTCACGTACAAACTTCAGCTTCTGGTGTAAAGTTGAAGTGACATCCCATGCCTCATGTATCCACGACCGTCCTAGCAAACAACTATAAGCAGGAACAATGTCTATGACCTGGAAAGTTATCTGAAACAAATGTGGTCCTATATGAATAGGCAAGTCCACTTCACCAATAATAGGTTTCCTTGACCCATCAAACTCTTTCACAATGATGCCACTCGGGTGCATAGGCGTTCCTTGATATTTCAACTTTATAAGCGTACTCCTCGGTATAACATTAAACGCGGATCCATTATCAATCAGCACATTGGATAGTGAATCATTCGTGCAGTTCATAGAGATGTGGAAGGCCAAGTTGTGATTCCTTCCTTCATCTGGTAATTCATCGTCACAAAAACTCAAGTTATTACATGAAGTAATGTTTCCTATTACGCTGTTGAATTGGTCTATTGGCATATCACTCTCCACAAAAGCTTTCTCCAGTACCCTCATCAAGGATTCTCTGTGAGCAGAGGAGTTCTTCAATAAAGCTAAGATAGATATTTTTGAAGGAGTTTGCAGTAGCTGATCTACAATTATGTAATCGCTCATCTTAATCATCTTCAAAATATCATCCACTTCTTTCTCCAACGTAGATCCACTAGTCTCACCCGTAGCCTTCTTAGGTTCATCATTCTCAACAATTTTCTTACCAGCACCAACATCTCTTCGAACAACTAGTGCAAACACACGACCGCTGCGAGTCACCCTGCTATTTTCATCTATATTTCCAACATTAGGCATTGGATGGATGGGAAATTCCACTCCATCCTCTAAGATTGTAGCGTTGTATATGTAAGGCACAACCTTATCTGACTTGTAGGGGATATGACCCGGAAAACTAATCATCAATGGGGTAACAGCTGGCTTGCTACGATACTCAACTTCAAAATGGGCGGGTGCACCAAAACAAGGCACAATGACGTTTACCCCTTCTTCAACACAATCAGTCATTAATAAGTCATTTCTGGAAAACAAATCTTCATCTGAAGAGAAATACTCATCTGCGGAAGCATACTCTTCATCTGACCCTTCTCCAGTCAAACAAACCTCAACCATATCAACTTCATGGTAATCATACCTCTGACTTGTGACCTTGATAGCTCCATTGTCTAACAACAGCTGAATACCCTTCTTCACGATTGAACATCCTCGGGGGTCTCGATAGCAAACTCAGCAAGATCCATATTGGTGTTCCACCTGACCAGCCGTATGGCAAAAGGTAGCATGCAACTGTACGAGGTCCTCATTCACATACTCTAGATAAAAAATTCGGAATTCTCCATGACATCCAGAAACCATATTCACTTCCTCTTCATACTCTACCCTAGGCCTGATTATATGGATTAGGCCCTCATCCATCATCTCCTATAAATCAGCCTTTATCTTATCGCAACCTTGTATGTCTGTATTGCAAATAGCACAACCGACACGGTCATGCGTATAGTAGCTAAATTCACAGAGGTCTGCATGCATTTTCACCAAATCTCCTGTAACCAGATTAATATCAAAAATTCGGAAGTCGCCTGGACAACCGGTCACTATATTCATAGCATTTACTCCCCCATGCTTGGGTAGAGGATTGTCTTTCACATTAGGTCCCACGTCCTTGAAAGATAGAACACCAGACTTTACGAACTTCTACACCTCGGCCTTCAAAGGATAAAAATTCTCAACATTATGCCCTGGTGCTCCCTGATGAAAAGCACATTTTTGGTCTGCCTTGTAATACCAAGGCAATGGTGATGGCACAGCGGGAGGTGGTCGGGTATGAACCAACTTCTTCTGAATCAATGCTGATAGTAACTCTGTATAGCTC
Source organism: Vicia faba (assembly GCA_948472305.1). Classification (NCBI taxonomy): domain Eukaryota; kingdom Viridiplantae; phylum Streptophyta; class Magnoliopsida; order Fabales; family Fabaceae; genus Vicia; species Vicia faba. Next base: position 97,479,153 of record OX451735.1, on the reverse strand, counting down.
ATGGTAATAGGTTCATAACTCTCCCTTATTTGATTATACCCTTGATTCCCTTGCTGAGACGGTCTTTGATAAGCAACGACAGTTGGAGCGGCATTCATAACGGGACTAACTAAGGCGACTTGTTGATGACGCTGATAATTCCTTCTAGGAGTGTTTACCCTCCTCTCTTTTATAACAACATTTGCATCTCCTTCTTTCTTCTTGGTAAACCCATAAGAATTCTTCTTCGCACCTCCAGATCCTTCACTCTTTGTTAAACGGCCTTCTCTTATAGCCTCTTCTAAGCGGATACCCATTCCTACCATTTAAGTAAATTCACTTGGCACACTTGCTACCATCCTCTCGTAGTAGAAAACACCCAGAGTCTTCAAGAAAATCTTAGTCATCTCTTTCTCTTCCATGGGAGGAATCACCTGGGCGGCTACCTCACGCCATCTCTGCGCATATTCTTTGAACAATTCCCTGTCTTTCTGAACCATGGCCCTGAGTTGATCACGATCAGGCACCATGTCCACGTTGTACTTATATTGTTTGATGAATGCTTCTCCCAAATCATTAAAAGTATGGATATTTGCGTTGCCCAAACTCATATACCACTTCAGCGCAACACCGATCAAACTATCCTAAAAAAAGTGAATTAGCAGACGCTGATCATCAGTATGGGTAGACAATCTCCTTATGTACAACACCAGATGAGCACGAGGGCAACTATTTCCCTTATACTTCTCAAACTCTGGGACTTTAAACTTAGCAGGTATCTTAAGATTCGGGACCAAGCATAACTCATTCACATTCTGCCCAAATAGCTCTTTTCCCTTGAGGGCCTTCATCTATCTTTGCGTCTTGTCAAACAGCTCTTGAAAATCATCCATTATGTCATAAAGACCCAAGTCTTCACTCGGTGGAGGGGAAGGACGACACACATCATCATTAACAAACAGAACCATATTCACCGAAGGAGGTGCAGCAGGAACATGCACCACAGGAGGTACAAGAGTAACAATAGTCTGAACAACTGGAGTATCTTGAGGTCCAAGATTGAAACCTTCAGGTGCAAAATTCTATGGCATTCCCCATGGATAACCTTGGGGCATGCGATTCTGAATAATAGTTGGAGTAGTAGATACAAGAATGGTCAGAGCTTCAGTAGTTGCCCTCATTGGTTGAGGTTGAACACTCGGTGGCTGATTCTGAGAAGCCACCAGAGCTTCCATCAGAGTAGTCAGATTGGCCATGCTGGCCTACAAAGCAGAAACCTCCTCGCACAGCTCGCAATTCTCTTGTTCTAAGTTGTCCATCTTCTTTCTTAAATTATCCCGAGTGTTGTAGTGGTGAATCAGCTTGCTGAACGAAGTAAAAAAGCTTGGTAAGACACCTGGATATGCATAACAAATGCAAGAAAAACGTGCAATATGATGCATGATGTGCAATGCACATGATTAACTTTATTTTGTTATTTAATATTTCAAGGGATTTATAGTTTATGGACATATTGCAAATATCAAAGTAATAATGCATTTGAAATACTGAAAATTTTTATTATAACAACTCCAAAATAGATTACAAGTTTCAATGATCCCAAGTACAAGATGAAAATAAAATCTGAAACCCTGAGAAATAAAACTGATCGAGACCACTCTATACGCTGGTGCTTCCTCGTGAGCCCGACAATCTGAGCCTTCAACCTCTGGTTTTCTTCCGCATGTATGATGGCAACCTCCTTCCAATCACCTGAATCAGGAAGTGAGTGATCAACATTCGATTGAGGATTAGGAGAAAATAAACCCCCTGCCTCTCCATAGACTCTACCGCTCGACTCTCAAGGATCTCAATCAAGTCGTCTTTATCCTTCAAGTCTGCTTTATAGGAACTCTCTAAAGTTTAGAACTTATTCTTCCAAGCATCCTTTTCCTGTTGCATCCTAACCAAAGAAAGTTGAAACTCTTCTAGATCATCTAATAACGGAGGAGTGGTTTTCACAAATAGATCAGGCATGGGTGTCTCTCAGGTATACGACATCTTTAACTGAATAGCTCTCGATCGGACCCACTACAGATATGGCTACAAAGAAACAACGCCCCTAGGTCCCAAATCCTTCCTACTCTTCTTATGCATGTGACGCCAGGCCTTCGCAATCTGCTTCCTAGCTTCCCTATGGTCTTCTCCTTCCTTCAGAAAGAAACTACTCAAATGAATACTATTCGGTTTATCCCTCATCGGATAACCAAGCTATCATCGTGCAAGAACATGGTTATAGTTAATTCCTCCCTTTGTACCAAGAAGAGATACATTGGGGAAACTACCACAACTGTCAATAATCTCTATATCCTAGTAAGCTCGATGATACCAATCAATATCCGAGTGACTAAGTTCCATGACCTTAGGAGCCCAACGAGGTTCTTTCTTGACATCCCAAAAAGCATCTGACTGAGGCATATGAGAGATAAACCACCGGTATAATAGAGGTGTGCAACAGATAATCATCCCTCTCATTATAAGAATTCTGAAGATGAATAGAGTAATAAGCATCACCCAACACTGTAGGAACTGGGTTTCCAATCATGAAGATCCTGATAGCATTAATGTCAATAAACTTGTCCACATTAGGAAATAAAAACAACCCGTAAGCAAGTAGAGAAAAGTTGGCCTCAAAAGCAATTGTACTCTTCATTCTGGCAAAGTAATAAGCTTTCTCCAATAAGTACTGAGTTGGTAATCCTCTAATTCCTCCTTTAGTAGTCATATGGGCTTCCACCTCAGATTTCCTCAGATGAATCAAAGCAGCAATCTCATGTGGTTTTGGCTCATCCTCTAAACCAGTAAAAGGAACACGATTGATAACAGGTAAATCCAATAGATAAGAATACTCCTCCAGTGTGGGCATCAACTGATAGTCGGGAAAAGTAAAGCAATGATACATCGGATCATAGAACTGGACCAAGGTCGGGAGAATACCCTCCTTCATCTTCAGTTTCATGAGAGGAATAATAGATCCATACTTCTTCCGAAAGTCTGCAGAACACTCGATCTCGGGAATTAGACTGATCAACTCATCTATCTTGGGATCCTTGAAACTATATTTCCCGGTCTTTCTCTTCCCAGAATCCATGGTTAGAAAGTACCTGAGATATTCACAAATGGTCAACCTTTAAATCCCTTGAAATATGGTTTCTTAAAAAGATGCTTATGAGTGCATGGATTCATGATGCAACAATCACACACAAGATCACACATATAGGGTTCATAGGTTCAATGTTACGAGCATGAGGTCGAAGGTACTACCCATAAGGTGTTGGTCTAAAAGTTATCACCTGCCGAACAAGGTTCTAGAGGTTCCCAGAGTCTACATCCTTCCTTCGGATATTACCAACTTCCCGATTGACTCGGTAATTAGTAATATTCTCAAGAAAGACTCGTCCGAGCGTAGTATCGCGTGACAACTATTTTCGGATTACTCCGTCATAGCTTCCGCACTGAGTGGGGGATCTCATGCTTCCTTTTTTGGGATTACTCCGTCAAATTTAACATGACTATACCGCCCTACCTACTTTAAAGTTTGCCCAAGTTCGGGTATAGGACTTATGAGTAATCACCAAGCACCCTGAAAACCAGGAAAATCCAGACAAATATATATACAACATATAACAAAAAAATAGTAATAACACATATATAGATATAAACAAAGATAGGCTTAACCCACTTAGGGATGGAAGAGCAAGATGTCAATTTGTCCCCAGCGAAGTCGCCATTTTTCTGTAGCGATTGAAATGTTTTAAGACTAAGCCATTGGATTGACTTGACTTATACAAATCAAAATAAAAATCGCCACCGTGCTTTATTGTTTCCAAAGGAATGGGAGAAGAGCGAATAACCCTAAAAGGAGGGGAAAGATTCAAGGTAAGGGGGTTAGTTATGCAAAGGGAAGGTATTAGCACCCTAAACATCTCTGGTACTCCGTATGAACCTCTTTGTAAATTCTGTATATTTGGCTATAAAAAATGTTGTATAAAAATGGATGGTAGAGGTGAGAAAATAAATATATTTATTTTATAGTTTTTGCACCCGCCGCGGTTGTGAACCTTTAGTGCCTACGTACCATCTTTTCGTGCAATAGGGGATCAGGGTACACGTAGTTCCTATTTTAAAAAAAAATTTAAAACACAAATGTGTTGGTTAATTTTATGAGATAAAACATCATCGTCACTGTTCGTGTGGAAAACATACCTACTACCCACAATTATGAGAAATGAGAATTTGCATCATCTCAAAGTGGAGGATATGACCTGGATCTTAAAATCAACAATGCCTCACTCAACACCCAAGTGGAAAATATCTCTCTTTACTACATATTGTAGAAGTATGGTTGTTTGCATCACTTCAAGGATTGACAAGAGTTCAATCTTTTGAAAAAAGTTTAAAGATAAAATCCAAAGTGGCAAAAATGGTTTGAAATAAGATTGGTTGATTTTTAGTGCTCTCACAAAAAATGTCAAGGTATTATTAAGTTGATTGGAGTTTATTTATGAAAATGTTTTGAAAATGCATGGACATAAGTCCAAGTTTATTATGAAAGTGTTTCAAGTTTAAAAACAAGAAGAGTTTTCAAAAGGAGGAAGAAGATTTTTGAAATTAAAGAAGATGGGAGGAGAAGAAGGGACTATCCTAAAGCATAAGGTAAAATCTAGGGATAAGAACTATCTAACCAACAAGAAGCCAATACTTGACATTATGAGCCAAGATAGAACTCTCATTCCTTGGATTGAAAACCAATCAAGCAAAAAAATACTAGACCTTTTGAGAGAACCAAACTTCAAGTATATTAAGTCTTCACAAAAATTGGGCAGAGTAACGACTGTATACGGGTGAATTCCAGATTACAAACAAAGAGTGTAATCACAAAAAAACCTGCACACAAAAACAAACAAGCAACCCAATGTCTTGAGGTAAACCTCAAGAACTCCAGACAAAATAATCAGATAAGATCACAAGGTCTCCAAGATAGGCCAAGGTTTCTAATCCTAAGACCAAGAAAAAAAATTCCCATGCTCCATAATGCCAAGGATAGTAACCAAATAGTCCAAGTACCATTAAATTTTTTTATGGTTTATGTTGATTATTAAGTATCTTAAAAAAAGAAAAGAAAAGATCAAGTGAGCAAAGTAAAAATGACAAGAAAGTAATAGCCCAAATGAGCAAAGATGAAAATGGCATGAAATGTAAATTCTAAAAGTAAATGGTACATAAAGCATAAAAATAAATTAAAAGCATAAAGTAAAACAAGTAAATAATTAGTGGTTAGTTGGATGACCATCTTGAAGCTTGCATTTGGAACTCAATAGAGGATTGGTAGAACAAAAGCCTCCTTATAACAAGTTGCATTTTCTTTTTGTCAAGTATATCATCCATTTGGAATTCTCACAAGTGTCATTTAATGATCAATGATGTTTAAGTGATCCGCGTTTACCAAATGTGTTGTAGATCCATTAGAGGATTGGTAGAACCAAAGCCTCCACACAATGAATCTCAAGGTTATTGGATCAAAGAGGTCAAATTAACATACTTGGGCTTGCAAATATAAGTTTGGGCTACAAATGATCATCTATTCGAATCGGGACAAAATTTAGCGCTATGTTAAGCAATCTTAAGTGAACTTATATAGAATTCACACCTATTTTGAGGTCGGTCAATAGTAATCTATGCACCATTTATTCCGAGACATGATATAGAGATCACGCTCCAACAACATTTAGTGCAATAAGAAGGGGATGAGATGAAAAGGGATGGGAGAGAATATACAAACCAGTTTTGAATTAAATTTAATCAAACTATTATTAAAATCATCCATCCATTTTTGTGGAGTTAAACTCAACACCATGGATCCAATGATGTTAATAAAGTTCATGATCCAAAATATAACTCAAGATCAGCCAGAAAATAGTCACAAAATAATATTACATTTTAATATATACAAAAAGGTTTAAAAATAATGTTTAAAAATAATGTTTAAAAATAGAAATAAAAGAGAAAAATATCAACTATGTTCAAATTAATCAAGAAATAAAAATTAAGACCATAGAAAAATCAGAAATGAACTAAAATAATTTTATAAATTTTTTGGTAATTTTTAAAGTCAAAAACTATTTTAAAATTTAAAGAAATGGGTGAAATAAACCAAAAATGATAAAAAATAGTAAAGTCATAAACAAAAATAAAATAAGATCACCAATATTTGTCACTGTATTATTGGATCACTTCATAATTTTTTCAGAATTTAAAAATGTATAAAATTATTTTTAAACATTTAATACAATTCAAATAAAGTGTAAATTTATAAAAAATACCAAAACACAATTAAATTGTGAAAAATAAAAATCAAAAAGAGAATAATCAAAATATTTTTTCATAATTATTTTCAGATTTTTTGAACTTAAAATGAATTTTCTATAATTTTTTGAAATTTAAAACAATTAAAATATAAAAATCATAAAATAAAAGTAAAGTAAAAATATGTGGACCATTGGATGAGAGTCAAAACGCGTTAGTAATCAAATCCAAGTGATATGGCGCGCTGTGCATATCATGGTTATTAGTGAATAAAGTACATAATCAAATATAAATCAGATTTTCAAAAATAACAAGTGGTTTGCCATCATTGGTTGGAAGATGACACGTAGGTCATCTTCAACCTCCAGCCAACGTGATTTGCAGGTCTCTCAAACTGTAAAATCAGAAGCTCAGACCTATTTTGTTCGCTTCGTCTCTTCAAGACGAAGACAACCACACCCTCGCGCCAAATTTATATAAACTGTAGCTCAAGCAATTTGGAAGGAAAGTTTTGAAAAGGGATTTGAAATTTCATGGTCAAAATGTGTTTCCAGTAAAAGGTAAGTGTTGCGACTAGAACCAGGGAAATGAGAGCAACACAATGATATCAGAGTTTTGAAGAATTTATGAAGGAATCTACCTATTGAAGTTGGGTTGCAGAGCTCTGAAACTGGACTTCTATGGAGCAGTATAGGGCACGATTCTTGAATATAATTATGTGGTTAGCTTCAGGGAAGATCAAGGAAGGTGAATTGATGGAAAATTGGATTAAAAAAGGCTTGAGAATGGATTTTGAAGTTACTAAATTCTGAGTTGTGGATCAAGTTTGGTAGGGTGATTCTGACTATCCAAGCTTCCCAAAATGAATGGGATTGCTCATGTATTTATAGGAGAAGCAAATGGGATCAAAAAGAAGGGTGAATGATGCAATTTGGAGGGAATTCGTGTGGGTCTTCATCATGAAGAAAATGTGACTTCTCTTTTGTCAAAACTCACCAAAAACGCACGTTTTGATACACTAATCCACTTGGGAAAGTTTTCTAATCATGTTTAGACCCAAAACGCGTGCTAATTTGAGGTTTAGAGGTTGTAACATGAAATTTAAATTCTGACTTGCAATGAAACTTCAATTCCAAGTTACCACTTTTGAAACAATGGCATTCTCAGCTCAAGTGGTCTTAAGGCATGATTCTTGATGCTTTATAAAGATGATGTTACAAGCTTTGCAGTGGAAAAAAAATAGAATCAAATGGATTCTTAAGCTGAAAGTTGTATTGAGTCAAAGTTGGAGAAAAAGAGTTGACTTTCCATAATTAGAAATATTTCAAGTTCTTCTTCAAAAATGACCTATAATGTCTTGCATCCAAACATGGCCTTCCACTTGGAATTTGCTCTTGACCAAAAAAGATGGCATGAAGTAGATATCTTTAGTGACATTTTGAAACTTGAACCATTCAAAATATCCAAAAATTGAGAGAGTTATGAGTTGTTGAAGTTGGCAAAAAATCCGGAAATGACCTATAATCGTTTGCATCCTTAGGGCAACTCCCATCCGTTTTCTCACTTTGCACATAAAAGAAGGCATAAATTTCACACCTTCAAGATCATTATGGAAAAGAATGGGCTCAAGGTGATAAATACTAACCACATTATGATCATTTTAAGTCACACATGGAAAATTAAGGATTAATCTGGAGGACTTGTAATATTTCTTCCTCATTGATTCTCTTCCTCATGACAACTCCTTGAAATTTTTGAAGTGATTTTTTAATAACCCTTTAAAGAGAAAGATGTCTTTGGAATCACTCAAAAATACCAAGAGATGAGCAAGATATATTCCTTTGAAGATTAAAACCCTAGCTCCTTAGATCAAGAGAATGCTTTGAGGAGCTTTGACAATTCTGAACAAACTTCTTATACTAACACACATGATTTGTAAATAGAAGTTGTTGAGGATGATAATGAGAACTCATAGCCACAAAAACCACTTCCATATCTTGAACATTGAGAGAAATATGCACTTGTGACCAAATGGAATAAAATCTTGTCCAACCATGACAACTTCTCCAATCAATTCCTTGTGCTTTTCAACCAAATTTTATAACTTCGAAATGTGATGAACCAAAAAAACCTCGCCATGCAAATTCTTCCAAAACCAAGCTAATGGTGAGGTTTGAAATTCTCAAGCTTTATTGACTAGGGCATGGAAATAAACTCATGAACCCATGGGGTAACTTGTTAAATCCCATTGCCTTTACCTACATGGATAACAAGCAAGACAAGCCAAAATTGCATTTTATTTAGTTGAAAGAAGAAATCAAGACAAAAACAATATTCATGATCACAAAAGAACATAAGTCAAGGTGCTTGGTGATTCCTCAAAAGGGCAAAGCTACATATAGGGAGGGGAACCAAGAATCCTAGTGTGATCTTATTGTGAATGAACCAACATGGTATGATGAAAGGATCTTAGGGGAAAAAATTGGGGTACAACAGTAGTTACCATATTCTTCTAAAGAGATATGATTATCAATTGAAAATGTCCACTGAATGAACACAACATATATAATCAGTATTTGATAAAACATGGAAACTAACTATAATAGAGAAACCACAACTTCAAAATTACTCACGCATTGAGAAATGATGTTAAGTAAAAAAATTTTTCTCATCTAACCATGATGTTATGTATGTTTCAATCTTTTTGGCGTATTAATTGTAAATCGAATGCTAACAGGATCCAAGAATCCAAAAAATTCCGATGTATTTAATCTTATACAAACAGAGTGAACGTACCTAAATGGTTAAACAAAATTCAAATAATAAGTGATGAATTAGTTATATACTAAATGACGAATGTACCATAATGACATATTAAATTCTATATTTAAGTGCACCAAATTTGTAGTATCTCTATGTCCATCCCCTGATTTCCAATGATCAAATCCTTTATATCTCAAGGATCAACATAAAAACAGTCTAACTCTTGATCATGTTCTAGCTCAAGAGGAATTAGATCTTTCTTATTCAACATGTGACATAAAATTTTGGTTAAGGATTCTTGAGAAGGAGCCAATAACTCATTATGGATCTCATTATCAGGAGGGGCGGCTGAACAATTTCCTTTTGTGCTTGCGCCATGTATAACAATTCTTTCAGGATAATGATCATTACCATCTTCTTGTGTACATTGTTGGACGGTTCCTCTGATTCTCAATATCATAAAAATAAAAGAAACACAAAATAGAATTAACACAACATATATCATACATTTCAAATATCACAATATTCTCACATACCACATATAACTCTTCTAAATATTTCCTACGATTTTCATGTTCCTATGCTAACGCATGTTTAAATTTTTTATTTTTTATTTTGACTTCTTTTCAAACTCTTCAATAATTTCTTTTTGCATTTGTCATGTATTTTTCTTGATGTACCAAACCACAATCTAAAATTGATGTCATCTCTAACACCATGGACACACCCACCATGCACCTTTATTTCAATTTCTTCTACTAATATATTATGTAGTGGTTTTGGAACAAAAGAACCTTCATGGGTTGACACAACTAATGAATCATACACAACGTGATAAGATATATATTTTCAATTACAAAAGCAATTTAAATAACACATAACATATGCACAAAAAATCCTACTTAAAATTTTTTCCAGCGATTACACTTGAGGCATCTGATGTGTACTCTCCATTCGGTCTTTGTTGATCCCTCTTCCACTTCTCTTGTCGTGATGGTGGGATGGATTGCGATCAAGACTCATGGAATCCTCATCTCTCAGTTGTTTTCTTTTTTCATTAATCATTACTTTCTCAAGTTTCCTATATCCCCTACGAGACAATCTATGGGGGTATTTATTTTTTTCTTGTTCAACATTCCTGCTTCACTTTTAACCTGTTATAATTATAGCAAAAATATTAACTTAAATGGTTGTATCTATAAAACACAAGCATAAAATTATCAAAAAATAAAATTAGTATACTAACCCAGAACTCCTCAGAACTACGCGACTTCACAAACACTTTCCAAACCATTTTGTCAAGAAAAGTATATCTCACCCACGAAATCTCAAGAATAGGTTTAGGCTCCCTAATGTAGTCACGTGTGAGCCGTGACTTAAAGCCCCTCAAACACGTACTAGCATAAGTGATCCTTTTTTTGCAACTTATCATTGATAGAAAACTCAAACGTTAACTACAGTTACATCAATAAGTATGTATTAGTAATTATAGAAATTAATAACGAATCGAGGTGAAATTCTGGTACATTATATGGATGTTAACAGTGATGTCCCAACATCCAAACACAATATCAAGACAGATGTCAAGACATCATCTGGATGATAGAATGATTTTATCAAACAATAAATTATATAGAAGTAAATTGCAGAAGGTAAAAGACACAATCAAATGTTAACACAGTTCAGTGCAACTCACCTACTCTGAGGGTATCCAAGCCATGAAGGAAATCCAATATGATAGTATTATTTCAAAGAGAAATAACCATAGTTTACAACTTATCAGCTAATCACTACCTATGCAATTTCTACCAAGAAACCTCCTAGATATGAGAACCCCCTCTTACTTCTCACAATCACATTAGTTGTAATAATAAAAACAAAAAATAGAAGAACACACTTCCAATTAAACACAATCATTCTTTATTTTAAAGCTCGTAAGTGATTGACAATGAACAATGAACAATCAGTCTACCTCAATTCATCAAACAAGACACATAAGTGACTTACAAAGACATAGCACAATAGAAAAACTATCAAATCCAAAGACTCTTGAATATCAAGCTTACCCTTATTTTTTCTTTAGTTCTTCACAACATTAGGTTTAAGTTTTTCTTAATAAACTCCTCAGCTATCCACGGGCTTCAAAATATTCATCCAATTTGTTGTAGATCCAAAAGCTGAGGGATGCACCAATTATGTAGAAAAATATCCTTGAATTATGGAACAAAACATTATAAGTTTCCTAAATTGTATCAACATCCAATTTTAGAAACTCGTGTACAATTGGAGATAAAATCACTTTTTCCAAATATAGCCTTTTGGGCCTGCGCAAATATGTGAGATATATCCATAGAGAATCTCACAAAACCAAATCAGAACCTTCCAAAAAGTAACAGTAGCACCTGTTGTATAGTTGGTCAATATGTCTCAACATCTTGCTCAACATCTTACTGTGATACATGTTTTACCAAATGAAACATGTTTTTACCAAAATTGTTGCAAATCATTATATCACAAACCTAACAATCTCCCCATTTGGAATTTTTTTGCTAAAACAACCTTTTCACATTAAACATAAAGATAAGGAATAAAACCACAAAAACAACACACAACACATGCTACATGAAATACATGTAAACTTTTTACAAATTGCAATAGAATAAGTTAGAGCTAAATGCAGCTACAAAGATACCCAACCTAACAAACTACTCTTCTTTAAACTACATAAATCTCCAGAGATCAGATGCTAGGACTTGTGGTCTGACATCACATTAACAAATCTCAACAACTCAGCATCAAACCACCATGCTCAACAACTTCATACAAGTCCATTACTCCCCATGTCACACATCATCAATACTCCCCCTTAACGGAACACACAAATAAAAACATGAACTGTCCATGTTCACACATCAGTGGCAAATGCAACAGGAAAATAATAAGCCTCACAAAAACTAAGAGAAACCAAAGTTATTTACAAAACCTTTCAGGCAAGATTTAAGGACATTTGGATTGACATCATGCACACACTCACATCAGCAGTAGCAGCAAAAACATCCAGATCAATTCCCCTAAGCATTCAGATCAAGCATGACAAACACTCATGCTCCCCTTAAACAGTTGGATAGATAGCAAGCAACAACAAATACTACTCTCCCCTAAGTTTTAGTACAGCCCTATCATAATGTTAATAAACATGTCAAGACATTTGACATGAAATCAGGACAAACACATCAAGCTAGGCACACTACACTTTACTCCACCTTTTTAGCCAAAAAATTGACAAAAATAAAGTAAATGTACAAGAATATGGAAGCACACATGCATACAAGCACAATCAACATATGGAAGCACAAAATCATTTGAAAACACACATTAGCATATGGAAACACACAAACCATTTGGGAACACACACATGATGGGAACATGCATTCATTGGTGGAAGCATAAAGTGCATTGTTAAGAATTACAAGTATCGACACACAAGTGCGTAAAAAGTTATGGGTCATAAGCCTTTACATAGAACAAGAAAAAAACAAAATAAAGTGAACTTAGCTCTTCAAGCACTAGTTCTGCTAGCTATTTCTTATTCTCTACTGCTTTTTTCATCTTCATCCTTACTGTTACCAACAGTCTCTTCTTCATGTCCATCATCACTACCATCAACAATGCTTCCTTGGACATCTTCTTTAGCCAGAGCTTCAATCAACCTTTCAAGTTTGATTTTCCTTACAACAAATGTTTGATAGTCTCATCCAACCCCTTACAAGTAGCTTTCAACTCTGCTATTATATCTGCCTTGGTGGTCGGAATGACACTTTCATTTCTAGATGTCATGATAATGTCTGGGACATGTGTCCCTTCAAACAAATTATAGTGAAAAGAAAGAGGTGAATCCCTCTTACTTGTATATTCTGAATCAATTAAGATTTCTGGATGTTGACTTAGAATGATTCCATGAATTAAGAATGGGAAAGTAATTTACATTTTTACTGCATAAGAAGTACCTTATTTCATGATTTGTTAATAGATATAGGTTCCAAAATTATAGTTAATTTTGATCACAACAATGTAGATGAATCTTCCTATCCCAATAACAATAGAGGAAGTATTATTGGTAGGCACCTAGTTAGCATCTCCAATCTTGTGGAGAATGGCATACTTCACACTCAGATAGCTTGCAGACAACTTCCCTTTTCTAGGCCATTCCTTTACCTGCTTCCTAGTTATTTCTCTATAAATGGTGTTATCCGACACCTCAAACTAAGGTGTTATTCCTCACAACTTTCCAAAAACATTTTTATTCTAAACTCCTTGCTTCTCTTGTCATTACACTCTTGTGTTATGTTTACCACAAACTCCTTCATAATCTCTCATAACAATTACCCAGCTTGGAAACAATCTTTATTAATCTAGCTTGATTAATGAGATCAAAAACCTCCTTTCATTCTAAGGCATATTTCCCCAATTCTATTTCCAGAGGAATACGTCTTTCGTACACATACTTCCACTTCTTCACATTCTCGAAAGTATGAAAAGACACATTATCTAGAAGAACACCTTGAATATTAGCAAGACTCTTCTTCATTATATACTTTCCCTTGCTCTTATGAATGATGTCCTGATCGTCAACATTGACATTAAAATTTGAATCACTTGAAGGAACATCATTCCTTTTTATAGTTTTCTTCTTTGAGCTGGGAGCTAACACTTTTCTCCAATCCTTAGTTGGTCCCACACTAGTGATTCTCTTGTTGGAGGAAGTACTCTCACTCATATTAACAGTCTTTTCTTTCCAATTTTTCAATCACATGGCAATTCCAGGTGCTATTCTTCTGATGATAGGTTCATCATCAGATGCATAATAATCAATGTTGGCAATCTAATTATTTTTGTCTTTGTCAACATAGTCATCTTCACCTGTTTCTGTAACACCTTCATGCTCTGTTTTAGGTAGATTCAAATCTACGCCAGTCTCAGGATAGAGAAGCTTGTCCATTGATGTTGGAAGATTGTTGTTGCGGTATAGCGGCAAGCAAAAAGTAAGTTATTAATTTATCGGGTGATATTTAGGTTATATCATATCGTGTCCACAGATATTGATTATTGAATCGCCATTCGACAAATCATTCGTTAATGAGTTTGGGGGTTGAATTGGTTGAAAGAAAATGTATTAACAAAAAATAAATGTATAAAAAAGTAAAAGGAATAACTTATCAAGCATGCATATATACTACTTCTCAGGCTAAAACCTATCGGCATGTTATACTCAACCTACAATATTCATCAATGTCACTACGTATCACTCACAACCTAAGTCATTTCTAACCCAAATTGAGAGGCCGATTGGATCACCTCAGTAGCAATCTCTCAACCACCTCAACAACACAGAAGTCAATCGTGCTCACCTATATCGAGATCGATCAGAGCGACACAAATAACACATAGGCATTAAGCTCTGATACCCATGTATATGTTAGCTCTAAATCTATCTCTAGAGTTCAGAAACTAACAGATAATCACCATAGATAAGAATCTAAGAAGTATATGTCTATAACAACTCAAATCCCTAACACAGATTAAAAATCCAGGACAATAATCTACAAAGATTCGTAAAGCAAGTTTTATAAAATGACAAGGGCGACAAATATACATCAGTTCAAAGAAAAAATATATAAAAACCCAACCAATAGATAATACACAAAGAGGAAGAGAAATGAATCATAGATCTACCAGTTTGTCAGCACCGATCAAAGAGAAATCCACCCCGGATCATCCGTATGCAAGCTCCATAGTTGTTATGTAAGCTAATCCCAAAACAATTTACAAGTTAATAGAGACTTTCAGTTTGATTTTCCCTTGCATTTTGAGTGAGATTATTCACTACATTGGTGTCACTCAGATGATCATAGTACAATGTCATGACATCTTGTTTTTCATTGCATCCCTTCAACATTCTCTGCTCAACTTTAAACTCATCACGAATTTTCTCACTGGATCTTTGGAAAGTGTTGAAGATTTATTGTGGTATCCATATGCAACTATTTCTATCAGTTCTAACTCCTTTCATGTTACTTGAAAACCCACTATCAAAGTACCAATCTTCTCTTTTATAAGTTCTGAGAGATGAGTAAGCCATGAGACAAATGTGCTCATTTTTAGAACACCAATTTTGTTTAGCCTTATTCACTTAACTACTCCCAATATGAGTTTAATGTTTAAGATAACCATAGAGCTTATAGCAGAAAGGTCTTACGTGACCATATTTCCCATAATGATAACACCTCATGGGTTGACATTTACAACTAATGTAAGATCTATGATGTGTCATAGGATGTTGAAACTTCTTTCCTGACATTGTGGTATAATTCCTTTTTTCAGGATGAACACATTTTGGCCCTGAGGCTTTATCAAATCCAATTCTTGTTGAACTCCCGGAACCTTTCCCAGGTTAATGTATTTCATCTAATGAGTTTATCCTGTTGTTTAACATTTTAATGGTTTTGGTTATGTTTTTAAGATTGGATGTTAGTAGTGATACTTCACTCTGAAGATCAGACACTTTGGTAAGAAGTTCCTTCTTCTCACCCTGAAATTGAGTTTTGGTTAGCTCCTTCTTTTCTCCATCCTTGTACACTACATCACTTATGGCACATAGCTCTTTATAAGAGGCAATGATCAGTGGTTTTTTCACCTTTATTTATTGATAATTTTAGTTAATCATCTCGTTGTTTTCAAGTACTTTATTTCATTTTTCCGTATTTTATGCTTTTGTTGTGTCTCTTTAATATTCTGAGGTTCAGGTAGATATTTAAGAAGGATCAGAGCGAAAACTAAGAAAAATCGCGAGAATTCAAAAAGGTTTTCCGCATGCCCTAGGGGGTTTACTACTGCCACCCGTAGCAGTATGATATGGCAACCCGTAACAGCTGACAGTGCCTGTAGCAGACTGACAGCATCCTGAAACTTTCAACATAGAAATTAAAGGCCTACTACGGGCGCCCGTAGCAGCTGCTACGACCCGTAGCAAGAGGCCTGGGACAAAAAACACAAATTGGAAAAAGCTGAATAGCGTTACGGGCCCCCGTAGCAGCGCTACGACCCGTAGTGGTTGGTGGCGCTAATTTCAGTATTTTATCTTATTTTGCTCATGTTTTAATCTGTAAGGGTGTTTTTGGTATTTCCAACTGGTGTCAGTGTATACTTTCTATTTAAGCGAGATTATTAGAAGGATTAGGAGACTTTTTGGCAAGCAAAGAATTACAAGAAAAGATTAGAAAAGACAAGGTTTTTTGAGAGCGGAAGAGTTTCATTTGCGGAAGCAATTGAAGATCAATGTTCATCTTAACCCTTGTAATGTTTAGATTTTATTTTGTATTTTCTTTGAACATTATGAGTAGCTAAACCCCTAATGCTAGGGTGTCTCTGGTTTGACTCTATAATGACTTGATTATATATTTGCAATCACAATGTTTTTCATTATTAATTTAATCTTATAATTTTTCTAGTGCCTTCTCTGCCGAAAAATCATGGATTGATTTATGATTAACAATTAGAGCTGGACCTCTATTGTTAGCGCTTTTATAAGATTATGTTATAGTATATATCACCTAGAACTAAGGATTCCTATAGCAACCAGATATTATGGATAAAACAAATGCTTAATTTCATCGGTAAGCTTCTTTGGACTTAGGGCTTAGGATGAATGATTGGAGGTTTCATCTCTAGGGACTTAGGAGAAAACACCCTTAAGAACTAGTAATTGATTATTTAAATTAAGTTGTTACAATAATGATTCAGAGTTATTATAGGGATAATTCACACACCTACCTTAGCATGTTACTTATATTTGTTAAAACCACTTAGTCAATTTTTTTTTACTTTATTCACAATTATTAGCATTTACTCGCAATTCAAACCAAAACGCTAGTTTTTGTTTAAATTGAACATAATTCAAACTTAATATTTACATGCACTCCTTGAGATCAACATTCGGAGAACTTTTCTCATTATTACTATAGAGGCAAAATAGTACACTTGTTATTTTTCCGATCAAGTTTTTGGCGTCGTTGACGAGGACTGCCAAAATATAGAGTTATAATTTAGGTTAATTAAAATTTTGTTACTCGTCAACTATAATTTTATTTTCAGTTTTATTGTTATCATTTGGGTTCTGTTACTACTAATCCGCGTCTAATATTTTTATGCAAGGAGAACCCTCAACTAATTTTCCTTTTGAAGCAGAAATTGAAAAAAATAATGCCCGCGAGACTCAGACAAGCTAGATTAGCAAGACTGGACTCTGAAAAAGAGAAAATCTTAGTTCATTCAGATTCAGAGTCAGAATCAGAAGAAGAAAAATGGTCGTAGATCCCCCAGAGAGGCTTGGTGACTATGGTAGGAAAAATACACTGGGTGGTAGGTTAACAATTATGAAACAACCGATGAATGTGTCAAACTTTCAACTGCATCCAAGCATAACACTCAACTTGAGAGAATATCTTTCATCAGAAAGGTCAATGAAGATGCTAATAAATACTTGCAGAGGTTCCTAACCATGAGTACCACTTTGAAGATAAACGGGTATACAACTAAAGGAAAGAAATTAAGAATGTTTTCATTTACCTTATTTGAAGATGTAGAAGAGTGGTTTTATTCTCTTCCATCTGGAAATATTACTTCTTGGGAAGAGATGGAAAAAGCTTTTTTGAGTGAGTACTTTTCAGCATCAGTGTTCTTAAGAAAGAGATATGACATCCTCAAATTCAAGCAGAAAGAGGGTGAGTCATTAGGAGATACTTACAAAATATTTAAAAGAATCCTAGTGGTTTGTCCTACTCATAATATGGATTAGACTGAGTATGTACAGATGTTTGTGAATGGTCTTAGAATTAAGACCAAAAGTTGATTGATACAGCAGCCGGTGGCTCAACTAATTTTTCAACAGCCATTGTGTTATACCCCAATTTTTCTCCTAAGACCCTCTGTCATCTCATTGCATCACAATGCATCAAAGATCGTGCATAGCATATCATTGATTCCATGTTTACGGGATCCAAGCATTTATCCTCGGCAAGCTACAAAAACAAGTGTTCTGCCAGGAGTATAACAAACAAGAAACTCAGGGTTTTCAGAATTCAAGTGCACTCCGCATATTTTTTCGAGCTTCTTGATCAGGGAGTCATAAAGTCATAATAATCCCAATCTCTCATGTGTTCCATCATGCTTTGAATTACAAAGAAAATCAAGAAAATTTCAGTTGATTTGGGACAGTTTGAACAGAAAATCAGTATTTCAACGGTGCAACTTTAAAGTTCTTAACTTGAGACCTAAAAATGGTTGGGGTGGTTCTTCCGGAATTAGAAACTTCTTGAGGTCTTCTACAATTCATCTGTTTTGGACGAGAGCTAATTTTGTAAGGAAGATCTTCAAACGTGCGAAATACGTGAAAACATGTTATGCAGTGGATTTGATGGTCAATGGTTATTTAGGATGTTCCAAAATTCGTAAATTTTGACCGGTAGATCCCCTTTGAGTGGTTCTTGGAGAATTTGAACTGCCTCATTATTTTATTTAACTCATATGTTCAGGTCGAGAGCCAAGTCAGTACAGAAGTTCTCTGAAAGTGAAAAAACTGAAGATTGTGTTGAGAAATGGATTGTTGGTCCACTGTTTATTGGAAGTTCAAAAATTCATAACTTTTGACTGGAAAATTATTTGTGAAATGGTTCTTTAGGCATAAAACATGTCTTGATGGTGTCATCAATTTGTATGTTCAGGTCCGAAGTTAATTCTTTGAAGATGATCTCTGAAAGTGCGAATTATCTAAGAAAATTGCACCACAAAGTGGTTTTCTACAAGACTATTTCTCGATATTGCAAAAATCATAACTTTCTCGATTTTTATCAGTTTGGGACGATTCTCAAAGCATGAGATCATAAATGTTAGCTACATCTTTTCCTCAGATCCTGAGTTCGGATTATGCTCTGTAGGTGTTTATTTATGGCTCGCTTTCTAAAGTGTGCACGAAAATAAGCCGAAAAAGCGGTAAAACCCGAAATAAAGGGTTTTCTGTCGAAATTTATCATTATTCAAAAAATCACAACTATCTCAATTTTTATTGTTTCAGAGTAATTATTTCGGAACAATGTTACAAATTTTGTCATCGGAGATTTTGTTTCAGGTTTTGCATCAGGATTTTGCACTGAAAGTGATGACCTTGTGGGTTTTCTCGGACTGCACACAAAAATAAGCTGAAAATCTGCACAAAGAGTTTTCTGTCAATCGTTTCTCGACATTGAGAAATTCATAACTCACTCAATTTTTATCGTATCAGAGTGACTCTTTCGGCACAACGTCAAAAATTTCATCATCGACGATTTTGTTTTAGGTTTTGCGTCAGGATTATGCACCGAAGGTTATGAGATTATGGTTTGATCTCAAGTTATTCCTGAAATAAGTCAAAAATTATGCATTTATTCAAAAATTCACTTTCCAAACAAGACTTAGGGGCTTGCCTATATATTTCTGAAATTCAAATCATAATCACTTTTGTATTCACTATTAAAAAAATCACACTCAGGAACTCTATTCTCTCTTAATTTCTCCTAAGGGTTTGCTCAAGAACATTGCAAGATATTCATCTCTCTCACTCACCACTGCCTTCCTCCTCATCTCTCCACCACTTTCTCCGGTCTTCCGCCCTTGCTCCTCCAGGCGTGCCTCTATCTTATTTTCCCCTCCGTCGTGCCATTTTTTTCTTTGGGCGAGCAATTTCGAGCTTCCTCCATTGAGCTCCGATCAGATCTTTATTCCAGTCATCATCTTCATCTTTATTATTGCATTGAATTTAATTCTTGAATTTAATTTAATTATTATAGTAACATGAAGTGAATCTTGAATTGTGATTTTTTTTTGAAATTAATTGAATTAAGTTGATTTCACATGTGCTTAATTTTTGAACTAAAATTGTTCATATTTTGATGATGATAATGAAATGTGGAATTGGTTGAATACTTGAGCGATTTTCATAGATATCACGGATTAATTGATAAACTGTAGATGATATTTTTGTGTCTAAATGTGATTCAATTTGCTTGATTGTGGAGTTTTGTTGAGAATATTGAAATTCATGTGTTGATGCAATTTTTAAGTCGACTTAATTGCAGATAATTGTTTGATTTAATTTTTCGACATGAAAACTTTGATCCGATTAATTGCATCAACACTTTAGTAATGTTGTTTATGCTTTGAAATAAATGCATTGATGTGAATTAGTTCATTACAATTTGTTTGTGAATTTTAGGCAATGTTCCATGAATCGATACTTGTTTTAATTCATTTGATTGTGAATTTCCAAACTTGATTTTGGTTGATATCAACTCATGGAAGTTGCTGCCCATATTTCACAAATCCATTCTAAATTGCATTGTAAATGTTGTTTAATCCATACTTGAGCATAATTGTGCATTTGTTGATCATTGAAGATGAGATTTATCGTTTTCGACGAGATTTTTCGAGCAATTTTGTGATATGGTGTAGTGCTGCCCGAATATGGTAAGTATACATAAACACATGATTTAATTGTTGGTTAATGCATAGTTAATCTTGCTTTGGTATTTGTTTGGCATTTTCATTGAGTTTTGACAATTCGAGATCGACTTTTCATGCAGTTCATGAAATAATGGTGTTGCTGCCCGATTTTTAATGTCCATGTTCTGATGCTTATTTGGAATTGATTTATTTGCAATTCAATATCATTTTTGAGTTGGTAATTGATGCTTGAGTTTTATTTATTTTTCTTTGTTGTTTGTAACTCGTTTTATGGACTTGATTTTTTTGCAATTCAATATCATTTTTGAGTTGGGAATTGATGCTTGAGTTTTTTTTATGTTTCTTTGTTGTTTTCTAACTCGTTATGTTTCTTTGTTATTTTGTGCAGGACAATTATCTTGATGGACTCAGTTTCTGCATGTGATTTTTTTCACACAGTGGTACTTTGATTCTTATATTGAATATCTTTTCTTATTATTTATCTTTTGCTTGGTGAAGCTTGCATGATGACTATCAGGTTTCTTTTACTTTGATTGTGCTTTGCTACAAACATTAATGTTTGTTTGGTATTGTTTCTGATTTTGTTTACATTCTTCATTGTATTTTTAATTCCTTGCCTTGAGAAGTAGGAATAGAGATGCATGAATGAGAGTCCCTACTTTAGGTGGGAAAATCTGTTTAAAGTCCTCAAAGGAGGCAATGTTTGTGTTAGTTCAAAGACCTCAAAATAAGGCAATGTATGTGTTTGTTTAAAGACCTCAAAGTGAGGCAATGTTTGTGTTTGTTTAAAGACCTCAAAAGATGACATTTTACTAAAGTACTCAAAGAAGGCAATTCCCCTCCCCTTTTACTTTGTGCTTGCAATCGAGTCAATAAGTGGAGCAAAGGGCCTGCAATCGGCACCCACATTTTCTAGTATGTGTCGTTCTTAGCTTGCATTATACGTTGATGCTTTAGACCGTGCTTATTCTTGTCCATTGAGTCAAATCGAGTGGAAAAGAATTTATAACCAACCCCCACACTTTGTCATTTGTTTCGACGATGTTAGCTCATGTTTCTTTAAATGTTGATGCTTCAAGTTATTACTCGATATTGGTGCTTGAGAAAATCAAGTGGATAGAGTTCCTTATTCCCACTTTGAAATCCATTGGATTAATTGTTTATTTCTAGCTTCCACTTGATTTCTTGTTTTGGTTTTGGTTCGACTTTGTTCGAGTGCACTTGTTTTTGTGCTTTTCTTTAGATCTTTGCATGTTCCCTTAGGATTATTTTTTTTTGTTTTTGATTCAAGTTAGACCTTAAGATTGTTAACTATGCATGCTAACTTAGGCAGATATTCCCCTTTGTTATCCAAACTTTAGGACCATCATTGTATGATTACACTAGGGATAAAACTAGGTTAGTATCCTTTTAAGCATAGAAAAACACAAGAAAGGGGGTTTGAATTGGGGTTTTAAAAAATTAAATCTTAAAAACACGTTGGTTATCCTGGTTCATTTGAACTCAAACTACTCCAGTCCACCTTCCAAGGTGATTTCTCCTCTCTTAATAGAGGTCTTAATCCACTCAATCTCAAGGAATTACATTATTTAAATAAATATATTGTATATAAAATGATTCTAATTAGCTATATCACAACTGTGATTTTTACACAAAGTTGCAGCACAATTATAATTCAAGAGATAAAAATAATAGATAATTTTGGTTGCTCTTGTTTGATATGCGTGTAAGTCTTGTATGGATCTTCTTCATAGTCTTCTTTATATAGGAATTTGATCCAAGAGATCCATTGGAGACACGTACAATATTTCTGGAAGGTTGATGATTTGATGTTAATATCCTTTCCAAAAATAAAGATCTTGTTTCCAACCATAATTTTTTAGCCTTTATAATCTTGAACATGTAATGATTATCATTTAATATGATGTTGGATTTACAATTCATCGGAGTATATTTGAATTTTAAGTACTGAGTCTTAGAACTTCATAATAAATGAGTGCGTTAAAACTTCCTTTGTTCTTTCAGAACTTCACTTATTAGAGTATAGGTTGCAACTTGGTGCTTCATAAATTTGACTGTCAGCATCAAAACTTATCTTTCTTCCGTGTTATTTTAGCTCTGCTTCAAAGCTTATTATATTTTCTTCTTCTTCAGAGCTTTATATGTGATTTTTCACGTCATTAATTGTATTTCCTTCATCATAACTTCTTTGTAAATTCAATGAAATGATTAGAGTGCATAATTGTTCTTCACAATAATTACGTATTTGTTATCATCAAAACTAATAACTATATGTAGAACCAAACTATATTCTAACATCCTTTAGACTTTTTATTCCCCATTTGTATCATTAAAACAAAAACTCATTTTCTTAAGAAAACTTTAAAACACTCTAACATTAATTAAATCCTTTTCAAGATGAAAAATACTAACCAATCCAAACCTTTTTTTTCCTTTGAGCCTTTTTTTCTTTGAAAACCATTTTCAGGCAAGAACATGTTATTTCCTTTCTACTCTAATACGCGAGTCTCCAAATGTCGAGCTGCGGTAAAATGCAAAATTAGCATTGTTCATAAAAACATATAACCAACCAAAAAATTTTAGGTGAACTACGAGTCTCCTGATCTCTCATTGCATAGAGAGGGTACGTACGCACAAAGGTTTACAACCGAGGAAGGCATGACTAATAAAAACTTTTTTCGTTGTATATACACTCAACATACATGTATTTTCCGTTTAACGCGTAAGCTTTAGATATGAACACACCTTTTTATTAGAATAACAAGAGTGGATCCCATGGAGTACCACGGACGTGAGAGGTGCTATTACCTTCCCCTTGCGTAATCGACTTCCGTATCCGATCTCTCAGTCGTAAGATCGTGACTTTTCCCTTCTCAAGTTTTTCTTCGATGATTTTCCTTTCCCTTCCGAGGGATTAATAAATACTTGATGGCGACTTCATTGATTTTCTCATGATGATTTTCCTCCGGCTCCTTCACACTGGTATCAAAAAGAAAATTAAAGCAATAACAAGTTAATGAGCATTTTGAGTTGTATGAAAGTTTTGTAAGAAATCATGAAGGAGTTATTGAACTGAAATTGGAAACCAAAAAAATAAGGATAGAAGACATATTTGGAGCCATTTCTTTAGCAGGAACCATTTCTTCACCAGTTAGTCTCAGAGAAGATTCTTCAACAGATTTTTGTTTTTCTTTGAGGATGACCAGAGGTTGAGGTTCAGGAGATGGTTCTCGAGTTTTTGGTTTGTGTGAGAATTCCCAAGGAGTGTCATCCAGTTGTCGCAGAGGTTTCCTTTCCCATAGACTCATAACTTGATCCTTGAAGACTTTCAGATGATCACGGAAGTTCTGTATAGCATGCTCATGGCTGAGTTCCTTTAGCTTGATGGATTCAGAAGTGAACCATTTTCTGAAATGAGCCCAGAGGAAGTCAGATGCAGCTGGGTTGATATATTTTATGCAAGGCCACTTAAGAGAGTTAACCCATTCTAGCATTCTGTCTCAAAAATCAGCAACAAATTACCAACATCTGGTTTAGTTGGTTTGGTTTTGGTTTTGCAACGACTATTTTCTGAGAGAAATTGATAAGATTATTCTAGGCTTGTTGATTAATTACAGTTTGTAAATGATCTTCTATTATATCTATAGAAATTGGAGATTCGGAAATGATGATAGGATAGTTTGGTGGTGTTGATTCATATGTAGAGGGAATATCTGGAATGGAAAGGTTTTGTGATGGAGTGGTGATGATATGTAGTGTTTGGGTAGAGTTAAGAGGGCAGGTTATGTTGGGTATTTGAACGGTTTTAGGCAATTATTCTAAAGAAGTATTTGGATTTTCTGGTTGGGGAGTATCAAAGAGTAGATCCTATTGATCAATATCAGATAGAACTTGTGTATGTTCTGGCTGAGTTTGAATAATATGGGTAGAAGAGGGATCACACATTGGTTGTTTAATGGGTATGGTGGTGTCAATTTCTAGGTCAAATTTGTCAAGAGTTTATGGAGAGGGGTGTTAAATAGGTTTTGGAGAAGAGGGTTAAGATGTTGATAAAAATACTGATTCGACAACAGAAATGAAACAAGAGTTACCTTTCTTTTTAGAAACTTTAGGAGCTTTTTGAGAAGTTCTTTCACTAACAGCTTTTCTTTTCTTTGACTTTCTGGGAGAAAATTCTAGAGATTGTTTCTGAAGATCTTTAATATTTACCTGTGGAGTTGTTCCATCACTT
Source organism: Vicia faba (assembly GCA_948472305.1). Lineage (NCBI taxonomy): Eukaryota > Viridiplantae > Streptophyta > Magnoliopsida > Fabales > Fabaceae > Vicia > Vicia faba. The sequence continues at coordinate 97,454,261 of OX451735.1, read as the reverse complement.
TTACAGGCCTCCAAATATCTGAGAACTATCTTAGGAGATGAATCCATCTACGAAAAGAGAGGAAAGTCATCCAGAGGATTTCTTCTTGTGGAGATGAATTCCTTCACTAAGCATGATGGATCTTCTTAATTGTATCAATGATCTTCATCTTTATGAGGTTTTTGGTGTTGAAGGTTTTTCCAACGCATGTTTCCAGTTCACTAATTTGATGAGCTTCACTAAGATGTTCTATCAGCTTGTTTTCTATCAGAATATCTGAGATCAACCTTCCCAGAGGAATCCAATCTCTTTTGGGTTTTTCTTTTTCTCTTATTTCTTTGACAATGTTCTTCAGATAATTAAAAAGAAGGTGAGGGAGGTTGATTTTTTTCTTGGTTGCAATGAAATACAGTAGATATTGTTGATGAATGTTGATGTAATCTGGAGAACTTTTTGGTTTCCCGTGGTTGATGCATCCCATAATGATTCTAGCCCAGATTCAGAGATAGTCTTTCAAAACTTTGATTTTGTTGGAGGGTTTTCCAGAAGTAAAAATCTTCTGAGAAACTTTGTTCAGATCAAATCATTTTTCTTCCATGTTAATACACTTTACTCCAGATCCATCATGCCCAATGAGTTTTGCGATGAGATTCTCAGTGATGACTATTTTCTACCCTATTATAGACGAGCTAACTTACAGATTTTATATTTTTGCATGAATCCAGAATTCTTTGACAAGTTTTGGAAAGACTGGACCAATTAATATGTCAAAGAATCTAGTTCATCCTTTAACTCATTATCAGAAACAAGATCATACCTATTTTCTTGCATACTCTTGAAATCAACCATAAGTTCACAGAGAACTTCAAGATTATTGACAGGAGTGAGGAGAATCCTTTCTGGTTCAGAGTAGTTTTCTTCGACATGAACGGAGGATGAAACGTGAATGGTGGTTTGAGGAGAAGGATCTTGAGAAGATTATTGTTGTTGAGAGGAGGAAGCCATTGAATGATGAAAAATATTTGATGAATTAAAAAAGAGTTTATATTTTAGAAAAATAGATAAATAATTATGGGACTAATTATTAGAAATATATTTAATATTTATGATAATATAAAATATCTATTTATTAACGTGATACTTATGAAATATATTTTAATGCAAATGGTAAAATGTGATGTAGAGAAAATAATGATCAAGAAAAAATTAGATGTGTAAAAAAATAAATTGAATTAAGTAAATATAACAAAAACATAAATTAAATAAATTAATTAAAAAATAAATAAATTAAATATGACATGGGGTGTATTTATGTTTAATGTAGCAATAAAGGGGTGTGCCAATAGAAAGGGCTCAGGCCCAGATCATGATTAAGTCCAAATCGCCAGAGGTGCTGATTTTAGTTGGGATAATAAAAGAAAGGGTGTTAATAGAATGGGCTTGGCCTAAAACAAGTTGTTGGGTCTGTTGGACAGTTTATGAAGAGGTGTATGTGTTAGGGTGTACCAGCGAGATCAAAAGTGTTCAATCTTGATCCAATAGCCTCTAGAGGTTAACTCTGGGGTATTGATCAAAAGTAAGAAGAAAGAAAGGGTTGAGACAAGATGTTGACCAAGGGAACATGCTAAGGTACGTGTACAGAGAGAGACAGAGTCAGCCATCTTCCATTTTTCTCATTTTTCTCTTTTCTTCATCTCTCTCTCTTTCCAAACCCCTTCTCAATATAAAAAATGTGAAGAGAGAGGCTCTGACCTCTCTTTAGAAACCTGTTGGCCGAAAATATCCACCACCCTAACAACCATCGTAAACTACCATGAGTACAATCCTTATCCCCAGATCTCTGGTTGATCTTCTACTCAGATCTTCATACCTTCATCCCTAACCATCTTCCTAACCCAGATCTTCATACCAAACTATGAACAATAGTCAAACCATAGAACCCTAAGTGGTTTCCACCATGGACGGCCGTTGAGGTCGCCGTCACTGATGAATGTTCGTTGGGAACATCATCTAAACCCAGAAAAGTGATACGGCTTACCTCTCCTACTGTGACACTTGTATAATCCTTTTCCTAATTTCTCCTTTCTACTCTTCTGATTCCTTCTTTCTCTTGCTTGCAGGTACCGGTGATGGAGTTAAGCTCAAAGGGGTTATGGTTCTAATGATGAACCCTAATCCTTTTTTCTGGATAAAGAGCTTTGGTGAGGGTGGGGGAATGCGCATCAACAAGGGTTTTTCTCTAATAGTTTCTTCATCCGTCCTTCATCTTGTATTAGGTCTAGGTTTATATAGGTGTAGAACTTAGTTCAATTTGGAAATTTGTTAGTGATTTGTGGTTACAAACTTGAATTAGAGTTTGATTTGTTTTTTTAGAAGATAGATTTAAGGTTTGTAACTGATATATTTGGATGACATTATGTACTGTATTCGTTCAATATCAATAGAATTTTTCCAATAAAATATTTTGGATGGCTTAGGGATAAAGAGTCTAATTTTGGGTTTTGGATGGCTTAGGGACAAAGAGTCTAATTTTGGGTTTTGGATGGCTTATGGACAAAGAGTCTAATTTTGGGCGCAACATTCAAATTAGGGTTTACCCTAATGTTTACTAAGTCAACGAAATATTAAAATTAAATAAAAAGATTAAACACAAAAAAATTAATAATCATAATAACATTTTAAATAAATAATTATAATATACTAATTATATGCTGAATTTACTCAACAAAATATATATGTTCTGGACTGGCCCAATGAGTAGAATTTGCCCAATCCGCTCCTGCTCTTGGCACGACTCGATGATATCGGCCAAGCACTCTGGTCGACCAAGACACGTGTCATCTGACCAGCTATGCCCGACATACATGCCTGACTAGATCAATGAATGTCTCCCGTCGGCTCGACACGAGTCGGGAAGACACCTAGGAAACGACCAAAACGGCCATCTGCTTGTAATCCTCCTCCTTGAAACAAATGGCTACTTATGATCATACATGCCCATTTTGACCTAGTCCTGGAAGTTACCTATTTTTGCGGACCCACATATCTAATCCCAAAAGTAGGAACCAATGGTTACGCGCCTGGGGAACATTATATAAACCTACACACATATGAGGGCCAGATATTCACAATCTCACACCTTAAACCCTAATATTATGCTTGTATCTCTTTGATCCCATACTAACTTCATCGTCAGAGTTCCTTGAAGGTACAACCCCCTTTTCTCCTCAACTTTCCAGCCAGTCAAAGATCATCCCTCGACCCACTTGCAAGTTCTGTTCAACCGGTAAGATCAGTGGTGTCGTCTGTGGGAAATTATCTTCCCCGTTTTCTGTTCCTGAAATATGAGTACCAAAGATCCTTTTCATTCATCAAACATGGTCCACCACGATGATCACTCTCTATCTGGAAAGATCATACTCTCCCTGGCATGCAAGACCGACGGAAGCCAGGAGCATCCTCATTGATTGTACCATGTACTATTTGTACCATATTAATGTTATCTTATTTCCTTCTGCACTTCAGAGGCTTTTGCGGGTGAGTTTAGAAGCGAGAACATAACATATGGTCATCATAACTTAAAGTCTTCAGAGTCTTCAAAATCTCTTCTTCAGAGTCTTCAACACATGTTCGTGAGAACCTTTTCTTAGAACCTTGGGTCTTTAGAACTTCAAGTCTTTAGAGTCTTTAGAACTTTTGTCTTCATAGTCTTTAGCACTTTGTCTTTAGAACCATTTTATTAGAACCATGGGTATTTAGAACTTCAATTCTTCAGAGTCTTTAGAACTTCGTCTATCAGAATCTTTAACACTTTGTCTTGAGAACCCTTTGTCTTCAGAAACATTAGTCTTTAGCATCTGGACTTAAGTAGAAACTTATGTCTTTAGATCTTTTGACTGGTTTCTTTAGACTTCATATCAGAGCCTATACATAAGAGTCTTCTGGAGTGTATTGATATTATTTATCAAAACTTGTGTAGCATAGAAGCGGTATTAATCCTCTTATAATGTCTTGGCCACGCCATCAATCAGAAGCATAACCTGTTTTTGAAATGCTAAAAAATAAAAAACATTAGATTATCAAAATTTCTCATACAAATATACTCATTTGTCATCATCAAAACTCAGAGATAGTATTGTAGAACCAAATCTTGTTCTAACAAAATCTTCCTTTTCCCTTTGAGTTTGCTCGAGGTCATATTTTAGTTTCTATATTTCCTCCACTGACATTGAAACAAGATCTGACAGATCTGGTGTGTATGTAGGATCAATATCAAATGGAAGCTTGATGGTTCTGACTCTATAAAGAATTCATTGATTATATGGTTCTCTTTCTATGACATTCCTCCTTCCAAATTTGACACATTTATTGTGGACTCTACTCCAAGCTTGGACAATCTTTTGCATGCAACTCAGGGTCGTTCTTACCCATATTATAAATATTTAATGGTCGAATATTCTCGTCGGAAGGTCTATCTTCCAAAATGTACCCAAGTTGATGTAAAGCCAAAGTGAGGTTATAGTTGATACATCATCTCGTTCCAATTAGGGGTACATCTGGAAATTCTCCACAATTTTAGACAATCTCTCCTATATTAAATTTCCTAGCATACCATAAAACTAAATCAACACTGAGAGCCCTTAACTTTTGGGACCATTAATTCCTTCTTTGATTTTTAGCCATATAGTCCTATTTGTAGAGGTGAGTAATGAGCCAAGAATACAAAAGAGGAATGCAACAATTTAGGACACCTCTCCCTTTTTCATAACGAGTATGAAGGGAGTAATAAACATCAGCAAGTAAAGTAGGAGTATGATCCACATTCGAAACTCTTACACCCCATAATACATTAATGGCTGTAGAATTAACATAAACCACAATATTTAGAAATAAAACCAAGATAAAAATAAGTAATGCCAAGAAATTCGCACAAAATTCCCATTCTTTCTTATCAGCAAAAGAAAGAGCCTTGGACTCTAAGTACTCTCTTTTAATACCTTGAACTTCACCATCTTTTTTGTAATTAAGTAACAAGTCAGTGAAAGGTATCCCTAAATCCCTAGCTAAGTCTCGAACTTTGATAGCATTTCCAATCCCTATGTAAGCTACAACTTTGATTATGGAGAATCCCATAATCCTATCAAATTCTTACAAAGTAGGAGCCAACTGAAAATTCTAGAAAGTGAAACACCTTAACTGAGGGTCATAGAACTGAGCTAGGGAATTAACTGCTTCCACTTGTAAAATAACCTTAGTGAGTTCAATGATATACCCATAGCATCGAACAAACAACTTTATAGCTCTTTTAGGAAGTTTCCCTCTGATCAATTTCATTTTCTTCATATCAGGCATAAGGGTATTAACACATATGATTTGTTTCTTTTGGTATTCATATTTAGGATACTCATCAAAACCTTTGATTATTTTTTTCTTAGAAATCCTGTGAATATGACAAATTAAATGCAAACAAATAATGAATATTTTGAAATGCAATGATGTATGTATGCATGGTGTTGTAATATGGTGGTGGGTTTATGAAAAGTATCCTTAGTAGGTATGTTCTTAGTTTCGTCCTATGGATATTCTACCCTTCCCATAAGGGTGGCTTCCTTAAGGGTATCATGGATAACACCAAAGAGAAAATGCACAAGGTCCTTCCTTAGGTGGAGCCTCTTTGTAAACTGAGACTTTCGTCTTTTAGGTCGTACAAGGTCTTACCATGAAATTTTATTTTTGGGTTATACAAAGAATCATTGGCCAAATCTCAAAGTCCTACCACCAAGAGAGTCTAGACCTCTAAAAGATATTCCTTGGAACTCAACTGACTCTAGGAGAAGTCTTCGCAAAAAATCATAGGGATGTTAAATCCCATTGGCCAATTGACAATCCTTCTTTATAAGGTTTGATATTTTTGAAATTTAAACCCATCAACAATAATATGAAAACAAAATGATAATAAGGCGATAAACAAATAAATAAACAATAAACCAATAAATAAACATGGAAACAAAAACATACCATAAATATATAAAAAAACCCATAAAACCCTAGAACTAAAAAAAGGATAACTCTAACCCTATTGTAGTGTCCCCGGAAGAGTCGCTAGATGTCGTAACCGGAAAAAAATAACGAGTCGCCACCATTAAATTTTGTCCTAAAGATGGAGGAATAACGGATAACCCTAATTGTTTTGAGATTCTAAGTTCGTGAGTTGGTTAGACGAATGGAAGGTGTTAGGAACCCTTCATCTTCCTTGTTCTTAAGGGGCTCCATTTTTAGGTCTAAGGGTAGATCAAAAATTTCTATTTAGTATGTTATTATATATTGTGTAGAAAAAAGATTTATATTTTTAGCTTATGGACTCACCTTGGTTTTAACTGCGTATCTACGTATCTCCTTGCAAAGAATTAGAGTCCAAGTTCGTAGTTCATATGTGTTTGGTTAGTTTTTTTTTATGAATTATATAAATGCTTTCGAGTTATCCTTGAACCTTGTCTGTGTTTGAAAATAGCGTAGTCATAGACGTAGTTTGCAATTTATTTAGAAAATATATCCACAATCTTTTTTGAAAATAATATTGAAATTATGTTAGTGAAAAATGTCAAGTTTAATTGGTTATATGTCTTTAATGCATGATGCAACTTTGAAAAAATATGTTTGTATATTGAAAAATATTTGATGAATTAAAAAAGGATTATTATTTTAGAAAAATAGATAAATAATTATGGAACTAATTATTAGAAATATATATTTATGTTAATAAAAAATATTGATTTATTAACGTGATACTTATGAAATATATTTTAACGTAAATCGTAAAATGTGATGTAGAGAAAATAATGATCAAGAAAAAAATTAGATGTGTAAATAAATAAATTGAATTAAGTAAATATAACAAACACATAAATTAATTAAATAAATTGAATAAATAAATTAGTTAAATATAACAGGGGGTGTATTTATGTTTAACATAGCAATAAAGGCGTGTGCTAACCGAAAGGGCTCAGGCAAAGATCATGATTAAGTCCAAAGCACCAGAGGGTGCTGATTTTAGTTTGGATAGTAAAAGGAAGGGTGTTAATAGAATGGAGGTGGCCAAAAATATGTTATTGGGTCCGTTGGAAAGTTTATGAAGAGGTATATATGTTAGGGTGTACCAGCGAGATCAGAATCATTTAATTTTGATCCAATGGCCTCCATAGGTTAACTCTGAGGAGTGGATCAAAAGTAGGAAGAAGAAAATGGTTGAGATGCAATGTTGACCAAGGGAACATGCTAAGGTACATGTACAGGGAGAGACGGAGCATTATATATTTATCCTTCTTCCATTTTTCTCTTTTCTTCGTCTCTCTCTCTAAATCCCTTCTCACTATACAAAATATGGAGAGAGAGAGAGAGAGAGAGAGAGAGAGAGAGAGAGAGAGAGAGAGAGAGAGAGAGAGAGAGAGAGAGAGAGAGAGAGAGAGAGAGAGAGAGAAAGGGAGAGAGAGAGAGAGGCTTTGAACTCTTTCTAGAAATACGTTGGCCGGAAATCGCCACCACCCTAACAACCACCATGAGTACACCCCTTATACCCAGATCTTCGCTTGATCTTCAACCAGGATCTTCATAACTTCACCCCTAATCACAGTCCCAACCCATATTGTCATTCCAAACCATTAACCCTAGTCAAACAATAGAACTCTAAGTGGTTTCCACCGTGGGCAGCCGTTGAGGCCGCCGTCACGGATGAATGTTCATCGAGAATATCATCCAAACCCAAAAAAATTTAGGAACCCTAATAACTTTATAACCTAACCCTTATAACCCTATTTACCAAGTAAGAACCCTAAGCAAAATCTAATGAACCCTAACCCTAATACGAAGAACCCTATCCCTAGGTTCAAACCATAAACCCAAAAATGTATAGAAATCAACAAATTAAACAATAATCATTCACCAATCCAACACAAACAAAAAATCATCTAACCCTAAGATAAGTGATACAACTTACCTCTCCTGTCGTGACACTTCTTGTATAATCTTCTTCCTGCTTTTGCTTTCCCCTCTTTTGATTCCTTCCTTATCTTGCTTGCATGTACCAGCTATGGAGTTAAGATCATAGGGGTTAGGGTTCTAATAATGAACCCTAATCCTTTTTTCTAGATGAAGAGCTTTGGTGAGGGTGAGGGAATATGCAGCAACAAGGGTTTTTCTCCAATGATTTTTTCGTCCGTCCTTCATCTTGTATTAGGTCGAGGTTTATATAGGTTTAAAAATTAGTTCAATTAAGAAATTTGTTAGTGAGTTTTTGTTACAAATCTGAATTAGAGTTTGATTTGATTTTGTTTAGAAGATATATTTAGGGTTTGTAAATGATGTATTTAGACAACATTATATACTATATCCGTTCAATATCAATAGAATTTTTCCAATAAAATATTTTGTTTAGATTTGATTCAAAAAAATAACTAATTTCCGGGCTTTGGATGGCTTAGGGACAAATAGTCCAAATTTGGGAGCAACATTTAAATTAGGGTTTACCCTAATGTTGACTAAGTTAATGAAATATTAAAATTAAATAAAAAGATTAAATACAAACCATGTAATAATCATAATACCATTTTAAATAAATAATTATAATATACTAATTATATGTTGACTTTAGTGAACAAAATAAATATATTAAAACCCAATAAAAATAATGATATAAAAATGAATATGATTACAATCTAGTTGAATTTGGTCTGCTCAACCAAATAACCTAATGGGCCTCTTTGAAATCTTTAAATGGCCCCTAGATTTTTAATTGAATGATCATGACTTTATGAGTCTATCAGGTGTAGTGACTACAAGTGCACAGTCTTATCGCGTAGTTTCAAAAGATATCGAATCCACAAGGACTGTTGGTCAAACTACTGTTATCTTAGGGTTACTGTGTAAAGCTAAGGCTAAATAATAAATTAGGGTGGATGGGTTTAATCGGGAATTAACGAAAATCTAGTAATTAATATCGGGACACTGGTATGTAATTTGTCAACTTCAGGGATTCAATAAGTCATTGGTATTTGTTTTCAGTATTAAAATAGTGTTTCAGTGGAAACTATTTATTTAAAAACCCTCGTCTCACACTTTCGTTCTATCGAGTCAGGTCATACTATTAAACTCGAAATGAGCGCTGTCACTATTTCATTTTAAAATTCAAAAGTATTTTTTGAAAACAATTAGAGTCCAATTAATTTTAAAGCACTCTCGCTGTTTTTAAAATTAATGTTTAATAACCACTATCTGGTTAAAACCTCAAACTCTCGCTCTGTTGATTTTAACCTTAGACTGTCTTTTACTCTCGTACAAAAACAATTAAATATCCAAATTGGAAGTTAAAACCAGAAAGTGTTTTTATAAAAAATATTAATGCCAATTAATTACCGAATCCCTTCAGTTAATATTTACATACCGGTATCAAGGAATCTAGCCAGACATAGTTTTATTGCAGGACAATATAAAATTAAACATAAATTTAATAATGCATGCAAGGTAAGAACAAATAAATTATACTTTAAAATAGGAAACTGAAATTAAATACTAAAGTAATAAATCTGAGTAGTGCTTATCCTCCACAAGCCGACAAGATTAACTTATACATAATATCTTAAATTAAATAAAACAGACCTAACAAATTCTGGAAGCTATGAAAAAAATCTAAGGATGCAGTATCCCTCTGACGTGAAGAAATACTGCTCTGACCGTGTGGTTTTTTATGCTTACGAGAGTTCTACTAAACTGGAAAATGGAGTACTAAAAACTATGAAATTGGAAATAACAGTAAAGTTGCAAAAATTGAAAATCAATAGCAATTATAGTACGCATAAATTAATGAAAATGGTGCAAAAGTTTGGATCCGAACAATGTTGGTAACTGCCCTTTTTATAGATTCCAAGCGTGAGAGAAAGTTGGAGCTGTATCCTGGATTCTCGTTCTTCCATCATGGAGAAAACTCCTCCAACCATCTATTTCGTTCGCTTCATGGAGATAATGCTGCAACGGTTATGCGAGTCGTGGCGAGCGTCATGTGCGTGTGACTTGGGGGACAAATATTCAAGTTGTCCCGGTCGTAACATAAAGTGTGCCGAGGGGCACACTTTTATAAACTGTGTCGGGCGGGACATTTTCTAGTACAAAATGTTCTAAAATGTTGCTAAATGCCCATTTCTTTTTCATTTCTCCATTGATTTTCTTCCTTTTCTCAGTTATGCCTTGCAAAAGTTAAGTACCTGAAATATACGACAAATACTACAAAAAGAGATAAAATGTGACATAATAAATGAAGAATCGGAAATTTAACCTATGTAAGTCGGGCGGAAAATGCTATATCTTTTTGTGTTATCAAACCCCCATAAGCTTGAACCTTTTCTTGTCCTTAGGTAATAAAGTCAGTATAAAAACCAATAAGGCACAAGTTAAATGCAATTTCATGATGCGATTCAGATCGTAAGAGGTTACCGATGTTTTTGCGGAAACATAAGCACAACATAACACAGAAGATACGATAATAACACTAAACACCCCCATTGTGCATACCAATTCCAGTCATGCCATTATAGCTCAACCTAATTCTTTTTTCTAAATTTCACCTGTTTTCATTCTAGCGCAATCACATTAAGCCCTTTATCTTTACACGCACATAGTAGAGTAGCCGGTTAGTGACTATGATCCTTTTAAGCATGAGGTTCTGGAACATAAATGTGGTAACCTCCTTTAATTCACCCAATTGCATGTTGCGGGGGATCGGACCGTAGTCCGCCCTACCAAGTTCAGTACTAGACACCTCTAAACCAACCGACAACGAGCTTCTATGCTGTATCATGTAGGTATTACATCTGTTGGATTAAGTGATCGGATGAGGATCGCCTAACTTAATTGGTGCATTCCCAATTTTCTTATAGTAAAGCATGTATCTTTCGAATACACTGGATCATTCATTTATATTCATCTACTCCCTACGTAGTTTGTGTTTAAGACGGTGATGATTGCTAAATAAACTACTCGGGGATACTTTAAAACTAAAGTTTAAGGTTTCAGTATAAAGGGTACTAAAATCAATTTAGCACAATTTGGGGATTTAGAGTGTTACGACGGTATCCATTATACTTCTGTTTCACTCAAATTTTCTCATATATCTTTTAAAAAGTGAGCAACCTGTATATTCTTTGAATGCGTCAGATTATGCAAGTAACGAACAATATTTTTTTGTTATGGCTTAAGAAAGTGGGAAATTAGATAACAACGAAAAAATTGCATAAACAAACTAGAAAATACAAAGATGTTTTTGATTATAAGAAATACAAATGGGAATGAAAGATCTACTTGGGAAAAATAAGAGTTTCTAAACTAACTAATTCCCCTAAGCTTGATACAAGCAGTGTCCCAATGCTTAAAAACAAAAAGGAAACAATAAGAGAAGCAAAAATCAATCTATTATTGTTCATAATCACATCCTCGTCCTCGTCCTCGTGCTCGGCCACGTATACCCGGAGGATGGAGAATATCCACATGGTATAAATAATCTTGAAAACCATTCATGCGTACAGTTAAGGACACCATTTCCTCGGTTAATCTTGCAGTCCAACACTCATTTCTTTCGTCATATTCCTAATTCTGATTTTGCATGGCTAGCATAAGTTACATGATTGCATTTTGATTGTTTTGCATAGCCTGCACTCTCTCATCATGTTCCATTATGGCAGCCATAATGTTATCATTCGAGGCTGGGACTCTTTCTCTTCTTCTTTTGGGCCTTGTGGACGTGCTTGCAAAATTTTTAGGAGGAGCTTGTTGTTCAGTATCTCCTTGTTCCATTTCTTGCTCCATTTCATCAGCTTGGACATTCCCCTGGTTGCTTTTTGCATTATCTCTAGGTGTAGGAGCATCAAGTTCATAAAGCCACTTAGACAAGTTTGTAATATCAGTAAGTGCAAAGTTCGGCAAAATGACACTAGGAACTACCTTATTGTCCACCATGAGGTTGTACCTACCATATCTTATGACCTTAATCAAGTGGCCAGCCCGACAATTGTCGATGTCAATGAAAGTGGGCAGCAATGGTGGAAGATTTGCAAGCTTATCTTTGAGGCAAAGGGCAAGTGCTATAGATGTGACTAGCCTGCCAATGCAGAAAGGCATATACCCTCTTGCACACAAAGATTAGATATCTAATAGTAGGAACGTGGTTGCATTGATCCTTTGGTTGGGAGTGAAGGTACAATGGAGGAGGAATAATTCTTTAGAATTAACTTTGTTGTTGTTAATCCTCCCAAAAATGGTGTTGGAAATAACACGATGGAAATACCTTATTGCACGGTTATGAATGGATGAAGCATAAAGTCCTTCCCAATTGTTCAGTTCCTCATTTGTAAGAGCTTTGCAAAGCTTGAAAGTTGTAGACGCCCAATATTGGTCTTCATGAATACAGTGGTGTACCACTCCCTCGCGAGGGAAACATAAAAAAGCACTCAGAGTAGATTGACTTATAGAATATTCATCGTTTAGAATTCTAAAATTAGCAGAGTCAAATAGGTGGTCGCTTTCGTCACACGGCAGGTTGTATGAGAACAAACATAAAAATTCCAAGGTCAATGACTCGTATGTTAGAAGATTCTGTGTGCAGATGAACGCTAAGTCAGATTATGGAGTAACCACTGCACACTATCGAGCAATCCTAATTTTCGTAAGCACTCAATATCAACATATCGTGTATGTACTACGGACCTTTGATAGAATTTGAGGTACTGCGTTATTTGGTGCTCTTCGGCTTCGCCATTTTGAAAAGTAATTTCAGAAAGGTCTCGCTCTGGTCGTGAACCTCTGCGTTCCATTGTTGAAGAAAGGATGGAAGATGGGTAGGAGTTTGTGTGAGAAATTGGGGGTTTTTGGAATGGAAGTGGGTTTGGAGATGGTTTATGTAGAGAAATATAATGAGGGTAATAAGTGGGGTTTAATGAATTTTGATGACAATGATAATGGAGGAATTGAAATAGGCGCATGTTCAATGTAGTTAAGGCAGAGGTTTGAACAAAATGTGAAGAAGAAGGGTTATGGAAGGGTTTCTGTGATAAAACAAAAATGCTTCTATTTCTAGCTTCGTGTCGAGGGGCACGATTTTGTGCCGATCGGGACTAGTGTTTGAGAAACGTGACGGGCGTCACGCTTTTGTGGTGAACGACACACATTTGAGAAACATAATATAATTTAAAATGTTGCAGTTCGCTATGCATTATATATATATATATATATATATATATATATATATATATATATATATATATATATATATATATATATATATATATATATATATATATATATATATATATATATATATATATATATATATATATATATATATATATATATATATATATATATATATATATATGAACATGATAATAATGCATTAAATAAAAAGTAATGTAAATTCTACAAATAAATGAATGGAAAACTGAACGAAATATAACTGAACTGAAAATGAATAAAAATTGTACTTAAGAATAAAATAGAAATTAATGAAAAATCTAATCTAATAAGACTTCTCTCCACACTTGAACAAAACATTGTTCGTAATGTTTAAATGTGAAAATAAAAAAATGCAATAAGTCTGAAATATCAGCCATGTCGATCAAGAGAAAGGGAGGCGGAGAAGAGATGTTGATAAATATAGTCCAGCTGTTTAACTACCGTATCCATGAAAGAATGGAAGTCGATCCTTAGAATAATAAGCTCATCCCTCAAAAAATCAAGCTCTGATTGAATGACATGTAAAGAGGGAACTTGATGAAATACGGGAGGTGGAAAAGCAACTAGAGTGGCGGAGGTGTTTGAGCCAACCTGATCGGGAGATGGGAATTGATGGTAAAAGGGAGGGGTTTAAGGGTCAGCATCCTCATCGGACAGGAAATATTCAAGGTGGTCATAAATCATGGGTGTCTCAGGAGTGGGTGGCGGTGAAATGTGTGGTACCGCCCAATCATATAACTAGTTATTCTTGTCATGCACGCTAGTCCTAGAGTCAGGTAGTGTAAAAGGGGCATTACCTTATTTTTAATGAGAAATTCAATGTTACTCGGGCCTAGGTTTCCAATTATTCCCCTATTAAAATTGAAGTTGATATTCATTGGTTGAAATCTACCAAGAGGGACAAGGTTCAAAAATGGTTGTCTTAAGCCGATAGCATTTCCTATCATGGTTACTAGGTCACCTATCAGGATGGGTTCATGAATAGCTCTCACAAGACAATGAAAGTTTTCTATCATAAATTTAGCTCCATTTATGAGATGGTTTTGCAAAGCGCAGAACATAATGAAAAGCTCGGCTCTAGATACAGCGATTATATTTTCTGGCTTACCAAAGAGGGTGTGGGCTAGGATTTTATGAAAATTTCAAAAAGCTGGGTTATGGATGTTTTCTGAGTTCATGTTATCGGGTTCAGGGTTACCTATACCTGTAATATCCCCCCAAAAATAGTCTAGCTTACCCATATTGAAAAGTTCTTCCTAGATTACTGTGAATGCATCTAGGCCGTGTGGAAATCCTAATAGTTCTGCCATCTCCCTATAGGTGAAGGTGTATTCGATACCAAAAAGTCTAAACCTAATTTGTCCTCTATTAAACCCCAAACCATGGTTAGGTTTGTAGACAAGGGAGCTTAAAAACTCTAAGTTTAATCTACGGTAGGAGCTAAACTTTCTTCTCAAAGCAGATGTGTCCCAACCTATTTGGCTTAATAAAAAAAACACTGTCTCGGATTCCTAATGTTATCATAGCTGGTCCATCAGGGTAGGTACTCAATCTTATCTTCTTATCAGATAAAGACTCAAACTTCCTCTGCTGATTTCTTCCTCTAAACACAATGCCCAAAGTATCAACTGGATTCATTATCGTTAGTGTAATTAGCTAATAGGAAAGTTAGCCGGAAGTAGTTTGACAGTTAGCATTAAGTTAGTAGAGAGTAATATTAGAGAAACAATACTGCATAATTTTATCAGAATAGAAATAAGCAATAACAGAAGTAAGAAAAGAAAAACTAAAATTAAGCAAAGCAAAAAGAACAGATTAAAAAGTGGATTGTCTCCCAATAAGCACTTTGTTTTACGTCGTAAGCTCGACATAACATGGTGATTAGTCTAATGAATGTGGTGGCAGAGCATCTAGCCTAAAGGTTTCATAATATTCTTTATTATCGATGCTATGATAATGTTTTAGACACTGTCCATTTACGATGAAATGTTCACTACACATTCCTTTGATTTCTATTGCGCCATTTTGAAAGACCTTAGTGACTTCGAATGGACAAGACCATCTAGAGCGAAGTTTATCTGGGAATAGTTTAAGTCTATAATTAAATAGGAGAAGTATACCGCCTTCACTGAATTCTTTTCTAGATATTCATTTATCATGCCATTTTTTAGTTATCTCCTTATAAATCTGAGAGTTTTCGTAATCGTATAGTCTAAGTTCTTCTAGTTCATGGATATCTAAGGTTCTTTTCTCACCCGTTGTGGTATAATTAAAATTAATGGTTATAATGGCCCAATAAGCTTTATGTTCTATTTCTACTGGAAGGTGACATGATTTCCCATAGACTAATTGAAATGGTGTAGTTCCAATCAGAGTTTTGTATGTTTTCCTATATGCCCATAGAGCTTCGTGTAACTTAGATGTCCAATCTTTCCTAGAGGTTGCTACCATTTTTTCTAATATTTGCTTAATCTCTCTATTGGAGACCTCTACTTTCCCAGTTGTTTGCGGATGATAAGGCGTTGTGATTGGATGTCAGACTCCATACTTCTCTAATAGCTTTTCCAAGATTTTGGAAATGAAATAAGAGCCACCGTCATTGATGACGACTCTCGGAACACCGAATCTTGGAATGATTATGTTCTTGAAAAGCCTGACTACTACTCATGCGTCATTTGTTGGAGAGGCTACAGCCTCGATCAATTTTGAAACATAGTTGACAATAACTAGTATGTAGTGATTTCCAAAGGAATACAGGAAGGGTCCCATGAAATCAATTCCCTATACATCAAAGACTTCAACTTCTAGAATTCCA
This sequence comes from Vicia faba, assembly GCA_948472305.1. NCBI lineage: Eukaryota > Viridiplantae > Streptophyta > Magnoliopsida > Fabales > Fabaceae > Vicia > Vicia faba. The sequence continues at coordinate 97,438,195 of OX451735.1, read as the reverse complement.
TTTTGAGGCATCTCATCGCGTCTAGAGATATTTCCAGTGTGTTGGAATTGGTCGCAATTTTTAACCACGATATGGACATCTTTCCAAAGATTAGGCCAATAAAGGTCAACTTGTAATATCTTAGTGCAGGTCTTTGAAGTACTTGTATGTCCTTCATAAGGAGCGGCATGACAGTAGAAAATTATGTTTTCAATTTTGTTTTCGGGAACACATCAACGGAAAATACCATTGGCGCCTCTTTTGAAAAGCAAAGGCTCGTCCCAATAATAGTGTTTAAGGTCATGAAAGAATTTCTTCTTTTATTGATAAGACATATCAGGTGGAAGCACTTCAGCAGCCAAGTAGTTGACAAAATCAGCATACCATAGCAGTATGGTTTTAGTGCAAACTACTTCCAAGATTTCGTTTGTATTCGTGTCTTTATAAGTCACAGGGTACTCGGTGTAATACTTTCTAATTCTAATTGGGCTATAAGGCATTCATAAGGAAAATCATCATCGATGGGTACATGATCTGGTTTGATGCCTTATATTCTGGATAGGTGGTTAGCTACTACATTCTTGGTCCCTCTCTTGTATTTTATTTCCAAATCAAAGTCTTATAGAAGTAAGACCCACCTTAGTAATCTTGGTTTTCCGTCTTTCTTACTCAAGAGGTACCAGATTGCAGCGTGATTGGTAAACACCCTCTAATTCAACTAATTGAAGATCGTGTGTGTGTGAGGTTAATGGTTAGAATTTTTTTTACTTGAGCCCAAACTATAAGTTAGGATTTATAATAAAGGAATTAGGGTTTAGACCATATAACCATATTTTATGTGAGATGTTTTCTTGGATATGTGTACATAGATCTTTTAATTCCTCTCATTGAAGTGCTAACATTGACAGTTTGATTCTTATCTAGTATGCCTCGAAGGCGTGTGTTTGCGGAAGCGCTAATGACTTCATAAGATTCATCCAGTACTAAAATGAGATTTATCATGGAGAAGAACAATTTTGCCCAGGTCTTTAGTTGAAAAAGCCAGTTTATGACTTGTTTTTATACTCACATTACTATAATAAATAATATATTTCATGACAAGATAAGATGTGCTATGTTTTATTTGTTTAAAAAAATCACACATTTTCTCGATTTTAAATATAATAAAGAGAAAAATAATTTAGAACATATTTCAAATTGCAGCTAATACGATTTATGTTTTTTATAAGTGAAATCTTTCTTTATATTTTATTTTTTTATTTGTAAATTAAATAATCTATCACTTCGGTTTCCCTAATAACCAAGAGATAAAATAATTAGATTTTATTATAAAATCACTCATTAAACTGATTTTACCCTAATCTCAACTTATATGTATCCTCCCCAAACTCGTACGCATCATTCTTTCGGATGAATTGTAAGAAAGAAATAAATTTCAATGTTCTTCTATCTTGAACAAAATATTTTTTCTGCCCTTGCAATCTATCTCACATAATGGTGTTGATGTTGTTGTTGTATTTTTGAAATAACTTTTTTATGTTGTCAATCAAAGAATATAATATTGTTTTCCTCGATTGACAACATTGAGAAATTCATTCCTAAACATGATGTAAATTGCACACAAAAAATAGTGATCGGAAAAAAAATTGAAATAGAAACATGACATGTTACTTTCAATTATTTATCATTCACTATTTTTTCTTGAAACTTATTACCTTGATTATTTTTCTAAAACTGAGGGGTTTAATTATTTTTCTATTTAAAAAAGAAAATATTTGTTCTCTCGTTTTTTTAACAAAACCGATGGATTTTGTTACACAACTACAACAATGAATCTCTATCCTACATTCATAAAGGAACAATGCCCAAGTTACTGTCAAGACACCAATCCACAACAAACTATCTACATCCATCATTATATATGTTGTTCTCTTTCTTGTGAAAGCATTTGTCGTGAAAAACATTTGCTCAAGATAATGAAATCTTAGAAATTAAAGAAAGTTGGAAAAGTTGTCTATGATCGATTGTAAATGCATAAAAGTATTATTGTGTAAACAATATTTAAACAAAGAAGAGAGATCAATATTTAAATAACTTATTAGAAGTTGGATGCATACAAGATATGCAACAAAATCTGGATTACAACAAAGATTTGTTGCTCTCAAAGAATAACAACAACGATGATGAATCTGGATTTGTTATAATCAATCTATTGTGTAAACAATATAATGTTTAAAAAAATCTTATTCACTTCGGTTTTCAACTGAAACTGAGGGGTAAATACTTTTTACCTCGATTTTTGCCATAACCGAGAGAATAATTAAGTGTGTTTATTGAAGATATTCAATTATTAAAACATTCTAAATATTAAAAAAAATATAAAACATCATGAAACGCTTGAAACCATCTACGTCCACCACTATATATCTTGCTCTCTTTCTTGTTAAAGAATTTGCCATGAAAAAAATCCTCTATGATGAATTACAAGAGCAGAAAATTATTTGATTTTAAGGTTTGTCTTCTTAAATATTTATTTGAGCAGAAAATCATTTATTTATCTAATCTTTTTTTTGTTTTATATCAGAAACAAATGCAAACAAAAATAATTAAAAATATCATGCATCCATCATTTGATCTTCCCTAAAATACGATGATTTGAAGATCCAACATATGATTTTCATTGACAAATTAAATTTTACTTTAATATTCTGTGTAAATAATGTAATATTCTGGATAAATAATGTAGTTTGTAAACAAATTGATTTATTAATATTTTGTGTAAACAATGTAACGTGTTTTTTTTTAAATCTATCTTACCCCTTTGTTTTATTGATAAATCGAGAGGTATGGTGCACTAGTTTTGAAAATAATAAAAGTGTGGAAGCTGGGGTTTGAACCCATGTGCAAATAAATTTACCCTTCGATTTTTAAAGCACCGAGCAGTAAAGTGACAATTTTTCATGATGCCTTTCGTTACCTCGCTTTGGTAGCCGAAGTTAAATTCATTTTGTATCTGAGGTGAAATGTGTTTTTTATAGTAGTGTCGTAATGGTTTGAGTCTTACATTAAGGTGATTCAAGGTAAGAGTATCATTGGTTGTAGATTATCATCAGGTTATGAGGTGTTTGGAATGTCATCTCCCTTTAAATTTTGAACAGGAAAGCATAAAATATATTGTTGGTATATAGGTCCTACTTAATAGTCTTTTCTCTAAAGTCTTTATGTTGCGCATTTTGGTATACACTATATATGTCACGTGTTCTTTGATGGTTTTAAGAATCTTTGATTGGTCGAACTGGTGACTGAGGGGTGCCAAGGAAATCAGTGATTCGAGCCATTTAAGTAGCCAATTGTTGATAAGAACTATAATTTTTGTTTTGAATCAAAGGGTTAAATATAGTACCCATTTATTGGGTGATCAAGTTAACCATTTCATGGTTGCTTTCGTCTATTTGTTGTCTCATCACTATCACAGAGTTTGTGGTGAAAGTTGGCATTGCTTGGGAAGAGAATCCCAATCCTAATTGGGGTTAAGTGCTTCGACCTAGGTTACTTACGACCAACTGTAGCGGTGAAAATTGAGATGAAGTTATTGATTGATTTAACTCATATAGTGAAAGTCACCACCACACTTTATTATTTCCAAGATAATGGGAAAAGAGCGAATAAGACCAAAAATAAACATGCAAAGCAAGAAGCAAGACTAAAGTTAAAGCAAAAGCAAAAGCAATGCAATAAATAGATCTAAGATACAGGGGTTGGTTATACAATGGAAATGTATTAGCACCATTTGTATCTATAGTATTCTATAGGAATATCTTATAATATTTGTGTTTTTGGTTTAAAAGGTTTGTTTTGATTGATTTTAAGAAAAATACTTTTAAAAGAAAAACTAAAGTGGCAAAAGATATGAATGAGCTTGTGTCTTTTTGTCTTTTGAAATTATTTTGATATGCTTAAGTATCTTGAAGAATTTAAAAGAAAAGAGTTTGAAAATCAATTGACAAAGTCAAGGTTTTTATTGAAAGAGGTGTAAGCTTAAAATAAATAAAAAATGTTTAGAACCAGACATAAGCAAAAGATTAATAAAGGAATCAAACAACATACAAGTCAAGACTAAAATATGACAAAAATAGTCAACAAACACAATCCCTTTCCTTGGATTAGAACACAAGGACAATAACCAGATGAAGACCAAACAAAAACCATGCATCAGATGAAAATGAATAATAATCATATTCCAAAAATTAAAGAATAAATTTTAGGTTTTTATTTATTAAGTGGATTATAACAAGCGAAAGAAAAATAAAATGTTATAAATGATAAATGGCATAAAAGTAAAAAAGCATAAAAGTAAAAATATGGAAATATAAAGTGTGGAATAATAAATGAAATTAAAGTAAGTTTGTACAATATAAAGTTAGTATTTAATGATTCATAATCTGATTCGGGACAAATATATCTTCATATGAATCATACAATGTATGTACCTGTGATACGGTGGGAGAACTGACTTGAGTTTTGCGTTTGTATTCGCACTTGTTCGGTTGAGCAAGAGTCGCCACCGACTTTTTATTTTATCCTAAAGGAAAGGTTAAAAAGCACAACAAAAACCTTTTGAGATATTTCGTGGGTTCGGGGGGTAGATTATGAAAAGGGAAGGTATTAGCACCCTTTTCATCCATGGTTATCCATGGGCTCTTAGTTACTTGGTTTTTAGATCATTTGCCTTGATTTCCGATTGCTTTGAAATGGTGTGTGTGTGTGTGTGTTTTGAAAATGTTTTTGAAGAGATGCCTTGTCTTAGGCAACCAATGTAATTGACTCGTGTTTGAGTGTTTTACAAAAGTGTGTATCTTTTCGAAAAGATGTTTCAAATGTTTTTGAGAGTTTGTTTTGAAAGTGTGTATGAAGTGTGGTTTTTGAAAAGGAGGCAAGTGTTTTTGCAAGTTGATCTCAAGTAACTAAGAGCTTTGTCTACCCCTATTGTACTCAAAGGTTTTCTCTATGTTTTCAACCCTTTTTAACAATTTTGTTCCACCATTGAATTTGGTGGACAATCTTGCGTTTAGGAAGTTAAACGGGACGGGCACGGGTCATCATATGGACCATGAATGCAATGGTGCCAAGTGTCTTTGGCAATTTTGCTTTGAAGGGACTTGATCATTTTGTTAGGCAACTTTCGAAAGCGTCATCGAGGGACTTATGATCATTTGAATTTGTTTTCCCAAAGAAACTCGACGTGCAAGCATGGCCCATTTTGGAAGGCAACATGTGGGATTACCCTAGGGGGTGCAAGTGTGATTGTGTATTGATTTCATGTATTTGTCTTGTATTAGGTTATCTAGCGTTTGGTTTTATGTACATGGTTTTATGTACATGCAAACCCTAGGTCTAACCATGGTATAATTCGAAAGCGGTAAATTGCAAGAATTTAAAGTCTACGCTATTACAAATAGTATCCGGGAGTGGGGGTACAAATTCACAAATGGGGATGAGACTTTAGGAATGTAGTGTCCAATAAATTACAACCAAATCGAATTGCGACCAAAATGTAATAAGTATTAAATGTATAGCAATGTATAGCAAATGTATAATGCATCGAATGTAAAATGTATTGTGTAAGTGTACATGTATGAGAATTGTTTACAAGTTGCGAAATGTGAATTTAATAAGAAAATTAAATATCGTTTATTTATCAAGTATTGTTATCCGCTTTTGATTTAAATTTGTATTTTTATATCTTTGTTTGATATGTACAAAAACAAGTATTTTAATTAAAAGAAAGGAAAATGTTTTAAGTTTTAATTATATTATGTATATTAAAAAAATGTATTTTAATTGATTATGTACAAATTATTTCTAAGAAATTGTATTAACTTAAAGGGAAATTATGTATAAATCAAAATAAGTTTTAATAAAAAAAAGTGTTTTAAATAATGTATTTTTATTTATTTTATATATTAAGGTATTAATGTAAAGTATTATTTTGAAAAAAGGAAAAGTATTTATCTAAAAGGAAAAATTATGTAATTATGATCTATGTACAAAAATATTTTAAGAAGTGAAAAGTATTATCTTAAGAGTTATTTCTATGTATTTGTATTTTATTTACAAAGCCTTTTTTGTTATTTTTTGTATCTTAAAAATATTTTAAGTTAAACTTACATTTAAATAAAAGGAGTTTTAATAAAGCAAAGAGCAAAAGTCTTAAGTTTTAATTTTATTAATTTAAACAAGTTAAAAAGATGAGGAAGAGAGTTGAATAGGCCAAAGGGAAATTGGGTCTTAGCCAGAAAGGACATGAGGGGGGGGGGGGTGTGAATTGGAATGTGTTGGGCTTTAGGCGCTGAGAATGGGACGAGGCCCAACTGTTTGAAACGAATAGCTTTAGGGTTCACAGTTTTTTGTTCCATTTGGGGAAGGCTTTAGGGTTTGACAGAGGCGCGCCGTTTGTTCATTTTGTCTTCTCCGGCCAATTTCCGATAAATCTTCTTCATCCAAAGCCACCGGCGCCACCGCTCCCTTTTCTCCCTCCAATGGACCGTTTAGGCGACACTTACAAGGTTCGAACTCTGTCTTTCTTGCGTTTAGGGTCTTTGTTATATCTTTGATTTTAAGTTCGATTGGGTCTTGATTTATGTGTTTTCTTTCGTTATTTTGACATGTATGCAAAGGATATAAGAAGACTACCTTTCGGAGACGGAGGAGGGATCTAGGAGGCGCGTAGGCGGCTTTGGGCGGAGAAACTTGATGAGGCTGTGCTTCCTGGTACCTTTGTATTTTAACCTCTTTAGGTTTAATGATGCTGTCTGAAAGCCTTTATTTGATATCATTTCTTTCTTCTTTGTTGCCTTGATGCTTTGCTTCTGTTTGCTTCTTGCCTTTGAGTTGCCTTTGAATATGTTTTCCTCTCTTCTTTCTACCTCACTTTTGTTGCCTTTTGGAATGCTTGTTGTATGCTGAGATTGAATGATCAGTGTTTGATATCTTAAATGTTATGTTTATGTTGGTAACCCAATGATGAGGAACTCTGAGGCTTTTGAGTTGCCTAATTTTCGAGTTGCCCTTGAATGCTTGATGACTGGTACAGGTTTGACCTGGTTTACTGGTACGATGTGTTTGATGTAGCAGCTTATACTGTTTCTTTTTGATGGTTAAGGGCTTCCAGGTTAGGCTTATGTGCTGACTTTGGGTGAACTGGTTTTAGGCTAGTTTTGTTTGATGGTCGGTATTGTTTGCTGGTTGTTCTACAGTTCAGTGAGGCTTGGACAGGGTTGGTGGCCTTGAGTAGGTCATTTCTTTTCAGCAGGTTTGACTCTTGGGTTTGAGACTTTTTGCAGGTTGAGACTTGTGAAGGTTGAGACTTGTATGCTGTTTAGATATGGCTTTCAGCAGGTTTGACAGGGTATACTAGTTTTGAAAGGGGTTTTATAGCTTTGACTGATGTTTAGTGTGAGGTTTGAACAGGTTATACTGGTCCAGCTTGTTGGACTGGTTGATGGCCTTAAGTTTCAGCTTGGCATGGTTTGGACATCACCGGTTTTGGGATGGAGGTTTACTTCAGGCTATGTGTTTGGGCTTGATGAAGCTATGCTTCAGCTTGGCATGGTTTTGTTTCAGTAGGTTTGGCCTTTTTTTTAGCAGGTTTGGCCTTTGGTTCTTATGCTTGTAAAACAGGTTAAAGGTCTTTTGCTTTAGCTTGCTGTTGCAATTTTTGAATGGTTAAGCTTAAGGCTTTGGCTTTGGTGTTTCTGTCTTCCTTTTGCAGGGTGGAGGCAGTTTTGAGTTATATCTTTTTCTTATGATTTCTGCCCTTTTCTTTTGATATCTCCTGCTTTGATATCTTCTGCTTTTTGACTGTGTTAGCAGTATTTTATCTTCTATGCCTCTAGCCTAAACCTGTAAGCCCAGAACTCTTTTCTCTCTTCTTTCTCTCTCCAGTACAATTTTTAAGCATATTATATGTTTATGTTTGTACTTTTCTGAAAAGGCAATTGCTGGAAAGTGATGATATGATTCTTTGCTTGCATTACATGTTTGCTCTGCATACTTTATCTTCTTTGATATCTCTCCATATCTTCTTTTGACAACACTTTCCTTCCTTGTGACAGTATTTTTGACATCCTTGACATCCTTTTGTACTTGGACAGCTCTGGACAGTTGTTAGTTCAGTTTAAACCTAGTTTGAAATTGTGACTTGCATTGTTCTCTTGGCATATTCAGTAACTACTCAGTTTGCCTTTTTGGTTGCCCACTTGGATTTATGCAGGATATTTGAAAACTTGGATTTGTATAATTATAACTTTTGTGCATTTCATACCTTTTGCAAGCATTTTTCATCCCTCTCTGTGAACCGGGAGAAATCTCGTGATTTGTAGAGAGGGAAAACTGATTCCAGTCAGTTGCCTTTAATGATGACCCTTTTTTTATCTGTCTGTCTTCTATTTATTTAACTGTTTCTGAATTTTCTTCTTTTCTTTTGCAGATAAAAATTGAATGGAGAGGATTTAGCAACAGATGAAGAATGAAGAGTTGAAGATTTAGAAAAAATTAGGATAGTCTTATTTTAAATTTAATTATTGTAACTATTATTATTATAAATACCGTGTAAATGAATACTTGTATTTACATAATAATTTGTAACAAATATTAAAGATGAAATAAAAATTCTTTTTATCCAATTAATTCTTTTTATCCTTTTCAATTATTTATTTTATTATTTATAATTCTAAAATTATAATAAATGGAAATAAATTCCAATTATCTAAACTCAGAATAATAAACAATTAAATAAACAATGTTTCAGTATCGATCAACTAATAAACCTGGAGTTTCACAAATCCAAAGCAAAGCACAGTCAAACACAGCCACTGTCCAGACGTATTTTCCTTTTACTGATTTTAACCAAACACTGCAAATTCAATCCGAATGTATCCTTTTACTAATTTAATCACACAATGCGAACTCAATCCAAATGTTTCAATCCACATCTCATCATAACTTGAAAAGCACTGTAGAATTTAAATCCTTCTGAGAGATCTGCGCACAAAAACCCTAATTCCTGATCAAATGCCAAAGAAGCGTTCTCTTGATCAAAGTTGAGCCAAAATCAACCAAACCCTAAACAAACTGTATGAACTGTTCCAGAGCCATGAAAACCAATGAAAACCCTAATTTTGTCTGACTGACGAAAAAAGTCTGTTTGACCGATTCTCGAGCCAATCTAAAAAAATCAGGAAAAGCCTGAAGTTGTGATTTCTTGTGGAAAAATACGAGGGCAAATTTTGGGGTACAACTGTTGCCCCTGTTCAATCTTCTTGAACCTGAAGAGTTAGAATGGCAAGTTTGCCTTTCGCGACTCGAAGATAAAAGAAGATTGGACACTAGAGTGCCCTAAAATTTGCACTCGGTGATGTGATGGTAGAGGGAATGGGCTTAAAGATGCCATTTGGTGATGGGCTTAAAGATGCCATCTAGTGATTGCTGGTAGGAGGATGGGCTTGTAGATGCCATCTTGAAATGGGCTTAAAGATGCCATTTAGAAATGTTTGTAGGAGGATGGGCTTATAGATGCCATTTGGAAGTGTAATGGATAGTTGTGGAGATGGGCTTACAGATGCCATCGGGAGGTGCGACGGAACTTTGTCGGGAATGGGCTTATAGATGCCATTTGGAGTTATGTGTCGATCGCATAAGAGATTCTTTAGCGAGAATTTGCGTACTTGAGAAAGAAAGATAATTTCCTGGCCTGTTACAGGGGTTGATCTTCAGTCTCTTCATGCAGACATGCCCTGGCTGGATACAGGTATCGAATCTACAATCAAACGTTCGCAGATATGCCATGGCTGGATACAGGTATCGAATCTAGAATTCATTGTTAACAGATATGCCCTGGCTGGATACAGGAATCGAATCTTCAAACTCTTCAGATGTGCCCTGGCTGGATACAGGAATCGAATCTGGAAATAGTCGTCAACAGATATGCCCTGGCTGGATACAGGAATCGAATCTTCAAACTCTTCAGATGTGCCCTGGCTGGATACAGGAATCGAATATGGAAATAGTCGTCAACAGATATGCCCTGGCTGGATACAGGAATCAAATCTTCAAACTCTTCAGATGTGCCCTGGCTGGATACAGGAATCGAATCTGGAAATAGTCGTCAACAGACATGCCCTGGCTGGATACAGGAATCGAATCTTCAAACTCTTCAGATGTGCCCTGGTTGGATACAGGAATCGAATCTGGAAATAGTCGTCAACAGATATGCCCTGGATGGATACAGGAATCGAATCTTCAAACTCTTCAGATGTGCCCTGGCTGGATACAGGAATCGAATCTGGAAATAGTCGTCAACAGATATGCCCTGGCTGGATACAGGAATCGAATCTTCAAACTCTTCAGATGTGCCCTGGCTGGATACAGGAATCGAATCTGGAAACTGATCACTCACAGATGTGCCCTGGCTAGATACATGAATCGAATCTAGAATTATGACAGTTGAAGGTAGTCGTCTTTTGGGTTGTCTTTTTCCCTGAAAAGGCAAAACATCAGTTGTATGCAATGTCATGATGTATGAAATGCGTGATGTTCTCAAAATAAATGAGATTGTATGTTCATGATGCGTAGGTGCATGCTATAATGTATGAAGATGCGATGTTTATGAATGTATTTTTTTGTCTAGGAAAATAAATCCTTGACGAATGCCGGGAAGTTAACTCCTGGGCTGATATTGAAGAGTAGAGCTTTTCGTTTCCGCTGGGGATGATAATTGGAAGTTTTAGCTCCGCTAGGGATATTGAAACTTGATTCTGAGGGGAATTAGATTCCGGAAGGTTCTCATGCTGGGGATTGCAGAGTAGTCTATTGGAGAAGAGGAGCTGTGGTCCTTTGAATTGCAGTAGTCTAAGAGGCAACCTCAGGCTGGGGAATCCTGATGTTGTTGGGGAAATAAACCCTGCTGTCGATCTGCTGGAGAGGTGACATCCTCTCGAGGACGCTTGAATTTCTTTTCAGAAAGATTTCGGAGAGGTTTCATCACTGCCCCTAGCACCGGGTGCTTTGTGGTATTTCCAGGAAACTTGGACTGTTCGTAACCCTTGAGATTTGACATTCGAATGCCCCAAGTGATGGTGACGAAGACTTGCCCCAAGTTAATCTACAATTGAGAGATTTTGTTGAACTCTTGACTGGACTGCCCCAGGTTAACTGAACTTTGAAAGATCTGTTGAAACCTTGACTGGACTGCCCCAGGTTAACTGAATGGTGACATGTCGTGCCCCTTGTTGATAGGAGATTTGTCGTTGGAAGTGTCATCCTTTTGAAGTGATTTTGTTCACTGAGAGAGTTTTCGTTCCTCCGAACATTCGCCGTATGAATTTCTTCGCCGTCAAACAAATAGTCAAATGCAGACAATGATATTCAAGCAATGCAAAGTTTATGTTTGTCTCAAAGTTTTGAAAAATGCGTTTTTTAGCAGAAAACTTTTTATAAGACAGATCAACATATGATTTAGAGCAAAGCCTTACAGGAGTCAGGATACCTTTTGTAACAGTATGCTTTCAAACTAACCCATGCTTCAATTAGGACTTTTGAAGGGTTGTAACGTGGCTTGGTTCACGGTTTAAGAAACAAAGGATAAAGGCTCAAAGTATATTTCTACCCACCCGCTCTTCGTGATGTTCTTCAACCCTAAGCTCAGTTAATCGTGCGTCGAACTCTGTTTTGAGTTTGGAACGACTTTTGGGCGATGGTTCACCAGTTGAATTTCGGAGACAGTCATCATCTCATTTTTTCTTTGCAACATTTTTCATGTTGTTGAGGGTCTGTAATGACCTCACTATTTTGATTTTGATTTGTTATCCCTAACTTTTGCCTGACTGTTCCCGTTTTCGAGATTACAGTCAGCGGGATGCCCCAGCTTTCTTAAGCCTCCTTTGCAGGTTTTGGCTTGGTGGGCATTTCTCTTTTGAGAGATTGACTGCCTATGTGATAGGGAACCAACCTTGTCTTTTGATTCCAAAGGAATGCTTTTTTTGACGTCGTTCGTTGTGTTACGAACTGAGAGTTTGCGACTTCAATGCGTGTTTTCTCTTGAATTAACTGAGATACTACCCTGCCCCGGGTTTATATCAAAGGTTTTGATTGTTTAGAACAGAAAACTCCTACTTCTTTGGCTCGAAGGGGTTGACTAGGGATTAACTCCCTTATAACTCCAGTGTTTGGGAATAGAAAGAAATGCTTGTACATCATCAGCAAGGTCTGTTCAAAAGCATATTGTATGAGATTATGGTATTGTTTCGTCATCCTCCCTCTAAAGGCTTGTAGCCTTTTATCAAGAGTTAAATATCATAAAGAAAGCATAAGAGTAGTGAAAACGAATGGATGAATTCAAGACAAACATCTGCAATGTATTAATGAAACAGAGTTTAACATCAACAGTTAATTGTTTGACAACAAAAGAAGTTACAACTTTGAAAATTCAAAATGAAGCAAAAGTCTTTCAGCTTGAGCTTTGTCACTCCAGGTGGAGAACTCCTTAACGGAAGATTTTCATCTCACCGTCTGGCATGAATTCCAGCACTCCAATGTCGATCAGATCTTGAATCTTGTTCTTCAAGGCCCAACAGTCGTTGGTGTCGTGTCCCGGGCTGTAGTAGTGGTAAACACAAAATGCGTCGGGACGATAGTTAGGAGAGGAGGTATTGAGCTTCTGAGGAGGATCCCTTAAAGTAAGCAGGTTGACCTCCAACAGGCGCTTCAGTATGAAGAATGATGGTATTTCAGTCTCCGTGAACTGTCTTCCCGACGTTTCTTGCTTACGCCGATTACCCCGTTGACGCTGGCGAGGTTGTTGATGGGCTTGTGACCCTGAAGCAAGCGAAGGAGCCTTCCCCTTGTCTTCTTGAGTGGATGGAGGCTGAGCGGTGACTTGCTCTTCAACCTCAGATGTTTTCCCCAATTGTTTGTTTTGAAGCAGTTGGCAGACGAGAACTCTGAGTTCCTTTTGTCTTTGAGACAGGTCTTGGATGAGAGCCATCTGGCCCACTAACTGCCCCATCATTTGGATCCTCAATGTTGCCAGATCAAACTGCAGTTCCGTAAGCTGATCGCTCCTGGTATTGTTTGAATTCTCCAAGCCCTTTGTGAGGAGAGCTTTCATTTCTTCTTGCCCCAGAGACAAGTTCAGGAACATTTCCTGCAGCTGAGCAGTCTGGTCTTGGATGTCTTTGACAGACCTTTCTAGAGCCATCTCTTTCTGAAATAAACAGTATGAGAGTAAGGAACCCTGAAAAAGGAAAAACTGTCAAAATGCAATGCATGATATGTGGATGCATGCTTTCAAGGATCTCTTGGGGTAAACACAAGAAAATGTTAGAGGTTGAACTTTGATCTTTGATTGGAGAACTTTGCACCGGTGGATGTCTTTCCACTAGAATCAAGCTCACCATGTCAAGTGGGTCATCGCCACTGATTCAAGTTGTCGCACTTGATCTTTGATTGGAGAACTTTGTATCGGTGGATGTCTTTCCACGAGAATCAAGCTCACCATGTCAAGTGGGTCATCGCCACTGATTCAAGTTGTTGCACTTGATCTTTAATTGGAGAACTTTGTATCGGTGGATGTCTTTCCACGAGAATCAAGCTCACCATGTCAAGTGGGTCATAGCCACTGATTCAAGTTGTCGCACTTGATCTTTGATTGGAGAACTTTGTATCGGTGGATGTCTTTCCACGAGAATCAAGCTCACCATGTCAAGTGGGTCATAGCCACTGATTCAAGTTGTTGTACTTGATCTTTGACTGGCATTTGTTTAGAGGAGAAACCTCTTGCCTCTTGGTAGACGTCTGGTTCAACGTAACCCTGCATCAAAAGAACCCTCGAGATCCTTGAAATGGTTATTGAAAATGCTATGGTATGATGTTATGATGTTATGTACATGTATGCAAAAAGCAAGTGAGTGTATATACAGGTAATCATATTCACACAAAGCAAACAAGTCCTTAGGTTTAGGCTTGCATGGGGTTGTAGGTAAGTACCCTCTTGAAGTTAGTTGGCTCATCCTGTCCTAAAATAGAAATCGGGTTCTAAGGAGCTCAATATCATTGGATTGTTTTCTGTGTTCATTGTTTCGGTTTAGCCACTTACTGGCGACCAAAATATTCCAAGAAAACAACCCTCAAATGAGTGTAGTATCGAGTATCTACCAACTTCGGACTGCACCAAAGTCGGTCATCTCACTACCCCTAAAAAGGCTAAGATGGTCAATTAAGGTTCTAAGAGTTCGTTAGTGCTTCACGACATCACTCAGCGGCCCCGTACTCTCCTTGACTGAACTCAAGGGTTACCGGTACTCACAAATATGTCACACTAACATAGCTTACTGCTTCAACCATGTCGGTATACCCCGCACAGTTCCCTCACAGTTTTTTTGCTATTTACCTAAAAAGGTGCCCCAAATCCGGGTGTAGGATTTACAACAAACCCAAACAAGAACCCAAAAGATAAAGCAATCAAGTCAATCAAAGCAAGAAAGTAAAGGTGATCTAAACCCTAAGGTAACCCCACTTTTAAGAATTCCCCAGCAGAGTCGCCAGTTCCGTGATACGGTGGGAGAACTGACTTGAGTTTTGCGTTTGTATTCGCACTTGTTCGGTTGAGCAAGAGTCGCCACCGACTTTTTATTTTATCCTAAAGGAAAGGTTAAAACGCACAGCAAAAACCTTTTGAGATATTTCGTGGGTTCGGGGGGTAGATTATGAAAAGGGAAGGTATTAGCACCCTTTTCATCCATGGTTATCCATGGGCTCTTAGTTACTTGGTTTTTAGATCACTTGCCTTGATTTTCGATTGCTTTGAAATGGTGTGTGTGTGTGTGTTTTGAAAATGTTTTTGAAGAGATGCCTTGTCTTAGGCAACCAATGTAATTGACTCGTGTTTGAGTGTTTTACAAAAGTGTGTATCTTTTCGAAAAGATGTTTTAAATGTTTTTGAGAGTTTGTTTTGAAAGTGTGTATGAAGTGTGGTTTTTGAAAAGGAGGCAAGTGTTTTTGCAAGTTGATCTCAAGTAACTAAGAGCTTTGTCTACCCCTATTGTACTCAAAGGTTTTCTCTATGTTTTCAACCCTTTTTAACAATTTTGTTCCACCATTGAATTTGGTGGACAATCTTGCGTTTAGGAAGTTAAACGGGACGGGCACGGGTCATCGTATGGACCATGAATGCAATGGTGCCAAGTGTCTTTGGCAATTTTGCTTTGAAGGGACTTGATCATTTTGTTAGGCAACTTTCGAAAGCGTCATCGAGGGACTTATGATCATTTGAATTTGTTTTGCCAAAGAAACTCGACGTGCAAGCATGGCCCATTTTGGAAGGCAACATGTGGGATTACCCTAGGGGGTGCAAGTGTGATTGTGTATTGATTTCATGTATTTGTCTTGTATTAGGTTATCTAGCGTTTGGTTTTATGTACATGGTTTTATGTACATGCAAACCCTAGGTCTAACCATGGTATAATTCGAAAGCGGTAAATTGCAAGAATTTAAAGTCCACGCTATTACAAATAGTATCCGGGAGTGGGGGTACAAATTCACAAATGGGGATGAGACTTTAGGAATATAGTGTCCAATAAATTACAACCAAATCGAATTGCGACCAAAATGTAATAAGTATTAAATGTATAGCAATGTATAGCAAATGTATAATGCATCGAATGTAAAATGTATTGTGTAAGTGTACATGTATGAGAATTGTTTACAAGTTGCGAAATGTGAATTTAATAAGAAAATTAAATATCGTTTATTTATCAAGTATTGTTATCCGCTTTTGATTTAAATTTGTATTTTTATATCTTTGTTTGATATGTACAAAAACAAGTATTTTAATTAAAAGAAAGGAAAATGTTTTAAGTTTTAATTATATTATGTATATTAAAAAAAATGTATTTTAATTGATTATGTACAAATTATTTCTAAGAAATTGTATTAACTTAAAGGGAAATTATGTATAAATCAAAATAAGTTTTAATAAAAAAAAGTGTTTTAAATAATGTATTTTTATGTATTTTATGTATTAAGGTATTAATGTAAAGTATTATTTTGAAAAAAGGAAAAGTATTTATCTAAAAGGAAAAATTATGTAATTATGATCTATGTACAAAAATATTTTAAGAAGTGAAAAGTATTATCTTAAGAGTTATTTCTATGTATTTGTATTTTATTTACAAAGCCTTTTTTGTTATTTTTTATATCTTAAAAATATTTTAAGTTAAACTTACATTTAAATAAAAGGAGTTTTAATAAAGCAAAGAGCAAAAGTCTTAAGTTTTAATTTTATTAATTTAAACAAGTTAAAAAGATGAGGAAGAGAGTTGAATAGGCCAAAGGGAAATTGGGTCTTAGCCAGAATGGACATGAGGGGAGGGGGTGTGAATTGGAATGTGTTGGGCTTTAGGCGCTGAGAATGGGACGAGGCCCAACTGTTTGAAACGAATAGCTTTAGGGTTCACAGTTTTTTGTTCCATTTGGGGAAGGCTTTATGGTTTGACAGAGGCGCGCCGTTTGTTCATTTTGTCTTCTCCGGCCAATTTCCGATAAAGCTTCTTCATCCAAAGCCACCGGTGCCACGACTCCCTTTTCTCCCTCCAATGGACCGTTTAGGCAACATTTATAAGGTTCAAACTCTGTCATTCTCGCGTTTAGGGTCTTTGTTATATCTTTGATTTTAAGTTCGATTGGGTCTTGATTTATGTGTTTTCTTTCATTATTTTGACATGCATGCAAAGGATATAAGAAGACTACCTTTCGGAGACGGAGGAGGGATCTAGGAGGCGCGTAGGCGGCTTTGGGAGGAGAAACTTGATGAGGCTGTGCTTCCTGGTACCTTTGTGTTTTAACCTCTTTAGGTTTAATGATGCTGTCTGAAAGCCTTTATTTGATATCATTTCTTTCTTCTTCGTTGCCTTGATGCTTTGCTTCTGTTTGCTTCTTGCCTTTGAGTTGCCTTTGAATATGTTTTCCTCTCTTCTTTCTACCTCACTTCTGTTGCCTTTTGGAATGCTTGTTGTATGCTGAGATTGAATGATCAGTGTTTGATATCTTGAATGTTATGTTTATGTTGGTAACCCAATGATGAGGAACTCTGAGGGTTTTGAGTTGCCTAATTTTCGAGTTGCCCTTGAATGCTTGATGACTGGTACAGGTTTGACCTGGTTTAGTGGTACGATGTGTTTGATGTAGAAGCTTATATTGTTTCTTTTTTATGGTTAAGGGCTTCCAGGTTAGGATTATGTGCTGACTTTGGGTGAACTGGTTTTAGGCTAGTTTTGTTTGATGGTCGGTATTGTTTGCTGGTTGTTCTACAGTTCAGTGAGGCTTGGACAGGGTTGGTGGCCTTGAGTAGGTCATTTCTTTTCAGCAGGTTTGACTCTTGGGTTTGAGACTTTTTGCAGGTTGAGACTTGTGAAGGTTGAGACTTGTATGCTGTTTAGATATGGCTTTCAGCAGGTTTGACAGGGTATACTAGTTTTGAAAGGGGTTTTATGGCTTTGACTGATGTTTAGTGTGAGGTTTGAACAGGTTATACTGGTCCAACTTGTTGGACTGGTTGATGGCCTTAAGTTTCTGCTTGGCATGGTTTGGACATCACAGGTTTTGGGATGGAGGTTTACTTCAGGCTATGTGTTTGGGCTTGATGAAGCTATGCTTCAGCTTGGCATGGTTTTGTTTCAGCAGGTTTGGCCTTTTTTTTAGCAGGTTTGGCCTTTGGTTCTTATGCTTGTAAAACAGGTTAAAGGTCTTTTGCTTTAGCTTGCTGTTGCAGTTTTTGAATGGTTAAGCTTGAGGCTTTGGCTTTGGTGTTTCTGTCTTCCTTTTGCAGGGTGGAGGCAGTTTTGAGTTATATCTTTTTCTTATGATTTCTGCCCTTTTCTTTTGATATCTCGTGCTTTGATATCTTCTGCTTTTTGACTGTGTTAGCAGTCTTTTATCTTCTATGCCTCTAGCCTAAACCTGTAAGCCCAGAACTCTTTTCTCTCTTCTTTCTCTCTCTAGTACAATTTTTAAGCATATTATATGTTTATGTTTGTACTTTTCTGAAAAGGCAATTGCTGGAAAGTGATGATATGATTCTTTGCTTGCATTACATGTTTGCTCTGCATACTTTATCTTCTTTGATATCTCTCCATATCTTCTTTTGACAGCACTTTCCTTCCTTGTGACAGTATTTTTGACAGCCTTGACATCCTTTTGTACTTGGACAGCTCTGGACAGTTGTTAGTTCAGTTTGAACCTAGTTTGAAATTGTGACTTGCATTGTTCTCTTGGCATATTCAGTAACTACCCAGTTTGCCTTTTTGGTTGCCCACTTGGATTTATGCAGGATATTTGAAAACTTGGATTTGTATAATTATAACTTTTGTGCATTTCATACCTTTTGCAAGCATTTTTCATCCCTCTCTGTGAACCGGGAGAAATATCGTGATTTGCAGAGAGGGAAAACTGATTCCAGTCAGTTGCCTTTAATGATGACCCTTTTTTTATCTGTCTGTCTTCTATTTATTTAACTGAGTCTGACTTTTCTTCTTTTCTTTTGCAGATAAAAATTGAATGGAGAGGATTTAGCAACAGATGAAGAATGAAGAGTTGAAGATTTAGAAAAAATTAGGATAGTCTTGTTTTAAATTTAATTATTGTAACTATTATTATTATAAATACTGTGTAAATGAATACTTGTATTTACATAATAATTTGTAACAAATATTAAAGATGAAATAAAAATTCTTTTTATCCAATTAATTCTTTTTATCCTTTTCAATTATTTATTTTATTATTTATAATTCTAAACTTATAATAAATGGAAATAAATTCCAATTATCTAAACTCGGAATAATAAACAATTAAATAAACAATGTTTCAGTATCGATCAACTAATAAACCTGGCGTTTCACAAATCCAAAGCAAAGCACAGTCAAACACAGCCACTGTCCAGACGTATTTTCCTTTTACTGATTTTAACCAAACACTGCAAATTCAATCCGAATGTATCCTTTTACTGATTTAATCACACAATGCGAACTCAATCCAAATGTTTCAATCCATATCTCAGCATAACTTGAAAAGCACTGTAGAATTTAAATCCTTCTGAGAGATCTGCGCACAAAAACCCTAATTCCTGATCAAATGCCAAAGAAGCGTTCTCCTGATCAAAGTTGAGCCAAAATCAACCAAACCCTAAACAAACTGTATAAACTCTTCCAGAGCCATGAAAACCAATGAAAACCCTAATTTTGTCTGACTGACGAAAAAAGTATGTTTGACCGATTCTCGAGCCAATCTAAAAAAATCAGGAAAAGCCTGAAGTTGTGATTTCTTGTGGAAAAATACGAGGGCAAATTTTGGGGTACAACAATACCCATACATGTCAAAGAAATGACAAATTGAAGTCCATTATCTTATACATGTTGTACATTTAACAAACATAGGAGATAAAGACAAAATAAAGGAAACATATATTATGACAAACTTATCATCAATTCCAAGTACCTTGAATGATCAAAGGATCACCTAGAGGTAGATTGGAAATGATGAAAGTTCATCAAATATCCAACAAGCTTAGATGAACTTAACAGTTCAAATTCTTTCCAAGTTGATCAAAAGAAAATTAAAAAAACAAAATAAATCAATGAGGAAGAATAAGATGAAAGATAAGGTGAAAACAAAATGGCTTAAAGGAATTAAAATCAAGAAAAAAAAGTGATTTTTATATGGAAAATAAAAGAGAAAATCCACACAAAAAACCCCTTCAAAAACACCAAAAAATGGCGACTTGATAAAAAATAATGAATGGTGTAATTTAAGTGTTGTGATGAGTTTTTGTTTGTGAAGTTTGGTGATTCATGTGATGTTTGATAAATGGAAACATAAAAATAAAAAACCGATTAAACAGACATTGGAAATTAAAATGAGACTGCAAACTGTACTGAAAAAAATAAAACAAGCATACCAACATGATCCACGTGAAACGTAGATTCATCAAACAATTAGTTAAAGATCAAAGATCAAAGCTCATCAAATCGCTTTTACCGCCTGTCTATAGAACTAAGATTTTAATATTATTGGATTTTGATCAACTTTGCGCATTGCATGAAGCGGTGTAAGGAAATAAAAATATATGAAGTGAGATATCAGATAATTTTTACTTTAGAATGATACAAATGTTGACTTAAGTTGACTTTTGGTCAATCTAAATGCATGAATGATTGACTAAAGATGTGAATACATTGAATGAATGACCTTGGACTTAGATCATAAAGTAAGATGTTAAAAACAACAAGATATGGGAAAATGCACATGAGTATGCATGGTATATGAATATTTATATGCGTGATATATAAATGCTTATGCAATACTGATGGTAACCCAATTGGGTTAGACTCTTTTGTGAGGCAAGATTGGACTTTGATTCCTTAACACAGTGAACATTGCCAAGCCTGAAATCAAAAGATGCTTTGAACAAACTTCCATCACATCTATCAACTATAATGAACAAAAGTATCCTTGGATGAAGGACTGTAGTGTTGCTTGGGGATTACTGAAGAAGATGACTCCAAACCCAACTGACAAATCATTGCTTTATATCTGACACACTTTCCCTAACATGAGTCTTAAAGAAGAAATTATGATAAACTTATAAGAGAAGTAGTTTATTACACCCCCTAAAAAGCACATAATATATGGTATAATCAGAGTAAAATAACATGCATATCAAGCGGGCATCACATATACTTCACGACAATAACACAATACACCGGTCATGCTCATAAAACGCATTTAAAATCATGTTCCATACACTAACACATATGCATCTCACAACAGAATAATTCTCATTTCAAGATAATAATAATGATTGAAATCCCATACTGACAATCATATCATAAAATATTAGGCACTAAAGGCCACCATCACATAAACTCGAATATGACATAAATATCCAAAGAGTATAAAAATACATCTCTCAAAATAAACAAGAACATAAAAAATATAACATTAATACATACGTTCCCCGTGTTACATGATGAGAGCATGATTCACAAGCTAAATAACGGTAAACAAATAACTAGCTCCTCTGACTAATCCTTGTTGGGAGCACTACCTATATCATCGGTACCTGGGCGATTTCGTATAAAACATCATTTCAACATAAGGGTGAGAATTCATATCATTATAGAAATATATAATAGTAAATAATTTCATCACATACATACATACAATTGAATCCATCACACTTCACATAATCATGTATTTAACATATTCCAACACAATTCACATATTCACATATACAACATTGATCAACGATTCATGATTCAAAGATAATCCATAATAAATACAACAAATGTAACATTCACACCAATATCACATATTGCACAACAATGTAACATTCACATCCACACATGTTACTCCAATGCAACTCAATACAATATGCATGTGGTACCGACTGTTATCCTTACCGGTCCTGCCGGGTCCACATCTCCAAGACAGATAACCACAAAAAAGATCATTATCTAAGCTTTCAAACCCCATCTCTAGGTTTAAGATAAGTCAATTATTCCTACAAAATTACCAAACACTTCCTCTTGACACAAATGATGCATGTGCAATCTTAACATACATATGCATTTAAGACAATCTCCATATCTTAATCATACAAGCATATCTCACATAATTCAACACATTTGAATTCTCTTCACCAAATTGCACAATATACATACACCATATCATCATTCACAAACAATGCATACTCATAGCATTTATCAACTCAACACATCATTATAACATGTAGCAAACAAGTCCAAACCATGTTATCTTCAATCAACATAAATTCCCAACAATTACACTCACAAAATCAAGTATCATATTTCCATTGAAAAGTGCATCAAAACCAATCCAAAACACCTAATTCAATTCCACAAAATTCATGAAAATTAATGATAAATCATATACATCCATAATCCAGAACAATTTCAGAAAATAATAAGTTTTACATTCCAGACTTCACTAAGCACCCTTCACTGCACTAAGAGACCCTGTGAAAAATCAGAAAAATCTATTACGGACAACTTCTTCCTTGCTTAGAATTTGTCCATCCAAATCTCATTCAAACACATATATTTCACCAATTAAATGTATTATAACCTATATCTAACATATATCATCAAATACAAACATCAAAACATGATTTCAAACACCAATTTCACGATTCCTTATTCAAAACCTAACATGTCAAAATCTAGAAATTGAAGAACAAATCCCTAATCCATGCTTACTACCCATCACATCCCATTACATACACCCATAAATCAATGTATACCCACGCTTAACTTGGATGTAGATACTCTAGGGTTATATCCTCTTCTCTTCTCCTTTTCTCCCTTTTCTCCCCTTTCTTCTCTTCTCTTGTTTTCTTCACTATCACTTTCTAATTCTATATTTCCTTTGTTCAACTCTTACTAACTCTAAATGAGCTTAATTCATCTCATCCATTCTAATGAATCATAAGACCCAAATGTGTATTTTTCTGTTCTCACACTCAATAACCCAATAACAAATAATACACACTTGTTCCAATTAAATCGATTTTTCACATAATCACACAAAATCAAATAATTAAATAATTATCAAACCAAATAATAATTAACATGGAAATTAAATAATAAAATAATTAATAAAGAAAATAGGGGTGTTACAACTCTCCCCCACTTAAAAGATTTTCATCCTCGAAAATTACCTTAAACAAACAACTCAGTATAAGACTCTCTCATCTGACTCTCGAGTTCCCAATTCCTATTTCCACCCGTCGGTCCTCCCCAAGCTACCTTCACATAAGAAATATCTTTACCACGAAGTTGTTTCAACTCCTGATCCTATATACGCATAGGTGATGTCTACAATGTAAGGTTAACTATTATATGCACATCATCTAATTGAATCACATGAGATAGATTCACAACATATCTCCTCAACTGAGACACATGAAACACATCATGGAGATTACCAAGCGACGGTGCCAAAGCAATCTGATAAGCCACTTTACCCACTTTCTCTAGAATCTGATACAGACCAATAAAACGTGGCATCAACTTACACGACTTCAAAGCTCGACCAACACCCGTTACCAAAGTGACCCGAAGAAACACATGATTTCCCTTCTCAAATTCAAGTGCTTTCCCCCTCTTATCATGATAACTCTTCTGGCAACTCTGATAAGCATTCATCTTCTCCTGAATCAACTTAGTATTATTCTTAGTTTATTGAACTATCTCAGGTCCAACCATAACACTCTCTCCTAATTCATACCAACACAATGGCGTCCTACACCTTCTACCATACAAAGCCTCAAATGGTGCCATCTTAATACTTGAAGGGAAACTGTTGTTATAAGTAAACTCAATCAAAGGCAAGTAACTATCCCAAGTACCTCCTTGTTCCAATACATAAGTTCTTAAAAGATCCTCGAGTGACTGAATCGTCCTCTTAGTATGACCATCTATTTGCGGATGATAAGTAGAATTCAAATGCAACTTCATACCCAAAGCATTATGCAAACCTTCCCAAAATCTCGAAGTAAATCTCGTATCCTGATCTGATACAATACTAGACAGAATACCATGCAAACTAACAATCCTCTCAATGTATAATTTTGCAAGCTTTTCCATTGGATAATCCATTCTCATAGGAATATAGTTAGTAGTTTTCGTCAACCTGTCCACAATAACCCAAATAGCCTTAAAATTACTATGTGTTCTAGGTAATCCAGAAACAAAATCCATAGAAATACTATCTTATTTCCATTCCGGAATAGATAACAGTTGCATCAAACTAGAAGGTTTATGATGTTCAATCTTCGAATTTTGACAAATCAAACAAGAATACACAAATTCTGCAATCTCTTTCTTCATACCTGGCCACCAAAATAATTTCCTCAAATCTTGATACATCTTAGTAGCTCTAGGATGAATACTCAATAATATGATGCCTTTCCTCAATAATCCTCTTATTCAAATCGGCTATATCCGGATCACAAACTCTATTATGACATCTCATGATACCTTTCTCATTAATCCGAAAATCTCCACCTCGACCTTGATTGATCTACGTCAATCTACCCACCAAAATGAAATCAGATTTATGATCTTCTCGAATCTCATAAAAAATTCCACTAATAAGCTTCAACATACCAAGATTAACTCTAGACGAAGTATCTTCACAAACCAAATTCATATCTCAAAATTTCTCAAGTAATTCAAACTCTCGCACCATCAATATTGACATATGCAAAGACCTTCCACTTAATGCATCAGCCACAACATTTGCTTTACCCGGATGGTAATTCAAACTAAAATCATAATCCTTCAAGAATTCCAACCATCTTATTTGCCTCATATTTAACTCTTTTTGATCAAATAGATTTTTCAAACTTTTGTGATCACTAAAAACATCAAAATCTCGATCCAAACAAGTAATTCCTCCAAAGTTTCAATACAATCACAATAGCACCTAACTCCAAATCATGAGTCAGATAATTCCATTCATGAACTTTAAGTTTCCTTGAAGCATAAGCTAAAACTTATCGATTATGCATCAACACACCTCTCAAACCCATCAATGAAGCATCATTATACACAAGAAATGATTCTTCCGGATTAGGAAAAATCAAAATAGGAGCGATTGTGTTTCTCCGTGAAATAATCGCTAGCCTCTTATTGAAGTTTACTTGCCAGATCGACTATAATAATCCTAGACTTAGTGTTTTGAGTGTTTTTTGGGTTGAAACTGGTTGATGTTGGATAAAAAGGAAAAAGTAAAAGACAATTGCAAAGTAAAGGACAATTTCTTGTTAACAAATTGCCCCTCAAAATTCCATGTTCGAAGGGGCCTCTGTCGATGGGAGAATTTGGAGTTTTCTCTTCCAAGTTTTCGACAGTGTGTTCTCAAAATGACGTCGTGCATAATTATGACTCCTTTCTGCGTAACAGTTTCCCATATCAATCAATCACTTCTCATGATTACTCCTAGATTTTAGGGTGTGGGTTTTTAAACAAACTCCATTAAGTTTTCCACTTCTTTTAATTGTCATTGTTGGATCACTGCCACCTGTCGATGATCGACAGGTATAACTTTCTTTAAATAACCTCTCTTGGCCGACATTACTTCTTTTCCTCCTTCTGTTTTCTTCTTTGCTTCTTTCTCACAGACCATTTTGATTTTTTCTACTTTTTACAACAAAACTAAACATTTCCCTACCATCTTGATTTCAGTGGCTGCTTTTGGTTCTGCTCCTGTTTCTTCTATTACCAACCCAATGGCATTTTATCTTACAAACAATGACACTCTGCAAGTTATTATGCAACCAACATCCACTGATGCTCGCACCATTGAAGCTTGGAAAAAACAAATGCTTATTCCAGTTTATGTTTCTGGTGAAGTCCATAGTTTTTATGGTCCGTATCCAAACCTGAAAAATGATCCTGAGAAAGTTCAGGAATTCTTTCCCTGTTATACTCCTGCGAAACCCCTCGCGTTTATCCAAGATTTTACGCTTGACGTAAAGTTTGTGGATTCCTCTAGCAGGCCCTTTCATTCTACTCCTACTCCTGGAAACTTGGCCTATTTGGTCTGGCTCGACATGATCTAAGCTAAAAAAAGTCTTTTTGTGAAGCATCTGGCATTTCTAACGTAATTCAGCTGTCGAGAAATGCTCATAAGATTAACCCTTGCGTGATGACAGAGTCGATCTTCTTTTGGGAAGGTTCGACCAACACCTTTCAACTTCCCTGTGGGATGTTAACTCCCACCCTCTGTTAGCTCCTAAATTCGACACCCAGACACATTATCTTTATTGGCTAAAAATAGATTGAAGAAATCTAAGAGATTGAAGAAGTCTAAATTAAGAACCATTCGATTTGGAAACATAGTCTAATTCGAAGATACTTCGAATTGGGAGCCTTTGAAAAGGCCCATCGAAGTCATCCTTGTTAAGAAGGAAAAAACATTTAGAGAATTCTCTAAGTTAGAAAGGGTCTTCGACCCAGAGGCTTCTATATTGTAAGAGCCTTCGACCTAGAAGCGTTCGTATCAGCAACAATTTGAATTTGAATTTGAATTTGAATTTGAATATAAGAGGGAAAGGTAGTTCACTTGGCAGTTAAAGAAAGCAACGTGGCATGAAGTTGAAGATCAAATTACTTGCACTTTTACCAGATTTCTACTCTTGTCAACCCCTTTCTACTTACTTTTACTTGCACTTTAATCAAGTTTTCGTCTGCCTCTAACCTCCACCTTTCTCAGTCAAACGTGTTCTTTATTAGAATTAGCATTTTTATCAAAACAACACAAATATTTAACATATGTCCTAGGATAAATCTAATTGATCCTGCAAGTAACCAAAAATCACCCTTTTTGGAAGATCAGCGGTTGTTTACCAATTTTCACGGTAAACAAATTGGCATGCCTAGTGGGACGTTGCTAATTTTTGTTTGCTTGTTTATATTAAAATAAATGCTTTACATAATTTATTTTATTTTACAAAGTGTTGTATGTTATTAAGAAGTGGTAAATTAACCACCAACGAGTGTACAACTAGGAGAAAAAATAGTGAAATGGCTAATGTCGTACCCCAAAATTTGCCCTCTCATTTCTCAATGGATCAACCTGGACCCTCAAGTTTGCTTCCATCCAATCGCAAATCTGAAATTACAAATTTTCCAAGAGAATCGTTCACAAGGGCAAAATGGTCATTCACACACCAAAGGAGTCAAACTATGACTTTTGAATCAAAAATCAAGTTCCAAGAATCATATTTCATTAAGGCATGAAATTGGTTCATCAAAAGTCAGAAGTTACTTTAAAAATCAAATTTTCTAAACATTTAGAAAATTTTCTAAGTGTCTAGAGAATATGACACTTCAGAACTTCTGAGCCAGCCTCTATGAAAGTGCAGTCAGAAGTTGCAAACATGGTTCAGAACATGACGCTTCAATCAGAACATACAGAAGCGATGCTCTTTGGTCAGAACATGATGCTTCAGTCAGAACATGATTCTTCAGCATATGGAAGCTATGTTCAACGCTCCAGTCAGAAGATGCCCCTTCAGCATTTGGAGGTTACGCTTCTGATCTTCTGTGATCAGAACATCACCAAAACCTCGTTCCACCCAATCCACTATGCTACTATGATACAACCCTGCCACCAGCTTCCACAATACTCCAAGGTGCTATTGATCTAGTCCACGCCTATGTTTTTCTTGCACCAAATTAGCATACGAAAATTGTGATTAAAAAGCAATGGAACAATGTGCCAAAAAAGTTTAAATCCCATCTGTTTCCCCTCCCCCCCCCCCCCCCCCAAAAAAAAAACCACAACAAATTCATCTATAAATAAGTGGCTCCATCACACTTGCAAGAGACGAGCTTTTCGGAGAGAGAATCGTCAAAAAGAGAGAAAAGAAATCTTGAACCCATGCAAAAATTCCAAGAATCCACAAAACTGTAAACACAACATACAAAACCTGTTAACTTTTGATTCCTTGCATTCAAACTACATTTGTTCTCAAGTGTTTCTTGACTAAAACCATCCACACAGTTTCTGATTCACATATTAGAAACTGCCCTAACTTCTGTATTCATACTACCATACACTCTCCATCCATCTACTCAAAGAAATCAGAACATCACCCCTTTGTTGTTCCAGAAGTTGAAAACTTCCATCCTACTGGCACGTGAAGAAGATGCTCAGAACATCAACAGAGTTGAGGCTGACTTCGGTTCACAAAATCTCTTCCAGCTGCAAGGTAAGCTTCTGCTGACTCTCACCACATTACTTAAGCATTATTATATTTGCATGTTCAAAAATACAATGTAGATATATGGTGTTGTACATATTCTGAGATTTCATGCATCTGCCTACCTAAGTAGGGAATAAATTAGTTCAGAACTTCTAGAAGAAATTAGAACTCAGAATTAGGATTAGCAAATTCATACTTGCCTCTGATTTATAGTTTTGATATTTCTTATTTCTGAAACACTATGACACCTGCCATAACTGTCATATGCACATCTTCTGTTTTGTGGAGAAATGACCAAGTTGCAGATGTTCTGACTAGCATGGAAAGAGAGACCAAGTTCTTCCAGTGGTATCAGAACTTCTGAAATCTACTTTGTTTCCAGTGGTATCAGAACTTCTGAAATCTACTTTGTTTCCGGTGGTATCAGAACCTCTGAAAACTACTTTGTTCCCAGTGGAGTCAGAACTTCTGACTTTACTTATTTTTTCACTAACATGATTTCTGTTTTGAAGTACGCCAAAGTCAAAACTTCTGATCTCCCTTAATCAGCAATACGCTGATTCTATTTTTCTTTTTCTCACTATTTTGCTATCACTTTCTATTCCGTTAATCAAAAAAATACCGAAAAACATTTTTTTTATAAATTTTTACATGCTTTATTTTATTTCTTAAAACAAAAGATCAAACATATTTTCTTAAAATAAAACAAGTCCATTTTACATCTTTTGTACATTCTTATCCATTCAATATGGCTGTAATACTAACTTAGGATTTAATTTTATTTGCAATCCCCATTCATAAATATGTATCCCCATCCCCCAAATATTGTAATAGCGTAGGACTTTACATTTCTGCACTTTTATTGCTTTCATATATTGTTAGTAATTAGGGTGTGTATGGAAAGATAAAATCAACAAGTAGATAACCTTAATCAAAGATTAAATTCATGCAAATCAAACACACTATTCATACATGCACCCTTGAGGTTAACTCCACTTGTTGCCTAAAAAATGGTCATGTTATGCATGTGGGTGTCTTAGCAAAAACAATCGAAATACAAGATCATAGTACCTCGATGACGCTATAAATGTTGCCTTTCAAAATGATCTTAGTCCCTCAAAAATAAATGCTAAGATACCTCACAACATTGCTATCATGACTATACGATGACCCACGTCCGTCCCGCTTACATCCAAAGATAAGGTTGCTTACCAAATCAATGGTAAACAACAATGTCAAAGGAAAATTGTTGTACCCCAATTTTTCCCCTAATATCCCTTCATCATACCATATTATTTCAATCACAACAACATCACATTAGGGCTTTTGGTTCTTCTACCTATCTGTAGCTTTGCTCTTTGAGCAGTTACCAAGCACCTTAACTTGTTCTCTTTTGTGATCATGGATATTTTGCTTTGATTTTCTCTCTAATTGAAAAAAAAATATAATATTGGTTTGTCTTACTTGTTAATAATGTAGGTAAAGGCAATGAGGTCTAGCAAGTTGCATCATGGGTTCATGAGTTTATTTCCATGCCCTAGTCAATAGCTTGAGAAATTCAAACCTCACCATTGAAGTTGTTTTGGAAGAATTGGTATGGAAGTGGCTTTAGTAGCCATGAGTCCTCATCATCATCCTAAACAATTTCTATTCACAAAGGAAGAATATTGGCACAAAAAGTTTGTTCAAACTTGGCAAAGTTCCTCAAAGCATTCTCTTGATCTAGAGGCTAGGGTTTTGGACTTCACAGGAGCATATCTTGCTCATCTTTTGGTATTTTTGAGTTATTCCAAAAACATTCTTATCTTCAAAGAGTTACCAACAAATCACTTCAAAAGTTCCAAGGAGTTTTCATGTGGAAGGAACTTGGTGAAGAAGAAAGATTACAAGTCACCCAGATGAATCCCTAATTTTCCATATGTGACTTCAAATGGTCATAACTTGTTCATTTTTTATCACCTTGGGCCCATTCTTTTTTCATGATGATCCTAAAGATGTGTAACTCATGCCTTCTTTTATGTGCAAAGTAAGAAAATTGATGAATGTTACCTTAAGAATGCAAAAACTTATAGGTCATTTCATGATTTTTGGCCAACTTCAATAAGTCATAACTTGCTCAATTTTTGGAGATTTTGAGTGGTTCAAATTGCGAAATGTCATTCAAGAGATCTACTTCATTCCATCTTTTTTGATCAAGAGAAAATTATAAGTGGAAGGCCATGTTTGGATGCAACGGATTATAGGTTATTTTTAAAGAAGAATTTGAAATATTTCTAAGTATGGAAAGTCAACTATTTTTCTTCAACTTTGACTCCATGTAACTTTCAGCTCAAACATCCATTTGATTCCATTCTTTTTCCATTTCAAATATTATAACCTCATCTTTCCAAAGCATCAAGAAAATTCCATTGGTTTGAACTTGGTGACTTGGAACTGAAGTTTCTCCATAAGTCAGAATATGAAATTCATGTTTTGGCCTCTAAACATCAAATTAGCTTGCGTTTGTGATCTAAACATGTTTAACCAAGTTGCCAAAGTGGATTAGAGCCTTGAAACGCAAGGATTGGATGTGTTTTGATGCAAATCAGATCACACTTTGCTCATGCATCAGGTTCACACGATTTCCCTCCAAACTTCATCATTTCACACGCTTGAACATTCCATTTGATTCCCTATAAATAGAGGGTCATCCCCCATTCAATTTTCCAAGCTTAGATAGCTAGAATCCCCTGCCAAACTTGCTTCACAACCCAGAATTCAGCTACTTCGAATTCTATTCTCAAGCCCTTTTCAATCCATTTTTTCCATCAATTCACCTTCCTTGATCTTCCTTGAAGTTAACCATATAATTACATTCAAGAATCGTGCCCTATATTTCTCCATAGAAGTCCAGTTTCAGAGCTCTGCAACTCAACTTTAATAAGTAGATTCCTTCATCAATTCTTCAAAAGTTTGATATTATCGTATTGCTCTCATTGCCATGGTTCTAGTCGCAACACTTACTTCTTACTGGAAACACGTTTTGACCATGATTTTTCAAATCCCTTTTCAAAACTTTCTTTCCAAATTGCTTGAGTTACAATTTATATAAATTTGGCGCAAGGGTGTGGCTGTCTTCGTCTAGAAGAGACGAAGCGAATGGCATAGGTCTGAGCTTCTGATTTTACAGTTTGAGAGACCTGCAATTCGTGATGGCTGGAGGTTGAAGATGACCAACGTGTCATCTTCTAACCAATGAAGGCGTGCCATTTGTTATTTTCAAATTCTGATTTTATTAATGATTTTGTACATTATTCATTAAAGACCATGATATGCCCAGTGCTCCAGATCCCTTGGATTTGATTACTAATGCATTTTGACTCTTATCCAATGGTCCACATCTTTGAATTTTATTTTTTTTCTTCTGATTTTTATATTTTAATTGTTTTAAATTTCAAAAAATCATAGAAAATTCATTTTTAGTCCAAAAAATCTGAAAAAATTATGAAAAATATTTTTGATTATTCTCTTTCTGATTTTTATTTTTCCACAATCTAATTTTGTGTTTTGGTATTTTTTAGGAATTTTGTACTTATTTGATTTGTTTAAAATGTTTAAAAATACTTCTACACATTTTTAAATTCTAAAAAAATTATGGAATGATCCAATGATATTTTGACAAATATTGATGACCTTAATTTATTTTTGTTTTTGACATTACTATTTTTTACTATTTTTGTTTATTTTGCCCATTTATTTTAATTTTTAAAAATAGTTTCTGACTTTTAAAAATTCCCAAAATTTTCATAAAATTACTTGGCCTCTTTTATGATTTTTCTATGGTCTTATTTTTTATTTCTTGATTAATTTGAACATAATTGATGTTTTCCTCATTATTTTCCTCTTTGTTTTACATTTTTAAACCTTTTAATGTATATATTAATTATATTATTATTTCGTGATTATTTTCTGGCTGTCTTGGGTTGATTTTTTTATCATGGTTTTATTAACATCATTGGATCCATGGTGTTGAGTTTGACTCCACAAAAAATGGATGAATGATTTTAATAATAGTTTGATTAAATATTAATTCAAATGTGGTTTATCTTTTTAACCTAAATCCCCTTCATCTCCCCCCCCCCCTTCTCATTGCACTAAATATTGTTGGAGCATGATCTCTATATCATGTCTCAAAACAAATGGTGCATAGATTTCTATTGACCGGCTTCAAAATAGGTGCGACTTCTATATAAGTCCACTTACGATTGCTTAACATAGCGCTAAATTTTGTCCCGATTCGAATAAATGATCATTCGTGGCGCAAACTTATGATTGCAAGCCCACGTATGTTAATTTGATCTCTTTGATCCAATAACCTTGAGATTCATTGTGTGGAGGCTTTGGTTCTACCAATCCTTTAATGGATCTACAACACCTTTGGTCAATGCGGATCACTTAAACATCGTTGATCATTAAATGGTACTTGTGAGAATTCCAAATGGATGATATACTTGACAAAAAGCAAATGCAACTTGTTGTGTGGGAGCTTTGGTTCTACCAATCCTGTAATGAGTTCCAAATGCAAGTTTCAAGATGGTCATCCAACTAACCACTAATTATTGACTTGTTTATTTTATGCCTTTACTCTTTTATGCTTTATGTACTATTTATTTTTAGCATTTACATTTCATGCCATTTTCATCTTTGCTCATTTGAGCATTTATTTTCTTGCCATATTTACTTTGCTCAGTTGAGCTTTTCTTTTTCTTTTCTTAAGATACTTAATAATCAACATAAACCCTAGAAAAATCTTAATGGTACTTGGACTATTTGGTTACTATCCTTGGCATTATGGAGCAATGGACTTTTTCTTGGACTTAGGATTAGAAATCTTGGCCTATCTTGGAGACCTTGTGATCTTATCTGATAATTTTGTCTGGAGTTCTTGAGGTTTACCTTAAGACATTGGGTTGCTTGTTTGTTTTTGTGTGCAGGTTTTTGTGATTACCTCCTTTGTTTGTAATCTGGAATTCACCTATATACAGCCGTTACTCTGCCTAATTTTTGTAAAGACTCAATACATTTGAAGAGGTCTAGTATCTTTGCTTTCCTGGTTTCAATCCAAAGAATAAGAATTCTATCTTGACTCATAATGTCAAGTATTTGCTTCTTGTTGGTTAGATGATTCTTCTCCTTAGCTTTTACCTTATGCTCTAGGATAGTCTCTTCTTCTCCTCCCATCTTCTTTAATTTCAAAAATACTCTCCCTCCTTTTGAAAACTCTTCTTGTTTTGAAACTTAAACTACTTTCATAATAAACTTGGACTTAGGTCCATGCATTTTCAAAATATTTTCATAAATAAACTTCAACCTATTTAATAATACCTTGACATTTTTGTGAGAAGACTAAAAGTCAATCAATCTCATTTCAAACCATTTTGCCACTTTGGCTTTTATCTTTAAACTTTTCTCAAAAGGTTAGACTCTTGTCAATCCTTGTAGTGATGCAGACAACTATACTTCTATAATATGAAGTGAAGAGAGATATTTTCCACTTGGGTATTGAGTGAGGCATTGTTGATTTTAAAATCCAAGCCATATCCTCCACTTTGAGATGATGCAAATTCTCCTTTCTCATGATTGTGCGTAGTAAGTATGTTTTCCACACGGACAATGATGATGATGTCTTATCTCTTAAAATTAACCAACACACTTGTGTTTCAAACTTTTTAAAGAGGAACTACGTGTACCCTGATCCCCTATTGCATGAAAGGTGGTACGTAGGCACTAAAGGTTTGCAACAGCGGCGATTGCAAAAATCAATAAAAATATATTTGTTTTCTCACCTCCACCATCCATTTTATATATAACACCTTTTTATAGCCAAAATATAAAGATTTTACAAAGAGGTTCCTGTGGAGTACCATAGATGTTTAGGGTGCTAATACCTCCCCTTTGCATAACCAACCCCCTTACCTTGAATCTATCCCCCTTTTTTGGGTTATTCGCTCTTTTCCCATTCCTTTGGAAATAATAAAGCGCGGTGGCGATTTTTTTTATTTTTTTATTTGTATAAAGTCTAGTCAATCCAATGGCTTAGTCTTGAACATTTCTACCGCTACAAAAATAAAATGAACAAGAAAGACATTTGAGTAGGTAGATTAATTCTAGTTACTTGCTCCATTTCAAAACAAACATCCTTGCTATTTTCACAAACAAACACTTTTAAAAACACTTTCAAAACACTTTCCAAACATGGAATATTTTCAAAAGCTCAACACTTTGTATACGTTCTTACGAACGAGAACTATTACAAAGTTTGCCTAAATGATGGCGCCTTTTCAAAATACTTTCAAAAAACACACAAAGCACATTCAAACAAAAGCAAGTGATCTAGCGAGTAACTAAGAGACCATGGAAAACCATGGATGAAAAGGGTGTTAATACACTCCCTTTTCATAATCTACCCCCCGAACTCAAGAAAACATCTCTAAAGGTCTTTCTTGTGCTTTTTCACCTTTCCTTTTGGATAAAAGAAAAGGCGCTGGCGACTCTTGCTAAACCGCAACATTTAAGAATACAAATGCAAAAAAACCTCAAGGCAGTTCTCCCACCGTATCATAGAACTGGAGACTCTACTGGGGATACAAACTTAAAAGTGGGGTTACCTTAGGGTTAGATCACCTTTACTTGCTTTCATTATTTGATTTGTGTGCTTTACATTTTGTTCTTTGTTTGGGCTTGCTTTGATCCTGCACCCGGATCTGGGACACTTTTTTAGGTAAATAGCAATAGATTATGGAAACTGTACGGCGTAGACCGATATGGTTGAAACAATGGCTATGTTAGTGTGACGCATTTGTGGGTACCGGTATCCCTCGTGGTGAATCGAGGAGAATACGGGGCCGCTGAGTGGCGTCATGAAGCACTAACTGACTTTAGAACCCTAATTGAACAAACTTTGCCATTAGGACGTAGTGAGATAACCGGTTTCGGTGTAGAGCTGAAAATTGGTTGATACTCGATACTACACTCATTGAGACCGTACTTTTGGGATATCTCGGCTGCAAGAAAAGATTGATTATGCTGAGACAACGCCTAAAAGAAAGGTCGGTGATATTGAGATCCTTTATGTTATACCCCAAAATTTTCCCTCCCATATTCCTCAACACATGGCAAGGGAGGTCCCCAAATTGCTCAAGGAAGTTCAAGAGTTGACCAGACAAACTCTCTCCTAAGGAAGTACACCTCAAATTAGGGTTTCCATCTTCATCAAGATGTGTGAACCACAAAGGACTAAAATTATCACCATTGTCCTAATATGTTCTCAAGGTCATCCATGCCAAGTTTCAAGCCTTGTAGAAGAAGTTTGCTCAATCAATTGCTTAAATGCCTGAAAATCAACTATACTAGGTCAAAACTCTATTGTGGCCCACATACAGTCAAACTTCAATATTTTTGGTCAACATCCTCATTTTGAAGTATTATCCATCATTTGATCAATGATTTATCATGATTCCTCAAGGATTGCTCACAATTCATCAAAACCCAAAAGTTGCTAAATTAGGGTTTTAGAGGAAAAGTCAACTCAACTTTGACCAAGCATAACTTTCTTATACTTTATTAGAAATGACCCATCCAAAGCTCATTTTGAATAAGATGCAATTCCCTACAATTCATCTTCAGCTCCCAAGTCCAAATGTTGCACTCACAAAAATATATGAATTTTGACATTATAGGTCCTTTTGAAAAGTCAATAACAACACCTTTTGGTTCAAAATTCATACATGAACATGGAAGACTCAATTGAGATGAGACAAAAAGGGTGGTTTAAAGGACATCCTAAGCTTTCTAAAAAGTCCAAGAACACCTCTCTAGGGTCAAAATTGAGAGAGTTATGCATTTGCTAAGTTGACCATTTTTGCAAAATTGCCAAAAGTCAAATGTGCTCAAATTTTCATTTTTTGCTAAATGGGCCTAACATTTTATGCTTGAACCTCAATTATAATATGGTCCACGACTCAAATGTTCACTCACTTATTATGTGCTTCGTTTTTCAATTTATTTTGATTTTTCATTAATTTAAAAGTGAATTAAATCAAATAAATGATGAAAATTAATAAATATATGATTTGATTTTTTTTTTACAGTTTGGCAATCAAGATATGCTGAGTAAACAAGAGCAAATCGAATCAAGGGCAATTGATACAAGAAAGGCATGTTTTGGCTCAAAATAAGAATATATCTTACAACTTGAAAATCAAATCAAATCTTGGATAAATGCAAGGATTCATTCCAAGTTTGTTAACCTAATTCACTCTAGGTTATATAATGAAGAATTCCAGATCAAAAAAACAGGGTTAGAGGTCGTGAGAGGCATAGAACAAAACTCAAAAATCATGATAAAATGTGAGGTTCAGTTTGCAGGTTAGAGGACGATTCAAAGTAGTTTAAGGCCAACAATCTATTCCAAGAGATCATAGGAAGCTATTCCACCTATCCTCAGGCTTCAAAACACCAGGAATGATGCCCACCATCAACCACGGTTTGCCCAAAAACTCAATTCTGGTTTCCTTGATTTTGACAGCATTATCATGTTTTGATTATACATTCTTTTTCATTATCTTGTTTGCAAGCTATTGGCTTCATTTAATTTCATTTACAGTGCAGGAATCACAATATGCCATTGCTAGGGTTTCTTTGTTCGTTTTAGGGGTTTTCAATGCAGGAACAATTGGACCTTGAATTAGGTACCATGATACTCGTGAGGATGAGACGAGTTGATTGGTACCATTACCTTTCATTTATATTGCCTGTACATGATTTTTGAATGTTACAGGTTTATAGTTACAAACAAATGTCGTTAGGTAAAAGTGTTTTACCTAAAGCGACAGGCTAGTGAAGGAGATGATGGCGTGGCAGCATGTGGCTGGCCCGTTTGAATTTTCGCGCGTTTTGGAGGCGTGGCACGTTGTTTGAATTATGTTTCATTTGTTTCATAATAATAACAATTGACATTCCAACGCAGATGGTATAGAAGCTTTCCTTTGATGTACACGTCCTGGGTTCGATCCCAGACGTGTGCATTTTGTTATTTTCTTAACAATTGCAGGCCAATCCAATACATTGCACTATCCAGTGCCTTCCATACACTCTCAACTTCTGGCCACTGGATGCCTAGCTAGTCAGATCCAACGTGCCAACAATGAATGTCCATCGTGCACATGCAGGGTCAAAGTTGTGCCAGATTCAAAGGTTGACCAGGCTTGGAGCATTTTGGGCCTAGAAATTCAACTTTAAACCCCCAGATTTGCTAACAACAACACAGGCCCATTCCTCATTTTTTTCTTATTATTTTATTTAAGCTTTATTCTTAATTCTTTATTTGTTTTATTTTAAAATCAATTTTTATATAAAATCACAAAATCAAGAATTCACAAAAATTAGAATTGATTTTTTTATCAAATTTAATTTAATTTAATTAGCTTAATTGAATTTAGGGTAACTTTAATTTGTTTTTTTCATAATTAAAATCAACTAGAAAAATTAGGTTTAATTCTTGATTTAATTGTTTTCTTTTTGCAAATAAAACAAAAATACAAAAATAGGTTGTTTAGAATTAATTTATTTATTTTCAAAAATTAACATTAATTAGAACTTAGGATTTTCTTTTAATTCAATTATTCATGATTTTCTCAAATAACAAAACATGACAAAAAACATTTTTTTCCTTTAATCAATTTCAATTAGGTCTAGTCAAGGGTCAAAACTCTAATCGCCTAGCATTTAATTCGCTGCGCGCTTATTAATTATTTTGCCATTATTTTGTAACTGCTCACTGGTTTGTAATAGTTAACTCAGGGTTTTACTTATCGCTTTTCCCTAATTTTTGGTTATATAATTAATCCCCCTCCCTGAAGCCTTGTAATAGTTAGGTTTTATTTTCCTGCATTTTTAATTCCTGCAAATATTTAACTGTCTAGATGAATGCTAATAGGATTGTATGGCAAGAATGCATGACAAATTAAAATGGTTAGAAAACCCTAATGTGCAAAGATTAAATAACTGAAAATGGATCACTCACACATATTCACTCTTAGGGTATACTCTCGCTTCAGTTGCCTTCGGTAAACAATCATTAAGCATAGGGTGTCTTAGTGTTTACCCTCCCATCTAAAAAGATCGAATGTTGCCTCAGAAATGTTGCCTCGGAAAAGATCTTAAGACTCTAGGGTTACTACTAAGGTGTCCTAACATTGCTTTAGTGACCGTACGTCCCTTTCGAATTGACCCTTACAATTCCAACGTTGGTGCTACCTATTTCTCAATAGTAGGATAGCGCTGTCTAAAGGAAACAAGAACATAAATGATCTTTTTATGAGTAGGTAGATGCTAGTAGGTACTTGCTTAAATCAAAACTTTTCACACTCACACTTTTCAAACAAATTTTCAAAACAACTTCGTCACACCATTGAGGACTAATCCAAGGGTTATCACGAAGTAAAAATTTTCAAAATAAAGCACACACAAGCAATTTAAAAGATGAGCAAGTACCTAAGAGCCCATGGAAAACCATGGATAGAAAGGGTGCTAACACCTTCCCTTTCTATAATCTACCCCCCGTACTCAAAATCTCGAAAAAGGATTTTTTATGTACTATTTTCCATTTCCTTTGTTGGATAAAATAAAAGTCGATGGCGACTCTTGCTTGCCCTACATTTTGCGAACACAAAATGAAAAACTCAAACCAGTATTAAACAGTCGGTTCTGCCTCCGCACCACAGAACTGGCGACTCTGCTGGGGACAATAAAGTGGGGTATACCTTAGGATCTAGATCATTAAAATTGCTTCTCTTGATTTCTTTGTTTGCTTTATTTTTTAGGGTTTTGTTTGGGGTTACTATAGATCCTATACCCGGATCTGGGGGCACTCATTAGGTAAGTAGAAATAGACTGTGAGGGAACTGTACAGCGTAGACCGATATGGTTGAAGCAGTAGCTACGTTGGTGTGGAACTTTGGTTGGTACCGGTATCCCTTGTGGTGAAACGAGGAGAATACGGGGCCTTTGCGTGGTGTCGTGAAGCACTAACGAACCTTAGAACCTTAGTTGAACAACTTGTCCATTAGTAAGTAGCGAGATAGCCGGCTTCGGTGTAGATCTGAGAACTGGTTGATACTCGATACTACACTCATTGAGACCATAATTTCGGAATATTTAGGCTGCAAGAAAAGATTGTGTGAGATGAAACCATGACCGATAAAGGATGGTCAGTGATATTGAGATCCTATAGAACCCGGTTACTTTTCTAGGACAGGTGTGAAACCAACTTAACTTCAAGAGGGTATTACCTTGGACCTCATGCAAGCCTTAAACCTAAGGGCTT
This sequence comes from Vicia faba, assembly GCA_948472305.1. Classification (NCBI taxonomy): domain Eukaryota; kingdom Viridiplantae; phylum Streptophyta; class Magnoliopsida; order Fabales; family Fabaceae; genus Vicia; species Vicia faba. The sequence continues at coordinate 97,399,010 of OX451735.1, read as the reverse complement.
TGTGTGAATTATTTGTGTTTGTAATACCCGTGTTTGCTATACCTGTGGTTTATCATGACATCATGCATCATAACATGGCATTCATACTTCATTACACTAACCATTTCAAAGACCAAGGGAATTTATCTTTGTTCTGTTTTGTAGATCATGGCTTCCGTGTGTATAAATACTATCTAAATCAGCTTTGTGCAGATACCTTCCCAACTCAAAGAGCTAGTATCAAGAGTTTCTAAAACTTCTAATTTCATTAAGAGACACGGTCAACTTCTCAGCCTGGTTAATTCAAACCTTGATGAACATATGATGAGCGTACTTTTTCCGTTCTTCGATCCCAAGCATCACTGCTTCACCTTTCCAGATTATCAGTTGGTACCCACCTTGGAATAATTCTCTCAACTATTGGGCATACCCATTATTGAACAAGTACCCTTCATAGGTATAGAAGAAGTTCCTAAGCCAGAAGTCATTGCCTCAGCTTTGCATTTGAAACGGGCCGATATGGTATCCAATTGGGAAACTCGAAGCGGAGTCGGGGGTTTTCTAGCCAAATTTCTAATAGACAAGGCTCAGCTATTTTGGGATGATTTGGATTTTCAGGCTTTTAAGGACGTCTTGGCTCTTCTTATCTATGGTTTAGTTCTCTTCCCTAATCCGGATTCCTTCGTAGATGTGAATGCTATCAAGATTTTCCTTTCTCGCAACCCTGTGCCTACCTTGCTTGGAGATATTTTGCACACTCTCCATACTCGTACCATGAAGAGAAGAGGGACACTTATGTGCTGCATGCCATTGCTGTCGAGGTGGTTTATTTCTCACCTCCCTAAGTCGGTTCTGAAGAACAAAGAAGGTTTAGGTTGGTCACAAAGGATAATGTCACTCGCTCATACGGATATTCTTTGGTGTTCCCGAGCTATGGAAGGTATTGCTATTATTGACCGCTGTAGGGAGTACCCTAATGTCCTATTACTTGGTATGAGAGGGGGTATAACTTACAATCCTTGTCTAGCTTTGTGACAATTTGGTCAAGTTCGAAAGGATGGTCCCCATGAGTTACTTATTGAGGGAATTGTGTTGAACTATGAGGATGATGTTAATGAGTATCATCAGAGGTTCATACGAGCTTAGGACATGGTAAACAGATCTGACCCCAAAGAGTTGGTACCAAAGACTTCCATTCCAATGGAGCCTTACCTCCAATGGGTACGAGCTCGGGCCAAAAAGCTTATGATGCCTTATGTGGCTGTATTACCAGTGATTGTGGAGCCCACTACTGAAGAAGGCATCCCTTACACGGTTCTTTATCCTTACATGCCCACTGATCTTGGGGAGTTACAGAGGTCTTGGATTCAGCTGAAGAATGAGAGGGATACTTATAGGGAATAGTTCCATGATCAAGAAAGGAAGGTTTTAAAGCTCACCAGGAAGCTCCATGAAGAAAGAGTGCTCAATGATTATATCAGCACAAAGAGAAAGCGTCCATGGGACTTTTGATTTTTATTTTCTAGTTCTAGATTTGTTTTACTTACTTATTTGTAACGCCTTAAAGGCATGTTAAACCCTCAAATTTAAGCTATTAAATTTTCTGATTATTTTGGTTTGCAAATTTAAATTTCCCGAAGTCTTTAAAATCATTACATGCGCATCCCATTATCATGCACATCATTACAAGTACCACTACAGGTTTCTCATTTTCTTCGCTATTTATTTCAGCAGAAATGTCTTCCGATCAAGCCATCAAGGATCTTCAGGCCCAGAACGCCCAGTTCCAACAGATGTTCATAAGTCTGGCTAAGGGGCAAGAGGATCTGAAAGCCCTCATTCTGAAAGAGAAGAAGAAGAAGACTGGTATTCTGAATATAGGCAGATGGTTTGGAGAGAGGCTGAAGCAACAAACTGATATGTCCTCTTAATCCAAGGAAGGGGAGAACCAAGAAGGGGAAAAGGACCCTAGTCCTGCAGTTTCTGACGACGATACGGATTACAATGATGAGCAATATCCTCTTGCTGAGGATAGATACAAGCAGTTAGAATATCGTCTGAGTTCCATGGAGGTCCAGAAGATACTTGGGTCGGATTTTGAAGAACTGGGATTGGTATCGGGAGTGGTCATCCCGCAAAAGTTTAAAGCTACAGTTTTTGCCAAGTATGATGTGGTATCTTGCCCAAAACTCCATCTCCGCTCGTATGTCAGGAAGATTAAACCCCACACCGCTGATAGAAATTTGTAGGTACACTTCTTTCAAGATAATCTTCCAGGGACTCAGCTTGAATGGTTCTACCAGTTGGAGGGAACCAGTGTCCGAAACTGGGAAGATCTTGCTGCTGCTTTCTACAAACAGTACTAGTACAATGCCGACCTTGCTCCCACTCGTACTCAACTCCAGAGTATGTCCATGGGTGCAGGTGAAGGTTTTAAATATTATGCACAGAAGTGGAGAGACTTGGCTGGGAGAGTTCAACCCCCTTTGTCTGATAGGGAGTTGGTGGATATGTTCCTTGGTACGCTGTCTGGTCCATTTTTCAATCACTTAATCAACAGCTTGTCATCTGGTTTCACTGAGCTGATTTTAACTGAAGAAAGAGTAGAAGCTGGAATTCGAAGTGGTAAAATATACAAGGATGCCTCCTCGAGTTCAGTAAAGAAGCCTTTCGCTGGTAAGAGAGAAGCCAGTGCGATCCATGGCCTGAGGGGCCAAAGCAGATCTGAACAACGTCAAACGGTAAATGATGTAGCGATACCAAGACCTGCAGTTGCTCCACAATGCAACAATCAACAAAGGGTGGAAAGAACACAACGACAGTATACCCGCATCAACATGACTTTGGCTGAAGTTCTACCTCATTTATTAAAATCCAACTTGGCAACCTTGAGAGAGGCTCCCAAGAATCCAAACACTACCTCTCCCAGATACAATCCCAACGGCGGTGTGCCTACCATTCTGAGAGTCCTAGCCATGATACAAATGATTGCTGGGATCTGAGAAACAAAGTACAAGATTTGCTTGAAGCCAAGGAGATAGAGTTTGATGCTCCAGAAAAGCCGAATGTTATAACTGCTCCCATGCCCAAACATGGTCGTGGAGTTAATTCTGTTGACACTTATTTGTTTGTGACCTCTTTTGAGGAAATTTTTACTCCTCTTATGACTGGTAAGAATATTTTTTTGTTGGCCGGTTTATTTCCAGGTTGTGGTGAAGGTTGCCACATGTGTTCGATTCTACCTTTTGGTTGCCGTTTGTTGAAGTCAGGTGTTCAGCGTCTGATGGATAATAAAGAGATTTTGTTCAAGAACACTGTGATCCCTGTTGTTCCCATTGAATACGTCGCTATTATAACCATTTCCGCCAATCCTTCCAAGGTTTCCTCGAGAAGACCTGTTAGGATTACACCTGTTCAAAGAATTGCTCCGCTGATAATCATTGTTCCTGGTCCCATCCCGTAGACCTCAGACAAGGTTGTCCCATGGCATTATGGTGTTGATGTGTATTATCATGGTGTTAAGCAAGATATGAAGAATGAAGAAGCTGATACTGATGTCAGTAATATTGTCGGGACTAGTAAGGTTACCCTAAGTGGAAGGGTTTTCTCTCCTGAGATTTCTCCGAAGATCATCAAGCCTACTGTTATTCCAACTGCTGCTCCAACCAGCACTCCTGACATTTCTCCTGTTCCTACTCCTGTTATTACCCCTGCTGCTGAGCCATCTAGGACTCGGGGCAAGGAAATTATAGGGGAGCCTTCCCGGACGGAGGCACCTAATAAAATCGTTGTGGAAGCCTCTAAACAAGAAATAGAGGAAATACTGAAAATCATTAAGAAGAGAGACTACAATGTGGTCGAGCAGCTGGGGCAGACCCCATCAAAGATATCCATGTTGTCTTTGCTGTTGTGTTCTGAAGCCCATGTGAAGGATTTGATTGCATTTCTCAAGAATGCGCATGTGTCGTAGGAAACTTCAGCAGATCATTTCAAAGATTTTGTGGCCAGCTTGTTGCTCACAATGGGCTAGGTTTTTCAGATGCAGATCTGATACCAAAAGGAAGGAAGCATAATGATGCTCTGCATGTCTCGATTAAGTGCAGGGGCACCACTATGGCTCATGTACTGATAGATACCGGGTCTTCACTGAATGTTCTGCCAAAGAAAGCGTTGGACCATTTGGATTGTGAGGGTTTGGCTCTAAAGCCTAGTAACATTGTGGTAAGGACTTTTAATGGATCGAAGAGAATGGTGCACGGGGAGGTGGACATCCATGTCAAAGTGGGTTCTCAGACTTTTGGGTCCACCTTCTACGTAATGGATATCAGGCTGTCATATTCTTGCTTGCTGGGTCATCCTTGGATTCATGAGGCTGGGGCAGTTAGTTCCATACTCCATCAAATGCTGAAGTATCCAGTGAAAGGAAAGATTGTCATAGTGCGAGGTGAAGAAGAATATATGGTGAGTCACCTCAATTCCTTCCGCTACGTAGAGATGGACGAGGAATTCATAGAAACTCCTTGTCAGAATTTCGAAGAGGTCCCTCAGATCTTGGCATCAACTGAAGTTACTATCGACAAACCTCCGTTGAAGATGGCTTCTCTCAAGGACGCCAGGGTTGTGGTTAAAGAAGGTGGGTGTACCAATTGGGGTCAGCTTCCTGATTTCACTCACAAAACTGACAGATTTGGTTTGGGCTTTACTATAGGGGCTCAAGGGGCTGTTAGGCGCGCTCGGGCTAGAAGACCTCCTCTACACATCAGCAATCGGGGAATTAATGCAATTGAAGATAATGAAGAGGATCCAGACATCGACAGCTGGATCTACCCAACAACCAACGGTGGACCGAATAACTGGACGGCTAGGGACTTTATACCTGTTTCTTTTATTCCGTAGTAATTGACTCATTTGTTTTAATTTGTAATAAACAATTTGAAACTTTACGGCCCGGTGCCTTGCCCGAGGCACCTTGGCTTTGCTTGTGAGGGCTATTATTTGTCATTTCATATATCATTAATAAAGCATTGAACGTTTCTTGCATACAAATTTTGCGCTCCTTGTTTTTATTTTCTATCTCTCACTTTATCAAAACAATTATTCTCTTACACACACTCACATATCATACTGCATATCCATATCCACTCTGGATCCCATTGATAACAACTCTGCTACTGCCAGTTATGACTTCAAAAATCCGATCAACCAAGGAAAGGACGAAGGTGAAGATGATTGTGAGGTGCCTGGAGAACTTGCTAGACTATTACAGCAGGAAGAAAGGGCCATACAACCTCATGAAGAGCTAGTTGAGTCAGTAAATTTGGGTACAGAGGAAGACTGGAAAGAGGTTAAAATAGGTGCGAATCTGGAGCCTAGTCTCAAACAACGGTTAATACAGATGCTACACGACTATGTTAAGATCTTCGCCTGGTCCTATGAAGACATGCCTGGTTTGGACACTGATATTGTAGTACATCACCTGCTGACTAAAGAAGACTGCCCTCCGGTAAAGCAGAAGGTCTGCCGTATGCGCCCTGAAATGTCAGAGAAAATCAAGGTAGAGGTCATGAAACAGTTCGACGCATGATTCTTAGCTGTCACTTCTTATCCGTAGTGGGTTTCCAATGTCGTTCCGATACCTAAGCAGGACGGTAAGGTACGGATGTGTGTGGACTACAGAGATCTGAACAGGGAAAGCCCCAAGGATGACTTCCCACTTCCTCATATTGATGTTCTAGTCGACAATACCGTGCAACACAAGATCTTCTCCTTCATGGATGGTTTTTCTGGCTACAACCAGATCAAGATGGCTCATGAGGACATGGAGAAGACAACCTTCATTATGCAGTGGGGAACCTTCCGTTACAAGGTAATGCTTTTTGGGTTGAAGAATGTTGGGGCAACTTATCAGCGCGCCATGGTCGCTTTATTCCACGATATGATTCACCATGAGATTGAGGTTTATGTTGATGACATGATAGCCAGGTCCCAGAATGAGGAAGAGCACCTTGATCACCTCTAGAAACTGTTTGACAGGTTGAACATGTACAAGCTGAGGTTGAATCCGAACAAGTGCACCTTCAGGGTAAGATCTGGTAAGCTTCTGGGTTTCATCGTCAGTGATAAGGGTATTCAGGTAGACCCTGCAAAGGTAAAAGCCATACAAGAGATGTCGGTCCCCCGCACAGAGAAAGAAGTTAGAGGTTTTTTGGGACATCTGAATTACATCGCCAGGTTCATTTCACATCTGACTGCTACTTGTAAGCCAATCTTCAAGCTGCTGAAGAAAGATCAAGTGGTAAAGTGGAATGATGAATGCTAGACCGCTTTCGAAAGAATCAAGGAATACCTTCAAGAACCACCAATTTTGATGCTTCCAGTTGAAGGAAGACCTTTGATATTATACCTGACAGTGCTAGACAGTTCAATGGGGGTGTGTGCTGGGGCAGTATGACGAGTCTGGTCGAAAAGAGCACGCCATTTATTACCTTAGCAAAAAGTTTACCGACTGTGAGACCCGATACTCATTGCTCGAGAAAACTTGTTGCACTTTGGCATGGGCTGCTCGCCGACTAAGACAGTTTATGCTGACTCACACTACCTTGTTGATATCAAAGATGGATCCGATCAAATATATTTTCGAGAAGCCTGCCTTATCCAGAAGAATAGAAAGATGGCAGATGATCTTAACCGAGTACGAAATCTAATACACAACCCAAAAAGCAATCAAGGGGAGTGTATTGGCAGATCATTTGGCGCATCAGCACGTGGATGACTACCAATCCATGAATTTTGAGTTCCCAGATGAGAATATCATGTTGGTAACCGACTCCGAAGAACCTAAACCGGATGAAGGACCCGAGGAGGGATACCAATGGTCTATGTATTTTGATGGAGCCTCAAACGCATTGGGTAAAGGCATTGGCGCTGTAATTATATCTCCCAAGGATTGTCATACTCCATTCACCGCTCAATTATGTTTCAACTGCACCAACAATATGGAGGAATATGAAGCGTGTATCATGGGTCTTCGAACTTCTATTGACCTGAGGATTAAGTTCTTGAGTGTATTTGGAGATTCCGCTCTGGTGATAAGTCAGATCAAAGGCGAGTGGGATACGAAGCAGCCAAATCTTATTCCTTACAGAGAGTATATACTGACATTGCTCCCACACTTTGAGGAGGTAACCTTTGAACATTTCCCAAGAGAGGAGAATCGGTTAGCGGATGCGCTAGCTACCATGTCTTCTATGTTCAAAGTTAGGTGGGACAATGAAGCTCCCCAGGTTACCATTGAGAGGTTGGATGAACCCGCACACTTCTGTGAGGTTGACACCGAAGAAGTGGCAAATAAACCATGGTTTCACGAAGTCAAAAGGTATCTCAAGGCTCAAGAATACCCCGAGGGGGCATCTGTTAACGATAGGAAGTTTCTGAGAAGGTTCGCTGCAAAGTTCTTCATCAATAATGGAATCCTCTATAAGCGTAACCTTGATTCAACCTTACTGCGGTGTGTAGACAAGAGTGAGGCAGAAAGGATCATGGTAGAGTTACATGAAGGTACTTTCGGAACCCATTCTAGCGGACACACCATGGCGAAGAAAATCCTACGGGCAGGATATTACTGGTCCACTATGGAAGCCGATTGTTATCAGCACTCTCGAACCTGTCATAAGTGCCAAGTCTATGCTGATAAGGTGCATGTACCTCCAGTTCCCCTGAATGTTTTGACAGCTCCTTGTCCCTTTGCAATGTGGGGCATGGACATGATCGGCGAGATCAGACCTACTGCGTCTAACGGGCATCGCTTCATTCTGGTAGCAATTGATTACTTCACGATGTGGGCTGAGGCAGCTTCCTTTTCTACAGTAACCAAGAATGTCGTGGCGCGGTTTATCCGACACAATCTGATCTGTCGATATGGTGTACCAGAGAGGATTATTACTGACAATGGTATGAATCTCAATAACACAATGATCACCGAGCTCTGCAAACAGTTAAAGATTCAGCATCATAACTCTTCTCCCTACCGGTCGAAGATGAATGGGGTTGTTGAAGCAGCTAACAAGAACATCAAAAATATTGTGCAGAAGATGACGGTGACATACAAAGACTGGCACGAGATGTTACCATTCGCTCTTCATGGGTATCGTACCTCAACACAGACATCGACAGGGGCCACACCCTACTCTTTGGTGTATGGCATGGAGGCAGTCCTACCCATCGAAGTCCAGATACCCTCTCTCAGGATTATGAAGGATGCGGGTTTGAACGAAGATGAATGGATCCAAACCCGACTTGATCAGCTGAATCTAATCGATGAAAATAGACTTAATACCATCTGTCATGGTCCGACGTATCAAAAGCGAATGATCAAGGCTTTTAATAAGAAAGTCGGATGCCAAGAATATCAAGTCGGGGATCTAGTGATCAAACGCATCATACTACCACAAGGTGATCCCAGGGGAAAATGGACCCCCACATATGAAGGGCCATTTGTGGTTAAGAACATTTTCTCGGGAGGAGCTATGATTCTAACCACCATGGATGGTGACGACCTTCCTCACCCCGTCAATGCAGACATAGTGAAAAGATACTACGCATAATCAAAGACCCGCTAGGTTGACTGGCCTAGGCAAAAATAAGGGCATCCCGGTGAACCAAAAGGGTTCGAGTAAAAGTAAGGGATGAAAATTAAAAAACTGTACACCCGGCAAGTCGAAAACCTAAAAAGGCAACTTGGGAAAAAAAGGGTATCCCGATGGACTGAAAACCCAAAAGGGAGGTCCAGGAAAAAATTAGGGATCGAAGCGTAACACTATGTCTCATTGGATCATCTCGCAACCAGACTTCGGTATCAACTATCAAGCTCAGACAGCGCCAACTAGTCTGATCCACCTTCGACCAAGTAGAAAAGTGATGAGACGCTTGAAGATATAAAGGCAATAGCAGAGTTGGAACCCAATGTGGTCGTTTTATATAGTTGTTTTTCTTTATTTTACACAAATTGTATAAATTATGACTTTCAGCGGCATTCTCTTACCAGGACATTCGCCTCCTTGTACAAAATGCCTATTACAGGCCAATTGAAAAAATCAATACAAGTCATTTTACGAAACTTCAAGTTGTTTCTTTTTCTTTTTTCTATTTTGTTTTGCAAGAACATCCAGTGGTTTATTTTTTATATATGCATTTGAAAATGATTGATGCTCATAAGGATTTACATAAGAAACAAAAGACGATTACTCGTAATTCCAGAAACAGGGGAAACAAGAAGTACCAAACCTCACAGTTACTCTGCCCATCATGTGCCGGGATAGATCAAGCTTGAGAACATGAGTAACGATACATACACTCCCCAGAGTAAAAAGTATCCAAAGACAATGATCTTAGCTTTCCCGAACAGGATATAACTCTCCCCAGCTGAGGTTCACAATCGCGAGTGAGTCAGTAAATTTTTCCCCAAGCAGAGTTTATTTCTCTCAAAAGCAGAAATTCAATCGCCAACAGAATTCATAATCACCAGTAACGGAAATTCATCCCCAGTTGAGTTTATCTGTCCAAATCAGCGGATCTATCAACAGAGTATCTCCTCTCCAACAAAGTTATTCCCCGTAGAGTTATCCGCAGACAGGGTCTCTCCCGACAGAATATCCACCAGTCGAATGGATGTGAATCCCCAACATAGTCATCCTTGTTCACCATCCCCAATAGAAGTAGAGGAACTATGGTTTTTTATAACAGTCAAGAATACCATTTCTCATACTCTCCAAACAGCAGTCAGGGATTTAGTTTCCCGAACTCAGATTATTACGGCAGCATTTCATGTTCATACATCATGACATGTGCATACATTACATATAAAATAATCCCAATTATTTTGAGAACCTCATCACAATGCATCTCATGCATCACACATAACTGACCTTGTATTCCTTTCAGGAAAGACAGTTATTATCAATAATTTCCAGCAGGTCCATGATCAACCCTCGAAGCTAAATAGAGTAATCATCGGTGCGACAAATACAACCTTACACAGGTTCCTCACATAAGTCCTACAGACCTTATCCAGGTTCCTTCTCACAGCCCTACTATCCAGGCTTTCATATCGAAGTAACCCTACTATCCAGGTTCCTTCTCACAACCCTACTATCCAGGCTTTCATATCGAAGTAACCCTACTATCCAGATTCCTTCTCACAGCCCTACTATCCAGGCTTTTATATCGAAGTAACCCTACTACCCAAGTTCCTTCTTACAGCCCTACTATCCAGGCTTTCATATCGAAGTAACCCTACTATCGAGGTTCCTTCTCACAGCCCTATTATCCAGGCTTTCATATCGAAGTAACCCTACTATCCAGGTTTCTTCTCACAACCCTACTATCCAGGCTTTCATATCAAAGTAACCCTACTATCCAGGTTCCTTCTCACAGCCCTACTATCCAGGCTTTCATATCGAAGTAACCCTACTACCCAGGTTCCTTCTCAAGCCCTACTATCCAGGCTCTCATATCAAAGTAGCCCTACTATCCAGGCTCTCATATAGAAGTAACCCTACTACCCAAGTTCCTTCTCACATCCCTACTATCCAGGCTTTCATATCAAAGTAACCCTACTACTCAGGTTCCTTCGCACAACCCTACTATCCAGCCTCTCATATCGAAGTAACCCTACTACCCAGGTTCCTTCTCACAACCCTACTATCCAAGCTCTCATATCGAAGTAACCCTACTATACAGGTTCTTTCTCATAACGTTACTATACGGGTTCTTCCTCTCTTATCCTAGACAGCAACCCACAACACTGTAAGACCAGAACCTGATCAAACACGATTGATTTCGCATCTCTCCAGTAGGTCGTGGTGCAGCATATACCCCGACCAGATACGCAGTTCACTTCCGCTTCCCCAAGTCGGAGTTAATTCCCTAGTAGAATAACGGACAACTGAAGCTCCTAAAACTCTATTTCTCCCAAGACAGAGAACAACATGCCCCAGCGAAGTCCTCTTCAACAACAGGTATACGGGTTCTCGTAAAGGAATCTCTTATGCGATCGACACCTCTTCGGATGGCATCTTTAAGCCCATCTCCGAAAATCTTAAATCTTCAACTTCCAAATGGCATCATTAAGCCCATTCCCAATATCACAAATCAAGTGCCACTTCATGCGAGTGCAAATTTCTGGGAACTCTAGTGTTCAATCATCTTCCACCTTCAGATCATGAAAGGCAGACGAGCCAATCTATATCCTCAGGTTTAAGAAGATTGAGCAGGGGCTGCTGTTGTACCCCAAAATTTTCTCAACCATATTCCTCAACACATGGCAAGGGAGGTCCCCAAATTGATCAGGGAAGTTCAAGAGTTGACCAGACAAACTCTCTCCTAAGGCAATACACCTCAAATTAGGGTTTCCATCTTCATCAATATGTTTGAACCAAAAAGTACTAAAATTCTCACCATTTTCCTAATATGTTCTCAAGGTCATCAATTCCAAGTTTCAAGCCTTGCAGAAGAAGTTTGCTCAGTCAATTGCTCAAATGCCTGAAAATCAACTGTACTAGGTCAAAAGTCAACGGTGGCCCACATACAGTCAAACTTCAAGATTTTTGGTCAACATCCTCATTTCCAAGTATTATCCATCATTTGATCAAGGGTTGATCATGATTCCTCAAGGATTTCTCACAATTCATCAAAACACAAAAGTTGCTAAATTAGTGTTTTATAGGAAAAGTCAACTCAACTTTGACCAAGCATAACTTTCTCATACTTTATCATAAATGACTCATCCAAAGCTCATTTTGAAGAGGATGCAATTCCCTACAATTCATCTTCAGCTCCCAAGTCCAAATTTTGCATTCATAAGAAGATATGAATTTTGACATTATAGGTTCTTTTAAAAATTCAACAAAAACACCTTTTGGGTCAAAGCTTCATACATGAACATGGAAGAATCAATAGAGATGAGACCAAAATGGTTATTTAAAGGACATCATAAGCTTTCTAAAAAGTCCAATAATACCTCTCTAGGGTCAAAATTGAGAGAGTTATGCATTGGCCAAGTTGACCATTTTTACAAAATTGCCAAAAGTCAAATGTGCTCAAATTTGCATTTTTTGCTAAAGGGGTCTAACTTTTTATGCTTGCACCTCAATTATAATATGGTCCACGACTCAAATGTTCACTCACCCATTATGTGCTTCATTTTTTTAATTTATTTTGATTTTTCATTAATTTAAAAGTGAATTAAATCAATTAAATGATGAAAATTAATAAAGATATGATATGATTTGTTTTTTTACAGTTTGGCAATCAAGATATGCTGAGTAAACAAGAGAAAATCGAATCAAGGGAAATTGATACAAGAAAGGCATGTTTTGGCTCAAAATAGGAACATATCATACAACTTGAAAATTTAATCAAATCTTGGATAAATGCAAGGATTCATTCCAAGTTTGTTAACCTAATTCACTCTAGGTTATATAATGAAGAATTCCAGATCAAAAAAACAGGGTTAGAGGTCGTGAGAGGCATAGAACAAAACTCAAAAATCTTGATAAAAAGTGAGGTTCAGTTTGTAGGTTAGAGGATGATTCAAAGAAGTTTAAGGCCAGAAATCTATTCCAAGAGATCCCAGGAAGCTATTCCACCTATCCTCAGGCTTCAAAACACCAGGAATCATGCCCACCATCAACCACAGTTTGCCCAAAAACTCAATTCTGGTTTCCTTGATTTTGACAGCATTATCATGTTTTGATTATACATTCTTGTTCATTATCTTGTTTGCAAACTATTGGCATTATTTAATTGCATTTACAGCGCAGGAATCACAATATGCCATTGCTAGGGTTTCTTTGTTCATTTTAGGGGTTTTCAATGCAATAACAATTGGACCTTGAATCAGGTACCATGATGCTCGTGAGGATGAGACGACTTGATTGGTACCATTACCTTTCATTTATATTACCTGTACATGATTCTTGAATGTTACAGGTTTTTAGTTACGCACAAATGTCCGTAGGTAAAAGTGTTTTACCTAAAGCGATAGGCCAGTGAAGGAGATGATGGCGTGGCAGCATGTGGCTGGCCCGTTTGAATTTTCGTGTGTTTTGGAGGCATGGCACATTGTTTGCATTATGTTTCATTTGTTTCATAATAATAACAATTGACATTTCAGCGCAGATGGTAAAGAAGCTTGCCTTTGATGTACACGTTCTGGGTTCGATCCCAGGCGTGTGCATTTTGTTATTTTCTTAACAATTGCAGGCCAATCCAATACATTGCACTATCCAGCGCCTTCCATACACTCTCAACTTCTGGCCACTGGATGCCAAGCTAGTCAGATCCAACGTGCCAGCAATGAATGTCCATGTTGCACATGCAGGGTCAAAGCTGCGCCAGATTCAAAGGTTGACCAGGCTTGGAGCATTTTGGGCCTCGAAATTCAACTTCAAACCCCCTAATTTGCTAACAACAACACAGGCTCATTCCTCATTTTTTTCTTATTATTTTATTTTTTATTTATTCTTAATTCTTTATTTATTTTATTTTAAAATCAATTTTTTTATAAACTCACAAATTCAAGAATTCACAAAAATTAGAATTAGTTTTTTTATCAATTTTAATTTAATTTAATTAGCTTAATTGAATTTAGGGTAAGTTTAATTTGTTTCTTTTTCACAATTAAATCAACTAGAAAAATTAGGTTTAATTCTTGATTTAATTGTTTTCTTTTTGCAAACAAAACAAAAATACAAAAATAGATTGTTTAGAATTAATTGATTTATTTTCAAAAATTAACATTAATTAGAACTTAGAATTTTCTTTTAATTCAATTATTCAAGATTTTCTCAAATAACAAAACATGACAAAAAACATTTTTTTCCTTTAATCAATTGCAATTAGGTCTAGTCAAGGGTCAAAACCCTAATCGCCTCGCATTTAATTCTCCGCGCGCTTATTAATTATTTTGCCATTATTTTGTAACTGCTCACTGGTTTGTAATAGTTAACTTAGGGTTTTACTTATCGCTTTTCCCCGATTTTTGGTTATGTAATTAATCCCCCTCCCCGAAGCCTTGTAATAGTTATGTTTGATTTTCCCGCATTTTTAATTCCTACAAATATTTAACTGTCTAGATGAATGCTGTTGTACCCAAAAATTTGCCCTCTCATTTTATCAAGATTTCTCATCACAAGACTCTTTGAACTCAAGACCATGTTAGGGTTTTGCACTACTTAAGACATCTTCTTGCACTGTTGACCTAAATTAGGGTTTGAGTTTTCACCGGGATTTTTTGACTTCTAATGCTCAAAGTGACTTTCATACTTCATGTTGGACTTATAAGATTGTCCATACCAAGTTTCAAGCCTTGAATCAAATTTTTGCCCAGTCAATTGGACAGTTGACCTAGAAATCAATTGTATTGGGGGAAAAGTCAACTATGGCCAATTTACAGTAAAACCTCATAAATTTTGATCCACATCAACATTATAGACTCATATGAACCATTTGATCAAGTTTGGACCACAACTCCTCAAGAAATTTGATCAGATCATCAAAAGGGCAAAATGGTCATTTTTAGGGTTTTGACTGCACAAGGGCAATTTCTGATTTTTCACCTAGCCAATGGCAAAGTGGGTTCAAGCATGGAATCAAGGACTCAATGGCATCATCTTTAACTATTCACAAGGTTCAAAAGATCTCAATTGCATTGGATTGACATATGAATTTTTCAGTCAACTGATCAAAATTTAACTGTACACTGAAAAGTCAAACTTTGACTTTTTGGTCAAAATCAAGTTCCAAGGGTCATTTTTCATCAAGATGTGTCAAAACATGAAACGTGTTCATCAAGAAACCAAAATTTTCAAATTAGGGTTTAAGTTTGAAAATTTTCATAACTTAGAATTTTTCTAAGTTATAAAATTTTCTTAAATTTTCCCAACTTTGCCCAACATTTTCACCATGAAGTAATTGGATTCAAACAAAACTTTCAACATGAAAGTTGTAGTCCTCCACAAAGTCTACAACTTTTATTCACAAAGTTTTCCAAAAAGAAGCTTGTATCTCAAGTTATGATTTTTGGAACAAGGGTCCATGAAACTTTTAACTTAGTGAAATTTTGCCCTAGTTTAGGCAGGATTTTGGCCTATCTTCATGACCATTTTTCACATAGTTCCATTTGGAATCTCAAATTGCATTTCAAAGATGGATTGTAAAGAATTTTGAAAGCTTTCCAAAATGTCCAAGAACTCTCCGAAATCATTTGTGGTTAGGGAGAATCGAAGGCTTGAAGTTGGCAAAAACTCACTTTTGATCCATGACATGTTCATATTGATACAAGTTGCAAACTCTAATCAGCCTTGTTTTCACTAGATTACAGGTCTCAAAACCCTTCCATACTCAATAATTAAATGCAAATCCATTGGTCTAAGGCTTTGTTTTGGTCATTAGAGGATTACACACAAGATTAATCCTTAAATAGAAAAAGGCAACTTTGTTATTTTTGTCAAAAATTGCATTATGTCAAACCACGTCCCTTGAGCATTGAACCATATCTTATGCAGAAAATCAAATCCACAAACTTGAGGGGCCAAGAGCATAGTGTGCAAGCTGATAGATAGCCTGTACAGGCCTGTCTTGCATCACTTGTCCACTTTTGCTTCATATACAAGAAATTTGTAAAACACAACATAACTTGAACATCAGATAAAACAACTTTTGCAAGCCTTGGAGACAAGTTTCACACATTGTATTGAACCTAAAACACGAGCCTTTGAGTCCTGAAACCTCCCATAGCACAAAATCACCTTCCATTGGCAAAACAGGGCAGCTTCTGCATCTTGAGTTCTATCTCACAAGTTGCTCGTGCATTTTGCCCCAAACCTGTTCAAATACCTTCCATACAACCTATCCAAGCTATCCCAACCCTTAAACACTGATTGTAACTCCCTTTACAAGGTTTTCCATTTTTGATTTTAGCTTGTGCAAGTTGAGTTCTGTAGGTTTGTTCAAGCACATTCAAGGCAAGCTAGGCATTGGGGAAGGTCAGAGGAAGTTCAAGCAAGCTCCCAAACACCTCAGGCCTCATTGAAAAGCTCTACATTGTCAGACACGATCTCAACTGAAATAGGTTTTTATCAACTTCCTATCTCTCTATTTAGGAATCATTAGGCTTAGGTTTGTGAATAAAAAATGTAGTATTCATAGCCATGAAGTTGTACATATGCTCAGTTTTTATTTAAATTAAGCGTGTTAAGAGAATTTGATCCATGAACTTCCTGAAAAAATTAGGTTAGGATTTAGGACCAGAGAAATTCTCTCTGGTCTTTGAGAGTTAGAATGAGTTCTTTACATGGTTGGATTCGTCTTGAAAAATGCTACAACTTTGATGTTTTGAGTTTTTGCATTAGAGCATGTATGCAGGATCTAGCATTTTGTACAGGGCGCACATAATTTTGAGACAAAGGTTGAAGATGAAGTCTGGTGGTTTGAGCTTGGTCCTGGCTTTGTTTTTGGCACCCCCCTCATTACTGACTGCACCCCCTGGCCCATTTCTTCATATTTTTGTATTTTTCCATTTTATTTTCATTTCTGATTTTATTTTCTTATTTTTCAAACATAAAAAACACCAAAAATATTTTTATAAATTTTCACATTTATTTTGTATTTTAATTTTATTTTTTCTAACATGAAAATAGTTTAATTATTATATACTTTTATTTAATGAAAACTTGAATATAATCTATAATAATATTATACCTTTTATTTTTTAATCTTTATTTATTTATAATCAAATAATATTTTTCTAAATACATTTTATTTTTGTATATACATTATTTTATTGTACATAAAAAATATATAATATATATTTACTTTCTTAAAAGAAAATTAGGGTTTTTGCCCTTAATAAAAAAAATAATCTTTTTATTTCTTTCTTTTACATTAAATATTATATTTTTACATATATAAAAATAAACAAAACATTTTTGCATATTCATAATATTTTTGCATATTTATTTAATTGATCATTTAAATATTTGTCTTTTTATTGATTTGTACCTTTATTCAATTTGGATGTAATAGTAAAATTAGGGTTTTAATTTCTTTCCAAATAATCCCCATTCAAAAATTGTACTCCCCTCCCCATATCAAATGTTGTAATAGTGTAGATTTATTCTACGCATTTATGCTTTCAATTATGCCATGATTAGAGATTAGGGTTTGTATGCAAAAATCCAAAATCAAACAAATAGCTTGACTAATACAAAGACAAAAAGCATGTAAATTGACAACACAATGCACACATAACACCCCTAGGGTTTCATCCACTTGTTTCCTTGAAAATGGCCATGTTATGCATGTTGAGTATCTTGGCAAAACAAAAACAAAACAAAAAGATCATAGTCCCTCGATGACGCTATCTTGGTTGCCTATACAAAATGATCTAGTCCCTCAAAAATTGCTAAAGATACTTGGAAATATTGCTATCATGGTCAATACAATGACCCACGCCTGTCTCGTTTAACATCCTAATACAAGGTTGCTTACCAAATACAATGGTAAAACAACACTGTCAAAAGGGTTAAAAATGTGTAGGAAATACCTTTGAGTAAAATAGGGTAGACAACTCTTAGTTACTTGATCAAAACTTGCAAAACATCCTTGCTATTTTCAAACATACCTCACAACACAATTTCAAAACATTTCCCAAATCAAACTTTCAAACAATGAAATCTTTTCAAAAGACAAACACCTTTGTATACATTCAAACAAGAATCATTACAAAGGTTGACTAGACAAGACCTCTTTTTCAAAATCATTTTCAAAAAACCACACACAAAGAACCATTTCAAACAATTGAAAAGCAAAAGCAAGTGATCTAAACAAGTAACTAAGAGCCCATGGATAACCATGGATGAAAAGGGTGCTTGCACCTTCCTTTGGATAAAATAAAAAGTCGGTGGCGACTCTTCCTAAACCAAAACATTTTAGAACACAAACGCAAAACCTCAAGTTAGTTCTCCCACCGTATCACAAATGCTAATAGGATTGTAAGGCAAGAATGCATGAAAAAATAAAATGGTTAGAAAACCCTAATGTGAAAAGATTAAATAACTGAAAATGGATCAGTTGCACATATTCACTCTTAGGGTATACTCTCGCTTCGATTGCCTTCGGTAAACGATCATTAAGCATAGGGTGTCTTAGTGGTTGCCCTCCTGTTTAAAAAGATCGAATGTTGCCTCAGAAATGTGGCCTCAGAAAAGATCTTAAGACTCTAGGGTTACTACTAAGGTGTCCTAACATTGCTTTAGTGACTGTACGTCCCTTTCGAATTGACCCTTACAATTCCAACGACGATGCTACCTATTTGTCAATAGTAGGATAGCGCTGTCTAAAGGAAACAAGAACAGAAACGATCTTTTTTCGAGTAGGTAGATTCTAGTAGGTACTTCCTCAAATCAAAACTTTTCACACTCACACTTTTCAAACAAATTTTCAAAACAACTTCGTCACACCCTTGAGGATTGATACAAGGGTTATCACGAAGTAAAAATTTTCAAAACAAAGCACACACAAGTAATTTAAAAGATTAGCAAGTACCTAAGAGCCCATGGAAAACCATGGATAGAAAGGGTGCTCACACCTTCCCTTTCTATAATCTACCCCCCGTACTCAAAATATCGAAAAAGAATTTTTTTTGTACTTTTTTCCTTTGCCTTTGTTGGATAAAATAAAAGTCGATGGCGACTCTTGCTTACCGCGACATTTTGCAAACACAAAATGCAAAATGCAAACCAGTATTAAACAGTCGGTTCTGCCACAGTACCATACTTTAGAACCCGATCATTATTACTAGGACATGTTAAGCCAACTAAACTTCAACAGGGTACTTACCTATAAAGCCTCATGCAATCCTAAAACATAGGGATTTGTTTGCTTTGTGTGTATATATTTACTTGTACATAACATCATAAACATCATAAGCATCATACGCATGCTCACTAACCATTTCAAGGATTTAGAAGTTTATCTTTGATTTTGTTTTGTAGGTCATGAATTTCGTCCGAAGGAACACCATCTGAATCAGCTTTGTAAAAGCATATCCTCAGCTTCAAGAGTTAGCCTCAAGAGTGCCCGGGGATTCTCCTTTTACCAAGAAGTATGGTCGACTCCTCAGTTTGGCTACATCCAGTTTCCAAGAAGAGATGATGTGTGTGTTGTTCCAATTCTTTGATCTTGTACATCATTGTTTCACTTTCCCGGACTATCAGTTGGTACCAACACTGGAAGAGTTCTCTCTACTCTTAAGGGTGCCCGTGCTTGATCAGATACCATTCACCGGTCTAGAAGGGATTCCAAAACCTGAAATCGTCGCCGAAGCTTTGCATCTGAAAAGAGCTGACATCATAACCAATTGGGAGACAAGAAGTGGGGTAAAAGGTTTCCTAGCCAAGTTTCTATTGGATAAGGCTCGTTCATTCTGGGACGACATGGATTTCCAAGCTTTCGAAGACGTCCTAGCTCTACTCATTTATGGTTTGGTTCTGTTCCCTAACTCGGACCAATTCATAGATATTAACGCCATCAAAGTCTTTCTCTCGCAATCCCATATCCACCTTATTGGGAGACATCTTACATTGCCTTCATACCTGCACCATGAAGAAAAGAGGTACTCTCTTGTGTTGTATTCCCTTACTCGCCAAATGGTTCACTTCACACCTACCTCAATCAGCACTGAAGAACGAGCAAAGATTGACATGGTCTCAAAGGATAATGTCCCTCACCCATTCTGACATTTGTTGGTGTTCAAGATCCTTGGAAGACGTCTCTATCATTCACCGTTGTGGGGAATTCCCTAACATCCCCTTGCTTGGTATTAGGGGAGGTATAACCTACAATACTTGTTTAGCTCTTCGACAGTTTGGGTATGCCCGAAGAGATGGCCCTCATGAGATGCTCATTCAAGGTCTGGTGTTCGACTATGACAAAGAAGACCAAGATTACCGCCAGAGGTTTACACGAGCTTGGAGAATGGTAAACAAGATGGACAGTAGAACTTTGGGACACAAAAACTCTATCCCTCTCGAGCCTTACCTTAGGTGGGTACGGGCTCATGCTTAGACACTTGTGATGCCTTATCCTTCCGTTTTTCCAGTCATCGTCGAACATGTGGTCGTAGGAGAGGTTTCCTACACTATCCTCCTTCCCGACGTGCCTACTTCTCTCGAAGACTTATAAAGGGGTTGGATCCAGCTGAAAGAAGAACGGGATACTTTCGAGGCCCAGTTCTATGCTAGCGAGAAGAGGGTCTTGGAGCTTACGAAACAACTACAAGAAGAGCAGAATGTGAATGCTTATCTCGCGCCGAAGAGGATGCGTTCGGTCTTTCTATCCTAAAAAGATATTATGTAAGCCCAAGGGGCATAATGTAACCTTTCTTGTTTTGACTAATGAAATTTAACATTTCTTTAAATCCTTGAAATCATTTGCAGATACATATTCATGCATAATATCATAAGCAAGCTTTTCACAATAGGTTTCCTCATCTTTCTACTATTTATTTCAGTAAGGATGGATCTCGAACAAACAGTGAAGGACTTGCAAGCTCAGAACATTCAGTTCCAAGTCACCTTGATGACCTTGGCCAAAGGGCAGCAAGAGCTAATGACAGCATTGACAACCAAAAAGAAGAAAAATAAGGCCCTCATCAACATGGGGAAGAGATTCGAAGGACCGATTCACCAAGTGCAAGTAGTCGAAGACTCATCTGAGGAGGATGAGAACCAAGCAGAAGAGGCAAGAAGCACCCGTGCTGAGGGTGTGGATGATCAAGCTTCTGAAGATGAGGATCACTTTGATGAACAGTACCCACCTGCTGGTGAGAAAAAGTACAAATAATTGGAGGATAGGCTAAAGGCAGTTGAAATTCAAGCTGTGCCTGGCTTGGATTTTAGTGATTTGGGCCTAGTTCATGGGGTCGTCATTCCTTATAAGTTCAAGACACCATTCTTCTCCAAGTATGATGGGGTCTCCTGTCCCAAACTACATCTAAGATCTTATGTGCGCAAAATACAACCACACACTGCTGACAGAAAACTGTGGATTCACTTTTTCCAAGAGAGTCTAGTTGGAACTCAGCTAGAGTGGTTTTATCAATTAGAAGGTTCCCGCATCCATACGTGGGAGGATTTGGCCACTTCCTTCTATCACCAGTATCAATACAACACTGACTTGGCACCAACAAGAGTTCAACTTCTGAATATGACCATGGGAAGTAACGAAGGATTTAAAGAATATGCCCAAAAATGGGGGGACCTTGCCAGTAGGGTCCAGCCACCTTTGACCGAAAGAGAGCTAGTTGATATGTTTATGGGTATGCTAACTAGTCCATTCTTCAACCTGTTAATCGGAAGTTCTTCGTCCGAATTCACCAAGTTGATTTTAACTGGTGAAAGGATTGAAAGCGGTATTAGAAGCAGTAAAATTCCTATGGCATCTGGTTCCACATCCAACTCCGTCAGAAGGCACTTCACTGGAAAAAAGGAAACAAATGTTGTGTATGGGGCAAGATCCCATACCAAGAAGGACCATCATTCATCTGTAAACACTGTGTTAATTTCCAACCCTCAACCTACTCAAAGGCAACCCTCCAACAATCAGAGACCTGAAGTTCCCCGACGGCAATTTACAAGAACAAGAATTCCATTATCACAATCCTTACAACATCTGCTAAAGGCCAATTTGGTGACTCTGTGCAATCCACCATCCAACCCTGATGTTTCCTCACCTAAATACAACCCGAATGTGAAATGCGCATACCATTCCAACAGCCCCGGCCATGAGACCGATCAGTGCTGGGCCTTGAAGAACAAAATTTTGTATTTGATAGATAACAAGACAATTGAGTTTGATCCACCCACTATTCCGAACGTGATAACCGCGCCAATGCCAAAACATGGCAAAGGGGTTAATTCCATTGATGATGTTACTTTTATCGCCTATGTCGAAGATTTAACAACTCCCTTGACCATTGTGAAAGCTAATTTGCTAAAAGCTGGTGTGTTTCCTGGATGTTCCAAAAATTGTGCATGTTGTGATCAACGAGAAAATGGATGCGAGCTACTGAAGAAGGGTGTTCAACGCCTGATAAATAGCCGCGAGATTCTATTCGAAAAGATTCCCACCATCAAAAATTTAATCGACAAAGATGAAGATTTGGCCATCATAACAATTTCAAACAAACCTCTTAGGATCTCATCCAAAGGTCCTATCAGGATTTTGAACGAACCAATCATTGCTCCTCTCATAATCACTACCGCCGGACCTGTTCCATACACCTCTGATAAAGCGGTACCATGGAATTACGGTGTCGAGGTTTATTACCATGGGGTAAAACAAGATTCTTGGATTGATGATAATGAAGCTGGTGTTACTAATATTACTGGTTCTAGTAAAGTCACAAGAACAGGAAGGGTCTTTTACCCTGTTATCTCACCACCAACCACTACCACAGTTCCAGTCCACATAACCAATGGCAATTCTGGTGCCAGTACTAAAGGGAAAGGGAAAGAAGGTGAGCCAGCGAGGGAAGAGGCACCTACTAAAAAGTTTGTTATGGAAGAACCATCCCCTCAAGAGATGGAGGAGATTCTGAAGATCATCAAGAAAAGCGACTTCAAAATAGTAGAGCAGTTGGGGCAAACCCCTTCTAAAATATCAATGATGTCCTTATTGCTATGTTCTGACGCCCATGCACAAGCTTTGATTAAGTTCTTGAAAAAGCCTCATGTGCCTCAAGAAACCACAGCCGACCAATTTGAGAACTGCGTAGCAAGTCTAACAGCAGACAATGGTCTGGGGTTCTTCGATGCAGATTTAACTCCCATGGGAAAGAATCACAATAAAGCCTTGCATGTTTCTGTTGAATGTAAGGGGACCACTCTGGCACATGTTTTGGTTGTCACAGGCTCATCTTTAAATGTGGTACCTAAAGGCGCCTTATATTGGCTAGACTGTGAAGGTTTGGTTTTGAAGCCAAGTGATATTGTTGTGAGGGCATTTGATGGGTCGAAAAGGATGGTTCATGGAGAGGTGGATCTCCCAATTAAGGTTGGTTCACATACTTTCAACTCCACATTCTATATAATGGACATACGACCTGCGTATTCTTGCTTGCTTGGGCGCCCATGGATCCATGGGGCAGGTGCGGTCACTTCTACTCTTCACCAGAAGTTAAAATATCCAGTTCAAGGGAAGGTTGTCACTGTTTGCGGTGAGGAAGAATTTATGGTAAGCCATATCAATTCTTTCAAGTACATAGAAATGGATGGAGAATTCATGGAAACTCCTTGCCAGAAGTTTGAAGTTGTGGCCGCCAGCAAAATCTCCTCTGACACTCCAAGAGCTGATAAAGTTATCCCCAATATGGTTTCTCTTAAGGATGCCCGTGCTGTGGAAGAAGAAGGAAACAATGTGATATGGGGTCAGCTCCTTGATATCCCGTTTAAGGCAGACAAGTTTTGGTTAGGTTTCACCTCCAAAGCTCAGAAAGAAGTTAGAAGTGCTCGTGATGGAAAGCCGCCTCTCCACCTCAAAAATCATGAAGTGAATGTTGTAGAAGACTCCGATAATGAGTGTGCTTTTGAAGACTGGATCTACCCAACAACCGAAGGGAAGCTCAACAATTGGCATGCAAAGGATTTCACTCCTATTTCTTTCATTTAGGAGTAATTATTTTTTACTTTTTCTGTCAATTCAAGAACTCTATGGCTGTAATATTATTTCTAAACAACTACTTCTAAGCCATGTGCCTTGCCCGGGGCACTTTGGTCCATTTGTTTAGGGTTTTGCTCATGTTTTATCTATCATATGATCATTTAATATAAACCATTGGACCTCTTTGCATTGAAATTTTATGTTCATTGTCTTTCATTTCCTTTATTACATTTTTCAATAGCCATGTATCTTACATGCTGTTGTACCCCAAAATTTACCCTCCCATATTTCTCAAAACATTTCAAGAAAGATCCTCAAGTTGCTCAAGGAAGTCCAAGGGTTGACCAGACAAACTCTCTCCTAAGGCAGTCTACCTCAAAATTAGGGTTTCATGTTGCATCAAGATATTTGAATCAAATGGTTCCCAAATGCTCACCATTTTCCTAATATGTTCTCAAGATCATCCATGTCAAGTTTCAAGCCTTGCAGAGAAAGTTTGCTCAGTCAATTGCTCAAAGGCCTTAAAATCGACTATGCTAGGGCAAAAGTCAATTATGGCCCACATACAGTCAAACCTCAAAATGTTTGGGAAACATCCTCATTTTGAAATATTATTCATCATTTGATCAAGGGTTGATCATGATTCATCAAGGATTGCTCACAATTCATCAAAACCCAAAAGTTGCTAAATTAGGGTTTTGTAGGAAAAGTCAACCAAACTTTGACCAAGCATAACTTTCTCATACTTTATGAGAAATGACCCATATAAAGCTAATTTTGAATAGGATGCAATTCCCTACAATTCATCTTCATCTCCCAAGTTCAAAATATGCACTCACAAGAAGTTATGAATTTGGACATTATAGGTCATTTTAAAAAGTCAACAAAAACACATTTTTTGTCAAAGCTTCATACATGAACATGGAAGACTCAATTGATATGATACCAAAATGTTTGCTTAGAGGACATATTGATCTTTCTAAAAAGTCAAAGAACACCTTCAAAGAGTAAAAATTGAAGAAGTTATGCATTGGTAAAGTTGACCTTTTTTGCAAAATTGCCAAAAGTCAAAAGTGCCTCAAATTGCAATTTTTGTCAAATGGGCCCAACATTTTGCATTTGTTTTGAGTTTGTAACATGGTCCACGAGCCTTAACTCTTCCCACTTGCCTTTATTTTATTTTTGCCATTTATTTTGATTTTTTATTTCAATTAAATCAAATTAAATCAAAATAAATCATGGAAATATCAAAATCATTTAAGTCTTGATATTTGGTGCATATTTCAGGTCCCTTATATAGCTAGCAACAAAATCAAATCGTGCAAGGCATGTTTGTGCATGAAAAGATTGAATTTTGGCTTATTTTGGAAAAATCTTCATGGGAATCAAATCATGATCAAAGACCATAATTGAAAGAGATTGGATGCATATTTGTAAACCTAATTCTATCAGTGATATATATTGGACAAATGCAGACAAAAAGGACAAGGTTTGGAGGCGTGTAAGAGGAAGAATAAACTTGAAAAAATAAAGGAAAAATGGTGATCTGTTTTCATATTTCCAGGCAGTTTCAAGACTCCCAAGCCATCTCTTTCGTTTCCTGGGCATACAAGGAAGCTATACCAATCAAAAGCAAGCTTCTTCGTGCCCAGAATCCGGTTCCACGACCCCCACGGTTTGTCACTATTTTCAAAATAGAATCTTGTTATTCTTACATCTTTATCATGTTTCAATAGCATATTTATAATCCCTAACGTGTTTGCAAGCTCATGGTGACAATTAATTGCATTTTTGTTGGCTATATTGAAATCCACCATTACTAGGGTTCCTTGTTGCATTTTGGGACCTTTTTATACAGGAAAAATTGGTCCACAAGAAGGGAACCATGATGCTCAGCAAGCCAAGACGAATTGATCCACAACATTAGATTTCATTTATCGTGCCTGTGTGTGATTTTGAAATGTGCAGGGGTTATAGCGACAGACCTTTGTCCGTAGGTAAAAGCCCATAACTTTTACCAATGGAGAGGGGAAGAAGAAGATGGTGTGGCACAACCCCATTAGCCCATTTGAAAGTTCGCGCGCTGGAAGTTAATATATTATGTTTTTCAATATAATCTTTGTTTTGTCTATTGTATACAACAAGCGCGTTTGGTTCAGTTGGCATTGAGGCAGGTGAAAAGGCCATAGGACCTGGGTTCGAATCCCAGGTCCCCCATATTCTTCAATATTATTTTGTCTTATATAATCATGAACTTGTACAGGCCAAAAGACCACCATGGACCATCATCTTTCAACCATCAGATTACTCACAATCTGGATCCAAAGGCCATTACATGAAGGACCATGATGCACCCTGGTCAACGCACAACATGGAATCTGAAAGTCAAACGTGGGCCAATGGATTTTGGGCTCATAATTTGCTATGGAGACCCCCTCAATTGCTAACAAACAGGCCCAATACTCTTTTTCTTTATTCTTTTATTTAATTTATCTAAATTACTTTACTAACACAAAATTAATTCTTTTTTTTATCAAAAAAAAATTATAAAAATCAAATTCTACCAAATTAGATTTAGGTTATTTTTTATCAAAAATTAATTTAATTAGTTTATTTAATTATTTAGGTAACTTTAATTTGCTTTGTAAATAAATTAAAATCAATTAAAAAATTAGGGTTTTTGTTTAATTTAAATCTTATTTTCTTTTCTTAAAACTAAACCAAAATACAAAAATAGGTCAAATTTAATGGTCTTCTTTAATTTAATTTAACTAGTAATTAGGTTCATATTTAATTTAAAACCTTATTTTTTCCTTAAAATAATCAAAAACAACAAAAAATTATTTTTCTTTTAATTAGGTTAGACGGGGTCAAAACCCTAATTTTGCTCGATTCATTGCGCGTGTTTACCTATTGTTACAATATTGATGTAATTGCCCATGGGATGTAATAGATTAATTAGGACTTTTTCGTTTATTTATCTTTTTGTGGGTTTTTTGGCTATCTAATTAATATCTGAAGCCTTGTAATAGCGTAGCTTTATTTTCTCGCACTTTAATTCTCGCAAATATTAACTGTTATATGTATGATATTAGGATTTCATGACAAGACTGTGTGTAAATTTTAAAATGGTTAGCAAACCCTAAATGTGCAAAGATAATAACCGAAATTGAATCACTCGTACATGTGCACTCCTAGGGTATACTCTCACTTCGGTTTCCTTCGGTAAATGATCATTAAGTATAGGGTATTTTAGTGGTCGCTCTCTTGTCTAAACAAAGATCAAATGTCCCGTTCGGAAATGTTGCCTCGGAAAGGTTGCCTCAGAAATGTTGCCTCGAATATTGATCTTAAGAAAATAGGGTTATTATTAAGACATCCTAACATTGCTTTAGTGATCGTATGTCCCTTTCGAATTGACCCTTGCAACTCCAACGACGTTGCTACCTACTCACTAATAGTGGGATAACATTGTCTAAAGGAAACAAGAACAAAAACATTCTCTTTTTTCGAGTAGGTAGATACTGTAGCGATAAAAAATGTAGCGGGGTAAATCGGAGATCGAACTATTAATTAATTCGTCTCACAAAAAGCAAGAGTCGCCACCCGCGCTTTATTATTTCCAAGGGAAAAGGGAAAAGAGCGAAATAAAACCCTAAAATATGCAATGTAAAATAATACTTTAAAAGTAATGAAAATACAAGGCGTTTTGAAAAGAGGTCTAAGGTTCGGGGGTTGGTTATACAATGGGAAGGTATTAGCACCCAATGTATCTATAGTATTCTATAGGAACCTTTTGAAATATCTGTTTATTAAAATGTTTATTTGATTAAAAATAAATTGTTTTGGCCAAAAATGGGCATGGATGAGTTTTTGAAGATACGACGACCTAATGTCGAAGTTTTGTCTTAAAAGGTGTGAGTTTTGAAGAAATTGGATATTTGGGAAAATTATCTTAAGTTTTTAAAATAATAAATGTAGGATGAATGAGGGTATTCGCACAATGTTTTTTGATGACATGAAGTCGACACAAATTAAACAATTCCCTTGGATTTTGCAAGCAACATGAAAATTAAAACTAAAAGTATAAACACTCCAAAATTTTAAAAGAAAACCAAAAGAGAAGCCATGGAATTAAATCGAAATTATCACAAACTCAACCAACATGTATCATGGGAGGAACATCATAAGGGGCAATGAATTCAAAGAGATAACTTACAAACTTATCAATAAAAGACTAGTTAAAAACTAACAAAATTAACTAACATACTGACCAAACGAAATATCAAGATTTAAATAAATTATAAAACTAAAATAATTAATTGGGTTATAAACTGA
Source organism: Vicia faba (assembly GCA_948472305.1). Taxonomy (NCBI): domain Eukaryota; kingdom Viridiplantae; phylum Streptophyta; class Magnoliopsida; order Fabales; family Fabaceae; genus Vicia; species Vicia faba. The sequence goes on along the minus strand of OX451735.1, from coordinate 97,370,975 downwards.
AAACAAAATAAAGGTCCAGCATGGGACTGAAATCGAAATCGAACGATGCTCCTTTCGAACTCTCTTCTTTTTTCTATTGGAGCTCCCTCTTTCGAACTCTCTCTTTTCTCTCTTCGAACTCCCTCTTTCGAACTCTACTTTTCTCTCTTTGAACTCCCTATTTCGAACTCTGCTTTTCACTCTTCGAACTCCCTCTTTCGAACTCTGCTTTTCTCTCTTCGAACTCTCTCTTTCGAACTCTGCTTTTCTCTCTTTGAACTCCCTCTTTCGAACTCTGCTTTTCTCTCTTCGAACACCCTCTTTCGAACTCTGCTTTTCTCTCTTCGAACTCTCTCTTTCGAACACTGCTTTTCTCTCTTCGAACTCCCTCTTTCAAACTCTGCTTTTCTCTCATCGAACTCCCTCTTTCGAACTCTGCTTTTCTCTCTTCGAACTCCCTCTTTCGAACTCTGCTTAAAACGGAATCGAACAATACCAACAATGAATCCTGCTCCATCAATTCGAACTCTTCTCACTCTCTAAATCAAAAACGAACAACAACACTGCTACTTGTTTCGAACTCTTCCTAAATCAAAACGAACAACACCACTGCTACTAGTTTCGAACTCCTTCCTAAATCAAAACGAACAACACCACTGCTACTAGTTTCGAACTCTTCCTAAATCAAAACGAACAACACCACTGCTACTGGTTTCGAATTCTTCCCTAAATCAAAAAACGAACAACAACACTGTTTCTAGTTTTTTCATGCAGTTAAACATCAAATCAACAAGGCAACAAATATTCATGGCAAGAGAAACAACAATAACAAACTCAAGGGGTTCTGATTTATTGAAACATCAACAACACAAAATGCAGCAACAATAACTAGTTCACAACATATATCATTATAACAACCATGGCAGCAGATTTTTTGAGAAAAAAAGTAGGGAGACTTACAAGATCAGAGCAAGTCTGATGGTTTCGATTTTTGACAATGAAATAATAGAGAAATCCAGAGATGAGGTAATATGCTTTTTAATTCCTCCTGCTCTTCTGAAAATCTGTTTGTGCTTGGTTCGAAATGGTGCAGGTTGGAGGAGCTTCGGTTTACAGTTTGTGGTTGTGTATGTTCGAAGGTTTGAGCTTGTGGTGTGAGGACCGGTTTGAGTTATGCAGGCTAGTGCTTGGTTCGAAACATGTTTTACAAGTGTGAGAACTTGCAGGTTTGTGCTTGGTTCGAAACAGGTTTTGCAAGTGTGAGAACTTGCAGGTTGGTGCTTGGTTCGAAACAGGTTTTACTAGTGTGAGAACTTGCAGGTTTGTGCTTCTGCCAGTTTTGTGTTTTTCTCTTTTGTGAACTATCTCTTTTCACGCTCTCCCTAAAATATGCATAAATGCCTGCTTTTATAGTGAAAGAATGAGGTTTTGGGAGGGAAGATTTTGGTGAGTTTGAACAAAAGGAATACCCTGTTTTCGGCACTTTTTGATGCAGTTTTGGTATGTGCCATTTGAGGCAATTCCTGGACTGATGTGCACAGGTTTTTGGACTGGTGTTCAACAGTTTTTTGGTTATGGAGGCAGCAGACGATATGACCGTTAGTTGGGCAGCAGATGCAGGGACCATGTAGTTTTGGACATATTTATATTTTCATAATATTAATAATAAACAACAATGACAATAATAATAAAATAACTGTTAGTAAAACTAAACTGAAAATATAAAAGTGAAATAAAAAAAGATATTAAAATTTTTGGTTTTTTTTCAAATAAAGTGATGCAAAATATATAAATTATATGTAACTAAGATTTTTTGATAATTTTAAATTAACATAAAGAACTTGCAAAATAAAAATAAAAGAATGTGAAATTACTATTTTTTTTGAGATTTTTTACTAAATTAAATCTAAAAGACTATAATTTTAACTTAAATGATACAAGAACAAAAACTAAATGAAACTTAAGGAAACTAATTTTTTGTATTTTGAATATTTTGAATAAAAACATAAATAAAATGAAAATAGCATGAACTAAATATTTTTTAGGATTTTCTTTTTTATGGAAATAAGAATAAAAGAAAGATGATAAAAAATGAAAAAAAAAACAAGATTTAACAAAGTCAGGCAAAACCAGTTAAATTTCACTAAATTCACAACAATTTTTAACGTTCTATTTTTTGGTGGATTTTCAAAGCATAATCATCTCTTGACTTGTAAAGAAAAGTTGTAGTTGTTGCAGAGGAGAATCATATGTAAATGAACCACTAAAAAATGTCGAAATTTGAAGAAGTTATGAATTTTTGAAATCTGACCCGAGAATTGGCAAAAATAGGTCGAATCGCTTGTGAACGCTTGCTATGTAACAATGCAGATGGGAGGTGGTATCTTAGGTCAAAATTTGGGGAATGACAGCTGCCCCTATTTAAGTTTCTTCTATCCGGAGATATGAAGATTAAAATCTTCGTCTCGATGAGATTGAAGGTACTTAAATACATAAGACGCAAATTTTGCCCTAAGATTCAGACATTATGTTTGTGATATGAATGTAGTATTTAAATTCATAGAGAATGAAATTGTATGAGACAAGATAATGCTGAAGAAACCAAACACCAACAAAACACAGGAACATAGATTATACACTACTGGGGAAATGAGCCATCGACTTCAAATGATAGACTCTTGACGGCGAATAAAAATTTGAGAGAATACGACCTCTGACCCTAACAAAGAAGGCATCTTACATAGGCCACAAAACAGATTATTGACCCAAAAATAACAGTGAGTTCCCAACTCAAGGTCAAAGATAGACAAAAGATGTATCAAATTTGCTGATAATGGATTTCCGATTTCTGAAGGTAAAGATTCATAACAAACTTCTCTGCGAGATTTCCGGAGAGATACCAATTAATGCTGAAATAATAATATGGTTGTAGATACACAAGCTGCTTAAATAAAGAAGCTGCCACTTGCTATCGTTCAAAGATGCTATGACATACAAGCTTCTCAAATAAAGAAGCTTCCACTTGCTGTCTTCCAAAAAAATTATGACATACAAGTTGCTCAAATAAAGAAGCTGCCACTTGCTGTCTTCCAAAAAAACTATGACATACAAGCTGCTCAAATAAAGAAGCTGCCACTTGCTGTCTTCCAAAAATAATAACGTACAAGTTGCTCATGAAGAGCTGTCACTTGTCGTTTTCCAAAAATAATGACGTACAAGTTGTTCATGAAGAGCTGCCACTTGTCGTTTTCCAAAAATAATAACGTACAAGTTGCTCATGAAGAGCTGTCACTTGCCGTTTTCCGAAGAAAAATAACGTACAAGCTGCTCATGAAGAGCTGCCACTTGCCGTTTTCTGAAGAAAAATAACGTACAAGCTGCTCATGAAGAGCTGCCACTTGCCGTTTTCCAAAGAAAAATAACGTACAAGCTGCTCATGAAGAGCTACCACTTGCCGTTTTTCGAAGAAAAATAACGTACAAGCTGCTGATGAAGAGCTGCCACTTGCCGTTTTCCAAAGAAAAATAGCGTACAAGCTGCTCATGAAGAGCTGCCACTTGCCGTTTTGCGAAGAAAAATAACGTACAAGTTTCTCATGAAGAGCTGCCACTTGCCGTTTTCCGAAGAAAAATAACGTACAAGCTGCTCATGAAGAGCTGCCACTTGTCGTTTTCCAAAAGATAATTCAGAAGAAAATTGCGATAACACTGCCAGAGAATAAAATCTTCGTCAAAGGGAACCATGAATCAATCCTTCTTGAGGAGATCAAATACTTAAATGTGCAAAATAAATGCACCATTCGTCTAGGTTGCCTAGCTTGGAGAAAACCACGAGATAGCCTATGCAAGAGGCGACAACTCCCTCCAGGAATAAACCAGAGAGAAAACAGTCAAACAAGACTCCACCCAATGAGAAAATAACTCGATTGGGGATTCATCCTATCCAGAAATGGACAAGGAAGGATAAATCAAAAAAAAAATCATCCACGAGGATTAGCTCAGTTGGGGAATTTAGAAAGGAAGCACATTTTATTCCTAAGCTAACATTCTACTTGGAAAGAACATGTACATTGTCTTAATAAACATAAACAAGGTATACGACCCAAAATCAACGACAAATGAGAATATGCATGCGTGATATAAGTGTAAATGAATGAATGAATGAATGTTATGCTGAAAAAACAGGCAGACAGAATAAGATATCACAAAATAATAGATACTCGGCCAATCTTGAAGAGACGGAAAATAACTGGAACTGGAGCCAACAAGCAACGTCAGAGCGTATCACGCTACAAGGCTCAAATCTTCTGGGGAGAATAGTGATCAAAACCAATCTTCTAACACCAATAGACCGTTGGCATGAGACAAAGCGTACCACACTTCAGAAATCTGCTCAAATAAAGATAACCAAAACAACGCTTAACTGGAAAAGCCGGGGAGTCACCAAACTTAGCACCACTAGGAACAAAAGTTTACACAACCAACACCTCGTGACGATTTTGAAAGAAAACATGTTCATCATGCAAGGATAAACTACTGTATTGTTTTGCATTTCATGGCTTGACCATCCTCGGAACAACTGTTAATATTCCTTTCATTATTCACGACACATTTTTTTTAAAATAAGAATACTTTAAATAACTTTGTTTCAAATATTATCGTAAAATTAAAATTTTGCCCACAAAAGGTAAATGCTCAAATTTCATTAATAAGAGAGTAGTTCGCTAACAACGCGACTCCAACGGTTTACAAAAGTTTGGGAAATAGTACATGAAAGAAAGTGTTACACAAAAACAATGACCACTATTCTCCCTAACAACTTCGAATTCCGAAATGTGCTCAAATGCCATAGCTGGTCTGACCAAAAGCCTGCCTAAGCCGCCCCTTCGAGTTTTCAACTTAGCAAACTCTCAACTCAAAACTAGGTGAAATACTTCTTGACTGCGTCGGAGTTCACGGAGCGCGGGAGCTCTTCACCGTCCATATTTGTGAGAATCATGGCACCTCCAGAGAAAACTTTCTTAACGACATACGGTCCTTCATAATTCGGAGCCCACTTTCCCTTAGAATTAGGTTGGAAAGATAATATCTTTTTGAGCACGAGGTCACCTTCTCTGAACTCGCGTGGTCGAACCTTCTTATCAAAAGCCTTCTTCATTCTCTGCTGATATAATTGACCGTGACACAACGTTGTCAATCTCTTTTCTTCAATTAAATTCAATTGATCATATCTACTTTAACACCATTCAACCTCAGAAAGTTTAGCTTCCATCAAAACTCTCATAGACGGGATCTCAACCTCCACGGGGAGTACTGCTTCCATACCATAAACTAGGGAAAATGGGGTTGCACCTGTTGAAGTTCGAACTGAAGTACGGTATCCATGTAAAGCAAACGGAAGCATTTCATGCCAATCTTTATAAGTTACCACCATCTTCTGGAGAATCTTTTTAATGTTCTTGTTAGCAGCTTCAACTGCCCCATTCATCTTCAGCCTGTAAGGAGATGAATTATGATGTTCGATCTTGAATTCTTCACAAAGCTCTTTCATCATCTTGTTATTCAAATTCGAGCCATTATCAGTGATGATCTTGCTTGGGATTCCGTATCGACAAATGATCTGATTCTTGATAAATCTGACTACCACCTGTCTGGTTACATTAGCATAAGATGCTGCTTCCACCCATTTAGTAAAATAATCGATTGCTACCAAGATAAAACGATGACCATTTGAAGCTTTGGGTTCAATCATTCCAATCATGTCGATGCCCCACATAGATAAAGGCCAAGGTGAAGAGATAACATTGAGGAGGGTCGGTGGCACATGTATCTTGTCCGCATAAATCTGGCATTTATGACATTTCTTCACATATTTGCAGCAATCAGATTCCATTGTTATCCAATAGTAACCAGCTCTCAACATCTTTTTAGCCATTGCATGTCCGTTGGCATGAGTGCCAAAGGATCCTTCATGTACTTCTTGCATTAGCATATCTGCTTCATGTCTGTCTACACATCTGAGTAGGACCATGTCGTAATTCCTCTTATACAATACTCCTTCATTGAGGAAGAAACTACTTGCCTATCTCCTCAACGTCTTCCTATCTTTATTGGATTCCCCAGGCGGGTACTCTTGAGTTTGAAGAACACGTTTAATGTCATAGAACCATGGTTTGTCGCCGGTGACTTCTTCTACTGAGAACACATGAGCAGGTTTGTCGAGGCGTATAACTCTGATTGTAGGCATATCGTTCCAACCATTCACTTGAAACATTAAAGACAAAGTAGATAAAGCATCAGCCATTTAGTTTTCATCTCTAGGGATATGATGTAACTCCACTTTGTTGAAGAAGGTTAACAATCTTCTAGCATAATCTCTGTAAGGGATCAAACCAGGATGACGAGTCTCCCATTCTCCTTTGATTTGATTAATTACCAATGTCGACTCTCCGTAAATATCAAGAATCTTAATCCTTAGATCCACTGCTTCTTCGAGACCCATAATACATGCCTCATATTCATCCATGTTGTTCGTACAGTCGAACTTCAATCTCGCCGTGAACGGGATATGAGTACCTCGGGGAGTGACGATGATTGCCCCAATTCCATTTCCATAAGAATTCACAGCTCCTTCAAATATCAAACCCCACCGGGATTCAGGATCAGGTCCTTCTTCAGGTAACGACTCTTCACAATCTTTAGCTTTCAAGTACATAACATCTTCATCCGGGAAGTCAAACTTGATGGATTGATAATCTTCAATTGTTTGGTGAGCCAAATGATCGGATAAAATACTCCCTTTGATTTCTTTCTGAGTGTGATACTCAATGTCATATTCAGATAACAACATCTGCCAACGGGCTATTCTTCCAGATAAGGCGGGCTTCTCAAAGATATACTTGATCGGATCCATTTTGGAGATCAACCAAGTGGCGTGGTTAATCATATACTGGCACAGACGGCGAGCAGCCCAAGCTAAAGCACAACAGGTTTTCTCAAGCATTGAGTATCGAGAGTCACAGTCTGTGAATTTCTTACTCAGATAATATATGGCATGTTCCTTTCTTCCAGTCTCATCTTGTTGACCAAGCACACATCCCATGGAATCTTCCAATATAGTCAGGTACATAATCAAAGGTCTTCCTTCCACTGGAGGAATCAATATGGGAGGTTCAAGTAAATATTCTTTGATGCTATCAAAAGCTCTCTGACAATCTTCTGTCCACACACATCCTTGGTTCTTTCGGAGAAGCTTGAAAATCGGCCCACAGGTAGCAGTCATATGAGATATAAATCTAGAAATATAGTTCAGTCTCCCAAGGAATCCTCTTACTTGTTTTTCCGTCTTGGGTGCGGGAATTTCCCGAATAGCTTTGACTTTATCAGGATCTACCTCAATACCTTTCTGACTGACAATGAAACCCAGAAGTCTTCCAGAACGAACACCAAAAGTGCACTTGTTGGGATTCAGACGGAGTTTATACTTTCCCAAACGCTGGAATAACTTCAATAAATGTTCCAAATGATATTTTTCAGTTTGCGATTTGGAAATCATGTCATCTACATACACTTCTATCTCTTTATGCATCATATCATGGAACAAAGCAGTCATGGCCCTTTGGTATGTTGCACCAGCATTCTTCAAACCAAATGGCATAACCCGATAATAAAATGTTCCCCAAGGTGTAATGAAAGTTGTCTTCTCCATATCTTCTGGAGCCATCTTGATTTGATTATAACCAGAGAAACCATCCATGAAAGAAAAGACTTTGAACTTTGCGGTATTGTCGACCAATACGTCAATGTGTGGTAAAGGAAATTCATCCTTTGGGCTACCTCTATTCAGATCTCTATAGTCCACACACATCCGAACTTTGCCATCCTTCTTAGCAACAGGCACTATATTGGCTAACCATTGAGGATAGACCGATGTAACAAGGAAACCTGCATTAATTTTCTTTTGAACTTCTTCTTTGATCTTGTCAGCCATATCGAGACGAGTCCTTCTCAACTTCTGCTTAATCGGCGGACATTCAGGTTTCAACGGTAAACGATGCTCCACAATATTGTTGTCCAAACCTGGCATATCTTGGTAGGACCAAGCAAACACGTCAACATACTCTCTGAGAAGCTCCAACATTTTCTCTTTGACCTCTGGGATAAGCAATGCTCCGACCTTGACTTCCTTTCTATCCTCTTCATCACCCAAATTGATCATCTCTATAGGCTCTTCAAACGGCTGAATAGTCTTTTCATCGTGCTCAAGTAAACGGGAAATTTCATCAGGAACTTCTTCACTATCTTCTTCCTCGGCTCCGAACACAGGGAATTCAAAGTTGGGAGGGGGCATAGGATCATTGTTTTCAATGGTTAAGTCATGGATTAATCTGCACATATGATTATGCTTTTTTTAGAAATCGATTAATATGAATGTTGTACAAATGAAACAAAAGATTATTATATTTTCCTATTACTACCAATTAATTTTCATTACTATTTCCCAGAAAAAGTGAAAAATAAATAGTAGTGGAAAAAATAACGTTTTTATTCATGATTGGCAATATTTGAAACAAAGATAAGACTCTAGAGAACATGTGAAGTGGAATGTTGGATGATGCATGATATGCGATGCAAATGATCGCTCATTTTGATAGTTTTTTCAAGGAACTTCGATAATTTTGCACACATCAATGGTAAAGGAATTTGGAACAACAAAAACTCATTTCATTAATCAAAAGCGGTAAATTACAACTTACAACTTTGGAAAAACAAAACAATAAATTACAACTTTGGGATAACAACCCAATAATAAAAGCAGTAAATTACAACTTTGGAACATGAAACCCATAATAAAGCAGTAAATTACAACTTTGGAACATGAAGCCCTTTTACAGAGTTTTACAAATTGACAACAATAAAACTAAGAACTGAAGATCATTCAGAATCAACTTCGAGTGTTTCTTCTTCCAAACTCCATATTACCTGAGATATCTGCAAAAATCATTCTTAAGTTCCTTGAAAAACAAGTTTTTTACAAAAAATGTTGATGGATGCATGGATGAATGATAATGAAACAATTACACACAAGTTCAGAAACATGGGGTTCAAAGGTTCAACGTTTCGTGCATGGAGTCAAAAGGTAAAGCTCACCCCAAGGTATGTACTAATGGTTTAATCACACCTGCAAGACAAGGTTCTAATAGTTCCCAGAGTCTACATTCCTCCTTCGGATATTGCCAACGTCTTGATTACTCAATAATTAGCAATACTCTCAAGAGAAACTCGTCCGAGCGTAGCATCGCGTAACAACTACTTCCGGATTACTCCGTTATAATCTCCGCGCTACACCTAAAAGGCCAAGATGGGTTAGGGTTCTACGGTTCTCAGCTTCTCTGGCTCCCAGGTCAAAAATAATAATATCTTCCCGATTACTCGGTAAACAAATATTACGTTCAAAAGGGCCTTCCACTGAGTGGGGGATATCATGCCTCCTTCTTCGGGATTACTCCCTCAAAGTTAACATGACTATACCGGCCGTCCTATTCTTAAGTGTAACTTAATCCGGGTATAGGATTCGTCCTTTGAAAAAAACCCAAACAACCCCAATATAAACACATAATCAAACAAATCAAATAATAATAAAACAGACAAAACAAACTAGGCTTAACTCACTTAGGGATGGACCAGCAAGAGGTCAATCTTTCCCCAACAGAGTCGCCAATTCTGTAGCGATAAAAAATGTAGCGGGGTAAATCGGAGATCGAACTATTAATTAATTTGTCTCAAAAAAAGCAAGAGTCGCCACCGCACTTTATTATTTCCAAGGGAAAAGGGAAAAGAGCGAAATAAAACCCTAAAATATGCAATGTAAAATAATACTTTAAAAGTAATGAAAATACAAGGCATTTTGAAAAGAGGTCTAAGGTTCGGGGGTTGGTTATACAATGGGAAGGTATTAGCACCCAATGTATCTATAGTATTCTATAGGAACCTTTTGAAATATCTGTTTATTAAAATGTTTGTTTGATTAAAAATAAATTGTTTTGGCCAAAAATGGGCATGGACGAGTTTTTGAAGATACAACGATCTAATGTCGAAGTTTTGACTTAAAAGGTGTGAGTTTTGAAGAAATTGGATATTTGGGAAAATTATCTTAAGTTTTTAAAATAATAAATGTAGGATGAATGAGGGTATTCGCACAATGTTTTTTGATGACATGAAGTCGACAAAAATTAAACAATTCCCTTCGATTTTGAAAGCAACATGAAAATTAAAACTAAAAGTATAAACACTCCAAATTTTTTAAAGAAAACCAAAAGAGAAGCCATGGAATTAAATCAAAATTATCACAAACTCAACCAACATGTATCATGGGAGGAACATCATAAGGGGCAATGAATTCAAAGAGATAACTTACAAACTTATCAATAAAAGACTAGTTAAAAACTAATAAAATTAACTAACATACTGACCAAAAGAAATATCAAGATTTAAATAAATTATAAAACTAAACTAATTAATTGGGTTATAAACTGAAAACGAAATAAAGGTCCAGCATGGGACTGAAATCGAAATCGAACGATGCTCCTTTCGAACTCTCTTTTTTTTCTCTTCGAACTCCCTCTTTCAAACTCTCTCTTTTCTCTCTTCGAACTCCCTCTTTCGAACTCTGCTTTTCACTCTTCGAACTCCCTCTTTCGAACTCTGCTTTTCTCTCTTCGAACTCCCTCTTTTGAACTCTGCTTTTCTCTCTTCGAACTCTCTCTTTCGAACTCTGCTTTTCTCTCTTCGAACTCCCTCTTTCGAACTCTGCTTTTCTCTCTTCGAACTCCCTCTTTCGAACTCTGCTTTTCTCTCTTCGAACTCCCTCTTTCGAACTCTGCTTAAAACGAAATCGAACAATACCAACAATGAATCCTGCTCCATCAATTCGAACTCTTCTCACTCTCTAAATCAAAAACGAACAACAACACTGCTACTTGTTTCGAACTCTTCCTAAATCAAAATGAACAACACCACTGCTACTAGTTTCGAACTCCTTCCTAAATCAAAACGAACAACACCACTGCTACTAGTTTCTAACTCTTCCTAAATCAAAACGAACAACACCACTGCTACTGGTTTCAAATTCTTCCCTAAATCAAAAAACGAACAACAACACTGTTTCTAGTTTTTTCATGCAGTTAAACACCAAATCAACAAGGCAACAAATATTCATGGCAAGAGAAACAACAATAACAAACTTAAGGGGTTCTGATTTATTGAAACATCAACAACAAAAAATGCAGCAACAACAACTAGTTCACAGCATATATCATTATAACAAGCATGACAGCAAATTTTTTGAGAAAAAAAGTAGGGAGACTTACAAGATCAGAGCAAGTCTGATGGTTTCGATTTTTGACAATGAAATAATAGAGAAATCCAGGGATGAGGTAATATGCTTTTTAATTCCTCCTGCTCTTCTGAAAATATGTTTGTGCTTGGTTCGAAATGGTGCAGGTTGGAGGATCTTCTGTTTACAGTTTGTGGTTGTTTATGTTCGAAGGTTTGAGCTTGTGGTGTGAGGACCGGTTTGAGTTATGCAGGCTAGTGCTTGGTTCGAAACAGGTTTTGCAAGTGTGAGAACATGCAGGTTTGTGCTTGGTTCGAAACAGGTTTTGCAAGTGTGAGAACTTGCAGGTTGATGCTTGGTTCGAAATAGGTTTTGCAAGTGTGAGAACTTGCAGGTTTGTGCTTCTTCCAGTTTTGTGTTTTTCTCTTTTGTGAACTATCTCTTTTCACGCTCTCCCTAAAATATGCATAACTGCCTGCTTTTATAGTGAAAGAATGAGGTTTTGGGAGGGAAGATTTTGGTGAGTTTGAACAAAAGGAATACCCTGTTTTCGGCACTTTTTGATGCAGTTTTGGTATGTGCCATTTGAGGCAATTCCTGGACTGATGTGCACAGGTTTTTGGACTGGTGTTCAATAGTTTTTTGGTTGTGGAGGCAGCAGAGGATATGACCGTTAGTTGGACAGCAGATGCAGGGACCATGCAGTTTTGGAGATATTTATATTTTCATAATATTAATAATAAACAACAATGACAATAATAATAAAATAACTGTTAGTAAAACTAAACTGAAAATATAAAAGTGAAATAAAAAAAGATATTAAAATTTTTGTTTTTTTTTCAAATAAAGTGATGCAAAATATATAAATTATATGTAACTAAGATTTATTGATAATTTTAAATTAACATAAAGAACTTGCAAAATAAAAATAAAAGAATGTGAAATTACTATTTTTTTGAGATTTTTTACTAAATTAAATCTAAAAGACTATAATTTTAACTTAAATGATACAAGAACAAAAACTAAATGAAACTTAAGGAAACTAATTTTTTGTATTTTGAATATTTTGAATAAAAACATAAATAAAATGAAAATAGCATGAACTAAATATTTTTTAGGATTTTCTTTTTTATGGAAATAAGAATAAAAGAAAGATGATAAAAAATGAAAAAAAAACAAGATTTAACAAAGTCAGGCAAAACCAGTTAAATTTCACTAAATTCACAATAATTTCTAACGTTCTATTTTTTGGTGGATTTTCAAAGCATAATCATCTCTTGACTTGTAAAGAAAAGTTGTAGTTGTTGCAGAGGAGAATCATATGTAAAAGAACCACTAAAAAATGTCGAAATTTGAAGAAGTTATGAATTTTTGAAATCTAACCCGAGAATTGGCAAAAATAGGTCGAATCGCTTGTGAACGCTTGCTATGTAACAATGCAGATGGGAGGTGGTATCTTAGGTCAAAATTTGGGGTATGACAGATACTGGTAGGTACTTGCTCAAATCAAACTTTTTCACACCAAACACTTTTTCAAACAAAGTTTTCAAAATGACTTCGTAACACACTTGAAGACAGAAGCAAGGGTTAAATCGAAGTAAAACAAAACTTTTCAAATTAAACACACACAAGCGATTTTAAAATGATGAGCAAGTACCTAAGAGCCCGTAAAAAACTACGGATAGAAAGGGTGCTAATACCTTCCCTTTCTATAATCTACCCCCCGTACTCAAAATCTCGAAAAAAGGAATTTTTCTGTGCTTTTTTCCTTTCCAGTTGGATAAAATAAAAGTCGGTGGCGACTCTTGCTTACCGTGACATTTTGCAAACAAAAAACGCAAAACGCAAACCAGTATTAAATAGTCTGGTTTTGCCACCGTATCACAGAACTGGCAACTCTGCTGGGGAGAATATAAGTGGGGTATACCTTAGGAATAGTTCATCATATTTCTTCTCTTGTTTGTTTTGATTGCTTTACTTTTGATGGCTTTGTATTGGGAATTACTAAAGATCCTAACCCGGATCTGGGGGACACCTTTTAGGTAAGTAGCAATAATTGTGAGGGAACTGTACAGCGTAGACCGATACGGTTGAAGCAGTAGCTATGTTGATGTGGCACATTGGTTGGTACTGGTATCCCTTATGGAGAAACGAGGAGAATACGGGCCTTCTATGTGTGTCGTTAAGCATCAACTAACCTTAGAACCTATAATTGACCAACTTGGCCATAGAAAGTAGTGAGATAGCCGGTCTCGGTATAAAGCTGGGAACTGGTTGATACTCGATGCTACACTCATTGAGACCATACTCTCGAGATAGTTCCAACCGCAAGAAAAGATTGCGTGAGTTGAAACCATGACCGGTGGAGGATGGTCGATGATATTGAGAACCTCTAGAACCCGGTTACTATTATTAGGACAGGTTGAAACCAACTGAACTTCAAGAGGGTAATACCTAGACCCCATGCAAGCCTGAAACTTAAGGGCTCTTATGTGACTTATTTGCCTTTACCATGTCTTTTATCTGCTATACATGTTGTTTGTTTTACCATGACATCATGCATCATAACATAGCATGCATGCTTCATTAGACTAACCATTTCAAAGACCGAGGGGATTTATCTTTGTTCTATTTTGCAGATTATGGCTTCCTTGCGCAGAAACACCATTCGAGTTAACTTCGTGTAAATACCTGCTCAACTCAAAGATTTAGCCTCGAGAGTTTCTGATACTTCTTCATTCATTAGGAGACATGGTCAACTTCTTAGCCTGGTTACCTCAAAGCTTGATGAGTAGATGTTGAGTGTGCTTTTCCAGTTCTTCGATCCAGTGCATCATTGTTTCACTTTCCCAGATTATCAGCTAGTTCCCACTTTGGAAGAGTTTTCTCACTTGCTGGGCATATCCATCCTTGAGCAGATGCCCTTCACAGGTTTGGAAGAGACTCCTAGACCAGAAGACATTACTTCAGATCTACATTGGAAGCGGGCTGATGTAGTATCTAATTGAGAAACACGAAGCGGGGTTGAAGGTTTCTTAGCCATGTTTCTGATGGATCAAGCTCAACTATTCTGGGATAACTTGGATTTCCAGGCTTTCGAAGACATCTTAGCTCTCCTTATCTACGGTTTGGTTCTTTTTCCGAATCCAGATTCTTTTGTGGATGTGAATGCAGATAAGATCTTGTTGTCTCGCAATCTAGTGGCTACTCTATTGGGTGATATCTTGCATGCCCTCTATACTCGTATTGTGCGAAGAAGAGGGACTCGCATGTGTTGCATGCCGCTGCTGGCGAGGTGGTTTATTTCGCACCTCCCCAAGTTCGTGATGAAGAATGAAGAAGGTTTAGGGTGGTCTTACAGAATAATGTCCCTTGCCCATATAGACATTCTTTGGATTTCTAAGGCTATGGGAAGCATTGTTGTCATTGATCGATATGGGGGATACCTTAATGTCCCGTTGCTTGGAATCAGAGGGGGAATAACCTACAGTCCTTGCTTGGCTTTGAGACAGTTTGGTTGCGCTCGGAGAGACGGTCCTCGTGAGCTACTTCTTATAGATATTGCATTTGAATACAAGGAGGACGTTGACGAGCATCGCCGAAGGTTTATACGAGCCTGGGGCATGGTGAACAGGTCTGACCCTCAAGAGCTAGGACCAAAGACTTCTCTCCCTATGCAACCTTATCTACAGTGGGTCCGAGCTCGTACTCATAAGCTTGGGATGCCTTATGAAGCTGTGTTTCCAATAATTGTGGAGCCTACCAATAAAGAGGGCATTCCTTATACAGTCATTTATCCCTACATGCCCACTGATCTTGGGGAACTGAAGAGGTCTTGGATTCAACTGAAAGAGGAAAGGGATACCTACCGGGAGAAGTACCATGAGCAAGAGAGGAAGATCTTGAAGCTCACCAGGCAACTTGAGAATGAAAGGACGATCAATGACTACGTCAGCACCAAGGGAAAGCGTCCATGGGATTTCTGATTTTTTGGCATTTTTCTAGTTTAGATTTATTTTCAGTCTATTTCTTTTGTAACGCCTTAAAGGCATTGTTAAACATTCTTACAAGTTTAATCTAATAAAGTTTGTTATTTCTTAGTTTGCAAATTTAAATCTCCCAAAGTATTTGAAATCATTTCATATGCATTCCATTATCATGCACCTCATTACAGGTATCATTACAGGATTCTCATCTTCTTCGTTGTTTATTTCAACACAGAATGTCTTCTGAAATACCTAAAGATCAAGCCATCAAAGCTCTTCAAGCACAAAATGCTCAATTCAAAGAGATGTTCTTAAACTTGGCTAAAGGGCAGGAGGATTTGAAGACTCTCATCATGAAGGAGAAGAAAAAGAAGAAGAAGAGGGTGGTTCTTCTGAATATGGGTCACAGATTTGGGAATAGGTTGCGACAGGAAGCTGATCTATCTTATTCATCCAAAGGAGGAGAGAATCAAGAGGAAGAAAAGGCTCCTAGTCCTGTAGTCTCTAATAATGACACTGATTTTGATGAAGAACAGTATCCTCCCGTCGAGGATAGGTACAAACAACTTGAAGACCATCTAAATGCTATGGAGATTCAGAAGATACCTGGTTTGGACTTCGGAGATCTGGGACTAGCATCTGGGGTGGTGATCCCTCATAAATTCAAAGCTCCGGTCTTTGCCAAGTACGATGGAGCATCCTGTCCAAAACTCCACCTCCGCTCGTACGTAAGAAAAATCCAACCCTACACTGCTGATAGATATATGTGGGTTCATTTCTTTCAAGATAGTCTGTCAGGGACTCAGCTTGAATGGTTTTATCAATTGGAAGGAGCTAATGTCTGCAACTGGGAGGACCTTGCTGCTTCTTTTTACAAGCAATACCAGTATAATGCCAACCTTGCTCCCACGCGTACTCAGCTTCAGGGTATGTCTATGGGTGCAAGTGAGGGATTTAAGGACTATGCTCAGAAATGGAGAGATCTGGCTGGGAGAGTCCAACCCCCTCTGTCTGATAGAGAGCTGGTTAATATGTTCCTAGAGACTTTGTCTGGATCATTTTTCGATCATCTGATCGGAAGTTCATCATCTGGGTTTACTGAATTGATTTTGACTGGGGAGAGAGTAGAAGTTGGTATCATAAGTGGTAAGATACAAAAAGGTGCTTCATCGAGTACAGAGAAGAGGCCTTTCGCCGATAAGAAAGAAGCTAGTGCAGTTTACAGCTCGAGGAGCCAAAACTGACCTGAACACCGTCAAGCAGTAAATGCGGTAGTAATATCAAGACCCATCGTTGCCCCACAATGCAACAATCAACAAAGAATAGAGAGACTGCAAAGACAGTACACTCGGATTAGTATGACCTTGTCTCAAATTCTACCGCAATTGTTGAAGACTAACCTGGTAACTCTGAGGGAGGCCCTGAAGAATCCCAGCACCACATCTCCGCTGTATAATCCGAACGCCCGCTACGCCTATCACTCCGATGGCCCAGAGCATGATACAAACAACTGTTGGGCCTTGAGGAATAAGGTGCAAGATTTGATTGAAGCTAAAGAGATTGAGTTTGACGCTCCGGAGAAGCCCAACGTCATGACTGCTCCTATGCCCAAGCATGGTCATGGAGTAAATGTTGTGGATGATGATTTATTTGTGACCTCTATGGAAGACATTTCTACTTCGTTGATGACAGTTAAGAAGAACCTATTATCGGCTGGTTTATTTCCGGACTGTGGCGAAGGTTTCCACCTATGTTCAATCTTGCCTGCTGGTTGCCATTTATTGAAATCAAGTGTTTAATTCCTGATGGATAACAAAGAGATCTTGTTCGAGAAAACATTGATTCCGTTGATTCATGTTGAAGATGTTTCCATCATAAACATTTCCGCCAATCCTTCCAAGGCTTCCTCGAGAAAGCCTGTTAGGATTACATCCGTTCCAAGAGTTGCTCCATTAATCATTACTATTCCTGGTCCGATCCCATTCACTTTGGATAAGGCTGTCCCGTGGCACTATAGGGACGATGTGTATTATCATGGGATCAAACAAGATTTGAAGGTTGAAGAAGCTGATACTGATGTCAGCAATATTTTCGGGGCTAGCAAGGTCACCCGAAGTGGAAGACTCTTTTCTCCCGAGATTTCCCCTCCAACTGTTCAAAAGCTTATTGCCATTCAATCTACCAGTACATCAGCTACTGCCCCAGTTCATATTCCAATTATCACCCCTGTCGCCGAGCCATCTAACACTTGGGGAAAAGAAGTCATAGGTGAGCCTGCCTGGACGGAGGCACCTAAGAAGGTCATTGTAGAAACCTCTAGGCAGGAGATAGAGGAAATTTTGAAGATTATCAAGAAGATCGAATACAACATAGTCAAGCAGATGGGGCAGACCCTGTCAAAAATCTCCATGTTATCCTTGTTGTTGTGTTCGGAAGCCCATGCAAAGGATTTAATTGCTTTCCTCAAAACAACGCATGTGCCGCAGGAAACCTCTGCTGATCAATTCAAAGACTGTGTGGCTAGGTTGATTGTCGATAACGGTTTGGGTTTCTCTGATGCAGGTTCGACTGCCAAAGGAAGAAATCACAATGATTCTCTGCATGTCTCGATCGAGTGTAGGGGCGCTACTCTGGCCCACGTACTGGTGGATACTGGGTCCTCATTGAATGTTTTACCCAAGAAAGCATTGGACCGGATGGACTATGAAGGTTTGGTGCAGAAGCCGAGTAATATTGTGGTTAGGGCCTTTGATGGGTCAAAAAGGATGGTGCACGGGGAGGTGGATGTCCCTATTAAAGTTGGCTCTCTTGCTTTTGCATCTATGTTCTATGTGATGGATATTCGACCATCTTATTCTTGTTTGCTGGATCGCCCGTGGATTTATAAGGCTGGGGCAGTGACTTCTACGCTCCATCAGATGTTGAAATATCCAGTAAAGGGGAAGATTGTTACGGTACAAGGAGAAGAGGAGTATATGGTTAGTCATCTTAACTCCTTTCGGTATGTAGAGATGGATGGAGAGTTCATCGAGACCCCGTGTCAGAACTTTAAAGAGGTTCCCCAGACTCTGGCATCGAATGAAGTGGCTGCTGACAAATCTCCGATGAAGATGGCCTCCCTCAAGGATGCCAGGGCTGTAATTGAAAAAGGTGGGTGTGCGAATTGGGGTCAGCTCCCCGACTTCGCACACAAAACTGACAAGTTTGGTTTGGGCTTTACTGCAGAGGCTCAAAGGTTTGTTCGGCACGCACGAATTGGAAGACCTCCCCTGCACATCAGTAATCAGGGAGTGAATGCAATTGAGGATGATGAAGAAGGGTCAGATATTGACAGCTGGATTTATCCGACTATCGATGGTGGATTGAGCAATTGGACAGCGAAAGACTTCGTGCCCGTTTCTTTTATTACACAGTAATAGACTTTTTGTTTTGATATTTGTAATAAATAGTTTAAACTTTATGGCCTGGTGCCTTGCCCGAGGCACCTTGGCTTTGTTTGTGAGGGCTTATTATATGTCATTTTCATATATCATCAATAAAGCATTGGACGTTTTCCTGCATTACAAATTTTGTGCTCCTTGTTTTTCTTTTCTATCTTGCACTTTATTAAAACAACTATTGTCTTACACACACTCACATATCATAATGATCCACATCCACTCTAGATCCCATTGATAACGACTCTGCTACTGCCAGTTATGACTTTGAAAATTCGATCAACCAAGCCGAGGACGAAGGTGAGGATGATTGTGAAGTTCCTGGGGAACTTGCTAGACTGTTACTACAGGAAGAGAGGGTCGTACAGCCTCCAAGAGCCACCAATTCTGATGCCTCCAGTTGAAGGAATACCTTTGATCTTATACTTGACAGTGCTGGATAATTCAATGGGGTGCGTGTTGGGGCAGCATGACGAGTCTGGCCGAAAAGAGAATGCTATTTACTACCTTAGCAAAAAGTTTACCGACTGCGAGACCCGATACTCGTTGCTCGAGAAAACTTGCTGCGCTTTGGCATGGGCTGCTCGTCGGCTGAGACAGTATATGCTGACTCACACTACCCTATTGATATCAAAAATGGATCCAATCAAGTATATCTTCTAAAAGCCTACCTTGTCCGGAAGAATAGCAAGATGGCAGATGATTTTAACCGAGTATGATATCCAATACACAACCCAAAAAGCAATCAAGGGGAGCGTATTGGCGGATCATTTGGCACATCAGGCCGTGGATGATTACCAATCCATGAATTTCGAGTTCTCGGATAAGAACATCAAGAAGAGTGTGCAGAAGATGACGGTGACATACAAAGACTGGCACGAGAGTTACCGTTTTCTCTTCATGGGTACCGAACCTCAGCGCGGACTTCAACAGGGGAAACACCCTACTCTTTGGTGTATGGCATGGAAGCAGTCTTACCCATTGAGGTCCAGATACCCTCTCTTCAGATTATGAAGGATGCAGGATTGAGCGAGGACGACTGGATCTAGACCCGGCTTGATCAGCTGAACTTAATCGACGAGAAGAGACTTACTGCTATTTATCATGGTCAGACGTATCAAAAGCGGATGATCAAGGCTTTTAACAAGAAAGTCAAACAGCAAGAGTATCAAGTTGGGGATATGGTGATCAAAAGCATCATATTACCGCAAGGTGATCCCAGGGGCAAATGTACCCCTACGTACGAAGGGCCATTTGTGGTTAAGAATATTTTCTCGGGAGGAGCTATGATTCTAACCACCATGGATGGTGACGACCTTCCTCACCCCATCAATGCAGACATAGTGAAAAAATACTACGCTTAATCTAAGACCCGCTAGGTTGACTGGCCTAGGCAAAAATAAGGGCTTCCCGGCAAACCAAAAGGGTTCCGGCAAAAGTAAGGGATGAAAATGAAAAAATATGTACACCTGGCAAGTCGAAAAACTGAAAAGGCGGCTTGGGCAAAAAAGGGTATCCCGGTGGACTGAAAACCCGAAAGGGAAGTCTAAGCAAAAATTAGGGATTAAAGTGTAACACTATGCCTCATTGGATCTTCTTACAACCAGACTTCAGTATCGACTATCAAGCTCGGACGACACTAATCAATCTGATCTACCTTCAACCAAGTAGCAAAGTGATGATATGCTCGAAGATATAAAGGCAATAGCAGAGTTGGAACCCAGTGGGATTGTTCACATAGCTGTTTTTCATTGTTTTACACAAATTGTATAATTTAAATCATTCGGCGGCATTCTCTTACTAGGACGTCAGCCTCTTGTACCAAAACTCCTATTTACAGGGCCAACTTCAAAATCAATACAATTCATTTTCACAAAGAAATTTCAATTTTTTTTCTGTTTTCTTCTCTGTTTTGTTTTGCACGAACGTCCAATGATTCATTTTTGATATATGAATTTGACAATAATTATTGCTCATAAATATTTACATACAAAACAAAGACGATTACTCGTAATAGCAGGAACAGGGGCAAATAAGAAATGTCCAAACCTTACAGTTGCTCTGTCCACCAGGTATAGGGATAGACCTAGCTGGAGAATACGACTAAAGGTACATTCACTCCTCGCAGAGCAAAAGGTATCTAAAAACATTGATTATCCCCAAGCAGAGTTTATCTATCACCAGCACTAGAAGATTATCCCCAGTGGAGTTTATTTCTTCCACAAGCCGAAACTCAATCCCCAACAGGGTTCATTATCGTCAACAGCGGTAATTCATCCCCAGCTGAGTTTATTTCTCCAAATCAGCAGATCTTCTAGCAGAGTATCTCTTCCCCACAGAGTCATTTTCTCGTCAGTTTATTCTCCAGCAGGATTATTCTCACAATCACCTTCGGACGTTATCCCCAGTGAAAACGAAGAATTCAACTCCTTGCACTCTCCAGCAGAAGTCCGGGATTTATTTTCCCCAGTTAGAGAATATCATAAAAATATTGCATATCCATACATCATGACATGTGCATACGCATCATATAGCACAATCTCATTTATTTTGAGAATATCATTGCTCGATACATGTCATGTATTACATACGACTAAATCTTTACCTTTCAGGAAAAAGATACAATCAAATTCTGACCAAGTTTGAGCTATGAAGCCCGGATCCGACCTGATAATATCTTGATTTCTACATCATATTGTGAAGCCCAGAGAACGACCGGATAACAATATCAAACACCGCGAAACCTGGAATCGACCAGATAGTGGTTTATCTTTAAGCTATGAAGCCCGGATCCGACCGGATAATAGTTTAATCCTCAGCAAGTATTGTGAAGCCTGGATTACGACCAGATAGCAATACAAGTTTCTGTGAAGCCTGGATTTCGACCAGATAGCAGCCAAAGACATCGCGAAGCCTGGATTACGACCAGATAGTGGTATATCTTTAATACAAGTTATGAAGCCCGGGTTCAACCGGATAGTATCTTGATTTCTCCGAACACCATGCAGCCTAGATTCGACCAGATAATGGTATGAGACATCGTGAAGCCTGAATTACGACCAGATAGCGGTAAGAGACACTGAAGCCTGGATTATGACCAGATAACAGTGAGGGACACTGCGAAGCTTGGATTTCGACCAGATTGAAGTTTACCCGGCCAATTACTATGAAACCCGGGAATCGACCGGATATTAGTAGGCCCAAAGTCAAATGGAAGCCTGGATGCGACCGGATAACCACTTGATTTCTTCTGAAGCCTGGATTACGACCAGATAAGAAGTAAGGTATTGCGAAGCCTGGATTACGACCAGATAGCAGTACAGGACACCATGAAGCCTGGATTCGACCAGATAATGGTATAAAACATCGTGAAGCCTGGATTACGACCAGATAACGATAAAAGGACTGAAGCCTGGATTACGACCAAATAACAGTGAGGGACACTACGAATCTTGGATTTCGACCAAATAGCAATTTACCCGACCAATTACTATGAAGCCCGGAGTCGACCAGATATTAGTGTGCCCTAAATTCAAGTTGAAACCCCGATGCGACCGGATAACAACTTAATTCCTTCTGAAGCCTGGATTACGACCAAATAAGAATCGAGAAATTGTGAAGCCTGGATCACAACCAGATAGCAATTTTAATCTCATCTCCCCAGTAAGTCACTGTAAAGCCTGGAGCACGACCAGATAGTAGTCGATCTTATCACTATGAAGCCTGGATCACGACCAGATAGTAGTTCATTTTTACCTCTTCGACCAAGAGGCGTTCCCCAGTAGAATAACAGACGACCGAAACTCCTAAAATTCAACTTTTTACCAAGACAGAGACGAGCATTCCCCGGCGTAGTCTTCCTCAACAACATGTATACAGGCTCTCGCAAAGGAATCTCTTAGGCGATCGACACTCCTTCAGATGGAATCTTTAAGCCCATCTTCCGTCATCAATCTCCAAATGGCATATATAAGCCCATTCCCGGCATCACAAGACAAGTACCACTTCATGCGAGTGCAAATTTCAGGGCACTCTAGTGTACAATCATCTTCCACATTTGGATCACGAAAGGCACGTAAGCCAATCTACATCCTCGGGTTTAAGAAGATTGAACAGGGGCAGTTGTTGTACCCAAAAATTTTCCCTCCCATATTTATCAAAACATTTCAAGAAAGATCCTCAAGTTGCTCAAGGAACTCCAAGGGTTGACCAAACAAACTCTCTCCTAAGGCAATCTACCTCAAAATTAGGGTTTCATGTTGCATCAAGATATTTGAATTAAATGGTTCCCAAATGCTCACCATTGTCCTAATATGTTCTCAAGATCATCCATGTCAAGTTTCAATCCTTGCAGAGAAAGTTTGCTCAGTCAATTGCTCAAAGGCCTTAAAATCGATGGTGTTAGGGCAAAAGTCAATTGTGGCCCACATACAGTCAAACCTCAAGATTTTTGGGAAACATCCTCATTTTGAAATATTATTCATCATTTGATCAAGGTTTGATAATTATTCATCATGGATTGCTCACAATTCATCAAAACCCAAAATTTGCTAAATTTGGGTTTTGTAGGAAAAGTCAACTCAACTTTGACCAAGCATAACTTTCTCATACTTTATGAGAAATGACCCATCCAAAGCTCATTTTTAAGAGGATTAAATGCCTTACAATTCATCTTCATCTCCCAAGTTCAAAATATTCACTCACAAGAAGTTATGAATTTGGAGATATAGGTCATTATGAAAAGTCAACAAAAACACCTTTTTGTCAAAGCTTCATACATGAACATGGAAGACTCAATTGAGATGAGACAAAAAATGTTGCTTAGAGGACATCTTTATCTTTCTAAAAAGTCCAAGAACATCTTTAAAGAGTCAAAATTGAAGAAGTTATGCATTGGTGAAGTTGACCTTTTTTGCAAAATTGTCAAAAGTCAAAAGTGCCTCAAATTGCAATTTTTGTCAAATTAGCCCAACTTTTTGCATTTGTTTTGAGTTTGTAACATGGTCCACGAGCCCTAACTCTTCCCACTTGCCTTTATTTTATTTTTCCATTTATTTTGATTTTTTATTTCAATTAAATCAAAATAAATCATGGAAATATAAAAATCATTTAAGTCTTGAGATTTGGTGCATATTTCAGGTCCCTTATACAGCTAGCAACAAAATCAAATTGTGCAAGGCATGTTTGTGCATGAAAAGATTGATTTTTGGCTTATTTTGGAAAGATCTTCAGGGGAATCAAATCATGATCAAAGACCATAATTGAAAGAGATTGGATGCATATTTGTAAACCTAATTCTATCAATGATATATATTGGACAAATGCAGACAAAAAGGACAAGGTTTGGAGGCGTGTAAGAGGAAAAACAAACTTGAAAAAATCAAGGAAAAGTGGTGATTTGTTTTCATATTTCCAGGCAGTTTCAAGACTCCAAAGCCATCTCTTTCATTTCCTGGGCATACAAGGAAGCTATACCAATCAAAAGCAAGCTTCTTCGTTCCCAGAATCCGATTCCACGACCCCCACGGTTTGTCACTATTTTCAAAATTGAATCTTGTTATTCTTGCATCTTTATCATGTTTCAATAGCATATTTATAATCCCTAATGTGTTTGCAAGCTCATGGTGACAATTAATTGCATTTTTGTTGGCTATATTGAAATCCACCATTGCTAGCGTTCCTTGTTGTATTTTGGGATCTTTTTATACAGGCAAAATTGGTCCACAAGAAGGGCACCATGATGCTCAGCAGGCCAAGACGAATTGGTCCACAGAATTAGATTTCATTTATCGTGCCTGTGTGTGATTTTGAAATGAGCAGGGGTTATAGCGACGAACCTTTGTCTGTAGGTAAAAGTCCATAACTTTTACCAACGGAGAGGGGAAGAAGAAGATGGTGTGGCACCACCCCATTAGCCCATTTGAAAGTTCGCGCACTGGGAGTTAATATATTATGTTTTTCAATATAATCTTTATTTTTTCTATTGTATACAACAAGTGCGTTTGGTTCAGTTGGCATTGAGGCAGGTGAAAAGGCCCTAGGACCTGGGTTCGAATCCCAGGTCCCCCATATTCTTCAATATAATTTTGTATTGTATAATCATGCACTCGTGCAGGCCAAAAGACCACCATGGACCATCATCTTTCAACCATCAGATTACTCACAATCTGGATCCAAAGGCCATCACATGAAGGACCGTGATGCACCCTAGTTAACACACAGCATGGAATCTGAAAGTCAAACGTGGGCCAATGGATTTTGGGCTCAGAATTTGCTATGGAGACCCCCTCAATTGCTAGCAAATAGGCCCAATACTCTTTTTCTTTATTCTTTTATTTAATTTATCTAAATTATTTTAATAACACAAAATTAATTCTTTTTTTTATCAAAAAAAATCATAAAAATCAAATTCCACCAAATTAGATTTAGGTTATTTTTTATCAAAAATTAATTTAATTAGTTTATTTAATATTTTAGGTAACTTTAATTTGCTTTGAAAATAAATTAAAATCAATTAGAAAATTAGGGTTTTTGTTTAATTTAATTCTTATTTTCTTTTCTTAAAAATAAACTAGAATACAAAAATAGGTCAAATTTAATGGTCTTATTTAATTTAATTTAACTAGTAATTAGGTTCATATTTAATTTAAAACCTTATTTTTTCTTAAAATAATCAAAAACAACAAAAAATAATTTTTATTTTAATTAGGTTAGACGGGGTCAAAACCCTAATTTTACTCGATTCATCGCGCGTGTTTACCTATTGTTACAATATTGATGTAATTGCTCATGGGATGTAATAGATTAATTAGGACTTTTTCGTTTATTTATCATTTTTGCGGGTTTTTTGGCTATGTAATTAATACCCGAAGCCTTGTAATAGCGTAGCTTTATTTTCTCGCACTTTAATTCTCGCAAATATTAACTATTAGATGTATGATATTAGGATTGCATGACAAGACTGTGTGTAAATTTTAAAATGGTTAGCAAACCCTAAATGTGCAAAGATAATAACCGAAATTGAATCACTCGCACATGCGCACTCCTAGGGTATACTCTCACTTCAGTTGCCTTCGGTAAACGATCATTAAGTATAGGGTATTTTAGTGGTCGCTCTCTTGTCTAAACATAGATCAAATGTCCCGTTCGGAAATGTTGCCTCAAAAAGGTTACCTCGGAAATGTTGCATCGGATATTGATCTTAAGACATTAGGGTTATTACTAAGACGTCCTAACATTGCTTTAGTGATCGTACGTCCCTTTAGAATTGACCCTTACAACTCCAACGACGGTGCTACCTACTCACTAATAGTGGGATAGCGCTGTCTAAAGGAAACAAGAACAGAAACATTCTCTTTTTTCGAGTAGGTAGATGCTAGTAGGTACTTTCTCAAATCAAAATTTTTCACAGCAAACACTTTTTCAAACAAAGTTTTCAAAACGACTTCGTAACACTCTTGATGACAGAAGCAAGGGTTAAATCGAAGTAAAACAAAACTTTTCAAATCAAACACATACAAGCAATTTTAAAATGATGAACAAGTACCTAAGAGCCCATAGAAAAGTACGGATAGAAAGGGTGCTAATATCTTCCCTTTCTATAATCTACCCCCCATACTCAAAATCTCGAAAAAATGAATTTTTCTGTGCTTTTTTCCTTTCCAGTTGGATAAAATAAAAGTCGGTGGCGACTCTTGCTTACCGCGACATTTTGCAATCAAAAAACGCAAAACGCAAACCAGTATTAAACAGTTCGGTTCTGCCACCGTATTACACATGTTCACACATACACACACATTTGCAGATCATCATCCACTCTGGGTCTTATTGTCAACAACTCTACCATTTCCAAGTATGATTTTGAACAACCAATTCACCAAGCTGAAGACGAAGGCGAGGAAGATTGTGAAATACCAGGGGAAATAGCCAGACTTTTAATACAAGAGAAAGCTATCCAACCTCATGAAGAGCCAATTTAAGTCATCCACTTAGGTACTGAGACAGACAAGAGAGAGATCAAGATCGGCGCCAACCTAGAAGACAGTGTCAAAAGAAGATTGGTTCAGATGCTACATAACTATGTGGAAGTATTTGCTTGGTCATATGAAGATATTCCAGGGTTGGATACCGATATTGTGGTTCATCGTCTGCCTATGAAGGAAGACTGCCCTCCTGTTAAACAAAAGGTTTGTCGGATGCGGCCATATATGTCTGAGAAGATAAAGGCTAAGGTAATGAAGCAGTTCGATACAGGTTTTTTGGCTGTCACATCTTATCCTCAATGGATTTCAAATGTGGTTCCTATGCCAAAGAAAGATGGAAAGGTCTGCATGTGTGTAAATTATAGGGATCTGAATAGGGAAATCCCCCAGGATGACTTCCCTTTACCTCATATTGACGTCTTGGTTGATAATACCGCTCAACACAAGGTCTTTTCCTTTATGGATGGATTTTCTAGCTATAACCAAATCAAGATGGCTCCCGAAGACATGGAGAAGACAACTTTCGTTACGCAATGGGGCACCTTTTGCTATAAAGTCATGCCGTTTGGATTGAAGAATGCAGGGGCAACATATCAAAGAGCTATGGTAGCTTTGTTTCATGATATGATCCATCATGAAATAGAGGTCTATGTAGACGATATGATTGCAAGGTCTCAAACTGAAGAAAAACATCTCGGTCACTTACAAAAGCTATTTGAGAGGTTGAAGAAATACAAGTTGAGATTGAACCCTAGTAAGTGTACATTCGGAGTAAGATCTGGGAAGCTCCTAGGTTTTATCGTCAGTGATAAATGCATCGAAGTTGATCCCTCCAAAGTAAAAGCCATTCAAGAAATGCATGTTCCTCGTTCTGAAAAGGAGGTTAGAGGATTCCGGGGTCGCCTTAACTACATCGCCCATTTCATATCCCATCTGACCGCTACTTGTGAATCGATCTTTAAACTCTTGAAGAAAGACTAAGTAATCAAGTAGAATGACAATTGTCAAGTTTCCTTCGATACAATCAAAGAGTATTTGCAAGAACCTCCTATTATGATGCCTCTAGTGGAAGGAAGACCATTGATCATGTATTTGACAGTACTAGAGAACTCTATGGGGTGTGTGTTGGGTCAGCATGACGAGTCTGGCCAAAAAGAGCACGCAATTACTACCTAAGCAAAAAGTTTACCGACTGTGAAACCAGATATTCACTGCTCGAGAAAACTTGTTGTGCTTTAGCGTGGGCTGCTCTCTGGCTAAGGCAGTATATGCTGACTCACACTACTATGTTGATTTCTAAGATGGACCCTATCAAATACATATTTGAGAAACCAGCCTTATCCGAAGAATAGTTAAGTGGCAAATGATTCTGACCGAATACGATATTCAATATACAGCACAAAAGGCCATCAAAGGAAGCATATTGGTAGATCATTTGGCTCACCAAGCTGTTGATGATTAGCAATCTATGAATTTTGACTTCCCGGATGAAGACATTATGTTGGTGACCGTATATGCAAAACCTGGACCGTATGACGGACCTAAACCATGATCTCGATGGACCATGGTTTTTGATGGGGATTCCAACGCTCTGGGAAATGGAATAGGTGCTGTAATTATCTCTCCTGAGGGTTGCCATACTCCCTTCACAGCCAGATTATGCTTCGATTGTACGAATAACACGGTGGAATACGAAGCATGCATCATGGGATTGAAAGCTGCCATTGATTTGAGAATCAAGCACTTGAGTGTTTTTGGAGACTCTGCTTTAGTAATTATCCAAGTAATGGGGGAATGGGACACTAAGCATCCTAACCTCATTCCTTACAAGGAGCTTGTGTTGACTTTGATACCATACTTCGAAGAGATCACTTTT
Source organism: Vicia faba (assembly GCA_948472305.1). Taxonomy (NCBI): domain Eukaryota; kingdom Viridiplantae; phylum Streptophyta; class Magnoliopsida; order Fabales; family Fabaceae; genus Vicia; species Vicia faba. The sequence continues at coordinate 97,342,381 of OX451735.1, read as the reverse complement.
GAGCTTTTTCCTAGAGAAGAGAATCAATTGGCTGATGATTTGGCCACTATGTCTTCCATGTTCAAAGTCAGGTGGGACAATGAAGCTCCCATGATTATGATTGAGAGATTTGACGAACCTGCACATTGCAACGAGCTCGACGCCGACGAAGAAAAACCATGGTTCATGAGGTGAGGAGGTATCTTGAGGTACAAGAATATCCCGAGGGGGCTTCTATCAATGACAAAAAACTCTTGCGAAGATTTGCAGCCAAATTCTTCCTAAGTAACGGGATATTGTACAAGTGCAACCATGATTCAACTCTACTCCGATGTGTGGACAAGAAAGAGGCAGAGGAAATTATGGAAGACATGCACGATGGTATTTTCGGTAATCACTCAAGTGGACATACGATGGCTAAGAAAATCTTAAGAGCACGTTACTACTGGTCAACGATGGAGACTGATTGCCATCAACATTCAAGGACTTGTCACAAATTCCAAATCTACATTGATAAGCTCCATGTGCCTCCAATCCCTCTGAATGTTATGACCGCTCCATGGCCATTCGCAATGTGGGTCATTGACATGATCGGAGAGATCAAGCCCATAGCTTTCAACGGACATCACTTCATTCTTGTTGCTATTGACTACTTTACCAAATGGGTCGAAGCCACCTCGTTTGCCTCAGTCACCAAGAATGTGGTAGCCAGATTCATCAGACACAATCTCATTTGCCGTTATGGTATCCCCGAAAGGATCATCACCGATAACGGGACTAACCTCAACAATGCTATGATCAGGGAGCTGTGCACTCAGTTTAAGATCAAGCATCACAATTCTTCTCCATACAGACTAAAAATGAACGGCACAATCGAAGCGGCCAACAAAAATATCAAGAAGATCATGTAGAAAATGGTAGTAACCTATAAGGATTGGCATGAGATGTTACCGTTTGCTCTACATGGCTACCGTACTTCAGCTAGAACATCAACTGGGGCAACTCCCTTTTCTCTAGTCTATAGCATGGAAGTTGTTTTACCCATGGAAGTTCAAATTCCCTCGCTAAGGATTATGATTGAGGCAGGCCTAGGCGAAGACAAGTAGATTCAAACGAGATTGGACCAACTGAACTTGATTGACGAAAAATGATTGGCTGCTATTTGCCATGGTCAGACGTATCAAAAACGAATGATCAAGGCCTTCAGCAAAAAGGTCAAGCATCGAGTATATCAAGTTGGTGATTTGGTGATAAAACGCATCATTTTACCACAAGGTGACCCTAGACGCAAATGGACTCCCACCTATGAAGGGCCATTTGTTGTCAAGAGAGTTTTCTCTGGCGGTGCCATGATGCTGACTACCATGGACGGTGAAGATTTCCCACATCCTATAAACACGGACATATTTAAAAAACACTACGCATAAGATACCTGTTAGGTTGAAACGCCTAAGCAAAATAAAGGCATCTCGACAAGCCAAACGTTTGGGCAAAAATTAGGGATATATGCAAAAGATTGTACACCCGACAAGTTGAAAACCTGAAGGGGCGACTTGGGCAAAAAAGGGTATCCTGGTGGACCAAAAACCCGAAAGGGAGGTTCAGGAAAAAATTAAGGATTAAAAGCATACGACTATGTCCCGTGAAATCAACACAGTCAATTCTATCACCAAGGTCCAAGTTCAAATGGTCCCGGATCAATCCAATCAATTTCGATCAACGGAAAAGGACGTTCGAAGACATTGGGGCAATAGTAGAGCTGGAAGGAAATGAGATCATTTCACATGGCCATTTGTTTTAATTCTCAATTTTGTTTTCCTTTTTGGTGATTTACTCTTACTAGGATCTCTGTCTCTATGTACAAAAAACGCCTATTCATGGGCAAAATATCAATACAAATACCCTTTGAAGTGCAAAACTTTTTGTCTTTGTTTTGAATGCAAATTTGTCCAATGACTAAAATTGATTGAACATATGCATATGAACATAATTAAAACTATTTGGCACATGTGTCCTGCTAAGCAGCAGCATCAACAACAGGGCATCAGTGCACAACAACAGTAAACATCTCTTTAATGTATATGAAATAGCCCCACAAAGTTATCTCATCATCATTATCCCCACAAGGACGGCGGCAATAAACCTTTCCCCAACAGAGTTGCCCACAAAATCTCTTTACATAGGAAAATCCCTGACAAAAGTCTCAACCTCTTGGCCACTTTTTCCCCAGCTAAGTCAATTTTTACAAGTTGAAGCCTTGGGGATCTCTTGCTAAAGTAAATTCACTTCCTCAACAGGGTTTATTCCCCAACAGAGTGTTTTTTTCCAGCCGAGTTCAAATTTCTCAACATACAACAATCAAATTCCCCAACTGAGTATATCTTCCCCAGTTGAGTATATCTTCCCCAACCAAGGCCATCATCCCCATCTGAGCTTATCTTCCCCAGCTGAGTATATCTTCTCCAGCCGAGGCTATTATCTCCAAACAAAATCTATCCTCCCCAAGCTAAGTTTGTCTTACCCGACTGAGTCTATACTCTCCAGTTTGAATTTTCCTTTCAAATTACAGCAAATCATAGGGCCACAACCCCTAATCCCAGTAAAGCCGTCAGCAAAGCCTTTATTATTTCCAAGAGATGATATGAAACCTGGATCCGACCAGATATTAGCATAATTTTCAAGTTATTACTAAAGCCTGGACCCGACCAGATAGCAGTTTGACTTCTTCAATTACTGAAACCTGGACCCGACCAGATAACAGTTTGATTTCTTCAATTACTAAAACCTGGACCCGACCAAATAACAATTTGAGTTACTGAAACTTGGACCCGACCAGATAACAGTTTGAGTATCTGAAGCCTGGACCCGACCAGATAACAGTTTGACTTCCTCAATTACTGAGGCCTGGACCCGACCAGATAACAGTTTGAGTATCTGAAACCTGGATCCGACCAGATAACAAAATCTCGATTCCAAAATGCCATGAAGCCTGGACTCGACCAGATAATAGTCTAACTCTTTAAATATATAGAAGAACCTGAACTCCATCCGACCAAGGTTTAACTTCTTTTCCCCAGTAGAGTTGCCTCTATATCCCCAACAAATGGATGAGAAACCTGGACCCGACCAGATATCAATTTTCATTTCCATCCTTTCAAGAAAGTCGTTGTGAAACCTGGATGCGACCAGATAACAATCACTCTCAGAGATTCGTTGTGAAACCTGGAAATCGACCGGATAACAATTAAATCCCCAAAAAGTTTATTGTGAAGCCTGGACCCGACCAGATAGCAGTTGACCTCATCAACCTCAGAAATATACAAAGCCTGGACCCGACCAGATAACAGTTTTTCAAATAGTTTACTGTGAAACCTGGATCTGACCAGATAACAGTTAACCTCCATATTTCCAGCAAGTCGTTGTGAAGCCTGGACCCGACCAGATAACTATTCAATGTCAAGGAATTTTTTGCAAAGCCTGGATCTGACCAGATAGCTGTTAATTCATCTCTTCCTCTAGTAAATTATCGTGAAACCTGGATCTGATCAGATAGCATCCGACTACTTCATCCTCAACAACTGTGAAGCCTGGATCCGACCAGATAACAACTGAAATTTGAGCGATGTTCCCCAACAAAAGCATCCTTTCAACAAAATTTGAAGATATGAATATTCTTCATCTCCAGCAGGCAATCAGGGATTCAACCACCCAGAATTTCCTCAGCAGTAGTCAGGGATTTATTTTCCCGGACAAAAACATATACCTCACATTCATACATCATAGCATGTACATACCACATGCATTTAGCATGATACCACATCTGGTGAACATCATGCAAGCACATGCATTTTACTAACTCTTTTTCTCACAGGTAAAACATCAAATTTTAGTATAAATTAACAAGAGATTTGTGCTGATACTTCTTCCAGCATTTACCAACATTCCTCCAAATGGCATCTATAAGCCCATTCACCATCCATCTTCGAGTGCAAATTTCTGGGCACTCTAGTGTTCAATCATCTTCCACCTTCAGATCACGAAAGGCAGATCAACCAATCTACATCTTCAGGTTTAAGAAGATTGAACAGGGGAAATTGTCGTGCCCCAAAATTTTCCCTCTCATTTCTCAAAGGATCAACCTGGACCCTCAAGTTTTCTTCCATCCAATCGCAAATCTGAAATTACAAATTTTCCAAGAGAATCGTTCACAAGGGCAAAATGGTCATTTACACACCAAAGGAGTCAAACTATGACTTTTGAATCAAAAATCAAGTTCCAAGAATCATATTTCATTAAGGCATGAAATTGGTTCATCAAAAATCAAAAGTCAGAAGTTACTTTAAAAATCAAATTTTCTAAACATTTAGAAAATTTTCTAAGTGTCTAGAGAATATGACACTTGAGAACTTCTGAGCCAGCCTCTATGCAAGTGCATTCAGAAGTTTTAAACACAGTTTAGAACATGACACTTCAATAAGAACATACATAAGCGATGCTCTTTGGTCAGAACATGATTCTTCAGCATATGGAGGCTATGTCAACGCTCCAGTCAGAAGATGCCCCTTTAGCATTTGGAGGTTACGCTTATGATCTTTTGCGATCAAAACATCACCAAAACCTCGTTCCACCCAATCCGCTGTGCTACTATGATACAACCCTGCCACCAGCTACCGCAACACTCCAAGGTGTTGCTGATCCAGTCCACGCCTGCGTTTTTCTTGCACCAAATTAGCATACGAAAACTGTGATTAAAAAGCAATGGAACAGTGTGCCAAAAAAGTTTAAATCCCATCTGTCCCCCCCCCCCCCCCAAAAAAAAAAAAAAACCACAATAAATTCATCTATAAATAAGTGGCTCCATCACACTTGCAAGAGACTTGCTTTTTGGAGAGTGAATCGTCAAAAAGAGAGAAAAGAAATCTTGAACCCCTGCAAAAATTCCAAGAATCCACAAAACTGTAAACACAACATACAAAACCTATTAACTTTTTGATTCCTTGCATTCAAACTCCATTTGTTCTCAAGTGTTTCTTGACTAAAACCATCCACACAGTTTCTGATTCACATATTAGAAACTTCCATAACTTCTGTATTCATACTACCATACACTCTCCATCCATCTACTCAAAGAAGTCAGAACATCACCCCTTTGTTGTATCAAAAGTTGAAAACTTCCAGCCTACTGAGTATGTGAAGAAGCTGCTCAGAACATCATCAGAGTTAAGGCTGACTCTGGTTCACAAAATCTCTTCCAGCTGCAAAGTAAGCTTCTGCTGACTCTCACCACATTACTTAAGCATTACTAGATTTGCATGTTCAAAAATACAATGTAGATATCATGTTTCTGATGTTGTACATATTCTGAGATTTCATGCATCTACCTGCCTAAGTAGGGAATAAATCAGTTCAGAACTTCTTGAAGAAATTAGAACTCAGAATTAGGATTAGCAAATTCATACTTGCCTCTGATTTATGGTTCTGATATTTCTTATTTCTGAAACATTATGACACCTGCCATAACTGTCATATGCACATCTTCTGTTTTGTGGAGAAATGAACAAGTTGCAGATGTTCTGACTAGCATGGAGAGAGAGACCAAGTTCTGCCAGTGGTATCAGAACTTTTGAAATCTACCTTTTTGCAAATGGTATCAGAACTTATGAAATCTACTTTATTGCCAATGGTATCAGAAATTCTGAAAACTACTTTGTTTCCAGTGGAGTCAGAACTTCTGACTTTACTTATTTTTTCACTAACAGGATTTCTGTTTTGCAGTACGCCAGAGTCAGAACTTCTGACCTCCCTTAATCAGCAATAAACTGATTCTATTTTTATTTTTCTCACTATTTTTTCTATCACTTTCTATTCCATTAATAAAAAAAAATACCAAAAAATGTTTTTATTTTATTTTTACATGCTTTATTTTATTTCTTAAAACAAAAGATAAAAAAAAATTTATTAAAATAAAAAAAGTCCATTTTACATCTTTTGTACATTCTTATCCATTCAATATGGTTGTAATAGTAACTTAGGATTTAATTTTATTTGCAATCCCCATTCGTAAATATGTACCCTCATTCCCCAAATATTGTAATAGCGTAGGACTTTACATTTCTGCATTTTTATTGCTTTCATATATTGTTAGTAATTAGGGTGTGTATGGAAAGATAAAATCAACAAGTAGATAACCTTAATCAAATATTAAATGCATGCAAATCAAACACACTATTCACACATGCACCCTTGAGGTTAACTCCACTTGTTGCCTAAAAAATGGTCATGTTATGCATGTGGGGTGTCTTAGCAAAAACAATCGAAATACAAGATCATAGTCCCTCGATGACGCTATAAATATTGCCTTTCAAAATGATCTTAGTCCCTCAAAAAGAAATTCTAAGATACCTCACAACATTGCTATCATGACTATACGATGACCCACACCCGTCCCGCTTACATCCAAAGATAAGGTTGCTTACTAAATCAATGGTAAGACAACAATGTCAAAGGAAAAGAAAATGAACAAGAAAGACATTTGAGTAGGTAGATTACTTTTAGTTACTTGTTCCATTTCAAAACAAACATCCTTTCTATTTTCACAAACAAACACTTTCAAAAACACTTTCAAAACACTTTCAAAACATGGAATATTTTCAAAAGATCAACACTTTGTATACGTCCTTACGAACGAGAACTATTACAAAGTTTGCCTAAATGATGACGCCTTTTCAAAATACTTTCAAAAAACACACAAAACACATTCAAACAAAAGCAAGTGATCTAGCGAGTAACTAAGAGCCCATGAAAAACCATGGATGAAAAGGGTGCTAATACCTTCCCTTTTCATAATCTACGCCCCGAACTCAAGAAAACATCTCTAAAGGTCTTTCCTGTGCTTTTTCACCTTTCCTTTTGGATAAAAGAAAAGTCGGTGGCGACTCTTGCTAAACCGCAACATATGCGAACACAAACGCAAAAAAACCTCAAGTCAGTTATCCCACCGTATCACAGCTAATCAGCCAAATAATGGAGAAATACCTCCATTAATTGCTGCGCAAACAACGATTATACCATTCATTAATAAAACTATCCCATCAACCGTTGGTTTGGCACCAACGTTAAAAGTAGCACAAACGGGACCAATACTTTCATATGTAGGTCCCAAAGGTCCATTAGGAACACCCTCACCAAGGGTAAATCCAAGATCTCAACCCTATGTTCCCCCAGGATTTTCGGCAGCCTGGATGGGTTGAGATCAGCCTTATGGCATGCCAACTAATGAACTGGCTAGCCTTATGACCGTTGCATCCATATTTTCAGAACCTTTGGTGAGTGCGTCTTCACCATTACAGGGTACACGTAAGTCACCTTTAAAAAATTTAAAACACAAGTGTGTTGGTTAATTTTATGAGATAAGACAACATCGTCATTGTCCGTGTGGAAAACATATTTACTACCCACAATCATGAGAAAGGAGAATTTGCATCATCTCAACATGGAGGATATGGCTTGGATTTTAAAATCAACAAAGCCTCACTCAATACCCAAGTGGAAAATATCTAACTTCACTACATATTATAGAAGTATAGTTGTTTGAATCACTACAAGGATTGACAAGAGTCTAATCTTTTGAAAAAAGTTTTAAAATAAAAAGCCAAAGTGGAAAAATGGTTTGAAATGAGATTGATTGACTTTTAGTCTTCTCACAAAAAGGTTAAGGTTTTATTAAATTGATTGGAGTTTATTTATGAAAAATGTTTTAAAAATGCATGGATCTAAGTCCAAGTTTATTATGAAAGTGGTTCAAGTTTAGAAACAAGAAGATTTTTCAAAAGGAGGGAGATGATATTTAAAATTAAAGAAGATGGGAGGAGAAGAAGTGACTACCCTAAAGCATAAGGTAAAAACTAGGGATAAGAACCATCTAACCAAAAAGAAGCCAATACTTGACATTATGAGTAAAGATATAAATCTCATGCTTTAGATTGAAACCAAGCAAGCAGAGATACTAGACCTCTTGAGATAACCAAACTTCAAATGTATTAAGTCTTCACAAAAATTGGGTAGAGTAACGGCTGTATACAGGTGAATTCCAGATTATAAAAAAGTATGTAATCACAATAACCTGCACACAAAACAAACAAACAACCCAATGTCTTGAGGTAAACCTCAAGAACTCCAGACAAAATATCAATTAAGGTCATAAGGTCTCCAACATAGGCCAAGGTTCTAATCCTAAGTCCAAGAAGTCCAAAACTCTATAATGCCAAGGGTAGTAACCAAATAGTCAAAGTATCATTAAAGTTTTTTTATGGTTTATGTTGATTATTAGGTATCTTCAAAAAGGAAAGACAAGCTCAAGTGAGCAAAAAAATAAAAATGACAAGAAAGTAAATGCTCAAATGAGCAAAGATGAAAATAGCATGAAATGTAAATGTTAAAATTAAATGGTGCATAATATAAAAGGGCATATAATAAAAACACAAGATAAAGTCAATTATTAGTATTTAGTGGTTAGTTGGATGACCATCTTGAAACTTGCATTTGGAACTCATTAGAGGATTCGTAGAACCAAAGCCTCGACACAACAAGTTGCATTTGCTTTTTGTCAAGTATATTATCTATTTGGAATTCTCACAAGTACCATTAAATGATCAACAATGTTTAAGTGATCCGCGTTGACCAAAAGTGATGTAGATCTATTAGAGGATTGGTAGAACCAAAGCCTCCACACAATGAATCTAAAAGTTATTGGATCAAAGAGATCAAATTAACATAATTGGGCTTGCAAACATAGGTTTGGGCCACGAATGATCATTTATTTGAATCAGAACAAAATTTAGAACTATGTTAAGCAATCGTAAGTGGACTTATATAGAAGTCGCACCTATTTTGAGGCATGTCAATAGCAATATATGCACCATTTGTTTTGAGACATGATATAGAGATCATGCTCCAATAAAACTTAGTGCAATAAGAAAGGGGTGAGATGAAGAAGGGTGAGGGAAAATATACAAACCACATTTGAACTAAATTTTAATCAAACTATTATTAAAATCATTCATCCATTTTTATGGAGTTAAACTCAACACCATGGATCCAATGATGTTAACAAAGTTCATGATCAAAAATTCAACCCAAGATCAACCAGAAAATAATCACAAAATAATAATACATTTATTATATACATTAAAAAGGGTTTTAAAATGTTTTAAAATAGAAAATAAAAGAGAAAAATATCAACCATGATCAAATTAATCAAGAAATAATAAGACCATAAAAAAATCAGAGATGAACTCAAATATTTTTGTAAAATTTTTGGTAATTTTTTAAAGTCAGGAACTATTTTTAAACTAATTAAAATTTCTCAAACAAATAGAAAATAGATCAAAAATAGTAAACATTAATATAAAATTCCATAAAATTTTCAAAAAGTCAGAAATATGTAAAATGATATTGATGAATTTTTTTAGAATTAAAAAATGTCTGAAAATATTTTTAAAGTAATTAGAAGGAAGCAAATAATGCAAAAAAATATAAAAAATATCAAATGTCAAAATAAAAATAGAAAAAATAGTCATGAGATAAGAAATAATTCAAAGTATTTTTGTGAATTTTTTAATAATTTTTGGATAAACAATAAAAGAGTTGTGAATTTTTGAAAATTAAATCAATTAAAATATAAAATCAGAAAATAAAATAAAACCAAAAAGATGTGGGCACGCTAGGAGATACACATAGGATCAGGAAAAAATTAGGATCCCAGACTAGTATCATTGGATTTGTCTCTTCAAGATGATCCTAACACCACCATCGCGCCAGATTTATATAAAGTATGCAAAGAGATATGAATCAAAAACCCAGAAAATAACGAGCACCTTCAATTTGAGATTTCTCTCTCAATTCTCAATGGATTTAAAAATTGTAAGAAGCACAAGAATCAGGAGAAAGAGTAAAATAGGTTACTGCTTTATTTGGATCTAAATGGTGGAGAATTCTATCTTTTCGAATTTCAAGAAAGAAGCTCTGAAACTGGACTTCTATAGCTTGAGTTATGGCTCGTTTTGCTTGGTTTAAGTGTTGGAGAGTTTGTATGATGCTGAAGGATGATGAATGTGAAAATAATTTTGGAAGAAAATGCTTGAATCTCAGGAATTGATTTCAAAAATTTGAAGTTCGTGTGAGGTTTTGACAGAGTGTTTTGACTCTCAATGCTTGAGGAAATGAATGGGGGATGACCCTCTATTTATAGGGAATTAAATGGAATGTTCAAGCGTGTGAAATGATGAAGTTTGGAGGGAAATCATGTGAACCTAATACACGAGCAAGGTGTGATCTATTTTGCATCAAAACTCATCCAATCCTTGCGTTTTAAGGCTCTAATACACTTTGGCAACTTGGTTAAACATGTTTAGATCACAAACGCGTGCTAATTTGATGTTTAGAAGACAAAATATGAATTTCAAATTCAGACTTATGAAGAAACTTCAGTTCCAAGTTACGAAGTTCAATCCAATGGCATTCTCAGCTCAAGGGGTCTTAAGGAATGATTCTTGATGCTTTAGAAAGATGATATTACAAGATTGGCAATGGAAAAAGAATGGAATCAAATGGATGTTTGAGCTGAAAGATGCAATGAGTCAAAGTTGGGGAAAATGGTTGACCTTCCATACTTAGAAATATTTCCAATTTTTCTTCAAAAGTGACCTATAATGTTTTGCATCCAAACATGGCCTTCCACTAGGAATTTGCTCTTGACCAAAAAATATGGCATGAAATATACCTCTTGAATGACATTTTGAGACTTGAAAAATTCAAAATCTCCAAAAATTGAGAGAGTTATGAATTGTTGAAGTTGGCAAAAAATCATGAACTGACCTATAATCTTTTGTATCCTTAGGGAATCTTCCATCCATTTTCTCACTTTGCACATAAAATAAGGCATATAGTTCACATCCTCAAAATAAATGTGGAAAACGATTGGGCTCAAGATGATAAAAATTGAAAAAGTTATCATCATTTGAAGTCACACATGAGAAATTGGGGTTCATCTAGAGGACTTGTAATCTTTCTTCAACATCAAGTTTCTTCCACATGAAAACTCCTTGAAACTTTTGAAGTGATTTGTTGATAAACCTTTGAAGAGAAGGATGTATTTGGAATCACTCAAAAATACCAAAAGATGAGCAAGATATACTTCTTTGAATTGCAAAACCCTAGATCCTAGATCAAGAAAATGCTTTGAGGAACTTTGATAATTTTGAACAAACTTCTTGTACCAACACTTTTGATTTGTAGATAGAAGTTATTGAGGATTATAATGATAACTCATAGCAACAAAAAACACTTCCATATCTTGATAATTGAGAGAAATGTGAACTTGTGACCAATGGGAACAAGGCCTTGTCCAACCATGACAACTTCTTCAATCAACACCTTGTACTTTTGAATCAATCTTGATAACTTTGAAATGTGGTGAACCAAAATGAACCATGCCATGCCATTTCTTCCAAAATAACTTCAATGGTGAGGTTTGAATTTCTCAAGCTTTAATGACTAGGGAATGCAAATAAACTCATGAACCTATGGATCAACTTGCTAAGCCACATTGCCTTTACCTACATTATTAACAAGTAAGACAAACTAAAATTGTATTTTGTTAATTAGAAAGAAAGTCAAAACAAAACAAATGCATAATTACAAAAGATAAACAAGTCAAGGTGCTTGGTGATCTCTCAAAGAGCAAATCTAAATATAGGGAGGAGAACCAAAAGCCCTAATGTGATTTTGTTGTGATTGAATCAACATGGTATGATAAAGGGATCTTAAGTGCAAAAATTTGGGTACAACAGCTGCCCTTATTTAAGTTTCTTCTATCCGGAGATACGAAGGTTAAAAATGTTCGTGCCGACGTGATCGGAGATACTTAAATATAAAACAAACTCTAGTTTTGGCCCTAAGATGCCATGCAATACTTATGAGCATGAATGCATATGAACAAATTCAAAGAGACGCAAAACACCACTGAGTGTGTAGCAAAGGAAATAAGGATTAAAAGAGAAACCCGTCCAGGAAAATAAATCACTAGTGAATTAAAAACACTCGACGCATAGAGGATGGTAAAAGGTCAAGGGATACTACCAACGTTCACTGAAGGTAGAAAGAGGAACGAAATAATAGCACCGACGTTCACTGACGGTAGCAAAAAGATAGCAATCACCAACTGTCACTGAAGGTGACCTACCAACTTTCACTAAAGGTAGAGAGAAAATAAAAATTATTAACGTTCACTGAAGATGAACTACCAACCTTCACTGATGGTAGAGAGAAAATATCATAGCATCTTCGTTCACTGACGATGAACTACCAACGTTCACTGAAGGTAGCAAAAAGATAACAATCACCAACTTTCCCAGAAGGTGACCTACCAACTTTCATTGAAGGTAGAGAGAAAATATATCATAGCACCTTCGTTCACTGATAATGAACTACCAACATTCACTGAAGGTAGAAAAAAGATAACAATCACCAACTTTCACTGAAGGTGACCTACCAACTTTCACTGAAGGTAGAGAGAAAATATCATAGAATCGCCGTGCACTAACGATGAACTACCAACATTCACTGAAGGTAGAAAAAAGATAACAATAACCAACTTTCACTGAAGGTGACCTACCAACTTTCACTGAAGGTAGTGAGAAAATATATCATAGCACCTCCGTTCATTAAGGACGAACTACCAACATTCACTGAAGGTAGAAAAAAGATAACATTCACCAACTTTCAGTGAAGGTGACCTACCAACTTTCACTGAAGGTAGAGAAAATATATCATAGCACCACCTTTCACTAACGATGAACTACCAACGTTCACTGAAGGTAGCAAAAAGATAACAAACACCAAAGTTCATTGTCGATGTACTACCAACTTTCACTGAAGGTGACCTACCAACTTTCATTGAAGGTAGAGAGAAAATATATCATAGCACCACCGTTCACTGACAATGAACTACCAACATTCACTGAACGCGGCAAAAAGATAACAATCACCAACTTTCACTGAAGGTGACCTACCAACTTTCACTGAAGATAGAGAGAAAATATATCATAGCACCACCGTTCACTGACGATGAACTACCAACGTTCATTGAAGATGGCAAAAAGATAAAAATCACCAACTTTCACTGAAGGTGACCTACCAACTTTCACTGAAGGTAGAGAGAAAATATATCATAGCACCGCCGTTCATTGACGACGAACTACCAACGTTCACTGAAGGTAGCAAAAAGATAACAATCACCAACTTTCACTGTAGGTGACTTACCAAATTTCACTGAAAGTAGAGAGAAAGTATATCATAGCACCACTGTTTACTGATGATGAACTACCAACATTCACTGAAGGTAGAAAATAGATAACAATCACCAACTTTCACTGAAGGTGACCTACCAACTTTCACTGAAGGTAGAGATAAAATATATCATAGCACCGTCGTTCACTGATGATGAACTACCAACGTTCACTGAAGGTAGCAAAAATATGACAAGTCTTTTCCCAAAATTTCGGCATTTCGCCTAGAACTAGTCTCAACTTCTTCTTTAACCGAGGTATTCCGCCTGGAAAGGGTAATATATAAGTTGTCTCAAATAAAGAGACTACCACTTGCAAAGATTTCACAATAAATTTTCTCTGCGATATTGAAGAGACTAGCCATCCACTAGAGTAATTTGACAACGAACTGCAAACTATCCACTCATAGAGAAGAGAGCAAAAAGGTAACGTCGACTTTTACGGGGAAATATAAGTTTCTCAAATAAAGAGACCTGCTACTTGCTGTTATGGAGGATTGTAAAATGACTTCCTGGGGAAAATGTCATGACTTCCTAGGGAATGAATCATGACTTCACGGGGAAGGCAGTATAGCTTCCTGGGGAAAACAAAATGGCTTCCTGGGGAAAACAAAATGACTTCCTGGGGAAATGCCAACATATTCCTGTTGAGGAGATAAAGTCTTCTCGTGCAAAATTAATGCACACTCAAACCAAGGCTCGAAGCCTATAGAGATCAAAAGTAATAATATTGTTGGGAAGCAAAGATTTAAACCAGAAATAAATTGGAGTAAAAAATTCAGCCAAAACACATCCTTCTAGAAATAAACTCAAGGGGGAAACCCAAATCATCCAAACCAAGAGTTGTACAGGAAGGCTAAAGCAAAAAGTCTTCCACGAGGGATAACTCAGTGGGGAAATTGAAAGAATATACACTTTTTGCTTAAGGCTGAAACTCTATTGGAGAGAGGACAACACAACTCTGTAAAACTGGGTAATATGTCAACAAGATATTGATGAATACGAATGAGCAATGATTTTCTAAATTTAACTATGCATGATGTATGTATGAATGTATGAGTGTTATCATGTATATGCTGACAAAACAAACATATAATACTGGGGATAAACAAACAAAACCAACTCAGTCACAAATAACACTCGGCTAAATCACATCCAAAATGATCATTCCATAAGAAAATAAGCACCAACTGAGGAAACAAAGTCCTACTGCATGGCTTAACTTCACTTGGGAGAAACATAATCCGGAAGTAAACAAATCATAGCGACAAAACAGTATAGATACAGAGATATAACATCCTTCTCCAGGCTTCACCGGAGAATAACACTCAGACTTCAATGAGGAAATAAATGTTTTCATGTGTAGCACTTCTACTGGGGATTGCAGTACGGATTTCGAATAATGCAGATGGAAGCTATATTATCAAAACATCCATTGAGGAATTCAAGCTGACTTCAATGGAGAAATATCATACAGACTTTACTAGGGGAGATAGTGCTTCATCATCGAGATATTAATGGGGGACCTCGTGCCGACTCCATTGGGGAGACCAACACCTCATTGAAGGGAGAAAACCAAAATACAATCTCCTCTGGGTAAAACAGAGATACATTCTTCAATATTGAGAGTAAGCATTGCAACAACTTCCCTGGGGAAAAAGTATGAAACCTCATGGGGACAACAACTTGGAGAGTTAAGAGGTCAAACATTATAGCAATAAATCAATCTTATGGGGATTTTAAATCAAACCTAACACCTAGCGGGCGAAAACTCAAAAAGTTGATAACCATTTCAACATTTCTTGAATAAAACACTGCCCTTGTCTGATTATCGGGCAATAAAACAAAATGTAAGTACTGCAGAAAGGGAGATATTTCACAAATGAGTCCAATTCAATATGCGCGGGGAGAAAAGACTTCTATCAAATAGCAAAGTCTTCACTGGGGAATCTCAGATTGAGTCTTCATATCATACAAACCTATTCAAACAAAAGATGCACTGAGATAGCCTTCCTGGGGATTCGAGAAGTCAACATCAAAGAAAGAGGTCAAACCCATGGGGATTTTAAATCAAACCCAACATTGGGTAGGAGAAAACTCAAAAGTTGACAACTGTCTCAACACTTCTTAAAAAATAACTGCCCTAGTCTAGTTGCCTAGGAAATAAATACCAATCATAATGCCAACACTGCCAAAAAGAGCAACATTCTGCAAATAATTTCATCTCAACACATCAAGGGAACAACCTTTCATCATATGAGATAAGACTTCATTGGGGGATCCGGAATAGAGACCTCAGATCAAGCAAACCCAAAAACTCATAAAATGAACCAACACTTGGCTGGGGACACTGGGACCACAAACCCTATACTGAACCTTATGCCAATTGGTATCGTCTTCAATATACAATAAACACGAGTATACCAGCGAAAATAACCTGAGAAAAACCTTCCTGGGGGAAACAAAACTTTCCAACATTATTGGAATTCATCCATTCCTGGGATCACCACTTTTGTTTTCCTCTTGAATCAAAAAATCTAAAGTAAAAGTAGGTTGTAAATTCTTTTTGAAAAACAATTTTGTCATTTAATCTTTTTGTTTTGAAAATTATTATCAATAATAAATGGAGTCTTTGTAAGCTGAATAAAAATAAGAACTACAAAGAATTGGGTAAAAGCTCAAATTTTATTGATAGAATGGTAGTCTATAATGGAAAAGATACATTGAGATACAATGACCATTATTCCCTCTAACAACTTTGAAATCCTTAGAAGCATCTTCTGTTGAAGTATGGTGAGGATCCAAGAAGATTGTTGCTTCAATGATCAAGTCTTGTCTGATGTAGTTACTTTCCAAGAAAGTCCCTAACTTTTGCCTAAGTTGCCCTTGCGTGTTTTCAACTTAGCGGGAAATTTTATTCTGTTTATGTCTCTAATTTTTGCCTAGACCGCCCTTTCGGGTTTTTAGGTTAGCGAGTTGTTCTTTTATTTCTTTAGGCGAAGTATTTCTTGATTGCATCAACATTCATGGGACGTGGGAACTCCTCGCCATACATAGTTTCAAGAATTAATGCATCGCCAGAGAAGGCTTTCTTGACAATATACGGGCCTTCAAAATTGGGAGCCCACTTGCCCCTAGAATCAGCGTTAAAAGACATGATCTTCATGAGCATGAGGTTTCCTTCCCTGAATTCACGAGGCTTAACCTTCTTATCAAAATCTTTCTTCATTCTCTTTTAATATAACTGCCCATGACACAAATCCATCATTCTCTTCTACTCGATCAAATTCAATTGGTCAAACCTGTTCTGGACCCATTCAGCCTCTGACAACTTGGTTTCCATTATCACACGTAAAGAGGGAATCTCAACCTCGATTGGGAGCACAACTTCCATTTCGTACACAAGGGAGAACGGGGTTGATCTTGTTGAAGTGCGGACAGATGTTCGATATCCATGTAAAGCAAAAGGGAGAATTTCATGCCAATCTTTATAAGTAACAACCATCTTCTGAGTAATCTTCTTGATATTCTTATTAGCAGGTTCAACAGCCCCATTCATCTTCGGCCTGTACGGAGATGAATTGTGATGGACAATCTTGAATTCTTCACAAAGTTCTGTCATTATCTTGTTGTTCTGATTCGAGCCATTGTCGGTGATAATCCTGCTTGGCACATCATACCGACGTATAAGATTATTTTTAATGAAGCGCACTACCACCTGCTTAGTAACATTAGCATATGAAGCTGCTTCCACCCATTTGGTGAAGTAATCAATTGCTATCAAGATAAAACAATGTCCATTCGTAGCCTTGGGTTCTATCATCCCAATCATGTCAATACCCCACATAGAGAAAGGCCACAGGGAAGAAATAACATTCAGAAGTGTTGGAGGCACATGAATCTTATCCTCATAAATCTGGCATTTATGGCACTTCTTCGCAAATTTGTAACAGTCAGATTCCATTGGCAGCCAATAGTAACCTGCCCTTAGCATCTTTTTAGCCGTCAAATGTCCATTGGAATGAGTGCAAAAGGAACCTTCATGAATCTTAAGCATCAACATGTCTGCTTCGTGTTTATCCACGCATCTGAGCAACACCATGTCATAATTTCTCTTGTACAACACATTTTCAATGAGGAAGAAGTTGCCAGCCAATCTTTTCAATGTCTTTCTATCCTTATTCAATGCACCAATCAGGTATTCCTGAGTCTGGAGAAAATACTTGATATCATAATACCAAGTTTTCTCATCTACTACCTTCTCTGTTGTAAACACATGAGCGGGCCTATCCAATCGCCGAACTATAATTCGAGGTATATCATTCCAAGTATTCACGTGATACATAGAAGCCAGAGTTTCCAAAGCATCCGCCATTTGATTTTCATCTCTGGGGATGTGATGAAATTCAACTTTATTAAAGAAGGGTAACAATCTTCTAGTGTAATCTTTGTAAGGGATCAAGCCGGGGTGATGAGTATCCCACTCTCCTTTAATCTGATTTATTACCAAAGATGAATCGACATACACATCTAGAATTTTAATTCTGAGATCAATAGCTTCCTCGAGACCCATGATGTAAGCCTCATATTCTGCCATATTATTAGTATAATCAAATATCAACCTTGCAGTAAAAGGGATGTGTGATCCATGTGGAGTGACAATCACAGCACGAATTCCTTTACCATAAGCATTCACAGCTCCATCAAATATCATACTCCAACGGGATTCAGGATCAGGACCTTCCTCGGATAATGGTTCATCACAATCTTTCACTTTCAGAAACATCACATCCTCATCAGGTAAATCATACTTCACAGACTAATAATCATCAACTGGTTGGTGAGCAATGTAGTCTTCCAACATGCTGCTTTTAATAGCTTTTTGAGTGCGGTATTCAATGTCATATTCAGATAACAGCATCTACCAGTGGGCAATCCTCCCAGTAAGAGCGGGCTTTTCAAAAATGTACTTGATTGGATCCATTTTGGAGATCAACCATGTAGTGTGATTCAACATATACTGCCGAAAAAGTTTTTCCGCCCATGCCAGAGCATAACATGTCTTTTCTAGCATGGAATACCACGACTCACAATCAGTAAAAATTTTACTGAGATAATGAATGGCATACTCTTTCTTCCCTGTTTCATCTTGTTGTCCCATAATACAGCCCATGGAATTATCTAACATTGTCAAATACATAATCAATGGTCTTCCTTCAACAGGAGGGAGCAAGATAGGAGGTTCAAGCAGATATTCTTTAATATTTTCAAATGCCCTTTGGCAGTCATCTGTCTGCACACAACCTTGATCTTTCTTTAACAACTTAAATATCAGTTCATACATTGCAGTCATGTGGGAAATGAATCTGGAAATATAATTCAAATGCCTGAGGAACCCTCTGACTTGCTTTTCAGTTCTCGGTACTGGAATTTCTTGAATTGTTGTGACTTTATCAGGGTCAACTTCAATCCTTCTGTGGCTAACAATGAAACCCAGCAATTTCCCTGACTGAACACTAAAGGTACATTTATTTGGATTCAAGCGGAGACGTGACTTCCTCAAACACTGAAACAATTTCAATAAATCTTCTACATGCCCTTCTTCTTTGATTTTCACTGCCATATCTGAGTGAGTTCTTTGCAACTTTTGTTTGATTGGCGGGCACTCTGGCTTCAGCGGAAAACAGTGCTCTACAATATCTGTATCTAGACCAGGAATATCTTGGTAAGACCAAGCAAAAATATCTGCATACTCTTTCAACATCTCAATCAACCTGCTCTTCACATCAGGATGCAGTAATGCCTCAATCTTCACTTCCTTCGGATCTTCTTCTGAACCCAAATTGATTACTTACAATGGCTCTTTATATGGCTGAATGGAATTCTCCTCACGCTCAAGAAACCATGTGACCTCTTCTGGAATCTCATCATAGTCTTCTTCTTCGGCCCCATACACAGGACATTCAAAGTTGGGAGAGGGTGCAGGGTGATTGTATTCAACAGGTTTTTTAATTAATCTGCACATATGATTTATGATTGTTTTTAGAAACTGACACATATAATAAGGGATCATGCATATTGAATTTTCAGTTATTATTTATTTTGAAAGGTTTTTTCTGATTACCATTTTCCAAGAAAAAATAGAAAATAAAGACGCAATTTGGGAAACAAAGACAACTTTTATTATTGATTTTAAAATCACAACAAACAGATAAGCCCATACAATATTAATACTTTCACCTTGGACAGAGCGAAAGTTTTTTCAAAAAGATTAACACAAACAAATTACTTTGAAACATGTATGCAAGAGGGAACATCAATGGTGATCCAGTTCTGAACCCTAACTCCGCGCGTCACATAATTCTGCATTTCTAGCTCTACTTCATCTTCCACGATGGCATTAATCCCGTAAACAGTTGGATGAAGATGACCCTTGCTACGGAAGATGTCTTGATACTTTCCTGCAACAGACTTCAGCTTCATGCTCTTACCTTTATCATTTTTCACGGAGAACCCCTAGCCAGCTCTATTCTTGTTTACAGGTGGATCAACAATTTGTCCCCATACGTCACTATGGCCTTTACGCACCACCTGTTGCGCATCCTTAAACGAATCCATAGAGTTCTCATTTCCTCTTACATTATCAATGGATAAATCTTGGAACTGGGTTCCAACAGCAGCTTCATCCGCCTCCACAATGCTGAAAGAGGACAAATGAGATATCAATAATGCTTGCTCTACATTTATAATTACAACTTTTCCTTCACGAACAAAATTCAGCTTCTATTGTAAAGTTAAAGTGACAGCTCCTGCCTCATGAATCCACGGTCGTCCCAGCAAGTAGCTATAAGCGGGTACAATATCCATGACCTAGAAAGTAATATGAACCAAATATGGGCCTATATGAATAGGCAAGTCCACTTCACCAATAACAGACTTCCTTGATCCATCAAACGCTTTCACAATAATGCCACTTGAGCACACGGGCGTTCCTTGATATTTCAACTTCATAAGCGTGCTCCTTGGTATAACGTTCAATGCGGATCCATTATCAATCAGCACATTGGATAATGAGTCATTCTTGCAGTTCATAGAGATGTGGAGGGCCAGGTTGTGATTCCTTCCTTCATCAGGCAGTTCATCGTTGCAGAAACTCGGGTTATTACATGATGTTCCCCACCACACTGCTGAATTGGTCTACTGGCATATCACTTTCCATGAAGGCTTAGTCCAATACCCTCATCAAAGATTCTCTGTGAGCAGAGGAGTTCATCAATAAAGCAAATATAGATATTTTTGAAGGAGTCTGCAGTAGTTGATCTACAATTCTGTAGTCACTCATCTTGATTATCTTCAAAATATCATCCACCTATTTTTCTAGCGTAGCTCCACTAGATTCACCCATTGCCTTCTTGGGTTCAACATTTTCAACAATTTTCTTTCCATCATTATCATTTCTATGAACAATTAGTGAAAATACACGATGCTGCAGGTCACTCTGCTAGTCTTAGCAATATTTCCAACATTAGGGGACAACCTTATATTTGTAGGGTACAGCCTTATCTGACTTGTAGGGGACAGGACCCGACAAACTAATCACCAATGGAGTAATAGCTTGCTTGCCATGATATTTAATTTCAAAAGGGGTATGTGCACCAAAGCAAGGAAAAATAACATTTACTCCCTCTTCAACATAATCAGTCATTACAGAGTCATCCCTGGAAAACAAATCTTCATTCGAGGAGAAGAACTCATCTGCAGAGGCATACTCATCATCCGACTCTTCTTCAGCCAAACAAACCTCAATCATATCAACTTCATGGTAATCATCCCTTTGACCTGTAACCTTGATGGTTCCATTATCCAACAACAACTGAACACCTTTCCTTACAATTGAACATCCTCAGGAGTCCCGACAGCAAAATCGGCAAGATCCATATTGATGTTCTATCTGACCAGCCATGCGGTAGAAAGTAGCATGAAATTGTACAAGATCCTCATCCATATGTTACACATCAAAGATTTTGAACTCTCCAGGACATCCAGAAACCATGTTTACTTCCTCTTCATACTCAGCCCTAGGTCTGATTAGGTGGATGAGACCCTCATCCATCAACTCCTGCAAATCAGCCTTTATCTTGTCACAATCCTGTATATTTATACTGCAAATAGCACAGCCGGCATGGTCATGCGTATAGTAGCTAAATTCACAAAGGTATGAATGCATTTTCACCAAATATCCTCTAACCAGATTAATATCAAAAATCTGGAAGTCGCTTGGACAACCGGCCACCACATTCACAGCATTTTCTCCTCCATGCTTGGGCAGAGGATTGTCTTTTACATTAGGGCCAACATCCTTGAAAGATAAGATACCAGACTTCACAAATTTTTGTACTTCCGTTTTCAGAGGATAGCAGTTTTCAACAGTATGCTCTGGTGCTCCCTGATGAAAAGCACATATTTGGTCTGCTTTATAATACCAAGGCAATGGTGACGGTGGATCGGGAGGTGGTCGGGTATAAACCAACTTATTCTGAATTAACTCCGGGATTAATTCTGTATATCTCAAAGGAATAGGGTCATAACTCTCCCTTATTTGATTATACCCTTGATTCCCCTGATGTGATGGTCTTTGATAAGCAACGGTACTTGGAGCTACACCAACAACTGGAGTTACTGATATAACTTGTTGAGGACGCGGATAATTTCTTCTAGGAGGATTAACCCTCCTTTCTTTCATAACAACATTTGTATCTCCTTCATTCTTTTTGGCAAACCCATAGGATGGATTCTTCGTATTTCCAAAACTTTCACTTTTTGTTAAACAGACCTCTCTCACAGCCTCTTCTAAGCGGATACACATGCCTACCATTTCAGTAAAGTCACTTGGTGCACTCGCTACCATCCTTTCATAGTAGAAAGCACCCAGAGTCTTCAAGAAAATCTTAGTCATCTCCTTCTCTTCCATGGGAGGAATCACTTGGGTGGCTACCTCACGCCATCTCTGTGCATATTCTTAGAATGATTCCATGTCCTTCTGGACCATGTCCCTGAGTTGATCATGGTTAGGCGCCATGTTTACGTTGTATTTGTATTGTTTGGTAAATGCTTCTCCCAAGTCATTGAAAGTATGGATATTGAACACTGTCCAAACTCATATACCACTTCAGCGCAGCACCAGTCAAATTATCCTGAAAAAAGTGAATCAGCAGACGTTGATCGTCAGTATGGGTAGACATTATTCTTATATACATCACAATATGAGCACAAGGACAAGTGTTTCCCTTGTACTTCTCAAACTCCGGGACTTTAAACTTCACAGGTATCTTGACATTCGGGACCAAGCATAAATCATTCACATTCTGCCCGAACAATTCCTTTCCCATGAGGGCCTTCATATCTCTCTGCATCTTGTCAAACTGCTCTTGAAAATCATCCATTATATCATAGAGACCCAAGTATCCACTTGGTGGATCAAAAGGACGACACATATCGTCATTAAAAATTGGAACCATATTCACCGAAGGAGGTGCAGCAAGAGCAACATGCACCATAGGAGGTGCGGGAGTAATAGTAGTCTGAACAACTGGAGTATCTTGAAGACCAATATTGAAACCTTCAGGCGCAAAGTTCTATGGCATTCCCCTTGGATAACCTTGAGGCATGTGATTTTGAACAATAGCTGGAGTGGCAGACACAGGAATAATCGGAGCTTCAATAGTGACCCTTGTTGGTTGAGGTTGAACACTCAGTGGCTGATTCTGAGCAACCACCAGAGATTCCACCAGAGAAGTAAGATTGGCCATGCTGGCCTTCAAAGCAGAAACTTCCTCGTGCAGCTCGTGATTCTCTTGTTCTAAGTTGTCCATCTTCCTTCTGAAATTAGCTCGAGCGTTGTAGTGGTGAGACAACTTGCTTAACGAAGTAAAGAAGCTTGGTAAGACACCTGGATATGCAAAGAAATGCAAGAAATATGTGCAATATGATGCATGATATGCAATGCACATGAGTTATTTTATTATTAATATTTCAAGGGGCTTAAAGATTTATAGACACATTACAAATATCAAAGTAATAACATATTTGAAATACTGAAAAATTTTATTATAATAACTTCAAAATGGATTACAAGTTTCAATAATTCCAAGTACAAGATGAAAATAAAGTTTAAAACCCTAAGAAGCAAAGCTGATGGAGATCACTCTATACACTGGCGCTTCCTTTTAAGCCTGGAAATTTGAGCCTTCAACTTCTGGTTTTTATCCGCATATCTGGTGGCAACCTCCTTCCAATCACCTGAATCAGGAAGTGAGCAAATAGCATCTAATTGAGTCTTAGGACAAAATAAATCCCCATTGCCTCTCCATCATCTCTACAGCCCAACTCTCAAGAATCTCAATCAAGTCGTCTTTCTCCTTCAAGTCTTCTCTATAGGAAATCTCTAAAGTTTGGCATTTATTCTTCCAAGCGTCCTTTTCCTACTGCATCCTAACCAAAGAAAGTTGTAGTTCTTCTATATCATAAAATAAGGGAGGAGTTATCTTTACAAACAAATCAGGCATAGGTGCTTCCCGGGAATACAGCATCTTCAACTGAATAGCTCTCATTTGGACCCACTAAAGATAAGGCTCCAAAGAAATAGCCCCCTAGGTCCCAAGTCTTTCCTACTCTTCCGATGAATGTGACACTAGGCCTTCGCAATTTTCTCCCTAGCTTCCTTATGGTCTTCTCCTTCTTTCAGGAAGAAACTGCTCAAATGAATACTATTTAGTTTATCCCTCATCGGATAACCAAGTTGTCGTCATGCAAGAACAGGGTTGTAGTTAATTCCTCCCTTTGTACCAAGAAGAGGTACATTGGGGAAACTAACACAACTGTCGACAATCTCTACATCATGGTAAGCCCGATGATACCAATCAAAATCCGAGTGAGTAAGTGCCATGATCTTGGGAGCCCAACGGGGTTCCTTCTTGACATCCCAAAAAGCATCAAACTGAGGCATATGAGAAGCAAACCACTGGTACAACAGAGGCGTACAACAGATAATCATCCCCCCATGATAAGAATTTTGAAGATGAATAGAGTAGTAAGCATCACCCAACAATGTAGGAACTGGGTTTCCAATCATGAAGATCCTGATAGAATTAACGTCAACAAACTTGTCCACATTAGGAAATAAAAACAACCCGTAAGCAAGTAGAGAAAAGATGGCCTCAAAAGCGATTGTACTCTTCATCCTGGAAAACTAACGAGCTTTCTCCAATAAGAACTGAGTTGGTAATCCTCTAATTCATCCTTTAGTAGTCATATGGGCTTCAACCTTAGACTTCCGTATATGGATCAAAGCAGCAATCTCGTGTGATTTTGGCTCGCCCTCCAAACCAGTAAAGGGAACACAATTGGTAACAGGTAAATCCACACAGATAAGAATACTTCTCTAGTGTAGGAATCAACTAATAGTCAGGGAAAGTAGAGCAATGATACATCATATCATAGAACTATACCAAGGTCGAGAGAATACCCTCCTTCATCCTAAGCTTCATGAGAGGAATAATAGATCCATACTTCTTCCGAAAATCTGCAGAACACTCAATCTCGGGAATTAGACTGATTAACTCATCTATCTTGGGATCTTTGAAACTGTATTTCCAGGTCTTTCTTTTTCAAGAATCCATGGTCAAAAGGTACCTGAGATAGTGACAAATGGTCAACTTTCAAGTCCCTTAAAATGAAATTTCTTCAAAAGATGCTTATGAGTGCATGGATGCATGATGCAGTAATCATACACAAGATCACAAACATAGGGTTCATAGGTTCAACGTCACGAGCATGAGGTCGAAGGTACTACCCATAAGGTATGGTCTAAAAGATATCACCTGCCGAACAAGGTTCTAAAGGTTCCCAGATTCTACATCCTTCATTCGGATATTACCAACTTCCCGATTAACTCGGTAATTAGTAATATTCTCAAGAAAAACTCGTCCGAGCATAGTATCGCGTGACAATTATTTCCAGTTTACTCCGTCATAGCTTCCGCACTACACCTAAAAGTACAAGATGGGTTAGGTATTCTACAATCCTTAGCTTCAGCAGGCTCCCAGTTCAAAAGCAGCACGTCTTTCTGAGTACTTGGTAAACAACACTACAGTCAAAGGGACCTCCACTGAGTGGAGGATCTCATGCCTCCTTTTTTTGGATTACTCACTCAAAGTTAACATGACTATACTTCTCGTCCTATCTTAAAGTTTGCCCAAGTCCGAGTATAGGACTTATAAGTAATCACCAAGCACCCTGAAAACCAGGAAAGTCCAGACAAACATATATACAACATATAACACATAAACAACATTAGCACATATACAAATATAAACAAATATAGGATCAACCCACTTAGGGATGGACCAACAAGAGGTTAATTTTTCCACAGTGAAGTATCCATTTTTCTGTAGCGGTAGAAATGTTTAAGACTAAGCCATTAGATTGACTAGACTTGTACAGATCAAAATGAAAATCGCCACCGCGCTTTATTGTTTCCAAAGGAATGGGAAAAGAGAGAGTAACCCAAAAAGAAGGGGAAAGATTCAAGGTAAGGGGATTGGTGATGCAAAGGAAAGGTATTAGCACCCTGAACATCTACGGTACTCCGTATGAACCTCTTTGAAAAATCTGTATATTTTGGCTATAAAATATTATATATAAAAAAAATATGGTGGAAGTGAGAAAAGAAATATATTTTTTATTATTTTTGCACCCACCGTGGTTGCGAATCTTTAGTGCATACGTACCACCTTTCGTGCAATAGGGGATCAGGGTACACGTAGTTCACCTTTAAAAATTTTAAAACACAAGTTTGTTGGTTAATTTTATGAGATAAGACATCATCGTCATTGTTCGTGTGGAAAATATATTTACTACCCACAATCATGAGAAAGGAGAATTTGCATCATCTCAAAGTGGAGGATATCGCTTGGATTTTAAAATCAACAAAGCCTCACTCAACACCCAAGTGTAAAATATCTCACTTCACTACATATTGTAGAAGTATAGTTGTTTGCATCATTACAAGGATTAACAAGAGTCTAATCTTCTGAGAAAAGTTTTAAAATAAAAAGCCAAAGTTGAAAAATGGTTTGAAATGAGATTGATTGACTTTTAGTCTTCTCGCAAAAAAGGTCAAGGTTTTATTAAATTGATTGGAGTTTATTTATGAAAAATGTTTTAAAAATGCATGGATCTAAGTCCAAGTTTATTATGAAAGTGGTTCAAGTTTAGAAACAAGAAGAGTTTTCAAAAGGAGGGAGAGGATTTTTTAAATTAAAGAATATGGGTGGAGAAGAAGGGACTATCCAAAATCATAAGGTAAAAGCTAGGGATAAGAACCATCTAACCAACAAGAAGTCAATACTTGACATTATGATTCAAGATAGAATTCCCATTCTTTGGATTGAAACCAAGCAAGCAGAGATGCTAGACCTCTTGAGAGAACCAAACTTCAAATGTATTAAGCCTTCACAAAAATTGGGCAGAGTAACGGCTCTATACGGGTAAATTCCATATTACAACAAAGTATGTAATCACAATAGCCTGCACACAAAACAAACAGACAACCCAATATCTTGAGGTAAACCTAAAGAACTCCAGACAAAATATCAATTAAGGTCACAAGGTCTCTAACATAGGCCAAGGTTTCTAATCCTAAGTCCAAGAAGTCCAATACTCCATAATGCCAAGGATAGTAACCAAATAGTCCAAGTATCATTAATGTTTTTATTATGGCTTATGTTGATTATTAGGTATCTTCAAAAAGGAAAGACAAGCTCAGTGAGCAAAAAAATAAAAATGACAAGAAAGTAAATGCTCAAATGAGCAAAGATGAAAATAGTATGAAATGTAAATGCTAAAAGTAAATGGTGCATAAAATAAAAGGGAATATAATAAAAACATAAGATAAAGTCAATTATTAGTAATTAGTGATTAGTTGGATGACCATCTTGAAACTTGCATTTAGAACTCATTAGAGGATTTGTATAACCAAAGCCTCCACACAACAAGTTGCATTTGCTTTTTGTCAAGTATATCATCCATTTTGAATTCTTACAAGTACCATTTAATGATCAACGATGTTTAAGTGATTCGGGTTGACCAAAAGTGGTGTGGATCCATTAGAGGATTGGTAGAACCAAAGCCTCCACACAATGAATCTCAAGGTTATTGGATCAAAGAGGTAAAATTAACATACTTGGGCTTTCAAACATAGGTTTGGGCCACGAATGATAATTTATTAGAATTGGGACAAAATTTAGCGCTATGTTAAGCAATCGTAAGTGGACTTATATAGAAGTTGCACCTATTTTGAGGTCGGTCAATAGCAATCTATGCACCATTTGTTTTGAGGCATGATATAGAGATCATGCTCCAATAACACATAATGCAATAAGAAAGGGATGAGATGAAGAAGGGTGGGGGAGAATATAAAAACCACATTTGAATTAAATTTTAATAAAACTATTATTAAAATAATTCATGATGTTAACAAAGTTCATGATCAAAAATTAAACCCAAGATCAACTAGAAAATAATCACAAAATAATAATACATTTATTATATACATTAACAAGGGTTTTAAAATGTTTTAAAATAGAAAATAAAAGAGAAAAATATCAACCATTGTTGCGACTGGTTTTTTAATCAAGAGTTACCACTATTAGTTTTTATCCTAGGAAAGGGAATCTAACAGAAAACCCTAATTCAAAGACAGAGATTCTAGGTTTCAGACTCAATTAGATGAAATAAAGGTGTTAGGCACCTTTCATCTACCTTGTTCACAAGGATATTAGGCTCTAGGTTTAGGTTTGGGGCAAACAGGATTTTAAGTTTTAATTAGAAAGAGTTTGTTTTTTTATAGGAGACCTCGCTACGATTTTTGATCGTATGCCTACGTATCCTCTTATGAGGAATAAGAGTCTCAATTCGTAGTTCGTAGGGTTGGTGTCTTTTAGGGGTTTGCAAACATATTTTGAATCACTTCGGACTCGGTTGGGAGTAGTGATTGCGTAGATTTTGACTAAGTATGCAGTAAGCCAAAATTGGTTTGAAAACCATTTGCAAAAAGATTGTTGGTTAGCTTTATTTACGAAAATAGTTTGAGATTTGGTTTGTGTTCATTACTGTATTAATTGTGAAAATCTTGATTAATGCATGATAAAAATGTTTTAATGCAAATAATATATAAGATAAGATATGTAAATTTAATGTGAAAATAATTTATTTATTACTATAAATAATAATCAATATTTAAAATATGGTAATACAAATTAATAGTAATAATTATAATTATTAATAAAAAGGAGTAAATAATTAATAAAATATAATATAAACAAAATATAATATATAAAATATAAAAGAAATAAAAATAATTATTATTTTTAATAAACATGGGGCGTGTAATCCCAGTTACGAAGTAAAAATAGGGGGTGTGCAAAACAGTCTGGGTTAAGCCCAAAAATGAATTTAGAAGAGGGGGGGGGGGGCACTGTGTTTTATGTTTTAGTAATTAGGACGTAGGGTGGTGTAGAAAGCACTGGGCTCATGCCCACTACATGGTTGATGGGGGGGTCTACGTGATCGTATGAGGTGTGGGTGTATGGAACTACAGTGTGACCTGGCCTGCGGCCATCTGATGTGTGATCTAACGGCCAATATGGGAGGGAACACACTTTTACCGTATGAGCGAGCACATTGGATCATAAAAAAACATCAAAATTATTGTTTTACATTTCAATTGGTCATTTCTCTCATCGCTCTCTCTTTCTGCAACCTAACCCTCTTCTTCTCCAACCACTTTCCTAACCTTAACATTACACCTCAACTGCGCAGTCTAACTCCTCATCTCGACGGTCTCGGCCCACCTCTCTCTTTCACCCTCTAATCATCCCCTGGTCCCTTAGTCTATGTAGAGCTCTTTCGAAAGCTTCATTGTGTCCTAGCGGGAGTCTGCATTATTGCTTGAAATCTGTATGGTATGAGATGCCCCTACTTTTGGTGGCAGTAAGACAAACCCTTCAGTTTCAGCTTCTTGCTAGGCCATGACGGACTTTGGGATTCCTGCTTCTGGCTCTTTCCCTAGTTGGTGACCGCTTGATGCACCAATAGTCTAGGCTACTCCTTCGAAAGCTGATATGGGGATCTGGTCTTGCCTGTTAATTAGGTTCTTCAAATCCAGAAGAACTTGATTGAAATCTCCTTACATTGAACTTACGTCGCCCTTTACTTGTTCGAGATCTTCTTTGAATGTAGCCTGAGTTTCCTCGATTTTCTCCATTGCTTTTTGTTGATAAGCCCTTGTTTGATATGGAGAACAAGGAGGTGGCGACCTTCTTCTACCAATGGTTTAGCTGGAGAAATGTTTGTGGAAAAACGAGTTTTGACATGACATGCAGGTGTTCATGAATGCAGGAGTGCGAATGAATGTTAATGTCTTATTCCTTAGGGTATATGCTTGTCCTTTATTATTTTACTTGGCGACTATCATTAAAAATAGATACGCAAATGGTGTGTGGAAACAAAACGCTTTTATTGAAGGTAACGTAATTCAGATATTGAAAAATATTACCATCTTTAGCCAAAATTTTATTTGCGTGAAATCAGGCAACAAAGAAATAAGTCTTCTAGGCGTGCCTACATATATCTGCTTTTGAAACCATCCACTATTGTTGGACAAAATTTGAGAAAGTCTTCAGCATATTATTTCCCTTTTGTGGCCTTGATTTCAGGCATGTTTGGCGTGTTGACGCGGGAAAGTTGTTTCCTTCAGTATCCATTTTCAAAGACAGTCACCGAGATCTTGATTTTATTTTTATCTTTTATACCCCCTGTGAATAAGACAAACATAGGGTGACGAATATATGAAATGCATGACGAATACATGAAATGTATGAATGCATATGTGTAGGGTCGAGTGACGGGATTTTTGTAATAAATACCGCTATAAGGTAGGGATGTATGGTTCAGTGACGGGGTTTTGTTATAAGTACCCTTATAAGGTAGGTTCCTTAGTCTTGGCCTACAGTTGATCTACCCTCCAAAAAGGTGGCTTCCTTAAGGGTATCATGAATAACACCAGAGGGAAAAGGCGCAAGGGCCTTCCTTAGGTGGAGCCTCTTTATGGACCGAGACGTCCGTCTCAAAGTCGTGAAAGGTCTCATCATGAAATTTTGGGTTAAGGTCGTTACAAAGAGTCATGGGTGACCTTCCAAAGTCCTACTCGTCAAGAAGATATCTCTCGATAAGTATTCCTTTTTCGGAAGTTCACTGACTCTAGGAGAAGTCGTCACACAAACTCACATGGATGATGTACCCTCTAAGCTAATAGACGAAACTTCTTTCTAAGGTTAGTTGAGAATATTTTTTTGGAATAAAAACCTGCGACATAGTATATATGATCATAAGAAAAATTGACAATAAATAAAAAACATTGTAAATAGAATTAATGCAAATAAATAATTAAAGAAAATAAAGATAAGAAACCCCAAAAATACCTAAACCTAAGGTTAAGGAGTGTCCCCAGCAGAGTCGCCAGCTATTGTGACTAGTTTTTTAATCAAGAGTCGCCACTATTAGTTTTTATCCTAGGGAAGGGAATCTAACAGAAAACCCTAATTCGTAGACAGAGATTCTAGGTTTCAGACTCAATTAGACGAAAGGAAGGTGTTAGGCATCTTTCATCTACCTTGTTCATAAAGATATTAGGCTCTTCTAGGTTTAGGTTTGGGGAAAACTGGATTTAAGTTTTAATTAGAAAGAGTTTGTTTTTTTATAGGAGAACTCGCTACAATTTTTGACCGTATGCCTACGTATCCTCTTATGAGGAATCATAGTCTCAATTCGTAGTTCATAGGGTTGGTGTATTTTAGGGGTTTGCAAGAATATTTTGAATCACTTCGCACTCGGTCGGGAGTAATGATTGCGGAGATTTTGACTGAGTACGCAGTAAGCCAAAATTGGTTTGAAACCCATTTGCAAAAAGACTGTTGGTTAGCTTAGTTTTATTTGCGAAAATAGTTTGAGATTTGGTTTGTGTTTTTTTACTGTATTAATTGTGAAAATCTTGATTAATGCATGATAAAAATGTTTTAATGCAAATAATATATAAGATAAGATATGTAATTTTAATGTGAAAATAATTTATTTGGTAATATAAATAATAATCAATATTTAAAATATGGTAATACAAATTAATAGTAATAATTATAATTATTAATAAAAAGGAGTAAATAATTAATAAAATATAATATAAATATAATATAATATAAATAAAATATAAAAGAAATAAAAATAAAATTTATTTTGAATAAACCTGGGGGGTGTAATCCCAGTTACGAAGTATAAACAGGGGGTGTGGAAAACAGTATGGGTTAAGCCCAAACATGAATTCAAAAGGGGGGGTGCACCGTGTTTTATGTTTCAGTAATTAGGATGGAGGGTGGTTTAGAAAGCACTGGGATCAGGCCCACTACATGGTTGGTGGGGGGGTCTGCATGATCGTATGAGGTGTGGGTGTATGGAACTAAGGTGTGACCTGGCCTACGGCCGTCTGATGTGTGATCTAACGGCCAATATGGGAGGGAACAAACTTTTACCATAGGAGCGAGCACATTGGATAACAGAACATTAAAATTATAGTTTTGCATTTCAATTGGTCATTTATCTCATCGCTTTCTCTTTTTGCAACCTAACCCTCTTCTTCTCCAACCCCTTTCTTAACCTTAACATTACACCACGGCGGCGCAGTCTAACTCCTCATCGTGACGGTCTCGGCCCACCCCTCTCTTTCACCCTCTAATAAATCTCCTGAGCCAATGAACAAAAATAACCCAAAAAGGAGAAAACCAAATTGTTACCCTCTTCGCGGCGTTCTACAAGCTTTGTCACGGATTCACTCCATATTTGCAAGCTTTCGGTGAGAGCTTTGAAGGTGATGATGGTGGTGCTTAGCGGTGGTTCACGACGGTTGTCAACGGTGGCCTAAGGGCGATTAGGGTTTCAGTCTGTGAAACTCTAATCGCTCTATCTCCGTAAAAGCTCACCTTCTTCTTGTTCTATCAACGCCTTCGCCGTCTTAGTTTTTCCTCCTTGTTCAAAGAGGTCCCCATTTGCTTTCTGTAAATTAGCTTCAATTTATAGGACTAGGTTATTATCGATTAGGGTTTTGAGAATCTCCTGTTATAGTTAGTGCAAAATAGGGATTAGGAAGAAATTAGGGTTTAGTTTATTGATTGATTATTCTGTAATTAAATTTTCAGATTTTATTTAGATTTCGATTGCAATTGATTATGTTGATTTGGATTTCTGTACGATTTTATTTTGTTCTGTAATGAGATACGATTGTATATTTTTTTAGATTTGTGTGATTTGATAAATTAATTGCTGTGATTTTTTTGGATTCTGCTGTTTTTAATTTCTGAGATTGTTTTTGTAGAGATTTGTTTCAGTTTTCTGTACCGTTTATTTTTTATTCTTCTGTCATGATTGAACGTTCTTGGAGATTGGATTCAAAAAGGAAAGTAATTTGCACAGTATTAGTTTTTTACCAAAATTTGCGCGTAATCCCTGGGTTTGATTGATACAGTACATGTTAATAATCAATCTAGGCTTTGTGTCATTACATTTGTTTGGCCCAACAACATTGTATTTTCTTTTACAGCAGAACTTTTTTTTTCTTTTTAAGCCAGGCCCAATTGGCCTTTCCAATGATAAGTATTTTAAACATATATTTTTCTTTAACAAATACAATCTATAAACATGATTTAACATAATGTGGTTTAAAAAAAATCAACAGTAATAACAATGTTTTATATTTTTTTTTATTAAAACAAAACAGCAATTTTAATAATAATATCTTAAAACAATAAATGGGTTGTTTTAATGGGCCTGATACATTAATAATTATATCCCCTTTTTTTTTTGTTATTTTAAAAGAATTGGGCCAATTTCTAATGGTCTTTTAAATTGCAATTCCAGCTCTTCTTTTCACTATCCACAACCATTCCTAAAATAGATTAAAAAATTAGGGACTTAATAATTGGTATTCTTTTTGAACTAGTTTCCCATTTTCGAACCGCAAGGGCCATAGGCAAAAATGCTTCGCGAATAAGTTTATGGGTCTTTCTGATTCAAAAAAAGCCCCACCTTCCTAAATTAAAATGCACCTCTGGTTGGCTTAAATTTTAAGATGGGCCATCAGATATTGATGTACCATCTTTATTTAGATATTTATTATATTTTAATCTTGAAATACGAAATCGTCAAGGTAGGACAAATTTGGGGTACGACAGTTTCCCCTATTCAATTATCTTTCAATTGAATTGCATGTCCATTGGATTGATAGATGAATTTTGCAGTCAACTGATCAAAAGTCAACTGTATACTGAAAAGTCAAACTTTGACTTTTTGGTTAAAATCAAATGCCAAAGATCACAATTCATCAAAATATGTTAAAATATGAAACTTCTTCATCAAGAAATCCAAAATTCAAAATTCCATGTTGGAAATTTCTTATTTTTTCATAACTTTGAGCAAAATTTTCACCATGATGAAAAATGATTCAGGAGAAAATTCCAACATGAAAGTTGTAGATCTCCATGAAATCTACAACTTTTATTCACAAAAAATCTTCCAAAAGGGCTTGGATCTCAATTTATAATTTTAAGAACATGTGGTCATGAAATAAAACACTTAGTGAAATTTTCCCTTAATTTGGTCAGGATTTTGACCCAACTTCATGGCACTTTTTCATATAGTTCCAAGGGGAATATTCAAAATCAATTCAAATATGGGTTGTAGAGAACACTTCAAGCTTTCCAAAATGTCCAAGAACTCCTTGAGATCATTCTTGAGTAGGGAGAATCGAAGAGATGAAGTTAGGGTTTTAGCACTTGAATTACAAGTCATTTTGTGTTGAACCAAATTCAAAATTCAAACTATGTTGCATAAACTCTACTTTGCAGGCCTCAAAATTATTAGGAACTCCATAATTAATGGCTTGCACAACTGTTAGAGGATTCATTTCAAGCATTCAATGCATGGACATGCTTTATATCTATTTTTGGAAGAAAGTGTACATTGCCATTTTGATAAAGTGCTTTTTTGCACAAAACTTGTTCTTGAGCCTTGCACTTGTTCTCTTCTGATCACACAAGTCCTATAACTCATGATAAATGGTTTAGACACTTACAATCACCCAGCCCATGCTTGTACCTCACATTGAAACTTGGTTTCCCTCTTTTCTTGAAAATCAAGTAACCTAGCTAAAAGCTTGTAACTTGTACTTCTGATTGTGAAAACCACTCCAATTCTTTTGCTTATAGATACACAATATATTTGCATCATAGACATGAAGGCTCAAGCCCTGAAAAAGACCTAGAACTCAGAATCACATCTCATACCTCCATTTTCACACAAACTGACCAAAAACTTGAAACTCATAACTCCCTCGTGCGTTTTCAAGCCTTTTGGTTTCTAAAACTTCTAAACATCATTTAGAACTGATCCCACACCCTGTTACAGAACTGTAACACCATTAACACCATCCTCCATTTTCAAAAATAGAGCTTTGCACTTGGACTTCTCCAGAACTTCTCAGGCCCTTTCAGCTTAAGCTAAGCATTCCATTAGCTTCCTGGGAACTTGAGGAAGCTAACCCAACCATTGGACCTTCTTGAAATTTGCTCAAACTTCAAACCTGATACCCTCTTGCAAGGTAAGTTTTCTAACTTTGGAACTCTTCATACAGGCATCATCAATAAATTATTTATGAATAAAACATGTAGATATCATTGCCCTAAAGCTAACCATGTTCGTAGTTTCCATTAATTTTGCTTGAGCTTAGAGAATTTTAAGATTGAAATTTCTGAGATTTTTAGGGTTCAGTTTAGGGAAAGTGAAATTCATGCTTATCTTTGATCTATAGTTTAAATTCTTTACATTTTTGAAACCGTGAGGAAATTTGCTACAAGTTTCATGTTTACAATTTTCATTTTTGATGAGAAATGAACAAGTTACAGTTGGTATGGCTGGAGGTTGAAGATGAAGTAATCAGGGCACGTTTTGTATCATACATTTATTGATTTGCTTATGTTAACGGATGTATAGCTACCCCAATGGTAGAAGTGCGCGCCTGTAACCTTTGGGACCTGGGTTCGAGCCCCAGTGGTACCCTTTTGGTTTTTTCTACATTTTTTTCTTTCTGATTTTGTTTTTTTGGCAGGCGCTGGGCCTTGTTGGGCTCTTGGTTTTTTTTGTTTTTGCTTACTAACCCCCTTGCAGACTGTTCACACCCCTGGCCCAATTTTTATTTCCTTTTCTTATTCTCATTTATTTTGTTTTCTTAATTACTTTTTTAATATAAAAAAAATCATAAAAAATATAAAAATAGTAGATTTATGTTTTGACAAAATTTAAATATTTTTCTCACACAAAAAATTATTTTATTCATCATACTTTATTTATTTTTACTAACTAGTCTTGTAAACTTAATTTAAAAAAAAAATATGTTTTATTTATTTTCTTTTTACACCAATTTAAAAATATTATTTTAATATAAAAAAGGCCAAAATATTTTATAACACTATAAATATTTTCAAGACAAAAATACCAAAAATACTTTTCTTGAACTTATTTTCATTTAATCAATTATTGAATTAGGGTTTTATTACTTTATTTTCTTAGTAAATTAGGTTTACTATTATTATTTTAATTAATTATTTTCCTTTAATTAATTAGGTTAAAACAAACTACCTTTTCCTAAAAAATCCAAGAATATCCATTTTCTTCACATTTGCATTCTTATACATTTATTCATTTTTGTACATTATTTATTTCAATTCTCGTACAAATTCAATTTGGTTGTAATGGATTAATTAGGTTTATATTCTTGCAATCCCCATTTGCAATTTGTACACCCCCTCCCACAAGTATTGTAATAGTGTAGTAACTTTAAAATTCCGCAATTTACCGCTTTATATATAACATGCTAGTAATTAGGGTTTATATGGAAAGACTAAAACCAATACTTAGAAAACCCTAATCCAAGAAAAAATCAATCATGAAAACAATACACTTGCACACAAGCACCCCCTAGGGTAAATCCACTTGGTTGCCTTTACAAAATGGCCATATTACGCATGTGAGGTATCTTAGCAAAAACAAACAAAATACAAGATCATAGTCCCTTGATAACGCTATCTAAGTTGCCTTTCAAATTATCTTAGTCCCTAAAAAAGAATGCTAAGATACCTTGCAACATTGCTAATCATAGTTATACGATGACCCACGCCCGTCCCGTTAACATCCAAAGATAGGGTTACTTACCAAATCAATGGTAAGATAACAATGTCAAAGGAAAAGAAAATGAACAAGAAATACTTTTGAGTAGGTATAATGCTCCTAATTACTTGCTCAATTTCAAACAAACATCCTTGCTATTTTCAAAACAAACACCTACACTTTCAAAAACCTCTTACAAACTTGAAAACATTTTCAAAAGATCAAACATCTTTATATACATTCTTACAAACGAGAATCATTAAAAAGTTTGCCTAAAGAATGGCCTCTTTACAAAATACTTTCAAAAACCACACAAAGCACAATTTCAAGCAAAAAACAAGTTATCTAGAAAGTAACTAAGAGCCCATGGAAAACCATGGATGAAAAGGGTGCAAATACCTTCCCTTTTCATAATCTACCCCCCGAACTCAAGAAACAATCTCAAAGGTCTTTCCTGTGCTTTTTCACCTTTCCTTTTGGATAAAAGAAAAGTCTGTGGCGACTCTTGCTAACCGCAACATTTGCGATCAAACGCAAAACCTTCAAGTCAGTTCTGCCGCGGTATCACAATTGGCGTAGACATGGGCACATGTATGGAATTTGTATTGTAGACATAGAAATAGACATGTGCATGGATGCACGTGCGGGCGTAGACTTTGTGTTGCAAGTGTAGGCATATGTGCTGATATGGACGTAGACTTTACGTAGGGACGTGTAGATTTATGCATAGACTTTGTATTTTCGAGTGCAATCATAGGTGCAGACATGTGTACGGATATAGGCGTAGAGATGCATAGATACAGGCGTAGACATATATAGATGTAGGAGTGGCCCTGTGCGTAGATGTGGATTTTCTTTTGATATTTTCCTAACCAAAATGGTTTTTCGATGTTTTGTCAAATACTTTTATTTTGTTAATTCCCCGAAATGATTTCAATACAATATTCACAAGTAATAATCGTAGTATTTTGTAAACACATCTGAAACAAATAAAACGCAATTTGAAAGATACAAAGAAAGAAAATGTTTTATTGATATGCCTCTGAATAGGCAAGAGTATAGGATGCAATTCCTAGGAAGAGGTAATTACATAAAGTTTTAAAATTGTAAATGGAAATGAAAAATGATAATTGCTACTGTTGTGCCCCAATATCCTTTTAATGATCTTATCTCATTTGCTTCTGAGTTGAATGATTCAAATTTATCTCTCCCTTCGCGGTTCGTAGTCGTAGTTCTTAGATCGCAGTCTTTTTGCTCTTTATTTCATTTTGAATGATCCCTAAACTTTTCATGGATTGCCCTTTAGGGTTTTCAATCCACCGGGATGATTTTTTTGTCTATATGCCCCTAATTTTTGCCTGGATCGCCCTTTAGGGTTTTCGATCCACCGGGGTGCTCCTTTTTTCCTAACTCTCCTGTTTAAGGTTCGAGCTTAGCGAGCTTCTTATACATAGTGTTTTTGACTGCGTCTTGAATTTTACGAGTGCGGTAGTTCTTCCCCATCCATTATTGTGGAGAAAATACCACCACCGGAGGATACTATTTTGACTACGTATGGAACTTCGTAGTTGGTGGTCCGTTTACCACGCGATTCGAGGCGAGGTAGCAAAATCTTCTTGAGTATTAGACCATGTCGTGGTTCATCTTGTACAATATATTGTTACTCTGAAAGAATTCTGAGGCTAATTTCCGTAGAGTTTGTTTTGTCGATGCTGGAGGCACTTTGCAGATGTCGTGAAACCAAGGCTTGTTATATTGTCATTTTTAATAGAAAGGCAGTGTGTGGGCTCTTCGAAGCGTCTGTTTGTGATGCACGATTCGTAATTGGACCAAGTTACTTCGAATATAGACGATATAGTTACCAGGGCGTCTGTCATTCGATCTCTTTTTCATGGGATGTGACTGAAAATGATTTTTTGCAAATTCCGCAGTCCGTTTTAAAATATGATTTTGATAGGGAATCAGTTTTGGATGTTTAGCATCTCGTTCACCATTGAATTGGTATATGGTTTGTGAGCATTCTTTGGGGGAGTCAATACTGCCCCTATATCGTGCCCTAGTGTATTCGAATCTTCATCGAACGTGGATACCCAACGTGCCCCTGGCTCGGGTTCTTCGTCATTTCTTGGTATTTTGTAGTTGTTTATTTTTTACGACATTGTCTCTATTTGACATTGGCTTGTTTCTGTAGATATGCGTAATAACTTGATCAGCTTCTTTATGGCTCCGCTCTAACATTTTCCCTTAGTTTGGTTTCTTCTAGGTCTTTCCCTGTACTCAGATTAATGGTCTTGATAGCCTTTAGATACAGTTACGTATTGTTAGCTCCTTTTTTTTTATTTCCCCCGCCATTTTCTCAGAGATTTTAAGATCTTTATCATCTTCCTCTTCATCTTGGTTTATAAGTGCATCAAAATTATATCGGATCGCAACAATAGCATTATCGGTGGTTTTGGGCATGAATTTGCACCTTTACCACAACTATTCCAGCTCTTCTTTAAAAGAATTGGGCCAAATTCTAATGGTCTTTTAAATTGCAATTCCAGCTCTTCTTTTCACTACCCACAACTATTCCTAAAATGGATTAAAAAATTAGGGACTTAATAATTGGTATTCTTTTTTAACTAGTTTCCCATTTTCGAACCGCATGGTCAATAGGCCAACATGCTTTGCGAATAAGTTTATGGGTCTTTCTGATTCAAAAAAAGCCCCACCTTCCTGAATTAAAATGTACCCCTGGCTGGCTTAAATTTTAAGATGGGTCGTCAGATATTGTTGTACCATCTTTAATTAGATTTTTCTTCTATTTTAATCTTGAAAAATGAAATCGTCGATGTAGGATAAATTTGGGATACGACAACCATGTTCAAATTAATCACGAAATAATAAGTAAGACCATAGAAAAATCAGAGATGAACTCAAATATTTTTGTAAAATTTTTGGTAATTTTTTAAAGTCAGAAACTATTTTTAAACTAATTAAAATTGCTCAAACAAATTGAAAATAGATCAAAAATAGTAAACATCAATATAAAATTCCATAAAATTTTCAAAACGTCATAAATATGTAAAATGATATTTATGAATTTTTTTAGAATTAAAAAATGTCAGAAAATATTTTTAATGTAATTAAAAGGAAGCAAATAATGCAAAAATATATAAAAAATATCAAATATCAAAGTAAAAATGTGAAAAAATAGTCATGAGATCATAAATAATTCAAAGTGTTTTTGTGAATTTTTTCATATTTTTTGGATAAAAAATAAAAGACTTATGAATTTTTGAAAATTAAATCAATTAAAATATAAAATCAGAAAATAAAATACAACCAAAAAGATGTGGGCCATCAGATCATAGTCAAAACACGTTAGTAAACTGATCCAATGGACCAGATGTGTTGTGCTTGATATGGACCTTAGTGAGATACGCATAGGATTAGAAAAAAAGGCAACCAATGAAATTAAAATATTTGGCACGCTATCATTGGCTGAGACGAGACATGTCATCGTCTTCAACCTCCAGACACCCTGCAATGGAGATTTTGTGAGATCCTTCAAATGTAAAAATTAGGATCACAAATTAGTATCATTGGATTCGTCTCTTCAAGACGATCCTAACACCACCATCGCGCCAAATTTATATAAGGTATGCAAAGAGATATGAATCAAAAACCCAGAAAATAGCGAGCACCTTCAATTTGAAATTTCTCTCTCAATTCTCAATGGATTTAAAAATTGTAAGAAGCACAAGAATCAGGAGAAAGAGTAGAATAGGTTAGTGCTTTATTTGGATCCAAATGGTGGAGAATTCTACCTTTTCGAAGATCAAGAAAGAAGCTCTGAAACTGGACTTTTGTAGCTTGAATTATGGCTCGTTTTGCTTGGTTTAAGTGATGGAGAGTTTGTATGATGCTGAAGGATGATGAATGTGAAAAGAATTTTGGAAGAAAAGGCTTGAACCTCAAAAACTGATTTAAAAAATTTGAAGTTCGTGGGAGGTTTTGACAGAGTGTATTTGGATATCAAAGCTTGAGGAAATGAATGGGGGATGACCCTCTATTTATAGGGAATCAAATGGAATGTTCAAGCGTGTGAAATGATGAAGTTTGGAGGGAAATCGTGTGAACTTGATACACGAGCAAGGTGTGATCTGTTTTGGATCAAAACTCATCCAATCCTTGCATTTTAAGGCTCTAATCCACTTTGGCAACTTGGTTAAACATGTTTAGATCACAAACGCATGCTAATTTGATGTTTAGAATCCAAAAAATGAATTTCAAATTCTAACTTATGAAGAAACTTCAGTTCCAAGTTACCAAGTTCAATCTAATGGCATTCTCAGCTCAAGGGGTCTTAAGGCATGATTCTTGATGCATTAGAAATATGATATTACAAGCTTTGCAATGGAAAAATAATTGAATAAAATGGATGATTGAGCTGAAAGTTGCAATGAGTCAAGGTTGGGGAAAAAGGGTTGACTTTCCATACTTAGAAATATTTCAAATTTTTCTTCAAAAGTGACCTATAATATTTTGATCCAAACATGGCCTTCCACTTGGAATTTGCTCTTGACCAAAAATATGGCATGAAATAGACCTCTTGAATGACATTTTGAGACTTGAACGATTCAAAATCTCCAAAAACTGATAGAGTTATGAATTGTTGAAGTTGGCAAAACATCATGAACTGACCTATAATCTTTTGTATTCTTAGGGAATCTTCCATCAATTTTCTCACTTTGCACATAAAAGAAGGAATAAAGTTCACATTCTCAAGATAAATGTGGAAAATGAGTGGGCTCAAGGTGATAAATATTTACCAAGTTATGATCATTTGAAGTCACACATGAGAAATTGGGGGTTCATCTAGAGGACTTGTAATCTTTCTTCAACATCAAGTTTCTTCCACATGAAAACTCCTTGAAACTTTTGAAGTGATTTGTAGATAACCCTTTAAAGATAAGGATGTATTTGGAATCACTCAAAAATACCAAAAAATGAGCAAGATGTACTTCTTTCAAGTTCAAAACCATAGCTCCTAGATCAAGAAAATGCTTTGAGGAACTTTGAAAATTTTGAACAAACTTCTTGTACCAAAACTTTTGCTTTGTAGATAGAAGTTGTTGAGGATGATAATGAGAATTCATAGAAACCAAAACCACTTCCATATCTTGATAATTGAGAGAAATGTGCACTTGTGACCAATGGGAACAAGTCCTTGTCCAACCATGACAACTTCTTCAATCAACCCCTTGTACTTTTGAATCAATCTTGATAACTTTGAAATATGGTGAACCAAAATGAACCTTGCCATGCAATTTCTTCCATAATAACTTCAATGGTGAGGTTTTAATTTCTCAAGCTTTAATGACTAGGGCATGGAAATAAACTCATGAACCTATGGATCAACTTGCTAAGCCACATTGCCTTTACCTAAATTATTAACAAGTAAGGCAAACCAAAATGGTATTTTGTTAATGAGAAATAAAGTCAAAACAAAAACATGCATAATCACAAAAGAAAAACAAGTTAAGGTGCTTGGTGATCTCTCAAAGAGCAACGATTAAGATAGGGAGGAGAACCAAAAGCCCTAACGTGATCTTGTTGTGATTGAATCAACATGGTATAATGAAGGGATCTTAGGGGAAAAATTGGGGTACAACAACGGGAACTTGCATTAATTGAGTATTCATTAACCTTTATGCCTCTCAAGGCTGTAAAAGGTCAAGTGGTAGCAGACTTTATAGTTGACCACTCAATAAATGAAGAATCATTAAATTACTTGGAGATCGAACCCTGCAAGTTATACTTCGACGATTCCAGTCATAAAGATGGAATTGGAGTAGGAGTTCTAATTATTTCTCCAAATAAAATTCCAACAAAATTCAAGTACAAGATCAAAGGTTCTTGTTTGAACAATGAGGCTGAGTACGAATCTCTAATCGTAGGTCTTGAAATCTTGTTGGAATTGGGAGAAACTCGAGTTAAAATAATGGGAGACTCAAAGTTAGTCATAAGGCAAGTTACGAAAGAATACAAATGTATAAGAGAAAATATTATCATGTATTTTGTAATAGCCAATTGTTTGTTGAAAAACTTTGAAGTGATCAACATTCGACATATACCAAGATTGGAAAATCAAGTGGCTAATGACTTAGCACAGATTTCATCTGGGTATAAAATTTCAAAAGAAAAATTACAATAAGCAATCGAAGTTAGAGGAAGAGTAACATCAACCAAGTTGTCTCCAACATATTTGGAAATAACAAAAATGGGGTACGTTGACCAAGAAAACTTCAAAATTTCATTCATAGACAATCTAACAGAACAATATTGGAGAAATCCTATAGTAGATTATTTGCAAAATCCAATGGCTTCGGCATAATGAAAAACAAAGTACATGGCGCTAAGTTATATTCCAATGGGAAACGAGTTATTTAAAAATACGTCTGAAGGAGTACTACTAAAATTCCTAAGTGAAACAGAGGCATACATAGCCCTTTCAACTAAACATGTTGGGGGCACATCAAGTAGGCCATAAAATGAAATGGTTGATGTTTCAACAAGGATTATATTGGCCTACTATGTTAAAAGATTGTATGGAGTTTGCAAAAGGTTGCTAAGAATTTCAAATACATACAGGCATCCAACATGTACCTGTAAGCGAACTTCACTCGATTGTGAAACTTTGGCCTTTTAGAGGATGGGCCTTGGATCTCATTGGGGAGATTCAACCAACATCGTCTAAAAGCCAGAAATATATATT
The DNA here is from genome assembly GCA_948472305.1 of Vicia faba. Taxonomy (NCBI): domain Eukaryota; kingdom Viridiplantae; phylum Streptophyta; class Magnoliopsida; order Fabales; family Fabaceae; genus Vicia; species Vicia faba. Next base: position 97,298,969 of record OX451735.1, on the reverse strand, counting down.
GGTGGGCATTGACTATTTCACTAAGTGGATTGAAGCAATTCCTTTAGTCAACACAGACCAAGAGAATGTCATTTAATTTATTCAAAAGAACATTATATATAGGTTTGGAATCTATGAGATAATAACAACTTACCAAGGATCAGTATTTATTGGTCAAAAAATGCAGGAGTTCGCCACAGAAATGGGATTCAAGTTGTTAACATCTACGCCTTACTATACACAAGCTAATGGACAAGTCGGAGCAGCAAATAAGATAGTAATTGGCTTGATAAAGAAGCATGTAGGAAAAAAACCAAAGAACTGGCATAAAATGTTGGACCAAATCTTATGGGCATGTCGAAATTCTCCTAAGGAAGCTACAACAATGACACCATTTCGATTAACCTATGTCCATGACGCAGTATTGCCAATATATATTTGTCTGCAGTCAACAAGAATTCAGAAACATCAAGATATCCCTTCCGAAGCTTATTGGAATATGATGTTAGACGAATTGGTTAATTTGGATGAAGAAAGACTGAGAGATTTAGATCTCTTAAGGTTACAGAAGAAAAGAGTGGAAAAATCTTACAATAAAAGAGTAAAACCCAAGACATTCTTGCCTGAGGATCTGGTAAAGAAGGTAATTCTCCCAATGGATCGAAAGGATGGAAATATGGGAAAATGGTCTCCTAAATGGGAAGCACCTTTTAAGATTATCCAAAGATTTCCTGGTGGTGCCTATGAGATCGAAGAGCTAAATGAAGATCAAAGGCTCTTTAGAGTAAATGGTAAATACTTGAAAAAGTATAGACCTATACTTCAAGAGGTTAAAATAACCAGTGTTTAATCTCAGTCGAAGTAAAGAGCCAAAATGGAAAATGCATTAAGCAGCCAAAATGGCTATAAGTCATTACAAAAACATAAATTATACAAATAAAAAGTCAAAATCAAAATGGGAGTTTGGCTTTGATTTGGTGATATTTGATCATCTACAGCTCCAAACGTCTTTCGCACAAATCCTTTGACTGATGAATAGCTTTGATTTTAGCATCTAATGCTTGGGCCTGATCAGTATATTTTAATCCATCGTTGAGTTCCTCTCGGCTCTTAGAATCAGTGTTGATAGCAAGAAGTTCTTCTTTTTGTTTATTGGCGGAAATCTTAGCCTCCAATTCTCTTATATGAGCCTTCATGATGGCTGTTTTTTGGTCGATTTCTTTGACTTCTTTCTACCTAGCCTCTTGCTCCTTCGACAGCTCCTTTAGCCTTAAATCTGATTCAGTGGCAGCACTCTAGGAAGCAGCTACATGGCCATTGGCCTCTTCAATTTTGCGATTGAGAGTCCTTCGGCGATTATAATCAGCTGAGACCTGATCGATGATTAAAGTCAAATCCAAAATAACGCTGGTGATGTCAGGAGAGGCAACAAGAAGGTCGACAACTCTTAAAGTGGTATTCAAATATGAAGGAGCAATAGGCTCTCCCTCTAAGGTCAGTATTAAGTCTCTTTTAAAAACTTGCGCCTTGACTTTCTGAAGTTCCACCTCAAGAGGAGATGTTGAAGTAGATTTTCCAGAAACAATCAAAGCATTGTGACTTTGATCAAAAGAGTTTTCTCTGCCCTCGAGTATGGCATTCAATTAGCCAAGAGGATTATTCTGTTTTAGTAATGCCAAATACTCCTTAGTGCGGGACCCTGTCGAAGTGACTCTCTCATTGGTGACACGGGCCACATTTTCTCTGAAAGATAAATCTTGTATTGGGACATGGGCACCTTCGACATCTGCAGGGTTTCTTGCTCCCCCTACAGAATTATCTCTCCCATCAACCTCCGAAATATCCTCATTTTAATTCTCTCCCTCTAGTATGTCCTTCTCATTAATATTAATATGTTGAAAATAGAGTTATGGCATAAATTATTTACCTGTGGTGGAGGTTTTACAAAAAAGTCTCCTCCCTTTGCGCTTTCAGCAAATTTCTTGGTAATGGTTCTCTTGACGGCTAGAAAATAAACAAGTATAAGCCAGATGTCGAATGATTGAATTGAAGAAAATAAGGCATTTGTTTTGAAAATAAAGATTTCCTTTTTTGATCTTGTCAGAGACCAGCATAAACGCCCCTTGAATACGGTCAGCAAAGTCTTTTGCATCGAAGAATTATTCGTCGTAGTATTGCTTCCACCAGTCTTCAAAGATAGGCAAACACGGGAAGTTGAGTTTGAAGTCGATAAAAGTTAGTACGGTTCGACCAGTGTACCTACCAATATGCTTGGTGGCAGCATCCTCTGAATAGTCTGCATTATAAAACAACAAAGATTTTTCTCGGGGATAGATTGGAGAAGACAGTGATTGGATGATGCCAAATTGGCGAGAGAAAAGATTCGATTGATAAGCAATCAAACTGAGTTGATTCTTCAAACTCGTGAATCTCAACGGAATAATTCTTGGGCAAAGAAATGATTCCCAGATAGCCACATACTCCTCCACTTGGTACCTTCATCAGATGAGGGATATGGTCGAATAAACCATTCCGGACCAACCTTTTGACTGTCGAAGCGAGCCATAGTCGAAACAAACTCCTTACGCTCTGCAAACATCATTGCAAAGCTAGTAAACACTTTTTGGAATTGTTGACCCTCGTCAGTTGGAGTCAACGGGACTAATCTAGTGCCTTCGACCCTTTTGTTTAGGATTTCTGGGGCCTTCTCATTAATCTTGTTCTTCTGAGGAAGAAAAGATTAAAAAGTGGCGTTAAGCCAAATTTGAAGGATCCAGAAAGGGCTAGAAAGGAACAAACTCGCCTTATCTCCAATAACTTTAAGTTGAGTCACACCATTGCTGATAGACTCATACAGGTTGGACAAAATCAATTCAGCCAAACAAAGGTTGTAGCCATGATGAAGTTGTGTCGCAAGGGTGAGCATCTTCTTAGTCACTTGAAGTGACTTGGTGCAGAAAATGAAGTGAGACAACCACAAATCTAGAAAAGCTATGTGTTCCACTTTAGAGACAGTGCTGCTAGACTTGTCGTTAAAGTGGTTGATAAATGTGGTGTATATGGGTTTCGTGGCTGAAAACCCAATAGTATATTTAGATAAATCTTCAGGGTCAAAATAGTCACCAGTTGGTCGAAGAATAGTAATGGTTGATATGTCGAAAATAGTTGGAGTCACCATTCCACAGCGTAAATGGAAATTGAAATGCGTGTTATCTCAGAAGTACAGTGAAGATACCAACATAAGAGGGCAATAAGGTAACCCAGTCTTCGATAACATGACCAAGTCATAAATCCCCATATCTTTCCAGATTTGGGTCTGCACTTTTTCTATCTTACTTAGCCCTTCTGAATACTCTGAAGTAATGTTAGGGCAAGATCGGAAGATCCCGTTACCCTTGTTCATAAATGGAAGGTTTATGTCTTCCTTCGTTTGAGAGTGTTGTTGCTTAGCAGAAGTAGCATCCTCAGGGTCATTCCTGGGTTTATTCATGCAACCTATAGGTTTGAGCCTAGGGTGAGTTGGGAAGAAGGTATTATTTTGTTTGGGGTTCTCAACGCATGCAAATAGTGGACCAGACATTGTGTACATGTTCCCAGAGTAACTAACCGGAATAAGTACCTGAGAATTGTAAGCTTCACGCCATTATCTAGTCATGGGTTGTCAAAGCAGGAACAGAACTAGTGGAAAAGATTTCTGGTTTTTGTTGTAAGTCAGAAGCATTCTTGGTTTTGGGATTGTTTGGTGCATTTGAAAGGAAAGCCATGGTTGAGGGTAGTAAAAGAACGAAGAAGATGAAGTTCTTAAGATTTCTTTTTTGCAAGGAAATAAGTAATATTAGGAGTTGTAAAAATTCCAAAGAAGAGAATTCGTGGCTATTTATAGTGTCCAGGGAAGAGTGTTTTCCCTCAAAACCATTTAATGCTGCAGAGTTAGTGGGGCACATGGCGAACGTTGAGGCAGTTATTGTACATGTAATGGAAATGTTTGCCATACTTTCCTAGGTTGTAGGGATAATGGCCATCATGGTAGCATGTAACGGCTGACTGATAGTGACGTCTTGGGAAATGGGTAATGATGATTCTGAATACCAGCAGTGGTTGGTAGAAGCCAAAAAGTGCACGATTGACTTTTATGGCCAAAAAGAAGACAAGTTTCGAATGGGAATATCAAAGAATGACCATTTCTTCTGGCATCGAAATTGACATTCACGGGGGGAAATTTGTTAGCTCTTAAATTTGACACCCAGACACATTGGCTTTATTGGCTAAAAATAGATTGAAGAAATCTAAGAGATTCAAGAAGTCTAAATTAAGAACCCTTCGATTTGGAAACATAGTCTAATTCTAAGATTCTTCGAATTGAGAGCCTTTGAAAAGGCCCATCAAAGTCATCCTTGTTAAGAAGCAAAAACACTTAGAGAATTCTCTAAGTTAGAAAGGGTCTTAGACCCAGAGGCTTTGATCTTGTAAAAGCCTTCGACTTGGAAGCGTTTGTATCAGCAACAATTTGAATTCAAATTTGAATATAAGAGGGAAAGGAAGTTCACTTGGCAGTTGAAGAAAGCAACGTGGCATGAAGTTGAAGATAGAAGAACATGCAAAGGACACTTGTCCTGATCCTGGGTCAAAGTAACCGTCTAGCAGTTACTTTTTACTAGTATAAATATAGGAAGTTTATGTAAATTTTCCGTGTGTTCAACCAATTATACAAGTCACTCAATACTATTCGAGTACCCGCTGCGTGAGAAAGAATATTGAGAATGTACGTTTGAAACACCATATTTTATAATCAAAGTCTTTTACATTCCTTTTTACATTCCTTGTCGTTCCTGCTTACAGCCTTTTATCTTACTTGCAAATTTTATTTTCCCTTGCATTTTACTTGCACTTTTACCATATTTCTACTCTTCTCAACCCCTTTCTACTTACTTTTACTTGCACTTTTATCAAGTTTTCGTCTGCCACTAACCTACACCTTTCTCATTCGAACGTGTTCTTTATTAGAATTAGAATTTTTATCAAAACTACACAAATATTTAGCATATGTCCTAGGATCAATCTGATCGTTCCTGCAAGTAACCAAAAATCACCCTTTTTGGAAGATCAGCAGTTGTTTACCAATTTTCACGGTAAATACCCTCTTCGACGTAGCAGATATTATTGGCTTGTCTCCCTTGAGCAAAGTTTTTTGATGCTACCTTGTCGATGAAACTCAAGTTTCGCTTCGACAGAGCCAGCCTCTCACACTATTTTGAAGACCACCATGACACTAAAATCGCAAATGTTTCTGATGAAGAACACATTGATTTCCTCACTCTTTGGCTCTCCTAATACTTATTTTTCCCTGGGTTTCTACAGGTGAAGAAAGGTTTTATCCCTCTGGCCATTCAACTCCAGGAGGGTCGGCAGATTTCTTTGGGTAAACTCTTGTTGGCACACCTTTATCATACTCTTAGGGTTTCTTCTTCCAAGCTCAATAATCTTTCTATGAATTCCAAGGGACCAGCTCTCTCAGGGCCATTTTGTCTTTTGCAACACTGGTTGAATGCTACCTTCGAGCATCGACTGGATTCTCCTTTTTCAGAAGCTACTGAAAGCTCTTTGGCTGCAAGATTTATCAAGGGATTGAGGTTGTCACTGCTTACTCCTCCAGAAGCTTCGACTAGGTATGTCTTTATGAAGTATGTTAACTTATTTATAAATACCTCTTCTTTTGTCGAGGCTATGGCTTCATTCGCGAGAAGAATGGTTGGCCCTACATGGTTTAGGGATCCCTTTCTTGGGGTTATCCCTAGAGCGGTTGCTAAATCAAACACTGTGTGGAGGGCATTTTTGACCCCTACGTTTTTGTCTTCTCAAATTAATACTGGGTCCAAAGGTTATGGCTTTGTGACATACCAACCCAATTTGGTAGCTCGATAATTTGGTCTTAGCCAAATAATTCTGAAAATCCCATCTCCCATCATCATGATATCCTTTAGTTTGGACGACAATTGGATGACGAAGAATATCTAGAATGTCTTCATTTTGTCAAAAAGTCTCCGTACCTTGAACTTCTTGTGTTCAAGTTCAAATATTCCTTTTTCCATACCAAAGAGTTCTATTATTGGTGGTGTTGTACCCCAAAATTTACTCTCTCATTTCATCAACATTTTCTCATCACAAGACTCTTGGAACTCAAGATCAAGTTAGGGTTTGCTCTGCTCAAGACCCCTCCTTGCACTATTGACCCAAATTTGGGTTTGAGTTTGCACAGGGATGTTTTGACCTAAAATTCCCAAAGTGACTTTCATGCTTCATGTTGGACTTACAAGTTTATCCATACCAAGTTTCAAGCCTTGGTTCAAATCTTTGCCCAGTCAATTGGACAGTTGACCTAGAAATCAGTTGTATTGGGAAAAAGTCAATTGTAGCCAATTGACAGTCAAACTTCATAAAATTTGACCCACATCAACATTATGAACTCATATGAATCATTTGATCAAGTTTGGATCACAATTCCACAAGAAATTTGATCAGATCACCAAAAGGGCAAAATGGTCATTTTTAGGGTTTTGACTGCACAAAGGCAAGTTTTGACTGTTTGACCTAACCAATGGCAAACCAAGCTCACATATGGACTCAAGGACTCAATGGCATTGTCTTGACTCATTCAACAAGTTCAAAAGATCTCAATTGCATAGGATTGACAGATAAATTTTTCAGTCAACTGATCAAAATTTGATTGTACACTGAAAAGTCAAACTTTGACTTTTTTGGTCAAAATCAAGTGCCAAGATTCATTTTTCATCAAGACATGTCAAATTATGAAACTTGTTCATCAAGAAACCCAAAATTGCAAATTAGGGTTGAAAATGAAAATTTTCATAACTTAGAAATTTTCTAAGTTATAAAATTTTCTTATTTTTTCCTAACTTTGTCCCATTTTTTCACCAAGATGCAAATGGATACAAACAAAACTTGAAACATGAAAGTTATAGTCCATTGCAAAATCTACAACTTTTAATCACAAAGTTTTCTCAAAGGAAGCTTGTATCTCAAGTTATAATTTTTGGAATAAGGGTACCAAACACTTTTAACTTAGACAAACTTTGCCCTATTCTAGGCAGGATTTTGGTCCAACTTCTTGGCCATTTTTCACATGGTTCCACTTGGAGTTTTAATTTGCATTACAAAGATGGATTGTAGTACATGTACCAAGCTTTCCAAATTGTCCAATAACTTATCAAACACCCTTGTGGTTAGAGAGAATCGAATTCACAAAGTTGGCTAAAACTCACTTTTGTTCATAACCAAGGCATGTTCATAACAATTGCATTTTTCAAATCAGCATGGTTTATTCTAGCTTGCAGGCCTCTAAACCTCTTCACACTCAATAATTTAATGCCTAACCATTGTGTTAAGGTGTTATTTCATCCATTTGAGCATTGCACATAGAATTAATCCTTAATTAGAAAAAGCAAGTTTCCATTTTGATAAAGTATCACTTTATGTCAAATTCCAAATCCTTGAGACAGGGGGGCCAGATCTTTGAGGCAAGAGTGAGTACACAAATCCCATTTACCAAGGGAAAATGTTGCAGCATACATGATAGAGGTCACAGGCCTGCATTGTCAAGTTGAATATCTTGGCTTCAAAAACAAGTAACTTTGCAAAACAGATCCAACTTTCACTTCCTGCAAACCAGAGCTTAAGCAAACCTTGTACTCATCTTCCACACATCCCAACTGACCTAAAACACGACTCAACCACCCCTCATACCTCCTAATACACTAAAACACCATCCTGCTGCAAAAACAGGGCATCTGCTGCAGATTGAGGTCCACAACTCAATCCACTCGTGCGCTTTGGCTAAAACTTGTTCAAACACATTCCATACCATCCACTGAAACTATTCCAAGCCTTAAACACAAGCTGTAACACCCCTAACTTCGTTTGCCATTTTCACTTTCAAGCTGTGCAGGTGAACTTCTATAGCACAATACAGGTGGTTTCAAAGCAAGCTAGGCATTTGGGAAGCATCCTTAGACTTCAGGCAAGCTCAACAGAAGCTCAAACTCCATTGAAGGTTGCTACATTGCTCTGTTCAAGTCAAGTTGAAACAGGTAATCTATGGACTTCTATCTCTCTATCCAGGCATGATTAAGCTTAGGTTTGTGAATGAAACGTGTTCTACTCATAGCCCTGAAGCCATACATGTGTTCACTTTTCATTTATATTAAGCATGCTGTGAGAATTTCAACCATGAACATTGAAGAAAAACTAGGTCAGAAATTGGGGGTGAAGAAATTCTCCCTGGTTTCTTAGAGTTAGGACAAGTTTTTTACATGTTTAGAATCGTGGTTTGATGCTCTATATTGTTTGTGTTATGAGTTTTGGCTAAAAATCAAGGAATCAGGAGTTTGTATTTTGAACAAAGATGCGCGCGTTTGGACAGAACTGAAGGTTGAAGATGACTGGTTTGGGCTGGGCCTGAGTCAGTCTGGCTTTTTACACCCTTTTTTTCCATTTGCACCCCCCTGGCACATTGTGTGAAATATTTGACATTTTTGCATTTTTCTTTTTGATTCTGATTTTATATTTTTGCTCAAACATAAAAAAAATACCAAAAATATTTTTCCACCTTTTTTTACATTTATTTGGAATTTATTTGCTTTATTAAATATATGTATGTAAATAAATATAATTCCTTTTCATTTAAAAACCCTAAAAAAATAATACAAAAATATTTATTTTTCAGTTATTATTTTTTATTTACATTTTGAAAACATTTTCTAAAATATACATTTTTGTAAATAATCAATATTTTATTTTTGAACATATTTAGCATATTTAATATATAATATATAAATACTTGTATATTTTATTTTAATTAGGGCAAAAATAAAAAAATAATACTTTTTTTATTTTTCATTTAATATTTGACACTAAAAATACTTTTTTAACAATATACTTTTTATTTTGGCACAAATTAATATACATTGTACATAATTAATAAATAATACTATTTATTCAAAAAATTAGGGTTTTGCCCTAAACAACAAAAATAACCAAAAAAATAACTTTTTTTATTTTGTTTATACTTCAAACATGAAAACTTTTTCACATACATAAACAATCTTTTTTGCATAATACATTGCATTTTGATATTTATTTAATTGTATTTATTTAAATGTTAAATATTTGTATATTCGATATGGTTGTAATAATTTAGATTTTATTTCCTTGTCAAATATCCCCCAAATTCAAACTTGTATCCCCATCCCCATAATCATGTTGTAATAATTTAGGACTTTAAATTCTCGCACATTTAAAAGTTTCCAAATTATGCCATGATAGACCTAGTGTTTGTATGCAAAATCAATCAACAAATAGCTTGACCTAATTCAAGATAAACATGCATGAAAAACAAACACAATGCACACTTGCACCCCTAGGGTTACATCACTTATTGCCTTCAAAAAATGGGCCATGGTTGCATGTTGAGTTCTTTGGCAAAACAAAAACAAATCAAAATGATCATAGTCCCTCGATGACGCTATCAAGTTGCCTAAACAAAAATGATCAAGTCCCTTAAGGAAAATTGCCAAAGATACTTGACACTATTGCTTTCATGGTCTATACGATGACCCGCGCCCGTCCCGTTAACATCCTAACGCAAGGTTATTCACCAAATACAATGGTGAAACAACACTGTTAAAAGGGTTAAAACATAAGAAAAATCTTTGAGTAAAATAGGGTAGACAACTCTTAGTTACTTGATAAAAAAAACTTGCAAAACATCCTTGCTACTTTTCAAAAACACACCTCACAACACAATTTCAAAACAACTTCCAAAAAAATATTGAAAACTTTTCAAAAGACAAAAACACCTTTGTATATACTCAAACACGAGTCATTACAAAGGTTGCCACAATAATGGCCTCTTTTCAAAACATCTTTCAAAACCACACACAAAGCACCATTTTAAACAATTGAAAATGCAAAGCAAGTGATCTAAGCAAGTAGCTAAGAGCCCATGGATAACCATGGATAAAAAGGGTGCTAATACCTTCCCTTTCTTTAATCTACTCCCCGAACCCACGAAAACATCTCAAAGGTCTTTCCTGTGCTTTTTGACCTTTCCTTAGGATAAATAAAAAGTCGGTGGCGACTCTTGCTAAACCGAAACATTTGCGAACAAAAAACGCAAAAACCCAAGTCAGTTCTCCCACCGTATCACAGAACTGGCGACTCTGCTGGGGAAAAATTTTTAAGCGGAGTAACCTTAGGGCCTATATCACCCTTTTGCATGATTAATTGTTTGTTTTGATTGCTTTACATTTTGGTTCTCTTGTTTGGGATTGAAATCCTCCACCCGGATTTGGGAAACATTCATAGATAGCAATACGTTGTGGAAATTGTGTGGGGTATACCGACACGGTTGAAGCAATAGCTATATTAGTGTGACATATTTGTGAGTACCGGTAACCCTTGAGTTCAATCAAGGAGAGTACGGGGCCGCTGAGTGATGTCACTAAGCACTAATGACCTAGAACCTTACTTGACCATCTTGGCCTTTTATTAGGGGTAGTGAGATGACCGGCTTTGGTGCAATCCAAAGTTGGTAGATACTCGATACTACACTCATTGAGGGTTGTTTTCTTGGAATATTTTGGTCGCTAGTTAAGTGGCTAAACCAAAACAATGAACATAGAAAACAATCCAATGATATTGAGCTCCTTAGAACCCGGTTACTATTTAGGACAGGTTTTAAGCCAACTAAACTCAAGAGGGTACTTACCTATGAAACCCCATGCAAGCCTGAAACTAGGGTTTTGTGTGACTTGCTTGTACATGTGTTTGTGCATACATCATGAACATCATAAAGCATCATATGCATCCACTAACCATTTCAAGGGTTTGGATCTTCATTTTTGTTCTTGTTTTGTAGGTCATGGAATCTCTTCGCAGAAAAACCATTCAAGTCAACCTTGTGAGAATCCCTCCTCAACTCAAGGAGCTTACATCCAGAATTCCAGAAAGTTCTCTCTTCAGTGAAAGACATGGTAGACTTCTCAACCTAGTCAACACCAACATTGAAGAAGACATGGTGAAAGTGTTGTTCCAGTTCTTTGAACCCCTTCACCACTGTTTCACCTTTCCCGACTACCAATTGGTGCCTACTTTGGAGGAATTTTCTCAACTCCTAAGAATTCCTATTCTTAATCAACTACCCTACAACGGTACGGAAAAAGAACCAAAACCTGAAGAAGTTGCTCAAGCACTACACTTGCAACCATCTGACATCAAGGGGCATTGGGAAACTAGAAGTGGTGTCAAAGGCTTCTTGGCAAAATTCTTATTTGAGAAGGCATAAGAGTGTTGGAATTCTTTGGATCTATAATCCTTTGAAGAAATTGTGGCACTCCTTATTTATGGGTTGGTCTTGTTCCCAAATCCTGACCAACTTATAGATGTGAATTCTGTCAAGATCTTCATATCCAGGAATCCCATACCTACATTGCTTGGGGACATCCTCCACTCATTTTACATACGAACAATGAGGAAGAGAGGTGTTCTCATGTGCTTTACTCCTCTCCTTGCAAGGTGGTTTATTTCTCACCTTCCACAGTCAATTTTGAAGAATGAACAGGGTTCAAGGTGGTCACAACGATTGATGATCCTCACACATTCTGATGTACATTGGTGTTCTCGGTCCAGAGAAAATGTCATCATCATTGATCGCTATGGTGAGTTCCCTAATGTTCCATTACTTGGCATTAGGGGAGGCATTACCTACAACCCCTGTCTAGCTTTAAGACAATTTGGATACGCTCGGAGGGATGGCCCTCATGACATGCTGATTCCTGACCTAGTTTTTGACTTCGACAACGATGCGCAAGGACTTCACCAAAGATTCATCAGAGCTTGGAGGATGCCTAACAAGGTAGATAGCAAGACACTGGGGCACAAAAACTCCATCCCTCTTGAGCCTTACCTCAAGTGGGTACGAACCCGCGCCCAGAGTCTTATGATGCCTTACCCTCACATTCTCCCTTTGATCAAATAGCCTGTTAAGGAAGGAGAGGTTTCATACACCATCCTACATCCTGACATGCCAACATCATGGGAGGAAATGCAAAAGAGTTGGATCCAACTCAAGGAAGAGCGGGATACTTTTGAAGCCAGCTTCTATGCCAGTGAGAAGAAGGTTTTAGAGCTCACCCGCCGACTCCACGAGGAAGAGACTCTCAACACCTACATCGCACCAAAGAGGATGTGCAACGTCTTTTTACCTTAAGAAGTTTTTGTAATATTTGGCCCATGGGGCATTTATGTACTGACAAAATTTCTTCTTATTAATATGACGTGTGTTCTTTTTGTCTGCAACAACTTTGAATTTCTAAATCCTTAAATGCATTACATGAATAAACATATCATTCATCATATGCATAAACAGGTCTTCACACCAGGTTTCCTTATCTTCCTGCTGTTTATTTTAGTAAGATGGATATTGAGCAGACGGTCAAAGATCTGCAAGCACAAAACTCGCAGTTTCAACAGCTTCTCATGACCTTGGAAAAGGGTCAGGGAGATCTTAAAGCACTGTTAGGGAATAAAGAGCAAGAAAAAGGAAAAAAGAAAAAGAAAAGAGTTGGGGTAGCTACACTGGGAAGAAGATTTGAGAATGAAGCTAGGAGAGTTCTTGAATTCCCCTCCACATCTGACGAGGGGACCGACAAAGGAAAAGGAGCTGCATTACCCTCTGAGTCTGAGGCTGAAGAAGAAGATGTTGAGGAAGATGAGGATTATTCAGAGCAGCAATACCCACCAGCGGACGACAAATACAAAAACCTAGAGGATAGACTGGCAGCTATGGAGCTGCAAAGGGTTCCCGGGTTAGATTTTGAAGAATTGGGATTGATTGCTGGGATTGTTATCCCTCCCAAGTTTAAGGTGCCAACTTTCGCAAAATATGATGGTCTGTCTTGCCCAAAGATGCACCTGAGGTCATATGTCAGAAAAATTCAACCTCATTCATCCGATAGAAATCTCTGGGTACACTTCTTCCAGGACAGTTTGTCCGGTACTCAGCTAGATTGGTTTTACCAGCTTGAGAGGTCAGAAGTGCATAATTGGGAAGATTTGGCAGTTGCCTTCAATCGCCAGTATCAATACAACGCCGACTTGGCGCCAACCCGTACTCAGCTACAAAGTATGGGGATGGCCTCAAATGAAGGATTCAAAGAATACGCCCAGAAATGGCGCGACTTGGCCGGAAGGGTGCAGCCGCCACTTTCAGATAGGGAGGTAGTTGATATGTTCTTGGGGACCCTATCTGGCCCTTTCTTCAACCATTTGATCGGGAGCTCTTCCGCAGGGTTTACTGAATTGTTTCTGACTGGCGAAAGGGTGGAAGCTGGTATTAAGAATGGGAAGATTCAAAGGGATGCCTCTGCATCCACAGCTGTTAAGAAACCGTTCTCGGCCAAGAAAGAAGCCGTTGTTATATACTCTCAGAAAGGATTGGGAAAAACTGAGCGCCGGCCGACTGTAGGGGCCGTGATGATTCAAAATTCGTCAAATGATCAGCCTCGTAACAATCAGTCCAGACCTAAACAGCAATGGGGAGAACGACCATCATGGCAGTTCACCCGCATCAACATGACGCCCACACAAGTTCTTCCCCATCTGTTGAAGTTGAATTTGACCAATTTGAAAGAGACGCCAAAGAATGTGAATACAACCTCTCCATCTTACAATCTGAATGCTAAATGTGCCTATCATTCTGACAGCGCCGGGCATAGCACCAACGATTGTTGGGCGCTTAAGAATAAAATCCAAGATTTGATAGACGCTAAAGAGGTTGAGTTCGACGCCCCTGAGAAGTCGAATGTAATCTCCGCTCTAATGCCAAAGCATGGTCACATCGTCCATGTTGTTGAAGAGGATCTGTTTGTTTCTGCTGTTGATGATTTGATAACTCCACTACTGACAATCAAGCTGAATTTGCTTAAAGCTGGGATTTTCCCAGGTTGTAAAGAAGATTGCTACCTTTGTTCCTCCTTACCAACCGACTGTCCATTGTTAAAGATAGGCATCCAACGCCTAATTGACAACCCACAAATTCTTTTCGAAAAGACTCTTGTTACTCCAACTCCTATCAAAGATGTTTCAATAATAACCATTTCCGCCAATCTTTCCAAGGTCCCCAAAAGACCTGTTAAGATTACATCCGCTCTGAAGACTGTACCCTTGAAGATAACCATGCCTGGGCCTGTCCCATACAAATCTGACAAATCAATACCGTGGAACTATGGTGGAGAAATCTACTACCACGGTGTTAAACAAATTGAATTAACCGAAGAAAGCTCTGACGAAGAGACTTCTGACATTGGAAACATTTCCGGAACGAGCAAAATTACCCGAAGTGGAAGAATTTTCTCTCCAGAGATTGCCCCTCCAAAGGCGATCTTTGGACCCTCAGATGCTCCCAAGGTTACCCCTGCACCAATAAAAATATCTGCAAGAACGCCAATGATTGAAGAAGTAGAAACTCCTGTGGTTGTCCCTTCTGCTGCTGCTAATGATAAAGGGAAAGGGATCCAAGAAGAGCTCGTCAGGACGAGGTCTCAGCCATTGGTTATCCCCGAAACCTCTAAAAAAGAAATGGAAGAGATTCTGAGAATAATCAAAAAGAGTGATTATGATGTGGTAGAGCAACTGGGGCAAACCCCCTCAAAGATCTCCATGTTGGCCCTGTTGCTTTGTTCGGAGGCTCATGCCAGAGCCTTGATAAGATTTCTGAAGACGGCCCATGTGGCCCAAGAGACCTCAGCCGACCAATTTCAGGATTGTGTAGCCAGTCTCACCGCCGACAACGGTCTGGGTTTCTCCGATGCTGACCTGACTCCTAAGGGAAGAAAGCACAATGACGCACTGCATGTGTCGGTGGAATGCCGAGGAACCACTCTCGCCCATGTCTTGGTCGATACTGGTTCTTCCCTAAACGTGATGCCTAAGAAAGCTCTGGACTGGTTGGATTGTGAAGGCTTGGAGCTGAAACCGAGTAATATCATTGTCAGGGCCTTTGACGGGTCTAAAAGAATGGTGCATGGGGAGGTCGACATTCCCATCAAGGTAGGCACTGAAGTGTTCAACTCAACCTTCTACGTGATGGACATCCGCCCATCATACTCTTGCTTGCTGGGAAGACCGTGGATTCATAATGCTGGGGCAGTCACTTCCTCTCTACATCAGATGCTGAAATACCCTGTTAAGGGAAAAATCATAACTGTACACGGTGAGGAGGAGTACATGATCAGTCATCTGAATTCCTTTCGATATGTGGAAGTGGATGGCGAATTCATCGAAACACCTTTTCAACACTTCGAGGAAGTTTCTCCCGAGGTTGCAATGGCAAAGGCAATAGCTGAGGTACCCAAGCAGGTGGCCAGGATGGCATCTCTGAAAGACGCAAAGGCTGCAATGAAGGAGGGGGAGAGCACAGTGTGGGGACAGTTGCCTGACTTTCCTCACAAGACAGACAAGTTTGGGTTGGGGTTTACCGCTGCGGGGCAAAAGGCTATGCGTCGCTCCAAAATTGAAAAGACACCCATCAAGATTTCTCCTCATGGAATCAATGCTTTAGAAGACGAAGACGAAGAGGGTAACATTGAAGATTGGATCTTCCCAACCATTGAAGGGGGACTGCACAACTGGGAGGCGAAAGACTTCGTTCCCATTACTTTCATCAATCAGTAATTTATCTTTCGAACATTTCCTGTTGGTCTGTAATAATTACTAAAACAATTCTCACACTACTTTTCGCCTCATGCCTTGCCCGGGGCATGTAGATACATTTGTAAGGGCTTGATTCTCTTCATAATCATATGCCATGTTTAATGAATCATTGGACGTTTTTCATTTATAATATGTTGTGTTCATTTTCTTTCCTTTTGCATTTTTGTTTGTTTAAGGATGGTTATCCCTTACACACACCCACACTCACAAATGCAGGTACCCATCCACTCCGGATTCCATGGGTGATTATTCTGTTTTATCCTTCAAAAACTCTGAAGATTTGGTCAATCAGGCTGAGTACGAAGATGACGAAGATTGTGAAGTATCGGGAGAGTTAGCCAGACTTCTACAACAAGAAGAGAGGGCCATCTTACCTCATGAAGAGTTGTTGGAAACCATCAACTTAGGGACAGGGGAAGACAGAAAAGAAGTACAAGTGGGTGCTAGCTTGGAACCAAGTGTCAAGGAACGCTTAGTACAGCTGTTGAATGAATACGTTGAAATTTTCGCCTGGTCTTATGAAGACATGCCAGGGTTATACACAGACATCGTGGTTCATCGTCTCCCTACAAGAGAAGACTGTCCACCGATCAAGCAAAAAGTCCGCCGAATGAGGCCCGACATGTCTGAGAAGATTAATGCTGAAGTAATGAAGCAATTCAATGCTGGCTTTCTGG
This sequence comes from Vicia faba, assembly GCA_948472305.1. Taxonomy (NCBI): domain Eukaryota; kingdom Viridiplantae; phylum Streptophyta; class Magnoliopsida; order Fabales; family Fabaceae; genus Vicia; species Vicia faba. The sequence goes on along the minus strand of OX451735.1, from coordinate 97,282,527 downwards.
CTGTTACATCCTATCCACAATGGGTTGCTAACATTGTGCCCGTTCCCAAAAAAGACGGCAAGGTCAGAATGTGTGTGGACTACCGGGATTTGAACAGGGCCAGCCCTAAAGATGATTTCCCGCTACCACATATCGACATTTTGATTGACAACACGGCTCAGCATAAAGTATTTTCTTTCATGGACGGATTCTCGGGCTACAACCAGATTAAAATGGCCCCCGAGGACAGGGAGAAAAAAACCTTTGTTACACAATGGGGTACCTTATGCTACAAGGTGATGTCGTTCGGACTGAAGAACGCAGGGGCAACTTATCAACGCGCCATGGTAGCTTTGTTTCATGATATGATACATCATGAGATCGAAGTTTACGTAGACGATATGATAGCTCGATCACAAACAGAAGAAGAACACCTTGAACATTTGCAGAAATTGTTTGCCAGGTTGAGGGAATACAAACTCAGACTGAATCCAAGCAAGTGCACTTTTGGAGTTAGGTCTGGTAAACTTCTGGGATTTATTGTCAGCAACAAGGGCATTGAGGTCGATCCAACAAAAGTAAAAGCTATACAAGAAATGCATGCACCCCGTACTGAAAAGGAGGTTAGGGGATTCTTGGGACGCTTGAACTATATCGCCAGATTCATCTCTCACCTGACGTCTACCTGTGAGCCAATTTTCAAACTATTAAAGAAAGATCAGGTAGTTGAATGGAACGATGATTGTCAAATTGCTTTTGATAAGATCAAGGAGTATTTTCTAGAACCTCCTATTCTGATGCCACCCGTCGAAGGAAGGTCGCTGATCATGTATCTGACTGTTTTGGACAACTCAATGGGGTGTGTACTGGGCCAGCATGACGAGTCTGGTCGAAAAGAGCATGCCATTTATTACCTTAGCAAAAAGTTTACCGACTGTGAGACTCGCTACTCACTGCTCGAGAAAACTTGATGCGCTTTGGTATGGGCTGCTCGCCGACTAAGGCAGTATATGTTGGCTCATACCACTTTGCTGATTTCCAAAATGGACCCGATCAAATATATCTTCGAGAAGCCTGCTTTATCTGGAAGAATTGCTAGATGGCAAATGATCTTGACTGAGTATGACATCCAGTATACTACCCAAAAAGCTATAAAAGGGAGTGTACTAGCTGACCATCTGGCTCATCAAGCTATCGAATATTATCAATCTGTGAGATTCAACTTCCCATACGAGGACATCATGACTTTGGACAACATCGAAGGTAACGGACCGTATGACGGACCTGAAAAAGGATCCCGATGGACCCTGTACTTTGATGGTGCTTCAAATGCACTTGGAAACGGTATCGGTGCGGTACTCATTTCCCCAGAAGGTTACCATACACCTTTCACTGCCCGACTTTGTTTCAGCTGTACCAACAACATGGCCGAATATGAAGCTTGCATCTTTGGTCTCAAGGCTGCTATAGACTTGGGGATCAAATCTTTGATCGTATTTGGGGACTCGGCTTTGGTTATCAGTCAAGTCAAAGGAGAATGGGACACCAAACATCCTAATCTTATCCCATACAAAGAACATGTCTTGACATTGCTGCCTCATTTCGAGCAAATTACCTTTGAGCATTTCCCGCGAGAAGAAAATCAGCTAGCAGATGCTCTGGCTACGATGTCTTCCATGTTTAAACTCAACTGGGATAATGAGGCTCCCCACATCACCATAGAGCGAATGGATGAACCTGCGCATTGTCATGAGATTAATACCTAAGAAGTAGTGGAACAACCCTGGTTTCATGAAATCAAAAGGTATCTCCAGACTAGAGAATATCCTGAAGAAGCTTCAGTCAATGACAAGAAATTCTTAAGGAGATTTGCTGCCAAGTTCTTCCTAAGCAATGGCATCCTTTATAAGCGCAGCCATGATTGTGTTTTACTTCGGTGTGTCGACAAAGCTGAAGCAGAGTTAATCATGACTGAGATACACAGTGGCACATTTGGCACCCACTTGAGCGGACATACGATGGCTAAGAAGATTCTAAGGGCAGGCTATTACTGGTCTACCATGGAAGCTGATTGCCATCAACATTCCCGTACATGCCACAAATGTCGAGTCTACACCGACAAGATTCATATTCCTCTTGTTCCTCTCAACGTTCTGACAGCTCCTTGGCCATTCGCAATGTGGGGCATTGACATGATTGGAGAGATCAAGCCCACAGCGTCCAATGGACATCGCTTCATCCTGGTCGCTATTAACTATTTTACCAAGTGGGTTGAAGCAGCTTCCTTTGCCTCTGTTACAAAGAATGTGGTTGCCCGCTTCATCAAGCAGAATCTCATATGCCGGTATGGTGTCCCCGACAGGATCATCACAGACAACGGTACAAATCTGAACAATACTATGATCACCGCTCTATGCGAACAGTTCAAGATTTATCATCACAATTCATCTCCCTATCGGCCGAAGATGAACGGTGTTGTTGAAGCTGCGAACAAAAACATCAAGAAGATCATCCAGAAAATGATAGTTATCTACAAGGACTGGCATGAGATGTTACCGTTTGCTCTGCATGGATACCGTACCATGGCACGTACTTCAACAGGGGCAACCCCATTTTCTTTGGTATATGGCATGGAAGTTGTCCTACCTATGGAAGTTCATATTCCTTCTTTAAGGATTATGAAGGACGCTGGTTTGAGTGAAGACGATTGGATTCAAACCCGACTTGATCAACTCAATTTGGTCAACGAGAAGCGACTCACTGCTGTTTGCCATGGTCAGACGTACCAAATACGGATGATCAAGGCTTTCAACAAGAAAGTCAGACGCCAAGTATATCAAGTCGGAGATCTTGTGATCAAGCGGATCATCTTGCCGCAAAGTGATCCCAGGGGCAAATGGACTCCTACTTACGAAGGACCATTTGTAATCAAGAGCATCTTTTCTGGTGGTGCAATGATTCTGACCACCATGGACGGCGACGATATGCCACACCCTGCGAACGCAGACATAGTCAAAAAATACTACGTATGAAACAACCCGACAAGTCGAAAACCCGAAAGGGCGACTTGGGAAAAAATGGGCATCCCGGTGAACCGAAAACCCGAAAGGGAGGTTCAGGAAAAAATTAGGGATAAAACAAAAAAAATTTGTACACCCGGTAAGTTGAAAACCCGAATGGGCGGCTTGGGCAAAAAAGGGTTTCCCGGTGGATCGAAAACCCGAAAGGGCGATTCAGGCAAAAGTTAGGGAATTGAAGCGTATGACTATGTCTCGTCGGATCACTTTAAAGAACAATCTCTTCATCAACAAGCTCTGAGCTTCTGATCAATCCAATCATCGGCGGACGAAGCAGTGAATGGACAAGATATTCAGAGTTGTGAAGGCTATAGCAGAATGGGAATCCCATGGAATTGTTACACATAACCATCTTTCTTTTGTATAAATTTTTCAAATGTTTGCGACAACATTCTCTTACTAGGATGTCTGTCTCCTTTGTACAAAGATACTCATAAAAAGTTAATATAAATACTTTTCCAAATACAGAAATTTGCTTTGTCTTCTTTTTCTTTTCACACTTATGTTTTATTTGAGAAACGTCCAATGTTTTGTTAAATAGGCATATGCATTTGAACATAATCATTTGCTTACAAATCAAGAAAAGATGATTGCTGATAGGTTGAAGGTATAGGTAGATATCTTGATGCCCTTTTAGAAGAAATCCCCAGTGGAATTAAACTCCAAGTTCCTCAACTGAGTTACAATTTGGAATACATTTCCCCAACAGAGTTAAACTTCAAAATCCTCACAGAGCAAATACTTTCTAAAGTTGGATTCTCCAGCTAAGCTGAATTTCAAGATTCCCCTCAGAGTTAGGTTTCAAGATTCCCAGTGGAGCCAAAACTGTTATTCCCCAGCGGAGCTAAAACTTCCAACTATCCATCCTCAGTGGAACCAAATTAGTGAACATTCTCCCCACAGAGATACTTCCCATCAGATTGAAGATTCTCAGTCTCACTTCTCCAGCATAAGTCTCCCAGGTTTGAATTCCCCATTAGAGATTGTCAGAATTCTCATTCCCCACAAGTCATCAAAAGATTTTCAATCCCCAGCAGTGGTCCTAAGATCCCTCAAAAATTGAAGATCTTGTTCCCCAAGCAGTCAGCAGTCAGCAAGGATTTCTCATCTCCAGTAATCAAAGATCTTGGGAATCCCCAGCTCCGATCATGGATTTATTTTCCCCGAAAACAATCAAAGGATTTTCAATCCCTGGCAGCAGTCCAGGATTTATCTTCCTCGGCAAGAGAGCTATCCAGCTTACATGCATAATCATTACATTCATATATATCATAAACATTGATGAAACGCAATTCATTGCATCATACATATCATGCAACATAACTTTGTGTTTTAGCTAACATCTTTACCCTTTCAGGATAAGATTAAAAGGCTATCATTAAAAATTATTCAGATACAGTTTCAGATACACCCCAGACACGGCGGTCATTCTATTACTCATTCAGAATTTCAAGTCAAATACAGTACAGATACACCCCAGACACGGTGGTCATTCTACTACTCATTCAGACTACAGAAATCAGATACAGTTTCAGATACACCCCATACACGGCCGTCATTCTATTACTCATTCAGAATTTCAAGTCAAATACAGTACAGATACACCCCAGACACGGCGGTCATTCTACTACTCATTCAGACTACAGCAATCAGATACAGTTTCAGATACACCCCAGACACGGTGGTCATTCTATTACTCATTCAGAATTTCAAGTCAAATACAGTACAGATACACCCCAGACACGGCGGTCATTCTACTACTCATTCAGACTACAGCAATCAGATACAGTTTCAGATACACCCCAGACACGGCGGTCATTCTATTACTCATTCAGAATTTCAAGTCAAATACAGTACAGATACACCCCAGACACGGCGGTCATTCTACTACTCATTCAGACTACAGCAATCAGATACAGACTAGATACGCTCCATACACGGCAGCCATTCTATCTCTCATTCAGATTCATTTATTAACCTCAAGGTCTAATGCATTCCAAACACGGATACCATTATGACCCTTACGTCAGCAGTTTGATTCCCCCCAGTACATTCGCCATGGAAGTCATGCTATCATTTACTCAGATCCCAGTTACAGTTTCAGATACACTCCAGACACAGAAGTCATCCTGCTACTCATATAGATCTCAACTTCAGTTACAGTTTCAGATACACTCCAGACACGGAAGTCATTATGCTTCTCATACAGATCTCAACTTCAGTTACAGTTTCAGATACACTCCAAACACGGAAGTCATTCTGCTACTCATACAGATCTAAACTCCAGATACGGTCCAGATATGCTCCAGATACGGTTGCCATTCTGTCACCTATTCAGATCCCAGTTACAGTTTCAGATACACTCCAAACACAGAAGTCATTCTGCTACTCATACAGATCTAAACTCCAGATATGCTCCAGACACGGTTGCCATTGTCACCTATTTAGATCCCAGTTACAGTTTCAGATACACTCCAGACACGGAAGTCATCCTGCTACTCATACAGATCTAAACTCCAGATACGGTCCAGATATGCTCTAGACACGGTTGTCGTCCTGTCACCTATTCAGATCCCAGTTACAGTTTCAGATACACTCCAAACATGGAAGTCATCCTGCTACTCATACAGACCTCAACTCCAAGATACGGTCCAGATATGCTCCAGACACGATTGCCATTCTGTCACTCATTCAGAATTTATTCCCAGCACACAGTTGCTCCATGCATAGATATTTCTCTGTTAACTAGATACACTCCAGACACGGCAACCATTCTGATATTCATTCTACTTTCAAGCACAGTCACAGCTCAGATATGCCCCATACACGGAGGCCATTCTTTTGCTCATACAAACTCAGTCTCTAGATACAGTTCAAATGCATTCCCGACACGAATATCGTTTTGATCCTCATTCTTCTGACCTATCACATTGCAATTCGACGAGGACTCTTGGATGGCATCTTTAAGCCCATCTCCAGCAAGATTCTACCATCTCCAAATGGCATCTTTAAGCCCATTCCCTCAACTACGCTTTGACGAGTGCAAATTTTTTGGGCACTCTAGTGTCCAATCTCCTTTTACCCTCGAGTCGCGAAAGGCAAACCTGCCAATCTAACTCTTCAGGTTCAAGAAGATTGAACAGGGGCAACTGTTGTACCCCAAAATTTTCCCTCTCATTTCATCAACATTTTCTCATCACAAGACTCTTGGAACTCAAGATCAAGTTAGGGTTTGCTCTGCTCAAGACCCCTCCTTGCACTATTGACCCAAATTAGGGTTTGAGTTTGCACAGGGATGTTTTGACCTAAAATGCCCAAAGTTACTTTCATGCTTCATGTTGGACTTACAAGTTTATCCATACCAAGTTTCAAGCCTTGATTCAAATCTTTGCCCAGTCAATTGGACAGTTGACCTAGAAATCAGTTGTATTGGGAAAAAGTCAATTGTAGCCAATTGACAGTCAAACTTCATAAAATTTGACCCACATCAACATTATGAACTCATATGAATCATTTGATCAAGTTTGGATCATAATTCCACAAGAAATTTAATCAGATCACCAAAAGGGCAAAATGGTCATTTTTAGGGTTTTGACTGCACAAAGGCAAGTTTTAACTGTTTGACCTAACCAATGGCAAACCAAGCTCACATAGGGACTCAAGGACTCAATGTCATTGTCTTGACTCATTCAACAAGTTCAAAAGATCTCAATTTCATAGGATTGACATATGAATTTTTCAGTCAACTGATCAAAATTTGAATGTACACTGAAAAGTCAAACTTTGACTTTTTGGTCAAAATCAAGTGCCAAGATTCATTTTTCATCAAGACATGTCAAATTATGAAACTTGTTCATCAAGAAACCCAAAATTGCAAATTAGGGTTTAAAATGAAAAATTTCATAACTTAGAAATTTTCTAAATAAAATTTTCTTATTTTTTCCTAACTTTGTCCCATTTTTTCACCAAAATGCAAATGGATACAAACAAAACTTGAAACGTGAAAGTTGTAGTCCATTGCAAAATCTACAACTTTTATTCACAATGTTTTCTCAAAGGAAGCTTGTATCTCAAGTTATGATTTTTGGAATAAGGGTACCAAACACTTTTAACTTAGACAAAATTTGCCCTATTCTAGGCAGGATTTTGGTCCAACTTCTTGGCAATTTTTCACATGGTTCCACTTGGAGTTTCAATTTGAATTACAAAGATGGATTGTAGTACATGTACCAAGCTTTCCAAATTGTCCAAGAACTTCTCAAACACCCTTGTGGTTAGAGAGAATCGAATTCACAAAGTTGGCCAAAACTCACTTTTGTTCATAACCAAGGCATGTTCATAACAATTGCATTTTTCAAATCAGCATGGTTTATGCTAGCTTGAAGGACTCTAAACCTCTTCACACTCAATAATTTAATTCCTAACCATTGTGTTAAGGTGTTATTTCATCCCTTTGGGCATTGCACATAGAATTAATCCTTAATTAGAAAAAGCAAGTTTCCATTTTGATAAAGTATCACTTTATGTCAAATTCCAAATCCTTGAGACAGGGGGGGCCAGATCTTTGAGGCAAGAGTGAGTACACAAATCCCATTTACCAAGGGCAAATGATGCAGCATACATGATAGAGGTCACAGGCCTGCATTGTCAAGTTGAACATCTTGGCTTCAAAAACAAGTAACTTTGCAAAACATATCCAACTTTCACTTCCTGCTAACCAGAGCTTAAGAAAACCTTGTACTCATCTTCCACATATCCCAACTGACCTAAAATACGACTCAACCACCCCTCATACCTCCTAATACACTAAAACACCATCCTGCTGCAAAAACAGGGCATCTGCTGCAGATTGAGGTCCACAACTCAATCCACTCGTGCGCTTTGGCTAAAACTTGTTCAAACACATTCCATACCATCCACTGAAACCATTCCAAGCCTTAAACACAAGCTGTAACACCCCTAACCTCGTTTTCCATTTTCACTTTCAAGTTGTGCAGGTGAACTTCTATAGCACAATACAGGTGGTTTCAAAGCAAGCTAGGCATTTGGGAAGCATCCTTGGACTTCAGGCAAGCTCAACAGAAGCTCAAACTCCATTGAAGGTTGCTACATTGCTCTGTTCAAGTCAAGATGAAACAGGTAATCTATGGACTTCTATCTCTCTATCCAGGCATGATTAAGCTTAGGTTTGTGAATGAAACGTGTTCTACTCATAGCCCTGAAGCCATACATGTGTTCACTTTTCATTTATATTAAGCATGCTGTGAGAATTTCAACCATAAACATTGAAGAAAAACTAGGTCAGAAATTGGGGGTGAAGAAATTCTCCCTGGTTTCTTAGAGTTAGGACAAGTTTTTTACATGTTTGGAATCGTGGTTTGATGCTCTATATTGTTTGTGTTATGAGTTTTGGCTAAAAATCAAGGAATCAGGAGTTTGTATTTTGAACAAAGATGCGCGCGTTTGGACAGAACTGAAGGTTGAAGATGACTGGTTTGGGTTGGGCCTGAGTCAGTCTGGCTTTTTACACCCTTTTTTTTCCATTTGCACCCCCCTGGCACATTGTGTGAAATATTTGACATTTTTGCATTTTTCTTTTTGATTCTGATTTTATATTTTTGCTCAAACATAAAAAAAATACCAAAAATATTTTTCCACCTTTTTTTACATTTATTTGGCATTTATTTGCTTTATTAAATATATGTATGTAAATAAATATAATTCCTTTTCATTTAAAAACCCTAAAAAAATAATACAAAAATATTTATTTTTCAGTTATTATTTTTTATTTACATTTTGAAAACATTTTCTAAAATATACATTTTTGTAAATAATCAATATTTTATTTTTGTACATATTTAGCATATTTAATATATAATATATAAATACTTGTATATTTTATTTTAATTAGGGCAAAAATACAAAAATAATACTTTTTTTATTTTTCATTTAATATTTGACACTAAAAATACTTTTTTAACAATATACTTTTTATTTTGGCACAAATTAATATACATTGTACATAATTAATAAATAATACTATTTATTCAAAAAATTAGGGTTTTGCCCTAAACAACAAAAATAACCAAAAAAATGACTTTTTTTATTTTGTTTATACTTCAAACATGAAAACTTTTTCACATACATAAACAATCTTTTTTGCATAATACATTGCATTTTGATATTTATTTAATTGTATTTATTTAAATGTTAAATATTTGTATATTCGATATGGTTGTAATAATTTAGATTTTATTTCCTTGTCAAATATCCCCCAAATTCAAACTTGTATCCCCATCCCCATAATCATGTTGTAATAATTTAGGACTTTAAATTCTCGCACATTTAAAAGTTTCCAAATTATGCCATGATAGACCTAGTGTTTGTATGCAAAATCAATCAACAAATAGCTTGACCTAATTCAAGATAAACATGCATGAAAAACAAACACAATGCACACTTGCACCCCTAGGGTTCCATCACTTATTGCCTTCAAAAAATGGGCCATGGTTGCATGTTGAGTTCTTTGGCAAAACAAAAACAAATCAAAATGATCATAGTCCCTCGATGACGCTATCAAGTTGCCTAAACAAAGATGATCAAGTCCCTTAAGGAAAATTGCCAAAGATACTTGACACTATTGCTTTCATGGTCTATACGATGACCCGCGCCCGTCCCGTTAACATCCTAACGCAAGGTTGTTCACCAAATACAATGGTGAAACAACACTGTTAAAAGGGTTAAAACATAAGAAAAATCTTTGAGTAAAATAGGGTAGACAACTCTTAGTTACTTGATAAAAAAAACTTGCAAAACATCCTTGCTACTTTTCAAAAACAAACCTCACAACACAATTTCAAAACAACTTCCAAAAAAACATTGAAAACTTTTCAAAAGACAAAAACACCTTTGTATATACTCAAACACGAGTCATTACAAAGGTTGCCAAAATAATGGCCTCTTTTCAAAACATCTTTCAAAACCACACACAAAGCACCATTTTAAACAATTGAAAATGCAAAGCAAGTGATCTAAGCAAGTAGCTAAGAGCCCATGGATAACCATGGATAGAAAGGGTGCTAATACCTTCCCTTTCTATAATCTACTCCCTGAACCCACGAAAACATCTCAAAGGTCTTTCCTGTGCTTTTTGACCTTTCCTTAGGATAAATAAAAAGTCGGTGGTGACTCTTGCTAAACCGAAACATTTGCGAACAAAAAATGCAAAAACCCAAGTCAGTTCTCCCACCGTATCACAGGTGGTCTCAGTACCAGACACAATATTTTTATGCTACTGCCTTCTTGCAAAAGTTAATGGATTCTTTCGAGGCCTGAGAACCCAGTCGACCTCTTGTCGACTCTACTCTAGAGGTATTACCTGCTGAGCAGCAGCAAGACCCTAACTTCGTTGTCAGTGAGGCGCAAACAACCAAGGTATCCCTGCTTTCTTTCAATCTTTTGAATTTTCTGACCATCTCAATGGGTTCTTTGTGATTTCATTATATCATATTTTAGGGTATAAAATGGTCTTCGACCGAAAAAAATATTGTCGCTTCACCCTCAAAGAAAGCTAAAGTTTCGAATACCCAGGTACATATACACACTCTTCTTCCAATGTTCTTTCTTACTATTTTAGATTAGCGCTTGGAACCTTTCATACTCCACTAGGTTTCTGAAAAGAGGCTACAACCTCCATTGATTACGACGGTTCTAACCATAGTGAGGGTTCCCATATTTTTTCTTCATTTAAAGTTTCGACTCCTGCGAAGCCCAAAGGGCTTAAGAGACTCAAAAGAATCATCCTAAAAACTACCACCTCCAAACCTAAAATTGTTGGCACTAATTCTTCGCCTCCTCCCACTCTTGATGAAGCAGAAACTTCGCCTCCTCTCCAACCAACCCCATAAATTAACTTCAAGAAGAACAAGACGTTCAACTCACTGAAAAGGTATTTATTTCCTACATAACTAACTATTTATGAAAATGGAATCTTATTTAACTCTTGTACCGTTTTCAGGAACAAGTTCATAAGTAAGGGGTTGGACTAGTCCATCCATTGAATCAAGTTTAGTCAGAGACGGTGATGCCCTAGACACTGGGAAAGATCCCTCGATTGACATCACCTCCCACTCAACTCCGCATGATGGTCTTACTCATAATTCAACTCCACACACCCGTGAGGAAAACACTAAAGACAATTGAGAGCCTGCTACTAACAATACTCCTTCTGAGAAAAACCTTAACCAACAAGCTCTTATTGGTGATACTTTGGTACACTCTGCTCCTGTCGACCCTGAGTTCCAGACCCTGCAAGACACTAGCTCTAACAGTTCTCTAAGCCAAGCTGAGACCCTGTGGAGACTTCAAAAGCTTCGACAAGAACCTGCCTTCTCTGTTTCAAAAACTTCCTCTATTTCTGGTGTTAACACTGATGTGTCTCTCAAATTGGAGCAGTTAAGAGCATACTTGTTCAATGGTTATTTCCTCTCAGTTGTTGTCGACGAGAATGATTTGGTGACTGATGTCTTCAAATTATTCGATGAGATTTCTCACCATACCATATCTGAGGCTTGGGTTCAATACTTTATTGACCTTGATGCATTCTTCCGCCAGACTATCAATGACCTCTCTCGAAGAAAACAAATCGACAACCAACTCCAAGATAACAATGCTAATATGGAAGCTGAGTGGAATCTCAGTAAAGCTTGCGAAGCAAAATTTTCTGCCTTTGAGTTTGAAAACCAGGCGCGTGTTAACAAACGTTTCACCTTTGATCAACATATTTCTTCTTACAGAACCCAAATATCTGATCTCTAAAAGAAATTAGTCGACGTCAAACGCAAAAAGGCCCTTTCTTCAAAATCCCACCTAAAACCACGACCAGGTTCCAAGTTTAGAAAACTATTTTAATTTTTGTTAGGAATGTAATTATCATCACCATACGGTGCTAAATTTTCCAAGTTTTATTCAAATGATTTCTTTCCACCTTTAACCTCATCAACCTTATAGTAGCTCTGATCAGCTTCCATTTTTTCCACTACGCCATCTTTCCTCCAAATGGAAATCCTCTGGTGTAAAGTCGAAGGGATTGCACCTATTCCTTGTATCCATTCATGGCCAAGTAGATTCATATGCAATGTTTTCAAGGACCTCGTGGGATTTAAGTTGAAATATTTAGAAATTGAATTTGGTTGCAGCTTTGTCTGAATAACTTTGAGTCTTCATCTTTGAACGTCCTTCTATAAGAATCAAGCTCCCCATATTAAGTTGGTCATAGCCTCCCACTAAAGAAAATTTACTTTGATCTTGACGGCATCTGGCTAGAGGAAAATAAATCCTTTTCCCCCTTGATATAAATTTGGCTTATAATAATCGTGCAAGTATTGCACCATAAATCCCTAAGATCCTTGAAATGGTTAGTAAAAATGCTATATTATGATGACATGATGTTATGATGTTATGTTCATGTTAAATAAGTAGAAAACACAAACAAGTCACACAAGAGCCTTAGGTTTAAAGGCTTGCATTAAGTCCATAGGTAAATATCCCCCCATTGAAGTTAAGTTGGCTCAACCTGTCCTTAAAAAGTATTCGGGTTCTAGGGTGATCTTTCTTGCAGGCTTTATTTAACAAGACAACTGGCTTACCACCAAAACATCTTGAAAGTCAAATCTCAATGAGCGTAGCATCGAGTATCAACCAACCTTGAACTGCACCAAAACATCTTGTTAGTGTTAATGACACCATGCGAAAGCCTAATGTTATCCTTGATTGTCTCAAGGAACACCAGTACAAACCAAAGTGTCACACTAACTATAGCCATCATGTTAACCATATCGGTCTACGTCGTACAACCTTATGATATATTTCTAATTACCTAAGGAAAACCAAACAAGCCCTTAAGTTAAAGCAAAAAAAGAAAACAATAAAAGTAAAGTGATATAAACTCTAAGGTAACCCCTCTATTTTTAAGAAGAACCCCAACAGAGTTGCCAATTCTATAATACGGTGGGAGAGCTGACTTGTTTTACGTTTTATCGCAAATGTGCAGATAGCAAGAGTCGCCACCAACTTTTCTTTTATCCAATTAGGAAAGGGTGAAAAGAACAAGAAAGACCTTGAAGATTTTGAGTTCGTGGGGTAAGTTATGAAAAGGGAAGGTGTTAGCACCCTTTTCATCCGTAGTTATCTACGGACTCTTAATTGCTAGCTCACTTTTGAAAATACTGTTGTGTGTGTATGAACTGAAAATATCTTGAAAAGCCAATGTAAGGCTAAGTTTGTAATGATTCTTGTATCAATCCTCAAGAATGCGTAAAAAGTGTTTGAAAATATTTTGTTTGAATGTGTTATGTGTAAAATGTTTGTGAGAAAAATTGTGAGCAAGCAATTAAGAGTTCTTACCCACTAAAGTCTTTCTTATTCTTTTACTTCTCCTTTAGAGATAACATTATCCATACCATTAGTTGGTTGGTATCCTTATCTATTGGATATGAAAGGACAAGCATAGGGTCATCATATGGTCATCGAATGCAACATGTAAGGATACTTTAGCAATTGTATCAAAGGGACTATCATCATTTTGTTCGTAGGGTCATCGAAGGGACTAGATTATTTTTTAGGCAACGCGAAGGGTCATTGAGGGATTTTGATCTTTATTCGAAAGGGACCATGATGATATTGTTAAATCGAGGGTCTTTTGCTAAAGTATCCCCACTTTCGAGGGACGTGGCCAATATTTCGTAAGGCAACAAGAGAGGGTACCTTAGAGGTGCAAGTGTGAAGAGTCTATTGTTTTTAGTTATTTATCTTTGAAAATTAGGGTTTTCTATCAGTTGATTTTAGTCTTGCCATATAAACCCGAGTTACTAGCAATTAAATATGTACAGGAAAATAAAGTGCAAAATATAAAGTCCTAAGCTATTACATGGCTTTAGGAGAGTTACATAAGTATAAAAATGCGGGAAAGTAAACCTTAAAACTATTACATCTTGGGAGCAGATATATAATAGAGAAAAAGTGCAAGAAAATAAATCTAAGCTATTACAATTAAAGAGTGCAGCCTGCGTATACACTTTTCTAAGAAAATAAATAGCAAAATGAAATAATAAAATATTGAGAAAAATGTTTGAATGTTATAAAACCTAAGTTTGTATTTTTGTATTTTTATAGAAAATAATTTAAATGATAATAGTAATTAAAACCTAAATTCTAATTGACTTTAAGATTTAAGAAAATATTAATTAGCTTAATTAATTAGTAAATAAAAAATATGTCAAAAATTGACTATTGATTAAAAAAACCCTAATTCTAGCTAATTTTTATATTAAGAAAAATGTTAATTAATTTAATATATCATAAAAAATTAAATATTATTTAAAAAGACCTAATCCTAATTTATTAGTAAAAATTTTAGGTTAGTTTAATAATTGGTTAATTAAAAAAAGGGTTAGAAAAGAGAAAAAGGAAATAAATTAGGTTAAGACAAAAATAGGAAAAAAAACTGCATGGGGTGGGTGTTGAACCCACGCCCCCTGACTTTTTACTGCATCGCTTGCCACTAAGTTAGACGCTCGTTGGTGTTTGAGATTAGGCACTTCATAATATATGTGAAACTTGCATTAATTCATCTCAGGAACACATTAGAATTGTTAGTTTCAATCAAAGCATCATGAATATTAAAATATGAATTTCACAAAAAAACATGAAACCAACGATGCATGGAATGTAGGTTTCAGGCACTTTTGATCATCAAGAATGATCCCAACTTAATCTATGGTACCTCAGAAATTGATTTGAATGGTCGCTTGACCTTGAAGATGGTTGAATCTTTGATTTCAAGTTTGCCCTAGTTTTGATAAAAGTTGAGATTTTGATATTTTTTAGGGTTCTTCTTGAGACTTTCTTTGAAGGCAATTTCGTGATCCCTTTGTATGAATGTGTTCTCTATTTATAGGCCATGAATTAGGTCTACAAACATGAATCAAATCTTTGTATTTCATGATAAAACCTTTGATTTGATTCTTTTGCATGGAAACATATCTTTTTGAGCTCAATCTTGTGCGAAATCCAATCTTCATGACCTCTCACGATTTTTTTAACATGGTTATGTGATACTGGACTCATTATTTATTCAAAATAGATCCTCACACCTTGTATCACTTATTTGATATTTTATTTTATTTATTTTGCTTTTAAATGAATAAAAATCAAAATCAAAAGAAATAAAAATCATAAAAATAAATGAATGGACTTAGGAGTCTATTATGAGGTCAGAAACATGTTTGGACCTTGAAAGATAAGTCCATTAGCCCAAAAATTCAAGTTTGCTTAATTTGAGTTTCAGCATTTTCTCAAAAGTGCCCAACTTTTTCAACTTATAACTCTCTCAATTTTTATCATATGAATATGATCTTTGACTTTTTGGAAAGCTCAAGATGTCCCCTATAACTCTCATGTTAATCATTGTTTCATTTGCAGCCTTTATCTTAATGTAAATTTCTTTGACAAAAAGTGTCTTTTTGTTGACTTTTAAAATGACATATAATGTTTTGGCCCATATCTCTCAAATTAAGAATTTTTTGGACTTGAGCTTAGATAGGCAAAGTTGTAGAGAATTGAATTTCCTTCAAAATGAGATTTGGTTGAGAATTTTCTGATGAAGTATGTGAAAGTTATGCTTGGTCAAAGTTCAGTTGACTTCTAAAGAAAACCTTAATTTAGTAACTTTTGACTTTTGATGAATCTTGAGTTTTCTTGACGAATCATGATCAACTCTTGATCAAATGATAAATGTGACTTCAAAATGTTGATATTGACCAAAAACATTGAAGTTTGATTGTAAATTGACTATAATTGACTTTTTGTCTAATACAATTGATTTTCAATCATCTGAGCAGTTGACCAAGCAAACTTGTGATGAAAGGCTTGAAACATGACATGAGGGTACCTTGAAGCATACAAGAAACCATGAAATCCACTTGAGGCCTTAGAAGCCCAATTTTCCTTGATAAACACAAAACTCTAGTTGTAGGTCAACTACTTAGGAAGAGGGTTTGTCTGATCGATTCTTGAGCAATTGAGAACCCTGGGAGAATGTTCTAAATAATGGGAGGGAAAATTTTGGGGTACAACAGAAACCAACATTGAAAAGTACTTCTAAGAAGAGGTTGCAAACACAACGTGTTATATCCAGAACAGAGTCTCCATTAGACATATTCTTGGAATGACTCCTTATGAATTGTGGAAGAACAAGAAACCCAACATCTCATATTTTCATCTGTTTAGATGCTCTTGTTTTATTATTAATACTAAAGAAAGTCTAAACAAGCTTGATTCAAAAGCTCAAAGTTGTATCATGTTAGGATACTCTGAATGCTCATGAGGCTACAGAGTATATAACACTGAAACACTTATTGTTGAGGAATTAATTCATGTTAGATTTGATGATAAGCTTGACATTGAAAAGTAAAACTAGTTGATAAGCTTGCAGATGTGGAAATCACCTACTCAGAATTTGAAGGAACTGTTGCTGAAGTTCAAGAAGTGAATGAATTAAAAAACGTTCAACCATAAGTCTCTAATGTTCAGACTCCTCCAAAAAGGCTAAGAGAAAGTCTATTACATTATGAGGAGCTGATTCTAGAAGATAAGACAGAACATGTTCGAAACAAACCTCACTTTAAGCCTTCTGAGGAAATGCATCTAAGTCTGGTATCAATGGTAGTACTTGTCTCTACTAATGAAGCTCTTCTTGATCAATCGTGGATTCAAGACATGGAAGAAGAACTCAGGAAATTCTCAATAAATGATGTTTGGGATCTTGTACCAAGACCCAAAGGAACTCATGTGATTAGAACCAAATGGGTTTTTAAGAACAAGCTAAATGAAAAATGTGTTATTTCAATTTGATGAAACACTAAATGTAATATATGCTTCTAATATTTAAGGTGTAGGTTTCTGAAACATGTGACTTTTGATTAAGTGTAGTCTTCATGAATCAGTTTTACTCATGAATCATCTGTTCTTCGAATAGATAATCTCTATGAATACTGAAGAACCTACTTTATAAACAAGTTACTAAAAAGTAAAAGGATTCTTGTCCGGATTTAAGACTGTTTTCGCTCTGAATCACCTTGCACCTTTTTTGACATCTTGAGAGACACAATATTCTTGGTAGTATAAAAAAATTGTTATGTTTTACCCTATGTCAGTAATCGCTTTTGTCATGTCGTGTCCTTGTGTAATACGCCCTTTGGCCTGTGTCATTTGTTAGGTAAATCATATGTTTCATTTCATTTACATGTCACCCATCTCGCTGTCTAACCATCATCTCTTATAATCTAAAAACCATCTTCAACCTTTTTTACTCATACATCTATAAATCTTTCTTGGAAGACATCAACTGTCCATCTTATGGCAATTGTTTTCTACAAAGTTCATTCTCTGTCTCTTTTGCACCTTTTTGATTTCTGAAAAAGGGGGAGAAAGTAAAATGATTTTGATATTGTTTATTCTTAAAATAATAAACTCAAACATGTATAATGATGTTGCTACTACCCATTTGTTTGATGTTTCAATCCAGAAACTCTAAACAAGTTGATTGAGTTTATTCTAAGACAGGTTGAAGATGAAGATCCTGGGACTAAGGATGAAAACCTTTCTGGATGAAATCAACTTTGATCTTATATCTAAGAAGTTATACACTTTTTAAATATATGAATATTCAAACAGATGTACCAAATACAATTGAGAAGTTATAATCTTACTAAAAGTAAGGTAATCTTGCTTGATATCATAATGTTCAGAAGTTGCTAACTTTCTAAAAGTATGGAATTCAGACTTAAAGCCTCAGAAGTTGTGCTCTCATGAAAGGAAGATAAATTAAAATTTTGATGCATGTTCTCATCTAGAGATGCCACTCAAAAGCTCTGCTCAAATACGTGTGCTTCCACAACATACACTATATTCAGAAGTTGTAAACTGTCTGAATGTATGATACATTGGAATATATCAAATCAAATGATGATTCTTGAGAAGTATAGTGTTTTGGTTGTGATATCAGAATCAAGGAATACAAGTGGTGATACATGATGTAAGGCATTATTCAATCAAGCTCAAAATCAAGTTTTGATTCTTCATCAAGTGCTGATAGTAACAGGTTCTAAGATGAAGTCCAGGTGCTCTAGTCAGACTCTAATGATATGTTGTAGGGAAGTGTTACTTCTCTATCTTAGTTCTAAATATTGAAAGTTTATTTAGTGAGTCTTGGGTTCAGAGGGAGACACTGAATAAACTTAAATGAAATTTTTGGTTTAACAGATTCAGGGGGAGTTGTGAGCTTAACTCTGAATTTGTCGGATAGGGTGATTACCCTGTATAAATTATTCTAACAAAAATACATGGTTTTATCATCATCAAAAAGGGGGAGATTTTAAGAACAATGAGTGTTTCTACATCTGACCTTATGATTTTGATGATAACTTTACATGTTATCTTAGATAACAATTGTATACACTAATGGTTTCGTTCTTGTGTGTAGCTGCTACAATAATGTTAGGCAAATAACATAATCAGGTTATGAACATAAACTACTAGAAGAAAACATGTGGTTACGTGTTACAGTGAAAGTCAAGATTCTGGAATCTATCTTTTGCAACGTGTATAAGGAATGTTAGTACAAGAGGTTCTGATTGTGACTTTGTGGTTAAGCTTTGGAGGCCTTCTAAAGCTTTACTTCTATGTGTTACAAGTTTTGAAGATTATGAAGACAAGATTCTGTTGAACAGGTTCTGATGATCTAAAGAAAGTCAAGGTCTTACAACAAAGTCCTGAAGACTCTGAAGACAAGGTTTTGTGTGACAAGTTCTGAAGACTCCAAGACTTAGGTTCTAAGAATACTTAAGAAATATTATTCTAAAACAAGCTTCAAATTTAACATTCAAATATCAGAAGCCTCTAAAGATAAGAAGAAAGTTCAAAATGGTTATCGTGTGATGGTGTACAAAAATTACATAAAGTGTCTGTGACATCTACTCTTGTAGAGTGGCGCAAGGACAATCCTTTCATACTTTACTGTGACCACTCTCATTATGATCGTTGAGAACCAACAACTAGATTTCCGATTACCTTTCTACGCTTTCAACGGATCTCTTTTACAAGCAATAAAAGTAAGACATGGAAGTTGAAGAAAAGTAAGAATCAACATTACAACGATAAATCTATCAGATTAAATCAAGTTCAACAAAACTACACCAAAGCGTTGTGAAAACTCTGTAGAGAAATCATTTGTGTATAGTTTTGTAAATAAGTAAGGATTTATTACTCGTATCTTGCAGTAGAACACTTAGGTGTTTCGTATTTATACTAAAACGTCTGTGTAATCTACTTAACAAGAAGCAAATTTGTAATACAGTAAAAGTACTCAACCGTTATGGATTGACACCATGAGAGACCGAGTGAAGGTCCAATCTCAAGAAGACTCCTGTTGCGGCTTGAGTGGATTTTCAATAAGGATTGAAGAACTTATTAGGGGTGCCAATAGGCTTGATATAACTTATTGTGGGTTGTCTGTAATCGGTTTAGTTATAATGGATTAATTCGTTGTTGAAGGCGAAATCATCCTTCAGGGGGTGGACTGGAGTAACTTAGCTAACAGTGAAACATGATAAGAATAACCATGTTCATTTACTATTATGTTCTAAGCTAATTTGTTTTGTCACCAACGAAAAGATTTAATTTGGTGAAACCCAATTCAAACCCCCATTTCTTGTGTTTCTCACACCTTCAGAACTAACTAAGAGGCATGCTTTAAATTCCAACAACTGCAGTTTATATTTTTATTCCTTTTATAATGATATAATTATTTTATTTTATTTTTATTTAAATATTAAATCATT
This sequence comes from Vicia faba, assembly GCA_948472305.1. Classification (NCBI taxonomy): domain Eukaryota; kingdom Viridiplantae; phylum Streptophyta; class Magnoliopsida; order Fabales; family Fabaceae; genus Vicia; species Vicia faba. The sequence goes on along the minus strand of OX451735.1, from coordinate 97,262,573 downwards.
TATTTTTTTCGGTTAGACTATTATATAAGGGGAGAGACTGCCCAATTTTGTCTATAAAAGCATTCGTTCATTCAATTTTCCCTAACCTAACTCATATGTTGTTGCTCCAAATTCGTAAACACCATTCTATAGGATGGATTGCAAGACATAAAAAAATGTTTATTGTTTCTTATTTAGTTAGGAAAGCTTTCAAGGTTGTGTGTTGTTATTGTTGTTGTTACATCCATGCATAGAAGAAAATAATTTTATCAACCTTGAACAAAATATTTTTCTGCTCTTCTAATATATCTCATAGAATGGTATTATTGTTGTGTTGTTAATTCCACCTCTTACAATCTATTGATATATTTGAGAATATTTTTTCAATATTGTCATCCAAGGAAAAAATTCAATTATTTAATTCTTTCCTTGGCTGATAACTTTGAGAAACCTATTCTTAATCATATTGAGAAGATATTGCAATGCAAAAAGAAAATGGTGGATGCTAAGAAATTTTAAGTGATATTCTTTACAGTTCACCATTTTATTTTTGGGTATGCAAAAGATGTAATGTATTCTCTTAAGTGAGCTAACAATCGAGGGAAAAAGTCCTTATTTTTTATTTAAATACGAAATAACCTATTACCTCAGTGTTCATAAAATTCGAGGAAAAAAGTAACTCAATTTCGTCTATAAATGAATCTTTACTATTAATTTATAAAGCAATTACACTCAAGACATTGCTAACACATCAATCCATAATAAACATCAGTTATTCGCGTGAAACCTTCACTAGCCCATCAAAACGTGAATTTCACAACTATATATCTTAGATACTATGTTGTCTAAGACAAACATTGATAATGAAAGCATTTAGATTAAAAAAGTGAAACTAAAAGGAGTGTGGAGATAATCTCTGGGATGGATTAAAATAGTAGAAAAAAGTATCGGTTTAAGATTGGTGTTCTTTATATTATATCTTACCTTGTAACTCATAAATTAATTTTTATCTATTCTTTGTTAATTTTATACCAAAAACAAATATTTTTTAACCATTGGGAATATATTTCATCGGGGTGTGCAACAAAATTTTGAAAATTGGAATATATTTCACATGGGTAGTGCTATCCATAGTTGAGGAAGAATACTTTGTTGAGCGTAGTTGTTGCGAGCAAGTTATCTACATGAGACATCAACTAGGAGGTTACGGAGTTAATATCGAGGTTATTTCGATAAAATGCGACAACACTAGCACTATAAACCTTACTAAAAATATAGTACTTCACTCTCTGACTAAACACATTGAGGTTAGGTACCTTTACATAAGAGATCATGTTGAAAAAAGGGACTGCAAAATTGAGCATGTGACTTCATTTAATCAATATAAGCAGATATTTTTACTAAGACTCTTCCTAAAGAAAATTTATTTTAAATGAGAATTGAATTAAAATATCGAATCAATCATGCATGGATTAATATTTGTTAGTTGTCTCTTCCCATTCTTCTTCTCCTCTTTATCTATGTGTTATTACATGATTTATGGTCTTGATTAGTGTTATTTTCGCCTTTTTTATTATGTCAAAGGGTGAGAAATATACTCTCAAGAGGACCAGGGTAAACTCTCTATGTTTTTCTATGGGATTTTAACTATTCCAATCATTTTCTCAATGTTTCTCTATTTCCCCACCTCCCTAGAGATGTGTTTTCATCATAAAAAAAGGAGAAAATATGGGGTTGTGTGCTTGCGGGTACAATCATCTACAAATGATCTTAGAAGCAAATGATCTTTAGTGGTTTTGATATTGACAACACCTAATGTCAAGCGGTATTAAGTGGAATCCTTAAGGATCCCCGATCAAGAAAACTCTAATGATGATGTCTACCAAAGAAGTTATATAAAGTCTTATCAGATAGAAGAAGTCAATTTCCAAATGAAGTAATGTATCAATGATGAATCTAGTAAGAGATCTTGAAATTTCAAGTTTGTTAAAGATAGAAAGTGTGAAAGTTCGTATAGTCTTGTGTCTGAGTGATAGTGTATTGTAAAAGTATAAGAGTATCTTCTAAGATACTAAGACAACTCTCACACACATAAAAATATTTTTGAAGCCCCTATTCTTTTATAAAATCACCAGAAAATATTTTACGCAAGTAACAATTTGGTTACTAGCTTGAATAAACCTTTAGGAGTATTATTTACACAAGTTAGTTGATTAGCACACTAAGATTAATTTATTAACTCTTTTGTATCACACCCTAATTGTTTAAAAGAGGTTTTAAACAATTAGTGATGGAGAATTTCAAAACCTTCTATATTTAATCTAGATAATTTATTAGACCTAGCTCATAATCGATCATGAACATTAAGAATCTCATGGATTGTTAAACTATTATTTTTTTTTCTATATAAAGGAGAATTATCCTTATTTTAAATCACACTAGAATCAGGATTTCTACTATCTTTTTTATCCCTGCTCTTCTTTTTATATTATTTCATTAATATCTTATAAGTAAAAAAATACTTTAGAGAGTGCAATATATGTGAAAATTTGTCAAGCGAGAGGTTAATCTAAGCGCGTGCAAATGCATGGTGAAAGAGGATCAATGATGAAAAAAGAATGAAGAGTAGGAAATATGAAAGATCAATCAACGAAGATAAAGCATGTTTGCAGAAGTATCAAAGGAATTACTAAGAAAAAAAAGGAGAAAACCAATGGCAATTTAAGATGAAGAAGTGATGCATGTAACAAACTTTCAAAAGTTTCCACTAACAATTAGATGTTAGATCTGTTTATAAACCTTATAATTTATATCAATATAGAAATCAAGAAAAGAACTCTAAATAAAATCGTTAAACCCGTATCTGAATACAATTATAAGAATGAAATCAGAAGCATACCTTAATTTGCCATTTGGAATCACTGAAGGTTTGCGGGTATTTGATCTTCGGATTTATAGAATACTATGTGGCTCCTTATTCTCCTCTGATGCGGATGAATAGAGAATTCCTAATATTCGTTTTCTCATTGTCTATAAATGGGGACCATAGCCCCTATAAATAACCTTAGGGTTCCTTCTTAGTTTTCAATATTCTAATTTGACCCCTCATCAATTAGATATTGACTTATGGTATCTACACAATAATATTACCTTTTATGATATTTATGCTTTTAGCCACATACTTATTATTAATTAGACCACTACAGCTTTGGCTAATCAAATAACGGCCCTAATGTATGTACCATTACAATTATGACCCAAATATTCTAAAAATCTCCCACAGGTCACATATGTAATCATACACATGTGTTAGACTTTAAGAGTTCAAAATTCGCCATTATATTCCTTAAGCATATCCAAATTATCTCGTTCATTAATCATGTCACTATTTAGAACCAAAGTGATTTTATTTATAGAAATCATAACTAAACCCACCAGTTATCACCAATAGATACATAACTAAATAACATAGATCCATCATGAAATGTGTAGCATGAAAATCACATGAAGTTGGTCTTTATATGTCAATTTTCAACTGGTCCTACATTAGTTTAGTGAGATCATTCAATAACTTTATTGTATAAAATGTAAACTATTGAATATCAAACTTTATTAATTTGGAAAATATCCAAAACCATAGTATGCATACATAATACCAAAATAAAGAACACAAAATTCATAGTTGATTAACTCCCACTAAACCAAAGACCCCTCTAACAGTAAAACACCCATGCGAGTAGTGTGCTCATGAAATACCTTGGGTGAAAGACATTTTTTAAGAGGATTTGATATCATGGAGTTTGTCCTCAAGTGTTCTATAGAAATTTGTCCACTTTGTACCCTTTCCTTAATAACTAGGAACTTGATGTCAATATGTTTTGACTTAGTCAAACTCCTATTATTATTGGAGTATATGACGACTGATTTATTGTCATAATATAACTTAAGTGGTCTTTCAATTCCTTCTATAATTCGCAGCTCAGTGACAAGATTCCTCGACAACATCCCATGGTTGGATGCCTCATAGCATGCTATAAATTCTGCTGACATGGTGGATGAAGCCATAAGAGTTTTCTTGGCACTGCACCACCAGCCAACATGTAGGTATAACCTGAAGTGGATCTTTTACTGTCTTGGCATCCATCAAAATCTGAGTCAGAGTATCCAATAATCTCTAACTGGTCTGGACTCCGATATGTGAGCATATAATCTTTTGTTCTCTTTAAATACATCATAATTTTTTTGGCTTCTTTCCAATGATCCATTCCTGGATTGCTGCAATATATTCCTAACATCCCAACTATGAACGCAATATTCGGACGTACATACTTAAGCATACATCAGACTCCATACTCCCGACGCATAAGGAATCTTTTGCATTTCCTGAATTTCTAAATTTCCTTTTAGGCACTGATTGGGACTAAATTTATCTCCCTTATAAATTATCCACTGGTTTACATTCCTACATCCCAAACCTTTTAAGTACTTTTTCGATATAGCTCCTTTGTGATAATCCTAAAAGACCCCGAGATTGGTCTCAGTGTATTTGAATTCCCAATTCAAAGGAGGTGTCACCAAGATCTTTCATTTCAAATTTTCTTGACAGAAATGTATTTGTTTCGTGCATCATGCATATATCATTAGAGACAAGTAGTATGTCATCGACATACAAGATAAGGAAAATGTACTTGCTCCTAGTGAACTTATGATACACACAATCTTCAACAGCATTCACCTCAAAACCCAATGAGAGAATTAATTCATGAAACTTGTGGTACCACTAACGAGATGCCCACTTTAGTTCATAAATGGATTTTGTCAACTTGCAAACAATCTTCTTCGAGTCTCCTGACACAAAGTTTTCTTATTGTACCATATAGATTGTTTCATCAATGTTGCCATTGAGGAATGTCGTCTTGACATCCATTTGATGGAGTTCCAAATCATTATGTGTAACATGAGCCATGATTGTCCTAAAAGAGTCTTTCGATGAAATCGAAGAGAAAGTATCTTTAAAGCTAATCCCTTCCTTTTAGGTATAACCCTTAGCCACAAGAAGAGCCTTATACCTCTCCATATTACTGTTAGAATCCTGTTTGGTCTTAAAAATCCATTTGCAACAATGGGTTTCACACCTTCTGGTAATGGGACAAGTTCCAAAACTTTATTATCTTGCATAGACTTATACTCTTCCTTCATTGTTTCAATCCATTTTCCCGAGTTGGAATCCTGCATGGCTTAACGGAAGTTGATTGGAATATCTTCCACCATACTATTATTTTCCTCATGTTCTTGGCGAAAGACTATGTAATCATCCAGAATAGTATTTCTCCTTTCTTTAATGGATTTTTGCAAAGGTATTGGTTCTTGTAACACCTGTTCTTGAGGATTTGGAGTTTCTTCTTCATGAATTACCCAATCATCTTGAGTAGGATGAAAATAAACAATGTCTTGTGGAGGTTCCATATTTGCTTGATCAAAGTCAACTGTATGAATTGGTTTTGGAATTATTACAGATTCTTCCTCTAAAACAAAGTCTCTAACCTTATTCTTCCCTCCCAAACTCAATATCCTCAAATAATATGGTTGTTCCCGTCTCAAAAATTGAATTGAATTTGGGATCATAAAATTTGTAGACCTTAGATCTTTCAGAATAACCAGTAAAGTAGTTGCTCACTGTTCGGGAGTTAAATTTATTTTCATTTGGCCTATAAGGCCTTGCCTCAGCTGGATATCCCCACACACGAAAATATTTTAAGCTAGGCTTTCGTCCAATCCAAAGCTCATAAGGTGTTTTGGAAGCTGCTTTTATTGGTAAATTATTTAGAATGTAAGTTGCAGTCTTTAGTGTCTCTCCCTAGAGTGACTCTGGCAAGGTAGAGTGACAAACCATACTCCTTACCATATCCTTAAGAGTCTGATTTCGTCTTTTAGCAACAACGGTCATGCTAGGTGATCCTGGCATGGTGTACTGTGGGACAATTCTATATTCCTCTAGGTATTTGGCAAAAGTCCATGGACGTTGTTCACCTGAATCGTCATATATGTCGTAGTATTCACCGCCACAATCAGATTTGACTTTCTTAATTCTTTAGTTGAGTTGATTCTCAACTTCATCCTTAAATAATTTGAACACATCCAATGATTGAGACTTTTCATGGATGAGAAATATGTATGCATATCTAGAATAATGGCCTATGAATGTTATAAAATATTATTGACCATTCTAAGAAGGTGTAGGAAATGGTCCACAAATGTCTGTATGTGTCAATTCTAAGACATATGTAGCTCTATATGCACAATATTTCTTTGTTTTGGTCTGTTTACCTTTAACACATTCAACACAAATATTAAAGTTTGTGAAGTCAATGGAATCCAAAATTCCATCTGACACTAGTCGCTCAACTCTATTTTTAGAGATGTGACCTAGGCGTTTGTGCCATAATGCTCCTGAATTGTAATCATCATATTTACGCTTAGTACCACGTGATTCCACATTCAAAGATTTACCATAGACAACTATTGTGTCAAGCAAATATAGATTATCATGGCTCATAAGTGAATCAGTTCCAACAATATCTGAATTGAGAGACAACAACATATTGTTTTCAAATGAACAAGAATAAATTGATTTGTCAAAATAAGAAACTGAAATTAAATTCCTTCTAAATGACAGAACCACAAAAGTGTCTTTCAAATCCAAATAAAATCTGGTACACATTAATAATCTAAAATGCCTTATAACTTCCACCTCTACTGATTTGCCATCGTCTACATAGATGTATCTTTCAACATCATTTGGCTTTCGATATTTTAAGCAACCCTTCATTGAAACACTAATGTTAGTAGTTGCACCAAAGTCTAACCACCAAGTATTTCCAGGTACTGGATCTAAATTGACCTCAGTACAAATCAAAACATGACTCATGCGATTGAAGTGATCCCGACTTCTCATAAGATTTCCTTTGTTCAGAGGAATCAAATTCCAAAGGAGAAGGTGGTTATTTCATCCTTAATGCAAGGTCAAAATCCATGCATTCAATAATAATTTTCATGTTCTCATTTCATTCCTTAAAATTTGTCATATTAAGGACCCGTACCTTATTTTTAAAATTTGCAGATATTAAAACAATTATAGCTGAAAAACGAGAACGAAATTAAACATTTTAAATATACTCGCATAAAAGAAAACTTAATTATCAATTTGATCAATTTATTCACATAAAAGAAAACATGTAGAATAATAAATCTCTCTTTGGATTGATTTATTATTCAAATGTAAGACCTTATAGTTATCACATATGTATTATCACATGTGAGTATGAAAATCGATCAATGTTTTAGATTAATTGATACTCGCATAAACAAACAAACACACAACCAAAAAATTATATAACATTTTTCTTAAATAATTTTTATAAAAAATATACTTTAGCAACTTTTTCATTTTAATTAATTATTTAAAATGTTAAATTAATGTATAAAAATATAATCCGTAGCCGATACTTAAACACAAATTATACCAAAATTAACCGTATTTGTTTTGTTATACGAAGAAAACAAAAAAAAAATACAATTATTAATTTTACCAAAAAAACTAAAAGTCCAGACAAAGAAAGATTATACTACCAATAGTACGAACAAACTTTACTCTTAAAATCAATTTTCAATAATAATAATTTGATATGGTAGGAAAAAAATTGATCTGAATAAGTAAGACAAAATATTAATAGGTCATGTTGCAAAAGCTATATCCACAAACTTTTGTAGACCAAAATCATTAATAGCTAGAAGATGATAGCCATAAATTAAGCATCTATAAAAATAAATATTCCCAACGTGCAATCTATAATAAACTAATATTCCCAACGTGCAATCTTAAATTTTGAACAGGGAAATCAATGTGGCCCTTCAAAAAGTTAAAATAAATAAATAAATAAAAACAGTGACACTCACTGAACTGAAAAGTCCTAAGCTTGTGGAACTCAAGCTTAAAAAAAACGCAGCACATGCAAAAATAAATTGATTAAAGAAAATGGAAAAATAATCCAGTAATTTACAATTCACATAATTTGAAACTTAAAAGACGAAACGCAACGTGTAAAAAAAAATTGACTTTGATATCACTTGCTAGATTTATTTATAAATCTTATAATTTTTATTAATATAGAAATCAATAATAGAACTCTAAATAAAATCTTTAACTCATATTCGAATACAATTATGAGAATAAAAATGAAAGTGATAACTGAAATTATCTTTGAAAATTATCAAAGATTTACGGGTATTTAATCTTCAAATTTGTAGAATTCTTTATGATTTTTTATTCTCCTCTGATAGAGATAAAGAGAGAATTCTTAAAAACTTGTTTTTTTCATCTAATGCTTTGAGGAAAGATTTATAAGATCAAGAATGGTTCAATATCAGGACCTTTGCTCATGAAAATTCTCAAAAACTCTTCAAATGTGATAGACTTGTATATTGAAGGAGAATCTGAACAAGTCAAAGACTTTGCAGGTTCGATAATATTTTCAGTTGTAGGACGAATGAAGTATGCGATAGTTGTTCTTGCAGTGTCTGAATTCGTCACAACTCGATGCTCAGCTCCTATAAGCCTTCCATTACTAATGATCTAGTGAATGCAATATATTGTTAGCATAAATGATAAATAACCAAAGAAACTAGTAAAAAATGTTACGATGATAGCTAGAAATATGTGTATATATAAACCTGCAAAAGAAGTCCAATGTTAACCACAAAAGCATAAGGAATTGGCTCAACAACAATCCATTCTCCATCCTTGAAGACTTGAAGAGCATTTACATCCTTTTCTTGAAAAAGAATGGTGACAAGGTTAGGATCTCTATGCTTGGGTGTTCCCAAGGTTAAATTTGGCTCAGGACAAGGTGGATAGTGATGGGATAGCAATAGTGGACTTTCACTAAGTTCACCATGGCAATATTTAGGGTCAAGTCCTAACCCTTCACATAGCAGTTCCAAAATTTTGAGCCCTAAGAGTCTCAGTTCTTGTGTGTATCTCCCAACTACTTCTCTGAAAAAGTGTGTCATAACAAGTAACTTGTTAACTATATATATATATATATATATATATATATATATATATATATATATATATATATATATATATATATATATATATATATATATATATATATATATATATATATATATATATATATATATATATATATATATAAACTATACACACATATAAACACTCTTATAAATCTTATATTTCTTGACAAAAATTTATTTGGGTGAAATAATCAACTGAGGTGCAATCATTATTCCTTAATTTTAATTTTAATTTTTATAAAAAAACTAAATCAACTATTCATTTAGTTTTGACATCATAGCCCTTGTAATTTTTATTAGGTATCAATTTTACTTTATCAAGGTGTTTTTCTCTCTTTTATTTATTTATTTTAATTTATCTATATTTTAAAATTGGTGTCTTAATTTTCATTTTAAATGTATTTATTTTTGCGTTGGATTGTTTAATCAAGAGGAAATATTAGTTATCTATTTAAAAATGTATTATTTTTTACTTTTTTTTAAATGTATCTATTTTTTTTTGGTTGGATTGTCCAACCAAGAGGAAATATCGTTTGTAAGTATTTTTTAGAGTTAGACGGTAACTATTCATTTACTTTTTAACACTCAAATCATCTTCATTTTCATGGGAAATTAAACATATGTTTTTATAAATGTATACCATAGACAATTTTCATCTTCATATTTTCCATCTAAACCTCCAAACATTTAAACACATATTTCATAATCGTTTTCAAAACATCATTCCTTCCAACACACTTTAGTGTTCGAATATCAATTCTTTCAACACACATACATTTCCTTCATACGAACACCATAACACAATTGAAGCTCAAATGTAGTTACAACGAAGATAATACAACCCAAACATTAAAGAAGCTTCCTCTACCATTGTTTATTTTCTTCATCATGTATTCGATACATAAATCATTCAATTTATCCACGTACGTAAATTAGAAAGGTTAATTTTTATTGTATGAATTGCTCATTATTCATAGATTATATTATTCTGACTATGATGATAAAAATAGAAATATAATTTTCATTTTTGTGTTGATGTATTTTCATATGTTCCATGAATTAAGTAAAATAAATTTTTCCTTTTCAATGTTGATTTTATTTATGTTGTTTTAATAAAATGCTTATGATGTTATTTTAATGAAGTATTTTTAGAAATGTGTTAATTAATATATATTATACATACCATAAATTTTATCTTAAGTGTCTTTTTTATGCAATTCTTAAATTTTTTTGTTAATGTTGTAGTAAGTGTTATAGTGAAAATGATATGACTTTTAAGATTTACTTGGAATTACTTAGTAGAAGTAAAGTGAACATTTTATTAAATGATTAGAAACAGATTAATGGTGACATGAAAGCAAGTATATAAGATAATCTTTGATGTAATAATTACATGTATATGATTTGTTTAATACTAATACCAATTTTATTATATATAACTATAGAATATATTTATTATTCCAAAAGATTATAAGCTGACAAAGAAATGAATATAGATGATCATTTGATATACTTCACAATTGACTATATTACAAATTCAAAGAGTATTTACTTAACAAAGAGGGATGTATATGCATGAATTTTTCAGTGCACGTGACAGGTGCCACACTTGTTGAAAAAAAGGGCAGATAGTTAGTTAATATATGCTCAATTATTATTCATTCTAATTTACGTATGAGGTAATAGATCATGTGATGTGACTTGTGAGTGTTTAAATGCATTCAATGGTACTCATAATAATCATTCATATGATTGTGTTATATATATATATATATATATATATATATATATATAATAAAGATTAATTATTATATATTGTTAGTATAAACTTTTTAACACAATCAATGTATTATAACCATTTAAAAATATTATTTTATAAATAGTTAAAATAAATGTCAAATATTTTTAAAATTTTAATTATCTGAGCAAAAGAACGTTGTTAGATGAGAAATATTACTGAGATAATGCATAAATATTTGTAAGACAAATTGAGTGGAAATTTCATTATCAAGCATTTCATATTTCATAAATTAATAAAACGAAAAGTAGTGAAATTTATAAAATAATATTCCAGCTAACTTTAGATGTAAATTTCTTGGTATGATGTTACTAAGAATGTGATGGACACAATGTTTGATTGTGACATGTAACTTTTTAATCAACTTTAAGGATAACACATATTCGATCTTTAGGAAAGAGGTTGTATTTATCAAACGGGAACACATCAACTTCCACCATCATGAATCTATGAAACCAATTGAAATTTTTTATGTTATCGTGATTGTTATCCAATAATTTTAATTTATTAATTTAATTAAAATTTGACCTAGACCTCAAAGATTAAAAGTTGACCACATGTAATACTTGCATCCATACTATATACCTTTGATATCTAATTGTCAATAAAATTCATCCAAATACTTTTAATTTGATTTTTTTAATAAAAAAAACTTAAGATTTCACATTTATTTATGCTCTATTTATTTTATAAATATTTTTTTTTTATAATGTCTTGAGTCATATGAGATAATGCTTGTAAATGTAAGAGCAAATGAGATATTGGAGGTCCGGTTAATAATTCTAATTCTTTTAGTTAAATGGAGATGGAGATTTGGTTCAAGGCGTTTTAAATCTTTGGGATGCTATTCTTGTAGTTAGATATGTTGTCTCGATTGTTTCCTCTCTTCAGAGAAAAGAACCTTAGATTTTTGACCTGCTTCTTATTGGTGGATATGTGTGTCTTTTATTGTGTTTAAAAAAAATGACTCATTTGATTATTTTGTAGATGATATTCTTGAAAAAGTGGGTTCAAGTCTTCAGACTTCTTTTTGGGAGGATGTTTGGGTAGGACATATTTTCATTAAAAAATTATTCCCTAACCTATTTTTCAATTTCTACTTAGCATGATGAGATGGTGGGAGAGATTGGCTGGATGGAAATTGAGAAACTTGTTTGGAATTTAAGGTGGAAAACATTTTTTCATGAGTTATCTATGATTTGTAACCTTCTGCCTATGCTTCACATTTCTCTCTCTCTCTCTCTCTCTCTCTCTCTCTCTCTCTCTCTCTCTCTCTCTCTCTCTCTCTCTCTCTCTCTCTCTCTCTCTCTCTCTCTCTCTCTCTCTCTCTCTCTCTCTCTCTCTCTCTCTCTCTCAAGATAATTGGAAGTAGCTTCATACATAAGTTATTATATTCTTTATTGGCTCAGGTTACCATGTTCAGTTGGAACTTCTTATCCTTTCTTTGTCATTTGATCTAGTTGAAAACTCGACCCTCCTCCTAATCAGGGTTAGTTGGGCTCCTTCTAAGGTGGTGGTATTTTCTTGTCAGCTTCTGTATGATAGACTCCCTTATAGGGATAACTTGTTTAAATAACGGATGCTTATTAATGTGTCCGTTATGTGAAGGTTTAAATGAGTTATTTTCGCTTGTCTTTATCACTTGTGAGTTAACTTTGTCTTTTTAGTATAGGATCAAGAGTTAAGTTGACAACTGGCTATTCCTAGTGATCATAGACTTCAATTTGACTTTTTCATCTCTTTAGTTGGTAGAGCTAAGTTTATGGATGATTTTGCTATAATTTGACATGATGTTATGTGATCTAATTGGAGAATTTGTAATGATGGTGTCTTTAACGATGTTTCAAAACGGTAAAAGAAGGGGAGAAAAAGAGTATTTTTTGGCAATGCAAATAGTTTCTAGGTAGAACAAAAGTGGACTCATCCACTATCTCTGACTTCCTTTCGATCTAGTATTTGTCTTAATTCTGAGGTTAGTTGTGGCTTATGATTTTTGATTCTCTCCTGATGTCCTCTGATTTGTTGATGGAGATTCTAGCAATTTGAGATCTAGCCATAAAGGTAAGGTTTCTAAGTCCTCTAATATTTTTTATTGTGAAAAATATAGAATAGTAATCTAGAACTCGTGCCGAGAGGTCATGATACTGACTTCTTTATTAATATAATTTTATCATTAAAAAATAAAAATTCTTCTTACTTTGATTAGGGATTATATATATATATATATATATAACATGAAAGAAATGAGTTGTCTATTTTACCTGTATCTTGCAGGCTTTTGTGGCCAAAACTCCATGAATTCACCTGAAGGTGGACAAAAATGTCTTAACGTGTCCCTCCAATATTGAACACAATCTTTGTTATTAATTTCACGACTTGTATAGAGCCTACAACTTCCATTAGGGTCCCTTGAACTTTCACTTATCTTTTCTACTTCAGGCAAGGCATGAAACTCCTTGAAAATATTCATTGTATCATCCATCAACTCCTTGGAAACCCCATGGTTGATAACCTTATAAATTCATAAGGTTTTATGTTTATTAAAGTGATACAAATAAATATTTTTCAAAATTATTTCATAGTTTACAAACCTGGAAAAATCCATACTCCTCAGAGGCTCTCAAAATTTGCATTAATATTTCAGCATGATCATGTTCCTCAATATCCACCACCGGAATCGTCTTCCCGGAGATTACCGAAGCTGTGCCGGGTCTACTTTCTGGTGGTTGAACATAAGATAAAGGCACTGAAGAATGAAGATGAAACCAGCTCGAGACAAGCATGTTATCCATGTTCTTTAATGCAAGGTTCCTTGAATGTGAGTGTTTAAATGTGTTTTATATGTTTGTATCATGTAAAGTCATAAAGTTTACCTTTATATATTCCATATTATGTCATCAAATATTAAAAATTCAGTCTTATCAATGAAGATTAAGACTCAACATATTTAAAGGCATTACCTACTACTAAAAAATAAGGAAGGTAGATATGGGGGAAGTATATAACAGTTTGAGTGTGTAAAAAGTTTACAATATTATTACAATAAACTTGCACAATTGACTTATGAAGTCTACTAAAATAAACATTGCCAACTCACCCATCATCATCAACTTTAATAAATTAATAACTCTAGCATTATCTTGATTTTAAAAATTAATTAAGGGGCTGTTTAGAGTGGTTGACATTTTTTCTTTTTAAAAAAAGGCTTGATTCTTAGAACAATATAGGTTTAGAAGGTTAATTGGTTCTTATCACTTTAATCCTCATTTTATATCCTATTTTTTTTATAAAAAATTTAAAGATGTTTGTTAAGAGTTAGTATAGGTTAGTGAAATTTGAGAGAAAATTTCTTCAGGGGAGCCTCTAAAATTCATATTGGGGTCGGTGCTCTGTTCTCAGATATTTGCAAGTCTAGAAGTTTGCGTGTGTGCGTGTGTGTGCGCTTGCAAGAGAAAGAGAGTAATATGGATAACATATGGTCATTTAATATCAAAAGTTTTAGAGCACATTGACTTTAACGTCGATAATAGAGAACCTTGTCGAGATAACAAATATTATAATGGTACAAAAGATAACTAAGATTAACGATGGAGTGCCATCTTAGAAGCCTCCCAAAGTCATACAAGGTACTCCAAATCAAGCTCAAAAGGAAGCACATCAACTGGGAAGTCCATCAACCATGTAAAATTTTCATTTTGAATTCCCTCAGACTCCTCCAACCCAAGCTCTCCTCCAAACGATCATCAAAGAACAATGAAGACCAACAAAATTATCAGCTTTTCACATGCCACCTCTCTCTGATACCGCTATCTTCAGAGATGTTCAATGATGAGGAGGACATGAAGTGGTACTCATCTTTTCGCTTGCTTTCTTTTCTTGTCGCTTATTTTTGTCTTTTTCTTGCATCTATCTTTCCTTTTGTACCCAAATTCTCTAAAATTGATGAATTATTTCGTTCTTGAATTTTTTAATCTTATGTTATTTTCTCCTTATTTGAATCTTTTGATCGATGTGCTTGGATTTATTTTCATATATGTTCATATTTCCTCCTTTCACTACTACAAATAATACATTTCATGACAAAACTTTCACCTCAGCAAAAAAATCGAGGTATAACACTAAGGCGCGCCATATATTATATTTTTTCAAATAAAAACAACATATTCCCTCGGTTTTTATTATAATCGATGGGAAAAATAACCCAGGATACGCTTCGAATCTCATCTATTGCAGTTTATGTTTTTATTTCTTTATAAGTGTAAACTTAATAATCTATACCTTCGGTTTCCGTAATAACTGAAGGATAAAATAATCAAAATTTACTATAAAAACAATCATTAAACTGATTTTATCCTAATCCTAACATATATGTTGCTGCCTCAAACTCGTACACATCATTTTTTGAGATGCATTACAAGACATAAAAACTCTTCAATATTATTTTATGCTTGAATAAAACATTTTTCTACTCTTGCAATCTATCTCACATAACGGTGTTGATGTTGTTGCTGTTGTATTTTTAGAACAATGCTCAATTAAAGAATGTTGTAAAATTCCCTACAATAGATTGCAAGTACAAAAAATCATTCTTGCTTCAGGTTAAGCAAAGAAGGTTGTTCAACCTTTGAAAAGGTATATTCAAAGCGATGATGATGAATCTTGATTTTTTTAATATTTTGTGTAAATAATGTAATGTTTAAAAAAATGATTTTTCACCTCTGTTGTACCCCAAAATTTGCCCTCTCATTTATCAAGATTTTTCTCACAAGATTTTTTGGACTCAAGACTGGATTAGGGCTTGACCAGCTCAAGACATCTCATCATGCACTAATGACCCAAAATTAGGGTTTGAGATTGCACAAAGATTTTTGGACTATCAATGCTTCATATGACTTTCAAGTATAATTAGGGACCCCCAAGGTTACTCATGCCAAGTTTCAAGCTTTGAATCACATTTTTGATCAGTCAATTGATCAGTTGACCTAAAAATCAGCTGTATTGGGGAGAAAAAAGTCAACCATGGCCAATCTACAGTCAAACTTCATAATTTTTTATCCACATAAACATTTTAGGCTCATATGTATCATTTGATCAAGTTTGGACCACAATTCCTCAAGAAATTTGATCAAATCATCAAAAGGGCAAAATGGTCAAAATTAGGGTTTTAATTGAGAAAGGGCAATTTCTGATTTTTGACCTAGCAAATGATCAACTGGTTTGAAGCATGATTTCAAGAGTTCAATTGCATCATCTTGACCTAATGACATGGTTTAAAAAATTGCAAACCCATTGGATTGACAGATGAATTTTTCAGTCAATTGATCAAAAGTCAACAGTATACTGAAAAGTCAAACTTTGACTTTTTGGTCAAAATCAAATACCAAGGATCACAATTCATCAAAACATGTCAAAATGTGAAACTTGTTCATCAAGAAATCAAATATTGAAGATTTTGTTTTGAAATTTGAAATTTTCTTAACTTAAAAAATTTTCTAAGTATAGAAAATTTCTTATTTTTTCTCAACTTTAAGCCAAATTCTCACCATGATATAAGATGATTCAAAGAAAGTTCCCAACATGAAAGTTGTAGATATCCATGAAATCTACAACTTTTATACATACAATTTCTCCTAAAGATGCTTGGATCTCAAGATATAATTTTGTGAATACATGCTCATGAACTAAAATAACAGTGAAATTTTGCCCTAGTTAGGAAGGTTTTGGATCTAACTTCATGCCATTTTTTCACATAGTTCCAAGTGAAATATTTGAAAGAAATTCAAATATGAGTTGAAGAGAACATTACAAGCTTTCCAAAATGTCCAGGAACTCCTTGAGATCATTCTTGAGTAAGGAGAATCAAAGAGATGAAGTTGGCAATTTCTCACTTTGATTTCAAGCCATTTCATGATGAACCAAAATTCAAATTCAAACCTAGGCTGCATAATCCTTGCTTTGCATGTCTCAAAATTGTTTCTCACTCCATAATTAAATGTTTACACAACTGATAGAGCTTTAATCCAAGCATTAGAGCCTTTGTCCAAGCTACCATTCCATAAATGGCACAAAGTTGCCATTTCCATTTTAATAAAGCACAACTTTTGCAATTATCAACTCCTTGAGATTTGCACTTGTTATTTATGCATACACAAACCCTATAAACCAAAAGCAATGTGTCTAAGACCTGTACCAACTCAGACCAGGCTTGTACAAGCACATAGAGAGTTGTCTTCTCACTTTTCTTCAAAAGCAAGCAATAGAGCCAAAAGGCTATAACTCAGAAATCTTGAGGAAGCTTGAGGTCTAACCTTTTCTATACTTATACAAAAATGTATTGTGACTCAGGACACGATGGCAAAAGCTCAGAAACTCTCTCAAACTCTCTATCACTGAAAACCTGCCATAACTTGCAGTTTTGCACCTTGCATAGCAATCTCAAAAACCACTCGTGCGTTTTAAATTTTAACCACCTAAACACTTAACCTACATCATATCTAAGTGTTCTAGACCATTATCCCCTCACTGTAACTCCTCTTTCTCCATCTTCCATTTTTGCATTTCAAGCTTGCAGGTTGACTTGAGTAGGGAGATTCAGGAACTTTCAAGTCAAAGTAAGGATTGGAACACACTCAGGGAGGTCCAGGCAAGCTAAACAGATTCTCAGGCCTTCTCAAAACTTGCTCAAACTCCATTCACGATCTCAACTAAAAGAGGTAAAAACTCTAACTTCAATATCTTCATACAAGCATCCTTTGGTCTCGATTTGTGAAAATAAAATGTAGATATCCTTGCACTAAAGCCAACCATGTTCATAGATTTCATTTATATTCATTGTGTATAGAGAATTTTGGATTTGAAATTTCTGTAAAAATTAGGTTTTAAATTAGGGCCACTAAAATTAACTTTGATCTTTAACTTTTAGTTTACATGAGTTACATGGTTGAAATCGTGGGAAGAAATACTATCATTTTCATGTTTGAAGTTTCCATTTTCATGGAGAAATGAGAGAGATACAGGTGGTCCGGTTGGCTAGAGGAAGAAGACGAAGTACAGGGCAAGGAAGTGATTCATGTTATGTATTTTTGTTTTCATTTGAACTAACGGATGTACAGCCACCCCAGTGGTAAGGCAGCGCGCAAAAATGCCTAAGGTCACAGATTCGAGCCTTGGCGCTGCCTTTTTGCATTTTTCCACATTTTTCATCTTTTTTTTTATTGTTTGGAGCGTGGGCCCAGCATATTGGGCCCTGTGTTTTTTTGCTAACCTCCTGCCTCCTTTTTCTTGCAACATCCCTGGCCCAACTATTTTCATTTATTTATTTTATTTTGTTTATTTTATTTTATTTTCTCATAAAAAATATTTTCATTAAATATATTTTTCTTAAATATTAAAAATCATAAAAAAACATAAAAATGATAAAACATTACATTTTGTTTATTTTATTTTATTTTCTCATAAAAAATATTTTTATTTAATTATACATTAACTATTTTTCTTAATAATCTTGTAAATTAAAAATGAAATAGGGTTGAATATTTATTATTTTTTCTCACACTTATAAATATTTATTTTAATATATAAAAAGACAAAAATACTTCATAAATACTATTTATTATTTTTAAGACAAAAACATGAAAAATACTTAGAGAAATTTATTTTCTTTTAACAAATTAAATTAGGGTTAGTAAAAAATCCTTTCTAAAAATAATTTTTCTTTCTTACTTAATTTAAGTTCAATTTTGGTTTATTCATTAGGCTTAGATTAAAACTTTTTCATATAAAAAACAAAACAAAATATTTTTCTTGCATATACATATCTTTGCATATTTAATTTATATTATACATTATTTATTCTAATATTTGTACAAATTCAATTTGGTTGTAATAGTTTAATTAGGTTTATATTATTGCAAATCCCCATTCACAATTTGTATACCCCCTCCCATAAAATATTGTAATAGCGTAGTAATCTTTAAATTACGCAATTTATCGCTTTTACATAACATGTTAGTAATTAGGATTTGTATGGCAAGATAAAAACAATCAAATAGAAAACCCTAATCCAAGACAAAATCAAGCATGAAAATGAGACACTTGCACACAAGCACCCTTAGGGTTACTCCACTTGGTTGCCTTACACAAAAAATGGCCATATTATGCATGTGAAGTATTTTAGCAAAACAAACAAATATAAGATCATAGTCCCTCGATGACGCTATCTAAAGTTGCCTTACAAAATGATCTAGTCCCTCAAAAAAGCTAAGATATTTCACAACATTGCTAATCATGGTTATACGATGACCCACGCCTGTCCCGTCTACATTCAAAGATAGGGTTGCTTACTAAATCAATGGTAAGACAATAATATCAAAGGGAAAGAGAATGAACAAGAAAGACATTTGAGTAGGTAGATTACTTCTAGTTACTTGCTCCATTTCAAACAAATATCCTTGCTATTTTCAAAACAAACACACACATTTCCAAACATCTTACAAACATTGAAAACATTTTCAAAAAGACAAACATCTTTGTATACATTCTTACGAACGAGAATCATTACAAAGATTGCCTAAACAATGGCCTCTTTTACAAAATAATTTCAAAACCACACAAAGCACAATTTCGAAACAAAAGTAAGTGATTTAGCAAGTAACTAAGAGCCCATGGAAAACCATGGATGAAAAGGGTGATAATACCTTCCCTTTTCATGATCTACCCCCCAAACTCAAGAAATAATCTAAAAGGTCTTTCCTGTGCTTTTTCACCTTTCCTTTTGGATAAAAGAAAAGTCGATGGTGACTCTTGCTAACCGCAACATTTGCAATCAAACGCAAAACCTTCAAGTCAGTTCTCTCACCATATCACAGAACCGGCGACTCTGTTGGGGAAATATTTTAAAAGTGGGGTTACCTTTGGGCTAGATCACATTTATTTGCTTAAATTGTTTGACTTGTATACTTTACATTATGGTTCTTTGTTTGGGTTTGAAATCCTCTACCCGGATTTGGGATACATTATAGGTAAATAGCAATACGTTATGGAAACTATGCAGGGTATACCGACATGGTCTAAGAAATAACTATGTTAGTGTGACATATTTGTGTGTACCGGTAGCCTTTGAGTTAATCAAAGAGAATACGGGGCCACTGAATGATGTCATAAAGCACTAATGAATTTCTAGAACCTTTACTTGACCAACTTGGCCTTTAGGATGTAGTGAGATGACCGACTTTGGTGCAGTCTGAAGTTGGTAGATACTCGATACTACACTCATTGAGGTTTGGTTTCTTGGGATATTTCGATCGCCATTAAAAAGGATTGAGCTAAAACAATGACCAAGGAAACAATCCAGTGATATTGAGCTCCTTAGAACCCGATTACTATTACTAGGACAGGTTTAAGCCAACTAAACTTCAAGAGGGTACTTACCTATAAAACCCCATGCAAGCCTAAACTAAGAACTTGTTTGCTTTGCTTGTATATGCATATTTGTACATAACATCCTGGACATCATGAACATCATATACATCCACTAACCATTTCAAGGGTTTTTGAGATTCATCTTTGTTCTTGTTTTGTAGGATATGAATTCACTTCGCAGGAAAACTATTCAAGTCAACCTTGTGAGAATTCCTCCACAACTTAAGGAGCTAGCTTCAAAGATTCCTGAGAACTCTTTGTTCACTGAAAGACATGGTCGTCTACTCAACTTGGTCACCTCCAACACTAATGAAGATATGATGAAGGTTCTCTTTCAGTTCTTTGATCCTTTGCACCATTGCTTCACATTTCACGACTATCAACTTGTGCCTACTTTGGAAGAATTATCCCAACTCTTGAGGATTCCCATTCTCAATCAACTACCTTTCAATGGTACAGAAAGAGACCCAAAGCCAAAAGAGATTGCTCAAGCTCTACACTTACACTCATCTGATGTCACAACTTATTGGGAAACTAGGAGTGGTGTCAAAGGGTTCTTAGCAAAGTTCCTGTTTGAGAAAGCCCAAAGCTATTGGAATTCCTTAGACTTGCAATCCTTTGAGGAAATTGTGGCTCTTCTTATCTATGGTATGGTCTTATTTCCCAATCCTGACCAACTCATAGATGTGAGCACCGTCAAAATCTTCATGTCACGTAACCCGATGCCTACATTGCTAGGAGATATCCTACGCTCTTTTCACACTCGCATAATGAGGAAAAGAGGTGTCCTTATGTGTTGCACCCCTCTCCTGGCAAGATGGTTTATTTCTCATCTTCCCCAATCAGTCTTAAAGAATGAGCAAGGTTCAAGGTGGTCACAAAGGTTAATGACGCTCAAACATCCAGACATTCATTGGGGCTCCCGATCCAAAAAGAATGTTATCATTGTTGACCGTTATGGAGAATTCCCTAATGTCCCTCTACTTGGCATTAGGGGAGGCATCACCTACAATCCTTGTTTAGCCTTAAGACAATTTGGTTACGCCTGAAGGGATGGCCCGCACGAGATGCTGACTCAAAGTTTGGTATTCAGCTACGACAACAACGATCAAGGTCTTAGCCAGAGATTCATCCGAGCTTGGAGGATGCTAAACAAGGTGGATAGCAAGACTTTAGGGAACAAGAATTCCATCCCTCTTGAGCCTTACCTCAAATGGGTACGAACCCGTACTCAAAGTCTTATGATGCCTTATCCTTCCATCCTTCCGATAATCATTGAGCCTGTTAAGGAGGGCGGTGTTCCATACACTATCCTACATCCTGACATACCCACATCTCTTGAAGACTTACAAAGGGATTGGATACAACTCAAAGGAGAGCGAGATACTTTTGAAGCCCAATTCTATGCAAGCGAGAAGAAGGTTTTGGAACTCACTAGGCTACTTCATGAGGAGCGGACTCTAAATTCCTACATTGCACCAAAGAGGATGCGCACTAATTTTTTATCTTAGAGTTTTGTATTATTTTGTCCAAAGGGCATTGATGTACTCAAAATTTAACTTATTAATATAACGTGTGTTTCTTTTTGTCTAAAACGAACTTGAATCTTTGAAATCCATGAAAACATTGCATATGCACATATCATTCATCATAACATTAACAGGTCTTTGGCAACAAGTATCCTCATCTATGTACTGTTTATTTCAGTAATATGGATCTCGAACAAACAATGAAAGATCTCCAAACTCAGAACACACGGTTTCAACAGTTGCTCATGACCCTAGCCAAGGGGCAAGAAGAATTGAAGACTCTGCTAGCTGAAGAGAGGAAAAAGAAAACAAAGAAGGTAAATGGAGTCTTGAACATGGGGAGAAGATTTCATGAGCAGACGAGAAGGACTTTGAATTTTGCAACAACATCCGGTGAAGGAGAGGGGAAAGGAAAGGAAACAGCGGTCCCGTCAGAATCTGAAGAGGAGGAAGAAGAGGAAGACTACTCTGAGGAACAATATCCTCCAGCTGATGACAAGTACAGACATCTCGAAGAACATTTGAGCGTGATGGAAATTCAAAAGGTGCCAGGCTTAGACTTTGAGGAATTGGGACTAGTGTCGGGGATTGTGATTCCTCCGAAATTCAAAGTGCCTATGTTTGCCAAATATGATGGGGTGTCATGCCCTAAGATGCATCTCCGATCATATGTGAGAAAGATCCAACCACACTCCGCTGATAAAGACTTGTGGTGCATTTTTTCCAAGACAGTCTGTCTGGAACACAACTCGACTGGTTTTACCAACTAGAAAGAGCCAACGTCCATAATTGGGAAGATCTTGCCGCAGCTTTCTACAAGCAATATCAATACAATGCTGATTTGGCACCTACCTGTACTCAACTCCAGAGTATGGCCATGGCTTCCAATGAAGGTTTCAAGGATTACACACAGAAATGGAGAGATCTGGCTGGAAGAGTTCAACCCCCTCTGTCTGAAAGGGAATTGGTGGACATGTTCTTAGGCACCTTATCTGGCCCCTTATTCAACCATTTAATCGGAAGTTCATCTGCAGGCTTTATTGAATTAATACTAACCGGAGAGAGAGTGGAAGCTGGTATAAAAAGTAGAAAGATTCAGAAGGATTCATCTTCTTCTACAGCTGTAAGGAAGCCTTTTATCGGGAAGAAAGATATAGATGTTGTATATCTGCAAAGAAACCAAGAGAGAGCTGAACGCTGACCAATGGTGGGGGATGTTATGATTCCAAAGCCTACGTCTGATCAACAAAGAAGTAATCAACTAAGGGTGGAAAGGCCAGTCAGGCAATTCACCAGAATCAACATGACTTTGTATTAAGTATTACCGTATCTTCTGAGATCCAATTTGGCAACCTTGAAAGAAGCTCTGAAAAACCCCAACACAACATCCCCTCATTATCACCCCAATGCCCGTTGCGCATATCACTCTGAAAGTCCTAGTCATGATACTAATAACTGTTGGGCCTTGAAGAACAAAATATAAGACCTCATTGAAGCAAAATAAATTGAGTTTGATGCGCCCGAGAAGCCAAACGTCATTTCTGCTCCTATGCCCAGACATGGTCACAATACCAATGTTATTGAAGAAGATTTGTTTGTTACCACAGTTGATGAACTTGTGACTCCACTTCCAACCATTAAGATAAACATGTTGAAAGCCGGTGTTGTATCCCAAAATTTTCCCTCCCATATTCTTCAAAGTTTTGACAAGCATCATCTAAATTTGCTCAAGTCTACTCAAGGGTGGCACAGTTCAAACACCCTCCTAAGCCAGTCAAATTAGGGTTTTGGTTCTTGCAAGGAAGTTGAGGTTTTCAAGGGCTCAATCAAGTCACATATGCTCATATACATTGTCAAGCACCTACATGTCAAGTTTCAAGGCTCATAAGGTCAAGTTGCACAGTCAAAAACCCTAATTGCTTCACAATCAACTGTAGGGGCAAAATGGTCATTTGGCAGTCAAAAGTCAAAATTTTTGGTCAACATCTTATTTTGAAGCCACAATAATCATTTGGTCAAATCTTGACCATGATTCCACAAGCATGGCTCAAAAATCATCAAGATGCAAAAGTTTCCATTTTTGGACAGCTGAAAAGTCAACTGTAACTTGACCAAGGCATAACTTTTTCATGGTATATCAGAAAAATCCCATCCAATGCTCATTTTGAAGGGGATGACATTTCCTACAACTCATCTTCACATTACAAGTCCAAGAAATGCTCTCACAAAAAGTTATCAATTTCTACATTATAGGTCATTTTCAAAAGTCAACAAAAAGGCATTTTAAGTCAAAGACCATAACTTGAGATTGGTAAATCAAAATGACATGGGAACAAAGGAATTGGTTAGAGAACTTCAAGACCTTTCCAAAATGTCACAGAACATGTTCATATGATCAAAATTGAGCAAGATATGCATTGGAGAAGTTGGGAAATTTTCATGAAATGGAAAAAGTCAACTATCCTTGAAACTTCAAGTTTTGACAAAAGGGCCCACTTTTTTCCACTTGGTTCAGCCTTGTCATGCCATCCACGTGTCCCATGATCAATTTCAAGATTAAACATTAATTTTTCTATTTTTATTTAATTTTATTTGATTTAATTCATTTTAAATCCATAAAATTCAAATAAAATCAAAAACAATTAATTCAATGATATCTTGTGGTTTGAATGACTTTGATGCATCATAATACACCTACCAAATTCGTGTAAAGATCATTTAGGCAGGAAAATTCAAATTTGAACAAACACGGCAAGTTCCTTTAATGGTGGTTATGAAGAATCTCAAAACATCATTGCAATGGTTTAAGGCTCCTAATGTCATTTGATTCTCATTCATACACATATATGCAAGCCTTGCAGACCTTAAGCACGACCTAGAACTCTCTCAAACGGCCAGAACCAATTCCAAAAATTCCAAAGAAATTCACAAACTGAAATCCATATTCCAGCACAATTCAAACACTTTTCTTGCTTCTAACACGTTGCCAGCATTGCCAGGAACCTATTGCAACCAAGAACGAGTCCTAACACTCAAAGAATCATCCACAACAAGTCCCACGGTTTGCATATTTTTCCATAATTGCATATCATTATTCATGCACTTTTAATCTATATTTTCGGTTGATTTGTGTTAATAGGAACATCCTGAAGCTATTGGTGTAATTCAATTTGATTATGGTGCTCTGAATCAAAAACCACCATTGAAGAACTTTAGGGTTTCGAAGCTTGAATTTTAGGGCTTTCCACATACAGAAAAATTGGACATTGAAACGTACATGGTTGAATTCGTCAAGGCCAGACGAATTCAACCCAATCATCGTGCCTTTTTTTATATTGCCTGTAGCCCTAATCGTTATTTTTGACATTTGCATTTTGTGGGGGTTTAAAACCCCTGCTATTTGATTGTTTTGTTACAGGCCAGATGAAGAAGATGATACGTGGAAGCATGTGACTGGGACGTTCAAACTTAGCGCACGTTTTTCTGATTTCCAGCATAGTTATCATTATTAATATATTATGTTTGTTGGTTATTATGTTAACAAAGACAACGCGATGGCTCAGTGGTTGATAACGTGCTTGGAAATTGTTGGGACCTGGGTTCGATTCCCAGGTCCACCCAATGTTTGTTTCTATTTTCATAACCTGATCTCATGCAGCTTTCCAGTGCGTTCCACCATGCGCTTCAACCAGCAATGCGCCATGTGTCTCTCAGCATACATCCAATGGCCAGAAGATGAAGAGCATGGTACCCCCTAGTCAACAAGCGTGTGGTCAATCCCCAAGGTCAACGAGACTTGCTTCTTAATGGGCCTGAATTCCAGAATCAAACCTCCAAAAAAAGACCCAAACCCCCATGGTTCTTTCATATTTTCTCTCCTTTTTTTTATTTTTTTTTATTTTCTTTTAACTAATTATTATTATTAACTGTTATTATTTAATTAACTCATAATTAATTTTTTCACAATAAAATTAAAAAAAAAAACCAAAAAATGTAAATACTTTATTAATTTCATTTAGGTAATTATTTTGTAAATAAATACTAATAAATTGAATTAGTTTTAATTAGGCAACTTTAACCTTTTTTCTTAATAACTAAAATAAATTTAGAATTAGGTTTTTATTAACTTTTAATTTTAATTCCTTCTATTTCATTTCACTAAAAACATAAAAATACAAAAACATTTTTCTTTTAATAAATTAAATAATTAGTTTTAATTCCATTTCATTAAAAAAAGGGACAAAATTCAATTCTTATTCAAAAAGGGTCAAAACCCTAAGACGTCTCGATTTAATTCTTTCGCGCATTATTCTTATTTTGATTATTTATGTAACTGTCTCCAGATATGTAATAGTTAATTAGGTTTTTACCGCTTTACTTATTTTTCTCGCACTTTATTTTCAAAACGGGTTTTTGTTTTTGGCGATGTATAGACCCGCGCCTTGTAATAGTTAGATTTATCTTTCCGCAATTTACTTTCCGCACTCCTAACTGTTAAACAATGCATGAAAGAATGTATGTAAATAAAATTAATCCGTAGCTCACAAATAACCTGCAAAGATAACCTTAATTGAAAAACAACACACAAAGCACATGCCACTTCTAGGGTACGCCTCACTGGTTGCCTCGAACGTGGTCATCAAGTATAGGGTGTCTTAGAGGTCGCCCTTTGTCTAAAGTTCCAGTTGCCTCGAAACGGTTGCCTCGGATAAAAGGATCTAGGACATTAGGGTTACTTCTAAGGTGTCCTACCATTGCTTTGGTGACCACACATGTCCCTATAATCGAATTGACCCGAACAACTCCAACGATGGTGCTACCTACCTCTCAATGGTGGGATAGCACTATCTAAAGGACTCTTACACAGCCTAATTCCTTAGGGTAGGTAGATCTCATGGGTACTTGCTCTTTTCAAAACAAATAAAAACAACTTTTCGCACTCACACTTTCAAAAGGTTTTCAAACAAATTTTTCATACACTCTTGAGGACAGATACAAGAGTTACTTAGAAATTTTTCAAACGAAACTTTTTTCAAAACCCACACACACTTGAAAAGAAAACAAATTTTGAAAACATAAGAGCAAGTACCTAAGAGCCCGTGGATAACCACGGATAGAAAGGGTGCTAACACCTTCCCTTTCTATAAATCTACCTCCCGAACCGAGAAACATTCTCATAAGGAATTTTGCTGTGCTTTTGTCCTTTCCATGTTGGAGAACATAAAAGACGGTGGCGACTCTTGCTTCCGCGACATTTCGCGAAACCAACTTAAAAAACAGTCAGTTCTATTTCCACCGACGCCAGAACTGGCGACTCTGCTGGGGATACTATATAAGTGAGGTGTACCTTAGGATTAGATCATACTTATGTTTTCAATTGCTTTTCTTTGATTTCTTAATATTTGTGGGCTTTGCATCGGAGTTTCATAGATCCTAACCCGGATCTGGGGATACCCTTTTAGGTAGCATAAGCTATGAGGGACCTGTCCGGCGTAGACCGACACGGGTGAAGCAGTGGCTACATTGGTGTGGCACCTTGGTCTGTACCGATATCCCTTGTGTTGCAACGAGGAGAATATGGGTCTTCTGAGGAGTCATTAAACACCAACCGACCTTAGAACCCTAATGTGACCCAACTTGGCCATATAATAGTAGCAGTATGCTACACCCATTGAGGCTAAACTCTCGCGATGGTTCTGGCTGCAAGAAAAGATTACGACGCTGGAGTTATGACCGATTGAGGGTAGTCAGTGATATTGGGATCCTCTAGAACCCGGTTACTTTTGATAGGACAGGTCTTAACCAACGAAACTGAAAGAGGGTAGTACCTGAACTTCATGCTGGCCTAAACTCTAAGGGCTGACTTGTTTGACTTGTGTGCCTTCAAACTTGACTACTTGCATGCTTGTTATCTAACACTTGAGTTTCTTGCAGGTTTTTGTTTACAGTCCTTAATCTGGACTCATAACAGGGTTTACCTACATTATTCTATGCATAGCATAACATCATACCATTACATACATCCTACATAAGGACTAATCCATTTCAAGGATCTCAAGGGTCTGTGATGCAGGTCATGATGAACCAACAATCTAGCAAGGGGCAAAGAGGATTTATTTTCCTCTAGCCAAGGTTAATGACTCGAGTCAGGGGCTACGACCCACTCGATATGGTGAGCCTTGACTCTTGAAGAAGGACCCTAAACAACAGGAAGTTCCTTCAATCAAGCAACTGGATTCAAATTCTAACAATTTGCTTGTTTACCCCGCGAGATCCTTGAAAGCATTGCATGCATACATACATGTCATTGCATTACAGGTACCCTTTTGACAGGTTGCTTAATCTTCTTCGCTGTTTATTTCAGCCATCATCATGAATCCTGAATCATCCAATGAATAAGCTATCAAGGCCCTCCAGGCCCAGAACGCCCAGTTCCAGGAGCTGGTCATGAGCTTAGCCCAGGGTCAAGAGGAATTGAAGGCTCTGCTGTTGAAGAAGAAGAAGAAAAGGACTGTTTTATTCAACCCTAGACGCAGATCTGGGAATGGATCACAAAATGAGGCTGATCAGGCTATTCCATCTGTCAGGGAAGACAGTCCCCAAGGGAGAGAGGTTCCTAGTCTCGTGGTCTCCGACAACGAGACAGATTTCAATGATGAACAGTACCCTCCTACTGAGGACAGGTACAAGCAACTAGAGGACCGTCTAAATGCCATGGAGATTCAACAGGTGCCCGGGTTAGACTTTGGAGACCTAGGTTTATCTTCTGGGGTGGTGATCCCACACAAGTTCAAGGCGCCTGCCTTTGTGAAGTACGACGGGGCTTCCTGTCCTAAACTGCACCTCCGTTCTTACGCAAGGAAGATCCAGCCCTACACGGCAGACAAGAACCTATGGATCCATTTCTTCCAGGAGAGTCTTTCAGGGACTCAGCTTGAATGGTTCTATCAGCTGGATGGAACCAGTATTCGTAACTGGGAGGACTTGGCAACTGCTTTTTATAAGCAGTATCAATATAATGCTGACCTCGCTCCTACGCGTACCCAACTACAGGGTATGTCACTGGGGACGGGTGGAGGTTTTAAGGAGTACGCGCAAAAGTGGAGAGACCTGGCTGGAAGGGTGCAACCGCCTTTGACTGACCATGAGCTCGTTGACATGTTCTTAGGGACCCTGTCTGGTCCGTTCTTCAACCATCTGATTGGGAATTCTTCTGCTGGGTTCACAGATCTGATCTTGACTGGTGAGAGGATTGAAGCTGGTATCAAGGCTGGGAAAATTCAAGAGGCCACACCTTCTGACACTCAGAACACGGGGAGGAAAGAGTCCAATGCGGCGTACAGTTAGAAGAGTCGTCGTGACCAACATGTAGGGGCAGTCCTGATCTCTGGTTCTACACCACGCCGACAACAGCAGAAGGGAAATCAGCAAAGGCCGGACGAGCCTAAAAGACAGTTCACTAACATCAATATGCCGTTGTCACAAGCATTGCAGCACATGTTGAAGATGAACCTGATTGCGGTGATTAACCCTCCTGCAAATCCTAAGACTTTTTCTCCAAGCTACAACCCAAATGCGAGGTGTGCTTATCATTCCGGAAGCCCGGGGCACGATACTGAGGATTGTTGGGCGCTGAAATACAAGATTCAGAACATGATTGACGCCAAGGAGATCGAATTCGAGCCTGCTGAGACTCCCGATGTGATCACTGCTCCCTTGCCAAAACATGGCTAGGATTGAGAGACTCTTGTTCATTTAAATCCTGATATTGTATTTTTCTATGCTTATTCAAACGACTATTATGTCAAACTCTATTATTTCATTAATGCATTACACGTGTCTGTTTTGAAGTAATTGTGTTCTCTATATTCAAAATTGCTTTTATTTTTTCTTGATGTTCAACTCTTGATTGAAAATTCTAAAGCCTCTTGAGGGAGGATGAAGAAAAAGATACCACAATCTACAGTATGCTTTTGAAAGACCCCGCTGATGAGGTACAGGCATTGTTTCAATTCCTAAACACTGGAGTTATAAGGATGATAATCCCTCGTCAACCCCTTTGAGCCAAAGAAGTAGGAGTTTTCTTTTCGAAAATTAAAACCCTTAATCATAACCTGGGGCAGGGTAGTTCTCTCAGCTGATCCAAGTGCACAACGAATGGCACCAAAGGAATCCTTACAAAACAAAAGACATTGATGGCTCCGAATAATCATAAAGACAGGCAGTCATTATCTCCCAAAACTAAAAGCCCATTAAGTCAAAACCTATGAAGGAGACTTACAAAACTAGGGCATCCCGCTGACTGTGATCATGAAAGAAACAGTTCAGGAAAAAAACAGGGATAGCGAAATTAAAAAGAAAGAGGTCCTACAAACCCTCAACCAAAAAAGGAATGACTGCCTATTCCAAATAAATTGTCAATATCCGAACCATCACTGGAATATCAGAGCAAAGACTCAAACAAGGTCTAACGCACGATCAACTGAGTTTAGGATTGAAGAACATCACAAAGAACAGGTGGGTACAAATAAAATTTGAGCCTTTATCCTTTGTTTCTTAAACCGTGAACCGGGCCACGCTACAACCTTTAAAAGTCCCAGCTGAAGCATGGGTTAGTTCGAAAGCATACTGTTACGAAAGGTATCCTGACTCCTTCAGGCTTGCGGTAAAATAACGAGTTGACATCACAGTTTACAAAAAATTCACTTGTTTTTATAAAAAAAAAATGCATTTTCAAAAACTTCAAGACAGACATAAGCTTTGCATTCTTGATATAACACTGTTTGCATATGACTATTTGTTCGAACAACAGAGAAATTCGCACGACGAATATCTAAGTGAACAAAAGTACTTCCAACCAAGGGGCAGACATGATCATGGTCTATCATCTGGGGCAGTTAAGTCAAGATTCGGAGAATCACTCAAAAGGCCAACCAACTTGGGGCAAATCTCCATCTGGATCACTTGGAGCATTGGACGATCAAACGAAGATCTTCTGGTAGTTGGGTAATGCAACACTACTGACACGGGCACCTCCCTACATCCTAAGAGCACGAACATAGTCGAAAAAATACTGCGCATAATCAAAGACCCGCTAGGTTGACGCACCTAGGCAAAAATAAGGGCTTCCCGGCGAACCAAAAGGGTTCGGGCAAAATAAGGGATGAAAATGAAAAAAATCTGTACACCCGGCAAGTCGAAAACCTGAAAAGGCGGCTTGGGCAAAAATGGGTATCCCGGTGGACTGAAAACCCGAAAGGGCGGTCCAGGCAAAAGTTAGGGATCAAAAGCGTACGACTATGTCCCGGCATCCCGTCACTTGTCTACCAGAAGAAGATTTGTCAATCAAGACCTCCACAAGTACCTTCTCCCACAGAAACTGGGGCAATAAGAACTGTCTAAGCGATATGGCTGCTCTGTCAACCAAGGTACCAAAGTAGGTTCAGTTGAAGAACATGATCAAGACACCTTCACTCCCCACAGAGTAAGACAAGATTCAGCAACACTCTCCCCCGAGCAGAGTTGGTCTCCAATCAGCCCCGAAAAGGCACAGTATCTCCAGTAAGTCAGCGACACTCTCCCCAAGCAGAGTTAATCTACTGTCAGCCTTAAGAAAGTTGGGTATCCCCAGAAAATCTCGATATTCCCCAGCGGAGTATACAGATATTCCTAAGCAAGCATCCCCGGCCATCTTAATATAAGATTATTCCCCGGCGGAATACCAGACACCCCAGTGGAGCTATTCCCCAGTACAGTTCAAAAGTCTCCCCAGGAGAGTTGAATCAATCTCCCCAGTAGATTCTGGGAGCTCATCCCCAGTAGATTCTGGAAGCTTATCCCTGCAGAGTACGAACGCATCTCCCCGGCTTTATTCAAAGGTTATTTCCCACCAGAGCTTATAACTGGGTTATCCTCAGCTAATTACCACATAAAGATCTTCCTCGGCGAAGTTCTTCCTATCCGCCAGCGGAGTTCATCAAATTCCCCAACATAAGCTTATCAACGGTATCCCCAGCGGAGTTATCATCAAACCTCAACAAAATATCTCTTCCCACAGAGTATTCCCCGCGGAGTAATCTTTCATCAAGTTTATTCCCCCAATGGAGTCATCTTCTCCTACCGGTTTATTCTTACAACCATCATCCCCAGCGGAATGAAGAACTCTAATCTTCAACATCAGCCCAGGATTCAACAAACTCCCGGCATTCGTCAAGGATTTATTTTCCCAGACGAGAATACATTCATAAACATCACATCTTCATACATTATAACATGCATACGCATCATACAACACCAATCTCATTTATTTTTGAGAACATCTTAAAGTCATGCAATTCATGCATCATGACATTGCATACGACTAATACTTTGTCTTTTCAGGAAAAAGTCAATCAAAAGATGATTACCATCTACCTTTACAGTTCCAGATCAACACCGGTAACAAGCCAGGAAAATTCTGTGGACGACTGATCGTGGGTTAATATCCGAAACCAAACAAGACAATTATCTACTTGATCATCCTCAGGCAACCCTACACCGGTTCCTTTTCTTTCAGAAGAAGTCTTACACGGGCTCATCAACAGGCAACCCTACACCGGTTCCTTCTCAACCTCAGATGTAGTTTTACACGAACCCATCATCAGGCAACCCTACACCGGTTCCTTCTCAACCTCAGATGTAGTTTTACACGAACTCATCATCAGGAAACCCTACACCGGTTCCTTCTCAATTTTCAGATGAAGTCTTACACAGATTCACCATCCTCAGGCAACCCTACACCGGTTCCTTTTCTTTCAGAAGAAGTCTTACACGGACTTATCTCAAGATGACCTTACCCCGGTTCGTCAAGAAGTTTTACACGAACTTATCCTGCAGTAACCTTACCCCGGTTCCTCCAGAAGTCTTACACGGACTTATCTCAAGATGACCTTACCCCGGTTCATCAAGAAGTTTTACACGAACTTATCCTGCAGTAACCTTACCCCGGTTCCTCCAGAAGTCTTACACGGACTTATCTCAAGATGACCTTACCCCGGTTCATCCAGAAGTTTTACACGAACTTATCCTGCAGTAACCTTACCCCGGTTCCTCCAGAAGTCTTACACGGACTTATCCCGAAGTAACCTTACCCCGGTTCCTCCAGAAGTTTTACACAAACTTATCCCGAAGAAACCCTACACAGGTTCTCTCTTCCCAAAGATGCTGTTTTACATGGACTCGTCATCAGAAACCCTACCCAGGTTTTACTTCTTCCAGGATGCAGTTTTACACGGGCTCATCATCAAAGTAACCCCACACAGGTTCCCTTCTCAAACTCCAGACGTAGTTTTACACGGACTCGTCATCAGTAAACCCTACACAGGTTTCCTTCTCAGCTCTAGATGCGGTTTTACACGTACTCGTCATCAAAGTCAACCCTACACAGGTTCCTTCTCCATTTCAGATGCAGTCTTATACAGACTCATTATCAGTAAACCCTACATAGGTTTCCTTCCTTCAAAGATGCAGTTTTACACGAGCTTATCATTAGTCAACCCTACACAGGTGTCCTTCTTTCTAAGATGCAGTTTTACACGAGTTCATCATCAGGCAACCCTACACAGGTTCCCTCTTTCAACTTACAACAATTACACCTCCAGATGGCATCTATAAGCCCATCCTCCCATACCATCTTTCCAAATGGCATCTATAAGCCCATTCCCGACAAGGTCTTGTCACATCCAGATGGCATCTATAAGCCCATCCCCCTATCCACCATCTCTCTAAATGGCATCTGTAAGCCCATTCCCGCCATCACACTGCTGATACTCTACTATGTGAGTGCAACTTTCTAGGCACTCTAGTGTTCAATCATCTTCCACCCTCGGATCACGAAAGGCACACAAGCCAATCTACATCCTCAGGTCTAAGAAGATTGAACAGGGACAACTGTTGTACCCCAAAATTTTCCCTCCCATATTCTTCAAAGTTTTGACAAGCATCATCTAAATTTGCTCAAGTCTACTCAAGGGTGGCACAATTCAAACACCCTCCTAAGCCAGTCAAATTAGGGTTTTGTTTCTCGCAAGGAAGTTGAGGTTTTCAAGGGCTCAATCAAGTCACATATGCTCATATACATTGTCAAGCACCTACATGTCAAGTTTCAAGGCTCACAAGGTCAAGTTGCACAGTCAAAAACCCTAATTGCTTCACAATCAACTGTAGGGGCAAAATGGTCATTTGGCAGTCAAAAGTCAAAATTTTTGGTCAACATCTTATTTTGAAGCCACAATCATCATTTGGTCAAATCTTGACCATGATTCCACAAGCATGGCTCAAAAATCATCAAGATGCAAAAGTTTCCATTTTTGGACAGTTGAAAAGTCAACTGTAACTTGACCAAGGCATAACTTTTTCATGGCTCATCAGAAAAATCCCATCCAATTCTCATTTTGATGGGGATGACATTTCCTACAACTCATCTTCACATTCCAAGTCTAAGAAATGCTCTCACAAAAAGTTATCAATTTCTACATTATAGGTCATTTTCAAAAGTCAACAAAAAGGCATTTTAAGTCAAAGACCATAACTTGATATTGGTAAATCCAAATGACATGGGACCAAAGGAATTGGTTAGAGGACTTCAAGACCTTTCCAAAATGTCAAAGAACATGTTCATATGATCAAAATTGAGCAAGATATGCATTGGAGAAGTTGGGAAATTTTCATGAAATGGCAAAAGTCAACTATCCTTGAAACTTCAATTTTTGACAAAAGGGTCCACTTTTTTCCACTTGGTTCAGCCTTGTCATGCAGCCCACGTGTCCCATGATCAATTTCAAGATTAAACATTAATTTTTCTATTTTTATTTAATTTTATTTGATTTAATTCATTTTAAATCCATAAAATTCAAATAAAATCAAAAAAAATTAATTCAATGATATCTTGTGGTTTGAATGACTTTGATGCATCATAATACACCTACCAAATTCGTGTAAAGATCATTTAGGCAGGAAAATTCAAATTTGAACAAACATGGCAAGTTCCTCTAATAGTGGTTATGAAGAATCTCAAAACATCATTGCAATGGTTTAAGGCTCCTAATGTCATTTGATTCTCATTCATACACATATATGCAAGCCTTGCAGACCTTAAGCACGACCTAGAACTCTCTCAAACGGCCAGAACCAATTCCAAAAATTCCAAAGAAATTCACAAACTGAAATCCATATTCCAGCACAATTCAAACACTTTTCTTGCTTCTAACACGTTGCCAGCATTGCCAGGAACCTATTGCAACCAAGAACGAGTCCTAACACTCAAAGAATCATCCACAACAAGTCCCACAGTTTGCATATTTTTCCATAATTGCATATCATTATTCATGCACTTTTAATCTATTTTTTGGGTTGATTTGTGTTAATAGGAACATCCTGAAGCTATTGGTGTAATTCAATTTGATTATGGTGATCTGAATCAAAAACCACCATTGAAGAACTTTAGGGTTTCGAAGCTTGAATTTTAGGGCTTTCCACATACAGAAAAATTGGACATTGAAACGTACATGGTTGAATTCGTCAAGGCCAGACGAATTCAACCCAATCATCGCGCCTTTTTTTATATTGCCTGTAGCCCTAATCGTTATTTTTGACATTTGCATTTTGTGGGGGTTTAAAACCCCCGCTATTTGATTGTTTTGTTACAGGCCAGATGAAGAAGATGATACGTGGAAACATGTGACTGGGACGTTCAAACTTAGCGCGCGTTTTTCTGATTTCCAGCATAGTTATCATTATTAATATATTATGTTTGTTGGTTATTATGTTAACAAAGACAACATGATGGCTCAGTGGTTGATGACGTGCTTGGCAATTGTTGGGACCTGGGTTCGATTCCCAGGTCCACCCAATGTTTGTCTCTATTTTTCATAACCTGATCTCATGCAGCTTTCCAGTGCGTTCCACCATGCGCTTCAACCAGCAATGCGCCATGTGTCTCTCAACATACATCCAATGGCCAGGAGATGAAGAGCATGGTACCCCCTAGTCAACAAGCGTGTGGTCAATCCCCAAGGTCAACGAGACTTGCTTCTTAATGGGCCTGAATTTCAGAATCAAACCTCCAAAAAAAGACCCAAACCCCCCATGGTTCTTTCATATTTTCTCTCCTTTTCTTTTCTTTCTTTTTTATTTTATTTTCTTTTAACTAATTATTATCATTAACTGTTATTATTTAATTAACTCATAATTAATTTTTTCACAATAAAATTAAAAAAAAAACCAAAAAATGTAAATACTTTATTAATTTCATTTAGGTAATTATTTTGTAAATAAATACTAATAAATTGAATTAGTTTTAATTAGGCAACTTTAACCTTTTTTCTTAATAACTAAAATAAATTTAGAATTAGGTTTTTATTAACTTTTAATTTTAATTCCTTCTATTTCATTTCATTAAAAACATAAAAATACAAAAACATTTTTCTTTTAATAAATTAAATAATTAGTTTTAATTCCATTTCATTAAAAAAAGGGACAAAATTCAATTCTTATTCAAAAAGGGTCAAAACCCTAAGACGTCCCGATTTAATTCTTTCACGCATTATTCTTATTTTGATTATTTATGTAACTGTCTCCAAATATGTAATAGTTAATTAGGTTTTTACCGCTTTACTTATTTTTCTCGCACTTTATTTTCAAAACAGGTTTTTTGTTTTTGGCGATGTATAGACCCGCGCCTTGTAATAGTTAGATTTATCTTTCCGCAATTTACTTTCCGCACTCCTAACTGTTAAACAATGCATGAAAGAATGTATGTAAATAAAATTAACCGTAGCTCACAAATAACCTGCAAAGATAACCTTAATTGAAAAACAACACACAAAGCACATGCCACTTCTAGGGTACGCCTCACTGGTTGCCTCGAACGTGGTCATCAAGTATAGGGTGTCTTAGAGGTCGCCCTTTGTCTAAAGATCTAGTTGCCTCGAAACGGTTGCCTCGGATAAAAGGATCTAGGACATTAGGGTTACTTCTAAGGTGTCCTACCATTGCTTTGGTGGCCACACATGTCCCTATAATCGAATTGACCCGAACAACTCCAACGATGGTGCTACCTACCACTCAATGGTGGGATAGCACTATCTAAAGGACTCTTACACAGCCTAATTCCTTAGAGTAGGTAGATCTCATGGGTACTTGCTCTTTTCTAAACAAACAAAAACAACTTTTCGCACTCACACTTTCAAAAGGTTTTCAAACAAGTTTTTCATACACTCTTGAGGACAGATACAAGAGTTACTTAGAAATTTTTCAAACGAAACTTTTTTCAAAACCCACACACACTTGAAAAGCAAACAAATTTTGAAAACATAAGAGCAAGTACCTAAGAGCCCGTGGATAACCACGGATAAAAAGGGTGCTAACACCTTCCCTTTCTATAAATCTACCTCCCGAACCGAGAAACATTCTCATAAGGAATTTTGCTGTGCTTTTGTCCTTTCCATGTTGGAGAACATAAAAGACGGTGGCGACTCTTGCTTCCACGACATTTCGTGAAACCAGCTTAAAAAACAGTAAGTTCTATTTCCACCGATCACAGCCGGTGTGGTCCCGGGCTGTAATGAGGACTTCCATCTCTACTTATCCTCACCAACTGATTGCCCTTTGTTGAAAACAGGCATTCAACGCTTGATAGATAACAAAGAGATTCTGTTTGAAAGTACTCATGTTTCACCTATTCCTGTTAAAGATGTTTCAATCATTACCATCTCCGCCAATTCTTCCAGGTTTCCACCAAAAGACCCGTTAGAATTACATCGGTTCCGAAAGCAACTCCTCTAATAATCACAATGCCTGGGCCAGTCCCATATGAATCGGAAAAAACGGTGTTGTGGAATTACGGAGGGGACATTTATTACCATGGCATCAAACAAGACTGACCGGCTTTCGAAGAAATAAACTCCAAAGAGAAAGATTCCGACGTCAGCAATATTGCCAAATGTAGTAAAATTACCCGAAGCGGTAGGATATTTTCTCCAAAAATTGCTCCCCCAAAAGCAGTTTCTGGACCCGTGATCATCCCTATGGATGCTCCAAAGGTTACTTCCGTACCCATAATCATCTCTGCAAGTGCTCCTATTGACGAAGCCGTCACAACCCCTGTTGCCATTCCTACCAACACTCCTATTGCTGAAACTCGAGGAAAGAGTATTCAAGTGGAGCCTGTCCAGACGAAGGCTCAATCACTGACTATCCCCAAGACATCCAAGAAAGATATGGAGGAGATCCTAAAAATTATAAGCAGGAGAGACTACGATGTAGTTGAACAGTTGGGGAAAACAACCTCCAAAATCTCCATGCTGGCATTACTATTGTGTTCCGAGGCACATGCAAAAGCCTTGGCGAAGTTCCAAAAAACAGCCCATGTGCCTCAAGAGACGTCTGCTGATCAATTCCAAGACTGCATGGCCAGCTTGACAGCGGATAATGGCCTAGGCTTCTCGGATGCTGATCTGACACCAAGGGGAAGAAAGCACAACGAGGCATTACATGTCTTTGTAGAATGTAGAGGCACAACTCTAGCCCATGTCTTGGTGGACACTGGCTCATCTTTGAATGTTTTACCAAAAAAAGCTCTTGACAAACTTGACTGCGAGGGACTGACGTTAAAACCAAGCAACATAGTAGTAAGAGCATTTGATGGCTCGAAGAGGATGGTACATGGGGAGGTGGATATCCCCATAAAGGTTAGGACTCAAACTTTCAATTCAACCTTTTATGTAATGGATATCCTCCCTTCTTACTCCTGTCTGCTAGGACGACCATGGATCTATAACGTTGACGCTATTACCTCTACATTACACCAGATGTTGAAGTATCCAGTTCAAGGAAAGATTATCACTGTCCATGGAGATGAAGAATACATGATCAGCCATCTCAATTCCTTCAGGTATGTGGAATTGGACAACGAGTTCATTGAAACTCCTTTTCAACACTTCGAAGAGGTCCCCCAAGAGGTAGCAGTGACCAAGAATGTGTCCCATATTCCCAAGATTACAAGGCCTCCACTCCGGATGTTATCTCTGAAGGACGCCAAAGCAGTAGTAGAGGAAGGTGGCTGCACCATCTGGGGGAAACTTCTGGATATCCCGTATAAGTCTGACAAGTTTGGCCTAGGTTTCACTTCAGGTGCTCAAAAGGCTGTACACCGTGCCCGTGCTGGAGGGCCACCCTTGAAGATTAGAAACCATGAGGTCAACGTGGTAGAAGATGGTGAAGATGATTACAACCTAGAGGATTGGATCTTTCTGACTGTCAATGGAGGACTCAACAATTGGGAGGCTAGAGACTTCGTCCCAATAACTTTTATCCCACAATAATTTATCTTTACATTTTGTTGGATCTGTAATATTAAAAAACAATTCGCACTCTTAAAACCTTGTGTCTTTCCCGAGGCACAATGGTCCATTTGTAAGGGTTATTATTTCATCTTCACATGACATCAATGAATCATGGACGTTTTTTTGCATACAAACTTTTTTGCTCATTGTTTTTCTTTCACATTTTATTTTCTTTTAAAGATAGCTATACCCTTACACATACCCACACTCACAAATGCAGGTATCCATCCATTCTGGATCCCATGGGTGACGATACTGCTATGGCCTTTCATGACTCCGAGGATCTAATCTACCAAGCCAAAGACGAAGGTGAGGAAGATTGTGAAGTACCAGGGGAACTTGCCAGACTGCTACAACAAGAGGAAAGAACCATTCAGCCTCACGAGGAACCTGTGGATACGATCAACCTGGGTACCGAGTAGGATAAAAAAAGAGGTCAAGGTGGGTGCCAATCTGGAACCCAGTGTCAAGGAGCGCATGGTTCAGTTGTTACACGATTATGTTGAAGTTTTTTCCTGGTCATATGAAGACATGCCAGGACTTGATACAGACATCGTGGTACATCGTCTGCCTACAAGAGAAGATTGTCCGCCAATAAAACAAAAGGTTCGCCGTATGAGACCTGATATGTCAGAAAAGATTAAAGCGGAGGTCATGAAGCAATTCAATGCTGGATTCTTGGCTGTCACCTCCTACCCTCAATGGGTTGCCAACATTGTTCCCGTACCTAAAAAAGACGGCAAAGTACGAATGTGTGTGGACTACAGAGATTTGAATAGGGCGAGCCCTAAAGATGATTTTCCACTCCCCCACATTGATATCCTGGTTGACAATACGGCACAACACAAAGTGTTTTCCTTCATGGAAGGATTCTCAGGTTATAAGAAAATCAAAATGGCACCTAAGGACATGAAGAAAACAACATTTGTCACATAGTGGGGCACATTCTGCTACAAGGTAATGCCATTCAGATTAAAGAATGCTGGAGCAACCTATCAGTGCGACATGATACATCATGAAATAGAGGTCTACATAGACGATATGATAGCCATATCACAAACAGAAGAAGAGCATCTTGATCACTTACAAAAGCTATTTGAGAGACTGAAGAAGTACAAGCTGAGGTTGAATCCAAACAAGTACACATTTGGAGTACAGTCCGGTAAACTCCTAGGCTTTGTCGTCAGTAACAAAGGTATTAAGGTCGATCCTGCCAAAGTTAAAGCAATACAAGAGATGCCTGCTCCTTGTACTGAGAAGAAATTCATAGGATTCTTGGGACGTTTGAACTATATTTCCAGATTCATTTCTCACCTAATAGCTACTTGTGAGCCAATCTTCAAACTATTGAAGAAAGATCAAATAGTCAAATGGAATGATGAATGCCAAGTTACTTTTGACAAAATCAAAGAATACTTACAAGAACCTCCTGTATTGATGCCACCAGTCGAGGGAAGACCATTGATCATGTATCTGACTGTTTTAGAAAACTCGATGGGGTGTGTATTGGGCAGCATGACGAGTTTGGCCGAAAAGAGCACGCTATTTATTACCTGAGCAAAAAGTTTACCGACTGTGAAACCAGATATTCACTGCTCGAGAAAACTTTCTACGCTCTGGCATGGGCTGCTCGCCGGCTAAGACAGTATATGCTGACTCATACTACTTTATTGATATCTAAGATGGATCCGATAAAATACATCTTCGAAAAGCCTGCTCTTTCTGGGAGAATAGCTAGATGGCAGATGATCCTGATAGAGTACGACATATAGTATACTACCCAGAATGCTATAAAGGGCAGTGTATTAGCTGACCACCTTGCTCACCAAGCTGTAGAAGACTATCAATCCATGAAGTTTGAATTCCCGGATGAAGACATCATGACATTAGACAACTGCGAAGAATTCAGGCCGTGAGACGGACCTGAACAAGGATCCCGATGGACCCTGTTCTTTGATGGAGCCTCCAATGCACTCAACAATGGTATCGGTGTTGTACTCATATCTCCAGAGGGGTGTCATACTCCCTTTACTGCCAGACTTTGCTTCAACTTTACAAACAACATGGCAGAATACGAAGCGTGCATCTCCGGTCTCAGAGCTGCCATAGACTTGGGAATCAAATCCTTAGATGTATTTGGAGATTCAGCTTTGGTCATCAGTTAGATCAAAGGGGAATGGGAAAACCTTATCCCTTACAAAGAACATGTTTTGACATTGCTACCACAATTTGAGAAGATTACCTTCGAGCATTTCCCACGAGAAGAAAAATCAGCTAGCAGATGCTCTAGCCACAATGTCATCTATGTTTAAACTTAATTGGGATAACGAGGCTCCCCAGATCACCATTGAACGAATGGATGAACCAGCGCACTATCACGAGATTAATACTGAAGAGGTAGTGGACCAGCCTTGGTTTCATGAAGTCAAGAGGTATCTCGAGGCTCAAGAATATCCAGAAGGAGCTTCAGTCAATGATAAGAAGTTCTTAAGGAGATTCTCTACTAAATTCTTCCTTAGTAATGGCATCCTGTACAAACGCAATCATGACTCCATTTTGCGTCGGTGCATGGATAAGGTTGAAGCTGAAAAGATCATGGCTGAATTACATGAAGGTACTTTTGGCACCCACTCCAGTGGGCATACGATGGCGAAGAAAATCCTACGGGAAGGCTATTATTGGTCTACCATGGAAGCATATTGCTATCAACACTCTCAAACCTGTCATAACTGTCAAATTTATGCTAACAAGATGCATGTACCTCCGGTTCCTCTGAATGTCTTGACGGCTCCTTGGCCCTTTGCTATGTGGGGAATTGATATGATTGGAGAAATCAAGCCAACGGCCTCCAATGGATATCGCTTCATCCTAGTGGCCATTGATTATTTTATAAAATGGGTGGAGGCAGCTTACTTCGCTTCCGTTACCAAGAATGTTGTTGCCCGCTTCATCAAGCAAAACCTTATTTGCCGGTATGGTATCCCGGAAAGGATTATCACTTACAATGGTACAAATCTCAATAACACTATGATCACCGCATTATGCGAGCAATTCAAAATCCAGCATCACAATTCTTTTCCCTATCGGCCAAAGATGAATGGTGCTGTCGAAGCTGCAAATAAAAACATTAAGAAGATCATACAGAAAATGACAGTCACATACAAAGACTGGAATGAGATGTTACAATTCGCTCTCCATGGTTATCGTACAATGACTTTCACATCAATCGGGGTAACACCTTATTCTTTGGTTTACGGCATGGAGGCTGTCTTGCCTATTGAGGTTCAGATCCCTCCCTGAGGATTATGAAGGATGCAGGGTTGAACAAAGACGATTGGATCTAGACTCGAATTGATCAACTAAATTTGATTGATGAAACGAGACTTACTGTTGTTTGCCATGGTCAAATGTATCAAGAACAGATGATCAAAGCTTTCAACAAGAAAGTCAGACGCCAAGTATATCAAGTTGGGGATCTAGTGATCAAACGTATCATCTTGCCACAAAATGATCCCAGGGGAAAATGGACTCCTACCTATGAAGGACCATTTGTAATCAAAAACATATTCTCCAGTGGGGCAATGATCTTGACCACCATGGATTGTGACGACCTGCCACACCCTGCGAACGCAGACACAGTCAAAAGATACTACGTATAAGGGACCCGCTAGGTTGACACACCTAGGAAAAATAAGGGCATCCCAGTGAACCAAAAAGGTTCGGGCAAAAATTAGGGATAAAATGAAAAAAAATCTATGCACCCGGCAAGTTGAAAACCCGAAAG
Source organism: Vicia faba (assembly GCA_948472305.1). Taxonomy (NCBI): domain Eukaryota; kingdom Viridiplantae; phylum Streptophyta; class Magnoliopsida; order Fabales; family Fabaceae; genus Vicia; species Vicia faba. The sequence goes on along the minus strand of OX451735.1, from coordinate 97,219,586 downwards.
GGCGACTTGGGTAAAAAGGGGTTTCCCGGTGGACTGAAAACCCGAAAGGGCGGTCCAGCCAAAAGTTAGGGAATTAAAGCGTATGACTATGTCCCGTCGGATCACTTTATGGACAACCTTCGGCTTCCACTGACAAACTCAGAGGTTCTGATCAATCTAGTCATCTTCGGACAAGGCAAAAGACAGACAAGATTCTCAGACATACGAAGGCTATAGCAGAATGGGAACCCCATGGGATTATTACACATAGCTATCTTTCTTTGTATCAAATTTTTCTTGTTGTACGACAACATTCTCTTACTAGAATGTTTGTCCCCTTTGTACAAAATATTTACTCAAAGTCAATACAAAGATATCCCTTTGAAAGTGCAAGAACTATTTGTCTTTTTCTTTACGCTTGTGTTTTATTTACAAAAACGTCCAATGATTCATTGTTGAACATATGCATTTGAACATGATTATTGTTTACAAATAAACAAAATGAGAAAGACAATTACTGATAGGTTGAAAGAATAGGAAAATGTCTCTAGGATATTCCATAAGTAATCCCCTATAGTACGTCATTTAAATCCCCAGCGGAACAAAGTTCCCAGTTATCAATCCCCAGCAAAAGTCATCGAATTTCTCAGGACTCCCCGATAGAGCTTGCAAGCAGTACATGGCATTGCCCTCACCACAGAATTTACTTCTCTAAACAAAAGTGCATCAGTACTTCAACCTCAAGACATGAAAATTCACATATCCTCACCGGCATTCAGGGATTTATTTTCCTTAATCAAATAACAATGCAGCAAATTAGTTCACATACACATACATTGCATCCATATATCATAAACATTGATAAAGCAAATACATTGCATCATACATTTCATGCAAACATAACTTTGTATTTTAGCTAACATTTTACCCTTTTCAGGATAAGATTAACAACTACCATTAACAATATGCAATCTTGATACAGTTCAGATATGCTCCAGACACGGACGCCATTCTGATACTCATTCAGATGCAACTTTCAGATACAGTTCAGATACGCTCCAGACACGGACGCCATTCTGATACTCATTCAGATGCAACTTTCAGATACAGTTCAGATACGCTCCAGAAACGGACGCCATTCTGATACTCATTCAGATTCAACTTTCAAATACAGTTCATATACGCTCCAGACATGAATGCCATTCTGATAGTTAGTCAAAATCAGCTTCCAGATACAGTTCAGGTACGCTCCAAACACGGATGCCATTCTGATACTCATTCTTTCGGCTTACAAATTACAATTTAACAAGCATTCTTGGATGGCATCTACAAGTCCATCTCCAGCAAGATTCTATCACCTCTCCAAATGGCATATTTAAGCCCATTCCCTCAACCACACATCGTCAAGTGCAAATTTCTGGGCACTCTAGTGTCCAATCATCTTTCACCTTCGAGTCACGAATGTCAAAACTCTCCAATCTAACTCTTCAGGTATAAGAAGATTGAACAGGGGCAGTTGTTGTACCCCAAAATTTTCCCTCTCATTTATCAGGATTTTTCTCACAAGATTTTTTGGACTTAAGATTGGATTAGGGCTTGACCAACTCAAGATATCTCATCATGCACTAATGACCCAAAATTAGGGTTTGAGATTGCACAAAGATTTTTGGACTATCAATGCTTCATATGACTTTCAAGGACAATTAGGGACCCCCAAGGTTACTCATGCCAAGTTTCAAGCTTTAAATCACATTTTTGATCAGTCAATTGATCAGTTGACCTAAAAATCAGCTGTATTGGGGAAAAAGTCAACCATGGCCAATCTACAGTCAAACTTCATAATTTTTTATCCACATCAACATTTTTGGCTCATATGTATCATTTGATCAAGTTTGTACCACAATTCCTCAAGAAATTTGATCAAATCATCAAAAGGGCAAAATGGTCAAAATTAGGGTTTTGACTGAGAAAGGGCAATTTATGATTTTTGACCTAAAAAATGATCAATTGGTTTGAAGTATGATTTCAAGAGTTCAATTGCATCATATTGACCTAATGACATGGTTCAAAACATTGCAAACCCATTGGATTGACAGATGAATTTTTCAGTCAATTGATCATAAGTCAACAGTATACTAAAAAGTTAAACTTTGACTTTTTGGTCAAAATCAAATACCAAGGATCAAAATTCATCAAAACATGTCAAAATGTGAAACTTGTTCATCAAGAAATCAAAGATTGAAGATTTTGTTTTGAAATTTGAAATTTTCTTAACTTAGAAAATTTTCGAAGTATAGAAAATTTCTTATTTTTTCTCAACTTTAAGCCAAATTCTCACCATGATACAAGATGATTCAAAGAAAGTTCCTAACATGAAAGTTGTAGATATCCATGAAATCTACAACTTTTCTTCACCCAATTTCTCCTAAAGATGCTTGGATCTCAATATATAATTTTGTGAATACATGCTCATGAACTAAAATAACTTAGTGAAATTTTGCCCTAGTTAGGCAGGTTTTGGACCTAACTTCATGCCATTTTTTCACATAGTTCCAAGGGAAATATTTGAAATAAATTCAAAGATGAGTTGAATAGCACATTGTAAGCTTTTCAAAATGTCCAAGAACTCCTTGAGATCATTCTTGAGTAAGGAGAATCGAAGAGATGAAGTTGGCAATTTCTCACTTTGATTTCAAGACATTTCATGATGAACCAAAATTCAAATTCAAAATTAGGCTACATAATCCTTGCTTTGCAGGCCTCAAACTTGTTTATCACTCCATAATTAAATGTTTACACAGCTGATAGAGCTTTAATCCAAGCATTAGAGCCTTTGTCCAAGCTACAATTGCATAAATGGCACAAAGTTGCCATTTCCATTTTGATAAAGCACAACTTTTGAAATTGTCAACTCCTTGCGCTTTGCACTTGTTCTTTCTGCACACACAAACCCTATAAACCAAAAGAAATGTGTCTAAGACCTGTACCAACTGAGATCAGGCTTGTACAAGCACATAGAGAGTTGTCTCCTCACTTTTCTTTAAAAGCAAGCAATAGAGCCAAAAGGCTATAACTCAGAAATCTTGAGGAAGATTAAGGTCTAACCCTTTCTATACTTATACAAAAATGTATTGTGACTTAGAACACGATGGAAAAAGCTCAGAAACTCTCCCAAACACTCTATCACTGAAAACCTTCCATAACTTGCAATTTTGCACCTTGCATAGCAATCTCAAAAACCACTCGTGTGTTTTAAGTTTTAACCACCTAAACACTTAACCCACATCATATCTAAGTGTTCCAGACCATTATCCCCTCACTATAACTCCTCTTTCTCCATCTGCCATTTTTGCATTTCAAGCTTGCATGTTGACTTGAGTAGGGAGATTCAGGAACTTTCAAGGCAAAGTAAGGATTGGAACACACTCAAGGAGGTCCAGGCAAGCTAAACAGATTCTCAGGCCTTCTCAAAACTTGCTCAAACTCCATTCACGGTCTCAACTGAAAGAGGTAAAAACTCTAACTTCAATCTCTTCATACAGGCCTCCTTTGGTCTCGATTTGTGAAAATAAAATGTAGATATCCTTGCATTAAAGCCAACCGTGTTCATAGATTTCATTTATATTAATTGTGTATAGAGAATTTTGGATTTGAAATTTCTGTAAAAATTAGGTTTTAAATTAGGGCCAGTAAAATTAGCTTTGATCTTTAACTTTTAGTTTACATGAGTTACATGATTGAAATCATGGGAAGAAATACTATCATTTTCATGTTTGGAGTTTCCATTTTCATGGAGAAATGAGAGAGATACATTTGGTCCGGTTGGCTAGAGGAAGAAGAGGAAGTACAAGGCAAGGCAGTGATTCATGTTATGTATTTTTGTTTTCATTTGAACTAACGGATGTACAGCCACCCCAGTGGTAATGCAACGCGCAGAAATGCCTAAGGTCACAGATTCGAGCCTTGGCGCTGCCTTTTTGCATTTTTCCACATTTTTCATCTTTTTTTTTATTGTTTGCAGCGTGGGCCCAACACATTGGGCCCTGTGTTTTTTGCTAACCTCCTGCCTCCTTTTTCTTGCAACACCCCTGGCCCAACTATTTTCATTTATTTATTTTATTTTGTTTATTTTATTTTATTTTCTCATAAAAAATATTTTCATTAAATATATTTTTCTTAAATATTAAAAATCATAAAAAACATAAAAATGATAAAACATTACATTTTGTTTATTTTATTTTATTTTCTCATAAAAAATATTTTTATTTAATTATACATTAACTATTTTTCTTAATAATCTTGTAAATTAAAAATGAAATAGGGTTGAATATTTATTATTTTTTCTCACACTTATAAATATTTATTTTAATATATAAAAAGACCAAAGTACTTCATAAATACTATTTATTATTTTTAAACAAAAACATGAAAAATACTTAGAGAAATTTATTTTCTTTTAACAAATTAAATTAGGGTTACTCAAAAATCCTTTCTAAAAATAATTTTTCTTTCTTACTTAATTTAAGTTCAATTTTGGTTTATTCATTATGCTTAGATTAAAACTTTTTCATATAAAAAACAAAACAAAACCTTTTTCTTGAATATACATATCTTTGCATATTTAATTTATATTATACATTATTTATTCCAATATTTGTACAAATTCAATTTGGTTGTAATAGTTTAATTAGGTTTATATTATTGCAAATCCCCATTCATAATTTGTATACCCCCCCTCCCATAAAATGTTGTAATAGCGTAGTAATCTTTAAATTACACAATTTATCGCTTTTACATAACATGTTAGTAATTAGGGTTTGTATGGAAAGATAAAATAATCAAATAGAAAACCCTAATCCAAGACAAAATCAAGCATGAAAATGACACACTTGCACACAAGCACCCTTAGGGTTACTCCACTTGGTTGCCTTACACAAAAAATTGCCATATTACGCATGTGATGTATTTTAGAAAAACAAACAAATATAAGATCATAGTCCCTCGATGACGCTATCTAAAGTTGCCTTACAAAATGATCTAGTCCATCAAAAAAGCTAAGATACTTCACAACATTTCTAATCATGGTTATACGATGACCCACGCCCGTCCCGTCTACATCTAAAGATAGGGTTTCTTACCAAATCAATGGTAAGACAACAATATCAAAGGGAAAGAGAATGAACAAGAAATACATTTGAGTAGGTAGATTACTTCTAGTTACTTGCTCATTTTCAAACAAATATTCTTGCAATTTTCCAAACAAACACACACATTTCCAAACATCTTACAAACATTGAAAACATTTTCAAAAAGACAAACATCTTTGTATACATTCTTACAAACGAGAATCATTACAAAGATTGCCTAAACAATGGCCTCTTTTACAAAATACTTTCAAAACTACACAAAGCACAATTTCAAAACAAAAGCAAGTGATCTAGCAAGTAACTAAGAGCCCATGGAAAACCATGGATGAAAAGGGTGCTAATACCTTCCCTTTTCATAATCTACCCCCTAAACTCAAGAAACAATCTCAAAGGTCTTTCATGTGCTTTTTCACCTTTCCTTTTGGATAAAAGAAAAGTCGGTGTCGACTCTTGCTAATTGCAATATTTGCAATCAAACACAAAATCTTCAAGTCAGTTCTTCCACCGTATCACAACCTCGATTTTCTTCTAAAATAGAGGGGTAAACATATTTTACCTTGGTTCTTGTTAAAACCGAGGGAAGAATTTGTTAGAAAAAATTTGGTTCTGCAATCATCCTTGAATTTTAATGATAACAAAGCATTGTATGTTTAGAGAAAAATTTTGTACTCTAAAAGTGTGTTAAGTGTGCAGACTATGAGCAAGCCAGAAACTGGAGATAACAGACTCTAGACAACACTATTTCTATACTATGAACTTATGAAGATCTAGGCTCTAGGTTAAGTCAAGGTTCTGACTCTGATAGTATCACGTGTGACGTCATCAGTTTTTGGAATCAACACACTTTGGATCTGGAGAATTATGAGTTCGTGTTACAAAGATCAAGTCAAGATTTGGAACGCTTCGAAGCAATGGTTCTGATGAACGTTAGTTTAAAGCTTATAGCTTTGATTATGTTGTGAAGAGATTATGAAGACTCCTCGAGCTCTGAGGTTCTTAAAGAACAAGTTCCCGAAGAATCTGAAGACCAAGTACTGAAGACTCTGAAGACAAGGTTCTAGATGAAGGAGTTCTAAAGACTCTGAAGACTTAGAATCTAAAGATTTCATTTCATGTTTTAGTCCTTCTAAGCATGCTTTGTCAACAACCATCAGAAGCCTCTAAAGATTAGAAGATAAGATCAAAATTTGTTTACGTGAGTGAATAGTACATAGTACAATATCAATGTTTCCACTACCCTAATATCGTGGCTCTAGGATGTTACTATGGTACGATGTTGTTTACCACTCCCTCACTTACTGTTATGGACAATACAACTGGAATTTGGAATTCCTCTTTTACCCTCAAACAAATCTTTCTTTGGCTATATAAGGAATACTTAGTAGAATGAAGAATAAGAGACTGGACAACCATAAAACTTCACTCTAACGCTCTTGCAAGACATTCGTACTTATATATTTCATTTAGTAATGAAAAATTGTAAAGCAGGGAACTTTTGTGCGTTAAATTGCTAAGAACACTTTTGTTTTTCTATTTGTATTTCATCTTATGTTAATTCTCTTTCTTAGAAGCAACTTTGTAAACACAAGCTTTATATTTCAACTTGTGAGTTGATTATTCCTTGAGTGACTAAGTGTTAGTCATATTACTCAAGAAGTAATTGATGGTTAGTCTTTGAGTTGTTTTTCCTTGAGAGACTAGGGTATAGTAAGAATTTCTCAAGAAGACATTGATAATTTGTCTTTGTGGTTTGTAATAAATTTGGTTATAGTGGATTAAGTCCTTATTGGTAAATAAAAATCACCATGGTGGGTGGACTGGAGTAGCTTTGTTAACAGTGAACCAGAATAAAAATTAATTGTGTTCATTTATTTTTATTCTTGCGCCATTTCTTTGTCTTGGGAAGAAATTATTTTAAATCTTGAAACCCAATCCACCCCCTTTTCTTGCGTTTTTTGCACCTTCATAATTTTAGTGGGATTATTAAGGATAATATTCACCGTCATTAGTCAAATATTTGTCGTCTATTTCATCACTATCAATGGTCAAGATACTACAATTATTGATCCGCGTCAAACATAAAAAACTTTCAATATAAAAGCATTCTAAATATCAAAAGAGCAATTTGAATCCATTATGAAGCATCATGAAGCACTTGAAACAATCTACATCCACCATTTTAAGGTTTGCCTTGAAAATATCTATGATGGGTTGCAAGAGCATAAAATTGTTTAGGTTTAAGGTTTGTGTTCTTATATATTTATTTGAGCAAAAAAATCATTTATTTATCTAACACTTTTTTTGTTTTATTTCATAAACAAAAGCATACAAAAGCAATTGAAAATATCATGTACCTAGCATTTGATCTTCCCAAAATCAGATGATTTGAAGATCTAAAATATAAATCTTCATGGAAATTAATTTTTTTCTGTGTAAACAATCTAATATTCTGGGTAAACAATGTAGTTTGTAAATAAGTTAATTTATTAATATTATGTGTGAACATTGTCACAAGTTGAAAAAAATATCTATCTTACCCCTCAGTTTTATTGAAAAACTGAGAGGTACAACACACTAGTTTTGAAAATAATTAAAATGCATATGCTAGGGTTCGAACCCATGTGCATATAACTTAAGCCCTCAATTTTATATTAATTGAGAGGTAAAGTGGAAGCTTTTCATGTCGCCCTTCACTCGCTTCAGTAGTCAATGTTAAATGCATTTCACGTCTTAGGTGAAACATGTTATTTTTAGTAGGGTTTTTAATAATGACAAAGGGGTAAAAGTATATTCTCAGAGAGAGAAATATATACACTATATATTTGTCAGGGGGTTTAACCACTCCAACCCATTTACATTTGTTTATTTGTTTATCCACCTCCCATAGAGACGTGTTGTCATCATCAAAAGGGGTAAAATATGGATCTATGTGCTTTCATATATAATGTGTATAGAAATCCAATGGTCCCAATTGTTTTGATGATGACACGACTATAATGTGATGTTTTCATATAAATTTAAGATCTAGATGATCAAGTTGTTTTATTTGAGAAATTAAGATGTCAAAGTCTATCTCTCTAAAGGATCACACCTAAAGACAAATGTCATTTGGTGGAATCCCTAATGGTATCTAGTTAATAAATATCCCTGATAATGGTTCTTATTGTTGTAGCTCGAAAATGAGTAGTTATGCTTTTAAGACTATTCAACAATTTCTATGATTTTAAGAAAAATGTTGTTTAGAGTTGTTTTTTAGTAAAAATAAAATAAGATTTCAATGTTAATAGTTAGAAAATTTATTGGGATTAGATTTCATCATCCTTATCTTCATGTATAACCATTGGTAAATATTTTACCCCAAAATTTTCCCTTCCATTTTACTCAAGACATGGTCATTGAGGTCCTCAATTGCTCAAGGTTGACAAAGAATTGATCAGACAAATTCTTCTCCTAAGCAATGAACCTCCAACTAAGGTTTCACTTTTTACCAATATGTTTGGGTTCCAAAGGCCCCAAATAATTTCCATTGTCCCTAATATGTATTCAAGATTTTTCATGCCAAATTTCATGCCTTACACAACAAGTTTGCTCAGTCAATTGCTCAAATGCTTGAAAATCAACTATATTAGGTCAAAAGTCAACTATGGCCAATATACAGTCAAACTTCAATATTTTTTGTGAACATCAACATTTTGAAGTGATAATCATCATTTGATCAAGGTTTGACTATGATTCCTCAAGGAATGCTCTTGATTTATCAAAAATCAAGAATTGCTAAATTAGGGTTTCTATAGGAGAAGTCAACTGAACTTTGACCAGGCATAACGTTCACATACTTCATCCATTTTTCCCAAACAAAAGCTCATTTTGAAGAGAATCCAATTCCCTACTACTTCTCTTTCATCCTCAGTTCAAAAAATGCATCATTTGGAAGATACAAGCTCATGCATTACAAGTCATTTTTAGAAAGTCAACAAAAGACACTTTTTGTCAAGACCATTTACATCAAGACAATTTCTTCAAATGTAAAAATGGTCAAAATAGAGATTGTAGAGGACATATATGATTTCCAATAGGTCCAAGATCATCTTCAAAAGGTGAAAATTGATCAAGTTATGAGTGGTACAAGTTGGGAAATTTTGGTGAAATTCATGAAATGCAAAACATGCAAATTTGAAATTTTAGGTCAATGGATTAACTTTTTGAGTTTCAAACATCTTTGTGACCTTATGAAGGACATCTAAACTCATTATTACCTTGCCTTGCATTTTTTATCAACTTTATTCATTTTTATTTTGTTTTTATTGAAATAAATACAAGATAAATTGTATAAAATAGTGAGTGATGGATCATGACACATGGGCTGATGGTTTGATTTGGTTTTAGACCCAAGAATTCGTGCCAAAATTTCCAGGTACATTAAAGGATGGAAATTGCATGAAATCTTCATTTTTGGCATTTTTTCAAAAATATGCTTTCAAACAAACCTACGCTTCAGTTAGGACTATTAAGGGTTGTAACATGGCATGGTTCACGGTTTAAGAAGCAAAGGAAAAAAGGCTCAAAATTTATTCGTTCCCAACCCGTTCTCCATGATGTTCTTCAGCCTTATACTCAGTTAATTATGTGTTTAGATTCCAATTGAGTCTGGAATGATATTTTAGTGATGGTTCGGATACTGGAAGTTTATTTGAGAAGGCAGTCATTTTTTGTAATATTTTTTTGTTTTGTTGAGGATTTGTAGCTACCTCTTTTGACTTGATTATCCCTAAATTTTGCCAGAACTACTTCTTCTGTGATTACAGTCAGCGGGATGCCCTAGTTTTTTTCCTAAGTCCCCTTCATAGGTTTTGAATTAGTGTTCTTTTCTTTTGAGAGATAATGACTGTCTGTTTTACGGGGAACCATCACCGTCTTTTGATGTGGAAGGACGTCTTCGATACTATTTGTTGTGTACGAAGTGAAAGCTTACGACTGAATGCACATTTGTATCAATTAAGAAACTACATTGTTCCAGGTTATGATTAAAGGTTTCAATTTGTGTGAAAAAGGAAACTCCTACTTCTTAGGCTCAAAGGGGTTGACTAGGCATTATCTTCCTAATAACTCCAATGTTTAGGATTTGAAAAAACACCTGTACATCGTTAGCAAGGTCTGTTGAAAAGTATACCATAGAGATTATTGTATCATTTTTGACATCCTCCCTCTAAAGGCTTATAGCTTTTAATCGGGAGTCGAATATCACAAAACGAACTAAGAAAGCAGTTTAAATAGAGTGAAAATGAATTAATTTAATACAAACATGTGAAATGTATTAATGGGAAAACCAAAGTTTGACATGACAATAATTGTTTGAACAAACAAAGAAATTACAAATAAAAATTCTAATGAAGAAGCTTCCGTCGTTGGCAGTGGGGAAAATCCATTTATTCAGGTCATTGCTAATATCAACATCTCCCACAACATTAATTTGATCCTAATTATGATTCGGCATGGGAGTGGTGATCATGTTTGGAGTCTCGGGAAGATCGAATTCAATCTCTTTGGCATCAATCATATTTTAAATCTTGTATTTTAGCGCCCAACAATCATTAGTATCATGCCCAGGACTGCCGAAATGATAGACACACCTTTCATCGGGATTGTAGTTAGGAGAATAAGTTTTAGGGTTTGAATGAGATTCTATCAATGTAATCAGATTTATCCTAAACATGTGTTGCAATGTTTGAGACAACGAAATGCTGATTTTGGTAAACTGTCTCTTGCACTCGTCTTGTCTGCGCTGGTTATTCTGTTGTTGCGTTGGTTCCGGATTAGAAATCATTACTACTGACACAACTCGACGACGATCTCCTTTACCATGACCCTTTTGGCCGTACACAACATTAGCCTCTTTCTTCCTGTTGAAAGGCTTCTTCACAGCATTTGAAGGCACAACCACCTGAATTTTCCCACTTTTGATTCCACTTTCAACTTGTTCTCCAGTTAATATCAGCTCGGTGAATCTGGCTAAAGAACTTCCGATCAGATGATTAAAGAAGGGCCATGTCAAAGTTCCCAAGAACATACCAACCAGATCCCTATCATACATAGGAGGTTGCACTCTTCTAGCCAAATCTCTCCACTTTTGGGCATACTACTTAAAGCCTTCCTTCGAGCCCATAGTCATACGCCGTAGTTTCATGCAAGTTTGTGCAAGGTCAACATTGTATTGGTATTGTTTGTAGAAGGCAGCAGCTAGGTCTTCCCAAGTGCGAATGTTGGTTTCTTCTAGTTGATAGAACCATTCTAATTTTGTCCCCGACATGATTTCTTGAAAGAAATGCACCCATAATTTTCTATCAGTAGAATGGGGTTGGATTTTTTTAGACATAAGCCCGCAGATAAAGCTTAGGACAAGACATACCATCATATTTTGTGAAGATGGGGAAATTGAACTTGTGAGGGATAACAACCCATGAGATAAGACCCAGCTCTTCAAAATCCAACCCAGGAACTCTCTAGATCTCCATGGCATTAAGACGATCTTCCAGCTGTTTGTATTTGTCATCAGCCGGAGGATATTGGTCATCAGAATAGTCCACTTCTTCTTCATCAGAACCCTTGTTGTTATTATTATTAGCCTTCATACTTTTCTCATCTTCCTCTTGGTCATCATCATTTTCTTCTTCAAACTCCAAAGCTCGCTTGACCGGACCTTTGAGCCTCCTACCCATGTTAAGGATGCCAGCTGGTTTCTTGTTTTTCTCCTCCCTATCCTTAGTGACGAGGGCCTTCAGCTCTTCCTACCCCTTGGCTAGATTCAGGAACATTTGCTAAAATTGAGCGTTCTGAGCTTGAATTTCTTTCACAGTTTGTTCGAGATCTATCTTTTACTGAAATAAACAGTAAGAAGATGAGAAACGTTGTTCGTGAATAAAACTTGTTATGTATGACACACATTATATGTAAATGTAATGTTTTCAAGGACCTTATGAGATTTAAATTTGTTAACCAAAATGAAACAAACACAAGATTTTTATTAGTCAGTTCATGTAAATACAAAATATTATAAAGGAATAAATTAAAAATCCTAAAGCTTTAAGTTTCTCATGGAGGCCTCTTTTTTGATTTGATATATGCATTAATACTCTGCTCCTCGTGAAGTTTCTTCGTCAGCTCCAATACTTTCTTTTCACTTGCATAAAATTGACTCTTAAAGGTGTTCCGTTCTTTCTTGAGTTGAATCCAAGACTTCTTTAATTCTTCAAGGTCAGTAGGCATGTCTGGATGAGGGATGGTGTGAGAAACGTCTCCTTCGACAACATACTCCATGATTACTGGTAGAATAGCAGGATATGGCACCATCAGGTTTTGAGCATGAGCTCGTACCAATTTGAGGAAGGGCTCCAGAGGGATGGAGTTCTTATGCCCCAGAATTCTGTTATCAATCTTATTGACCATACCCCAAGCACGGATAAATATTTTCCGGTAACCTTGAAGATCATTGTCATAGTAGAATACAACACCCCTGATAAGCATATCATGAGGACCATCTCTTCGAGCATAACCAAACTGACGTAACGCTAGAGAAGGGTTGTGAGTAATTCCCCCTTATGCCCAGGAGGGGAACATTAGGGAACTCTCTACAATGATCAATAATAATGATGTTTTCCTGGGATCGAGAACACCAATAAATGTTAGAATGAGAGAGTGACATTATCCTTTGAGACCACGTCAAACCTTGTTCATTCTTCATTATCGAGCGGGGAAGGTGCGAAATAAACCACCTGGATAGCAAAGGTATATAACATATGAGAGTTCCTCTCTTTCTCATGGTACGAGTGTGAAGAGAATGCAGAATATCTTCGAGCAAAATAGGCACATGATTATGAGTGAGGAATATCTTGACAGCATTTACATCTATAAGTTGGTCCATATTGGGGAATAGTACCAAACCATAGAGTAGTAACGCCAAAACATCTTCGAAAGAATGAAAACTCATGGAATCTAGAAACAACTGAGCTTTATCCATCAGAAATTTTGCAAGGAGACCTTTAACCCCGCTCTTGGTTTCCCAATTAGATGCAATGTCAGGCGGTTTCAGGTGCAAGGCTGTGGAAATATCTTTAGGTATTAGATCTTTCTCTAAACCAGTGAAGGGTATCTGATCCAGTATTGGCACCCTAAGTAACTTATAGAACTCTTCCATTGTGGGAACCAACTGATAATTGGGGAAAGTAAAGCAATGGTGTTTAGGATCAAAGAATTGGAATAAAATGCTCATCATGCCTTCTTCAAAATCGGAGATAACCAAACTGAGAAAATGACCATGTCTATTGTTGAACTGAGATATTCCGAGAACCTTCGAGACCAATTCTTTGAGTTTGGAAGGTATTACCATGAAGGTGATCCAGATAGTATTTCTACGAGCGGAGGCCATAGCTTGCAAAATAGAACAAAGATAAATCTCTTGGTCCTTGAAATGTTCAGTGAAAATGCTACGTTATGATGTTATGTTTAAACAAGATATCAAGCACAAGCAAATCAAACAAAAGGCCTTAGGTTTAAAGGCTTTAATGAGGTTCATAGATAAGTACCCTCTTGAAGTTTAGTTGGCTCAACCTGTCCTAAGAATAGTAACCGGGTTCTAGGAGTCTAATATCACCAATATTTCTCTCAAGCATTGTTTCAACAGAGAAATTAACTTGCCACCAAAATATCCTTAGAGTCGAATCTCAATGAGCGTAACATAGAGTATCAACCAACTTCAGATTGCACCAAATCCGGCTATCTCACTACTTTCTAATGGCCAAGTTGGGTCAATTAAGGTTCTAAAGGCCAGTTAGTGCTTATGACACCACACAGAAGCCTAGTGTTATCCTCGACTGCCTCAAGGAACACCAGTACAAACCAATGTGTCACACTAACGTAGCATCACTTTAACCATATCGGTCTATGCCGTACAATTTCCATGATTTATTGCTACTTACCTAAAATGTCCCCAGATCCGGGTATAGGATCTTTGCAAGAAATAAAACCCTAGCAAAACCCCAAATATAAAGAAAACAAACAAACAAAGCAAGTAAAAGTTATTTATCCCTAAGGTAACCCATCTTTTTTAGGTAATACTAATCCATAGCAGAGTCGCCAGTTTTGTAATACGGTGGGAGAACTGACTTGTTTTCGCGTTTTATCGCAAATGTTGCGTATAGAAAGAGTCGCTTTTGACTTTTCTTTTATCCAATAAGGAAAGGGTGAAAAGAACAGGAAATACCTTTTAAGATTTTTGAGTTCGGGGGGTAAGTTATGAAAAGGGAAGGTGTTAACACCCTATTCATTCGTAGTTATCTACGGGCTCTTAATCGATTAACTCACTTTGAAAATTTTCTTTTTGTGTGTATGTTTGAGAAATATTTTGAAACAGCTAATGTAAGGCAAACTTTGTAATGATTCTTGTATCGATCCTCAAGAATGCGTAGAAAGTGTTTTGAAAATATTTTTTAAAGTGTTTGTGTGAGATGCTTTTGTTTTGAAAAGTGTGAGCAAGAGATTAATAGTATTCTATGCACTCAAGGTATTTCTTATACTTTTCCTTCTCCTTTAGATAGTGCTATCCGTACTATTAATTAGTAGGAAGCCCTATTGTTGGATGTGAAGTGACATGCGTAGGGTCGTCGTTATGGTCATAGAAGGCATCATGTAGAGATACCTTAGCAATTTGAAGGGACTATCATCATATATTTGTAGGCAACATCGAGGAACAAGATCATTTCTCATAGGCAACTTCGAGGGACATTGTGGGACTATGATCTTTATGATGACTTTAACCGAGGGTCTTTGCTAATGGTATCCCTATGTTCGAGGGACATGACCATTATTTTTTCCGAAGGCAACAGAGAGAGGCTACCCTAGAGGTGTGTGTGTGCAAATGATTCAGTTTAGTTATTTATGTTGTTTATTTATGTTATCTAATTATTGGTTTTAGATCTTTCCTGTTGCACCCCAAAATTTACCCTCTTGATTCAGGCTTATGTTTCATCATAAACATCATATTGCATTACATTCATACATTATGATGGGATCAAAGTACTTTGGTTCTCAATTTTTCCACAAGCTGTGGAGGTTAATGGTATTAATAATTAGTGTAAGGAGTGTATTGTTCTCTATAATCCTTGGATTTCTCAACTCACAAGGGTCTCTCATGTCTCAAGACATCTTATCCGTCTCATTGGATCATCGGAAGATTGAAGATTATGTTGATTGTAAAGTAAATCACATTTCTGTGAATCATCAGTCAAAATTAGGGTTTTACCAAACTGAAGTAATTGAGGCTTATATGAGCCAAATTTTTGAAGCATCATCTTCTTATTATCATTTAAATCAACTTTGTTCAATAGATCTTTCAATATGTCCAATGAAATTAGGGTTTTGAAGCTTGATCAACTATCTCCTAACATAAGGTGCAAAACTAGGGTTTTGGATTTAATCAGGATTTAGCTAACTTTTTCACCCAAACTTGTTTCCATGCTTCACTAAATGTTAATGGACATCTATGATTGAAATCTTTATCATCAATTTGGATAGAAATAAGTTCAATTGATCAAAAGGAGCATAACGGTCATTTTGGCCAAAAGTCAACAAAATCAGGAGTTGACCAAGTGGACTTTTGGTCAACCATCAATTCAAATATCCTCATTTCATATTTCATAACCGATTTCATCATTAAATCAAAGGAATTGGATAAATTAGGGTTTTACTTGTTCATGAAGTTTCTTGAATTTTTGAAAATTTCTAAGTATGCATAGTATACAACTTTGGCCAATCACAACTTGAGTTTGGTTAATGTGATGGAAGCAAACAATATATATATATATATATATATATATATATATATATATATATATATATATATATATATATATATATATATATATATATATATATATATATATATATATATATATATATATATATATATATATATATATATATATATATATATATATATATATTCAAAAAGCACTTGATAAATCCTAAAAAATTGTCAATGTGTGTGGAAGGCTTAATTGTGAAGCATTTAAGAGAAAATCAAGTGGGAAGTTCTGTGCACAAGCCTTGCAAGATGACTTGTCTAGCCAAGCATTTCATCAAACTCGTGGTATACCATTTTGAAGGCTTATTATATTTTTATCCAAAGACCAATTGGAAAATGCTTGTAGGGGCACTGTAGACAATAATGAGAGCTTCTCATTGAGCTTTGATTCATTCATTTTGGCCAAGATTTGAGAAAGATATCATCTTCAGAAGTTTCTCACTCACAACTGCACAACATACTTGCCATACACGCCAATGCGTGCCTGCATCTGCCTTGCCAAACTTGTTTATTTTTCTCAACTTCTCTTCATCATATCTCCATTAATTCATCTTCAATTTGATAAATTCAAAGCCCTATGATATTCTACATTATGAGAGCTCTTGAAAAGCCCCTCAAGCATCCAAAACGCACGAGTGATTTTTATGATAATTGAATCACAAGTTGGGTCATGGGACTCAATTGAGTCACAAATTGATTTAATTTATTATTTATTTAAAAAAGTTAATTATCTAAAACAAAATAAATATTAAAACAACAAAAAAGTAAATGGGCATGTTGTAGAAGAAAATTGGGGGGTGTGGGAAAACAAATCCACTAGGCCCAATAAGCTCCAGCGCTAAATCTTGTGTGGGAAGTCTTTGAGGGAATTGCATGGACATCATATATGGATTGTTAAATTTGGATAGAATGATGTTGATTAAAGAGGTGTATGGTTCACGCGCCAGTTGCTCCGCACTGGATCTGTGAATGAAAACATGAAAAATGAAAAATACCAGGGGGCAGGGATCGAACCCGTTCCCTGGTACAATAACGCTCTAGCAAGCACGCTTTTACCGCTGGGACAACTCTACATCCGATGTTATAATTGAATCAAAATAAACATAACGTCAACAACATGGTATGAGCGGAGAGGCACCAGAGCCCTAGCTCAGGTCGTCTTCTCCGGTGGCTTCCCTTTCTTTAAACTTGCGAAACTACAAATATTAGAGATCCAGGGGAAACCTTCCCCCCTAAATCATGGCCTACGAGTTCACTAGAATAAATAGTTTGGGCTAAAACGGCTTGTAAAGTGATATACGAAGAAAAAGCCCTAGCTCAGTTCAAACATGGTGATGCGTAATTCTGATGCCAAAAATATCATACTATCGTTTATTCATGTCCCGAACTCTATTATGAATGCATCTGTATCACAAATTTTTTTTAAATATATCTGCAATTGAATATACATAAACAACCAAAAACCTTACCATCAGTGAGTCCGTGAGGGATATTCTAGGCATAGTTGGGTGTGTTTATGGGCCTGGGGAGACTCCTTCGAACCTTATGAGTGATGTGTGATCACTGGTTTCAATCGAGAGAGGCTGGAACTTTGAGATACAAGCTTGCACTTTCTTTGGAATTTTTTGTTTTGAAAACCCTAACTCTTGAGGAAGCATCTGGTTTCCTCCTTTGGTCTGAGTGTTGTGCATATATATGAGATCATATTAGGTTAACAATAGTGGTACAAAATCAAATGGAATTATGGTGTTTAAGAGATGAAGATTTTGATTTAAAACTTTCCAAAATAAGAGATTTTCTTCCCTACTTGGTTTTGCACGATCTTGACAGCTTGTCATGAGCTATTTGGATTTCCAAATATTTAGATTTTTAATTTACTTTGTATTTTTTTAAATTTAATTTTGATTTTGAATAAATAAAATCAAAATAAATAAAATAAAAAACTAAAATAACGCATGGATGCTCTTAGGGGTCGTTAAACATGTCATGAACACATTTGAATTTCAAAACTTAGGCCCACTAGCCCAAAATCATAAATTTGCTCAATTGAGATTTCATGCATTTCTCAAAAATTTCCCAACTTATGCAACTCACAACTTGCTCAATTTTTATCATTTGAAGGCGATCTTTGACTTTTTGGAAATCTCAAGATGTCCTCTTCAATTTCTCTTTTGATCATTTTTGCATTTGGAGAGTTATCTTGATGTAAGTTACCTTGACAAAAAGTGTCTTTTTGTTGACTTTTGAAATGATCTGTAATGTATTAGCTCATATCTTTCATATGAGGCACTTTTTGGACTTGATAATAAATAAAAAGTTGTAGAGAATTGAATTTCCTTCAAAATGGGTTTTTTTTGGGAAAAAGTTGATGAAGCATGTGAAAGTTATGCTTTGTCAAAGTTTAGTTGACTTCTCCTAAGGAAACCCTAATTTTGCAACTTTGGACTTTTAATGATTTGAGGACTTCTCTTGAGGAATCATGATCAATCCTTGATCAAATGATGAATATATCTTCAAAATGTTGATGTTGACCAAAAATCTTGAAGTTTGACTGTATGTTGACCATAGTTTGTTTTTTATCCAATACAATTGATTTTCAATCATCTGAGCCATTGACTGAGCAAACTTGTGATGCAAGACTTGAAACTTGACATGAGCATTGTTGAAGACCTATGGAGAATAATGGAAACTACTTAAAACCTTTGAAAACCAATCTTGTTTATGCAAGATGAAACCCTAGTTGTGGGCCCAATGCTTAGGAGGAGGTTTGACTGGTTAACCCTTAAGATTTTTGACCATTTTGAGAACCCTTAAAAGAATGTCTTGAAGAAAATGGGAGGGAAAATTTTGGGGTACAACATCCTCCCCTGTTTAATCTTCTTAAACCTGAAGAATTAGATTGGCATGTCCGGCATTCGTGACTTGAAGGTGGTAGATGATTGAAGACTTAAGTGCCCTGAAATTTGCACTCTCCTGTGCACGAAGTAATACTTTTGGTTGATTATACCGGTAATGGGCTTAAAATATGCCATTTGGAAAGGTGACATTAAGTCATCAGAGATGGACTTATAAATGTCATCCAAAGTAATCATTGATATAAATTAGACTAAGTCTACTCCCGACTTGGTCCAAAAGGATAATTAGAATAAATCTATGCTCGATTTAATCTAAACCAGAAGATGTCTGCATCCAACTTCAACTGGAAAAAGTATTGGCAAGAGTCTATGCTCTACTTTTTTAAAGGAGCTTCAGAAGGAATCTACACTCGATTTCTTCTAAATGATGTACTAAAAGATGTCTACGCACGACTTCAACTAGAACAGGTGTTGGAAAGAGTCCACGCCCGACTTTTCCGAAGGAGTATCAGAATAAATCTATGCTCGATTTAATCTAATCCAGAAGATATCTACACCAGACTTCAATTGGAAGAAGTATCAGAATAAATCTATGCTCGATTTAATCGGAGCCAGAAGATGTCTACGCCCGACTTCAACTGGAAGAAGATGTTGGAAGGAGTCTACGCCTGACTTTTCCAAAGGAGCTTCAAAAGGAATCTATGCTCGATTTCGTCTGAATGATGTACTAGAAGATATCTACACTCGACTTCAACTAGAAAAGGTGTTGGAAAGATTATACGCCCGACTTTTCCAAAGGAGTACCAGAATAAATATACGCTCAATTTAACTTGAGCCAGAAGATGTCCACGCCCGACTTCAACTGGAATAATATGTTGGAAGGAGTCTACGCCCAACTTTTCCAAAAAGTCTGAAGGAATCTATGCTCGATTTCGTCTGAATGATATACTAGAAGACGTCTACGCCCCACTTCAACTAGAATAGCTGTTCGAAAGAGTCTACGCCCAACTTTTCCGAAGGAGTATCAAAATAAATCTACGCTTGATTTCGTCTGAATGATATACTATAAGATGTCTATGCCCGACTTTAACTAGAACAGGTGTTGGAAAGAGTCTATGCCCGACTTTTCTGAAGGAGTATCAGAATTGAAGCTACCGACAAAAAGCACAGAGCCTCCACCAAACTTTATTTATCCCAAAGGAAGTGGAAATATCGATAAAACCACAAGAGGATGGATAAGATGGTCTTGCAACCAAGAGAAAGGGTAAGGGAGTCGATTATGCAAGGAGAAGGTATTAGCACCCCTCACATCCGTTGTACTCAACGGGATACATTTTGTTTGTTTGTCTCTAAGGGTGTGTTTATCTACAACTATACATGCTTAAGGGGAAAGAAAGGGTTTTTTATTAGTGCGTTCGTGAGGTTTTCACGACCCTTTGCTTACGTATCTAGTGAAGGAATCAGAACACCGTATTTCCTCTAAAAATGTTGGTTTGTTGGTGTTTTTTAGTTGGAGACCTTAACGCACGCATTCTAGCAATAGGCACAGCCTGTATCGGGGTAGAATGGAGATAACATGCCCTTTGGAGGGAAGTTTTGATTGGTTGAATGTTTTGAGAATTTTAAAATGAATTCGAGTAATGATTAAATATTTTTTGATTTTTGATTTGTGAATGATATGTTTTAATTACAAAATAAAAAAAGAAAAAAAGGTTAAGAGGGAGACTAGAAAATCCCTAATGTTGTCATGCATGGGTTTCAATCTATGGTCTAATTAGTCCCATCCTAAAAAAGAGGAAACTATCATCCTAAGGGAGCATGTTATAAGTAATAAGAGACGGTGTTTGTGAAGAGTGATCGTGCATGGTGATCATAGAAAAAGTGACAACAAGATGAGTAGTATGGAATGCTTGGTGTATCGGGGTTGAATCGGGTTATGATTAACCAAGGGGTGTACTTGATTAAACACGTGTGAGTAGGTGCTCCTACCCTCAACTATGAGACCCTTTGTGCATGCAAACTCTTGGTATATGGACCAAAATGGTTGATTCGGGTTATGGTTAACCAATGGAAAAACTTGATTAACCTCGTGAGAACGGCCATGCCCAAACTTAACCATGAGATCCTTTAAGAAGATGCTTGACGTGTGGACCAAGGGGAGAGAAATTTATTCAGTGGATAAGATGAAAAGCCCATACAAGGTGGCTATATGCATGCTCCTAAGAGTGGGACTAGTGTGACACTAGCATTCTAAATGACCAATTGAGGCAACTGATCGAATAGTTGTCACTGTAGAAAAGCCCAGGATCAAACTATGAAATGTGTACGAGTGTGCATTTGTAAATGGATACCTGCTCATTGATGATGAGCCCAAGAGGAAGTCAAGTGTTCTAATTTTTATAAAATAGGTATCATTGGTAATTTCAAACAGGTAAAGAAAATAGCAGAGAAACAAAATTCTAAACTATTACAAACCGTATGGGAATGGGGGTACAAGTTTTTATGAATGGGGATGAATTAAATCAAACGTTCGATTAAGAATCCAATTAATCAAGCAATACAACCAAATCACAAACTAACAAATAAACTACTTAAATTATCTACAAATATTAACTATTCTAATAAGAAAAATAAAAGAAAAATTTAGTTTAATAAGTTATTAAAGAGGTAATCGAATTTTTGTGTTTTTGTATTTAAAGAAAATATTAAAAAAAATAATAAAATAATTCTAAAATAATTATTATTTCAACTATCCTAATATTTATTTTTTATAAATTTTTGTATTTTGAATGATAGTTAAAATTAAACTAAACATATGAAGTTAACTAAACTAAGAAATTTACTAAATTAAATTAAATAACAAGGAGGGGTTTCTGGATATAATGGTGGTGTGTGGCCTTCCCAAGGCTCCTGGGTTTAGATAGAAGGATTGGGGAAAAGCCCAAATTCTATACAAAAATAATTAAATAAAAAAAACCAAAAAACAGCTGGGCCATACCGGGTCAGCAGGGTCCGGATCCAGCCCCCTTCCTAAACAAGACGGGTTGGTAAAAGAAGAAACATAATTACTAAAAGCCAGAGCCTCTTTCTCTTTAAGTTATACACCATTCCTCTATGTCCAGTTTTCCACGCTCATCATCATCCTCAACTCACGCTAAAACAATGGCGATTCTACCTCTCAAAATGGCCTCAACTGTTTTCATCTTGTTCACTCAAGTCAACCTGTTAGCCGCTATCTCTTTGTTTCTCTTGGTTTTCCTTTATCTGTTCACTCCCTATGTTGCATTTTCTCCCTCTCCGATCTTCCCCATCTCCTCCTTACGACTCAAACCCCTTTATCTTAATTCCCTATCAATGTTCCCTCTCTCAATTCTCCCATGCATCGTTTCCTTAATATCATACAAAACTAAGAAAAACCTAGGAAGTTTGTACAGGAATCTGAGCGCTAACGGCACAGTTTTGAAGCTTGAAGTGTTAGGAGTATTACACTACTAATGAATATTCACGATATGAACACAAACTCGATGTAAAGGATGAAGAAATAAGGGAGATTGGGGCGTTACCTACAGAGCAGAGAATGGATCTGGTGAATTGTTGCGAAGGAGTCGAAAATGGTGGCAAGAAATTCAGGGATGATGATTGAAATTCCAGTAAGTGCTTCTCGTCTACTTTTAGTCATTGTTGTTATCGTTGTGATGCTTGTATTGATATTATTGTTGTTATAACCTGACAACAGATTCGTTCATAGTTGATGCTGAAATAATGGAACTGCGATAATACCGCTGTAGTGTGATGAAGATGATGAAATGGAAGGCTGATACAAATATGGTGTCAATTGTCTTTTGTGCTGATATCATTTTTAAAGTTTTGTCATGAGGTTTTAGTAGCGATAGTATGAATTTATTGGGGCAAAACTTTTGTGAACTCTCCATTTTTGTGGATTTTCCATGTGATTTTTCTATCCATTGATGAATGGTACAATTTTTGGATTTGTGCAGATGGGAGGGAGAGTATGAAGAGTATTTTGTGATTCTGAAAATTTTTAGAGGAGTGAAGGTAAGGTTGGAGATTGTATGAAGGTTTTTCTGGTATTTTCTGTGAGATTGTTCTATATGGTTTTTACTGGTTTGGTGAGGAATTTTACAGTTTTTTGGCGCTCTGTGTGTTGCATATTGCAAAAGAGAGTATTATGTGATTTTTGTGTGAAATCTCCCTCTTTCTAAAAATGTGCCTTTTTTGTATCAGCATGGTTGTTTATTATAGTGAGACATGTTTATTATAGTGAGACAAGGGTAAAAATTGGAGGGAAAATGATGAAGTTTTAAACATTAATAGTATGCTGACTTTGGGCTTTAGGATGCAGGTTCTGTTTTTAGTCATTTTGGTGTATGATGGCAGAATCTGGACTAATGTGTTTGGAGTTTTTGTGGCTTTCCATCTCAGGCTTTGGACAGGCTTGTGCACAAGTTATGCAGGTTGTTTGGACTGTTTATGCAGATTTTGCAGTTTAAGGATAGCAACCTATGCTTGGAATGTTATGCTCTGGGTGACGTCTTTCTAAACCATATATCTTTTTTTATTTGTCTATCTGTGATGCAAGGCTATTTTGCCTTTTTACACAATTTCTGAAGGGTTTGCAATTTAGGGAAAAGATGATACAACAGGGTTTTTAAACTAGCTTGTTGTATTTGCTATTGTTTTGTTGCTATATACTTTCTAGCTGTTGCTTTGGCTTGTTTTAGTTTTCCTGTTGCAATTATTTGGCAGTTTCGTAGTTGTTGTTTTGCCTTTTGCTTGTTTTGCTACAGACCTGCCTTTTGTATGTTGCTGCTGCTATTTGCAGCAGCTGTTGTTAGCTGCTTTGGGCTGATGGCCTAGAAGTTTTGCTGCTTGTTGTTTATGGCCTGCTGCGACTATTTTTATATGTCTATTTTGGGCTGCCTGCATTGCCATTTTTGTGCTGCTACCTGCTGTTTTTGTGTTGTTTGCTGCTTTAGCAGTTTTTCTTATTTTATTTGCAGCTTGGTTTGGTAGTATTGTTGCAAGAAAAATGTTTGCACACTTCTTTTCCTTTTGTGAACCAAAAACCTAGACTTTTTGTGATTTGCAAAATAGGAGAAGATAGCCCATGATTAAAAACCCTTTTAAATTTCTGATTCTGAATGCAAACCCTAATGATGAAATGCAAATTTTCTTTTAACAATTAGTTCTTTCTTGGAATTTTTTCATATGTTGATGATTGCTAACTTTTCCCTCTTTCTTGTTTCATGATCAAATGAGAATTGGATGGAAAAAGCATGGTTGAAAGGTAAAGAAAAGGTCATGACAATGAGTGAGGACGAGTTACTTGAAGATGAAGCAAAAGAAAGTTGAAGAACCAACATTTCTTTCTTTGTAAACAAACAAATGTAACTTGTATTTCAACTTGTAACCCACTTTGTAAATTGCCTAAAAAATGTAAGTTGAATGATATTTCTTTGAATCTTTATGAGTGATAAACTTGTTGTATGGAAATTTAATAAGCCTTGGACTTGGTTAAAATTGGAAATTCCCACTTGAATGGTTTGAATGATACACCTTGCTTTTGTAACTTGAACTTCAAGAAATCACATATGACCTCTGTAACTTGTATCTCGAGTAACCATGTGCCTTCTCTTTCAATCCTCAATCTTCATATCATGTCCAAACCAAACTTTCAATCTCAATAAGAACCTTAACCTTGATGTCCAAACCACAAGTAACTTGTAACTGAAGCAACAAAAACAAGCCTTGATTATCATACGAGTTCGCAACATCATCTCTTCTTTCATAGCTCAAACACTTGAAATATTAGTCACAACCCTTGACCATAATCTGTATTATGTAACGGGCTCAAACATGATGATGCGCACTGTAACACCCCAATTCTACCCCGGAAAATTATATAAATAAATCAGAGTTATAAAATTTCAATCATACAAATGAATCGGGACGTCACAAATTCTTCTAACAAAATTCATTGCATTCATCGTGGATATATAACACTTTTTCAAACATCAGATGAACCATCAACATAACATCTTTAATCAAATAAATCAACATCTACGCAGCGGAATTCTTAACAACATCTCTAACAAAACAGCAACTTCGAAACATCTCAAATAATATAATAAACAATTTAAGGTTCAACAAATAAAAACAACAATAAAAAATCAGCAAGCGTTGATCCCCCCGAGTGTTACATATCAGAGCAATGACACCGACTCGAACTACTGAAGGTATACATCCTTCACTCTCGATTACCTGCACGTTACCAACATAAGGGCAACATTTAAATAGAAGGGGTGAGATATCTAATAATATAATAAAGCGCATGATAATTAATATATTAAATTAGATCAATAACATCACCACTTCTCATCTCATAATCAATAATAATCTCAACAATAATACACATTCACAATTTCAATACAACTTTTTTATGTCATCATAAAATGTGACTCAATACTATGCAAATGCATGTGGTACCATTGGAGCAGAACTACCATCTCAAAAATTTGCCAATTAATAGAGGCATCAACAAGGCATAGCCTTCATCTCAAAATTTGCCAATCCAGGCCATCTCAACGAGCATAAGCTCCATCTCAAAAAAATGCAATGTATGCGACACAACCAAGCATTTAATAACAACACCCAAGTTAACAACATCTCAAATCATCTCAAATAATCATCTCAAAAACATCTCAAATGATCATCTCAAAAACATCTCAAATAATCAACATCTCAGATCATCAAAATAATTAATCAATCGTCATTTATTTATTATAAATCTTCAACATAATATTATTAATAACTTCTCACTAATAACTCAGCTGTACATTAAATCCACAGTAAATCAATACTGCTATTCTGTAACTGTAACGTCATTATCGTCACTATTCCTACTGTTATAGTTCAAACAGCAGCTTGTAAGCATCTAACGTTCACAATTTTGTACGAAACCAACGTAAGACCAACACGACTTCTGGCAAGCACAACCTCTGATAACGCAACCTCTAACCTACACAACTTCTAATAACACAGCTGCTAATAACGCAACTTCTGACATCATAACTTCTAACAACGCATCTTCTGACCAATACAACTTATGACCGTCACAACTTCTGACTAACCCAACCTCTGACCAGATACAACTTCTGACCATCACAACTTCTGACTAACCTCATCTTCTGACTAATACAAATTCTGATTAATGCAACTTCTGATGAAATAATCTTCTGACAACATAACTTCTAACCAATACAACTTCTAACATTAGAACTTCTATTTTCCAATGGTTCAATGCAACTTCTAATTTACACTACTTCTACCATCAGAACTTCTACTTCTTACTAATATAGCCCAACTTCTAACAACATACTTCTAACATCAGAACTACTACTTTTCCTTAATCCTGCTATTTTAATCCCTTGCATGTTATCAACCTAATTAGGAACAGTACGACTAACGTTATCCCTAATTAATTCATTATTCTAAAACAACAGGACTTGGTATCATTCTAGCATAAGTCTACGTTTTCTGTACTGCAATATTTCTGCGTTCTTCCTCACTGCTTATCACTACGGATTCATACCTAAAGCCCTAAACTTAATCTAATCATGACAATTCATCACCCATAATTACCTTATAATTCTACATCATTTTAGCAACATTAAGACATCAATATTCATCGAAATTCATCAATTCTCATCATACATCAATCATATATTCTCAATTCAAGAACAAGACAACAATCACCACTAACCCCACATACCAATCATCATAAACCCAATTATAGAGTCAGAACCCCACCCTTACCTTGGATTGAAGGTCGCTCTACAATTTCCGGTTGAATTCTCGTTCTTGTCGTTTTCCACTTTCTCTAACAGCTTGCACGTTCTCTTCCAAATCCTTATTTCTTTCTGCTGCTTCTCTTTCTATTCCTTCTTACAAATAATAAAATAACCCTATTATTCTATTATTCCTTATTGGACTTAAAACCTACACCCCCCTTATTACTTCTATTCCTTCAAAATAAGCCCATATTAAATAATATTACACTTCTAATATTATTTCACCACATAATATTATATCTCCTAATATTATTTCACCACTTAATAAAATAATTAAATCCAATTAATTACAACACATCTTCATAAATATTCCAAAAATAATTTAATTAAATAATTAATTAAATTACGGGCGTTACACGCACTGATGAAGAAAAATCTTGAAGTGTTAAAGATAATCGAAACCCTAATCCAGGACCTTGAAGAATATCCTTGTGACTTGACGGAGAAGGAAACCCACGATACCTCAAAAATTCATTCCACAATCTACTAATCGAGAACCAGATGAATTTGCCTTTAAACTAATAAGAAAACTTCAAAACAAAATTAAACATAAGGATGTCACAACCCTAATGCCTTAAACCAAAGTGCCTGATTCCATGATATGCAAATGACTTAGTGAAAATGATGCTAATGGGATGTAACGTTCATGCCAGAACAAAAGTAACAGGTAGGGAAAATTTGGGGTACGACAAGAATAAATCTACACTCGATTTAATCTGAACCAGAAGATGTCTATGCCCTAATTCAACTAGAAGAAGATGTTGGAAGGAGTTTACACCTGACTTTTCCAAAAGAGTATCAGAAGGAATCTACGCTCGATTTCATCTAAATTATGTACTAGAAGATGTCTACGCCCGAATTCAACTAGAAAACACGCCTCTTTAAGAATGACCTTCTGTGGAAATTGCTTAAGTAGCCATTTGTCAGATGTAGCCTTTGAGAAGACTGTCTAGTCATATAGGTAGTTGATGATGTTTGTCTGTTGATTGATCTTTCATGAAAAGGTAAAGAGTTAGATGTATGCAATGTCATGATGTATGAAATGTATTGCGTAATAATATTCTCAAAATAAATGAGAGCGTGTTATATGCATATCTTATGTTGTTCGTAAATGATGTATGGATGTGGAATGTTGTTGAAGTGTATTTTCATATAACATCTCGTTGGGGAAAGTAAATCCTTGAATGATGTTGAGGATGAAGAATATGTGTAATCTTCAATCTCGTCTGGAATGTTGCCGCTGGGGACTCCTGCTCTCTGTTTGAGGAAACTCTGCTGGGGAGTGTTAATTCCTATTTCGGGAGAAGAGTCCAAGAACATTGGTTGTTCATTTCTCTATTAGGGATTTAAGTTCTTACATACCCTGATTGAGGATAAAAGAGATGAATAAGATTTCAAGGTGCTGTCTGACCGAGTTTCAGATATGGATACTGACTCGTCTGGAGAGAATAAGGTTGAGCGATATCTGATCCAGTTTCAGATTCAATATCAATTCTCTGGGGATAGCAACCCGTACTATCCTTTGCTGGAGGTGGGAATCTTGCCGGTATTTTATGGTAGAAACTGACTCAAGCTGGGGAGACTGTAATCTATTGGGGAAATAAACCTTGTTGGGGAAACAACCCTGTTGAAGGAGAAATACTCTGCTGAGGAAACACCCTTTATGAGGAAATGAAATCTGTTGGAGAAAAGAAATTTGTAAGGGATTTTATAGTTTTAGAGGAATAAACTCGGCTGGGGAAGAGAATAAACTGTATCGGTTGGGACTCCGTAGGTGGGCGACATTGCCGGGAAAAAGATCATATTCCTTTATCTGCTAGGGCGATCGGCCGGTGAGTATGATTAGTGCATCCCATTTTGCGGGGGATATATCTTTGTTGAAGATGATCTTGTTAAGACTACTATGTGGGGATAATCCTGTGAGGATCTCTCTATGGGGATACGTTACGACTTGAAAATTATCCCAACTCCTAGAGTCTTGAGTAACTGCTTATTCCTATTTTTATACATGTATTTGTTAATAGTTAATCATATTCATATGTGTGATACGGTGGGAAAACTGACTTGAGGGTTTTGCGTTTGATTGCAAATGTTGCGGTTAGCAAGAGTCGCCACCGATTTTTCTTTTATACAAAAGGAACGTGAAAAAGCACAGGAAAGACCTTTGAGATTATTTCTTGAGTTCGGGGGGTAGATTATGAAAAGGAAAGGTATTAGCACCCTTTTCATCCATGGTTTTCCATGGGCTCTTAGTTACTTGCTAGGTCACTTGCTTTTGTTTGAAATTGTGCTTTGTGTAGTTTTTGAAAGTATTTTGTAAAGAGGCCATGGTTTAGGCAATCGTTGTAATGATTCTTGTTTGTAAAATCTATTCAAAGATGTTGATCTTTTGAAAATGTTTTCAATTTTGTAAGATGTTTGAGAGTGTATGTGTTTGTTTTGAAAATAACAATGATGTTTGTTTTGAAATGGAGCAAGTAATTAGGAGCAATCTACCTACTCAAACGTCTTTCCTATTCATTTCCTTTTCCTTTGACATTGTTATCTTACCATTGATTTGGTAAGCAACCCTATCTTTAGATGTAAACGGGACGGGCATGGGTCATCGTATAACCATGATTAGCAATGTTGCAAGGTATCTTAGCATTCTTTTTGAGGGACTAAGATCATTTGTAAGGCAACTTAGATAGCGTCATCGAGGGACTATGATCTTATATTTGCTTGTTTTTGCTAAGATACCTTACATGTGTAATATGGCTATTTTGTATAAGGCAACCAAGTGGGATAACCCTAGGGGTGCTTGTGTGCAAGTGTATCATTTCCATGCTTGTTTTTGTCTTGAATTAGGGTTTTCTAAGTATCGGTTTTAATCTTTCCATACAAACCCTAATTATTAGCATTGTATATAAAAGCGATAAATTGCGAAATTTAAAGTTAATACACTATTACAACCTAGTTAATCTATTACAACCAAATTGAATGGGTATTAATGTACAAGGAATTAAAATAAATAATGTACAAAATGAATGAATGTACAAAAATGCAAAATGTAAAGAAAATGTATCTTTGTTTGATTTTCATGAAAAAGGGATTTTGTCTTAACCTAATTAAATAAAGAAAATAATTAATTTAAGTTTAAATTTATTAAGAAAAGATTTTTGAATAAAACCCTAATTCTATTTAATTGATTAAAAGAAAATAAGTTTAGAAAAAGCATTTTAATATTTTTGTCTTAAAAATATTTATAGCATTATAAAGTATTTTGTCTTTTTTTATCAAAAATAATGTATTTAAATTAGTATGAAAGAAAATAACTAATAACCTAATTTTATTTATATTTACAAGATAGTAAGTAAAAAATAAATAAAGTATAATTAATAAAAATATTTTTTGTGAGAAAAATAAAATAAACTAAGTCAAAATATAAATATATCATTTTTTATTTGTATTTTATGATTTGTTAGTATTTAGAAAATATATTTTAAAAAAATAATAAAAATGAAAAAAATAAAAATAAAAAAAAATAAACAAACTTGGGCCAGGGGTGCCATTAGTCAACAAAGAGGTCAACTAGCAAAAACAAAAACAAGCCAGGCCCAAAGGGGCCCAGCGCCTGCCAAAAACAACAAAAATCAGAAAAGTGAAAATGTGAAAAATGAAATGGGTACCACTAGGGCTCGAACCCAAGTCCCATAGGTTATAGGCGCGCGCTTCTACCACTGAGGTGGCTATACATCCGTTAATACAAACAAAACAATAAATATGTAAGGCAAAATGAGACCTGAAGACTTCATCTTCAACCTCCAGCCAGACCAACTGTAACTTTCTCATTTCTCATCAAAAATGAAAACTATAAACATGAAACTTGTAGAAAACTTTCTCACAATTCCAGAAATGTAAAGTATTAAAACTATAGATCAAAGATAAGCATGAATTTTAATGGCCCTAATCTGAACCCTAAAAATTTCAGAAATTTGAGTTTCAAAATTCTCTAAGCTCAAGCAAAATTAATGGAAACTATGGACATGGTTAGCTTCAGGGCAATGATATCTACATGTTTTGTTCACAAATAAACTATTGATGATGCATGTATGAAGAGTTACAAGTTGAGAAAACTTACCTCAAAACTGGAAATCATGTTTGGAGTTTGAGCTTGTTTCAGGCAGTGGTAATGATCAGGTTAGCTTCCTTGAGGTCCTAGGAAGCTAATGCAATGGTTTGCTTGAGTTGAGAGTGGCTGAAATGACCTGGAGAAGTCAATGTGCAATGATCTGTTTTTGGTTATGGAGGATACGGTAAATGATGTTACAGTAATGAAACAGGGACAGGGATAGGTTACACTTGATGTAATGAAGCTTTAGAAACTAAAAGGCCATGAAACGCACGCGGGAAATATGAGTTTGAAGTTCAAGGTCAGAAACTGTGCAACAATGGAGTTTTTGGGAAATTTCTGATTTGAGAGAATTTTGGTGTATTTCAGGGTGCTTAAGCTCGTCCTCTAGCTCACAAATAGTGACTCTATTTATAAGCAACAAGTTTGGAGACCTCTTGTTGGTCAAAATTCAAAATCACAAGTTTATGCATAACATGTGATTTTTGAGAAATTCAAGTTTCAAATTCTTGTGTACTTGCTTAGATAAAGTGGTTATGTTTTAAACAAGCTTGCTTCTGACTTTATGGATAGAGTGTGATCAGAGGGAACAAGTTAGAGGTTCAAGAATGGACTTTATGCAAAAACTTGCTTTACAAGAATGGCAATGTTAACTTTGTGTCATTAATGGAAATGCAACTTGGATAATAGCTTAATTGCTTGGATCAAATCCCTAAAAGCTGTGTAAACATTTAATTATGGACTGACAAACAAGTTTGAGGCCTGCAAAGCAAAGATTATGCAACCTAGCATGGATTTGGTTCATGTGTTCATCAAAAATGGCTTGTAATTCAAGTGACAAAACCCTAACTTCATATCTTCGATTCTCCCTACTCAAGTATGATCTCAAGGACTTCTTGGATATTTTGGAAAGCTTGAAATGTGCTCTACAACCCATCTTTGAATTGATTTTGAAGATTCCCCTTGGAACTATATGAAAAAGTTCCATGAAGTTGGGTTAAAATCCTGACCAAATTAGGGCAAAATTTCACTAAGTGTTTAGTTTCATGACCACATGTTCATAAAATTATAACTTGAGATCCAAGAATTTTTGGAAGGAGTTGTGTAAAGAAAAGTTGTATATTTCATGGAGATCTACAACTTTCATATTGGAAGTTTCTCTTGAATCATCTTGACTTGATGTAACAAAATCAAATCAAATCTTGACTTTTTGATTTATTGATGAATAAGTTTCATATTTTGACATATTTTGATGAATTGTGATCTTTGACATTGAATATTGACCAAAAAGTCAAAGTTTGACTTTTCAGTATACAATTGACTTTTTGATCAGTTGACTGGAAATTCACTATCAATCCAATTGATTTTAAGCAATGTTTTAGGTCATGCCATTAGGTCAAAATGATGCAATTGAACTCTTGAAATCATGCTTCAAACCAATTTGACCATTTGCTAGGTCAAAAACCAGAAATTGCCCTTTCCCAGTCAAAACCCTAATTTTGACCATTTTGCCCTTTTGGAGATTTGATAAAATTTCTTGAGGAGTTTTGGTCCAAACTTGATCAAATGATACATATGAGTTTAAAATGTTGATGTGGATAAAAAATTGTGAAGTTTGACTGTAAATTGGCCATGGTTGACTTTTTCCCTAATACAACTGATTTTTAGGTCAACTACTCAATTGACTGATCAAAAATGTAATCCAAGGCTTGAAACTTGACATGAGTAATCTTGGGGGTCCATAATGATCCATGAAAGTAATATGGGGCATTAGAAGTTCAAAAATCCCTGTGCAATCTCAAACCCTAATTTTGGTCATCAGTGCTCAAGGATGTGTCTTGAGCTGATCAACCCCTAGTGTAGTCTTGAGCCCAAGGAGATCTTGTGAGCAAACTATTGATAAGTGAGAGGGCAAATTTTGGGGTAAAACAATATGCATATGTTCATTCAATTTTAGTCATTGGATGTTTTTGCAAACAAAACAGAAAGAAGGTAAAACAAAAAGTTTGAATTTTGAAATTCATATTTCTATTGATAGTTTGCCCATAAACAGGCAGTTTTATACAGAGAGACATACATCCTAGTAAGAGGAAATTGTGTGAAATGAAAAGAGTACAAAGTGAAAACAAAACATATAGCCATGTGGAAATAATCTCGTCGGATTCCAACTCTTCTATTGCCCCTATGTCTTCAAGCATCTCATCCCTCACTGTCGGAAGAAAGTGATTAAAAATTATCTGTACCGTTTGAACTTGAAGTTGGTAATAAAGCTTGTTGTAAGTGATCCAACGGGACATAGTCATACGCTTTAATCCCTAACTTTTTCCTGGACTGCCCTTTCGGGTTTTCAGTCCACCGGGATACCCTTTCTTGCCGAAGCCGCCTTTTCAAGTTTTTGACTTGTCGGATGTAGAATCTTTTATATATATCCCTAATTTTTGCCCGAACCATTTTAGTTCGCCGAGATGCCCTTATTTTTTCCTAGGCCAGTCAACCTAGCAGGTCGTTTTCATGCGTAGTATCTTTTGATTATGTCTGCATTCACAGGGTGCGGAAAATCTGTGTCATCCATGGTGGTCAGTATCATAGCACCGCCATAAAATATATTCTTGACTACAAATGGTCCTTCGTAAGTGGGAGTACTTTTTCCCCTGGGATCACCCTGCCATAGAATGATGCACTTTATTACAAACTCACCAGCCTGATATACCCGATGCATGATTTTCTTGTTGAATTCCTTGATCATACGCTTATGATACATCTGACCGTGACAGACAACCGCAAACCTCTTCTCATCAATCAGATTCAACTGGTCTATCCTGGTTTGAATCCACTCATCTTCGTCTAAGTCTGCATATTTCATAATTCTCAGAGAAGAAATCTGGACTTCGACAAGTAGGACGACTTCCATACTGTAAACCAGAGAGAAAGAAGTTTCCCTAGTTGATGTTCATGCTGAAGTGTGACATGACGAGCAAACAATAACATCTCGTGCCAGTCTTTGTAGGCTACCAACATCTTATGTATAATCTTCTTAGTATTCTTGTTGGCGGCTTCCATTGCGCAATTTATCTTTGGTCGATATGGAGAACAATTATGGTGCTTGATCTTGAACTGCATGCATAATTTAGTGATCACAGTGTTATTAAGATTAGTACCATTGTATGGAATAATCCTTTTGGGGATGCCATACCGACATATAAGATTATTTTTGATGAGTCGAGCGACCACATTCTTGGTAACAGAGGCGAATGAAGCTACTTCCACCCACTTTGTAAAGTAATCAATGGCGAAGAGGATGAAACAATGTCCATTAGAAGAGGTAGGCTCAATCTATCCAATCATATCAATGCCCCACATTGTGAATAGACACGGAGCAGTCAAGATGTTTAGAGGTACTGGAGGCACATGAACTTTATCAGTGTAGATTTGGCACTTATGACAAGTTCTCGAGTGGTGGTGATTGTCAGTTTCTAAAGTTGACCAATACTAACCTACTCTCAAAATATTTTTAGCCACAGTATGCCCACTGGAGTGAGTATAGAAGATGCCTTTGTGCATATCTTGCATAATTTCCTCTGCTTCCTTCTTGTCCATATAACGAAGCAGAGTCGAATCATGATTGCGCTTATATAAAATTTCGTTGCTCAAGAAGAACTTAGCTTAGAACCTCCATAGGAATTTTTTGTCATTGACCGATTCCCCTTCAGGGTTTTCTTGAGCCTCAAGGTACCTTTTCACTTCATGAAACCGAGGTTTTTCTTCTACTTCATCAGTGTCAATTTCATAGAAGTGTGCCGGTTCGTCTAATCTTTCAATGGTAATTCTGGGAGCCTCATTGTCCCATCTAACCTTGAACATAGAGGACATGGTAGCCAATGCGCATGCCAACTGATTCTATTCTCTTGGGATATGCTCAAAAGTAATCTCTTTGAAGTACGAGATTAAGGTTAACACATGCTCTTTATAAGGCATAAGATTTTGGTGCTTTGATCCCATTCTCCCTTGATCTGATTAATCACCAGGGATGAGTCCCCATATACATCCAAGAACATGATTCTCAGGTCAATAGTAGCTTTAATACCCATGATGCACGCTTCATATTCAGCCATGTTATTAGTACAATCAAAGCACAATCTGGCGGTGAAGGGCGTATAGCAACCCCGAAGAGAGATAATTATAGCACCAATTCTGTTGCCAATTGCATTAGACGCTCTATATAAAACCATAGTCCATCGAGATCCTGGCTCATGTCCTTCATATGGTCCAGGTTCTTCACAATCTATTACTAGCATAATGTTCTCGTCCGGGAATTCGAAATTCATAGACTGATAGTCATCTACAGCTTGATGTGCCAAATGATATGCCAACGCACTTCCTTTAATTTCTTTTAGGGTGGTTTTCTAGATGTCGTATTTTGTTAAGACGATTTGCCATCAGGCTATTCTTCCGGAGAAAGATGGCTTCTCGAATATGTATCTGACGGGATCCATTTTAGAGATCAACAAGGTAGTATGGGTCAACATATACGGTCTTAGTCGGCCAGCAGCCCATGCCAAAGCGCAACAAGTTTTCTAAAGCAATGAATATATTGTTTCATAGTCGGTAAACGTTTTGCTAAGGTAGTATATTGCATTATCTTTTCGACCAGACTCATCATGCTGGCTCGATACACACCCCATTGAGTTCTCTAGCACTGTTTGGTACAAGATTAGAGGCCTTCCTTCAACTGTTGGCATCAGAATTAGAGGTTCTTGTAGGTAATCCTTAATTTTGTCAAAAGTTGTCTGGAAATTGTCATTCCACCTTACTACTTAATCTTTCTTCAACAGCTTGAAGATTGGCTCACAAGTAGCAGTCAAATGAGAAATGAATCGGGAAATGTAATTTAGTCATCCTAAGAAATCTATGACTTCCTTCTTAGTATGGGGAGCCAACATTTCTTGAATAACTTTAACTTTTGTGGGATCAACTTCAATACCTTTACCACTGACGACAAAACCTAGGAGTTTACTGGATCTCACCCCAAAGGTACACTTATTCGGATTTAACCTTAACTTGTACTTCTTCAATCTTTCAAACAATTTATGCAGATGATCAAGATGCTCTTCTTCAGTCTGTGAGCGCCATCTTGATCCGAGCATAACCTTGTGTTTAGCGGTTTTTTTTTATCAAAACATAAATGTATGCCAGTAGGAAGTAATCTTTGGGGCTCGCCCTATTCATATCCTAGTAATCTACACACATATACCGAACAACATTAGTAACCCATTAAGGATATGATGTCACTGATAAGAAGCCTCCATTGAATTACTTCATAACCCCGACCTTAATCTTCTTTGATATTTCAGGACGCATGCGATGAACCTTCTGTTTTATCAGAGCACAACCCTCTTTCATCGGCAGACAATGTGTAAGTATGACAGTGCGCCTAAGAGCGGGGGGGGGGGGGGGGGGGTGAATTAGGTACTTTAAAAGATTCTCGTTTTAGTGATGATGGATATTATTTTTCTGGTTTAGTGCATGAGTTTACAATTGTGTTTCTTTCTTTTCTGGTTTATGATTAGTGATGAAAGCGGTAAATGCGGAAAAGTAAAGAACACAAAGATGTATCCCGGTTCCCCTCACAGTCCTAGAGTACTCCAGTCCCCTTTCAACATGAAAGAGATTTCCTTATTGTTAGATCTCTAGACAAGACACCCTAGTCCTTCTATACAAGACTCTAACCAATAAAACCACCAAGAACAATCCTCTAGGACCAAGAACAATCCTCTGGGATTTTCATTATGTCAACAATGAGAATAATCCTTTCAAAGTAACTACACTTGTATCCAACAATCCTTGAAAGACAAGATTAAAAAAACCACTTAAACTTATTTCCATCAATCCTGGAAAAATAAGTAAGTATCTATCAATATTTGATTTTGAGTGAGTTGAGTAGTAATGATCACTTAGAGTGATTTAACAATGAATGATCCTCTCTTCCAATGATAATAATGTACAATGACTCAAGATATAAATGCTTAAAGTTTTTTGGTTAACAATATATGAAAGTGTGCAGAAAACTTATGTGTGAAAGTGAAGAAAAGCTTGAGTTTGTATTTTGAAAAATTTAGAAAATATATTTGGAAGAGGTTATTGAAAATGATTTTGAAAATGAGTATTTATATGTTCATAGCACCTTTTTGAAACATCATAAAGTTCTGTAAATCAATCATGAACAATTTCCAAGATTGATTGAAAGGTTTCCATGAAAAGGTATTATGAACAGGCATGTGGAAAGCTGCTGTTTTTCAAAATCGTGCAGCATGCAATCGATTGCACCCTTTGTGTAAATCGATTGCACGGGGTTTCAACAGCTATATTTTCAAAAAATTTAAGTGTGCAATCGATTGCACAAGAATGTAAATCGATTGCATGTGAAGTCTGTAGGAAATAATGATTGAGTGCAATCGATTACACAAGCAATGTAAATCGATTGCACTGAGAAACATAAGCAAACATTTTGAAAATTTTAAGCATGCAATCAATTGCACAAGCAATATAAATCAATTGCACTGAGAAAAAGAAGCAAAAGATCTAAAAAATTGAAGCATGCAATCAATTGCACTAATATGCAAATCGATTGCACTCAAGTGAAAAATGAATTTTAACTTAGAAAAACTTGAGTAAGGATTTATAAAACATTTCTTTTCACCATTGAGCATCTATGTCTTAAGTTCAAAGTAAGTATTATCATTATAGCTTGAAAGTTGCTAAGAGCTTGAACTGAAGACTTTGTCCATAAATGCTTTGAGCTTGATCATAAATCTTTGCCTTCTTTGTCAATCATGGTTTGTCTTCATCAAAACAAAAGTTCATTTGAGAAGCTTGATTTTACATTCTCACCCTTTTTGATGATGACAAATAATCTTGCTTTATGTGTTGTAATTTCTGGAAAGAGCTTCTCCCCCTAAGATGCATAACTCCCCCTATGTATGAGAAGGTTGGAATCCTTTGAATTTGTTTATCTTGGTTGGAGAGTACCTTAAAAAATTAAGACAAGGAAATATACAAGAATAAAGTACTACATCCTTTTCCCCCCTTTGACATTATTAAAAATAAGGGAAAGATGTAATACAAAAATGGAAAAAATATATGTAGTAGTATTGAAAACTTAACCATAGCCATATTGCTTCATGATGCTTTTTCTCATCCTTTGATAAAAGCACATAGTAGTTATCTTCATAAAAACATAATGTTGAAGATGCTTGACTCTTTTAGAAGGAATGAGAAACTCTTATGTGAATGCTCCCCCTATCTTTGATAACTCCCTCTTGATCAAAGTTCTCCCTTGAATTATAGAGAATTTTCATCTTTCTTTGGGCTGCAATAGTTAGAGACAAGCATACACATACATATATATATCTTCTCCCTCTTTGTCATTAAACAAAGGATGGGAAAAGCCTTATAATACATAAAGAAATTATTGAAAGTAAAAACAATTTATACCAATGAGTTTCACCTCAAGAGTGATTTCATAAATCATTCATCTTTTGAGAACATGATTTTGAAGCCTTTGTCACAAAGTTGACTTGTACTTAGAAGTTGTCTTTTGTTCTTCAACATGAAGTACATCTTCAGTGGATATGAAAGTTAGTGTATAAACTTTTCCAATGCTAAGAATTATTCCTTTAAGGTATTTCCCATATATGAAATAATCCTTGGACTTGAACTAGATTTGAAAGTTAGTGTATGTCTTTCCATCAAATGCTTAGAGCTACCACTTATCAAAACATCATAGATTTAAAGTGGTCCTCAAGCAAACATACAAAACAAATTAAGTTTGATTTGGTACCCAATGTGCTTTGGGTCCATCATAGTTAGTTCCCTTCCTAACCCATACATAATGACCACTTGCTACACTAAAGTTTCTAACATAGCAACCATTAGGTGTATGGCCAACAATACCATAATAAAAGCAAGTAGGTTCAAAGTTACTTCTATATCTAGAAGGGTAAGATTTCTTCTTAACAAATCTTTTATTTTTATGATATTGATGAACTACTTTAGATTTTTTCACTTTCTCTTTGCTTGATTGATCACTAGCCTTAACAAAGATAGTTTTATTGGAACTTGGTTTTGAAAACTTTGAATATCCAAGTCCACTTTTATCATTGGAACATCTTTGTTAGCTAAGAACACCTTCCAATCCAATTTGACATTTTTCATATCTTTCAATAACTCTTTTTAATTGGACAATTTGGAAAGAGAGTGATTCACAATTTTTGCATACAAAATTCTATTTTTGCTCACTAAATTTTTGTTTTTCATCTTTGAGGTCTTTTTCCATAGACTCACATTTTTCTTCTAAAGATGAAATTTGTTTATTTTGAGATGAAATAGTTTTGTACAAAATTTTGCATTCATTTATTAGTTCATCTATAGCACCTTGTGCATCACTATCAAAAAGAGAAAATTCATTACTAACCTCGTCATCTTCACTACCGGAATGGTGTGAGGCCATCAATGCGAGATTAACACGTTGATTGTTTTCGGAATAGGAAGATGAACTTTCCCATGCTATATATGATTTCTTTGACTTCTTATCTCTATTTCTATTGAAATATTTCTTCTTCTTTTCAAGTTTAGGAAATTCACTTTTAACATGTCCCTTTTCTCCACATTCAAAGCATATAACCTTCCTTGTTGGTGCTTCCTTTTTTATTTCTTTTCGTAGAACCTTTTCAATCTTCTTGATAAGATCATCATCTTCACTACTAGTGGATTCATCCTCTTAATTTCTATCATGATTTTTTATCCTTGTATTTAGAGCCATGTCTTTTGAATCTTTTACTTAGATTTCATGCTTTTCAAGTCTTGCAAGTTCCGTCTCTTATTCTTGAAGTTTTCCGAACAAAGTGGCGGAAGTCATTGTGGATAGATTCTTCTTCTCAGATATTGCTGTCACTTTTAGTTTACATTCCCTGGATAAAGATCTAAGCACTTTAAGATTAAGTTCATCATTAGTTAAAGTCTTACCGAGTGCTTTCAAATGATTTGTCAAGTGTAGAAATCTTTTTTGCAAGTCGAGGATTGATTCTCGGGGCTGCATTCTGAATAGTTCGTATTCTTGACTCAAAGTATTTAATCTCGATCTTTTAACTTCAGCGGTTCCTTCATGAGTTTCTACCAAGGTATCCCATATTTCTTTCGTCATTTTGCATGCTGAGACACGAAAGAATTCATCCATGCTAAGTGCACCTTGAAGAAGATTTATTTCCTTTTTATCATATAGAACCTTCTTCTTATTATCTTCGTCCCATGCAGTTTTAGGCTTTGATGAGCCAGTACCATTGATTACCGTTATAGGGATAAATGGACCATTCTCGACGGCATCCCATATTTCTTCTCCTTGTGCTTCTAGATGTGCCTTCATGCGTATTTTCCAGAAGTCAAAATATTCACCACAAAATAGAGGAGGCTTTTTGTTACTACCACCATCTCTGAAAACGGGATTTTGATTTACGGAAGCCATTCTGGATCTTTTAGGAACATATTACCTATAACCTGCTCTGATGCCAATTATAAGTATGAGAGTGCGCCTAAGAAGAGGGGGGGGGGGTGAATTAGGTACTTTAAAAGATTCTCGTTTTAGTGATGATGGATATTATTTTTCTGGTTTGATGCATGAGTTTACAATTGTGTTTCTTTCTTTTCTGGTTTATGATTAGTGATGAAAATGGTAAATGCGGAAAAGTAAAGAACACAAAGATGTATCATGGTTCCCCTCACAGTCCGAGAGTACTCCAGTCCCCTTTCAACATGAAAGAGATTTCCTTATTGTTAGTTCTCTAGACAAGACACCCTAGTCCTTCTATACAAGACTCTAACCAATAAAACCACCAAGAACAATCCTCTTGGACCAAGAAAAATCCTCTTGGATTTTCACTATGTCAACAATGAGAATAATCCTTTCAAAGTGACTACACTTGTATCCAACAATCCTGGAAAGACAAGATTTAAAAAACCACTTAAACTTATTTCCAACAATCCTGGAAAAATAAGTAAGTATCTATCAATATTTGATTTTGAGTAAGTTGAGTAGTAATGATCACTTAGAGTGATTTAACAATGAATGATCTTCTCTTCCAATGAGAATAATGTACAATGACTCAAGATATAAATGCTCAAAGTTTTCTGGTTAACAGTATATGAAAGTGTGCAGAAAACTTATGTATGAAAGTGAAGAAAAGCTTGAGTTTGTATTTTGAAAAATTCAGAAAATATATTTGGAAGAATTTGTTGAAAATGATTTTGAAAAATGAGTATTTATATGTTCATAGCACCTTTTTGAAACATCATAAAGTTTTGTAAATCAATCATGAACAATTGCCACGATTGAG
The DNA here is from genome assembly GCA_948472305.1 of Vicia faba. Lineage (NCBI taxonomy): Eukaryota > Viridiplantae > Streptophyta > Magnoliopsida > Fabales > Fabaceae > Vicia > Vicia faba. Next base: position 97,178,383 of record OX451735.1, on the reverse strand, counting down.
TGAAAGGTTTCCATGAAAAGGTATTATGAACAGGCATGTGCAAAGCTGATGTTTTTCAAAATCGTGCAGCATGCAATCGATTGCACCCTTTGTGTAAATCGATTGCACGAGGTTTCAACAGCTATTTTCAAAAAAATTATGTGTGCAATCGATTTCACAAGAACATAAATCGATTGCATGTGAAGTTAGTAGCAAAAAATGATTGAGTGCAATCGATTGCACAAGCAATGTAAATCGATTGCACTGAGAAACAGAAGTAAATGTTTTGAAAATTTTAAGCATGCAATCGATTGCATAAGCAATGTAAATAGATTGCACTGAGAAACAGAAGCAAAAGATATGAAAAATTGAAGCATGCAATTGATTGCACTAATATGCAAATCAATTGCACTCAAGTGAAAAATGAATTTTAACTTAGAAAAACTTGAGTAAGGATTTATAAAACATTTCTTTTCACCATTGAGCATCTATGTCTTAAGTTCAAAGTAAGTATTATCATTACACCTTGAAAGTTGCTAAGAGCTTGAACTGAAGACTTTGTCCATAGATGCTTTGAGCTTGATCAAAAATCTTTGCTTTCTTTGTCAATCATGGTTTGTCTTCATCAAAACAAAAGTTCATTTGAGAAGCTTGATTTTACATAATGAACCACAATATCGGTATCGAGCCCTAGCATGTCTTCGTATGACCAAGCAAATATCTTAACATATTCATGTAACATCTGGATTAATCTTTTTCTGATAGTGATCTCTAAGTTGGCGCCTATCTTGACTTCTTTTATGTCTGTCTTGGTGCCCAAATTTACAACTTTGAATGGCTCTTCATGTGGTTGGGTAGAATTTTCTTCTTGTATTAAGAGTCTGGAAAGTTCTCCAGGTATTTCACAATCTTCCTCACCTTCATCCTCGGCTTGGTAGATCAGATTTTCAAAGTCATAAACAACAATATCATAATTGTTATCAACGAGATCCAGAGTGGATGGGGATCTGAAATGTAGTGTGTGGGTGTGTGTAAGAACATATAGCTATTTGAAAATGCAATAAAATAAAATAAAAATAGAGATCACAAAATTTGAATGCAAAATGTCCAATGTTTTTATTAAATAAACAATGTTTATGAATTTTCAGCCCTTAACAAATGAACCATTATGGCATGGGTAAGACACAAGGTTTAAAGTCATTTTTTATTACATAACCAAAATCTTTTAAAGCAAATAAGACAGAAATGTAGTTATTATTCTTGGCTAAAGAAGACAGGGATAATGTCTTTCGCTTTCCAATAGTCGATTTCATTGCCAATGGTGGGGAATATCCAATTGTTGAAGTCCCAATCACTATTAGCGTCTTCATTAGCGTTGACTCTGTTATTATTGACACGGAATGTAGGTCTTCCAGCCCGAGCGCGATGAACAACCCTTTGAACCTCGGCAGTAAAGAACAAACCAAACTTGTCAAATTTATAAGGGATATCAGGAAGCCGGCCTTAAATAGTACAACCACCTTCTTCTATAGTAGCTTTGGCATCTTTCAAGGAAGCCATCTTGTGTAGAATCCTAGTGGTATTTGGAATGGCAGAAACATCTTTAACAGCAGTAGGAGCAATCACTTCACAAGTTTAACAGGGAGTCTTGATGAATTCCCCATCCATCTCCACATACCGGAATGAATTCAGGTGACTAACCATGTACTCCTCTTCTCCGCGGACCATAAAAATCTTTCCTCTTACAAGATACTTTAATTTCTGGTGCAAGGTGGAGGTAACAACACCTTCCCCATGTATCTAGGGGTGTCCTAATAGACAATTATAAGCTGGCCGGATGTCCATTACATAGAAATTAGACTCAAATATCTATGAACCCACTTTGATTGGGAGGTCCACTTCTCCATGCACCATTCTTTTGGACCCATCAAAGCCTCGAACTATAACGTCACTAGGTTTCAGCACAACCTCTTCACAATCTAGTCTGTCGAGAGTGCCTTTTGGCAGAACATTTAGAGAAGAGCCAGTATTAACTAACACATGAGCCAACATAGTTCCCCTACATTCAATGGAGACATACATGGCCCTATTATGATTTACCCCCTCTGGAGTTAGGTCAACATCAGAGAAACCTAATCTGTTATCAGTTGTTAAGTTAGCCACGTAACTTCCAAATTGATCAGCCGATATTTATTACGGCACATGAGCAGTCTTCAAGAATTTTACTAAGGCATGCGCATGGGCTTCAGAGCATAGTAGTAAAGAGAACATGGAGATTTTGGACGGGGTCTGCCCCAGCTGTTCAATAATTTTATTGTCACTTTTGCAAATGATCTTCAAAACCTCTTCTAACTCTTGTCTAGAGGTTTCCTCGACTGTGGTTTCTTTCGGTGCCTCCGTCTGGGAAGATTGTACTATTAGCTCCTTACCTCGGCAGCTGACTTGGTAACGGTAACTCAAACAGATGTAGCAAAATTTTTCGGAGAGATTTCCGGGGAGAAAATCCTTCCACTTCTAGTAACTTTGCTGGTCCCTACAATATTGTCAATGTTGGGATCAAAATCTTTAGCATATTCATCAGACAACTCTTGTTTGACGCCATGGTAGTAGACGTCGGATCCATAGTTCCATTGAATAGCCTTATCTGAAGAATATGGGATGGGTCCAGGTGTGGTGATAATCAAAGGAGTAGGTTTCGGATTGGCGGTAATCCTTACAGGACCTTTGGAAGTGATCTTGACAGGAGTACCAGATACTACAGACAAATCTTGGCACAAATTCTCAGCATACATAACTTTCTCGATCAAAATTATGTGTTCATCCATCAGGCGTTGAATGCCTTCCTTCAGTAACTTGCAGCCATTGGGTTGGACTATACAGCAATAACATTCTTTAACACGTCTCGGAAATAAGCCGGCATGTAATAGATTCTTTTTTATTGTTGAGAGAGGAGTAACCACATCACTTAGAGAGGAAACATACATAACATCTTCAATAACACTTATACCTTTGTCATGCCTCGACATAGGTGTAATAATCACGTTCGAAGATTCTAGAGGATCGAACTCAATTTCCTTATTATCAACCATGTCCTGAATTTTGTTTTTCAGGGCCCAACAGTTGTTGGTGTCGTGCCCAGGACTATTAGAATGATAGGCACACTTCACGTTTGGATTGTACTTAGGAGAGGATGTGTTAGGATTCTGAGGAGGATCCCGCAGTGAAATGAATTCAGCTTTTAAAAAATGTTGCAATGCCTAAGATAAAGGCATGCCGATCTTGGTAAACTGCCTTATCAGAGCGTCTGACCTTCGTCGGTTTCCCTGTTGTTATTGTTGAACATGCATCTGATTAGAGATTAATGTCGCTCCCACAGACTGATGGCGGTCATTTTTACTATGGACCTTCTGGCCATATACAACATTGGCTTCTTTTTTACCACTGAATGGCTTCTTCATAGCATTATAAGACGAAGCCATCATAATCTTCCCATTCTTAATACCACTTTCAAATCTTTCTTCTGTCAGTATCAGCTCAGTAAAACCAGCTGAAGAACTCCCAATGAGCAGGTTAAAGAATGGGCCTGTTAGAGTGCCCATGAACATATCAACCAATTCCCTATCAGACAAGGGAGGTTGCACCCTTCCAACTAAATCTCTCCATTTTTGTGCATACTCCTTGGACCCTTCATTCGAGCCCATGGACATGTTTCTCAATTGCACACGAGTTGGCGCAAGGTCAGCATTATATTGATATTCTTGTAGAAAGCAGCAGCCAAGTCTTCCCATGTATGGATGTTGGTTCCTTCGAGCTGATAGAACCATTCAAGTTAAGTGTCAGACAAACTTTCTTAAATGAAATGGACCCATAATTTCCTGTCAGCAGTATGAGGTTGGATCTTTCAAACATACGACCTCAGATGAATTTTTGGACAAGAGACCCCATCATATTTAGCAAAGACGGGGACCTTAAACTTGTGAGGGATGACCACCCCCGAGATCAGTCCTAGTTCTACAAAATCCAATTCACACACTTTTTGGATTTCCATAGCTTTGAGACTGTCTTTCAACTTCTTCTACTTGTCATCTGTAGGAGGATATTGTTCATCGGAGTAGTCTTCATCTTTAGAACCTTTATTATTTCTACCTTCAAGCTTGATGTTTCTACCATCCTCTTCTTGGTTATCGTCTTCTTCAGAGGAAATATCGTCTACTTGAACTGGTTGGGCATGACCTTTGAATATTCTCCCCATATTGAGGATAACAATCATCTTTTTAGTCTTCTTTTTCTTGGCGACAAGCACCATCAAATCTTTCTGTCCCTGTTCCAGATTCAGAAGAGTCTCTTGAAATTGTGCATGCTGAGCTTGGAGGTCTTTAACAGTTTGTTCGAGGGCCATATTATACTGAAATAAACAGTAAGTAAATGAGAAAACATGTATGTAAAACATGTTATGTAATAATGCATGATATGTAAATGCAATGTTTTCAAGGACCTTAGGAGATTTATATTTGCTAACCAAGAGGAAACAAAAACAAATATTTTTATTAATACTCTTATATGAATACAAAGGATTACAAAAAAATAAATTGGAAACTCCTAAAACTCTAAGTTTCCCATGGACGCCTCCTCTTCGTGTTGATGTATGCATTAAGACTCTGCTCCTCGTGAAGTTGCTTTCTGAGCTCCATCTCTTTCTTTTAACTTGCATGGAATTGAGTCTCATAGGGGTCCCATTCTTCCTCGAGTTGAATCCAGGATGAAATTCTAGTATCAGATATGTGATGTCGAATGAGATGTCACGACAAAAATATCTGATGAACAAAGTAAAGTGCAACAATAACAGAAGTAGTAAAAACACAAGAGATTGTTCCCCCAGTTCAGCGTACAACAACACGTACTTTGGGGGCTACCAAGCCAGGGACAAGTCCACTAAATAGTATCAATTCATAGACCCTCAGTAAATAACCAATTTACGATCTAATCACTTAATCACTAGCCGTGCTATACTTCTACCTAAGACTCACCTAGGTATGAGGCCCTCCTCAAATCCCTTCAATCACTTACAATGAAGAAACAACAGAAATAATAAGTTTAAAAACTTTAATCATTCAATGCTTAAAAGCTTATGGATGATACACAATTAACAATCCAAATAACAACACAAGTATTAAATAAATACTAGAGTGTTTGACAATTAAAAGACTTAGACTTCTAAAACAGAAAGAAAGTATTCTTCTTCAAAAGTTGCAGTCATTTGAATAAGGAAGTAATTCCTTATATATGTGCAGCTGTGGGCTTGGGCTTAAGACCAAATATTCAATTCTTTTGAATATTTCCATAAAAATAGGCCAAGATAAAATCCATGCAGATAATTCAAATAGAAAAATATTCCTCCATATTTTTCACATCCTATGAGTGACAAATCCTGAACTATGGTGCGCAGGAAATCAGGAAACAGAAAACATGAACTGATATTGGGCTGAGTTCAGTTCATGAGGAAGATGTCAAGATATCTTCTTTGACATCATTCAAAACAATTTTGCTTTAAATGTTAAGACATTTAGCAAAACATTATCAAGTCATTGTTTTACCAAAATTGCTGCCAACAAACACTTACAAACTCCCCCTTTGGAAAATTTTGGCTAAAACATTATTAGAGCACATTATCAGAACATTATCAGAGCGTTATCAGAGCAGAAGCATAAGCAAAGCAAGCAAAACAGAAAAAAAAATCAGTTAGCTGTTAGCAAAGGAAGATGTAAAAACATCTTCTGAGACATGAGGCTTCCCCTCAAGTTTTAAGCTCCCCCTTAATTAGTGGTCAGTCAGTGTTCAGTATTAAGCCCCCCCTTAATCAGTGGTCAGTATTAAGCTCCCCCTTAATCAGTGGTCAGTCAGTCTGTTTCTCTCCCCCTTTTTAGTCATAATATGCCAAATAAAAGGATGCATTCAAGAGTGTATCAGTAATTTAGGTACAGACCATAGGAATCAAATGTCAAGCACATGCAAGTGCCAAAAAGAAACAAAGGGGTCAAATGATTAAACAAAAATTAGTCTAACTGTCTTCAGGACCAGTAGACTTTGCAGAGCCAGAACTTCCTTCCTCACTAGAATCTTCTTCTTTAGAGTTGACTCTATCATCAAAGTTGTTGTTCTTCTGCAACTCTTTGATCATCTTTTCAAAAGTTAGCTTCCTTGTTGAGCTAAATCTGATCACATCATCTAATTCCTTGTATTCTTCTCTTAATTCATTGATCATTGCATCCTTGGTGGAGGTCTTGTTTTCAGCAGGTGCGGATGTCAAAACAATGTCTGGGACATGTTTTCCTGAAAAAAGCTTAAAATGAAGGGTCAAAGAAGACTCCCTCTTGCACACTACATCATTTCCACTTAGAATTCTAGGATGCTGATTAAGAATAATTCCACAGATGAGGGAGGGAAAAGCAATTGGCATCTTAATGGCATAAGTCCCTGCATGCTTAATAGTCTGATCAAATATGTAAGTACCATAATAAACAGCATAAATAAACTTTCTTAATCCAATGGAGATGGTTGAAGTGTGATTAGTGGGAACCCAATTTGAAGCTCCAATCTTATGTAGAATAGCATATTTCACACTTAGCTTTCTAACAGGAAGTTTATTATTCATGGGCCACTCACTTACTTGATTAGTAGTGATGGCTCTACACACTTGATTATCTCTTGCTTCGAGCTCACAACAGACATCTTTTGACCTGTCTAGAAATCTATTTATGATGGAAGGAGAAAATTCTACACACTTTCCTCTAACAAAAAACTTTTTATACTCCTTACTTTTATGGTCAACACAGTCAACGGGAATATTAACAGTAAACTCCTTAAGAAGAGTTTCATATCAATTGGAAAACCTAGCAACTGTTTTCATCAATCTAGCATAAGATATCAGCTCCATGATTTCTTTACATTTCAAAGCACCATCTCCCAGTTCTCTCTCCAGGGAAATCCTTCTTTGATACACATACTTCCACTTTTCAGCATTCCCAACAAAATAGAAGGAGTTGTTGTCAAGTGGGGCATCAAGAAATCTAACAGACAATTTCTTACTTGCACACTTTTTGATAGGAGAGATGTCCTGGACATCTTGATTTACATCATACTCAGAGTCATTCTCTTCAACTAGAACAACTTTCTTCTTACTCTAGATCTTTTTACAGCATCCTCATCATCATCATCTGTGGAGCTGACATGTTTAGTTTTTCTTTTACTAGAGGGAGGGGCCACTTTACTTTCTACTTTTGGGGGTTCATACATGGTTTTCTTCTTGATTGTCTTGGCAGAGGTTGTGACACTTGCATCCTTCACTTTTATAGATTTGAGTTTTCTTGCAATATCAGGCACAACATTAGTAATGAGTTCATTGTTAGACAAATCTTTTACATTGACTATATTCTCATCATTTTAACCTTCTGCATCCTTGGAGGCAGTAGCATCTTGTTAAACATTTTCCTCAACATCTCGTTCAACATTTTCTTCTTCCATTTATTTTAGAGCAGGGGTAGAAAACTTCTTAAGTTTTCTTTCAGCAGCATCTTTCTTGAAGGTGGATGATCCAGCAGCAACACTTTTAGGATAATTTCTTTTGTTAGCAACAAAGCCTTCATTTAACACTCTGTCTATTAGCCTTCTAATGCTTCTATCAACATTAACAATTTCTTCTTCTGTCCTATTGTCAGTATCAGTAGAAGAGTCATATTTATCATCTTTAGATTTCTTAGCAGGTGATAATCTAGGTTTCTTAACCTTCTTATCAAGAGGTGGAATAGTTGCTAGAGGAGTAACGTCAAGTACTCTGTCAAGAGAGAGATTCTCATTTGCAGATTTTGAGGAAGACGAGGTATGATGTTGAGACATCTTTGAAGATTTTAGAGCAAGGAGATGAAGAATGACAAGGGTTCTTTTCTGTAGAGGAGAATGAACAGTTTTTGAAGGTAGAGAGATTTGATTTTGTAGCGTGTGGAAACCAATTTGGGACAGTCTTGAAATGATTATTTTCTAAATTTGATTTGTTGGAAACATAAATAATATAATATGTCTTTAATGATATTCCCACACGCCTTTAATTGCTACAAACCATCATATAGGCAAATCCCTAATTTTCCTCTTAAGTTCTCAAACTTATTAGCATCCAAAGCCTTGGTGAAAATGTCATCCAGTTGCAATTCAGAGGCTACATGTTTTAAGGCAACAATCTTATCTTCAACAAGCTCTCTTATGAAGTGATGACAGATATCAATATGTTTGGTCCTATTGTGTTGAATGGGATTCTTTGATATGTTAATGTCACTTAAATTGTCATAGAATAATGTCATAACATCTTGTTTGACATTCTATTCTATTAACATTTGTTTCATCCACACCAATTGAGAACAACTGCTTCCTGCAGCAATATACTCAACCTCTATAGTGGATAGAGACACACAATTATGCTTCTTTCTGAACCAAGATATGAGATTATTTACAATAAAGAAGCATCCTCTTGATGTACTTTTTCTATCATCAGCACTTCCTGCCCAATCAACATCACAAAAACCAGTTAAGCCAGAACTAGATCCATGAGAGTATGGCATACCATAGTCACTTATCCCATTCACATATTTAAGAATCCTCTTCACATGGTTGGCATGGCTAGATTTAGGATCTGCCTAATATCTTGCACACACCCATACAACAAAGGCAATGTCAGGTCTGCTAGCTGTGAGATATAGAAGACTCCCTATCATACTTCTGTAGAGACTTTGATTCACACTTACTCCTTTTCATCTTTAGATAACTTCAGATGTGTGGGAGCAGGAGTTCTTTTATGGCTGGCCTTTTCCATCCCGTCATACCCCAATTTTGACCTAAGATCCTATCTTCATCTGCATTATTTCATATATACATCAAGGTCGCAAAATATGGTCGGTTTCGAACGTTTCACCTTCGAGCTTTGATTGTGTAGAGATTATCGAGTGTTGCGAGCATTTTATTTTATGAATGACTAACCACTAATCAAGCACGAAGTGTATATTTTGTTTTTTGATTTCATGTGCAGGAAATAGGTCTGAAAGAAGAGCATCGGACGTCACACATCAATTAGGGTTTCGAGTCTTGGGACAGAAATGCGGTCGATCGTTGATTCTCAAAGGCTGGTTCATCAAAAGAATTTCAGAGAATCGTGTGTTTATTTCCACACTATGTCCAATAGATGGTCTCAAGTGTCTCTTAAATTTTTCAGAAAGAACAGTCAAAGTTTTACTGCCATGGGTTCATGTGTGTTTCACATTGCTTTAAAATACAAGAAAACCAAGCTATGCTAGTGATTTCCGATCACTTCGACCAAAAGTCATCTGCAAGTTTTCTCACGACGCGGGGTGAATTTTGTCAAAATGGGATGATTAAATTCAAAACCGTTCTAGAAGAATTTATTCGGAATACTTGGAATTTTCTTTATTTGAATTCAAGCGATAATTAAAGAGGAGCTACCAAGAGATCTCATTCAGGAATAATCATTTATCGCATGAAATATTTATTCAAGATTATTTTGTGTGATTATTTTGGTGGATTTACATTATGGTTATTTGAACACACATGAAGCATTTACTAAGGAGATATTAGAAAAAGAAATTCGATTCAAATAATCGTTCAACACAAGATTAATTACATGATGGTTGCTATTTGATTACAAAATCAATTCATGTGATTTATTTAGATCTCTATTACAAAATGCAAGATTAAAATCTAAGGCTTGCATTATCATTTATTCATCATTCAACAATTTATTCAAGTATTATTCAATTCTTTCCCAATTCAAATGGAAGACCTTGAATTTTTATCAAGACATATCAAGATTCAACTTCAAATGAAGATTCAAAGTTATTTACAATTACAAGGTTATTGAGAATATATTGAAGAATACATATTCATTCATGTTACAATTTACTTGGATTTATTGTTACAAAGTTACAAAAGAGATTCAAATTTTGTACATGAAAATCAAGCTATTATTCTTGCTGCAAAACAGCCCAATGCTGCCCATTTTTTTCAGCACTATTTTAATCCAGTAACAGTCCACTTCTTGAGTATAATGTTGTCCATTTTCTCCAACCTTGTTTCAACAAAAACCATGCCAAGTTGCTGTCCTAATCTGCCCTGCAAAACTGTCCAAAATGCAGCCCATAAGACAAAAATCTGCACCTTTGCTACTACAAAAACCAGTCTACAAAACTCCAAACATTGCACTAAAATGCACACTTCAAAAGTTGTCTCATAAAACATCAAACAAAGCCTAAAATAGTTCAAATCGGTACTATTTCCCCCCCTAAAATCCCACATATTTCACTATAAATGGAGGCCTCTTCATGAACAGAAAAGGGAACAACACAAAAAAAAATTGAAGGAGAGAAACGACAGCCACTTTGAAGGAGAGAAAAATAGAAAAATAGAGGAGAAGTTTGTTCAAGCTTTAACAGCAAACAATCAGAGTCAAAGGAGTTGGAGCATAAACAAGAGAGGGAAGGAGAACTTACAGTTTTTGAAGCTCCATCAGAGAGACTCCGATATGTATTTCTTCTCCCTATTGTTTTTGCATAATTTTTCTCATGCACATATCAATATTTGTTTCCTCGCTTGCATAGCAGCATCATTTTGAATCTTCTCTTTGCATCATTTCTTTTATGCCATGCGTATGCTTGATTTATCATACTTTATGTTGTGTTCTGGAACCGCTGCATTTGTTGATATTTAAAAACGTTTAGAAATAATAATAATAGTGTTAACACATATAGAAATGTACAATAAATGACACAAAAATTCAGAGATAAAAAATATATACCTTCAAATTTCTTTTTTAAAATGAGACACAAACATGGCTTCTAAGTATGTGTCAACAACTAGGCCAGCACACATTGCTCTAAAACCAACATAAGGTATATGAAGAAAAATCCCAGATAGTTCACCAACATCACTAGGAGCTACCTTTCTAGTGAGTTCCACCCTTAGATGAACAATCATTGTTCGTGGAATATGACCCTTTGGAACATCTTCAGCTAACTCTTGAATTCTGGCCTGCAATTAACAGTTTACAAATTCCTTATTCCGGAGTTAATAAGCAATGTTGAAGAACATGAAAAATACAGTAATTAAGACTATCATAATTTGATGGACCAAAGTTTAGTACAAATCTTCTTCAAACACCCATCAATCCACCTTCTACCTCACACAAACCACCGCCATTACCTTCCATAACCTCCGCTCACACTCTCAATCGTTTCTGCTTCAAATGTAGCTCCACTCACATCTTCACTTCACCGCAGCTATGATACTCAAGGATTCAACATTGTTTGGTCTGAAGGTGATTTAAATGCTTCCGTGTGTTAAGTGAGAAGCTTGGATTTCTAGCTTCAGCAAATCACGGTCAAAAGAGCACTGGGATGTGATAAACCAAGTTTGGATGCGGAACCAAACAGGAAACTAGAGATACAAGAATAGTTTAAAAGACAAAATTCGATGATACAAAATGCTTCAACACCAAATCATGCAGACCCCTTCTAGGCTAGGTATTACAAACCCTAACTCACCATCAATTTATTTAAATACTCACCCAAACCATCAACATTTTCAGACCAGACATGGAGGGCGATGGCGGCAAGGAAGATTCTCACTGCAGAAGCTCCGCAGTAACTCATGAAACCATCGATCAACTCAATAATCAGGTCGCATAACTAATAACAAACTTATGGATCTTAGGGGGTATAAGTGTCAAAGTGTTACGTTGGAATACTAGACAAAGATTTTCCAACATCTTCTGAGACATCTTTTTCAGCACTCCATCCTCTATCATCAATAATAACATCTATTGACTCCATCATAACTTTGGTTATGGAGTTAAAAATTTTGTAAGCTCTACTATTTGTAGAGTAACCCAGGAATACTCCTTCATCACTCATGGGATCCATCTTCCTTCTTTGTTTACGATCAACTAAGATGTAACATTTACTTCCAAAAACATGAAAGTATTTAACAGTTGGTTTTCTTCCCTTCCATATTTAATACAAGGTGGCTCAAGTTCCTTTCATTAGAGTGACTCTATTATGGATATAGCATGCAGTATTCGTAGCTTCAGCCCAAAAATGGTAGGGTAACTTCTTAGCATGAATCATGGCTCTGGCAGATTCTTGAAGGGTTTTGTCCTTCAGAGGAGCAAAAATCAGCAAATTTATTGTTCTCAAATTACTTTCCATGATCACTTCTAATTCTTATGACGTGACTTTCCTTTTCCCTTTGAAGTTTTTGACATAGATCTTTAAACACTTCAAAATTTTCTGATTTTTCTCTAATAAAGCTTATCCATGTGTATCTAGAAAAATCATCTACAACAACATAGGAATACTTCTTACCACCAATACTTTCAACCTGCATAGGTCCCGTCAAGTCCATGTGAATAAGTTCCAAAACTTTTAATGTAGTGAGATGTTGGATCTACTGATGTGACATCTTAGTTTGCTTTCCAGTATGGCAGTCACCACATACTCTACCTTCTTCTATCTTGAGCTTAGGAATCCCTTACACTGCTTCTTCAGATATAATTCTTTTCATACCTTTCAGATGAAAGTGCCCCAAATTTTGATGTCATAGTTTAACTTCATTCACTTTGACTAAAACACATGTTGAGGAGAGGTCCAACTCTTGAGGAACCCATAGATAACAACTGCCTTTAGATCTGATTCATTTTATAATAACTTTATTTTTTCATTGCACACAATAAATTCTTCCTTGGTGAATTTAACTTTGAATCCTTGATCACACAATTGGCTTATACTTATTAGGTTAGTTGTTAACCCTTTAACAAGTAACACATCATCAAGCTTAGGGACTCCTGAATAATCAAGTTTGCCAACACCTTTGATTTCACCTTTTTCTCCATCACCAAAAGTCACATAACTGGTGGAATGAGATTTGACATCCACCAACAGATTCTTGACACTTATCATGTGTCTAGAACAACCACTATCAAAATACCAGTCATCTTTGGTTGATACTCTGAGGGAGGTATAATCTATGAAACTAGCAACTAGACTTGGGAATCCACTGTTTCTTCTTTTTGCTATTTTATGGAATCTTATCAGTCTTGGGAGGAGGAGTAGTCTTAGGATACCCATACAACTTGAAACATAAGGGCTTTATATGACCAAGCCTTCCACAGTGATGCCATCTCTAAGGTTGGGGATTCTACTTGGTGTGATTAAACTTTTTCTTGCCATGATTTCCTTTCTTGCAATGATGTTTAGACATTTGATTCGACATCCTTGGTTTAGGCGTCACATGAGTGGAATCTACTAAAGGTTCTTTAGAATTTGATTCCTTTTTCTCATTAAACCCTAGACCACTCTTGTCTCCTGTCACTCTTCCTGCTTGAAGAATTTTATCTAAAGTGTCAGACCCATTATTCAACATTTTGAGAGATTTGACCATTCTATCAAGGTTTGAATTCAAGGAGGTCACTTCACTTTCCAATTTAGAAATAGTTTTTAAATGCTCTTCCCTTTCTACCTTCAGCTGAGTTATGATGACTTTTTGTTTCTCCCTTTCAAGGCACACTTCTGCACCTATGAAACATAATTCTTTGTATGAAGCAACTAACCAATCAAAGGTTAGTTCACCATCACTAGACTCTTCATCATATACATATTTCCTTGTCAATGCTTTAACATACTTGGAAGATTCTTCAAGATCACTCCGAGTCCTCTTCAGACCAAGTAACAGACATATTCTTCTTTTGTTTCTTAAGATATGTAGGACATTCAGCTCAAATGTGACCAAAACTTTTAAATTCATGACATTGTACTCCCTTCCCTTGAGTGGATTTTTATTCAGCCCTTTTTCTTCCAAACTCATTTGACTTATGGATGTCAAATGAGATGTTCTTGAAATTTGATATTTGGTTCCTATCCATTCTTTTATCACTTTGTTAAACTGTCTTCCAAGCATAGCTAAGGCATTCGATATTCCTCCATCTGTATCCAGATCACAGTCTTCCTCTTCGTCTTTAGTATTTTATACAAAGGATATGCTTTTATTCTTCTTTTCAGATCTTTCATTAATGCTTAATTCAAATTTCAGGAGGAATCCAACAAGTTCATCCACTTTCATTTTGTCAATGTCTTCAGCTTCTTCTATAGCAGTCACTTTGATATCAAATCTCTTGGGAAGAGACCTGAGCATCTTTCTCACCAATTTTTCTTCAGGTATTTTCTCTCCTAATGCACTGGATGCATTAGCAAGTTCAAGAATGTTCATATGGAAGTCATTAATACTTTCATCATCCTTCATTCTCAAATTCTCAAATTTTATGGTAAGAAACTGAAATCTTGACATCTTAACTTTGGATGTGCCTTCATGAGTAGATTTAAGAATTCCCCATGCATCCTTAGCTACTTCACATGTGTTCACTAATATGAAAATGTTTTTGTCAATTCCATTTAATATATAATTCAAGGCTTTAGAATTTCCAAGGGCAATTTTATCTTCTTCTTTAGACCAATCTTCTTCTGGTTTTAACTCAGAAGTAGGTTCTCCATTTACTCCCAATTTAATAGGGTGTTTCCATCCTTTTAAAATAGCTTTCGAAGCCCTATTGTCCAAAGACTTTAAAAAGGAAACCATACGTGGTTTCCAGTAGTCATAATTACTTCCACCCAGAATGGGTGGTCTGTTCAGAAATCCTCCTTCTTTGTCCATAATACCAGAAAGTATCTTCCCTAGATCTCACCCAAATAAATATCAGGATGCCTGCTCTGATACTAATTGAAATTCAGGTATAAGATATGTGATGTCGAATGAGATGTCACGACCCAAATATCTGAGGAACAAAGTAAAGTGAAACAATAACAAAAGCAGTAAAACACAAGAGATTGTTCACCCAGTTTAGTATACAACAACACCTACTCTGGGGGCTACCAAGCCAAGGACAAGTCCATTAAATAGTATCAATTCATAGACCCTTAGTAAACAACCAGTTTACGATCTAATCACTTAATCACTACCCATGCTATACTTCTACCTAAGACTTACCTAGGTATGAGTCCCTCCTCAAATCCCTTCAATCACTTACAGTGAAGAAACAACAGAAACAATAAGTTTAAAAACTTCAATCATTTAATGCTTAAAAGCTTATGAATGATACACAATTAACAATCCAAATAACAACACAAGAATTAAATCAATCCTAGAGTGTTTGACAATTAAAAGACTTAGACTTCTAAAACAGAAAGAAAGTATTCTTCTTCAAAAGTTACAGTCATTTGAATAAGGATGCAAGTCCTTATATATGCATAACTGTGGGCTTGGGCTTAAAACCAAATATACAATTCTTTTAAATATTTCCATAAAAACAAGCCAAGATAAAATCCATGCAGATAATTCAAATAGAAAAATATTCCTCCATATTTTTCACAGATTATGAGTCACAAATCTTGAATTGTGGTGCGCAGGAAATCAGGAAACAGAAAACATGAACTGATATTGGGCTGAGTTCAGTTCAGGAGGCACATGTCAAGACATCTGCTTTGACATCATTCAAAAGAGTTTTTCTTCAAATATTAAGAAATTTAGGAAAAAATTATAAAGTCATTGTTTTACCAAAATTGCTGCTAACAAACACTTACACAAGACTTTTGTAATTCTTTAAGGTCAGCAGACATGTCTGGATGGAGGATGGTGTGAGAAACGTCTCCTTCGACAACAAGATCTATTATTACTGGTAGGACAACTGGATATGGTATCATGAGGTTTTGAGCGCGAGCTCGTACCCATTTGAGATAGGGCTCAAAAGGGATGGAGTTCTTATGTCTTAAAGCCTTACTATCAATCTTGCTTACCATGCCCCAAGCATGTATAAACCTTTGAGGATAACCTTGAGGATCATTTTCGTAATCGAACATAATACCCTGGATAAGTGGGTCCTGAGGACCATATCTTCAAGAATAAACAAATTGATGTATATCCAAAGAAGTGTTATAAGTAATACTTCCCCTGATGCCAAGGAGTGCAACATTAGGGAATTCCATACAGCGGTCAATGATAGTGATATCCTCATGAGAAAGTGACATTATTCTTTGTGCGAGGAAGGTGATAAATAAACCACCTGGATAGCAGAGGTACACAACACATGAGAGTTCCTTGCTTCTTCATAGTACGAGTGTGAAGAGAATGCAAAACATCTCCAAGAAAAGTAGGCACAGGGTTACGAGTGAGGAAACTTTTGATGGGGTTCACATCTATAAGTTGGTCTGGATTAGGGAATAGTACCAATCCATAGATTAATAAAGCCAAGATCTCCTGGAAAGCCTGAAAACTCATAGCATCTAGAAATAGTTGAGCCTTCCCTATCAGAAATTTAGCCAGAAAACCTTTGGCTCCACTTATCGTTTCCTAATTAGATACAATGTCGGACCGCTTCAGATGTAAGGCTGCTGCAATATCCTATGGATTTGGAGCTTCCTCTAAGTCGGTGAAAGGTGTATGATCAAGAACAGGTATTCCCAGTAATTGAGAGAACTCCTTCATTATGGGTACCAACTGATAACCTGTAAAGGTTAAGCAGTGATGTGCAGGGTCAAAGAACTAGAATAGAACACTCATCATGTCTTCGTTAAAACCTGTGGTAACCAGACTGAGTAGTCAACCATGCCTATTGATGAATTAATAACTTTTGGGAACCCTTGAGACTAACTCTTTAAGCTGAGGAGGCACCCTTACAAAGTTGATCCGGATAGTATTTATGTAAGAAGATGCCATAACCTACAACAAAGAACAAAGATAAATCCCTTGGTCCTTGAAATGGTTAGTGAAAATGATACAGTATGATGTCATGATGTTATGATGTCATGTTCGAACAATTAATCATACACAAACAAAACACATAAGGCCTTAGGTTTAAGCTTTCATGGAGTTTGTAGGTAAGTACCCTCTTGAAGTTTTAGTTGGCTCAATTTATCCTAAGAAAAGTAATCGGGTTCTAGGAGCCTCAATATCACTGATCTTTCTCCCAGACATTGTTTCAGCACAAGCATCTGATTCGCCACCGAAGTATACCGAGAGTCTGATCTCAATGAGTGTAGCATTGAGTATCAACAAACTTCAGTTTGCACCAAAGCCGAGTATCCCACTACTTTCTAATGGTTATGTTGTGTCAACTAAGGTTCTACGGTCATTTAGTGTTTTATGACACCACGTGGCAGCCCAGCATTCTCCTTGACTTAACTCAAGGGACACTGACACCATCGTACGGTTTTCACGGTCTATTGCTACTTACCTAAAATGCCCCCAGATCCGGGTATAAGATCTATACAAGAATTAAACCTAAGCATATCCCGAAATATAAAGCATACAAGGAAAACAAATAAAGCAATAAAGGTGATCTAGCTCTTACGGTAACCCCACTTTAAATCATCCCCAGCCGAGTCACCAGTTCTATAATACAGTGGGAGAGCAGACTTTTGGTTTTGTGTTTTATCACAAACGTTGCGGATAGCAAGACTCACCATCGACTTTTCTTTTATCCAATAAAGGAAAGGTTCAAAAGAACAAGAAAAACCTTTGAGAATTTTTCTGATTAGGGGGGGTAGGTTATGAAAAGGGAAGGTATTAGCACCCTTTTCATTCATAGTTATCTATGGGCTCTTAATTGGTAGCTCACTTTTGAAAATGCTTTGTGAATGTGTAAGTTTGAAAATATTTTGATAATTCCTAAGTGTGGCAAACTTTGTAATGATTCTTGTATCATTGAGAACACATACAAAGTGTTTGTTTTGAAAATATTTCATAAAAAAAGTGTTTTGTATGAAAACTGTTTTTTTGTTTGTGAGCAAGCGACTACGAGCTATCTACCTACTCAAAAGTATTTCGCGTTATTTTCCTCTTCCTTTAGATAGTGTTATCCTACCATTAGTTGGTAGGAAGCCCTATCATTGGATGTTTGAGGGATAGGCGCGGGTCATCGTACATTCATAAAGGCAACATATATGATGCTTTAGCAATTTTATCGTAAGGGACTAAGATCGTTTACCGAGGAAGCATCGATGGGTCATTGAGGGACTACAATCTTTTTAATCGAGGGTCTTTTTCTAAAGTGTTCCAGGTTCGAGGGACATGACTGTATTTTCCGAAGGAAACAAGCGTGGCTAACTTAGATGTACGAGTGTGCGAAGTGTGTTGTGGTTCAGTTATTTTAATCTTTGAGATTAGGGTTAGCTATCATTTGATTTTAGATCTTATCATACAAACCTAATTAATAAGTTATATACATACATGCATAATTATAGGTGCAGAAAGTAAAATGCGGAAAATAAACCTACGCTATTACAATGCTTCGGGGATGGGGGTTAAAAACCATAAAAATAGGGGGAAAACAGCAAACCTTAGTTTAAGCTATTACAACTTTATGCAGTTACAATATTTAGTAAAACTCGCTTAAAAACTTAAATGTAAAACTATTACAAGATGACGTGAAGCTTATACATTTGATCTAAGAAATTTAAATAGCGAAGAAAATAAATATTAAGAAAGATATTTTTTAAATAAATCTCAAAAAAACCTAATTTGATATTTTTGGTATTTTTGTTAAATGACTAACCTAATTCTAAATTAAATTATAAATTATTAAATAACATAAAACTTAAGTCTAAAGTTAATTAAAAAAAGTTAATTGATAAAAAACATCTTTTTATTTTTAATTTTTTATGAAATATTCTAATTAAATTGATTTAATTTATTATTTATTTAAAAAAAGTTAATTATCTAAACAAAATAAATATTAAAAAAAAAAGGAAATGGGCTTGTTGTAGAAGAAAATTCGGGGGGTGTGCGAAAACAAATCCACTAGGCCCAATAAGCTCCAGTGTTAGATCTTGTGTGGGAAGTCTTTGAGGGTATTGCATGGACATCAGATCTGGATTGTTGAATTTGGATCGAATGATGACGATTGAAGAGATGTATGGTGCACGCGCCAGCTGCTTTGCACTGGATCTGTGAAAGAAAACATGAAAAATTAAAAATACCAGCGGCAAGGATCGAACCTGTGCCCTGGTATAACAATGCTCTAGCAAGCATGCTTCTACCGTTGGGCAGCTCAACATCTGTTGTTATAATTAAATCAAAATAAACATAACATCAATAACATGGTATGACCAGAGAGGCGCCAGAGCCCTAGCTTCGGTCGTCTTCTCCGGTGGTTTCCCTTTCTTTAAACCTGTGAAACACTAAATATTAGAGATACAGGGGGACCCTCCCCCCCCCCCCCCCCTAAATCATGGCCTACGAGTTCACTGGAATAATTAGTTTGGGTTGAAACGGCCTGTAAAGTGAGATACGATGAAAAATCCCTAGCTCAGTTCAAACTTGGTGATGCGTAATTTTGACGCCAAAAATATCATGCGATCGTTTATTCATGTCCTAATCTCTATTATGAATGCATCTATATCCCAAAAAGATGTTAAATATATCTACAATCGAGTATACACAAACAACCAAAAACCTTACCACTAGTGAGTCCATGAGGGACGTTCTAGGCATAGTTGGGCGTGTTTATGGACCTGGGGAGACTCCTGGGAACCTTGGGAGTGATGCGTGATAACTGGTTTCAATCGAGAGAGGCTAGAACTTTGATATACAAGCCTGAACTTTATTTGGAATTTTGTGTTTTGAAAACCCTAGTTCTTGAGGAAGCAACTCGTGTCCTCCTTTAGTCTGAGTGTTGTGCATATATATGAGATCATATTAGGTTAACAATAATGGTACAAAATCAAATGGAACTATGGTGTTTAAGAGATGAAGATTTTGATTCAAAACTTTCCAAAAGAAGAGATTTTCTTCCCTTCTTGGCTTTGCACGATCTTGACAGCTTGTCATGAGCTATTTGAATTTCAAAATATTTTGATTTTTAAATCTTGCATGTTTCTTGCATTTACTTTGTATTTATTTAATTTAATTTTGATTTTAAATAAATAAAATCAAAATAAATAAAATAAGAAACTAAAATAATGCATGGATTGACTTAGGGGTCATTAAACATGTCATGAACACATTTGAATTCCAAAACATAGACCCACTAGCCCAAAATCACAAATCTGCACAATTGAGATTTCATGCATTTCTCAAAATTGCCCAACTTATAAGTTGCTCAATTTTTATCATTTGAAGGTGATCTGGGACTTTTTGGAAATCTCAAGATGTCCTCTTCAATTCCTATTTTGATCATTTTTACATTTGTAGATTTATCTTAATGTAAGTTGCCATGACAAAAAGTGTCTTTTTGTTTACTTTTGAAATGACCTGTAATGTAATAGCTCATATCTTTCAAATGAAACACTTTTTAGACTTGAGCATAAATACAAAGTTATAGAGAATTGAATTTACTTCAAAATGGGCTTTGGCTAGGAAAAAGTTGATGAAGCATGTGAAAGTTATGCTTGGTCAAAGTTCAGTTGACTTCTCCTAAGGAAACCCTAATTTTGCCACTTTGGACTTTTGATGATTTGAGGACTTCTCTTGAGGAATCATGATCAACCCTTGATCAAATGATGAATATCTCTTAAAATGATGATGTTCACGAAAAATCTTGAAGTTTGACTGTATGTTGACCATAGTTGGCTTTCTACCCAATAGAATTGATTTTCAATCATCTGAGCCATTGACTGAGCAAACTTGTGATGCAAGACTTGAAACTTGATACGAGCATTGTTGAAGATCTATGGAGAATCATGGAAACCACTTGAGACCTTTGAAAACCAATCTTCCTTGTGCAAGATGAAACTATAGTTGTGGACCCATTGCTTAGGAGGAGGTTTGACTGGTCAACCCTTGAGATTTTTGAGCATTTTGAGAACCCTTAAAAGAATATCTTGAAGAAAATGGGAGGGAAAATTTTAGGGTACAACACCTAGTTTCATGATTGTACTTGAGATTACTCTAGTAGGTTCTTGTTGAGGCTTCTATAGGTTTTATGATACACTAACCTTATGTGTTTACTTCTGATCTCATTTTCACTGGACTTGTTTCTCCATGATTACTCAGCCAATTGGGCCCATTTTTAGTCATGATATATGATAAATGTATGAAATGTTTATGTTCGCACTTTATCTTATCTTGTTAATACTAATCATTTTGTTGAGTTGTGCAAGGTACCTCATGGGATTTCCTTACCTTTTGTTCCACTTAATTTGTGGAATACAACTTCGCTTATATATATATATATATATATATATATATATATATATATATATATATATATATATATATATATATATATATATATATATATATATATATATATATATATATATATATATATATATATATATATATATATATATATATATATATATACACTTTTGTGCGCTTTGTCTGTCTGTATTACCTTGTAGAGTGTTTGTATGGTGGTGACCTCTACACATCATTTGTGATTTATTTTCACATTAAAGTCTTGATGCTTATGTTTGACAACACGACTACTGACCTGTTTCTTTGTTGGTGATATCTTGTTCGAAGATCTCTGGGTTTGATTACGGTTTAGTTGCTTATTGTGGATTATATCCGTTCGGTACTTTCCCATCTGATTTACCCTTTTCCCATATTTTATTGCTTACTTAGGATTGGGAGTCTGTGCCACTTGGCAGGCAATTCTGGAAGTCCTCACTAGGAGGCCATGTTTTTGTTTGTTTAATAATTGTGCCTGCATTATATTACAAATGATAAGCCCTCAAAAGGAGGTGAGCAGAGAGGGTTCATAATCAACCCCCGTGCATTCTACTATGTCTTGTTCCTATGCTCACTTTCTACAAGTAGATGCTCTGAACATGTGTCGAAGATATGAATGGATTTAAGCCTTCAAAGGGAAGTGAAAAGGGTTCTTTCAATCGGATCCCCACACTTTCTTTAGCTCGCGTTTACCAACATTGATACTTAGTGTACGTATACACTATATTTTTCCCCCCAGATCTTTCTTGCCATGGTAATTGATACCACGGTTAAGGACCTGTTATATTCCTACAATTTTATGGCTTGGCTATGGCATGACCTTTGGTTTGTTTCTTAGTTGCTTGTCTATCGCATGAGCTCCCCTTTTACTACTTGGCCTACGCCTTGTAGGTTATTGATATTCGAGTGATGCTCGAGCTTTTGTTCGCCCAGATGTTTTGTCATCTGTTTGTTTGATTTTTTTTGTCACAAGATCTGTGACATTTTATTTGCCAAGCCCCCTTAGGATTGCTCGCTGAGGCTAGTTGTCGAGCTAGACATTAGGATAGAAATCCATGTATGTTCACTTTGATAGATACTCCCCTTTCAAATCTTAATAATTGGACCATCATTGTATGATTACACTAGGTCTAGAGATTAGGATAGTCTCCCTTAGATGTTTTCTTTTCTTTGCATATTTGACCTTAAAACTAAAATTCTTTTCTTAGCGAATCATAAAATATCTCTAATGAACTCAAATCCTTCTTCAAGGTAAAAATACAAACCAATCTTAATTGTTTGTGCGCCTTTTGGCTTTGCTTAAACCTTGTTAAGTTGACACCTTACCTCCTATGTCACGATATTTTACTATCATTGTGTCAATGTTTTGTGATCGCTTATGTTTGTTATCCTACTTTGATTTTTAATATCATTGTTAGGTGTGATGTTTAATCATCTAAGTTGTGGTGTTTTTCCATCCTTACCATGATATTTTGCTATATTTGTATCGATGTTTCGCCATCGTGTATGTTTGTTATCCTACTTTGATTTTCAATATGATTGTTAGGTGAGATGTTTTATCATCTATTTTTTGATGTATTGTCATCTTTGCCATGATATTTTACTATCTTTTTGTCGATGCTTTGTCATCGCATATGTTTGTTATCCTACTTTGATTTTCGATATCATTGTTAAGTTTAATGTTTTATCATCTTATCAGATATTTTGCTATCATGTTGATGTTTTATCATCTTATTTGAATTTGTGCTTCCATGTGATGTCTTATTGTTCTTGTTTGGATGTTTTATCATTGTTACTGATCTTTTGTCATTTTATCTGATGTTTTTCCATCTTTATTAGCGCTTTTGTCTTTTTAACTAAAAAATAAAAACCGACCAAAACATATGAGCAGAACTACGGCTGCTTTGATTCCTTAAAAGGGATACGTAGGCATTTGGGTAGGGCCCGAACGAGCATAAATTTATTTTCCTTATATTATTTTCTCTTTTCTTTGCATGCATTTCCTTTACAGCTTTAAGCCTTAGATATATATTTTGACCACACCTGTTAGACTAGACAACAAGAGTGGATACCGTAGAGTACTACGGACGTGAGTCGTGCTAATACCTTCCCCTCACATAACAGACTCCCTTACCTGATATCTACAGTCACAAGATTGTGATTTCTCCCTCTTTAGGTTTTCTCGATGTTTACCTTTTCCTTCGGCGGGATAAAATACATCTGGTGGTGACTTCATTGATTTTATATCCGATGACAGTTCGGCCAGTTGTTTAACTGGAGAATTCACTGGGGGCAACAGTTGACCAAATGTTGGTCCATCTTGGAGTCAATCCTAGCTCTTGCTTTCTTTTCATTGGGTGTTTATTTTTATGCTTTATAGCTTGTTCATTTTGTACACATTTATCTAAGCATATGTTTGCATTGCATTTTATCGCTTTCCATATATTGGTGATACTGCTGTGTTGGCTCTATTTTGAAGATTGCATGGGTGTTACAAGAGGTAAAAGGCCCAATACCTAGGCCAAGTGACAACCATTGGAACCCTAGTAATATAGTGGAACATGTCGGCTAGTTGAATTAGGTTTCACTATTTCCGTCATTTCATTCATGTTCAGATGAGGTACAAATGGGGGGCTATCATTTTCACATAGGTGATATGGTGATAGTTTTCCAGGAGTACCCTCAATTCTGAGTGACCCGGCCTTACCTTGACCTAGTTTTTACCCGTGAGTGGGAAGGGACTTGTTTATCACAAGTACAATTGATGACTTTTGTTCTGAGGATGACCGTGTTGTTTCTTTTGGTTCTCAGATTTATTTTCTGATTTTTTGGTCTATTATCCAAGAAATTATTTAGGGTTCATGTTCCGGATTTGTTACCCTCGGTATGTTCAGGGACAGCACAACAGTTAACCGACTTTGTGGAAACATTGATCCCATGTTTGTTGCACTTGCATCATAACATGTTTATTTTTAAAAAATGCAAAAAAATAATAATATATGTATCTAACATGCATGTGCATTTCATTTCCAGGACTATTCTAAGGATTTTCATTAACATCAATGATGAGTAACAACATGGAGACAAGTATAGAATCTCTCAGAAACACTGCTGCCTATCATTTTCCATGATTTGGTGGTCGATTGTGAGAGATAGCAGCCCTTGTAAGAGGTTCGAATGAAGAGGTTTTCAGAAGAAGGTATGGAAATTTGTTGCCCTTGGTATATGATGATTTTGAAGAGTGGGATGTAAGAGCATTCCTCCAGTTCTATGATCCACAGTTGCGCTGTTTTACCCTACAGGACTATCAATTGGAACCAACTCTTGAGGAATATGCCCACATTATGGGTATCAAGATGACTAATGGTATCCATTTTGTTCAAGTTCCAGAGGCTCCAAATTACATGGAAATCAAAAAAGCTCTTTATTTGACCTTTGGTGAGGTTGAATATAATTGGATTAATAAAAGTGGCATGAGTGGTCTCCCGTTGAATTATTTGGTGTCGAGGGCCATGGTTTTTGCAAGATATAGGAATTGGACTACATTCAATGCACTTTTGGCGGCTATGGTTTATGGTTTAGTTCTTTTTCCAGTTTTCGAAAAGCTGGTGCACTTATCTGCATTGTATGTCTTTATGAATGGAAACCCAGTACCAATTTTACTTTCCGATACTTATTACACCATTCATTATCGACATGGGAAGAAAGGGGAAGTTATGTGTTGTGAAATTATGTTATATAAGTGGTTGATGTCTCACATGCCTTTGAAAGGACCCTTTGTTCATGTTGCTAAGTCATCTTTGTGATCTCAATGTATCATGGGGTTGACTTCTTATGATATTACTTGGAAAAGTGTATTGGGTGTAAAATAGATAATTATAGGATGTGGAGAATTCCCTAATGTTCCGCTCATGGGAACGAGAGGTTGTATTAACTATAATCATATCTTGGCACGCCATTAATTAAGATTCCTAATGATGGATCAACTCACTGATCAGGAAGTGTTGGTAACTATTTATTTTGGTAAAGGAGAGAATGCAAATTTGCTTGAGAGGGTGAAGAGGGCATGTGAACACGTTCGTTGAAAGGGGAAACTTTTCTTTAGCCAGAATGAACACGTAACTCATGATACTTATGCAAGTTGGATCCAAGACCGTGTGAAGAAGATTTTACTACCTTATAAAATGGAAGAGCCGCTATATCCTCAGCCTGACTTTGATCCATTAACTGATGGTCAGAAGATTGATCACTTATCTCATGAAGGGTCGTCTTCTAGGAATTCTGCGCCAGGAGGGTTGGATGTTGTTCCTTTAGTATGTTTCAAGAATGTCAAGGAGGATAATCTCACACTCCAGGATAAACAGAAAGAATTAAACATGGATCTCTCTTTTGCATTGTAGGATAAAAAGAGGATCATAAAGGAAGTCAGAGTGAAAGACCAACTGTTGGAAAATATGGTTTGCTTGAGCAGTCAAAGACACTCAAGGTCGGGGTTTCTATTACAACTAGTCGACAAGCTGAAGAACTGTGGGCTAGCCATCAAGAGATAGAGATGCTTCAGTCAGCTATGGATAGGTTGGAGGTTAAGCACTGCGAAGAGGTTAAGACTTTGAAGAAGAAACTACGAGAGAAAGATTTTCGTTTGATTCAAGTTTTGAAAGAGGTGACAACCATCAAAGCCCATGTAGAAAATAGAGATAAGGGTCCAGCAGAGGAGGCGGAGATGAGAAATGTAGGTTCGGAAGATTGGGAACTCAAGTACCACTTTTTGTTGGCTTTGGTTCAGAAGAGAGGTTTTGTGACTGAAGACCCCTTTTCAAAGGGAGGTTAGCCAAGTATTTCAGTCTAGGGAGAAGTTTGTACTGCACTTTCTTTTCATGTTTATTTGTTGACAAGATCATCGCCAGTCTTGTTGGACAAGATCTTTTTAATGATTGACTTTATTTGAACTAAATCTTTACTATATGGATGCTTATTTGACTTTATAATATGAGCAGTTTCTATTCAGATACTTTGTCTTTGATTTGC
This sequence comes from Vicia faba, assembly GCA_948472305.1. Lineage (NCBI taxonomy): Eukaryota > Viridiplantae > Streptophyta > Magnoliopsida > Fabales > Fabaceae > Vicia > Vicia faba. The sequence goes on along the minus strand of OX451735.1, from coordinate 97,152,103 downwards.
TTTATTTTGTTGTTTATCTTATTGCTTATTGATGTTTTATGGAAGACTGCATGATTTTCCTAGAAATGATAAAGCATTTCATGCATAACCATTCATGCATGTGCATTACATCATGACAGGTTATCCCAAGACAATATTCTTATCTTGATTATGCTTTTCTTATCCAGAGTTCAAGATGACTACTCATTGATACTCCACCAGAAATAACTTGTCATGACAGATGGAACAAATCCAGGCTGAACTCATTGAAATGAGGGCCCAGATGGCCACTCAGATGACCCAATTCATGGAGGTCATCACCAATGTGAATCTCCAACAGGATGAGTTGGCTGCTCTCATCAGCAATCAGCACCACAATCATGTGGGTGGTGGGAATCAAGGGCTTTATCAAGACATTTCCATCTTCACAGGCCTCCTGGCAATCCTTTTCTATGTACCGGTAACATGGGGCAGTTTTCTCCATCTCTGGGACCTCTTCTTATGGGTAACTGAAGAGATAATCAGGGTGTAAGGAACTATCAGGAGTAGGATGATGACTATGACCAGGATGAATATCAGCTTTTTGTTCGACGTTTTGAGCCAGAAGTTCAGGTTGATGATAGAAGGTATCGGCTAGTGGAAGAGCGGCTGAAGGCTGTGGAAGGACAAGGAGTCCTTGGCATGGATGCCAATGATTTTGGGCTAGTGTCTGGGGTGAAGGTTCCCCCTAAATTTAAGCCTCTAGTGTTTGAAAAGTACAATGGTTCTTCGTGTCCCTTTACTCATGCAAATTCTTATTTTAGGAAGATATCGATTCATACCGAGGATTAAGGACTTTTGATTCATTATTTCCATGATAGCCTATTTGGGGCATCTTTGGAATGGTACATGAAGCTGGAAAAAACTAATATTCGATGCTGGAACGACCTTGCTCGTGCTTTTGTCAAGCATTATCATTATAATGTGGATATGTCACCTAATCGCACTCAGATATAGATTTTGACACAAGTGCCAATGGAATCTTTCAAGGAGTTTGCCCAAAATTGGCGTGAACTGGATGCAAAGGTTCAACCTCCACTCATGGTGAGGGAACTCATTGATATGTTTATGAGCACTCTGCAAGGGCCTTATTATGATCACATGATAGGATGTGCTTCAGCAGGATTTGTGGAATTAGTTATGGCTGGTGAGAGGATCCAAGTAGGTTAGAAATTGGGAAAGATTCGAGTTGGTAATTCTAGTGTCTCATCAGGAGGGAGTGGTAAGAATCCGTTTAGTTCCTACCCTAAGAAAATGGAAGGTGATACGAGTGCACTATACTCTCAAAGAGGAAGAGGTGGAGATCGTCAACACCAACAAGTGAACGATGTTTATTTTCCTATTAATGTTCCTCCACAACAGAGACAGAACCATGTGCCCCAACAACAAAGATAGCAAGATGCTCCCTGTCAGTAAAATAATAATTAGCAACAAAGGAAGCCAAGAAGGTTTGATCCCTTTCCAGTATCCTTTACTGAAGCACTCCACCATTTGCTTGATTTGAAGTTGATTAATCTGAGAAATATGCCAGCACCCATAGGAAGGCTTCCTGCTAATTATGATGCTAACGCAAGATGTGAATTCCATACTTGTGGAATTGGCCATTCTACTGACAATTGTTATGCGTTGAAGTGCAAAGTGAAAGACTTGTTGGATGCCAAGGCAATTAAGTTTACTCCAGTGAATGGTTTGAATGTTGTTTAAAACCCAATGCCTAAGCATGAAGGGGTTGTTGTTAATATGATTGATGATGATGGTAAAACGCTCAATTTATTTATGATGTAGAACAGGTGACTACTCTGTTGTCATATGTTAAACTGTACTTGCTTGACAATTCTATCTTCTCGGGTTGTGCTTCTGACGATGTCAAGTGTAAAGATCAACCAAAGGGCTATGATGATTTAAAAGCTGACATCTAGTTTCTAATAGATGATGGTTCCCTACAGTTCGATAGAAGGCTAAGATTCTGAAAATTTACTAAGGAAGGCCATTTCATGCTCCGTCTAGGGCACCTCCTTTGATGATTACAGTACCTGGTCCCATACCATATACTTGTGAGAAGGCCATTTCATGGTATTATGGTGCCGACATCTATTACCATAGGGTGAGGCAAGAGAAAAATCCTCAACTTCTGAGGATGAATCTACTGAAGATAATGAAACAGATTGTCATAACTTCTGTGGTGTGGTTCGAATTGTAGGTGTTTAGGTATTGGCTTGCATTTTTGGTAAAACCCAAGTGTATGTGTGAATGTCATGACTGATGTCATAACATTCTAGTTCAGGTTGTACTAACTCATTAGGTACATTTGCAGAAAAATATTGTAATTCAAATACTGATGTTTATAAGTGTGTATCTGAGCATTTTGCAAAATGATCACATTTTGCTAAATCAGTAGACAGGTTTTCTCAGATGTCATAACAGATGTTATGACATCCTGTTCTGAACTAACAGGATTGCAGGATTGGATAAGTCTGAGTTTTTTCAGGAAATAACTCAGTCCTTCCTGAACAGAATCCTGCGTTTTCTGAGGGGTAACCTAGCTCAACCCTAATCTGGTTAATAAAGTCCTGTGACCTGGTCTTTAGGTCAAACGGAATTAACCCTAGGTTTTTGGAAACCCTAACTGAAGTTGCAGCTGCTATATATTCAACAGAGCTGCTGTTTTTCAAGGATCCCTGCTGATTGATTAGAAGATCATTTTGTAATCTGTATAGATTTGTTTATTTGTACTCCAAGCAATTATCATTGTGATAAGTGCCTTGGAATAGGTTTCTATTTGTAAGGGTTGTGTAGCACTCAAAGCTTTGAAGCAAGAGTGTTTGAATGTTACTTGACTAAAGCTGTGAAGCAGAGTCAAGTTAGTTGTGTACATCACTCAAAGCTGTGAAGCACGAGTGATTGTGTTGCTTGATTAAAAAGCTGTGAAGCTTAATCAAGTGTTTGTTTTTGAAGAGTATCTTCATCAATTCTTAAGTCAAATTGGTTTATGTATCACTGCTGTGATTGAGGGGGAGTGAGTAGGAACTCAGGTTTAAGTTGTACTTAGATTAGAATTGCATTGGGTAGGTCTTAAGTGAAGGAGATAAACTGGTTGGTTTATTCCTGAATTAACATCTCTTATAGTGGATTCTCTCCCTGGCTTGGTAGCCCCCAGAGTAGGTGTAGTTGCACACTGAACTGGTTAAACAATTGACTGTGTTCTTTATTGCTTTTGTATTTACTGTCACATAGTAAGTCAGATACGGTGTCATAACATTGAACGTGACATTGAGTATCTGCAGCCAGAATTTCAATTGGTATCAGAGCAGGCACCCTGCCTGTATTACTGGGTGAGATCTAGGGATATCACTTTCTGGCACTATGGACAAAGAAGGAGTTTTTGGAAATAGACCACCCATTCTGGATGGAACTAATTATGATTACTGGAAACCTCGTATGATTGCCTTCCTAAAATCTCTGGACAAAAAGGCTTGGAGAGCTGCTGACAAAGGATGGATTCATCCCACCATAACTGAGATAAATGGGACAATAAGTCTGAAGCCTGAGGAAGATTTGAGTAAAGAAGAAGATGAGTTAGCTCTGGGAAATTCAAAAGCTTTAAATGCCTTGTTCAATGGAATTGATAGAAACATTTTCAGACTAGTACATCAATATGAACTGGCCAAGGAAGTTTGGGACACTCTCAAAACTACTCATGAGGGAACTTCCAAAGTAAAAATGTCAAGGCTTCAGATGTTGACCACCAAATTTGAGAATCTAAAAATGATGGAAGATGAGACCATTCATGAGTTTCACATGAACATCTTGGAGATTGCCAACACCTCAGGAGCACTGGGAGAAAAAATGTCAGAAGAAAAACTGGTGAGGAAGATTCTCAGATCCTTGCCTAAAAGATTTGCAATGAAGGTAACTGCCATAGAGGAAGCCCAGGACATTAGCAAGTTGAAAGTGGATGAACTTATTGGGTCTCTTCAGACTTTTGAGATGGGAATCACTGAGAATGGTGTCAAAAAGAACAAGAGCATAACACTTGTGTCCAACACTGATGTTGAAGAAAACATTTCAGAAGCTGTAGCCATGCTTGGAAGACAGGTCAACAAACTCATCAAAAGAATAGACCCAAAGTCAAGGTCTAATGTCGATAACATTCCCTCTAACATTGACAGTTCCAGCAGAAGACCAAGGTCAGAAGAGAAGGGAGTTCAAGGCAGAGGAATTCAATGCCATGGTTGTGAAGGATATGGGCATATTCAAGCTGAATGTCCTACCTTTCTTAAGAAACAAAAAGGAATGACAGTTACTTGGTCTGACTGCGATTCAGAAAGTAATTCTGAAGAAGAGACTCCCAAACGAGTTACTGCTTTGACTGGTGTTTGTACCTCTGAAAGTGACATCAGTGATGAAGAGGTGACTTTTGAAGAACTTGCTAATACTTACAAGGAATTGTGTATCAAAAGTACTGAAGTCTGTGTGCAGAATGAGAAACAATCAAAACTCATCATGAAGATGGAGGCTAAAAAAAGGGCAAACCTTGAAACTATAAGTCAGCTAGAAGGAGAAGTTCAATTGCTGAACTCACAACTAAGTCAAATGACCAAATCTGTCAAGATGTTGACAAATGGAACAGACAAATTGGAAGAGATCCTACAGGCTGGACAAAATATGGGAAATAAATCTGGACTAGGATTTGTGGAAGCAAAGAAATCTGGTACTGGTAAGCAAATGTCAAAACGGATGTCTCAACACAACTCTCAACATCAGGGACAGAGACATATGAAGAAGAGGTACCAAAGATGGAAATGTCATCATTGTGGGAGATATGGTCACATAAAGCCCTTCTGCTTCAGATTACATGGATACCCTAATCAGAACTCAGGTGTCAAACCTAAGTCTAAAAAGGTACCACATGCTCCTCAATGGAAGAAAAAGACTACTGCACTGATAGCTCACACTTCCCTGAGGGTCTCTGCAAAAGAAGACTGGTACTTTGACAGTGGATGTTCCAGACATATGACTGGAATCAAGAACCTCCTCAATAATGTTAAGCCTCACACCACCAGTTTTGTGACCTTTGGAGATGGGGCTAAAGGTGAAATCAAAGGAGTTGGTGATTTGGACTGCCCTGGAGTTCCAAGTATGAATGAAGTACTGCTGGTGAAAGGACTGACCGCTAATCTCATTAGTATCAGTCAACTGTGTGATCTAGGATTCAAGGTCAATTTCTCAAGATCTGAATGCCTTGTAATCAATGACAAACAAGAGATAGTAATGAAAGGAGTCAGATCCAAAGACAACTGTTACTTGTGGGAGGCTGAGAACACTAATTTCTCATCTGTGTGTTCCATTGCAAAAGAAGAAAAAGAGGTGAAACTGTGGCACCAAAAACTTGGCCATCTTCATCTAAGGGGTATGAAGAGGATTATCTCCTTGGAGGCAGTCAGAGGGATTCCAAAACTGCAGATTGATGAAGGAAGAGTATGTGGTGAATGTCAGGTTGGTAAGCAGACTAGGATGTCACATCCAAAGTCAAGACATCTGACCACCTCTAAGGTTCTGGAACTCCTCCATATGGATCTGATGGGACCAATGCAAGTAGAGAGTCTTGGTGGTAAAAGATATGCCTATGTGGTTGTGGATGATTTTTCCAGATTCACCTGGATTAATTTCATTAGAGAAAAATAAGATGTATTTGAAGTTTTTAGAGAACTGTGCAAGAGAATTCAAAGAGAGAAGGAAGGATGTATTGTCAGAATCAGAAGTAATCATGGCAAGGAATTTGAAAACAGCAAGTTTGATGACTTCTGTGCCTCAGAAGGAATCAGTCATGAGTTTTCTTCTCCCATAACACCTCAGCAAAATGGAGTTGTGGAAAGAAAAAACAGGACCATACAAGAATCTGCCAGAGCAATGTTACATGCCAAAAGACTTCCTATGTATTTTTGGGCTGAAGCTATGAATACAGCTTGCTATGTTCATAACAGGGTCACCTTGAGAAAGGGAACATCATCCACCATATATGAACTCTGGAAAGGAAGAAAACCAACTGTGAAGTACTTCCATGTGTTTGGCAGCAAATGTTATATCCTGTCTGATCGTGAACAAAGAAGAAAACTGGACTCCAAAAGTGATGAAGGCATATTTCTAGGATACTACTCAAACAGCAGAGCTTATAGAGTATTCAACTCCAGAACCAAAACCATGATGGAATCAATAAATGTTGTAATTGATGACTATCATGAAGAAATAGATGTTCCTTGTATTGTTGAGACATTCTTTGAGACTTCAACCCAACAGGATGATCTACCCAACTCCACCACAACAGAATCTGAATCAAAGGAAGCTAGCAAGACTCCTTCCATCAGAATTCAGAAGGATCATCCAAAAGAGCTCATCATAGGAGATCCCAATAGTGGAGTCATCACAAGATCTAGAGAAATCATCTCAAACTCTTGTTTTGTGTCCAAAATGGAACCAAGAAATGTCAAGGAAGCCTTAACTGATGAATATTGGATTGGTGCAATGCAAGATGAACTGAACAAATTCAAGCAACATGAAGTTTGGGAACTGGTTCCTAGACCTGAAGGAACTAACATCATTGGGACAAAATGGATATTCAAGAACAAGTCAGATGCTGAAGGAGTTGTCACCAGAAATAAGGCAAGACTTGTTGCTCAAGGATACACCCAGGTTGAAGGGGTTGATTTTGATGAAACCTTTGCACCTGTAGCCAGATTGGAATCAATCAGACTCTTGTTGTCAATTGCTTGTCTTCTGAAGTTCAAGTTATTTCAGATGGATGTGAAAAGTGCCTTTCTAAATGGGTACTTAAATGAGGAAGCTTATGTGGAACAACCTAAAGGTTTTGTGGATCCAACCCATCCTGATCATGTCTACAAGCTGAGAAAAGCTCTATATGGCCTGAAACAAGCTCCTAGAGCATGGTATGACAGGTTAACAAAGTTTCTCTCAGACAAAGGCTACAGAAAAGGAGGCTTGGACAAAACTCTCTTTGTCAAAACTGAAGGAGGGAAGTTGATGGTTGCCCAAATATATGTTGATGACATAGTGTTTGGAGGAATGTCAGAACATATGGTTAAACACTTTGCTGACCAGATGCAGGCTGAATTTGAAATGAGTCTCATGGGAGAACTAACTTATTTTCTTGGACTACAAATCTCACAGATGGAGGACTCAATCTTCTTATCTCAAAGCAAGTATGCTAAGAATACTGTAAAGAAGTTTGGTATGGAGAATGCAAGTCATAAAAGGACTCCTGCTCCTACTCATCTAAAGCTTTCCAAAGATTCAAGTGGGGTTAAGGTGGATCAAAGTCTGTACAGAAGCATGATAGGAAGCTTGTTGTACTTAACTGCCAGCAGACCTGATATTGCCTTTGCAGTTGGAGTTTGTGCTAGATACCAAGCTGATCCCAAAGTCAGTCATATCAATCAAGTGAAGAGAATTTTGAAGTATGTAAGTGGTACTTACAACTATGGATTGATGTATGCTCATGGCTGTGAACCAGCTCTGACTGGCTACTGTGATGCTGATTGGGCTGGTAGTGCTGATGATAGAAAAAGCACCTCTGGAGGATGTTTCTTCTTGGGAAGTAATCTGGTTTCCTGGTTCAGCAAGAAACAGAATTGTGTGTCTCTTTCCACTGCTGAAGCTGAATACATTGCAGCTGGTAGTAGCTGCTCTCAAATGATATGGATGAAACAGATGCTCACTGAGTATAATGTCACACAAGATGTTATGACATTGTACTGTGACAATCTGAGTACAATCAACATATCCAAGAATCCCATTCAGCATAGCAGGACCAAACATATTGATATACGACATCACTTTATCAGAGACCTTGTAGAAGAGAAGACAATCAAATTGGAACATGTTGCCACTGAGCTACAGCTGGCTGACATTTTTACCAAGGCTCTGGATGCAAATCAATTTGAAAACTTAAGGGGTAAGCTGGGTATTTGCCAACATGAGGAATTGTAGCAATTAATTTTGCTTAAAACAAGGATCAAAGGATTTATGTCTGTTCTGATTGAGTTAAAATTGTATTTTCTCATTTCCTACAATTCTTTTAAGAAGTTGAATAGACACTCCTTTGCTTCCTTCCTCTCTCGTCTCCTCATCAAAACCCAGTCTCTCAATCAGAAATCTCTCCTCATTTGCTGTTGGTCCTTCAAAACTGACAAAATGTCTCAAACACCATCATCATCCAATACGACCATCTCAACCTCTTCCTCTGATCAAGATTCTGGGACAATCTCTTCCTGTCTGGACTCTGACGCTCTGGAGATCTCTTCTCATAGAAAAGAGGGAACTAACCCCACCAAGGTCAAAGAGTTGAAAACAAGACATGCAGGTAATCCATCTCATCCTTCCTCTTCAGTTCCCCCTGAAATTGCAAATAGGGAAGGGACAACCTATGTTAATCAAGCAATAGCAAAAATTGTTTCAAGAATTCTGAACGAGAACCACTCAGCTCCTGGCATTTCTGTTCCTCTGAACCAAGAAAGCTCAAATGCTGAAACAAATCCAGATGTCTCTATGAATGTTGAGACATCAAACAAAGAGAAGAATGCTGACATTGCTCACAAGAAAAGAAAGAAGCCTGAATCCTCAGAATCTGATGACAGTGCTTGAAGGTTGATTACTGTTTGGTGGAGTTTGGAAGTGTGTTCTGTTGTTGTCTGCTGCTGATCTTATTATTTTGTTTTGGATAACTGTAAAATTTTCTGAACATGTATCTTTGGCCCATTTGTGGCTAAAGAGGGGGAGAATACTTTGGTACTTGCTTAATTAGTACTTGACATTCTGTGTTCTATTTTTCTGCTGTCACTTATTTCTGCTGCTATCTATCTCTGATTGTTTTAGGGTCTTTAGCCAAAAATCTGCCAAAGGGGGAGTTTGTAGGTGTTTAGGTATTGGCTTGCATTTTTGGTAAAACCCAAGTGTATGTGTGAATGTCATGACTGATGTCATAACATTCTAGTTCAGGTTGTACTAACTCATTAGGTACATTTGCAGAAAAATATTGTAATTCAAATACTGATGTTTATAAGTGTGTATCTGAGCATTTTGAAAAATGATCACATTTTGCTAAATCAGTAGACAGGTTTTCTCAGATGTCATAACAGATGTTATGACATCCTGTTCTGAACTAACAGGATTGCAGGATTGGATAAGTCTGAGTTTTTTCAGGAAATAACTCAGTCCTTCCTGAACAGAATCCTGCGTTTTCTGAGGGGTAACCTAGCTCAACCCTAACCTGGTTAATAAAGTCCTGTGACCTGGTCTTTAGGTCAAACGGAACCTAGGTTTTTGGAAACCCTAACTGAAGTTGCAGCTGCTATATATTCAACAGAGCTGCTGTTTTTCAAGGATCCCTGCTGATTGATTAGAAGATCATTTTGTAATCTGTATAGATTTGTTTATTTGTACTCCAAGCAATTATCATTGTGATAAGTGCCTTGGAATAGGTTTCTATTTGTAAGGGTTGTGTAGCACTCAAAGCTTTGAAGCAAGAGTGTTTGAATGTTACTTGACTAAAGCTGTGAAGCAGAGTCAAGTTAGTTGTGTACATCACTCAAAGCTGTGAAGCACGAGTGATTGTGTTGCTTGATTAAAAAGCTGTGAAGCTTAATCAAGTGTTTGTTTTTGAAGAGTGTCTTCATCAATTCTTAAGTCAAATTGGTTTATGTATCACTGTTGTGATTGAGGGGGAGTGAGTAGGAACTCAGGTTTAAGTTGTACTTAGATTAGAATTGCATTGGGTAGGTCTTAAGTGAAGGAGATAAACTGGTTGGTTTATTCCTGAATTAACATCTCTTATAGTGGATTCTCTCCCTGGCTTGGTAGCCCCCAAAGTAGGTGTAGTTGCACACTGAACTGGGTAAACAATTGACTGTGTTCTTTATTGCTTTTGTATTTACTGTCACATAGTAAGTCAGATACGGTGTCATAACATTGAACGTGACATTGAGTATCTGCAGCCAGAATTTCACGAATGACCAGAAGCAGAAGAGTGTTTGGTCCCTCCAAAATACAAGATGCTGCAGATGCCTTGGCCAGAGAAAAAGGAAAAAAAGTAGGTGGTTATTGGTAATCTGATGGTTACACCAGCCAATGTGACTCAACCAATTCTAATGCCAGAAGCTTCTTAAGTTCCTAATGAAGTTGAAGAATTGACGTTAATTATCAAGAAGAGTGATTACAACATAATTGATCATTTCAGTCATACCCCTTCCAAGATGTCAATTTTGTCATTATTGATTTATTCAAAGCCCCACAGAAATGCTTTGATAAAGTTGTTGAAGAATGTGTTCGTGCCACATGAGATAACAATCAACTAGTTTGAAAATGTTTGTGCTAACACATCTGTCGGGAATGGGACAGGCTTTACAAATTTTGATCTCTCTCCTGAGGGGCGCGACCATAATAAGGCACTTCATATTTCCATGGAGTGTAGAGGAACTACTTTATCCCGGGTTTTGGTGGACACGGGGTCATCTTTGAATGTGTTGTCTAAATTAGCTTTGATGAAAATTGATTATTCTGATCTAGATCTGCATCCTAGTGACTTGATGGTGAAGGCATTTGATGGGTCCTGGAATTAGTGTTTGGAGAGGTAGAATTACCTATCAAAGTTGGCCCTCGAACCTTCACTGCTACTTTTTTCATTATGGATATACAACCGGCATATTGTTGTTTTTTGGGGTGTCCATGGATTCATAAAGCTGGGGCAATCACTTCTAATCTTCATTAGAAGCTCAAATATCATGTAGATAGAAAGGTAATAACTGTGTGTAGTGAACAAGAGTATATTGTGAGTCATTTGACGTCATTTTTCTATGTTGAAGTTGAAGGTGAGATACATGAGACTCCTTTCCAAGCTTTCGAGACAGTCCATACAATCAATATTCCCCCTCCAGTGCAGAAAAGAAAACTGAAAACGTATATGTCTTCTCTCAAGGACGCCAGAGCTGTGGTGGAGAATGGAAACCCTGAAGGTTGGGATGAGGTGCTGGATGTTATCCCTAAGTTAAAGAAGTTCGGTCTTGGTTTTAGTCCAGGTTAGCAGAGCGCGGCTCCCAGAGCACCCAATCTATCTACTCCTGTAAAGTTTTCGCGTCCTAGTGTTATTCAAGAAGGATACACCAATGCAGTTGGTAATGAGGGGGATTGTAGCTACAATATTGAAGATTGGACTCGTCCATGTATTCCAGTTCAAGAACTCAAGAATTGGACTTCTGTGGATGTTGTCCAAGTTTCAAGCGCTGAGGAGTAACTTTCTTGTCTTCTTTTCTTATCATGTCATAATTTCTTCGCTATGCCGAAGGCAAAGCAGATCATTTATGTAGGGCCACCATGTTTGTTTTCAAAAATTTATTATGAATAAAGGACGTTTTTGCATTCAAATATTTTTTCCCTTTCTTTCTTTTATTTTTCTTTAAATGGTAATGTTTCCTTTTCACACACTACCACTAAAACATCAAAATATCATTTACGCGGATTCACTTCCACCATGGATTCCATTTGTAATGACTCTGCTATCGCTCACTATGACTTTAATAATCTGGTCTACCAAGCTGGAGAGGAGGCATATGATGATTGTGACCTCCCCAAAGAATTAGCAAGATTGTTGAAACAAGAGGAAAAGGTTATCCATCTGAATCAAGAATCAATTGAGGTGGTGAATATCGACACATGAGAAGTAAGAAGAGAAGTCAAGATAGGGGAAGATCTCGAAGAAAGCATGAAGGCCAAATTGATTGAGTTGCATTGAGAGTATTCTAATATTTTCGCTTGTTCTGATGAAGACATGACAGGGCTGGTGTTGTACCCCAAAATTTGCCCTCTCATTTCATCCACATTTCTCATCACAAGACTCTTGGAACTCAAGATCAAGCTAGGGTTTGCTCTGCTCAAGACACCTCCTTGCACTGTTGACCTAATTTAGGGTTTGAGTTTGCACAGGGATATTTTGAACTACAATTCCCAAAGTGACTTTCATACTCCATGTTGGACCCATAAGTTTGTCCATACCATGTTTCAAGCCTTGATTCAAATTTTTGCCCAGTCAATTGGATAATTGACCTAGAAATCAGCTGTATTGGGGAAAAAGTCAACTGTGGCCAATTGATAGTCAAACCTCATGAAATTTGACCCACATCAACATTATGAACTCATATGAACCATTTGATCAAGTTTGTATCACAATTCCACAAGAAATTTGATCAAATCACCAAAAGGGCAAAATGGTCATTTTTAGGGTTTTGACTGCACAAAAGCAATTTTTGACTGTTTGACCTGGCCAATGGAAAATTAAGCTCACACATGGACTCAAGGACTCAATTACATTGTCTTGACCCATTCAACAAGTTCAAAAGATCTCAAATGCATGGGATTGACAGATGAATTTTTCAATCAACTGATCAAAATTTGACTGTACACTGAAATGTCAAACTTTGACTTTTTGATCAAAATCAAGAGCCAAAGGTTATTTTTCATCAAGACATGTCAAATTATGAAACTTGTTCATCAAGAAACCCAAAAATTCAAATTAGGGTTTAAAATGGAAAATTTTCATAACTTAGAAATTTTCTAAGTTATGAAATTTTCTTATTTTTTCCTAACTTTGTCCCATTTTGTTCACCAAGATGCAAATGGATTCAAACAAAACTTGCAACATGAAAGTTGTAGTCCATCACAAATTCTACAACTTTGATTCATAAAGTTTTCTCAAAAGAAGCTTGTATCTCAAGTTGTGATTTTTGGAACAAGGGTACCTAAAACTTTTAACTTAGAGAAATTTTGCCCTAGTTTAGGCAGGATTTTGACCCATCTTCTTGGCCATTTTTCACATAGTTCCACTTGGAGTTTCAAGTTTCATTTCAAAGATGGATTATAGTACATGTTCCAAGCTTTCCAAATTGTCCAAGAACTCCTCACACACCCTTGTGGTTAGAGAGAATCGAATGCTTGAAGTTGGCAAAAACTCACTTTTGTCCATGGCCAATACATGTTCATACCAATTTGCAAATCTGATCTAGCTAGCTTGGTTCACAATTACAGGCCTCAAAACCAGTTTGTACTCCATAATTTAATGCATATCCATTGAGTTAAGGTATTGTCTTGGTCATTAGGGCACTGTACACAAGATTAAGCCCTAAATGGTAAAAGGTATATTGCCATTTTTGCAAAAGGTTACTTTATGTCAAAACACTAAGCATTGAGCCTTGAACAAAATCTGATACTGCAAACCAAATCCATGAATTAGAGGGGCCAAGAGTGTTGTGCGCAGGGTGATAGGAGGGCCTATACAAAGCTATAACATCACTTCCATACTCTTGCTTCAAAAAAAAGAAAAGTTGCAAATCATACTCCATCTCTCACATCTGTTAAAACCAACTTACACAAACATTGTAGACAAGTTTGGTACCTCCCAGCAAGCCAGAAAGACGACCCATTCATCACTCAAACCTCCTCGTACTCAAAATCTCCATTTTTTTGCAAAATAGAGTCAGTTCTGCATTTTGCAAGCCATCATCAAATTCTATCATGCGTTTTTCCCAAAGATACTTCAAACACCTTCCAACCAACATATCTAAGTTATCCATATCATCCATTGCTACCTGTAACACCTTTAACACACATTTCCATTTTTGTTTCAAAGCTTTGCAGGTTGAGTTCTGTGGCACGATTCAAGCTGTTTCAAAACAAACCAAGCATTGGAAAATCTTCCTTGGACCTCAGGCAAGCTCAAAAGAAGCTCAAACACCCTTGAAAGTTGCTGCATTGACCAACTCGAAGTCAACTGAAACAAGTATTTCATGGACTTCTATCTCTCTATTTAGGAATAGTTAGGCTTATGTTTGTGAATGAAATATGTTGTACTCATAGCCCTGAAGCCATACATATGCTTAGTTTTCATTTACATTAATAGTGCTAAGAGAATTTCACTCATGAACTTTCTGAAAAAACTAGGTTAAAAATTAGGGCCAGAGAAATTCTCTCTGATCTTTGAGAGTTAGCTTAAGTTTTTTATATGGTTGAATTCGTTGTTTGATGCTCTACAAGTTTCATGTTATGAGTTTTGTCAAAAAATCAAAGAATCAGGAGATAGCCATTGATGTACAGAACGCGTGTTTTGTGAACAAGAGGAAGAAGATGAAGTCTGACTGGGCTGGGCCTGGTTGTTCTTTGCTTTTGACACCCCACTTTTCTGTTTACACCCCCTGGCCCATTTATTTGAATATTTGTCATTTTGATATTTTTATTTTTTATTCTGACTTTATTATTTTTTGTCCAAATATAAAAAATGCTAAAAAATTATTTTCTATATTTTTCATATTTTATTTGATATTTATTTTTATTTTACTAGTATAAGCATGTAAATAATCTATTTTCTTTTTATTAAAACTCAAAAATAATATAAAAAATATACTTATCTTCATTTATTATTCTTATTTACACTTGAAAATATTTTCTTGAATATACACATTTTTTTGTAAATAATTAATTTATATTTTTTTATATTTAATATATTTAATATATATATATATATATATATATATATATATATATATATATATATATATATATATATATATATATATATATATATATATATATATATATATATATATATATATATATATATATATATATATATATATATATATATATATATATATATATATATATATATATATATATATATATATATATATATATATATATATATATACTTTATTTTATTAAATGATTAGGACAATAATACAAAAATATTACATTTTTATTTTTATTAATATTTTGCACTAAAAATATCATTTTTACAATATACTTTTATTTTTTGTATAAATTAATATATTATTGTATATAATTAGTAAATAACACTATTTATTTAAGAATTAGGGTTTTGCCCTAAATAACAAAAATAATTAAAATTGACCTTTTTATTTATTTACATTTCCCATTAAAGAATATCTTTTACATACATAAAAACTTTTTGCATAATACATTTTATTTAAACATTTATGCTATTGTATTTTCATTCAATTATTGTACATTTAAATATTGCCTATACATTCGATTTGGTTGTAATAATCTAGAATTCAATTTCTTGTCAAATACTCCCAATTCAAATTTGTACCCCCTCCCTATATCATGTTGTAATAGTGTAGCATTTAAATTCTCACACATTTAATAGCTTCCAATTATGTCATGCTTAGACTTAGGGTTTGTATGCAAATGAAATCAACAACTAGCTTGACCTAATCCAAGATAAACATGCATGAAAAACAAACACAATGCACACTTGCACCCCTAGGGTTACAATCCACTTGTTGCCTTCAAAAATGGGCCATGGTTGCATGTCAAGTACTTTGGCAAAACAAAAACAAAACAAAAGATCATAGTCCCTCGATGACGCTATCTGAGTTGCCTAAACAAAATGATCAAGTCCCTTAAGAAAATTGCCAAAAATACTTGACACAATTGATATCATGGTCTATACGATTACCCGCACCTGTCCCGTTTAACATCCTAACACAAGGTTGTTCACCAAATACAATGGTGAAACAACACTGTTAAAAGGGTTAAAAACATAAGAAAGATCTTTGAGTAAAATAGGGTAGGTAGCTCTAAGTTACTTGATCAAGCTTGCAAGAACATCCTTGCCATTTTCAAACACACTTCACAACACAATTTCAAAACCCTACTTTCAAACATTGAAAACTTTTCAAAAGACAAAAACACCTTTATATACATTCAAACAAGAATCATTACAAAGG
Source organism: Vicia faba (assembly GCA_948472305.1). Lineage (NCBI taxonomy): Eukaryota > Viridiplantae > Streptophyta > Magnoliopsida > Fabales > Fabaceae > Vicia > Vicia faba. The sequence goes on along the minus strand of OX451735.1, from coordinate 97,136,276 downwards.
TTGCCACAATGATGTCCTCTTTTCAAAACATCTTTCAAAATCACACTTAAAGCACCATTTCAAACAATTGAAAAGCACCATTTCAAACAATTGAAAAGAAAATCAAGTGATCTAAGCAAGTAACTAAGCGCCCATGGATAACCATGGATAGAAAGGGTTCTAATACCTTCCCTTTCTATAATCTACTCCTCGAACCCAAGAAAACATCTCAAAGGTCTTTCCTGTGCTTTTTGACCTTTCCTTAGGATAAAATAAAAAGTCGGTGGCGACTCTTGCTAAACCGAAACATTTGCAAACACAAACACAAAATCCCAAGTCAGTTCTCCCACCGTATCACAGAACTGGCGACTCTGCTGGGGACAATTGTAAAAGTGGAGTAACCTCAGGGCTTAGATCACCCTTTGCATGATTATTTTTTTCTTTGATTGCTTTACTTTTTGTTTCTCTTGTTTGGGCTTGAAATCCTCTACCCGAATTTGGGAAACATTCATAGGTAAATAGCAATATGTTGTGGAAACTGTGCGGGGTATACCGACATGGTTGAAGCAATAGCTATATTAGTGTAACATATTTGTGAGTACCGGTAGCCTTTGAGTCAATCAAAGAGAATATGGGGCCACTGAGTGATGTCATGAAGCACTAATGAACTCTTAGAACCTTACTTGACCATCTTGGCCTTTCATTAGGGGTAGTGAGATGACCGGCTTTGGTGCAGTCCGAAGTTGGTAGATACTCGATACTACACTCATTGAGGGTTGTTTTCTTGGAATATTTTGGTCGCTAGTTAAGTGGCTAAACCAAAACAATGAACATAGAAAGCAATCCAATGATATTGAGCTCCTTAGAACCCGATTACTATTTATAGGACAGGTTTTGAGCCAACTAAACTCAAGAGGGTACTTACCTATGAAACCTCATGCAAGCCTGAAATTAGGGTTTGGTGTGACTTGCTTGTACATGTGCTTGTGCATACATCATGAACAACATAAAGCATCATATGCATCCACTAACCATTCCAAGGGTTTGGATCTTCATCTTTGTTCTTGTTTTACAGGTCATGGAATCTCTTCGCAGGAAAACAATTCAAGTCAACCTTGTGAGGATCCCTCCTCAACTCAAGGAGCTTACTTCCAAGATTCCAGAGAATTCTCTCTTCAGTGAAAGACATGGTAGACTCCTCAACTTGGTCAACACCAACATTGAAGAAGACATGATGAAAGTGCTCTTCCAGTTCTTTGACCCCCTACACCACTGTTTCACATTCCCTGATTATCAATTGGTTCCTACTTTGGAGGAATTTTCTCAACTCCTGAGAATTCCTATTCTTAATGAACTACCCTACAACAGTACAGAAAAAGAACCAAAGCCTGAAGATGTTGCTCAAGCATTACACTTGCAACCATCTGACATCAAGGGGCATTGGGAAACCAGAAGCGGTGTCAAGGGCTTCTTGGAAAAGTTTCTGTTCGAGAAGGCACAAGACTGCTGGAATTATTTTGATCTACAAGCCTTTGAAGAGATTGTGGCTCTCCTCATCTATTGGTTGGTCTTGTTCCAAAACCCTGATCAGCTTATAGATGTGAATGCTGTCAATATTTTCATATCCAGGAATCCTATACCCACATTGCTTGGGGACATCCTACACTCATTTTACACAGGAACAATGAGGAAAATAGGTGTTCTCATGTGTTGTACTCCTATCTTAGCAAGGTGGTTTATTTCTCACCTTCCACAATCAGTTTTGAAGAATGAGAAGGTTTAAGGTGGTCACAACGATTGATGACCCTCACACATTCTGATGTACATTGGTGTTCTCGGTCCAGAGAAAATGTCATCATCATTGATCGTTGTGGGGAATTCCCTAATGTCCCACTACTTGGCATTAGAGGAGGCATTACCTACAACCCTTGTTTAGCTCTAAGACAGTTTGGATATGCTCGGAGGGATGTCCCTCATGACATGTTGATTCCAGACTTAGTTTTTGACTTCGACAATGATGCGCAAGGACTTCGAAAAAGGTTCATCAGAGCTTGGAGGATGCCCAACAAGGTAGATAGTAAGACACTAGGGCACAAGAATTCCATCCCCTTGAGCCTTATTCTCAAGTGGGTACGAACCCGCGCCCAGAGTCTTATGATGCCTTACCCTCACATTCTCCCCTTGATCAAAGAGCCTGTTATAGAAGGAGAGGTTCCATACACCATCCTACATCCTGACATGCCAACATCATGGGAAGAAATGCAAAAGAGTTGGATCCAACTCAAGGAAGAACGGGATACTTTTGAAGCCAGCTTCTATGCCAGTGAGAAGAAGGTTTTGGAGCTTACCCGCCGACTTCACGAGGAGGAGACTCCCAAAACTTACATCGCACCAAAGAGGATGCACAATGTCTTTTTACATTAAGAATTTTGTAATATTTCGCCCATGGGGCACTTATGTACTAACAAATTTCTTTCTTAATATGACGTGCGTTCTTTTTGTTTGCAACAAATTTGAATTTTTGAACCCTTGAATGCATTACATGAATAACATACCATTCATCATATGCATAAACAGGTCTTCACGCCAGGTTTCCTTATCTTTCTGCTGTTTATTTCAGCAAGATGGATTTGGAGCAAACGATAAAGGATCTACAGGCACAAAATTCACAGTTCCAGCAACTCCTCATGACCTTGGAAAAGGGTCAAGAGGACCTCAAAGTTTTGTTGGAGAAGAATAAAGAGAAAAAGAAAAAGAGACCTGGAGTAGCCACTTTGGGAAGAAGATTTGAGCATCAGGCCAGGAGAGTTCTTGAGTTCCCCTCAACGTCTGACGAAGGGGTCGGTAAAGGGAAAGGGACTGTTGTGCCTTATGAATCCAAGGTTGAAGAGGAGGAAGAGGAAGAAGACGAAGACTACTCCGAACAACAGTATCCACCAGCGGATGATAAATATAAGAACCTTGAAGATAGACTGGCAGCTATGGAGTTGCAGAGGGTGCCCGGATTGGATTTTGAAGAACTAGGGCTGGTAGCTGGGATTATTATCCCTCCCAAGTTCAAGGTGCCAACATTTTCCAAGTATGACGGTCTGTCCTGCCCAAAGATGCACCTGAGGTCGTATGTCAGAAAAATCCAACCCCACTCACCCGATAAAGACCTCTGGGTACACTTTTTCCAAGACAGCTTGTCTGGCATGCAGTTAGACTGGTTTTATCAACTCGAGAGATCAGAGGTTCACAATTGGGAAGACTTGGCAGCTGCTTTTTATCGTCAGTATCAATACAATGCTGATTTTGCGCCCACTCGTACTCAGTCACAAAGTATGGGGATGGCTTCCAATGAAAGGTTTAAAGAGTACGCCCAGAAGTGGTGTGATCTGGCGGGAAGGGTGCAGCCACCTCTATCAGATAGGGAGTTAGTAGACATGTTTCTGTGGATCCTGTCTGGCCCCTTCTTCAATCATCTGATCGGAAGTTCTTCCGCAGGATTTACTGAACTGATTTTGACTGGCGAAAGGGTTGAGGCCGGTATTAAGAATGGAAAGATTCAAAAGGATGCTTCCGCATCCACATCGATTAAGAAACCTTTCCCAGCCAAGAAGGAAGCAGCTGCTCTGTATTCTCATAAGGGACAGGGAAGAACTGAGCACCGGCCGACTGTAGGGGCTGTGATGATTCAAAACTCGTCAAATGATCAACCTCGTAACAATCAGTCGAGACCTAATCAACAACGGGTGGAAAGGCCACAACGGCAGTTCACCCGCATCAACATGACGCCCGCTCAGGTACTTCCTCATTTGTTGAAGCTGAATCTGACCAGTTTGAAGGAAGCGCCAAAGAACCCTAACACTTCCTCTCCATACTACCACTCCAATGCCAAGTGTGCTTACCATTTCGACAGTGTTGGGCACGATACCAATAATTGATGGGCGCTTAAGAACAAAATCCAGGACTTGATTGATGCCAAAGAAGTAGAATTCGAGGAGCCTGAGAAACCCAATGTAATATCTGCTCCGATGCCCAAGCACGGTAATAATGTTCATGTTGTTATGGAGGACACTCATGTTACCGATGTTGTTGACCTGTTGACGCCGTTACGTGTGATTAAAGAAAATTTGTTGAGAGCCGGGATCTTTCCTGGTTTTAGTAAAGACTGCTATTTTTGTTTGAACATACGAGGTGATTGCCCAATGTTGAAGTCAGGTGTCCAACGCTTGATGGATACCCAAGAGATACTTTTCCAAAAAACCCCTGTTGATACCTTCAATCCTGTTACTCCTGATACTTTTGCTACTTCAACCAAAGATATTGCAATCGTAACCATTTCCGACAATCCTCCCAAGGCTTGCAAAAGGCCTGTCAGGATTACACCCAACTCTGAATGTGTACCATTAAAGATCACCATGCCGGGACCCATCCCGTACCAATCCAGCAAAACGATACCATGGAACTATGGGGGAGAAATCTTCTACCATGGTATCAAACAAATCGAGATAGTCCAAGAGATTTCTGAAGAAGAAAGCCCTGATGTAGGGAACATTACGGCTACAAGCAAGATAACCCGCAGTGGCCGGATCTTTTCTCCAGAGATTGCTCCTCCTCGAGCAGTTTTCGGACCCTTGAAAGCTTCTGTACCTGTTGGACCGTCTGTGCAAGGCCCAGTGATTGAATAATTGGATACTCCTAAAATAAGACCATCTGCTGATACTACCGACAAGGGTAAGGGGATACTGGAAGTGCTTGTCAGGACGAAGGCTCATGCTGTGGTTATCCCCGAAACCACTCAGAAAGAAATGGATGAAATCTTGAAAATAATCAGAAAAAGTGACTACGACGTTGTGGAACAATTAGGGCAGACCCCTTCTAAAATTTCAATGTTGGCTCTTCTGCTCTGTTCTGAGGCCCACGCTAAGGCCCTGATCAAATTCTTGAAGGCGGCACATGTTCCCCAAGAGACTTCGGCTGACCAGTTTCAGGAATGTGTGGCCAGTCTTACTGCTGATAATGGCCTTGGATTTTTCGATGCTGACTTAACTCCCAAAGGAAGGAAACACAACGATGTGTTACATGTTTCAGTTGAATGCCGGGGAACCACTCTCGCCCATGTCTTAGTTGATATTGGTTTTTCCTTGAACGTGCTGCCAAAGAAAGCCTTAGACCGTTTGGACTGTGAAGGACTGAATCTAAAGCCTAATAACATCATTGTTAGGGCTTTTGATGGTTCTAAAAGAATGGTTCATGGAGAGGTTGATATTCCTATCAAAGTAGGCACAGAAGTTTTCAACTCCACCTTCTACGTGATGAACATCCGTTCGTCATATTCATGTTTGCTAGGAAGACCGTGGATCCATTATGCCGGGGCAGTTACCTCCTCTTTGCACCAGATGCTGAAATATCCTGTTAAGGGTAAGATTATAACGGTGCACATCGAGGAAGAGTACATGATAAGTCATCTCAATTCCTTTCGCTATGTGGAGTTGGATGGCGAGTTCATCGAAATGCCTTTCCAGCATTTCGAGGAAGTGTCTCCTGAGGTAGCAGTTGCAAAGACAGCGGTTGAGGTGCCTATCATTCCCAAGCATGTATCTAGGATGGCATCTCTCAAGGACACAAAAGCGGTGATCAAAGAAGGGAAGAGTACAGCATGGGGGCAATTGCCTAACTTTCCCCATAAGACGGACAAATTTGGACAAGGGTTTACAACTGCAGGACAGAAGGCTATGCGTCGTTCCAAGACTGGAGGGCCACCCATAAGGATCACTCATCACAGAATTAATGCTGTTGAGGATGAAGATGAAGAGAGCCACTTTGAAGATTGGATCTTTCCGACCGTCGAAGGGGGTTTTAACAACTGGGAAGCAAAGGATTTTGTTCCCATCACCTTTATCAACCAGTAATTTTATCTTTGAACAATTTCCCATTTTTATGGTCTGTAATAACTAAAAAAATTCGCACACTATTTTCACCTCATGCCTTGCTCGGGGCATGTAGGTCCACTTGTAAGGGCTTGATTTTCTTCATAATCATATGCCATGTTTTAATGAATCATTGGACGTTTTTCATCTATAAACTGTTGTGTTCATTTTCTTTCCTTTTGCATTTTTGTTTGTTTAAAGATTGCTATCCCTTACACACACCCACACTCACAAATGCAGGTACCCATCCACTCCGGATTCCCTGGGTGACTATTCTGCTTTAGCCTTCGATAACTCTGAAGATTTGGTCAATCATGCTGAGTACGAAGTTGACGAAGATTGTGAAGTGCCGGGAGAGTTAGCCAAACTTCTACAACAACAAGAGAGGGCCATTCTTCCTCATGAAGAGTTGCTAGAAACCATCAACTTGGGTACATAGGAAGACAGGAAGGAAGTAAAAGTGGGTGCCAACCTGGAACCAAATGTCAAGGAGCGCTTAGTGCAATTGTTGAACGAATATGTTGAAATCTTCGCCTGGTCTTATGAAGATATGCCAGGGTTAGACACAGATATCGTGGTTCACCGTCTCCCTACAAGAGAAGACTGTCCACCGATCAAGCAAAAGGTTCGCCGAATGAGGCCTGACATGTCTGAGAAGATTAAGGCCGAAGTAATGAAGCAATTCAACGCTGGCTTTCTGGCCGTTACCTCTTATCCACAATGGGTTGCTAACATTGTTCCCGTGCCTAAGAAGGATGGCAAAGTTAGAATGTGCGTGGACTATCGGGATTTGAACAGGGCTAACCCTAAAGACGATTTTCCGCTACCACATATCGACATCTTGGTTGACAACACAGCTTAACACAAGGTTTTTTCCTTCATGAATGGATTCTCGGGCTACAACCAGATTAAAATGGCCCCCGAGGACATGGAGAAAACTACCTTTGTCACGCAATGGGGTACCTTCTGCTACAAAGTGATGCCGTTTGGACTGATGAACGCATGGGCAACCTATCAACGCGCCATGGTAGCTTTATTTCATGATATGATCCATCATGAGATCGAAGTTTACGTAGACGACATGATAGCTCGATCACAGACAGAAGAAGGACACCTTGGTCATTTGCAAAAGCTGTTTTCCAGGTTGAAGGAGTATAAGCTCAGACTGAACCCAAGCAAGTGCACTTTTGGATTTAGATCTAGTAAACTTTTGGGATTTATTGTAAGCAACAAATGCATTGAGGTTGATCCAGCTAAAGTGAAGGCTGTACAAGAAATGCCTACCCCCCATACTGAAAAGGAGGTTAGAGGATTCTTGGGACGCTTGAACTATATTGCGAGGTTCATCTCTCACCTGACATCCACCTGTGAGCCAATTTTCAAACTGTTGAAGAAAGATCAAGTGGTTGAATGGAATAATGATTGTGAAGTTGCTTTTGATAAGATCAAGGAGTACTTACTAGAACCTCCTATTCTGATGCCACCCGTCGAAGGAAGGCCGTTAATCATGTATCTGATTATTTTGGATAGCTCAATGGGGTGCGTACTGGGCCAACATGACGAGTCTGGCCGAAAAGAGCATGCCATTTATTACCTTAGAAAAAAGTTTACCGACTGTGAGATTCGCTAATCACTGCTCGAGAAAACTTGTTGCACTTTGGTATGGGCTGCTCGCCGGCTAAGGCAGTATATGTTGACTCATACCACTTTGCTGATTTCTAAAATGGATCCGATCAAGTATATCTTCGAGAAGCCTACTTTATCTGGAAGGATCGCTAGATGGCAAATGATCCTGACAGAGTATGATATCAAGTATACTACCCAAAAATCTATAAAGGGGAGTGTACTAGCTGACCATCTAGCTCATCAAGCCGTCGAAGATTACCAATCTATGAGATTCGACTTCCCTGACGAGGACATCATGACATTGGACAACATTGAAGGTAACGGACTGTATGACGGACCTGAACAAGGATCCCGATGGACCCTGTACTTCGATGGTGCTTCAAATGCACTTGGCAACGGTATCAGTGTGGTACTTATTTCTCTGAAAGGTTACCATACACCCTTCACTGCCCGACTTTGCTTTAGCTTTACCAGTAACATGGCTGAATATGAAGCTTGCATCTTTGGTCTCAAGGCTGCTATAGACTTGGGAATCAAATCTTTGGTCGTATTTGGGGACTCGGCTTTGGTTATCAGTCAAGTCAAAGGAGAGTGGGATACCAAGCATCCTAATCTTATCCCATACAAAGAACATGTCCTGACGTTGTTTCCTCATTTCGAGCAGATTACCTTCGAGCATTTCCCGCGAGAAGAAAATCAGCTGGCGGATGCCCTGGCTACAATGTCCTCCATGTTTAAACTCAACTGGGATAACGAGGCTCCCCAAATTACCATCGAGCGAATGGACGAACCTGCGCACTGTCATGAGATTAATACCGAAGAAGTAGTGGAACAACCCTGGTTTCACGAAATCAAAAGGTATCTCCAGACTAGAGAATATCCTGAAGGAGCTTCCGTCAATGACAAAAAGTTCTTAAGGAGATTTGCCGCCAAGTTCTTCCTCAGCAATGGCATCCTTTATAAGCGCAGCCATGATTGTGTTCTACTTCGTTGTGTGAGCAAAGCTGAAGCAGAGTTGATCATGACTGAGATACACAATGGCACATTTGGCGCCCACTTGAGCGGACATACGATGGCTAAAAAGATTCTAAGGGCAGGCTACTACTGGTCTACCATGGAAGCTGATTGTCACCAACATTCCTGTACTTGCCACAAGTTCCAAGTCTACGCCGACAAGGTACATATTCCTCATGTTCCTCTCAACATTCTGACAGCTCCTTGGCCATTCGCAATGTGGGGCATTGACATGATTGGAGAGATCAAGCCTACGGCATCCAATGGACATCGCTTCATCTTGGTCGCTATTGATTATTTTACCAAGTGGGTCGAAGCAGCTTCCTTTTCCTCAGTTACAAAGAATATGGTTGCCCGATTCATCAAGCAGAACCTCATATGCCAGTACGGTATCCCCAACAGGATCATCACAGATAACGTTACGAATTTGAACAATACTATGATCACCGCTCTATTCGAACAGTTCAAGATTTATCATCACAATTCATCTCCCCATCGGCCGAAGATGAAAGGTGTTGTTGAAGCCGCGAACAAAAATATTAAGAAGATCATTCAGAAGATGACAGTCACCTACAAAGACTGGAATGAGATGTTATTGTTTGCTCTGCATGGATATCGTACCATATCACGTACTTCAACAAGGTTTGCTCTGAATGAGAAGTTGTTCAACCCATGGAGGTTCAGATTCCTTCCTTGAGGATTATGAAGGATGTCGGTTTAAGTGAAGATGATTGGATTCAGACCCGCTTGATCAACTTAACTTGATCGACGAGAAACGAGTTACTGCTATTTGTCATGGTCAAACTTATCAAAAACGGATGATCAAGGCTTTCAACAAGAAAGTTAGACGTCAAGTATATCAAGTCGGAGATCTTGTAATCAAACGGATCATCTTACCGCAAAGTGATCCCAGGGTTAAGTGGACTCCTACTTACGAATGACCATTTGTGATCAAGAGCATCTTTTCTGGTGGGGCAATGATTCTGACCACCATGGACGGCGATGACTTGCCGCACCCTGCGAATGCAGACATAGTCAAAAGATACTACGCATAAAACGACCCGACAAGTTGAAAACCCTAAAGGGCGACTTGGGCAAAAATGGGCATCCCGGTGAATCGAAAACCCAAAAGGGCGGTTCAGGCAAAAATTAGGGATAAAACAAAAAAAATATGTACACCCGGCAAGTTGAAAACCCGAAAGGGTGACTTGGGCAAAAAGGGTTTCCCGGTGGATCGAAAACCCGAAAGGGCGGTCCAGGCAAACGTTAGGGAATTAAAGCGTATGATTATGTCTCGTCGAATCACTTTAAGAACAATCTCTTCACCAACAAGCTCCAAGCTTCTGATCAATCCAGTCATCGGCAGACAAAGCAGCGAATGGACAAAATATTCAGAGTTGTGAAGGCTATAGCAGAATGGGAATCCCATGGAATTGTTACACATAGCCATCTTTATTTTGTATAAAATTTTTAAATTTTTTACGACAACATTATCTTCTTAGGATGTCTATCTCCTTTGTACAAAAATACTCACAAAAGTTAATACAAAAATACTTCAAAGTGCAGAAATTTGCTTGCCTTTCTTTTCTTTTTTCACTTATGTTTTATTTGAAAACGTCCAATGTTTTGTTAAATAGGCATATGCATTTGAATATAATCACTGCTTACAAATAAAACAAATTGAAAAAGGATAATTACTGATAGGTTGAAGGAGTAGGAAGAAATCTTTATTCCATTCCATAAGAAATCCCCTATGATACATCATTCAGATCCTCAATAAGGCAAAATTTGGAGTATATTTCCCCATCGAAGTTAAGCTTCAAGATCCACATTGGAGCCAGTGCAGTCTAAAAGCTTGATTCCCCAGCTGAGTTAAGCTTCAAAATTCCCATCAGAGTTAAGCTTCAAGATCCTCAGTGAAGCTCGAAAACCCTGAAATAAATATCCCCAGCAGAATTAGAATACTCTAAACCTTCTTCCCCAACAGGAACCATTCAGTTTTCCCCAATTTCCCCAGCAGGATATCTTAAAAGTCTGAGAATCAATCAAATAACAGTTAACTCTTATCAACAACTAGGAATCCCCAGTAGATTGGCATACAATCCAAACTCCTGATTTTCCAAGCAGAGTAAGCATCCTCCCCACAGAGTTATTCCCCAGCAGATTGAAGATTCTCAGTCTCATTTCTCTAGCAGAAGTCTCCCAGGTTTTAACTCCCCAATAGAGACTTTCAGAGTTTTCCTTATTCCCCAAGCAGTCAGCAGTCAACAAAGATTTCTCATATTCAGTAATCAAAGATTTTTTGGAATCCCCAGCTTTGGTCAAGGATTTACTTTCCCCCGATAGCAATCAAAGATTTCATTATCTCCAGTTATCAAGGATTTATTTTCCTCAGCAAGAAAGTTACCCAGTTTACACGCGCAATCATTACATTCATATATCATAAACATTGATGAAACACAATTCATTGCATCATACATATCATGCAACATAACCTTGTGTTTCAGCTAACATTTTACCCTTTTCAGGATAAGATTAAAAGGCTATTGATAACAATTATTCAGATACAGTATGGATACACCCCAGACACGACAGTCATTCTATTACTCATTCAGAACTTCAAGTCAAAATACAGTACAGATACACCCCAGACACGACAGTCATTCTACTACTCATCCAGACTTCAGCAATCCGATACAGGCTAGATACGCTCCAGACACGGCGGCCATTCTATCTCTCACTTAGATTCAACTATCAACCTCAAAGTTCAGATACGCTCCAGACACGGATGCCATTCTGGCCCTTACACCAAAAGTTTGATTCTCCCTAGTGCAGTCGCCACGAAAGTCATTTTGTCACTTATTCAGATCCAAGTTACAGTCACGGATACACCCCAGACACGGCGGTCATTCCACTACTCGTACAGATCTCAACTTCAAATACAGTCCAGATACGCTCTAGACACGGTTGCCATTCTGTCACTCATTCATAGTTTATCCCCACCACACAGTTGCTCCATACGCAGATGCTTCTCTATTACCTAGATACAATACAGATACACTCCAGACACGGCAGTCATTCTGATATTCATTCGAAATTCAAATACAATTACAACTCAGATACGCTCCAAACACGTACTCCATTCTTTTGCTCATACAAACTCAGTCTCCAGATGCAGTTCAATGGCATTCCAGACACGGATACCGTTTTGATGCTCTTTCTTCTAACATACAGCATTGCAATTCAACAAAGATTCTTGGATGGAATCTTTAAGCCCATCTCCAGCAAGATTCTACCATCTCCAAATGGCATCTTTAAGCCCATTCCCGCATCCATGTTTTGATGAGTGCAAATTTACGGGCACTCTAGTGTCCAATCCTCTTTTACCTTCGAGTTGCGAAAGGCAAACCTGCCAATCTAACTCTTCAGGTTCAAGAAGATTGAACAGGGGCAACTGTTGTACCCCAAAATTTTACCTCTCATTTCATCCACATTTCTCATCACAAGACTCTTGGAACTCAAGATCAAGCTAGGGTTTGCTCTCCTCAAGACACCTCCTTGCACTGTTGACCTAATTTAGGGTTTGAGTTTGCACAGGGATATTTTTCCCTACAATGCCCAAAGTGACTTTCATACTCCATGTTGGACCCACAAGTTTGTCCATACCAAGTTTCAAGCCTTGATTCAAATTTTTACCCAATCAATTGGACAGTTGACCTAGAAATCAACTATATTAGGGAAAAAGTCAACTGTGGCCAATTGATAGTCAAACCTCATGAAATTTTACCCACATCAACATTATGAACTCATATGAACCATTTGATCAAGTTTGGATCACAATTCCACAAGAAATTTGATCAAATCACCAAAAGGGCAAAATGGTCATTTTTAGGGTTTTGACTACACAAAGGCAATTTTTGACTGTTTGACCTGGCCAATGGCAAATAAAGCTCACACATGGACTCAAAGACTCAAGGACATTGTCTTGACCCATTCAACAAGTTCAAAAGATCTCAAATGCATAGGATTGACAGATGCATTTTTCAGTCAACTGATCAAAATTTGACTGTACACTGAAAAGTCAAACTTTGACTTTTTGGTCAAAATCAAGTGCAAAAAGTTATTTTTCATCAAGACATGTCAAATTATGAAACTTGTTCATCAAGAAACCCAAAAATGCTAATTAGGGTTTAAAATGGAAAAATTTCATAACTTAGAAATTTTCTTATTTTTTCCTAACTTTGTCCCATTTTTTTCACCAAGATTCAAATGGATTCAAACAAAACTTAAAACATGAAAGTTGTAGTCCATCACAAATTCTACAACTTTTATTCATAAAGTTTTCTCAAAAGAAGCTTTTATCTAAAGTTATGATTTTTGGAACAAGGGTACCTAAAACTTTTAACTTAGAGAAATTTTGCCCTAGTTTAGCAGGATTTTGACCCATCTTCTTGGCCATTTTTCACATAGTTCCACTTGGAGTTTCAAGTTGCATTTCAAAGATGGATTATATTACATGTTCCAAGATTTCCAAATTATCCAAGAACTCCTCAAACACCCTTGTGGTTAGAGAGAATTGAATGCTTGAAGTTGGCAAAAACTTACTTTTGTCCATGGCCAATACATGTTCATACCAATTTGCAAATCTGATCTAGCTAGCTTGGTTCACAATTACAGGCCTTAAAACTAGTTTGTACTCCATAATTTAATGCATATCCATTAAGTTAAGGTATTGTCTTGGTCATTAGGGCATTGTACACAAGATTAAGCCCTAAATGGTAAAAGGTATATTGCCATTTTTGCAAAAGGTTACTTTATGTCAAAACACTAAGCATTGAGCCTTGAACAAAATCTGATACTGCAAACCAAATCCATGAATTAGAGGGGCCAAGAGTGTTGTGTGCAGGGTGATAGGAGGGCATGTACAAAACTATAACATCACTTCCACACTCTTGCTTCAAAAAAAAGAAAAGTTGCAAATCGTACTCCATCTCTCACATCTGTTAAAACCAACTTACACAAACATCGTAGACAAGTTTGGTACCTCCCAGCAACCCAGAAACACGACCCCTTCATCACTCAAACCTACTCATACTCCAAATCTCCATTTTTCTGCAAAACAGAGTCAGTTCTGCATTTTGCAAGCCATCATCAAATTCTATCGTGCGCTTTTCCCAAAGATACTTCAAACACCTTCCAACCAACATATCTAAGCTATCCAAATCATCCATTGCTAGTTGTAACACCTTTAATACACATTGTCATTTTTGTTTCAAAGCATTGCAGGTTGAGTTCTGTGGCATGATTCAAGCTGTTTCAAAACAAACCAAGCATTGGAAAAGCTTCCTTCGACCTCAGGCAAGCTCAAAAGAAGCTCAAACACCCTTGAAAGTTGTTGCATTGGCCAACTCGAAGTCAACTGAAACAGGTATTTCATGGACTTCTATCTCTCTATTTAGGAATAGTTAGGTTTAGGTTTGTGAATGAAATATGTTGTACTCATAGCCCTGAAGTCATACATATGCTTAGTTTTCATTTACATTAATCGTGCTAACAGAATTTCACTCATGAACTTTCTGAAAAAACTAGGTTAAGAATTAGGGCCAGAGAAGTTCTCTCTGATCTTTGAGAGTTAGCTTAAGTTTTTTATATGGTTGAATTCGTTGTTTGATGCTCTACAAGTTTCATGTTATGAGTTTTGTCAAAAAATCAAAGAATCAGGAGATAGCCATTGATGTACAGAACGCGTGTTTTGTGAACAAGAGGAAGAAGATGAAGTCTGACTGGGCTGGGCCTGGTTGTTCTTTGCTTTTGACACCCCACTTTTCTGTTTACACCCCCTGGCCCATTTATTTGAATATTTGTCATTTTTATTTTTTATTTTTTATTCTGACTTTATTATTTTTTGTCCAAATATAAAAAATGCTAAAAAATTATTTTCTATATTTTTCATATTTTATTTGATATTTATTTTTATTTTACTAGTATAAGCATGTAAATAATCTATTTTCTTTTTATTAAAACTCAAAAATAATATAAAAAATATACTTATCTTCATTTATTATTTTTATTTACACTTGAAAATATTTTCTTGAATATACACATTTTTTTGTAAATAATTAATTTCTATTTTTTTATATTTAATATATATATATATATATATATATATATATATATATATATATATATATATATATATATATATATATATATATATATATATATATATATATATATATATATATATATATATATATATATATATATATATATATATATATATATATATATATATATATATATATATATATATATATATATATATATATATATATATATATATATATATATATATATATATATATATATATATATATATATATATATATATATATATATATATATATATATATATATATATATATATATATATATATATATATATATATATATATATATATATATATATATATATATATATATATATATATATATATATATTTTATTTTATTAAATAATTAGGACAAAAATACTAAAATATTACATTTTTATTTTTATTAATATTTTGCACTAAAAATATCATTTTTACAATATACTTTTATTTTTTGTATAAATTAATATATTACTGTATATAATTAGTAAATAACACTATTTATTTAAGAATTAGGGTTTTGCCCTAAATAACAAAAATAATAAAAATGAACCTTTTTATTTATTTACATTTCCCATTAAAAAATATCTTTTACATACATAAAAACTTTTTGCATAATACATTTTATTTAAACATTTATTCTATTGTATTTTCATTCAATTATTGTACATTTAAATATTGCCTATACATTCGATTTGGTTGTAATAATCTAGAATTTAATTTCTTGTCAAATACTCCCAATTCAAATTTGTACCCCTCTCCCTATATCATGTTGTAATAGTGTAGCATTTAAATTCTCGCACATTTAATAGCTTCCAATTATGCCATGCTTAGACTTAGGGTTTGTATGCAAATGAAATCAACAACTAGCTTGACCTAATCCAAGATAAACATGCATGAAAAACAAACACAATGCACACTTGCACCCCTAGGGTTACAATCCACTTGTTGCCTTCAAAAATGGGCCATGGTTGCATGTCAAGTACTTTGGCAAAACACAAACAAAACAAAATATCATAGTCCCTCGATGACGCTATCTGAGTTGCCTAAACAAAATGATCAAGTCCCTTAAGAAAATTGCCAAAAATACTTGACACAATTGCTATCATGGTCTATACGATGACCCGCGCTTGTCCCGTTTAACATCCTAACACAAGGTTGTTCACCAAATACAATGGTGAAACAACACTGTTAAAAGGGTTAAAAACATAAGAAAGATCTTTGAGTAAAATAGGGTAGATAGCTCTTAGTTACTTGATCAAGCTTGCAAAAACATCCTTGCCATTTTCAAACACACTTCACAACACAATTTAAAAACCCTACTTTCAAACATTGAAAACTTTTCAAAAGACAAAAACACCTTTGTATACATTCAAACAAGAATCATTACAAAGGTTGCCACAATGATGGCCTCTTTTCAAAACATCTTTCAAAATCACACACAAAGCACCATTTCAAACAATTGAAAAGCACCATTTCAAACAATTGAAAAGAAAAGCATGTGATCTAAGCAAGTAACTAAGAGCCCATGGATAACCATGGATATAAAGGGTGCTAATAACTTCCCTTTCCATAATCTACTCCCCGAACCCAAGAAAACATCTCAAAGGTCTTTCCTATGCTTTTTGACCTTTCCTAAGGTTAAAATAAAAATTCGGTGGCGACTCTTGCTAAACCGAAACATTTGCGAACACAAACGCAAAATCCCAAGTCAGTTCTCCCACCGTATCACAGCTGGATACATATATCGTGGTGCAACGTTTTCCACTTAAGGAAGGGTGTTCTCCTATCAAGAAAAAGCTCCGAAGAACTCATCCAGAGATGTCCAAAAAGATTAAATAAGAAGTTCAGAAACAGTTGGATGCAAATTTCTTGAAAGTCATCAATTATCCTCCATGGATTGCAAATATTATGTCTATGCCTAAGAAAGATGGTAAGGTCAGGATGTGTGTGGACTATAGGGACTTGAACAAAGCAAGCCCTAAAAATGATTTTTATCTTCCCCATATTGATGTTTTGGTCGATATTACAGGTCATTATAAGGTGTTCTCCTTCATGGATGGTTTTTCGGGTTATAATCAGATTAAGATGGCGCCAGAAGATATGGAGAAGACAACATTTATCACACCATGGGGAACCTTTTGTTATAAGGTGATGCCATTTGGGTTGAAAAATTCAAGTGCAATGTATCAGCGTGCCATGGTAACTCTCTTTCATGATATTATTCACAAGGAGGTTGAGGTCTATGTGGATGATATGATTGCTAAGTCTGATACTGAAGAAGAGCATCTTGTCCATACAGAAAAGTTGTTTGGAAGACTGAGGGAGTTCCTTTTGAGGTTGAATCCAAATAAGTTCACCTTTAGGGTGAGATCCAACAAGTTATTGGGTTTTATTATAAGCGAAAAAGGTATCGAGGTTGATCCTGCTAAAGTGAAAGCAATACAAGAAATGCTTGAATCGAAAATAGAAAAAGAAGTCAGTGGTTTCTTGGGGAGGTTAAACTACATTTCTAGATTTATCTCTCATATCACAGCCATGTGTGAACCTTTGTTCAAATTGTTAAAGAAAAATAAAACGGTCAGGTGGAATGAAAATTGTCAAAAGGCATTCAATAAAATAAAAGAATATTTGGAGGAACCTCTTATACTCATGCCACCTGTAAAAGGGAAGTCGTTGGTCATATATTTAACTGTGTTGGAAAACTCCATGGGTTGTGTCCTTGGTCAACATGACAAGATGGAAAAGAAAGAACATGCCATTTATTACTTGAGTAAGAAGTTTAAAGTGCGAATCAAAGTACTCTTTGATGGAAAAAACTTGTTGTGCACTTTCTTGGGCTGCCAAATGCTTGAGACAATATATGTTAACCCACACCACTTACTTGATATCCAAAATGGATCCAATCAAGTACATTTTTGAGAAGCCAGCTCTTACCGGTAGGATAGCTCATTCGCAAAGGATACTCACTGAATATGATATTCAGTACACTACTCAAAAGGAAATCAAAGGTAGTATATTGGATGATCATCTCGCTCATCATCCCATGGACGATTATGAACAAATGAAGTTCGAGTTTCCAAATGAAGAAATAGTGTATATTCGGGATTGTAATATCCCAGGCCTAGATGAAGGACCCGAACCGGGATCACCTTGGACACTTGTTTTTGACGATGCTTCTAATGCTATGGGCAACGATATTGGGGTTGTTATTACCTCACTTGAAGGATTCCATATTCCTTTCAAAACTCGTATTTGTTTCAATTGTACCAACAACATGCCCAAGTATGAAGTTTGCATTTAGGGTATTGAAGCGGAAATTGACTTGCGAATCAAATACTTGAAAGTTTACGGGGATTTCAATCTTTTTATCGGCCAGATTAATAAAGATTGGGAGACTCGTCATGAAAACCTGATTCCCTATCGTGTGCATGTTATAAAGTTGATTTCATACTTTGAAGAGATCACGTTTAAACATATTTATAGAGAAGAGAACAATCTAGCTGATGCACTGGCAACTTTGTCATCCATGTTCAAAGTTAAGTGGGCTAACGAAGCACCTTCCATCACCATTAGAAGGTTGGATGAGCCAGCATTTTGTTTTGAAGCTGAGTTAGAATTGGAAAGCAATCCATGGTTCTATGATATTAAAAGATACCTTGAAAATCAAGAGTACCCTGAAGAGGCGTCTGTCACAGACAAGAAGTTTTTGAGAAGATTTTCGGCCAAATTCTTCCTCAGTGGTGGTGTGTTGTATAAGAGGCATCACAATGGTTTACTACTCAGATATGTTGACAAGAAAGAAGAAGCTAGAATCATTAAAGAGATGCATGAGGGCGCCTTCGAGACTCATTCCAGTGGACATACCATGGCCAAAATTATTTTGAGAGTAGGCTACTATTGGTCCACCATGGAAACCGATTGTTATAACCATGCAGGGATTTGTCATAAATGTCAAATTTATGCTGACAAAATGCATGTGCCGCTTGTGTTGTTGAATGTTTTGACTTCCGCATGGAATTTCGCAATGTGGGGCATTGATATGATTGGTAGAATAGAACCAACTTCTTTCAACGGACACCGTTTCATTCTAGTTTCTATTAATTACTTAACCAAATGGGTCGAAGTTGCATCTTATGCAAATGTTACAAAGCAAGTGGTGGCTCAGTTTATTAAGCACAATAACATTTTTCGTTACGGAGTGCCTGAAAAAAGGTCATCACGGATAATGGATTTAACTTGAACAACAAAATGATGAAGGAGCTTTGTGATTCCTTTAAAATCAAGCATCATAACTCTTCTCTGTATCAACCAAAGATGAATGGCGTTATGGAAGCGGCCAATAAGAATATTAAGAAAATTATGCAGAAGATGGTACTAACCTATAAAGATTGGCATGGGATGCTTCCTTTTTCTTTGCATGGTTATCGTACCATTGTGCATACTTCGATTGGGGAAACCCCATTTTCGTTGGTTTATTGCATGGAAGTAGTTTTGCCTGTGGAAGTCGAAATTCCTTCTCTAAGGATCATGAAAGATGCTGAGCTTGATGAAAGTAAATGGGTACAAAGTCGGTTGGATAAGTTGGAACTCATTGACGAGAAGAGGTTAACGGTTGTGTGTCATGGTCAGGTGTATTAGCATAGGATGGTCAGCTGAATAAAGTGAAGATTAAGAACAAGTATCCGCTTCCAAGAATAGATGACTTAATGGACCAATTGGTGGATGCTCGTGTGTTTAGTAAGATTTATTTGAGGTCGGGTTACCATCAGATTAAAGTTAAGGACGAAGATATTCAAAAGACGACTTTCAGAACGTGTTATGAACATTACGAGTATTCGGTGATGCCTTTCGGTGATGCCTTTCGGTGTTACTAATGCGTAGGGAGTATTCATGGAATATATGAATCGTATCTTTCATACTTATTTGGATCGGTTCGTAGTGGTGTTCATTGATGATATTTTGATTTATCTAAGTTAGTAGAAGAGCATGCAGAACATTTAAGAGTAGTATTACAAGTTTTGAAAGAGAAGAAGTTGTATGCAAAGCTATCTAAGTGTGAATTTTGGTTAAAAGAGGTTAGTTTTCTTGGTCATGTGATTTTAGGTAGTGGCATTATTGTAGATCCATCGAAGGTTGATGCTGTGTTGCAATGGGAAACTCCAAAGTCAGCTACTAAGATTAGAAGCTTCTTGGGATTAGTTGGTTATTATAGAAGTTTTATCGAAGGTTTTTCTAAGTTGTCACTTCCATTGACTAAGTTGACTTGCAAAGGTAAAGCTTTTGGTTGGGATGTTCAGTGCGAAGAAAGTTTTACAGAATTGAAGAAGAGGTTGACGTTGACTCCGATCTTGACGTTGCCTAATCGAGGAGAGCCTTTTGTGGTGTATTGTGATTCTTCTAAGATGGATTTAGAAGGCGTGCTTATGCAAAATGGTAAGGTAGTTTCTTATGCATCAAGGTAGTTAAGGAATCATGAGAAGAATTATCCTACACATGATTTAGAGCTTGCTGCCGTTGTCTTTGTGTTGAAGATTTGGAGGCATTATCTCTATGGTTCTAGATTTGAAGTGTTTAGTGACCATAAGAGCTTAAAGTATTTATTTGATCAGAAAGAGTTGAATAGGAGGCAACGAAGATGGTTGGAATTGTTAAAGGATTATGATTTCAGTTTGAATTATCATTTAGGAAAGACGAATGTGGTAGCTGATGCATTAAGTCAGAAGACTCTACATATATCAGCAATGATGATTAAAGAGTTGGAATTAATTGAGCAGTTCAGAGATACGAGCTTAGTTTACAAGGTTGTGTCGCAGAGTGTTATGTTGGGTATGTGGAAGATTAATAATGAATTTTTAGACAGTATCAGAGAAGATCAGAAGTTGGATGTGAAGCTGGTAGATTTGATGGTTGGAATCGATCAGTTTGATAATAATTATTTTAAGCTAGATGAGCAAGGTGTGTTGAGATTTCGTAACCGGATTTGTATTCCTGATGATGATGAGTTGAAGAAAGTGATACTTGAAGAGAGCCATAGAAGTAAGTTAAGTATTCATCCAGGAGCTACAAAGATGTATCAATATTTGAAAGGTTTATTTTGGTGGCCTGGGATGAAGAGTGATGTGGCTCGTTTTGTGTATGCATGTTTGACTTGTCAAAAGTCGAAAGTTGAACATCAGAAGCCTGCAGGATTGATGCAACCGTTGGAAGTTCCAAAATGGAAATGGGATAGCATTTCAATGGACTTTGTGATAGGGTTGCCTAATACTTTAAGAGGACATGATTCGATTTGGTTGATTGTTGATAGGCTTACGAAGTCAGCTCATTTTATTCCTATTAACATCAGTTTTCCAGTGTCGAAGTTGGCTGAGATTTATAATAGTGTGATTGTGAAGTTGCATGTTGTTCTTTTGTGCATTGTGTCAGATAGGGATCCAAGATTTACTTCTGATTTCTGGAAGAGGTTGCAAGAAGCGTTGGGTTCTAAGTTGAGGTTGAGTTCAGCGTATTATCCTCAGACAGATGGTCAGAGTGAACAGACTATTCAATCGTTGGAAGATTTCCTAAGGGCATGTGTTCTTGAGCAGGGAGGTTCGTGGGATACTTATCTTCCGTTGATAGAGTTAACTTATAATAGCAGTCATCATTCCAGAATTGGAATGGAACCTTTTGAAGCATTGTATGGTCGAAGATGTAGAACTCTGTTATGTTGGCATGAATCTGGTGAAAGTGTAGTACTTGGACGTGAACTTGTTCGTGAGACTACTGAGAAGGTGAAGTTGATTTGAGAAAAGATGAAAGCTTCGCAAAGTAGAAAGAAGAGTTATCATGACAAGCGAAGGAAGGATTTAGAATTTCAAGCTGGTGATCATGTGTTTTTGAGAGTTACATATGTGACTGGTGTTAGGCGAGCATTGAAGTCTAAGAAGCTCACTTCTCATTTTATTGGACCATATCATATTTCAAAGAGAGTGGGGAATGTTGCTTATAGAGTGGATTTACCGCCTAATCTTTCGAATTTGCATGATGTGTTTCATGTGTCGCAACTTCGGAAGTATATTTCATATCCATCTCATGTGATTCATATGGACGATGTGCAAGTACGGGATAATCTTACGGTGAAGACGATGCTTGTACGGATAACGGATCGTGAAATGAAGAATCAGAGGGGAAAGGAGATTTCCTTGGTTAAAGTGGTTTGGCTAGGAGCTGCTGGTGAAAGCATGACTTGGGAGTTGGAGAGCAAGATGCGAGACTCCTATCTTGAATTGTTTGCTTGAGGTAAATTTTCGAGGACGAAAATATTCTAAGTGGGGGAGAGTTGTAACGCCCGTAACTTAATTAATCATTTGATTAAATTATTTTTGGAATATTTGTGAAGTTGTGTTATAATTAAATTAGATTTATTTGATTAAGTGGAGGAATAATATTAGAGATATAATATTATGTGGTGAAATAATATTAGAAGTGTAATATTATTTGATGTGGGATTATTTTGAGAGAGTAGAAGTAATAATATGGTGTAGGTTTTAAGCCCAATAAGGAATAATATAATAATAGGGTTATTTTATTATTTGTTAGAAGGAATAGAAAGAAAGAAGCAGTAGAAAGAAATAAGGATTTGGAAGAGAACGTGCAACTCTTGGAGAAAGTGGAAAACGGCAAGAACGAGGATTCAACCCAGAAATTGTAGAGCGACGTTCAATCATAGGTAAGGATGGGGTTATGACTTTATAATTGGGTTCATGATGTTTAATATGTGGGGTTAGAGATGATTGTTGTTTTGTTCTTGAATTGGATGAATACTGATGTCCCCATGTTGTTTGATCGATGTAGTATTATAGGATAATGTTAGGTGATGAATTACCATGACTATATTAAGTTTGTAAGGTTAAGAATATGATTCCCATAGTGAAATACAGAGAGAAATCGCAGAATTTATGCAGGAAGGGTCAGTATGTGTCGACCTCGAACTTGATGTGTTGATACATGAAGGCTGTAAGACTGAGGATGAGTCGATACAAAAGAGGTTTGCATCGATACATGAGAGTTGCAAGACTCGGGATGAGTCGATCAGTGAGATGCATGTGTCGATACATGCTGTGTATGAGACCAGGATGAGTCGATCCATAAGAAGGATGCGTCGACTCATGTTGTGCATATGAAGTAGTACGCGTCGATCCAAAGGGTTTTGCGTCGACCCATAATGTCTGATTTTTGACAGATTCAGTTTTAAAGTGCTGTAACTTGAGTTTGAGGATGTCATTTGAGATGTCGTTCGAAGCGTTGAATAGCTAACGCGATGAACTTTATTCTAGATGATTAAAATTATGAATGAGAAGTGTAATCCTAGTAGCCAATTTAGGATTTAGAATTACTTCCCGTGGTGGTCGTTGTGCTGGTTTTGAACAAAATGAGGAATGTGAGATGTTTAGAGGCTGCTGTTCAAATTATGACAGTAGGATTAGTGACAGTAACGATGTAAAATTGCAGAATAATAGTATGGATTACTGTAGTATTAATATACAACTGAGTTGTTAGTGAGATGTTATTAATGAATGGTGTTTGATGATTTTATAATAAACAAATGATGTTTTATGAATTATCTTGATGATATGAGATGTTGATGACGAGACGTTGAGATGTTGTTATTTTGAGATGTATTTTGAGATGTTAATTTGAGAAGTTTGAGATGATTTGAGATGTTGTTGTCTTGAGTGTTGTTATTACATTCATGATTGTGTCGCATACATTTCATTTTTGATATGGAGCTTATGCTCGTTGAGATCACTTGTATTGGAGAATTTTGAGATGAAGGCTATGCCTTGTTGATGCTTCAATTAATTGGAAAATTTTTGAGATGGGAGTTCTGCTCCAATGGTACCACATGCATTTGCAAAGTATTGAGTCGTATTATATGATTTCATAAAGAAGTGTATTTTAATGTTGATGAATGTATATTATTATTGATATTGTTGTTAATTATGAGATGAGAAGTGGTGATGTTATTGATCTAATTTAATATATTAATTATCATGCGCTTTATTATTGTTAGATATCTCACCCCTTCTGTTTGAATGTTTCCTTTATGTTGGTAACGTGCAGGTAATCGAGAGTGAAGGTTGTATATCTTCAGTAGTTCGAGTCGGTGTCATTGCTCTGATATGTAACACTCAGGGGGATGAACATTTGTTGATTTTTGATCGTTGATTTTCAGTTGTTGAATTTTAAATTGATTATTATTAAATATGAGATGTTTCGAAGTTGTTGTTTTGTTAGAGATGTTATTAAGAATTTCCGCTGCCTAGATGTTGATTGATTTGATTAAAGATGTTATGTTGATGGTTCATCCGATGTTTGAAAAAGTGTTATATATCCACGATAAATGCAATGAATTTTGTTAGAAGAATTTGTGACGTCCCGATTCATTTGTATGATTGAAAATTTATAACTCTGATTTATTTTGCATAATTGCTTGGGGTAGAATTGGGGTGTTACATGGCCTTAGTATTACAAACCAGGTGACCTTATGCTGAAGAGGATAATTCTTCCTCAGGGTGATCCCAGGGGAAAGTGGACTTCGACTTTTGAAGGACTGTTCGTGGTCAGGAAGGTTTTGTATGGTGGAGTGATGATGCTCGCAACCATGGATGGTTAATACTTCCAACTCCTTGTGAATGCTAGCATAGTTAAAAAATACTTCACATGAAATAGATCCACTGAGTTGACCGACTCAGGCAAAAAGGGGCATCCCAGCGAACCACAAAAAGGAATAAAAGGTTCAAGCAAAAGTTAGGGATAAAAAAAAAAGAAATGAAAATAATGAAAATGAAAATAAGTACACCCGTTAAGCTGAAAACCTGAAAGGGCAGCTTAGGCAAAAAGGGGTATCTCAGTGGATCGAAAACCCGAAAGGGATATTCAGGCAAAAGTTAGGAATTTAAAGCGAATGATTGTGTTCAGCATCAGATCTCATATTTAAATTTCATCTACTATTAGTATTGTTCACCTGAAAGGGGTTTGGAATCAATTCAAGTATGCTCCGTCAGAAAGCAAGGAGATGAGAGCGTTGAGGTTATAAGAGCTATAGCAGAGTCGGAACTTGATGGATATTCATATTCACATTGCCATTTGTAAACACTCATTTATCTTGATTTTGAAATTACCTCTTTTTAGGAATTACTTCCAAATGTAAATGCCTTTTTCGCAGGCTGATTTTCAAATCAATAAAGGGTCTTATTTATTATTCAAATATGTGCTCATAATTTTCTTTTACTGTTTTGTTTACAAAAACGTCCAATGTTTTGATAAACATTTGCATATAAACTTTGTTGGCTCTACACAAACATGATAATCTAAGTTACAATTTGTTTTCTTTTAAAAGTTTCTTGAAATTTGGATAATAAATGCAATTGTCATGCTATGTGTGGGGCATGTTTGGATGTTCCTCTCGGGGGAAAAAAATCATCTATTTGTTTGTGAATGTTTTCCCCAAATTGATTCATCACCCTGGATAATGGAAAAGTTTTGCTCCTCCCCAGTAAGTGCCCATTTCACCAGGAGGAGAATCTAAAAGTGATTGAAGATCTCTTTCCTAGGGTTTTCTCATATCCCCGTTAAGGTTTCCTCAGGGATGGATTTTGATCAAGAATCCTCATTTCCTCAACAAAATCATTCCTTTCGAAAGGGCTTTTGAAGACTCTCTCCTTATCCAATAAATTTTAGTCTTAGATGCTGATGTAGTAGAGTGTGTTTTTGTGATTTCTTGGTTCAATGTCTAAAATTCCGACAGGTTCGTTCTGATTGAAGCGCATCTTTGTTCTCAGTGGAGTTGAAAATTCTTGTATTTCCAGCAGCAACATATTTCGTTGAGTTTTTCCTATAAAGAATGTTTTATCCCCGACAAGGGTTTCTGCATGTAAGGTCTATTACCCCCAGCATGGATCTTCATATCCTTGGTAGTATAAGGTTTTGTTATCCCCAGTGAGAAATTGACAATTTATCAAACAAAAAGTCAGTAGGATTTTGATTTTCGGCAGGCCCCATTTTGTCGGTGCTCTCCAGCAATGACCAATCTCCATTTAGTGTCCCACTTTATAATTTACAGTTTCTTCCTTATCTTCTCCCGCAGCGCCCTCTCTTCATTTGGCATTTCTCTTCAGAATTTACATTTTCGGCCGGATCTTCTCCAGCAGAGTTCGCAATCTATTTTTGCAAACACTCTCAGTGTTTGCAACCCGTTTGTATTGGTTACTTAGTTTGTTACTCGCCATATAGTTTCAGCTCCTCAAGGGTTTCTTTCTAGCGGTTTCTTATATTTTCTCTTCTCCAGCAAGCTTTGCAATTTATTTTTGCGAGTCCTGTCAGATTTTGACCTATTAGTTGTTGGCTTCTCGATTGCCCATTCCCTAGTGAAACATTTAAACATGTATCATTACATTGCATCTACCAAAACGCATAACATTTCCATTATATGGAGCATTACGCTATATAAAAAATTCAAACATGCATCGGAATATAAGCCATTATTATTTCTGTTTTCCCCAGTGAATTTGCTAAAACTTTGGAATATATTCCCAGCAAGGTCTTCATCCTCAGTATTTTAGTTTCACCCCATACAAATATCTTGTCAATGTTAATCATTTGAATGGTTGAGTGTCTACTCTTAATTGTAGTTCAGTTTTACCCTAGCATAATTTTCTCGGGTTTAGTCTTTACTACCCTCGTTGGTTCGTTCCAGTGTCTATTGATGTGCCTTTTGAATACCAATTTCATCCTGATATTCATTTACAACATGGTTTTAGTAGTATGCCTTAATCACCTTTCTTTGGATCGAGTTTTGAGTTTTGTCTCCTCACTTGCGCATGAAATCCAGTTTTCATTCTGGTACTCATCTAGTTTTGTTTTGTCTAACTAGTTATATTGAGTCGAGTGTTATCTCGTTTTATTTTCATGCCTTGGACTTCCATCGGTGTTTGATTAATGAATCCTTTATCAATTTTTGTTTACCAAGTCTCTTTGCAGTGTTTGTTTAACTGCGTCCTTGGTTGAAATCAGTCTCCTTTGTTCCTTGTATTCTTCTATCAATTTTAATTTACTGTTTATCCATTGGTCCGAGACTAGAAAGTGCTCTAAGAAACGTGCGCTCTTATCACTTTGCTTTGGGTCGAGTCTTGATCTCGTCGACTATGCATGAAATCCAGTTTGTTTTGCCCTGGTACTCATCTAGTTTTTCTTGCCTAACTAGTCATTATGAGTCGAGTTTCGTCTCATTTTTTTTCTTTCCCTAGACTCTTCTATCGGAGTTCGTTTACCGTGTCCTTGGTCGAAACCCCTATCTCGCTCTTTTAAAGTCTATCAGTTTTTGTTTATTGTATTACGACTTTCGTTTGCTATGTCCACCGACTTGAGATGTCTCTTTTATACCTATTCAGGTCTTAGTCAGTTTTTGTTTACTCATTTACCCGTAGATAGAGACTAGGAGGTGCTCTAGGAAATATGTATTATCATCACTTTGATGTGGGTCGAGTTTTACCTCGTTACCCATGCGTGAAATCTTGTTTATTTTGTCTTGGTACTCATTTCTATAAAGTTTTGATCTTCTAGTTTTGACGGGTCAAGTTTTGTCTCGTTTAATGTTGTTCCTTGGATTTATATCAATTTTTGTTTATTGAGCCTTTAACAGTGTTTGATTATTGTACTTCAACTTTCGTTTGTTGTATCCTTGGTTGACCGATCTCTTTTGAGACTAGCAGGTTCTCCTAGAATCACGTGCTCTATCCACTTTGCTCCGCGTACTTTTCCAGAATTCAGCTTTGCCTATTCTCTATTTGAGTCTTATCTCATCCCTTTGTGGTCCGGTTTTATCCTAACACATTATTCTAAGGTTTAGTTTCATCTACTCTTCTAAGTATGAGTTTTGTCTCAACTTTGTTAAAGTCTGCATTACGGCTTCATTCTGACGCATATCTTTGAAAGTCCAATTTTCATTAGACCCTCTGTTTGCCAAATCCAATTTCGTTTGGTACCTTCTAAGTCCCGTGTCTGCTGGCACTCTTTGCCTTTCAGAGGTTTTTCTTCTTTTTCAAGAGTGTAAATTTTTAGGTTCTTTCATATTTAATCATCTTCAACTCTGAATGCTCGAAAGCTGACATTTTTCTCCCTTATCATGTTTAAGACGATTGAATAGGGGCAGTTGTTGTACCCCAAAATTTACCCTCTTTATATGTTTCATTATAAAAATCATATTGTATTGCATTCACACATTGTGATAGGATCAAAGTACTTTGGTTCTCAAGTTTTCCACAAGCTGTGGAGGTTGATGGTATTGATATTTAGTGCAAGGAGTGTATCATTCTATTGAATCCTTGGATTTGTCAAGTCACAAGGATCTATCATGTATCTAGACATCTTATCCACCTCATTGGATCATCAAAAGATTGAAGATTGTGTTGATTGTAAAGTAAATCACATTTCTGTGAATCATTAGTCAAAATTAGGGTTTTACCCAACTGAAGTAATTGAGGCTTAAATGAGCCAAAATTTTAAAGCATCATCTTCTTATTATCATTTAAATCAACTTTGTTCAAGAGATCTTTCAATATGTCCAATGGAAATAGGCTTTCGAAGCTTGATCAACTACTAACACAAGGTGCAAAACTAGGATTTTGGATTTAATCAGGATTTCTCTAAATTTTTCACCCAAATTTGTTCCCATGTTTCACTACATGTTAATTAGCATCTATGATTGAAAGTTTGATCATCAATTTGGATAGGAATAAGTTTAATTGATCAAAAGGGACAAAATAGTCATTTTAGCCAAAAGTCAACAAAATCAGGAGTTGACCAAGTAGACTTTTGGTCAAACATCAATTCAAATATCCTCATTTTATATTTCATAACAAATTTAATAATTAAATCAAAGTAATTGGATAAATTAGGGTTTTACTTGTTCATGAAGATACTTGAATTTTTGAAAATTTCTAAGTATGCATAGTATACAACTTTGGCCAATCACAACTTGAGTTTTGTTAATCTGATTGAAGAAAACCATATATATTCAAAATTCTCTTGAAAATTCCTAAAACATTGTCAATGTGTGTGGAAGGCTTAATTGTGAAGCATTTTAGAGAAAATTAAGTGGGAAGTTCTATGCACAATCCTTGCAAGATGACTAGCAATTTGACTTGTCTAGCCAAGCATTTCAACAAACACGTGGCATAGCATTTTGAAGGCTTATTATATTTTTATTCAAAAAAAATTAGAAAAATGCTTGTAGGGGCATTGTAGACAACAATGAGAGCTTCTCATTGAGCTTTGATTTATTCATTTTGGCCAAGATTTAAGAAAGATATGATCTTGAGAAGTTGCTCACTCACAACTGCACAACATACTTGCCATACACGCCCATACGTGCATGCATCTGCCTTGCAGAACTTGTTTATTTTCTCAAATTCTCTTCATCATATCTGGAACAATTCAGCTTCAATTTGATAAATTCAAATCCCTATGATATTCTACATTATGAGAGCTCTTGAAAGTCCCCTCAATCATCCAAAACGCATGAGTGATTTTTATGATAATTGAGTAACAAGTTGGGTCATGGGACTGTAGCATGCATGCATGTTATGCTCAGAATTCTGGTGCATTCTGGTTATGAGCCATTTCAGGTTTTATTGACATGTGATAGCACGCATTCACTCACTCTGATCTTACCAAATAAAGCAACTCCACCTCACACTCGGTGCATTATACTCTCCCCATTATATTTTTCTATTTTTAGAAAAATATTTTATTTCAAAATCTCACCCCATGTGAAATAGAGGACATGTCTTCATTCTTTCTCATTTTCCATTCACCTCACACCCTTGTTGATCTCACAAAAACGCAACAGAGTGTACAAAAAAGCTCTTAAAACGCAAGCTTCATTCCACTTGCCAATTTTCTGATTTTTTAGGGAATTTCTCCCTAACGGTTTTCTAAGCTTAAAAGACACTTCTACCCTTATCTCACAATCTCTATATAACCATAGAATCACACTCATTCAAGAAAGGCTTCATTCATAAGGAAGTCCATATCTGAGCTCAAGCTTTCTCTCTCAAGAAATTTTGCTTCGAGTTCTTCATTTCTCAAGTTTCAGAGCTCAATTCACTTCCATTTCCTTCTCATTGAGGCATAAGAGTGAATATCCATGGGTTTCTCTTTGTTAAGGAGGCCATAGTTAAGTTTATTTCTCAACTCAAGAGGTAACTTTCAGATCTCAAATTTGTGAATTATAGTTTGTTTCAAGGCAATCTAAGCTTGTATATATGTTGATTGATGTTTAGATCTTGCTTCTGATGCATGAACTTGTTTGAATTCGAGCTACATTTTATTTTACAAACTTCTCAATATTTGTGTTAAAATGATTTTTTTTCATTTTTTGGGGCCTGATTTCTTGATTTACAGTTAATGATTTTGAAATCTACAAGTTGCATGATGTAGCTTATTGTATGAGCTTTAATTTGTGACTTGATTTGAGAAATTTGGTTGAGAACTGAGTTTGTATGGTGGATCTGAAGTAGAGGTCCTGAAACTTTAAAACACGTGCTAGGGCTTGTTGGAGGATAGGGATGAAGTGAGGTGGCAGCGCATGATTCGTCCGTTTGAATATTAATGCATACTCTTTTTATTTGATTTTAATTGTTTTCTATGATTTTATTTCTTGATCAAAACTTATCCAAATATTTGGAAACAAATACCGTAGGTGGATTATAATCTCTAATATTTGATTATAATTTTTATGGAATTTTTAAAAATCATTTCATTGGTTGAAAAATTTGTAGATTAATTAATTTTGTTTAATTATTTTTTTGCATCGCATTTTTTTAAATTTTTGTTTCTGACTTTTTCTATACACAAAAATTGTACCAAAAATATTTTAGACACTTTGATTGGTCTATTTTGAGTTTCTAAATTTTATTTTAGAGTTTTCTCACTTTTATTTGATTTAATAATTAGTGGTATTTGATTACCTTTTATGCATTTTCACAATTATTTTAGGATGTTTCCTTAATAAAAAAATTCACAAAAAATGCTTTGAGTCATTTTATTGGCATTTATTTGATTTCTGAGTTTCATTTCACATTTTTAATATTTTTTGGTTAAAAAAAAAGTGTAGAGATTAACTAGGTTTTTAATCGAAAATTGTCATGTTTTGATTTAATTTCCTATTTTCTTTTGATTCTACAAATCAAGAAAAATATTATATGTTTTCTTTAAGTCATTTTCTAGCCTTGTAAATTTTATTTCGGTTTTATTTTGTGTTCTTGACTTCTTTTGAAGATTGAACATTAATTGTGTGACTTTGTTGACTTTTGTTTGCTTAGATCACAAGTTAGGGTTCATTGACAAACCTCCCTTGACTTTTAAGTCAATTTCTGTTTAGGTAAGGATATTATGATATTTAGGGACCTTAGAATTAATTTTGATTAATTTTATGAGTTGATTTGATAACTTTCCCAAATTAGTTAAGCTAGGGTTCCCAATTAGAGGCTTATCTAGGCTAGACTAACTTGCGTGATTAAATTTTCAACTTGGACCTTGCTAATTTTATCTTTAGCTTGATGCTCCTGACCTCTTGATGTCTTATGAACCTTGAAATATTTTTTCTTGTTTTTAGAAATCTTTTTTCTATTTTTGACACAATTTTGTTTGTTTGCAATGCTTTGTGATTTGTTTGAGTCCTATGATCTATGTTATTTCTTTGTGTGAACTTTTTAAGTTTGATCTTTACCTTTATGGTAGCCCCTGGATTCCCCTAATATCTCATGATCTTGGAACAATTTTATTTGGTCCATTATAGCCATTGATGATCATTATTGTGGAGCTCCTAAATTAAGCAAGTTTAAAACCCTAATTTTGGGAGTTTTTGGTAGATCCTTGATCAAGTCTTCATCATGATTATGATTAAAAGTGATTTTGATATATGATAACTCAAGGATAATCTTAATCAAGGTTTGAGAGACATTTGATCTCTTTTGAACATTCTTCTTGCCTCATCATAATTGATCTTTTTTGCTTATGCTATTTGCTTGAAATGAGATATATTGAGATGCATTTTATGCAACATTTAAGGAGACAAGACTTATCATTTGTACCCTATTTTCATTACTTTATAATGTCTTAATTTCAATTTCATTGGGCCATTTAAGTTTCCTAATTTGTGATTGCTTGTGTGTTTGAGTTTACCAAATATGGTCAAAATTGGAAGTAGTTTTGATGCACTCTTTTACAAAATGCCTTTGATACATCATGAATAGTGCATTGTGAATTAAATTCTAACTTTGAGGATCTTCATATCTCCTTTACTTTTATCCTATATTCCTTGGTTGATATCTCATTATCAATTCATCTTGGTGACACAATAGGAGCTATATACTAGTTTTTGACCTAGTTTGTGTTTGTTTGCTTGGAAGGAATTTAAGTCCCACATTTCTTAAATGTTTAAACTTTTATTTTACTTCTCTTCTCATCTCCACTCTCTATGCTCATATGATCCACTTGGTTAGTGCTCACTTGCTAATTCATCATGGTGACTCAATGGGAGCTATATTTACCTCTTGCATATGGTTTTGAATTTTCAGTTGTTGATGTTTGCCTCTTATGATTGTGAATGTTGTCCTAACCTTTTACCTTAATTTTGGTTGTTACCCATAAAGTCCAAGGATATTTAGTTTAAATTACTTTGATCACTTTTCTTATATAGCTTAAGGGACTACATTTCTCTAATATCATGACACTTAAGTGTGTTACCTTGTTAACATCTCTTAAGGTTTCAAATTCATGATTAGTATCTTATGAGGGTTTTATCATCACTCAAGGACAAATAATATTATTTATTACTTTATTTTGGTCTTTATCAACTTCATTTGATCTAAGATAAAATGACTTTACTTTCATTTTAGATGATTTTGCTCATCAATTAAGTGACTTTGTTTATGTATGAAGTCTCAACTTCTACTTGGTTACTCTTGAGTATCATCTTGAGATAACCTATCATATAAGTCACACATTCCATGATTCTCAAATCATGCACTCTTTTTTTAAATACATACTTGCTCAATATGAACTTGTTGTTTGTTTCTTTTCAATACTTCCCCTTTGTATGATACATATGTGACTTTTATTGCATGACTTATAATTCTTGAATGTGATTTATAGATATTTGGTTTTCTACTGACTTGTATGATTGGATATTCCCTTAATCATGTCCATCCTTCATTTACCCTTCCCTCGCATTTCTTTCACTCTTAGGTTGTAGTTCGGGGTTGATTTTTGACCTAGTTTCATGATTATACTTCAGATTACTATAGTAGGTTCTTGTTGAGGCTTCTATAGGTTTTAGGATACACTAACCTTATGTGTTTACTTCTGACCTCATTTTCACTGGACTTGTTTCTCCATGATTACTCGGCCAATCGGGCCCATTTTTAGCCATGATATATGATAAATGTATGACATGTTTACGTTCACACTTTATCTTATCTTGTTAATACTAATTGTTTTGTTGAGTGATGCAAGGTACTTCATGGGATTTTCGTACCTTGTGTTCCACTTTATTTGTGGAATACAACTTCGCTTTTGAGGAAATCTATTTCGTTTCTCATATCTATAGGATATATATATATATATATATATATATATATATATATATATATATATATATATATATATATATATATATATATATATATATATATATATATATATATATATATATATATATTTGCACTTTTGTGCGCTTTGTTTGTCTGTATTTCGTTTCACATTGAAGTCTTGATGCTTATGTTTGACAACACGAATACTGACCTGTTTCTTGGTTGATGCTAGCTTGTTCGAAGATCTTTGGGTTACATTATTGTTTAGTTGCTTATTTGTGGATTATATCCGTTCGGTACTTTCCCATCTGATTTACTCTTTTCCCACATTTTATTGCTTACTTAGGATTGGAAGTCTATGGCACTTGGTAGGAAATTCTGGAAGTCCTCACTAGGAGGCCATGTTTTTGTTTGTTTAATAATTGTGCCCACATTATGTTACAGATGATAAGCCCTCAAAAGGAGTCAATTAGAGGGGATTCGTAATCAACCCCCACACATTCTAGTTTGTGTCGTTCCTATGCTCACTTTCTACAAGTAGATGCTATGAACATGTGCCCATGATCTGAATGAATTTAATCCTTCAAAGGCAGGTGAAAATGGTTCTTTCAATCGGATCCCCACACTTTCTTTAGCTCGTGTTGACCAACACCGATGCTTAATGTACGCATACACTATGTTTTTCCCCCATATATTTCTTTCCCTGGTAATTGATACAACAGTTAAGGACCTGTTATATTCCTACAACTTTATGGCTTAGTTGACTCGGGTGATTCACTCCCCTTGGCTATGGATTAACCTTTGGTTTGATGCTTGGTTGCTTGTCTATGGCGGGACCTCCCATTTTACTACTTGGCATGCGCCTTGTAGGTGTTTGATACTCGAGTGATGCTCGAGCTTTTGTTTGTCCAGATGTTTTGTCATCTGCTTGTTTGATTTTTTTTGTCACGGGATCTGTGAAATTTTATTTGCCATGCTCCCTTAGGATCGCTCATTGATGCTAATTGCCGAGCTAGACATTAGGATAGGAATCCATGTATGTTCACTTTGGTAGATACTCTAAAAACTCAACCATAGGGCTATCATTGTATGATTACACTAGGGCTAGAGATTAGGTAGTCTCCCTTAGATGTTTTCTTTTCTTTGCATATTGCCCCTTAAAACTACAACTCTTTTCTCAGCAAATCATAAAACATCTCTAATGAACTAAAATCCTTCTTCAAGGTAAAAAATAAAAACCAATCTTAATTGTTTGTGCACCTTTTGGCTTTTTTTAAACCTTGTTAAGTTGACACATTACCGCCTATGTCACGATATTTTACTGTCGTTATGTCGATGTTTTGTTATCGCTTATGTTTGTTATCCTACTTTGATTTTCAATATCATTGTTAGGTGTGATGTTTTATCATCTAAGTTGTGGTGTTTTTCCATCCTTACCATGATATTTTTCTATCTTTGTGTCGAAGTTTCGCCATCGCATATGTTTGTTATCCTACTTTGATTTTCAATATCATTGTTAGGTGTGATGTTTTATCATTTAATTTTTGATGTATTGTCATCTTTTCCATGATATTTTACTATCTTTTTTCCGATGCTTCGTGATCTCATATGTTTGTTATCCTACTTTGATTTTCGATATCATTGTTAGGTGTAATGTTTTATCATCTTATCTGATATTTTGCTATCACTCTGATGTGTTATCATCTTATCTGAATTTTTGTTTCCATGTTGTAACACAGTGGGAGAATTGACTTGGTTGTTTTGTGTTTTATTGCAAATGTTGCGGATAGCAAGAGTCGCCACCGACTTTTCTTTTATCCAATAAAGGAAAGGGTGACAAGATCAGGAAATACCTTTTGAGAATTTTCTTGAGTTTGGGGGTAGGTTATGAAAAGGGAAGGTGTTAGCACCCTTTTCATCCGTAGTTATCTACGAGCTCTTAATTGCTTGATCACTTTGAAAATGCTTTGTGTTTGTGTATGTTTGAAAATGTTTTAAAAGAGGTGATTTTGTAATGATTCTTGTATCTTTGAGAATGTATATAAAATGTTTGTTTTTGTAAATATTTTGAAAAGGACTTAGTGCGGAAATTTTGCAATGATTCTCGTATCGTTGAGAATGTATATATAATGTTTGTTTTGAAAATATTTGTTTGGAAAGAGGGTGTTTGAAAAGATATTTATTTTTGAAAGTGTGAGGTGTGGAAATGGTTTGGTTATGAGCAAGCAATTACGAGCAATCTACCTACTCAACAAGTCTTTGTTCTTTTCCTCCTCCTTTAGATAGTGCTACTTTACCATTGGTTGGTAGGGATCCATATCATTGTATGTGAGGGGAAGGCGTGAGTCATCGTACAATCATAGAAGGCAACTTGTAAGATGTTTTAGAAATTGTCATAAGTGACTAAGATCGTTTACTGAAGGTAGCATTGAAGAACATAAAGGGACTACTATCTTTTAATCGAGGGTCTTTGCTAAAACATCCCACATTCGAGGGACATGACTATTTTTTATCTGAGGCAACAAGTGTGGGTTACCCTAGAGGTCCATGTGTGCAAAGTGTTTTGATTTCATGTATATTTTCTTGGAATTAGGGTTTTCTATGGTTTGGTTCTAAGTCTTGTTATGCAAAAACCTAATTACTAACAATAATAAGGAAAGCGATAAATTGCGGAATTTAAATGTCCTACGCTATTACAACGCTTTGGGAATGGGGGGTACAATTTTGTGAAATGGTGAGGAAAGCAATAAAGCCTAATTATCTATTACAAAACATTGAATCATGAATAATAATAAAATGTACAAAATGTAAGGAAGAAGAAGGAAATTACTTTTAGGGTTTTTTGATGGAGAAGGTTTAAAGATTAATCTAATTAAACTAATTAATTTTAATTGCAAGAAGAGTTAATTAATTATTTAATCAAAACCACAAATATAAGTTAAGTGAATATTAAGAAGAAAATAAAACCTAAGTCTAAATAGTTTGTTTAGAAAATAATTTGAATGTCAATATTAATAAAGAAAATGTTTTACAATGTAAAAGAAAAGATAAAATTTAATTTATTAAAATAAAATGAAATAAAATGCTTAAATTAAAACATTTTTTTAATTTAATTAAGAAAAAAATATTTTTGGTATTTTTAGTTTAGATAAAATAAATAAATGAATGAAAATAAACAAAATATAAAAGAAATAAAAATAATTGGGCCTGGTGTTAAAAAGTAAAATAGGTGTGAAAAAGTATTTTTTTTATTAGGCCCAAACAAGTTTTTTTGAAATCATAGAAAATAAAATAAAAATAGTATGAATGGGCCTGCGCTTAAAAAGTAAAATGGGGGGGGGGGGGGGGGGGGGGGGTGAGATCAAAAATAAATCATGCCCAAAGTGGAGAGTCCAACGCCTGGGTTGATCCAGTGTTATATACATCATGGGCTACACATGTGGAACATTTGATCTTTGTTGCTTGCACATCTGATGGTGATGGTATGAAGTCCATTGTAGGCGTGCGTGGCTTGTATGCATAGAATCTTAAAGAAGAAATTGTGAAAAAGCAAAAGGGTACCCCTGGGGCTCGAATCCAGGTCCCTATACACTAATGCCTTACGCGCACTTCCTCTGCCACTGGGATGGCTGTTTCGTCCATTTATAAGTTGCAATAAATTTAAAATAAACCCTTCCCTAATTGCACTTCATCCCTAACCTCGCACCAGCCTTTATTGTCACATTTTCAAATTTATGAACTTGCTCATTTCTCAGCCATTTTCAAAAGTGTAAACATGAAAGTTGTTCCATTTTTCCACACGAATTCAATCATGTAAATAACTAAAGTTATAGATTAAAGATGGACATGAATTTTTTTTGGTACCAAATAAAACCTAATTTTTTCAGAAAGTTCAAACTCAAAATTCGCATCACTCAGGCAACATAAATGAAAACTAAAGGTATGGTTAGCTTCAGGGCTATGATGTCTACATTTTTCATTCACAAATTAATCATTAATGATGCTTGTATAAGGAGTTCAAAGTTGAGTAAACGTACCTAAAAATTGGAAACCATGTATGGATTTTGAGCACCCTTAGAAGTATTGTGATGATCTGGATAGCTTCACTGAACTCCTAGGAAGCTATTGTAATGCTTACTTTGAGCTAAGAGTGGCTGGATTCTTCTGAAGAAGTCAAATTGCAAAGCTTAGTTTTTGAGTTTGGAAGATGATGAAAATGGAGTTACAGCTATAAAACAGGGGTGGGGATGAGTTGTAAATGAGTTATGGAAGATTTGTGATAGATTTAGAGAGGAAACTCATGAGTGGATTATGAGTTTGAAGTTTTTGGTCAGAAATTGCAACAATGGAAGTTTTGTGTACAGTTCTGAGTTTCAGGGAGTTTGTGAGTGTTTCAAGGCTTGTGAATTTGTGTGTTGGCTTGCAAATGGCTCCTCTATTTATAGATGAAAGATCTTGAAGGCTCTAGTGATCAAAAATCAAAGATCACAAGTTATGGTTATGTGACTTGATTTTGAGGCAATCTTGAAAATCATGGTTTCAATGCATAGTACAAGGGCTTGTAGGGTGGATAACAGGTTGTAGATGAGATTCTTATGGCTTTGAGATTGTGTGTGTTCAGAATGTATAAGTTTAAAGCTCAAGGAGAGTGGACTTTGTGATTAAAGCCACTTTTTCAAAATGGCAATGTTACCTTTGTGCCAAAAATGGATTAATCACTTGGAAAATGGCTCAAATGCTTGGACAATGGCTCAATCAGTTGTACAAATAATTAATTATGGAGTGTTTTGCAAGTTAGAATCCTGCAAAGCAATATTTATGCATCATGTCTTGAGATTTAATCAAGTGTTCTTCATGAAAATGCCTTGTAATTCAAGAATAGATGCTCAACTTCTTCTCTTCGATTTTCCTAGCTAAAGCATGATCTCTTCAAGTTCTTGGACATTTTGGAAAGTTTGAAACATTGTCTACAACCTTCATGTTGACCACTTTGGATAAATCAACTTGGAAATTGGTGAAAATTTTCCAAGAAGTTGGGACAAAAAATCTGCCTAACTTGATGTAAATTTCACTAAGTGTTTTTGATAAAAAGTCATGACTTCATGGGCCTATATCTTCAAATCCAAACATTTTTTAGACATCAACCCTAAGGGACAAAGTTTTAGATCTCATCAAGATCTACAACTTTCATTTTGAAAGTTTTCCTTGAATCATCTTGCATCTTGGTGAAAATTTGTCATGAAGTAGTGAAATTATCAAGGTTAAAAAAACACTTAGATTTTTCTAAGTCTTGAAAATCTTGACTTTTGTTGACTTTTGTTGAGTTTCTTGATTCTTGATGATCAATTTTGATATTTTTTGAAGGTCTTGACGAATCTTGGTCTTTGAAATTCAATGTTGACTAAAAAGACAAAGTTTGACTTTTTGTGTGTCAGTTGACTTTTCTTCAGTTGATCAAATTTCAACTATCAATCCATTGATCTTGAGAAATGATTTGAGCCATGAAATTAGTTCAAGATATTGTTTTTGAGTCCTTGAGATCATGCTTCAAGCCATTAGGTCATGTACTAGGCCAAAAGTCAAGGATCAGTCATTCTCAGTCAAAGTCCTAATTTTGACAATTTTGCCCCTTTGGTGATTTGAATGCTTTGCTTGAGCGTTGGAAGCGATGTAGCGGCAAGAAACAAAAGTTTTGGAAATATTTATCTAGGAATTTATCGTGTCCACAAATAGTGGTTAATGAATTATCGTACGATAAATCTCTCGTTAATGAGTTTGGGGATAAATAGGTTTGTAAAGAAAATGTTATCAACAGAAAATAAATGTAAACAAAAGTAAAAACTAAGGAAGAACTTATCAAGCCTGCATATAATCTACTCATCACATTCAAACTAACCATACTCATCAATGTCACTACGTATCACTCACAACCTAAGTCATTTCTAACCCAAATTGAGGGACTGGCTGTATCACAAAGGAAATAATCTCTCTACCTCCTCAACAACACATAAGACAAATATGTAATCACACTAACGATCTCTCAGTACAAGACAACCACGCAGAAGCATTAAGCTCTGATACCCAAGTGGATATCAACTCTAAATCCATCTCTAGAGTTCAGAAACTAACATATAATCATCTTAGATAAGAATCTGAGTAGTATATGCCTATAAAACCTGAAATCCCTAACACAGAGCATAAATACAGGATAACAATCGAAAAAGATTTATAAAGCAAGTTTAATATAACGCCATGGGAGACAAATATACATGATTTCAAAGTAAATGCATATACAAACTCAACACATAAAGAATACACAAAGAAAAAGAGAAATGAACCACAAATCTACCGGTTTGTCAGTGTTGATTGATGAGAAATCCACTCTAGATCATACGTATGCAAGCTTCAATGTTGTTTTCTAAGCTAATCCTATCCAAAAATAAAGGATGATGGAGTTGGGATCAAAAATACCCAAAACCATACCCAAAAAATGTGTTTTTACACCTAAATATGCATTTTTGACTCTCCAACATCGCCCGGCGACCAAAAAGCATATATCGACGACCAAAACAGTATTTTCCCACGCTACTGCTCGCCTAGCATTGCCCGGCGATGGATGACAGAAAGTTGAAAAACCAGCACAACATTCTGCACTGTTTCAGCCATAACCTTTGAACCGTAACGTCGATTCGCGCCCAATCGGAAGAGTTGGAAAGCTTATTCAATACTCTATCTAAAAGTGCCTAAATATAAATGCTTGGATACCTAAAAAATGAGATAAAATAAAATAAACTCAATACTATTTACACAATAATGCAATAAATACACTATAACGTAAATTATGCCGAATATACACTAAAGTTGAGGTTTATTGACAAAAAGAAAACGAATTAAGTAGATGAGTGCTAATTATTCACACACATATTCACAACAATTTAGCACTCGTGAAACTCTCCCCATCTTAAAACATTGTTTGTCCTCAAACAAAGTCAAATAAACTGAAAGAAGCAAAAAATGGTAACCAAAGAATCACAAATCAACAAGTTTTGAAAATAGAAAACAAATGCAATGGTTCAAATGAAAAACAAGACACACAAATTAAACACTTACCACTGAAGTACGACTATAACATAAACACGAAACAAATGCTAAATACAAAAAGTATGCCAAACATTCTAAAAAAATACTAGTTCACAAATGAATCAACCTAGCAAACATAATCACCGGTAGATGAAAACCACATAAAAATGGGGTATTTTTAGTCATCCAACAATCTTGCAAATAATAGACTAAATTATCCATTCATCCAAAAAATTACATTGAAAGTATAAAAGCAAGAATCTCAAGGGCTTTTAAAGGTTGTAATGTGGCTTGGTTAACAAACAAGTGATAAGTCCCAAAGCTAATCGAAACAAAAAACTTGCCTAAACCTAAGGGAGTAATTACTTCCACAAAGTTTCAGACAATAGAATTTCAATTAAACTTCTTCTTCATCCCAAATTTCAAACCAACATACATCACTTATTCAACACAACATTATCCCATACTCTTTTTGTTTTTATTTTTCAAAGCTTTTCTATTTTTTCCCTTTATTTTTCTATCACTTTTTTCTTTATTTTCCTTTTCAACCTCATAGCAATCAGCCAATAAATACACAATCATTTTTATCCCCAACTTGAATTCAGCCATACATTAAAGTGAATACTCCCTACTTTCTAAGGCAAGGTAAAAATTCAAATCAAAACAATGGTTGAGGGTTCAAGAAAACAACGAATCAACATCCATGCAAAAAGGGAAACTAAACACTCATAGACAAGCATTAAGCAAATACAAATTGGATAGTGACAAAAGGCTCAAATGGGTTACAAATGATTACACACTCACAAGGTAAATTGAATTATTTGGCCAAGGTAGTTGTGCTCAAAATTAAACAAAAAATAAATTCCTTGATCATGTTCAAGCTTTCATACAGTCAACACAAACAAAAGATTAAGCATAATAAAATCCAGTTAAAACAAGAATTGTGGTCTCCAGCATATGTGAATAATGGAAAGCTACCTCACAAGGTAGGAACTTAATGATTCACAAATGAACAACTATAAAAAAGAATGAATGGTATAAAAATTGTAGAAAGTCTAAGTATCATGAATATGATAAAGTATAGAAAGCGATAAACACATACCTCGAATGTGTACAAAACTTTAACAAAATCATTACCATGCATTGGTAAATCGAAACGATAAAACTTGACAAATCATCTCAATATTCTACAAGTTACCGGACCAAAACTTGATTGCAAACAACAACAAAAGAATTAGAAAAATAATACTCCTACAAAATTTTAGTGTACAAAATTTACAATATATACAACGAACAAAACTCCTCAATCTAA
The DNA here is from genome assembly GCA_948472305.1 of Vicia faba. Taxonomy (NCBI): domain Eukaryota; kingdom Viridiplantae; phylum Streptophyta; class Magnoliopsida; order Fabales; family Fabaceae; genus Vicia; species Vicia faba. The sequence continues at coordinate 97,094,561 of OX451735.1, read as the reverse complement.
ATACGACAAACTTTCTTAAAACACTAATTGACATAACAAAACAAATACAAATAACAATATGAAAACCAGGTGAAAATGAATTAACAAGTTGAAAAGGGAAGATTTGAAATTCAGAATATTTCCTTGTTTTAACTTGTTAAAGCACAAATCACCACACACATAAACAAATACAAACAAACATTCTTGTTTTACGTCATAAGTTCGACGCCTTTATTGTGAGAGCTAGTAACCTCCTCTCATCATGCCATGGTATTGTCACACCGCACAAACCTAAAGAAAGTATCCTACCAATCACACAACAAACGTTACAAAAACGAGACAATTATACACAAATATCATATACCAGTTAATGCAAAATTTCTATAAAACATATACATTAATTACAAAACTCAAAAGCAAAAGAATTATCGCAATGCAAAGACAATAGAACCAATCCCCGGAAACGACGCCATTTTGTTGGAATCTATGTAGTGGAAAGCAATCAAAGTTTTGGAAATATTTATCTGGGAATTTATCATGTCCGCGGAGATTGGTTATTGAATTGTCATTACAAAATCTCTTGTTAATGAGTTTGGGGATAAATGAGTTTTTAAAGAAAACGTTATTAACAGAAAATAAATTTAAACAAAAGTAAAAACTAAGGAAGAACTTATCAAGCTTGCATATAATCTACTCATCACAGACTTAAATCTATCAACCAGTTACATTCAACCTAACAATACTCATCAATGTCACTATGTATCACTCATAAACTAAGTCATTTCTAACCTAAATTGAGAGACTGACTGTATCACCAAGGAAATGATCTCTATACCTCCTCAACAACACAGAACACAACTATGTAATCACACTAACAATCTCTGAGTACAATACAACCATACATAAGCATTAAGCTCTAATACCCAAGTAGATGTCAGCTCTGAATCTATCTCTAGAGTTCAGAAACTAACTGATAATCATCCTAGATAAGAATCTAAGTAGTATATGTCTATAATAACTCAAATCCCTAACACAACATAAATCCAGGACAACAATCGAAAAAGATTTATAAATCAAGTTTAATATAACACCATGGGCGACAACAGATGCCCTTGTTCAAGCTTCTTAAACCTGAAGAGTTAGATTGGCATGTTCGCCATTGGCGACTTAAAGGTGGAAGATGATTGAATACTTAAATGCCTAGAAATTTGCACTCGCTTGTGCATAAAGTAAAACTGTTGGTTGATTATATCGAAAATGAGCTTAAAGATGCCATTTGGAGAGGCAATGAAGAGTTGTCAGAAATGGGCTTATAGATGCCATCCAAAGTAACTGTTGATAGAGAAATTAGACTAAGCCTGCGCTCGACTTTAACTGGGAGAAGTAACAGAGTAAATCTTTGGTCAATTTAATCAGAGCCAGAAAAGGTCTACTAAGAGAAGTATCAGAATAAATCTTTGGTCGATTTAATCTAAGCCAGTTGAGGTCTTTAAATATTTAACTGGGAGAAGTATCAGAATAAGTCTTTGGTCGATTTAATATGAGCCAGAAAAAGGTCTATTGAGAGAAGTATCATAATAAATCTTTGGTCGATTTAATCTGAGCTAGCAGAGGTCTTTAAATCTTTAACCGTGAGAAGTATCAGAATAAATATTTGGTCTATTTAATCTAATCCAGAAAAGGTCTACTGAGAGAAATATCAGAATAAATCTTTGGTCGATTTAATCTGAGCCAACAGAGGTCTTTAAATATTTAATTGGGAGAAGTATTAAAATAAGTCTTTGGTCAATTTAATCTGAGCCAGAAAAACGTCTACTCAGAGAAGTATCAGAATAAATCTTTGGTCGATTTAGTCTGATCCAGCAAAGGTCTTTAAATCTTTAACTGGGAGAAGCATCAGAATAAGTCTTTGGTCGATTTAATCTGAGCCATAAAAAGGTCTTTTGAGAGACGTATCAAAATAAATCTTTGGTCGATTTAATATGAGCCAGCAGAGGTATTTAAATCTTTAACTAGGAGAAGTATCAGAATAAATCTTTGGTTGATTTAATCTAAGCCAGAAAAGGTCTACTGAGAGAAGGATTAGAATAAATCTTTGGTCGATTTAGTCTGAGCAAGTAGAGGCCTTTAAATCTTTAACTGGGAGAAGTATCAGAATAACTCTTTGGTCGATTTAATTTGAGCCATAAAAGGTCTACTGAAAGAAGTATCAGAATAAATCTTTGGTCGATTTAATCTGATCCACCAGATGTTTGAAGGTAATGTCTATCATGTAGATATTTTCCCTGTCTTGTTTCAGGGAATGACCTACAATCTGTTTTAAGGATTTGTTGATGATATCGATCTATCGATTGATCCTTCTTGAAAAGGTAAAGAGTAAACTGTACGCAATGTAATGATGTATGAAATGCATTGTAATGATATTCCCAAAAATAAATGAGATTGTGCTATATGTGTTTCATATGCATATGTTATGACATATAAATGTAAAATGTCGTTGAAGTGTATGTTTGTCTGGGAAAATAAATCCCTGGCTATTGTTGGGGACGAAGAGTATGTGTATATTCAATCTTGTATAAAATTCTTCCTCTGGGGATTCCTGCCTACTTATTTGAGGAAACTCTGCTGGGGATGTACTGATTTCCTGTTTGGGGAGTAGAGTTTAGGAACATTGGTCGTCTGTTGCTCTACTGGGGAGTTTAATTTTTATGTACCCTGACTAGGGATAAAAGATATGGATAAATTTCCGACTCGTCAGGGGAAGATAAGGCTAACTAATATCTGGTCCATTTCCAGGTTTTGCAGCAAGTCTCTGGGGATAGTAGCAACTTTACTGGGGAGAAGAATTTTGTCAATGATTTGTAGTAGTATGAGGAATAGACTCGAGATGGGAATTTGAATTTGCTAAAGAGAAGAATTCTGCAAGGTTTTTTTTCAATTTTGGAGGACCAAACTCAGTTGGGGATAAGAATTTCCAGGAAGTGTACTGATTAGAAACTCCATAGGTTGGTGATATCGCCGGGAAAGATATTATACTCCTTTATTTGCTAGAGTGATCTACCGGGGAGATTACGGGGAATATATCCCTTATGGGGATGAATTTCTGAAGATTACTCTGTGGGGATAATCTTATAAAAGTGACTTTGTGCAGATTTATGGACAGTTTGGACGTCATCCCAGCTCCTAGAATTTTGAGTAAATGCTTATTTATATTCTTATGCATATATTTTTTAACATTTAATCTTGTTCATATGCATATGTTCATTCAATTATAGTCATTGGATGTTTTTGCAAACAAAGCAGAAAAATAAAAACTTTGAACTTTTAAAGTGTATTTTGTATTAATACTTTTCCTATAAATAGACAGTTTTGTACAAACAGACGAAAATCCTAATAAGTCGAAGTCATCGTGATATGAAAAGAGTAAAAAGTGAAAAAAATGTAGATATGTCCATGTGAAAGTGATCTCATTGGGTTCTAACTCTGCTATTTCCCCTATGTTTTCGAACATCTCGTCCCTTGCCATCGGAAGAAGTTGAATGAGCTGATCTTGTACCATTTGATCTTTTGACTTTGGTACTAAAGCTTGCATGTAAGTGATCCAACGGGACATAGTCATACGCTTTTAATACCTAATTTTATCCTGGACCTCCCTTTCAGGTTTTCATTCCACCAAGATACCCTTTTTTGTCCAAGCCGCCCTTTCAGGTTTTCGACTTGTCGGGTGTATAATCTTTTACATATATCCCTAATTTTTTCCCGAACCCTTTTGGTTCGTCGGGATGCCCTTATTTTTGCCCAGGTATGTCAACCGAGCGGGTCATTCTTATGCGTAGTATTTTTTGACTATGTCTGCGTTCACAGGGTGTGGGAAATCTTCGCCATCCATAGTGGTCAGCATCATAGCACCGCCCAAAAATACTTTCTTTTTAATAAATGGCCCTTCGTAGGTGGGAGACCATTTGCCCATGGGATCACCTTGTGGTAGAATGATGCACTTTATTACCAAGTCACCATCCTGGTATACTCGATGCCTGGTCTTCTTGTTGAATGCCTTGATCATACGCTTTGGATACGTCTAACCATGACAAACATCCGCAAGCCTCTTCCCGACCATCAAATTCAAATGATCCAACCTAGTCTTAATCCGCTCGTCTTCATCCAAGTCTGCATATTTCATGATTCTTAGAGAAGGAATTTGGACTTTGACAAGTAGGATAGGTTCCATACCATAGACTAGAGAGAATGAGGTTTCCCCAGTTGATGTTCGCGCCGAGGTACGATAGCCATAAAGAGAAAATGGTAACATATCATGCCAGTCTTTGTATGTCACCACCATCTTTTTCACAATCTTCTTTATGTTCTTGTTGGCGGCTTCTACTGCGTCGTTCTTTTTAGGTTTGTCTGGAGAAGAATTGTGATGCTTGATATTGAATTGTAGAAGAGTTCAGGGATCATGGCATTGTTGAGATTGTTACCATTGTCACTGATGATCCTCTCAGGGATTCCATACCGACAAATAAGGTTATCCTTGATGAACTGTGCCATGACATTCTTGGAAACTAAGGCAAATGAAGCTGCTTCAACCCATTTGGTAAAGTAGTCAATGGCGATAAGAATGAAACGATTTCCATTAGAGGCAGTAGTCTTGATTTCTCCGATCATGTCAATGCCCCACATTTAAAATGGCCAAGGAGCAGTCATGATATTCAAAGTGATCAGAGGCACGTGGACTTTATCAGCATAAATTTGGCACTTATGTCAAGTCCTCGGGTGGTGGTGACAATCAGTTTCCATAGTCCACCAATAGTAACCAGCTCTCAGAATCTTCTTGGCCATAGTATGACCACTTGAATGAGTACCAAAGATGCCTTCGTGCATATCCTCCATAATCTTCTCTTCTTCCTTCTTCTCTATACAATGTAGCAAAGTTGAATCATGGTTGCACCTATATAGAATTCTGTTGCTTAGGAAGAACTTGGCTAAGAACCTCCACAAGAATTAATTATCATTGATTGACGCCCCTTCAGGATATTCTTGAGCTTCAAGATACCTTTTCACATCGTGAAACTAAGGCTTCTCCCCTACTCTATCAGTGTCAATCTCATAGCAGTGCATCGGTTCGTCAAATCTTTCGACAGTAATTCGGGGAACTTCGTTGTCCCATTTGACCTTGAACATGGATGACATGGTAGATAAGGCATCTACCAACTGATTTTCTTCCCTCGGGATATGTTCAAAGGTATCCTCTTCAAAGTACAGGATTAAGGTTAGCACAAGTTCCTTGTAAGGGATAAGATTTGGATGTTTTCTATCCCACTCTCCTTTAACTTGACTGATGACCAAAGTTGAGTCTCCATATACACTTATGGATTTGATTCTTAGGTCAATAGCTGCCTTGAGACCCAAGATGCACGTTTCGTATTCGGCCATGTTGTTGGTACAGTCAAAGCAGAGCCTGGCAATGAAAGGCGTATGGTAACCTTTGGGGGAAATGATCACCGCACCAATTCCGTTACCAAGTGCCTTCGAAGCTCCATCAAAACCATAGTCCATCGGGATCCTGGCTCAGGTCCTTCATATGGTCCAGGCTTTTCACAATCCGCAGTCAGCATGATATTCTCATCCGGGAATTCAAAGTTCATAGATTGGTAGTCATCCACAGCTTGATGTGCTAAATAATTTGTCGGTACACTTCATTTGATTACTTTTTGTATTGTGTACTGAATGTCGTATTCAGTTAAGATCATGTGCCATCGGGCTATTCTTCCAGAGAGAGATGGCTTCTCAAAGATATACTTGATAGGATCCATTTTAGAGATCAATAGAGTAGTATGAGTCAACATATACTGTCTTAGTCGGCGAGCAGCCCATGCCAAAGTGCAGCAAGTTTTATCGAGTAGTGAATATCTTGTTTCACAGTCGGTAAACTTTTTTCTAAGTTAGTATATTGCATATTCTTTTCGACCAGACTCATAATGTTACCCTAGCACACACCCCATTGAATTCTCCAACACAGTTAAGTACATGATCAGAGGTCTTCCTTTAATCGGTGGCATCAAAATTGGAGGTTCTTGTAAGTATTCCTTGATTTTATCAAAATCCATTTGATAGTCGTCGTTCCATATGACTACTTGATCTTTCTTTAGCAGCTTGAAGATTGGCTCGCAAGTAGCAGACAAATGAGAGATGAATCGAGCAATGTAGTTGAGTCATGCTAAAAGACCTCTTACCTCCTTCTCAGTATGAGGAGTGGGCATTTCTTGGATAGCTTTGACCTTTGTAGGATCCACCTCAATACCTTTTCCACTGACAATAAATCCTAGGAGTTTTCCAGACCTTACCCCGAAGATGCATTTATTGGGATTCAACCTCAGCTTGTATTTCTTCAGTCTCTCAAATAGCTTGTGGAGATCATCTAGGTGTTCTTCTTCAATTTTTCATCTTGCTATCATGTCATCAACATAGACTTATATCTCATGATGAATCATGTCATGAAATAAAGCCACCATAGCTGTTTGATAAGTTGCGCCTGTGTTCTTCAGCACAAAAGGCATGACCTTATAACATAAGGTGCCCCACTGTGTGACAAAGGTTATTTTCTCCATGTCTTCAGGCGCCATTTTGATTTGGTTGTAACCCGAGAAGCCATCCATGAAGGAGAATACCTTGTGTTGAGTAGTGTTGTTAACCAAGACATCAATATACGGTAGTGGGAAGTCATCTTTGGGGCTCTCCCTATTTAAATCCCAGTAGTCTACATACATACGGACCTTACCGTCTTTCTTCGGCACTGGAACAACTTTTGCCACCCATTGGGAATACAACATCACTTCAAAGAAACCTACATTGAATTGTTTCATTACCTCGCCCTTGATCTTCTTAGACATATTAGGACACGTGCGATCAACCTTTTGTTTGATCGGAGAATAACCCTCTTTCATTGGCAGACGATGAACTATAATATCAGTATTAAGCCTTGGCATGTCTTCGTATGACCAAGTGAATACCTCAACATAGTCGTGAAACATCTATACCAATCTACTCTTGAAACTGTCTTCCAAGTTGGCGCCAATCTTGGCTTCTTTCTTATCTACCTCAGTACCCAAGTTTATCACTTCGACGAGTTCTTTGTGCGGTTGGATAGCCTTTTCCTTTTGTATCAGGAGTCTGGCAAGTTCTCCAGGTATCTCACAATCTTCTTCACCTTCGTCTTCGACTGATAGTTTGGATTCTCGAAGTCATAAATAGAAATAGCATAATTGTTGTCAATGAGATCTGGAGTGGATGTGGAACTGAAAATATGTGTGTGTGCATGTAAGGTCACTTGGCTATTTTGAAAATGCAGTAAAGTAAAAGAAGGACAAGGAGATAAAAATTTGAATGCAAAATCGTCCAATATTTTCATTAATGAGCATATGATATATTAAATGACAACCCTTAACAAATGGACCATTGTTCCCTGGGCAAGGCACATGGTTCAAAGTCATTGTTTTAAAGTAAATTATACAGTAACACTTCTTAAATCAATAAAAACAGGAAATAGTAATTACTCCTGGTTGAAGGGGATTGAGATGAAGTATTTGGCCTTCCAGTTATTTAGTCCACTTTCAGTAGTTAGGAATATTCAGTCGTCCAAGTCACCATCACTGTCAGTGTCCTCCAGAGCATTGACTTTATTGTTGCTAATACGGAGAGGTGGCCCTCCAACACGAATACATCGAACCTCTTTCTGAGCCTTTGAAGTGAAACCCAACCCAAATTTGTCGGATTTTTAGGGGATATCAGGAATTTGTCCCCAGATAGTGCAACCTCCATCTTCTACAATAGCCCAAGCATCCTTCAGAGAGGCCATTCTTGGTGTGTCCTTGGTAATCTTAGGAGTAGCAAGAGTAGCTTTAGCAACTGCAATCATTGGAGGAATTACTTCAAATGCTTGACAATGAGTTTCAATGAATTCGCGATCCACTTCAACATATTTGAAAGAATTCTAATGACTGACCATATATTCTTCCTCTCCACAGACCATGGCAATCTTCCCTTTCACTAGGTACTTCAGCTTTTGATGCAATGTAGAGGTAGTCGCGCCTTGCCCATGTATCCATTGGCATCTGAGCAAGAAAGAATAGGCCGGGAAGATATCCATTACATAAAATGTTGAATTGAGGACTTGAGATCCCACCTCGATCAGAAGATCAACCTCCCCATGGACCGTCCTTTTCGAACCATCGAAGGCTCTTACCACAATATTGCTGGATTTCAGCCCATCCCTTCACAGTCCATCCTATCCAAAGTATCCTTCGGTAAAACATCCAAGTAAGAACCTGTATCCAGTAACACATGCACCAAAGTAGTGCATTTGTATTTAATAGATATGTGAAGAGATTTGTTATGATTCTTCCCCGTCGTAGTTAAATCTGCATCAAAAAATCCTAAACCATTATCAGCAGTTAGGCTTGCAACACAATTCTCAAATTAATCAGCATTGGTTTCTTTTATTACATGGGCATTCTTCAGGAAATTCAACAAAGCTTGGGCATGGATATCTTTGAGGGTGTCTGCCCCAATTGTTCAACTATTTTGTAGTCACTTTTTTGGATGATTTTCATAATTTCTTCCATCTCTTGTCTAGATGGGTCTTCAATTATCACATCTTTTGAGGGTCCCTCTATCAGGCAGGCTCGGTAACTTTTTCTTTACCTCGGGTATCAACAGTTGGCCTAGCAGTAGGAATACGAACAAGTGTTGTTGTAGTTGTCGGAGGAGAGATCTCCGGAGAGAAGATCCTCCCTGTCCTAGTGACCTTACTAGTTCTGGCAATGTTTATAATTTCAGGCTCTTCATTTTCAGTAATCCATGGCTCTTGCTTGACACCATGATAATAAACTTCTGCCTCGTAGTTCCAGGGCACAACTTTGTTAGAGGAATAGGGGACTGGCCCTGGTGTAGTGATAATCAGGGGAGCCACTCTTGGCTCAGCAGGAATCCTTATAGGGCCTTTAGAAGTGATCCTAATAGGATTATTTAAAATGGTGATTATGGAAACATCTTCAAGTCTCAGCTCTTGAGGTATACTTTCAGTAAAATGCTTCACCGACAGAGTTTTCTCGAACAAAATTCCATGGCTATCAATCAGACGTTGGATAACTTTCTTCAGCCACATACAACCATTAGTTTCGGAATCATAATGGTAACAATTCTCAAGGCAGCCCGGAAATAAACTAGCTCTTAACAGATTCTTGTTAACGATCATCAAGGGAGCAGTCAAATCAATGATTGAGGAGACATAGGAAACATCATCAACAACATTGACACCTTTACCATGATTGGGAATGGGTGCGGTAATCACATTAGGGGTTTCTAGAGGGTCAAACTCAATCACTTTTTTGTCAATCAAATCTTGGATTTTGCTTTTTAGAGCCCAACAATCATTGGTGTCGTTCCCAGGACTGTTGGAATGGTATGTACACCTTGTATTTGGGTTATACTTCGGAGTTGATTTGTTGGGATTTTGAGGAGGATCCAACAGTTTTATCAATTGTGCTTTCAACAGATGTTGTAAAGCCAATGGCATATTGGTCCTAGTGAACTGCCTTCTCGGGGCATCCGACCTTTATGGATTGTTTTGTCATTGTGGTCGTTTGTAGCGGTAGAAATCTTGAGACTAAGCCATTGGATTAACTTGACTCGCACAGATCAAAATAAAATTCGCCACCACGCTTTATTGTTTCTAGGTGAATGTGAAAAGAGAGAATAACCCAAAAAAGAGGGGGAGAGAATCTAGGTAAGGGGGGTTGGTTATGAAAAGGGAAGGTATTAGCACCCTAAACATGTATGGTACTCCGCAGGAACCTCTTTGAAAATCTATGTATTTTGGCTATAAGTGTTATATACAAAAAATGGATGGTGGAGATGAGAAAAAGAAATATATTTTTACAATTTTTTCACCCGCCGCGGTTACAATTTTTACCACCTTCCGTGCAATAGAGGGTCAGGGTACTCGTAGTTCACCTTTAAAAATTTTGAAACACAAGTGTGTTGGTTAATTTTAAGAGATGAGACATCATCATCTTATTCGAGTGAAAGGACATACTTACTACCCACGATTATGAGAAAGGAGAATTTGTGTCATCTCAAAGTGGAGGATATGGCCTGGATTTTAAAATAAACAAAGCCTCGCTCAACACCTAAGTGGAAAATATCTCACTTCACTACATATCATAGAAGTATAGTAGCTCACATCACTACAAGGATTGACAAGAGTCTAATCTTTTGAGAAAATTTTAAAGATAAAAAGCCAAAGTGGCAAAATAACTTGAATGATATTGATTGAATTTTAGTCTTCTCACAAAAAAAATGTCAAAGTATTATTAAGTTGGTTAAAGTTTGATTAAGAAAATATTTTTGAAAATGCATGGACATAAGTCCAAGTTTATTGTGAAAGCATTTCAGGTTTAGAAAACAAGAAGAGTTTTCAAAAGGAGGGAGAAGATTTTTGAAATTAAAGAAGATGAGAGGAGATAAAGGGACTATCCTAAAGCATAAGGTAAAAGCTAGGGAAAATAACCGTCTAACCAACAAGAAGTCAACACTTAACACAACGAGTCGATGTAAAATTCCCATCCTTTGGATTGAAACCAAGCAAGTAAAGATAATAATCCTCTTAAGAAAGCCAAACTTTAATTGCCTTAACTCTTCACAAAAATTGGGTAGAGTAAGAGCTGTATACAAATAAGTTTCCAATCATTGACAAAGCATATAATCAGAATAACCTGCACACAAAGAAAACAAACAACACAATGTCTCGGGAGGTAAACCCCAAGAGTTCCATACAAAATAACAGTAGAGATCATAAGGTCTCAAGGTAGGTCAAATTCTCTAATCCTAAGTCCAAGACGTCCATCACTCCATAATGCCAAGGATAGTAGCCAAATAGTCCAAGTAACATTCAAGTTTTTTATGGTTCAATTTGATTATTAGGTATCTTCAAAAATAAATGAAAATATCAAGTGAGAAAAATAAAATGACATAAAAGCAAATGCTCAAGCGAGAAAAGATGAAAATATCATGAAATGTAAATTCTAAAATAAATATGCATAAAGTAAAGAGCATAAAGTGCAGGCATAAAATAAAGTCAATTGTTAGAAATTGGAGGTTTGTTGAATAACCATCTTGAAACTTACATTTGAAACTCATTAGAGGACTGGTAAAACCAAAGCCTCTCAACAACAAGTTTCATTTGCTTTTTGTCAATTATTTCATTCATTTCAAAATATCAAGGCAGCAATAAATAATTAATGAAGTTTAAGTGATTCACTTTGACCAAAGCTTATGAAGATTCATTAGAGGATTGATAAGACTAAAGTCTCCTAACAATGAATCACAATATTATTGGATCAAAGGTTTCAAGTTAACATATTTGGGCTTGCAAACATAGGTTTGTGCCACAAATGATCATTTCTCGAATCGGGACAAAATTTAGCACAATGTTAAGCAATCGTAAGTGGACTTATATAAAAGTCGCACCTATTTTGAGGTTGATCAATAGCAATCTATGTACCATATGTTTAGAGAAATGATATGTAAATTATTCTCGAACAATATGTAGTACAAGTAAGAAGGGGATAAGATGAAGAGGGAGGGGATAAGAATTAAACCACATTTGAACCAAAAATTTAATCAAGCTATCATTAAAATGATTCATCCATTTTGTGAAGTTAAAATCAACACCCAAGATCCAACGATGTTAATGAAGTTCATGATCAAAATCTCATAGTTCAAGATCAGCCATAATATATATAAAAATAAAATTGTATTTTAAAAATAAAGAAAAAGATTTTTAAAATGGTTTTAAATGAAAATAAAATGGAAACTAGCAACTATATTCAAAACATCCAAGAAAAATTCAATGAGACCATAGAAAAATCAGAAATGAGCTCAAATATTTTTATAAATTTTTGGTATTTTTTTTAAGTCAGAAACTCTTTTTTAAAATTAAAAGAAATAGGCAAAATAAACCAAAAATTGTTAAAAATAGTAATGTCAGAAATAAAAATAAAATGAGGTCACCAATATTTGTCAAGAGGTCATTGGATCCTTCCATATTTTTTTCAGAATTTAAAAATTAAGAAAATTATTTTTAAACATTTAAAACAACTCAAATAAAGTGAAAAAATATAAAAAATATAAAACACAAAATAAAATTGTGAAAAATAATAAACAGAAAGAGAAAAATCAAAAGTATTTTTTAAGAATTGTTTTAGATTTTTTGAAGTTAAAATGAATTTTTTATGAATTTTTGAAGTTTAAAACAAATAAAATATAAAAATCTGAAAATAAAATGAAAACCAAAAAAATGTAGACCATTGGATCAATGTCAAAACACGTTAGTAATCAGATCCAAGGGATCTGGTGCGTTGCGCATATCATGGACATTAGTGAATAAAACACTACATCATTTATTAAAATCAAAATTTAAAAAAAAAACAAGTGGCATGATATCATTGGTTGAGAGATGACACGTTGGTCATCTTCAACCTCCAGCCACACGAATTGCAGGTCTCTGAAATGGAAAAATTAGAGCTCGAGACTGGTACCATTCGCTTCGTCTATTCAAGACGATTCCAATGGTACCCTCGCGAAAAATTTATGTAAGGTGTAGCTCAGTCGTTTTGGAAGGAAAGATTTGAAAAGGGATTTGAAAATTCATGGCCAAAACTGACTTCCAGTTGAAAACAAATGTTGTGACTAGAATCAGAACGATGAGAGCTTCATTGCAGTACCAAAGTTTGAGAGAATTGGTGAAGGAATCTATCTATTGAAGTTCAAATTCAGAGCTTTGAAACTTGACTTGGCTAGCACAATTTAGGAAGTTTTAGAGCATGGTTCTTCTTATGTTAGCTTTAGTGAAGTTCAAGAATGAAGAATTGACAAAGAAAATAGGTTGAGGAAAGATGTAAAACCAAATTCGAAGTTGCAGAAAAGTGCGTTCAAGAGAAATTTTGGCAGGGTGATTCTGGCTATCTAAATTGAGAAAATGAGTAAGGTATAACCCTTTATTTATATGGAAGTGAGTAGAATGCTCAAGTGTGTGGAATGATGAAGTTTGGAGGGAATTCGTGTGAATCTGCAGCATGAGAAGTGTGTGACCTGTTTATCATCAAAACTCACTCAAACCTTGAGTTTCAAGGCTCTAATCCACTTTAGCAAGTTGGTTAAACATGTTTTAAACAAAAACGCATGCGAAATTGATGTTTAGAAGCCACAATGTGAATTTCAAATTTTGACTTAAGAGAAATTTTAGTTTCAAGGTACCATCTTTGAATCCTTGTTGTGCACAATTCAGGGAACCTTAGGATTTAATTCTTGATGCATTGGAAAGATGAGGTCACCAAAATTTACAATATGCAAAGACTGGGATCAATTGAATGCTTGAGCTCAAAGTTGTGATGAGTCAAAGTTAAGAAAAAGATGCTGACTTTTTGTACTTAGAAAAATTCTAAGTTTTTCTTCAAAAATAACCTATAATGTTTTAATTCCAAACAAGGTCTTCCTCCAAAATATTGCTTTGATCAATGATTCTATATTGAAGTAGACTCCCTAAAGAGCATTATGAAACTTTAATCACTCAAAAATAGCAAGTATTGAAAAATTTATGGTCTTGCGAAATTGGTGAAAACTCATGAGATGACCTATAATCTTTTGCATCCTTAGGGCATCTTCCATCCACTTTCAAGCTTTTCACATAAAAGAAGAGTTGAAGTTCACATCCTTAAAACCATTGTGGAAAAATAATGGGCACAAGGAGATAAAAATTGACCAAGTTATGATATTTTGAAGTCACATAAGGGAATTTGATGGCATATCTAGAGGACTTGTAATCTTTCTTCAACATTAGGCATCTTACAAACAAAATATTCTTAAAAATTTCAAATTTATTTGTTGATAACCCTTTAAAGAGAAGCATATATTTGGAATCACCCAAAAATACCAAAAGATGAGCAAGATATAGCCCTTAGAAGTTCAAAACCCTAGCTCCTAGAGCAACAAATGTCTTAGAAACCCTTTTCAAATCTGACAATCTTTCTTGCACAAATATATTTGTCTTTTAAATAGAACTTGTGGATGATTATAATAAGAAACCATATCAACTATAACCACTTCCAAATATTAATAATTTATGGAATTATGCACTTGCGATCAAGAAATCAAGAACTTGTCCAATTAGGTCAAACCTCTTCAATCAACTTTTGCATCCTTTGACTTTCTTTGACAAATTGAGGCATGATGAATCACAGTAGACCTTCTCATGATGTCACTTCAAGGAATATTCAATGATGAAGCTTGAACCTCAATGAAATCTTGTTGAAGAAGGCATGGAAATAAACTCATGAACCTATAGATCAACCTGATGAAATGTGTTTCCACCTATAGCATCATCAACTAGAGAAAACATTCATAGTATTCATTAGTTAAAAGTAAATCAAAACAAAACATATATGGTCATAATATACAAGTCAAGGTTCTTGGTGATTCCTCATGAGCAAACTTAAAGATAGGGAGAAGAACCAAACCCTAGTTTGATCTTGTTATAATTGAGTTGATATGAGATGATAGAGGAATCTTAGGGCAAAAATTGGGTAAAGACCAAGGAGGATACACAGTAACATCAACTTAGACATTGAGGAGATAAAATGAAGGATAACAGTGATCAATAGATAATCGCAAACTATCCACTCTCAGAGAAGATAACAAAAAAAGGTATCGACCCATTGGGGTGAAAAGAGGTGGTAGGATAATACCAGCAAACATAATTATTAGGGTAGGTAACAAATAATTGGAATCAGAACCTATGACTGGAAACAACCAAATTTCTTCAAAGTAATGTGAATCTCAACGACGAACTATCTCCCACAATGAAGAGACTACCATCCATCAAAAAAAGATCTCCGCAATGAACTATCTCCCATAATAACTAGACTACCATTCATTGGAGTAACAAATCTCAACAACAAACTATCTCTCATAATGACGACACTACCATTCATTGGAGTAAAATCTCAGTAACAAACTATCTCCATAATGACGAGACTACCATTCATTGGAGTAAAATTTCAGAACAGAACTATCTCCCATAATGACGAGACTACCATTCATTAGAGTAACAAATCTCAACAACTAAACATCTCCCATAATGACGAGACTACCATTCATTAGAGTAATAAAATCTCAACAATGAACTATATCCCATAATGACGAGACTTCCATTCATCATAGTAACAAATCTCAACAACAAACTATCTCCCATAATGACGAGACTACCATTCATTGGAGTAAAATCTCAGCAACGAACTATCTCCCATTATGAAGAGACTACCATTCATTAGAGTAAAATGTCAGCAACGAACTATCTCCCATAACGTCGAGACTACCATTAAGTGGAGTAAAATCTCAGCAACAAACTATATCCTATAATGACGAGACTACCCTTCATTGGAGTAAAATCTCAGCAATGAACTATCTCCTATAAGGACGAGACTACCATTCATTGGAGTAAAATATCAGCAACAAACTATCTCCCATAATGACGAGACTATCATTCATTGGAGTAACAAATCTCAACAACAAACTATCTCCCATAATGACGAGACTAACATCCATTAGAGTACAAAAGAGTTTTCTCAAGGAACTAACAAACTTACTAGGGAAGCACATATTGCTCAAATAAAGAGACCTGCCACTTGTTGTTATGAGAAGGAGTTACAATAATGACGTCCTAGGGAAAGAAATATAGTTTCCTGGGGGAAGAAATATACTCCTGCTGAGGAGCTAAAGTCTTCACGTGCAAAATAAATGCACATTCTCAAACCAGGGCTCAAACCTTGCAGAAATAAAAATAATAATGTTGTTGGGGACCATAGATTCAAACCAGAACTAAATCGGAGTGAAATAGTCCACCGAGATAGATGCTGATGAGAAATAAACTCAATAGGGGATCATATCCCATCCAGATAAAGAACTGAATAGGAAGGCTAAAGCAAAGTTCTTCCACGAGGGGTAACTCGGTGGGGAAATTGAAATAATATACACTTTCTGCTTAAAGTTGATACTCTATTAGAGATAGGGTAACATAACTCGGTGAATATGGTAAAATGCAAATAAAAATTTCAATGAATGCAAATGAGTAATGAATTCCAATTCAACTATGCATGATGTATGTATGAATGTTATCATGTATATATTGACAAAACAGATATACAACACTGGGGATGACAGACAAAACCAAATTGGGTAAAGTCAACACTCGGCTAAATCACATCCAGTAGGAAAATTCCATAAGAGAGTAAACACCATCTGAGGAAAAAAATTCCTATTCCATAACTTAACTCCACTGGGAAGAAACACAATCAAAAGTAATCAAATTACACAAATAGAATCAGTGCAGATACAAGGACCTAACATCCTCCTCCAGGCTTCACCGGGGAACATTACACAGACTTCAAAGGGGGAAAACAAATGTTTCAACATCTATATTTTCACTGGAGATTATAATATTGACTTTATTTGGGCAGATGAAAACCACATCGTCGAGATGTCACCCGGGGATCTCGTGCTGACTTCATAGGGGAGTATAATGCAAAATCATTGAGGGGAGCCCAAAATACATTCTTCAATGCCAAGAGTGATGATTACACAAACTTCCCTGGTGAGAAATTATGAAACCACCTAGGGATAACAACTTTCAGAAGAACAAAGTCTCAGCTTCACTTGGGGATTATGAAGTCAAACAATACAGCAAGAAAAATCAAAATTATGGGGATTTTAAATTAGACCCAACACTCGACGGGGGAAAACCCAAAAAGTTGACAACTGGTTCAACACTTCTAAGAAAATATATTGCCCTTTCCTAGTTGCCTGGGAAAACAACAATAATTCCATTACCGCAAAGGGGCGACATTTTACAAATGATTCCACCTCAGCATGCAACGGGAGAAGGGACTTTCGTTAAATCAAATCAAGATATGTGGAGAAACGCTAACAACAAGAGTTGTTGTTTTGAAGATCTTAAGATCTTTACCTCCTAAGTTCGACCACATAGTGGTGGCGATAGAAGAGGAGAAAGACTTGTCAAAATTGACAAAGGAAGAGCTTCAAGGGACGCTTGAATCTCATGAACCAAGAATGAATGAAAGAGCTGCAGGCAAATCGAAGAGTGATGTGGCCTTGCAGGAACATTCAGCAAAAGAAACCAAAGGCAAAGGAAAGTGTTTCGACAGAGGGAGAGGTGGATACAACAAACGAATGGTAGAAGAAACCAAATCGAAGGAGACGTGTCGAATCAAAGAAGACCATACCAAGGAAACCAAAGAGGTGGTGTTGCAAACAGAGGAAGAGGTGGTGGTCGAAAACCTGATAAGAGTCACATTCAATGTTACAATTGTCAGAAGTATGGACACTATGCGAGTGATTTTCCAGAAAAATGAAAGAATCAAGAAAGTGATGCAAAGCTTGCAAAACATGAAGAAGAAGAAATGATGCTGATGGTCACAACAAGAGATGAAGATAGATTCAAGGACCAATGGTACCTGGATTCAGGATGTTCATCACATATGTCTAGAAGGAAAGACTGGTTTGTTAATATAAAGCCCTGAATAAAAAATATGGTAAAATTTGCAAATGACAATACCCTAGCAGCTGAAGGTATTGGTGATGTTATGATTATGAGGAAATATGGAAATAGGTTAGTAATCTCCAATGTGTTGTACATACCATGCATGAAGAGAAATTTGCTCAGTATAGGGCATTTGGTCGAAAAGAATTATAAAGTGTCAATCGAAGATAAGATGATGAGAGTCGTTGTTGCAAATGGGAGATTAATCTTGAAGGCTCCTATGTCTCAGAATCAAACCTTTAAGATTGAACTAAATGTGATGGAGCACAAGTTCCTTTCGAATGCAGCTAGTCGAGATGAATGGATATGGCATTATAGACTAGGCCATCTCAACTTCAAAGACATCAGATATTTGAAGAGAAGAAATATGGTTTCACGATTTCCAAAAATCGACATTCCAAATGAGGTATGTGAGGAATGTGTGTAGGCAAAGCAACACAAGAATAGCTTCAGCAAGGATGCAGGAAGAAGGTCGAAGGCTAGTCTTGAAGTCATATACTCTGATGTATGTAGACCAATCTAGGTGGATTTGATGGGAGGTAACAAATACGTTGATACATTCATAGATGATTTCAGTCGAAAGTTGTGGACTTATCTGATCAAGAAGAAAAGTGAAGTGATCGAAGTATTTTCCAAGTTTAAGTCTATGGTCGAAAGACAGAGTGGTCGAAAGATCAAAGTTTTGAGAACTGATGGTGGTGGAGAATATGTGTCGAAAGACTTCGACAGGCTATGTGAAAAGGAATGGATTATGCATGAGGTGGTGCCACCCTATACTTCATAACAAAATGGAATCGCAGAAAGGAAGAATATAACCATCATGAATATGGTGAGAAGTATGTTGAAAGGCAAGAATTTACCTAAAGAGTTTTAGGGTGAAGCTGTTTCGACTGCAACATACATTTTGAACAGATGTCTTACAAAGAAGCTAGAAGGAATTACTCCAGAAGAATGTTGGTCTGGTGTGAAGCCTAGCTTGAGTCATCTGAAGGTTATATTGCACATAGACATGTGCCAGGTCAGTTGAGAAGAAAACTTGATGACAAGTCAAGTCAAATGATTCTAGTTGGATATCATTGACAGGAGGCTACAAGTTGTTCGATCCAGAGAACAAGAAGATTGTGATCAGCAGGGACGTGATCATAGATGAGTTTAAAGAATGGGATTAGACTGAAAATGTTAAGAAAGATTAAGTGGGAATCCTATTCGAAGAGCCAGAAACTCAAGTCGAAAGAGAAGTTCGACAAGAGGAACCAACAGATATACCAAGTAAAGCAGACCTCAAAGAACAAGATGCATGTCTGCAAGATTGCAAGATTGTGTGATTACATCAGATGATGTGATAGATGATGAAGGTGAGCTGGTACATTATGCTTTCTATGCAGATGTCGAACCCGTTAATGCAGCTGAAGCATTGAAGGATTAGAAGTGGGTGAAAGCAATGAACGAAGAAGTGAAGTCTATCGAAGACAACAACACTTGCTCACTTATCAAATTGCCTCAAGGCAAGAAGGAAATTGATGTCAAGTGGGTATACAAAGTGAAAACGAATTCGAAAGGTGAAGTAACACGACACAAAGCAAGGCTTGTGGCGAAAGGATTTCTACAGAAAGAAGGAATATACTTTGATGAAGTTTTTGCACCTGTTGCTAGGATCAAAACAATCAGGTTGGTTGTTGGTCTAGCAGAAATAAATAGTTGGCACATATGTCTGATGGACGTGAAGTATGCATTCCTAAATGGACCCTTAGAAGAAGAAGTTTATGTTAAACAACCAGTTGGGTTTGTGAAACATGACGAAGAAAGAAAGGTGTACAAGCTTCATAAAGCCTTGTATGGATTGAAACAAGCTCCAAGAGCTTGGAATAAGAAAATTGATAGTTTTCTAAGGGAGAAGGAATTTGTAAAGTGCACAACTGAACATGGAGTATATGTAAGAAGAAGCAATAGTGAATTGCTTATACTATGTCTCTATGTAGATGATTTATTGATAACAGGTAGCTGTAAAAGTGAGATCGAAGACTTCAAAGGTGATCTCAGCAAGGAATTCGAAATGTATGATTTGGGTGAGATTTCATATTTCCTTGGTATCGAATTCTACAAGAGCAGTAGAGGTTAGATGATGCATCAAAGAAGATATGCAGGAGAAGTTCTCAAGAGGTTTGAGATGGAAAAATGCAACTCAACTTCGACACCTACAGAACCAAGACTGCAACTGTCGAAAGATGTGGATGAAGATGATGTTGATCCAACTCAATACAGAAGACTTATTGGATCATTGAGATACCTTTGTCATATAAGGCCTGACTTGGCATATAATGTAGGTATGGTAAGTAGAATCATGAAGAAGCCAAAGGTATCACATCTAGCAGCAGTGAAGAGGATACTAAGGTATCTCAAAGGAAATTTCGATTATGGCATTTTGTTTCCTATAATTGATAAAGGAAAAGAATGCAAGTTAGTGGGATACACTGATTCGATTTGGTGTAGTGATGCTGAAGATCGAAAGTCAACAGTAGGATATTTGTTTATGCTAGGTGGTGCACTAGTTGCTTGGAATTCAAGAAAGGAACCAGTAGTGGCATTATCATCATGCGAAGGAGAATACATAGTTGCTTCTCTTTGTGCATGTCGAGCAACTTGGATGGTGAACTTGGTCGAAGAGATAACAAGGAAAGATCATGGAGAAATTACCATGAAGATCGACAACATGTCAGCTATCAATCTGGCGAAGAACCCAATAGCACATGGTCGAAGTAAGCACATCAAAATGAGGTCCCATTATCTTCGAGAGTAGGTAGCATATGGGAAGATGAATTTGGAACACTGCAGAACTGAGAATCAGATTGCAGACATCATGACGAAGGGAGTGCAAGTCGAAGTATTCAAAAAGCTAAGAGCCATGATGAACATAGATAGTTTAGACACAATGAATTAGGTGGTGTGTTAAATTGTAATTCAGTGTGTCTAAACTATGTGTCGAAAAGATTTGATTTGTTTTAGATTTAAATAGATTTGATTTAAGTCTAGAATAGATTAGATTTGATTTAGTAACAAAATATATATTTTGGGCTTTGGGCTTAGGGTGTAAGCTCAGTTATAAATAGAGGGAGTAACCCCTATTTTTTGTAAGCAAGTCAAGCAAGTCATTCACAGTATTTTGCAGTTGCAAAGTGAATAAGAAAGTTTTCGCAGTTTGTGAACAGAGAGAAACTCTGCAAAAAATTATTTGTCTTGTCTTCTTTTCTTTGTTTGTCTCATAATTAAATTGTCATTGTGGTAGAAATTCATCATAGAATTTGGTGGATTTCCAACAACACATACTAGGAAAACTTTCACGATTCATCTCTTCATAACTCTAAAGCTTCAAGATCCCTTGCTTGATTCATCAATGATTCAACATTTCATTTGAGACTTTACTTTATTCTATGTGATGATGCTTGATAGTAATTCTCGATAGATGGTAACTGATAAATTACATAAAATGCATATGCACTTATTAACTTATTTTACAAGAATTTAATAGAAAAACCTCTGATTTATCAATGAAAAGTGATAAAATAGTTGTTTGGTCATTTTACTCGCACATTAACCAAACACGGGTAAAAAGGACAGGAAAACTACCAGACAACATACAAAGACCTTGCCAAGTCACTTTCCCACAAGTAAGACTCACTTAGGCAAGATTTGAGGCGCGCTTAGAAAGTGCAGCAGACAAGAATACTTAATAGCTAAGTAACTTCAAGGTTAAGTAGTTCAACTCGTTAATCCTAAAGCACAAGTGGGATTAACGAGCTAAAGTGGTTCATTCAAGCTAGGTTACTTCAAGGTGAAGGAAGTGTTTGTGAGCTAGGCGAGGATGGGCGGTGCCCCTAGTGAGATGAGAGGCTATGGAAAGTAGTATGTGAGTTGGAATTCCTTAAAAAGGAAGATATTATGCGCGCTAAGAAAAGATAGGTTGTGTAACTAACAAATACCTCAAATAAACACCTATAAATAGGGGTGTTATTATAGTTCAAATGGAGTTTTGGTAGATTCTAGGTAGTATAGAAATAAAGTAGGTTCACCTTAAATCCTAACAAGAGAGAATATGATGGTAATATTGAAGGTGAAAGTGTTGCTCGAGGAATCTATACACATTTGTTCAAACTATTTCTTTTAGGATTTAACTATAAAGATACAATGAGTAAATGTAGCTAACTCTATTTTGTCAGGTTAGGTGTAGTCATTATTATACTCATGTATTAAAGCTTTTTTATTAGTTGCCTAAACATGTTTTCATGGTATGACTTGACATACAAAAGGTGATTATCATCATTAGATCCAAGTATCCTTCTATTGGATGCTAATGCCTCGAGATAGAGTTAGGTTTGATGTCCAAACGAATAATGATATTGGTGAAAGGGACCCTTAATATCTGCATTCAATGTTGAAAATTAATGTTATTGTATTGGTTGATAGGGCAAAAGATCGTCTATTAGGTAATCCAATTGATCTTGCATCGTTGACCTAGAGATGAGCCATGATGAGAGCTACAGACACGAATTTTAATTGCTGATAGAAAAGCATATTATTGGTCAATGGTTACACACGAGGATAAAGATGATGAAATATAATCCCAACAAGTGTTCTCAATGTTAACATCAAAATCTCAATTTATTTTTCGTCATTTTACTTTCATAAAAAAAAACTCTATACAACTATTTTCTTACAATCATAAAAAATATTAAACGGTATTTAGAACACAATTAGTCCATGTGGATATGACAATTTACATATTCATTTTTGTGCTTTAACAAAAATTGCATCATTGTTGAGGATTAGCGTTAGTTCTTAAAGACATTGCGATAATTTTATCATTTTAAGTTTTAAGTTTATATTTGTTAATACTTGTGCATATTTTTTATAGTCAGTAACCTACTAATCACATTAGCTAGTTTTGTTATTACTTGTTTATGTGAGCTAAGGATCTGACATAACAACTTGTGTTGATCCAAAAAATGAAAGAACTACACGCAGAAACAACTTACACTAAGAATATATAAAAAAAGTCTCAAGCCAAGTTACAAGATCGGGAAGATATTATGTTTCAAACAAGAAACCATAGCTGATATACACAACGACAATAATCAGAACATGAATAATGACAACAATACAGACAATGGAAACAATGCTTGTGGCATACCATGTCTGGACAATCCAAGGGGTTTGACACACATAGATAGACCACAAAGAAATGTCTGTCAAAAGATATGAAAATGAGATTGTTAAAAAAACTTATGCTAAACCTTTGGTAGGATTGGATCATGAAGAACCATATACACACCTCACAAAGTTTTATGCGAGTTCTAGAACTCTAGGAGCTTCAAAAACTAAAGAGGAAGTGGTATTCCTGAGATTGTTTCCATATTCATTAATTGGAAAATAAAAAGAATGGTATATAGAACAACAAACATCGAAAATGAAAAATGTGATGCCTTGGAGAAAAACATCTTAAAGATATTCTTCCCTCATAACAAACTCAAGGAAGCAACGATATCATTGCAGTCACAACTACAAATTATACATTTCATAACAGTTTCTTACTACTGCCATTTATCCTACCGAAGTTACATATATTATTTAGGAGCCTTTTTAATCACTTTTCCCCACAATTAAAATTAGCAACCGTGGTGAAATGTGAAAGAGTGATACGCTTCAAATCCTAGCACTAACAATTTTATTTTTTTCGTTACAAAAAGGGCGTGTTTCCTTAATTTTATTTTAAATAAAAATTAAACTAATTTTCACCACAGTCTAAAGTAACAATTATGGTGAAATTTCAGGGACATTTTAACAGAGTTTCTTCTATCAACCATGGTGAAATTTTTTACCTATATAACTTAAATTTATTCACTGTAGAACAAATTGCGCCCTATCTCCATAAGTAAAACTCTAACCTCTCACGGCTTATCAGAATATCATAAAACTTCAACTTATGTTCACAAAATTATAACATAACTTCTCCAACTAGTATAGATCAAGGAAAATGCTACAAATCTTTATACAGAAACACGAACTCATTTCTTTGTCTTTCTCCTCAAATTTTTGGTACATATGTGAAACATTTCCCACCATTCATTTTATGAGTTATAGTGTTGCTATTGCTAAAACTATTTGTCCTTTAGGGTTTATTGTTTTTCTTGTTGTTGAGACACTAAATCATATATATTATATGTATTTTCGATTGAGTTAATTTCTTAATTGTGTTGAGTTAATAAAAGGTTTAGAGTTATTATTGTTATTGTTGTTAATATGAGATTAAATTTTTTATGTTATTGTGTTTGTTGAGTTATGTAAAAGGTTTATGTTATTGTTAGTGCTTTTGTTGAGTTATGTTGTTGTTTTTGTTGATACAAGTAAAATATTTTTGTTTATGTTGATGTTTTATTGAATTATATTGTAGTTTTTGTTGAGATAGGTAAAATGTTAATGTTATTATTGTGGTTTTTGCTAGTTATATTGTTGTTTTTGCTGAGTTATGTTGTTGTTTTGGTTGATACAAGCAAAAGATTTTAGTTAATGTTAATGTTTTTGTTGAATTGTGCTTTTTGTTTTTGTTAGGATAATTAAAAGGTTTATTTTATTGTTATTGTTATTGTTTTTGTTAGTTATGTTGCTTTCATTGAGTTATATTGTTGTTTTTGTTGATAAAACTAAAACATTTTTCTTAATGTTGATATTTTTGTTAATTTATGTTGTATTTTTGTTGAGATAATAATTAAAATGTTATGTTATTGTTGTGGTTTTTGTTAGTTATATTTTTTTGTCATATAGGTAAAATGTTGTGTTATTGTTTTTTTTTCCTACCATCTGTTGTTGTTGAGAATGTTATTCGTTGTGCAACTTTCATTTCGTTCAACCCAACATGTCTAAAGCATAGTAAAGTGATATAAGATATAGTTGAGTTAATTATATCGTATGTGGATTGAGTGTTTTACAACCATTCACTGGATATATAACCAGTCAAATTGAATTAGAAAATAATAATTTAGAAATTAAGTTATATTTTAAGAACAACTTACACTAAGCAATGTTTTTCGAGCTTTCTGCAGCCCCTTATTAATATCTCGCTCTTTATTAGTTATAATTTGGTTTGATACCTCTAGTTATTCAATCAACACTTTTTTCTCTACAAGTTCATTCTACAGAGCATCAATGTTGTTAAGAAATTAATATTCATCATGATGATGATGATGATGATGATGATGATGACGAAGATGATGATAATGGTTATGTTGAATTTGTATTTCTCAAGAAATTTGATAATTTGCAGAAGCAACTAGTAGAGAAAGAAGTATTGATTGAAGAATTAGAAACATTGAACCAAATTCTAACTCTTAAAGAGCTAGGTATGGATAATGAGTTGCAGAAAACTCTAAAAAACATTGATTAATGTAATTTTTTCTTCAAATATAACTTAATTGTTCATATTATTATTTTCTAAATCAAACTGAATGGTTATATGTTTAGTTAGAGGTAGGTGAAACAAGAATTCTACATAAGTTATAATAAACTAAAATGTATATATCACCGAGGTTAGAATCTATAACCATGGTGAAATATTGCGAGCTAACATTTTTAACATGGTTGGAACATACAACTATAGTAAAATGTATAAATCACCCAAAATATTGGTGTTGGGTATCGAATCCATGATCATTACATCTTTTACTATGGTTGGTACTTACAACCGTGGTGAAATGTTGGACACTATTGTGTTTTTATCATAATTACTATCACATGTTGAAAAGGGGGACCTTATTTTCACACACTTTAATAACATGGACCTCCAACCATTGTAAAATCCTTCTCCTAACCATGGTTGAAAAGTTGTTTTTGTAGTAGTGGGTGTTCTTCCAAGGCACAATTGAAACTCTTTTTGAAGCATGGGAGAGGTACAACTCCATATTGAGAAGATGTCCAAACCACTGTTTTGATGACTTTACACAGATCCAAGTCTTCATAAATGTATTACAACAACAACCAAATTCATTGCTAGATCTGAATGGTGAGGGTTCTCTTATTTTCTAAAACCACAGAAGATGAAATAAAAATCATTTAAATAATGAAACTATGTGATAATCAAAGACATCATAATATAAACCCTTTGTTGGAAATACACCAAAGTCTATGATAAATTTCTACCATAATGACAATTTAATTATGAGACAAACAAAGAAGACAAGACAAATAATTTCTACAGAGTTTCTCTCTGCTCACAAACTGTTAAAACTTTATTATTCACTTTGCAACTGTAAAATACTGTGAATGACTTGCTTGGCTTGCTTACAAAAATAGGGATTAATCCCTCTATTTATAACTGAGCTTACACCCTAAGCCCAAAATATCTATTTTATTACTAAATCAAATCTAATATATTCTAGATTTAAATCAAATCTATTTAAATCTAAACAAATATAATCTTTTCGACACACTGAATTACAATTTAGCACACCACCTAATTCATTGTGTCTAAACTATCTATGTTCATCATGACTCTTAGCTTTCTGAATACTTCGACTTGCACTTCCTTCGTCATGATGTCTGCAATCTGATTCTCAGTTCTGCAGTGTTCCAAATTCATCTTCCTATATGCTACCTGCTCTCGAAGATAATGGGACCTCATTTTGATGTGCTTACTTCGACCATGTGCTATTGGGTTCTTCGCCATATTGATAGCTGACATGCTGTCTATTTTCATGGTAATTGCTCCATGATCTTTCCCTGTTATCTCTTCAACCAAGTTCACCATCCAAGTTGCTTGACATGCACAAAGAGAAACATCTATGTATTCTGCTTCGCATGATGATAATGCCACTACTATTTCCTTTCTTGAATTCCAAGCAACTGGTGCACCACCTAGCATAAACACATATCCTGCTGTTGACTTTCGATCTTCAGCATCACTACACCAACTCAAATCAGTGTATCCCACTAACTTGCATTCTTTTCCTTTATCAGCTGCAGGAAACAAAATGCCATAATAGAAAGTTCCTTTGAGATACCTTAGTATCCTCTTCATTGCTGCTAGATGTGATACCTTTGGCTTCTGCATGAATCTACTTACCATACCTACAATATATGCCAAGTCAGGCCTTGTATGACAAAGGTATCTCAATGATCCAATAAGTCTTCTGTATTGGGTTGGATCAACATCATCTTCATCCGCATCTTTCGATAGTTGCAGTCTTGGTTCTGCAGGTGTCGAAGTTGAGTTGCATTTTTCCATCTCAAACCTCTTGAGAATTTCTCCTGCATATCTTCTTTGATGCATCATCTAACCTCTACTGCTCTTGTAGGATTTGATACCAAGGAAATATGAAATCTCACCCAAACCATACATTTCGAATTCCTTGCTGAGATCACCTTTGAAGTCTTCGATCTCACTTTTATAGCTACCTGTTATCAATAAATTACATAGAGACATAGTATAAGTAATTCACTCTTGCTTCTTCTTACATATACTCCATGTTCAGTTGTGCAATTTACAAATTCCTTCTCCCTTAGGAAACTATAAATTTTCTTATTCCAAGCTCTTGGAGCTTGTTTCAATCCATGTAGGGCTTTATGCAGCCCTTACACCTTTTTTTCTTCGTCATGTTTCACAAGCCCAACTGGTTGTTTAACATAAACTTCTTCTTCTAAGGGTCCATTTAGGAATGCATACTTCATGTCCATCTGACATATGTGCCAACTGTTTATTTCTGCTAGACCAACAACCAACCTGATTGTTTTGATCCTAGCAACAGGTGCAAAAACTTCATCGAAGTCTATTCCTTCTCTCTGTAGAAATCCTTTCGCCACAAGCCTTGCTTTGTGTCGAGTTACTTCACCTTTCGAATCCGTTTTCACTTTGTATACCCACTTGACATCAATTGCCTTCTTGCCTTGAGGCAATTCGACAAGTGACCAAGTGTTGTTGTCTTCGATAGACTTCACTTCTTCGTTCATTTCTTTCACCCACTTTTAATCCTTCAATGCTTCAGCTGCATTAACGGGTTCGACATCTGCATAGAAAGCATAATGTACCAGCTCACCTTCATCATCTATCACATCATCTGATGTAATCACACAATCTTGCAATCTTGCAGGCATGCGTCTTGTTCTTTAAGGTCTACTTGTACTTGGTATATCTGCTGGTTCCTCTTGTCGAACTTCTCTTTCGACTTGAGTTTCTGGCTCTTCGAATAGGATTCCCACTGAATCTTTCTTGACATTTTCAATCCAATCCCATTCTTTAAACTAATCTATGATCACGTCTCTGCTGATCACAATCTCCTTTTTCACTGGATCGAACAACTTGTAGCCTCCTGTCAATGATATCCAACTAGAATCATTTGACTTGACTTGTCATCAAGTTTTCTTCTCAAATGATTTGGCACATGTCTATATGCAATAGATCCAAATAACTTCAGATGACTCAAGCTAGGCTTCACACCAGACCAACATTCTTCTGGAGTAATTCCTTCTAGATTCTTTGTAGGACATCTGTTCAAAATGTATGTTGCAGTCGAAACAACTTCACCCCAAAACTCTTTAGGTAAATTTTTGCCTTTCAACATACTTCTCACCATATTCGTGATGTTTCGATTCTTTCTTTCTGCAATTCCATTTTGTTGTGGAGTATAGGGTGGTACCACCTCATGCACAATCCTTCCTTTTCACATAGCCTGTCGAAGTCTTTTGACACATACTCTCCACCACCATCAGTTCTAAAAAATTTGAGTTTTCAACCACTTTGTCTTTCGATCATAGACTTAAACTTGGAAAATACCTCGATCACTTCACTTTTCTTCTTGATCAGGTAAGTCCATAGCTTTCGACTGAAATCATCTATGAATGTAACAAAGTATTTGTTACCTCCCATCGAATCCACCTAGATTGGTCCACATACATCAGAGTATATGACTTCAAGAATAGCCTTCGACCTGCTTCCTGCATCATTGCTGAAGCTATTCTTGTGTTGCTTCGCATGCACACATTCCTTATATACCTCGTTTGGAATTTCGATTTCTGGAAATCCTGAAACCATATTTCTTCTCTTCAAATCTCTGATGTCTCTGAAGTTGAGATGACCTAGTCTATAATGCCATATCCATTCATCTTTGCTAGCTGCAGTCGAAAGGCACTTGTGCTCCATCACATTTAGTTCAATCTTGAAAGTTCGATTCTGAGACATATGAGCCTTCAAGATTAATCTTCCATTTGTATCAATGACTCCCATCATCTTATCTTTGATTGACACTTTATAATTATTTTCGACCAACTTCCCTATACTGAGAAAATTTCTCTTCATGCCTTGTATGTACAACACATTGGAGATTACTGACCTTTTGCTGTCTTTCCTCATAATTATAACATCACCAATACCTTCAGCTGCTAGGGTATTATCATTTGCAAATATTACCATATTTTTCATTGAGGGCTTTATATTGACAAACTAATATTTCCTTCCAGGCATATGTGATGGGCATCCTGAGTCCAAGTACCATTGGTCCTTGAATCTATATTCATCTCTTGTTGTGACCATCAGCATCATCTCTTCTTCTTCATGTTTTGCAAGCTTTGCATCACTTTCTTGATTCTTTCGTTTTTTGGGACAATCACTCGAATAGTGACCATACTTCTGACAATTGTAACATTGAATGTGACTTTTATCAGGTTTTCGACCACCACCTCTTCCTCTATTTGTAACACCACCTCTTTGGTTTCCTTGATATAGTCTTCTTTGATTCGACATGTTTCCTTTGATCTGGTTTCCTCTACCATTCGATTTGTTGTAGCCACCTCTACCTCTGTAGAAACACTTTCCTTTTCCTTTGGTATCTTTTGCTGAATGTGCCTGCAAGGCCACATCACTCTTCGATTTATATGCAGCTCTTTCGATCATTCTTTGTTCATGAGATTCAAGCGTCCCTTGAAGTTCTTCCTTTGTCACTTTCTACAAGTATTTCCCTTCTTCTATCGCCACCACTATGTGGTCAAACTTAGGAGCTAAAGATCTCAAGATCTTAGAAACAACGACTCTTGTTTTTAAAATGTCTCCACATACCTTGATTTGATTTACTAGTTTTGTAACTCTAGTGAAGAAATCATATATGCTTTCACTATCTTCAATCTGAAGCAATTCATAGGTTCTCTTGTGAGTTTGTAACTTCACTTCTTTTACCTTTTCTGCACCTCCAAAGGACTTATAAAGAACGTCTCAAGCTTCTTTTGCAGATTCTGAATCACTAACCTTTTCGAAATTGTCTGGGCTGACACATTGATAAATTATAAATAATGCTTTATAACTCAATTTCTCAGATTCTGTGTATTTCTTCTTTTCTTCTTATGAAGCACTTTCTCCAAGCGCTTCGACTCCATCTTTTACAAGATCCCAAAGAACTTGACACATGAATAAGACTTTCATCTGTTTTCACCAATTCTCATAGTTGTCAACTTTCAGAATTGGTAGGGTTGCTGGATTATTTGCATTCCCATAACTTGTCATAGTGAATTCTTCAATCGTTCTTGATTGATATTTCCCTTGAATCGAAATAAAAGCTCTTGATACCAGATGTTGGAAATCCACCAAAGTCTATGATGAATTTCTACCATAATGACAATTTAATTATGAGACAAACAAAGAAAAAAGACAAGATAAATAATTTCTACAGAGTTTCTCTCTGCTCACAAACTGTGAAAACTTTATTATTCACTTTGCAACTGCAAAATACTATGAATGACTTGCTTGGCTTACTTACAAAAATAGGGGTTACTCCCTCTATTTATAACTGAGCTTACTCCCTAAGCCCAAAACCCAAAATATCTATTTTGTTAATAAATCAAATCTAATATATTCTAGATTTAAATCAAATCTATTTAAATCTAAACAAATCTAATATTTCCGACACTATGAATTACAATTTAACACCCTTTGCAATGAAAGAGTGGTATCATGGAGTTTAATAATAATGATTCTATTTTTGCACATAATAAGTTATTTACACAAACAATGGATGACTTGGCAAAACATTTATCTAAACTTCCACAATAATTAAAGGAAATACATGAATCACCACAAAAAAACAGATTGGATATATTTTTCAAATTATATGGTGGTGATCATCCAACTATACTTTCCCTTAAGTGATGCAGAACTAAATTACATAGGCAATAAAAAAGGCATAGGAAATATCCAAAAAAACTTACCAAGGAACAACAATTTTTATCAAGGATGGAGATTTGAATTTGACACATCAATTAAATAACATTTTGAGCATTATACACCTTTTGAGCATTATACACATGTACATTTACAATAAGATAAGTCAACAAAGTTGAATTATATACTCAATTACTGTACGCAAGTGTATATGGCCAGCCATAAAAAACACTAAAGCCTCCATAAAAAACCTTGAAACTTAAGTTGGGAAATTAGCTAAACAATTAGTTGATCTCCCAAACAATACATTCAATGCTAACACCCAGAAAAATACAAAAGAGCATTGTAGTGTACTTATTGATGATAAGATAATTTTTATTTAAGACAAGGAAGAAGAAATAAAAGAACTAGAGGAAAAAAATTTGTAGGAGGAAAGATGCAAAGTTATCCAACAAACTCTATCCCAGAAGGAAGAAGATCTCGATTTAGTCATATTAATTGTCTCTATAAGTTGGATGGAAGATGGAAATTCACTTATTAACTTGGGAGAAAGTATGAACCTAAATCATTGTGAATGGTAAAAAGAATTGAGGACCGCCAAATAAAGCCAATTGTGGCAACATTGTAAATGACAAACAAAACTTATGCGAAACTAGTGGTAACTATTAATGATTTACTGATTAAGATTGATAACTTCTCTTGGTAAGATATTGAGGCACCTCTAGAGATACCTAATATCCTATGGAGACCATTCATAAAGACCAAAAGAATGTTGGTGGACATTGATAAAACTCAAGTGAAGGTTATAATCAAGGATTGTGAGGTATGTTTTAAGGTCATATGTATTACATAACTCTGACAATCGTCAAGCTATTGACATTAAGAAAGAACTTATTAAGATAAAACTCAACATATTTTACAATTTTTTCCGATTAGTGTTTTAAATTTTGTTTAAAATCAAAATATGGAAGAAAAATGAAAAAAAAAATTTGAAGGGAAACTCACTAAGCACACCTTGGAACATGCCAATGTTTGTTTAGCTCTCCCAATGCCAAAATAGAATACACATTGCTTAACGAACTTCTACTCGACTGGAGAGAAAGAAAAACTAAAAGTATCATGATTTATCACCTAGCCTAAAAAGTCTCGCATAACGAGAGGTCAGTTACAAGACTTTGGAAAATGGAGTCAGAATTAAATGCACGAACTCCAACCACTCTCACACACACTTTATTTAATAATCCCATACATGAAAAAACCCTAGAAAGACATAAGAGAATATTATCCAAGGAGAAAAACACCAATTTCAAACCTTTTAATTTAGTTCAGAAATTGCTCAGATAAATCATTTTACTTTTTTTCTTAAAAGCTTATACACCACGAACTTAGTTGAACACACTTAATAATTTTCTAGATTAAAAATGTATTAGAAAAGATTAAATTTCTTCTTGATGTTTACATGATATAGAAGAATCTTACATGCATGATGATCTGGTTTTATATTGTAGGATGAGCAATGAGGATTTCGTGTGTTATGAACTTCTAGGTGTTGAATGGAACATATATATAATTTGGCTATGCATTAAATTGTTTCCATGTATGAAAAACATAGTCAACAAATTAGTGAACCTATATTTTCATTATTCTTGTTAAAATAACATGTAAATGAAAGTTGGAAAAACTATGAATTTGGTCATATTGCTTGACAAAGTTACACTCAATGTATGTTATTACCTAATTGTTACAAATGGCTTCAAGAAGATCCACAATTGGAATAAAAAGGAAAAGATCTAGCATAGAGTCATCTGACATGCCCTAGATTTGAGAACATGTTCAAAATCTATATTCATGAAGAATTCCATACTGAATTAGAAGGTTGCAACTTAGTGTAAGAAAGAACCGGTGAGGTAGAGAATCTAGGGGAGCATTCAAATGTGGTGAAAGAAATAAACACAAGAGGTTGAAGCGTTCTAGAACACCCTCAAAAGCCAGTAAACCTTGATATTATTAGAGAATTTTATGCTAACGCTAGGTGTAACACTCTTATAAAACCCCACGTTTTCATGAATGTTTTAATAAATAAAACCCCTTGTTTTCACGAATATTTTAATAAATAAATAAATGTAAACAACAACAAGGATGTCACATCTTCATATAAGCATCATATAACAAATAATCCTGCTCTATAACACAGGTTGAAACAACATTTTAAAACTTAATAGAATCTTTGGTATTCGCAACCATTTCATTTCGAACTTTGTAGTGGAAATAAGAGTCTTAAACTCCTTCATAAAATAATCTCAATACCATGAAAGGTAGTTCAATGTTAACAAAATCATCACACTTCATGTTTATAACATCATTATCCGAAACATGGAAAAAGTCATGAAAGTAATACACAATCTCAAGATAACAAAATATTGCATGGTTCAAAATCAATCGATCCCAATCCCAATGTTACATATCATAGCAAGACTCTCTTTATTCAACGAAAAGCAAATAAACACACCCTGAAGCTATCCTTTAAGCTTCCCAGCACTAATCTTGATCACCTGCAAGTTATCCACGGATAGAGACAATATTTCTAAGAAGAAAGGGTGAGTAAATCATAATCATTATAAAAGACATAAGGAATAAATATAGTAGACATGTACATAGGAAAGGCCTCACATATAATCATAACCCTTTGTTATACTCACACCTTCAAAACATCATCAATACATAGCAATATATCATCAAAGCACTATTTATCAACAAGCATCATTTAATCACATCATTATGCAATGTCACTTAAAATTTAATGCAACATCATAGACTCATGCATGTGGTACTAAACCTTCACTGGTGACTAATTTATTGTTTTCTATAAAGATCCCCACCAATATAATCGATTCCCACTTGGAACTAGAGTATTTCACAATTCTGCACTCAATCCACACTACGGGATTAATGCCATCACTTGACTATCGTACTATCATCTTCAATGGACCAAAGTCCTAACAACAACACTGGACCGAAGTCCTACACTATGACATGATTGCATGATGTGCAACAACACACTAAATACGACTATGGCTAGTCAAAACGCATCATCATTCATGAATTCATCACAACGTCACTATATCATCATAGTAAATGAAGCATCATCTTAATATCATCATAATAAACAAAGCATCATCATAACATCATTGTATCATTATAATAAACAAAGCATCTTCATAACATCATCACATCATTATAATAAATAAATCTTGTTCATAATCCAACACGGGAGCCTAACTTCATCCTAGCTTAGGTATTGGGAATATACTTATTATTTCTCATTTAATTACATTTAATTAAATTTTATCGCGTTAGCTATTCAACGTTTCGAAGGACACCTAAACTTAAGTTCTAAAACTCAAGTTCTAAAACTCAAGTTACGACTTATGATACGGTGGGAGAACTGACTTGGGTGTTTCGCGTTTGATCGCAAATGTTGCGGTTAGCAAGAGTCGCCATTGACTTTTCTTTTATCCAAAAGGAAAGGTGAAAAAGCACAGGAAAGACCTTTGAGATGTTTTCTTGAGTTCGCGGGGTAGATTATGAAAAGGGAAGGTATGGACACCCTTTTCATCCATGGTTTTCCATGGGCTCTTAGTTACTTGCTAGATCACTTGTTTTTGTTTGAAAATTTGCTTTGTGTGGTTTTTGAAAGTATTTTGTAAAGGCGCCATCGTTTAGGAAAACTTTGTAATGATTCTCGTTCGTAAGAATGTATACAAAGTGTTTGATCTTTTTAAAATGTTTTCAAGTTTGTAAGATGTTTTTTTGAAAGTGTTGGTGTTTGTTTTGAAAATAGCAAGGATGTTTTTATTTTGAAATGGAGCAAGTAACTAGGAACATTCTATCTACTCAAAAGTCTTTCATGTTCATTTCCTTTTTCCTTTGACATTGTTATCTTACCATTGACTTGGTAAGTAACCCTATCTTTGGATGTAAAAGGGACGGGCGTGGGTCATCGTATAACCATGATTAGCAACGTTGCAAGGTATCTTAGCATTTTCTTTAGGGACTAAGATCATTTTGAAAGGCAACATGGATAGCGTCATCGAGGGACTATGATCTTGTATTTTGCTTGTTTTGGCTAAGATACCTCACATGCATAATATGGCCATTTTGTAATGCAACCAAGTGGATTTACCTTAGGGGTGTATGTGTGCAAGTGTATTGATTTACATGCTTGATTTTGTCTTTGATTAGGGTTTGCTACTTGTTGGTTTCAATCTTTCCATACAAAACCTTAATTATTAGCATTTGTGTATAAAGCGATAAATTGCGGAAATTAAAATTACTAAGCTATTACAATGCTTAGGGGAGAGGGTGTACAAATTACAAATGGGAAATATTGCAAGAAATTAAATCTAAATAATTATTACAACCATATTGAATTTTGAATAAATGTACAAATTAAATAAGTAAAAATGCAAGAATATAAAATGTAAGAAGAAATATGATTTTTGTTTGGTTTTCATGAATAAATGGTTTTTAGACCTAATTAAGTAAAATAATTAACTAAGAATAAGAAAATTAATATTTTAGTTAATAAAAGAAATCAAAGGAAATAAATTTTAAGAGTTTTTTGTGAATTTAATTAAACTTGTAAATAAAATAATTAAAATAAAAGATCCTAGGTTCTAAATTGATTTTAATTTACAAGAAAATAATATTTAAAATTTATTATCTAAGTATTAAAAACAAAGAAGTTAATTTATTAAGAAAATGTTTTTTGCTCTTTTAGTTTTATAAAGAAAAATAAAATGTATAAGTATTTTTTAAGTATGCAAATAAATAAATAAAATATTTTTGGATTTTTTATTAATAAAAATAATAATAATGATAATAATAGTAATAATAAAAATAATAAAGAAAATATGAAATAAAAATAAATAAAATGGAAAATAAAATAATGGGCCAGGGGTGTGAATAACAAAGCAGGAGGTCAAAAGTAGCAAAAAAAATAAAGCCCAAAGGGGGGAGGCTCAACGCTGCAAAAAACAGAAAAGTGTCAAAAAATGGGAAAAAATGCAAAAGGTCACGCTGGGGCTTGAACCCAGGACCTAAGGGTGACAGGCGCGCGCTTTAACCACCGGGGTGGTGATACATCCGTTAACTTATGTCAAACCATAAATATATATTAGAAAATGCTTCCTGAAGGCAAACTTCATCTTCAACCTCGTGTCTGGCCAGACCACCTGTATCTTGCTCATTTCTCATCCATTTGCAAAAGTGTAAACATGAATCTTGTGGCAAATTTCCTCACGATTTCAGAAATGTAAAGCATTAAAACTATAGATCAAAGACAAACATGAATTTTAATGGCCCTAATCTGAACCCTAAATTTTCCAGAAATTTCAATCTTAAAATTCTCTAAGCTCAAGAAACATAAATGAAAACTATGGACATGGTTAGCTTCAGGGCTATGATATCTACATTTTTCATTCACAAATTAAACATTAAAGATGCTTGTATGAAGAGTTCCAAGTTAAGGAAACTTACCTCAAAACTGGAAATCATGTTCTGAGTTTGAGCACTCCTCAAGGTGTTGTGATGATCAGAATAGCTCCACTGAGGTCCCAGGAAGCTAATGTAATGCTTAGTTTGTATTGGAGATGTCTGAATCGCAATGGAGAAGTCCAAGTGCAGAGCTCTGTTTTTGAAAATGGAGGATGGTATTAATGGTGTTACAGTCTTGTAACAGGGTGTGGGATGAGTGTAAGAACAAGAGGAGTTGTGACCTATCTTAAAGTTTTGATGATACCAATAAATTACTTTTAAGATAATTTATACTCTGATGAATGTGTTTTGAATGTCTCAGTTAATGTTCTGACAGAAAACATTCTGAAGTGCTAATAAAAAATTATGAAGAAGTTCTTTGATGAAAGAACCTTTTCTTCAAGCGCATCTGCTGACTCTGGTAAGACACTTTATGTGTTAAATATATCTTCTAACTTTTAGCAGGTTCCTTGCTCAGAAGATTACTTGAAAGTATGCGCTGTTCAAGTTCTTAGCAAGCAACACACTACCTAGAAGATGAGTGAAGCATGTTCTGACTTAAAGACATTGGAGAAAATTCTGAAATAACATTAAGACCAACTTGTCTTGTCAAAGCGAAAGAAACATGTTCTTAAATTCTGTCATTTTCTCATTAATGCAAAGACGGCTGAAAGCACTCAAGTTCCTACAACTAGTTTCTTGGAAAATGGAATATTGCAAGGAAACACGCAAGCATTTAATGCTCTCCAACTTTTCTGAAGGCAACAACGGTCTTATTGTTCCTACTATAAATAGAAGGACATTTATTGCGAGCCTACAAAAAAACTAAGTGAACCAATCAAATTTTCAAACAGAAGCAAGAAACTACGTGAAAGATCCTAAGCTCACAAACTCATTGTTCATACAATTGTGCATTATATTCTAAGTGAAAAATCACAGTTGTGATATAGCTTGATTAGAAGCAAACTTTATTTCACTATCTGTAAAGATTAAACTCCTGTATTTGTTCCTTGAGAGACCAAGTTTGGTCAGATTTCTCAAGCATACTATGACTAGATTTAAGTCTTAGTGGTGTTAGTCGCTTGTAAGATTACTTGTGCATTGTTAGTCACAACAGTTGTTGTGTGATTGTAATCAATTGATTATAGTGGATTAAGTCCTTGTTGAGAAAGGCGAAATCACCTTGGCGGGTGGACTGGAGTAGTTTGAGTTCAAACGAACCAGGATAAAAATAACTGTGTTCTTCCATTATTGTTTGAGATTTGTATTGAAAACAAAAAGAGTCACTTATTCAACCCCCCCTTCTAAGTGTTTTCTTACCCCTTCAATTGGTATCAGAGCTTGACTCTGAGCACAACACTTAACCGTGTCAGGAAAAGATCCAGAAGAAAACACAATGGCCGTTGAACAAAACAATAATAGTTACAACAAACCTCCAGTGTTTGATGGAGAAGATTTTGAATACTAGAAAGATAGACTAGAAAGTTTCTTTCTAGGTCATGATAGTGATCTTTGGGATAGAGTCTTGGATGGTTACAAACATCCTTTAGATTCAGAAGGAAACAAAGTGGATAGAAAAAATATGGATAGACAACAAAAAGCTGATTTTAAAAATCATCATAGAGCTAGAAATATTTTTCTAAATGTTATCTCTAAAGTAGAATATGAAAAAATCACTAATAAAGGTACAATGCATGATATGTTTGAGTCTCTCAAAATGACTCATGAAGGAAACGCTCAAGTTAAGGAGTCTAAAGCTCTGGCTTTAGTTCAGAAGTATGAAGCCTTCAAAGTTGAAGAGAGTGAGTCTATAGAAGCAATGTTCTCTAGGTTTCAAACTCTGATCGCTGGTCTGAGAGTTTTGAACAAAGGATATACCAAATCAGATCATGTGAAAAAGACCATCAGAAGCTTACCCAGAAGATAGGCACCAATGGTCACTGCTTTCAAAGTGTGAAAAGATCTGAACAATGTGTCTCTGGAGGAACTCATCAGTGCTCTCAAAAGTCATGAGATTGAACTGGATGAGCATGAGCCTCAGAAGAAAGGTAAGTCTCTAGCCCTTAAATCAATTAAGAAATTTGATACTAACGCTTTTCAGGCTGAAGAGGAAAACTCTGAAGAATCAGCTTCAGAAGAAGATGAACTATCCTTGCTCTCCAGAAGGATCAATCATCTGTGGAAGCACAGACAAAAGAAGTTCAGGAACTTCAAGAAGTCAGAAGACAAACCAGAATCTTCTGGACACAAAAAGTCAAACAGAAGAGAGATCATCTGTTATGAATGCAAAGAACCTGGTCACTACAAAAGTGATTGTCCAAAGCTTCAAAAAGAAAAACCAAAGAAGAGATTTGGTAAGAAGAAAGGAATGATGGCAACCTGGGATGACTCAGATTCTTCTGAAGATGAATCTGGTTCTGAAGATGAAAATGCCAACCTAGCTCTGATGGCTATCATAGAAGATGACTCAGACTGTGAGTCAGAACAAAGAGAGGTATTTTTTGAATTTTCTAGAGAAGAACTTGCTGATAGTTTATCAGAACTTCTGGAAAACTATAGTAAGCTCAAAATCAAATACAAGAAACTCAAGAAGAGTCTTGGATCTGATCTTGAGAAACTTGAAACAAAAAAATCTGAACTTTTAGAAAACAATTTTAAACTTAAAAAGGAAATTCAAAATGTTCAAAAGAATTTAAGTTCAGAGTCTGTGTCTAGTTCAAAAGATATTCTGAAAGAGTATGACTATAGCTTTCAATCGTTTCTAGCTAAAGGCATAGACAAAAGAAAAATGGCTTCAATGATCTATGGAGTTAGTGGGAAAAACAGAAGAGGAATTGGATATGAACCTCCCAAAGGAAAGGAGACATACATTCTAAAACATGTTTCTAAAATGACCTTCACTTACAAACCTCTGAATAAACAATTCAAGTTTGGACACTCACATGATATAAAATATACATCACATTCTGGAAACTCTTATGCTAACCCAAAAGGACCCAAAAAGATATAAGCACCTAAGGATAAAATAATATTTGTTGCAGATGTCCTTAACAGCTCAATTGAAACACCAGTCATGGTACCTGGACTCTGGGTGCTCACGACACATGACGGGAAAAAGGTCTATGTTCCAAAGCCTGGAACTTAAAGCTGGAGGATATGTGAAGTTTGGAGGTAATCAGAAAGGGAAGATTATTGGCTCTAGAACCATTGGAAATGGTAACCTTCCTTCTATCTCAAATGTTTTATTAGTAGAAGGATTAGCTCATAATCTATTGTCCATAAGTCAATTAAGTGACAATGGCTATGATATTATCTTCAATCAAAACTCCTGCAAAGCTGTAAGTCAAAAAGATGGATCAATCCTCTTTTCTGGCAAGAGAAAGAACAACATTTACAAAATTGATTTATCAGTTCTTAAATCTAAAAACGTCAAATGCCTTTTGTCTGTTAGCAATGAGCAATGGGTATGGCACAGAAGATTGGGACATGTCAGTCTTAGAAAAATCTCTCAACTAAATAAATTAAATTTAGTCAGAGGACTTCCCAATCTGAAGTACAACTCAGAAGCTCTATGCGAAGCATGCCAAAAGGGAAAATTTTCAAAACCTTCCTTTAAATCTAAAAATGTTGTCTCTTCCTCTAAGCCATTAGAGTTACTTCATATTGATCTGTTTGGGCCAGTTAAAACTGCATCCATCAGAGGCAAGAAGTATGGATTGGTCATCGTTGATGACTTCAGCAGATGGATATGGGTAAAGTTTTTAAAACACAAGGATGAGTCACATTCTGTATTCATTGACTTCTGTACTCAAGTGAAAAATGAAAAAGATTTTAAAATCACAAAAGTCAGAAGTGATCATGGTGGTGAATTTGAAAATCATTTTTTTGAAAAGTATTTTAAATAAAATAGTATTGTTCATAATTTTTCTTGTCCTAGAACTCCCCAGCAAAATGGAGTTGTAGAAAGAAAGAATAGAACATTACAAGAAATGGCCAGAACCATGATCAATGAAACAAATAGGCTAAGCACTTTTGGGCAGAAGCTGTGAACACATCGTGTTACATTCAAAATAGAATCTCTATAAGACCTATTCTTGAAAAGACTCCCTATGAATTGTGGAAAAACAGAAAGCCCAACATTTCTTATTTCCATCCTTTTGGATGTACTTGTTTTATTCTAAACACCAAAGAAACTCTGAACAAGTTTGATTCCAAAGCACAAAAGTGTTTCCTGATTGGATATTATGAATGCTCAAAAGGCTATAGAGTATACAATACAGAAACTCTGATTGTTGAAGAATCAATCAAAGTCAGGTTTGATGATAAGCTTAGCCAGCAACAGCCAAAGCAAACTGATTTTTCTGTAGGTACAGAAGATCATCCCTCAAACTCTGAAACTTCAGGAGCAAAAGAAAACTCAGAAGAAAAAGAAGACTCAACAGATCATCCTCTTGAAAATGCTCTGAACAATCATAGAATCTCTGACCAACCCACTCAGAAAAGGTTTCTTAGAATATCTTCAGCTCACAAAGAAGACGTAATCATTGGAAGAAAAGAAGACCCCATCAGAACAATATCCTCTCTTAGAATCAATGAAGAATCTTTGTTTGGTTTGGTCTCTCTGATTGAGCCAACTACCATTGATGAAGCTCTGAAAGATAATGATTGGATCTTAGCAATGCAAGGAGAACTCAATCAATTCTCCAGAAATGATGTATGGAATCTAGTTCCTAGACCCA
The DNA here is from genome assembly GCA_948472305.1 of Vicia faba. Taxonomy (NCBI): domain Eukaryota; kingdom Viridiplantae; phylum Streptophyta; class Magnoliopsida; order Fabales; family Fabaceae; genus Vicia; species Vicia faba. The sequence goes on along the minus strand of OX451735.1, from coordinate 97,053,448 downwards.
AAGGATTCAATGTTATAGGAACCAAATGGGTTTTCAGAAACAAATTGAACGAACAAGGAGAAGTAATCAGAAACAAAGCACGACTGGTTGCACATGGTTATAGTCAACAAGAAGGAATTTATTATAATGAAACCTTTTCCCCAGTCGCCAGGTTAGAATCTATAAGATTGTTAATTTCTTTTGATGTACAAAATAACATTTTATTATATCAAATGGATGTTAAAAGTGAATTTCTAAATGGCTATATTGAAGAAGAAGTATATGTCCATCAACCTCTTGGATTTAATGATTCAAAACATACAGAACATGTTTTTAAATTAAAAAAGTCTTTGTACGGTTTAAAACAAGCTCCCAGAGCTTGGTATGATCGTCTAAGTAATTTTCTATTAGAAAAAGATTTTACCAGAGGAAAAGTGGACACAACTCTTTTCAGAAAGACATTTAAAAATGGTATTTTAATTTGTCAAATTTATGTTGATGATATAATTTTTGGAACCTCTAATATCTCCCTTGGAAAAGAATTTGCTAAGACCATGCAGGCAGAATTTGAAATGAGCATGATGGGAGAATTGAAATTCTTTCTAGGAATTCAAATCAACCAGACTCCAAAAGGTACTTTCATACATCAGATGAAGTATGTTAAAGAACTTCTGAAGAAATTTCAAATGTTAGATAGCAAAGATGCCAAGACACCTATGCATCCAACCTGCATTCTAGGTAAAGATGAGGTAAGTATGAAAGTAGATCAAAAGCTCTATAGAGGTATGATTGGATCCCTTCTCTATCTGACTGCATCTAGACCGGATATCCTATTTAGCGTGTGCTTGTGTGCTAGATTCCAATCAGATCCTAGAGAATCTCACTTAACAGCTGTTAAGAGAATTCTTAGGTATCTGAAAGGTACTACTAATCTGGGTCTGTGTTACAGAAGATCACAAGATTACAAACTAGTAGGTTATTATGATGCTGACTTTACTGGAGATAGAATTGAAAGAAAGAGCACCTATGGAAGCTGTCAGTTTCTGGGTGACAATCTTATCTCATGGTACAACAAGAAGCAAGTAACAATTGCACTATCAACCACAGAAGCTGAATATATATCTGCTGCTGGATGTAGGTCTCAGATGATTTGGATGAAAAGTCAACTAGAAGATTTCAACCTTTATGAAAGTAAGATTCCTATCTTCTGTGACAATACTTCTGCTATTTGTCTTTCTAAGAATCCAATCTTACATTCTAAAGCCAAACATATTGAAATTAAATATCATTTCATAAGGGACTATATTCAGAAGGGAATTTTAAACTTAATTTTTGTAAAAACAGATCATCAATGGGCTGACATTTTTACCAAACCCCTTTCAGAAGATAGATTTAATTTCATTCTGAAAAATATTTGTATGGAATTATGTCCTGAATAAAATAATATTTATTTTCTGTGATTGACTTCAGAATATTCTGAAATGAATGCTCTGATCAACAACTCTTCAGAAGTTAGAAGATAAGTTGTAACAAAAGCTATACAAAAAGTTATGAAATGTTCTAACGCTTCATGTCCAAGTGTAGCTCAGAAATTCATTAGAACAAACAGTTGTTACATGCATCCTTCAGGAGATGAACACGTGGTGTGTTTCTGAAAGGTCACGCGTGCAAAAGCTACTGATGACATTCTAGGTAACTGTTGATGATTAGCCATAATCTCACGTTTTCCCTTATTTTTAGCAAATCATTAAATGCAAGTAATGATGAGATTCGTTTTTAAATCCGTTTTAATTTTTTTTTTAATTTTGTCTTAAATAATTTTAATTTTAATTCTAAACCTATTTTCTGAAATTTTTTCCTATAAATACTTTTTGAAAAACCCTTTTCATTCTTTACTATCTCTTTCAAACTCAAGCGTTTTTCTGTACTTTTATCTTAAAACCCTTTTCTTCAAATTCTCATTTCTAAAGAACTTCAATGGCTTCTTCTTCTTCTACCCACTCTGAGAAATACATTGTATCTGAAAGGACAACTCTCATTCCGGTAGACAGTTTGGAAGTTTTGAGTGAGTTAATGGTAGACTTTGAGAATCTCAGAGAGAATGGTTTTGACTTGTTCCCTGCTGTGAAGTTTCAACATCTGGTGAAGGAATTCTGGATTCACGCTATTGCAACCCCCAAAGTTATTCTCTCCTTCGTAATGGGCAAGGAAATATCCATTACAGAAAATCAAATCAGAAAGTTGCTGGGGTTTAAAGGACTTGGAGTTACAGGAATGCCAAGTGGAAGAATGGAGATGTCTAGGGTATATTCAGAGATTTTCACAAACGGTCAAGGTTCCTCCAAATTCAGGGACTTGAAAGACAAATACAAGATTTGGGCAAGGATTATTCATGGATGTATTCACCATAGGAAAGACACCAGTTCTCCTGATTACATCAACGCTGATCAACAATATTTGTTGTTTTTCCTTGGTACCAATGTCAAAATTGATTTGCCCTACTTTCTATTTGAACATCTCTGGAACCGTGTAAAAGAGACCAGAGAAGATGAAAGGATGAAGAACCCCAAATCCAAGAGGAATTGGATTCATATGGGGAGCTTAATATCAGACATTCTGACTGAGAATGGTCTGATTGCTCACCTAAAAGAAGCCAATCTTCTGGGGGAGCTAGAACCTATCTGTGGTAAGACTATGACTGGAAAGAACTTGCTGAAAAGGAAAATAATTGACAAACTGCTGGTGGAACCCACTCCGTGTGTGTCAGCTATTGTAAAGAGGAGAAGGATACCTATTGCTGACTTTCCTATGTTCAACTCAGGAGATCATCCTCGTATCATCTTGCACTATCCTGAAATCTGCAAAGAAACAGGATCACCCATTGATCGAACTTGGCTTCAAGGAAGAAATCAAGCTGCTCCTGATGTTGTTCTCCAAGAATCCGTGAAGAGAAAAGTTGTAGAAGGACCTTCTGACACTCCTCAGAAGAAGAAAAAGAAGACAGGTAAACATGCTGAAACTATCTCTGTTTATGATTCTGTAAATGTATCTACATCTGCTGAACCCTCCCAAACCTTAGGAGATATAGATGTTGACATTGACCTAACCTTACCATCTGAACCCCTTGCTGACAACCCTCGTAAAAATCAGGTTTTATTAGATTTAAGTGATTTTGACTCTGATGAACATTCTGATACCCAATCAGAACCCCCTGAACCATCTGTTTTTCAACCCATTCCTGCTGAACATTTTTCAAGACCTCCTCCCAGACCTCTATCACCCAGACCCACTGGATGGTATGATGCTGGCTCTTGGATAATTCCAGGGATAAATGAACCTCTGGCCACTATAAAGCCTCCTTCCAACCTACCATCTGAAAACATTTTTGCTATGAATCAACCACAGCCTCAGAATCCCATTCCCACTCCTGATTATACAATAATAATTTCTCCTGATGTCACTCCACCCACTTCAACACAACATACAACACCAATCTCACCTACACTCTCACCCCCTCAAATTCCAGAACAACAACCTTTTGAACAAACTGAAACTGCTGAACCATCCGAACCTCATGAAATATCAGAACCTCCTATTTTTGTTGACCAACTTGAAACTACCAATAATCCTGAACCCAATAGCTTCTTAAGAACTGTAGTGGACTTTCAATCTCTACAATTCTTGAAAAACAAAACTTACAAGAAGGCTGTCCCTAAACCTGTTCAGCCAGATGTAAATACTTTGTTTCAGAATTTTATAACAAATGTTCAAGCATGGTTAAAACCGCTGAAGGAAGATTTCTCCAGAAGCGTGAACACAGCTGCAACAGATCTTCTATGGGAAACCTTCAGAAGAAATTTGGATGCTGAATCACAGAAGTTACAGGACTTATACCACTTTCAGGTGCTGGACAACTTTTTCAAACTTCTACATGCTTTCAAGACAGAAGCTGCTGACATTTGGAATAAGAAGTCTTCGTTAATGATTGATGATACTCCAGCTGATAAGATGGACATATCAGAAGATGAATCTGAAGAATCCTATGAAGATTCAAATCCTCTGGCTATTGTTCTATTGAATAAACCTTCTGTTAAGGCTGGACCTGAACCAGTGCTAACTCTTGCAATGGATCTGGGCACTCTGCTTTCCACCTTCCTGAATTCTGACTCAACGGTTGCTGCTTCTAAGCCTATTCCTACTGAAGCTTTGTCATCCTCTGCTCCTACCTCACTCATTATGGACACTCTGAAAGAGCTCAAGAAGGAGAATGAAGTCATAAATGGACGCTTGGATAATCAAGACCAAACAAATCAAAAAATCAAGAACTGGATGGTAAAACAAGAAGAATCTGCCTCTGAGATCAAGAATCTTCTGATGGCTCTTCTTACTACGAGATCCTAGTTTCTTTTTTGTCTCTTGTCCTTTGTTTGGATGTTTTGTTTGTACTTCTGGATATTTACATTTAACTTTTTTATGAAATCTTTTAAAATTTCTCATTTATTTTTTACACTTTTTGGTTATGCCAAAAAGGGGGAGAAAATGTGCATTCTTGAACTAATCACTGTTTAACAGTTATGGGACTAAGTCTCAGACATTCTAACAAATTACAAGAATTCCTTCTGTGCAAAAGAATTTTTTTGCAGGTATCACTTTAACTCTGAAAGAATATTCCAGCTGAACATTATCTTCTTGAAGAAGTTCTGAAGAAATCCAAGAAGACTTTGTATTGCTCTGATAAAATAATATCAGGATATCTTATACAGAAATATTCATTTCAGGGGGAGATTCTTATCTCTTATCCTTTTCCTTTCTTTATATAGAATAATTTTTGTCATCATAAAAAAGGGGGAGATTGTAAGAACAAGATGAGTTCTGACCTATCTCAAAGTTTTGATGATAACAATAAATTACTTTTAAGATAATTTATACTCTGATGAATGTGTTTTGAATGTCTCAGTTAATGTTCTGACAGAAAACATTCTGAAGTGCTAAGCAAAAATTATGAAGAAGTTCTTTGATGAAAGAACCTTTTCTTCAAGCGCATCTGCTGACTCTGGTAAGACACTTTGTGTGTAAAATATATCTTCTAACTTTTAGCAGGTTCCTTGCTCAAAAGATTACTTGAAAGCAAGCGTTGTTCAAGTTCTTAGCAAGCAACGCACTACCTAGAAGATGAGTGAAGCATATTCTGACTTAAAGACATTGGAGCAAATTCTGAAATAACGTTAAGACCAACTTGTCTTGTCAAAGCGAAGGAAACATGTTCTTACATTCTGTCGTTTGCTCATTAATGCAAAGACGTCTGAAAGCACTCAAGTGCCTACAACTAGTTTCTTGGAAAATGGAATATTGCAAGGAAACACACAAGCATTTAATGCTCTCCAACTTTTCTGAAGGCAGCAACAGTCTTATTGTTCCTACTATAAATAGAAGGACATTTATTTCAAGTCTACAAAAAAACTAAGTGAACCAATCAAATTTTTAAACAGAAGCAAGAAACTACGTGAAAGACCCTAAGCTCACAAACTCATTGTTCATACAATTTGTGCATTATATTCTAAGTGAAAAATCACAGTTGTGATATAGCTTGATTAGAAGCAAACTTTATTTCACTATCTGTAAAGATTAAACTCCTGTATTTGTTCCTTGAGAGACCAAGTTTGGTCAGATTTATCAAGCAGACTAGGACTAGATTTAAGTCCTAGTGGTGTTAGTCACTTGTAAGATTACTTGTGCATTGTTAGTCACAACAGTTGTTGTGTGATTGTAATCAATTGATTATACTGGATTAAGTCCTTGTTGAGAAAGGCGAAATCACCTTGGCGGGTGGACTGGAGTAGTTTGAGTTCAAACGAACCAGGATAAAAATAACTGTGTTCTTCCATTATTGTTTGAGCTTTGTATTGAAAATGAAAAGAGTCACTTATTCAACCCCCCCTTGTAAGTGTTTTATTACCCCTTCAATGAGTTCTAAATGATGTTTAGAAGCTTTAGGAACAAAAAGGCTTGAAAACACACGGGGGAGATGTGAGTATCAAACTTTTGGCCAGGTTATGCAAGAATGGAGGTATGTGATGCAGTTTTGAGTTCTTGGGAGTTTTGGGGCTTAAGCATGCGTGTGTTTTGTTGCCAAGGACTTGTACATAAGTAATGAGAATTTTTTTGTGCTTGAGAAGGTCAGAAATACAAGATATAGGCTGAATGCTATGTTAGTTGATTTTGAAGAAAAGTTGGAGCATGGTTCCAAGATGAAGTACAAGCATGGGCTGAGTGATTGTAAGGCTTGAGACAAACTTCTTTTGAGTTATAGGACGTGTATGATCATAACAAAACCATTTCAAGGCTCAAGAATAAGTTTTGTGCATAAAGCTACTTTTTCAAAATAGCATTGTGCACTTTCTTCCTAAAATGGATATAAGGCATGACATTGCATTGAATGCTTGAGTTGAGGCCTCTAACAGCTGTGCAAGAATTTAATTATGGAATTCCTAACAAGTTTGAGGCCTGCAAAGCAAATATTATGCAGCATAGGTTTGAGATTTGAATTTTGTTCATCACAAAATTTGCCTTGTAAAACAACTTGAAACCCCAACTTCTGACCTTCGATTCTCCTTGATCACAAATGATCTCAAGGAGTTCTTGGAAATTTTGGAAATATTTTAATGTGATCTACAACCCCTATTTGAATCACTTTTGTAAAATCCAAATGGAACTAGGTGAAACTTGGGTCAGAAGTTAGGTCAAAATCCTGACCAAAAATGTTCAAAATTTCACTAAGTGTTTAGTTTCATGACCATGACTTCATGGATTAATAACTTAAGACACAAAAATTTCTAGGAGAAGTTGTGTAAATAAATGTTGTAGATCTCATAGAGATCTACAACTTTCATGTTGAAAGTTTCTTTTGAATCATCTTGCATCATTGTGAAAAATTGGCTCAAAGTTGTGAAAATAATGAAGTTTTCAACACTTAGAAAAATTTCTAAGTTTGAAAACTTTGACATTTCAAAATGGAATCTTGAATTTTTGATTTCTTGATGAATAAGTTTCATATTTTGACATGTTTTGATGAATTGTGACCTTTGACACTTGATTTTGATGAAAAAGTCAAAGTTTGACTTTTTAGTGTACAGTTGACTGAAAATTAACTATCAATCCAATTAATCTTGAGAAATGCTTTGAGTCATACCGTTTGGTCAAAATTATTCAATTGAACTATTAAGATTATTCCTCAAACCAATTAACCAATTGCTAGGTTAAAAATCAGAAATTGCCCTTTCTCAATCAAACCCCTAATTTTGACCATTTTGCCCTTTTGATGATTTGATCAAATTTCTTGAGGAATTATGGTCCAAAATTGATCAAATGATACATATAAGTTTATAATGTTGATTTGGATAAAAAATTATGAAGTTTGACTGTAAATTGGCCATAATTGACTTTTTTCCCAATACAGCTGACTTTTAGGTCAACTGGTCAATTGACTGGGCAAAAATGTGATCCAAGGCTTGAGATTTGACATGAGTAATCTTGGGGGTCTATAATGATCCCTGAAAGTCATATGAGGCATTGAAAGTTCAATTATCCTTGTGCAATCTCAAACCCTAATTTCAGTCATCAGTGCTTAAGGAGGTGTCTTGAGTTGACCAACTCTAGTGCAGTCTTGAACCAAAGGAGATCTTGTGAGAAAATACTTGATAAATGAGAGAGAAAATTTTGGGGTACAACAGATGCCCCTGTTCAATCTTCTTAAACCTGAAGAGTTAGATTGGCGGTTCTGCCATTCATGACTTGAAGGTGAAAGATGATTGGACACTAGAGTGCCCAGAAATTTGCACTCGATGATCTGGTGGTTGATGGTGTAGGGAATGGGCTTAAAGATGCCATTTGGATAGGTGATGGAAAGTTGTTGAAGATGGGCTTACATATGCCATCCAAAAATTATTGTTGGTAGGAATGGAAGAAGTGTCAGAATAAATCTCTGGTCGATTTATACTGAAATAATGGATGTGTTGGGTTGAGTACTAGAGTAATATCCATAAATGGATTGTATTTGAATCGTATCTGAAAGCTGGAACTTGAATGAGTATCAGAATGGCATCTGTATCTGGAGCGTATCCGAACTGTATCTAAAAGCTGAATCTGAATGAGTATCAGAATGGCGTCCATATCTGGAGCGTATCTGCACTATATCTGAAAGCTGAATCTGAATGAGTATCAGAATGGCATCCGTATCTGGAGCGTATCTGAACTGTATCTGAAAGCTAAATCTAAATGAGTATCAGAATTGCGTCCATATCTGGAGCGTATCTTAACTGTATCTAAAAGCTGAATCTGAATGAGTATCAGGATGGCATCCGTATCTGGAGCGTATTTGCACTGTATCTGAAAGCTGAATCTGAATGAGTATCAGAATGGCATCCGTATTTGGAGTGTATCTGAGCTGTATCTAAAATATGAATCTGAATGAGTATCAAAATGGCGTCCTTATCTGGAGCGTATCTGGACTGTATCTGAAAGCTGAATCTGAATGAGTATCAGAATGACATCTGTATCTGGAGCGTATCTGAACTGTATCTGAAAGCTGAATCTGAATGAGTATCAGGATGGCATCCATATCTGGAGCATATCTGAACTGTATCTAAGAGTGCATGAGAAGAAATTTGTGTATGATTGCTTCAGCTGGTCGTGTAGATAATTGTCCTGGCTTGTTTCAGGTATCAATATCTGACCTTTTGCAAATTGTTAATGATATCCATCTACTGACCGATCTTTCCTGAAATATTAGTTGTACGCAATGTCATGATGTATGAAATGCATTGTACAATGATGTTATCAAAAAATGAATGATATTATGTTGTATGCATTCGTGTCATAGATTTTTATGATGTATGGATGCGATGTATGGGTATGTAAGATATTATGTTGTAATACTGTTGGTTTAGGGAAAATAAATCCCTGACTGCTGTTGGGGACGTGGAGTGTAAGTCTTCATGTTTTGAAGTGCTGATGAGTTTATGAGCTTCTATTTGTTAGAGAAATAAACTCTGTTGTAAGGGAAACGCCGTGTATTGCTTGTGAAATCCCGTCGGGGAATCCTGAGAAATTGGGCGATCTCTACTGGGGAGTGATAACTGGATGTTTTGTTCCGCCGGGGATGTGAGAGAGCTTGATATCATTAAGCTGCACACTGTGGAGAATTTTATGGAATAGTCTAAAGATATTATCCTATTTCTTAAAGCCATTAGTGATTGTCTTTTGTTTTTCTGTTCCTTTTTGTTCATTTGTAGACAGTAGTTACGTTCAAATGCATATGTTCAAAAATAAATCATTGGACGTTTTTGTAAACAAAACACAAGAATAAAGAAAAAACAGATAGTTTTGCACTTTCAAATGGGTATCTTTGTATTAACTTGAATAAGTATTTTTTGTATAATGAGACGAACATTCTAGTAAGGGAATGTCATCATAAAAAATGAAAATTTGATATAAAGAAAAGATAGCTATGTGCAATAATCCCATGGGGTTCCCATTCTGCTATAGCCTTCGTGTCTCTGAGCGTCTTGTCCACTTGCTACCTTGTCGGAAGTTGATTGGATTTATCAGAACCGTTAAGTTCGTCAGTCGAAGCCAAAGGTTGTCTGTAAGGTGATCAACAAGACATAGTCATACGCTTTAATTCCCTAACTTTTGTCTGGACCGCCCTTTCGGGTTTTCAGTCTACCGGGATACCCTTTTTTATCCAAGTCGCCCTTTCGAGTTTTCGACTTGTCGGGTGTACAGATTTTTTTATTTTATCCCTAATTTTTGCCCGAACCTTTTTGGTTCGCCGGGATGCCCTTATTTTGCCTAGGTGTGTCAACCTAGCGGGTCTCTTATGCGTAGTATCTTTTGACTATGTCCGCATTCACAGGGTGCTGCAGGTCATCACCATCCATAGTGGTTAAGATCATTGCTCCACCAGAGAATATGCTTTTGATCACAAATGGTTCCTCGTATGTAGGAGTCCACTTGCCCCCTGGGATCACTTTGCGGCAGTATGATGCGCTTGATCACCAGATCCCCGACTTGATACACTTGGCGTCTGACCTTTTTGTTGAAAGCCCTGATCATCCGTTTTTGATACATTTGACCATGACAGACAACAGTAAGCCTTTTCTCATCAATCAAGTTCAGTTGATCAAGTCGAGTTTGGATCCAATCATCTTTATTCAACCTTGCATCCTTCATGATTCTCAGAGAAGGGATCTGGACCTCAATAGGCAAGACAACTTCCATGCCGTATACCAGAGAGTAAGGTGTTGCCCCGGTTGATGTACGAGCCATGGTACGATAACCGTGGAGAGCGAATGGTAGCATCTCATGCCATTCCTTGTAGGTTACTTTCATTTTCTGTATGATCTTTTTGATGTTCTTATTTGCGGCTTCGACAGCGCCATTCATCTTGGATCGATAAGGAGAAGAATTATGGTGCTGGATCTTGAATTGCACGCACAATACGGTGATCATAGTATTGTTGAGATTCGTACCATTGTATGTGATAATCCTCTCTGGGATACCGTACCGACAGATGATATTTTGTTTGATGAACCGGGCCACAACATTCTTGGTTACATGAGCGAAAGAAGCTGCCTCAACCCACTTCGTGAAATAGTCAATGGCCACCAGGATGAAGCGATGCCCATTAGAAGTTGTAGGTTTGATTTCTCCAATCATATCGATGCCTCACATCGCGAATGAGCAGGGAGCAGTCAGGACATTCAGAGGAACAGGTGGTACATGCACTTTGTCAGCATAGATCTGACACTTATGACATGTCCGTGAATGTTGATAGAAATCTGCTTCCATGGTAGACCAGTAATAACCTTCCCGTAGGATCTTCTTAGCCATCATATGCCCACTAGAATGGGTGCCAAAAGTGCCTTCATGTAGATCAACCATGATCTTTTCTGCCTCAACCTTGTCTATGCAACGAAGAAATACAGAGTCGTGGTTGCGTTTGTAGAGGATGCCATTACTGATGAAGAACTTAGCAGAGAATCTCCTTAAGAACTTCTTATAATTAACTGAAGCTCCTTCCGGATACTCTTAAGCCTCGAGGTACCTCTTGACTTCATGGAACCAAGGATGGTCCACTACTTCTTCAGTGTTGATCTCGTGACAATAAGCTGGTTCATCCATCCATTCAATGGTGATCTGGGGAGCCTCATTACCCCACTTTAGTTTAAACATGGATGACATTGTGGCTAGCGCGTCCACTAGTTGATTTTCCTCTCGTGGAAAATGCTCAAAGGTAATTTCCTCAAAATATGGGATTAATGTCAACACATGTTCTTTGTAGGGGATATGGTTAGGGTGCTTCGTGTTCCATTCTCCTTTAATCTGGATGATGACTAAGGCTGAATCTCTGAATACACTTAAGGACTTGATCCCCAAATCTATGGTAGCTTTGAGACCAAAAATGCACGCTTCATATTCTGCCATGTTATTTGTACAGTTGAAGCAGAGTCTTGCAGTTAAGGGAGTGTGACATCCTTCAGGGGATATGAGTACAACACGTATTCCATTGTCGAGTGCGTTAGACGCCCCATCAAAAATCAGGGTCCATCGGGATCCTTGTTCAGGTCCGTCATATGGTCTGAATTCTTCATAGTTGTTTACCATCATGATGTCTTCATCCGAGAATTTGAACTTCATGGACTGATAGTCATCCACAGCTTGATGAGCAAGGTGATCGACTAGCACACTGCCCTTTATTGCTTTCTGGGTAGTGTACTGAATTTCATATTCCGTCAGGATCATTTGCCATCTCGCTATTCTTTCAGAGAGGGAAGGCTTCTCAAATATATATTTTATTGGATCCATCTTGGATATCAATAAGGTAGTATGGGTCAGCATATACTGTCTTAGCCGGCGAGCAGCCTATGCTAAAGCGCATCAAGTTTTCTCGAGCAGTGAATATATTGTTTCATAGTCGGTAAACTTTCTCTCAGGTAGTAAATAACATGCTCTTTTCGTCCAGACTCGTCATGCTTCCCCAACATGCACCCTATTGAATTTTTCAAAACAGTTAGATACATGATCAATGGTCTTCCCTTGACTGGTGGCATCAAAACATGAGGCTCTTGCAGGTATTCTTTGATCTTGTCGAAGACAGTTTGGCATTCATCATTCCATTTGACTACTTGATCTTTCTTCAGTAACTTGAAGATTGGTTCACAAGTAGCGGTCAAGTGAGAAATGAATCTGGCAATGTAGTTTAGTTGTCCCAAGAATCCTCTGACTTCTTTCTCGGTACAAGGAACAAGAATTTCTTGTATTGCTTTCACCTTGGCAGGGTCTACTTTGATACCTTTACCGCTGACGATGAAGCCTAAGAGTTTACCGGACCTCACCCCAAATGTGCATTTATTCAGGTTCAACCTCAACTTGTACTTCTTTAACCTCTCAAACAATTTCTGTAAATGGTCAAGATGTTCCTCTTCAATTTGAGATCTGGATATCATGTCGTCCACATAGACCTCTATTTCGTGATGTATCATGTCGTGAAATAGAGCTATCATGGCACGCTGATAGGTTGCCCCAACATTCTTCAACCCCAATGGCATAACCTTGTAGAAGAATGTGCCCCACTGTGTGACGAAGGTTGTTTTCTCCATATCCTCAGGGGACATTTTGATTTGGTTATAGCCTGAGAAACCATCCATAAATGAGAACACTTTATGCTGTGCGGTATTGTCAACCAGAATGTCAATGTGGGGAAGTGGGAAATAATCCTTAGGGCTTGCCCTATTCAAATCTCTGTAGTCCATGCACATTCGTACTTTTCCGTCCTTTTTAGGCACTGGAACAACATTGGCGACCCATTATGGATAGGAGGTGACAGCTAAGAATCTGGCGTTGAATTGTTTCATGACTTCAGCCTTAATCTTCTCTGACATGTCTGGTCGCATGCGACATACTTTCTGTTTTACTGGAGGGCAGTCTTCTTTTGTTGGTAGACGATGTACCACGATATCAGCATCAAGTCCTGACATGTCTTTGTACGACCAGGAAAAGACCTCAACATAATCATGTAGCAGCTGAGTCATACGCTTTTTGACACTGGGTTCCAAATTGGCACCCACCTTGACTTCTTTCTTGTCCTCTTCGGTACCTAGGTTAACTGTGTCCACTAGTTCTTCGTGGGGCTGTATGGTCCTCTCTTCTTGTTGTAGTAACCTGGATAGTTCACCTGGCACTTCACAGTCTTCCTCACCTTCGTCTTCGGCTTGGTAGATTATATTTTTAGAGTCACAAAAGGCCATAGTAGAATTGTTACCCATGGGATCCCGAATGGATTTAGATCTGCAATTTGAATGTGAGTGTGTGTAAGAGTATAACTATCTTTGAAAGAAATAAAATGTAAAAAAGAAAGACAAAGAGCGCAAAGTTTGTATGCAAAAATGTCCATGATTCATTGATGACATATGAAAATGAGGTAACAACCCTTACAAATGGACCATTGTGCCTCGGGTAAGACACAAGGTTTTAAAAGTATGAATTGTTTAATTATTACAGGTCCGACAAAAATGTAAAGACAATTACTGTTAGATAAAAGTAATTGGGACAAAATATTTAGCTTCCCAGTTACTGAGTCCTCCATTGACAGTTGGGAAAATCCAATCCCCCAGGTCGTAGCTGTCCTCAACATCATCCACCACTACGTTGACTCCGTGATTGTTGATCTTCAAGGGTGGTCCCCCAGCGCGAGCACGGTGTACAACTTTCTGGGCTCCTGAAGTGAAACCCAAACCAAATTTGTCAAATTTGTAAGGAATATCTAGGAGTTGGCCTCAAATAGTACACCCACCCTCTTTGATCACTACCTTGGCATCTTTCAGAGAAGACATCTTTAGCGGAGGTCTTGTAATCTTTGGGACTTGCGAAACAACCTTGGTTGCCGCCACAATTTATGGGACTTCCTCGAAATGCTGAAACAGAGTTTCAGTGAATTCACCATCCAATTCCACGTATCTGAAGGAGTTTAAGTGACTGACCATATATTCCTCTTCTCTATGGACAATAATGATTTTCCCCTTGGTCGGGTATTTCAGCATTTGATGTAATGTAAAGGTGATGACACCAGTGTTGTGAATCCATGGTCGGCCCAATAAGCAGGAATAAGAAGGGAGAATGTCCATCACGTGAAAAGTTGAATCAAAGGTTTGAGTTCCAACTTTTATGGGGATGTCCACCTCCCCATGCACCATTCTCTTTGAACCGTCGAAGGCCCTTACCACTATGTTGATGGATTTTAAGGTCAAACCTTCACAATAGAGTTTATCAAGAGCCTTCTTAGGCAACACATTTAAAGATGAATCGGTATCAAGCAAAACATGGGCCAAAGTTGTGCCCCGACATTCGACAGAAACATGCAATGCCTCGTTGTGCTTCCTCCCTCTAGGTGTCAAGTCAGCATCAGAAAAGCCTAAACCTTTGTCAGCAGTTAAACTGGCCACATAGTCTTGGAACTCATCAGCAGAGGTTTCTTGTGGTACATGGGTAGTTTTAAGAAATTTCACCAAGGCCTTTGCATGAGCCTCAGAGCACAATAATAAAGCCAACATGGAAATCTTTGACGGAGTCTGCCCTAGATGTTCGACTACGTTGTAGTTGCTTCTCTTTATAATTTTTGGAATTTCTTCCATCTCCTTTTGGGAGCCCCCAGGGATAGATACTGATTGCGCCTTCATCCAGATAGGCTCAACCAGAATGCCTTTGCCCCGAGTCTCGGTCGACTCAGTGGTAGGAGTGTCAGTAGAGGTAACCATAGGGATTGTAGTAGTAGTGTCAATAGGAATAGAAACAGGGATGATCACAGGACCGGTAATAGTCTTCGGAGGAGAAATCTCGGGAGATAATACTCTTCCACTTCAGGTTATCTTACTGGTTCCTGCGATGTTGTCGATGTCGGGGTCAGCCTTCTCAAAAATCGAGTCTTCATCAGCCAGCCAATCCTGTTTGACGCTGTGATAGTAGACGTCACCTCTATAGTTCCATGGGACAATTTTATCTGATGAGTACGAGATTGGTCCAGGCATAATAATTATCAGTGGAGCTACTTTAAGAACTGATGTAATCCTAACGGGTCTTTTGGTGAAGACCTTGGAAGGATTGGCAGAAATGGTTACTATTGAAACATCATTGTAAGAAATGGTTGGAACGGGAGTTTTTTTAAACAAAATTTCTTTGTCATCCATTAGGCGTTGAACACCTTCTTTAAATAAATGACAACCAGTTGGTAGGGATAAACAGAGGTGGCAGCTTTCGTCACAACCCGGAAATAAACCGGCCTTCAATAGGTTCTTCTTGACAGTCAGGAGAGGAGTAACAAGTTCATCAATAATAGTAACAAACATATCATCTTCAACAGCGTTAACATCACGACCATGCTTGGGCATAAGAGCGATGATAACATTTGGGATTTAAGGAGCATCGAATTCAATTTCTTTTGCTTAAAGAAGGTCTTGCACCTTATTTTTCAAAGCCCAACAATTGTTGGTATCATGGCCTGGACTTTCTAAATGGTAAGCACAACGAGCATTAGGATGGTAATGAGGAGAGGTGGTGTTGGGATTCTTCGGGGCTTCTTTCAAAGTTACCAGATTAGATCTCAACAAATGTGGCAGGACTTGAGATAGTATCATATTAATCCGGGTAAATTGTCTTACCGGTCTTTCTGTTCTAGGTTGATTGCTCCTTTGTTGAGTGGGTGCAGGCTTAGGGATCATGACAGCCCCCACCATTGGATGATGTTCAGTTCTTTCTTGATTCCTTCGAGGATACACAACACCAACTTCCTTCTTCCCAATGAATGGTTTTCTTATAGCAACGGAGGATGCGTCTTTTTGGATCTTCCCACTCTTAATCCAGGCTTCCACTCTTTCTCCAATCAAGATTAATTCAGTGAAGCCTGCTGAGGAGCTTCCAATTAGATGATTAAAGAAAGGACCGTACAGGGTACCCAGAAACATGTCTACTAACTCTCTTTCAGAAAGGGGAGGCTGGACTCTTCCTGCTAAGTCCCTCAGTTTCTGAGTGTAGTCTTTGAAACCTTCACTTGAAACCATAGCCATACTATGGAGTTGAGTACGGGTGGGAGCAAGGTCTGCGTTGTACTGATACTGTTTATAGAAAGCAGCAACAAGGTCTTCCCAGTTATGGATATTGGCCCTCTCTAGTTGATAGAACCAATCTAGCTGAGTCCCGGATTGACTGTCTTGAAAGAAGAGGACCCACAAGTCTCTGTCAGCAGTATGAGGTTGTATCTTCCTCACATAAGATCAGAGGTGCATCTTGGGACATGAAACCTTGTCGTACTTAGAAAATACTGGTGTCTTGAATTTTGGTGGAATAACAATCCCAGACACTAAACCCAGCTCTTCAAAGTCCAACCCGGGAACTTTCTGAATTTCCATTTCACTTAGATGTTCTTCCAGATGTATGTATTTGTCGTTGACTGGGGGATATTTCTCTTCAGAGTAATCTTCTTCTTCTTCCTCTTCAGATTCTGGCTGGGCAGTTGCTTCCTTGCCTTTCCCTTCTTGATTATCTTTTTCACCAGATGATGTTGCAAAGTCTAAGATCTTTCTGGCAGCCCCTGGGAACCTTCTTCCTAGATTCAGAACATCAGTTGCTTTTGTTGCTTTCTTCTTCTTTTCTTCAATCAGCAAATTTTTCAAATCCTCTTGTCCCTTGGCTAGAGTTAAGAACATCTGTTGAAACTGAGCATTCTGCGCCTGGAGGTCTTTTACTGTCTGCTCGAGATCCATCTTACTGAAATAAATAGTAGAAAGATGAGGAGACGTGTTGTAAGAAACCTGCTTATGTTATGATGAATGGTAGATGCATATGCAATGATTTAAAGGGAATTAGAGATTTAAATTTGCTTTAGACCGAAAAGGAACACACGTTATATTAATAAATCAAATCTTGAGTACATCATACCTCTTTTTGGCTTACAAAGAAATACAAAAACTCTAAGATAAAAAAGTTGTAAGCATCCTCTTTGGTGCGATGTAGGCGTTCAGGCTCCGCTCCTCATGAATTTGCTTAGTGACTTCCAAAACCTTCTTCTCGCTGGCGTAGAATTGGGCCTCGAAAGTGCCTCGCTCCCCCTTAAGCTGTATCCAATCCCTTTGTAAGTCTTCAATAGAGGTAGGCATGTCAAGATGCATAATAGTGTATGGAATATCTCCTTCCACAATAGGATCTATGATAACCGGGAGAATGGAGGGGTAAGGCATTATAAGAATTTGAGCATGAGCTCGTACCCATTTGAGGTAAGGCTCAAGAGGGATGGAATTCTTATGCCCCAATGTCTTGCTATCTACCTTGTTCAACATCCTCCAAGGTCAGATAAATTTCTGGCGGTGACCTTGATTGTCGTTCTCGTAGTCAAATATCAAACCTTGAATGAGCATCTCATGTGGGCTATCTCTTCGGGCGTAACCAAATTGTCTTAAGGCTAAGCATGGGTTGTAGGTGATACCTCCTCTAATGCCAAGTAAGGGGACATTAGGGAATTCTCCATAACGGTCGGCGATAGTAACATTCTCTATAGATCGGGAACACCAATGAATGTCTGAATGTTTGAGCGTCATAAACCTATATGACCACCTTGAACCTTGCTCGTTCTTTAATACAGATTGGGGAAGATGCAAAATAAACCATCTTGCCAAAGAGGAGTACAACACATAAAGATACCTCTTTTCCTCATAGTGCGAGTGTGAAAAGAATGTAGGATGTCTCCTAACAAAGTAGGCACTGGGTTACGAGACATGAAGATTTTGACGGTGTTCACATCTATGAGTTGGTCAGGATTTGGAAACAAAACCATCCCATAGATGAGGAGAGCCATAATTTCCTCAAAATCTTGCAAATCCAAAGAGTTCCAATAGTTTTGGGCTTTCTCAAACAAGAACTTCGCTAAGAAACCTTTGACACCACTCCTTGTTTCCCAATTAGTTGTGATATTAGATGGTTTCAAGTGTAGAGCTTGAGCAATCTCTTCTGGATTTGGATCTCTTTCCGTACCGTTGAAAGGTAGTTGATTGAGAATGGGAATCCTCAAGATTTGGGATAATTCTTCCAAAGTTGGCACAAGTTGATAATCAGAAAATGTTAAGTAATGATGTAAAGTATCAAAGAACTGGAAGAGCACCTTCATCATGTCCTCATCAGTGTTGGAGGTAACCAAGTTTAATAGGAGACCATGTCCCTTGGTAAATGGAGAGTTTTCAGGAATCCTTGATGCTAGATCTTTAAGTTGAGGAGGGATCCTTACAAGGTTGACTTGAATGGTTTTCCTGCGAATGGAATCCATATCCTACAAAATAGAACAAAGATAAATCCCAAGATCCTTGAAATGGTTAGTGAATGTGAGTATGATGTTATGATGTTTATGATGTTATGTTCAAGTATATATATATATATATATATATATATATATATATATATATATATATATATATATATATATATATATATATATATATATACAAACAAAGCAAACAAGTCCTTAGGTTTAGGATTGCATGGAGTCTCATAGGTAAGTACCCTCTTGAAGTTTAGTTGGCTCAAACCTGTCCTAGTAATAGTAACCGGGTTCTAAGGAGCTCAATATCATTGGTTTGTTTCCTTGGGCATTGTTTCAGCACAAGCCTCTTTAATGACGACCGAAATATCCCAAAAAACCAAACTTCAATGAGTGTAGTATCGAGTATCTACCAACTTCGGACTGCACCAAAGTCGGTCATCTCATTACGTCCTAATGGCCAAGTTGGTCAAGTAAAGGTTCTAGAAGTTAGTTAGTGCTTCATGACATCACTCAGCGGCCTCGTATCCTCCTTGACAACTCAAGGGATACCGGTACCCACAAATATATCACACTAATGTAGCTATTGCTTAGACCATGTCGGTATGCCCCGCACAGTTTCCACAACGTATTGCTACTTACCTATAATGTATCCCAAATCCGAGTAAAGGATTAAAATCCAAACAAAGAACCATAATGTAAAGCATACAAGTCAATCAATGAAAGCAAGTAAATGTGATCTAAACCTAAGGTAATCCCACTTTAAGAGTATTCTCCGGCAGAGTCGCCAGTTCTGTGATACGGTGGAAGAACTGACTTGGATGTTTCGTGTTTGATCGCTAATGTTGCGGTTAGAAAGAGTCACCACCGACTTTTCTTTTATCCAAAAGGAAAGGTGAAAAAGCACAGGAAAGACCTTTGAGATGTTTTCTTGAGTTCGCGGGGTAGATTATGAAAAGGGAAGGTATGGTCACCCTTTTCATCCATGGTTTTCCATGGGCTCTTAGTTACTTTCTAGATCACTTGCTTTTGTTTGAAAATTTGCTTTGTGTGGTTTTTGAAAGTATTTTAAAGGCGCCATCGTTTAGGCAAACTTTGTAATGATTCTCGTTCGTAAGAATGTATACAAAGTGTTTGATCTTTTGAAAATGTTTTCAAGTTTGTAAGATGTTTTTTTTGAAAGTGTTGGTGTTTGTTTTGAAAATAGCAAGGATGTTTTTGTTTTGAAATGGAGCAAGTAACTAGGAACATTCTACCTACTCAAAAGTCTTTCATGTTTATTTTCTTTTTCCTTTGACATTGTTATCTTACCATTGACTTGGTAAGTAACCCTATCTTTGGATGTAAAAGGGACGGGCGTGGGTCATCGTATAACCATGATTAGCAATGTTGCAAGGTATCTTAGCATTTTCTTTAGGGACTAAGATCATTTTGAAAGGCAACATGGATAGCGTCATCGAGGGACTATGATCTTGTATTTTGCTTGTTTTTGCTAAGATACCTCACATGTATAATATGACCATTTTGCAAGGCAACCAAGTGGATTTACCTTAGGGGTGTATGTGTGCAAGTGTATTAATTTACATGCTTGATTTTGTCTTTGATTAGGATTTGCTACTTGTTGGTTTCAATCTTTCCATACAAAACCCTAATTACTAGCATTTGTATATAAAGCGATAAATTGCAGAAATTTAAATTACTAAGTTATTACAATGCTTAGGGGAGGGGGTGTACAAATTACAAATGAGGAATATTGCAAGAAATTAAATCTAAATAATTATTACAACCATATTGAATTTTGAATAAATGTACAAAATAAATAAGTAAAAATGCAAGAATATAAAATGTAAGAAGAAATATGATTTTTATTTGGTTTTCATGAAAAAAGAGTTTTTTTGACCTAATTAATTAAAATAATTAACTAAGAATAAGAAAATTAATATTTTATTTAATAAAAGAAATCAAAGAAAATAAATTTTTAGAGTTTTTTTTGAATTTAATTAAACTAGTAAATAAAATAGTTAAAATAAAAGATCTTAGGTTCTAAATTGATTTTAATTTACAAGAAAATAATATTTAAAATTTATTATCTATGTATTAAAAACAAAGAAGTTAATTTATTAAAGAAAATGTTTTTTTCTCTTTTAGTTTTATAAAGAAAAATAAAATGTATAAGTATTTTTTAAATATGCAAATAAATAAATAAAATATTTTTGGATTTTTTATTAATAAAAATAATAATAATAATGATAATAATAGTAATAATAAAAATAATAAAGAAAATATGAAATAAAAATAAAATAAAATAAAAATAAATAAAATGGAAAATAAAATAATGGGCCAGGGGTGTGAATAACAAGGCAGGGGGGTCAGAAGTAGCAAAAAAAAACCCAAAGGGGGGGGAGGCCCAGCGCTGCAAAAAACAGAAAAGTGTCAAAAATGCAAAAGGTCACGCTGGGGCTTGAACCCAGGACCTAAGGGTGACAGGCGTGTGCTTTAACCACTAGGGTGGTGATACATCCGTTAACTTATGTCAAACCAAAAATATATATTAAAAAATGCTTCCTGAAGGCAAACTTCATCTTCAACCTCGCGCCTGGCCATACCACCTGTATCTTGCTCATTTCTCATCCATTTGCAAAAGTGTAAACATGAATCTTGTGGAAAATTTCCTCACGATTTCAGAAATGTAAAGCATTAAAACTATATATCAAAGACAAACATGAATTTTAATGGCCCTAATATGAACCCTAACTTTTCCAGAAATTTCAATCTTAAAATTCTCTAAGCTCAAGCAACATAAATGAAAACTATGGACATGGTTAGCTTCAGGGCTATGATATCTACATTTTTCATTCACAAATTATACTTTAAAGATGCTTGTATAAAGAGTTTCAAGTTAAGGAAACTTACCTCAAAATTGGAAACCGTGTTCTGAGTTTGAGCACTCCTCAAGGTGTTGCGATGATCAGAATAGCTCCACTGAGGTCCCAGGAAGCTAATGCAATGCTTAGTTTGTACTAGAGATGGCTGAATCGTACTGGAGAAGTCCAAGTGCAAAGCTCTGTTTTTGAAAATGGAGGATGGTGTTAATGGTGTTACAGTCTTGGAACAGGGTGTGGGATGAGTTCTAAATGATGTTTAGAAGATTTAGGAACAAAAAGGCTTGAAAACGCTTGAGGGAGATGTGAGTATCAAACTTTTGGTCAGGTTATGCAAGAATGGAGGTATGTGATGTAGTTTTGAGTTCTTGGGAGCTTTGGGGCTTAAGAATGCGTGTGTTTTGTTGCCAAAGACTTGACATAAGTAATGAGAAGGTTTTTGTGCTTGAGAGGGTCAGAAGTACAAGATATAGGCTGAATGCTATGTTACTTGATTTTGAAGAAAAGTGGGAGCATGGTTCCAAGATGAAGTACAAGCTTTAGCATCACACATACGAAAGCGCTTTTAGGAAAAAGCGCTGCTATAGGTATTAAAAAAAATTCGCTTAAAAAAAGCGCTTTCAAAGGGTACCTTAAGAAAGCGCTTTTCAAAAGCGCTGCTAAAGGTCACCCTTAGAAAGCACTTTTTGAGAAGCGCTGCTAAAGGGTGCCTTTCAGAGGGAACCTAAGAAAGCGCTTTTCAAAAGCGCTGCTAAAGGGCAGCCTTAGAGAGCGCTTTTCAAAAGCGCTGCTAAATCTGGCCTTTAGAAAGCGATTTTAAAAGCGCTGCTATAGGGTATGCTACGAAAGCGCTTTTTTATGAAAAAGCGCTGTTATACATGACCATTAGAAAGCGCTTTTAAAAGCGCTTTCGTAGGTTGTTTTATAATAAATTTTAATGTTTTTGATTAAAGCTGTGTTGTGTGTTCGTACTGGCTTTTGTGTTTCCTCTCTTCCAAACCCTTTCGTTCCCGTTCCTGTTCATCTTCTTCGTCCAAAGCGATTTTTCACGGTAGCCACCATCGTCAACTCTCATCGCCGCCCACGAGTCGTCCCTCTCTTCACAAGGTTCGTTGATTATTATTTTCTTCTCATTTACAGTGTATTGGTTGTTGTTGTTGAAAGTTTCCTAAAACCCTTTGATGATTTTCTAATGATGTTATTAATATGTTATTTCATTTTGAGTTAATGTTGAATGAATTAAACTTGGTGTTGATTTTGATTGTTCCTAATTTTGTTTTAAAACATGTTGGCTTTGAATTTGTGATGACATTGTGTGATTTGGTTTTGAATGACGAACTCGGTTATGGTATTGTTGTTTATCGTGTGCACATGGAACACTTGTTTGAGATGAGTTTTATTGAGCATTATTAGTGTGATCGGTGGATCTGGAACTGACTGTTTTAAAGCTGGTTCGCGAAATGTCGCGGAAGCAAGAGTCGCCACCGTCTTTTATTTTCTCCAATAGGAAAGGACAAAAGCACAGAAAAATTCCTTAAAGAGATTGCTCTCGGTTCGGGAGGTAGGTTATAGAAAGGGAAGGTGTTAGCACCCTTTCTATCCATGGTTATCCATGGGCTCTTAGGTACTTGCTCAATGTGTTTTCAAAAATTGTTTGCTTGCTTTTCAATGTGGGTTTCAAAAATATTCTTTGAAAAGTTTCAGTTCAACTCGTACGTCAGAGTGTTTGAAAAGTTTGTTTTGAAAGTTTTTGAAAGTGTGTTGGTGTGAAAAGAGTTTTTGTTTTGTTTGAAATTAGAGCAAGTACCCTTGAGAACCTACCTACCCTAAGGAATTCGTCTGTGTAAATGTCCTTTGAAGTAGTGCCATCCCACCATTGAGAGGTAGGTAGCACCACCGTTGGAGGTGTTCGGGTCAATTCGAGTTTTAGGGACGTGGTGGTCACCAGAGCAACAGTAGGACACCTTAGAAGCTACCCTTATGCCATTGATCCTTTATTTTCCGAGGCAACCGTTTCGAGGCAACTGGATCATGTCATGGACATAAGGACTTACTAAAACGTCCTATACTCGACGACCACCTTTCGAAAGGCAACAGTGAGGCGTACCCTAGGGGTGGTGTGTGCGAATTGTGTGTCATTTTCAGTTTATTGTTTGTCTTGTCATGCCTTGGTGATCTAACGATTCGATTTTATTTTTGGGCATTCATTCTTTCATGTTATTGTTTAACAGTTAAATGTGCGGGAATTTAAAGTGCGGAAAAGATAAAAGTCCTACGCTATTACAAAGGGCGAGGGTCTACAACGCCAAATTAATCCAGACCCGTTTTAAAATAAATTGCAGAAAAGAAATGTCTAATAGCTATTACATGGCTTTGGGGCATATACAGAATTATTTACAAAAGAAATAAATGAAACGCGCGAAAAAAAGAAAATAATCAAATGCGAGGGCGTTGAACCCTTTAAAAGAATTAAAATAATTAAGTTATCTAAAATTAAAATTAAATGAAAAATGGTATTTTTGTGTTTTTTAGATTTAAAAGAAAGAAAAAAAAAAAAAAAGTTAATTAAAATTAAAATCCTAGTTCTAATGTCTTTTAAGTTTATTATGAAAATATTGACTTTTAACCTAATTTAATTCTAAATTAATTTATGTGCATTAAATAAATAAATAATATTATTCTTAAAAAAAAAAGAAAATAAAAAGTTATTAAACCTAAACTCTATTTTTTTGAATTTTAGTTATTAAAAGAATTAAAATCTAACCTAAAATGCTACCCTAGTTTAATTATGAAAAACACTAATACTATGGCAAAAAACAAGGAAAGTTAAAAGGAAAAAGTCATTAACCTAATTCTATGTTTTTTTAAGTTATTAAGAAAAAAAAATTTAATTTTTAACCTAATTTAAATCTAAGTTAATTTATGTACATTTTTTGATTTATGGAAATAAATAAATAACATTATTATTCTGAAAAAAGGGAAACAATAAAAAAAGGAAATAAAAGTCATTAAACCTAAATTCTAGTTTTTTGTATTTTTATTAAAAAGAGATTAAAATTGAATACCTAATTAAAACTAAATATTTACATATATTTATTTAGAAAATAATCATAATAAAATAAATATCCTATTTTTTATATTTTCTGATTTTTGTGATGTTTTTGTGTTTTTTTGTAAAAAATTTATTAATTAAATAAATAGCAAATAAAAGAAATAAAAGAAAAAATTAAAGAAAGAATAAAAATAAAAATGATAAAGCAAACCAGGGGGGTGTGGTCCCAAATTTGGAGGTGTAGGCCTGGTGATTTTGGCCCATTTGCATTGTGAATTGGTTGACCTTCTAAGCCACGTGCACGCCTGTTGACTTGTCCTCATGGTATTCCTTGATTCTGAGCCCTTGGATGATCATCTGGGACACGTATGCGTTTGGATCATGATGGCCTATGGTGCACCGTTTCAAGGTGTTTTGGTTGATGATAGTGATTGAGATGTGCTCAGAAATTGTCCAGGATGCTAATGGTATATGAATCAAGCCTTGAAAAATCCTCTAAACTAGTTTTCAGTTTTGAGCTTTTATGGAAAAAATTTTAAAAATGCCAAAGCTTGTTTGGGCGCATCTTATGATCTCTTAGGCCTAGGGTTTGACTCAGTGATGATCCTGGAATGGAATTGGCTTACTCTTTGGCCTTAATTCATGCTTGTAAGAGAATTGGTCTTAGGGTTTTCACTCTTAACCATTTTTCCTCCTTTTTAGCCAAAACCTAGACCTAGTGTGCAAATGAACCCTAGCCTGATTTCTTGAGTTGGTTCATGATACATAGAAATTGTCCAAGTTCATATGACACTATTCCATTGGTTTTTAAATTTTATTTGAATTTTCAAAGAATTAAAATGAATTAAATCATCAAAAATTAAATAAAATAAAAAAATCAATATTTGGTCTTGAAATTAACCATGGGACACGTGTGTGGCATGACAAGGATGAACCAAGTGGAAAAAATGGGGCCCTTTTGTCAAAAATTGGATTTTCAAGGATAGTTGACTTTTGCCATTTCACAAACATTTCCCAACTTCTACAAGGCGCAACTTGCTCAATTTTTAAGCTTTTCACATGTTCTTGGACATTTTGGAAAGGTCTTTGAGTCCTTTAACCAATGCCTTTGGTCCCATGTCATTTTGATTTACCAATCTCAAGTTATGGCCTTTGACTTAAAGTCCCTTTTTGTTGACTTTTGAAAATGACCTATAATGTTGAAATTGATAACTTTTTGTGAGAGCATTTCTTGGACTTGAAGTATGAAGATGAGTTGTAGGAAATGTCTTTCTCTTCAAAATGAGCTTTGGATGGAATTTTTATGATAATCCATGTGAAAGTTATGCCCTGGTCAATTTCAGTTGACTTTTTCAGCTGTCCAAATATAGCAACTTTTGCATCTTTGATGATTTCTGAGCCAAATTTTGAGAATCATGATCAAGCATTGATCAAATGATGTTTGTGACTTCAAAATGATATGTTGACCAAAAATTTGAACTTTTGACTGTCAAATGACCATTTTGCCCCTACAGTTGACTGTAGTGCAATTTAGGGTTTTGACTGTGCAATCTTGAGCTGAATGCCTTGAAACTTGATATGAGGATGCTTGACCCTCTTTGTAAGCATATGAGACTTGATTGGACCTTTGAACACTTCCTTTTCACACAAACCCTAGTTTTGACTGTATGGAGGCCTTTGCATTGTGCAACTCTTGGGGAATTTTGTAGCTTGGCTTGGTAGTTTATTGGAGAATATGGGAGGGCAAATTTTGGGGTACAACAGTTGCCCCTGTTCAATCTTCTTAGACCTGAGGATGGAGATTGGCTGACGTGCCTTTTGTAATCCGAGGGTAGAAGATGATTGGACACTAGAGTGCCCAGAAATTTGCGCTCACATGGTAGCAGTGTGGTGGGGGAATGGGCTTATAGATGCCATTTAGAGATTGATGGGTAGGATGATGGGCTTATAGATGCCATCTGGATGTTGATCGCGTAAGAGATTCCTTAGCGAGAACCTGCATACCTGCAAAAGAAAATGAGTACCTGACACGTCGCAGGAGCTGGTTTTCAGATGCTTGGTATAGATATGTCCTGACTGGTTACAGGAGCTGGGTCTGGATCTTCAAACGGTGATGAAGTTGTCTTTACTGACAGGTTGTTTCCAAGGACGAGTGGTCTTTAACGATGGGTGTCTATAACGAATGTCTATAACGACAAGTGTCTACACTGACGAGTGTCTATCACGACGAGCGTCTATCACAACGAGTGTCTATCACGACGAGTGTCTATCACGACGAGTGTCTATCACGACGAGTGTCTATCACGACGAGTGTCTATCACGACGAGTGTCTATCACGACGAGTGTCTATCACGACGAGTGTCTATCACGACGAGTGTCTATCACGACGAGTGTCTATCACGACGAGTGTCTATCACGACGAGTGTCTATCACGACGAGTGTCTATCACGACGAGTGTCTATCACGACGAGTGTCTATCACGACGAGTGTCTATCACGACGAGTGTCTATCACGACGAGTGTCTATCACGACGAGTGTCTATCACGACGAGTGTCTATCACGACGAGTGTCTATCACGA
Organism: Vicia faba; assembly: GCA_948472305.1. Classification (NCBI taxonomy): domain Eukaryota; kingdom Viridiplantae; phylum Streptophyta; class Magnoliopsida; order Fabales; family Fabaceae; genus Vicia; species Vicia faba. The sequence goes on along the minus strand of OX451735.1, from coordinate 97,026,598 downwards.
CGAGTGTCTATCACGACGAGTGTCTATCACGACGAGTGTCTATCACGACGAGTGTCTATCACGACGAGTGTCTATCACGACGAGTGTCTATAACGACGAGTGTCTATCACGACGAGTGTCTATCACGACGAGTGTCTATCACGACGAGTGTCTATCACGACGAGTGTCTATCACGACGAGTGTCTATCACGACGAGTGTCTATCACGACGAGTGTCTATCACGACGAGTGTCTATCACGACGAGTGTCTATAACGACGAGTTGTATCAGAGGAATCTTTAGGCATTGATTTAAACTGGATTTGTATTCTTTGACCGGATTTGTCTCTTATGACGGGATTTGTCTTTTCTGACGGTGTTTTGTCTATTTTGACATAGCTGATCATTCAACTGTATCCTTCCTGAAAGGTAAAGGTCAGTTATATGCAGTACGTGATATGAATCAAGCAACGGCATAAATGCAATTGTATGACATGATGCGTACATGCATGTGTCATGATGTACGAAAATGTGATGTTTATGAATGTATGCTTTCGTCTAGGAAAATAAATCCTTGACGGGTGCCGGGAAGTCACTCCTGGGCTGATGTTGGAGAATAAGCTTTTGCTTCCGCTGGGGATGATAAGACTTTACTGAGGACGGTCTTTTCCGTGGCTATTGGCTGAGGATAACCCAGTTATATCTTATTAAGGAAATAACTCTTTGAATAAAGCCGGACGACGCGTTCGTGTTCTGCGGGGAGTGAAAATATTTGGGTCGCATTCTTTAGCCGAACCTATGATGGACAGAGCAACCGGATCTTTTAGACAACTCCTTATTGCCCCAGTTTCAGTGGGAGGAGGCACTTGTGGGAGTACTTGACGAGTCTTCTGGTAGGCAGGTGCCGAGATGCTGGGACATACTCGTACGCTTTGATCCCTAACTTTTGCCTGGACCGCCTTTTCGGGTTTTCAGTCCACCGGGATACCCATTTTTGCCCAAGCCGCCTTTTCAGGTTTTCGACTTGCCGGGTGTACAGATTTTTTCATTTCATCCCTTATTTTTGCCCGAACCCTTTTGGTTCGCCGGGAATCCCTTATTTTTGCCTAGGTGTGTCAACCTAGCGGGTCTTTGATTTTGCGTAGTATTCTTTCGACTATATCCATATTTCTCAGAATGTGGGGAGTTGCCCCTGTTGGAAGTATTTTGCCATGCCCCAGAAGATCTTCGTTTGATCGTCCAATGCCCCAGGTGACTTAGACGGAGATTTGCACCAGGCTGGTGGTGTCGCCATATTGTCAGAAGGTGTCTGATCGTGCAAGATTCGTTGCTGGATTGCCCCAAGTGACTCAGGCAGAGATTTGCCCCAGGCTTTTTGGCCTTTTGAGAGATTCTCTGGATCTTGACTTAACTGCCCCAGATGATGGACAGTAGTCATGCCATGCCCCTTGATTGGAGGTACTTCTGTTCATTAGGCATTCGTCGTGCGAATTTCCTTGCTGTTCACACAAAAAGTCATATGCAAACAGAGTTATGTTAAAAATGCAAAGCTTATGTCTGACTTGAAGATTTTGAAAATGCATTTTTTCATAAAACAAGTAAATGTTTGTAAAAACATGATGTCAACTCCGTATTTACCGTAGGCCTTCAGGAGTCAGGATACCTTTCGTGACAGTATGCTTTCGAACTAACCCCTGCTTCAGCTGGGACTTTTGAGGGTTATAACGTGGCCTGGTTCATGGTTTGAGAAACAAAGAATAAAGGCTCAAATTATTTGTACCCACCCACTCTTCGTGACGTTCTTCAAACCTAAACTCAGTTGATCATGCGTTAGACCTTGTTTGAGTCTTCGTTCTGATTTTCCGGTGATGGTTCGGATGTTGATGATTTATTCTGAATAGGCAGTCATCATTTTTGTCGAGGGTTTGTGTGACCTCCTTTTTTGATTTTGTGATCCCTATTTTTTGCCTGAACTGTTTCTTTTGTGATTACAGTCAGCGGGATGCCCCAGTTTTGTAAGTCTCCTTCATAGGTTTTTACTTAATGGGTTTTTATTTTTTTAGATATAATGACTGCCTATCTGTATGATTGTTTGGAATCATCACTATCTTTTGTTTTGTAAGGACCTCTTTGGTGCCATTCGTTATGTACTTGGATCAACTGAGAGAACTACCCTGCCCCAGGTTATGATTAAGGGTTTTGATTTTCGAAAATAAAACTCCTACTTCTTTGGCTCTGATGGGTTGGCGAGGGATTATCATCCTTATAACTCCAGTGTTTAGGGGTTGAAACAATGCCTGTACCTCATCAGCGGGGTCTGTTCAAAAGCATACTGTAAATCGTGGTATCGTTTTCGTCATCCTCCCTCAAGAGGCTTAGAATTATTAGTCGAACGTTGATCATCAGAAAAAAAATATGAAAATAATTTGCACATAGTGAATATGAAATAATTACTTCAAAACAGACATGTGTAACGCATTAATGAAATAACCAAGTTTGACATGAAATAAAATGTTTGAACAATTGAAAGAAAATTACAACTTGAATATTTGAATGAACAAAAACTAATCCTAGCCATGTCTTGGCAAGGGAGCAGTGATCATATTGGGAGCCTCTGGAGAGTCGAGCTGGACTTCCTTTGCGTCAATCAGATCTTGAACCCTGTTTCTCAAAGTCCAACAGTCATCTGTAGCATGCCCCGGGCTGTCGGAATGATAGGCGCAGCGAGCATTGGGATTGTACCTCGAGGGTGTCCTGTTAGGATTCTTTGGAGGGTCCATGAGGGTTACCAACTTGGTTTCCAGCAACTGTGGCAATATTTGTGACAAGGTCATGCCGAGGGGAGTAAATTGCCTCTTAGGTCTCTCTTCCCTTTGTTGATGGTGACGCTGAGGAGCACCGGCCGGTTTTGCGATAGCTAATGCGTTGACAGCACTAGATTCCCTCCTGGATGGTTTCTTTTCAGTGTTCGAGGAGTCACCATTCTGTATTTTCCCTGACTTGATGCCCGCTTCGATTCTTTCTCCGGTCAAGATTAGATCTGTAAACCCAGCAGCAGAATTCCCAATCAAGTGGTTGAAGAATGGACCAGACAGGGTCCCCAAGAACGTGTCTACCAACTCCCGATCAGTCAACGGTGGCTGCACTCTGCCAGCTAGGTCTCTCCACCTCTGAGCGTACTCTTTAAAACCTTCACTTGCACCTAACGACATACCCTGAAGTTGGGTACGTGTGGGGGCAAGGTCGGCATTATATTGATACTGCTTGTAAAAAGCAGTGGCCAGATCCTCCCAGTTACGAATGCTGATTCCATCCAGCTGATAGAACCAATCGAGGTGAGTCCCTGAAAGACTCTCCTGGAAGAAATGGATCCAAAGGTTCTTGTCTGCTGTGTAAGGTTGGATCTTCCTTACATAAGAACGGAGGTGCATCTTGGGACAGGAAGCCCCGTCATACTTCACAAAGGCAGGTGCCTTGAACTTGTGTGGAATCACCACCCCAGTAGATAACCCCAAGTCTCCGAAATCTAGTCCAGGCACTTGCTGAATCTCCATAGCCTTTAATCTGTCTTCCAGCTGTTTGTACCGGTCCTCAGCAGGAGGGTACTGTTCGTCGTTGAAGTCTGTTTCAGTATCAGAGCCCACGGGAGTAGGGACCTCCCTTTCTTGGTGACTACCTTCCGTCACAGATGGAGGAGTCCTTTCAGCTTCAACCAAAGTGTTCCCGAGTCTGCGCCCAGTGTTAAATAGCACAGTCCTCCTCTTCTTCTTAGTCTTCTTCAGCAGCATGGTCTTCAACTCCTGTTGACCTTGAGCCAAGCCCTTGATCAGCTCCTGAAATTGGGTGTTCTGCGCCTGAAATTGGGCGTTCTGCGCCTGAAGAGCCTTGATAGATGCCTCGGTTGATGATTCAGGGTTCATAGTGCTGAAATAAACAGCGAAGAACAGTAAGCAACCTGTCAAGGGGATACCTGTAATGCAACGAGATGTACGACATGCATGCAATGATTTCAAGAATCTCGTGGGGTAAACCAGAAAATAGTTAGCATTGGAAACTGGTGGCTTGATTGAAGGTACTTCATATTGTTGAGAGTCCTTCTCCAAGGGTCAAAAGCTCACCATATCAAGTGGGTCATAGCCCCTGACAACCTGGTCTAGAGGAAAATAAATCCTCTTTGCCCCTTGCTGGGACAGTTGATTCGTCCTGACCTGCATCACAAGCCCTTGAGATCCTTGAAATGGGTTAGGATGTATGCAATGGTATGATGTCATGGTATGCATGGGGTGATGTCAGTAACCCTATTATGAGTCCTAATTAAGGACTGAAACAAACCTGCAAGAAACAAGTGTTAGATCACAAGCATGCAGATAGTCAAGTACTAAGGCACACAAGTCACACAAGAGAGAGCCCTTAGGTTTAGGCCAGCATGGGGTCTGGGTAGTACCCTCTTGAAGTTGGTGGGTTCAACCTGTCCTAATCAAAGTAACCGGGTTCTAAGGTTCCCAATATCACGGGATTGCTTTCATTGTTCATCGTTTCGATTTAGCCACTGAACTGGCGACCGAAATATTCCAGGAAAGCAACCCTCAATTGAGTGTAGTATCGAGTATCAACCAACCTCGGACTGCACCAAAGTCAGTTATCTCACTACCCTAAAGAGGCCAAGATGGTTCAATTAAGGTTCCTAAGGTCTGTTGATGCTTCATGACACCACATGGAGGCCCCGTACTCTCCTTGACTGACTCAAGGGTTACCGGTACACACCAAAGTGCCACATCAACGTAGCAGACTGTTTCAACCATGTCGGTATACCCCGCACAGTTCCCTCACAGCCTTGTTGCTACTTTCTAAAAGGGTATCCCCCAGATCCGGGTTAGGATCTATAGAACTCCCAAACAACCCACAATTTTAAAGCACACAAGGAAAACAATTGAAAACACAGTGATCTTAATCCTAAGGTACACCCCACTTTAAGTTTGTCCCCAGCAGAGTCGCCAGTTCTGTGATCGGTGGATCTGGAACTGACTGTTTTAAAGCTGGTTCGCGAAATGTCGCGGAAGCAAGAGTCGCCACCGTCTTTTATTTTCTCCAATAGGAAAGGACAAAAGCACAGAAAAATTCCTTAAAGAGATTGCTCTCGGTTCGGGAGGTAGGTTATAGAAAGGGAAGGTGTTAGCACCCTTTCTATCCATGGTTATCCATGGGCTCTTAGGTACTTGCTCAATGTGTTTTCAAAAATTGTTTGCTTGCTTTTCAATGTGGGTTTCAAAAATATTCTTTGAAAAGTTTCAGTTCAACTCGTACGTCAGAGTGTTTGAAAAGTTTGTTTTGAAAGTTTTTGAAAGTGTGTTGGTGTGAAAAGAGTTTTTGTTTTGTTTGAAATTAGAGCAAGTACCCTTGAGAACCTACCTACCCTAAGGAATTCGTCTGTGTAAATGTCCTTTGAAGTAGTGCCATCCCACCATTGAGAGGTAGGTAGCACCACCGTTGGAGGTGTTCGGGTCAATTCGAGTTTTAGGGACGTGGTGGTCACCAGAGCAACAGTAGGACACCTTAGAAGCTACCCTTATGCCATTGATCCTTTATTTTCCGAGGAAACCGTTTCGAGGCAACTGGATCATGTCATGGACATAAGGACTTACTAAAACGTCCTATACTCGACGACCACCTTTCGAAAGGCAACAGTGAGGCGTACCCTAGGGGTGGTGTGTGCGAATTGTGTGTCATTTTCAGTTTATTGTTTGTCTTGTCATGCCTTGGTGATCTAACGATTCGATTTTATTTTTGGGCATTCATTCTTTCATGTTATTGTTTAACAGTTAAATGTGCGGGAATTTAAAGTGCGGAAAAGATAAAAGTCCTACGCTATTACAAAGGGCGAGGGTCTACAACGCCAAATTAATCCAGACCCGTTTTAAAATAAATTGCAGAAAAGAAATGTCTAATAGCTATTACATGGCTTTGGGGCATATACAGAATTATTTACAAAAGAAATAAATGAAACGCGCGAAAAAAAGAAAATAATCAAATGCGAGGGCGTTGAACCCTTTAAAAGAATTAAAATAATTAAGTTATCTAAAATTAAAATTAAATGAAAAATGGTATTTTTGTGTTTTTTAGATTTAAAAGAAAAAAAAAAAAAGAAAAGTTAATTAAAATTAAAATCCTAGTTCTAATGTCTTTTAAGTTTATTATGAAAATATTGACTTTTAACCTAATTTAATTCTAAATTAATTTATGTGCATTAAATAAATAAATAATATTATTCTTAAAAAAAAAAGAAAATAAAAAGTTATTAAACCTAAACTCTATTTTTTTGAATTTTAGTTATTAAAAGAATTAAAATCTAACCTAAAATGCTACCCTAGTTTAATTATGAAAAACACTAATACTATGGCAAAAAACAAGGAAAGTTAAAAGGAAAAAGTCATTAACCTAATTCTATGTTTTTTTAAGTTATTAAGAAAAAAAAATTTAATTTTTAACCTAATTTAAATCTAAGTTAATTTATGTACATTTTTTGATTTATGGAAATAAATAAATAACATTATTATTCTGAAAAAAGGGAAACAATAAAAAAAGGAAATAAAAGTCATTAAACCTAAATTCTAGTTTTTTGTATTTTTATTAAAAAGAGATTAAAATTGAATACCTAATTAAAACTAAATATTTACATATATTTATTTAGAAAATAATCATAATAAAATAAATATCCTATTTTTTATATTTTCTGATTTTTGTGATGTTTTTGTGTTTTTTTGTAAAAAATTTATTAATTAAATAAATAGCAAATAAAAGAAATAAAAGAAAAAATTAAAGAAAGAATAAAAATAAAAATGATAAAGCAAACCAGGGGGGTGTGGTCCCAAATTTGGAGGTGTAGGCCTGGTGATTTTGGCCCATTTGCATTGTGAATTGGTTGACCTTCTAAGCCACGTGCACGCCTGTTGACTTGTCCTCATGGTATTCCTTGATTCTGAGCCCTTGGATGATCATCTGGGACACGTATGCGTTTGGATCATGATGGCCTATGGTGCACCGTTTCAAGGTGTTTTGGTTGATGATAGTGATTGAGATGTGCTCAGAAATTGTCCAGGATGCTAATGGTATATGAATCAAGCCTTGAAAAATCCTCTAAACTAGTTTTCAGTTTTGAGCTTTTATGGAAAAAATTTTAAAAATGCCAAAGCTTGTTTGGGCGCATCTTATGATCTCTTAGGCCTAGGGTTTGACTCAGTGATGATCCTGGAATGGAATTGGCTTACTCTTTGGCCTTAATTCATGCTTGTGAGAGAATTGGTCTTAGGGTTTTCACTCTTAACCATTTTTCCTCCTTTTTAGCCAAAACCTAGACCTAGTGTGCAAATGAACCCTAGCCTGATTTCTTGAGTTGGTTCATGATACATAGAAATTGTCCAAGTTCATATGACACTATTCCATTGGTTTTTAAATTTTATTTGAATTTTCAAAGAATTAAAATGAATTAAATCATCAAAAATTAAATAAAATAAAAAAATCAATATTTGGTCTTGAAATTAACCATGGGACACGTGTGTGGCATGACAAGGATGAACCAAGTGGAAAAAATGGGGCCCTTTTGTCAAAAATTGGATTTTCAAGGATAGTTGACTTTTGCCATTTCACAAAAATTTCCCAACTTCTACAAGGCGCAACTTGCTCAATTTTTAAGCTTTTCACATGTTCTTGGACATTTTGGAAAGGTCTTTGAGTCCTTTAACCAATGCCTTTGGTCCCATGTCATGTTTATTTACCAATCTCAAGTTATGGCCTTTGACTTAAAGTCCCTTTTTGTTGACTTTTGAAAATGACCTATAATGTTGAAATTGATAACTTTTTGTGAGAGCATTTCTTGGACTTGAAGTATGAAGATGAGTTGTAGGAAATGTCTTTCTCTTCAAAATGAGATTTGGATGGAATTTTTATGATAATCCATGTGAAAGTTATGCCCTGGTCAATTTCAGTTGACTTTTTCAGCTGTCCAAATATAGCAACTTTTGCATCTTTGATGATTTCTGAGCCAAATTTTGAGAATCATGATCAAGCATTGATCAAATGATGTTTGTGACTTCAAAATGATATGTTGACCAAAAATTTGAACTTTTGACTGTCAAATGACCATTTTGCCCATACAGTTGACTGTAGTGCAATTTAGGGTTTTGACTGTGCAATCTTGAGCTGAATGCCTTGAAACTTGATATGAGGATGCTTGACCCTCTTTGTAAGCATATGAGACTTGATTGGACCTTTGAACACTTCCTTTTCACACAAACCCTAGTTTTGACTGTATGGAGGCCTTTGCATTGTGCAACTCTTGGGGAATTTTGTAGCTTGGCTTGGCAGTTTATTGGAGAATATGGGAGGGCAAATTTTGGGGTACAACAATTAGGATTACATAGTTGTTTCCCGGAATTTGGTTCGGTTGATTTTAGCTTACTTTGAGCTTGATTTTTCATATCATGAACTTGAATTGGATAAGAGCTTGAATTTTTGGTTCCCGTTAGGTGATTATGTTTTAAAAGTTATTGAGCGTTTATTGAATAATCGGGCACAGAATATATTCTTGGAAGCCATAGTGACATACAAAATTCTTGTTTCATTGATTAGCAGGCACAGTTAGTGTTTCTCATTCACACTAGTTGGACGGCAGGTAATTGTGATTCCCGATTAAGGCTCTCTGTCTTTTGATGTTTGTTTAATGTGTTTTGGAAATTAATCGGTTTCTTTAACTTCTTCAGGACCTTCCGATTCAGAGCAACATATCTCACCGGAGAACTCAAACGTGTCAAATCGTCAGAAAACAAGAGAATCGTCAGGTGATTGTTTCTTCTTTTCAATGTATACAAAATATTATTGTATAAAATCTTTTTACCTTGTCAATGAATTAATATAATAAAGTTGCATCTTTTTACCTTCACTGAATTTCTTTGTACATGAGATGTGAGAGAAAAATGATTATGCAGATTTGATATTATTAGATAGATCAAGAAATTTTTGCAATTTTAGGTTAGGAAAATGTAATACGGTTCAGTTTGGATGGAAAAAGTACAAGGGTTTACGATTCTGAAAGAAAATGAAAACGCGATAGAATTTGGAAAACATAGCCGCGTAAATTGGAAAATGGGTATATAGGAACATGGTGGCTGGTGGAGAACGGTCGTGGAATTTGAGCGAGGTCGGTTCTTATGACCGCTGTAAGACATGAAATGTGAGTTGTACCTTCCACCAAAGGGATTCTATATATTTTGCCTTTACATAACCAAAAAATTGACGACAGTTGGCTCTTACGGCCGCAAAAATCGTCGTAGAAATTTCATTTAAGTTATTATCTCAATTTCATTGAAATTAAGGGAAGGTGTGCCCTTAGATCGATAGGAGAACTCCTTAAACAAATTTATCTCTCCTTCTCTTTCACTCATTTTTATTGTAAATTGTGAATTCATTGATTGTGCAATCAACATATTGAGATAATTTTCTTATCAATAATATTTTAAACAATTTTTTGTTGAGTTGATTGTAATCTATAAAATTGCAATTGATTTTTCATATCAACAAAACCAAAGAAAAATCTGATTAAAATTGATTTCACACCAAGTGTTCGACAAATTGATTAAGTTAAGTTTTTGTTTAGCTCAGATTGACTCAGAAACCGTAAACCATGGATAAGACATGGATGTATTCCAATCGATTGTCGAAAGAGTACGAGAACGGGGTATCAGAATTCGTTAAGTTTGCTGTTGCGCACGCTGAAGACCCCAGTCGAATGACATGTCCTTGTTTGTGTTGCTGTTATGGGAATCGGGTTGACGCGGTTCAGTTGGCATCACATCTAATACGGTATGGAATTGATAGAAGTTATACATGTTGGAATATGCATGGTGAGAAAAGTGATGGGAATGATGAATCAGGGGATAATAGGACCTATGCTTCAAACGACAATGGCACAGATACATACGATTATGATCGAGTTGAAGAGATTGCAGAAGCGCTTGAAGAAGATCTTAATGATTGTCCCAAAATGTTCGAGAGGTTGGTAAGCGATGCAGAGAAACCGTTGTATAATGGTTGTACAAAATTCACAAGATTGTCTGCGGTATTAAAGTTGTACAACTTAAAGGCGGGCAATGGATGGTCAGATAAAAGTTTCACAGAGTTATTAGCCCTTATGAAAGATATGCTACCAGAGGATAATGTTCTCCCCAATCGAACGTATGAGGCCAAAAAGATGTTGTACTCTATTGGCATGAGCTATGACAAGATACATGCCTGTCCAAAAGATTGCGTTTTGTTTCGAAACGAGTATGCATCGTTAAATGAGTGTCCTAAATGCGGTGCCCCTCGATATAAGAAAAAGTTGTCTCCGGCAAAAGTCTTATGGTATTTTCCTATAATTCCGAGATTTAGACGGATGTATCGTAGTGAAACCGATTCAAGACATTTAACTTGGCATGCAGATGAAAGAATTGTTGATGGAAAGTTTCGACATCCGGTAGATTCACCACAGTGGATGAAAATTGATAATGATTATCCTGAATTTGGAAAAGACGCAAGAAACCTTCGCTTGGCATTGTCTACTGATGGAATGAACCCACACGGTATTCAAAGTATCTCGCATAGCACATGGCCTGTAATTCTTATGATTTATAACCTACCTCCGTGCCTATGTATGAAGCGTAAGTACATGATGTTATCTATGTTAATTTCTGGGCCTAAACAACCAGGAAATGACATAGACGTATATTTGGAACCTTTAATCGAAGATTTGAAGATTTTGTGGGAGAACGGTGTGGAGGTTTATGATGGGTATAGGAAAGAAAGTTTCAACTTGAGGGCGATGTTGTTTGGAACAATTAACGATTTTCCAGCCTACGGAAATCTATCCGGGTATAGAATTAAAGGTGAAAAAGCGTGTCCTATCTGTGAAGATGGAACCGATACGATGCGATTGAAACTTTGTCAGAAGAATGTCTTTCTCGGTCATCGTAGATTCTTAAATTCTAAACATCAATATCGTGGATGGAGAAAAGCGTTCAACGAAGATACCGAACAACGTAGAGCTCCGCCTGGATTGACAGGTGATCAATTATTTGAAAAGGTGAAAGATGTGAGTATTCAGTTTGGCAAGCCTTTTGCACATAAAGTTGTTACAGGTGGGTGGAAGAAGAGGTCGATTTTTTTTGAATTGCCATATTGGAAATCTTTGTACGTAATACATTTTCTTGATGTTATGCATATTGAAAAAAATTTATTTGACAGTGTTATTGGTACGTTACTCAATATAAAAGGGAAGTCTAAGGATGGTCTTAAAGCAAGGGAGGACATGGTAGAGATGGGAATAAGAACTGAATTGGGACCCGTGAAAAAAGGAACACGGACATATCTACCACCTGCTGTTTACACTCTATCCAGAAAGGAGAAAAAAATATTGTGTAAGTTCCTAAGTGAGGTTAAAGTTCCAGAAGGCTACTCATCAGATATTAGAAGACTTGTGTCTATGCAAGACCTCAAGTTAAAGAGTTTAAAGACGCATGATTTCCATGTTATAATGGAACATTTTCTACCGATAGGTATACGTTCTATTCTTCCAGAAAAAGTAAGAAGCGCAATAACTAAACTGTGTTTTTTCTTCAAGTCAATTTGCAGCAAGGTGATCGATCCTGAGATCTTACCAACATTGCAAAAAGAAATAGTTGTTACTTTGTGTGATCTTGAAATGTATTTCCCTCCCTCGTTTTTTGACATAATGGTTTATCTTGTCGTTCATCTTGTCAAAGAGACACAACTGTGCGGACCAGCTTATATGAGATGGATGTACCCTACTGAATGTTATATGAAAATATTAAAAGGGTATGTGAAAAACCGAAGTCGACCAGAGGGTTGTATTGCTGAACGATATATTATTGAAGAAGCGATTGTGTTTTGTACTGAATATCTGTCAAATGTTCAATCAATTGGACTCCCCAAGTCTCACATTGTTGAAAAAAAAGAAGGTAAGAAGCTAATTGGAAATAAAGTTGTGACAGTATCAATGGTCGAACGGGATCAAGTGCATTTGTATGTTCTGCATAATGAGCTTGAAGTTGAGCCGTATGTTGAAATTCACAAGGGTGTTCTTCGAGGTTTAAATCCGAATAGAAATGAGAATTGGATTGTACGAGAGCACAATCGAAGTTTCATACCATGGTTTAAGGAACATATTTATTCAAAGTATCATTCAGATCATGCTTCAGTAACAGAAAGATTGAGATGTTTAGCATACGGTTCAAGTTTAATTGTGTTTTCTTATAGCGCATATGCAATTAATGGATACACATTTTATACCAAAGAACAGGATGACAAAAGTACTATGCAAAATAGTGGTGTCACCTTGATCGCTGAAGCAATGCATATATCAAGTGTGAAGGACTTAAACCCAAAATTTGTAAACCTGTCATATTTTGGGGTTATCGAGCACATTTGGATGTTTGATTACGAGAAGTTTCAGATTCCTATATTTGGTTGCAAGTGGGTGAAAATAATAATGGCATACGAATGGATAAGTCAGGTTTTTTGCAAGTGGATCTTAATAGGGTGGGGTACAAAGATGAGCCTTTCATTCTAGCCTCTCAAGCTAAACAAGTGTTCTATGTCAATGATCCGACAAGTACGAAATGGTCTATAGTGCTACTATCTAACAAAGTAATTGATGAAAGCATTGGAGATCAAAGTGATATTGGTGTTGCATTGAATCTTTAACCATAACTGATCAAAATGATAATGAATCATGTATTAGAAACGATCATAATGAGGGTATTTGGATCAATCCAACTGTCCGCGTTGTTAAGAGACGAGTAGAACACATTCCTACCAAGAAAAGAAAGAGACCTTAGTGAAAAGGGTAATAGTATATATAACTTGCCATTTCATTTTTATATTTGTCATTTCATTTTAATTTGCCATTTCATTTTTATTTGTCATTTCATTTTTATATTTGTCATTTCATTTTTATTTGCTATTTCATTTATATTTGTCATTTCATTTTAATTTGCCATTTCATTTTTATTTGTCATTTCATTTTTATATTTGTCATTTCATTTTTATTTGCTATTTCATTTATATTTGTCATTTCATTTTAATTTGCCATTTCATTTTTATTTGTCATTTCTTTTTTATATTTGTCATTTCATTTTTATTTGACATTTCATGTTTATTTTTTTTCATTATTACAGGTCAAATGGCTAGTAATCAAGATAATGCAAATGCTCCTGAAAATGCTCCTGAAAATACTCAAGAAAATACTTCAGAAAAAGATATTACACGAGGTATTACTATTATGAGGGGAATCATACGTGATAGAGATAGAGGAGTAACCTATAATGTAGAATGGAATGATAATGACCAATTAATTGGGTCTAATACTGCAAAGTTGACAACCTACATTGGTACGCTTGTTCGTATACACATTCCGATCACCACTCCTAGATGGAAAAGAGGAGAGTTGGATGAGGCTAAGGAGAAAGTTTAGACTGAGATAAAGGTACATATATGGTTTTTGTTATTTGCTTTATCTTGACGATAATATGTGTTTAAATTTCTTTTACTAACACACTTTATGCATATGTTTTTTTGTAGAGGTCTTTTAACATTGAAGATACCCGTAAAAAGTATATAATGGGTTTGGCTGGAAAAAGACACAGAGGGTGGAGAACATTTTTAACCAACAAGTATCTTAAAGATGATGAAGGAAATTTTCTTGAAGAGGATTCGGAACGTCCAAAGAAGTATGAGAACTTCATTACACCTGAAGAATGGGTTGATTTTGTAGGCCAAAGAAGAGATGAGAATTTCAAGAAAGTGAGTGCTATAAATCGCGAGAGAGCGTCAAAACCCACATATCCATACAAAAAAGGGCGTTTGGGATATGCTCGCTTAGAGGAAAAAATTGTAAGTAAATATAAACTCTACGATCTTATTAATTCTCTCAATGTGTTATATAGTTGATGATCTTAAGACCTCCGTCATTGTGTAGTTAGAAGAGACGAAAAGTGACGCAACATCACTACCGGCACATTTGTTGTGGAAGGAAGCCCGTGTGGGCAAGGATCAAGCTGTTAATCCCGATATTCAATATGTGTATGATAAATGTGTAAGTATAAGATTGTGTCTTTAGTTAAATCAATTAATGTTTATTAATATTTAAGTAATTTTTTATCTCCACTAATAATTTTTTTATATGTAATTGAATTACAGGAGACCTTGTCCCAATCGGTATCCCTAGGTGAGGATCCTCACGATACCAAGAGCGTACTTAGTCGAGCACTAAATATTGCTGAGTATCCGGGTCGGGTGAGGGGTAAAGGTCATGGTGTGACTCCAACCTCTTTGTATAAGCATCCAAGGAGAAGAAATCCTAGCAATGCAGAAGTGATGCAAACATTGCAGGATTTACAAGCTCAAGTTCGTGAATTGCAGAAGGATAAAGAGAGATATATGGCGGAAAAGAGCAGTTCACACTTGAAAGAAACTAGTGACAAAGCTAGTATCAACTTTCAGCATAAATTTCCCGAGGTAATTTTCAATATATATCAGTTATTACTATAGAATATTTTTAGTCACTTCTAACGGTTATTATTGGTTTAGGGCATTTCATCTTGCCAGCTCTACCTATCGTCACCGACTTATCGATTAGTTGGCAAGGGAAAAGTCCATAACAGTTCGGGAGATTTACTTCATAATAGACCGCTTCCGGATGGTCACATGAAAGTATCGGTTGACATTGCTTTAGATATGGATGCATTGCTGCCGGTACCTGACATTGTTGCTGAGACCACATTGCTGCGAGATGCAATTGGATCTTTTGTTGCATGGCCATCCGACCTCATTTTCATAGATGATCAGGTATGTTGAAAACAATTATGAATCTTTAAGTCTTCAACTGTCAGTTCTGACCTCGGTTATTTCCACGGTAATTATAGACTCCTACAACACCCGCATCTAAGGGTAAAGGGATTTTGCGGCACGACGAGTCTGACGTATCACCAAAAGAGGTACGTTTAAAGTGTTAATTATATGATCCGAATAAAAAACTGCATAATTTTATAATTTAACCGAGTTTATATGATTTTTAGGTACCTTTTCATGGGTCACAACAAGTGAGCCAGAAAATCGTTGGCGTACCACCCAAGAAAAGGGTGCCCACTAGATTTTTCCCTCGATACCGGCAGTGTCTGGAAACAATAGTGGGAACAACAAATTTGATGGATGGTGGTATTCGTCAAATTGATATGGATCAAGGTATTTTTGGTTTTCCTTGCACAAAAATAATTGGACATGAGGACGTGGAACAGATTTTCCGTCATAAAGAATTGGGCGTCAGTATTATGCACGCATACATCCGGTAACCCCATCTTTATATTATGTAATTAGCTGAAATCTTTTTTAAACATTTTCAATGAATATACTCTAATATTAATTATGTTTCTATTTAAGGCTGTTATATGACAAATTGATGCGCGGGAATCAATTGTCAAACAGATTCCATTTTGTGTCTTCCTCCCGTGTCAGCGGAGCGACAATTGGTAGGGAACCGGATTCAGTAAGAGAGCACTTAGTCGAAAGATTCATGGCAACTGGCAGTATAGAAAGATTATATCTTTGGGCGTATAATACTATTCCTACAGGGTTAGATTTTCATTCTAAATTCATTTTAATATTTGTAATTTTTGCATAGAAAAATTTCTTCTAAACTGTTGTTTTAATTTATAGACGTCACTGGTTGTTGGTTGCTATCGATCCTATAAAAGAAGTGGTCTATTATCTGAATTCGGTTGACGGTGATTGGATAAATTATCCGGATATGAAGTTAATGATTGATACGTAAGTGAGATTATTCTAAATATTTATGTGTATTTATGTATTTAATTATTTCTGTGACATTGTTCTAAATATATATTTTTAATTTTGTTAGAGCGATACAAGTATTCCGGTGTCAAAGTGAAGCTCGGGTACGACGGTCTAAATCAAACAACATTAATTGGATCAAAGTGCAGGTATATTAATTTCCACTAGTTTGATTATAATATTTATGCTATTTGATAAAACAATACAACTATATATTCTTATTTTTCTATGTAGTGTCCTCAACAACAAAACGGTATAGATTGTGGATACTTCGTTATGCGGTTTATCAAAGAAATCATTCAACTGAATCAAATAGATATTCCAGTCACGGTATGAATTTATAACTTAGAATTTGTTTTATTATTTCTCGGATATTCCATATAATTTTTTACTTTTAACTAAATCATGCATATTATGTTTTCTTATGTAGTACTTCGATGAGTACAAATGTCCATATTACACGAAACTTCAGTTGGAAGAAACCAAAGAAGAGTTGTGTCAATATTTTATTGAGTAGAGAATAATATAAGGACTGGTTTAGTTGTTGTTAGAGTTGATTTTGTAATACTGACTTTGAGTTAGAATACAGATAACAATGGTTTATATATAATTTGAGATACAAACATAATTTATGATTGATTTTGAGCAATGAAAGTTTCTTGTTTATGGTTTCTTGTGTTATACTTGTGTACTAAAGTAGTTGATAGAATAAAATGAATTTAGTGAAAAGTATTGAGTATTGGTTTTGTTATATTGAGTATTGGTTTTGACTCAGAAACCGTAAACCATGGATAAGACACGGTTGTATTCCAATCGATTGTCGAAAGAGTACGAGAACGGGGTATCGGAATTACAATGCATTACCGCTATTTATGAATTACAGGTTATGGCAAACAATGCAGGTATATGAATGATATAAATGATATAAATGATACCTCTAAAAAAAACACCCTATGAAAGCGCTTTTTGGAGAAAAGCGCTTTCATAGGTAGACCTATGACAGCACTTTTTCACATAAAGCGCTTTCATAGGTAGACCTATGACAGCGCTTTTTCAAGAAAAAGCGCTGCTAAAAGACAACCTATGGAAGCTTTTTTCCAAAAAAAGCGCCACCAATGAAAGCGCTTTTTCATAAAAAAGCGCTGTCATAGGTCTACCTATGAAAGCGCTTTATGTGAAAAAGCGCTGTCATAGGTCTACCTAAGAGAGCGCTTTTTGGAAAAAGCGTTGCCATAAGGGTACTTAAGAGAGCGCTTTTTAGAAAAAAGCGCTGTCATAAGTAGACCTATGAGAGCGCTTTTCATTAAACAAAAAGCGCTGCTAAAACCTTTAGCAACGCCACCTTAGAAAGCGCTTTTAAAGGCCAAAAAAAGCGCTTTCGTAGGTCTTTTTTGGCGTAGTGAAGCATGGGCTGAGTGATTGTAAGGCTTGAGACAAACTTCTCTTAAGTTATAGGACGTGTATGATCAGAACAAAACCATTGCATGGCTCAAGAAAAAGTTTTGTGCATAAAGCTACTTTTTCAAAATGGCATTGTGCACTTTCTTCCTAAAATGGATATAAGGCATGACATTGCATTGAATGCTTGAGTTGAGGCATCTAACAGTTGTGCAAGAATTTAATTATGGAGTGCCTAACAAGTTTAAGGTCTGCAAAGCAAAGATTATGCGGCATAGGTTTGAGATTTGAATTTTGTTCATCACAAAATTTGCCTTGTAAAACAACTTGAAACCTCAACTTCTGACCTTCGATTCTCCTTGCTCACAAATGATCTCAAGGAGTTCTTGGACATTTTGGAAATATTGTAATGTGATCTACAACCCCTCTTTGAATCACTTTTGCAAAATCCAAATGTAACTAGGTGAAACTTGGGTCAGAAGTTAGGTCAAAATCCTGACCAAAAATATTCAAAATTTCACTAAGTGTTTAGTTTCATGACCATGACTTCATGGATTAATAACTTGAGATCCAAGAATTTCTAGGAGAAGTTGTGTAAAGAAATGTTGTAGATCTCATGGAGATCTACAACTTTCATGTTTAAAGTTTCTTTTGAATCATCTTGCATCATAGTGAAAAATTGGCTCAAAGTTATGAAAAAACTTGAAGTTTTCAACACTTGGAAAAAATTCTAAGTTTGAAAACTTTGACTTTTCAAAATAAAATATTGAATTTTTGATTTCTTGATGAATAAGTTTCATATTTTAACATGTTTTGATGAATTGTGACCTTTGACACTTGATTTTGACCAAAAAGTTAAAGTTTGACTTTTCAGTATACAATTGACTTTTGATCAGTTGACTGAAAATCAACTATCAATCCAATTGATCTTGAGGAATATTTTGAGTCATGCCATTAGGTCAAAATGATGAAATTAAACTCTTAAGATCATTACTCAAACCAATTAACCAATTGCGAGGTTAAAAATCAGAAATTGCCCTTTCTCAGTCAAAAGCCTAATTTTGACCATTTTTCCCTTTTGATGATTTGATCAAATTTCTTGAGGAATTATGGTCCAAACTTGATCAAATGATAGATATGAGTTTATAATGTTGATGTGGATCAAAATTTATGAAGTTTGACTGTAAATTGGCCACAATTAACTTTTTCCCCAATACAGCTGACTTTTAGGTCAACTGGTCAATTGACTGGGCAAAAATGTGATCCAAGGCTTGAGATTTGACATGAGTATTCTTGGGGGTCTATATTGATCCATGAAAGTAATATGAGGCATTGAAAGTTAAATTATCCTTGTGCAATCTCAAACCCTAATTTCAGTCATCAGTGCTTAAGGAGGTGTCTTGAGTTGACCTATCCTAGTGCAGTCTTGAACCAAATGAGATCTTATGAGAAAATACGTGATAAATGAGAGGGAAAATTTTGGGGTACAACACGAATCTTTTAAGAAAATCCAACATAACCATTCAATTTTGGACACCATCGCCCGACGACACCACTTTCGTCGCCTGGCGACACACCTTTCGTGTCTTGCGTCGCCCAGCGATGCTTGGAGCGACACACTCCAGTAACTTTCTTCCTTTCCGTCCTTTATCGCTCCATGGCTCGCCCAATGACGACCAAGCATATCACTGTCGTCCTGCGGCGATACTCCATCGCTCAGCGATCCTGGGCGAACAAGGTTTTCCTTTTGCGATTTCCTGCATAAACTAATCTCAATTCTTGCGATTTCTGCATATTATAGGTCCTAAAACATCATTTAATCACAATGTTTTTATCAAACATCAGCAATCCAATGTATTCTACATTATGGGTACAAATTGTTTAAAATCCAAGGCTACGAAACACCATCTATTTCATCAAATCATCTCATATTCATCACAACCAAAACCTAACACAAAACTCTAACTATATAAGCCTTAAATCAATTATAATAATCAAGATAAATCTCCCCTTAACTTAAGATTATAGCAGCAAACCAAATCTCTCTTGGTGTTCTATCACAAGAATCCTTCTGCATCTCTTTGCCCTAGCTCTGTCTCTTCACAATGTTCTTCCAAATGTTACGATTGCACAAAATGATCGTGCAAACTCCCAAACCTTCCTTATACCAAACTTACCCTCTTGGATCCCTAATATGGTTTTCCACTATTGTCCTCACTTATTCTTTCCAAATGACCATCTTGCTCTTATTTTCTCTACACCACAATCCTATTTATTTAATCCAAACAATTCTAAATAATTACTATTAAATCTAAATAATACCAACTAATTATTTAAATTCTAAACTTCTCTTATTATCCCATCCTATACCACACAAATCATCATTTTAAACATCATATTCATCTCGACATCATAATATACCTCATATTCATCAAAACATCACAAATCATCATGAAGACTCATATAAAAACACTAAAATATTATATATATATATATATATATATATATATATATATATATATATATATATATATATATATATATATATATATATATATATATATATATATATATATATATATATATATATATATATATATATATATATATATATATATATATATATATATATATATATATATATATATATATATATATATATATATATATATATATATATATATATATATATATATATATATATAATACTTCACAATGACTCATATATTCACGCTAAATTAATTAAATAATAATTAATCTAGAATTCAGGGTGTTACACTTAGAAACACCAATAATCAAAGCATCTTAGATTCGTGGCCGAAGAGTTCCATTTGACCATGATGTCCTAAATGCTTACATAAAGACCATTATGTGACTTATTCAAGAAAATTGTACTTTGAAATACAGTTAGCTAAAGCAATTGGGACAATGTTAATGTAGCTTCTAATATATACATAGTTGGGAAGAGTTATGAGTTAGGACAAGATGAGAACCTTATTTGTTTCAAGAGGTATGATTTAACTATCTACGCACAAATATAGATGACCTTCATTCTTCAAAATATTACTCCCTACAACCACACTTCATCTACTACTCTACAAATTGCACAACTAATATGATACATTCTGAGAGGAAAAAATAGACATAACAATGATAATCTCCAATAGAATATGGGAGATTGTTGACTAGCCGAAAAGACATGCACTTAGCTTCCCAAAGTTTATTATGGAATTGTATATACAAATCGGTATGGACATTCTTGAGAACCATTATATCCATAAGATGCCAAAGCTAGATAATTCTTTTGTATCTCATTATTGTACAAGTCATAGAGAAAGAAGGCCACAAGAACCTCCTACCGCACCAGCTGAGCAACAATATGGAATACCATGCTTTCATATTATGAAGCAAAATTTTAGAGCGTATTTTCCAGATAGCTAGGATACTATTGATGCCACAAAAGTGTACTTTCTATTATGAACATGTTAAAGTTGAGAATACAATTGTCATATCTTAAATTTATCCTGGATATTTCTAAAATATTTAAATTATTTTTAAATTTAATTTCATAAATTTTTTAAATATTATTAATATTTAATTTAATAATAATTTATTTTACTTATTTAAAATATATAATAATTTATTTTAAATTATTTATATTTTTAAAATAGTAAAATATTTTCGCACTTTTATATATTTCTATATAACTTTTCATTTCGAATAAAATAACATAACATAACTGATAATAGAATAAAACTTATAAATAAAAGATCATGGATTCAAATCTCATCCCAAGAAAATAACACCTAAATTCTATGACTATTACATGATAATTATTTGATAATAATTTCTCTTTTAAAATTATATGATAATTATTTGATAATAATTTCTCTTTTAAAATTATATTTACATTATTTTTGTCAGAGGCCATCTTTATACACACTCATAACAACTATCACAAAACAATGTTAATGTAACAATTATCATCACGTGTATCATTAAAAGTACACCATAATATCACCACTCTCTATCACAAACAAAACCAAATTACACTAATTTTATCACTAGTCAAAACCATTTTATTATTTATTTTCAAACCAACACAGGTATCACTAATTTTTGTTCATGGTTTTGGTTACTGTAAATTAAATTTCTTCAAAAATAACCATTATCCCATATCATCACCATGTAATTTCCACAAACACAACTCATGACTGAAAATAAAAAACAACAACAAAAAGAGAAGTCCTATCTCAACGCAGTAACAACAAAACATGAAAGAGCCACCATGAAAGAGCCACCGCGCAATAGCTTTTATTTAGTTTTTTTGTTAATTATTTCATAATATATTTAATTTAATTTAATTTAGAAATGTGATTTTAATGATTTTGGCTTTTATTCATGCTAGTGTCAACACCTCATCTCTTTTTTCACCTCTTAAGTTTCTATTTAATTTAATTAATTTAAAATAATTAATTTAATTCTTTATTAATTATGAATAATAACAAAACATTTTAATTGGCATAAATCAATATATATTTTTTAAATTAACTTAAACATTTTCTACAAAAAAATATGATGTACATCCTCGAGTAATTAAGTGATCGACTTAACATTTATCAAATACTTATTCAAAATCAAACAATTAAAATTTCATACGAAATTTGATTTATGCCTAGAGCAATAATCAAACGCTATCGATCAAAGTCATAAACGAACAAAGTTAAATTTCTTCGCCTCGAGTGAATTAATTCTGATATAGATCAAGATTCTTTATCAAAACTCAATCGAATCAATTATTTCGCTTAGAGCGACTAAATTTTGATGAAGACCCGATCTTCTTCAACGATTCAAACCAATTAAAATAGCTAACCAACTATTAAAAATCTTTTTCACTAACATAATAAAAATTCAAGATATTTTTAAAAAAGGAATAAATAACATTGCCTTCAAACTTAACTACGAACTGCGTCTACGATCACTTATTTTTCAAACCCAGACAAGGTTTAAGGATAATTCGAAAGCAATTCTACACAATCCTATAAAAAAATACCAACCAAACTACGAACTACAAATTAGGACTCTGATTCCTCATAATATAATATATAGGCAGGCGGTTTAAAAACTAAAGTGAGTCTCCCAACTAAAAAACTAAAATTCTTTTTTGTTTTCTAAGCTTTGCAATTATATACCTTTAAAGTAGAAATTTTCATCTTATCCTTAGACCTAAAAGCGGAGCCCCTTGAGAACAAGGGAGATGAAGGGTTCCTAACACCTTCTCTCCATCTAGTTGACTTACGAACTTAGAATCTCTAAAACAATTAGAGTTATCCATTACTTTCCCGTCCTTAGGACAAAAATTAATGGTGACGACTCTTTATTTTTTGTCGGTTACGACAACAGTAACCACAAGCTCCATACGTGCCAATACCTACTCAAGAGGATTTCATCAATTACATTCAATGGCCTATAACCAGGCCATTTTAATATGAGTTTTAAAGTGGTAATGCTAGCAGAAGTAGGGAAGGGGATGAGCATAACTAAGTTATTGCTGGAGAAGAAGAAGAATAATAGTAATAATAATAAGAGGATGAGAGTGGAGAAGAAGAATATCAAGAAATGTCTAGTGAAAGTCATGGCTAGACCAATGCTTCATTTGCCCTCATTATTGTGAAATTTTTGTTACTTTATTTTATTTTCTAACAATATTCATATACAATTGACTTAGGCATGTTCTTTATTTTGTACCTTGTACAAGAGCACACCAAAATTTCTGATAATATTTGAGTATTTTTATGTTATATATTTTCCCTTCTTTATTGTGTCTTTCCGGGATGACACTTGAACAAGTACATCAGGTGGAATACCCTGATGCAAAATGCTCATTGGGAGAGATCTATGTTCGCCTAGTGCACTCTGTTGTAATTGTTGTCTTAGCAATATTTCCTGGATTAAGCAAAAATCTATACAAAAGTCATTTATATTCTAATGCTTAAAGACATACAAATATTTTTTGCAATGGGTTGAATATGAGGAGGATAAAAAATAAAGCCTTCACAAAAATATGTGAAGATTAATTTTTTTTCATGATTAAGTACTTGTTCAATTTGTTTTTTTCTAAAAAAAAATTCTTTAAGAGGTTTGTCAGCATAAGGTTCAGTTGATGATCTCAAAAGTCAAATTTATTGGAATCATAAAATCTAAATTAATTACGAAGGTCAAGAACAAATGACATGAAAAAAGATTGTATTCTTTTAAATTCTTCATTTATGATTAATGTTGTGATTATATGTGAAGTATAGCATGATTATAAACCAATCGCTTACAGAAAATTTGATTTTACTATTGTCTAGTGAAAACATTTTAATGTAAGTTAAGAATCGTAAGCCTACAAAAGTACATATGTGTAACCTTATGTTTTACATAAGTAATGATAGTGAACATGGATATTAATGGTGTATATTTTGCACCAGTCTTGTCATTACTTGTTATATTTAAAGTCGTGAGTATGATCAAGACATTGTTAGCTTTGGAGTGAAAAAATAATTGACCTGAGTGTGATCCTTTGACAACCCCTGTTGAGTCTAAAATCATTTTTTTTCTTTCAATGTTACAATACTTAGCCAATTTTAAAATAAAAACAAGGGTTAATAGCCATTTACCCCCTGTCATATAAACTATATTAGAAAAAAATCCCGTCATTTTTTTTTACATCAATTCCCCTAACATTTGAAGATTCTCTCATTTTTTACTTTCATCACACCCTATCACCAAAAAAAATGACATGACATAATTATATTTTGTATTGACTTGATTGACCCATGTGAATTTTTATTTTATTTATTTATTATTTTTAATGTCACGTAGGCATTTTATGTTATATTAAAATTTTTGGTTGATATGTAAAAATATGTTAAATACTGAAATATTTGTAGATGGTGGGAGTTGAACCCAAACACCTATCATTAAAAAGATAGCGTCCATCAACGGGGATGGACTGAAGCAAGCGCCCAGAGCTTGGAACTTGAAGATTGGTTCGTTTTTCAAGGAACAAGGGTTTCAAAAGTGTTCTGAACATAAACACCATACTCCATCTCACACTTCTGAAACCCTTGCTCCTTGAAAAACGAATCAATCTTCAAGTTCCAAGCTCTGGGCACTTGCTTCAGTCTATACAGAGCTTTATTTAACCTGTATACCATCCCTTCCTGATTCTTTTTCACAAATCCAGGAGGTTGGGACACATAAAATTCTTTCTGTAATGGACCGTTCAGAAATACAAACTTCACATCCAGATGTATTAAAGGCCAATTTCTGTTTGCAGCTAAAGTAATCACCAGTCTGATTGTTTCATGCCTAGCTACGGGCGCAAACACCTCAAAGTAATATAGCCCAGGTTTCTGAAGAAAACCTCTAGCTACTAGTATAGCTTTGTGCTTGCCAATGGAACCATCTGGCTTAAGTTTCAACTTAAAAACCCATCTGACGCTGATGGCTTTTTTCTTATCTGGAAGTTTAGTCAATTTCCGTTTTGTTCCTTTCTATCACCTCAAGTTCTTCTTTCATGGCACTAAGCCATTCTTTCTTCTTGAGCGCTTCTTCAATGCCCACTAGTTCAGAATCTACTAACATGGCACACTGGACGACTTCTCCTTTAGAGTCAACTTCATTATCCTGCAACATGTCATAATCTGCAAACCTCCTTGGTTTTTGTCTGATTCTTTGTGGTCTTTGAGTTTGTTCTAAAGTTGCACTAGAACTACTACTCTCAGAGTTACCACCTTTAGAGTTTTTCCTTCCAGAACTATGATCACCACCAGATTCTGGATCATCATCAGCATCTGGATCAGAATCAGAACCATTTCTCAAATCTTCTTCTGACTCATCTTCGGAATCAGATTCATCTGCTGAACTTTCTAAAACATCTTCAGAGGCTAACTCTGGTGTTGGTACTACACCAGAATCTGATTGAGATTTGTTCCAATCCCAAGTTTCAGACTTTCACCACAACTTCTCCGCTGACTTCAACCTTATTAGTTTCTGGACAATAAAGCTTATACGCACATGTACTGTGGTACCCCACCAACAACATTACTTTGCTTCTATCATCCAGTTTTTGTCTTCTAGCTTCTGGAACGTGTTTGTAACAGACAGAGCCAAACACCTTCAGATGACTGACACTGTGCTTATATCCAGTCCATTTCTCTAAAGGAACAACTTCCTTTAGTTTCTTCGTTGGACACCTGTTCAGAATATATGTTCATGTGGCAACAGCTTCTCCCCATAGCACTTTCAGCATGCTTCTGGTCATATCAAGAAAAGTTCTGTTTCTTCTTTCAGTAAGACCGTTGTGTTGAGGAGTATATGGAGCAGTAACCTCATATTCTATTCCATTCTCCTCACAAAACTTCTGGAACACTGTAGATTTATACTCACCTCCACCATGCGTTCTCAGAATTTTTAACTTCTGACCACTCTGCTTCTCATCCTTCACCTTGAATTTCTGGAACTCAGTAAACACTTCATGCTTGAACTTGATGAGTGTTACCCATGTCATTATTATGAACTCATCCACAAAAGACACAAAATAATTGTTTCCTCCAAGTTAAGGTACTAGAAATGGCCCACACACATCAGAATGTACTACTCCCAGAGCATGCTTCGCTCTGGGGGATACTTCTGATGTAAATGGAAATCTAGGTTGCTTTCCTTTCATGCATATCTCACATGACTTCTCAGGCTTCACAATCTTCAAAATACCATGTACAAGCTTCTTAGAACATAGATGCCCTAAGCTTCTATAGTTCAAATGTCCCAACCTCTTATGCCACAGCTTACTGTTACCTTCAGTGACTTCTGCACCAAGACACGTTGCTTCAGCTGTTTCTACATTTACCTTGAATGTTCTGTTGCCTCCTTGTTCAGACTTCATAATTAACTTCTGATTAGAATCATACAACGTCAGAAGATTGTTTTTCATAACAACTGAGAAAACTTTCTCAATCAGCTGACCTACACTCATCAGATTGCTTCTAATACCAGGAACATACCAAACGTCTTTGATCAGAATGTCTTTACCATTCTTCACTATAAATCTGATATCTCCCATACCTTCTGCATTAAGATACTTATCGTCAGCACATCTGATCTTTGTTCTCCTTCTGGAGTCAAAGTCTGTCAGCCATTCTTTGTTTCATGTTAAATGATTTGAACAACCAGTGTCCATATACCACCAATCTTCTGAGCATTTTCCATCAGAATCAGAAGCCATTAGAAGTACAGGTTCATCATCATAGTTTCTTTTAGCCATATATGCTTCTTCTGATTTCCTTTCCTTGTTTGACCTACAATCTCTAGCAAAATGGCCAAATTGTTTACAAGAGTAACAATGAACCTTCCTTTTGTCATACCCCTCCTTTCCTTTATGATATTTCTTATCATCAGAAGTTGAGGCTTCTGACTTCTGGAATCTATCACCACTTCTATTCTGCTTCTAGTCTTTCTTGACAAAAGAAGCCTTCAGAGCTTGCTCAGCTTCCCTCTTAGAAGTTCTCTCAGACAGGCGTAACTCCTGTGCTTCTAAACTGCTTTGCAATTCTTCTATTCTCATAGTTTCCAGATTTTTAGAGTGTTCAATAGAAACAACAATGTAATCAAACTGAGAAGTAAGCGACCTCAGAATTTTCTCTATGATTACCTGTTCAGTCAGAGTTTCTCTACACGCCTTCATCTTGTTATTGATCAAAATCACTCTGGAGATATATTCAGAAACTTTCTCACTGCTCTTCATGTTCAGGTTCTCATATTGATTTCGTAGGGATTGAAGCTTCACCTTATTTACAGATGCGTCACCACCGTAACATCTCACCAGTAAATCCCACGCCCCTTTTGATGTTGATGAATCAACAATCTTCTCGAACACACTTTCATCCACACACTGATGGATATAGAATAGAGCTTTATGGTCCCTCATCCTCATCAACCTCTCAGCAGTTCTCTATTCTTCAGTTGTATCTGCTGCAGCTGGTACATAACCATCTGTAACCAGATCCAGAATATCTTGTGCACCAAACAGTACACGCATTTGTATCATCCATCTGTTCCAGTTTTTGCCATTCAAAACTGGAAGTTTGGTGTTCAAACTACTGTCTCCACTCATTTTAAACCTTACACGGATTTTTCAGATCTTCAAACACACTATTTTCCAACCCACAGAATCAGATTTTGTTCAAGATTTCAACAAAACATCAGTGAACCAAAATCAAACACACAGCTCACAAACACTTGTGTTTCCCAGGAAACAGAACCAATTGCTCTAGATACTAATTTGTTGGTGCAAGATAATGAAATGGGAGAAGAAGAATGAGCAATGAATGATAACAAAGAGGACTACTATTGTATATCAAATAGAGGAATGAATGAGTTACAATATTGATAGTCTATGTAGCATATTTATACTAAAATGGAAAATGCCAAAATGCCCTAATAAAGAATAAGCATTGGGAATTGTAGACATTAACTAAATTACATTTCCAATACATTACACCCGATCACCAAAAAAACTGACATGACATGATTATATTTTGTATTGACTTGATTGACCCATGTGAATTTTTATTTTATTTATTTATTATTTTTAATGTCACGTAGGCATTTTATGTTATATTAAATTTTTTGATAGATATGTAAAAATATGTTAAATACTAAAATATTTGTAGATGGAGGGAGTTGAACCCAAACACCTATCATTAAAAAGATAGCGTCCATCAACGGGGATGTTTGTATGTTTGTGTTATATTAACGAACTTAAGTATTCTTATAGGATAGAAAGCCTCCTGCATTATTATTTTTAATGCATTATTATTTTCATTTACATAAGTATTATTCAAATATATTTATTAAATTTAATATTTAATAAATTTAATATTTAATTATTATAATTTAATTTGATTAATATTTATTATTTAATAAAACTTGAAAATTAAAATAACTTAAATTTAATAAACCTGAATACTTAAAAACTTATTTTATATATAATTTTAATAAACAGTAAACTTGTCAAACAATTTTTAATATTAGATTTAATTAGTAAATAATTTTAAATAATTTTAAATATTACGTAATTGTTTATTTATTTTAGTTTCAAATAATTTTAAACATAAACCTAATAGCTACTTAGTAAATTTTAAATATTAAAAAATATTTATTAAATTTATTTTATTTTTAATATTACGTTTTATAATTTTAAACATTACGTTTACTAATTAATAAAGTGTTAAATGTCTTCTACCGCCCTGCAATAATAAAGGAACTCAATTTTGTTATGGATACATTGGGGAAGAAGATGAGGCAAATTAACTTACTTTATTATTAATTAATTTTGAGATAAAAATGTTTAATAATCAATAGTTGACTGAGTGATTGAAAGAATGTTAGAACACTTAAGTGTTCATGGGTTCGGATGGAACTTCAAATTTTTGAGAATATTTATTTGTTTGCATTATAAGGCCATTCAGCAATTCCATGTCACTATTTCTTTGTTTGCATGAAGATTTTTTGTTTATCTTCATGCTATGGTTTGAGAAAACTTATGAGGTTGATTGTGAACTTGCATTAGAAATAATATTATTTCATAAAATTATTCTTTACTAAAGTTCTTGTCTAGTCATTCGACCTCTCATGAAACATGTGTAAGAATAAGAAGTGTTTCCTATATCTAGCCTTGAGATTTTGATGATAACTTCACATGTTATCTTAGAGAGCAATTGTATACACTAATGGTTTCGTCTAGTGTGCAACTGCTGCTATAATATTCTGACTCTGGTACAAGGAGTGTGATGTCATCAAGTTCTGAACATACACTCTGGAAGAAAATATGTGGTTACATGTTTTGGTAAAGTCAAGGTTCTGAAATGATCTTATGCAACGTGTCTTAGGAACTATTAGTACAAGAAATTATGATTGTGGCTTTGTGGTTTAGCTTTGTAAGCCTTCTAAAACTTTACTTATGTGTTACAAATTCTGAAGATTATGAAGACAAGGTTTTATTGAACAAGATCTAATGATCTGAAGAAAATGAAGTTCTTACAACCAAGTGCTTAAGACTCTAAAGAACAAGGTTCTATGTGCATGTTTTGATGACTCCATGACTTAGGTTCTAAGGATCATAAGAAAGATTCTTCTACAACAAGCTTCAACATTCAACATTCAAATATTAGAAGTCTCTGAATATAAGAAGAAAGTTCAAATGGTTAACGTGTGATGTTGTCCAAAATGTACATAAAGCGATTGTGACTTCTACCCTCTAGGGTGGCGAAAGGAAAATCTTTTATATTGTATTGTCAACCACTCTCATTGTGACAGTTGGAAACAAACAACTGGATTTACACCTATCTTTCTTACTTAACGGATCTCTATTTACAAGCTTAATAGAAAAATATTATTCAGAGGAAAATGTGAAAAGCTATCATTAAACAGTGACAGGATACAAAAATATTATTTTATACTATCTAAAATCTTAATCCTCATTCTATTTGTTGGGAACTAACCGTTGGGGAAGGAAAAGTCTGTTCTATTCTCACAACGTCTTTCTCTGTTAAGGGCTATAAAAGAAGATCAAAGCTTCAAAGGTAAATTTCAATTAGCGGTTTAACCATTGCCATTGACCAACAAGCTTCATCATGTGGAAGGGAAGCAGTGGACTCTGAAGATGTTAAAGTTGCGATGCTATACACATCGAAGACCACTAAAGAAGAGAGAAAAATAAAAAAAAGAAGATTTCAACAAGATGTCATTTAACTATCATCATATGAATCTTGGATGAAACAGAAGAAGCAAGGAGTTACTGCTCGTAGCTTTCTCAATAAGAATATGAAGAAGAACACTACAAAACGATAATCAACTTTTGATCATATACATATTTGTAGAGAATTGTAATAAACACTAGAGTTGTTACTCGTATAGTATTTTTGTTCATCTCTCTTCATGTAAATTGTTTTAACACTTGAGTTGTTTCTCGAAGAAGTGTTAAACAATATATGCTTAAAACACTTGTGTAATTTTTTTAGAATAAGCATTCATGTAAACACAAGAATCCCCATCAACTGTTGTTGATTAGTTCCTTGAAAGACTGAGTGAAGGTTTGATCTCAAGAAGATAATGGTTGCTTTCATTATGGGAAATCCTGATAGGAGATTCTGAGGAATCAGATTCTGTTGGGTCAATGGTAGTCATATCTCAAAGAGGATCGAGTGAAGGTTAGACTCTTGTGAGATCCCTGATGGATATCATTGCAAGGAAATCCTGGTAGGAGATCTTGAGGGATCAAATTCTATTGGGTCAAAGAACATTATATCTGGTTAGATCCCTGACCGTGTCATTGTATGTTAGGCACCGACGGTTTCCCGTGCGATTATAATCAGTTTGGCTATAATGAATTAAGTCCTTGGATAAGACGAAATCATCCTTGCAAGGATGGACAGGATTATCCTAGTTAACAGCGAACTTAGATAAAATACTTGTGTCCTTTATCTTCATTATCTTTATTGTTATTATCATTTGAGTGCTTAGACTTTTAATTGAAAATGTTTTCTATGAACACAATTCAAACCCCCCATTTCTTGTGTTTTCTCTATCTTCAATTGGTATCAGAGCCCGACTTTGTTATTGATTTAAGATCAAACACTTAACCATGTAGAGAGATCCAGTAAAGAGAAAATTTTGTAGTTGTCTGCTACTCAAATGATAGAAAGATTTTCTGATTCAAAACTCATTCTGCAAAGGATTCAAAGCTCTGGGCTAGAATAAAAAATATGAAGATAGAATACTTGAAACAAGTTCTCAGGATTTTGAAGCCTCATGTACCCGATGGAAATGGATTTATCTTCTCAATCAACATAAGTTTTCCATCATAAGCGAAAGTCAACATTCAACACTTTAACTCTCAGCTGAAGCTATCATTTAAGACAACCACTGTAAATTGTGTTGTACCCCAAAATTTCCCTCTCATTTTCAAATCAAATTATTTCAAGAGGTCTCCCCATCTTCCTAGAGTTCTCAATTGCTCTAGATTACTCAAGGAATTGATCAGACGAGTCTTCTCCTAAGTAATTAGCCTACAACCATGTTTTTTATTTTCTCAAAGGAAATTGGACTTCTAATGACTCAAATAGTTTTCATGAATCTTCATATGTCCCTAAGAATGCTCATGCCAAGTTTCAATCCTAGCACCACAAGTTTTCTCAGTCAATTGCTCAGATGATGGAAAAACAACTATATAGGGTAAAAAGTCAACTATGATCAACATGCAGTCAAACTT
Organism: Vicia faba; assembly: GCA_948472305.1. Lineage (NCBI taxonomy): Eukaryota > Viridiplantae > Streptophyta > Magnoliopsida > Fabales > Fabaceae > Vicia > Vicia faba. Next base: position 96,995,009 of record OX451735.1, on the reverse strand, counting down.
CAATATTTTGGGTTAACATAAACACTTTGAAGTTATATCCATCATTTTATAAAGGGTATATCATGATTCCTCAAGAAAATCCCTCAAATCATCAAAAGTCAAAAGTTGTCAAATTAGGGTTTCCTTAGGAGAAGTCAACTAAACTTTGACCGAGCATAACTTTCACCCGCTTCATCAGTTTTCCCTAACAAAATATCATTTTGAAGGAAATTCAATTCTCTACAAATTTGTCTCTCTATGATCAAATCCAAAAGTGCATCATTTGAGAGATATGAGCCAATACATTACAGGTCATTTCAAAAGTCAATAAAAAGACACTTTTTGTCAAGGCAACATACATCAAGGTAAAGTCTTCAAATGCAAAAACTATCAACATAGAGATTGTAGAGGACATATTGATATTTCCAAAAAGTCAAATATCACCTTCAAAAGATAAAAATTGAGTGAGATATGGTTTGTGCAAGTTAGTTAACTTTTGAGAAAATGCATGAAACTTCATTTGAGCAATTTTGAACTTTTGGTCTAATGGGGCTAACTTTTGAGGTTTAAACATGTTTATAACATGTTAGAGGACATCTAAGTCCATTTATACATTTGATCTCAACTTTATGAGTCTATCGGGTGTAGTGACTACAAGTGTACAGTCTATCACGTAGTTTTAAAAGATATTGAACCCACAAGGATTGATGGTCGAACTACTGTAATCTTAGGGTCACTGTGTAAAGCTAAGGCTAATTATAAAATTTGGGTGTTTGGGTTTAATCGGGAATTAATTAAAATCTAATAATTAATAACAGGACACCGGTATGAACTCTATCAACTTCAGGGATTCAATAAGTGATTGACATTTGTTTTCAGTATTAAAACACTGTTTCAGTGGAAACTATTTATTTAAAAACCCTCGTCTCACACTTTCCTTCTATCGATTCAGGTCATATTATTAAACTCAAATGAGCGCTCTCGCTATTTCATTTAAAATTCAAAAGTATTTTTTGAAAACAAATAGAGTCTAAATAATTTTAAAGCACTCTCACTGTTTTTAAAATTAATGTTTAATAATCTGGTTAAATCCTCAAACTCTCACTCTGTTGATTTTAACCTTAGACTGCCTTTTACTCTCGTACAAAAACAATTAAATATTCAAATTGGAAATTAAAACCAGAAAGTTATTTTGTAAAATATTAATGCCAATTATTTACGAATCCCTTTGGTTTAAGATTTACATACCGATATCGGGGAATTTAGCCAGACATAATTTTATTGCAGTGCGACATAAAATCAAAACATAAATTTAACAACCCGTTCATGGTAAAAACAAATAAATTATACTTTAAAATAGGAACCTGAGATTAAATACTGAAGCAAATAATCTGAGCAGTGCGTATCCTCCATAAGCCGGCAGGATTAACTTGTAATGAAATATCTTTGAATTAAATAAAACGGACCTAAACGAATTCTGGAAGCTAGGAAGAAAACTAGAGTTGCAGTTTTTCTTTGATGTGAAGAAATACTGCTTTTATGGTGCGGGTTTTCTATGCTTATGGGAATTCTACAGAAATGGGAAAACAAAATAAAAAACTACGAAATTGATAATAATAATGTTGCACAACTGGAAAATAATGGCAAGTTACAATACGTAGAAGAAAAAATAAAATTGGTGAAAAGTTTGGAATGTAACATTGTTGGTAACTGCTTTAATTTATAGATTCCAAAAGTGAGCAAAAATAGAAGGAATACCCTTGATCCTCGTTCTCCCATCACGGAGAAATTCCAGCCAACTCTCTGTTCCGTCTGCTTCGTGGAGATAATATCGTAACAGTTATATGAGTTGTCACGAGCGTCAGGCGCGCTGTGACGTGGGGCACATATCTATAATTTGTGCCAGTCGGGACATGAAGCGTATCGAGGGGCACACTTTTAAAACTTGTGACGGAAGTCGCACGCCTGTTGCGGGTGGCACGCCTTCTGGTACATAATGCTGCTAAATGCTACATTTCTTCTTCATTTCTCCATTGTTTTTCTTCCTTTTTTCATTTATGCCTTGCAAAAGTTAAGTACCTGAAATATGCTGCAAATACTACAAATAGAGATAAAATGTGACATAATAAATGAAGAATCAGAAGTTTTATCTATGCAAATCGGGCGGAAAATGCTATAACTTTTTGTGTTATCAAACTCCCCTAAGCTTGAACCTTTGCTTTCCCTCAAGCAAAATAGTAGTATAAAAATAATAAAGCAAAAGTTAAAAGCAAGTACATGACGCATTTCGATTCGTAAGAGGTTTCCAATGTTTTTGCATAGACATAAGCTCAACATAACACAAAAGACATTGTAATAACACCAAATGCCCCCCATTGTGCAGACTAATTCCAGTCATGCCATTATAGCTCAAGTAAATTCTTTTCGCTAAATTACACCTGTTTTTTATTCTAGGGCAATCACATTAAGCCCTTTATCTTTACATGCACTTAGTAGAGTAGTCGGTTAGTGACTATGATCCTTTTAAGCACGAGGTTCTGGAACATAAATACGGTAACCTCCTTTAATTCACCCAATTGCAAGCTTAGAGCGATCGAACTGTAGTCCTCCCTACCAAGTTCAGTACCAGACACCTCTGAACCAACTGACAACGGGTTTATATCATGTAGGTACTACATTCATTGGATTAAGTGACCGGTTGATGGTCTCCTAACTTAATTGGTGCTTTCCCTACTTTCTTACAACAAAGCATGTATCTTTTAAATACTATGGATCATTCACTTATATTCATCGAATCCCTACGTAGTTTGTGTTTAAGACGATGATAAATGATAGATAAACTACTCGGGGCTACTTTAAAACTAAAGTTCAAGGTTTCGATATAAAGGGCACTGAAATTGATCTAGCACAATTTGGGGATTTAGAGTGTTACGACGATATCCATCATATTTCTGTTTCAATCAAGGTTTCTCATATATATTTAAAAAGTGATCAGCCTGTATACTCTTCGAATGCGTCAGGTTATGCAAGTAAGGAACAAATTTTTTGTTATGGCTCAAGAAAGTGGGGAAATTAGATAATAGCGGAAAAATTGCATAAACGAACTCGAAAGTACATAGATGTTTTTTATTACAAGGAATACAAATAGGAATGAAAGATCTACTTAGAAAGCAATAAAGAGTTTCTAAACTAACTAACTCTCCTAAGCTTGAAACAAGCAATATCCCAATGCTTAAAAAAAACAAAAAGGAAACGGGAAGAGAAATAAAATCGATTTATTCTTACTCGTTATCACATCCTCTTCCTCGCCCTTGTGCTCGGCCACGTGTACCCAGAGGATGATGCATATCCACATGGTATATATAATCTTGAAAACCATCCATGCGTACAGTTAAGGCTTCCATTTCCGCGGTCAATCTTGCAGCCCGACGCTCATTTCTTTCGTTATATTCCTGCTGCTGAGTTTGCATAGCTAGCATAAGTTGCATCATTGCATTTTGATTGTTCTGCATAGCTTGCACTCTTTCATCTTGTTGCATGATGTTGTACCCCAAAATTTTCCCTCTCATTTCACAAGGGATCACCCTGGATCCCAGGTTTGCTTCCATCAAGTTTCCAAGCCTTGAACTGCAATTTTCCAAGAAAATCACTCACAAAGGCAAAATGGTCATTTGCATGCTGAAAAGTCAAACTTTGATTTTTGGATCAAAATCAAGCTTCAAGAATCATATTTCATCAAGACATGTTGGAATATGAAGTTTGTATCATCAAAAAGTTCAAAAGTCAAATTTACTATGGAAAAGCCAAATTTCTAAGTACTTGGGATTTTTCTAAGTATTTAAGAAAAAATGACACTTCAGAACTTCTGAGCCAGCCTCCAGGAAGGTGCAGTCAGAAGTTGTAAACATGGTTCAACACATAGTCTTCAGTCAGAACATGGCTCTTCAGCATCTATGCAAGTTCAGTCAGAGTTTGTTAGGGTAATGCAAAGAAGGTTAAGGAGCGTGCTGCAAGCTTTCCAGAAAGTCTGAAAGCTCCTTCAGAACATGCTAGAGCCAGAAGATAAGAGGATCAGAAGATTAAGTGCTACGCAAGCTCATAACTTCTGATCCAGAACTAAGCCTTGGTGTGGGATCTCACGTGCAAGATTTCTGGTTGTGATAAGCCTCATCGTCATTTAATGCTCACAACCACTTGCTGAGTCTTTATCCAAAAGATTTTCACCACGTGTACCTCTACTGTCTTGGGATAACAACTTTGATACTAAGCCCATGCTTTGCTTTTTGCTTTTCCTTAAATCCTGCTGACAGCCACCATACTTGCTTCAAAGACAAGGCAACGCTTCAGCACATGAAGGCTATATTCAACACTTTGGTCAGAACTTGACCAAATCCCAAAACCTTGTTTACGCAACTTACTGCAGGCCTATAACCAACAGCTAGCTCAGCCTATGCCTGCATCTCATGATTACACTAAACTAGCATACGAAAACTGTGATGAAAAATCAAAGGAACAGGATGCCAAAACAGGTTCAAATCCCACTTGCTTTTTCCCACCAAATCACAACAAAAATCACCTATAAATACTTGGTTCCATCACACGTTCAAGGGGCTGGCTTTTGGAAAGAAAGAAACATCAAAAGAGAGAAAAGGAAGTTGTGAAACCTTCATAAAAATCCAGATTTCTCATACATAAAAAACAAACCTTTGTTCTTACCTTTGAACAAAAGGACACAACCACTCTTCCGTTTCTCTTGCTGACTCAAAACATCCAAAGGCAGTCACTTAAAGCTCCAAGCACGCTCCAGGTAAGTCTTTCTAACTTTACTTGCTTTTCATTCTGAACATCATTAACATGTAAATAGCATAGCATTAATGTTGTACATATCATTGCTTAAGTAGAAAAAACTATGGTCAGAACTTCTAGAATAATGCTAGGCTCAGATTTAGGATTAGAACTTCTATGAACTGTTGTGCTGGTATGCTTCTGATTTATTGTTTGCCAAAAATGAATAAATTGCTTATGTGCTGATTAAGAGTTGAAACGTAACACAGAACTTCTGTTTTTTGCTCACTGTTAACACACACTGAATTTCTGATGCTTACATGTTGTTAACACATCACAACTTCTGAGTTCTCCTTACATGTCAAATACACTGAACTTCTAATTTTCATGTGTTGATAACGCACTGAACTGCTGACGTTTGCTGACTATTTTAGTGTAATATAAAACTTTTGACTTGTGGCCCACTGTCTGAATACCACCCAGAACTTGTGTTTTCCCTCTAACGTTTCTTGCAGGACCTCAGAGTTTACCAGTCCAAAACTTCTGATCCCACAGATGTCTCCTGCTGAGTCACAACACTCCGGCGGCTTGAGGGGAGGAAAGATCAGGGCGTTTGAGGGTGAGAAATATGAAGAAGAGAAAACGAGGAAGCGGCGTCGCTGTGAGAACGTACACAAACCCTAATTTCTGAAAACCCTAACAAAATGTTACAAAGCTTAAGCAACTGGGCCAATTCTGGCCCCAAATCAAAGCCCACACGAATTGCTAATGCACCCCACCTCCATTCTGACTTTTTTCTCTTCTCTTATTTTTGTTTTGGGCCCAACATAAATCTTAAGCCCATTTTCATTTTGTTCTAATTTACTTCTTCTTTTAATAAATTCATCAAATTCAATATTGTTTTTATCAAATTAAATTAATCATTAAAATTGATTTTCTTTTTTAATTCATCTTTGCTAATTTATTACATTCAAGAAAATACCAAAAAATGAATTAGTTTAGTTTAATTTTCTTTTTCTTAACTTATCTTTTTATTTATTTTGTTAATAATAACACTAATAATAAATTAAAACTTTGATTTTCTTAAATTAGTTTTATTTTCCTCTTTTATTAATTAATCTTGTTTCATTTGATAAAATACCAAAAAGCACTTAAATTGATTTAATTAATTTTTGTTTTCTTTAAACCCTTTTTTATTGATTAATAAAAATACAAAATAATAGAGATTTTGTTTAATTAAATTTTCTTTCTTTAAAATATTTTTCCAAACATTAATAAAATACAAAAAAAGAATAATAATAATAATTCTTAATTTTTTTGAATAGAGTTTATTTATCTCTTTTTAATGAATACACGCATTTCATAATATTATTGATTTCTTCATTTGTTATAGCTTTATATTGAATCGCGACAATTCGATTTGGTTGTAATACTTGATATTTGGACATTGTTATTCTTGTGAGACTCATCGCCATTTGTAATAATTGTACCCCCATCCCCGGATACTTTTGTAATAGCTTAGACTTTTAATTCCCGTAATTTATTGCTTTCAATATACTGTGTAGTAATTAGGCGTGTATGGCAAGATTCAAAAACTAATCGCTAGATGACCTAATCCAAGAATAAATAACTTGAAATCAATACACTTCTCACACGTGCACCTCTAGGGTAACCTCACTCGTTACCTCGGAAACACAATCATGTCCCTTGAATATGAGACACTCTAGCAAAAGACCCTTCGATAAACAAAGATCGTAGTCCCTCGATGACCCTCGATGTTGCCTTCGATAAAACGATCTCGTCCCTTACAAAATTGCTAGAGCGTCTCACAAGTTGCTTTCAATGATTGTATGCGATGACCCGCACCTGTCCCGTTTAACATCCAAATACAAGGTTGTTTACCAAATGCAATGGTAAAACAACACTGTCAAAAGGGTTAAAAACGTATAGGAAAGATCTTTGAGTAAAATAGGGTAGAAACTCTTAGTTACTTGATCAAAACTTGCAAAAACATCCTTGCTATTTTCAAACACACTTCACAACACAATTTCTAAACATTTCCCAAAACAAATTTTCAAACATTGAAATATCTTTTCAAAAGACAAACACCTTTATATATATTCAAACAAGAATCATTACAAAGGTTGCCTAGACAAGGCCTCTTTTTCAAAGCATTTTCAAAACACCAACACACAAAGCACCATTTCAAACAATTGAAAAGCAAAAGCAAGTGATCTAAAGAAGAAACTAAGAGCCCATGGAAAACCATGGATGAAAAGGGTGCTAGCACCTTCCCTTTTCATAATCTACTCCCCGAACCCAAGAAAACATCTCAAAGGTCTTTCCTGTGCTTTTTGACCTTTCCTTAGGATAAAATAAAAAGTCGGTGGTGACTCTTGCTAAACCAAAACATTTTGCGAACATAAACGCAAAAACCCAAGTCAGTTCTCCCACCGTATCACACATGATGACAACCATACCGTTATCATTTGAGTCTGGTTCTCTTTCGCGTCTTCTTCTGGGTCTTGTGGACGTGCTTGCAATGTTTTCAGAAGGAGCTTATTGTTCAGTATCCCCTTGTTCCATTTCTTACTCCATTTCATTAGCTTGGACATTCCCAGAGTCGTTTCGCGTATTATCTCCAGGTGTAGGAGCATCAAGGTCATAAAGCCACTTATCTATGTTTGTAACATAAACAAGTGTAATGTTTAGCAAAATGACACTAGGGACAACTCTGTTATACACCATTAAATTATACCTACCATCTCCTCTGACCTTAATCAAGTGGCCAGCCCGACAGTTGTCGATGTCAATGAAAGTGGGCGGCAGCGGTGGCAGATTTGCAAGCTTATCTTTGAGGTTGTGATACGGTGGGAGAACTGACTTGAGGTTTTGCGTTTGTATTCGCAAATGTTGCGGTTAGCAAGAGTCGCCACCGACTTTTTATTTTATCCTAAGGAAAGGTTAAAAAGCACAGCAAAAACCTTTTGAGATGTTTTCTTGGGTTCGGGGAGTAGATTATAGAAAGGGAAGGTATTAGCACCCTTTCTATCCATGGTTATCCATGGGCTCTTAGTTACTTGCTTAGATCACTTGCCTTTTGTTTTCAATTGTTTTAAATGGTGCTTGAGTGTGGGCTTTGAAAATGTTTTTGAAAAGAGGCCAATGTGGTGGCAACCTTTGTGATGATCCATGTGAGGATGTATACAAAGATGTATGTCTTTTGAAAAAAAGTTTTCGTTTGTTTTTGAAAGTTGTTTTGAAAGTGTAGTGATGTGTGATTTTGAAATTAGGCAAGTGTTTTTTTGTATTGCAAGTTGATCCAAGTAACTAAGAGGTTATCTACTCCTAAATTTCTCAAAAGATTATTGCTATACTTTAACCCTTTTAGCAAGTTTTCTCCACCATTGTATTTGGTGGGCAACCTTGTGTTAGGATGTGAAAGGGACAGGCGTGGGTCATTGTTTTAGACCATAATTGCAACGGCGTTAAATATCTTTGAGCAATTTCTCTAAGGGACTTGATCATTTGTTTTTTTTGTTTGTTTTGAAAAGTTTCGTCGAGGGACTATGATCATTCAATTTGTTTGCTTTGCTCAAAGAAGTTCAACATGCAACATGGCCCATTTATTTGAAGGCAACAAGTGGAATACCCTAGGGGGTGCAAGTGTGATTTGTGTGTCCATTTTCATGCTTGTTTATCTTGTATTAGGTCAAACTATTTTTATCGTTTTTTCGCATACAAACCCTAATTCTAACATGTTATTATTAGAAAGCAATAAAGTGCGAAATTAAAATTACTAAGCTATTACAAAACCAAATATGGGAAGGGGGGTACAAATGTTCAAATGGGGATATTGACAAGAATTTAAATCTAAATTATTACATCAATTGAATATTTGCCATTTAAATAATGCATAATTAAATGTAAATTAAATAAATATGTGAAATGCAAAAAAAGAAAGTTTATATGTGTATGAGAAAATATTATTTATGTAAAAGGAAAAAGGAAATAAAAATGTATTATTTTTGAGTATTTTGGATTTAGGGCAAAAAACCTATTTTAAAAGAAAAAAAAGGTATTATTTTCTAATTTAATTCAACTATTTAATTATTATGTACAAAAATAAAATAAAATGAAGTATATTGTGAAAAAGGTATTTTTATATCAAATCTTAATAAAATAAAAAAAATCAAGTATTTTTGTAAATTTGTCTTAAATATATTAATAATCACATATATATATGTATATAACCCTAAATACGTATTATTCTAAAAATAAATATTTATTTAATATTTTAATAAATAAAATAAAAAAGGTATTTTTTGTGTGAAATATTTTCAGAAAGTAAAGGAAAATAAAAAGTGTATTTACATTATTTTTACATTTTTTATTCTAATAATCATATATGTGTATTTATGTACAAATAGAGAAAATAAACAAATAAATATGCAATAAATGCAAAAAATGATAAAAAAAATATTTTTAATTTTTAAATGGCATGAGGAAAAATAAACAAAGTCAGCAAAAAAGGAAAAAGTCAAAAATGTCAAAAAATGAGTAAATGGGCTCAGGGGGGTGTAATCCAAAAAGGATGGTGTGAAAAGAAAGAACAACAACAGCCCAGCCCAATGAAACACTGTCTTCAACCTCCAGCTTCAAACTTTTGAAAAAACGCGCGCCTCTTGCTTCAATGTCTAACTCCTGATTCCTTGATTTTTTGAACAAACTTCCAACACAAAAGATGTTAAGCATGAAGAGACGGTTCTAACCATATAAAGAACTTGACCTATCTCTCTAAGATGAGGGAGAATTTCTCTCCCCCTCTTTTCTGACCTAATTTTTCTACCATTTTCAGAGCTCAAATTCTCTCTACTCAGACAAAAGAAATGAAAAGTAAAGCTATATACATGTTCAGGGCTATGAGTAGGACCTTGTTCCTTCACAAACTTAAAACTAAAGATGCCTAATAAGAGAGATACGAATTCAAACTTTTACCTGTGCAGTTGAACTTCAATCTGGAGAATGAGGAACTTTCAGTGCAATGTGATGATTGGAAAAGCTTCCTTGAGGTCCAGGGATGCTGTTTCAATGCTTACTTTGTCTTGAGAGCTTCTGAATCAAGCTATGGAACTTCAACTGCAAAAGGAAAAAATGAAAATGGTGGAAACTGTTAGAGTGATTACAGGTCAGGTTTTAGGCCATGGTTAGCTTGCATATGTTGTAGGGAAGGTAGAGGAACAGGTCTTGATCAAAATGCTCGAAGGGATTGGGAGTTTGCACTCAAACTGCAGGGGCACCCCTGTTTGTGCAGTTTGAGGATGATTCTGAGATGGAGGGTGTATTGGAGGTCAAAAGCTCGTGTGTTAGCTTGGATATGTTGTGTGTAATGTGTTTGACAACTTTGTTCTTGTGTTTCTATGCTGAGGAGAGAGTTGTGATAAGTTATGGATGTTTCTTCTATGTGAAGCAAAGAAATGCAAGTTGTGTTTTTTGACTGATGCAGACCCCCATAACAAGCTGCAAACCCTTGTCTTGATCAGTGAAATTAGCTCCTAAACTTGTGCCAATGAGATCTTAACTGTACTTGCTTGGATTTCAATTTGACATAAAGCTAGCTTTTACAAAAATGGATAAAGCACTTTATCTATTTTGAGATCAATCCACTATGCAATGCTAGAACACAAAGAACATGGCCTTGGCACAATGAATAAGCATTAAATTATTGAGTGCAATTTGGTTTAAGGACCTGTAATCTAACCTAAAGCAAGCTGAGTTCAAATTTGCAAAGTTATGAACATGTCTTGATGAAGAACAAAAAGTGAATTTTTGCCAACTTGTGAAATTCGAATCTCTCAAGTTATGAGGTTGTTTGATGAGTTCTTGGACATTTTGGAAAGCTTGGAATGTGTACTACAATCCATCTTTGAAATGCAAATCAAAATTCCAAGTGGAAGGGTATGAAAAGTGGCCTTGAAGTAGGGTAGAAAACCTTGTCAAAATAGGTCAAATTTCACTAAGTTAAAAGATGGTTTAGTGCCCTTATTCAAAAAATCATAACTTGAGATACAAGCTTCAAATGAGAAAACTTTGTGAATCAAAGTTGTAGACTATGCAACAAGCTACAACTTTCATGTTTTGACTTTTGTTTGAATCCAAATGGATCATGGTGAAAAGATGGGGCAAAGTTGGGAAAAAATTAGGGTTTTCCATAACTTAGAAAAATTCTAAGTTATGAAAAATTCCATTTTCAAACCCTAATTTGCATTTTGTGATTTCTTGGTGAACAAGTTTCATGATTTGTAATGTTTTGATGAAAAATGAATCTTGACTCTTGATTTTGACCAAAAAGTCAAAGTTTGACTTTTCAGTATACAGTCAAAATTGATCAATTGACTGGGAAATTCAACTATCAATCTTGTGTACTTGGGATCTTTTGAGCTTGATGAACATGTCAAGATAATTCCATGGGGTCCTTGAGTCCATATGTGAGCTTGGTTTGCCATTGGCTAGGTCAAACAGTCAAAAATTGCCTTTGTGCAGTCAAAACCCTAGAAATGACCATTTTGCCCTTTTGATGATCTGATCAAATTTCTTGTGGAATTGTGATCCAAACTTGATCAAATGGTCCATGTGAGTTCATAATGTTGATGTGGATCAAATTTCATGAGGTTTGACTGTCAGTTGGCCATAGTTGACTTTTTCCCCAATACAGCTGATTTCTAGGTCAACTGTCCAATTGACTGGGTAAAACTTGGAATCAAGACTTGAAACTTGGTATAGGTAAACTTGGGAGTCCAACATGAAGCATGAAAGTCATCTTAGGCATTTTAGGTCAAAACATCTTTGTGCAAACACAAACCCTAATTTGAGTCCACAGTGCAAGGAGAAGTCCTGCAGAGGAAACCCTAATTGGATCTTGATCTTCAAAGGTCTTGTGATGAGAAGATGTTGAGGAAATGGGAGGGCAAATTTTGGGGTACAACAGTTGCCCCTGTTCAATCTTCTTGGACCTGAAGAGTTAGATTGGCAAGTTTGCCTTTCGTGACTCGAGGGTAAAAGGAGATTGGACACTAGAGTGCCCGGAAATTTGCACTCGCATGCTGGAGTCTCAACCATGTGGTGTTGGGAACGGGCTTATAGATGCCATTTGGAAAGGTGGTTGATATGGAGATGGGCTTATAGATGCCATCTGGAGACGTGACAGAACTTTGTCGGGAATTGGCTTATAGATGCCATTTGGAAGTGTTGATCGCATAAGAGATTCCTTAGCGAGAACTTGTGTATTTAAGAAAGACAGATGTTTTCCTGGCTTGTTACAGGTGTTTGATCTTCAGTCTCCTTATGCAGATATGTCCTGGCTAGATACAGGTATTGAATCTACAATTGGTTGCTCAGATGTGCCCTGGCTGGATACAGGAGTCGAATCTGGAAATAGTCGTCAAATAGATGTGCCCTGGCTGGATACGGGAATCGAATCTTCGAACTCTTCAGACGTGCCCTGGCTAGATACAGGAGTCGAGTCTGGAAATGTGGTCAACAGATATGCCCTGGCTGGATACAGGAATCGAATCTGGAAATGTTGTAGTTGATAGATGTGCCCTGGCTGGATACAGGAATCGAATCTTCGAACTCTTCAGACGTGCCCTGGCTAGATACAGGAGTCGAGTCTGGAAATGTGGTCAACAGATATGCCCTGGCTGGATACAGGAATCGAATCTGGAAATGTTGTAGTTGATAGATGTGCCCTGGCTGGATACAGGAATCGAATCTTCGAACTCTTCAGACGTGCCCTGGCTAGATACAGGAGTCGAGTCTGGAAATGTGGTCAACAGATATGCCCTGGCTGGATACAGGAATCGAATCTGGAAATGTTGTAGTTGATAGATGTGCCCTGGCTGGATACAGGAATCGAATCTTCGAACTCTTCAGACGTGCCCTGGCTAGATACAGGAGTCGAGTCTGGAAATGTGATCAATAGATATGCCCTGGCTGGATACAGGAATCGAATCTGGAAATGTTGTAGTTGATAGATGTGCCCTGGCTGGATACAGGAATCGAATCTTCGAACTCTTCAGACGTGCCCTGGCTAGATACAGGAGTCGAGTCTGGAAATGTGACAGTTGAAGGTAGTCGTTTTTGAGATTGTCTTTTTCCTGAAAAGGCAAAGACGTAAGTTGTATGCAATGTCATGATGTATGATATGCATGATGTCATGATGTTCAACATTTGATGTTGTATGTGTTTCATCATGTATGTAAGCAAGATGTATGAAAATGTGAAATGTTTATGAGTGTAATTTCATCTTAGGAAAATAAATCCTTGACGAATGGCCGGGAAGCTGCTTTGCGGAAGAGATACTTGGCCGAAGTTTTGATGAGAGGCCTGCTGAGGACTTTTAATGATGGATTCCGCTGAGGATGATGGTGATAAACTTTGCTGGGAAATTCCGAAGATAAACTCTGCTTGGGAATACCAAAGATAGACTCCGCTGGGGAATGAAGGAACTTTGCCGAGAGCGGTCTTCCGTGGCTTTTAGCTGAGGATAACCCAGTTATAAGTCCTTGTGAGGAAATAACTCTAAATAAAACTCGGGAGAGACGTCCGTTCTTCGCAGGGGATAAGCTTGTAGAATCTACTGGGGATGAGCTTTAAGGCCTGCCGGGGAATGTTGGGCCTCTTCAGGATCGACGGGGGATCAACTTCTCTTGGGGGAAAGTATTGCTGAACCTTGTTTTACTCTGCGGGGAGTTAAGATGATTTGGCCACATTCAGGATCGACGGGGGATCAACTTCTCTTGGGGAAAGTATTGTTGAACCTACCTTGGTGCCTTGGCGAACAAAACAAACAGACGGCATTAGACAACTCCACATTGCCCCTGTCTTTGATGTCACCTGTAATTAATCTCTTGTTTCATATGCGAATATTTATGAATCAGCAATTTAATGTCAAATGCATATATCAAAAAATGAACATTGGACGTTCTTCGCAAGACAAAACAGAACAAAGGGAAAACAATGGTAATTTGTATGGACAAGTGAATTTGTATTGATTGCCTGTGAATAGGCGTTTTTTGTACAAGAGGCTGACATCCTAGTAGGACATCGCCAAATAGTATAGAGTTTACATTTTGAAAAAGAAAACAAAACAGCTATGTGAACAATCCCACTGGGTTCCAACTCTGCTATTGCCTTTATGTCTCTGAGCGTCTCATCGCTTTGCTACCTAGTTGAAGATGAAACTGATTGGTCGATGCCGAAATCTGAGCCAGATAGTTGATACCGGATTACGGACGCGAAGTGACCCAATGAGACATAGTGTTACGCTTTTATCCCTAACTTTTGCCTGGACCGCCCTTTCGGGTTTTCAGTCCACCGGGATACCCATTTTTGCCCTAGCCGCCTTTTCAGGTTTTCGACTTGCCGGGTGTACAGATTTTTTCATTTCATCCCTTATTTTTGCCCGAACCCTTTTGGTTCGCCGGGAAGCCCTTGTTTTTGCCTAGGTATGTCAACCTAGCGGGTCTTTTATTTATGCGTAGTATTTTTTCACTATGTCTGCATTGGCGGGGTGAGGAAGGTCGTCACCGTCCATGGTGGTTAGGATCATGGCTCCTCCTGAGAACACACGCTTAACCACAAATGGCCCTTCGTAAGTAGGGGTCCATTTGCCCCGGGGATAACTTTGAGGAAGGATGATGCGTTTGATTACCAGGTCCCCAACTTGATACTCTTGCGGTCTAACTTTCTTGTTAAATGCCCTGATCATCCGTTTCTGATATGTTTGACCATGACAGATAGCAGTGAGCCTCTTTTCGTCAATCAGATTTAATTGATCAAGTCGAGTTTGGATCCAATCATTTTCATTCAAGTCTGCATCCTTCATTATCCGGAGAGAGGGTATCTGGATCTCGATTGGCAAGACTGCCTCCATGCCATAGACCAAAGAGAAAGGAGTTGCCCCGGTTGATGTCCTTGCTGAGGTGCGGTACCCATGAAGAGCGAACAGTAACATCTCGTGCCAATCTTTATAGGTCACTGTCATCTTCTGCACAATTTTCTTGATATTTTTATTGGCTGCCTCTACAGCCCCATTCATCTTCGGCCGGTAGGGAGAAGAATTGTGGTGCTGTATCTTGAATTGTTCACAGAGTTCAGTGATCATTTTGTTGTTGAGATTGGTACCATTATCCGTAATGATTCTTTCTGGGACGCCGTACCGACAGATCAAATTATGCCGGATAAAACGTGCCACGACGCTCTTGGTTACCGTTGCGTAGGAAGCAGCCTCAACCCACTTCGTGAAGTAATCGATCGCCACCAAGATGAAGCGATGCCCATTGGATGCCGTCGGTCGGATCTCACCGATCATATCAATGCCCCACATTGCGAAAGGCCAAGGTGCCGTTAGGACATTCAAAGGAACTGGAGGGATATGCACCTTGTCAGCATAGATCTGGCACTTATGACAAGTTCGGGAGTGTTGGTAACAATCGGCTTCCATCGTGGACCAGAAATATCCTGCCCGAAGGATTTTCTTGGCCATGGTGTGTCCACTGGAATGGGTCCCAAACGTACCTTCATGCAGTTCCATCATAATTTTCTCTGCTTCAGCCTTATCCACACAACGTAACAGAGTTGAATCATGATTCCGTTTGTAGAGAATGTCGTTGCTGAGGAAGAATTTTGCAGCAAACCTCCTTATGAACTTCTTATCATTGACAGATGCACCTTCAGGGTATTCCTGAGCTTCCAAGTATCTCTTCACCTCATGGTACCAAGGCTTCTCAGTCACCAATTCAGTCTCGAGATCACAACAGTATGCCGGTTCGTCCAGCTTCCAGATTATGATTCGGGGAGCCTCATTGTCCCATTTAACTTTGAACATTGAAGACATCGTGGCTAGTGCGTCCGCTAGCTGATTCTCCTCTCTGGGGAAATGCTCAAAAGTTATCTCTTCAAAGTGAGGGAGCAAGGTCGACACATACTCCTTGTAAGGAATGAGATTCGGGTGTTTCGTATCCCACTCGCCTTTGATCTGATTGATCACGAGAGCGGAATCTCCGAAGACACTTAGAAACTTGATCCTCAAATCGATTGCAGCTTGTAAACCCATGATACATGCCTCATATTCTGCCATATTGTTGGTACAGCTGAAACATAATCGGGCGGTGAGGGGAGTATGAGTTCCCTTGGGAGATATGATTACAGCGCCGACGCCGTTACCCAAAGCATTGGAGGCTCCATCAAAATGCATAGACCATCGGGATCCTTCCTCAGGTCCCTCATCCGGTCCAGGTACTTCACAGTCAGTTACCACCATGATGTCTTCGTCCGGAAAATCAAAGTTCAATGATTGATAATCGTCCACAGGTTGGTGTGCCAAATGATCAGCCAGTACACTTCCCTTAATTGCTTTCTGAGTTGTATACTGGATATCATATTCTGTTAAGATCATTTGCCATCTCGCTATTCTCCCAGACAGAGCGGGCTTTTCAAATATGTACTTGATGGGATCCATCTTTGAAATCAATAAGGTAGTGTGAGTCAGCATATACTGTCTCAGCCGGCGAGCAGCCCATACAAGAGCGCAGCAAGTTTTCTCAAGCAGTGAGTAACGAGACTCACAGTCGGTAAACTTTTTGCTCAAGTAATAAATAGCGTGCTCTTTTCGGCCAGACTCGTCATGCTGCCCCAGCACACACCCCATTGAATTATCAAGCACTGTCAAGTATAGTATCAGAGGTCTTCCTTCCACCGGTGGCATAAGAATGGGTGGCTCTTGGAGATATTCCTTTATTCTTTCAAAGGCGGCCTGACATTCATCATTCCAGCGTACCACTTGATCTTTCTTCAGCAATTTGAAGATTGGCTCACAAGTAGCAGTCAGATGTGAGATGAATCGGGCAATGTAATTCAGTCGTCCTAGGAAACCTCTGACTTCCTTCTCTGTTTTTGGAGTCGGCATTTCTTGTATGGCTTTTACCTTGGCAGGGTCCACCTGAATACCTTTATCACTTACAATGAAACCTAGCAACTTTCCGGATCTTACCCCAAAGGTGCATTTGTTGGGATTCAACCTCAGCTTGTATAACTTGAGTCGGTCAAACAACTTCCTCAGATGGTCCAGGTGCTCCTCCTCAGTTTGAGACCTTGCAATCATGTCATCAACGTATACCTCAATTTCATGATGGATCATATCATGAAACAAAGCAACCATGGCACGTTGATAGGTTGCCCCAGCATTTTTTAATCCGAACGGCATGACCTTATAACAGAAGGTGCCCCACTGAGTCACAAAGGTAGTCTTCTCCATATCCTCTGGAGCCATCTTGATCTGATTATACCCTGAAAAACCATCCATGAAGGAGAACACCTTGTGTTGAGCTGTATTGTCAACAAGGACATCAATGTGAGGTAGGGGGAAGTCATCCTTGGGGCTGGCCCTGTTCAGATCCCTGTAGTCAACACACATTCTGACCTTACCGTCCTTTTTCGGCACTGGCACAACATTGGCAACCCACTGAGGGTAAGAAGTTACTGCAAGGAACCCGGCATCAAATTGCTTCATAACCTCGGCCTTGATCTTTTCAGACATCTCTGGACGCATCCGTCGGACTTTCTGCTTTACCGGAGGGCAGTCTTCCTTGGTTGGCAGGTGGTGAACTACAATGTCGGCATCCAAACCAGGCATATCTTCATAAGACCAAGCAAAGATCTCCATGTCGTCCTGTAACATCTGGATCAATCGTTGCTTCACGCTGAGCTCTAGATTGGCGCCGATCTTGACCTCTTTCCTATCTGTCTCAGTACCCAGGTTAATTGTCTCCACAGGCTCTTCATGTGGTTGAATAGCCCTCTCTTCCTGCAGTAGCAGTCTTGCGAGTTCACCGGGCACTTCGCAATCATCTTCACCTTCGTCTTCGGCCAAGTTGATCGGATTTTCGAAGTCATAACTGGCGGTAGCAGAGCTGTTACCAGTAAGATCCAGAGTGGATTGAAACCTGTATGAGTGAGTGTGTGTAAATACAGCTGTTTTGCAATATATATAACACAGAAAGGAAAAGAGCACAAGATTTGAAATGCAACAAACGTCCAATGTTTTGATTGATGATATATGAAAATGTCATATAAAAAAGCCCTCACAAATGGAGCTACGATGCCCCGGGTAGGACACCGAGCCAACAGAGTTTTAACATATTGTTTGTTACAAATTTGGAAATCAAAAGAAATCAATTACTGCGTGACAAATGTGATAGGGGTAAAATCCTTTGCCGTCCAGTTGCTAGGTCCGTTGCTGGTAGTCGGGTAGATCCAACCGTCAAACTCTGCTTCCTCCACATCTTCCTCAATAGCGTTCACCCTTGAGCTGGAAATAAACACCGGAGCCTTTCCAATCTTCTCTTTGCGCACTGCCTTCTGAGCCTCTGCAGTAAAGCCTAGCCCAAACTTGTCGTTCTTCTGAGTGAAGTCAGGCAGCTGACCCCAATGTGCACAACTGCCTTTCTGAACCACAGCCCGGGCATCCCTTAGGGAAGCCATTTTCAAGGAATCGTTCTCTTCGGCCATTGTCTCTGCAGCTGCTGAAATTGGATGCACCTCCTCGAAATGCTGGAAGGGAGTTTCAATAAACTCTCCGTCCATCTCGATGTACCTGAAGGAATTCAAGTGGCTCACCATATACTCCTCTTCTCCTTGTACAGTGACGATCTTCCCCCTGACGGGATACTTCAGCTTTTGGTGCAAGGTGGAGGTCACTGCCCCAGCTTTATGGATCCAAGGTCGACCCAACAGACAAGAGTACGATGGACGTATATCCATCACGTAAAAGGTAGAGTCAAACACTTGAGAGCCCACACGAATAGGGATGTTAACCTCTCCGTGAACCATCCTCTTGGAACCGTCAAAGGCCCTGACGATGATATTGCTGGGTTTCAACTCCAGGCCTTCATAATCCAGGCGATCCAAAGCCTTTTTCGGTAGAACATTCAAAGAGGAACCAGTGTCCACTAAAACATGTGCCAGAGTAGTGCCCCTGCATTCAATAGAGACATGCAGGGCATCATTGTGGTCTCTCCCTTTTGCGGTCAGGTCAGCATCTGAAAAGCCCAAGCCGTTGTCCGCTGTCAGATTCGCTATGCAGTCAGTGAACTGGACTGCAGACGTTTCTTGCGGCACATGGGCCGTCTTGAGAAATGAGATTAAGGCCTTAGCATGGGCCTCGGAGCATAGCAATAGGGAGAGCAGGGAGATCTTGGAGGGTGTATGCCCCAACTGCTCGACAACATTAAAATCACTTTTCTTTATTATTTTCAGAATCTCCTCCATTTCTTGTCGGGAGGCCTCAGCATTTACGGGTATTGGTGCCTCCATCCGGGCAGGCTCTTCTTCAATCCCTTTGCCCCGAGCATTTGATGACTCGGCAGCAGGGGATGTAATTTGATCAGCAACAGGACTTGGTAAACTTGCAGGTTTTATGAGGAGGGGTTTTCGAATAGCGGGCGGCGCAATGTCAGGCGAGAAGAGCCTGCCACTGCGGGTGACTTTAGCTGGACCGGTGATATCGCAGATATTGGCACTAGCATCAAATTCTTGCTTGATTCCATTTATATACACGTCTGCCCCATAATGCCAGGGGACAACTTTATCAGACACGTAGGAGAGGGGTCCTGGAACAGTAATGATCACAGGCGCAACTGTCAAGATTTGAATAGGCTTTTTCGGGGGAGCCTTGATTGGATTTTTGAAGATGGTAATCACGGAAACTTCTTTCATCGGAACCAATTGAACAGCAGTCTTTTTGAATAGAATCTCCTTGCTATCCATTAGGCCTTGGATGCCTAACCTTAGCAAGGGACAATCAGATAGGGAAATAGCACAGAATGGGCAACCTTCGCCGCAACCCGGAAATAAACCGGCCCGCAGTAGGTTCTTCTTAACAGTCTTCAAAGGGGTAACAACTTCATCTACCGAAACAGCGTACACTTCTTCCTCAATGGCATTTACCCTATGCTGGGGCATAGGAGCCGTTACAACATTCGGTCTTTCCGGCGCTTCGAACTGAATTTCTTTTGCGTCAATTAGATCTTGCACTTTGTTTCTCAAGGCCCAGCAATCATCAGTAGTGTGCCCGGGACTATCAGAATGATAAGCACACCGGGCATTTGGGTTGTATTTAGGAGACGCAGTGTTGACGACCTTAGGAGCTTCTTTGAGGGTCACCAGGTTGGTGGATAATAGTTGGGGTAAAATTTGAGATAATGTCATACTCAATCGGGTATACTGCCTCTTGGGCCTTTCACTTCTCTGTTGATTGTACTGCTGAGGAGCAGCAACAGGTTTGGAGATGACCAAAGCATTGACGGCTTGGCGACTTTCGGGCTTGACTTGTCTTCTAGGACCATAGACGGCGCTTGCTTCTTTCTTAAATGGCCTCTTCTCAGCGCTTGTAGAGGCAGCCTTTTGTATCTTGCCTGACCTGATGCCAGCTTCAATTCTCTCTCCCGTTAATATCAAATCTGTAAATCCAGCGGAGGAGTTACCAACCAAATGATTGAAAAACGGACCAGACAACGTCCCAAGGAACATATCAACCAACTCTCGATCAGTTAATGGGGGCTGCACCCTGCCAGCCAAATCTCTCCATTTTTGAGCGTACTCTTTGAACCCTTCACCCGTTCCTAGAGACATACCCTGAAGTTGGGTACGCGTAGGAGCGAGATCAGAATTGTATTGGTATTGTCTGTAGAATGCGGTTGCCAAATCTTCCCAGTGTCGGATGCTAGTTCCATCTAATTGGTAAAACCATTCAAGCTGAGACCCCGAGAGGCTGTCTTGGAAGAAGTGAATCCAGAGGTTCTTATCCTCCGTGTAAGGTTGGATTTTCCTTACATACGACCTTAGATGCAGCTTTGGGCAGGAGACCCCATCATACTTGGCGAAGGCAGGCGCCTTAAACTTGTGTGGAATGACTACCCCAGAAGATAACCCCAAATCTCCGAAATCCAGTCCCGGCACGTTCTGAATCTCCATGGCGCTCAAGCGGTCCTCCAATTGTTTGTATCTGTCAGCAGCAGGTGGGTATTGTTCGTCGTTATAGTCCGTCTCGTTGTCGGAGACTGCAGGGCTAGGAGCTCCTCCCCCTTGGGGACTATTTTTCTCAGCAGAAGAAGTGGTTGGATCAGCTTCATTGTGGAGCGTGTTCCCAAATCTGCGTCCGGTGTTGAACAATGCAGTCCTCTTTTTCTTCTTCTTCTTCAGGAGTAGAGTCTTCAACTCTTGCTGACCCTGGGCTAGGCTTAGGACCATCTCTTGAAACTGTGCACTTTGGGCCTGAAGGGCCTTGATTGCTTGCTCACTGGATGAGTCTGGATTCATGATGACTGTGCACACAAACAGCGAAGAAAATTAAGCAACCTGTGAAATAGGGTACCTGCTATGCATATGGTGCAATGGAATGCGTATGTATGCAATGCATTCAAGGATTTAGAAAATTCAAACTTTGTTGTAGACAAAAAGGAACGCACATCATATTAATAAGGGGAAATTCGTTAGTACATAAATGCCTCATGGGCCAAATATTACAAAACAACTCCTTAAGGTAAAAAAACATTGCGCATCCTCTTTGGCGCGATGTAGGTGTTGAGATTCCTTTCCTCGTGCAGCAGGCGGGTGAGTTCCAGGACCTTCTTTTCACTAGCACGTAGACTGGTCTCAAGAGAACTCCGTTCTTCCTTAAGCTGGACCAAGCTCTTCTGCATCTCTTCCCAGGAGGTGGGCATGTCAGGATGTTGAATGGTGTAGGATGCTTCTCCTTCCAAGACTGGTTCCTTGATCACAGGTAGCATGTGAGGGTAAGGCATTACTAACTTCTGGGAGCGGGCTCGTACCCACTTGAGGTAAGGTTCCCACGGGATGGAGTTCCGGTGCCCCAATGTCTTGCTGACTATCCTACTTGGCATCCTCCAAGCTCTGATAAATCTCTGACGAAGTCCTTGAGTATCGTTGTCGAAATCGAAAACTATGTCAGGAATTAACATGTCATGAGGGCCATCCTTCCGAGCATAACCAAACTGTCTCCAAGCCAGGCCTGGGTTGTAGGTGATACCTCCTTTAATTCCAAATAAAGGAACATTAGGGTATTCCCCACAACGATCAATGATAGTGATGTCTTCCCTAGACCTAGGGCACCAATGTATATCTGCATGCGTGAGAGTCATTAACCGTTGTGACCATCTCAAACCCCGCTCGTTCTTCAAAACTGATTGTGGAAGATGCGAAATAAACCACCTTCCCAAGAGAGGAGTGCAACACATAAGGACACCCCTTCTCCTCATGGTTCGAGTGTAACATGAGTGAAGGATGTCCCCCAACAGTGTAGGTATAGGATTCCTGGTCATAAAGATCTGGACAGCACTGATATCAATAAGCTGATCTGGGTTAGGGAACAACACCAAACCATAGACAAGGAGGGCCATGACTTCTTCAAAAGCTCGTAAGTCAAGAGAGTTCCAACATTCTTGAGCCTTTTCAAACAGAAATCTAGCTAAGAATCCTTTGATACCACTTCTAACTTCCCAATGTCCCTTGAGGTCAGATGTCTGTAGGTGCAAGGCTTTAGCAATCTCTTCAAGCTTGGGTTCTTCTTCCATACCGTTGTAGGGTAGTTGATCAAGGATAGGGACCTTCAGAAGTCGGGAGAACTCTTCCAATGTAGGTACCAACTGATAATCCGGGAAGGTGAAGCAGTGATGCAGAGGGTCAAAGAATTGGAACAGGACCTTTATCAAGTCCTCCTCAATGTTGGTGTTAACCAAGTTGATGAGTCTCCCATGTCTCTCACTGAATGAAGAACCCTCGGGAATCCTGGACAGAAGCTCCTTAAGCTGAGGAGGGATCTTTACAAGGCTAATCTGAATTGTCTTTCTGCGAGCAGTTTCCATGTCCTATAAAACAAGAACAAAGATGAAGATTCGAAACCCTTGAAATGGTTAGTCAATGCTCATGATGTTTGTATGATGTAATGATGTGATGATTAAATGCATTATAAACATTCACAAAGGCAAACATGGTAAGGCACACAAGTCATACAAACCCTTAGAGTTTAGGCCTGCATGAAGTCTGGGTATTACCCTCTTGAAGTTTTGTGGGCTCAACCTGTCCTATCAAAAGTAACCGGGTTCTAAAGGTCCCAATATCACTGGATTGCTTTCATTGTTCATCGTTTCGATTTAGCCACTGAACTGGCGACCGAAATATTCCAGGAAAGCAAACCTCAATTGAGTGTAGTATCGAGTATCAACCAACCTCGGACTGCACCAAAGTCAGTTATCTCACTACCCCTAAAAGGCCAAGATGGTTCAATTAAGGTTCCTAAGGTCAGTTGATGCTTCATGACACCACGCGGCGGCCCCGTACTCTCCTTGACTGAACTCAAGGGTTACCGGTACACACCCAAGTGCCACATCAACGTAGCAGACTGCTTCAACCATGTCGGTATACCCCGCACAGTTCCCTCACAGCCTTGTTGCTACCTAAAAGGGTTTCCCCAGATCCGGGTTAGGATCTATAAAACTCCGATACAAAGCCCACAATATGTAAAAGCAAACAAAGCAAGCAATTGAAAACAAAGGTGATCTAAACCCTAAGGTTACTCCACTTTAAAAATTTTCCCCAGCAGAGTCGCCAGTTCTGTGATACGGTGGGAGAACTGACTTGAGGTTTTGCGTTTGTATTCGCAAATGTTGCGGTTAGCAAGAGTCGCCACCGACTTTTTATTTTATCCTAAGGAAAGGTTAAAAAGCACAGCAAAAACCTTTTGAGATGTTTTCTTGGGTTCGGGGAGTAGATTATAGAAAGGGAAGGTATTAGCACCCTTTCTATCCATGGTTATCCATGGGCTCTTAGTTACTTGCTTAGATCACTTGCCTTTTGTTTTCAATTGTTTTAAATGGTGCTTGAGTGTGGGCTTTGAAAATGTTTTTGAAAAGAGGCCAATGTGGTGGCAACCTTTGTGATGATCCATGTGAGGATGTATACAAAGATGTATGTCTTTTGAAAAAAAGTTTTCGTTTGTTTTTGAAAGTTGTTTTGAAAGTGTAGTGATGTGTGATTTTGAAATTAGGCAAGTGTTTTTTTGTATTGCAAGTTGATCCAAGTAACTAAGAGGTTATCTACTCCTAAATTTCTCAAAAGATTATTGCTATACTTTAACCCTTTTAGCAAGTTTTCTCCACCATTGTATTTGGTGGGCAACCTTGTGTTAGGATGTGAAAGGGACAGGCGCGGGTCATTGTTTTAGACCATAATTGCAACGGCGTTAAATATCTTTGAGCAATTTCTCTAAGGGACTTGATCATTTGTTTTTTTTGTTTGTTTTGAAAAGTTTCGTCGAGGGACTATGATCATTCAATTTGTTTGCTTTGCTCAAAGAAGTTCAACATGCAACATGGCCCATTTATTTGAAGGCAACAAGTGGAATACCCTAGGGGGTGCAAGTGTGATTTGTGTGTCCATTTTCATGCTTGTTTATCTTGTATTAGGTCAAACTATTTTTATCGTTTTTTCGCATACAAACCCTAATTCTAACATGTTATTATTAGAAAGCAATAAAGTGCGAAATTAAAATTACTAAGCTATTACAAAACCAAATATGGGAAGGGGGGTACAAATGTTCAAATGGGGATATTGACAAGAATTTAAATCTAAATTATTACATCAATTGAATATTTGCCATTTAAATAATGCATAATTAAATGTAAATTAAATAAATATGTGAAATGCAAAAAAAGAAAGTTTTTATGTGTATGAGAAAATATTATTTATGTAAAAGGAAAAAGGAAATAAAAATGTATTATTTTTGAGTATTTTGGATTTAGGGCAAAAAACCTATTTTAAAAGAAAAAAAAGGTATTATTTTCTAATTTAATTCAACTATTTAATTATTATGTACAAAAATAAAATAAAATGAAGTATATTGTGAAAAAGGTATTTTTATATCAAATCTTAATAAAATAAAAAAAATCAAGTATTTTTGTAAATTTGTCTTAAATATATTAATAATCACATATATATATGTATATAACCCTAAATATGTATTATTCTAAAAATAAATATTTATTTAATATTTTAATAAATAAAATAAAAAAGGTATTTTTTGTGTGAAATATTTTCAGAAAGTAAAGGAAAATAAAAAGTGTATTTACATTATTTTTACATTTTTTATTCTAATAATCATATATGTGTATTTATGTACAAATAGAGAAAATAAACAAATAAATATGCAATAAATGCAAAAAATGATAAAAAAAATATTTTTAATTTTTAAATGGCATGAGGAAAAATAAACAAAGTCAGCAAAAAAGGAAAAAGTCAAAAATGTCAAAAAATGAGTAAATGGGCTCAGGGGGGTGTAATCCAAAAAGGATGGTGTGAAAAGAAAGAACAACAACAGCCCAGCCCAATGAAACACTGTCTTCAACCTCCAGCTTCAAACTTTTGAAAAAACGCGCGCCTCTTGCTTCAATGTCTAACTCCTGATTCCTTGATTTTTTGAACAAACTTCCAACACAAAAGATGTTAAGCATGAAGAGACGGTTCTAACCATATAAAGAACTTGACCTATCTCTCTAAGATGAGGGAGAATTTCTCTCCCCCTCTTTTCTGACCTAATTTTTCTACCATTTTCAGAGCTCAAATTCTCTCTACTCAGACAAAAGAAATGAAAAGTAAAGCTATATACATGTTCAGGGCTATGAGTAGGACCTTGTTCCTTCACAAACTTAAAACTAAAGATGCCTAATAAGAGAGATACGAATTCAAACTTTTACCTGTGCAGTTGAACTTCAATCTGGAGAATGAGGAACTTTCAGTGCAATGTGATGATTGGAAAAGCTTCCTTGAGGTCCAGGGATGCTGTTTCAATGCTTACTTTGTCTTGAGAGCTTCTGAATCAAGCTATGGAACTTCAACTGCAAAAGGAAAAAATGAAAATGGTGGAAACTGTTAGAGTGATTACAGGTCAGGTTTTAGGCCATGGTTAGCTTGCATATGTTGTAGGGAAGGTAGAGGAACAGGTCTTGATCAAAATGCTCGAAGGGATTGGGAGTTTGCACTCAAACTGCAGGGGCACCCCTGTTTGTGCAGTTTGAGGATGATTCTGAGATGGAGGGTGTATTGGAGGTCAAAAGCTCGTGTGTTAGCTTGGATATGTTGTGTGTAATGTGTTTGACAACTTTGTTCTTGTGTTTCTATGCTGAGGAGAGAGTTGTGATAAGTTATGGATGTTTCTTCTATGTGAAGCAAAGAAATGCAAGTTGTGTTTTTTGACTGATGCAGGCCCCCATAACAAGCTGCAAACCCTTGTCTTGATCAGTGAAATTAGCTCCTAAACTTGTGCCAATGAGATCTTAACTGTACTTGCTTGGATTTCAATTTGACATAAAGCTAGCTTTTACAAAAATGGATAAAGCACTTTATCTATTT
Source organism: Vicia faba (assembly GCA_948472305.1). Lineage (NCBI taxonomy): Eukaryota > Viridiplantae > Streptophyta > Magnoliopsida > Fabales > Fabaceae > Vicia > Vicia faba. The sequence continues at coordinate 96,968,762 of OX451735.1, read as the reverse complement.
TGAGATCAATCCACTATGCAATGCTAGAACACAAAGAACATGGCCTTGGCACAATGAATAAGCATTAAATTATTGAGTGCAATTTGGTTTAAGGACCTGTAATCTAACCTAAAGCAAGCTGAGTTCAAATTTGCAAAGTTATGAACATGTCTTGATGAAGAACAAAAAGTGAATTTTTGCCAACTTGTGAAATTCGAATCTCTCAAGTTATGAGGTTGTTTGATGAGTTCTTGGACATTTTGGAAAGCTTGGAATGTGTACTACAATCCATCTTTGAAATGCAAATCAAAATTCCAAGTGGAAGGGTATGAAAAGTGGCCTTGAAGTAGGGTAGAAAACCTTGTCAAAATAGGTCAAATTTCACTAAGTTAAAAGATGGTTTAGTGCCCTTATTCAAAAAATCATAACTTGAGATACAAGCTTCAAATGAGAAAACTTTGTGATTCAAAGTTGTAGACTATGCAACAAGCTACAACTTTCATGTTTTGACTTTTGTTTGAATCCAAATGGATCATGGTGAAAAGATGGGGAAAAGTTGGGAAAAAATTAGGGTTTTCCATAACTTAGAAAAATTCTAAGTTATGAAAAATTCCATTTTCAAACCCTAATTTGCATTTTGTGATTTCTTGGTGAACAAGTTTCATGATTTGTAATGTTTTGATGAAAAATGAATCTTGACTCTTGATTTTGACCAAAAAGTCAAAGTTTGACTTTTCAGTATACAGTCAAAATTGATCAATTGACTGGGAAATTCAACTATCAATCTTGTGTACTTGGGATCTTTTGAGCTTGATGAACATGTCAAGATAATTCCATGGGGTCCTTGAGTCCATATGTGAGCTTGGTTTGCCATTGGCTAGGTCAAACAGTCAAAAATTGCCTTTGTGCAGTCAAAACCCTAGAAATGACCATTTTGCCCTTTTGATGATCTGATCAAATTTCTTGTGGAATTGTGATCCAAACTTGATCAAATGGTCCATGTGAGTTCATAATGTTGATGTGGATCAAATTTCATGAGGTTTGACTGTCAGTTGGCCATAGTTGACTTTTTCCCCAATACAGCTGATTTCTAGGTCAATTGTCCAATTGACTGGGTAAAACTTGGAATCAAGACTTGAAACTTGGTATAGGTAAACTTGGGAGTCCAACATGAAGCATGAAAGTCATCTTAGGCATTTTAGGTCAAAACATCTTTGTGCAAACACAAACCCTAATTTGAGTCCACAGTGCAAGGAGAAGTCCTGAGCAGAGGAAACCCTAATTGGATCTTGATCTTCAAAGGTCTTGTGATGAGAAGATGTTGAGGAAATGGGAGGGCAAATTTTGGGGTACAACAGAGGTGCATGCCAAATGATATAGAGGTGACTAGCCCGCTAATGCAGAAAGGCGTAGACCCTCTTGCACACAAATACTGGATATGTGATAGAAGGAACATGCTCACATTGATCTTTTGGTTGGGAGTGAAGGTACAATGGAGGGGGAACAATTCTTTAGAATTAACCTTGTTGTTGTTAATCCTCCCAAAAATAATGTTGCGGATGACACAGTGAAAATACTTGATATCTGGATTATGAATGAATGAAGCATAAAGTCCCTCCCAATTGTTTGGTTCCTCATTAGAGAGTTTCCAAAGCTTGAAAGGTGTAGATGCCTAATCTTGGTCTGTAGGGATACAATGGTGTACCACTCCCTCACGAGGTTAGCAGAAGAAATCACTCAGAGTAGATTGACTTATAGAATATTTATCATTGAACATTCTAAAAGTAGCTGAGCCGAATAAGGTGCTTGCTTTCGTCACATGGCATGTTGTATGAGAACAAGCTTAAAAATTCCAAAGTCAGCGACTCATATGTTGGAAGATTCTGTGTGCAGATGAATGCTAAGTCAGAGTTTCGGAGTAACCACCGCACACTATCGAGCAATCCCAATTTTTGCAAGCACTCAGTATCAACATAACGTGTAGGGACTACAGAGCGTTGATAAAATTTGAGATATTGCACCCTTTGGTGCTCTCCGGCTTCGCCATTTTGAAAAGTAATTCCGGAAAGGTCTGGCTCTGGTATTGAACTTCTGCGTGCCATTGTTGAAGCAAGGATGGAAGATGGGTAGGAGTTTGTGTGAGAAGTTTTGGTTTATGGAATGAAAGTGGGTTTGGAGAGTGTATATGTATAGAAATATAATGAGGGTAATAAGTGGGGATTAATGAATTCTTAAGATAATGATAATGGAGGGATTAAAATAGGCAGAGGTTTAATTTAGATAAAGTGGAGGTTTGAAGAAAATGTGAAGAAGAAGAGTTCGACGAGGGTTTCTGTGATAAAACATAAATGCTTTTGTTTCTAACTTCGTGTCGAGGGGAACGCTATTGTGCTGAGCGGGATGGATTTTGTGAAGCGTGACGGACGTCACGCTTATATGGAGAACGACACGTAATGCAGAATCAGAATAAAATTTTAAAATTTAATTTCCCAGACTTCCCATATATTTCAAACATTAAACTCATATATTTTTCAATACTTGCAAACAAGCTGTACACACACACACACACAAACACACACACACACACACACACACACACACACACACACACACACACACACACACACATATATACATGATAATAATAGTGCATTCAATGAAAAGCAATGTAATGTGAAATACACAAATAAATGAATGAAAAACTGAACAAAAATGTAACTGAACTGGAAATAAATAAAAATTGTACTTAAGAAATTGAAATATCAAATAATGGTAAAAATTGTACTTAAGAAAATGAAATAGCAAAAAATGAATATTCTGATCTAATAAGTCTTCTCCCCACACTTAAACAAAATATAGTCTGCAATGTTTAAATGTGAAAAGAAGATATGCACTATCACTACTCCCGGTCAAATGCGAGGCGATTCAAAATACATTTGCAACCCCTAAAAAACACTAACCCCATACGAACTATAAATTGGGACTCTGATTCCTCATAAGAGGATACATAGGCATACGATCAAAAATCGTGGCGAGTTCCCCTATTAAAACTTAAAAGCCTGTTTACTCGAAACTTAAACCTAAAACCTAGTATCCTTGTGAACACGGTAGATGAAAGGTTCCTAACACCTTCCATTCGTCTAATGAAGTTCGAAACCTAGAATCTCTGCCTGTGAATTAGGGTTTCCTATTAGATGCCCTTCCCTAGGATAAAAACTGATAGTGGCGACTCTTGATTTAAAATCCAGTCGTAATAGTGCCCACAATGGAAGAGTTCTCTCAACTGTTAGGAGTACCAGTCCTTGATCAAATACCATTCACTAGTTTAGAGGAAACTCTAAAGCCTAAAGTTATTGCCAAGGCTTTACATTTGAAGAGCTCTGACATTGTAGATAATTGGGAAACAAGGAGTAGAGTCAAGGGTTTTCTAGCTAAGTTTCTATTAGAGAAGGCTCGACTGTTTTGGGAGGCTATGGATTTGCAAGCTTTTGAAGAAGTCTTGGCTCTTCTAATCTATGGGTTAGTACTGTTCCCTAATCCAGACCAACTCATATATGTGAATGTTGTCAAAATTTTCCTCTCTCGTAACCCTGTGCCTACTTTGGTAGGAGACATTTTGCATACTCTTCACACTCATACCATGAGGAGGAGATGGGCTCTTATGTGTTGCACATCGTTGCTATCTAGGTGGTTTATTTTTCACCTTCCCCAGTCAGTATTGAAGAATGAACAAGGTTTGATTTGGTCTCAAAGGATGATATCGCTCTCTAATTCTGATATCTTTTGGTGTTCCTGATCTCTAGAGGATGTTACTATCATTGAAGGTTGTGGGGAGTTCCCTAATGTTCCACTCCTTGGAATTAAGGGAGGTATTACTTATAACCCTTCTCTGGCTCTACGACAATTTGGTTATGCACGAAGAGATGGTCCTCATGATGCACTTATCCATGGTATTATATTCGACTACGAGAACAATGTCCAAAGTTATCGTCAAAGGTTTGTACGAGCTTACGGCATAGTGAACAAGGCTGATAGCAATACTTTGGGACATAAGAACTCCATTCCTTTGGAGCCTTATCTCAAATGGGTGCGAGCTCACGCTTAAAACCTTATAATGCCATATCCAGCTATCCTACCAATAGTTGTAAAGCGTGTTGTCAAGGGGGACATTCCTTATACCATTCTCCATCCTGACATGCCTACTGACCTCGAGGAATCACAGAAGTCGTGGATTCAAATCAAGGGAGAATGAGACACCTTTGAAGCTCGATTCTACGCAAGCGAGAATAATATGTTGGAGCTCACCAAGCAACTTTGTGAGGAGCAAAGCCTGAATGCCTACATCGACACAAAGTGGAAGCATCCGTGGGAGACCCGAGTCTTAGGTTTTAGGAGTTTTTATTTTGTTGTCTCTTTGAGACCTTTTTTCTTTTTCATTGTAAGCCCAAGGGGAAATTGTAACTCTCAAACTTATTAATGCAATCATTATTTTTGTTTCCCTTTTTAGCTAGCAAATTTAAATTCCTGAGGTTCTTGAAAACATTGCATTCGCATAGCATGCATCCGCATAGCATGTATCATATCAAAAGCAGGTTTCTGATACAGGTTTCCTCATCTTTTTACTATTTATTTGAGTATAACATAGCTCTAGAGAAAACCGTCAAAGATCTGGAAACTCAACACGCACAATTCAAAGAGACTATCCTCAACTTATCTAAAGGACAACAAGAAATGATGCCACTCCTTGCCACAAAAAAAAAGACCAAGAAACGGGCGGTTATCCTCAACATGGGAAGAAGGTTCAAGGAGCCCGCCCGACTGGCTCAAATAGAAGAGGCTTCTTCTGAGAAAGAAGACAATCAAGACGAGGATGTTAGAAACACCAGGGCTAGGGGTGGAAATAACCATATTTCTGAGGATGAAGACTATTCCAATGAGCAGTACCCACCGGAAGATGATAAATACAAACAGCTAGAAGACCGACTTAAGGCTATAGAGATCCAAACAATGCCTGGTTTAGACTTTGGAGACTTAGGTTTGGTCCCTGGGGTGGTCATTCCCCATAAACTCAAGGTTTCTATCTTTGCCCAATATGATGGAGTCTCTTGTCCAAAACTCCATTTAAGATCTTATGTCTACAAGATTCAACCACACACCGCTGATAGGAAGTTATGGGTGAAGAAGTGAAAAACACAAGAAGGGGGGGGGGGGGGGGGTTGAATTGAAACTTAAAATCAAAAGAAGTAGACACAATATTTTTATCCTGGTTCGTTTGATCTCAAACTACTCCAGTCCACCCGCCAAGGTGATTTCGCCTCTCTCTAACGAGGACTTAATTCACTAATCAAAACTGATTACAACACTACTTTGACAACTGCCAAAGTCTTCTTGAGTACAACCACAACCCGGTTTATCTCATGGAAAACTAGCTTAATCAAAAGAAAATGATTTACTGTGTACTGTAGTTTTTTGTTACAAAAATTGTATCACTACTATGATATATTACACAATTTGAGCATATAAGAGAATATGAATGTTTGCAGCGTTTAAGATGTATGAACAGTCGTAGTTGAAAAATCGTGAACGATTTGTCCTTTAAACTTGTTTATATAGGCGTGGAAAACTTGTTCAACATAAAGCGTGATAATGGACACTTCAATGCAATTTCCATATTGAGAAGATTCTTGTATGAATGAAGTCGTTGCATATGATACTGTCTTAATTGAAAAGTAACGCTTCATAACTAGAATATTGCATGCTGCTTTTACTTCAGAACTTTGATGACTCAGAGATGTGAAGATCTGATGGTATATTAGACTTCTGCCCAGAGTCAGAGTATCTTTTACTTTAACACAGATTCTGATCATCATTCTTCAGAACATTCTGATTAGCTTAGCTTGAAAGCCTCGGTGGCTTAACTTCTGATGCTGTTTCAGTCAGAACTTCTGTATAAGAAACAACACAAATTTTGAGTGCATATTTGTTCTTTGTGTTTGTTATCATCAAAACTCTAATTAAGGGCTGTAGAATCAAACTATGTTCTAACAATCTCCCCCTTTTTGATGATGACAAAAACTAGGATTTTCAATAAAAAATATAAAACAAAAAGCATAAGAGAGTCTGCCCTTGAGTTAATTACTCAGATAGAGATGAGCTACTTCCCTGGAGTTCCTTCTTGCCAGATCTTTTGATGCATCTTCTTCTGTCCTTATCAAAATATGTTCCTATTCAAGCTTTTAGAAAACATAGAAGTTAAGATATTCAAAATGTTTGAGACTTTGTCCCGGTATACTGTTATTGAAAATGTCTTACGTTCTCCCCCTTTTTGTCAGGTATCAAAAAGCAATATAATTAGAGTAAAAAAGATGACTTATATTGAAAATAAAATGCAATGACTTTTTTCAGAAACAAAGAGGATAAGATGAAAAATACAGATAAAAAGTTAAAGAAAATCTAAGAAGGAGGGGGAAGTCGTGTGAACAACGCTTCCAACAAGCTCTTAACCTGAGTGCTTGATACTTCCTCCTTTCCCAGAATGTCTTTGATTTCTTTTGTAGTATCTTCTTGTTTTTCCAATATATCCCTGATCTCTTTGTTTGTGTCTTCTTGCTTATCCAGTCTGGCATGGATTAAAGCATTCTCCTTCTTCAACTCTTCTAGAGTTTGCATGACTAGAGACAAAGCTGGTGTATCTTCAGGGGTTGTATGTTGTTCAGAACACTCTGCAGCCTCTTCTGATTGAACAACTTATTATGTTGCAATTAACTTTTCTGGAGCAGTAGTCAGAGGGTGACTATCAGAATTTGGTTCAGTGGCTTCTGAAAGTTGTTGCTCTTTCTACGGAGCATTTTCCAGCAGAAGAATTTCTTTCTTGTCCCAGTGGCTTAGAACTTGATCTTTGATGGCTTTCAGCTGATCAATGAAGTTCTGCTGAGCCATCTTATAGCTCAATTCTTTTAGCTTCTGGGATTCAACGTTGAACCATTTTCAGAATCTATCCCATAGAGAATCAGAAGCAGCTGGATTAGAATTCTCTTGACGTGCTTGCTTTAAAGAAGTAACCCATTCCTGTATTTCTGTTTCAAAAATCAACAAGTTCTTACCAACATCTGACTTTGTTAAGGTTGGTTTTGGTTTAGGGATGGAAATTTTATTTGAGGTGGATGCTAGATGGTCCAGCGCTTCTAAATCAATGACAGTTCTGAGGTGATTAGCTGGACGGTTGATTGGTGAGGGAGTAGAAGAATCAGAAATCAGGATTGGTGAGTGAGGAGTGTTTGGTGGTGTGGATTCATATGGTGAAGGTATTTTTGGGATATCATGAATGAAGAGAGGTAAACGAACCGTAAGAGGTTCTATTATCCCAGGAATTGGGGTAGTGGTATCAGAGTCTGAAAGGGAGTCTTCTGATTGGTTTGCAGCAGCGTGTTGAATTTATGGTTCAGGTATTTCAGAAGATGGATTTTCAGATTGAGGAGTGATGGGGTTTTCATTTTCTTGTTGGGGTGAGTTGAGGTTTTGATGTTCTGGTTAAGGAGAGTGTGGTTGTGGATTTTATGGTTGTTGAGATAAAGTGTTTGGATTTTCTTGGATTCGTGAAGAAAAGTCTTGATCAAACAGTTCAATATCAGAGAGAACTCTTGCAAGTTCTAGTTGATGTTGTTCTAGATTTGGATTGGGGGAGTGAGGTTCATTTAAGAAATTTCCAAGAGTTAAAGATGGGTTAAACTCTATGTCAAAATCCTCAAATGTTTGAGGTGAAGGATTTTCTGTTGGTTGAGGGGGAATGGTTTCAAATGTTGGAACAACTATTGATTCTACAACAGAAACAAAAGATGTGTTACCTTTCTTTTTCACAGCTTTGGGTGTCCTCTGAGAGGATCCTTCTCCTGCTGCCTTCCTCTTTCTGTATTTCTTTAGCACAACCTCTGGAGGTGGTTTGTGCAGGTCTTGGATGTTGATTTCTAGAATAGTCCCATCTTCCTTACAAGCTTCAAGGTATCTGACTATAATCTCTGGAGAGGCATCTATCTTAGAGAATAATGGAAAATCCTTCAGAGGGATTCTCCTAGAAGTGATGACCTCAGGAGAAGAAATTGTCGGTTCCTTCTCAATGCTTTCAATAATCTTCATTTTCTTAAGATTCTTGGCATTCAGTGGTTTCCCAGAAGTTGCTTCCAGAGTGTTGATTTCTTGAGCCTCTGTCAGATGTTCTATCAGCCTGTTTTCCGTAAGAATATTTGAAATCAGTCTTCCCAGAGGAATCCAATCCCTCTTAGTTCTTTCTTCTTCTCTTGTCTCTTTCACACTTGTTCTGATATGGTTGAAGAGAAAATGTGGAAGATTTATTTTGGTCTTATTTGCAATGAAGTATAACATAAAATACTGATCAATGTTTATGTAATCAGGAAAGCTTGTAGGCTTCCTGTGATTGATACATCCCAGAATGATTCTAACCCAGATTCTGTAATGATCTTTCAAGTCTCTGATCTTGCTAGATGGCTGTCCAGAAGTGAAAATGACCCTAGCAATGAATTTTAGGTCAGAACACTTATCAGCCATATCAATGCATCTGATTCCGCCACCATTGTATCCAATGAGTTTCCCAATCAAATCTTCTGTAATCACTATCTTCTTCCCCATAACATATGACGTGACCTGGTGGTTGGATGAAGTAGCATGAATCCAAAACTCTTTAATAAGAATGGGAAAAGTTGGACCCAACAGATGATCAAAGTATCTGTTCCAACCCTGTGCAATTACATATTCATACAGATCAAACCCATTTTCTTGTAAGCTTTCAAAACCGATGATCAATTCACAAAGAACTTCAAGGTTGTCGATCGGAGTGAGCAGTGTTCTAATGGGCTCCTCATACTGTTCTGTTGACAAAGAACTAGGAGCACTGTTGAGATTCTTGAGGCTTGATGAGGATGCCATTGTTCACACGGATTCTTTGAAGAAAACTGATATAAAGGATGTTTTGAAAAAACTAGAGCAATAGAGAGTATGAAGGTGGTAAAATGTGAATGAATGAAATAGTAAATTGAGTTTTGTGATACGGTGGGAAGAACTAACTGTTTTTTTGGAATGCTGGTTTTCATTTCGCGTTTGTTTTCGCAAAATGTCGCGGTAAGCAAGAGTCTCCACCGACTTTTATTTTATCCAACAAGGAAAGGAAAAAAGCACAGAAAAGTTCCTTTTTCGAGATATTTCTCGGGTTCGGGGGGTAGATTATAGAAAGGGAAGGTGTTAGCACCCTTTCTATCAGTGGTTATCCACAGGCTCTTAGGTACTTGCTCAATTGTTTTCAAAAGTGTTTTCTTTGTGCTTGTGGGTTTGAAAAAGTTTTTGTTTTGAAACTTCGATTTAACTCTTGCTTCTATCCTCAAGAGCGTATGAAGTGTTTTTGAAAACTTTGTTCGAAAAGGAGTGTAAGTGTGAAAAATTTGTTTTGTTTTGAAAGAGAAAGTATCTAAGACCTATCTACCTACTCGAAAAAGGAATCGTTCTATGCTAATTTCCTTTAGACAATGCTATCCCACTATTAATGAGTAGGTAGCACCGTCATTGGAGTTTGAGGGTCAATTCGAATCAGGGACTTACGATCACTAAAGCAATGTTAGGACGCCTTAGCGGTAACCCTAATGTCTTAGATCATTTGTTTGAGGCAACAATATCCGAGGCAACTGTTTCGAGGAGACTATGGTCTTTTAGACAAGAGGGCGACCTCTAAAACGACCTATACTCAATGACCATGTACGAAGGAAACCAAGTGGGGTGTACCCTAAGATTGCGCATGTGCGAGTGTGTCGTTTTCAGTTATTTTTATCTTTGTACATGTTAAGAGTAATCTAATTTGATTTTAAGATTAACATTCAGTCTTGTCATGCAAACCCTATTATCAAACATCTAACAGTTATAATTTGTGGAAATTAAAGGCGCGGAAATTAAATTACAAGGCGTCGGGTATTTACATCGCCAAAGACAAACCCTTTGAAAAATAAAATAAAGCGGTAAAAATAATTAAATGTCCTATTTAACTATTACAATCCGGAAACAGGTACATTATTGGATAAAAATAAGTAACACGTGTGGGAAATTAGATCGAGTGCGAGATTAGGGTTTTGACCCTTTTGAAAGAAAACTCCATCTTTTTATTGTTTTTTATTTTAAGAAAGAAATTAACCCTAAATTAATTACTAAATTAAATTAAATAAATTAATTAATGGAGAAAATAAATTAATGACATCTTTTGTTATTTTGTTATTTTAAGAAAGAAAATAAAATTAATAAAATTAGTAATTAAAACCTAATTAAATCTAATTAATTTTAATTATTTGCAAAATAGGTTAAAGTTATTCTAGAATTAAAACCTAAATTAATTAATTAGTGTTTATTAATAAAAGCTAAAATTTGATTGAATAAAAATACTTTTTGTGGTTTTTATTTGATAAAAAAAAGAATTTTTTGATTGGTTAGAAAAATTAAATAAAACAATTAAAATACATAACAAGAAAATAAATAAAAGAGTAGAGGGATTGGGCCTGTTTTTGTGGTGTGAGTAGCAATTTCTTAAGCCCATTTATGTTGGCCTCTTTAACTTTTTTGATCCAGTATGGACGCATGGACTTGACTCATGGTGGACCTCCAATCATGGACCCTCAGATTTGGCCATTGGCCATCTGGCTCTTGGATGCATGAGAGAGTATGGTGTACTGCAAGCTTGTATGCGCATGTGAATACCTGAAAAGAAAAATCATTGAGAAATTGGGGGACCTAGGATTCGAACCCAGGTCCTGAAGGAGATTGCACTAACACGCTTGCCACCATGCTACACTGCTTTAGTTGTTATTATAATATAAACAAATAATATTATATGAAAAACATAATAATTTCCAGAAAAAACAAAAAGCGCGCGTGATATTCGAATTACCAGTGAGGGGATGCCACGCATCATCCCCAACCTCTCGTCCGTGGCTAAAACATCAAATACCTATACCAACGGACAAAAGTACGTAGCTATAGGCATGTCCATCTCCCAAATCCTGTACAGGCCACAAAAATGATTTCTAAAGGCACAGTCATGTTCGTCTCAACCTCCCGGTCATAACCATACCCTTCATGGAGGTCAATTGTCCCTGAAATAAAAATGCCCAAAAATAAGAACCGAACCCTAACAATGGTGGTTCTTCATGTAAGCAAGATAAATGCAATTGAATATTATGAAAAGCTTGGAAATGCTGTTGTGATCACAAATATGTCATTAGTTTTCTCATATGGTGCAAGAATAATTCAAATCGAAACCAAGAACAGGGGTGACTATCGTGCGACTTACAGTGTGTTAGGGCATCTGAAAATGCTTGGTTTTGATCCAGGTAGCTTGTGTGAATGCCCAGGAAGCGATTGGAACAAGTCTCGTGTCCTGAAACTGCCTCTAACCCTGACTTTGATCTCTCACTTTTTTGTTCTTTTTTCAATTTCTGTTCTGCCTCTCTCAACAGCTTCCAACCCTGATTTTCGTCCCTTATGCTTGCTTATGTAATGCTCAGTGTATTAGGGTAACAAATTTGGTTCAAATCTTGCCCCAATAATGATTACAAATTTGATTTGATTCTCCATGAAAAACCTTCCAAATTTGATTCATTTCAATCTTTTTGCACATGATTTGGTTTGATTTGAATTTGATGATGATAATGATTGAATGTGGAGCCTGAAATTGCCAAGAGATCATGAATTATCAATGCTTTGGATTTTCTATGATTTTATTTGATTTAAAATAAATAAATTCAATTAAAAATCAAATTAAATAATAATAATGAAATATGGTCTCATGGATGAAGCTAGGACACGTGGGAAACTATGAAAACTCAAATAAAGTGGAAAAGAATGGGCCCATTTGACAAAATTTGAAGTTTTGGGGATAGTTGACTTTTGGCAATTTTGCAAAAAAGCCCAACTTCAACAATGAATAACTTCTTCAATTTTGAACTTTTGGAGGTGTTCTTGGACTTTTTAGAAAGATTTAGATGTCCTATAACCAACCCTTTTGGTCTCATATCATTTTGATATTCCATACTCAAGTTATAAGCTTTGACAAAAAAGTGTTTTTGTTGACTTTCAAAAATGACCTATAATGTCCAAATTCATAACTTCTTGTGAGTGAATTTTTTGATCTTGGGGTATGAAGATGGATTATAGGAAATTGCATCCTCTTCAAAATGAGATTTTTATGGGTCATTTTTCATAAAGTATGAGAAAGTTATGCTTGGTCAAAAATTGAGTTGACTTTTCCTACAAAACCCTAATTTAGCAACTTTTGAGTCTTGATGAATTTTGAGCAATCCTTGATGAATCATGATCAACCCTTGATAAAATGATGAAATATACTTCAAAATGAGAATGTTGACAAAAAATCTTGAAGTTTGACTGTTTGTAGGTCACAGTTGACTTTTGCCCTATCACAGTCGATTTTTGGACCCTTTGAGCAATTGACTGAGCAAACTTCCTCTGCAAGGCTTGAAATTTGACATGGATGATCTTGAGAACATATTAGGATATTTGGGAGCACTTGAGGTCATTTTGACTCAAAGATCTTGATGCAACACAAAACCCTAATTTGGGGTTGACTGCCTTAGGAGATAGCTTGTCTGTCCAACTCTTGAGCAAACTTGAGTAACTTGGAGATTTTTCTTGCAATGTCTTGAGGAATATGAGAGGGAAAATTTTGGAGTACAACAGCTTCCCCTGTTCAATCTTTTTAAACCTGAGGATGTAGATTGGCTTTCATGCCTTTCGTGATCCGAAGGTGGAAGATGATTGAACACTAGAGTGCCCAGAAATTTGCACTCGCATGAAGTGGTGTCATCCTTGTGATGTCGGGAATGGGCTTACAGATGCCATTTGGAGATTGCTGGTGGGAGGATGGGCTTAAAGATTCCATCTGCAGGAAGGTCGATCGCATAAGAGATTCCTTAGCGAGAACTTGTATACCTGTTGTTGCAGAAGATTCTGGTTGGGGAAGTCTGATCTTTGTTGAGATTTAGGAACTTGCATATACCTCAACTGAGAGAACATCTCTGCTGAGTTTTAAGAACTTGTCCATAATTCAACTGGGGGGAAATATCTTCATCGAGATTTAGGACTCGTCAGTAATTCAACGGAGGATAACTCTGTTGAGATTTAAGAACTGTCTGTACTTCGACGGAGGAGAATTGCGGAGATTTAGAACCTTATCTATAATTCAACCAAGGATAATTCAGTTGAGATTTAAGAACCGGTCAGTACTTCGACTGAGGGAAACATCTTCATCGAGATTTAGGACTTGTCAGTAATTTAACGAAGGATAATTATGTTGAGATTGAAGAACTGTCAGTAATTCGACGGAGGAACTTTGTCGAGATTTAGAACCTTATCTGAAATTCAACCGAGGATAATTCAGTTGAGATTTAAGAACCGGTCAGTACTTCGACTGAGGGAAACATCTTCATCGAGATTTAGGACTTGTCTGTAATTCAACGGAGGATAATTCTGTTGAGATTTAAGAACTGTCAGTAATTCGACGGAGGAACTTTGTCGAGATTTAGAACCTTATCTGTAATTCAACCGAGGATAATTCAGTTGAGATTTAAGAACCAATCAGTACTTCGACTGAGGGAAACATCTTCATCGAGATTTAGGACTTGTCTGTAATTCAACGGAGGATAATTCTGTTGAGATTTAAGAACTGTCAGTAATTCGACGGAGGAACTTTGTCGAGATTTAGAACCTTATCTGTAATTCAACCGAGGATAATTCAGTTGAGATTTAAGAACCGATCAGTACTTCGACTGAGGGAAACATCTTCATAGAGATTTAGTACTTGTCTGTAATTCAACGGAGGATAATTCTGTTGAGATTTAAGAACTGTCTGTACTTCGACGGAGGAACTTACCGAGATTTAGAACCTTATCTGTAATTCAACCGAGGATAATTCAGTTGAGATTTAAGAATCGGTCAGTACTTCGACTGAGGGAAACATCTTCATCGAGATTTAGGACTTGTCTGTAATTCAACGGAGGATAATTCTGTTGAGATTTAAGAACTGTCTGTACTTCGACGGAGGAGAATTTACGAGATTTAGAACCTTATCTGTAATTCAACCGAGGATAATTCAGTTGAGATTTAAGAACCGATGAGTACTTCGACTGAGGGAAACATCTTCATCGAGATTTAGGACTTGTCTGTAATTAAACGGAGGATAATTCTGTTGAGATTTAAGAACTGTCTGTACTTCGACGGAGGAGAATTGCCGAGATTTAGAACCTTATCTATAATTCAACCGAGGATAATTTAGTTGAGATTTAAGAACCGGTCAGTACTTCGACTGAGGGAAACATCTTCATCGAGATTTAAGAATTGTCTGTAATTCAACGAAGGATAATTCTGTTGAGATTTAAGAACTGTCTGTACTTCGACGGAGGAGAATTTACGAGATTTAGAACCTTATCTGTAATTCAACCGAGGATAATTCAATTGAGATTTAAGAACCGGTCAGTACTTCGACTGAGGGAAACATCTTCATCGAGATTTAGGACTTGTCTGTAATTCAACGGAGGATAATTCTGTTGAGATTTAAGAACTGTCTGTACTTCAACGGAGGAGAATTACCGAGATTTAAAACCTTATCTGTAATTCAATCGAGGATAATTCAGTTGAGATTTAAGAACCGGTCAGTACTTCGACTGAGGGAAACATCTTCATCGAGATTTAGGACTTGTCTGTAATTCAACAGAGGATAATTCTGTTGAGATTTAAGAACTGTTTGTACTTCGACGGAGGAACTTGCCGAGATTTAGAACCTTATCTGTAATTCAACCAAGGATAACTCAGTTGAGATTTTAGAACCGGTCAGTACTTCGACTTGGGTAAAGCTTCATAGCTGAGAACTTAACTGCATCATTCCTGAAAGGTAAAGGTCATTCGTATGCAATGCATGATATATATCAAGAAATGATGTTCTCAAAATAAATGAGATTGTGTTGTATGATGCGTATATGCATGTGTCATGATGTATGGAAATGTAATGTTTTTAGCTGGGGAAAATAAATCCCGGATAGCTGCTGGAGAATAGAGTTGGATTCTTCGTTTCTGCTGGGGATGGAGAACAAAGATGATTGCAAGAATAAACCTGCAGAAGAGGGTAAATCCGTTGGGGAATAAACTGATGAGGATATTACTCTGTGGATAAGAGATGTTCGGATGAGGATTCCACCGATTAATTCCGCTGGGGATGAATTACCGTTGTTGGTGATACCAAATCCTGTTGGGGATTTAATTTCTTGTTTGTGAAAGGAAAGAACTCCGCTGGGGATGATTCTTCAGTTGCGATTTCACTGGGGATGACCTTTTAGGCTCTTCTGGGGACAAATTTCCAAAGTCTACTGGGGATGATTCTCCACACTCCATTGGGGAAGCTTTTTCAGACCGCGCTGGGAAAAATTTCAAACTTCACTGGGGATATCTTGTACTCTGCCGGGGAATATTCTTATACTCCGCTGGGGAATATTAAGAATTTTCAGTGCTGATGGTAGATAAACTCTGCTTGGGGAGAATATTACCGATTCATTTATAGTTGCAAGTCTGAGCTGGGGAGAGCTATCATTACTGTCTTACTCTGCGGGGAGTGAAAGTATCTTAGCCATATTCTTCAGCTGAATCTACCTTTGCACCTGGTGGACAGAGCAACTGTAAAGCTTGGACAATTCTTATTGCCCCTGTTTCTGTTATTACAAGCAATTATCTTTTGTTTCGCACGTAAATATTCATGAACAACAATTAATGTCAAATGCATATATAAAAAATGAACAATGGACGTTCTTTGCAAAACAAAACAGAAAAAGGAAAAACAGTTTGAAATTTTTTTCTGGAAATGAATTGTATTGATTTTGAAGTTTGGCCTGTAAATAGGCGTTTTTGTACAAGAGGATGACGTCCTAGTAAGAGAACACCGCCGAACAATATAATTTAAACAATTTGTGAAAAAGAAAAACAAAACAGCTATGTGAATAACCCCACTGGGTTCCAACTCTGCTATTGCCTTTATGTCCTCGAGCATCTCATCACTTTGCTACTGGTTGAAGGTAGATCAAATTGATTAGTGCCGTCCGAGCTTGATAGTTAATACCTGTGATACGGTGGGAAGAACTGACTGTTTTTGGAATGCTGGTTTGCATTTTGCATTTGTGTTTGCAAAATGTCGCGGTAAGCAAGAGTCGCCATCGACTTTTATTTTATCCAACAAGGAAAGGAAAAAAGCACAGAAAAATTCCTTTTTCAAGATATTTCTCGGGTTCGGGGGGTAGATTATAGAAAGGGAAGGTGTTAGAACCCTTTCTATCCATGGTTATCCACGGGCTCTTAGGTACTTGCTCATATTGTTTTCAAAATGGTTTTCTTTGTGCTTTGTGGGTTTGAAAAAACAGTTTGTGTTTTGAAAACTTCGATTTAACTCTTGCTTCTGTCCTCAAGAGCGTATGAAGTGTTTTTGAAAACTTTGTTCGAAAAGTGTAAGTGTGAAAAAGATTTTGTTTTTTGAAAGAGCAAGTATCTAAGAACCATCTACCTACTCGAAAAAAGAATCGTTCTATGCTATATTCCTTTAGACAATGCCATCCCACTATTGATGAGTAGGTAGCATCGTCGTTGGAGTTTGAGGGTCAATTCGAATGAGGGACGTGCGGTCACTAAAGCAATGTTAGGACGCCTTAGCGGTAACCCTAATGTCTTAGATCATTTGTTTGAGGCAACAATATCCGAGGCAACCATTTTAAGGCAACTATGATCTTTTATACAAGAGGACGACCTCTAAAACGACCTATACTCAACGACCGTGTACGAAGGCAACCAAGTGGGGGTGTACCCTAGGAGTGCGCATGTGCGAGTGTATCATTTTCAGTTATTTTTATCTTTGTATAGGTTAAGGGTGATCTAAGTTGATTTTAGGTTAAAACATTCAGTCTTGTCATGCCATCCTATTATCAAACATCTAACAGTTATAATTTGCGGAAATAAAATGCGGAATTTAAATTACCAGGCGTCGGGTATTTACATCGCCAAAGAAAAACCCTTTAAAAATAAATAAAGCGATAAAAATAATTAAAAGTCCTATTTTCTATTACAATCCGGAAGCAAGTACATTATTGGATAAAAATAAATAAATCACGTGCGGGGAATTAAGTCAAGCGCATGATTAGGGTTTTGACCCATTTGGTTAAAGAAAATGTCTTTTTGTTGTTTTTTTATTTTAAGAAAGAAATAAATCCTAAATTAATTACTAAATTAAATTAAATTAATTAATTAATAATAAAAAAATTAAATTATTTTTGGGTTTTTGTTATTTTAAGAAAGAAAAATAAAATAATTAAGTTAGTAATTAAAACCTAACTAAATCTAATTTAATTTTAATTATTTACAAAAAATAGGTTAAAGTTATTCTAATTAAAAACCTAAATTAATTAATTAGTGTTTATTAATAAAAATAAAAATGTGATTGAATAAAAATATTTTTTGTGATTTTATTTTATAAAGAAAAGAATTTTTTTGATTGGTTAGTAAATTAAATAAAACAATTAAATCAATAAATAAATAAACAAAAAGAATTATGAGAGGGGAGTATGGGCCTGTTTTTTTGTGGTGTGGATAGCAATCTGAAGGCCCATTGCTGCTGGCCTTTGTTGACTTTTTTGGAATCCAATGTGCACGCTTGGACTTGGCCTTTGGTGGACATTCATTCTTGAACCCTCAGATTTGGCCTTTGGCCACTTGGCAACTGGATGAATGAGGATGCGTGGTGTTCTGCAAGCCTAGGCGCGCATAGGAGTACCTGAAGGAAAAAAACATTGAGAAAGTGGGGGACCTGGGATTCGAACCCAGGTCCTGGAGGAATTTGGAAGCTTGCATTGCCACTACGCCGCCTTGATCTATTTGTAAGTATATTACACAATAATGATAATATAACAAAACAAAATTAATTGGTCAGAAAAGAATAAAACGCGCGCCATTTTTGAATGGCCCAATGAGTGAGTGCCAGCTCTTCGTCCCTGTCCTTCCACTACTGTAATTTTACCTACGGATTTGAATCCGCAGCTAAAAGCGCAGCTCATTCCAAAAATTGTTTCCAGGCAATAAGAATGACTTTCAAGGGCATGGTTGTGTTCATCTCATCCTCCCGGATGCAACCATGCCTATTACATTGACCAATTTTACCTGAAATAAGAATCCCTAAAAACAAAAATACAACCCTAACTATGGTGTTTTGGGGTTACAACGCCTAGAAATCAAATTGATTATTGCCAATGGTTTGCAAATAACATGAGGGTTATGAATATGCAATTATTTCATTCAAATGATGCCAAAATAGACCAAATCAAATCCAAGAACAGAGCTAAGTAGCGTGGGACTTACAGTGTGTTATGGAGTCTGAACAAGCTTGCTTTGGATTGGTTTGGCTTGAGTGAATGCCCAGGAAGCGATTGGCACAGGTCTTGGCTTCTGAAAGTGCCTCTAGCTATGATTTCGATCTCAAGCTTTCTTTGTGAATTTTCCAAATTTGTTCCGCCTCTGCCTGCAATTGCCAACCCTGATCACGTTTTCTTTGGCTTTCTTATGTAGTGTGTAGTGTATTAGGGTAAGAATTATGGATCAAATCTTCCCATATCAATGCCTTTGAATTTGATTTGATCTCCTCTTCAAACCTTTCCAATTTTGCCAAATCTCAATCTTTTTGCACATGATTTGGTCTGATTCGATTTTGACGATGTTAATGATGATAATCATAGCCTGAAACAGCAAAAAAATCTCATGTTACCAAAGTTTTAGATTTTATATGATTTAATTTGATTTAAAATGAATAAATTCAAATAAAAATCAAATTAAATAATAAAAATAAAATATGGGCTCATGGCTGAAACTAGGACACGTGGGAAACTATGCAAGCTCAAATCAAGTGGAAAAGAATGGGCCCATTTGACAAAATTTGAAGTTTTAGGGATAGTTGACTTTTGGCAATTTTGCAAAAATGTCCAACTTCAACAATGCATAACTTCTTCAATTTTGAACTTTTGGAAGTTTTCTTGGACTTTTAGAAAGCTTGAGATGTCCTCTAACCAACCCTTTTGGTCTCATATCATTTTGATATTTCATGCTCAAGTTATAAGCTTTTTCAAAAAAGGTGTTTTTGTTGACTTTCAAAAATGACCTATAATGTCCAAATTCATAACTTCTTGTGAGTGCATTTTTTGATCTTGGGGTATGAAGATAGATTGTAGAAAATTGCATCCTCTTCAAAATGGTCTTTGGATGTGTCATTTCTCATAAAGTATGAGAAAGTTATGCTTGGTCAAATTTGAGTTAACTTTTCCTACAAAACCCTAATTTAGCAACTTTTGAGTCTTGATGAATTCTGAGCAATCCTTGATGAATCATGATCAACCCTGTTGCACCCCAAAATTTTCCCTCCTAATTTCACTTTTATGGCTTAGACTTTTTGCATTCATCTGCATCATTCCAATGGGTCATTTGCATAGCACGCATTTTTCATAAAATAGATTACCTGAGGCTCAAAAGATCAACAGTTAGGAAGCTAGGGTTTACAGCTGATTTAAGGTGTATGTGTTGGATAAGTTTGATTATCCAGGATCTTCTCGGTGTACAAAGTTTTGGAATTAAGGTTTTGGTTCAGGTTCATTTTTTGGACTTCTTCTCCACCAAGTTACAGGGCTAATATCTTCTGATAAACAACTGGTTGTAGGTCATTCTGGTCAAGAACTCCAGGGCGTGACCTAGCATATGGGGGCTCCATATCATGGCGTCTCTTCCTATAAGTATGCCTATCATTTGATTAGGATTAATGACTGTAACATGACATTCATCTACTCCTCAGTTAATCAATTTAGGTTTTGTTGAATCATGGTTCAAAGATGTTTTATCCGGATATTTCTCTGTGCGTCTAAACGGGGAATCAAGATTGTGAGGTGTGGTTAACAGGATTTCTTTCTCTTCAAGATATAATTGCTTTTATCCAGTCCTGGCAAGTGCTGAGGTTTTCATTTGTGCGACTAGGGTTTCACATCAAGGGAATTCTTCTATGATTCAGACTTTATCATCCATCTGTAAGATGTTCCTTATGACACTAATTTCAAGTTGAAATAACCGATCGCTAAGGGCTGGGGATTGAATTGTGAGGCGTGGTTCATGATGTAAGATATGAATTCATGGACTTCTCCTTAAACAAGGCAATTATTGTCCTCATCATTGTCATTTGTCATCTGCGATGCAAGTAGATTTGGATTGAAGTAGGCTTCTCGTGGAAGATTTCATGCAAAATAATTCAAGGTTCAAGGCATTCAAGGCAGGGTTTTGTTCAACATGGCACACCTAGGTGTTGGGCTTACAAGCTCTTATGAGGCCTTGAGATGCATAATCATGGGCCAAGTTCAAAGATATGAGGATAAGATCTGTTGACTTCGGTTAAAGTAAGCTTTGAACAATTAACATTTGGACCAAGGTTTCCCTCGAACTTTCATCTAATATGTGTTAGGCATTCAAGTTACATTTAAAGAATGGTATGGAAAAAGGAAAAGAAATATTTGTTCAGAAATAAAATTTCATTAGAAATTAGGGTTTCTATCCGTTGATAAATATTCAAGTAATTGAAGATCAGGGGAAATTAGGTTTCATATTAATCTTGATCATATTCTTTCATTATCATTTATGTCCATCTTTGATGATTTAAGGTTGTCAATTAGGGAAGGACCTTGTCGAGATAAGAGACTTATGGATTGAATCATGGAATATGAGGCATGATACAAAAGGCGAGGTTGTGAATTTTTAGGATCAAGATCTTATTGACTATTCAAATTACTTATCATACAAGTTGATTTGGATTCAAGATTGAAGTTAGGAGTTCATTGAGAATGCAAGTGTGATTTAGATTTGAAGTTTGATTTGAGTTCAAGATGTTCGAAAGTGTTTGATTGGATTAAAGTTGGCAAAGAGCCTTAAGTATTGGTCATATGAGTTTCTTGGAAGGTAAAGTACAGACTGCGAGGTTTTGTTTTAAGTCGGAGTTCATCCGCATTACAAAGATGTTCATCGTTATTCCAGATTCAAGTTCACATGTGTTCAAAGTTTATTCAAACCCTTTCATTCATGATTCAAGAAAATACTATCCAATTCCATTCAATTTCATTCAAGTGTAACAATACCTTACAAGAAAATTTGATGCTTTCATGTCTTCAAGCATTTTTTCAAGACTTTGTCATTTAAACTCCGTCTTTAAAATTCATCACCCGACATTTCAAGCTCAAGGTCATTTACAATTCACACTATAAATTTCAAGTTCATCCAAGCCAAACATTCATTATAAAATCATTACAATCCCATTACACAAATATTCTACAAAGAAAAAAAAACTATTACAAAATACACTTGAACAAAATTCTTTAGTCCTAAAGGTGCTAACATTCCATGAGTAAACTTCCAATTCCATGCCATGCCAAAGTTCGCCATCGTCATGTATTCTTAGATCCTCATGCCCCAAGCGAACCGACTTGTTGCATTCTTCAAACAATCATTACCATCCATATCAACCAGCGTTAATGCATTTCCAGCTCACCACTATGCTGCTATGTCAGATAAAACTAACCTAAATGATGGAACTTCAGTTTCTAGACAAGATATTCAAGGAAAAAATATGTTTAGTTCAGTTGCTCCTGGTATTAATAGCGGGCTAAATATGGAGAACTTGCAGCAAATGAATTCTGAGCAAAGAGATGTACCAATGGAAGATTTTCACGCGAGGCAAGAACTGGCTGGATCTTCCGAGACTTCACAAGACAAGTTGATAGTGCAGGCTCCTCCATATAATGTGGCTACACTAGATCCAACTGAAGAAAAAATTTTGTTTGGTTCTGATGACAACCCTTGGGATGGATTTGGCAGGAATTCTGCTTTAAATATGCTGGATGGTTCAGATAGTTTTAGTGGATTTCCTTCTCTTCAGAGTGGGAGTTGGAGTGCACTGATGCAGTCTGCTGTAGCTGAAACTTCTAGTAGTGAAGTGGGTATACAAGAGGAATGAAGTGGTCTAAGTTCTCGGAATACTGAACGGTCATTGCCAAAAGAAGGACCTTCACCCATTGATAGAAACAAACAACAATCAGTTTGGCCTGATAATAATTTGCAGTCAGCCCCCAATATAAACTCAAGGCCTTTAATTCGTCAAGATGATCTTAGCAGGCCCATTTCTACTGTAAACTTTTCTGGTCTTCCTGGATTTCATCAGCCAGGTGCTGATACTGCACAAGAATCAAATGCTACTGGTTACAGCCTGAATCAATTATTCAAAAAAAATGCATCCCTGCACTAAGATATCAGAAAATGAACATTGCAGCAAGTGGATGGGTCTTGGACCGCATGGAAAAAGATAACCCATTTCTCAACCAAGTCCAAGTTCTATACCGCAACTCCATTTTTCTCATTATGAAACCATATTAGCTAATGGTACAACAATCTGCAACAAATGTTACAGGCCCAGAAAAGTAAAACAACAACATATGCAGAGGAATATAGTATCAAAACGAAAAAGAAGCAAGGAAAAAGCAATGCACAGCGGCTGACTGGTCAACATTGTAGCCTCACGGTTACTAACACCTACAGCAGCTCCCAGCACTACTGGACGCACCGACCTAAAGACTTATGATTATTTGTGAATGGGAGAAGATTCTGGTATTAGACAAGCACTCTTTAATGTTTAGTCCATCTGACCTATGAAGAATCCATAGTATCCCATTAATAACAAATGTCTGCCTCATAATAAAAAGCATTGCTCTCTTAAAAATCTCCTTCTGATAATTTCCAGAACATTCAGTTAAGCATATAAATGATAGTTTATGTAATTCTTAAATTATATAAAACCATATCCCACATTTTCATTCCACAAATTAAAAAGCAAAATCAATAACAGTTAACAGTTCAGTTCTAAGAAATTGTGACAAAGCAGAATTCTAACCATTCCAAAATAACTCATAACAGCCCCTCAACTGTCCTAACTGAATTCTAGCATTTTTTTAACTACTTTCCAAACTGCAAATAGCCCAACTAACAGAATTTCCAACAAACTACAAACATAACTAACCACCTAACCGCTTTTCTAGCCCTGCAAACTGTCAACAGAGTAACAAACTCTCTAACTACCAAACAAAAGAACAACCTCTAACCAACTATTTAAACTTGCAACTAACCCAATCCTCACCCTCCATCTCATAACTAACTGTCACAAATCCAAGGGCTCTGGATTACTTACCTGTAACAAACTTCAGATGATATAACATAAATCTCCTTCAATTGCTTCATGATTCAATCGTTGGAAAATCACCCAGAAATTTCTTCTCTCTTTCTCTGCAATAACCGCATCTACATCTTCTTCCATCTTCATCAACCTGCGTTCATCTTCAACAGTAACAATCATCACCACTCAATTTTCATTCTTCATCACTGTGTAATCTACATCCTCAATCTAGTTTGCCGTTCATCCACAATTTCAAAAACTTCAACAACTTCATCATCTCTTCACTTTAAACCACCTTCATCACCTTCTAACAACTTTCATCCTCACCACTGAACCTTAACACTCCGGGCCTCTGTAACCTCACCATCTTCATCTGCATAACGCACAACAATAACGATAACCAATTCAAGCTCTAAAACGCACGCGGAAGTTTGAGTAGAAGAAGGAGTGCGAAATAAAGTCGCAAGATATTCAAAGTAGAACAAGAAAAGAGAGCAAAAAAGAGGAGGATACCTTGTGGTAACACCGGAGGTAGGCAAGCATCGCGCCGAAATTCCACGCCTTCAATCAGAGATTTTGGGAAGGTTAAAGGGGCGATGGTGGCTACGGAGATTCTTGTCAGAATTTGCATCAGAGAAGAAGAAGAGGACCAATGACAATGAAGAGTGAGGTGGATGAAGGTTAAATGGGTGAAGGAGGTGGTGAATCGGAGGCTCCACCATGAGAGAGAAGAAGATAGAACGAAGAAGATGATGAAGAAGTCGCGCCGCGAGAGAGGAAGGGAAGCGAGGAGGAAATGTCACGTTCTGTAACCTAATCCCTCTTAAAATTTTATTTATTTTTTTATTTTTATTGTTTATTATTTTTACTATTTGTTGGAAACTTGATGATAAAAAAACAAAAAAATATTTCTAATGGGCTTCATTGGGAACGGGCCAGCGCCCAATTTACTAAGCCACACTCCCTAGACTCAAATCATCACCCCCTGAGTTTATTAGTTCTTCATTAGATTTAGGATTTCTTTTTTTCTTTCTTTCTTTGTTTCGCTTTTTTTTTAATTTTTGTCAATATAATACATGATAAAAAAACTCAAAAATATTATAATAGAATCTTTTTTTTTACTAATTTGGTTTGTCGTTATCTTAGCCATGTTTTAGTATATTTTGACGTCAATTTTGTGTGAAACTTTGAAATAAAAAAAGGGGACTTGGGCTTGAGAAATTTCGAAGCTAAGTAAGAACACGATCTCCATCAAGGGAAATTCGAGGAAGCACTCGATAGAGTTTTCTTATCACTTGCGTGGCTTTGAAGAGGCAACAGATCTCCTCCGTTCGGTATCACTGCAACTCTATTTTATTCTTCATTTTCGCACTTTATCGCGTTTCTTTACTGGTTTTCTAAAAATCATGAGAAGTAGGGCTTTACCGTAATCCATGTGCATGCTAACATTAGGTAGACGTTTCCCTTTTATTCATCCTTGACTTAGGTCTAACAATGCATGATAAAATTAGGTTTAGAAATAGGCTAGTCTTCATGTGATTTTCTTCCCGTTTTGCATATGCACAAATAATTTTTTTTTTACAAACTTCAAAACACTAAAAATTTACTGACGAGAATCGTGCCTTCGTTGAAGATGGATACGATAAGCGGGTATCTTCTCGATCTTATCATTCTCTTGCTCTAAGGCTTGATATGGTTCAAGTCTAAAAAAAAATCATTTCATGAATAAGTAGAGACATGGTAAAATCTCTCTCTCTCTCTCTCTCTCTCTCTCTCTCTCTCTCTCTCTCTCTCTCTCTCTCTCTCTCTCGAGATTAACTAGCTATTATCTACAAGCAAAAAATACAAACCAATACAAACTATTTTTGCCTTCGGGCCTTCCTTACAAAATTCTTTTTAAAAAAGAACATGTTGATTCACTTCTGTGCTGACGTGTAAGTCTCCAAAGGTCGAGTTGCGGCAGAAGGCGAAATTAATATCGTTCACTTAAAACGCAAACAAATTCAAACTTTTTTGTGCACCCAGGCACATTTTCTCCAAACCTTTTCAAAAGAAGCGTATTAATTCACTTCTGTGCTGACGCGTAAGTCTCCAAAGGTCGAGTTGCGGCAGAAGGCGAAATTAATATTGTTCAGTAAAAAATAATGTGATCGGTGGATCTGGAACTGACTGTTTAACGCTGGTTCGCGAAATGTCGCGGAAGCAAGAGTCGCCACCGTCTTTTATTTTCTCCAAATGGGAAGGACAAAAGCACAGAAAAATTCCTTAAAGAGATCGCTCTCGGTTCGGGAGGTAGGTTATAGAAAGGGAAGGTGTTAGCACCCTTTCTATCCATGGTTATCCATGGGCTCTTAGATACTTTCTCATTTGTGTTTTCAAAAATGGTTTGTTTGCTTTTCAACTGTGGGTTTAAAAAGTTTCTTTGAAAATTTCAGTTCGACTCTTGTATCAGTCCTCAAGAGTGTTTGAAAAATTGCTTTCGAAAGCTTTTTGAAAAGGTGTCGGTGTAAAAAGTATTTTTGATTTGTCTTTGAAATTAGAGCAAGTATCTAGAGTCGTCTACGTACCCTAAGGAATTCGTCTGTGTAAATGTCCTTTAAAGTAGTGCCATCCCACCATTGAGAGGTAGGTAGCACCACCGTTGGAGGTGTTCGGGTTAATTCGAGGTTCGGGACATGGTGATCACCAGAGCAATGGGAAGACACCTTAGAAGCTACCCTCATGCCAGGTTCCCGGATCATGAGGACTTACTAAGACATCCTCTACTCGACGATCACCTTTCGAGGCAAGGCAACAGTGAGGCGTACCCTAGGGGTGGTGTGTGCGATTTGTGTGTCGTTTTCATTTGCATTTATCTTGTCATGTTATTGGTGTTCTACGCTTGTTTTTATTTTGTCCATACATTCTTTCATGCCATTTGTTAACAGTTAAAATATTGCGAGAAAAATAAAATTCTAAGCTATTACAAAAGGCGCGGGTCCACATCGCCAAAAGTTTCTCGAACCCGATTTGACAGAAAATAAATAAATAAAGTAAATAAAGAATTGAAAGTGCAAGAAATTAAAAGGTTACATGGCCTTGGGAGAGATACACAAATATTATACGAAAGAAGAAATAAATATGCGAATAAGAATTAAATCGAGACGAGGGCGTTGGACCCTTTTTGTAAAGTTAAACTAACGAGGAATTAATTAATTAAAAAGAAAGAAAGAACTTGTTTTTTGGTATTTTTTAGTACTTTAGGATTTAATATGAAAAAAAGATTTAATTAAAATAAAAACTAACCCTAATTCTAATGGCTTTTAATTTATTAAGAAAACATTGAAGTTTAACCTAAATTAACTAAATATTTAACGTACAAATTTAATTACAAAAATAAATATTTAATTATTTAATCATTTATGAAAGAAAAATAAAAATAATAAAAAAAAAGGATGAAAATTAATTAAACCTAATTCTATGTTTTTTTAGATTTTTGTTATGAAAATATTAAATTAAACCCTAATTTAAAACTAATTAATTTACATGCAATTTATTTACAAGGAATATTAAAAAATTAAATATATTTAATTTTTGACCTTTTCTGATTTTTATGGTATTTTGTGATTTTATGAAAATATTAAACTAATTTAAACAAGTAATTTATAAAAAAATAAAAATACAATAAAAAAAAGTTAAAAGAATTTGCAAACCAAGGGGGGTTGTAGTCCCCAACATGGAGGTATAGCCCAAGCATTTGAGCCCAATGACCTTCAGGTCCGTTTGACTTTCTCCAGGGAACATGCTGGCGCGTTGACTGGGACTACCATATGCCTTAGATCTGAGCCTTTGATTTGATTCCATTGGACGCGTGGACGACTGGATCTTGGAAGTGTATGGTGGTCTTTGTTATTGAAACTGCATATGAATCTTTATTGAAAAATAATATGGAAGTAACGAAGACCTGGGGCTCGAACCCAGGTCATGACTGTTACCAGCACTATCACTTGCCACTGGATCAACTCACGCGTTGTTAATATTAAACAATCAACAAATATTATAAAAGAAGCAAAAGCATTAGTGGGTCTTTGCGCGCGAATTTTCAAACCAGCCAATCGTTGGCAGCCACGATATCATCTTCTCCATTGTCTTCGTTTTCCTGAAAATATAATAAAACATGGCAACGGTTTTTCATGCGTTCTCTTAGGCCAGCTATTAAAAAATAGCGATTAGCCCTGTGACGCTCATAAATTGAGCGCGAGGGTCTCAAACTTTTCGTCCAAGCTTGTTGAATACGTTCATGGCACTGTGATTCTCTAATTTTATGCTATTTGAAAACGCCCAATTCACAACTCTGAAAACCCTAGAATTTGGTAATGGTGAAATCGTGTATAGCATATAAAAATACAATTAAACATATGGGTTAGCTTCAGAATTGCATAAGGAGTATGAATCAATGAACAAAATGTCATGAGGATGCCTGCAAATCAAAACACGAATATGCATTTTTCATGAAATATTTTGAGTTCTGTATACCGATTCTTGAGGTTTTGATGAATGTTTTTGATTGGGAATCGTTCAGTGAACCTTCAGCAAGCTAATGAAACAAAAATCGTGCCTTGAATCACCCTAGAATGTGGTTTTCAGAATTGAGTTTCTTGCAAAAAAATTCAAGTTTGATAATGGGATTTTGCGCAGCTTTTCTGGTTCTTCTCATTAGGTTTGTATTCAGGCTTATGTATTGAGTGAATTAGGTTAACAATTCTGATCAAAATCTCTTGCAATGATGACTTTTGAGATTTGATTTTCAAGCATTATTTTTCAATCTTTTTCCATGTGTTTTTGCTCTCAATCATATCAATTCTCTCCAAATCTTTCCATATTGGATCATGCACGAGTTATTGAGTGGATTTCATGCAAAAAAGGATTGTAAAACTTAGGTTAAATATTTTCCATGTATTTAATTTGATTTAAATGAATTATTATAAATAAAAATTCAAATAAATAAATAAAAAATGAAGAAATACTTCCCTTTGGGCCAAGTGGTCGTTCACATGCCATGGATGATGAATTGTGGAAGAAAAATGGGCCCATTAGCAATTTTAGGTCATTTGAATTAATATTGACTTTTCAAAATATCCAAAAATTTCCCAACTTCCACAAGGCATAACTTGCTCAATTTTTAAGATTTTCTCATGTTCTTGGACAGTTTGGAAAGGTCTTTGAGTCCTCTAACCAATGCCTTTGGTCCCATGTCATTTTGATTTACCAATCTCAAGTTATGGCCTTGGACTTAAAGTCCCTTTTTGTTGACTTTTGAAAATGACCTATATGTTGAAATTGATAACTTTTTGTGAGAGCATTTCTTGGACATGAAGTATGAGGATGAGTTGTAGGAAATGTCTTTCTCTTCAAAATGAGCTTTGGATGGAATTTTTCTGATAATCCATGTGAAAGTTATGCCCTGGTCAATTTACAGTTGACTTTTTCAGCTGTCCAAATAAGGAAACTTTTGCATCTTGATGATTTTTGAGCCAAGCTTTGAGAATCATGATCAAGCATTGATCAAATGATGTTTGTGGCTTCAAAATGAGATGTTGATCAAAAATTTGAACTTTTGACTGTCAAATGACCATTTTGCCCCTACAGTTGACTGTAGTGCAATTTAGGGTTTTGACTGTGCAATTTTGAGCTGAATGTCTTAAAACTTGATATGAAGATGCTTGACCATATTTGTAGGCATGTGAGACTTGATTGGACCTTTGGAAACTTCATTTTCTTGATCAGAACACAAACCCTAATTTTGACTGCTTAGGAGGCTCTTGCACTGTGCAACCCTTGGGGAATTTTGAAGCTTTGACTTGGCAATTTCTTGAAGAATATGGGAGGGCAAATTTTGGGGTACAACAGTTGCCCCTGTTCAATCTTCTTAGACCTGAGGATGCAGATTGGTTGACGTGCCTTTCGTAATCCGAGGGTAGAAGATGATTGAACACTAGAGTGCCCAGAAATTTGCGCTCACATAGTAGCAGTGTGATGGAAATGGACTTATAGATGCCATTTAGAGATTGATGAATAGGATGATGGGCTTATAGATGCCATCTGGGTATTGATCGCGTAAGAGATTCCTTAGCGAGAACCTGCATACCTGCAAAAGAAAAATGAGTACCTGACACGTTGCAGGAGCTGGTTTTCAGATGCTTTGTATAAATGTGTCCTGACTGGTTACAGGAGCTGAGTCTGGAGCTTCAAAAGATGATGAATGAACCAGGGATGGTTACTACCTCAGCATAAATGGTGAGAGAACCTTGGGTGACTTTGACTTCAACAACGCTCGTTGAGAAAATCTTGGTGGGAATTACCATCTTCGCAGTATCGGGAAGAGAACCAAAGGAAAATATAATCTGAAAGGGAATTACATCTCACGCACCGTCGGGGAGAGGACCATAGGAAATTATAACCTAAAAGGGAATTACATCTCACGCACCGTCGGGGAGAGGACCATAGGAAATCATAATCTCAAAGAAAAACCTAAAATGGAATTATATCTCACGCACCGTCGGGGAGAGGACCAATAGGAAATTATAATCTCAAAGAAAAACCTAAACTGGAATTATATCTCACGCACCGTCGGGGAGAGGACCAATAGGAAATTATAATCTCAAAGAAAAACCTAAAATGGAATTATATCTCACGCACCGTCGGGGAGAGGACCAATAGGAAATTATAATCTCAAAGAAAAACCTAAAATGGAATTATATCTCACGCACCGTCGGGGAGAGGACCAACAGGAAATTATAATCTCAAAGAAAAACCTAAAATGGAATTATATCTCACGCACCGTCGGGGAGAGGACCAATAGGAAATTATAATCTCAAAGAAAAACCTAAAATGGAATTATATCTCACGCACCGTCGGGGAGAGGACCAATAGGAAATTATAATCTCAAAGAAAAACCTAAAATGGAATTATATCTCACGCACCGTCGGGGAGAGGACCAATAGGAAATTATAATCTCAAAGAAAAACCTAAAATGGAATTATATCTCACGCACCGTCGGGGAGAGGACCAATAGGAAATTATAATCTCAAAGAAAAACCTAAAATGGAATTATATCTCACGCGCCGTCGGGGAGAGGACCAATAGGAAATTATAATCTCAAAGAAAAACCTAAAATGGAATTATATCTCACGCACCGTCGGGGAGAGGACCAATAGGAAATTATAATCTCAAAGAAAAACCTAAAATGGAATTATATCTCACGCACCGTCGGGGAGAGGACCAACAGGAAATTATAATCTCAAAGAAAAACCTAAAATAGAATTATATCTCACGCACCGTCGGGGAGAGGACCAATAGGAAATTATAATCTCAAAGAAAAACCTAAAATGGAATTATATCTCACGCACCGTCGGGGAGAGGACCAACAGGAAATTATAATCTCAAAGAAAAACCTAAAATGGAATTATATCTCACGCACCGTCGGGGAGAGGACCAATAGGAAATTATAATCTCAAAGAAAAACCTAAAATGGAATTATATCTCACGCACCGTCGGGGAGAGGACCAATAGGAAATTATAATCTCAAAGAAAAACCTAAAATGGAATTATATCTCACGCACCGTCGGGGAGAGGACCAATAGGAAATTATAATCTCAAAGAAAAACCTAAAATGGAATTATATCTCACGCACAGTCGGGGAGAGGACCAATAGGAAATTATAATCTCAAAGAAAAACCTAAAATGGAATTATATCTCACGCACCGTCAGGGAGAGGACCAATAGGAAATTATAATCTCAAAGAAAAACCTAAAATGGAATTATATCTCACGCACCGTCGGGGAGAGGACCAACAGGAAATTATAATCTCAAAGAAAAACCTAAAATGGAATTATATCTCACGCACCGTCGGGGAGAGGACCAATAGGAAATTATAATCTCAAAGAAAAACCTAAACTGGAATTATATCTCACGCACCATCGGGGAGAGGACCAATAGGAAATTATAATCTCAAAGAAAAACCTAATAACTTCTACTGGGTCTTCGTCAGAAAAATCTGTTGGGAGTCGATTTAGCTAGACTAGAGAAGGCCTTGGACTGGATAAGAAATCTTTGGAGTCGATTAACTGAACCGGTCTAGGTCTTGAAATATGATGGAGAATTTAGCTGAATCTTTCCTGAAAGGTAGAGGTCAGTCATGTGCAATGCATGATATGGATCAAGCGATGATGTTCTCAACATAAATGAGATTTGTAAGATATGAGATTTGTAAGATATGATGCGTACATGCATGCCATAATGATGTATGTGATGTTTATGTATGCTTTCGTCTAGGAAAGTAAATCCTTGACGGGTGCCGGGAAGTCACTCCTGGGCTGATGTTGAAGAATAGATTTTGCTTCCGCTGGGGATGATAGTTGCAAGAATACCAGTAAGAAAAGATGACTCCGTTGAGGAATAGACTTGGCAAATGGAAGATTCTGCGGAGAGAAAAATACTCTAGCGACCATGCTGGGGAGAAATACTCTGTGGGGGAGAGAGATGCTTTTGCTGAATTGTTGATAATAGCTTGCTGAGGGTATTTCTGCTGTATTGGAAGTGCTGATAGACTTCGCTGGGGGTAAGAGAACTTCGTCGAGGACGCTCTTTCCATGGCTTTTGGCTGAGGATAACCCAGTTATATCCTGTTAAGGAAATAACTCTTTAAATAAAGCCGGACGACGCGTTCGTGCTTTGCGAGGATAAGCTTCCAGAATCTATTGGGGATAAGCTTGCTGCTTGGGGGAGATGAATTCCAATTTTCCTGGGGGAATTGGATTGGACTCTCCTGGGGGAGTTTTGAACTGCGGGGAAAGTGATTCCTTTGAATGTTGTAAGCCGCCGGGGAACAATCTTTAGACCAAGACTGTCGGGGATGCTTGTTAAGAATATATGTATGCTGCTGGGGAATGTTGGGATCTGCTGGAGGACATCCAACTTCCTTAAGTTTGATAGTAGCTTCGCTTGAGGAGAGTGCACTGGCTTGCTGACTCACTCTCTGGGGAATTGGGATATCTGGTTATGTTCTTTGGCTGAACCCACCTTGATACCTTGGTGGACAGAGTGATTAGATTGTTTGGACAACTCAACATTGCCCCAGTTTCTGAGGTGGAGAAGAAGACCTGGGAGATGCTGATAGCTTGCTGATGGACAGACCTACTTCTGGTAGGAAGGTGATAAGATGACAGGACATAGTCGTACGCTTTGATCCCTAACTTTTGCCTGGACCTCCCGTTCGGGTTTTCAGTCCATCGGGATACCCATTCTTGCCCAAGCCGCCTTTTCAGGTTTTCGACTTGCCGGGTGTACAGATATTTTCATTTCATCCCTTATTTTGCCCGAACCCTTTTGGGTTCGCCGGGAAGCCCTTATTTTTGCCTAGGTATGTCAACCTAGCGGGTCTTTGATTTTGCGTAGTATTTTTTTCGACTATGTCCACGCTCTCAGAATGCAGGGAGCTGCCCCTGTTTAGAAGTGTTTTGTCGTGCCACCAGAAGATGTTTGATTAGGCAGGATTCGCTGTTGGGATGCCCCAAGTGACTCAGGCGGAGATTTGCCCCAGGCTATTTGGCCTTTGAGAGATTCTCCGAATCTTGACTGGACTGCCCCAGATGATAGACCATGCTCATGCCATGCCCCTTGATTGGAAGTGCTTTTGTTCACTAGGCATTCGTCGTGCGAATTTCTATACTGTTCAAACAAAAAGTCATATGCAAACAAAGTTATGTTAAAAATGCAAAGCCTATGTCTGTCTTGGAGATTTTGAAAATGCATTCTTTTTTCCATAAAACAAATGAATGTTTGTAAAACGTGATGTCAACTCCTTCTTCATAGTGAACCTTAAGGAGTCAGGATACCTTTCGTAACAGTATGCTTTCGAACTAACCCATGCTTCAGCTAGGACTTTTAAGGGTTATAACGTGGCCTGGCTCACGGTTTAAGAAACAAAGGATAAAGGCTCAAATTTTATTTGTACCCACCCGCTCTTCATGATGTTCTCCAAACATAAACTCAGTTGATCATACGTTAGACCTTGTTTGAGTCTTTGCTCTGATTTTCCGGTGATGATTCGGATGTTGATAACTTATTTTGAATAGGCAGTCATTCCTTTTTTGTTGAGGGTTTGTAAGACCTCTTTCTTGTCTGATTTTTGTTATCCCTTTCTTTTTTTTGCCTGAACTGTTTCCTTGTTTGGAATTACAGTCAGCGGGATGCCCCAGTTTTGTAAGTCTCCTTCATGGGTTTTGACTTAATGGGTTTTTTTTATTTTTTTTTAGATATAATGACTGCCTATCTGTATGATTGTTCAGAACCATCACTGTCTTTTGTTTTGTAAGGTCCTCTTTGGTGCCATTCGTTATGCACTTGGATCAACTGAGAGAACTACCCTGCCCCAGGTTATGATTAAGGGTTTTAAATTTCGAAAAGAAAAAACTCCTACTTCTTTGGCTCAGAGGGGTTGACGAGGGATTATCTTCCTTATAACTCCAGTGTTTAGGGATTGAAACAATGCCTGTACCTCATCAGCGGGGTATGTTCAAAAGCATACTGTAATTGTCGGGGTATCGTCTTCGTCATCCTCCCTCAAGAGGCTTAGAATTATTAATCGAGTGTTGACATCAGAAAAAATATGAAAATAATTTGCATATAGTGAATACGAATATATTGCTTCAAAATAGACATATGCAATGCATTAATGAAATAACAATGTTTATCAATGAGTAAATGTTTGAACAAAAGAAAAGTGCAACTTGAACATTCGAATGAACAAAAATTCTTCTCATCTCAGGGCTTGTTACTTCACGTGGTGCCTCCTGTAGGGATGGTAGAAGCACTCAGCCTGGCCATCTTGGGTGAATTCCACAGCTCCTTCCTCAATCAGGTCCTGGATCTTATTTTTCAGAGTCCAACAATCCTCTGTAGCATGCCCCGGGCTGTCAGAATGATAAGCGCAGTGAGCGTTGGGGTTATACTTTGAAGGTGTCCTGTTGGGATTCTTAGGAGGATCCTTTCGAGCTACCAAGTTCAACCTCAACAGTTGTTGTAAGGCTTGAGGCGGCGACACGTTGAGCTTGGTGAATTGCCTTTGGGGCTTGTCTGGTTGAAGCTGGTGAGGTTGATGCTGAATTTGTGACATTGGAGCCATTTGGGGAGCTTTCTCCTTGCCTCTTTGTCTCAAATATGGTCGAACGATGACTGGCTTTTTACCCTTAGACTTTTGCCCCAGCTGGTTACCCTGAAGCAGTTGGTTGATGAGAACCCCGAGCTCGTCTTGTCTTTGAGCTAACCTTTGAATGGCAGTCGCCTGCCCCAGCATCTGGACTTTCAATGCATCCATCTCAGCTTGCATGTATTTCAGCCTTTCATCCTCAACATTGTTCCTGACAAAGGTCTCCATGAGAAGTGTCCTTAGCTCCTCCTGCCCCTTGGATAGATTCAGGAGGATTTCCCCGAACCGAGTCTCTTGAGCAAGAAGGTCCTGGTTATCTGGTTGTGAAGCCATTGCTGAAATAAACAGCGAGAAAGGTAAGTGACCTGCAACAAGGGTACCTGTCATGTAATGATGTGTATGACATGCATGCAATGTTTTCAAGGATCTCGCGGGGTAAACAAGAAAATTTGTTAGAATCGGAATTGGTAGCTTTGATTGAAGGAAGCCCATGTTGTTGAGAATTCTTCTTCAAGGGTCAAAGGCTCACCATATCCAGTGGGTCATAGCCCCTGACCTTAGTCCTCATGTCTGGTTTTGATTTCCAAACAACCTTGGTTAAAGGAACCTTCTTCAAGAGTCAGAGCTCACCATATCAAGTGGGTCATAGCCTCTGACAACTTTGGCTAGAGGAAGATAAATCCTCTTTGCCCCTTGCTAGACAGTTGGTTCATCGTGACCTGCAACACAAACCCTTGAGGTCCTTGAAATGGGTTAGGATGTATGCAATGGTATGATGTCATGATGCATGGGGTGACATGAATAAACCCTGTTATGAGCCCTTATTAAGGACTATAAACAGAAACCTGCAAGAAACTCAAGTAAGACCTGTCATGAGTCCCGGTTAAGGACTAAAAGCAAAACCTGCAAGAAACTCGGTAAACCCTGTTATGAGTCCTAATTAAGGACTGCAAACCAAAACCTGTAAGAAACTTAGTATACCCTGTTATGAGTCCCTATTAAGGACTATAAACAAAACCTGCAAGAAACTCAAGTGTCAGATAACAAGCATGCAAATAGTCAAGTTGGAAGGCACACAAGTCACACAAGAGAAACCCTTAGAGTTCAGGCCAGCATGGGGTCGGGGTATTACCCTCTTGAAGTTGGTGGGCTCAACCTGTCCTATTAGAAGTAACTGGGTTCTAAGGGTCCCAATATCACGGGATTGCTTTCATTGTTCAGCGTTTCGATTTAGCCACTGAACTGGCGACCGAAATATTCCAGGAAAGCAACCCTCAATTGAGTGTAGTATCGAGTATCAACCAACCTCGGACTGCACCAAAGTCAGTTATCTCACTACCCTAAAGAGGCCAAGATAGTTCAATTAAGGTTCCTATGGTCTGTTGATGCTTCACGACACCACGCGGAGGCCCCGTATTCTCCTTGACTGAACTCAAGGGTTACCGGTACACACCAAAGTGCCACATCAACGTAGCAGACTGTTTCAACCATGTCGGTATACCCCGCACAGTTCCCTCACAGCCTTGTTGCTACTTTCTAAGAAGGTATACCCAGATCCGGGTTAGGATCTATAGAACTCCCAAGACAGTCCCACAATAATAAAGCAAGCAAAGAAAGCAATTGAAAACACAGTTATGAACTAACCCTAAGGTACACCTCACTTTAAAAGATCCCCAGCAGAGTCGCCAGTACTGTGATCGGTGGATCTGGAACTGACTGTTTAATGCTGGTTCGCGAAATGTCGCGGAAGCAAGAGTCGCCACCGTCTTTTATTTTCTCCAAATGGAAAGGACAAAAGCACAGAAAAATTCCTTAAAGAGATCGCTCTCGGTTCGGGAGGTAGGTTATAGAAAGGGAAGGTGTTAGAACCCTTTCTATCCATGGTTATCCATGGGCTCTTAGATACTTGCTCATTTGTGTTTTCAAAAATGGTTTGTTTGCTTTTCAACTGTGGGTTTAAAAAGTTTCTTTGAAAATTTCAGTTCGACTCTTGTATCAGTCCTCAAGAGTGTTTGAAAAATTGCTTTCGAAAGCTTTTTGAAAAGGTGTCGGTGTAAAAAGTATTTTTGATTTGTCTTTGAAATTAGAGCAAGTATCTAGAGTCGTCTACCTACCCTAAGGAATTCGTCTGTGTAAATGTCCTTTAAAGTAGTGCCATCCCACCATTGAGAGGTAGGTAGCACCACCGTTGGAGGTGTTCGGGTCAATTCGAGGTTCGGGACATGGTGATCACCAGAGCAATGGGAAGACACCTTAGAAGCTACCCTCATGCTAGGTTCCCGGATCATGAGGACTTACTAAGACATCCTCTACTCGACGATCACCTTTCGAGGCAAGGCAACAGTGAGGCGTACCCTAGGGGTGGTGTGTGCGATTTGTGTGTCGTTTTCATTTGCATTTATCTTGTCATGTTATTGGTGTTCTACGCTTGTTTTTATTTTGTCCATACATTCTTTCATGCCATTTGTTAACAGTTAAAATATTGCGAGAAAAATAAAATTCTAAGCTATTACAAAAGGCGCGGGTCCACATCGCCAAAAGTTTCTCGAACCCGATTTGACAGAAAATAAATAAATAAAGTAAATAAAGAATTGAAAGTGCAAGAAATTAAAAGGTTACATGGCCTTGGGAGAGATACACAAATATTATACGAAAGAAGAAATAAATATGCGAATAAGAATTAAATCGAGACGAGGGCGTTGGACCCTTTTTGTAAAGTTAAACTAACGAGGAATTAATTAATTAAAAAGAAAGAAAGAACTTGTTTTTTGGTATTTTTTAGTACTTTAGGATTTAATATGAAAAAAAGATTTAATTAAAATAAAAACTAACCCTAATTCTAATGGCTTTTAATTTATTAAGAAAACATTGAAGTTTAACCTAAATTAACTAAATATTTAACGTACAAATTTAATTACAAAAATAAATATTTAATTATTTAATCATTTATGAAAGAAAAATAAAAATAATAAAAAAAAAGGATGAAAATTAATTAAACCTAATTCTATGTTTTTTTAGATTTTTGTTATGAAAATATTAAATTAAACCCTAATTTAAAACTAATTAATTTACATGCAATTTATTTACAAGGAATATTAAAAAATTAAATATATTTAATTTTTGACCTTTTCTGATTTTTATGGTATTTTGTGATTTTATGAAAATATTAAACTAATTTAAACAAGTAATTTATAAAAAAATAAAAATACAATAAAAAAAAAGTTAAAAGAATTTGCTAACCAAGGGGGGTTGTAGTCCCCAACATGGAGGTATAGCCCAAGCATTTGAGCCCAATGACCTTCAGGTCCGTTTGACTTTCTCCAGGGAACATGCTGGCGCGTTGACTGGGACTACCATATGCCTTAGATCTGAGCCTTTGATTTGATTCCATTGGACGCGTGGACGACTGGATCTTGGAAGTGTATGGTGGTCTTTGTTATTGAAACTGCATATGAATCTTTATTGAAAAATAATATGAAAGTAACGAAGACCTGGGGCTCGAACCCAGGTCATGACTGTTACCAGCACTATCGCTTGCCACTGGATCAACTCACGCGTTGTTAATATTAAACAATCAACAAATATTATAAAAGAAGCAAAAGCATTAGTGGGTCTTTGCGCGCGAATTTTCAAACCAGCCAATCGTTGGCAGCCACGATATCATCTTCTCCATTGTCTTCGTTTTCCTGAAAATATAATAAAACATGGCAACGGTTTTTCATGCGTTCTCTTAGGCCAGCTATTAAAAAATAGCGATTAGCCCTGTGACGCTCATAAATTGAGCGCGAGGGTCTCAAACTTTTCGTCCAAGCTTGCTGAATACGTTCATGGCACTGTGATTCTCTAATTTTACGCTATTTGAAAACGCCCAATTCACAATTCTGAAAACCCTAGAATTTGGTAATGGTGAAATCGTGTATAGCATATAAAAATACAATTAAACATATGGGTTAGCTTCAGAATTGCATAAGGAGTATGAATCAATGAACAAAATGTCATGAGGATGCCTGCAAATCAAAACACGAATATGCATTTTTCATGAAATATTTTGAGTTCTGTATACCGATTCTTGAGGTTTTGATGAATGTTTTTGATTGGGAATCGTTCAGTGAACCTTCAGCAAGCTAATGAAACAAAAATCGTGCCTTGAATCGCCCTAGAATGTGGTTTTCAGAATTGAGTTTCTTGCAAAAAAATTCAAGTTTGATAATGGGATTTTGCGCAGCTTTTCTGGTTCTTCTCATTAGGTTTGTATTCAGGCTTATGTATTGAGTGAATTAGGTTAACAATTCTGATCAAAATCTCTTGCAATGATGACTTTTGAGATTTGATTTTCAAGCATTATTTTTCAATATTTTTCCATGTGTTTTTGCTCTCAATCATATCAATTCTCTCCAAAGCTTTCCATATTGGATCATGCACGAGTTATTGAGTGGATTTCATGCAAAAAAGGATTGTAAAACTTAGGTTAAATATTTTCCATGTATTTAATTTGATTTAAATGAATTATTATAAATAAAAATTCAAATAAATAAATAAATAATGAAGAAATACTTCCCTTTGGGCCAAGTGGTCGTGCACATGCCATGGATGATGAATTGTGGAAGAAAAATGGGCCCATTAGCAATTTTAGGTCATTTGAATCAATATTGACTTTTCAAAATATCCAAAAATTTCCCAACTTCCACAAGGCATAACTTGCTCAAATTTTAAGCTTTGCTCATGTTCTTGGACATTTTGGAAAGGTCTTTGAGTCCTCTAACCAATGCCTTTGGTCCCATGTCATTTTGATTTACCAATCTCAAGTTATGGCCTTGGACTTAAAGTCCCTTTTTGTTGACTTTTGAAAATGACCTATATGTTGAAATTGATAACTTTTTGTGAGAGCATTTCTTGGACTTGAAGTATGAGGATGAGTTGTAGGAAATGTCTTTCTCTTCAAAATGAGCTTTGGATGGAATTTTTTTGATAATCCATGTGAAAGTTATGCCCTGGTCAATTTACAGTTGACTTTTTCAACTGTCCAAATAAGGAAACTTTTGCATCTTGATGATTTTTGAGCCAAGCTTTGAGAATCATGATCAAGCATTGATCAAATGATGTTTGTGGCTTCAAAATGAGATGTTGATCAAAAATTTGAACTTTTGACTGTCAAATGACCATTTTGCCCCTACAGTTGACTGTAGTGCAATTTAGGGTTTTGACTGTGCAATTTTGAGCTGAATGTCTTGAAACTTGATATGAAGATGCTTGACCATATTTGTAGGCATGTGAGACTTGATTGGACCTTTGGAAACTTCATTTTCTTGATCAGAACACAAACCCTAATTTTGACTGCTTAGGAGGCTCTTGCACTGTGCAACCCTTGGGGAATTTTGAAGCTTTGACTTGGCAATTTCTTGAAGAATATGGGAGGGAAAATTTTGGGGTACAACAAATACAAACAAACAAAAAAATATAAGCCGAACTACGGCTGCTCTGATTCCTTAAAAGGGATACGTAAGCATCGGGGTAGGGCCCGAACGAGCACAACTTTTATTTTCCCTACATTTTCCTCCTTTCTTTTGCATGCATTCCCTCCAGTAGTATAATAGACAGTAAGCATAGATTAAACACACCCATAAGATAGACAACAAGAGTGGATACCGTAGAGTACTACGGACGTGTGGGGTGCTAATACCTTCCCCTCGCGTAACAGACTCCCTTACCCTTATCTCTTGGTCGTTCGACCTTGATTTCACCCTTCTCAGGTTTTCTCGATGTTTACCTTTCCCTTCTCGTGGGATAAAAGACGTTCGATGGAGACTTCATTGTCTTGATGATTTTTAGCCGGTTGTTTCAAACCCTTTATCAAATGATGAAATATCCTTCAAAATGAGAATGTTGACAAAAAATCTTGAAGTTTGATTGTATTTGGGTCACAGTTAACTTTTGCCCTAACATAGTCGATTTTTGGACCCTTTGAGCAATTGACTGAGCAAACTTCCTCTGCAAGGCTTGAAACTTGACATGGATGACCTTGAGAACATATTAGGACATTAGGGAGAACTTGAGGTCATTTGGATTCAAAGATCTTGATGCAACACAAAACCCTAATTTGGGGTTGACTGCCTTAGGAGATAGCTTGTCTGTCCAACTCTTGGGCACAGTTGAGCAACTTGGAGATTTTTCTTGCAATGTTTTGAGAAACATGAGAGGAAAAATTTTAGGGTACAACAACTGCCCCTGTTCAATCTTCTTAAACCTGAGGATGTAGATTGGCTTTCGTGCCTTTCGTGATTCGAAGGTGGAAGATGAGTGAACACTAGAGTGCCCAGAAATTTGCACTCGCATGAAATGGTATCAGCCTTGTGATGTCGGGAATGGGCTTACAGATGCCATTTGGAGATTGTTGACGGGAGGATGGGCTTAAAAGATGCCATCTGCAGGAGTGTCGATCGCGTAAGAGATTCCTTAGTGAGAGCTCACACTTGTTGTTGTAGAAGATTCCGCTGGG
The DNA here is from genome assembly GCA_948472305.1 of Vicia faba. Classification (NCBI taxonomy): domain Eukaryota; kingdom Viridiplantae; phylum Streptophyta; class Magnoliopsida; order Fabales; family Fabaceae; genus Vicia; species Vicia faba. The sequence goes on along the minus strand of OX451735.1, from coordinate 96,927,770 downwards.
GGAGTATGATATTTGTTGAGATTTAGGAACTTGCCTGTACTTCAACTGAGAGAACTTTTCTGCTGAGTTTTAAGAACTTGTCCATAATTCAACTGGGGGGAATCTGTCGAGATTTAGAACCTTATCTGTAATTCAACCGAGGATAATTCAGTTGATATTTAAGAACCGGTCAGTACTTCGATTGAGGAGAATTGCCGAGATTTAGAACCTTATCTGTAATTCAACCGAGGATAATTCAGTTGAGATTTAAGAACCGGTCAGTAGTTCGACTGAGGGAAACATCTTCATCAAGATCTAGGACTGTCTGTACTTCAACGGAGGATAATTCTGTTGAGATTTACGAACTTGTCCACATTTCGACGGAGGAAAATTGTCGAGATTTAGAACCTTATCTGTAATTCAACCGAGACTAATTCAGTTGAGATTTAAGAACCGGTCAGTACTTCGACTGAGGGAAATATCTTCATCGAGATCTAGGATGGTCCGTACTTCAACGGAGGATAATTCTATTGAGATTTAAGAACTTGTCCACACTTCGACGGAGGAAAATTGTCGAGATTTGGAACCTTATCTGTAATACAACCAAGGATAAATCAGTTGAGATTTAAGAACCGGTCAGTACTTCGACTGAGGGATCACTTTGCCTTTATGTCCTCGAGCATCTCATCACTTTGCTACTTGGTTGAAGGTGGATCAGATTGATTAGTGTCGTCCGAGCTTGATAGTCGATACCGAAGTCAGGATGCAAGGTGATCCTATGAGACATAGTGTTACGCTTTGATCCCTAATTTTTGCCTGGACTGCCTTTTCTGGTTTTCAGTCCGCCGGTATTCCCTTTTTTGCCCAAGCCGCCTTTTAAGGTTTTCGACTTTCCGGGTGTACAAATTTTTTCATTTTCATCCCTTATTTTTGCCCGAACCCTTTTGGTTCGCCGGGAAGCCCTTATTTTTTCCAAGGCCAGTCAACCTAGCGGGTCTTTTGATTATGCGTAGTATTTTTTCACTATGTCTGCATTGACGGGGTGAGGAAGGTCGTCACCATCCATGGTGGTTAGAATCATAGCTCCTCCTGAGAAAATGTTCTTAACCACAAATGGCCCTTCGTAAGTAGGGGTCCATTTGCCCCTGGGATAACCTTGAGGTAGAATAATGCGCTTGATAACCAGGTCCCCAACTTGATACTCTTGTCGTCTAACTTTCTTGTTAAATGCCTTGATCATCCATTTTTGATACGTCTGACCATGACAAATAGCAATAAGTCTCTTTTCGTCAATTAGGTTCAACTGATCAAGCCGGGTCTGAATCCAGTCATCTTCGCTCAAACCTGCATCCTTCATAATCCGAAGAGAGGGTATCTGAACTTCAATGGGCAAGACTGCCTCCATGCCATATACCAAGGAATAGGGTGTTACCCCTGTTGACGTTCGCGCTGAGGTACGGTACCCATGAAGAGAAAATGGTAACATCTCGTGCCAGTCTTGTATGTCACCGTCATCTTCTGCACAATCTTCTTAATGTTCTTATTAGCCGCTTCTACAGCCCCATTCATCTTCGGCCGGTAAGGAGAAGAGTTGTGATGCTATATCTTGAACTGTTTGCAGAGCTCGGTGATCAACTTATTGTTGAGATTAGTACCATTGTCCGTAATAGTCCTCTCTGGTACACCATATCGACAAATCAGATTTTGCCGAATGAACCGTGCCACGACGTTCTTGGTCACTGTAGCAAAGGAAGCTGCTTCAACCCACTTCATAAAGTAATCAATAGCTACCAGGATGAAACGATGCCCGTTGGACGCTGTAGGTATGATCTCGCTGATCATATCAATGCCCCACATTGCAAAAGGCCACGGAGCCGTCAAGACGTTCATAAGTATTGGAGGTATGTGCACCTTATCAGCATAGACCTGGCACTTCTGACATGTCCGAGAATGCTGATAACAGTCGGCTTCCATAGTGGACCAATAGTATTCTTCCCGAAGGATTTTCTTTGCCATAGAGTGTCCACTGGAATGAGTTCCGAAAGTACCTTCATGTAACTCTGCCATGATCCTTTCTGCTTCGTTCTTATCCACACAACGCAGTAAGGTCGAATCATGGTTACGCTTGTAAAGAATGCCATTGCTGATGAAGAACTTTGTCGCGAACCTCCTCAGAAACTTCTTATCATTAACAGATGCACCCTCGGGGTATTCCTGAGCCTCAAGGTATCTATTCACTTCATGAAACCAGGGTTTATCTGCTACCTCTTCAGTCTTAATATCACAACAATGTGCAGGTTCGTCCAATCTTTCAATGATAATCTGGGGAGCTTCATTGTCCCAATTGACTTTAAACATAGAAGACATCGTAGCCAGCGCGTCCGCCAACTGATTCTCCTCTCTAGGGAAGTGTTCAAAGGTTATCTCCTAGAAATGGGGAAGCGACATCAACATATACTCCTTGTAAGGAATAAGATTTGGGTGTTTCGTATCCCACTCGCCTTTGATCTGACTGATCACGAGAGCGGAATCTCCGAACACACTCAAGAACTTAATCCTTAGGTCAATAGCTGCTTGAAGACCTATAATGCACGCTTCATACTCCACCATGTTGTTGGTGCAGTTGAAACATAGTCGGGTGGTGAACGGAGTATGAGAGCCTTTAGGAGATATGATCATGGCGCCAATGCCATTACCCAAAGCGTTTGAAGCTCCATCAAAGTACATAGACCATCGGGATCCTTCCTCAGGTCCTTCATCCGGTCCAGGTTCTTCGCAGTCGGTTACTATCATGATATTCTCATCCGGAAATTCAAAATTCATAGACTGGTAATCATCTACTGCCTGATGTGCCAAATGGTCGGCCAACACACTCCCTTGATTGCCTTTTGGGTCATATACTGGATGTCATACTCGGTCAAGATCATCTGCCATCTTGCTATTCTTCCGGACAAGGCAGGCTTCTCGAAGATATACTTGATTGGATCCATCTTTTATATTAATAGAGTAGTGTGAGTCAGCATATACTGTCTCAGCCGGCGAGCATCCCATGCCAAAGCGCAGCAAGTTTTCTCGAGCAACGAGTATCGGGTCTCGCAGTCGGTAAACTTTTTGCTAAGGTAATAAATAGCATGCTCTTTTCGGCCAGACTCGTCATGCTGACCCAACACACACCCCATTGAGTTGTCGAGTACTGTCAAGTATAAGATCAAGGGTCTCCCTTCAACTGGAGGCATCAGAATGGGTGGCTCTTGGAGATACTCTTTGATCCTTTCTAAAGCGGCCTGACATTTATCATTCCATCTTACCACTTGATCTTTCTTCAGTAACTTGAAGATTGGCTCACAAGTAGCAGTCAGGTGTGAGATGAATCAGGCGATATAGTTCAGACGTCCCAGAAAGCCTCTGACTTCTTTTTCTGTTCGAGGAGCTGGAATTTCATGTATAGCCTTCACCTTCGCAGGATCCACTTGAATACCTTTATCTCTTACAACGAAACCCAGCAGTTTACTGGATCTCACCCCGAAGGTGCACTTGTTTGGGTTTAACCTCAGCTTGTACAACTTCAACCTGTCAAATAGCTTCTGAAGGTGGTCCAGATGTTCTTCTTCAGTTTGAGATCTTGCAATCATGTCGTCGACGTATACCTCAATCTCATTATGGGTCATGTCGTGGAACAAGGCGACCATGGCGCGCTGATACGTTGCCCCAACATTTTTCAATCCAAAAGGCATGACCTTGTAGAAAAAGGTGCCCTATTGAGTAACAAAGGTTGTCTTCTCCATGTCTTTGGGAGCCATTTTAATCTGATTATAACCAGAGAAACCATCCATAAAGGAGAATACCTTGTGCTGAGCGATGTTGTCAACCAGAACGTCAATATGAGGCAGAGGGAAGTCATCCTTGGGGCTTTCCCTGTTCAGATCCCTATAGTCAACACACATTCGAACCTTACCATCTTTCTTCGGCACTGGAACCACGCTGGCCACCCACTGTGGGTAAGAAGTAACTGCTAGAAAACAAGCGTCAAACTGCTTCATCACTTCAGCCTTGATTTTCTCAGACATCTCTGGGCGCATTCGTCGAACCTTCTGTTTCACTGGAGGACAGTCTTCCTTGGTAGGCAATCGGTGAACCACAATATCGGTATCCAACCTTGGCATATCTTCATAAGACCAGGCAAAGATCTCAACATAGTCACGCAGCATCTGAATCAACCGTTGCTTGACACTAGATTCCATATTTTCACCAATCTTGACCTTTTTCTTGTCTATTTCTGTACCCGGATTTACTGTTTCCACGGGCTCCTCATGCGGCTGTATGGCCCTCTCTTCCTGAAGTAGTAGTATAGCAAGTTCACCAGGCACTTCGCAATCATCTTCATCTTCGTCTTCGGCTAAGTTGATCAGATTTTCGAAGTCATAACTGGCAGTAGCAGAGTCGTTACCAGTGAGATCCAGAGTGGATGTAGACCTGTATATGTGAGTGTGTGTAAAATAGCTGTTTTGAAATATATAATCAAAGAAAAACAAGGAGCACAAAATTTTAAATGCAAGAAACGTCCAATGATTTTATTAATGATATATGTAGATGACACACATAAAGCCCTCACAAATGAAGCCACGGTGCCCCGGGTAAGACACCGGGCCATAAAGTTTAAAACATTGTCTGTTACAAATTCAAAACAAAAAGTCTCATTACTGGGTAATAACACAAACGGGCATAGAATCCCTCGCTGTCCAATTGCTTAGTCCACCATCAGCAGTCGAGTATATCCAACTGTCAATATCAAACTCTTCATCATCGTCTTCAATAGCATTCACTCCTGCATCATGTTTGGGCATAGGTGCTGTTATGACATTAGGCTTTTCCGGCGCTTCAAACTGAATTTCCTTAGCATCAATCAGGTCCTGCACCTTATTATTCAAGACCCATCAGTTATCTGTATCATGCCCCAGGCTATCAGAGTGAAAAGCACAGCGGGCATTCGGATCGTACATGGGCGATGTAGTGTTGGGACTCTTCGGGGCCTCCCTTGGAATCACCAGATTGGTCTTCAATAACTGCGGCAGAATTTGGGATAAAGTCATGTTGAGCTGAGTGAATTGTCTTCGTGGTCCTCGGCCCTTGGTTGATTGTTACGCTGAGGAGCACCAGCAGGTCTTGATATAACCACCGCATTAACAGCTTGGCGGAGTTCAGGTCTATTCTGGCTTCTTGAACTGTAAACAGCATTGGACTCCTTCTTAAAAGGTTTCTTCTTGGTGCTTGACGAAGCACCCTTCTGTATCTTACTGGATTTGATACCAGCTTCAATTCTTTACCCGGTCATGATCAACTCTGTAAACCCGGACGATGAACTTCCAATCATATGGTTGAAATACGGACCAGACATGGTCCCCAGAAACATATCCACTAGCTCCCTATCAGCCAAGGGTGGTTGCACTCTTCCAGCGAGGTCCCTCCACTTCTGAGCATAACCTTTGAAACCTTCACTCGCGCCCATAGACATACCCTGGAGTTGGGTACGCGTGGGAGCGAGGTCGGCATTATATTGGTACTGCTTGTAGAAAGCAGCAGCCAAATCTTCCCAATTACAGATACTGGCTCCTTCCAGCTGGTAAAACCATTCAAGCTGAGTCCCTGAGAGACAGTCTTGAAAGAAGTGGATCCAAAGGTTCTTGTCAGCGGTGTATGGCTGAATCTTCCTAACATACGACCGGAGGTGCAGCTTCGGGCAAGAAACCCCGTCGTATTTAGAAAAGGCTGGTGCTTTGAACATGTGGGGAATCACCACTCCAGACGACAAACCCAAGTTACCAAAGTCCAGACCAGGCACTTTCTGAATTTCCATCGCGCTCAACCGGTCTTCCAGTTGCTTATAGATATCCTCAGCCGGAGGATACTGGTCTTCGTCGAAGTCAGTCTCGTTGTCTGAAACCACAGGGCTAGGAGCCCTCCTTTCCTCCTGATTATCTCCCCCTCCAGATGAGTGGGTCAAATCAACCTCTTCTCGCAAATCGTTTCCGAATCTGTGACCCATATTAAATAGGACCGTCTTCTTCTTCTTCTTCTTCTTCTTCTCTTTCTAGATAAGGGTCTTCAGATCTTGCTGACCCTTAGCCAAACTCATGAAAAATTCCTGGAACTGGGCGTTTTGGGCTTGCAGAGCCTTGATTGCTTGTTCAGTTGATGTTTCAGAAGACATGATGCAGAAATAAACAGCGAAGAAGATGAGAAAACCTGTAAGGGTACCTGTTATAAGGTTCAAGGGAATGATATGTGTATGACATGATTTCAAAGACTTTAGGGATTCAAATTTGTAAACCACAATGAAACACACTTTTATTAGATAAACTTTGAAATTCAATTGTTCAACAGATGTCTTTAAGGCGTTACAAGAAAGAAAAATTGAAAAATCAAATCAAAACTAGAAATAATCAAAATACAATCAGTGCTCCCATGGTTGTTTCTTGTCGGTGCAGACATAGTCATTGAGGATCTGCTCGTTCTCCAACTGCCTTGTGTTGGCTCCTAAATTCGACACCCTTGTTTTTATTAATATAAGCCATTAAGCATGAAGGATGGTTTCGACCAGCTGGTTCTGTCGAAATGCTCAGCAGAAGATGGAAAGTACTTAGAGAATTTCTTCTAAGTAAGAATCCTGTTGCCTTCGACGTCGAAGGTGCTTCTCGATAAAGGAGTTCGATGCTCAGAGTGGAACGGTTTGAGATTCAAACGTTTGGAGGGAAAACGGTTCCCAGCGGTTACCAAGTGCAACGTGTCAAGATCAAGAGCGTCGAAGGCTGTGAGCGTGCCAAGTGGAGTCATCTCGAAGCAGCATAACTTCCCGACGGTTACTTGAGATGTGTTTAGTATAAATATTAGTAGTTCACGCAGTTTCTCGCGTGTGTTCACAATTTTATACAAGTCACTCATATAGATTCAAGTACCCAGTGTGAGCGAAAGAATTGTTGAGAATGTATGTGTGAAACACCACTTTAATTAATCAAATTCATTTATTTTCCAGAACTTTACTGCCTCTTCCTTTACTTTTCCAGTCGAAGCCCTTTATTTAAAGCTTTCCTTTATTCTATCAAGTTCTCTTCATGCAATTTACATAAAGCTTCTTTATTTTCTTGTCATTTAACCATTATCAAACTTAGTCAAAAAACTCCCAAAATCAACCATGTCTTAGGATCAATCTGATCGATCCTGCGAGTCACCAAATAAGTAACCTTTTGGAAGATCAGCGGTTGTTTACCAATTCCCACGGTAAACAAATTGGCACACCTGGTGGGACCTTGTGTTGATTTTGAAGTTTAACCCTTTTATACAGAATATCATCTTTTTCAAGAAGTATTGCATGTTATTGAGAAGTGGTAGAATATACACTAACAATACTAATACTGCCAAAGGAGAGAAGCGATGGCGAATCCGCCAAACAATAACGAAATCCCACAAACGAATGTGGGAACAACGGTTATCCCAACCGTAAGTGAAGCGATAACCGCTGGTTCAACACCAGTAGTAACGGTCACAACAACGGGGCCATTACCTCCGTTCACTGGCCCCAGAGTGCCTTTGGGAACTCCCCCACTAAGGGGAAATCTAGGCACCAGGCCTTATGTTCCCCCAGGATTTATGACAGGCGGTCCAAATCGAGAACCACTCTATGGCATGCCAACTTCTGAATTGGCTAGCCTGACGAAAGCTGCGTCCACTTTTTCAGACCCTTTAGTGAGTGCCTCTTCGTCACTCCAAGGTTCTGGAGTAGGTATGGCGAACAGAAATAGGACCCAACTCTTAGGAGGAACGTCCCAAGTAGCGCATGGCCTTACAAATGCCTCGACAGCAGTCTTGAGGCAACAAATGGATGAAAGCAACCATGATATGGTTCAAATGTTGGCACAAACTTTAAGTACAATGCTGAATCCTCTAATACAAAACACCAGCCAGTCGAATCAGCAGATGACAGCGCAAATGACGCGTTTGGCTGATTTCTTTGGGGTACCCCAACCTATTCGACAGCCCCAAAGGGCGCAAATAAGGGGAAACCAAGGTATACTCTTAGAGGAAGAAACCACTATTAACCAAGTCCAGCAGCCTGTCGAAGAAAACCTTAGGGCACGATTGGAGCAGCCTTTCGAAGAACCTAGGGTCATAGCCCCAGAGGTAAGGATAGTCAACAGAAACCAAAATGCTGACGAAGTAGTTCAGCATATCCAATACCAGAATATGGGTTTGGAAAATAATCTGGCAGCCATGATCGAAAGAATCATGACGCAAAATGGGATGAATATAGGCTTTCGTAGGCCCAACTTCACATCCCCACTGTCAGAATATGTGTTACAAACAGACTTACCTCCTAGATGTAAAGTCCCTAAGTTCACTAAATTCTCAGGGGACACGACAGAATCTACTGTCGAACATGTGGCGAGATACTTGATCGAAGCAGGAGATATTTCAAACAACGAAAACCTGAGGATTAAGTACTTCCCAAGTTCTTTAACAAAGAACGCGTTTACTTGGTTTACAACTCTCCCCCCCAATTCGATCCATCATTGGACCCATTTGGAGAGATTGTTCCATGAGCAATTCTACATGGGACAAACCAAGATAAGCCTGAAAGAATTGGCCAGTGTAAAGAGACGTTTCACTGAACCTATAGACGAATATCTAAATAGGTTTAGGTTGCTTAAAGCAAGATGCTTTACGCAAGTGCCAGAACATGAGTTAGTCGAAATAGCCGCAGGCGGCTTAGATTATTCCATTAGGAAGAAGTTAGACACTCAATACCTGAGAGACATGGCCCAATTGGCCGATAGAGTTCGACAGGTAGAACGCCTTAAAGCTGAAAAAGCCAAGGCGACAAAAACTCACAAAAGAGAGAGGATAGCGTATGTCGAAATGGATGACGAAGATCCAGAAACCTTCGACGAAACTATAACCGTCGAAGAAAGCGAGGTCGATTTAGCGGAACTGAAATAAGGGCCACCATACTCTTGCAAACTGTTAGTCCCCTCAAGTGGAAAAAATCCCACTGGTTCAGAAAGGACCAACGATAGGTTCCCCAAAAAGACTTATAGTTTTGATATTACAAAATGTGATGAAATCTTTGACTTACTTGTAAAAGATGGCCAAATGATAATACCCCCAGGGGTAAAAGTGCCTCCTCTTGATCAAAGAAAGAAAATAGGCTTTTGTAAATATCATAATTTTCTGGGCCATAAAACGTCTCAATGTTTTCTTTTCAGGAATCTCGTGCAAGACGCTATCGAAGAAGGGAGGTTGAAGTTTGCTGACAAGACCCCCATGACTGTGGACTCTAACCCGTTGCAGGCTGAAGCCCATTATGCTGAACCTTCAGAGGTGAACGTGATCGAGGCATCCAGAAGCCAGTCGAAGAGGCCAGGAATAACCATGGTCGAAGTCACTAAGGATCATGTCAACATGCCAATCTTTGGCAGTTTTTCTGGGAATCTATCCAGAAAGAAAATTGAAGTGGTCCAAAAGGCGGTCGAAAGCCCAAAGCTGGAGACAGTTGGAGCCCAAAAATCTGGAACAAAACCCAGTTCTTACTTGGCTGCAGTTCATGGCCAGACAGAGGATTTGGAGACTCAGATGAAGCAGTTGACTCTTGCCACCAAAGACACCATGAATGTCAACATGGTCGAGGTCTCTGAACCAAAAGCATCAGAGGAGGCCATTAGGCAAGAACAAGCCAACAAAACTGTTTTCCCTCGGGAAAATGAAAATCTGGCGGATTTCCTGCAAAGATGCCAGAAAAAGAAGTCAGAAGTGACGCTGTGTCCTCGATGCAGTTCAATCTTCGACAAAAAAGATGTTGAACATATTCAAGGTGTAAGAGCAGCAAACAGAAAAAGGGAAAGTGTTGATACTCGACATGACCCCAGGAGAACCCACCAAAAGGGTTCAAATCAAGAAAAGAGGCCACTGACTTTCAGGCCTCCAACTAATGTGCCAGTCTATACATGGTACAAAACATCTGGTCGAAAGAGGCCAAGCGAGGAAAGATGGCACTCTTTCGAAGTGCCAAGAGGTTCGTCTTTTACACATAAGAAAGAACCTCAGGTTGCTACCCCTAAGGTGACCCAGGTATCAAGCAACTACAAAGGGAAAAATCCCATGTCTCGATCTCAATGGAGGAGATACCAGAGGCGACGAAAAGCTGAGAGGGAAGCTGCTAATCAACCAAAGGCAGAATCAAGTTCAAATGTTCCTCAGAGAAAGCAGAGGAAGCCTCTGGAAAGACAACCAGTGACCAATAGGCTAGTTTGGCCTAACCAGGGTGAAGTTGATAACGAAGATGGCTTTGAGTCTGATGACACCTTAGATATCATGGTGAACATAGTCTCAGTTTTGCCAAGAGAGTTCAACCGCCAGGTGGAGGTCGAAACAAGCGATTGGGAAGTTGAACAAGAAATGGCCAAGCATAGGCCAGTGTGCTATTTCGTCATGGATAATGGCGCTACTAAAGAGCAGAATGGGTTCTTCGAACCACCTACAGAGGCGATGAAAAATCACCTCAAGCCTTTATTTATAAGGGCTAAACTCGAAGAAACCACAGTAAATAAGATCTTGGTAGATTGTGGGGCAACCATCAACATCATCCCTCACTTTATGCTAAGGAAAATAGGCAAAAGAGATGAGAATATCAAGCCTCACAACATGGTCCTGTCGAATTATGAAGGCGGCATAGGGACCACTATGGGTGTGATCCAACTGGACATCAAGGTGGGATCTATCCTTCCACCAACTATGTTTATGGTCATATCGGCCAAACCTAACTATAATCTTTTGTTGGGCCGTGAATGGATACATGGTGTTGGAGCTGTACCATCATCGATGCACCAAAGGTTGCTACTATGGCGTCCTGATGGAATGGTCGAAAACATAGAAGCGGATCAAAGCTATTACCTGGGCGAAGTAAATCACCTAGGGCTGGCAGACTTCGACAAAAACTTGGCTCACATTGGGCCATGCCCAACACCTGATTTCGACTTGGCGCCAGCGCCAAATACTTTTTATTCCTTATACCTGCACCCTGAGCATGGTTTTCAATGGCACAGAGAAGACTTGTCCCACATTGACTTTAGTGGGCTAACTGATATCCAACCAACTGGTTGGGGAAGTGAATTCAGTGACAATGACTGAGTCACAATCTTTGCAGCGAATTTCGGCTTACGTAGCTGAAACAAGGTTGATAACGGCTCTCGAAGCCGAAGTAAAATATATGGCCACACAGGCCAATTATCAAGAGTTACCTTCTGGTCCTGGAAAGGATTTCGACCCAGAACCTCCTGATATCATGCCAGAAGGAAAGCAGGAACAAAGACTCGACGCCATCTACGACGATGAGCCTTTGGGATTCGAAAAGGACCCCTTAGCGAATAACATCAAGATGCTAGCGCAGGATCCTTTAGAAGAAATCAACTTGGGCGAAGGGTTAGAGAAAAAGCCAACTTACATTAGCGCAAAAATAGAACCAAAACTCAGGTTGGAAGTGATCCATTTGTTAAAAGAGTTCAAGGACTGTTTTGCATGGGATTACGACGAAATGCCTGGTCTCGACAGAGGATTGGTAGAACTTCAGTTGCCAATCAAACCTGGGAAGAAGCCAGTCAAGCAAAGTCCAAGACGCTTCGCTCCAGAAATATTGTCGAAGATCAAAACGGAAGTCGAAAGACTACTGAAGTGCAAATTCATACGAGCTACGAGGTATGTCGAATGGATTGCAAACATTGTGCCAGTGATTAAAAAGAATGGTACATTGAGGGTGTGCATAGATTTCAGAGATTTGAAAGCTGCTACACCCAAAGATGAATATCCTATTCCTGTGGTGGAAATGCTAGTCGATTCTGCCGCTGGCTATGAATACCTGAGTATGCTCGACGGTTATTCAGGATATAATCAAATATTCATTGCTGAAGAAGATGTGTCGAAAACAGCTTTTCGATGCCCTGGGGCTTTAGGCACTTACGAATGGGTAGTGATGCCTTTTGGCCTAAAGAACGCTGGGGCAACATATCAGCGAGCAATGAACTCTATCTTCCATGATTTTATTAACACTTTTATGCAAGTATATATTGATGACATTGTTGTAAAATCTGTTTCCAGGAAGAACCATATAGACCACCTTCGACAATCATTCGAAAGAATGAGAGAACATGGTCTGAAGATGAACCCTTTGAAGTGTGCATTCTGTGTAAAAGTTGGAGATTTCTTGGGCTTCGTCATCCACAAGAAAGGAATCGAAATCAACCAGAACAAGACGAAGGCAATTCTGGAAGCGAAAGCGCCAACAAACAAAAAGGAACTGCAATCTCTATTAGGCAAGATAAATTTCTTAAGGAGATTCATATCTAACCTAAGTGGGAAAGCTCAAGCCTTTTCACCCTTACTTCGATTGAACAAAGAAAGATTCGAATGGGGGCAAGAGCAACAAGAAGCCTTCGACAAAATCAAAGGGTACCTCACAAAGCCACCTATTTTGGTGCCTCCTTGCAGCAACAGGAGTATGAGATTGTACATAGCTGCATCCGACAAAACTTTGGGAAGCATGTTAGCCCAAGAAGATGAAAATGGAGTCGAAAGACCCATTTACTATCTTAGTAGAGTTTTGAACGATGCAGAAACTAGATATAGCGAAGTTGAAAAATTATGTCTATGTCTTTATTTCTCTTGTACAAAGCTCAAGCAATATATAAAACCAGTTGATGTGTATGTTTCGTCTCATTTTGATGTTTTCAAGTACATGTTGTCGAAACCCATCCTGCACAGTCGAATTGGCAAGTGGGCATTAGCATTAACTGAATACTCCTTGACCTTTATGCCTCTTAAGGCAGTGAAAGGACAAGTAGTGGCAGAATTTATAGTCGACCACTCAATTCAGGTTGAGAGTATAAATTATGTGGAGATAGAACCTTGGAAATTCTACTTCGATGGTTCCAGTCATAAAGATGGAACAAGAGTAGGAGTCTTGATTATTTCTCCAGAAAAAATTCCAACAACATTCAAGTACAAGATATTAGGTACTTGTTCGAACAATGAGGCTGAGTATGAAGCTCTAATTACTGGCCTTGAGATATTGTTGGAATTGGGGGCAACTCGAGTCGAAATAATGGGAGACTCAGAGTTAGTCATTAAGCAAGTCACAAAAGAATATAAGTGCATAAGAGAAAATCTCATTATGTACTTTGTGATAGCAAATCGTTTATTGAAAAAATTCGAAATGGTCAACATTCGACACATACCCAGATTGGAAAATCAAATAGCCAACGATTTGGCACAAATTGCATCTGGGTACAAAATTTCAAAAACGAGATTACAAAGAGCAATCGAAGTTCGAGAAAAAATAAAAGCAACTTGTCTGTCACCAACAGATTTGGAATCGACAAGACTAGGGTATGCTGATCAAAGGAACTTCGAAATTTCGTTCATAGACAATTTGTCAGAGCAAGATTGGGGGAAACCCATTGTGGATTATCTACAAAATCCAGCAGCTTCGACAGAACGAAAAATAAAATATAGGGCGTTGAGTTACGTACTCATGGGTAATAAGTTATTTAAAAATACGCCTGAAGGGGTATTGCTAAAGTGCTTAAGTGAAACTGAAGCATACATAGCCCTTTCGACTACGCACGTTGGAGCATGTGGGGCTCACCAAGTAGGCCATAAGATGAAATGGTTGTTGTTTCGACAAGGACTATACTGGCCCACCATCTTGAAAGATTGTGTCGAGTTCGCGAAGGGTTGCCAAGAATGTCAAATCCATACAGGCATCCAGCATGTACCAGCAAGCGAACTTCACTCAATAGTGAAACCTTGGCCCTTTAGAGGATGGGCGTTGGACCTTATTGGAGAGATTCGACCAGCATCATCAAAGAGCCAGAAGTATATATTGGTAGGCATTGATTATTTCACTAAGTGGATCAAAGCTATTCCTTTAGTCAATGTAGACCAAGAAAATGTCATTGAATTTATTCAAAAGAACATTATCTTTAGATTTGGAATCCCTGAAACTATAACTACTGATCAAGGATCAGTTTTCACCGGTCGAAAGATGCAGGAATTCGCTCAAGAAACAGGCTTTAGACTCCTAACATCAACGCCTTATTATGCACAGGCAAACGGTCAAGTCGAAGCAGCGAATAAAGTAGTGATTGGCTTGATAAAAAAGCATGTTGGGAAGAAGCCAAAAAATTGGCATAAAACGTTAGACCAGATTTTGTGGGCCTGTCGAACGTCCCCAAAAGAAGCCATAGGTACAACACCGTATCGGCTAACGTTTGGTCATGACGCAATGTTGCCAGCGGAAATTTGTCTTCAATCTGCAAGGGTTCAGAGACACCATGATATCCCCTCTGAAGTTTATTGGGATATGATGTTAGACGAACTATTAGATTTAGACGAAGAAAGATTACGCGCTCTCGACCTACTAAGGATTCAGAAGAAAAGAGTAGAAGACTCTTACAATAAAAAAGTGAAACCTAAGGTATTCTCGCCTGGAGAATTAGTTTGGAAGGTGATTCTCCCCATGGATCGAAGGGATCGAAGCATGGGAAAATGGTCACCCAAATGGGAAGGACCATTCAGAATTATCCAAACTTTTTCTGGTGGAGCTTATGAAGTCGAAGAGTTAGGTGAGGATAAAAGGCTCTTGAGAGTAAACGGAAAATATTTGAAAAAGTATAAACCCATGCTCCAAGAGATCAAAATAAATAGCAAGTAATGACTAAATTAACCATAAATAGCCAAGATGGAAAATTTTATAAGAATTAGCCAAAATGGCTACATTGTCAAATACATATTACAATACATGGTTAAATAGCTGAGTAATTCAGAAGGGGATAGAATCTCTGAGTCGAAGGTACTTGGCCTGCTGCAACTCCAGTCTTTTGTTGCACAAGGCATTCGCCTGGGCAAGCTTGGCAATTTGGTCATCGAAGGCTTGGGCTTTCTCAGTAAACTCTAGGCCTCGCGTAACTTCAGCTTGGCTTTCTGTGTCTGAAACAGTCGAGAGAAGCTCCTCCTTGCGCTTAGTATTAGCATTCATCTTGGCCTTCAGCTCTTCGATTTGCGCCTTTATGGAGGCATTGTCTCGATCTATGGCATCAATTTCTTCTTGCTTAGATGCCTTTTGCTTTGACAACTCTGCAATTTGAGAAGTCGTCTCAGCTACTGCAGTCCAGGCAGAAGAACTTTTGCCATGTAACGCTTCGAGCTGGCTGTTGAAGCCCCTCTGACGTTGATAGTCTGCTGAGACTTGATCAACAATGGAGTATAACTCCATGATGAAGCTCGAAACCTCTGGAGTCACAGCAAGCAAGTCGACTGCATTCAAAACAGCTCCCAAACACGATGGAGCAGTAGGGTCCCCCTCCAAAGCCTTCATCAAATCTTTCTTGAAGAACTGAGCCTTGACCTTCATCAAAGCCTCATCGAGAGGAGAAGTCGAAGTGGACTTCCCCGATTGAGTGGAAACATCCTGACTAAGGTCAGATGAACTTCCCATACTCTCGATAATGGCATTAAAGTAGCCAATGGATCAGTTTGCTTCAAGAGTTCTAAGTCTTCTTTAGACTTATGCTTTGTCGAGGTAGTAACCTTTACAGCAACGTTGTCTTAGGGTTGAAGTTGTTGAGTAGCGTTTGCATCGATGTGACTCTCTTTGACCTGAAGTTCAGCAGTGCCAGCATCAGCGTGATCCCCTTCATCATGTTGTTCCTCTGACAGATCGACCACTTGAATTTCTTTTGGTTGTTGTTCCTCTGTTTCGGCATTGGTTTCATCGTTCGCCGATTCTTTCTCTTGTGGCCTACTGTGTTCAGCAGAGTCTAGTGTTTCAGAAGTCTTTGGTGCTGAACTTTCAGTGGTCTCCTGAAAATAGAAGAGGAAGAATCTTCTAGTTTAGAGAGAGACACAATCGAACGTGATCATCGACACCTGAGTTAAAAATGGTCAAAGAAACTACCTGCAGAGGAATTTCAGCCCCAGGGATGGAATTATCACTTTCGACGGGTTTATTGAGCAAACCATTTAGTTCCTCCTCCGTTGGCTCTTCAATAATCACGGGAGGTGGCCTGGGTTTTCTCCCTGCAACCTTTATTCTGATTGTGGGTCGAGTCTCAGGAGAAGGAACATCTTTCTTCAGTTTTCTCTGTTTAAGAGGAGCGGGGGGAGATTCGTCCTCTTCGTCACTCCCAGATTCGACTGTCAGTGCAGGTCGTTTCTTGGGTGAAGGTGCCTGAAAACCAATTGGAGTTCGATTTAGAACGCTACGTCGAAAATCAGGATATTAAAACCAGAAGGGAATAATAAAAGTCTGGTTACCGATGCTGAGGGTTTTTTCGAAGGACCTTCCCCCTGATGGCTTGTTGTAGTTTTCGCCGGTGCTGGAGGTTTTGTCAAGGGACCTCCTCCCTGTTGGCCTTCTGCGGCTTTCTTTGCTGCAGGTTTCCGAACAACTGAAAGAAGACAAGTTATAATTAACAAGTTACAAGTCGAAATGGAAAGACAAAATAATTTGAAGAGTGAAGGTACATTTCTTTATTTTGTCAAGGACTAGAACGAAAGACTTCTGAAGTTCGTCCACAAAATCTTTCTCGTCGAAGAACTCTTCAGCATAGTAACTCCTCCACCAGTCTTCGAAGGATGGTGAACAGAGGAAGTTAAGTTGATAATCGAACAGTGAAAGTACTGTTCGACCTGCATACCTGTCAATATGTTTGGTGGCAGCATCTTCAGTATAGTCATTGCAAAAATATAACATTGACTTCTCCCTAGGAAAAATAGGAGAAGGAAGTGATTGAATGATACCAAACTGTCGAGAGACCAAGTTTGGTTGGTAAGCGATCAAGCTCAGGTGAGTCTTGGAGCTCTTAAAGCGCAGTGGCATTATTCTAGGTGTGATAAATGCTTCCCACATTATTGTATGTTCTTCGACACGAGGGTCACCTGACGACTTGGGATGAGGCCTGGTGAACCATTCTGGACCAACCTTTCGTCGAGCGAAAGGAGCCATGGTCGAAGCAAATTCTTTTCTTCTTGCAAACATCAAGACGAAGTTTGCAAAAGTCTGTTGAAGCTCCAGCCCATCTTCAGTCAGGGTCAGTAGAGCTAATCTGGTGCCTTCGATACGCCTATTTGCTATCTCAGGAGCTTGCTCATTTATTTGAGTCTTTTGAGGTAAGAAAGACTCGAAAGTGGCATTGAGCCACAACTGAAGTAGCCAAAAGGGTCCTGCAAGCAACAGACTGGCTCTATTTTCGATGACCTTTAACAGAGTCGCTCCGCTGCTGATCGACTCGTACAGATTCACCAAGATTAATTCTGCCAAACAAATATTTTGGCCATGGTGAAGCTGGGTGGCGAGGGTGACCATCTTCTTTGTCACCTGTAAAGACTTTGTACAGAACACAAAGCGTGAAAGCCAAAGGGCTAGAAACGCAATATGCTCTACATTCGTCACGTTGGCTGTCGACTTATCATGGTAATGGTTGATATAGATGGGTTTCGTAGCTGAGAATCCAATCTGATCCTCCGACATTTCCTCTGGGTCGAAATAATCCCCAGTGGGTCGAAATCCGGTGATGGCAGCCACGTCGAAAAGCGTAGGTGTTAGCATTCCACAAGGAAGGTGGAAAGTGAAATGAGTGTAATCCCAGAAAAGCAAAGAGGCTATCAGCATCTCAGGGGAGTAGTTGAGACCCGTCTTCGACAGCATAACTAGGTCGTATATCCCCAGGTTCTTCCAGATCGAAGTCTGGCTTTTTTCCATCTTCTCCAGCCAAGCGCTGTAGTCAGGTGTGAGGCTAGGGCTAGACCTAAAAGCCCTAACACCCCTATTGAAGAAGCGGAGATCTATCTTCTCCTTAGCAGGATCTTCGTTATCATCTGCAGCTTTTTTAGAGCACCCAACAGGTTTGAGCGCCTCAAGTACTGGAAAGAAGTTCTTGATCTTCATGGATTCATCAATGCATGGGGATAACGGGCCAGACATCGCGAAGATTTGGTTGGAGTATCCAACCGGAATCATTAGTTGATGTGAATAAGCTTCACGATCAACAGTTTCCAAGGGTTCAGGAACCCTTCGCTGGCCTGTAGGGGTAACTGTTGGAACAGTTGAGAAGATCTTGGGTTTAGCATTTCTGGAAGGGATGTTAGAACTAGGAGCGTTAGAGGAACCTGAAGCCATTTGTGAGTTAAGGTTGAAGGTGAGTGAAGAACAAAATGTTTGCAAGTTTGCAGAGATTTTGTGTTCAGCAATGAGGTTTTGAATGCAGGTAGCGTGAAAAAGTCCCACAATGGGTACCAAGCGCTATTTATAGTGGTTGGGAAATCACAAAATTCGAGGCCATTTAATGTTGCAGAAGATAGTGGGACACGTGGCGTCCCCTAGCTGACATAGCCGTTCTGCAGAAATGAAAAGGTGCAGCGTGCGCCCTCGTTTTTGGGAAATTGTCATGATGACAATTTGTGAAAAGACATTGGGCACGCTAAACGCCGTACTGAGGTGACGTCTTAGGTACGGATGGAATGATGGCTTTTTCTTGGGATTGTCAGTGGTTGGTAGAAGACAAAAAGTGCACAGGTTAATTAGTGGCTAAGGATGAAAGACAGGTGTCGAATGGAATCTCAAAGAATGCCTTTTTCTTATTCAGCGTCAAAATAAGGCATTCTTGGGGGGCAATTTGTTGGCTCCTAAATTCGACACCCTTGTTTTTATTAATATAAGCCATTAAACATGAAGGATGGTTTCGACCAGCTGGTTCTGTCGAAATGCTCAGCAGAAGATGGCAAGTACTTAGAGAATTTCTTCTAAGTAAGAATCATGTTGCCTTCGACGTCGAAGGTGCTTCTCGACAAAGGAGTTCGATGCTCAGAGTGGAACGATTTGAGATTCAAACGTTTGGAGGGAAAACGGTTCCCAGCGGTTACCAAGTGCAACGTGTCAAGATCAAGAGCGTCGAAGGCTGTGAGCGTGCCAAGTGGAGTCATCTCGAAGCAGCGTAACTGCCCGACGGTTACTTGAGATGTGTTTAGTATAAATATTAGTAGTTCACGCAGTTTCTCGCGTGTGTTCACAATTTTATACAAGTCACTCATATAGATTCAAGTACCTAGTGTGAGCGAAAAAATTGTTGAGAATGTATGTGTGAAACACCACTTTAATTAATCAAAGTCATTTATTTTCCAGAACTTTACTGCCTCTTCCTTTACTTTTCCAGTCGAAGCCCTTTATTTAAAGCTTTCCTTTATTCTATCAAGTTCTCTTCATGCAATTTACATAAAGCTTCTTTATTTTCTTGTCATTTAACCATTATCAAACTTAGTCAAAAAACTCCCAAAATCAACCATGTCTTAGGATCAATCTGATCGATCCTGCGAGTCACCAAATAAGTAACCTTTTGGAAGATCAGCAGTTGTTTACCAATTCCCACGGTAAACACCTTGTTAACTTCTGAATCTTCTGCTCTTGCTCGTGATACTTTTCTCGGTAAGTATCCCGCTCTTCTCTCAGCTGCATCCATGATCTTTTTAAGGCCCCAATGTCAGTAGGCATGTATGGATGGAGGATGGTAGGAGGAACCCCTTCTTCATCAGCAACTTCAACAATGATAGGCAAGACGGCTTCGTACGACATTCCCAGCTTTTGGGCGCGGATACGAACCCGTCGATGATATGGCTCCATCAGAAGAGAAGTCTTTGCACCCAGCTCGTGCGGATCAGACTTGTGTACTCTATCCCAAGCTCTTATGAATCTGCGGCGTTGCTCGTCACTATCCCCTTGGAAGTCAAAGACAATACTAGGCATTAACAACTCATGAGGTCCTTCCCTTCTAGCTCCCCCAAACTGACGTAAGGCCAAGCACGGATTATAAGTGATTCCTCCATTGGTTCCTATCAGTTGAACATTGGGGTATTCCCCACAACGATCAATAATAGCCACCTCGTCCATGCCCTTAATAGTCCAAATGATGTCATTATGAGAGAGAGACATAATCCTATAGGCCCAGCCCATGCCTTCCTTGTTTTTCAAAACTGATTTGGGGAGGTGAGAAATAAACCACCTCGCCAGCAATGGAGCACAACACATAAGGGTTCCCCGCTTTCGAGCAGTACGGGCATAAAGAGAATAAAGAATGTCACCCAAGAGAGTGGGTACATGATTACCGGATATGAAAATCTTCACGACATTCACGTCGACGAAAGCATCTGAGTTAGGAAACAACACCAAACCATATATGAGAAGAGCCAGAATGTCCTCAAACGCCTGGAAGTCTAGACTGTCCCAGAACTGATTAGCTTTACCAACCAAGAATTTAGTCAAAAAGCCCTTTGCTCCACTACGAGTTTCCCAATTAGACATTACCTCAGCCTTTGTCAGATGGAGGGCTGAAGCAATCTCTTCTGGCCTAAGGATCTTCTCCCAACCTGTGAACGGGGTCTGCTCCAGAATAGAGATACCAAGTAGATCAGAGAACTCTTCCAAGGTAGGGACTAACTGGTAGTCTGGAAAAGTAAAGCAGTGGTACAGTTGATCAAAGAACTGGACTAAGACACTCATCATCTGTTCGTCCAATTTGGATGTGACCAAACCAAGGAGGTGTCCATGTCTTCTGATAAAGGAGGTAGTATCTGAAACCTTTGCAACCAATTCCTTAAGCTGAGTGGGAATCTGGATAAAGTTAATCCGAATGGTGTTTCTACGCATGGGTGCCATGACCTACAAAACAGACAAAGATGAATCCCTCCTGTCTTTGAAATAGGTTAGTCCAATGCAAGATGCATGCAATGTTATGATGTCATGATGTCATGATAGAAAACACACCACAAGTATCCACAAATAGAAAACATGGTAAGGGCACACAAGTCACACAGATTGCCCTTAGATTTCAGGCTGGCAAGGAGCTTAGGTACTACCCTCTTTCAGTTCAGTTGGTTTAAACCTGTCCTAAAAATAATAACCGGGTTCTAGAGGATCTTAATATCACTGACTACCCTCGATCGGTCATAATTCCAGTTTAGCAACCTTTT
This sequence comes from Vicia faba, assembly GCA_948472305.1. NCBI lineage: Eukaryota > Viridiplantae > Streptophyta > Magnoliopsida > Fabales > Fabaceae > Vicia > Vicia faba. The sequence goes on along the minus strand of OX451735.1, from coordinate 96,906,728 downwards.
CTTGCGGCCAGAATCATCGCGAGAGTTTAGTCTCAATGAGTGTAGCATACTGCTACTGTTCTATGGCCAAGTTGGTCAATTTAAAGGTTCTAAGGTCAGTTGGTGCTTAATAACCCCTTAGCAGACCCATATTCTCCTCGTTGCGCCACAAGGGATATCGGTACATACTAAAGTGCCACACCAACGTAGCTACTGTTTCAACCGTATCGGTCTACGCTGTATAGTTCCCTCACAATTTATTTCTACTTACCTAAAGGGTATCCCCAGATCCGGGTTAGGATCTATAGTAACTCTGATACAAGCCCACAAATATAAAGCATACAAGTCAAGCAATTGAAAACATTATGAACTTATTCCTAAGGTACATCCCACTTATAAAGCTTCCCCAGCAGAGTCGCCAGTTCTGTGATACAGTGGGAAGAACTGACTGTTTTTGGAATGCTAGTTTACATTTTGCGTTTGTGTTCGCAAAATGTTGTGGTAAGCAAGAGTCGCCACCTACTTTTATTTTATCCAACAAGGAAAGAAAAAAAGCACAGAAAAATTCCTTTTTCGAGATATTTCTCGAGTTCGGGGGGTAGATTATAGAAAGGGAAGGTGTTAGCACCCTTTCTATCCGTGGTTATCCACGGGCTCTTAGGTACTTGCTCATATTGTTTTCAAAATGGGTTTCTTTGTGCTTTGTGGGTTTGAAAAAAAGTTTTTGTTTTGAAAACTTTGATTTAACTCTTGCTTCTGTCCTCAAGAGCGTATGAAGTGTTTTTGAAAACTTTGTTCGAAAAGTGTAAGTGTGAAAAAGATTTTGTTTTTTGAAAGAGCAAGTATCTAAGAACCATCTACCTACTCGAAAAAGGAATCGTTCTATGCTATCTTCCTTTAGAAAATGCCATCCCACTATTGATGAGTAGGTAGCATCGTCGTTGGAGTTTGAGGGTCAATTCGAATGAGGGACGTGCGGTCACTAAAGCAATGTCAGGACGCCTTAGCGGTAACCCTAATGTCTTATATCATTTGTTTGAGGCAACAATATTCGAGCAACCATTTCGAGGCAACTATGATCTTTTAGACAAGAGGACGACCTCTAAAATGACCTATACTCAATGGTCGTGTACGAAGGCAACCAAGTGGGGGTGTACCCTAGGAGTGCGCATGTGCGAGTGTATTGTTTTCAGTTATTTTTATCTTTGTACAGGTTAAGGGTGATCTAAGTTGATTTTAGGTTAAAACATTTAGTCTTGTCATGCCATCCTATTATCAAACATCTAACAGTTATAATTTGCGGAAATCAAATGCGGAATTTAAATTACAAGGCGTCGGGTATTTACATCGCCAAAGACAAACCCTTTAAAAATAAATAAAGCGATAAAAATAATTAAAAGTCCTATTTTCTATTACAATCTGGAAGCAAGTACATTATTGGATAAAAATAAATAAATCGCGTGCGGGAAATTAAGTCAAGCTCATGATTAGGGTTTTGACCCTTTTTGTTAAAGAAAATGTCTTTTTGTTGTTTTTTATTTTAAGAAAGAAATAAATCCTACATTAATTACTAAATTAAATTAAATTAATTAATTAATAATAAAAAAATAAATTATTTTTGGGTTTTTGTTATTTTAAGAAAGAAAAATAAAATAATTAAGTTAGTAATTAAAACCTAATTAAATCTAATTTAATTTTAATTATTTACAAAAAATAGGTTAAAGTTATTCTAATTAAAAACTTAAATTAATTAATTAGTGTTTATTAATAAAAATAAAAATTTGATTGAATAAAAATATTTTTTGTGATTTTATTTTATAAAGAAAAGAATTTTTTTGATTGGTTAGTAAATTAAATAAAACAATTGAATCAATAAATAAATAAACAAAAACAATTATGAGAGGGGAGTATGGGCCTGTTTTTTTGTGGTGTGGATAGAAATCTGAAGGCCCATTGCAGCTGGCCTTTGTTGACTTTTTTGGAATCCAATGTGCATGCTTGGACTTGGCCTTTGGTGGACATTCATTCTTGAACCCTCAGATTTGGCCTTTGGCCACTTGGCAACTGGATGAATGAGGATGCGTGGTGTTCTGCAAGCCTAGGCGCGCATAGGATTACCTGAAGGAAAAAAACATTGAGAAAGTGGGGACCTGGGATTCGAGCCCAGGTCCTGGAGGAATTTGGAAGCTTGCCTTGCCACTACGCTGCCTTGATCCATTTGTAAGTATATTACACAATAATGATAATATAACAAAACAAAATTAATTGGTCAGAAAAGAATAAAATGCGCGCCATTTTTGAATGGCCCAATGATTGAGTTCCAGCTCTTCGTCCCTATCCTTCCACTACTGTAATTTTACCTGCGGATTTGAATCGGCAGCTAAAAACGCAGCTCATTCCAAAAATCGTTTCCAAGAAATAAGAATGACTTTCAAGGGCATGGTTGTGTTCGTCTCATCCTCCCGGATGCAACCATGCCCATTACATTGACCAATTTTACCTGAAATAAGAATCCCTAAAAACAAAAACACAGCCCTAGCTATGGTGTTTCGGGGTTACAACGCCTAGAAATCAAATTGATTATTGCCAATGGTTTGCAAATAACATGAGGGTTATGAATATGCAATTATTTCACTCAAATGATGCAAGAATAGACCAAATCGAATCCAAGAACATAGCTATGTAGCGTGGGACTTACAGCGTGTTAGGGAGTCTGAACAAGCTTGCTTTGGATTGGTTTAGCTTGAGTGAATGCCCAGGAAGCGATTGGGACAGGTCTTGGCTTCTGAAAGTGCCTCTAGCTATGATTTCAATCTCAAGCATTATTTGTGAATTTTCCAACTTTTTTCTGCCTCTGCCTGCAATTGCCAACCCTGATCACGTTTTCTTTGGCTTGCTTATGTAGTGTGTAGTGTATTAGGGTAAGAATTATGAATCAAATCTTCCCATATCAATGCCTTTGAATTTGATTTGATCTCCTCTTCAAACCTTTCCAATTTTGCCAAATCTCAATCTTTTTGCACATGATTTGGTCTGATTCGATTTTGATGATGTTAATGATGATAATCATAGCCTGAAACAACAAAAAAATCTCATGTTATCAAAGTTTTAGATTTTATAAGATTTAATTTGATTTAAAATGAATAAATTCAAATAAAAATTAAATTAAATAATAAAAATAAAATATGTGCTCATGGCTGAAACTATGACACGTGGGAAACTATGCAAGCTCAAATCAAGTGGAAAAGAATGGGCCCATTTGACCAAATTTGATGTTTTAGGGATAGTTGACTTTTGGCAATTTTGCAAAAATGTCCATCTTCAACAATGCATAACTTCTTCAATTTTGAACTTTTGTAAGTGTTCTTGGACCTTTTAGAGAGCTTGAGATGTCCTATAACCAACCCTTTTGGTCTCATCTAATTTTGATATTCCATGCTCAAGTTATAAGCTTTGGCAAAAAAGGTGTTTTTGTTGACTTTCAAAAATGACCTATAATGTCCAAATTCATAACTTCTTGTGAGTGAATTTTTTGATCTTGGGGTATGAAGATGGATTTTATAACATTGAATCCTCTTCAAAATTTGCTTTGTATAGGTCATTTCTCATAAAGTATGAGAAAGTTATGCTTGGTCAAAGTTGAGTTGACTTTTCCTACAAAACCCTAATTTAGCAACTTTTGAGTCTTGATGAATTTTGAGCAATCCTTGATGAATCATGATCAAACCTTGATCAAATGATGAAATATCCTTCAAAATGAGAATGTTGACAAAAAATCTTGAAGTTTGACTGTATTTGGGTCACAATTGACTTTTGCCCTAGCACAGTCGATTTTTGGACCCTTTGAGCAATTGACTGAGCAAACTTCCTCTGCAAGGCTTGAAACTTGACACGGATGACCTTGAGAACATATTAGGACATTAGGGATCACTTGAGGTCATTTGGATTCAAAGATCTTGATGCAACACAAAACCCTAATTTGGGGTTGACTGCCTTAGGAGATAGCTTGTCTGTCCAACTCTTGGGCCCACTTGAGTAACTTGGAGATTTTTCTTGCAATGTTTTGAGAAACATGAGAGGAAAAATTTTGGGGTACAACAGCTGCCCCTGTTCAATCTTCTTAAACCTGAGGATGTATATTGGCTTTCGTGCCTTTCGTGATCCGAAGGTGGAAGATGTTTGAACACTAGAGTGCCCATAAATTTGCACTCGCATGAAATGGTATCAGCCTTGTGATGTCGGGAATGGGCTTACAGATGACATTTGGAGATTTCTAACGGGAGGATGAGCTTAAAATATGCCATCTGCAGGAGTGTCGATCGCGTAAGAGATTCCTTAGCGAGAGCTCACACTTGTTGTTGTAGAAGATTCCGCTGGGGGAGTCTGATCTTTGTTGAGATTTAGGAACTTTCCTGTACTTCAATTGAGAGAACTTTTCTGTTGAGTTTTAAGAACTTGTCCATGATTCAACTGGGGGGAATCTGTCGAGATTTAGAACCTTATCTGTAATTCAACCGAGGATAATTCAGTTGAGATTTAAGAACCGGTCAATACTTCGATTGAGGAGAATAGCTTCCTGAGATGCCAAGGAGTGTATTGCTGGCCTTGAACTACTTTGAATCACCCTGTAGAAGGAAATTCGATCCCCACTTTTTATCCAAAAATTAAATTGTGTTCTTGCTGTTTCACACCTTCAACCCTTGTGTTTTTGATCTGGAATTGTTATGCACTTATAGTAGACTGAATTAGGTCAACAAAATTTGCATGAATCTTGAGAAATAATGGAGATTTGATTTGATTTTCTTCATGTATGATTTCTTTCCAAAACTTTCTTCAATCCAATCTTTTACAACCCTAATGAGTCTTGCATGAATTGGCTGGCATGCTAGTTGCATATAGACTCAAAATGTGCACAAAAGTTCCAAGATTTGATTTGTTTTCATTCTTTTACCATTTAATTTGATTTATTTTGATTTAAATGAATAAAAAATCAAAATAAATGATAAAAGTAATAAAATAATAGGTGTAAAAGCTCAGGGGTCGTGGGTCCTATTAGAAACATGTTCCAAGCAAGAAAACATGGGCCCCTTTGGAAAAAATGTCAATTTGATCAATGTTGACTTTTGACAAATTTCCAAAAACTGCCAACTTTGACCTAGGAGTGTGTTATTGGACTTTTTAGAAATATTAGGATGTCCCCTAAAAAAAACCTTTCGGTTTCATCTCAATTGGATCTTCCATATTTATGTATGAAGCTTTGACCCAAAAGGTGTTTTTGTTGACTTTTCAAAATTATCCATAATGTAGAAATTCATATCTTTTTGTGGGTGCATATTTTAAACTTGTGAGATGAATATGAATTGTATGGAATTGCATCCTCTTCAAAATGAGCTTTGGATGTAAAATTTCTGATAAAGTATGAAGAAGTTATGCTTGGTCAAAATTGGGTTAACTTTTCCTGCAAAACCCGAATTTAGCAACTTTTGGGTTTTGATGAATTTGGAGCATTCCTTGAAGAATCATGATCAACCCTTGATAAAATGATGTAAGTCACTTCAAAATGTTGATGTTGACCAAAAGTCTTGAGGTTTGACTGTATGTGGGCCACAATTGACTTTTGACCTAGTATAGTTGATTCTCAAGCATCTGAGCAGTTGGCTGGGAAAACTTCTTGTGCAAGGCATGAAACTTGACATGTAGGGTCTTGAAAACATCTTAGGACCTTGGAAAGAATTTGGGGCTTTTGTGGCTCACCCATCTTAAAGAAAATAAAAACCCTAATTTTGAGGTGCACTGCCTTAGGAGAGAGTTTGTCTGGTCAACTCTTAGGCTTCCTTGAGCAACTTGGGGACCTTACTTGACATTTGTTGAGTAAAATGGGACGGCAAATTTTGGGGTACAATAGTTGGCATTATGGAGTGATTAACTTCTTGGACTTAGGATTAGATATTTTGACCTACCTTGTGACCTTATGATCTCTACTGTTATTTTGTCTGGAATTCTTGGGGTTTACCTCGAGACATTAGGTTCATTATTTTCTTTGTGTGTATGTTATTCTGATTATATGCTTTGTCAGTTATATGGGACTCATCTGTATACAACTGTTACTCTGCCCAATTTTTGCAGAGACTTAAGGAAATTAAAGTTTGGTTTTCTTAAGAGGTTTATTATCTTTTCTTGCTTGGTTTCAATCCAAAGGATGGGAATTTTACATTGACTCATTGTGTCAAGCGTTGGATTCTTGTTGTTTAGACGATTCTTTTCCCTAGCTTTTATTCTTATGCTTTAAGATAGTCCATTCATCTCCTCCCATCTTCTTTAATTTCAAAAATCTTCTCCCTCCTTTTGAAAAATCTTCTTGCTTTTTAAACTTGAACCGCTTTCACAATAAACTTGGACTTATGTCCATTCATTTTAAAAAGTATTTTCTTAGTCAAACTTTAACCAACTTAATATTACTTTGACATTTTTTTGTGAGAAAACTAAAAGTCAATCAATCTCATTCAAATTATTTTGCCACTTTGGCTTTTAATCTTTAAAATTTTATAAAATTATTAGACTCTTGTCAATCCTTGTAGTTATGAGAGCTACTATACTTCTACGATATATAGTGAAGTGATATATTTTCCACTTAGGCGTTGAGCGGGGCTTTGTTGGTTTTAAAATCTAGGCCATATCCTCCACTTTGAGATGACGTAAATTCTCCTTTTTTATAATCGTGGGTAGTAAGTATGTTCTTCCACTCGGATAAGACAATGATGTCTCATCTCTTAAAATTAACCAACACACTTGTGTTTTAAATTTTTTAAAGGTGAACTACGAGTGCCCTGATCCCTTATTGCACGGAAGGTGATACGTAGGCATTAAAGGTTCGCAACCGCGGCGGGTGCAAAAATTGTAAGAATATATTTCTTTTTCTCATCTCCACCATCCGTTTTTTATATACAACTGTGATACGGTGGCAGAAACGACTGTTTAATACTGGTTTGCATTTTTTGTTCGCAAAATGTCGCAGTAAGCAAGAGTCGCCACCGACTTTTATTTCATCCAGCCGGAAAGGAAAAAAGTACAGAAAAAAAATCCTTTTTCGAGATTTTGAGTACGGGGGGTAGATTATAGAAAGGGAAGATGTTAGCACCCTTTCTATCCATGGTTTTCCATGGGCTCTTAGGTACTTGCTCATTTTTAAATTGCTTGTGTTTGTGTGCTTGTTTTTGAAAATTTTAACTTCGTGATAACCCTTGTATCACTCCTCAAGAGTGTGACGAAGTTGTTTTTGAAAATTGTTTTGAAAGGTGTAAGTGTGAAAAGTTTTGATTTGAGCAAGTACCTACTAGCATCTACCTACTAGAAAAAATATCGTTTCTATTCTTGTTTCCTTTAGACATCGTTATCCTACTATTGAGAAATAGGTAGCACCATCATTGGAATTTGTAAGGGTCAATTCGAAAGGGACGTACAATCACTAAAGCAATATTAGGACACCTTAGTAGTAACTCAAGAGTCTTAAGATATTTGTCGAGGCAACATTTTCGAGGCAACATTTTCGAGGCAACATTCGAATGGGACAATTTGATCTTTTAGACTGGAGGGCAACCATTAATACACCCTATGCTTAATGACCGTTTACCGAAGGCAACCAAAGTGAGAGAATACCCTAAGAGTGAATATGTGCGAGTGATTTATTTTAAGTTTATTATCTTTGCACATTAGGGTTTTCTAACCATATTAATTTTGTCATGCATTCTTGCCATACAATCCTATTAGCATACATCTAGACAGTTAAATATTTGCGGGAATTAAAAATACGAGAAAATAAACATAGGTATTACAAGGCTTCAGGGAGGGGGATTAATTACATAACCAAAAATCGGGGATTTAAACAGTAAATAAAAAAAATCCTAAGTTAACTATTACAAACCCTGAACAATTACAAAATATTGGCAGAATAGTTAACAAGCATGCGGCGAATTAAATGCGAGGACGATTAGGGTTTTGACCCTTTGACTAATCTTACTTGCGATTGATTAAAGGAAAAAAAAATGTTTTTTTGTCATGTTTTGTTATTTAACAAAATAATGGAGAATTAAATTAAAAGAAAATCCTAAGTTCTAATTAATGTTAATTTTTGAAAATAAATTAATTAATTCTAAACAACCTATTTTTGTATTTTTTAGTTTTATTTGAGAAAAAAGAGAAAAATTAAATCAAAAGTTAACCTAATTTTCTAATTTAATTTTAATTGTAAAAAGAACAAATTAAAGTTACCCTAATTTAAAAATTAATCTAATTAATTAACAAAAATTTAATTTAATAAGAAAATAACTAAATCTAATTTTTTATGACTTTTCTTGATTTTTTATAATTTAATTAAAACTGATTTAAAAATATAAAATTATCAAACAAATTAAAATAGAAAATAAAAATCAAGAGACATTGAGAATTGGGCCTGATAGTGTTAGCAAATCTAGGGGTGTTGAACTGAAATCTTTGGCCAATAATGCTCCCAAGCCTGGTTGACCATGCCTGATATGGTGCGTTGTTGACTTTGAGGAACACCATGGTCCTTCATTGCTGGCACGTTGGATCTGGGTAAGAGCACATCAGATGGCTGGATGTTGAGGTTGTATAGAATGCGCTTGAGAATGTGGTGCACCTGATCATATGAGAAAAAATAATACAAAGCACATGTTGGGACCTGGGATCGAACCCAGGTCCTTATGCTCAATTCCAATGTTTGCTTGCCAGCTGCGCTACTATGTTCTTTTGTTCATATAATAAAAACAAAACATTATAAGCACAATACACAATGGATTCAGAAAATGCGCGCTAAATTTAAACCAGCCATTCATGGGCTGCCACTCAAGAATATAACTCTCTCAATTTTGACCCTAGAGAGGTGTTCTTGGACTTTTTAGAAATCTTAGGATGTCCTATAAGCAACCCTTTTGGTCTCATCTCAATTGAGTCTTCCATGTTCATGTATGAAGCTTTGACCCAAAAGGTGTTTTTGTTGACTTTTCAAAAGGACCTATAATGTCAAAATTCATATCTTTTTTTTAGTGCATATTCTGACTTGGGAGCTGAAGATGAATTCTATGGAATTGAATCTTATTCAAAATGAGCTTTGGATGGGTCATTTATGATAAAGTATGAGAAAGTTATGCTTGGTCAAAGTTGAGTTGACTTTTCCAGTAAAACCCTAATTTAGCAACTTTTGGGTTTTGATGAATTGTGAGAAATCCTTGAGGATTCATGATCAACCCTTGATCAGATGATGGATAATAAAATGAGGATGTTGACCAAAAATCTTGAAGTTTTACTGTATGTGGGCCATAGTTGACTTTTGACCTAGTATAGTTGATTTTCAGGCATTTGAGCAATTGACTGAGCAAACTTCTTTTGCAAGGCTTGAAACTTGGCATGGATGATCTTGAGAACATATTAGGTCAATGGTTAGAATTTGAATCCCTTGTGGTTCACATATCTTAATGAAGATGGAAACCCTAATTTGAGGTATACTTCCTTAGGAGAGAGTTTGTCTGGTCAACTCTTGATCTTCCTTGAGCAATTTGGGGATCTCACTTGCCATGTGTTGGGAAATATGGGAGGGAAAATTTTGGGGTACAACAACAACACTTATAGCCAAAATACAAAGATTTTCAGAGAGGTTCATGCAGAGTACCATAGATGTTTAGGGTGCTAATACCTTCCCTTTTCATAACCAACCCCCTTACCTAGATTCTCTCGCCCTCTTTTTTGGGTTATTGTCTCTTTTCCCATTCCTCTGAAAACAATAAATCACGACAGCGAATTTTATTTTGATTTGTGTGAGTCAAGTCAATCCAATGGCTTAGTCTCAATATTTTTACCGCTACATAAAAAATGGCGACTTCACTGGGGAAAGATCGACCTATTGCTGGTCCATCCCTAAGTGGGTTGAGCCTATATTTTATTATCTGTGTATTTGCTTTTATTTTTTGTATATTATGTGTTGTATATATGTTTGTCTGGATTTTCCTGGTTTTCATGGTGCTTGGTGATTTCTCATAAGTCCTCTACCCGGACTTGGGAAAAGTTAAGATAGGACAGGTGATATAGTCATGTTAACTTTGAGGAAGTAATCCCAAAAAAGGAGGCATGAGATCCCCCACTCATTGGAGGCCCCTTTGACTGTAGTGTCGTTTACCGAGTAATCAGAAAGACGTGCTGCTTTCGACTTGGGAGCCTGCTGAAACTGAGGACCGTATAACCTTTAACCCATCTTGGACTTTTAGGTGTAGTGCGGAAGCTATGAAGGAGTAATATGGAAATGGTTGTCACGCGATACTACACTCAGACAAGTTTTTCTTAAGAATATTACTAATTACCCAATCAATCGGGACGTTGGTAATATCCAAAGGAAGGATGTAGACTCTGGTAACCTCTTAGAACCTTGTTCGGCAGGTGATAAACTATTAGACCATACCTTGTGAGTAGTACCATTGACTCCATGCTTGTGACGTTGAACCTATGAACCCCCATGTTTGTGATCTTGTGTGTGATTGTTGAATCATGCATTTATGCACCCATGAGCATCTTTTAAAAAATATTGTGGTTCAAGGGACTTAAAGTTGACTCTTTGTGAATATCTCAAGTACTTTGACCATGGATTCTGGAAAAAGAAAAACTTGCAAGTACAGTTTCAAGAATCCAAAGATAGATGATTTGATGAGTCTAATTCCCGAGATTGAGAGTTCTGTATATTTTCGGAAGAAATATGGATCCATTGTGTCTCTCACGAAGCTTAGGATGAAGGAGGGTATTATCTCGACTTTGGTCTAGGTCTATGATCCAATGTATCGATGTTTCACTTTCCTTGATTATCAGTTGATGCCTACATTAGAGAAGTATTGTTATCTACTGGGTTTACCTATTACCGATCATGTTCCTTTCATCGGTTTGGAGGGGGAGCCAAAATCTCATGAGAATTCTGCTTTGGTTCATTTATGGAGGTTTAAGGTTGAAGCCCACATGACTAACAAATGAGGAATTAGAGGATTACCCGCTAATTTTTTATTAGAGAAAGCCTGCTACTTTGCTAGGATGAAGAGTACAATTACTTTTGAGGCCATCTTTGCTCTACTTGCATTTGGGTTGTTCTTATTTCTGAATGTCGACAACTTTATGGATGTCAACGCCATCAGGATCTTTTTGATAGGGAATCCAGTACCAACATTACTAGGGGATACTTATTATTCCATTCATCTTCAAGATTCTTATCACGGAGGGATGATCACATGCTACACACCTTTATTGTATCAGTGGTTTATTTCTCACTTGCCTTGGTCTAATGCTTTCTGGGATATCAGGATGGAACCTCGTTGGGCTCCAAAGTTTATGGCCCTCACTCATTGAGATATTGTTTGGTATCATCTGGCTTACCATGATGTAGAGATTGTCGATAGTTATGGTAGTTTCCCCAATGTACCTCTTCTTGGTATAAAGGGAGGAATCAAATACAATCATATTCTTGCACGACGACATCTTGGATATCCAATGAGGGATAAGCCAAATAATATTCATCTGAGTAGTTTCTTTCTTAAATAGGGAGAGAATCATAAGGAAGCTAAGGAGCAGATTGCAAAGGCTTGGCGTCATATTCATAAGAAAAGTAGAAAGGACTTGGGACCTAGAGAGGATGTTTCTTTATAGCCTTATCTTCAGTGGCTACAAGTAAGGGAAATTCAATTGAAGATACCGTATTACCATGAAGAACCTATGCCTGATATGTTTGTGAAGACCACTCCTCCCTTTTTATATGATGTGGAAGAGCTTCATCTTGCCCTAGTCAGAATGCAGCAGGAGAAGGAGGATTGGAAAAATAAGTGACAGACTTTAGAGATATCCTGCCAGGAAGACGTGAAAGAGAAGGATGACCTAATTGAGATTATTAAGAGTCATGTTGTAGAGATGATGGAGAAGCAAGAGTATTTATTTTCCTTCAGTGCTTAGTCAGGGCTTAGTCATTCACTTCCCGACTCTGGTGATTAGAAAGTGGTTGCCGACAGGTATGCATAAGAGAACAAGCAGCTGGAGGCTCAGATTGCAAGACTCATATGAAAACGTTAGCGTGTGGAGTGATCTTCATCAATTTTTCTTTCTTAGGATTTTATCTTCTTTTGTACTTGGGATTGTTGAAACTTATACTGAAAAGTTGTAATACTTTTTGAAGATTATTATAATGAGATTTTCGGTATTTCAAAAAATGTTAGTACTTTAATATTTTCAAATTGTCTAGAAAATATTTGAGATCCTTGAATTAATAATAATATAATAAATCATGTTTATTGCATATCATGAATCATATTGCACATATTTCTTGCATTTCTGTTCATACCCAGGTGTCTTACGAAATTTCTCTACTTTGTTAAGCAAGTTGTCTCACCAGTATAATACTCGAGCTCATTCAAAGAAGAAAATGGAGAATCTTGAACAGGAAAATCGTGAGTTGCACGATGAAGTTACTACTCTAAAGGCCGGTATGGCTAATATAATTTATTTGATGAATCACTGGTGGCTGCTCAGAATCAGCCACCACTTGCTCAGCCTCAACAAACAACATTTGCTTCTGAAGGTCCATCAGTTACTATTTCTGTTGCCCCAATTACTATTGCTCAGAATCGTATGCCTCAAGGTTATCCATGGGGATTGCCAAAAAACTTCATGACAGAAGTTTTTAATCTTGATGCTCCAGTTTCTCCATTTGTTCAAGGTACTGCTACTCCTACACCTCCCGTGGTGCATATTACTCATGCTGCTAGAAATGAGATTCCCTATGTTGCACCCCCTTCGGTGAATGTTGTGTTGGTTGTTAATGATGAAGTTTATCATCGTATTCCTCCAACAAGTGAAAGCTTGGGCTTCTATGATCGAATGGATGATTTTCAAGATCGATTTGATAAGATGCAGAAAGAAATGAAGGCCCTAAGAGGAAAATAATTGTTCGAGAAGAATGTGAATGATCGGTGTTTGGTTCTAAACGTGAAAATACCTACAAAGTTCAAAGTACCAGAACTCGAGAAACACAAGGGAAATACTTGTCCTAGAGCTAACCTTGTGATGTATTTGAGAAGGATGTCTACTCACACCGATGATCAACGCCTGCTAATTCACTTATTTCAAGATAGTTTGACTGGTGCCGTGTTGAAGTGGTATATGAGCTTGGATAGTGCCAACATTCATAATTTCAATGACTTGGGTGAAGCCCTTATTAGACATTACAAGTATAATGTGGACATGGCACCTGTCCGTGATCAACTCAGGGCAATGTTCCAGAAAGATAGGAGTCATTTATGGAATACGCACAGAGATGGCGTGAGGTAGCCGCCCAAGTGATTCCTCCAATGGAAGAGAAAGAGATGACATAGATTTTCCTGAAGACTCTAGGTTCCTTCTTGTTGTACCCCAAAATTTTCCCTCCCATTTCCTCAACATTTTCTCATCACAAGACCCTTGAAGATCAAGATCCAATTAGGGTTTCCTCTGCTCAAGACTTCTCCTTGCACTGTTGACCTAAATTATTGTTTGTGTTTGCACAAAGATATTTTGACCTAAAATGCCTAAGATTACTTTCATGCTTCATATTGGACTCCCAAGTTTATCCATACCAAGTTTCAAGTCTTGATTCCAAATTTTGCCCAGTCAATTGGACAGTTGACCTAGAAATCAACTGTATTGGGGAAAAAGTCAACTGTGGCCAATTGACAGTCAAATCTCATGAAAATTTACCCACATCAACATTATGAACTCACATGGACCATTTGATCAAGTTTGGATCACAATTCCACAAGAAATTTGATCAGATCACCAAAAGGGCAAAATGGTCATTTTTAGGGTTTTGACTGCACAAAGGCAATTCTTGACTGTTTGACCTAGCCAATGGCACACCAAGCTCACATATGGACTCAAGGACCCCATGGAATTATCTTGACATGATCAACAAGTTCAAAAGATCCCAAATACACAAGATTGACAGTTGAATTTCCCAGTCAATTGATCAATTTTGACTGTATACTGAAAAGTCAAACTTTGACTTTTTGGTCAAAATCAAGTGTCAAGATTCATTTTTCATCAAAACATGCCAAATCATGAAACTTGTTCATCAAGAAATCAAGAAATGCAAATTAGGGTTTGAAATGAAGATTTTTCATAACTTAGAATTTTTCTAAGTTATGAAAAACCCTAATTTTTTCCTAACTTTGCCCCACTTTCTCACCAAGATTCATTTGGATTCAAGCAAAAGTCAAAACATGAAAGTTGTAGCCTATTGCATAATCTACAACTTTGATTCACAAAGTTTTCCCAAAAGAGGCTTGTATCTCAAGTTACAATTTTTGGAACAAGGGTACCAAACCATTCTTAACTTAGAGAAAATTTGACCTATTTTAGGCAACTTTTTTACCTAACTTCAAGACCATTTTTCATACACTTCCACTTGGAATTTCAATTTTCATTTCAAAGATGGATTGTATTACACATTCCAAACTTTCCAAAATGTCCAAGAACTCATCAAACAACCTCATGGTTAGGGAGAATCGAATTTTGCAATATGGGGAAAACTCACTTTGTTCTTGGCCAAATTGCATGTCCATAACTTGTGCATTTTCAAACTCAGCATGTGCTAGCTACATTACAGGCCTCTAAACCATCCAACACTCAATAATTTAATGCTAATTCATTGTGCCAAAGCCTTGTTCTATGAGTTTAAGCATTACATGTTGAACTAAGCCATAAATGGAAAAAGTAAAATAGCCATTCTTGAAAAGTTGCACTTTATGTCTAAAGCAAATCCAAGCAAGTACAGTTAAGATCTCTTTGGCACAAGTTTATGAGTTAATCACACTGATCAAGGGGAAGGTTAGCAGCATAGATTGGGGGCCTCTACCTGTCTAGAACACCAAGTGGCCATTGCTTGCTTAAAGTGTAAGAAACATTGCATAACAGGGGACAACTCTCATATCAGTTGACCAAGGCTTAGAAAAAGTTATCAAACATATTCAAGACATCCATTCTAAGCTAGAACACGAGCAAACCAAGTCCCAAACACTCTCATTCCCAGAATCACCTTCAAACTGCTCAAAACAGGGCATCCCTGCAGTTTGAGTTCCATATCTCAAACCTTCCATGCTTTCTTGCTAAAAACACATCAAACACATCCCATAATATCCCTTGAAGCTATTCCAAACCTCAAACACGACCTGTAACACTCCCAAGCAACATCACCATTTTCATTTTCTTGTTTTGCAGTTGAAGTTCTATAGCACGATTCAAAAGGTTCCAAGATAAAGTAAAGCTTGGAATAGCATCCCTGGACATCAAGAAAGCTGTACCAATCATCACCTTGCATTGAAGACACCTCAATCACCAGATACAACTTCAACTGAACAGGTAAGTTCATGAACACGAATCTCTCTATCCAGGCATTGTTAGCTTTAGGTTTGTGAAGAAAACATGTCACATTCATAGCCCTGAACATGCCCATGTGATTAGATTTCATTTATATTATGTATGCTTAGAGAATTTGATGTCTGAACTTGGAACAAAAATTAGGTTAAGAATTGGGGGAGAATAAATTCTCTCATTTCTGAGAGTTAAATCATGTTCTTTATATGTGTGAACTCGTGAGAGGATGCTTAACATTTTTGGTGTTGTAAGTTTTTGCTAAAACTCAAAGAATCAGGACCTTGCAATGGAAGAAAAGAGGCGCGTGTTTTTGTTCAAACAGAAGTGCTGGAGGTTGAAGAAGCTCCACGTGGGCTGGGCTTTGTTTCTTATTTCTTTTTACACCCTTTTGTTACTTTGACACCCCCTAGGCCCATTTGGCTTATTTTTATGATTTTTTGACTTTTTCTTTTTTGCTCTGACTTATTTATTTTTTCTTATAATATTAAAAATATAAAAAATATTTTTCTCACCATTTTTGAATTTATTAGGCATTTATTTGGTTTCTTTTAGTTTTGTGCATAAATAAATATATAAACTTGCTTTTTACTTAAAATACTAAATGATAGTGCAAACACATTTTTATTTTCATTTTTTATTTTGTTTTATCTTCTGAAAATATTTTATATAAAAAATACTTTTTTTTATAAATATTGAATATTATTATTTTGTATATATAATACATATTAGTAAATAATACAAATATTTATATAGATATTAATATATTTAGGTTAAATTACAAAATATACACACTTTATTTTTTTTATTAATATTTAATATAAAAAATACCTTTTTGACAAATATACTTCATTTTTATTTTATTTTTGTATATAAAAATAAATATTATACATATTAAATAAATAATATATTTTATTTAATAAAATTAGGGTTTTGCCCTAAAATACATAAAAAACTCCAAAAAAATAATCCTTTTTATTTTGTTTATTTGACATATAAAAATACTTTTTTTTCATACACATAAAAAACATTTTTGCATCTTGATTCTTATTTTATTTAATTTGTGCAATTAAATATCTTGTAAATAATTCAATATTGATGTAATAGTTTAGGTTTAAATTCCTTGTCAAAAATCCCCATTTGAACATTTGTACCCCCTTCCCATATATTGTGTTGTAATAGCTTAGTAAATTTATTTTTTCGCACTTTATTGCTTTCTAATTATACCTTGTTAGAATTAGGGTTTGTATGCGAATCAAAAACAACAAAATAGTTTGACCTAATTTCAAGATAAACAAGCATGAAAATGGACAACACAAATCACACTTGCACCCTGTGATCGGTGGATCTGGAACTGACTGTTTAACGCTGGTTCGCAAAATGTCGCGGAAGCAAGAGTCGCCACCGTCTTTTATTTTCTCCAACATGGACAGGACAAAAGCACAGCAAAATTCCTTATGAGATAGTTTCTCGGTTCGGGAGGTTGATTATAGAAAGGGAAGGTGTTAGCACCCTTTCTATCCATGGTTATCCATGGGCTCTTAGATACTTGCTCATTTGTGTTTTCAAAATGGTTTGTTTGCTTTTCAACTGTGGGTTTTAAAAAGTTTCTTTGAAAATTCCAGTTCGACTCTTGTATCGGTCCTCAAGAGTGTTTGAAAAATTGCTTTCGAAAGCTTTTTGAAAAGGTGTTGGTGTGAAAAGTATTTTTTGATTTGTTTTGAAATTAGAGCAAGTATCTAGAGTCGTCTAGCTACCCTAAGGAATTCGTCTGTGTAAATGTCCTTGAAGTAGTGCCATCCCACCATTGAGAGGTAGGTAGCACCACCGTTGGAGGTGTTCGGGTCAATTCGAGGGTTCGGGACATGGTGATCACCGGAGCAATAGGAAGATACCTTAGAAGTTACCCTCATGCCAGGTTCCCGGATCATGAGGACTTACTAAAACGTCCTCTACTCGACGATTCCCTTTCGAGGGGCAAGGCAGCAGTGAGACGTACCCTAGGGGTGGTGTGTGATTTGTGTGTCGTTTTCAGATATTTTTCTTGTTCATGTCGTGGGTGATCTACGCGTTGCTTTTATTTTGACATTCATTCTTGCATGCAAATTTATGAACAGTTAAAAAGATGCGGAAATTAAAGGTTCCTACGCTATTACAAAGGCGCGGGTCCACATCGCCAAATTTAATCCAAGACCCGATTTGAAAATAAAATAAAGTGCGAGAAATATAAATGTCTGATTTACACGGCTTTGGGAGAATTACACGAATATTATAAGAAAGGAAATAAACGCGCGAAACGAACTAATAATCAAAAGCGAGGGCGTTGGACCCTTTTTAATGAAATTAAATTACGATTAACAAATTAATTAAATTAAAATAAAAAAAAGATTTTTTTGGAGTTTTTTGTATTTATGGATTTTTAATAAGAATTAATGGAATTAAAAACCTAATTCTAGTTATTTTTAATTTATTAAGAAAAGCATTAAAATTTAATCTAAAGTTAACCTAATTAATTAATACAATTTTATTTACAAAAATAAATAATTAATTATTAATAATGAGAAAATAAAAGGATAAAAGTCTTTTAAAACCCTAATTCTACAAATTTTTTAGTTTGTTAGAAAAAACATTAAAGTTAAATCTAAATTTAAAACTAGGTTAATTAATAAGATTTTTTACAAAATAACATTAAATAAATATATTTTTTTTATTTTGTGACTTTCTGATTTTTATTATCTTTTATGTTATGAAAGTATTGATTAGAAGAATTAAATTAAAATTAAACAAAACAAATAAAAATAGAGAAATGTAAAGAGAATGAAAAAGCAAACCAATGGGGGTGTTGTCCTCAAACTGGAGGTATGATTCAGCAATTTTGGCCCATTGAAACCCTGGCCCTTCTGACTTTTCCTGGAAGCGTGTGGCATGCTTGACTAAGTCATTCCATAGACCTTGAATCCTGGCTTTTGATTTGATCTTGGTGGCCATGTGGCACGCTTGAATTGTGGGTGTATGGTGAACGCTTAGGCTTGAAACTGCATGAAATTATGCTGAAACAAAACATATGAAGAAAGTGAGGGGACCTGGGAATCGAACCCAGGTCCCAGTGTTTAGAGGACAGCACATCCACCACTTGTGCCAAACGCGTTCTTTGTAATATTATTGGAACGTAATTATTATAAAAAAAACAAAACGCTAATGCTAACAATAAAAAAAAAGCGCGCTGAATTTAAATAGACCAATCACATGGAGACAGCACGCCTTCTTCTCCGTTGGTCTGCGTTTGCCTGAAAAATATAAAACAAGATTGCGGGGGTTTTGAACCCCCACTATATGATGTATGAAAAAATAGCGAATAGAAATCTGGTGATCATAAATTAGGCGCGATAGGGTAGTTGGATTCGTGTGAAGCTTCTCGTTCTAATGGTACAAGTCTAACGTCCCAATTTTTCCATAACAGAGAAACCCCAAATTTGAACCTCTGCAACCCTAAAATGCTCCAATGGTGGATTCTCATATGATGCATAAAAACTCAATTAAAACATATGGTTAGCTTTAGAATGATTAACTGAATATAAATCAAACATTAAAAATTGGAAATAATGCGTGAATCATGATACATGAATATGAAAAAAATCATGAACGGGACGAAGTCGTTCTACCAATTCCTTGCGTTAGAGATAATGGTTTTGATCCAGAAACGTCTCTTGAGACCTTTTCAAGCTAATGGAATCAATGTTTTGCCTTGAAACGCCTTAGAATCGTGTTTTCAGTTTTGGAGTTTTCTTGAAAAAGTGCAAAGTTGTATATGGTTTTTGGGCGCAGCTTTCAGGTTCCTGGCTTTAGGTCTAGCTTCTGGCTTATGTATGGAATGAATTAGGGTTGAGTTTTCAATCAAAAGATCCTTGCATTGATGAGAACAATATTTGATTTTCATGGCATATTTTTCAAATCTTTTTCCATGTGATTTTGATGTCAATCATAGCCAATCTTCCCAATTTGAGTTGTGCACGAATCTTGAGTGAATCATGAGTGATTATCCTGCATAAAAAGATTCACATACATTTGTTTAGTATTTTTTCCATATTTTAATTTATTAAATGAATTATTTGTAATTAAAAATTCAAATAAATAATAAAATTGATGAAATAAATCCCCTTTGGGCCAAATGGTCGTGCATATGCTTTGGATGATGATTCTTGGAAGAAAATGTGGCCCATTAGCAAATTTAAGGCATTTGAAGCAAAGTTGACTTTTCAAAATACCCAAAACTTTCCCAACTTCCACAAGGCATATCTTGCTCAATTTTTAAGCTTTGATCATGTTCTTGGACATTTTGGAAAGTTCTTGAAGTCCTCTAACCAATGTCTTTGGTCCCATGTCATTTTGATTTACCAATCTCAAGTTATGGCCTTTGACTTAAAGTCCTTTTTTGTTGTCTTTTGAAAATGACCTATAATGTTGAAATTAATAACTTTTTGTGAGAGCATTTCTTGGACTTGAAGTGTGAAGAGGAGTTGTAGGAAATGTCTTTCTCTTCAAAATGAGCTTTGGATGGAATTTTTCTGATAAACCATGTGGAAGTTATGCCTTGGTCAAGTTACAGTTGACTTTTTCAACTGTCCAAATATGGAAACTTTTGCATCTTGAGACTTTTTGAGCCATGCCTTGAAAATCATGATCAAGAATTGATCAAATGATGTTTGTGGCTTCAAAATAAGATGTTGACCAAAAATTTGAACTTTTGACTGTCAAATGACCATTTTGCCCCTGTAGTTGACTGTTGAGCAATTAGGGTTTTTGACTGTGCAATTTTGTGCTGGAAGTCTTGAAACTTGGCATGAGGATACTTGACAATTTTTATAGGCATGTGGGACTTGATTGGACCCTTGAAAACTTCAATTTCTTTGCCAGAACCAAAACCCTAGTTTTTGACTGTTAGGAGGCCTTTGAACTGTGCAACCCTTGGGGAGATTTTGAAGTATGCTCTTTGCAAATCTTGAAGAATATGGGAGGGTAAATTTTGGGGTACAACAGTTGCCCCTGTTCAATCTTCTTATACCTGAGGATGCAGATTGGCTGACGTGCCTTTCGTAATCCGAAGGTGGAAGATGATTGAACACTAGAGTGCCTAGAAATTTGCGCTCACATAGTAGTGTGATGATGGGAATGGGCTTATAGATGCCATTTGGAGATTCATGGATAGGATGATGGGCTTATAGATGCCATACTAAGAGGTGATGGAAGTTGGATGGGCTTATAGATGCCATCTGGATGTTGATCGCGTAAGGGATTCCTTAGCGAGAGCTTGCGTACCTGAAAAAAAAGGAAAATGATTACCTGACCTGTTACAGGAGCTGGTCTTCAAATTCTTTATGTGTCCTGACTGGTTACAGGAGCTGGATCTGGAGCTTCAAAAGGTGATGAATGAACCAGGGATGGTTACTACCTCAACGGGATGGTGAGAGAACCTTGGACGATTACTACCTCAACAGGGACGCTGAGAGAATCTGGGGATGATTACTACCTCAACAGTAACGCCGAGAGAATCTTGGGCGACTTCAACCTCAACAGTAACGCTGAGAGAATCTTGGGTGACTTCAACCTCAATAGTAACGCTGAGAGAATCTTGGGCGATTACTACCTCAACAGTAACGCTGAGAGAATCTTGGATGTCTTCTACTGAGTCTTCATTAGGAAAATCTGTTAGGGATCGATTTAACTGGACTAGAGAAGGCCTTTGACTGGATAAGAAACAGGAAAATCTAAGGGTCGATTTAACTGAACCGGTCAAGGTCTTGAAATCTTCAACTGGATAAGAAACAGGGAGATCTTAGGGTCGATCTGACTGAACCAGAGAAGGCCTTTGACTGGATAAGAAACAGAAAAATCTTAGGGTCGATTTAACTGAACCGGTCTAGGTCTTGAAATCTTCAACTGGATAAGAAACAGGGAGATCTTAGGGTCGATCTGACTGAACCAGAGAAGGCCTTTGACTGGATAAGAAACAGGAAAATCTTAGGGTCGATTTAACTGAACCGATCAAGGTCTTGAAATCTTCAACTGGATAAGAAACAGGGAGATCTTATGGTCGATCTGACTGAACCAGAGAAGGCCTTTGACTGGATAAGAAACAGAAAAATCTTAGGGTCGATTTAACTGAACCGGTCTAGGTCTTGAAATCTTCAACTGGATAAGAATCAGGGAGATCTTAGGGTCGATCTGACTGAACCAGAGAAGGCCCTTGACTGGATAAGAATCAGAGAAATCTTAGGGTCGATCTGACTGAACCAGAGAAGGCCTTTGACTGGATAAGAAACAGGGAGATCTTAGGGTCGATCTGACTGAACCAGAGAAGGCCTTTGACTGGATAAGAAACAGGAAAATCTTAGGGTCGATTTAACTGAACCCGTCAAGGTCTTGAAATATAGCTGAGAACTTGACTGGATCTTTCCTGAAAGGTAAAGGTCAGTCATATGCAATGCATGATATCGATCAAGCAATGATGTTCTCAACATAAATGAGATTTGTAAGATATGATGCGTATATGCATGCTATAATGTATGGAAGTGAGATGTTTATGAATGTATGTTTTCGTCTTGGGAAATAAATCCTTGACGGGTGCCGAGAAGTTACTCCTGGGCTGATGTTGGAGAATAATGCTTTGTTATTTCCGCTGGGGATGATAATTGCAAGAATACCGATTAGGAGAAGATAACTCCATTGGGGAATAGACTTGGCGAATGGATTACTCTGCGGGGAGAAAAGTACTCTAACGATCTTGCTGGGGAATAATACTCTGTGGGGAGAGAGGTACTTTGCTGGAATGTTGATGGTAAATTGCTGGGGATACCATTGTTGTGTTGGAAGTGTTAATGGACTTCGCTGGGGATAAGAAGACTTCGCCGAGAACGATCTTTACGTGGCTTTTGGCTGAGGATAACCCAGTTATATCCTGGTAGGAAAATAATCTTTGAATAAGGCCGGGGGACGCGTTCGTGCTCTGCGGGGGTAAGCTTCCAGAATCTACTGGGGATAAGCTTGCTGCTTGGGGAGATGGATTCCAACTTTCCTTGGGAACTAGATTGGACTCTCCTGGGGAAGTTTTGAACTGTAATTTTTGTAAGTTGAGAGAGGGAACCTATGTAGGGTTGCCTGATGATGAGCTCGTGTAAAACCGCATTTTGGAAAGAAGGACACCTGTGTAAGGGTACTTTGAGGTTGAGCTCGTGTGGAGCTGCATATGGGGTTGAAGGTAACCTGTGTAGGGTTTACTGACAATGAGTCCGTATAAAACTGCATCTTTGAAAATAGAGGACCTGTGTAGGGTTTCTAGGTGACGAGTTCGTGTAAAACTGCATCTTTAAAAATAGAGAACCTGTGTAGGGTTTCTGGGTGACGAGTCCGTGTAAAACTACATATGGAGTTTTGAGAAGGAAGCCTGTGTAAGGTTTACTGATGACGAGTCCGTGTAAAACTACGTCTGGAAAGAGATAACCTGTGTAGGGTTACTTCAAGATAAGTTTGTGTAAAACTTCTGGAGGAACCGGGGTAAGGTTACTGCAGGATAAGTTCGTGTAAAACTTCTTGATGAACCGGGGTAAGGTTATCTTTGAGGTAAGTCCGTGTAAGACTTCTGGAGGAACCGGGGTAAGGTTACTGCAGGATAAGTTCGTGTAAAACTTCTTGATGAACCGTGGTAAGGTCATCTTGAGATAAATCCGTGTAAGACTTTAGGAGGAACCGGTGTAGGGTCACTTTGATGATAAGTCCGTGTAAGACTTTTTCTGAAAGAAAAGGAACCGGTGTAGGGTTGCGTGTGGATGAGTCCGTGTAGGACTTTGTCTGAAAGTTGAGAAGGAACCGGTGTAGGGTTGCCTGATGATGATCAAGTGGATGATTGTCCTGTTTGGTTTCGGATATTAACCCATGATCAGTCGTCCATTGATTTTTCTTGGCTTGTTACCGATGTTGATCTGGAATTTGTAAAGGTAGATGGTAATCATCTTTGTATTAACCTTTCCTTGGTACTTTGGTTGACAGAGCAACTGGATCGCCTGGACAACTCACTATTGCCCCTGTTTCTGAGGTGAGGGGAAAAGATACCTTGTGGAGGTGCTGGATGACTGCCGATTGACAAATCTTCCCTTTAGTAGGCAAGTGACGAGATGTCGGGACATAGTCGTACGCTTTGATCCCTAATTTTTTCCTGGACCGCCCTTTCGGGTTTTCAGTCCACCGGGATACCCTTTTTTGCCCAAGCCGCCTTTTCAGGTTTTCGACTTGCCGGGTGTACAGATTTTTTTCATTTCATCCCTTCATTTTGCCCGAACCCTTTTGGTTTGCCGGGAAGCCCTTATTTTTGCCTAGGCGTGTCAACCTAGCGGGTCTTTGATTTTGCGTAGTATTTTTTCGACTATGTCCACGCTCTCAGAGTGTAGGGAGTTGCCCCTGTTGCTTGTGTTGCCATGCCACCAGAAGATCTTCGTTTGATCGTCCAATGCCCCAAGTGACTTAGACGGAGATTTGCCCCAGATAGTAGACATTGATCATGCCATGCCCCTTGATTGGAAGTGCTTTTGTTCACCAGATATTCTTCGTGCGAATTTTCCTGCTGTTCAAATAAAAAGTCATATGCAAACAATGTTATATCAAAAATGCAAAGCTTATGTCTGTCTTGAAGATTTTGAAAATGCATTTTTTTCATAAAACAAGTGAATGTTTGTAAAACGTGATGTCAACTCCGTATTTACCGTAGGCCTTAAGGAGTCAGGATACCATTCGTAACAGTATGCTTTCGAACTAACCCATGATTCAGCTAGGACTTTTAAGGGTTATAACGTGGTCTGGTTCACGGTTTAAGAAACAAAGGATAAAGGCTCAAATTTTATTTGTACCCACCCGCTCTTCGTGATGTTCTCCAAACCTAAACTCAATTGATCATACGTTAGACCTTGTTTGAGTCTTTGCTTTGATATTCTGGTGATGGTTCAGACATTGACAAGTTATTTTGAATAGGCAGTCATTTCTTTTTTTTGTTGAGGTTTTGTAGGACCTCTTTCTTTTTTTTGATTTTGTTATCCCTGTTTTTTTTTTCCTGAACTGTTTCCTTTTTTGGAATTACAGTCAGTGGGATGCCCCAGCTTCGTAAGTCTCCTTCATAGGTTTTTTGACTTATTGGGCTTTTTTTATTTTGAGAGATATAATGACTGCCTGTCTTTATTGATTATTCGGAACCATCACTGTCTTTCTTTGTTTTGTAAGGACCTTTTTGGTGCCGTTCGTTATGCACTTGGATCAACTGAGAGACTACCCTGCCCTAGGTTATGATTAAGGGTTTTTAATTTCGAAAAAGAAAAAACTCCTACTTCTTTGGCTCAGGGGGGTTGACGAGGTATTATCTTCCTTATAACTCCAATGTTTAGGAATTGAAACAATGCCTGTGCCTCATCAGCGGGGTCTGTTCAAAATCATACTGTAAAGATTGCGGTATCGTTTTCGTCATCCTCTCTCAAGAGGCTTAGAATTATTAATCGAGCGTTGATCATCAGAAAAAATATGAAAATAATTTGCATATAGTGAATACGAATATATTGCTTCAAAACAGACATATGCGATGCATTAATGAAATAACAACGTTTAACATGAGTAAATGTTTGAACAACAGAAAATTACAACTTGAAAAATCCTAATGAACAAAAGTCTTTTCATCTTCAGGGCTTGTTACTTCAAATGGTGGGCCTTGGAGGGATGGTAGAAAAACTCAACCTGACCATCTTGTGTGAACTCCAATGCCCCTTCATCGATCAGGTCCTGGATCTTGTTCTTTAGAGCCCAACACTCATTTGTGTCGTGTCCTGGACTGGCAGAGTGGTAGGCACACCTTTTATTGGGATCATAGATAGGAGATGCTGTGTTGGGGTTCCGGGGATGAGCCCTTAATGTGATCAGATTCAACCTCAACAGGCGTTGTAAAGCTTGAAACAACGACATGTTGAGCTGGGTAAATTGCCTCCTGGGCTTGTTTGGCTGAAGCTGGTGAGGTTGATGCTGAGTTGGTGACCCTGAAGCCACTTGAGGAGCTCTCCCCTTACCTCCTTGTTTCAAATGTGGCTAAACGATGACTGGCTCTTTACCCTTAGACGTTTGCCCCAGTTGGTTATTCTGAAGCAGTTGGTTGATGAGAACTCCGAGCTCTTCTTGTCTTTGAGCTAACCCTTGAATGGCAGTCCCCTGCCCCAGCATTTGGGCTTTCATTGCATCCATTTCAGCTTGCAAGTGTTTCAGCCGTTCGTCCTCAGCGCTGTTCCTGACCAAAGTCTCCATGAGAAGTGTCCTTAGCTCCTCCTGCCCCTTGAATAGATTCAGGAGGATTTCCCCGAACTGAGTCTCTTGAGCAAGAAGGTCCTGGTTATCTTGTTGGGAAGCCATTGCTGAAATAAACAGCGAGAAAGGTAAGTGACCTGTCAGAAGGGTACCTGTTATGCAATGATGTGTATGTATGCATGCAATGTTTTCAAGGATCTCGCGGGGTAAACAAGAAAATTTGTTAGCATTTGGATCCGGTAGCTTGATTGAAAGAACTTCATATTTGTTGAGAGTCTTTCTTCCAAGGGTCAAAGGCTCACCATATCCAGTGGGTCATAGCCTCTGACAACCTTGGCTAGGGCAACCTTCTTCAAGTGTCGAAGCTCACCATATCCAGTGGGTCATAGCCCCTGACAACCTTGGCTAGAGGAAAATAAATCCCCTTTGCCCCTTGCTGGACAGTTGGTTCATCATGACCCGCATCACAAGCCCCTTGAGATCCTTGAAATGGGTTAGTCCTTATGTAGGATGTATGCAATGGTATGATGTTATGCTATGCATGGGTAATGTAAGTAACCCTGTTATGAGTCCCAATTAAGGACTGCAAACCAAAACCTGCAAGAAAACCTGTTATGAGTCCCAATTAAGGGCTATAAACAAAACCTGCAGGGAACTCAAGTGTCAGATGCAAATGGTCAAGTTGGAAGGCACACAAGTCACACAAGACAAGCCCTTAAAGTTTAGGCCAGCATGAGGTCTAGGTATTACCCTCTTTCAGTTTATTGGTTCATACCTGTCCTATCAGAAGTAACCGGGTTCTAGAGGATCCCAATATCACTGACTACCCTCAATCGGTCATAACTCCAGCTTCGCAATCTTTTCATGCAGCCAGAACCATCACGAGAGTTTAGCCTCAATGGCGTAGCATACTGCTACTGTTCTATTGGCCAAGTTGGGTCATTTAAGGTTCTAAGGTCGGTTGGTGCTTAATGACTCCTCAGAAGACCCATATTCTCCTCGTTGCGACACAAGGGATATCGGTACAGACCAAGGTGCCACACCAACGTAGCCACTGCTTCACCCATGTCGGTCTACGCCGGATAGGTCCCTCACAGCTTATGCTACCTAAACAGGGTATCCCCAGATCCGGGTCTATGTAACTCTGATGCAACCCACAATAATAAAGCAAACAAACACAGCAATTGAAAACACAAGTGATCTTAGTCCTAAGGTACACCTCACTTTAAAAGTTTCCCCAGCAGAGTCGCCAGTTCTGTGATCGGTGGATCTGGAACTGACTGTTTAACGCTGGTTCGTGAAATGTCGCGGAAGAAAGAGTCGCCACCGTCTTTTATTTTCTCCAACATGGACAGGACAAAAGCACAGCAAAATTCCTTATGAGATAGTTTCTCGGTTCGGGAGGTAGATTATAGAAAGGGAATGTGTTAGCACCCTTTCTATCCATGGTTATCCATGGGCTCTTAGATACTTGCTCATTTGTGTTTTCAAAATGGTTTGTTTGCTTTTCAACTGTGGGTTTTAAAAAGTTTCTTTGAAAATTCCAGTTCGACTCTTGTATCGGTCCTCAAGAGTGTTTGAAAAATTGCTTTCGAAAGCTTTTTGAAAAGGTGTTGGTGTGAAAAGTATTTTTTGATTTGTTTTGAAATTAGAGCAAGTATCTAGAGTCGTCTACCTACCCTAAGGAATTCGTCTGTGTAAATGTCCTTGAAGTAGTGCCATCCCACCATTGAGAGGTAGGTAGCACCACCGTTGGAGGTGTTCGGGTCAATTCGAGGGTTCGGGACATGGTGATCACCGGAGCAATAGGAAGATACCTTAGAAGCTACCCTCATGCCAGGTTCCCAGATCATGAGGACTTACTAAAACGTCCTCTACTCGACGATTCCCTTTCGAGGGGCAAGGCAGCAGTGAGACGTACCCTAGGGGTGGTGTGTGATTTGTGTGTCGTTTTCAGATATTTTTCTTGTTCATGTCGTGGGTGATCTACGCGTTGCTTTTATTTTGACATTCATTCTTGCATGCAAATTTATTAACAGTTAAAAAGATTCGGAAATTAAAGGTTCCTACGCTATTACAAAGGCGCGGGTCCACATCGCCAAATTTAATCCAGGACCCGATTTGAAAATAAAATAAAGTGCGAGAAATATAAATGTCTGATTTACACGGCTTTGGGAGAATTACACGAATATTATAAGAAAGGAAATAAACGCGCGAAACGAACTAATAATCGAAAGCGAGGGCGTTGGACCCTTTTTAATGAAATTAAATTACGATTAACAAATTAATTAAATTAAAATAAAAAAAAGATTTTTTTGGAGTTTTTTGTATTTATGGATTTTTAATAAGAATTAATGGAATTAAAAACCTAATTCTAGTTATTTTTAATTTATTAAGAAAAGCATTAAAATTGAATCTAAAGTTAACCTAATTAATTAATACAATTTTATTTACAAAAATAAATAATTAATTATTAATAATGAGAAAAGAAAAGGATAAAAGTCTTTTAAAACCCTAATTCTACAAAAATTTTAGTTTGTTAGAAAAAACATTAAAGTTAAATCTAAATTTAAAACTAGGTTAATTAATAAGATTTTTTACAAAATAACATTAAATAAATATATTTTTTTTATTTTGTGACTTTCTGATTTTTATTTTCTTTTATGTTATGAAAGTATTGATTAGAAGAATTAAATTAAAATTAAACAAAACAAATAAAAATAGAGAAATGTAAAGAGAATGAAAAAGCAAACCAATGGGGGTGTTGTCCCCAAACTGGAGGTATGATTCAGCAATTTTGGCCCATTGAAACCCTGACCCTTCTGACTTTTCCTAGAAGCGTGTGGCATGCTTGACTAAGTCATTCCATAGACCTTGAATCCTGGCTTTTGATTTGATCTTGGTGGCCATGTGGCACGCTTGAATTGTGGGTGTATGGTGAACGCTTAGGCTTGAAACTGCATGAAATTATGCTGAAACAAAACATATGAAGAAAGTGAGGGAACCTGGGAATCGAACCCAGGTCCCAATGTTTAGAGGACAGCACATCCACCACTTGTGCCAAACGCGTTCTTTGTAATATTATTGGAACGTAATTATTATAAAAAAAACAAAACGCTAATGCTAACAATAAAAAAAAAGCGCGCTGAATTTAAATAGACCAATCACATGGAGACAACACGCCTTCTTCTCCGTTGGTCTGCGTTTGCCTGAAAAATATAAAACAAGATTGCGGGGGTTTTGAACCCCCACTATATGATGTATGAAAAAATAACGAATAGAAATCTGGTGATCATAAATTAGGCGCGATAGGGTAGTTGGATTCGTGTGAAGCTTCTCGTTCTAATGGTACAAGTCTAACGTCCCAATTTTTCCATAACAGAGAAACCCCAAATTTGAACCTCTGCAACCCTAATATGCTCCAATGGTGGATTCTCATATGATGCATAAAAACTCAATTAAAACATATGGTTAGCTTTAGAATGATTAACTAAATATAAATCAAACATTAAAAATTGGAAATAATGCGTGAATCATGATACATGAATATGAAAAAAATCATGAACGGGACGAAGTCGTTCTACCAATTCCTTGCGTTAGAGATAATGGTTTTGATCCAGAAACATCTCTTGAGACCTTTTCAAGCTAATGGAATCAATGTTTTTCCTTGAAACGCCTTAGAATCGTGTTTTCAGTTTTGGAATTTTCTTGAAAAAGTGCAAAGTTGTATATGGTTTTTGGGCGCAGCTTTCAGGTTCCTGGCTTTAGGTCTAGCTTCTGGCTTATGTATGGAATGAATTAGGGTTGAGTTTTCAATCAAAAGATCCTTGCATTGATGAGAACAATATTTGATTTTCATGGCATATTTTTCAAATCTTTTTCCATGTGATTTTGATGTCAATCATAGCCAATCTTCCCAATTTGAGTTGTGCACGAATCTTGAGTGAATCATGAGTGATTATCCTGCATAAAAAGATTCACATACATTTGTTTAGTATTTTTTCCATATTTTAATTAATTAAAAATTCAAATAAATAATAAAATTGATGAAATAAATCCCCTTTGGGCCAAATGGTCGTGCATATGCTTTGGATGATGATTCTTGGAAGAAAATGTGGCCCATTAGCAAATTTAAGGCATTTGAAGCAAAGTTGACTTTTCAAAATACCCAAAACTTTCCCAACTTCCACAAGGCATATCTTGCTCAATTTTTAAGCTTTGATCATGTTCTTGGACATTTTGGAAAGTACTTGAAGTCCTCTAACCAATGCATTTGGTCCCATGTCATTTTGATTTACCAATATCAAGTTATGGCCTTTGACTTAAAGTCCTTTTTTGTTGACTTTTGAAAATGACCTATAATGTTGAAATTGATAACTTTTTGTGAGAGCATTTCTTGGACTTGAAGTGTGAAGAGGAGTTGTAGGAAATGTCTTTCTCTTCAAAATGAGCTTTGGATGGAATTTTTCTGATAAACCATGTGGAAGTTATGCCTTGGTCAAGTTACAGTTGACTTTTTCAACTGTCCAAATATGGAAACTTTTGCATCTTGAGACTTTTTGAGCCATGCCTTGAAATTCATGATCAAGAATTGATCAAATGATGTTTGTGGCTTCAAAATAAGATGTTGACCAAAAATTTGAACTTTTGACTGTCAAATGACCATTTTGCCCCTGCAGTTGACTGTTGAGCAATTAGGGTTTTTGACTGTGCAATTTTGTGCTGTAAGTCTTGAAACTTGGCATGAGGATACTTGACAATGTTTATAGGCATGTGGGACTTGATTGGACCCTTGAAAACTTCAATTTCTTTGCCAGAACCAAAACCCTAGTTTTTGACTGTTAGGAGGCCTTTGAACTGTGCAACCCTTGGGGAGATTTTGAAGTATGCTCTTTGCAAATCTTGAAGAATATGGGAGGGCAAATTTTGGGGTACAACACACCCCTAGGGTATTCCACTTGTTGCCTTCAATAAATGGGCCATATTGCATGTTAAGTCTCTTTGGGCAAAACAAAACAATCAAATGATCATAGTCCCTCGATGGCGCTTTCAAAAAGTTGCCTAAACAAATGATCAAGTCCCTTAAAGAAAATTGCCGAAAGATACTTGGCACCATTGCAATTATGGTCTAAACGATGACCCGCACCCGTCCATTTCACATCCTAATATGAGATTGTCCACCAAATACAATGGTGGAACAAACTTGTTAAAAGGGTTAAAACATAGCAATAATCTTTGAGAAATTTAGGAGTAGATAACCTCTTAGTTACTTGAATCAAACTTGCAAAACAAAACACTTGCCTATTTTCTAAAAAAACCACACCTCACAACACTTTCACAACACTTTCAAAACAACTTTCAAAAACAAATGAAAACCTTTTCAAAAAGACATACACCTTTGTATACATCCCAACATGGATCATTACAAAGGTTGCCACCACATTGGCTTCTTTTCAAAACATTTTCAAACCCACACACAAAGCACCATTTCAAACAAATTGAAAACAAAAGGCAAGTTGATCTAAGCAAGTAACTAAGAGCCCATGGATAACCATGGATAGAAAGGGTGCTAATACCTTCCCTTTCTATAATCTACTCCCCGAACCCAAGAAAACATCTCAAAGGTTTTTGCTGTGCTTTTTCAACCTTTCCTTTAGGATAAAATAAAAAGTCGGTGGCGACTCTTGCTCAACCGAAACATTTGCAAAAACAAACGCAAAACCATAGTCAGTTCTCCCACCGTATCACAGAACTGGCGACTCTGCTGGGGAAACAAATTAAAAGTGGAGTAACCTTAGGGCTTAGATCACCTTTGTTTTCAATTGTTTGCCTTGTTTGCTTTTATATTTGTGGGTTTTGCATCGGAGTTTCATAGATCCTAACCCGGATCTGGGGAATACCTTTTTAGGTAGCATAATCTGTGAGGGACATGTCCGGCGTAGACCGACATGGGTGAAGCAGTGGCTACGTTGGTGTGGCACTTTGGTCTGTACCTATATCCCTTGTGTTGCAACGAGGAGAATATGGGTCTTCTAAGGAGTCATTAAACACCAACCGACCTTAGAACCTTAAATTGACCAAACTTGGCCATTAGGACAGTAGCAGTATGCTACACTCATTGAGGCTAAACTCTCGCGATGGTTCTGGCCGCAAGAAAAGATTACGATGCTGGAGTTATGACCGATTGAGGGTAGTCAATGATTTGAGATCCTCTAGAACCCGGTTACTTTTGATAGGACAGGTTTTAACCAACGAAACCAAAAGAGGGTAATACCTAAACTTCATGCTGGCCTGAAACCTAAGGGTTGTCTTGTGTGACTTGTGTGCCTTATCATACTTGTGGTGTGCTTCATCATAGCATCATGCCATCATACCATTGCATGCATCCTGTATAAGGACTAACCCATTTCAAAGACAAAAAAAGTTTCATCTTTGCTCTGTTTTGTAGGACATCATGATGCCCGTGCGTAGGAATACTGTCTGGCTCAACTTTGTTCAACCACCAACTTTGCTCAAGGATTTGGTTGATAGGATTCCAAACACTTCTTCCTTCATCAACAGGCATGGTTCTCTCCTTGGCTTGATCACTGCAAAATGGGACCAACAACTGATAAGTGTTCTGACCCAGTTTTATGACCCCCTGTATCATTGCTTCACCTTTCAAGACTTCCAGCTGGTCCCTACCCTGGAAGAATTCTCTTATTTGCTTGGTATCCCTGTCTTGGAGCAAACTCCATTCACTGGTTTGGAAAAGACTCCTAGGCCTGAAGAGATTGCTGCAATTCTCCCCTTGACCAAAGAAGAGGTATTGGCTAACTGGGAAACTAGAAGTGGAGTTAAGGGCTTTCTGGTCAAATTTCTGGTTGGCAAAGCTAATGATTTCTGGAATGACTTGGACTTCAAGGCGTACGAAGACATTCTGGCTCTTTTAATCTATGGCATGGTATTGTTTCCCAATCCTGACACCTTTATCAGTATCTATGCCATAAGGATTTTCATGTCTCGGAATCCTATACCCACTCTTTTGGGTGATATCCTGCAACAACTCTATGCTCGTACTGCCCGAAAGCGGGGAACTCCGTGGTGTTGTGCTCTTTTGCTAGTGAGGTGGTTTATTTCGCACCTTCCTAAGTTCGTGCTGAAGAATGAAGAAGGAAAGGGTTGGGCTCATAGGTTAATGTCTCTCACTGATAATGACATCACTTGGACTCTCAGAGGTTTGGATGAGGTAGCTGTTATTGATCGTTGCGGAGAATACCCTAATGTTCCGTTGATTGGTATCCAAGGAGGAATCTCTTATAATCCATGCTTAGCTCTCTGCCAGTTCGGAAGATCCAGAAGGGTAGGGCCTCATGAAATGTTGGTCCCTCACTTCCATTTCGAGTTTCAGGCAGACAGTGACAAACTACGCCATGGATTCATTAAGGCTTGGGACAGAATTCACAAAGATGACCCACATGAGTTGGGACCAAAGACTTCTCTACCAATGGAACCCTATTGCAAATGGGTTCGCATCCGTGCTCAGAAGTTAGGTATGCCGTACGAAGCTGTCAGACCTATCATTCTTGAATCTCCTGATGAAGATGGGGTTCCTCCAACTGTCCTCCCTCCTCAGATACCCACTGATTTTGACACAATGAAGAGATCTTGGGCGCAGCTAAAGGAAGAACGGGATTTTTATCGGGAAAAGTTCAACGAATAGGAGCGGAAGATCCAGAGGCTGGCTAAGCAATTGGAGGAGGAGCGGGTCCTGAATAACTACATCCACACTGAGAAGAGGAGGTCATGGGAGCACTGATGGGCTTTGGATATTTCTTTTACAGCTTTTATTTCCTTTTCAGTATTTTTCATTCCTGTAATGCCTAAGGGCAAGTTGTTGAACAATTTAAAATTTGAATCTAATGAAGTGTGTTTCCCTTTTGTCTACAAAGTTGAATCTTGTTTGCCTTTGAAAACATAAAACATATGCATCTCATTGCATCATATGCATGACAGGTACCGTTTTTCACAGGTTTCTTAATCTCCTTCGCTGTTTATTTTGAACAGTCATCATGAATCCAGACTCATCCAGTGAGCAAGCAATCAAGGCCCTTCAGGCCCAAAGTGCCCAGTTTCAAGAAATGGTCCTGAGCCTGGCCCAAGGTCAGCAAGAATTGAAGACTCTACTCCTGAAGAAGAAGAAGAAAAAGAGGACTGCGTTATTCAACACCGGACGCAGATTTGGGAACACACTCCATAACGAGGCTGATCCAACTACTTCTTCTGCTGAGAAAGACAGTCCCCAAGGGGGAGGAGCTCCTAGTCCTGCAGTCTCTGACAACGAGACGGATTACAATGACGAACAATACCCATCTGCTGCTGACAGATACAAGCAATTAGAAGACCGCTTGAGCGCCATGGAGATTCAGAATGTGCCGGGGCTGGATTTCAGAGATTTGGGGTTATCTTCTGGGGTAGTAATCCCACACAAGTTTAAGGCGCCTGCCTTTGCCAAATACGACGGGGTTTCCTGTCCAAAGCTGCATCTAAGGTCGTACGTAAGAAAGATCCAACCTTAAACAGTAGATAAGAACCTTTGGATTCACTTCTTCCAAGATAGCCTTTCGGGGTCACAACTTGAGTGGTTCTACCAACTAGATGGAACTAGTATCCGACATTGGGAAGATTTGGCAACCGCATTTTATAGACAATATCAATACAATTCTGATCTCGCTCCTACGCGTACCCAACTTCAGGGTATGTCTCTAGGAACGGGCGAAGGGTTCAAAGAATATGCACAAAAATGGAGAGATTTGGCTGGCAGGGTGCAGCCTCCTTTGACTGATCGTGAGCTGGTTGATATGTTTCTAGGGACCTTGTCTGGTCCATTCTTCAATCATTTGGTTGGTAACTCCTCCGTTGGGTTTACGGATTTGATTCTGACGGGAGAAAGAATTGAAGCTGGCATCAGGTCAGGAAAGATACAAAAAGCTGCCTCCGCAAGTACTGAGAAGAGGCCTTTCAAGAAAGAAGCAAGTGCCGTCTATGGTCCTAGAAGACAAGTCAAGCCAGAAAGCCGCCAAGCCGTCAATGCCTTGGTCATTTCAAAACCTGTTGCTGCTCCTCAGCAGTACAATCAACAAAGAGGTGAAAGGCCCAAGAGGCAGTATACTCGGCTGAGTATGACCTTGTCACAAATTTTACCGCAACTGTTATCAACCAACTTGGTGACCATCAAAGAAGCGCCGAAGGTCGTGAATACTGCATCTCCTAAGTATAACCCAAATGCCCGTTGTGCTTATCATTCCGATAGCCCCGGGCATACTACTGATGATTGCTGGGCCTTGAGAAATAAGGTGCAAGACCTTATCGTTGCGAAGGAAATTCAGTTTGAGGCGCCTGAGAGGCCAAATGTTGTAACTGCTCCTATGCCCCAGCATAGAGTAAATGCCATCGAGGAAGATTTGTATGCTGTTTCGATGAATGATGTTGCTACCCCTCTTTTGACTGTTAAGAGGAACTTACTACTAGCCGGTTTATTTCCGGGTTGTAGCGAGGGTTGCCTCTTGTGTGCTGTTATCCCTACCGGTTGTCCACTGCTGAAATCAGGCATCTAAAGCCTGATGGATAGCAAAGAAATTCTGTTCAAGAAAACTGCTGTTCCATTTGTTTTCGTTGAGGAAGTATCTGTCGTCACAATTTACAATCCTACCAAAGCTCCCCCGAGGAAGCCAGTCCAAATTATGTCTGTTGCACCCATTACTATTACTGTTCTGGGGCCTCTCCCCTATGAGTCAGATAAAGCTGTCCCATGGCATTATGGGGCCGACGTGTATGTGCTTGGAGTGATGCAGGAGTTTAACACCAGTACCAGTATCAGTAACATCACTGGTCCCGCCAAGATTACTCGCAGTGGCAGGCTCTTCTCGCCTGACATTGCACCGCCAGTTATCCGAAAACCTCTTATCATCACACCCGCAAGTGTGCATGTTCCAATTCAAGTTCCTGTGTCTACTACTGCCGCCGAGTCCTCTGATGCTCGGGGCAAAGAAGTTGCTACCGATTTGCCTGCCAGGACGGAGGCACCAAAAAAGACTGCTGTTGAAGCCTCCCAACAAGAGATGGAGGAAATCCTTAAAATCATTAAAAAGAGTGACTTCAATGTTGTTGAACAATTGGGGCATACCCCCTCCAAAATCTCTATACTATCATTGCTGCTATGCTCAGAGGCCCATGCAAAAGCCCTGATTTCATTTCTAAAAACGGCCCATGTGCCGCAAGAGACCTCTGCAGATCAATTCACTGACTGTGTGGCTAATTTGACAGCTGACAATGGTTTGGGGTTCTCGGATGCTGACCTCACCGCCAAAGGGAAAAATCACAATGATGCCCTGCATGTTTCCATAGAATGCAGGGGCACTACTCTCGCACACGTGTTGGTGGATACCGGTTCTTCCCTGAATATTTTGCCCAAGAAGGCATTGGATCGCTTGGATTGTGAGGGCCTGGAATTGAAACCTAGTAACATCATTGTTAGAGCCTTCGACGGTTCTAAGAGGATGGTGCACGGTGAAGTAGACATTCCTATTCGTGTGGGTTCCCAAGTCTTCGACTCAACGTTCTATGTAATGGATATTCGTCCATCTTACTCCTGCTTGTTGGGTCGACCCTGGATTCACAAGGCTGGGGCAGTAACATCCACTCTACACCAAAAG
Source organism: Vicia faba (assembly GCA_948472305.1). Lineage (NCBI taxonomy): Eukaryota > Viridiplantae > Streptophyta > Magnoliopsida > Fabales > Fabaceae > Vicia > Vicia faba. The sequence continues at coordinate 96,870,288 of OX451735.1, read as the reverse complement.
CTCAAATACTCTGTCAAAGGGAAGATTGTTACTGTGCAGGGTGAGGAGGAATACATGGTTAGTCACTTGAATTCATTCTGGTATATCGAGATGAACGGGGAGTTTATTGAAACCCCCTTTCAGCATTTTGAGGAGGTTCCTCCAACTTTGGCATCGGCTGAAACAGTGGTTGAAGAAGACTTTCCGTTGAAGATGGCGTCCTTGAAGGATGCCCGGGCTGTAATCGAGAAAGGCAAATGTGCAAACTGGGGTCAGCTTCCTGACTTCACTCAAAAGAATGACAAGTTTGGGCTGGGCTTTACTGCAGAGGCTCAGAGGGCTATGCGCAAGGAAAAGATCAGAAAGGCTCCAGTGTTTATCACCAACCCAAGGGTAAATGCTATCGAGGAGGACGTAGAGAAAGCAGAGTTTGACAGTTGGATCTATCCAACCACCAGCAACGGACCAAGCAACTAGACGGCAAAGGATTTTACACCTATCACATTTGTCACGCAGTAATTAACTCTTTTGATTTTCAATTTGTAACAAACAAAATGTTGAAACTTTAATTGGCTCGGTGTCCTACCCGGGGCATCGTAGCTCCATTTGTGAGGGATTTTTGTATGACATTTCCATATATCATCAATCAAAACATTGGACGTTTGTTGCATTTCAAATCTTGTGCTCTTTTTCTTTCTGTGCTATATATTGCAAAACAACTATATTTACACACACTCACTTATACAGGTTTCAATCCACTCTGGATCTCACTGGTAACAGCTCTGCTACCACCAGTTATGACTTCGATAATCCGATCAACTTGGCCGAGGACGAAGGTGAAGATGATTGCGAAGTGCCTGGTGAACTCGCAAGACTGCTACTTCAAGAAGAGAGGGCCATTCAGCCGCATGAAGAGCCGGTGGAAACAATTAACCTGGGTACTGAGACAGATAGGAAAGAGGTCAAGATTGGTGCCAATCTAGAGCTCAGCGTGAAGCAACGATTGATCCAGATGCTGCATGATTACATGGAGATCTTTGCTTGGTCCTATGAAGACATGCCTGGTTTGGATGCCGACATTGTAGTTCATCACCTGCCAACCAAGGAAGACTGCCCTCCGGTAAAGCAAAAGGTCCGCTGTATGCGCCCAGAGATGTCGAAAAGATCAAGGCTGAGGTCATGAAGCAATTCGATGTCGGGTTTCTAGCGGTAACTTCTTACCCTCAATGGGTTGCCAACGTGGTGCCAGTGCCGAAGAAGGACGGTAAGGTCAGAATGTGTGTCGACTACAGGGATTTGAACAGGGCCAGCCCCAAGGATGATTTCCCCCTACCTCACATCGATGTTCTTGTTGACAATACTGCTCAACACAAGGTGTTCTCCTTCATGGATGGTTTTTCAGGGTATAATCAGATCAAGATGGCTCCGGAAGATATGGAAAAGACTACCTTTGTGACTCAGTGGGGCACCTTCTGCTACAAGGTCATGCCGTTCGGGTTGAAAAATGCTGGGGCAACCTATCAACATGCCATGGTTGCTTTATTCCATGATATGATCCATCATGAGATTGAGGTATATGGTGATGACATGATTGCAAGGTCCCAAACTGAGGAGGAGCACCTTGATCATCTGAGGAAGTTGTTTGACTGACTAAAGTTGTACAAGCTGAGGTTGAATCCCAACAAATGCACCTTTGGGGTGAGGTCCGGAAAATTTCTAGGTTTCACTGTAAGCGATAAAGGTATTCAGGTGGACCCTGCCAAGGTAAAAGCCATACAAGAGATTCCAACTCCAAAGACAGAGAAAGAAGTCAGAGGCTTTCTGGGACGACTGAATTACATTGCCCGATTCATCTCACACCTAACTGCTACCTGTGAGCCAATCTTCAAATTACTGAAGAAAGATCAAGTAGTACGTTGGAACGATGAATGTCAGGCTGCTTTTGAAAAGATAAAGGAGTACCTCCAAGAGCCACCCATTCTTATGCCACCAATGGAAGGGAGACCTCTAATACTATACTTGACGGTACTTGACAACTCGATGGGGTGTGTGCTGGGGCAGCATGACGAGTCTGGCCGAAAAGAGCACGCTATTTATTACCTGAGCAAAAAGTTTACCGACTGTGAGTCTCGTTACTCACTGCTCGAGAAAACTTGTTGTGCTCTGGTATGGGATGCTCGCCGGCTGAGACAGTATATGCTGACTCACACCACTTTGTTGATTTCAAAGATGGATCCCATCAAGTACATATTCGAAAAACCTGCTCTGTCTGGAAGAATAGCGAGATGGCAAATGATCTTGACAGAATATGATATCCAGTATACAACTCAGAAAGCAATCAAAGGAAGTGTACTGGCAGATCATTTGGCACACCAACCTGTGGACGATTACCAATCATTGAACTTTGAATTTCCGGACGAAGACATCATGGTGGTAACTGATTGTGAAGTACCTGGACCGGATGAAGGACCTGAGAAAGGATCCCGATGGTCTATGCATTTTGACGGAGCCTCCAACGCTTTGGGTAACGGCGTCGGCGCTGTAATCATATCTCCCAAAGGAACTCATACTCCACTCACCGCCCGATTGTGTTTCAACTGCACCAACAACATGGCGGAGTATGAGGCATGTATCATGGGTCTACAAGCTGCAATCGACTTAAGGATCAAATTTCTGAGTGTCTTCGGAGATTCCTCCCTCGTGATCAATCAGATCAAAGGCGAGTGGGATACGAAACACCCAAAACTTATTCCTTACAAGGAGTATGTGCTGACTTTGCTTCCCCACTTTGAAGAGATAACTTTTGAACACTTCCCAAGAGAGGAGAATCAGCTAGCGGATGCACTAGCTACGATGTCTTCAATGTTCAAAGTCAAATGGGACAATCCCGGATCATTATCTGGAAATTGGACGAACCCGCATACTGCTGCGATCTTGAGGCCAAAGAGGTGACTGAAAAACCCTAGTATCATGAGGTGAAGAGGTACTTGGAAACTCAGGAATACCCTGAGGGTGCATCTGTCAATGACAAGAAGTTCATGAGAAGGTTTGCGGCAAAATTCTTCCTCAGCAACGACATTCTCTACAAACGGAATCATGATTCAACTCTATTGCGTTGTGTGGATAAGGCTGAAGCAGAGAAGATCATGATAGAACTGCATGAAGGTACATTCGGAACACATTCCAGTGGACACACCATGGCAAAGAAAATCCTTAGGGCAGGATATTTCTGGTCCACAATGGAAGCCGATTGTTACCAACATTCTCGAACTTGTCATAAATGCCAGATCTATGCTGACAAGGTGCACATCCCTCCGGTTCCTCTGAACGTCCTGACGGCACCTTGGCCTTTTGCAATGTGGGGCATTGATATGATCGGTGAGATCCGACCGACGGCATCCAACGGGCATCGCTTCATCTTGGTGGCGATCGATTACTTCATGAAGTGGGTTGAGGCAGCTTCCTACGCAACGGTAACCAAGAGCGTCGTGGCACGTTTCATCCGGCATAACTCGATCTGTCGGTACGGCATCCCAGAAAGAATCATTACGGACAATGGTACCAATCTCAACAACAAGATGATCACTGAACTCTGCGAACAATTCAAGATACAACACCACAATTCTTCTCCTTACCGGCCGAAGATGAATGGGGCTGTAGAGGCAGCTAATAAGAATATCAAAAAGATTGTGCAGAAGATGACAGTGACCTATAAAGATTTGCACGAAATGTTACCGTTTGCTCTTCACGGGTACCGTACCTCAGCAAGAACGTCAACCGGGGCAACACCTTTTTCCTTGGTCTATGGCATGGAGGCAGTCTTGCCGATTGAAGTCCATATACCCTCTCTCCGGATAATGAAGGATGAAGACTTGAGTGAAGATGACTGGATCCAGACTCGACTTGATCAATTAAACCTGATTGACGAAAAGAGACTCACCGCTATCTGTCATGGTCAGACGTACCAAAAACGGATGATCAGGGCATTTAACAAGAAAGTCAGACCACAAGAGTATCAAGTTGGGGACCTGGTGATCAAGCGCATCATCCTTCCTCAAAGTGATCCCCGGGGAAAATGGACCCCTACATACGAAGGGCCATTTGTGGTAAAACATGTGTTCTCAGAAGGAGCCATGATTCTAACCACCATGGATGGTGACGACCTTCCTCACCCCGCCAATGCAGACATAGTAAAAAGATACTACGCATGAATAAAAGACCCGCTAGGTTGATATACCTAGGCAAAAATAAGGGCTTCCCGGCGAACCAAAAGGGTTCGGGCAAAAATAAGGGATGAAGTGAAAAAAATCTGTACACCCGGCAAGTCGAAAACCTGAAAAGGCAGCTTGAGCAAAAATGGGTATCCCGGTGGACTGAAAACCCGAAAGGGCGGTCCAGGCAAAAGTTAGGGATAAAACGTAACACTATGTCTCATTGGATCACCTTGCATCCAGAATTCGGCATCAACTATCTGGCTCAGACTTCGGCATCGACCAATCAGCTTCATCTTCAACTAAGCAGCAAAGTGATGAGACGCTTGAAGACATAGAGGCGATAGCAGAGTTGGAACCCAGTGGGAATATTATGCACATAGCTGTTTTGTTTCCTTTTCAAAATTGTAAATTCTATGTTATTCGGCGGCATTCTCTTACTAGGATGTCAGCCTCTTGTACAAAAACGCCTATTCACAGGAAAATTCCAAAATCAATACAAATTCACTTTTCCATACAAATTGCCAATTGTTTTTCCTTTTTCTGTTTTGTCTTGCGAAGAACGTCCAATGTTCATTTTTGATATATGCATTTGACATTAAATGGCTGATTCATAAATATTTGCATATGAAACAAAAGACTAATTACAGGTGACATCAGAAACGGGGGCAATGTAAAGTTGTCTGATGCAGTCTGGTTGCTTTGTCCGCCGAAGTACCAAGGTAGGTCCAACTGAAGAATGTGATCAAGTTATCTCAACTCCCCGCAGAATAAGACAAGATAGCAACATTCCCCAGTGGAGTATAGGCATTCATTAGCAAGCATCCCCGACAGTCTTGATCTAAGATTGTTCCCCGGTAGAATACGGACACTCCAGTGGAATCACTCCCTAGTACAGTCCAAAAGTTTCCCCAAGAGAGTCAAATCCATATCCCCAGCAGGTCTTGAAGCTTATCCCCAGTAGTTTCTGGAAGCTTATCCCCTGCAGAGTACAGACGTCTCTCCCGAGCTTTATTCAAAGTTATTCCTCACAAGAGCTTATAACTGGGTTGTCCTCAACTAATTGCCACGAAAGATCGCCCTCGGAAAAATTCTTCCTATCCCCAGCAGAGTTCATCAAAGTTCCCCAACATAACTTATCAACACAATCCCCAGCGGAGTTTATCTTTGGTATCCCCAGCAGAGTTTATCATCATTATCCCCAGCGGAGTCCATCATTGAAATCCTCAGTGAAGCTCTCGTCAAACTTCAGCAAAGCATCTCTTCCACAGAGCAATTCCCCACAGAGTGATCTCTCCAACAAGTTTATTCCTCAATGGAGTCATCTTCTCCTACCAGTGTATTCTTGCAACCATCCTCCCCAGCGGAAGCGAAGAGCTCAACTCTTCAATATCAGCCCAGGATTTAATTCCACGGCCGGTCGTCAAGGATTTATTTTCCTAGACGAAAATACATTCATAAACATTTCACATTTCATACATCTTGCTTACATACATGATAAAGTGCATACAACACTATCTCATGTTGAACATCATGACATCATGCATTTCATACATCATGACATTGTATACAACTGATGTTTTTGCCTTTTCAGGGAAAAAGACAATCCCAGAGACAACTATCTTCAACTGTCACAATTCCAGACTCGATACCTGTATCTAGCCAGGGCACATCTGTGAGTGATCAGTTTCCAGACTCGATTCCTGTATCTAGCCAGGGCACGTCTGAAGAGTTCGAAGATTCGATTCCTGTATCCAGCCAGGGCATATCTGTTGACGACTATTTCCGAATTCGATTCCTGTATCCAGCCAGGGCATATCTGTTGACGACTATTTCCGGATTCGACTCCTGTATCCAGCCAGGGCATATCTGTTGACCACATTTCCAGACTCGATTCCTGTATCTAGCCAGGGCACGTCTGAAGAGTTCGAAGATTCGATTCCTGTATCCAGTCAGGGCATATCTGTTGACGACTATTTCTGGATTCGACTCCTGTATCCAGCCAGGGCATATCTGTTGACCACATTTCCAGACTCGATTCCTGTATCTAGCCAGGGCACGTCTAAAGAGTTCGAAGATTCGATTCTTGTATCCAGCCAGGGCATATCTGTTGACGACTATTTCCGGATTCGATTCCTGTATCCGGCCAGGGCACATCTGTGAGCAACCGATTGTAGATTCGACACCTGTATCTAGCTAGGGCATATCTGCATGAGGAGATTGAAGATCAAACACCTGTAACAAGCCAGGAAAACATCTGTCTTTCTCAAATACATAAGTTCTCGCTAAGGAATCTCTTATGCGATCAACACTTCCAAATGGAATCTATAAGCCCATTCCCGACAAGGTTCTGTCACATCTCCAGATGGCATCTATAAGCCCATCTCCCTATCCACCATCTCTCCAAGTGGCATCTATAAGCCCATTCCCGACATCACATCGCTGATACTCCAACATGCGAGTGCAAATTTCCGGGCACTCTAGTGTCCAATCTCCTTTTACCCTCGAGTCACGAAAAGCAAACTTGCCAATCTAACTCTTCAGGTTCAAGAAGATTGAATAGGGGCAACTGTTGTACCCCAAAATTTGCCCTCCCATTTCCTCAACATTTTCTCATCACAAGACCCTTGAAGATCAAGATCCAGTTAGGGTTTCCTCTGCTCAAGACTTCTCCTTGCACTGTTGACCCAAATTAGGGTTTGTGTTTGCACAAAGATATTTTGACCTAAAATTCCTAAGATGACTTTCATGCTTCATATTGGACTCCCAAGTTTATCCATACCAAGTTTCAAGTCTTGATTCCAAATTTTGACCAGTCAATTGGACAGTTGACCTAGAAATCAAATGTATTGGGGAAAAAGTTAACTGTGGCCAATTGACAGTCAAATCTCATGAAAATTGACCCACATCAACATTATGAACTCACATGGACCATTTGATCAAGTTTGGATCACAATTCCACAAGAAATTTGATCAGATCACCAAAAGGGCAAAATGGTCATTTTTAGGGTTTTGACTGCACAAAGGCAATTCTTGACCGTTTGACCTAGCCAATGGCACACCAAGCTCACATATGGACTCAAGGACCCCATGGAATTATCTTGACATGATCAACAAGTTCAAAAGATCCCAAATACACAAGATTGACAGTTGAATTTCCCAATCAATTGATCAATTTTGACTGTATACTGAAAAGTCAAACTTTGACTTTTTGGTCAAAATCAAGTGTCAAGATTCATTTTTCATCAAAACATGCCAAATCATGAAACTTGTTCATCAAGAAATCAAGAAATGCAAATTAGGGTTTGAAATGAAGATTTTTCATAAGTTAGAATTTTTCTAAGTTATGAAAAACCCTAATTTTTTCCTAACTTTGCCCCACTTTCTCACCAAGATTCATTTGGATTCAAGCAAAACACAAAACATGAAAGTTGTAGCCTATTGCATAATCTACAACTTTGATTCACAAAGTTTTCCCAAAAGAGGCTTGTATCTCAAGTTACAATTTTTGGAACAAGGGTACCAAACCATTCTTAACTTAGAGAAAATTTGACCTATTTTAGGCAAGTTTTTTACCTAACTTCAAGACCATTTTTCATACACTTCCACTTGGAATATCAATTTGCATTTCAAAGATGGATTGTAGTACACATTCCAAACTTTCCAAAATGTCCAAGAACTCATCAAACAACCTCATGGTTAGGGAGAATCGAATTTTGCAATATGGGAAAAACTCACTTTGTTCTTGGCCAAATTACATGTCCATAACTTGTGCATTTTCAAACTCAGCATGTGCTAGCTACATTACAGGCCTCTAAACCATCCAACACTCAATAATTTAATGCTAATTCATTGTGCCAAAGCCTTGTTCTATGAGTTTAAGCATTACATGTTGAACTAAGCCATAAATGGAAAAAGTAAAATAGACATTCTTGAAAAGTTGCACTTTATGTCTAAAGCAAATCCAAGCAAGTACAATTAAGATCTCTTTGGCACAAGTTTATGAGTTAATCACACTGATCAAGGGGAAGGTTAGCAGCATAGATTGGGGGCCTCTACCTGTCTAGAACACCAAGTGGCCATTGCTTGCTTAAAGTGTAAGAAACATTGCATAACAGGGGACAACTCTCATATCAGTTGACCAAGGCTTAGAAAAAGTTATCAAACATATTCAAGACATCCATTCTGAGCTAGAACACGAGCAAACCAAGTCCCAAACACTCTCATTCCCAGAATCACCTTCAAACTGCTCAAAACAGGGCATCCCTGCAGTTTGAGTTCCATAGCTCAAACCTTCCATGCTTTCTTGCTAAAAACACATCAAACACATCCCATAATATCCCTTGAAGCTATTCCAAACCTCAAACACGACCTGTAACACTCCCAGGCAACATCACCATTTTCATTTTCTTGTTTTGCAGTTGAAGTTCTATAGCACGATTCAAAAGGTTCCAAGATAAAGTAAAGCTTGGAATAGCATCCCTGGACATCAAGGAAGCTGTACCAATCATTACCTTGCATTGAAGACACCTCAATCACCAGATACAACTTCAACTGAACAGGTAAGTTCATGAACACGAATCTCTCTATCCAGGCATTGTTAGCTTTAGGTTTGTGAAGAAAACATGTCACATTCATAGCCCTGAACATGCCCATGTGATTAGATTTCATTTATATTATGTATGCTTAGAGAATTTGATGTCTGAACTTGGAAAAAACTTAGGTTAAGAATTGGGGGAGAAGAAATTCTCTCATTTCTGAGAGTTAAATCATGTTCTTTATATGTGTGAACTCGTGAGAGGATGCTTAACATTTTTGGTGTTGTAAGTTTTTGCTAAAACTCAAAGAATCAGGACCTTGCAATGGAAGAAAAGAGGCGCGTGTTTTTGTTCAAACAGAAGTGCTGGAGGTTGAAGAAGCTCCACGTGGGCTGGGCTTTGTTTCTTATTTCTTTTTACACCCTTTTGTTACTTTGACACCCCCTAGGCCCATTTGGCTTATTTTTATGATTTTTTGACTTTTTCTTTTTTGCTCTGACTTATTTATTTTTTCTTATAATATTAAAAATATAAAAAATATTTTTCTCACCATTTTTGAATTTATTAGGCATTTATTTGGTTTCTTTTAGTTTTGTGCATAAATAAATATATAAACTTGCTTTTTACTTAAAATACTAAATGATAGTGCAAACACATTTTTATTTTCATTTTTTATTTTGTTTTATCTTCTGAAAATATTTTATATAAAAAATACTTTTTTTATAAATATTGAATATTATTATTTTGTATATATAATACATATTAGTAAATAATACAAATATTTATATAGATATTAATATATTTAGGTTAAATTACAAAATATACACACTTTATTTTTTTTATTAATATTTAATATAAAAAATACCTTTTTGACAAATATACTTTATTTTTATTTTATTTTTGTATATAATAATAAATATTATACATATTAAATAAATAATATATTTTATTTAATAAAATTAGGGTTTTGCCCTAAAATACATAAAAAAACTCCAAAAAAATAATCCTTTTTATTTTGTTTATTTGACATATAAAAATACTTTTTTTCATACACATAAAAAACATTTTTGCATCTTGATTCTTATTTTATTTAATTTGTGCAATTAAATATCTTGTAAATAATTCAATATTGATGTAATAGTTTAGGTTTAAATTCCTTGTCAAAAATCCCCATTTGAACATTTGTACCCCCTTCTCATATATTGTGTTGTAATAGCTTAGTAAATTTATTTTTTCGCACTTTATTGCTTTCTAATTATACCTTGTTAGAATTAGGGTTTGTATGCGAATCAAAAACAACAAAATAGTTTGACCTAATTTCAAGATAAACAAGCATGAAAATGGACAACACAAATCACACTTGCACCCCTAGGGTATTCCACTTGTTGCCTTCAATAAATGGGCCATATTGCATGTTAGGTCTCTTTGGGCAAAACAAAACAATCAAATGATCATAGTCCCTTGATGACGCTTTCAAAAAGTTGCCTAAACAAATGATCAAGTCCCTTAAAGAAAATTGCCCAAAGATACTTGGCACCATTGCAATTATGGTTTAAACGATGACCCGCGCCCGTCCCTTTCACATCCTAATATGAGATTGTCCACCAAATACAATGGTGGAACAAACTTGTTAAAAGGGTTCAAACATAGCAATAATCTTTGAGAAATTTAGGAGTAGATAACCTCTTAGTTACTTGAATCAAACTTGCAAAACAAAACACTTGCCTATTTTCTAAAAAAACCACACCTCACAACACTTTCACAACACTTTCAAAACAACTTTCAAAAATAAATGAAAACCTTTTCAAAAAGACATACACCTTTGTATACATCCCAACATGGATCATTACAAAGGTTGCCACCACATTGGCTTCTTTTTAAAACATTTTCAAACCCACACACAAAGCACCATTTCAAACAAATTGAAAACAAAAGGCAAGTTGATCTAAGCAAGTAACTAAGAGCCCATGGATAACCATGGATAGAAAGGGTGCTAATACCTTCCCTTTCTATAATCTACTCCCCGAACCCAAGAAAACATCTCAAAGGTTTTTGCTGTGCTTTTTCAACCTTTCCTTTAGGATAAAATAAAAAGTGAAGTAGTGAAAAACACAAGAAGGAGGGGTTGAATTGTAAAACTGAAAATCAATGCAATGAACAAGATATTTTTATCCTGGTTTGTTTGATCTCAAACTACTCCAGTCCACCCGTCAAGGTGATTTCGCCTCTCTCCAACGAGGTCTTAATCCACTATATTCAACTGAATATTACAGACTGCTTTAACAACTGCTAAAGCCTTCTTGATGCAAACCACAACCCGGTTTGTCAAGGAAACACTTTCTTACAAGAAGATAAATCTAAGTGTGTGAATGTTTTCTACAAAACTGTATCACAACTATGATGTATACACAACTTAAAGCTTAGAAACTAGATTGCTAAACAATGATTGAATATGAGAATGTGTAGTGTTTAGCAAAACTGAGAGAAGGAAGATTATGATCAGCTTTTATGCGTGTAAAGATTTGGAGAGCATTAGCCAATTCAATCTTCAAAGTCTTGTTTATATAGCACTGAGATGTTGAACGTTGGAGCAATATTCTTGATTCAATGCTAATAACAAACTTTCCTTATCGAGCAGATCTTGTCTGGAATGAGGCCGTTGGTATTAATTTGCTTTCAATGCACAGTACCGTTGCTTACTTAATGCAAGTTCTGGCTTGGCTCATTCTGACTCTGCTTAACTGCTGATGAACTGTTGTGTTTCTTTATCAGAGTGTTGAGCGCAGTTCTGTTTATCAGACTTCAGCATATACGTGAGTTAATCTTCTGATTCTGACATTCTGATATGGCAACTTCTGATGCTGATTAGGTGTGATCTTGCTTATATCAATCAGAGTATCTGCAAATCAGAACGTAATAATTTAGGCAGCAGATAGTTCATACATGAATCATATAAATAATATATCTTTTTACTTTGTTATCATCAAAACTTAAACATAGGGTAGTAGATTCAAACTTTGTTCTAACAATCTCCCCCTTTTTGATGATGACAAAAACTAGATATTTTTAAATGAAAATAACGTGAAAAGGTATCAGAGAGATGCATCAGAGTAAGATGTTATCAAGGATAAGGAGTAAAAAGATATCAGAGTTGAGAGATACTCCCCCTGAGTTTATTACTTCCCTTTGATTACAAGTGTTCTTCAGGATCAGATCTTTTTGCCTTTCTTTGAACATCAGAGTATCAGAGTCTTTGACTATCGGAAGCTTTAGATCAGCATATCAGAGCAGAGCTTCAGATCAGCGTATCAGAGCTTTTCTTGTCAGAGCTTTGCTTTGGATCAGAGTATCAGAGCGGATCAGAGCTTCATAGCTTTTAGTCTTCAGAGTGTCCAGGAGCTTCCTTGTACCTGTAGACTTTAAGAAAAACAAGAAAAAAAGCATTTTCAAGTATAATAGAGTTAGAATGTTTGAGAATTTCTGTCTTAGTTAACCGTTATTATTTAAAATATCATTCTTGTTCTCCCCCTTTTTGTCAGCAATCAAAAAGTGTAGGTGAGTGCTAAAACAATTAAGATCAGAAAAACTTGTCATATTAAAAGGTTCAGAATCAAACAAAACATATTCAAATAGTACATCAGAAAATTAAAGAAAACATGAAAATGACATGAATGAAAAAACTAAGGTTGGGGAGGAAAGCGTGTGAACAGGTTCTCCAGCATGGCTTTGATCTGATCAGCAGTCTCATTCTGCTTGTGCACCATGCTGACAACAGTGTCAATCTTGCTATCCTGCACAACCATTCTTTCTTTCATCTTCTGGTCGTTTTCATCCATCCTCTGCTGCAGACGCATGTCATTCAACTTCAGTTCTTCTAGAGTCTGCCTGTCCAAGGCAGCTTGAGAAGCATCAGAAGCAGGAAGCTTCTGAGATCTTTCTGCAACATCTTCTGCTTGACTTGCTTCAGCTTGAATGGTCTTGTCTTCTTCTGGTTGCACCTTTGAAGCTAGCTGTTTCTCAGACCAAGGTTCACTATCCAAAGGGAGCACAGCTTCCTGAGGCAGCAGACTGTCAACTTTCTTCAGCAGCTTGCTGAAGTTCTATTGTGCCTGCTCATAGTTGATATCCTGCAACTTGAGGGCTTCAGCACGTACCCAAAGTCTGAATTGTGACCAGAGCTGATCAGAAGCAGCTGGGTCAATCATTCCAGGACAGACTTGCTTCAAAGAAGCAATCCATTGCTGCACACATATTTCAGAATTCATAATACCAGAGCCAACATCTGGTTGTTTTGGTTTATGGATGACTATTTTATGTTTCAGATCAGCAAGACGGTCAAGGCTGGTTAAGTCTATGAATGTCCTGCTGGGGTTTTCGGTGGTTTGCTTGGCAGCTGTTTGTTTTGGAGAAGGAGTGGGAGAGTCAGAGATTATGATTGGACTGTGTGGTGTTTTGGGAGTATTGGGTGGTGTAGATTCTGGTGAGGATGGCAACTGTGCCATGGTGATTGTTGTTCCACCTGGCAGCTGGATTGCCAGAGGTGATGGTTGTGGAGAATGAGGTTCAGATGGTTGAGGAGAAGGAGTTTCAGAGTGATGAAACTCAGGTTAAGGTGATGGTGGATGAATTTCTTGTTGAGGAGAGGGAGACAGAATTTCTGGTTGTTCAGGGATAAGGGGTTCTTCTGGAATTGATGAGAGAGATTGTTGTTGTTCTGGTTCTTCAGCAGATTGCTGTTATTCTGGTTGTGGAGGAGGGACAATTTGTGGTTCAGAGTTTGGATTGGCGGAGTGGTCAGAAGTGTGTTGATCAATGTCAGACAGCACTTTGTTAATTGCTGATGTTGTTGAGATTGGTTTGGGATGTTTGGTTCTGGGTCTTCTGAGTTTTAATGCCTCAGAAAGGTCATCTTCTGGTTCAGTTTCATCTATTGTTGGGATGGGGATTGAGATTCTATGAGAGGTTGGAGGAGGAATAGATGCTGGAATAGTAGAAGAATTTAAAACAGAAGCAGCAGATAAATTACCTCTTTTCTTGGGTGTCTGCTGGGATGATCCTTCTGAAGGTGCCTTCCTCTTCTTCGTCTTCTTCAGAGTCACTTCTTGTTGAGGTTGATGCAGAGCTTTGATAATCAGATTTGGATATGTACCATCTGCCTTGCACGCATCTAAGTATCTGAGAACCACCTCTGGTTTAGATTCTATCTCAGAAAATAAAGGAAAGTCACTCAGTGGAACTCTTCTGTTGGTGATATCAGCAATAGGAGTAGCTCTGGGTTCCTTTTTGATATTCTCTATCAACTTCATTTTCTTCAAGTTCTTCGCGTTCAGAGGCTTCCCAACTGTTGGTTCAATGGTGCTTAACTCTTGAGCTTCTATCAGATGCTCTATTAGCCTATTCTCTGTCAGAATATCTGATATCAACCTTCCAAAGGGTATCCAATCCCTCTTTGTTCTTTCTTCTTCCCTGGTTTCCTTCACACTTGTTCTGAGGTGGTTGAACAGAAGATGAGCCAAGTTGATTTTTACCTTCTGATCAATAAAGTAGATCAGAAACTGCTGATCCACATTTATGTAATCAGGTGAACTAGTTGGCTTCCTATGGTTGAAGCACCCCAGAATTATCTTAGCCCAAACTCTGTGATGATCCTTCAGATCTTTGATCTTGCTGCTGGGAACCCCATGGGTGAAAATCCTTGCAGCTATCACGCCCATGTCAGCACATCTCTCAGCCATATCAACACAGCGGACGCCACCGCCACTGTAATCGATTAACCTTGCTATGTGATCCTCAGTGATCACAATCTTCTTCCCCATAATGAAGGAGGTGACTAGATGCGTTGAAGCCTTCGCATGAATCCAGAATTCCTTGACTAACATATGGAATGTTGGTCCAACCAACCTGTCAAAATACCTTTCCCATTTCTGTGCCCTAACTTCTTCTGTTAGGTCAAAACCGTTCTCCTTCAAGCTTCCAAAATCAATGATCAATTCAGATAACACTTCAAGATTCTTCACAGAAGTGAGGAGTGTTCTGAATGGCACTTGATACTGTTCAGATGATGCTTTCTTCTGAGGGCCTGCAGAAGCACTGCTGGAGGTTGCCATGTTCACACTAAAAGATTTTGAGAAGAAACTGAGAAAAAGAGGTTTTGCAAGAGATGAACACAGAAAAATGTAGAGAATGCTTGAGTATTAGTGAGAAACTGTAAAGAATTAGAATGAGTGGTTAATGTGTTTAAATAGAGTTTCCGAATATTTTGAAAAAATAAACGTTTTTAAGAAAGAGAAAAATCATGATTGCATTTTAAAAGCATGATTACTTTTATTAAATGCTTGCTGATTTTGGGGGATTTGAGAAAGATACTTAAAAATGGTTACCAGACATGTGTCTCAATGCACCCAATCAGCGCTTTGCCTTCTCAGAAGCGTGCACGCGTTCTGCTTCAGAGATTTGCTGATGATTGGATGACACTTGTTTGATGTAGTGATCAGCACGTCTGTCTTTGAGCTTAGACTCTCAGATCTTTAGACTTGCATCTGATACAATCTGCATGTTCTATCTTTCTGAAAGAAGATTGATCAGAAGTTCACAGTAAAGCAATTACATTCTGAAGGTAAATATATGGAATTAAAACATTTTCACTCTGGACAGACTTTCATGCTGAGATGTTTCAGAATGAAATTAAACCTATCTTCTGAAAGGGGTTTAGTAAAGATATCAGCCCATTGATGGTCTGTATCTATAAATTTTAAGTTCAAAATTCCTTTCTGAATATAGTCCCTAATGAAGTGATGTTTTATTTCTATATGCTTAGCTCTAGAATGTAAAATTGGATTCTTACTTAAGCAAATAGCAGAAGTATTATCACAGAGTATAGGAATGTTACTCTCAAAAATCTAGAAGTCTTCAAGTTGACTTTTCATCCAGAGCATTTGTGTGCTACATCATGCTGCTGCTATGTACTCAGCTTCTGCTGTTGATAGCGCAATTGTTGATTGCCTTTTGCTGGACCAAGAGATCAGATTTTCTCCCAGAAACTGGCAGCTTCCAGAAGTACTTTTACGTTCCACTCTGTCTCCAGCAAAATCAGCATCACAGTAGCCTACTAAGCTGTAATCACTAGATTTTCTATAAAACAAACCCAGATTAGTAGTACCTTTCAGATACTTGAAAATTCGCTTAACAGCTGTTAAGTGAGATTCTCTAGGATCTGATTGGAATCTAGCACAGATACAAACACTGAATAGTATGTCAGGTCTTGAAGCAGTCAGATAGAGGAGAGAACCAATCATACCTCTATAGACTTTCTGTTCTACATTTTTGCTTACCTCTTCTCTTTCCAGAATGCACGTGGGATGCATTGGAATCTTTGATGGCTTACATTCTTAGAGGTCAAATTTCTTCAGAAGATCTCTGATGTATTTGCTCTGATGAATGTAAGTTCCCTCTGGAGTTTGATTGATCTGAATTCCTAGAAAGAATTTCAGTTCCCCCATGAGGCTCATCTCAAATTCTGCCTGCATACACTTAGCAAATTTTCTTCCAAGAGAAGGATTAGTAGAACCAAAAATAATATCATCAACATAAATTTGACAGACTAAGATGTCATTCTTAACTGATTTACAGAATAGAGTAGTGTCCACTTTCCCTCTGGTGAATTCATTTTCTAATAGAAAGTTACTTAGCCTTTCATACCAGGCTCTGGGAGCTTGTTTCAGACCATATAGTGACTTCTTTAGTTTGAAAACATGTTCTGGATGTTTTGTATTTTCAAAACCAGGGGGTTGGTGTACATAGACTTCTTCTTCTATATAACCATTTAAGAATGCACTTTTGACATCCATCTGATACAGAGTGATGCCTCTATTAACAGCAAATGAAATTAAAAGTCTGATAGATTCTAACCTGGCGATTGGGGCAAAGGTTTCTGTATAGTCTATCCCCTCTTGCTGACTATAACCTTGTGCAACCAGTCGTGCCTTGTTTCTGATGACTTCACCTTGTTCATTTAGCTTGTTTCTGAACACCCATCTTGTTCCAATGACGTTGAATCCTTTTGGTCTGGGAACGAGATCCCATACGTCGTTTCTGGTGAATTGATTCAGCTCTTCTTGCATTGCCAGAATCCAGTCATTATCCAGAAGTGCTTCATCAATAGAAGAGGGTTCAATCAGAGACACAAGTCCCATGAGAGTTTCTTCAGAGTTTCTGAAGCTTGCTCTTGTTCTGATTGGATCTTCCTTTCTTCCTAAGATAGTCTCTTCTGGGTGATCTAAGTTGCTTCTGGGTAATCTCTTCTGAGGTTGATCAGCAGTTGTTGTAGGATTGCTAGCAGTGCTCCTTTCAGACGTTGAAGGAGTGTCTGTGTTGAGAGCTTCTGATGACTTGTCTTCAGAACCTGTAAATTCAATTTCCATAACTGCAAAAACTTCATTCTGCTTTGACTTTTCAGAGTCAAGCTTATCATCAAAACAAACACTGATTGATTCTTCCACAATCTGTGTTTCTGTATTGTATACTCTGTACCCTCTTGAGCGTTCAGAGTATCCTAACATAATACACTTCTGTGCTTTAGAGTCAAACTTGTTCAAATAATTCTTTGTATTTAATATAAAGCAAGTACATCCAAATGGATGAAAATATGAAATGTTGGGCTTTCTGTTCTTCCATAATTCGTATGGAGTCTTTTCCAGAATAGGTCTTATTGAGATTCTATTCTGAATGTAGCACGCTGTGTTTATTGCCTCTGCCCAGAAGGTCTTAGCAACGTTTGTCTCATTGATCATGGTTCTGGCCATTTCTTGCAATGTTTTGTTCTTTCGTTCTACAACTCCATTTTGTTGGGGAGTTCTAGGACAAGAGAAATCATGCAGAATGCCTCTGTCATTAAAGAATGACTCAAAATCTTTGTTTTCAAATTCTCCACCATGATCACTTCTGACTTTAACGATTCGAAGATCCTTTTCATTCTGAACTTGGTTACAGAAGGTAACAAACACAGAGTGTGACTCGTCCTTGTGTCTTAAGAACTTTACCCATGTCCATCTGCTATAGTCATCTACGATTACTAACCCATACTTCTTGCCACTGACTGAAGCAGTTTTAACTGGTCCAAATAAGTCAATGTGCAGAAGTTCTAATGGCTTAGAGGTAGAAACAACATTTTTGGATTTAAAAGAAGGTTTTGCAAACTTGCCTTTCTGACATGCTTCACACAGAGCATCTGAATTGAACTTCAAATTAGGAAGTCCTCTGACCAGATTGAGTTTGTTAATCTGAGATATTCTTCTCATACTAACATGCCCCAATCTTCTGTGCCAGATCCACTGCTCGTTGTTAACAGACAGAAGACATTTTACATTCTGACTCTTTAGTTCAGAAAGTTTGATTTTGTAAATATTGTTTTTCCTCTTACCATTAAACAGGATAGTCCCATCTTTCTGACTAACAGCTTTACATGATTTTTGATTAAAGATTATATCATAACCGTTATCACTTAATTGACTTATGGATAACAGATTATGCATCAATCCATCTACTAGCAGAACATTATTAATAGAGGGAAGATTTCCATTACCTACAGTTCCAGAGCCAATTATCTTTCCCCTCTGATTGCCTCCAAAGCCAACGTGGCCTCCAGGCTTAAGTTCCAGGCTTTGGAACATATGCCTTATTCCCGTCATGTGTCGCGAGCAGCCAGAGTCCAGGTACCATGACTGGTGTTTCTGACTTGCTGCTAAAGATATCTGCAACATGTATTATTTTATCCTTAGGTACCCAGATTTTCTTGGGTCCTGATTTGTTAGTTTTACCAAAACTCTGGTTGAATTTTGGTTTCACAGAGTGCTTACTGCTAGTGTATTTAATATCATGTGTGTGACCATACACAAAATGTGAATTCAGAGGAGTGTGTTTAATGGTTAAGTCCATGACATTCTTTGGTGTAGGAACCTTACCTTGGTATCCTATTCCTTTCCTGCCGTTTCTGCTAACTCCATAGATCATTGAAGCCATTTTGCTTCTATCTATGCTTTTAGCGAGGAACTTCTGGAAACTGTGATCATACTCCTTGATGATCTCATCAGCGTTGCTGGGAGTTTCAGAAATTGGTTCCTTCTGAGAGTTTTGTAAAGAGTTTTCTAATTTTGAAATCTTATTTCTCAGCTTAGAATTCTCCAATTTGAGACTCTCAGTATTATTAGAGTCAGATTCAAGATTCCTTTTCAGGTCTCTGAATTTAACTCTAATTTGCTGATACCGTTCCAGAATCTCATTAAGTCTTTCAGCAAGTTCAGCCTTTGTAAAGTTAACAGCAAAGTTAGGAAATACCTCTTCAGTATCTGATTCTGAGTCTGATTCAGAAGCTTCACTATCTTCTGAGATGTTAGCCATGAGAGCTATGTTTGCCCTCTCATCATCTGATTCTGAGTCAGCTTCAGACGAGTCAGAGTCATCCCATGTAGCCATGAGACTTTTCTTCTTCTCTCTTCCAAACTTCTTTTTGGGTTTTTCCCTCTGAAGCTTTGGGCAATCACTCTTATAGTGTCCTTGCTCATTGCACTCATAACAGATGATGTCCTTGGTGTTTGGCTTTTTGCTGCTAGAGGAGCCTTCAGATCTTCTGTATCCAGAGGAAGAATCTGTCCTTCTGTATCTGGAAGAAGACTCGTTCTGATCAGATCTTCTGGGATTCCTGAACTTCCTTTGTCTTTGCTTCCACAGTTGATTTACTCTTCTGGAAAGGAGGGAGAGTTCGTCTTCTTCTGATGAGGATCCATCAGATGTTTCTTCAACTGCCTGCAAAACTTTAGACTCAAATTTTTTGTTAGATTTTAATGCTAAAGGCTTACCTTGCTTCTGAGGCTCATCAGCTTCTAGCTCTATCTCATGACTTCTGAGGGAGCTGATAAGTTCCTCCAGAGTGATTTTGTTGAGATCTTTAGCTAGCTTCAGAGCTGTAACCATTGGTCTCCACTGCTTGGGTAAACTTCTGATGATTTTCTTGACATGGTCAGCAGTAGAGTATCCTTTGTCCAGAACCTTGAGACCAGCTACCAGAATCTGGAATCTTGAGAACATTGTTTCAATAGATTCAGATTCTTCCATTTTGAACGCCTCATACTTCTGAATGAGCGCCAGAGCTTTAGTTTCTTTGACCTGAACGTTGCCCTCATGCGTCATTCTGAGTGAGTCAAAAATATTCTTTGCTGTGTCTCTGTTGGAGATCTTTTCATATTCAGTATAGGAGATGGCGCTGAGGAGGATGGTTCTGGCCTTGTGGTGATTCTTGAAGTCACGCTTTTGTTGGTCAGACATTGTTTTTCTATCAATCTTCTGACCTCTTGCATTCACAGGGTGCGTGTATCCGTCTGTCACCATATCCCACAGATCAGCATCATGTGCCAGAAAGAAGCTTTCAATTCTGTCTTTCCAGTAGTCAAAGTTTTCTCCATCAAAGACTGGAGGTTTGCCGCTGAATCTGTCTCTGTCCTCATTGTTGTCATTGCTGGTGTGAGAATAGTTTCCTGCCATTGTGTTTTTCTGACGCTGGATCTTGTACTGACACGGTTAAGTGTTTTAGCTCAGAACCAGGCGCTCTGATGCCAATTGAAGTAGTGAAAAACACAAGAAGGGAGGGTTGAATTGTAAAACTGAAAATCAATGCAATGAACAAGATATTTTTATCCTGGTTCGTTTGATCTCAAACTACTCCAGTCCACCCGTCAAGGTGATTTCGCCTCTCTCCAACGAGGTCTTAATCCACTATATTCAACTGAATATTACAGACTGCTTTAACAACTGCTAAAGCCTTCTTGATGCAAACCACAACCCGGTTTGTCAAGGAAACACTTTCTTACAAGAAGATAAATCTAAGTGTGTGAATGTTTTCTACAAAACTGTATCACAACTGTGATGTATACACAACTTAAAGCTTAGAAACTAGATTTCTAAACAATGATTGAATATGAGAATGTGTAGTGTTTAGCAAAACTAAGAGAAGGACGATTATGATCAGCTTTTATGCGTGTAAAGATTTGGAGAGCATTAGCCAATTCAATCTTCAAAGTCTTGTTTATATAGCACTGAGATGTTGAACGTTGGAGCAATATTCTTGATTCAATGCTAATAACAAACTTTCCTTATCGAGCAGATCTTGTCTGGAATGAGGCCGTTGGTATTAATTTGCTTTCAATGCACAGTACCGTTGCTTACTTAATGCAAGTTATGGCTTGGCTCATTCTGACTCTGCTTAGCTGCTGATGAACTGTTGTGTTTCTTTATCAGAGTGTTGAGCGCAGTTCTGTTTATCAGACTTCAGCATATACGTGAGTTAATCTTCTGATTCTGACATTCTGATATGGCAACTTCTGATGCTGATTAGGTGTGATTTTGCTTATATCAATCAGAGTATCTGCAAATCAGAACGTAATAATTTAGGCAGCAGATAGTTCATACATGAATCATATAAATAATATATCTTTTCACTTTGTTATCATCAAAACTTAAACATAGGGTAGTAGATTCAAACTTTATTCTAACAATAAGTCGGTGGCGACTCTTGCTCAACCGAAACATTTGCAAAAACAAACACAAAACCATAGTCAGTTCTCCCACCGTATCACACTTCTACTATGAAATAATGGTGGCGAGTGCACCAAGTGATTATATAGAAATGGTGAGCATGGGTGTTCATTTGGAAGAAGTTGTGAGAGAAGGCCGTTTGACAAGAGTTAAAAATTCCTGTAGTACGAAGAAACCATCATATGGATTTGCTAAGAAGAAAGAAGGAGATACAAATGCTGTCATTCAAGAGAGAAGGGTTAATCCTCTTAGAAGAAATCATTTGCACCACCAACAGGTTGCTTCAGTAATTCTAGTTTTCAATGTGGCTCTAACCACAATTGCTTATCAGAGACCATCCCCTCAGGGAAATCAAAGGCAAAATCAGAAGAGAGAGCCTTTTTACTCTATCCCCATGAGTTATACAAAATTACTCCCGGTGTTAATTTAGAAGAAGTTGGTTCAGACCAGGCCACCCCCTGCTACACCATCGCCTTTGCCTTGGTATTATAAGGAAGACCAGACATGCACTTTCCATCAGGGGGCACCAGGGTATAATGTTGAGACCTGTTATCCTTTGAAATCTAAAGTACAAAAGATGGCGAGATCTAGCCTTTTATCCTTTAAAGATGTTGGACTTAATGTGAAAGGTAATCATTTTCCAAAGCATGAAGGTGCAAATGTGGTAAACATGGTTGCTGGTTGTCCAGGGGACTTCCAGATTTTTTTATATCAACCTAGTCAGAGGAGATTTGGTAAAGATGCATGCTGACCTCTGCGAGTTTACTTACTATACGCATGACCATGCTGGTTGTGGTATTTGCAGTACAGATATACAAAGGCGTGATAAGATAAAGGTTGATCTTCAAGATATGATGGACAAAGGCCTCATTCATATAATTAGGCCTATGGTAGACTATGAGGAAGATGTGAATATGATCTACGGATGTCCCTGAGAATTCCAGATTTTTGATGTGAATCGTATGAATGATGATTTGGTGCAGTTGCATGCTACCTTATATCACATGGATGGTCAAGAAGAACACCATTATGGGTCTTGCCGAGTCTGTTGTAGAGAATCTCGTGGTTCTTCCATTGTAAAAAGGGGTATTAAGTTGTTATTGGACAATGGTACTATAAAAATTTCAGGCAATAAAGATGATTACAATGAGATTAATGTGATTGAAGATTTCTTGGATGAGATTGTGTTAGATGATGAGTATGCTTCTGTAGATGAATTATTTTCCTTAGAAGAAGAAGTGTTTTCCAGTAATGATTCTGTGATGTCTAGGTATTATGAAGAAGGGGTGAATGTTAGTGTGCCTTGTTTCGGTATTCCCACCCCAATTGAGATTGAATATCATAGCAAAGCAGTTGTTTCTGCAGTGGTGATTTGTTTGTCGGGTCCTATTCCTTATGAGTCAGACAAGGTCGTTTCATATAAATACAATGCTATAATTCTAGAGGATGGTATGGAAGTTCCCATCTAGCCATTGTCTGATGTCAAGAATATTGTTGAAGCTAGCCGAGTGACCCGCAGTGGCCGTGTTTTCGCACCTGTCATTTGATAGAGTATTAATGTTGATAAAAGGGTAGTTGAAAGAGTTAAACCTAAGAAAGCAGTGGGGGAATCTAGTGGTACTACTCTATTAAAAGATGTGGACTATATATTGAAGATTATCAAGATGAGAGACTACAAGATCATAAAACAATTGTTGCAGACTCCATCAAAGATATCTATTATAGCCTTGCTAATGAACTCTTTTGCCCACAGGGAATCTTTGATAAGAGTATTGGATCAAGCTTTTGTGGAAAGTGATATGCCATTGGACCAATTCAGCGGTGTGGTAGGGAATATTACATCCTATAATAACCTGAGTTTCTGTGATAACGAATTGCCTGATGAAGGAAGGAATCATAATATGGCTCTTTGTATCTCCATGAACTGTAAGAACGTTTCTTTGTCAAATGTGATGATTTATAACGGGTCTGCTTTAAATGTCATACCGAGGAGCAGACTATTGAAGTTGAAGTATCAAGGAAATCCCATGCGCCCGAGTGGCATAATTGTGAAAGATTTTGATGGATCAAGGAAGTTTTTTATTGGGGAAGTAGATCTGCCTATTCATATAGGCCCACACCTTTTCATATTACTTTCCAGGTTATGGATATTGTGCTCGCTTACAGCTATTTACTGGGGCGACCGTGGATACACGATGCAAGGGCTATCACTTCGACTCTACACCAGAAGTTGAAGTTTGAGCGTGAAGGAAAGGTGGTCATCATAAATGGAGAACATGCATTGTTAATATCTCATTTATCCTCTTTCAGTGTTGTGGAAGCAGATGAAGCTGCTGTTGGAACTCAGTTCCAAGCTTTATCCATTGATAATATAAGAGGAAATGAGAATTCTATAGCTTCGTTTAAAGATACTCAGTAGGTTATACATAATGGCCCTAGTAAGGTATGGGGGCAGATTGTTGATCCACCTGTAAACAAGAATAGAGCTGGTTTGGGATTCTCTGTGTAGCATGATAAAGGTAAGAATATGAAGCTGAAGTCTGCTTTGGGAAAATATCAAGATAACTTTCGTAGCAGAGGTTATCTTCATCCAACTCTTCCTAGGATCAATGCCATTGTGGAAGATGAAGCGGAGTAGGAGATGCCGAACTATGTGATGCATGGAGTTAGAGTCCAAAATTGGATCACCATCGATGTTCCCTCTTGCATTCATGTCTCAAAGTAATTTGTTTTGGTTAATCTTTTCAAAATCTTTCACTCTGCCCAAGGTGGAAGTTGATATTGTATGGGCTTATCTATTTGCTTTGATCTTTAAAATCAATAATAAAAGTTATCTTTGATTCCCAATTTGTGTCTTTATTTTCTTGCTTTTCTTGGAAAATGGTAATAAGAAAAACCTTTCAAAATAAATAAATAACGGTTATCTGCGTAATCACTTGCTATATGTGTCAGTTTCTAAATGCAATCATAAATCATATGTGCAGATTAATTAATAAACCCGTTGAATACAATGACCCTGCACCCTCTCCCAACTTTGAATATCCTGTGTATGAGGCCGAAGAAGGAGAATATGATGAAATTCCAAAAGATGTTTCACGGTTTCTTGAGTGCGAGTAAAGTGCCATGTAGCCATATAAAGAGCCATCACAAGTGATTAATTTGGGTTCAGAGGAAGATCCGAAGGAAGTCAAGATTGGAGCATTACTGAATCCCTATGTAAAGAGAAGGTTGATTGATTTATTGAAAGAATATGTGGATATATTTGCTTGGTCATACCAGGATATGCCTGGTTTGGATACAAATATTATGGAACATTGTTTGCCGCTCAAGCCAGAGTGCCTGCCAATCAAGCAGAAATTAAGAAGAACTCACCCTGATATGGCAGCAAAAATTAAAGAAGAAGTTCTAAAGAAGATTAATGCCAGTTTTCTTGTGACATCAGTGTACCCTTAGTGGAATTCCAATATTGTCCCATTACCAAAGAAAGATGGAAAAGTTCGCATGTGCGTAAATTATAGAGATTTAAATAAAGCTAATCCAAAAGATGATTTTCCATTGCCACATATTGATATGATGGTTGATATTACAACAAAATTCAAAGTATTCTCGTTCATGGATGGATTTTCCGGATATAATCGAATTAGAATGGATCCTGAGGACATGGAAAAAACAATGTTTATCACACCCTAGGGAATATTCTGTTACAGAGTGATGCCTATCGGGTTGTAAAATGCTGGTGCAATGTACCAGAGGGCTATGACAACCTTATTCCATGATCTGATGCACAAGGAAATTGAGGTATATGTTGATGATATGATTTCCAAGTCCCAGACTGAAGAAGGGAATATAAAAGTGTTGTTGACACTGTTTCAGTGTTTGAGGAAGTATCGTCTCCGCTTGAATCCAAATAAATGCACCTTCGGGGTTCGATCAGGGAAATTGTTAGGTTTCATTGTCAGCCAAAAAGGAATTTAAGTCGATCCTGATAAAGTCAAAGAAATTCAAGAAATGCCAACACCAAGAACTGAAAAGCAAGTTAGAGGTTTTCTTGGGCGTCTGAATTACATTTCTCGATTTATCTCCCATATGATTGCGACGTGTATCGATCTTTAAGTTTTTAAAGAAAGATCAAGGTTGTGTGTGGACAGATGATTTCCAGAGGGCATTTGAAAGTATTAAAGAATATCTGCTTGAACCTCCTATCTTGCTACCACCTGTTGAAGGAATACCATTGATCATGTATCTGACAGTGCTAGATAATTCTAGGGGCTGTATTTTGGGACAACAGGATGAAACAGGAAAGAAGGAATATGTCATTTATTATCTCAAAAAGAAGTTTACTGACTGTGAGTTGCGGTATTCTATGCTGGAAAAGACATGTTGTGATCTGGCATGGGCGGCAAAGCGGTTGCGGCAATATATGTTGAATCATACTACTTGGTCGATTTCCAAAATGGATCCAATTAAGTATATTTTTGAGAAGCCTGCTCTCACTGGGAGAATTGTCTGCTAGAAGATGCTGTTGTCTGAATATGACATTGAATACCGTACTCAAAAGGCTATAAAATGAAGTGTGTTGGCGGATTATCATGCTCACCAACCAGTTGATGATTATCAGTCTGTTAAATATGATTTCCTTGATGAGGATGTGATGTTTCTGAAAGCGAAAGATTGTGATGAACCGTTACCTGAGGAAGGTCCTGATCCTAAATCTTGGTGGGGTATGGTATTTGATGGAGCTGTAAATGCTTACGAGAAAGGAATTAGTGTTGTGATTATCACTCCTCATGGATTGCATATCGCTTTTACTGCAAGATTGACATTTGATTGCACTAATAATATGGCAGAATATGAAGCTTGCATCATGGGTCTTGAGGAGGCCATTGATCTCATAATCAAAGTTCTAGATGTGTATGGCGATTTAACTTTGGTAATAAATCAAATTAAAGGAGAATTGAATACTTGTCACCCTGGCTTGATTCCCTACAAAGACTATTCTAGAAGATTAATACCCTTCTTTAATAAAGTTGAATTCCATTATATTCCCAGAGATGAAAATCAGATGGCGGATGCTTTGGCGACTCTGGCTTCTATGTATCAAGTAAATACTTTGAATGATGTGCATCGTATCATAGTGCAACATTTGGATAGACCAGCTCATGTGTTTGTAGTAGAAGAAACATCAGATGAGAAACCTTGGTAATATGATATCAAGCATTTTCTCCAGAATTAGGAATACCAGGTTGCTGCGTCAAATAAAGATAGAAAGACATTGAGAAGGTTGGCAGGTAGCTTTTTCCTTAGTGAAGATGTGCTATACAAATAAAATTATGACATGGTCTTGCTCAGATGCGTAGATAGACACGAAATACACATGTTGATGTGTGAGATCCATGAAGGTTCTTTTGGTACTCATGCCAATGGACATTCAATGGCAAAGAAGATGCTTAGGGAAGGTTATTATTGGCTGACAATGGAATCTGACTGTTACAAATTTGCAAATAAGTGCCATAAGTTTCAAATTTATGCTGACGAAATTCATGTGCCTCCGACACTTCTCAATGTTATTTCCTCTCCATGGCCTTTCTCTATGTGGGGTATTGACATGATTGGAATGATTGAACCCAAGGCATCGAATGTACATCATTTTATCTTGGTAGCAATCGACTACTTCACCAAATGGGTGGAAACAACTTCATATGCTAATGTCACTAAGCAGGTGGTAGTGCGCTTTATCAAGAACAATCTAATATGTCGGTAGCGTGTGCCAAGCAGGATTATCACTGACAACAGCTCAAATCTGAATAACAAAATAATGAAAGAACTTTGTGAAGAATTTAAGATTGTCCATCACAGTTCATCTCCTTACAGGCTAAAGATGCATGGGGCTGTTGAAGCAGATTATAAGAACATTAAGAAGATCAACCAAAAGATGGTTATTACTTACAAAGATTGGCATGAGATGCTCCCTTTTGCTTTGCACGGTTATCGAACATCAGTCCGCACTTCAACAACGGCCACCTCGTTCTCTCTTGTGTATGGAATGGAATCATTGCTTCCCGTTGAGGTTAATATTCCCTCTTTACGTGTAATGGTGAAAACCAAGTTGTCAGAGGATGAATGGGTCCAGAACAGGTTTGACCAATTGAATTTGATTGAAGAAAAGAGAATGACAGCTTTGTGTCATGGTCAGTTATACCAGAAGAGAATGAAGAAAACTTTTGATATGAAGGTGAAGCCTCGCGAATTCAGAGAAGGTGACCTCATGCTCAGGAAGATGATGTCTTTCAGTGCTGATTCTAGGGGCAAGTGGATTCCCAATTTCGAAGGTCCATATGTTGTCAAGAAAGCCTTCTCTAGTGGTGTATTGATTCTTGAAACTATGGATGGCGAGGAGTTCCCACGTCCTTTGAATGCTGATGCAGTCAAGAAATACTTTGCCTAAAGAAATAAATGAACAACTCACTAAGTCGAAAACCTGAAAGGGCGGCTTAGGCAAAAAAGGAGCGTCTCAGTAGGCTGAAAACCCGAAAGGGCGGCCTAGGCAAAAATTAGAGAGATAAACAGAATAAATTATTCCCGCTAGGCTGAAAACCCGCAAGGGAAACTTAGGCAAAAGTTAGGGATTTCTTGGCAAGTAACTACATTAGATAAGACTTGATCATTGAAGCAACAATCTTCTTGGACTCTCACCATACTTCAACAGAAGTCGCTGCTCAGGAATTCAAAGTTGTTAGGGAGAATAGTGGTCATTGTATTTCGTAGTATCTTTTCTAATGTATATCACCATTTTCCAAACTTTGTAATCATCTATGGAGTCTCGCCATTTGCAGACCACCATTCTATTAATAAATTTTGAGCTTTTATCTAATTCTTTACAATTCTTATTTTTTTGCTTACAAAGATTCCATTTATTATTGATAGTAATTTCAAAGAAAAAAGATTAAATAACAAAATTGTTTTTGAAAAGAATTTACAAATTACTTTTTACTTTAGATTTTGTGACTCAAGAAAAGCCAAAGTGGTAATCCCAAGGATGGACGAACTCAAAATTTTTGGAAGTTTGTTTTCCCCACGAAGGCTCTCTCAGATAGTTGGAGATGATACCAATTGGCGTAAGGTGCAGTATTGGGCTTGTGATCCCGTTTTTCCCTGTCAAATCTTTGTCCATTTTGATTTCGGGTTTGCATGGTTTGAAGCCTCTATCCCAGATTCCCCAGTAAGGTCTTCGCTCATATAGTTTTGTAACTCTAGTGAAGAAATCAAATATGCTTTCACTGTCTTCCATCTGAAGCAGTTCATACGTCCTTTTGTGAGTTTGTAACCTCACTTATTTCACCTTCTCAGCGCCTCCAAAAGACTTCTCAAGGGTTTCCCAAGCTTCTTTTGCAGATTCTGAATCACTAACCTTTTCGAAATTGTCTAGGCTGACACATTGATGAATTATAAATAATGCTTTATAACTCAGCTTCTCAAATTCTGTGTATTTCTTCTTTTCTTCTTCTGAAGCGTTTTCTCCAAGCGCTTCGACTCCATATTTTACAAGGTCTCAAAGACCTTGACACCTGAATAAGACTTTCATCTGTTTGCACCAATTCTCATAGTTGTCAACTTTCAGAATTGGTAGCGTTGCTGGATAGTTTGCATTCCCATAACTTGTCATCGTGAATTCTTTAATCGTTTTTGATTGACACTTCCCTCGAATCGAAATAAAGCTCTTGATACCAAATGTTGGAAATCCACCAAATTCTATGATGAATTTTTACCACAATGACAATTTAATTATGAGAAAAACAAAGAAAAGAAGACAAGACAAATAATTTTTTGCAAAGTTTCTCTCTGCTCACAAACTGAAAACTTTCTTATTCACTTTCCAACTGCAAAATATTGTGAATGACTTGCTTGACTTGCTTACAAAATATAGGGGTTACTCCCTCTATTTATAACTGAGCTTACACCCTAAGCCCAAAGCCCAAAATATATATTTTGTTACTAAATCAAATCTAATCTATTCTATACTTAAATCAAATCTATTTAAATCTAAAACAAATCAAATCTTTTTGACACATAGTTTCGACACACTGAATTATAATTTAACATGTGTCTGAGTAATCAAAGTCTTATAAATGATAGTAGAGTGATTTTTAAATTACTAAGGTAATGCACACACTCACCTTAAAGTGCTTTCAACATATCCATTTGATAAAAAAACCTTAAAATCCTTAGAGAAACCATCCAGGTGTTTAAGGGATTGATAAATGGTGTTCATAAACATTTTGGAAATTTATTGTATACACATCCTAATCGATTAAGGATCTTAGCCAATTGATTAGATCAATTCACAAAGCTTCTTAATAAATTAAGAATATTCCTTATCGATTAATCCTCTAACCATTGTAGGTTTTACTTTTTGGGAATTAAATTTTCCGTTTTTGTAAAGCACATAAATGGTAAGATATGTTTAATTTTTCTGGCAGTTGCAACACATGTTAATACTGATGTCCAAACATTAGAACAATGTCAATACAGATGTTACAACATCTGTTGACAAACAAATTATAAGTCATACTGAAACTAAATGGCAGAATGATAAATAACGCATAGAGTTGTTAAACCAGTTCAGTGCAACATCGCCTACATTTGGGGGCTATAACACCCCAATTTTTAGAAGTTATTTATTTAATGAATTATTAGGAGTATTTATGAATAATTGAGGTTTTATATGATTATATGTGTGATGTTCTGGTATGAGGTTGTGCAGGATGTGAATTATGATGATTAGAAGTATTAGAATGGTTAAGTATTTAGTAATTATTTGGATTATTATTGAGAATATAATAATAGGAATAATTAGTTAAATAGTTATTTTAATTAGAGTGGTATGTTGGTAATTAGTAGGAAGAGTGAGGGTGTGATGGTAAATAGAGGTTTACTAAGCGAGGGTAATTGAGGAAGATATTAGAATTAAAATTACTAAGCGAGGGTCCTTTGTGATAACAGAGAATTAAAATAATTACCACAACTAGTCATACGCATCATCATCCATGTATTCTCACAATCAATCGTGAAAGTTGGAGAAGAGAGGCTAAGGCATGAAGGCTTTAGAGAGAATCATCGTAAGAGGCACGAAGAACATAATCAATCACTCGAAGAAATAAGGTAAGGGGTATTTATCTGATTATTATATTTTATTTAAGTGGTAGATAGAGGTAGGGTTTGCCTTAGGTTTCATAGATGGTGATTCGATGTTGTTTGATGGAGAATGGATAGATTAGTGATGAATAATGATGCCCAAATGATGTATAATTGATGTGGAAACATAGGATGATAATAGATGATGATTACCTATGATTAGATAATGTTTTAGGACCTATAAGGTAGTGAAATCACAGAAAAATCGCAGAAAAATTCAGCACCAAATAGCATGCGGCGACTCAAAGAGGCCATGCATCGACTCATGCAGATTCAAGACTCAGTGTGCGTCGACTCATTGGGTCGACCTGAGCACACCCGGGGCAGACAGAATACCAATGCGTCGACTCAAAGGGGGCATGCGTCGACTTAAGCAATCCAATTTTTGATAGATTTTTCTAAAGGTCGTAACTTGAGTTTCTGGACTCCGTTTGAGGTGTCGTTTGAAGCATTGGATAGCTAACGCGATGAACTATATTTATAAGGAGTAAAATGAAGAATAAGAAGGATAATTCTAGTACCCAATTTAGGGTAGAATTATTTTCCCCCCGTTGAATCACTATGACATTTTGTGGTAATGAAGTATGATGATGATATGACGATCTTACGATAATGCTTCATTCATAATGATTATATGTTGTTAATATGATGATTCTGTTTTATATGATAATATGATGATGATGTTCTGCTTATATGAGTACATATAATGAGGTTTATATGATGATGTTGGTGAATACATGAATGATGATGTGTATGACTAGTTGTGGTCGTTTATATTGTTGTTGCGCATCATGCATTCCTTGGACAACTTTGGTCCATTTTGATGATTTAGGAAGTTGGTCAGTGATTTGGTCTCAATCCCATTGTGTCTATTTGGGATGTCTATGGTTTGCTCCAGTTCCAAGTGGGAATCGATCCTATGATTGGGCTCTTTGGAGGGTGATGGCCCAGTGTCCATCAAATGAGTTGGTACCACATGCATTATTCTATGTCCTTGCACTACATCTTATGTGGCATTGCATGGTTCTTAAATTGATGATATTATATTGGGTTGTGGAATTTATATGATTGTTGAGGTACTTGGAATATAACAATTCCGAGTTTATGTCGTGATACTTTTGGTTTATTCTGCTATGTCTATTACTTATATCTTATATAATGATTGTGACGAACTCACCTTTTCTGCTTGAATGTTGGTTCTATGTGGGTAATGTGCAGGTAATCAAGAGTAGTCCCTAAAGGCTTAGAAGAATATCTTGGAGTGTGTGTTTTATTTCCGTTGAGTCTAGAAGGTATTTCTCTGATATGTAACATCGGGGACGGAAATGCTTTATTTTGAATACTATTTTGTTCTTGTTTTGTTATGATATTTAAATTGTTTCCGTGGAGTTTAAATTATGTTGTATTGTGAACAATGAATCATGGGGCACTATGAAGTGTTTTAATGAACTTGTTTGAACTATGATTCCGCTGCAAGTATGTGAAACATTGATAATGGATATGTACATGAATAATTTTGAAAACTCGTGTTATGGAGTAAGACTAGCACGTATGATTATTTAACGAATAAAATGTGACGCCCTTTTGTTGTATTACTCTGATATTATTTTAAATAATTATGAATATTTTGTGGGGTTTAGAAGGGTGTTACATTAGTGGTATCAGAGCAGATCGGTCCGTCCGGCCAGGTTGTCTAATGTTGTTTGTTTCTTAGTATGCGACATGTGTGTGAAACACTATCGGTACTTCCTTGTTTTTCTAATTGTTTGTCTGCAGGGCTTGGTTTGAAACAAGTGTGGGAGAAGCTTTTGCTTCTGAGATGTTTCAAGTGTGTTAGTTGGTGCAATATACTGCTGAATTGGAAGAGTGCAAGTGTTGTTGGAGCTATGTTGTTTCTCGAAACTGAAGAGGGTACTGATTCATGATTTCTCTCTGTTGGTCAAGTTTGGATTTTCTTTTAGGGATAAAGATCAGGTATTGTTGATGTCTGCTTCTCAAAGAATAGAGATCAATGTGACGTCTAGTGATATGCCAGTGTTGTGTGATTTCTGAAGTTTTTCCTAAAGATATTCGCGACTTGCCTCCAGAGCATGGATTTGAGTTTGGTGACAATAGAGAACTAATGTTTTTATCTGCTAAGCAATTAGAATAACCCTTAGGATATGAGGCTTAGAGGTTTGCATGTTTGTGATAACAGTTGAATGAGGCCGTGTGTGGATTACCGACAATTGAGTAAGGTAATGGGTGAGATTAATTATCCACTTCAAGGGATTGACGATTTGATGGACCAACTGTTAGGCGAGTATGTCTATAGTATAATCGAATTGAGAAGGGTTACCTTCAGATTAAAATGAAGGATGAGTATAGTTAGAGGATAGATTTTAGAACTTGTGTAGGCATTGCGAATATTTAGATTAGTTTGTTGTGGTGTTTGTTAGGACATTATGAGTTAATCTAAGTCAAAATACGGGAATGTCAAATGTTGTGAATTACAATGTTGAAGGGGGAGAAACTTTATGCTAAGTTGTCAAGGTGTAAATGAATGAATTGAAGGAATGAGATGTTTGGTATTAGGGAGAATATGGAGATATTAGAGGAGCACATGGAGATACAACTTATGTCGAGTAAGAATGATTAGAATTACAAATATTAATTGGAACATGGTGCTTTAGGTAACTTTGAGTATAAGTTTTAAAGAAACACCATTGTAGTTTAGTAATGATGGTTTATGCGCTATCATGGTCGTCAGATACCTATTGAAAAATTGAGGAACTGATCACCCTTGATCTCTTGTTGATAGTAGACAGGATGGTGTTGGATGTGATATATTTGTCTTAACAACTTAATGGTGTGTTAAGTGTTTAACGTTCCATCAAGGGAATATTCGTTCATTTTGGGTGAACCTAATGGATAAGTGACTGTGAAAGAGTTGAGACTTATTGAACAGTTTGGAGACTTAAGGTTCTATGCAAAACTATCAAAGTGTGAATTTTGGTTGAAGAAAGTGAGTTCTCTTGGTCATGTGATTTCTAGTGGTGGAATTGCGGTAGCTACTTCTAAGGTTGATGCAGTGTTACGGTGGGAGACACTGAAATCTACAATTGAGATTCAGAGATTTCTTGGGTTAGCAGGTTACTACCTAAGATTCATTGAGGGGTTTTCTAAGTTGGCGTTACTAATGACTCAGATGACTCTAAAGGGCCAGGTTTACGTGTGGTATGTTGCATGCGAAGAAAGTTTTGTAGAACGGAAAAAGAGATTGATGATTGCTCCGGTGTTGATTTTGCCTAATCCGAATGAATCCTTTGTAGTTTATTGTGATGCTTCTAAGATGGTTCTTGGTGATGTGATAATGCAAGATAGACAAGTTGTTGCTTATGCTTCTAGACAGTTAAAAGTTCATGAGAGGAACTATCTTACGCATGACCTAGAATTGGCGGTTGTGGTGTTCGTGCTAAAAATTTGGAGACATTATATTTTTGGATCTAAATTTGAAGTGATAAGTGATCATAAGAGTTTAAAATACTTATTTTATCAGAAGGAGTTAAACATGAGGCAGATAAGATGGCTCGAATTGTTGAAGGATTATGATTTTGATTTGAGTTACCATCCTGGTAAAGCAAATGTAGTAGCTAATGCTTTGAGTAGGAAATCTTTGCATATGTCAATGCTTATGGTTCGAGAGTTAGACATGATCGAACAATTTAGAGATATGAGCTTGGTATGCGAAGAGACATCCAACAGTGTGAAGATGGGAATGTTGAAACTGACTAGTGGGATTTTTGAAGAGATCCGAGAAGGTCAGAAGTCTAATTTGAGTTTGGTGGATTGACTAACACTGATTAACTAAGGAAACAAAGGTGAATTCCGAGTGGATGAGAATGGTGTGGTGAGACTTGGTGATAGAGTATGTGTTCCTGATATTCCAAAACTTAAGAAGAGAATTCTTGAGGAAGGGCATCGAAGCGGTTTGAGTATTCATCCAGGTTCTACGAAAATGTATCAGGATTTAAAGAAAATGTTTTGGTGGCCAGGTATGAAGAAAGAAATTGCTAAGTTTGTGTATGCTTGCTTGACTTACCAGAAGTCAAAGATTGAACATCAGAAGCCTACAGGTCTTATACAACCTTTGAGTATTCCAGAGTGGAAATGGGACAATGTTTCTATGGATTTCGTGTCGGGGTTACCAAAGACTGTTAGGGGTGATGATTTAATTTGGGTAATAGTGGATAGGTTTACTAAGTTGGCTCATTTCTTGCTGATGAAGATCAATCATCCTATAGAAAAGTTGGATAAGATGTATGTTAATGAGATTGTAAAGTTGCATGGGATACCTTTGAGTATCGTGTCAGATAGAGACCCGAGGTCTACATCGAAATTCTGGACAAGTTTGCAGAATGCTTTCGGTACCAAGTTGAAGTTGAGTTCCGCATATCATTCGTAGACGGACGGTTAAACAGAAAGGAATGTCCAGTCTTTGGAGGATTTACTAAGGGCATGTGTGCTAGAACAAGGAGGATCTTGGGGTAGTCACTTGCCATTGATTGAATTTACATACAATAATAGTTTCCATTCAATTATTGGAATGGCACCGTATGAAGCATTGTATGATAGGAGGTGTAGAACTTCATTGTGTTGGTATGAGTCGGGCGAGAGTGTTATACTCGGACCTGAGATTGTGCGAGAAACAACTAAGAAGATTAAGATGATCCAATAGAGGATGAAGGCTTCTCAGAGTCGTCAAAAAATCTATCATGATAAGAGAAGGAAGGCCTTGGAATTTCAGAAAGATGATCATGTGTTTTTGAGAGTTACTCCGATAACAGGTGTTTGTAGGGCTATGAAATCAAGGAAGCTTACGCCATGTTTCGTTGGTCCATATCAGATATCTGAGAAGATAGGTGAGGTAGCCTATCAGATTACTTTATCTCCGTCACCTACGAATCTTCATGATGTGTTTCATGTATCTCAGTTGAGAAAGTACATTATGGATCCCTCACATGTAATTCAGATGGATGATGTACATGTGAGAGATAACTTGACTGTTGAAGCATTACCATTGAGAATAGAAAGTCGTGAAGTGAAGCAATTGAGAGGTAAGAATAGTGCCTTAGTAAAGGTGTTATAGGGTGGATCAGCCAGTGAAAGTTTGACTTGGGAGCGTAAGGATCAGATGAATGAGTCATATCCAACTCTGTTTTCCTCAGGTAATTTTCGAGGGAGAAAATTCTTTAATTGGGAGATATTTGTAACACCCCAATTTTTAGAAGTTATTTATTTAATGAATTATTAGGAGTATTTATGAATAATTGATATTTTATATGATCATATGTGTGATGTGCTAGTATGAGGTTGTGCATGATGTGAATTATGATGATTAGAAGTGTTAGAATGGTTAATTAATCATTTAGTAATTATTTGGATTATTATTGAGAATATAATAATAGGAATAATTATTTAAATGGTTATTTTCATTAGAGTGGTGAGTTGGTAATTAGTAGGAAGAGTGAGGACATGATGGAAAATAGAGTTTGGCTAAGCGAGGGCAATTGAGGAAGATATTAGAGGTCCTTTCTGATAACAGAAAAGAGATAACTATTATTCTCATAATCAATCGTGAAAGTTGGAGAAGAGAGGCTAGGGCACGAAGGCTTTGGAGAGAATCATCGTAAGAGGCATGAAGAACATAATCAATCACTCGAAGCAATAAGGTAAGGGGTGTTTATCTAATTATTATATTTGATTTAAGTGGTAGATAGAGGTAGGGTTTGTCTTAAGTTTCATAGATGGTGATTCAATGTTGTTTGATGGAGAATTGATAGACTAGTGATGAAAAATGATTTCTAAATGATGTATAATTTACGTAGAAACATAGGATGATAATAGATGATGATTACCTATGATTAGATAATGTTTTAGGACCTATAAGGTAGTGAAATCACAGAAAAAACGCAGAAAAGATTCAACACAAAATAGCATGCGTCGACTCATGAAGGTTCAAGACTCAGTATGTGTCGACTCATTGGGTCGACCTTAGCACACCCGCGATAGACAGAATACCTATGCGTCGACTCAAAGGGGGCATGGGTCGACTCAAGCAATCCAATTTTTGACAGATTTTTCTAAAGGCCGTAACTTGAGTTTCCAGACTTCGTTTGAGGTTTCGTTCGAAGCATTGGATAGCTAATGCGATGAACTATATTTATAAGGAGTAAAATGAAGAATAATAAGGATAATTCTAGTACCCAAGTTAGGATATAATTAATTTCCCCGTGTTGAATCGCTATGATGTTTTGTGGTAATGAAGTGTGATGATGATATGATGATCTTATAATAATGCTTGGTTCATAATAATGATATGTTGTTAATATGATGATTATGTTTTATATGATGATATGATGATGATGCTCTGCTTATATGAGTACATATGATAAGGTTTATATGATGATGTTGGTGAATACATGAATGATGATGTGTATGACTAGTTGTGGTCGTTTATATTGTTGTTACGTGTCATGCATTCGTTGGACAACTTTGGTCTGTTTTGATGATTTAGGATGTTGGTCCAATGATTTGGTCTCAATCCCATTGCATGGATTTGGGATGTCTATGATTTGCTCCGGTTACAAGTGGGAATCGATCCTATGATTGGGGTCTTTGGAGGGTGATTGCCCAATGTCCATCAAATGAATTGGTACCACGTGCATGAGTCTATGTCCTTGCACTACATCTTATGTGGCATTGCATGGTTCTTAAATTGATGTTGTATTGTGTTGTTGAATTTGTATGATTGTTGAGGTAATTGGAATATAACAATGCAGAGTTTTTGTTGTGATACTTTTGGTTTATTTTGCTATATCTATTACTTATATCTTATATAATGATTATGATGAACTCACCCTTTCTTCTTGAATGTTTCCTCTACATGGGTAACGTGCAGGTAATCAGGAGTAGTCCTTAAAGGCTTATAAGAATAGCTTGGAGCGTGTGTTTTATTTTCATTGAGTCTAGAAGGTCTTGCTCTAATATGTAACATCGGGGATGGGAATGCCTTATTTTGAAAACTATTTTGTTCTTATTTTGTTATGACATTTAAATTGTTTCTATGGAATTTAAATTATGTTGAATTGTGAACCATAAATCATGGGGAACTATGAAGTGTTTTAATGAACTTGTTTAAACTATGATTCCGCTACAAGTATGTGAAACCTTTATAATGGATATTGATCTTGCCGGATCATACTTGGACCGTCACGGCTGGCTCGAACTGAATTTGAGTGAGATGGGGGGGGGGGGGGGGGTACCTGCAAGACACTCTGATGCTAAAATGAGAGACGAAATGAGCAGGAAAAAAATGTATAGGTGCGTAATAAATGAATACCTGACCCTCTGGGAACAGAGGGTATTTATAGCCCCCAGCGTTGGGCCAAGGTCCCCTCATTGGGCTGACTAGAACTGGCCCAATAAAGGAACTTCCAGGTTCTATGTGCATAGTAGGGCCCCGCACGTGGTCCCCTTCCTGGAGGTGCTCTGCGAAGAATAAGGAGGGACGAAGACGCGGTCTTCCCGGAAGTTAGATGATTTGATAATGGTCAGAATGGACAGAATCTTCGCTATGGGGAGGGTGCCCGAGCAGGACTCGAGCTGGAGTTCTCTGGGTCGGGGATACTGCGTGTCACAGACAATGGCGGGCGTAGTGGCTACAGTCTGTTGTCGGGAACGTCGGTGGTGGTCTCTGGGGAGCATTCCCCGAGGAGTCTACTTGGATTGGGCCCTTATCTGCGCTTTGGACCAAGGTGGGCCCAGTCCAGAACAAGAGCCCCCTAAGTCGTTGCTCCTGGGGCAGGAGTTATGACTTGATTTCAGCTCGCCTTTACCACGGGGATCTGATGTGTGGACCAGGATTTGCCTTTCCGACGCGCGCTCGAGGAGTTTCTTGCGGGTTGCATGCGCAGCGTAACCTTCGTCAACGCGTGCTCGAGGGATTCTGTGCGGGCTGTGTTTGTCGGATACACGAGGCAGTCCTTGGGAATTGTAACGCCACCCTAGTAACAATAGGGTCATCATTGCCTAGGGGAAGAGATGTCGAGGACAGGGAAGTTCGCGGCTCCCCGGTGCGACGTTTCATATTCCACGTCATCCCTATAAATAGGATTCTTGGGCCCATAATTTGTTTTTCTTCTTTGCGCTTCTCCTTCTTCCTCTGCTTCCGCCACCGTCGTTTGCTGTAACACCGTGAGATCACCACACCATCCTCCGCTGATTACTTCCATCGCTGCTGTAAGTTCCTCTTTCTTCCAAGTAAGTGTTCATTTCCTCCTATTTTTCCTTGTTGTAGGTAGTTTTGACATTATTTGGATGTTAGAAACCCATATCTGGGAGTAATGCCCGGTAGATTCATGATTGTGCCCGGTAAACTCATAGTTTTAGGTACATAACTTGTGATGTTGCCCGTGACCTTCATAGTTTTAAGCATATGACTCATGATACTGCCCGTGACATTCATAGTTATAGGCGTATGACTCTTGGTGCTGTCTGCGACATTTGTAGTTTTAGGCGTATGACTCATGGTACTGCCCGTGACATTCATGAGTTTGGTCGGCGTCCTCATGAGCTGGCCGAGGTTTTCATCCTTTTTAGGAGGTATGTAGGGCAGCCTCCTCGCAGTGTCCTGGTGTCGGGCAGGTGACTCTAGGAACTTGCTCGAGTGATCCATGTTTCACCCAAGGCGTTCATGCTACTCCCTTGTTGTCCCCAAAGCGTGGTTGGAGCTAGGGCGTCTGTGTTTGGCTTGTTGTGTACTACTTCCTGTCTCTTTGGAGAGCATGCGGGTTTGCTCTCGAATTCACCAATTTCCTGTGCTTTGCAGGTAAATGACCAACGAACCGGAATCTTCGAGGAAAAATGAAGTCGAGGATACAAATACCGAGGAGAATGTTACTTTAGTTGACACCGTAGATGACCCCGCATTGGACTGGGTGGGTTCCGAGCCTCGGGGAATTGCCTCGGCATACTGTTAGCGTAGTCGGAGTGCCTATACTGTCGTCGAGCATGGCGGCAGTCAACCAGGTTTTCAGAAAAACTTTATAATGATGAGGCCGTCAATTGACGCGCGCATCTGCTCAGAGTTTACTGAGTACGGGTTCCCAATGTATGAGATCATGTTCAGGGATCTCAGTCTTAAGCTCCCCTTCAGCGAATTTCAAGTCGGGGTGTTCAGCCACCTGAACCTGGCCCCCTCGCAGCTTCATCCTAACTCAATAGCCTTCCTTCGGGCGTTCGAGCTGACGTGCCATTTTTTGAGGATCGGGGCGACGATTCCCCTTTTCTTCAGGGTCTTTTACCTGCAACGTCAGTCTCGAGGAGGCAGGCACAGTTGGGTGTCCCTGAAACAGTCGAAGAGGCTGTTTCGGATGTATATGGATTTTGTAAGGGACTTTAAGGATAAATGGTATATTCTACAGCCGGTCACCCAAACCGCCTTAGACTCTATGTTCGAATCGGAAACTACGGTAGTCGACGCAGACGGGGAGCCCCTCGTGGATGCTGAGGGTCGTCCAGCAGTCGGGCGTATTTCTAAGTTCCCGATTCATTAGTGCTCGGGGCACTACGACCATGGTACCGGGTACTATCATACACCTGCGGGGAGCATGGGTGCTGAGGACGAGGAGGCCTACTATGTCCTTTGCAAGTTCGTTGATAGCTTCTTCCCTGCCCGGTGGGTTACGCGGGAGGGGGAAGACATTCTTGACGAGGACGGGTATTCGACCTTCGAGGCTCGTCCCATCAACACCAAGGCACTCGTCGAGTGCCAATCTTATGGCCATGCCGTAGATCTTCTAGGTTTCTTGCTTCTACTTTTATTT
The DNA here is from genome assembly GCA_948472305.1 of Vicia faba. Taxonomy (NCBI): domain Eukaryota; kingdom Viridiplantae; phylum Streptophyta; class Magnoliopsida; order Fabales; family Fabaceae; genus Vicia; species Vicia faba. The sequence goes on along the minus strand of OX451735.1, from coordinate 96,829,917 downwards.
ATTTTATTCCGTTTTCGTTGTTTTTGCTCGCTCACAGCTAACCCGGGTTTTGCTCCTTTTTGCAGGCGACATGGCTGAACGACGGGAGAGGTTGTTAAAACTAACCCATGACAAGAAAATAAACAAAAGGCTGGTGCGGACACCGCAGGCCACGAGGATGGGACCACCGGCCAGTTCGGGTGGAGATGCCTCTAGTGGGTCCTCGGGCTCTCCCGATGCTGAGCAACCCACCGAACCGATTCCCAGGAAGAGAAGCCGAGCTAAAAACAGGTCGGAGGTTGGCGACGAGTCTGTAGCCGCGAGGGCTTTTGGCTTACCCCCTTGCTTCAAAGAGAAAGATTTCTTTGAGGGGTTTCCTCTGACGGTGAGCAATGACGAGGCCGAGACTATTAGGCGGCTTGACAAAGAGAGTCGGAGGAAATATCTCGCCACCAGTATGGTCGGGATGGTGAAGATGGCCAAGATGGTCGTGGTCCTTACCGAGGAAGGGTCGGATTCCTCGGACCGTGTCAGGGAGTTGGAGTCCGAGAAAGCCGCTCTTGCTATCAGTTCTCGTAAGTTAAAGGCGGCCCTCGAGCAGTCCGAGGAAATGTTCCGCGAGCAAGCCGTCCTGCTGGCGGGGGAGAAGGAAAAATCTACGAAGGTTGTTGAGGAGAGGGATTGCCTCCAACTGGACAAGGAGCGCTTGGAGAGTGACAACGAATGTCTGTGCAAGGAAGTCGAGGAGCTAAAGGCTGTTATGCTTCCTGTTGATGACGAGTCGGAGGAGACAACCTCTCTACGGACCCGTTCAGGTTTGGTTGCGCGTATCCATCTTCTTGAGATGGACTGTGTTGGTGCCTTAGCCGATGGTTTCGAGGCCGCGGTCAGCCAGCTCGCCATCCTGAATTCGAGCATGAATACCGAGGGAGTCGGGTTCATGTCTCAGATCATTAACGGTCAGGTGGTGCCTCCTTCTGGGTCTCCTGCAGTAGACGCCGGTAGTCCCGGGGATGTTTAACATGAAGTTTTTGTTCGGGCCTGCGTGCCCATGTGATGGTTTTTATTTGTTTTGGGGCCTGCGTGCCTGTACTCATTTTTGGGGCCTGCATGCCCGTGCTTATTTCTTTTGGCCGTCATGCCACGTCTTGTAACTCCGAACATCTCCGGCCTTTTGGTTAGGTCATAATTAACTTGTTTTACGTATAAGCTTTTTTTATGGATGTTTATTTCGCATTTAACTTGCTCGTATCTAATTCTGTATTCGACTGTTACTTTGTGACGAAATTTGTCTAAGTTATGTCCTCGAGCTAAGCTTGTATTCGACTGTTACTTCGTGACGAAATTTGTATAAGTTATGTCCACGAGAGGAGATATCCTTTCGACCCCTTTGGTGGTCCGACGTGCTTCGAAATGCGTCAGTTGTGCGAGTGAAGCCCGCGTGTTAAGCGTATGACCCAGATCGAGGTCGTATGCCCGTGGTGTGAACTGCCCATCGCGAGTTGGGTGTTCTTCCATGTGGGTACTTTTGACAGTGGAGCTCTATTGAGGTGTCCCTGTCGGACATTGTCGTTCGGCCTTGTTGGCGGAACGACGTTATGTCGTTTAGGTGTAGATCGGGCTCGTACCTCGGCCCGTCTACTTGGTTGAGACATTTCTCTCTGTTGACTAGATGTGGATGTTAGACGGCAAAAGTCCTCGGTGTTTGAGGGCTTTAGCTATAGTACTGCTTTAGTTTAGCAGCATTCCAAGGTCGTGGTAACGGTTATCCATTTAGCTGCTCGAGGTAGAATGCTCAGGTGCCTGTGGCGCCGTGAACGCGATAGGGTCCTTCCCAGTTCACGGCCAATTTCTCTTCGCGGGAATCTTTCTGGTTTCTTCGTAATACCAGGCTGCCGATCTAGAACTCGCGCCTGATGACTTTATCGTCGTGATGTAGGGCTACTCGTTGCTTTAGGGTAGCCTCGCGCAGGGCTGCTCCCGATCGGATTTCCTCGACCAGGTCGAGTTCGTCCTTAAGTGCTTCTTCGTTCATTTCCTCGTCGAGAGGCATTTCTATCCGCCTGGAGGGTTCCCTGATTTCTACGGGGATGACGGCCTCGGTGTCGTATATTAGTCGAAAAGGGGTTTTGCCCGTCGTTGAATGGGGCGTGGTGCGATAAGCCCATAAGATATTGTGCAGCTCCTCAACCCACCCTCTTTTTGCTTCGCCGAGTCGGCGTTTAAGTCCTCGCAAGATGACCCTGTTGGCGGCCTCGGCTTGCCCGTTGGTTTGGGGGTGTTCAACCGAGGTGAAATGTTGTTTGGTTCCTAGTTTGGTGACGAAGTTTCGGAACCCGTGGTCGGTGAATTGGGTGCCGTTGTCCGTGACTAGCGCTTTCGGGATCCCGAATCTGGCGAGGATGTTTCTTTTGTAGAAACGGAGGATGTTGTGCGAGGTGATCTTCGCAAGAGCCTCGGCCTCTATCCATTTCGTGAAGTAATCTACGGCAACAATAAGGAACTTGTTTTGGTAAGTCCCTTGCACAAATGGTCCGAGGATATCCATCCCCCACCATGCAAATGGCCACAGGGATGAAATATGCTTAGCTCGTGCGGGGGGGCGAGATGCATGTCGGCGTGCTTCTGGCACTTGTCGCACTTCTTAACGTGATCTTTGGTGTCCTGCTGCATCGCCAGCCAATAGTACCCTGCTCGTAGAGCTTTCCTCGCCAAGGATTTACCGCCCATGTGCTGGGCGTTAATCCCTTCGTGTATTTCCCGTAGTACCTCGGGGACTATGGATTCGTTGATGCATTTTAGGAGGGGGATGGAAAATCCCCTTCGGTATAGCTTATGCTCGAGCACCACGTAGGAGCACACTCGTCGCTTCGTCGTGGTCGCTTCTGTCCGGTCCAAGGGGAGTTCGCCCTTTGTCAGAAAGTTATATACTGGGGTCATCCAGCACGAAGCGTCCCCGATGGCGTGTACCTCGATGGGGGTCTAGGTTCTTTCGATTCTCGGTCGTGATAGGGATTCTTGTATGACGGATTTGTTCCCGCCCTTCTTTCTTGTGCTCGCGAGTTTCGAAAGTATGTCGGCCCTTGTGTTTTACTCGCGCGAGACGTGCGATATTTCTGCTCGGTCGAACTTCCTCATGCGCTCTCTGACTAAGTTTAGGTATTCAATGAGGCTGTCGTTTTTGGCCTGGTAGCTCCCCTGGACTTGGGAAGCAATGAGTTGAGAGTCTGTGAAAATTTGTACTTCACGCGCTCCTAGGTCCTCGGCCAGCCTTAGTCCCGCGAGCAGGGCTTCGTACTCCGCTTGGTTGTTCGAAGTCGGGAAGGAGAGGGTTAACGAGTGCTCGATCACTATTCCCTCCCCGTTTTCTAGGAGGATCCCCGCGCCGCTTCCGGACGAGTTGGATGCTCCGTCGACGAAGATGGTCCATTTGTGCTCCTTCCCTGCGGGCGGATTGTGAGCGGTCATTTCTGCGACGAAGTCGGCCAGGGCTTGTGCCTTTAGAGCTTTCCTGCTCTCATATTGAATGTTGAACTCAGAGAGTTCCAAGGACCACTTTAACATTCGGCCCGCCATGTCAGGTCGTCCTAAGAGTTGTTTTACCAGTTGGTCGGTTCGTACTATGACTGTGTGGGCCAGAAAATAGTGTCTGAGTCACCTCGCCGCGTTGACAAGGGCTAGAGCTACTTTTGCTATCTGTTGGTATCTGCTCTCGGGTCCTTGTAGGGCTTTGCTCATGAAATAGACGGGTTTCTGCCCGTCGGTGGTCTCGCGGATGAGAGTCGCGCTGATGGCTTCGTTCGATACGACCGGGTATAAGAACAAAGGTTCCCCGTCGAATGGTCGAGACAGTACAGGAGGTTGGGATAGGCTTTGTTTTAGGTGATGCAACGCTCATTCGCATTCCTCGGTCCATTCGAAGGCTGCCTCTTTACGAAGGAGTTTGAAGAAAGGGAGGGCATGCTGAGCGGATTTCGCGACGAAGCGGGCCAGCGAGGTGAGCATGTCGTTCATGACTTGTATTGATTTTTTCGTCGTGGGTGTCGGGAGGTCGGAGAAGGCCCAACACTTGTCGGGATTAGCTTCAATTCCTCGTTCTGTTAGGTAAAAACCAAGGAATTTCCCTGCTTTGACCCTGAACGTGCATTACTCGGGGTTGAACCTCATCTTGCATTGTCTTGCTTGGGCAAAGACTGCCTTGAGGTGGGCTGCATGATCATTGTCTGCTCGGGATTTGACGATCATGTCGTCCATGTAAACCTCGAGCATGTCCCCGATTTGGTTATGGAACACTTTGTTCATTATACGTTGGTACGTTGCCCCGCGTTTTTTAGACCGAAGGGCATTACGTTGTAGTAATAGTTGCCCGAGCTGGTCATGAAGGCAGTGCAATGCTTGTCGCTTATGGCCATTGGGATTTGGTTATGGCCTGAATAGGCATCCATGAACGACAATATTTTGTAACCGGCCGAATTGTTGACCAGCATGTCTATGCTTGGTAGAGGAAAAGCATCCTTCGGGCATGCCCGATTGAGGTCAGTATAATCAACACACATTCGCCATTTTCCATTATTCTTTTTAACAAGTACAACATTTGACAGCCAGGTTGAATACCGGGCTTCAGAAATAAAATTCGCCTCTAGGAGGTCTTTTACAGCTTTTTCAGCAGCCTCCGTTTTCTCCGGAGACTGCCTACGCCTACGTTGTACTACTGCCTTAGCGGATGGATCTATGGCGAGACGGTGACAGGCGACCTCGGGGTCGAGTCCGGGCATCTCCGCGGCGCTCCACGCGAACAAGTCAGCATTCTCGCGCAAGCAGGCTTTGATCTGCTTCCTTGCCAGGTCGGGGAGGTCAGTACCAATCTTCACTCCTTTGCTTGGGTCCTCGCCAAGGGGGACAAGCTCGAAGTCCCCGTCCGGAATTGGTCGGAGGGGGACTTACTCGTCATAGGGAGGTTCGTCCTGATCGAAGCGGGTGTCCAGAGCTATGGAGTCGACCTTTGGGGGAGCTCTCTACTCTTCTGTTTTGACGGGCTCTGGCTTGTCGGATTCCTATCGTGTCGTCGCCGGTCTCTTGGTGGGCCTTGTCCCGGTGTCGACCGTGTCGCATCTCTTGGATGCGGCGTTAAAACACCTTTTAGCGGCGGCCAGGTCCCCCTGGATGGTGGCGACCCGTGCCCTCTTTGTGTAAAACTTCATCTTCAAGTGGACGGTGGAAGGTAACGCTTTCAATTCTGCCAGTGTTGGTCTCCCCAGGATGCAGTTGTAGAGGGACGGGCAATCAATGACGAGGAAGCGCACCTTGACCTGCCTTGTCTCCGTGTCTTCGCCGAAGGTAACTATGAGCTCGACATATCCCCAAGGTTTAGAGGTTGAGCCGTTGAAGCCTGTAAGTACGACCCCACATACGGCGAGAGGTGTAAGTCGTCTAGCTGTAGAGTCCGGAATAATTGACTATACATGACGTCGACGGAACTTCCTTCGTCGACGAGGACGCGGTGCACGTCAAAGTTAGCCATCCTTGCTCTTATCAGCAGAGGAATGACCACGTTGGGGGCTCCTTCGGGGAGCTCTTCGAGGTAAAAGGTGATGGGCTCCGACCTACCTTTCACCCTTTCAAAAGTCACCGCCTGAGGAGGTGCAGAGTCGACCAGTTCATCCAGCTTCCTTTTGTCCGAATTTATGGTTAGGTCGTTGAATCCTCCGCCATTTATGACCATGGCGGAGGGAAAGTGCTCCCACCTGCTGTGTGTTGACAACGGTTCTTGCAGGTGCTCGAGGACATAGAAGTCCTCGGGTCTTGTGACGGAGAAGGTGGTCTAGATGGGGACCGACTCGTCAGATGGTCGGGCATCCTCCTCTGGTTCTCTTATATCCCGGACGTCGCGACGAGGAGCATCGTTTCGCCGATATTAGGCGAGTCTCCCTCCTTTTATGAGGGTCTCGATGGCGTCCTTGAGGTGGACGCAGTCCTCCGTCAGATGACCGTGGCTCCTATGGTACTGACAGTATTTGCTCTTGTCCACCCCGGGCTTGGCAGGAGCTGGTCGAGGGTGCTTGGCGCTGCCATCTTTGAAATCCGTGCTGGCGCACTCCGCCAAGATGCGCTTGCGGGAAGCCGTGAGCGGAGTGTATTCTGTGAAACGCCCCGAGGGTCCTCTCTGTTCTCGGACTTCTCGGGGTCTGTCCTCTTTTCTCTTATCCCCTGTTCGTCGAGGAGAAGCGGCCTCTTGGAGCGGGTTGCTGCTGGATCTGCGAGTTCTGGGGTCCCGGGCTCTGTTGGCCGCTTCGCTTTCCTCGTAATCCATATATGCCCGGGCTTTCTCGAGGAGAGCATCGAATGTTCGGGGCGGTTCGATTCCTACCGCCTTTCTGAATTCTGTGCTGGGGAGGAGCCCTCTCTCCAGCAAGTACCTTTTCATGTGGTCCGCGCAAGGGACTTGTATGGCTTCGCGATTGAAGCGGTTGATGAATTCTCTCAAAGTCTCGTCCTGCCTCTGGATGATAGCCTCGAGTGCTGCCTCGGTCTTTGGATGTCGCCGAGACACAGTGAACGAACTTATGAACTAATTCTTCAGGTTTTGCCACGAGGTGATTGATCTCGGGGCGAGACCTTTATACCAATCCATTGCTTCCTTTTTGATGGTAGTGGGGAACAACCGGCATTTGATGGGTCCCCCGACGTTATGGTAATGCAGCATAGCCTCGAACCCGTCTATGTGATCGACTGGGTCTGCGACTCCGTCGTATTCTTTCAGATGTGGAGGCTTCTCCATGCTCGGGGGAATGGGCGCCTCCATGATAGCTTGTGAAATGGGACCGTGGGGGTCATCCTCGTCACATCGCTTTGGGGATAGGGATGGGGACCTGAGATATTGTCGGGCTCGACGGTCCTGGTCGTGCTGAATGCCCCTCGAGCGGGATGCTCGTTGGTCCGCCCTCCCGTGCCTGTCTCCAGGGTGTCTTCTTTCTTGCCGCAAGGGGCCATGGTTGTGCCCTCCGGCCTCAATGACGGGTTTCCTCTCCAAGGGGGGTCGTCTTCTTGATGGTTGGGGCGACGGGCTTTGGGAGGTGTCTCTGTATTGTCTCCGCGGGGAGACGGGAGATGTACCTCTGTTACTCGAGGAGGTTGGGTCTGAGGCCTCATGTGTCTCCTCGCGGATCTTCTATCGTCTTCTAGCGCCCTCAATATTTCCCCCTGGGCAAAGATGAGGTAGTTGGTTTGATTGATTTCCGCGAACAGTGCGCGGGTCGTGGCATCTGCCCCGGCGGGGATAGGGACTTCCTGAAATTGGGCAGCTAAATAGTTCAGGGGAGTCGTATTGTCTTCTTCGAGTGGCAGAGGGACTGAAGAAGATGAGGCATTAGCTCCATCGCGGTGGCCCGAGGGCCCGGGGATGGTGCCCCCGGGGAGTGTGCTATGGTCGGGGTTGCCGACGTTGTCGGGGACTCTGTTCTTGTCCACGAGGTTATTGTTGACATCGACGACGCGGACGTTCTAGTCATCCAGAACTTGGTCAGCCATAACGGTAGGGTGTGATTTTTAGCTTTGGTCTTCGAGAGTTTGCAAGACGGGGAAGCTAGTTTCCCACAGACGGCGCCACTGATCTTGCCGGATCAGACTTTGACCGTCACGGCTGGCTCGAACTGAATTTGAGTGAGATGGGGGGGGTACCTGCAAGACACTTTAATGCTAAAATGAGAGACGGAATGAGCAGGCAAAAAATGTATAGGTGCGTAATAAATGAATACCTGACCCTCTGGGAACAGAGGGTATTTATAGCCCCTAGCGCTGGGCCAAGGTCCCCTCATTGGGATGACCAGAACTGGCCCAATAAAGGAACTGCCAGGTTCTACGTGCGTAGTGGGGCCTCGCACGTGGTCCCCTTCCTGGAGGTGCTCTGCGAAGAATAAGGAGGGACGAAGACGCGGTCTTCCCGGAAGTTAGATGATTTGATAACAGTCAGAATGGATAGAATCTGCCATACGGGGAGGGTTCCCGAGCAGGACTCGAGCTGGAGTTCCCTGGGTCAGGGATACTGCGTGTCACAGACAATGGCCGGCGTAGTGGCTACAGTCTGTTGTTGGGCACGTCGGTGGTGGTCGCTGGTGAGCATTCCCCGAGGAGTCTGCTTGGATTGGGCCCTTATCTGCGGTTTGGGCCAAGTTAGGCCCAGTCCATAACAGATATGTACATGAATAATTTTAAAAACTCGTGTTACTGAGTAAGACTAGCATATATTATTATTTCACGAATAAAATGTGACACCCTTTTGTTGTATTACTCTGATATTATTTTAAATGATTATGAATATTCTGTGGGGTTTAGAAGGGTGTTACAAGGGCTACCAAGCTAGGAAGGAAATATACTATGACAATATTAATTCAAAGCCTAAACAGTCCTAGTTTACAACTTCTCACTTAATCACTACCTTGTGCAACTTCTACCTAGAAATCATCATTTAGATATGAGAAATATCATCTCACTTCCTAATCACCTCAATGATATCTAACATTCCCAATTCTAGTAGAAGGCGACGGCGGAAAATCATCGAGAGTGAATCAATAAATTCGCCATCGAGTATTTATTTATCCCACAGAAAGGTAAAGGAAAATCATCGGAAAAAAACGTGAGAAAGGGAGAAGTCAAAATCTTACGATCGAGAGATCTGGTATGGGAGTCGATTACGCAAGGGAAGGTATTAGCACCCCTCACGTCTGTGGTACTCCATGAGATATACTCTTGTTGTTCTAATCTAAAGGGTGTGTTCTATCTAAACGCTAATCAAGCTAAAGGGAAATGCATGTATGCAAAGTGTATATACAAAGAAAAAGGTTTTATTAGTCCTGCCTGCCACGGTTGCGAACCTTTGTGCCTATGTACCCTCTCCGTGCAATGAGATATCTAGACACTCGTAGTTTACCTAAAAAAATTTGATGTGTTGTATGATTTTTTATGAACAAAGCTAATATCACATCCTGCCGCAACTTGACCTTTGGAGACTCACACATTGTGGTAGAAAGGAATTAACGTGTTCTTATATGAAAAAGGTTTTTAAAGAAAAGATGCCCGAAGGCAAAAAGATTTGGATTGGTTAGTATTTTTTATATTAAGAAAAGATTTAAGTATGATTATATCATTTTATGAATTTTCCAAATAAAAAGAGTTTTTATTTTAGTTATGTAAAAGGGGAAGAGAAAAATTCTAAACGCGACTAACCTATTTCTATCCTAGTGTTATCATACAACGATGGTCCTAAAGTTGAGGTTTGAAAGGCAAATCTCTACCTAAGTTAGCATTCATGGATAGTCCTATGGTTGAGGATGAAAGGGGGACTAAGATAAGACTCTAATGTTGACATACATGGTTTAAAACCTAAGGTCTAATTTATTTATCTTAAGTAATATGAAACCAAAATCCTAAGGGTACACATTATCAAGCACAGAAGAAAAAGAAGAAAGAAAGCAAGCATCAAGCAAAAGGGAGACACATAAGTTAAGTATGTAGTGATGGGTCATCATGCATAGTGAGGAGTGAACTTTCAATTGATGTGCATAAAAATCAAAGCACTCTTCTAAGGGTCATGCAATAGAGGCATAAGGTACATGTTATCAAGCACAGAAGAAAAACAAGAAAGAAAGCAAGCATCAAGCAAAAGGAAGACACATAAGGCAAGTGTTTAGTGAGGGGTCATCATTTATAGTGATGAGTGAAGTGTCAAGTGATGTGCATAAGAATCAAATCATTCTTCTAAGGGTCATGCAATAGAGTCTTAGGGTTTATGGTGCAAAGCAAATTAAGACTAGTATGGAAATGATCAAGTAAGCACAAGCTTTGAGCATAAATAAAATCCAAGTAAATTTGCATACAAGAAAGAGATGAATTTTAGAATAATAAAGCCTCATGGTAAGCAACACATCACACAAACACTCAAAGAGATGAACCAAGAAGATGGAAGAATATTTGTCAAGCATAGATCAAAGGTATGTCAAAGTTAAGCAAACAAGCAAATCAATAAAAGTTTGGGTGCTTAAATGGTTCAATCATTTTGAAATTAAGACCATAAACATGTCATGAGGGTGATTTAAAGAAATGAGAATCAAATTACCAAATGTTACATAAATGCATCCCATGTACGTCACATGATCAACCAAAAGGCATAAGAATGATCAAGACCAAAATAAAGTGAGAAATGAACAAAATGGAGGTCAAATTCCTCTCAAGTTTGTACAATACTATCCTTGAGCTTATCATGCCTCCAAGCATCAATTACAACCAAAAATTGTACAAGAATATAATTTAAAGATCAAATATATTCAAATTAGGGTTTTACAAACCACATAAACTTTATGCTCAAGGTAAAAACCCAAATGATCAACATACAATTTCCAATAAATGAAATTTTTTTGACATATCATTAAAGCAATCAAATTACCATAACATACCCAGAGATTGACCTTAAATTATGTCCATATATTTCAAAATGAAGCTTGACTCAATTACACTAGGCCAAAGGGACATGCTCACCTTAATTACAAGTCAGAAACCAATCCTTGCTCAACTTAAAAGTTCATGGAAATATCAAAATTAAATTGAAAGATCAATACTAGCTCAAAACTAGGCTTAAATGACCATTAAACAAGATAAATTTATATAAAAATACAAAAATTAGAAACAACAATCCACAAAAATAAGAAACTTGATCTTCACATCTTAAATAAGCTCAAACATATTTTTATAGAATTTTGAGATCAATGGAACTGAGTAAATTATATTGAAACTTCAAAAAGAAGCAATAAAACCTCAAAAACCATTAAATCATTTCTCAAATTTTGAAAACCAAACAAAACCTAAAATAAATGAGGTCTAAGATCACCAAAGATTCATGAAAGCTCAGAGGAACATGAAAATATTTTTCGTGAATTTTTAGGGTTCCTAAATTGGGCATAATTAATTTTATAATAAAACTACAAACTAAAAACCATTAAAAACACGCTTAACCATTTTATTTAATTGGAAAAATTGTTGTAAAAATGAATAAAAATCAGAATAATAAAATAGACATTTTTAAAATTCACTCATGATTTTTTTCAGAATTTTTTGATGGCTAAAAATATTTTAAATAGAATTAAGAATACAAAGGAAATTATTTTTTAAATAATAGAAATAGAATGAATTAAATAATATATTGTCAGTTAGCATTTTCAACATAGGGGCCCCACAATCACAACATGGTCCAATCAGAATGTGCTCCAATCATTGGGAGCAAAAATACAAAACTAAGAATCAACCAATCAAGCGCTGGCATGTGATTTGCATGAAACAAATTTTTTGTAAAAATCCCTATGTAACACGTGATTTTCCAGGTCCATTCAAGTCTAATTTTCTCCTTCATTTCTCAACGAAATCGAGAAGTATAAACACCAAAGTTGTATATCTCAAGAAGATCTACAACTTTGGTTCAATAAGTTTTTGAAAAGGTTGAGATCTGATGGAGAAATCTGGGCGAAAGGGAGCACAATATCACTTTTTCACATGTTTTTCCAAATCTGAATAACTCAAAATGCAACCAATATTAATGAAAAAAGTTCTAAAGGGAGATGCTCAGTAGCAACAACATTACACAATTTCCAGATGCAACATGTAAAGATCTAGGATTTAATGAAGTTACCTAGTGGAGAAAGAGTCCACTGCCCTCTTGAGCTTGAGATAAGGAAAGAAACCCAGAAACTTCGATTGATTCTTCTTATTGGAGCCCAAATAAAGAGCTTAGTGGTGGAGATTCTTCAGAGAATTTCTTGCTTGAAGAAATTAAAAGAAAATGCAAGAATAGAGAAAATTTGTAGGGAGCTCAATGATGCGTGTCCCTGTGTGAATGAAGGCAAAGGTGTCCTTATATAGAGTCTCAAAGTGAGGATAGAGAGGTCATTACAAGCTAAGAGACGTTGGAGGGTGTTCTTGGAAGAAATTGCAAAAATGAGCCTTGGTCACCAAGCCTGCATTTTGTGTAGAGATGGGGAGGCCTTTTGTGTGTTTTGTTTAGCTTGTGGGGTCAGAATCACATGGGCAAAAGATTGTACAAGTTAGTTTAGTGTGGAGATAAGAATAGAGAAATGACTATTTTTTGCAATTCTGAGATTTTTTGTACAAACTTGGTACAATTGCATGCATGGGTGTGAATAGAAGGTTTGATTCTCTTATACATGACCCAAATAGATTATGGGCTTGATTGGAGTAAAAAGAATGGCTAGAAATGGAGAACTTAAGAATTTGCAAAATTTGGTTTGACAAAATTCAATAAAATGCAGTCCCAGCCTAAAGGGAATATCTTGCCCAATTCTTTGAATCAATGGGAAAACTTGTACTCTTTGGAAAGGTGTTGAGATGTTCTGCAACTTTTATGTTTGAAGTTTTCTCATTTGAATCCATTAAAGTCATTAAAACTAGCCATGAAAAATTGAAATTTTGAGAAATGACCTATGATCTTCAAAAGTGACCTAAAATTCCTTGCTCCATAACTCTCAAAATAATCACTTTTTGGGCATGAGACCACCATTTCCAAGTTGCAGATCTTATTTTTATCTTTCCGAGCATGTTAAGTTTGCATATTTTCAACAAGAAATAAAGAAGTTATGAATTTTCAAAGTTCAGCCTTATGGATTTCCATACTTAGAAAATTTTCAACGTTCCACCACTTTTCTTCATGAATAAGTTAGTTTCAAAATCAATCCTTCTCTTGAATCTCTTCAACCATATGCCATATGATGTTGAAACATGATCATTGACCACAACTTTGACTATAAGTCCACTTGGTCAACATTTGACTTTTGTTGACTTTTGCTCAAATGATTGTTTTACCCCCAATTGACCAATTGAATTTCTTACATCAAAATTGATGCTCAATTCTTCAATCATATATGATTTGTGACATGAAGAGAAGCATGTAATCGAGTGTACATTTGTGCTAGGAGGTGATGATCTAATCTCAAAAACTTGATTCCTTGGAGTATGTAAAACAAAGAGATCTCATATGATGATGAGAAGATAGAGGATCTTAGGGGAAAATATCTAGGTATAACAGCTGCCCTTATTTAAGTGTCTTCTAACCTGAGACACGAATGTTGGAAACTTAGTCTCGACTTAATTTAAGATACTTAAATACAAAACAAATCCTATTTTTGGCCCTAAGATGCCATGCAATGCTTATGATTGTGAATTTAAAAGATAAATTTCATCTGGTGAACATGACACAATGAGGAAGCAAAAAATAAACCAACAGACTAGAAAAGAGTTCGACCAGGAAAATAAATCTTGGGGAACAACACGACTTTAGGGATATAAACCTGACTCCACTGGAGGACAATCAACTCCACCTGGGAAAGGAGGACTCAACTCTAATGGGTTAAGCCAAAATAGGATATAAAGTAACATCAACTCAAAAATGAGGAAAAATAAATGGATAACAACGATTAATCGACAACGGTGAATTACCCACTCATTGAGGAGATAACAAAAAGAGAGTAATACCGATTCACAAGGGAATAAACTACAAACTCAAGCTTGGAGGTAGAAACAGAATAATACTGACTCAGAGATGACGGTATGCACCAGTACTAAGACTTATAACAAAGGTTTGACATCAATTCTTATGAATGGGAACAAATGATTGACATCAATACTTATGACTGAGAACAAATGATTGACATTAATACTTATGACTGAGAACAAATGATTGACATCAGTACTTATAACTGGGAACAAATGATGGACATTAATACTTATGAATGGGAATAAATGGTTGACATTAGTACTTATGACTGGGAACAAAGGGTTGACATCAATTCTTATAACTGGGAACAAATGGTTGACATTAATACTTATGATTGGGAACAAATGGTTAACATCAACACTTTGACTGGGAGAAAAGGGTTGACATCAGTACTTATGACTGGGATTAAATTGTTGACATCATTACTTATCACTGGGAACAAATGGTTGACATCAGTACTTATGATTGAGAACAAATGGTTGACATTAGTACTTATGACTGAGAATAAAAGGTTGACATCAATACTTATGATTGGGAACAAATGGTTGACATTAGTACTTATGACTGGGAACAAATGATTGACATCAATACTTATGACTGGGAACAAGTGACTGACACTAATGCTTATGACTGGGAACAAAGGGTTGACGTCAGTACTTATTACTGGAAACAAATGGTTGATATCCATACTTATGATTGGGAACAAATGGTTGACATAAGTACTTATGATTAGGAACAAATAGTTGACATTTGTGCTTATGACTGGAAACAACTCAACTCTATTGGGGTAAAGTCCAATGAGGAGAAATAGGTAAATACCGACTAATGAACAATGGTGAACTACCAACTCAAGGATGAAGGTAGAAAAAATGTAAAACAATAACAAGTTTCCCAAAATTCAGGCGTTCCACCTAGAACATGTCTCAACTTCTTCTTTAACCAAGGTAGTATTCCTAGAAAAGGTAACAAACTGTTGTAAGAATCTTTTAACAATCTGTCTTTAACATTGAAGTACAACAAACCTTGCCAACAAACTATCTCCTAAAACATAGAGACTATCATCCCTTGGAGTATATCAAATCTTTCAACAACGAACTATCTCCTATAACGAAGATACTACCATCCATCGGAGTATATCAAATCTTTCAACAATGAACTATATCCTATAACAAAGAGACTACCATTCATTGGAGTAAATCAAAACAATCTTCTTTGGGAACTAACAGACTTACTGGGGAAGTACAGACTGCTCAAATAAAGATATCTTCGCTTGTTCTTATGAGAAGGATGACAATAACATTGTTGGAAAATGAATTTTGACTTCTTGGGGAAATACCAACACATTTCCAATGAGGAGATAAAGTATTCATGTGCAAAATAAATGCACTCTCAATCTAGGTTTCACAGTCTAGAGAGTTCATAATAACATAGCTGTCAGGAACCAAAATTCAAACCCGAGGTAAACTGGAGTGAAACAGTCAACCAAGAAATTTCCCAGTGAGGAGTAGACTAAAATGGGGATCAATTCCATCCAGGTAATGAACTGGGTAGGAAGGCTAAAGAAAAATTCTTCCACGAGGGATAACTCAGTGGGGAACTTGAAAAGATATACACTTTCTGCTTAAGATTGACATTCTATTGGAGAGAGGATAACACAACTCTGCAAATAGGATAAAATATCAACAGAAACATCAATGAATGCAAATGAGCAATGGATTTTAATTCATCTATGCATGATGTATGTATGAATGTTATCATGTATATGCTGAAAAAACAAACATACTGCACTAGGGATAACCAGACAAAACAAACTTGGGTGAAGACAACACTCAACTAAATCACATCCAATATGGGAAATTCCATAAGAGAGTAAGCACTAACTGAGGAAACAAAGTCCTACTTCAAGGCTTAACTTCACTTGGATGAAACACGACTTGAAAATAATCAAAACATAATCTGATAGCAAATAAACAAATAAAGTTGCATGGATATAATAAACTCCTCCAAGCTTCAACGGGGAATATCATACAGATTTCGCTAGGGAAGACAATGCCACAACGTCTAGAGTTCAACTAGGGATGTCGTACTGACTTTACTAGGGAAGATGAAAGGAACATCAACAGGATAATGAATTTAAAGGGGGGAAATCATCCTTGATTCATCTGGAGAAATTAAGAAGTTAACATCTTAGCAAGAATCCATCTTGTGGGGATTTTAAATCAGACACAACACTTGGCGAGAGAAAACCCAAGAAGTTGACAGTTGTCTCAAAACTTCTTAGAAATGATATTGCCCTTGTCTGGATGCTTTGAGAGTTCACAACAACAACAATGTTATAACTGGAGGGAGAAATGCTCTATACGAGATTCTACATTAATTCTCAACATAAAAAGGGAGAAAAAATCCAACAACTAAACAAATACTACACAACTTTACAATCTCTCTTTTATCACAACCCTGCTAGGGAAAGGGAATCACACTTATCTGGAGAAATCTGCATCAAGACTTAACTGGGGAACATGGGAGAGAGGTATAACACTACACAAACCCAACATAATATAAGAACATGGTGAAAAATTTGAACCAAGACTTAACTAGGGAAAATGGGATCACAAACCAAACACCACACCACATCTTGGAGGAAAGCATAGTAATTATTTTTCCAAAATCTGAAAATGCCCTTGGAATCAACCTTGGTGCCCTAGACTGCATGGATTTACGATAATCTGTCTGACAAACGGGATTCTAGAGATTTGTCGAATCTCAACATAATTACCCCAGATTGACTGAATGTTGCATCCTCTTTTCTCATCAACTTCTTTTCAGCGACATGCCCTTTGCTGATACTCAAATGTAAACTTCCTTGACATCAAGCAATTTTTTTACAAGCAGAAAAATGTTTATTATGAGAATGAAAATTATAATGCAACAATTATGTAAGTCTTGAATATTTTATTAAAAAGATGTCGCAAAACCTTGTGAGCGAATCACTAGCTAGGGTGCGACATTGTTTTTTTTTTGTATGAAAGATAACAAAAACATATGATACCAACATAACTATTTAACAAAACTCGTGGGAGTCAAGAAACGCTATCTCGTTGAAGTATGATTTCAAAATAAACCCTGCTTCAATTAGGACTTTTTAGGGTTGTAACGTGGTTCACGGTTTTTAGAAAAATAAAGATTTTTAGGCTCAATGTTCATTTGTGCCCACCCATTCTTCGTGATGTTCTCTAGTCCTAAGTTCAATTAATTCAACATGAGGATTCAATTTTCAGAAAGGATTTTGTGATAGTTAAAGAGCTAATGTGGCTTTAGGAGTAACTGTCACCCTTTTTGTCTTCGTGTTTGTAGTCATACGAATTTGTTCTTTGGTGAGGACTTTTGCTTTGTAGTCCTTTCTTTGTAATATATATATATATATATATATATATATATATATATATATATATATATATATATATATATATATATATATATATATATATATATATATATATATATATATATATATATATATATATATATATATATATATATATATATATATATATATATATATATATATATATATATATATATATATATATATATATTCTTTTCACTTTTGCTTTTCTTTTTATTTCCCTAACTTTTTCCTAGACTAATTCTTTTAAATTTTGATTTTGAAGTCCAGCGGGATGCCCTAATTTTTGCCTAAGTTACTTGACTTAGCGAGCTTTTTTTTAACAAACCGTGTGACATTGACTTGTCTTTATCCCTTAAGAGGGTAAATGTCTTGTTCCTTGATAGATGAGGGATAACCATTGAGATTTCACCTCTTCTGGCATCATAATATGTGAAAGATAACCATTACAATTGATCTTTAGAAGTTCCCTACTCTTAAGATTTGAACACTCGATCAAATTAACTGAAGACTATCCCGCCCCAGGTTAAAAATGAGGATTTTTCCTAATAGAAAAGAAACTCCTACTTCAAGGCTCAATGGGGTTAACGAGGGTTTCAATCCCTTATATATCTGGTGTTTGGGGATTTGAAACAATGCCTATACATCATCAACAAGGTTTTATCCAAAAGCATACAACAAGAAATTTTGCGTTTTTCAATATCATCATCCTCCCTCCAATCTTTGCCTAGGCAAGAGAATGGGTAACAAGTTGGTATCACAATGAAAAAAGAAATTTAAAATTGAAAACAAATACAAGTGAAACAAATGGGTTTCTTTAAGACAAACATACTCATTGTATTAATATAATCATTCAAATGCAAACAAATTCTTACATGAAAATAATGCATTGATAAATAAGAATGATTTCAAATGAAAAAGTGGAAAAAAAGCTAATAAACCGAGAAGGATAATCATCCTTAAAATCCAGGGCATCCTTCGATCGAGCTCACCAAAGTTCATACATGTTTGAGCAGCGGGTTAACTACTCCTTTGTAAACAATGATCTCATTTTCTATATCAGAAGTCCCCTCCAAGGTTGGCAAGGGAGTACGCAACTTTTCAGCAATTTTCTTTCTATTAGCGAGAACAGCTATCGCTCCTTCTTTAAACAAACCCAAACTTTTTATTATCTCGAGGTCACCCCTTAAAGCAGTGCAACCCCACAACTTCTTTGCACATTCTGGACAATAATAACAGCTAAAATCAATCAGTCCTCTTTGAACCTATTTTTCATGTATCTCTCTAGAAGTCACAGTATTGAGCTCTTCAATCGTAGGTTCCTTGACATACCTAGCATATTTTTTAGCAAGGATTTGAGCACCGACATTCACAATTACAAAATCATCATCAGAAAAGAACTCATCAGAAGACACAAACTCATCATTAGAAACAAACTCATCAACAGAAAAGAACTCATCAAAAGTCTCTGATTTGTCAGAAGAGTCTTCAATCATATTCTCTCCATTTTCATATTGTTCCCTTGGCTTGATGATATGGATAAAAACTTGATCTAACATCTCTTGTAGATTTCCTTCTACCACAGAACATTCGCGAATGCTTTCTCTACACACCCTGCAAGCCTTATGGTTATGCTCATAATGACTATATTGGCACAATAAAGCATGCATCTTCACCAGATTCCCTCTTACCATGTTTATGTTATAAATTCAGAAATCTCCAAGACATCCCTGGACCATGTTCACAATACCTCCACCTCAATGCTTGGGTAGTGGGTTAGATTTCACTTTAGTGTATACATCTTTAAAAGACAAGAGACCAGATTTGACCATTTTCTACACATCAGACTTCAACAGATAACAGTTTTCAATGTTGTGCCTATGGGATCCTTGATGAAAAGCACAATTCTGATCAGCTTTATAACACTATAGCAAAGTTGGAGGTATAGAAGAAGAGGGCCTAGTATGTACCAGGTTCTTCTGAATTAAATTCGGAAATATATTTGTATAACTCATCGGAATAGGATCAAAAGCTTCCCTCTTTTGACCTTGCCCTTGATTACCTTGTTGAGGTACTCTTTGATATGCAACAGTAGTTAGAGCTACATTGACAAATGGAGTTACTGAAGCAACCTGTTGTTGATGTTGATGACGTCTTCTTGGAGGTCTAATCCTTTTTTATTGAACAACAACATTTGTTTCTCCTTATTTCTTTCTAGAAAACCCATAAGATGGCTTCTTTGTTCTGCTAGAACCTTCATCTTTTGACAATCGTCCTTCCCTGACGGCCTTCTCTAGACGAAAACCCATACTCACCATCTTAGTTAAATCACTTGGCGCACTCACCATTATTATTTCATAGTAAAATGAACCGAGGGTTTTTAGGAAGACCTCAGTCATATCTTGTTCTCCCATCGGGGGTACCACTTAGGCTTCCATCTCGCGCCAACGCTGCACATACTCCTTAAATGACTCCTTATCTTTCTGAGCCATTTCCCTCAGTTGGTCATAGTCAGGTTCCATAAACATGTTGTACTTATAATGCTTGATAAAAGCTTCACCCAAATCATTGAATGTATTGATGTTGCTACTGTCCAATCCCATGTACCATTTCAAGGCAGCGTCAGTCAAGCTTTCTTGAAAAAAGTGAATAAGAAAGCATTAGTCGTTAGTATTTGTGGACATTCTCCAAATATACATTACTAGATGATCACAAGGGCAAGAGTTGCACTTGTATTTCTCAAATTACGACACCTTAAATTTTGCAGGCACTTTCATATTTAGAACCAAGAAAAGATCATTGACATTATGTCCAAATAAATCTTTTCCTCTAAGAGCCTTCATTTCTTTTTGCATTTCCTTGAACTGATCCTCAAAGTCATCTATCATGTCATGGAAACCCAAACTTTCACTTGGTGGAGGAGCAGGATGATAAACTTCATCATTAATAATAGGGACTGCATTTACCACAAGAGGTGCAACACGGTGGATCTCATTATTAGCAACAGGAGTAATGGGCACCACATGAGGGGCAGAAACCACAACTAGTTGAATAGGGTGAGCAACTTGAACAGTAGAGCTATATCCTTCTGGCATGTAACCTTCAGGAATTCCCCATGGACAATCGGGAGGCATACGATACTAAGAAGCAGTAGCAACCAGAGTAACAGAGACGAGAACTGACAGAACCTCAAAAATGACCGTTGTTTGTTGTTGTTGAGTAACATAAGGAGAAGGAGGTGGTGGTGGTTGATTCTGAGCAGCCATCAATGACTCTACCAAAGCCGTCAAATTAGCCATATCGACTCTCAAAGCAGTAACTTCTTCGCGCAGCTCGCGATTCTCTTGTTTAAGGTTTTCCATCTTCTTTTTGAAATTGGCTCGAGTGTTGTACTGGTGAGACAGCTTGTTTTTGAAGACCAAAGGACCTTGAGTATGACTTCTAGGAAACTCATAAAATGCAAAATTAAATGCAAAATGATGCATGACATGTAATACAAATTCCATGTTTTCATTTCCAAGAGTTTATACGTTTTGATCCCTATTATTAAGCCATAGTGTTTTTCTTAACAACATTCATTTTTTAGCGGCTTAATAATAGGAATTAAAGAAGTGATGCTTGGAAATGAAGTAACATGTATGCTAATAATGGCATTAACATGCTATGCATGCAAACATGGTGGGATCAAAGCTTCGACAACATTAGATAGCTGTTGAACTATCAAATAACCATATGTCATAGGATCAAAGGTCCAAAACCATAAGCCACAAGAAACACATAGTCACCCATAGAAAACCAGAGCCATCTGAACATAAAGTCACCATTTGTAACTGTAAGATCATTCCCTCCCCATTCACGGGTGAAATCTAGGTCAAGGTAAGGTCAAGGGGTAACTCATAATCATGGGTCCGCCTAAAAGTACTACCATCACAACAACAGACATGTATGATGATAATACCCCATTTGAACCTCAGCTGAGCGTGGAACACATAACTGCACTAGTAGGACCTTGTCCAATAGTCGTCATGTCTCCACTCTAGTCCCAGTGTTCCTAGTGGTTACTCATAGCCTGAGTACTAGGTCTTTTACCTTAATAATAACATCCACCCAATAAGAAACACAGAGTCCAGCATAGCAGTAATATATGGAAAGAGGTAAAATGCAATGCATACATATGTACAAACATATACAAATGAATAATCTATAAATCATAAAGACAAACACCCAAAGAAAAGAGAAACAAGAGCAAGGAGTGACACACGGGATGGACTAGTAATTGGTCAATCTATCCCCAGTGAAGTCGCCAGCTGAAGGCACCGACAGAAAATAATCGAGAGTGAATCAATGAAGTCGCCACCGAGTATTTATTTATCCCATGGAAAGGGAAAGTAAAATCATCAAGGGGAAGGTATTAGCACCCCTCGTGTCCGTGGTACTCCATGGGATCCACTCTTGTTCTTCTAATCTAAAGGGTGTGTTCTATCTAACGCTAATCAAGCTAAAGGGAAAATGCATGTATGAAAAGTGTATATACAAAGAAAAAGGTTTTATTGGTCGTGCATGCTACTGTTGTGAACCTTTGTACCTACGTACCCTCTCCGTGCAATGAGAGATCAAGACACTCGTAGTTCATCTAAATTTTTTTGATGTGTTGTATGTTTTTCATGAACAATGCTAATATCACATCCTACCGCAACTTGACCTTTGGAGACTCACACATTATGGTAGAAAGGAATTAACATGTTCTTATATGAAAAAGGTTTTCAAAGAAAAGAGGCCTGAAGGCAAAAATATTTGGATTGGTTAGTATTTTTCATATTGAGAAAAGATTTAAGTATGGTAAGAGAATTTTATGAATTTTCCAAAGAAAAAGAGTTTTAATTTTAGTTATGCAAAAGGGGAAGAAAAAAAGTCTAAAGGGGACTTGCCTATTTCTATCCCTAGGGTTATCATACAATGATGGTCCTAAAAATGAGGTTTGATAGGGAAATCTCTACCTAAATTAGGATGCATGGATGGTCCTATGGTTAAGGATTAAAGGGGGACTAATATAAGACCCTAATGTTGACATACATGGGTTAGAACCTAAAGTCTAATTGGTTTATCTTAAGTAAGATGAAACCAAAATCCTAAATACATGTTATCAAGCACATAAGAAAAAGAAGAAAGAAAGCAAGCATCAAGCAAAAGGGAGATACATAAGGCAAGTTTGTAGAGAGGGGTCATCATGCATAGTGAGGAGTGAAGTGTCAAGTGACGTGCATAAGAATAAAAGTATTCTTCTAAGGGTCATGTAATAGAGGCTTAGGGTTCATGGTGCAAAGCAAGTTAAGACAAGTAAGAAAATGATCAAGTAAGCACAAGTTTTGAGCATAAATCAATTCCAAGTAACTTGGAACATAAGAAATATATGAAGTTTAGAAGAAGAAAGCCTCATGGGCAGAAACACATCACAAAAACACTTAGAGAGTTCAACCAAGAAGATGTAAGAAGATTTGTTAAGCATAGACCAAAGGTAGGTCAAAGAAGTTAAGCAAACAAGAAAATAAATACAAGTTTGGGTGCTTAAATGGTTCAATCATTTTGAAATTAAGACCCTAAACATATCATGAGGATGAGGTAAATAAATGAGAATCAAATTCCAAAAGGTTACATAAATGCATCCCACGTACCTCACAAGATCAACCAAAAGGCATAAGAATGATCAAGACCAAAATAAAGTGAGAAATGAACAAAATGGAGGTAAAATTACTCTCAAGTATTTACAAGACTATCCTTGAGCTTATCATGCCTTCTACCATAACTCGACTTTTAGAGATTCATGCGTCAACACATAAGTTAATTAACACGTTCTTTTTGAAAATTTTGAAAGAAAAGGTCCCGAAGGCGTAAAAGAGTTTACATTGGTTGATATATTTTACCTTGAAAAAGAATTTGAAGGTTTTTAGATGTTTTGTTAATCGCCAAGAAACAAAAGGTTTTAGTTTTAATGCAATGATGCAAAAAGAAAATAAAAACATCTAAGGGAGACTATCATAAATCTATTCTCAATATTATCTTACAATGATTAATCCTAAGGTCGAGGATGAAAAGGGGAAATCTCTACCTACGTTAGCATGCATGTATACCTATCCTAATGTCTAAATTGCATAGGAAACGACACAAGTTAATCCTAAGGGAGAATATAATGCTTCAAAACCTAAGGGAAAATGCAATGAGACCGAAGTCATTATCTCAATTCTAATTGAGTGACATCATTGATCAACAAAAGAATAAAGCTATGAAATCCTATAAGGAGCATGTAAAGATCGAAGTTGTTATCTCAATTCTAATTAAGTGACATCATCGATCATCAACGAAGGAAAATGATAAAATCCTAAGGGGGAATGCAAAGATCGAATTCATTTTCTCAATTATAATTGAGTGACATCATCGATCGTCAACAAAGGAAAATGAAAATCCTAAGAAGAGCATGCAAAGATCAAACTCGTGATCTCAATTCTAATTGAGTGACTTCATCGATCATCAAAAAGGAGGCAAACATAAGCACAAACACAAGCAGCAAATAAGTTCAGAATGTCTGCTACAGGTCTTTAAACAAGAACTTTGAGTGCACGCTCTTTATTATCCTACTTCTCATCATATCTAGAAAGCAGTAAAGTGCAGAAAGATAAATCAGAATCATAATGATACCGAACGAACAAAAGTTTGTAGCACAACAAGCAAGGCAGAGAAACCCAGAAAACCTCTAGCAAGCTTCACCAAGCAACCGAAAAGAGTCAGAAATCAAATGCTCGGAATAAGTGTCGAAGCATCATCGATGTAAAAATAAGTCATAATCAGAATCTCAAGTACATCCGCATATCACACAATAAACCTGCATAAGACTCAAATCTCGACAAACAAAGGTGAATCACAAGTTCTTGGCAACAAAATGATTACCAAATACAAACAATAACAGAAAACTCTAACCAAAATTCTAAAAAAAGAAATCTTAGAAAAATTCTATTATATTCCTAAGAAACAATTAAAAAATTTTATTGTTTTATTATTCTTATTTTTACTAATTTCTATTAACAAAAATTATTATCTATCAATTATGAAAAGAAAAGATAAAAAAAAAACTAAAAAAAAAACTCTACACATAGGGTGTAAACTGTAATCAAAAAGTGTATTATAGCAAACAATTGGAGCCAATGCCCATCAACATGAGATCCAAATGCTTTTTATTTGTTTTAGTTATTCTAGGCTTCACCAAAAAAAAAACCTGATGGGCTTAGAGGGCTAATGGTTCGGTCCACTCAATGGATCCAAACATCACCAATCCATTTTTATTAATCTTTTTTTATCTCCATTTTATTTTTATTATTATAAAAAAACAAATAAAAAAGACAATAAGCAAAGATAATTGAGAGAGGGCTTAGGGTAAGAAGCCAAGCAACTATGTAACTTCTTTTCCAAACAGAAATACTCCCTCCCTCAACTTCTCCGGCACCGTTCTTCTCGTTCATGCTTCCACCTCCGCAAACCTTCTCAAACGCCACTTCTGTAGCCTTTCATCCTTACCGTTCTATTTTTTTCTTCCTCACCACCGATTCTTGTTTAATCAAAAAACTAAAACCCTAACTTATTCAACACTTAATTAAGCATTCCAAACACAGTTCAGCGTATGATTCAACGAAGGTTGAATTCTCAAGGTCCTTCTCTACGCGATCGTATCAGATTCGAAGCAAAAAGAGGAAATGGTGAACGAGTTTGAAGCAATTTACCTACCGGAGTAGTTCCGGTGACTCTTTAACGGCACCGATAGCACAAGAAATCCAGAAAACAGGTATGTTTCACTTCAGATTAACCTTCTTCTCGTCGTCTTCTTCTTATTTCTTCAAACATCATGTGATTTTCTGCTGCTCTGAATCGTTGTTGTGATGCGTTGATGTTGTGATGAAGAGGCGTTGTGATGATTCAGATATTTTTTGGTGTTTCTGTGTGATTCTTAAGAGATTGTGAAGAATGATAAAGGAGAAGATGAGAGGAGAAGATAGAGTTTTTTGTTCTTCATATTTTCTGTTTGGTGATTCTTCCCAATGATTGAAGAATGAATCGATTGCAAGGTAACTTTCTGTTATATTCTGTTAGAGTTTGTTAGGATTGAATCAATATGAGTTGTTGGGTTTAGAATTAGTTAGAGAGAATAGATGGTGAGGATGAGAGATTTGAATCTGTTAATAACTGTCATAGATTCTATTAGAAGCTGCCGAGCTGGAACTTCAATAGGAATTTTATTTTGTGTTTAATTCGGAATTCATCTACTGGTTTTTAAATTGATATGGTGAAATTGTTAGTTATTTTGGATATTCATTTTTCTTGTAGTGAACTGATTTTCATGATCTGTTTTGTATGCTCTGTGGACTGCTTTGCTATTGTCTGAACCATTTTGGTTAATGTCAAGCTGTCATATGATGAATACTTGCCGAGCTGGAACTTCAATAGGAATTTTATTTTGTGTTTAATTCGGAATTCATCTACTGGTTTTTAAATTGATATGGTGAAATTGTTAGTTATTTTGGATATTCATTTTTCTTGTAGTGAACTGATTTTCATGATCTGTTTTGTATGCTCTGTGGACTGGTTTGCTATTGTCTGAACCATTTTGGTTAATGTCAAGCTGTCATATGATGAATACTTGCCTCTATTTAGATTTTTCATAATTTTCTAGTCATTGTAAACTGCATTGGTTAATTGTTGTGGATTTGTTTGGCTAATTTTCAAGTCTGCAACTTGGTCATCGCTTCAGACCCGTTTGGTATTGGTGCAACTTTGAGTATGTCGTTAGAACCGGGCAGCAAGTTTGTGATGGCGTGATTGTGATACAAGAGCAAGTCTCAGAATGGTTTTGAAGATTAGACTTAGGACTGAATTTCCATGAAAAATAATCTTGTGAACAACTTTCTTGTAATGAACTTTTAAGATCAAAACTTCACATATCTCAGGTAATTTTCTTTCCAAAATGTACATCCTTTCTTTTGATCTTGAATCTTGTATAAAACCCATAGATGGAACTTTGAAGGAATCATGAATGGATTTCTTAGATCTTAATAATCTTGTTTGAAATATTTTGATATTATTGATGGAACTTGAATCTTGAATGAAGCTTGAACGGATAATGGCAAATACGAATGAATCTCGAGAGAAACTTGAATGAACTCTCGTAAATTTCTCTTGTGAATCCTAAAAATATTTTAACTTTTGTGTATTCTAAACAAACAAGAATGGTGAATGAAATAGAACTTGAAATTTGAAATTGAATGAATAATGGATGAAACTTTGATTAACTTGATAAGTCTTCAATTCCAAATATCAATGACAACTCTAAATCACCTTGAACCTCTAACTTCAAATTCTCTAAGTCAAAATTATTTTGCAGTTGAAGTAACAAAGATTGGCTTGATCAAAATAAATTCATCAATTCACCTTTGTCGCACAGCTCAATTCAACCCATACAATACATTGTCTTGGCAAAAGTAGTGCCTTAAGGAATCTTATAGCTTGAGGAATGAGCATTGACAAGCTTTGAAGCTTGATGATCTTAGAAATCCTTAGTGCCTTAAGGAATCTTATAGCTTGAGGAATGAGCATTGACAAGCTTTGAAGCTTGATGATCTTAGAAATCCTTAGTGTTAAAGGAGGGAGACTCAAGATAGTAACAAGATCATCCCTAGTCAAATGATCCTCAGCTGATGATTTAACAAGTTGAAACACAATGGACAATAACACTAAACTTCTTGAGATACACTTTGACGAAAAAATGACATTGAGATA
Organism: Vicia faba; assembly: GCA_948472305.1. Lineage (NCBI taxonomy): Eukaryota > Viridiplantae > Streptophyta > Magnoliopsida > Fabales > Fabaceae > Vicia > Vicia faba. The sequence continues at coordinate 96,803,161 of OX451735.1, read as the reverse complement.
TTAAGAAGAACTCAAGCCCTAGCTCACATGATTTTCTTCTGAAGTAGTGATGGAAACCCTAACACCCATAAATCACAGACCTAATCCACTTGCTTCTTACATAAGAATATGAGAAATCAGATTTTATTTGATATATAAACCCCAAACCAAAATAAAACCCTAGCTTTAGGACTATTGAATTTCGAACCTCAGATGCTTTTATTGAATGCAAATGTATGTTATGTAAATGATTTAATGAAAAGATACTGATGCATGAAAAAACCTAAGCCAGATAAAAGAAATAAGGATGGAAAATTTTGGGGTGCAACAGCAACATCATAGACTCATGCATGTGGTACCAAAACTTTATTGATGACTCAATCATCATTTTCTCTAAAGATCCCCACCAATAGGATCGATTCCCACTTAGAACTAAATCACTTCACAATTCTGCAGTCAATCCACACAATGGGATTGATTCCTTCACTGGACTATTGTCATATCATCGTCACTGGACCGAAGTCCTAACATCATTGTACCAAAGTCCTAAAATATGCCATGAATGCATGACGCGTAACAACATAATAAATACGACCACATCTAGTCAAAATGCATCATCATTCAAGAATCCATCACAACATCGTCGTATCATCATAATCAACAAAACATCATCATAACATCATCATAATAAACAAAGCATCATCATCATCTCATCATAATAAACAAAGCATCATCGTAATCCAACACGGAAAATCTAACTTCTTCCTAGCTTAGTTATTGGTAATATACTTCTTATTTCTCATTGTATTTCATCTAACTAAAAGTTCATTGCGTTAGCTATTCAGCGCATCGAATGAAATCTCAAATCGGGTTCTAAAACTCAAGTTAAGACTCTTTTAAGAAAATCCAACTCAGCCATTCAATTCTGGAGACCACCGCCCGACGACACAACTTCCATCGCCTGGCGACACACCCTTCGGGTCTTGCACTGCCCGATGACGCTTGGAGAGATGCACTCTAGAAACTTTCTTCTTTTCTTCCCTTTGTCGCTTCTATTTTTGTCTGGCGACGGCCAAACGATGCCATTATCGCCCGGGGACGATACTCCATTTCCCAGAGATCCTGCGCGAATAGGGTTTTCCTGTTGCGATTTCCATAATAAAAGCTAGTCCCAATCTTGTGATTTCTACATATCATAGGTCCTAAAACGTAATCTAATCATATGTTTTCATCAAACATCAACAATCCAATGTATTCTATATTATGGGTACAAATTGTTTACAATCCAAGCCTACAAAACATCATCTATTTCATCAAATCATCTCATATTCATCACAACCAGAACCTAACACAAACCTACAATTATCTAAACCTTAAATCAATTATAATAATCAAGATAAAACTACATTTAGCTTAATATTATTGATAGCTTCTTATTCCTCTTCGCGTTCTACGATTCCTCTTTGCCTCTCTGTCCTAGCTTTCTTTCTCCACTTTGTTCTTCTAATTCTTACAATTGCACAAAATGATCGTTTCAACTCCTAAACCTTCCTTATACCAAATTTACCCCTTAGACCCCTAATATGGTCATCCACTATTGTACTCACTTATTCTTCCCAAATGACCACCTTGCCCTTATTTTCTCTACACCACCATCCTATTTATTTAATCCAAACAATTATAAATAATTACTATTAAATCTAAATAATCCCAACTAATAATTTAAATTCGAAACATATCTTATTATCCACCCTACACCACACAAATCATCATTTTAAACATCATATTCATCTTGACATCATATTATACCTCATATTCATCGAAACATCACAATTCATCACGAGGACTCACATAAAAATACCAAAACATCATATATATCAAATACTTCACAATGGCTCATATATTCATGCTAAATTAATTAAATAGAAATTAATCTAGAATTCAGGGTGTTACAAATCTCCTCCACTTAAAAGAATTTTTGCCCTTGAAAATTACCTGGCAAAAACAAGTTCGGATAAGACTCTCTCATCTGATCCTCGCATTCCCAATTCCAACTTTCACCAGCTTGTCCATCCCATAATATCTTCACTAAGGCGATGTTCTTGCCTCGTAATTACTTCACTTCCCGACCTTCTATTTGTAATGGTAATTCCTCAACAGTCATGTTATCTCTCACATGTACATCATCCATCTGAATCACATGCAAATGATCCAGAATATACTTTCTCAATTGTGAAACATGAAACACGTCATGAAGATTTGTGAGTGACCGTGACAAAGTAACACTATAAGCCATCTCACCTATCTTCTCTGATATCTGATATGGACCAAAAAAATGCAGCGTAAGTTTCCTCAACTTCAAAGCTCTACAAACACTGGTTACCGGAGTAATTCTAAAAGACACATGATCATCTTTTTGAAACTCAAGATCCTTCCTCCTCTTATCGTGATAACTCTTATGACAACTCTAATAAGCTTTCATCTTTTCTTGGATTATATTTATCTTTTAATTTGTCTCTTGTACAACCTCAGGTCTGAGTACAACACTTTCACCGACTCATACCAACACAATGGAGTTCTACACCTCCTATCATACAACTCTTCATATGGTGCAATCCCAATACTAGAATGGAAACTATTATTATAAGTAAACTCAATCAATGGCAAGTGACTATCCCAAGCTCCTCCTTATTCTACAACACAAGCCCTCAGCAAATCCTCCAAAGACTGAATAATTCTTTATGTCTTACCATCCGTCTGAGGATGATATGTATAACTCAACCTCAAATTAGTACCAAAAGCATTATGCAAATCTGTCCAAAATTTTGACGTAAACCTCATAACCCTATCTGACATGATACTCAGAGGTATCCCATGAAATTTCACAATATCACTAATATACATCTCAACTAGCTTCTCCATAGGGTGATTGATCTTTATCGGTAAGAAATGAGCCGACTTAGTCAACCTATCCACAATCACCCAAGTTGAGTCATTGCCTTTAGCAGTCTTCGACAAACCCAACGCGAAATCCATAGAGACATTATCCTATTTCCACTTTGGAATACTCAAAGGTTGCATAAGACCCGTAGGCTTCTGATGTTCAATCTTCGACTTCTGACAAGTCAAACAAGCATAATCAAACTTAGTGATCTCCTTCTTCATACCAGGCCACCAAAAATAACTTCTTCAACTCTTGATACATCTTCGTAGCACGGAGATGAATACTCAACCAACTTCGATGTCTTTCTTTGAGAATACTTCTCTTAAGTTCTAGAATATCCGGAACACACACCATATTTTCAAAACTTATCACACCATTATAATTAACTTTCAACTCACCTCTATTACCTTGGTTAATCAAGACCAACTGGTCAACCAACTTCAAATCATATTTCAGACCTTCTCGGATCTCTTATATTATACCACTAGTAAGTTTCAACATTCCCAACTTCACGCTATCGGGGGTCTCTTCACATACTAAGCTCATATCCCTAAATTTTTCGATCATCTCCAATTCTCGAACCATAATCATTGACATGTGCAACGATTCTCTACTTAATGCATCAGCAACTACATTTGCTTTATCAAGATGATAATTTAAATCAAAGTCATAATCCCTTAACAACTCAAGCCATCTTCTCGGCCTCATATTCAGCTCCTTCTGGTCGAACAAGTATTTCAGACTCTTATGATCACTGAACACTTCAAATTTAGAGCCAAAAACATAATGTCTCCAAATCTTCAACACAAACACCACAACTTCTAGCTCTAAGTCATGCGTAGGATAATTCCTTTCATGAATCTTCAATTTCCTAGAAGCATAAGCAACAACTTTCCCATTTTTCATCACCACACTGCCAAGACCCATCTTAGACGCATCACAATACACTACAAAAGATTCATTTGCATTCGGAAAAATCAATGCTAGAGTAGTCGTCAACTTCCTCTTCAATTCTACAAATCTTTCTTCACACGCAACATCCCACTCATAAGCTTGACCTTTTCGAGTCATCTGAGTTAACATCAATGCTAACTTAGAAAATTCTTCAATGAGTCTTCGATAATAACCATCCAACCCAAGAAAAACTTAAACCTCGGTCGCAGACTTCAGAGTCTCCCATAGCAATATTGCATCAACTTTAGAAGGATCCACAACTATCCATCCACTAGAAATCACATGGCCTAAGAAACTCACTTTCTTCAACTAAAACTCACATTGTAACAACTTTCCATACAACTTCTTCTCTCTCAACACTTGCAACACAATTCTCAAATGCTCGACATGTTCTTCTGATATAGAATAGATTAGAATATCATCGATGAACACCATGACAAACTTATCCAAATATGAATGAAAAGTTTGATTCATATACTCCATGAAAACACCTGGCGCATTAGACATACCAAACGACTTCACAGTGTACTCATAATGACCATACCTCATTCGAAAAGCCATCTTCGAAATATCATCTGTTTTAACACGAATTTGATGATAACCCGACCTCAAATCAATGTTTCTGAAAACACACACGTCTACTAATTGATCCATCAAATCATTAATTCTTGATAGTGGATACTTATTCTTAACCATCACTTTATTCAACTGTCTGTAATCTACATACTTCCATATTTCTTCTTGACTAGAAACACATGAGAACCCCACAGCGAAACACTCGATCGAACAAACTTCTTCTTGATCATCTCTTCCAATTGTTTATTCAACTCACTCAACTCAGAAGCCGACATCTTGTAAGAAGCCATCACTACAGGACTCGTGCCTGGAACCAAATTTATAGAAAAATCCACTTCATGTTGATGAGGTAAATTACTGATGTCATATGGAAATACCTATGTGAATTCACAGACAACCAGTAATTCCATATTTGCATCTTTACCATCAACTTGCAACGATGCAAACATTGCAAACATCAAGGCTTTATCTTCTAAAAGTTCATTCACTTGCTTAACGGTTAACAACATCAATTATCCATTATTACAAAACTTAGGGAACCTCAAAGTCTTATTATAGCAATTGATATGAACATAGTTGAACTCCAACCAGTTCATCCCAAGGATAACATCGATTTGGTGTAAGGGTAGACACACCAAATCCATCATAAAAATATTTCCATAGATAGTCCAGGGACATTTCGAACAAAGCTAAGTAGTAGTAACCGAACCACTAGCAGGAGTATCTATAATAACACCAGTATTAATAATAACAACCAATATCAAGTTGAAACAACCAATTCAACATCGTTAATAAATCAAGTACCTTGAATCAAGTTGTCCTTCTTAGGTTTCTCTGATCCACTTAGGAGAACACCCTACCATTGGTCTGAGAAGTATCATCCTTCCTTGGTTTCTGACACTTGGTACTGATATTACCCAGATCTCCATAATTGAAACAAGTCGGACCATCGTTCTTGCATTCAGGAGCATGATAACCTGACATCCCACACTTGTAGCACCTCAGCACCTTATTCTCATACTCATTAGATCAGTGAACTTATTCACCACACCTATAACATTTGATAGAAGCGGGAGCTCCTCCCTTACTTGTCTTCTTCCCATCATAAGCCTTATGTTTCCCTTTATCCGCTGGGGCATCATAAGGATTCTTATGATCTTGATATTTCTTTCCTCTTTTCTCATTCAAACTCTTGTAGTAAGCCGAATGAGCTTTGTTGTCTTCTTCGTAGATCCTACAGTTTCACCAACTCTGAGAACACACGGATCTGTTGATATCCAATCGCCCAATTGATCTCTAGAAGCAAACCATTCTCAAACTTGATACACTTTGAGAACTCAATAGTCACTTCAGTGTAATATGGATAATGCTTTGTGAGTTCCATAAACCTCGAAGCATACTCAGTCATAGTCAAGTTCCCTTGTTTGAACTTTTAAAACTCAATCTCTTTCTTCTCGCACACATGCTCAGAAAAGTACTTCCTTAAAAACTCCCTACTGAACACAACCCAAGTAATAGCTTCACCTAATGCTGTCAGACTCTGACGGGTACCAACCCACCAGTCATCAACGTCCTCTGCCAATTGATGCATACCGAACCACACCTTCTGAGCCTCTGAGCAATCCATGAATCGAAAGATTCTTTCAATCTCCTTGAGCCAAACTTATTCTCCATCAGGAGTGACCTACCCTTCAAAACAGGTGGATGATTCCTCTGAAACGTCTCCAAAACACGGGATCCACCATTAGGCTGATGTTGCACAACTTGAGCCATAGCCTGCAAAGCAAAAGCAATCACATCATCACTTCTTCCGGCCATTTCTCTATTTCACATCAATAACAGTCACAATGGTTAAAAACCATCTCGATAGTATTCCACTATCATACACTACTGACTCAATAACCTGGCCGAACATACTAACCTGTTCTAATACCACTAATGTAACACCCTTCTAAAACCCCTCGATTTTCACGAATATTTTTAATAAATAAATAAACGTAAAACAACAACAAGGATGTCACGTCTTTGTATAAACATCATTTCACAAATAATCCTGCTCTATAACACGGGTTGCAAAGAAAACACTTAAATATAATCTCTAGTATCACAACTAATTCATTTCGAACTTTGCAGTGGAATTAATGAGTCTTAAACTCGTTCACAAAATAATCTCAATACCATGAAAGGTAGTTCAAATGTTAATAAAATCATCAGACTTCATATTTATAACATCATAATCCGAAACATGGCAAAACTCATGACGATAATACAAAATCTCAAGATAAAAAAATAGTGCATGGTTCATAACCAATCGATCCCAACCCCAATGTTACATATTAGAGTAAGACTCCATTTATTCAACAAAAAAATAAACACACTCTGAAGCTATCCTCTAAGCTTCAACGGACTATTCCGAATCACCTGCAAGTTACCCATGGATAGAGGCAACAATTATAAGCAGAAAGGGTGAGTAGATCATAATCATTATAAAAGACATAAAGAATAAATCTAGTAGACACGCATTTATGCAAGGCATCACCCATCATCTGAACCTCATGTTATACTTACACCTTCACAATATCATCAATATATAATAACATATCATCAAACACCATTTATCAACAAGAATCATTTAATCACATCATTATGCAATGTCACTTATAATGTAATGCAACATTATAGACTCATGTATGTGGTACACAAATTTCACTGATGACTTAGTCATCAGTTTCTCCAAAGATCCCCACCAATAGGATCGGTTCCAACTTAGAACTAGATCACTTCACAATTTTTCACTCAATCCACACAATGGGATTGATGGCTTCACTGGACTGTTATCCTATCATCATCACTGGATTTAAGTCCTAACATCACTGGACCGAAGTCCTAAAATATGCCATGAATGCATGATGCCCAACAACATAATAAATACGACCACGACTAGTCAAAATGGATCATCATTCATAAATTCACCACAACATCATCGTATCATCATAAATAACAAAACATCATCATAACATCATCATAATAAACAAAGCATCATCATAACATCATAATATCATCATAATAAACAAAGCATCATTATAATCCTTCACGGAAAACTTAACTTCTTCCTAGCTTAGTTATTTGGAATATACTTGTTATTTATTATTATAATCCATCTAACTAAAGTTCATTGTATTATCTATAAAACGCTTCGAGCGACACCTCAAACTGAGTTCTAAAACTCAAGTTATGACTCTTTTAAGAAACTCCAACTCAGCCTTTCAATTCTGGACACCATCGCCCAACGACACCACTTCCATCACTTGGATACACACCCTTCGCGTCTTGCATCGCCCGACAATGCTTGGAGCAACACACTCTAATAACTTTCTTCTTTTTTTCCCTTCGTCGCTTCTATTTTCGCTTGGCAATGTCCAAATGACCCCATCATCGCCCGACAACGATACTCTATTGCCCGACGATCCTGCACGAACATGGTTTTCCTGTTGTGATTTCCTTCATAAAACCCAGTACCAATCTTGCGATTTATGAATATTATAGGTCCTAAAATATCATCTAATCACATGGTTTTCATCAAACATCAATAATCATATGTATTCTACATTATGGGTACAAATAATTTACAATCCAAGGATACAAAACACCATATATTTCATCAAATCATATCATATTCATCACAAACAAAACCTAACATGAACCTACAATTATCTAAACCTTAAATCAATTATAATAATCAAGATAAAACTCCCCTTACCTTAAGATTATTTCTAGCTTCTGATTCCTCTTCACATTCTACAATTCCTCTTTGCTTCTTTGTGCCCTAGCTTTATTTCTCCACATCATTCTTCCAGTTATTACGATTGCACAAAATGATCCTTCTAACTCCCAAGCCTTCCTTATACCAAACATACCCCTTGGACCCCTAATATGATCTTCCACTATTGTCCTCACTTATTCTTCCCAAATGACCACCTTGCCCTTATATTCTCTACACCATTATCCTATTTATTTAATCCAAACAATTCTAAATAATTACTATTAAATCTAAATAATTCCAACTAATTATTTAAATTCTAAACATATCTTATTATCCATCATACACAAAAAAATCATCTATTTAAAGATCATATTCATATGGACATCATAGTATACTTCATATTCATCTCGACATCATAGTATACTTCATATTCATTGAAACATCACAAGTCATCACAGTATTCAAACAACACACAAGAACCCTTAAAATCACGTTTTGCAATGCTATATCATGCAATATATCTTCGACACCTGAATAAGGGTTGAAGCCTTCTTTTTGTAACCTTGAAAGGACTGAATTTGGGCTTGAAAAATGCAGCTGATCTATTGTATAAAATTAGCAGAAACTTCTCCATAAAAATAGGGCTCTCATGATTTTTTCCCTAAAATGTCTCAAGATTTAATAAAACAAGGTAATCTTCTAATTCCAGATGAAATCTCTTGATTCTTGAGTCTTGGATGACACACACAATATCCTAATATTCCCAGAATATTCAGGATTTGTAAATAACATAATAATTCCAAGTGAACAGTTGTAACATACAAGATGTTGGAAGACTTGGATAGAACATTGTGTCCAACATGTTTTCACATCAACTTTTAGAACATACTCTTTAACATGTTGCTTCCTAATTGATTTTATCAAAATTAATGCCAATTATAAAAATAGACAATTAACAATCTCCCCCTTTAGCTTATTTTGGCTAAAACAAAGTTACAATCCTCAAATCAGATTCCAGCATATGAAACACAGGTTTGAAGATAAATCAAACACTTACATCAGAGACAACAGCAGAAAATAAGAAGTTAGTGGAATCTGCAAACAATGCAATATTGAGAGAAATAAATTCTAAAACAGATTGTATGACATATCTTCAAGCCAGTCTAAACCAGAATAAATCAAATACTCCTCCAGGCTACTAAGTCGATATCGGAGAATTAGAAGATTCTCCCCCTCAAAAGAAACAACACAAATTCAATAGAGAATCACAATTCTCACCCTTAAAGACGCAATTAGTGGTTAGTGAATACTACTCTCCCTTTTTAGCCAGAATATGACAAAGGTAAATAGAACCACAGTATAATAATGTCAAATATCACACAAGGTGCACAAAATAAATCTAGGCATTAAAACCCTTACAGAGCCAAAAACCAAAACGAAAAAAACAAAATATCAAAATACACATGGAAGCAATCTAAGCATCAACGTCTTCATAATTAGAACCTTCTCCTTTTCCATCAAGACTAGATGCACTATCACCACTTTCATCATCATCTGAGGCACTATGATCACTAGCAACATTATCACCAACAAATTCAGTCTCCTCAGCAGCACTGTCATCTTTAGTTTCCTCACTTTCTGAATCAACACTATTAGTAGCAACACCACTGCCATATCCTGTCTGATTTTTCTCTTCCTCCATCAAGGCCTTGATTAATATTTAAATCTTGATCTTCCTAGCAGTTCTAGTCTTGATGGTTTCATCTAAATCCCTGCATGTCTCCTTTAGATGAGTAATAATTACTGCCTTGGAAGTTGCAGGACCAGGTACTGTGGAAGATGTCTCAACAATGTCTTTGATATGTTCACCACCAAATAATTTATAGCGTAAAGTTAAAGGAGATTCCCTTTTCTTCACACTATCAAAAGGAAATAAGATCTTATGATGGTGTTCCAGGACTATTCCACAGATGAGGGAAGGAAAACAGATAGGAAACTTCACAGTTGTTGAAGACGCTTGCTTCAACACTTGATCAAAGATGTATTTTCCAAAGTCAAATACTCTTTCTTTTCCAATAGTAAAAATGAATTTCCCAAGACCAGTAAGAGATAGTAGAAGTGTGATTTGTGGGAACCCAATTAATAGTAGCCACCCTTTAAAGAATGGAATACTTCACACTAAGCTTACCAGAGGATAAATTTCCTTCATTTGGCCAATGCTTCACATGACCGCCAATGATCTCTTTGTGCACTTCATTATTTGAAACCTCTGTAAGAAAAAGAAAAACTTCTACATTCGACCTTAAGATTTTGATGATAACTTTACATGTTATCTTTAAGAACAATTGTATACTCTAATGATTTATTCTAACGTGTAACTGTTGTTGTAATGTATTGACTCTGGTATCAAGGCGTGTGACGTTATCAGGTTCTGAATATACACTACTGGAAGAAAACATGTGGTTACGTGTTAAAGTTGAAGTCAAGATTCTGAATATGTCTTCTGCAACATGTCTTAGGAATGTTATTACAAGAGGTTATGATCATGATTTTATGGTTAAGTTTTGGAGGCCTTCTAAAGCATTACTTCAGTGTGTTACAATGTTCTGAAGATTATGAAGACGGGGTTCTGCTGAAGAAGTTCTGATGATCTGAAGACAAGCAAGTTCTTATGACCAAGTGCTGAAGACTTTGAAGACAAGGTTCGTATAGGACAAGTTCTGAAGACTCCAAGACTTAGTTTCTAAGACTTAAAAAGTTATTCTTCTATAACAAGCTACAACATTCAAATTATTTGAAGCCTCTGAAGATAAGAAGTAGTTCAAAATGGTTAACGTGTGATGATGTACAAAAGGTATATAAAGTATTTGTGACCTCTACCCTCTAAGGTGGCGTAAGGACAATCCTTTCGTACTGTATTGTCAACCACTCTCATTGTGAGTGTTGGGAAAAAATAGCTAGATTTCCAGCTATCTTTCTTTACTCAACAGATCTATGTTTACAAGCTTATGATAAAAACATTATTCAAAGAAAAAGTGGAAAATTATCATTGAACAATGACAAGATATTGAAAGTATTATTTTATACTGTCTAACTCTTACACCTTATTATATCCATTGGAACTAACCATTGGTGCAAGAAAATACTTTTCTATCCCCACAACGTCTTTCTCTGAAGGCTATAAAAGAAGATCAAAGATTCAAAGCCAAGTGTCATTGGCCATCAAGCTTAAACGTTGTGGATGATGAAGATGTCAAAGCTGCAATGCTAAACATTCTAATGACCACTATACAAAAATGAGAGAAAAGAAAGAAAGATAAAGAAGAAGACTACAACATGCTATTCAACTTATGATTAAATACATCTTGGTAGATCTTAAAAGAAGCAATAAGTTGTTGCTCGTAAGTTGCTCAACAAGAAGATGAAGAAGAAGAACAATACAAGATGTTACTCAACTTCTAATCATATACATCTTAATAGAACACAAGAGTTGTTGCTCGTATTGTGTTTCAGTTCAAATCTCTTCATGTAAATTGTTTTAACACTAGAGTTATTGCTTGAAAATATGTTAAACAATATGTACTTAAAACACTTGTGTAATCTGCTTAGAAGAAACAATCATGTAAACACAATAACCTTATAAATTTTTGTTGAATGTTTCCTTGAGAGACTCGGTGAAGGTATGATCTCAAGAAGACAATGGTTGCTGGTCATTGTAGGAAATCCTAATAGATGATCTTGAGGGATCTGATTCTATTGGGTCAATGATTGTTATATTTGTTAAATAAGATCACTGAACATATCATTGAAGGTTCCTTGAGTGACTGAGTGAAGTCTAATCTCAAGATGACAGTGGCTGCCGGTCATTGTAAAATCTCGGTAGATGATCTTGAGAGATCTGATTCTATTGGGTTAATGAATGTTATATCCAATTGGATCCCTGAATGTGTCATTGTGTGTTACTTTATTCTTCATTGTGTTTATCGCTTTTATCATTTGAGTGGTCATAATTTCTAATGGGAAATGTTTTCTATAAACCCATTTCAACCCCCCCCCCCCTTTCTTGTGTTTTCTCTACCTTAAACCTCTAGTTCAGCTTGAGGTTGTTCAGATCTTCTGAAAAACTTGTTGATTACACTAGGAGAAAATGTCACAATATTTCCCCTAACATACACCTTCATGTGATCCTCACTTCCGACAACATCCCAACTATCAGGTATATTTACCACAAACTCCTTCAATAGTCTTTTGTAACAGGAGCTAAAATTTAAGACAATTTTCAGTAGACCAAGCACCTCTATAAACTTTATAACATCTTTACATTTTTGTAAGTCCTTTCCCAATTCCATTTCCAATGCTATTCTTCTTTGCACAACATGCTTCCATTTGTAAGCATTTTCCTTAGCATGAAAGATCACTTTATCCTCAGATATCTTGTGAGCATCATTACAAATCTTTTTAGATGCAGACCTTTTGATGGGAATGATGTCCTGGACATCCTCATCAACATCAAAATAAAACTCACTTGAACTCACATCTTTTCTCTTCTTCAAAGGAATAACAACTTTATTCCAAGATTTTGAGGGTCCAAATAAAGGGTTACCCTTGACACTTTTAGAGGGAATGCTTTTCTCATTGCCAAATTTCCTTTTGGCTCGTTAGTGGGAGAAACTTCAACCATCACAATCTTTTCTTTTCTTCTTTGAAGTCTCTTGGCTATTGCAGGAGCTAAGTACTTAGTTATGGGTTCCTCATCAGATGTCAACTCATCAACATCAATAACCATATTTGCCTTCTTCTCACTTCTTCTCTCACAAGCATTATGTTCATAATCAACATCAATAGTTTTTCCATTAGTATTTTCCTTAGGGCCAACAACTTTTGGCAAATATGTTTCAACATCAGGTTTAACATCTGAACAAACTTCTTCTAATACAGTTGCAAAAAACCTCCTAAGTTCTCTATCAACAACATTCCTTCTAGGTTTAGACTTATTTTCATCAATAGTGGAGGATCCATAAGGATTCGTCTTCATAGTCTTATTTAACTTATACTCCCTATCAGTCTTAATAGGAGACACATCTTACTTACCAATAATCTTAACATTATCAGCAGTAACAGACCTTCATTCCCTATGAAATTATGGATGAATAGTGGATAAGGGAATAACATCCAACCCCAGATCAGAGAGATTGATCACTTGGAAGGATTCCTCAGCCCTAGCATTTGGGGAAGAATGTCGAGACATATTTGAATATTTTTGGAACTGAAGAGATGGAATAAAAAATTTGAAACAAGACCACAAGTTCTTGAACAAGAAGGCGGAAAAAATAATGGAGTGAAGGGTTTGGTAAAAATAGCGGGTTTTAATCACACTTTGACTTAATGGGCTTGGGCAAGTGTGATAGTGGGTGTCATAACATTTGATACTTTGCTTGACGCACATAAACAACAATAATTGCTATAAAACCTCATAATTACCAGTACCAAGTATTCCTCTTAACTTATTAAATTTTACATCATTCAAGTCTTTCATAAAAGTTTCAATTATAGAAATGACATTGTTTTTGACAAGCCCTCTCATGAAATGATGTCTAATGAACTTAGACCTATCACACTGTATTGAAAGTTTATTAGTGTTAACTCTAGTGTTCAAGTTATCATGTAATGATGTTAGGACATCTTTTGTAACATTATCCTCGATCACCGTGTGCTATGTAGCGGTAGAAATATTGAGACTGGGCCATTAGATTGACTTAACTTGCACAGATCAAATAAAAATCGTCACCGTGCCTTATTGTTTTCAGAGGAATGGGAAAAGAGCGAATAACCCAAATAAAAAGGGGAGAGAATCTAAGTACGGGGGTTGGTTATGCAAAGGGAAGGTCTTAGCACCCTAAACATCTACGGTACTCCGTAAAAACCTCTTTGAAAATTTGTGTATTTTATCTATAAGTGTTGTATTCAAAAGTAGATTGTGGAGATGGGAAAAGAAGTATTTTTTTACAATTTTTGCACCCGTCGCGGTTGCGAACCTTTAGTGTCTATGTACCATCTTCCATGAAATAGGGGATCATGGTACTCGTAGTTCACCTTTAAAAATTTTAAAAAACAAGTGTGTTGGTAAATTTTAAGAGATGAGACATCATCGTCGCATTCGAGTAGAAAACATACTTCCTACCCATGATTATGAGAAAGGAGAATTTACGTCATCTCAAAGTGGATGATATAGCTTGGGTTTTAAAATCAACAAAGCCTCACTCGACACCCAAGTGGAAAATATCTCACTTTGCTACATATCTAGAAGTATAGTAGCTCACATCACTACAAGGATTGATAAGAGTCTAATCTTTTGAGAAAATTTTAAAGTAAGAAGCCAAAGTGGCAAAATTGTTTGAATCGGGTTGATTGACTTTTAGTCTTCTCACAAAAAATGTCAAAGTATGATTAAGTTGGTTAAAGTTTGATTAAGAAGATATTTTTTAAAATGCATATACCTAAGTCTAAGTTTATTATAAAAGCGGTTCAAGTTAGAAAACAAGAATATTTTTGAAAAGGAGGGAGAAGATTTTAAAGAGGATGGGAGGAGATGAAGGGAGTACCCTAATGCATAAGGTAAAAGCTAGGTAAAAGAACTGTCTAACCAACAAGAAGTTAAAACTTGACATATAAAGTCAATGTAGAATTCTCATCCTTTGGATTGAAACCAAGCAAGCAAAGATACTAAACCTCTTAAGAATACCAAGCGTTTGATGTATTAAATCTTCGCAAAAATTAGGCACAGTAACAACTGTATACAGATGAATTCCCAATCACAGACAAAGCATATAATCAGAACAACCTGCACACAAAGAAAATCAACCCAATGTCTCGGGTTAAACCCCAAGAATTACAAAAAAAATAACAACAGAGTCACAAGGTCCCAAAGGTAATCAAGGCTTCTAATCTTAAGTCCGAGAGGCCCACAATCTCCACAATTCCATGGATAGTAACCAAATAGTCCGAGTAATCTTGAGGTTTTTTAACGTTCAAGTTAGTTATTAAGTATCTTCAAAAAAGGAAAAGAAAATGAAATACTCATGTGAGCAAAACAAAAATGACATAAAGATAAATTCTCAAGTGAGTAAAGATTAAAATAGCATGAAATGTAAATGCTAAAATAATTTGTGCATGAAAGTAAAGGCATAAGGTAAACGGCATAAAGTAAAAGCACAAAGCATAAAAATAAAGTCAATTATTAATAAATTAGAAGTTAGAGGTTAGCTGAATGATCATCTTGAAACTTACATTTGAAGACTCATTAGAAGATTGATAAATTCAAAACTTCTCAACAACAAGTCTCATTTGCTTTTTGTCATGTATATCATTCATTTCAAGTTCTCGAAGAGACATCATATGATCAACGATGTTTAAATGATTCGCTTATACCAAAGTTTATGAAGGTTTATTAGAGGATTGATAAGATCAAAGCCTCCTAACAATGAAAGGTTTCAAATTAATCATACTTGGGTTTGCAAACATGGGTTTGGGCCACGAATAATCATTTCTCGAATCGTGACAAAATTTAGCGCTATGTTAAGCAATCATAATTAGACTTATGTAGAAGTCACACCTACTTTGAGGCCGATCAATAGCAATGTATGTACTACACAAGTTTTGAGATGTGATAGAAACCACACTCATGAAACTTATAGCACAAGAAAAGTAAAAAATAAATAAGATGGAGAAGAAATAAATAAGAGTTGAATTCCACATTTGAACCAAAGAATTTAATCAAGTTGTCATTAAAATCATTCATCCATTTTGATGGAGTTCGACTCAATACCCAAGATCCAATGATGTTAATAAAGCTTATGATTAAAGTTCTCATTTTTGAAGATCAACCAAAATATATACAAAAATAAAATTGCATTTAATAAGCAAAATAGAATGAGAAAATGATTTTTCAAATTGCTTTTAAAATAGAAATGAAAGGCAAAATAGAAAACTACATTCAAAATATCAGATAAAAATTAAAAAGAAACCATTAAAAAGTTAGAAATGATCTTAAGTATTTTTACAAATTTTTTGGTAATTTTTAAAACAAAAAAATATTTTTAAACTATTTAAAATCACTCATGTAAGTGAAAAATGATTAAAAATAGAAAAATGTAAATTAAATTCCGAAAAGAATACACTAAGTCAGAAACGAGATAAATGAATTTTATGAATTTTTTCAGAATTTTTGGACGAAAATTGAATTTAAAATAAATCTTTAAAGGTTAAAAATAGAAATAGTAAATGAAAATTAAACAGGGATAATATCAGCCCTTTAATTTGGTCAACAAAACAAAATTATGCAAGATCGTTGAACCGGAGTTTAAGTACACTGTAAAATACATAGGGTACATGTAGAAAATCACTTTCTGATCATCTTCTCATGTGTGATGACAAGTGGCTTTGATGACGACTTGTCATCACCTCAGGCGCCGGTACAGATCCTGAGGTAGAGGAAAAAAAACAAAAAATAACTTTGCAACAATGACGTTACAGACTCCAAAACTTTTCATTGTCTACAATTTTTTTAATGAAATTTGTGGTTTTGGTTCTTGGTATGAACTATGGCTAGCGCTATAACTCTTTGCTGATTTGTATACCATGAAAATCGTATGCCAACTATGCCCTCTTTGTGTAATTTCTGATTTTTCTTGATATTTGATAAATGCTATCCAATGGATGTGTATGCTAACTTCTCTCCATTTCCTCTTTTTTCATGTAATGAGCAATGGTTGATGTATGGAGAGAAAACCTTGAATATACGAAGATAACCAAGGCCATACTTGATTGGAGTGGATCTTGAAGAATTCAAAGGTTGTGATCATGGAAAATGATACCTAGGCATATAAATTGAGTCTTTCTAAAATTGATGTTGCCTCTCGAAGTTTAGGCCATAGAATAAACTTGGATTTTCTTGTAACACGATGATGTAGCTTGAAATTAGACATTAGAAACTTGAGATAGAAATCGGGAAACTCTCGTCATATTTGGTGTAATTTGAATAAAGAACTTGAAATTTCTTGTAAGTTAAGGGTGAGAGTTGAAGTTTTCTTGAACTTTGAGAAAAAAACTTGACTTGAAATTCCTTTGAATCTTTCTTGATGAAAAAGTCTTGAGATATTCTTTAAATATTGTCTAAAGAAACTTGAATACTCCTTTTTGCATTTGTTGAAATTTGTATGGAAAAGGTATTTGGATTTTTGAGATGTGAATGATGAACATATTTTGAAACCATGAATGATCTTGAATTGGAAGTGTTCTGGACTGGGCCCGACAGGCCCAAAAGCGTTACTAAGGCCCAATCCAAAAGGACTTACGGAGGTCCACGCCGAGCAAAGGAGTCACCTCCATGCCCGACACCCTGATGTCCAGCTCGACATCCCGCTGTCTAACTCACGCGATGATATCCAGCTCCACCTCCTGTCGCCCAGCTCGACGTCCTGCCGTCCAGCTCGACATCCTAACGTCCAGCTCGACACCCTGCTGTCCAGCTCGACGTCGTCTCGAGCATCCCAACTAGGGCAGACTCAGTCCAACGTTCCCCCAACGATACTCCGGAAAGACCGCGTCTTCGTCCGCCCGCACTTCACGCAGCACATCCAAGAAGGGGACCACGTGCGGGTCCCCACTACCCACGTAGAACCTGGCAGTTCCTCCATTGGGCCAAATCCGCCCGGCCCAATGAAGGAACCTTGGCCCAGCGCTGGGGGCTATAAATACCCTCTGTTTCCAGAGGGTCAGGTATTCATCATTCTAACCTCAACTCTATTATCTGCTCGTACTCCCACTGACTTTAGCATCGGAGTGCCTTGCAGGTACCCCCCCTCCTCGTTCAAAAAGCTTTCTGCTCGGAGCCAGCCGTGACGGTCCAAACCTTCTGATCAGGTCAGATCAGTGGCGCCGTCTGTGGGAAACAGCTTCCCCGTCTAACGAACAATTCCAAAGACCAAAGCTCAATTCAATTACCTGTCATGGCTGATCCAGCTCGTGAAGAACAGCACGTCCGCGTCACCGACACTAACAACGGTCCCGCAGACAAGAATGGACACCTCGACAATCTCGGTGATCCCGGCCACAATGCCACCCCTGTGACGACCGCCCCTGGACCTTCCTCCCGCAGGGACGGGAACACTGCGTCATCCTCGACGACCCCTCCAGCACTCGAAGATGACCCGGAGGCTCTCGCCTATCGCAGAGCTGCCCGGTTCTATGAAGTCCAAGTTCCTGCCGGGGCAGATGCCACGACTCAGGCACTGTTCGCGGCCATCAACCAGACAAATTATCTCCTATTCGCCCAAGGAGAAAGACTAAGGGCACTTGAAAATGATCGACGACCCCCGAGGAGGCATCAGAGGCCACCATCTCCACCTCCTCGGGTCGAAGAAGTTCGACACCCTACTCCCCCGCGGAGACACTACAGGGAGAACTCTAGGAGCCCCTCTCCCCGACCAAAGCAGAGGCGGCCCCAATATGAGAGACAGCCCGTCATCCCTACCGAAGAACCCAGTCGCGACCCATCAAGGCACAGCAGGAGGCACAACAGAGACGGGCGTGTGACCTTCAACCACCGAGCATCACGCTCGAGGGAATCTCAGCACAATCAGCGTGCCAGACATAACTACAGGACCCCTTCTCTTTCTCCGGAGAGGAGCGACGAGGACGACCCCCGCGGTCCCCTGTCGCAGGCCATCATGGACGCTCCTATTCCCCCGGGCATGGAGAAGCCCCCACATCTGAAGGAGTACGACGGCGTAGCAGACCCAGTCGACCATATTGACGGGTTCGAAGCTATGCTCCACTATCATAATGTCGGGGGACCCATCAAGTGCCGTCTCTTCCCCACAACTCTCAGGAAGGCGGCCATGGACTGGTACAAAGGACTAGCCCCGGGCTCCATTACCTCGTGGCGGAACCTGAAGAACCAGTTCATCAGTTCCTTCATAGCTTCTCGGCGCCACCCGAAGACCGAGGCGGCCCTCGAGGCCATCATCCAAAGACAGGATAAAACCTTGAGGGAATTCATCAACCGCTTCAACCGGGAAGCGATACAGGTCCCCTGCGCGGACCATATGAAAAGATATTTGCTGGAGAGGGGCCTCCTCCCCGGCACAGAATTCAGAAAAGCTGTGGGTATCGAGCCACCTGCAACTTTTGATGCTCTCCTCGACAAAGCCCGAGCATACATGGATTACGAGGAGAGAGAAGCTGCCAACAGGGCACGAGACTCCAGGGCTCGCAATCATAGCAGCAGCTCGAGACAAGACCCTCCTCCCCGACGTACCGGAGAGAAGAGGAAGGAAGATCGACCCCGGGAGGTCCGGGAACAAAGGGGCCCCTCGGGCCGTTTCACCGAGTACACTCCGCTCACGGCTTCCCGCGAGCGTATTTTGGCGGAGTGTGCTAGCACAGAATTTAAAGACGGTGGCGTCAAGCGTCCCCGGCCAGCTCCTGCCAAGCCAGGAGTAGACAAAAATAAATACTGTCAGTACCATAGGAGTCATGGTCATTTGATAGAGGACTGCGTCCACCTGAAGGACGCCATTGAAACCCTCATCAAAGGAGGGAGGCTTGCACAGTACAGGCGAAACGACGCTCCCCGTTGTGACGCCCACGAAGCAAAGGAGCCCGAAGAAGATGCCCGACCATCTGACGAGTCGGTGCCAATCCAGACCGCCTTCTCGGTAACCAGGCCCGAGGATTTCGAACTTCCCGAGCTCCTGCAGGAGCCCCTGACGACACACAGCAGGTGGGAATACTTCCCCTCCGCCATGGTCATCAACGGGGGCGGGTTCAACGACCTCACCATCAACTCAGCCAAGAGGAAGTTGGACGAACTGGTCGACGCAGCTCCTCCACAAACTGTGACTTTCGAAATAGTGAAGGGCAGATCAGAGCCCATCACCTTCTACTTAGAAGAGCTCCCCGGCGGAGCCCCGAACGCAGTCATCCCCTTGCTGATAAGGGCAAAGATGGCCAATTTTGACGTGCATCGCATCCTGGTCGACGAAGGGAGTTCCGTCGACGTGATGTACACCCAGCTGTTCCGGACCTTGCAACTGGATGACTCACATCTGTCTCCGTATATAGGTTCGGACCTTCAAGGCTTCAACGGCTCGACTTCCAAACCTTGGGGATATGTCGAGCTCCTCGTGACGTTCGGGGAAGGAACTGCTACAAGACAGGTGAAGGTCCGCTTCCTCGTCATTGACTGCCCGTCCCTATACAATTGCATCTTGGGGAGGCCGACATTGGCGGAGCTGACAGCGGTCCCCTCAACTGTCCATCTAAAAATGAAATTCTATACCAAAAGGGCAAGGGTAGCCACCATCCAGGGCGACCTCGCCGCTGCCCGCAGGTGCTTCAACGCTGCTTCAAGAGGACGGGATACCGTCGACGTGGGTACCAGCACCAGACCCATCAAGAAGACAAAGCAAGAGCCCGACAGAGCATCTCCCGAGGTAGAAGTTCAGAAGGCTCCACCAAAGGTCGACTCCATAGCCCTCGACGCCCGCTTCGACCAAGACGAGCCATCCAGCAGCGAGCAAATCCCCCTCCGACCTATTCCGGACGGCGATTTCGAACTCGTTCCCCTCGGAGCAGACCCGACCAAGGGAGTAAAGATTGGCAAGGACCTCCCCGACTTGGCCAGGAAGCAAATCAAGGCCTGTCTGCGCGAGAATGCTGATCTCTTCGTCTGGAGCGCTGCAGAGATGCCCGGACTCGACCCTGAGGTCGCCTGTCATCACCTCGCCATTGATCCAGCCGCCAAGGCCGTAGTACAACGTAGGCGTAGGCAGTCTCCAGAAAAAACAGAGGCTGCTGAAAAAACTGTAAAAGACCTCTTAGAGGCAAATTTTATTTCTGAAGCCCGGTACTCCACCTGGCTGTCAAATGTTGTACTTGTTAAAAAGAATAATGGAAAATGGAGAATGTGTGTTGACTATACCGACCTCAACCGGGCTTGCCCGAAGGATGCTTTTCCTCTACCTAACATTGACATGCTGGTCGACAATTCGGCCGGCTACAAGACTTTGTCGTTCATGGACGCCTACTCGGGATACAATCAAATCCCAATGGCCCTGGGCGACAAACGCTGCACGGCGTTCATGACCAGCTCGGGCAACTATTACTACAATGTAATGCCCTTCGGACTGAAGAACGCCGGCGCGACTTACCAACGCATGATGAACAAAGTGTTCAACAAACAGATCGGCGACATGCTCGAGGTATATATGGACGACATGATCGTCAAATCTCGAGCAGACACCGATCACGCAGCTCATCTCAAGACAGTCTTCGCCCAAGCAAGACAGTGCAAAATGAGGTTCAACCCCGAGAAGTGCACGTTTGGGGTTAAGGCAGGAAAATTCCTCGGATTCTATCTAACAGAGCGAGGGATTGAAGCCAACCCCGACAAGTGTCGAGCATTCTCCGACCTCCCGACACCAACGTCGAAGAAGTCGATACAGATCATGAACGGCATGTTGACGTCACTATCACGCTTCGTCGCGAAGTCTGCTCAGCACGCCCTTCCCTTTTTCAAACTCCTTCGAAAGGAAGCAGCCTTCGAATGGACCGAGGAATGCGAACACGCACTTCTCCATCTGAAGCAGAGCCTATCTCAACCGCCCGTGTTGTCTCGACCAGATGACGACGAACCACTATACCTATACTTGGCAGTTTCAAACGAAGCCATCAGTGCAGCCCTTGTTCGCGAGACTTCTGACGGGCAGAAACCTGTCTACTTCACGAGCAAAGCCTTACAAGGCCCCGAGAGCAGGTATCAACAGATAGAAAAGGTTGCTCTGGCCCTCGTCTACGCTGCGAGGAGGCTCAGACACTACTTTCTAGCGCACACCATCATCGTGCGAACCGATCAGCCGGTGAGGCAACTCCTGGGTCGGCCAGATATGGCGGGCAGAATGCTGAAGTGGTCCCTGGAACTCTCCGAATTCGACATTCAGTACGAGAGCAGGAAGGCCCTGAAAGCACAAGCCTTGGCCGACTTCGTCGCGGAGATGACCGCCAACGACATTCCCCCGGGGAAGGAACACAAGTGGACCATCTTCGTCGACGGAGCCTCCAGCGCGTCCGGAAGCGGTGCAGGGATCCTCCTGGAAAACGAAGAGGGTGTGGTAATCGAGCACTCCTTGGTTCTCTCCTTCCCGACGTCAAATAACCAGGCAGAATACGAAGCCCTGCTCACAGGACTGAGACTAGCCGAGGACCTAGGAGCCCGTGAAGTTCAAATTTACACCGACTCCCAGCTCGTCGCTTCCCAAGTACAGGGAAGCTACCAGGCCAAGAATGACAACCTCATTGAGTACTTGAACTTAGTCAAAAAACACATGGCAAAGTTCGTACGTGCAGAAATTTCTCATGTTCCCCGCGAGCAAAACACGAGGGCGGACATATTGTCCAAACTCGCGAGCACACGAAAGAAGGGCGGGAATAAATCCGTCATCCAGGAATCTCTGGCACGTCCGAGTATCGAACCACCCTCGACTACGGTCGAGGTCCACGCCATCGGGGATGCCACGTCTTGGATGACCCCGGTTTATAATTTCCTAACAAAGGGAGAACTCCCGTCGAACCAGGCCGACGCTGCCATAATCAAGCGACGAGCATGTTCCTATGTTGTCCTCGAGCAGAAACTGTACCGAAGAGGATTCTCCATTCCCCTCCTGAAATGCATCGACGAGTCCGCCATCCCCGACGTACTGCGGGAGATACACGAAGGTATCAACGCCCAGCACATGGGCGGTAAATCCTTGGCAAGGAAAGCCCTCCGAGCAGGATACTACTGGCCGACGATGCAACAGGACGCCAAGGAACACGTGAAAAAATGTGACAAGTGCCAGAAGCACGGGGATATGCACCTCGCCCCCCCGCACGAGCTGAACACATTGTCGTCCCCATGGCCGTTCGCCTGGTGGGGCATGGACATCCTCGGGCCCTTCGTGCAAGGGACATACCAGAACAAATTTCTAATCGTCGCCGTGGATTACTTCACGAAGTGGATCGAGGCCGAGGCACTCGCAAAAATCACCTCACACAACATCCTCCGTTTCTACAAAAGAAACGTGCTCGCCAGGTTCGTAATTCCGCAGGCACTGGTGACCGACAACGGTACCCAGTTCACCGACCACGGATACCGAGACTTCGTCACCAAACTGGGGACCAAACAACACTTCACGTCGGTCGAACACCCTCAGACCAACGGGCAAGCCGAAGCCGCGAACAGAGTCATCCTCCGAGGGCTCAAACGTCGACTCGGCGAAGCCAAAAGAGGATGGGTCGAGGAGCTCCATAGCGTCCTGTGGGCATACCGCACCACACCCCACTCAACGACGGGGGAAACACCATTCCGACTGACCTACGACACCGAAGCTGTCATCCCGGTCGAAATCATGGAACCATCCCGTCGAACGGAGGAGCCCCTCGACGAAGAGATGAATGACGAAGCACTAAGGGATGAACTCGACCTAGTCGAGGAAATCCGATCGGGGGCTGCCCTGCGCGAAGCCACCCTAAAACAACGAGTGGCTCTACGCCACAACGACAAGGTCATCAAGCGCGAGTTCGAAATAGGCAGCCTGGTACTACGCAGAAACCAGAAAGACTCCTGCGAAGGGAAGTTGGCCGCGAACTGGGAAGGACCTTACCGCGTCCACGGCACCACGGGTACCGGGGCGTACTACCTCGAGCAGTTAGGGGGAGAGCCATTACCAAGACCCTGGAATGCTGCTAAGCTAAAGCAGTACTACAGTTAGAAACTGTCAACACCTGGGACCCTCGACCAGCAGCACACGCGCTCGGTCAACGAGGAAAAACGTCCAATTTCGTATAAGGCTAAGGTACAAGCCCGACATACGACCAAAATAGCACGGCATCGCGCGGTAAACGGTGACGATCGATAGTGCCCGACGTGGACAGCTGTACCGAGCCCCACCGTCGTCGTACCCATAAGGCAGAACACCCAGCTCGCGATGGGCAGTTCACGCCAAGGGCGAATCGTCCCTA
Organism: Vicia faba; assembly: GCA_948472305.1. NCBI lineage: Eukaryota > Viridiplantae > Streptophyta > Magnoliopsida > Fabales > Fabaceae > Vicia > Vicia faba. The sequence goes on along the minus strand of OX451735.1, from coordinate 96,778,886 downwards.
ACGGGCTCCACGCCCGACTGAGCAACCTCGCTCCGAAATGCCCGACATTCCATCAAGAATAACGGGACATCTACAAGGGTCAAAAGAAAATCTCTCCCCTCGAGCGCAACACTTAGGCAACTGGCCAATCAAAATAGGGCCGAGGACGCATACAAGTGGAGACGAGCAGATTCGCTCGCTAAATCAAAGCCACCTACGGGCACTCCTCGGGCCCGTGACTTAGGCTAAATTCATACAAGCATGTGATTTCAAACAAGGGCAAAAAATCCAAAATGTATAACAAGATATAAATGCCCGAAGGCAACAAAACAATATTAAACCGACCAAGAAGGCCGGCGATGTTTATAACATACAATAAACGGGCACGCAGGCCCAAAGAGTACAAATATCAAGAGCACGCAGGCCCGCTATCCTACTCAAACTTCCACAGAATCATCATTGTCGACGCCAGGAGAGTCGGGCGGAGGAACGATCATGCCACCTACAACCCGGTGTGTGTGACCGATACCCTCAGTGACCAGACCAGGGTTTAGCAATGAGAGCTGATCGACTGCAGAATTGAACCCGTCCTCCAGAGCACCGACGCAGTCCACCTCGAGGAGCCGGATGTGGGCGACTAGCTCCGCCCGACTCTTCAAAGCCACTATGTCCTCGGGCTCATCTTCGGCAGGTTGCAGGACAACATTCATTTCCTCGACCTGTTTACCCAAGCGTTCGACTTCGGCCGCCAGGCGATCCCTGTCGGTCCGAAGAAGCTCCCCTTCCTCAGTCAGCCTCCCCGACTTCTCCTTTTCCAGGGTCAGCATCTCCCTCTCGGCATCAAGTATCGCGGTCTGCTCTCGGAACATCTCCTCGGAGCGTTCCAGAGCGACCTTCAACTTCCGCGAGCTCGCAGTCAGGGCCGCCTTCTCCTGCTCGAGTTCTTCAACACGGGCAGCATCCCCCCCATCCTCAGATAGCACTAAGGCCATCTCGGCCATTTTTACCAGCCCATCCACGCTGGCGGCCAGATACGCCTTCCTTTCCTCTTTGCTCATCTTCTTTATGGCCGCAGCTTCATGGGCGACCACTGTCGGAGGGAATCGCTCGAAAAAGCCCGCCTCTTCGAAGCAAGGGGGGAAGGCAAAAGATTTAACAGCACCGACATCCTCCCCGACAGTCGGACCACCTTCCACGCGGGTCCTCTTCCTCTGCATCAAAACAGCACTGGGATCAATCTCCTCGACTTCTGGATCTGATGCGGGTCCCGAGCTCGACGTCGAGTCCACCCTCACCGGCTGAGGAGCGTTCGGACTTTGTGGTGGTCCCATTCTCGTCGTCTGCGGGGGCTTCACGACCCTCCTGCCTCGCCTCTGGTCGGTTGATAATTTCAGGAGCCTTTCATGTCGGCTAGCCATCGTACCTGCACGAAATAAAGGAAAAGTCAATATCGAGCAAACTGCATGAGTAAACAACGAATAAAAGAATTTCAAGCAAACAACCTAACAGGCGGGCAGCCTGCCTGTACGTCGGACACTCCACCAGCGCCTTGGTGTCGATCGGGCGAGACTCGAACGTCGGGTAACCGTCTTTGTCGAGGATATCATCCCCTTCCCGCGTAACCCATCGGGCGGGATGAAAACTGTCGACAAACCGGCAAAGAGCGTCGTACGCCCGCTGATCTTCCGAGCACATGTCCCCGACATCGGTATGGTAATAACCTGTCCCATGCTCGTAGTGTCGGGACATCCAGTACACCGGGAACTTAGCCCTGCGACCCAACACGGGGCTCCCGTCGTCGGCCACCATCGTTTCCCCATCATCGTCGCTCACTGGCCCCTCCTCCTCGAAAAGGGAGTCTAAAGCAGCATCGGTAATTGGGCGTACCACATACCATTTGTCCTTAAACCCCCTCACGGAGTCCATATACATCTTAAAAAGTCTCCTCGACTGCTTCAGGGAGACCCAGCTATGCTTCCCTCCTCGGGACTGACGCTGCAGGTGAAATACCCGAAAGAAAAGAGGGATGGTCGCCCCTATCCTCAAGTAGCGACACGTCAACTCAAACGCCCGGATGAAGGTGAGAGAGTTTGGGTGTAGCTGGGACGGGGCCAGCTCCAAGTGCATAAAGACCCCGGCCTGAAAATCTGTGAACGGCAGCCGCAACCCTAGGTCTTTAAACGCGATCTCATACATCGCGAGGCTGTAATTCGGATAGACCGAGCAAATCCTTGCGCCGGTCGACAGAATCATGACCACGAAGTTTTGTTGGAAGCCAGGCTCGTCCTGACCCTCTTCAATGACAGTGAATGGATGTCGCTCATCCCGACTATATACCGACGCTGTCCCCCGCGGCTCGACACCCACCCATTCCAGCAATGGGTCGGTCACGGTATCTATCAGGGTGGCCGACTCGTCGGCACTCTGTTATTCGCGATCACGATGTCCGGAGGAGCTCGGCTCGTCCGCCATGGTTACCTGCAGAGCACGGGAAACCAATCAGTTGAGCACGAAGTCCTATGCTCGACAAAATCATGTCGTCCCATACACGACTACACAAGTCCGTTTTCACAAGTGGATGCCTCCCCGACTCTCCTGAACCCGGTGTTCTTCCTCAAACCAACTGCGCGGCCACTCTTCAAGCATGTCGACCCGAGGTATGAACATGGCGAGCCGCACTATGAAGCCCACGGCCACGACCATAAACATACCGGGCACCGTCATGAATCAGGCGCCCCGGATCATGAAGACCCCGGGCAGCTCTGAAGTTTTTCACCTAAAACTATGAATGTGTCGGCCACAAATATGCGTTTGCCGGTCCTAGACATGAATATGTCGGGCAAAACACGAGTTTACCAGGCTAATCCCACGCGCACGGTCCTAAAACATCTACAAATTCCAGGAATCATGCATTCTAAACGGAAAAATGAAGAAAGTAGATCACTTACTTGGATCAAAGTTTGGGATTTGGCTACGAAATGGAAGAATCTGAGACGGGAAGTCGCAACTGGAGAAAGTGTGGGAGAGCAGCAACAGAGAGAGCACGGAGATCGGAAAACGTATTATGGGGCCCAAGGTTCCTATTTATAGTGATGACGTGGAATACCAAACGTCACCTCGGGCAACCACGGACTCCATCTCCTCGACGCGCTGCTCCCAACGCAATGATGGCCCTACCCCCATAGGGTGGCGGCACAATCCCCGAAAGATACCTCGTGTGCTCGACCGACGCGCTCGGCAAGGATTTCCCGCGCATCCATCTCCGAGGACGTCTTCGAGCACGACAAGAGGAGGCCCCTCGAGGGCCCCCACGTATATCCCGGGCACGAGACCTCAACGAGGGAATAACTTTGGTTCAAGTCATGGCTCCTCGCCAAGGAACCACGACTTGGGGGGCTCCTGTTCTGGACTGGGCCCGACAGGCCCAAAAGCGTTACTAAGGCCCAATCCAAAAGGACTTACGGAGGTCCACGCCGAGCAAAGGAGTCACCTCCATGCCCGACACCCTGATGTCCAGCTCGACATCCCGCTGTCTAACTCACGCGATGATATCCAGCTCCACCTCCTGTCGCCCAGCTCGACGTCCTGCCGTCCAGCTCGACATCCTAACGTCCAGCTCGACACCCTGCTGTCCAGCTCGACGTCGTCTCGAGCATCCCAACTAGGGCAGACTCAGTCCAACGTTCCCCCAACGATACTCCGGAAAGACCGCGTCTTCGTCCGCCCGCACTTCACGCAGCACATCCAAGAAGGGGACCACGTGCGGGTCCCCACTACCCACGTAGAACCTGGCAGTTCCTCCATTGGGCCAAATCCGCCCGGCCCAATGAAGGAACCTTGGCCCAGCGCTGGGGGCTATAAATACCCTCTGTTTCCAGAGGGTCAGGTATTCATCATTCTAACCTCAACTCTATTATCTGCTCGTACTCCCACTGACTTTAGCATCGGAGTGCCTTGCAGGTACCCCCCCTCCTCGTTCAAAAAGCTTTCTGCTCGGAGCCAGCCGTGACGATCCAAACCTTCTGATCAGGTCAGATCAGGAAGCTTCAAAAAACTTTGGAATGATTGAATTATGAATAATTAATGAAGTTGAATCTTGAATAATGTCTTGAAATCTCTTTGAACCGTCCTTGATGAAAAGGACTTGAAATGCTTAGAAACTTGAATTTGAGAATGAACCTTGTCTTGTAATTTTTAAATTCCCTCCACCTTTTGAATTTGAAAATGGATCTTGAATCAAGAATGGTAATGCCTTATAATAAAATTTGCACTTCTAATTGGAGTTTCTTTTGAACTTTGAGAAGGCATCATATGATTTAAAACCTTTGAAAATTCTTGAACATCATTGAACAAGACTTGACAATTTTGGATGATCATTGGTTTTTTTTTTTCAAAATAATTTACATGAATGAGATTAAACTTGTATTTTGAACTCCATGTAATTATCTTCTCATTTTAATTTGAATCAAATGTTTCATATAGAACAAATGTTCAAGATCTTGGTGCCTAAAAGCCTCAACTCAAGCAATTAACACTTTAATAAAGTAGCCATGGTATGAATTGAAATTAGATGTTATGGAAGTACTAAGTAAAAAATGACCCGTAAAGTTTCAATAAATTTTGTGGCTTTCCGAGTATAATCTGCTCTTGCTCCTTGAAACAAACTTGTAAACAATGCCATTTGTGACATATTGCAAAAAGAATCATCCCACAACAATGAAAATTGAAAGAGTTATGATCATCTGAAGTTGGACGACCGACACTTTGAAAATAAGTCAAAGTCCTCAAAACAAACTCTAATATACTCAAACTTTTGATGACCTTCTACACATAATCATCTCTCGGCTTGAAAAGAGAAGTTGGAGATGATGTCAAGAAGATTCATATGCTTGAAGAATCAAACAAAAATACTGAATAATGAGAAAGTTATGATTATTTGAACTCAAACTTGTAAACATTGACTTTCATTCAACCAACTTTGAATTAACTACATACTTTATCTTTATTCACAACCCGAAGCACTGTTAATCACATATGGACTTGAGATGATGAAATTTTGATGAACCCGTGCTCACACCTGTCTGGACTTGAGTTTATTCATCAAAGAAAGCATGGAAATAAACACATGAACCTATAAAACACATGTATACAAGATAAACAGTTAGGGTGCTTGGTAATCCCTCAAGAGCAAACTTAAATATGGGATAAAATAGAAAGAGAGAACCAACCCTAATGCGTGATCTCGATGTATGAGATGATAAGAAATATTAGGGGCTAAAATTGGGGTATAACAACTACCCTTATTTAAGTGTCTTCTATCCAGAGATAAAAAGGTTAAAATCTTTGTCTCAACGCGATCGAAGATACTTAAATATAAAACAAGCCCTATTTTTGGCCCTAAGATGCCATGAAATGCTATTGATTATTAATGAAAATGAACAACTCCAAAGGTGACATAGAACACCACTGGGGATGCAGAAAATCAAACCATGGATAAAAAAGAGTGTTCGACCAGGAAAATACACCACTGGAGAACAAACACGACTTTGGGAAAAGTGGTTCAACGGGGGAAATAAACACAACTCCATTAGAGGAAAGTAAACTCCGTAGGGGAAAAGTAACCTCAACTCTACTGGGGTAATTCCCAAAGAGGAGATAAAGTGTTACAAACTTAATAAGTGAGGAAAAGGCAATGGACAATAACGATCATCAGATAATTATGAACTATCGACTCAATAGATGAAGGTAGAAAAAAAAACAAAATAATACCGACTTTTATTGAAGGTTAGATTTGTATGGATAATGACAAGTTTTTCCAAATATGGTGTTTCACCTAGAACGGGTCTCAATTTCTTCTTTAACCAAGGCATCTCTCTTGGAAAGGGTAAATATAAAAGCTGTCTCAAATTAAGAGACAACCACTTGTAACGATTTCATAGCAAACTTCTCTACGAGACTTTTTCGAAGAGATGCCATTTGATGAAGAATAAAATTACCTTCCTCTCGATCCTGACCATAAGCCATGAATCGGTCTCAGTTTCTTCTTGAACCAATATGTTTCACCTAGAAAGGGTAACATACAAGCTGTCTCAAATCAAGAGACTACCACTTGTAAAGTTTTCATAACAAACTTCTATGGGAGACTTTTTCGAAGAGATGCCATTTGATGTAGAATAAAATAAACTTCCTCTCGATCCTGACCATAAGCCATAAATCGGTCTCAGTTTCTTATTTAACCAAGATGTTTCACCTAGAAAAGGTAACATATAAGCTATCTCAAATAAAGAGAATGCCATTTGTAAAGATTTTACAACAAACTTCTCTACAAGATGTTTTCGAAGAGATGCCATTTGATGGGGAATCAAATAAACTTCCTCTCGATCCTGACCATAAGCAACGAACCGGTCTCAGTTTCTTCTTTAACCAAGATGTTTCCCTAGAAAGGGTAACATAAAAGCTATCTCAAATAAAGAGACTTCCACTTGTAAAGATTTCACAACAAACTTCTCTGCGAGACTTTTTCTAAGAGATTCCATTTGATGGAGAATCAAATAAACTTCCCCTCGATCCTGACCATAAGCCACGAGTCGGTCTCAGTTTCTTCTTTAACCAAGATGTTTCACCTGGAAAGGATAATATACAAGTTGTCTCAAATAAAGAGACTACCACTTGTAAAGATTTCACAATGAACTGCCTTTATCATATTGAGAATACTTGCCATCCATCAGAGTCATTTCACAAGAAACTGTCTCTATCATATTGAAAAACCTTACCATCCATTAGCGTCATTTCACAATGAACTAACTCAATCATATTGAAAAGACTTGCCATCCATTGGAGTCCTTTCACAATGAACTGTCTCTATCATATTGAAAAGACTTGCCATCCATTGGAGTCATTTCACAACGAACTGTCTCTATCATATTGAAAAGACTTGCCATTCATTGGAGTCATTTCATAATGAACTGTCTTTATCATATTGAAAAGACTTGCCATCCATTGGAGTCATTTCACAAAAAACTGTCTCTATCATATTGTAAATACTTGCCATCCATTGGAGTCATTTCACAACGAACTGTCTCTATCATATTGAAAAGACTTGCCATCCATTCGGGTCATTTCACAACAAACTTCACTGGGAACTAACAGAATTACTAGGGAAGTACAAGTTGCTCAAACAAAGAGACCTTCCAATTGCTGTTATAAGAAGCCTGTTGGGAAAAGAATCTTGGCCTCTTTAGGGAGATGCCAATATATTCCTGCTGAGGAGATAAAGTCTTCTCGTGCAAAGTAAATTCACATTCTCAATCTAGGGCTTAGAGCCTACGAAAATTAGAATAATAATGTTTCCAGGAACCATAGATTCAAACCAGAAATAAACCAGAGTGAAACAAGTCAACCAAGACAACACCCAATGAGGAATAAGCTCAAATGGGGATCACGTTCCATCGAGATACCAAGCTGAATAGGAAGGCTAAAACAAAATTCTTCCATGAGGGATAACTCAATGGGTAAATTGAAAGGATATACACTTTCTGCTCAAGGTTAACAATCTATTGGAGAGAGGGTAACATAACTCTACAAAGAGGGTAAAATGTCAACAAAACAACAACAAAATAAAATGAGCAATGAATTTTAATTCAGCTATGCATGATGTATGTATGAATGTATGAATGTTATCATGTACATGCTGACAAAACAGACAGACATACAACATTGAGGATAACCAAACAAAACCAACTTGGATAAAGTCAACACTCGACTGTCACATCCAGGATGAAGATTCCATAAGAGAGTAAGCGCCAACTAAGGAAACAAATTCCTGCTTCACGGCTTAACTCCACTAGTAAGAAACATGGCTTGAAAATGATCAAAGCACAATCTGATAGCAATAAACCAATACAAGATGCAGGGATATATCTGAAGATTTGAAAAACACAAGAAGAGGGGTTGAATTGAAAACTTGAAATCAAAAGCACAATGACACAGTATTTTATCCTGGTTCGTTTAATCTCAAACTACTCCAGTCCACCCTTCAAGGTGATTTCGCCTCTCTCCAACGAGGTCTTAATTCACTAATATCAAAAGGATTACAATCACTACTTTAACAATTGTTAAAGTCTTCTTGAGTACAACCACAGTCCGGTTAATCTCAAGGGACACTGTTTTAAAACAATTATACAAGAATGTGTGTTGTTGTTTTTCTTACAAAAACTGTTATCACAACTATGATAATTTACACAAGATTATAGCTTGAAATATGAAGAATAATGCTTGCAGCTTTTTGAATATGCGTGAGTAGTATCTTTCAAATCGTCAACGATTTTAAAAATTGACTTTGTTTATATAGGTAGTGGATTAACGTTGATCATCAAGCATGTTTAATGTCATTAACTCACTTTCCATTTGGAGAAGATCCTGTCTGAAAGAAGCCGTTGGAATTGATGTTGTCTTGAATGATCAGTAACACTTCAGAATCTTAAATCCTTGCTTACTGCTGACGCTTCAGAATATTGATGACTTGGATTAACATGTTCTTGTTCAGAATCAGAGTTTACTTTGCTTAAGCGCAAGTTCTGGTCATCAATCTTCAGCGCATGTTCTGATTGCTTCAGCGTGTAGCTCTTATGCTTTAACTTCTGATGCTGCTTTGGTCAGAACTTCTGCATACATAAAAACATAATTTTTAGGGTGCATAGTTGTTCTTTTTATTTGTTATTTGTTCTTTGTATTTGTTATCATCAAAACTCTAACTAATGGTTATAGAATCAAACTATGTTCTAACAATCTCCCCCTTTTTGATGATGACAAAAACTAGATTTTTCAATTAAAAATAAAGAACAAAAGGTTTAAGAGAAACTCCCCCTGAGTTGATTACTTCCCTTAAGTTCCTTGAGCATCAGAGTTTAGCTGTATCTTCCATCAAAAGTTTGTACCTGTTCAAACTTTTCAGAAGACAGAGGTTAAGTAATTCAGAATGTTTGAGACTTTTGTCTTAGTAAACCATTATTGAAAATATCTTAATTTCTCCCCCTTTTTGTCAGTTATCAAAAAGGCAATATAATCAGAACCAAAATAGTTGAATTATATTAAAAAACATGATGCAATGACAAGTTCTAGAACAAAAGAGGTAAAAATTAAGAGTTACAGATAAACAATTTTCAAACAGAAATCTAAGAAGGAAGGGGAAGACGTGTGAACAATGCTTCCAGTAAGCTCTTGATCTGAGTATTAGACTCTTCTTGCTTGCCCAATATGCCTCTAATTTACTTTGTGGTGTCTTCCTGTTTACCCAGAATACTTTTAATCTCTTTGTTCGTGTCCTCCTGCTTATCCAACCTTGCATGGATAAGAGCATTTTCTTTCTTCAACTCTTCCAGAGTTTGCATAACTAAGGAAGGTGCTGGAGTTTCTTCAGGAGTTGGACGTTGCTCAGAGAATTTTGCAGCTTGTTTAGAGTGAACCATTTCTTCTGCTGTAATCATGTCTTCTGGAGCTGTAGTCAGGGAGAGACTTTCTGATTCTGGTTAAACTTCATCTGAGGGATGATGCTCTTTCCAGGGAGCATTATCCAGAGAGAGGATGTCTTTCTTGAACAGTTGGGTCAGAACTTGGTCTTGAAAAGCCTTCAGCTTATCACTAAAGTTCTACTGAACCTGTTCATAACTCTGTTCCTTCAGCTTCAGCGTTTCAGAACTAAGCCAATTTTTGAATCTTGTCCATATATAATCAGAAGCAGCAGGATTAGTCATCTCTTGACTAGCATGATTCAAAGAAGTTATCCACTCCTGCATTCTTGTTTCAAAAATTAACAAATTTGTACCAACATCTGAATGGTCTGATGTGGTTTCAGTTGGTTTGGGTTTGGGAATGGTAGTTTTGAGAGATGTGGAGGTTAGTCTTTCCAGCAAGATTGGATCAATGACAAGTCTTAAGTTGTCAACTGGACGGCTAGTAGGTGAAGGAGTGGGAGAGTCAGGTATGATGATTGGTCTAGTGGGGGTGTTTGGAGGAGTGGATTCCAGAGATGAAGGGATTTCTGGAATGTCGTGGATGGTGAGAGGCATGCGAACCGCAAGAGGTTCTGTGATTCCAGGTATTGAGATTGTATCAGAATCCGAAGGAGATTCTTCAGATTGGTTTGTTGTAGCATGGTGAGGTTCTGGTTCATGGATATCATAAGATTGATTTTCAGAAGGTTGAGCTTCTGGTTATGGTGAGATGGATTTCAGATCTTCTGGTTGTGGTATTTCTGGTTGAGGAATTTCTTGTTGAGGTGATTGTGGTTGTGAAATTTCTGGTTGAGAAATTTCTGGTTAAGGTGATTGTGGATGAGGAATTTCTTGTTGTGGAATATCTGTTTGTGGAGAGAGTGGTTGCGGAATTGCTGGTGTGGTATCAGAGTTTGGATTTTTTTGGAGTTGAGAATTTGGATTTTATGGTAAGGGAGCGGAAAAGTCTTGGTCAAATAAATCAATATCAGACAGAACTTTGGCAAGTTCTGGTTGGTTTTGTTCAGGATTTGGATTTTGAGAAAGGGAGTGAGTTTCATTCAGACCTAGAGTTTCTGATGGATCAAACCCTATGTAAATGTCTTCAAATGTTTGTGGTGATGTGTTTTCTGGTTGAGAAGGCATGGCTTCAGATGTTGATACATTTATTGATTCTATAACAGTAACAGAGGAGGGATTACCTTTCTTTTTGGCAGCTTTTGGTGTCCTCTGAGATGGTCCTTCTCCTGCTGCTTTCCTTTTCTTGGTCTTCTTCAAAGCAACTTCTGGAGCAGCCTTATGTAAATCCTGGATGTTGATTTCTGGTGCAGTACCATCTTCTTTGCAAGCGTCCAGATATCTGACTATTATTTCTGGTTTAGAGTCAATCTCAGAAAATAGAGGAAAATCATCCAGAGGTATCCTTCTTGAAGTGATGGTTGCATGAGAAGTAACAGTAGGTTCCTTCTTGATATTCTCAATGATTTTCATCTTCTTCAGATTTTTAGCATTCAGGGGCTTCCCAGCGGTTACTTCCAATATGCTGATTTCCTGGGCCTCAGTCAAATGTTCTATCAGCCTATTCTCTGTCAGAATATCTGATATGAGCCTGCCTAAGGGAATCTATTCCCTCTTGGTCCTTTCGTCTTCTCTTGTTTCCTTCACACTAGTTCTGAGATGATTCAACAACAAGTGTGGAAGATTTACCTTTGTCCTCTTAGCAATGAAATAGATCAGAAATTGCTGATCAATGTTGATATAATCAGGAGAGCTAGTTGGCTTCCCGTGGTTGATACACCCCATAATGATTCTTGCCCAAATTCTATGGTGATCCTTCAAATCTCTGATTTTGTTGGAGGGAAGTCCATGAGTAAAAATTTCCCTTGCAATAGAACTTACGTCAGAGCATCTCTCAGCCATGTCAATGCATCTGACACCTCCACCATTGTATCCAATAAGCTTTGCAATTAGGTCTTCTGTAATAACAATTTTCTTTCTCATGACATAAGAGGTAACCTGATGATTTAAAGAAGAAGCATGTATCCTGAATTCTTTGACAAGAATGGGAAAGGTTGGCCCCAGTAGACGGTCAAAGTACATGTTCCATCCTTGAGCAGTAACGTCTTCATACAGATTAAAGCCATTTTCTTGCAAGCTTTCAAAATCAATAATCAATTCTGAGAGAACTTCCTTATTATCAATGGGTGTGATGAGCATTCTGTAGGGTTCTTTATACTGTTCCATTGAAGCAGATTCATGAGCACTGACATTTTTGACACTTGAAGAAACCATTGTTCACACAAGATTTTAAGGAAGATGAAAGGGGTTTTTGAAAGCAAGAACTTGAAATAATAGAAAATATTGATGAGAGTAAAGAGAAGTGAATGTAAAAAGCAAAATTTGAGTTTAAATAGTTTTTCTTGAAAACGTAAATAGTAAGAGAGAGAAATAATTAGTCATGATTATAAGCATTAATGACAGCTGAAATTAGGGGATTTAGAAAGATACTTGAACGGTTACCCATGACATGTGTCTCGATGCACCCAATCAGCGCCTTTGACCTTTCAAAAAAGTGAACACGTGTTCAGCCTCAGAAAGTGGCTGATGAATGGATGACAGTTGTTTGATTATGTGAACATCACGCTTCTATCCTTGAAATGAAACGTTCATATCTTCATGGATAGATTCTGATGCAATCTGTACTTCTAAACTCTGAAGACAGGTTGATCAGTAGTTCACAGAAAATAACAAAATTCTGAAGGTTAAGACATACAAATAAAATATTTTATTCTGGGCATAGCTTCATGCTGAGATGTTTCAGAATGAAGTTAAACCTATCTTCAGAAATAGGTTTTGTAAAGACATCAGCCCATTGATGGTCTGTGTCAATAAATTTTAAGCTAAGAATCCCTTTCTGAATATAGTCCCTAATAAAATGATTTTTTATTTCTATATGCTTAGCCCTAGAATGCAAAATTGGATTCTTACTGAGACAAATAGTAGAAGTATTGTCACAGAGGATAGGGATGTTACTCTCAAATATGTTGAAGTCTTCAAGTTGACTTTTCATCCAGAGCATTTGTGTGCTACATCCAGCAGCTGCTATGTATTCAACTTCTGCTGTTGATAGTGCAATTGTGGACTGTCTCTTGCTGGTCCATGAGATCAGATTTTCTCCCAAAAACTGGCAGCTTCCAGAAGTGCTTTTACGCTCTACTCTGTCTCCAGCGAAGTCAGCGTCACAATATCCTACTAAGCTGTAATCATTTGATTTTCTATAAAACAAACCCAAATTAGTAGTACCTTTCAGATACTTGAAAATTTGCTTAACTGCTATTAAGTGAGATTCTCTAGGATCTGATTGGAATCTAGCACATAAGAAAACACTAAATAGAATGTCAGGCCTTGAAGCCGTCAGATAGAGAAGAGAACCAATCATACCTCTGTAGACCTTCTGTTCTACCTTTTTACTTACCTCTTCCTTTTCCAGAATGCACGTGGGGTGCATTGGAATCTTTGAGGGCTTACATTCCGAGAGATCAAATTTCTTCAGAAGTTCTCTGACATATTTGCTCTGATGAATGTAAGTTCCTTTTGGAGTTTGGTTTATCTGAATGCCCAGAAAGAATTTGAGTTCCCCCATTAAGCTCATCTCAAACTTTGCCTGCATACATTTAGAAAATTCTCTTCCCAGAGAGGGTTTAGTAGATACAAAGATGATGTCATCAACATAAATATGACATACTAACATGTCATTCTTAACTGTCTTATAGAATAAGGTTGTGTCCACTTTCCCTCTGGTGAATTCCTTTTCTAACAGGAAGTTACTTAGTCTTTCATACCAAGCTCTGGGAGCTTATTTCAGACCATAGAGTGACTTCTTTAGTTTGAAAATATATTATGGATTTTTTGGAATTCTCAAACCCATGGGGTTGGTGCAAATATACCTCTTCATCTATATAGCCATTTAAGAATGCACTTTTGACATCCATCTGATACAGAGTGATGCCATTGTTTACAATAAATGATATTAAAAGTCTAATATATTCTAACCTGGCGACTGGAGAAAAGGTTTTTGTATAGTCTATCCCCTCTTGCTGACTATAACCTTGTGCTACCAGTCATGCTTTGTTTCTGATGAATTCACCTTGTTCGTTCAGTTTGTTTCTGAACAACCACTTTGTTCCAATGATGTTGAATCCTTTTGGTTTGGGAACCAGATCCCATACGTCATTTCTGGTGAATTGATTCAGTTCCTCCTGCATTGTCAGAATCCAGTCATTGTCCAGAAGCGCTTCATCAATTGTTGTTGGTTCAATCAGAGAGACCAGTCCCATGAGGTATTCTTCAAAGTTTCTGAAGGTTGATCTTGTTCTGATTGGATCATACTTCTTTCCCAGTATTGTATCTTCTAGGTGAGCAATGCTGCTTCTGGATAACCTTTTCTGAAGTTGATCAACTGAAGGTGCTGGATTGCTTGCAGTAACTCTTTCCGATGTTGAGGGAGTTTCTCTGTTGAGAACTTCTGGCGAGTTGTCTTCAGTACCTATGAGTTCAACTTCCATACCTGCAAGGAATTCATTCTGCTTTGACTTTTGAGATCCAAGCTTATCATCAAACCTAACACTGATTGACTCTTCAACAATATGTGTTTCTGTATTATATACTCTGTACCCTCTTGAGCATTCAGAGTATCCTAACATAATACACTTTTGTGCTTTAGAGTCAAACTTGTTCAGATAATTTTTTGTATTCAAAATAAAGCATGTGCATCCAAATGGATGAAAATAAGAAATGTTGGGCTTTCTGTTCTTCCATAATTCATATGGAGTCTTTTTCAGAATAGGTCTTATGGAGATTCTATTATGAATGTAACATGCTGTGTTAATTGCCTCTACCCAGAAGATCTTAGCAATGTTAGTCTCAATGATCATGGTTCTGGCCATTTCTTGCAATGTTCTGTTCTTTCGTTCTACAACTCCATTTTGTTGGGGAGTTTTAGGACAACAGAAGTCATGCAAGATGCCTTTTTCATTAAAAAACAATTCAAAATTTTTATTTTCAAATTCCCCACCATGATCACTTCTAACTTTGACAATTCTAAGATCCTTTTCATTCTGAACTTGGTTGCAGAAGGTAACGAACACAGAGTGTGACTCGTCCTTGTGTCTTAAGAACTTTACCCATGTCCATCTGCTATATTCATCTATGATTACTAACCCATACTTCTTGCCACTGACTGATGCAGCTTTTACTGGTCCAAATAAGTCAATATGCAGAAGTTCTAATGGCTTAGAGGTGGAAATAACATTTTTGGATTTGAAAGCAGGTTTTGCAAACTTGCCTTTCTGACATGCTTCACACAGAGCATCTGAGCTGAACTTCAAATTAGGAAGTCCTCTGACCAGATTGAGTTTGTTAATCTGAGATATTCTTCTCATACTAACATGCCCCAATCTTCTGTGCCAGACCCATTGCTCGTTGTTAATAGAAAGTAGGCATTTTACATTCTAACTCTTTAGTTCAGAAAGTTTTATTTTATAAATGTTGTTTTTCCTCTTTCCATGAAATAGGATAGTCCCATCTTTCTGACTAACAACTTTGCATGAATTTTGATTAAATATATATCATAACCGTTATCACTTAATTGACTTATGGATAACAAGTTATGCATTAATCCATCAACTAATAATACATTATTTATAGAGGGAAGATTTCCATTACCTATTGTTCCAGAGCCAATGATCTTTCCTCTCTGATTGCCTCCAAAGCCCACATAGCCTCCAGGCTTAAGTTCCAGGCTTTGGAACATATGCCTTCTTCCCGTCATGTCTCGCGATCAGCCAGAGTCCAGGTACAATGATTGGTGTCTTAGCCTTGCTGCTAAAGATATCTGCTACATGTATAATTTTATCCTTAGGTACCCACATTTTCTTGGGTCCTGATTGGTTAGTTTTACCAAAATTTTGATTGAGTTTTGGTTTGATAGAATAATCACTACTTGGGTATTTTATGTCATGTGTGTGCCCATATATAAAGTGTGATTTGAGTGGTGTGCGTTTTATAACCAAGTCCATGGCATTTTTAGGTGTAGGTACCTTACCTTGATATCCTATCCCTTTTCTGCCATTTCTGCTAACTCCATAGATCATTGAAGCCATCTTGCTTCTATCTATGTTTTTAGCTAGAAACTTCTGAAAGCTGTGATCATACTCTTTGATGATCTCATCAGCATTACTGGGAGTCTCTAAGATTGTTTCCTTCTGAGAGTTTTGCAAATCATTTTCTAATTTTGAAAATTTCTCTTTTAACTCAGAATTCTCTAATCTGAGACTCTCATACTTTTCAGAGTCAGAGGCAAGATCCCTTTTCAGATTCTTGAATTTGACTATGATTTGCTGATACCTTTCCAGAATTTCATTTAGACTTTCTGCAAGTTCAATGTTAGTAAAATTTATGGTAAAATCAGGAAATACCTCTTCAGTGTCTGATTCTGAGTCTGAACCAGAAGCTTCACTGTCTTCTGATACGTTTGCCATGAGAGCTATGTTTGCTCTTTCATCATCTGATTCTGAGTCAGCTTCAGAGGTGTCAGAATCATCCCATGTAGCCATGAGGCTTTTCTTCATTTCCTTGAAGAACTTCTTTTTGGGCTTCTCCTTCTGAAGCTTTGGGCAGCCACTTTTGTAGTGCCCTTGCTCATTAAACTCATAGTAGATGATGTCCTTGT
Source organism: Vicia faba (assembly GCA_948472305.1). NCBI lineage: Eukaryota > Viridiplantae > Streptophyta > Magnoliopsida > Fabales > Fabaceae > Vicia > Vicia faba. Next base: position 96,762,686 of record OX451735.1, on the reverse strand, counting down.
TATTTGGATTTCTGTATCCTGAAGAACCTTTAGATCTTCTGTGTCCATATGAAGACTCAGACTTTCTGTATTTGGAGGAGGATTCATTCTGATTCTCTGATCTTCTAGGATTTCTGAATTTCCTTTGTCTCTGCTTCCACAGTTGGTTCACCCTTCTAGAGAGGAGTGACAATTCATCTTCTTCTGATGAGGATCCATCAGAGGTTTCTTCCACAGCCTGCAAAACCTTAGAGTCATATTTTCTGTTAGATTTTAAAGCTAGTGGCTTACCTTGCTTTTGAGGCTCATCTTCTTCTAGCTTTATCTCGTGACTTCTGAGGGAGCTGATAAGTTCCTCCAGAGATATTTTGTTGAGATCTTTGCCTAGCTTAAGTGCTGTGACCATTGGCCTCTATTGCTTGGGCAAGCTTCTGATGATCTTCTTAACGTGATCAGCAGTAGAATACCCTTTGTCAAGAACCTTCAGTCCAGCAACAAGGATTTGGAATCTTGAAAACATAGTTTCTATTGATTCACTATCTTCCATATTGAATGCCTCATACTTCTGAATGAGCGCAAGGGCCTTGGTTTCTTTGACTTGAATGTTGCCTTCATGCGTCATTCTCAGAGAGTCAAACATGTTCTTGGCAGTCTCTCTGTTTGATATTTTCTCATATTCTGAGTATGAGATGGCACTGAGGAGTATTGTTCTGGCCTTGTGGTGGTTTCTGAACTCACGCTTTTGCTGGTCAGACATCATTTTTCTGTCTATCCTCTGACCACGTCCATCCACTGGGTGCGTGTATCTATCAGTCACCATGTCCCACAGATCAACATCATGGGCCAGAAAGAAACTCTCAATTCTGTCTTTCCAGTAGTCAAAGTTTTCTCCATCAAAGACTGGAGGTTTGCCACTAAATATGTCCTTTTCTTCATGGTGGTCATTGATGATGTTTTGGGTTGGTCCCACCATAGTGTTTTTCTGAAGCTTCGATCTTGTACTGACACGGTTAAGTGTTTAAACTCAGAACCAGGCGCTCTGATGCCAATTAAAGACGTGAAAAACACAAGAAGGGGGGTTGAATTGAAAACTTGAAATCAAAAGCACAATGACACAGTATTTTTATCCTAGTTCGTTTGATCTCAAACTACTCCAGTACAACCGTCAAGGTGATTTCACCTCTCTCCAACGAGGTCTTAATTCACTAATCTCAAAAGGATTATAATCACTACTTTAACAACTGTTAAAGTCTTCTTGAGTATAACCACAGTCCGGTTAATCTCAAGAAACACTGTTTCAAAACAATTATACAAGAATGTGTGTTGTTGTTTTTCTTACAAAAACTGTTATCACAGCTGTGATAATTTACACAAGATTATAGCTTGAAAGATGAAGAATAATGCTTGCATCTTTTTGAATATGCGTGAGTAGTATCTTGCAAATCGTCAACGATTTTGAAAACTGACTTTGTTTATATAGGCAGTGGATTAACATTGATCATCAAGTGTGTTTAATGTCATTAACTCACTTTCCATTTGGAGAAGATCCTGTCTGAAAGAAGCCGTTGGAATTGATGCTGTCTTGAATGATCAGTAACGCTTCAGAATCTTACATCCTTGCTTGCTCCTGACGCTTCAGAATATTGATGACTTGGATTAACATGTTCTTGTTCAGAATCAGAGTTTACTTTGCTTAAGCACAAGTTCTGGTCATCAATCTTCAGCGCATGTTCTGATTGCTTCAGCGTGTAGCTCTTATGCTTTAACTTCTGCTGCTGCTTTGGTCAGAACTTCTGCATACATAAAAACTTAATTTTTAGGGTGCATAATTGTTCTTTGTATTTGTTATTGTTAGAACATAGTTTGATTCTACAACCCTCAGTTAGAGTTTTGATGATAACAAAATACAAGATTAAATGAATTATGAGAATTATACAAGACATAGATGCTACCTAAAATTATGTTTTGTATTTACAGGAAACTCTGATGGAATCAGCATCAGAATATCAGAATATCAACATCAGCATTAGAAGATATGTCACATCCGAAGATCAAACATGTGCTTACGCTGAAGTCTGATGAACAAAATCTGCGCTAAACATACTCTGACTCTGATCAAGATCCTAACTATGTCATCAGCACTCAAAAGCATTCAGAATAAGCTAAAGCCAACACACTCTGATCTTAATCAAGCAGAACATTCTGAAGTGTCAACGGTACTGCATTCAAGGAAGATTAATTACCAACGACTTTATTCCAAGACAAAGATCTTCTCAAAATGGAAAGAACGTAATGAGCATTGAAATGGAATTATGGACTGTAACATATCTATTCCAAGAAGTATTTAAACAAATCAGTGAGAAAGGAAATGGATAATACTCTTTCACGCACATACGCATAAGCTAATCATCTTCGTCCTCACTCATTCAGTTTTCTAAAGATCTCAAATTGCTTACTCTATAGTTCTAGCATTCTAGTTTCATATAAGCTTCATTTTGTGTATTATCACAGTTGTGATATATAGTTTTTCTAGAAAACATCAAACACACATATTTGTTCATTTGTCTGTAAAAGAATTTCCTTGAGAAACCGGTCTGTGGTTAGACTCAAGAAGGCTTTAGCAGTTGTTAAAGCAGTTTTGTATTCAGTTGAATATAGTGGATTAAGACCTCGTTGGAGAGAGGCGAAATCACCTTGACGGGTGGACTGGAGTAGTTTGAGATCAAACGAACCAGGATAAAAATAACGTGTTGTCTGCATTTGATTTCAAGTTTCAACAATTCAACCCCCCTTATTGTGTTTTTCACTTCTTCAATTGGTATCAGAGCGCCTGGTTTTGAGTTCATAACACTTAACCGTGTCAGTACAAGATCCAGCGTTGAAAAACACTATGGCAGGATGTGATCGGTGGATCTGGAACTGACTGTTTAACGCTGGTTCGCGAAATGTCGCGGAAGCAAGAGTCGCCACCGTCTTTTATTTTCTCCAAATGGAAAGGACAAAAGCACAGAAAAATTCCTTAAAGAGATTGCTCTCGGTTCGGGATGTAGGTTATAGAAAGGGAAGGTGTTAGCACCCTTTCTATCCATGGTTATCCATGGGCTCTTAGATACTTGCTCATTTGTGTTTTCAAAAATGGTTTGTTTGCTTTTCAACTGTGGGTTTTAAAAAGTTTCTTTGAAAATTCCAGTTCGACTCTTGTATCGGTCCTCAAGAGTGTTTGAAAAAATGCTTTCGAAAGCTTTTTGAAAATGTGTTGGTGTGAAAAGTATTTTTGATTTGTTTTGAAATTAGAGCAAGTATCTAGAGTCGTCTACCTACCCTAAGGAATTCGTCTGTGTAAATGTCCTTTAAAGTAGTGCCATCCCACCATTGAGAGATAGGTAGCACCACCGTTGGAGGTGTTCGGGTCAATTCGAGTTTATAGGGACATGGTGATCACCAGAGCAATGGGAAGACACCTTAGAAGCTACCCTCATGCCAGGTTCCCGGATCATGAGGACTTACTAAGACATCCTCTACTCGACGATCACCTTTCGAGGCAAGGCAACAGTGAGGCGTACCCTAGGGGTGGTGTGTGAATTTGTGTGTCATGTTCAATTATTTTATCTTGTCATGTTATTGGTGTTCTACGCTTTTGTTTTTATTTAGACATTCATTCTTGCATGCTTTGATTAACAATTAAAATATTTGCGAGAAGTAAAAATTCTAAACTATTACAAAAGGCGCGGGTCCACATCGCCAAAATTAAACCAGGACCCGATTTGACAGAAAAATAAAGAAAGTAAAAGAAAATAAGGAATTAAAAATGCGAGCAATTATTTACACGGCTTTGGGAGAGGTACATAAATATTTGAACGGAAACGAAATAAGTATGCGAATTGATAAGAAATTAAGAACGAGGGCGTTGGACCCTTTTGCAAAAATTAAAATTACATGGATTAATTAATTAAAAAAAGAAAAGAAATTGTTTTTGTTTTTGGTATTTTATGATTTTTAAGACTTAATATGAAAAAGAGAATAATTAAAATTAAAATAAGATGCAAACCCTAATCCTAATTATTTTTAATTTATTAAGAAAATATTGAAGTTTTTTAACCTACAAGTAATCCTAACTTTTATATGCAAATTCAATTATAAAATAAATATTTAACTATTTCATTATTTATGAAAGAAAAATAAAAAGGATGAAAAATTATTAATTAAACCCTAATTCTACATTTTTTAGATTTTTATTAAAAGAATTAAAATTAACCTAATTTAAAACTAAATTTAATTATATACAAATTGATTTAAGAAAATACTAAAAAATAAAATATTTATTGTTTTTTCTCTTTTTCTGATTTTTTATGTGTTTTAGGTTTTTTATGGAAATAATTAATTAATTAAATAAATCAATAATTAAGAAAATATACATAATAAAAAAAAATAAAAGAAAGAAAATAAATTGACAAACCTAGGGGGTTCAGACCCCAAATGGGAGGTTTGGCCTTAGTAATTCAGGCCCAATGACCTTGGCCTTTGTTGACCTTTCACGCTGGCATGTGGATTTGTTGACCCAAGCTTATGATGCGCTTCAGATCGTGGCCCTTGATTGGATCTTCAGGGGCACGTGGATGGCCAGATGTGAAGGGTGTATGGTGCGTCTTCAGCCTTGAAGTGCATATGAACTTTTATTGAAAAATAATATTGAGATATTGAGGACCTGGGGCTCGAACCCAGGTCATGAGGATTAACAACAACAACGCTTGCCAGCTGAACTAAGTTGTACATGTTAATATATAATAACGAACAAATAATATAAAAGAAAACAAAGGCGTTAGTGGGTTCTGCGCGCGAATTTCAAACCGGCCTATCACATCTTGCCACGAATTCATCTTCTTCGCGTGTTTTATTCTCCTGAAACATATAACAAACTAGCAACGGTTTTGTAAACGTTGCCATAGGTAAGATACGAGAAAATAGCGAATGGCCCTCTGACGCTCATAAATTGAGCGCGAGGGTGGGTTCAAGATCGTCCAGGCGCGCTGATTCTAATGGTATGGGTCTTGAAGGCCAATTTTTCTTGGTTTCAAAATCCCCAATTGGAGGTCCTGCAAACCCTAAAATACAACCATGGCGATTTCTCGTATAGCTCATAAAAACACAATCAATCTATATAGTTAGCTTCAGAACACATTACTCAACACAAATGCATAATCAAAATGCCATGAAAACGCCTAAATCTGGAAATACGATTTTGAAAAATATAAGAGAAAACTGGATTTCTGTATACCAATTCTTTGAGTTTTGATGGATGTTTTTGATTGGAACACGTTCAGTAATCTTCAAGGAAGCTAATGGAATGGAAATCGTGCCTTGAATCAACCTGCAAAAGGGTTTTCAGAATTGAGTTTTTTTAGAAAAAATTTCAAGTTTGTTTTCCAGTTTTCTCAGCAGCTGCGTGTGGTAGATGATTAGGTTTGTGTTTTGGCTTTTGTATTGAGTCAATTAGGGTTGAAAAACTGATCAAAATCTCTTGCAATGATGGTTTTTGAAAATTTGATTTTCAAGATCTTTAACCAAATATTTTCCATGTGCTTTTGTATCAATTAAGATCAATTCAATCCAAATCTTTCTATATTGAGCTAGGCACGAAATATTGATGATATAATGTGCACAAAAAGATTGAGAAAATTAGGTTAAGCATTTTTCATATATTTATTTTAATTTAAATGAATTATTATTAATAAAAATCCAAATAAATAAATAAAAAATGAATAAAAACTTCCCTTTGGGCCAAGTGGTCTTGCACATGCCATGGATGATAAATTATGGAAGAAAAATGGGCCCATTAGCAATTTTAGGTCATTTGAACCAATGTTGACTTTTCAAAATATCCAAAAATTTCCCAACTTCCACAAGGCATAACTTGCTCAATTTTTAAGCTTTTCTCATGTTCTTGGACATTTTGGAAAGGTCTTTGAGTTCTCTAACCAATGCCTTTGGTCCCATATCATTTTGATTTACCAATCTCAAGTTATGGCCTTTGACTTAAAGTCCCTTTTTGTTGACTTTTGAAAATGACCTATAATGTTGAAATTGATACTCCCTCCGGTCTCATTTATAAGAAAAAATTAATTTTTTATATACATTGAATAAGTAATGTATTTGGACAATATATTGTCCAAATACATTACTTATTTAATGTATCTAAAAAGTTAACTTTTTCTTATAAATGAGACTAGAGGGAGTAACTTTTTGTGAGAGCATTTCTTGGACTTGAAGTATGAAGATGAGTTGTAGGAAATGCCTTTCTCTTTAAAATGAGTTTGGATGGAATTTTTCTGATAATCCATGTGAAAGTTATGCCCTGGTCAATTTCAGTTGACTTTTCCAACTGTCCAAATAAGGAAACTTTTGCATCTTGATGATTTTTGAGCCAAGCTTTGAGAATCATGATCAAGCATTGATCAAATGATGTTTGTGGCTTCAAAATGATATGTTGACCAAAAATTTGAACTTTTGACTGTCAAATGACCATTTTGCCCCTACAGTTGACTGTAGTGCAATTAGGGTTTTTGAATGTGCAATTTTGTGCTGAAAGTCTTGAAACTTGATATGAGGATACTTGACCATATTTCTAGGCATGTGAGACTTGATTGGACCTTTGGAAACTTCATTTTCTTGATCAGAACACAAACCCTAATTTTGACTGTATAGGAGATCTTTGCACTGTGCAACCCTTGGGGAACTTTGAAGTTTGACTTGGCAAATCTTGAAGAATATGGGAGGGCAAATTTTGGGGTACAACAGTTGCCCCTGTTCAATCTTCTTAGACTTGAGGATGCAGATTGGCTGACGTGCCTTTCGTAATCCGAGGGTAGAAGATGATTGAACACTAGAGTGCCCAGAAATTTGCGCTCACATAGTAACAATGTGATGATGGGAATGGGCTTATAGATGCCATTTGGATGTTGATCGCGTAAGAGATTCCTTAGCGAGAACCTGCGTACCTACAAAAGAACAATGAGTACCTGACACGTTGCAGGAGTTGGTTTTCAGATGCTTTGTATAAATGTGTCCTGACTGGTTACAGGAGTTGGATCTGGAGCTTCAAACGGTGATGAATGAACCAGGGATGGTTACTACCTCAACAGGAATGGTGAGAGAACCTTGGATGACTTCAACCTCAACAACGCTCGTTGAGAAAAACTTGGTGGAAATTACCATCTTCGCAGTATCGGGAAGAGAACAAAAGGAAATTATAGTCTGAAAGGGAATTACATCTCACGCACCGTCGGGGAGAGAACCATAGGAAATTATAACCTGAAAGGGAATTACATCTCACGCACCGTCGGGGAGAGAACCATAGGAAGTTATAACCTCAAAGCAAAACCTAAAAATGGAAATCTCATGCACCGTCGGAGAGAGAACCAATAGGAAAATATAATCTCAAAGAAAAACCTAAAATGGAAATCTCATGCACCGTCGGAGAGAGAACCAATAGGAAATTATAATCTCAAAGAAAAACCTAAAATGGAAATCTCATGCACCGTCGGAGAGAGAACCAATAGGAAATTATAATCTCAAAGAAAAACTAAAAATGGAAATCTCATGCACCGTCGGAGAGAGAACCAATAGGAAATTATAATCTCAAAGAAAAACCTAAAATGGAAATCTCATGCACCGTCGGAGAGAGAACCAATAGGAAATTATAATCTCAAAGAAAAACTAAAAATGGAAATCTCATGCACCGTCAGAGAGAGAACCAATAGGAAATTATAATCTCAAAGAAAAACCTAAAATGGAAATCTCATGCACCGTCGGAGAGAGAACCAATAGGACATTATAATCTCAAAGAAAAACCTAAAATGGAAATCTCATGCACCGTCGGAGAGAGAACCAATAGGACATTATAATCTCAAAGAAAAACCTAAAATGGAAATCTCATGCACCGTCGGAGAGAGAACCAATAGGAAATTATAATCTCAAAGAAAAACCTAAAATGGAAATCTCATGCACCGTCGGAGAGAGAACCAATAGGAAAATATAATCTCAAAGAAAAACCTAAAATGGAAATCTCATGCACCGTCGGAGAGAGAACCAATAGGAAATTATAATCTCAAAGAAAAACCTAAAATGGAAATCTCATGCACCGTTGGAGAGAGAACCAATAGGAAAATATAATCTCAAAGAAAAAACCTAAAATGGAAATCTCATGCACCGTCGGAGAGAGAACCAATAGGAAAATATAATCTCAAAGAAAAACCTAAAATGGAAATCTCATGCACCGTCGGAGAGAGAACCAATAGGACATTACAATCTCAAAGAAAAACCTAAAATGGAAATCTCATGCACCGTCGGAGAGAGAACCAATAGGAAAATATAATCTCAAAGAAAAAACCTAAAATGGAAATCTCATGCACCGTCGGAGAGAGAACCAATAGGACATTACAATCTCAAAGAAAAACCTAAAATGGAAATCTCATGCACCGTCGGAGAGAGAACCAATAGGAAAATATAATCTGATAACTTCTACTGAGTCTTCATCAGAAAAATCTGTTGGGAGTCGATTTAGCTGGACTAGAGAAGGCCTTGGACTGGATAAGAAATCTTTGGAGTCGATTAACTGAACCGGTCTAGGTCTTGAAATATGGTTGAGAATTTAACTGCATCTTTCCTGAAAGGTAAAGGTCAGTCATATGCAATGCATGATATGGATCAAGCAATGATGTTCTCAACATAAATGAGACTTGTATGATATGATGCGTATGTGCATGCTATAATGATGTATGTGATGTTTTATGAATGTATGCTTTCGTATAGGAAAGTAAATCCTTGACGGGTTCCGGGAGGTCACTCCTGGGCTGTTGTTGAAGAGTAGATTTTGCTTCCGCTGGGGATGATAATTGCAAGAATACCGGTATGAGAAAATGACTCCGTTGAGGAATAAACTTGGCAAATGGAAGATTCTGCGGGGAGAAAAAATACTCTAGCGACCATGTTGGGGAGGAATACTCTGTGGGGATAGAGATGCTTTGCTGAATTGTTGAGAATGACTTGCTGAGGATATCTTTGCTGTATTGGAAGTGTTGATAGACTTCGCTAGGGATAAGAAAGAACTACGTTGACGACGACCTTTCCGCGGCTTTTGGCTGAGGATAACCCAGTTATATCCTGTTAAGGAAATAACTCTTTGAATAAAGCCGGGAGACGCGTTCGTGCTTTGCGAGGATAAGCTTCCAGAATCTACTGGGGATAAGCTTACTGCTTGGGGGAGATGAATTCCAATCTTCCTGGGGAACTGGATCGGGCTCTTCTGGGGAAGTTTTGAACTGCGGGGAAGTGATTCCTTTGAATGTTGATATACCGCCGGGGAACAATCTTTAGACCAAGACTGCCAGGGATGCTTGTTAAGAATATATGTACGCTGCTGGGGAGATGTTGAGATTGGCTGGAGGATACTCAACTTCCTTGAGATTTGATAACTCTGCTTGGAGAAGAATGCACTGACTGCTGACTTACTCTCTGGGGAATTAAGATGTACTGGTCGTGTTCTTTAGCTGAACCTACCTTGGTATCTTGGAGGATAGAACAATTAGATTGCTTAGACCACTCTTTTATTACCCCTGTTTCTAGTGTCACCTGTAATTAATCCTTTGTTTTGTATGCAAATATTTATGAGTTAGCAAATTATTGTCAATGCATATACCACAAATTGAACCTTGGACGTTCTTCGCAAAACAAAACAGAAAAAGAAAAACAGTTGGCACGTTTAGCTGAAAAATATATTTGTATTGATTTTGAATGGCCTGAAAATAGGCGTTTTGTGTACAAGAGGCTGACGTCCTAGTAAGAGAACGCCGCCGAGCAAAAGAGTTCATACAAATTTTGTATAAAAGAAAATAAAACAGCTGTGTGAAATGAATGATCCACTGGGTTTCAACTCTGTTAGTGCCTTTATAACTCCGAGCGTCTCATCACTTGATGACCTTGGTTGAAAGTGAAGCTGACTAATCGATGCCGTCTGAACTTGATGTAGATACCGGATTCTGGATGCAAAGTGATCAATGAGACATAGTATTACGCTTTATCCCTAATTTTTGCCTGGACCGCCCTTTCGGGTTTTCAGTCCACCGGGATACCCATTTTTGCCCAAGCCGCTTTTTCAGGTTTTCGACTTGCCGGGTGTACAGATTTTTTCATTTTCATCCCTTCATTTTGCCCGAACCCTTTTGGTTCGACGGGAAGCCCTAATTTTTGCCTAGGCATGTCAGCCTAGCGGGTCTTTTTTCATGCGTAGTATCTTTTTACTATGTCTGCATTGGCGGGGTGAGGAAGGTCGTCACCATCCATATTGGTTAATATCATTGCTCCTCCTGAGAACACATGCTTAACCACAAACGGCCCTTCGTAAGTAGGGGTCCATTTGCCCCTTGGATCACTCTGAGGAAGGATGATTCGCTTGATTACCAGATCCCCAACTTGATATTCCTGTGGTCTGACCTTTTTGTTAAATGCCCTGATCATCCGTTTATGATACGTCTGACCATGACAGATAGCAGCAAGTCTCTTTTCATCAATGAGGTTGAGCTGATCAAGTCGTGTCTGGATCCAATCATCCTCGTTCAGATTTGCATCCTTCATTATCCGGAGAGAGGGTATTTGCACTTCGATCGGTAAGACTGCCTCCATACCATAAACCAGAGAGAAAGGAGTTGCCCCGGTTGACGTCCTAGCTGAGGTACGGTACCCATGTAGAGCGTACGGTAACATCTCGTGCCAATCCTTATAAGTCACTGTCATCTTCTGCACGATTTTCTTGATGTTCTTATTAGCTGCTTCTACAGCCCCATTCATCTTCGGTCTGTAAGGGGAAGAATTGTGGTGCTGTATTTTGAACTGTTCGCAGAGCTCAGCGATCATCTTATTATTCAGATTGGTACCGTTGTCTGTAATAATTCTCTCTGGGACACCATACCGATAGATCAGATTATGTCGAATGAACCGTGCCACAACAGTCTTGGTTACCGTAGCGTAGGAAGCTGCTTCGACCCACTTCGTAAAATAATCAATCGCCACTAGGATGAAGCGATGCCCGTTAGATGCCGTAGGTTTAATCTCGCCGATCATGTCTATGCCCCACATTGCAAACGGCCAAGGCGCAGTCAGAACATTCAGGGGAACCGGAGGAACATGCACTTTGTCTGCATAAATCTGGCACTTGTGGCATGTCCTGGAATGTTGGTAGCAGTCAGCTTCCATTGTGGACCAGTAATATCCTGCCCGTAGGATTTTCTTAGCCATAGTGTGTCCACTGGAGTGTGTACCAAAGGTCCCTTCATGTAGCTCTTCCACGATCCTTTCTGCTTCAGTCTTATCCACACAACGCATTAAGGTTGAATCATGGTTTCGCTTGTACAAGATGCCGTTGCTAAGGAAGAACTTTGCTGCGAATCTTCTCAGGAATTTCTTATCGTTGACAGATGCACCTTCAGGGTATTCCTGCGCTTCCAGATATCTCTTCACCTCATGGTACCAAGGCTTCTCAGTTACCAATTCAGTCTCGAGATCACAACAGTATGCCAGTTCGTCCAGTTTCCAGATGATGATCCGGGGAGCCTCATTATCCCATTTGACCTTGAACATAGAAGACATTGTAGCTAACGCGTCCGCCAACTGATTCTCTTCTCTTGGAAAGTGCTCAAAGGTTATCTCTGTAAAGTGGGGGATCAAGGTCAACACACATTCTCTGTAAGGAATCAGGTTTGGATGTTTCGTATCCCACTCTCCTTTGATCTGATTGATCACAAGAGCGGAATCTCCGAAGACACTCAGAAATTTGATCCTTAGGTCGATCGCAGCTTGAAGACCCATGATGCACGCCTCATACTCCGCCATGTTGTTGGTACAGTTGAAACATAGCCGGGCAGTGAGTGGAGTATGAGTACCTTGTGGAGATATGATTATGGCGCCGATACCGTTTCCCAAAGCATTGGAGGGTCCGTCAAAGTGCATAGACCATCGGGATCCTGGTTCAGGTCCTTCATCCGGTCCAGGTACTTCACAATCAGTCACTATCATAATGCTTTCATCCGGAAACTCGAAGTTCATTGACTGATAATCTTCTACGGCCTGATGTGCCAAGTGGTCTGCCAATACACTTCCCTTGATGGCTTTCTGGGTTGTGTACTGAATGTCGTATTCCGTCAAGATCATTTGCCATCTTGCAATTCTCCCAGACAGAGCAGGCTTTTCGAATATGTACTTTATAGGATCCATCTTTGAGATCAATAAGGTAGTGTGAGTCAGCATATACTGTCTCAGCCGGCGAGCAGCCCATACCAAAGCGCAGCAAGTTTTCTCAAGCAGTGAGTATCGGGTCTCACAGTCGGTAAACTTTTTGCTAAGGTAATAAATAGCGTGCTCTTTTCGGCCAGACTCGTCATGCTGCCCCAGCACACACCCCATTGAGTTGTCGAGTACTGTTAGATATAGTATCAGAGGTCTCCCTTCAACCGGTGGCATAAGGATGGGTGGTTCTTGGAGATACTCCTTGATTCTGTCAAAAGCAGCCTGACATTCATCGTTCCATCATACTACCTGATCTTTCTTCAGCAGCTTGAAGATTGGTTCACAGGTAGCAGTCAGGTGTGAGATGAAGCGAGCAATGTAATTCAGGCGTCCTAAAAAGCCTCTGACTTCCTTCTCTGTCCTGGGAACTGGCATCTCTTGAATAGCTTTGACCTTAGCAGGGTCCACTTGAATTCCCTTGTCACTTACCACGAAGCCTAGCAACTTCCCGGATCTTACCCCGAAGGTGCACTTGTTCGGGTTCAACCTCAGCTTGTACAGTTTCAGACGGTCAAACAACTTCTGCAGATGATCTAGGTGCTCTTCCTCAGTCTGGGACCTTGCGATCATGTCGTCGACATACACTTCTATCTCATGATGGATCATGTCATGAAATAAAGCAACCATGGCACGTTGGTAGGTTGCCCCAGCGTTCTTTAATCCAAATGGCATGACCTTGTAACAGAAGGTGCCCCACTGAGTAACGAATGTAGTCTTCTCCATGTCTTCAGGTGCCATCTTGATCTGATTGTAACCTGAGAAACCATCCATGAAAGAGAACACCTTATGCTGAGCTGTATTATCAACAAGGACATCAATGTGAGGTAAGGGGAAGTCATCCTTGGGGCTGGCCCTGTTCAGATCCCTGTAGTCGACACACATTCTGACCTTACCGTCCTTCTTAGGTACCGGCACCACATTAGCAACCCACTGAGGATAAGAAGTCACTGCAAGAAACCCGGCATCAAACTGTTTCATGACCTCGGCTTTAATCTTCTCGGACATCTCTGGACGCATCCGACGGACTTTTTGCTTAACTGGAGGACAGTCTTCCTTAGTTGGCAAGTGATGGACCACAATATCGGTATCCAACCCGGGCATGTCTTCGTAGGACCAGGCAAAGATCTCCATATAATCATGCAGCATCTTGGTTAACCTTTGCTTCACGCTGAGCTCTAGGTTGGCGCCAATCTTTACCTCTTTCCTGTCTGCCTCAGTACCCAAGTTTATTGTTTCCACTGGCTCTTCATGGGGTTGAATTGCCCTCTCTTCCTGAAGTAACAGTCTTGCAAGCTCGCCAGGCACTTCGCAATCATCTTCACCTTCGTCTTCGACTAAGTTGATCGGATTTTCGAAGTCATAACTGGCAGTAGCAGAGTCGTTATCAGTGAGATCCAGAGTGGATTGAAACCTGTATGAGTGAGTGTGTGTGTAAATACAGCTGCTTTGAAATATATGTAAAGGAAAGAAAGACAGAAAAGGAGCACAATATTTGAAATGCGGGAAAACGTCCAAGATTTTCATTCATGGTATATGAAATGACAATTTATATGCCCTCACAAATGAAACCACGGTGCCTCGGGTAAGACACCGGGCCATAGAGTTTATTATTGTTTATTACAAAATAGCAAAACAAAGAAATTTATTACTGCGTCATAAAGGTAACAGGAGTATGGTCCTTAGCAATCCAATTGTTCAATCCGCCTTCGGTCGTCGGGTAGATCCAGCTATTGAATTCCGCTTCATCCACTTCGTTGTCTTCCCCGACAGCGTTCACTCCTGGATTTGTAATGAATACAGGAGGTCTTCTGATCTTCGCTTTCCTCATAGCTTTCTGACCCTCTGTAGTAAAACCCAGCCCGAATTTGTCAGTCTTCTGTGTGAAGTCTGGAAGCCTGCCCCAGTTAGCACATTCACCCTTCTGAACCACATCCCGGGCGTCCTTTAGGGAAGCCATCTTCAAAGGAACACTTTCTTCCGCTGCTGTTTCTGATGCTGCTGTAATTGGAAGCACCTCCTCGAAATGCTGAAAGGGGGTTTCAATAAACTCCCCGTCCATCTCAATGTATCTGAAAGAGTTCAGGTGGCTCACCATATATTCCTCCTCTCCTTGGACAGTGACGATCTTCCCTCTGACAGGGTATTTCAGCTTCTGGTGCAAGGTAGAGGTCACTGCCCCAGCCTTATGTATCCAAGGTCGACCCAATAGACAAGAGTAAGATGGACGGATATCCATCACATAAAATGTGGAGTCAAACACCTGAGAGCCCACACGAATCGGAATGTCAACCTCTCCATGAACCATCCTCTTTGAACCATCAAAGGCCCTGACGATGATATTGCTGGGTTTCAATTCCAGGCCTTCACAATCTAAACGGTCCAAAGCCTTCTTGGGTAGCACATTCAAGGACGAACCAGTATCCACCAACACATGTGCCAAGGTAGTGCCCCTGCATTCGATAGAGACATGCAGAGCATCATTATGGTCTCTCCCCTTCGCGGTCAGGTCAGCATCTGAGAAACCCAAGCCATTGTCTGCCGTCAGATTTGCTACGCAATCAGTGAACTGGACTGCAGATGTCTCATGTGGCACATGGGCCGTCTTGAGGAATGAGATTAAGGCCTTAGCATGGGCCTCGGAGCACAGCAATAAAGAGAGCATGGAGATCTTGGAGGGCGTGTGCCCCAGCTGTTCCACAACATTAAAGTCGCTCTTCTTTATAAGTTTCAGAATCTCCTCCATCTCTTGTTGGGAGGCCTCAGCAGTTATAGGTACAGGTACCTCCATCTGGGCAGGCTCAACTTCAACTCCTTTGCCCCGAGCATTGGATGACTCGGCAGCAGGAGAAACAATTGGATCAGCAGCAGGAACAGGTACACTTGTAGGGGTTATGAGAAGCGGTCTTCGAGCAGCAGGAGGTGCAATGTCAGGCGAGAAGAGCCTGCCACTGCGGGTAACCTTGGCTGGGCCAGTGATATCACAGATGCTGGCACCAGCGTTGAATTCTTGTTTAATCCCATTCACATACACATCCGCCCCATAATGCCAGGGGACAGCTTTATTAGATACATAGGGCAGGGGCCCCAAAACAGTGATAACAACAGGTGCAACGGTCATGATTTGAACGAGCTTCTTTGGGAGAGCCGGGATCGGATTATTGAATATGGTAACCACGGAAACTTCTTCCACCGGAACCAACTGAACAACAGACTTCTTAAACAGAATCTCCTTACTATCCATTAGGCTTTGGATGCCTATCTTCAGCAAGGGACAACCAGATGGGGAAACAACACAGAACAGGCAACCCTCACTGCAACCCGGAAATAAACCGGCCAGCAGCAGGTTCTTCTTGATAGTCTTCAGAGGAGTGGCTAGATCATCCACAGAAACAGCATAAACATCTTCGTCAACAGCGTTTACCCCATGCTGAGGCATAGGAGCAGTAACTACATTCGGCCTCTCAAGCGCTTCGAACTGTATCTCCTTCGCGTCGATAAGGTCTTGTACCTTACTCCTTAGTGCCCAACAGTCATCGGTAGAATGCCCCGGGCTATCTGAATGGTAAGCACAACGAGCATTCGGGTTGTACTTGGGAGATGCAGTATTGGGGAACTTCGGAGCCTCCCTGACAGTCACTAAGTTGGTTGAGAGCAACTGTGGCAAGATCTGCGACAAGGTCATACTTAAGCGGGTGAACTCTCTCCAGGGTTTTTCAGCCCTTTGAGGATTAGTTGGCCGGGGGGCGGCAGCAGGCTTAGCAATCATTACCGCACTGACAGATTGGCGGCGCTCAGGTCTCTCTGATTTCCGGGAGCCATATACGGCACTAGCCTCCTTCTTGAAGGGTTTCTTCTCCGAACTAGATGACGCACCCTTCGCAATCTTTCCAGACTTCAACCCAGCCTCAATTCTTTCTCCTGTTAGAATCAGATCAGTGAACCCTGCAAATGAATTCCCGATGAGATGGTTGAAAAATGGCCCAGATAGGGTCCCCAAGAACATGTCTACCAACTCCCGATCAGTCAATGGTGGCTGCACCCTGCCAGCCAGATCTCTCCACTTCTGAGCGTACTCCTTAAAACCTTCACTTGAACCTAACGACATACCCTGGAGTTGGGTACGTGTAGGGGCAAGGTCGGCATTATATTGATACTGCTTATAGAAAGCAGTAGCCAACTCCTCCCAGTTACGAACTTTGGTCCCATCCAGCTGATAGAACCATTCGAGATGAGTCCCTGAAAGACTCTCCTGGAAGAAGTGGATCCACAAATTCTTATCCGCAGAGTACGGTTGCATTTTTCGAACATAGGACCTGAGATGTAGCTTGGGACAAGACGCCCCGTCATATTTAGAAAAGGATGGTGCTTTGAACTTATGAGGGATAATCACACCAGTTGACAAACCCAGATCTCCAAAATCCAGCCCAGGTACCTGTTGAATTTCCATAGCTTTCAACCTATCCTCCAACTGCTTGTAACGGTCTTCTGCAGGGGGGTACTGCTCTTCATCAAAATCAGTCTCGTTGTCGGAGACTACCGGACTAGGAACCCTTGCTTCTGCCTGAGGACTACTCTTGCCAACAGAAGAACCAGCCTCTTCCTGCTGCAGAGCATTGCCAAACCTTCGGCCCGAGTTGAACAGAACAGTTCTTCTCTTCTTCTTCTTCTCCTTCTTCAGGAGCATAGCCTTCAGTTCCTCTTGGCCTTGAGCCAGACCCTTGATTAATTCCTGAAACTGTGTATTCTGTACCTGAAGAGCTTTGATGGAGGTCTCAGTTGATGACGAGTCGGGATTCATGATGCTGAAATAAACAGCGAAGAACTGTAAGCAACCTGAAAAGGGAAAAACCTGCTATGCACATGATGTATGAAATGCGTATGAATTATGTTTTCAAAGACAATCGGGAATCAACTTTGTAAACAAAAAGGCACACACTTTATTAGATTCAACTTTGAAACTGAAATTATTCAACAGGTTGCCCTTAGGCGTTACATGAAAGGAAATACTGAAAAGGAAATAAAACTGTAAAAGCACATCCGAAGCTCCTTATTGATCCCATGGTCTCCTCTTCTCAGTACGGATGTAGGCATTCAGAGCTCTCTCATTCTCCAACTGCTTTGTCAGCTTCTGGATCTTTGATTCCTGCTCGTTGAACTTTTCCCGGTAAGAATCCCGCTCTTCCCGTAGTTGCGACCAAGATCTCTTCAATGTCTCATAATCAGTAGGTATCTGAGGAGGAAGGACAGTTGGAGGAACACCATCTTTGTCAGGACACTCAAGAATGACGGGTCTGACAGCTTCATACGGCATACCTAACTTCTGAGCACGGATGCGAACCCATTTGTAGTAGGCTTCCATAGGTAAAGAGGTCTTTGGCCCTAACTCTTGTGGGTCAGCTTTGTGAACCTTGTCCCAAGCCTTGATGAACCTGCGACGCAGCTCGTCACTATCCACCTGAAACTCAAAACTGATGTGAGGCACCAACATCTCATGGGGACCTGCTCTTCTTGCTCTTCCAAACTGACAGAGTGCTAGACATGGATTGTAAGAGATCCCTCCTTGGGTACCAATCAGAGGAACATTAGGGTATTCCCCGCATCGATCAATAATAGCTATCTCACCCAAACCTCTGCAAGTCCAAATGATGTCTTTATCGGTGAGAGACATTAACCTGTGAGCCCAACCCCTTCCTTCTTGGTTCTTCAGTACGGACTTAGGGAGGTGCGAAATAAACCACCTCACCAACAAAGGGATACAACACCATAGGGTTCCTCGTCTTCGGGTAGTACGGGCATGAAGCTGTTGCAAAATGTCACCCAAGAGAGTGGGCACAGGATTCTGAGACATAAAGATCCTTATGGCGGTGACATTGATGAAGTTGTCAGGATTAGGAAACAGGACTAACCCATAGATTAGGAGAGCCAAGATGTCTTCATATGCCCTAAAGTCCAGGTCATTCCAGAAACTATTAGCTTTACCAATTAGAAACTTGGCCAAGAAACCCTTAACTCCGCTTCTAGTTACCCAGTTGTCTGTTACCTCTTGATGGGTCAAAGGAAGAGCTGCAGCAACATCCTCAAGCCTGAGGGTCTTTTCCCAACCAGTAAAGGGAGTCTGATCCAAGATAGGGATACCAAGCAAATCAGAGAACTCTTCCAGGGTAGGGACCAGCTGGAAGTCTTGAAAGGTGAAGCACTGGTACAAAGGGTCATAGAACTGGGTCAGAACACTCATCAACTGTTGATCCCGCTTTGCAGTGACTAAACTGAGAAGGGAACCATGCCTCTGAATGAAGGAAGTGGTATTCGGAATTCTGCTAACCAACTCATCAAGCAACTCAGGTGAACGAACAAAGTTGAACCGGATAGTATTCCTTCGCACAGGCATCATAATGTCCTACAAAACAGAGCAAAGGTGAAACCCTCTTGTCTTTGAAATAGTCAGTCCTTATGCAGGATGCATGCAATGCTCATGATGCTATGATGTTATGATAAAGCACACCACATATAGATACAAAGGCAAACATGGTAAGGCACACAAGTCACACAAGGCAAGCCCCTAAAGTTTAGGCCAGCATGAGGTCTAGGTACTACCCTCTTTCAGTTCGTTGGTTCATACCTGTCCTAATCAAAAGTCACCGGGTTCTTAGAGGATCCCAATATCATTGACTACCCTCAATCGGTCATAACTCCAGCATCGCAATCTTTTCTTGCGGCCAGAACCATCACGAGAGTTTAGCCTCAATGGGCGTAGCATACTGCTACAATTCTAAAGGCCAAGTTGTGTCAATTAAGGTTCTAAGGTTGTTGGTGCTTAATGACTCCTTAGAAGACCCATATTCTCCTCGTTGCGACACAAGGGATATCGGTACAGACCAAGGTGCCACACCAACGTAGCCACTGCTTCACCTGTGTCGGTCTACGCCGGACAGGTCCCTCACAGCTTATGCTACCTAAACAGGGTATCCCCAGATCCGGGTTAGGATCTATGTAACTCCGATGCAACCCACAATAGTAAAGCAAGCAAATCAATACAATTGAAAACACAGTTATGAACTAAAGTAAGGTACACCTCACTTTAAGTTTTATCCCCAGCAGAGTCGCCAGTTCTGTGATCGGTGGATCTGGAACTGACTGTTTAACGCTGGTTCGCGAAATGTCGCGGAAGCAAGAGTCGCCACCGTCTTTTATTTTCTCCAAATGGAAAGGACAAAAGCACAGAAAAATTCCTTAAAGAGATTGCTCTCGGTTCGGGAGGTAGGTTATAGAAAGGGAAGGTGTTAGCACCCTTTCTATCCATGGTTATCCATGGGCTCTTAGATACTTGCTCATTTGTGTTTTCAAAAATGGTTTGTTTGCTTTTCAACTGTGGGTTTTAAAAAGTTTCTTTGAAAATTCCAGTTCGACTCTTGTATCGGTCCTCAAGAGTGTTTGAAAAAATGCTTTCGAAAGCTTTTTGAAAATGTGTTGGTGTGAAAAGTATTTTTGATTTGTTTTGAAATTAGAGCAAGTATCTAGAGTCGTCTACCTACCCTAAGGAATTCGTCTGTGTAAATGTCCTTTAAAGTAGTGCCATTCCACCATTGAGAGATAGGTAGCACCACCGTTGGAGGTGTTCGGGTCAATTCGAGTTTATAGGGACATGGTGATCACCAGAGCAATGGGAAGACACCTTAGAAGCTACCCTCATGCCAGGTTCCCGGATCATGAGGACTTACTAAGACATCCTCTACTCGACGATCACCTTTCGAGGCAAGGCAACAGTGAGGCGTACCCTAGGGGTGGTGTGTGAATTTGTGTGTCATGTTCAATTATTTTATCTTGTCATGTTATTGGTGTTCTACGCTTTTGTTTTTATTTAGACATTCATTCTTGCATGCTTTGATTAACAATTAAAATATTTGCGAGAAGTAAAAATTCTAAACTATTACAAAAGGCGCGGGTCCACATCGCCAAAATTAAACCAGAACCCGATTTGACAGAAAAATAAAGAAAGTAAAAGAAAATAAGGAATTAAAAATGCGAGCAATTATTTACACGGCTTTGGGAGAGGTACATAAATATTTGAACGGAAACGAAATAAGTATGCGAATTGATAAGAAATTAAGAACGAGGGCGTTGGACCCTTTTGCAAAAATTAAAATTACATGGATTAATTAATTAAAAAAATAAAAGAAATTGTTTTTGTTTTTGGTATTTTATGATTTTTAAGACTTAATATGAAAAAGAGAATAATTAAAATTAAAATAAGATGCAAACCCTAATCCTAATTATTTTTAATTTATTAAGAAAATATTGAAGTTTTTTAACCTAAAAGTAATCCTAACTTTTATATGCAAATTCAATTATAAAATAAATATTTAACTATTTCATTATTTATGAAAGAAAAATAAAAAGGATGAAAAATTATTAATTAAACCCTAATTCTACATTTTTTAGATTTTTATTAAAAGAATTAAAATTAACCTAATTTAAAACTAAATTTAATTATATACAAATTGATTTAAGAAAATACTAAAAAATAAAATATTTATTGTTTTTTCTCTTTTTCTGATTTTTTATGTGTTTTAGGTTTTTTATGGAAATAATTAATTAATTAAATAAATCAATAATTAAGAAAATATACATAATAAAAAAAAATAAAAGAAAGAAAATAAATTGACAAACCTAGGGGGTTCAGACCCCAAATGGGAGGTTTGGCCTTAGTAATTCAGGCCCAATGACCTTGGCCTTTGTTGACCTTTCACGCTGGCATGTGGATTTGTTGACCCAAGCTTATGATGCGCTTCAGATCGTGGCCCTTGATTGGATCTTCAGGGGCACGTGGATGGCCAGATGTGAAGGGTGTATGGTGCGTCTTCAACCTTGAAGTGCATATGAACTTTTATTGAAAAATAATATTGAGATATTGAGGACCTGGGGCTCGAACCCAGGTCATGAGGATTAACAACAACAACGCTTGCCAGCTGAACTAAGTTGTACATGTTAATATATAATAACGAACAAATAATATAAAAGAAAACAAAGGCGTTAGTGGGTTCTGCGCGCGAATTTCAAACCGGCCTATCACATCTTGCCACGAATTCATCTTCTTCGCGTGTTTTATTTTCCTGAAACATATAACAAACTAGAAACGGTTTTGTAAACGTTGCCATAGGTAAGATACGAGAAAATAGCGAATGGCCCTCTGACGCTCATAAATTGAGCGCGAGGGTGGGTTCAAGATCGTCCAGGCGCGCTGATTCTAATGGTATGGGTCTTGAAGGCCAATTTTTCTTGGTTTCAAAATCCCCAATTGGAGGTCCTGCAAACCCTAAAATACAACCATGGCGATTTCTCGTATAGCTCATAAAAACACAATCAATCTATATAGTTAGCTTCAGAACACATTACTCAACACAAATGCATAATCAAAATGCCATGAAAACGCCTAAATCTGGAAATACGATTTTGAAAAATATAAGAGAAAACTGGATTTCTGTATACCAATTCTTTGAGTTTTGATGGATGTTTTTGATTGGAACACGTTCAGTAATCTTCAAGGAAGCTAATGGAATGGAAATCGTGCCTTGAATCAACCTGCAAAAGGGTTTTCAGAATTGAGTTTTTTTAGAAAAAATTTCAAGTTTGTTTTCCAGTTTTCTCAGCAGCTGCGTGTGGTAGATGATTAGGTTTGTGTTTTGGCTTTTGTATTGAGTCAATTAGGGTTGAAAAACTGATCAAAATCTCTTGCAATGATGGTTTTTGAAAATTTGATTTTCAAGATCTTTAACCAAATATTTTCCATGTGCTTTTGTATCAATTAAGATCAATTCAATCCAAATCTTTCTATATTGAGCTAGGCACGAAATATTGATGATATAATGTGCACAAAAAGATTGAGAAAATTAGGTTAAGCATTTTTCATATATTTATTTTAATTTAAATGAATTATTATTAATAAAAATCCAAATAAATAAATAAAAAATGAATAAAAACTTCCCTTTGGGCCAAGTGGTCTTGCACATGCCATGGATGATAAATTATGGAAGAAAAATGGGCCCATTAGCAATTTTAGGTCATTTGAACCAATGTTGACTTTTCAAAATATCCAAAAATTTCCCAACTTCCACAAGGCATAACTTGCTCAATTTTTAAGCTTTTCTCATGTTCTTGGACATTTTGGAAAGGTGTTTGAGTTCTATAACCAATGCATTTGGTCCCATATCATTTTGATTTACCAATCTCAAGTTATGGCCTTTGACTTAAAGTCCCTTTTTGTTGACTTTTGAAAATGACCTATAATGTTGAAATTGATAACTTTTTGTGAGAGCATTTCTTGGAATTGAAGTATGAAGATGAGTTGTAGGAAATGTCTTTCTGTTCAAAATGAGCTTTGGATGGAATTTTTCTGATAATCAATGTGAAAGTTATGCCCTGGTCAATTTCAGTTGACTTTTCCAGCTGTCCAAATAAGGAAACTTTTGCATCTTGATGATTTTTGAGCCAAGCTTTGAGAGTCATGATCAAGCATTGATCAAATGATGTTTGTGGCTTCAAAATGATATGTTGACCAAAAATTTGAACTTTTGACTGTCAAATGACCATTTTGCCCCTACAGTTGACTGTAGTGCAATTAGGGTTTTTGACTGTGCAATTTTGTGCTGAAAGTCTTGAAACTTGATATGAGGATACTTGACCATATTTGTAGGCATGTGAGACTTGATTGGACCTTTGGAAACTTCATTTTCTTGATCAGAACACAAACCCTAATTTTGACTGTATAGGAGATCTTTGCACTGTGCAACCCTTGGGGAACTTTGAAGTTTGACTTGGCAAATCTTGAAGAATATGGGAGGGAAAATTTTGGGGTACAACACAGGACAACATCAAAACATCAGCAATGACCACAATGAAGAAAGAGACAGATTCAGTGGCAAACCTCCAGTCTTTGATGGAGAGAACTTTGATTACTGGAAAGACATAATTGAAAGCTTCTTTCTAGCCCATGATGCTATTCTGTGGGATATGGTGACAGATGGATACACGCACCCAGTAAATGCAAGTGTTCAGAAGATTGACAGGAAAACAATGTCTGACCAACAAAAGCGTGATTTCAAGAATCACCACAAGGCCAGAACTATTCTTCTCATTGCTATCTCTTACTCTGAATATGAAAAAATATCAAACAGAGACACTGCTAAGAACATGTTTGATTCTCTCAGAATGACGCATGAAGGCAACCTTCAAGTTAAAGAAACTAAAGCTCTTGCGCTCATCCAAAAGTATGAGGCATTCAAGATGGAAGAAAGTGAATCTATTGAAACAATGTTCTCAAGATTTCAGATTCTGGTTGCTGGTCTCAAAGTTCTGGACAAAGGGTATTCTACTGCTGATCATGTCAAGAAGATCATCAGAAGCTTGCCAAAGCAGTGGAGGCCAATGGTCACAGCGCTGAAGCTAGCTAAAGATCTCAACACAATCTCTCTGGAGGAACTTGTCAGCTCCCTCAGAAGTCACGAGATAGAGCTAGAAGCTGATGAACCTCAAAAGCAAGGTAATCCTTTAGCTTTAAAATCTAACAGAAAATCTGACTCCAAGGTTTTGCAGGATGTTGAAGAAACCTCTGATGGGTCCTCATCAGAAGAAGATGAACTGTCTCTCCTCTCCAGAAGGGTGAACCAACTGTGGAAGCAGAGGCAAAGAAAGTTCAGGAACCCCAGAAGATCTGAGAACCAGAACGAATCCTCCTCCAGATATAGAAGGTCAGAATCCTCCTCTGGACACAGAAGATCTGAAGGTTCTTCAGGAAGCAGAAATCCAAACAACAAGGACATCATCTGCTATGAATGCAACGAGCAAGGACACTACAAGAGTGACTGCCCAAAGCTTCAGAAGGAAAAGCCCAGAAGAAAGTTTGGAAAGGAAAAGAAGAAAAGTCTCATGGCCACATGGGATGACTCTGACACATCTGAAGCTGACTCATAATCAGATGATGAGAGAGCAAACATAGCTCTCATGGCAAACATATCAGAAGACAGTGAAGCTTCTGAATCAGACTCTGAATCAGACACATAAGAGGTATTTCCTGACTTTGCTATTAATTTTACTAAGGATGAACTAGCTGAAAGCCTTAATGAGATTCTGGAAAGATATCAGCAGATCAGAGTCAAGTTCAGAAACCTGAAAAGGGATCTTGCTTCTGACTCTGATAAAACTGAGAGTCTCAAGTTGGAAAATTCTGAGTTGAAAAATAAAGTTTCAAAATTAGAAAATATATTACAAAACTCTCAGAAGGAAACAATTCTTGAAACTCCCAGTAGTGCTGATGAGATCATCAAGGAGTATGATCACAGCTTTCAGAAGTTTCTAGCTAAAAGCATAGATAGAAGCAAAATGGCTTCAATGATCTATGGAGTTAGCAGAAATGGCATAAAGGGAATAGGATACCAAGGTAAGGTACCTATACCAAAGAATGCCATGGATTTAGTTATTAAACGAACTCCTCTTAAGTCACACTTTGTATATGGGCACACACACGACATCAAATATACTAGTAGTAATTATTCTGTCAAACCAAAATTCAACCAGAGTTTTGGTAAAACTAACAAATCAGGACCCAAGAAAATATGGGTACCTAATGATAAAATAATACATGTTGCAGATATCTTTAGCATCAAAGCAGAAACACCAGTCATGGTACCTGGACTCTGGCTGCTCACGACACATGACGGGAAGAAGGCATATGTTCCAAAGCCTGGAACTGAAGCCTAGAGGCCACGTAGGCTTTGGAGGCAATCAGAGGGGAAAGATCATTGGCTTTAGAACAGTAGGTAATGGAAATCTTCCCTCTATCAGTAATGTTTTATTAGTAGATGGATTAATGCATAACCTGTTATCCATAAGTCAATTAAGTGATAACGGTTATGATATAATCTTTAATCAAAATTCATGTAAAGCTGTTAGTCAGAAAGATGGGACTATCCTGTTTAATGGAAAGAGGAGAAACAACATTTACAAAATCAAACTTTCTGAACTGAAAAGTTAGAATGTAAAATGTCTTCTGTCTGTTAACAACGAGCAATGGATCTGGCACAGAAGATTGGGGCATGTTAGTATGAGAAGAATATCTCAGATTAACAAACTCAATCTGGTCAGAGGACTTCCTAACCTGAAGTTCAATTCAGATGCTCTGTGTGAAGCATGTCAGAAAGGCAAGTTTGCAAAACTTGCTTTATTTTGAATACTAAAAATTATTTGAACAAGTTTGACTCTAAAGCACAGAAGTGTATTATGTTAAGATACTCTGAACGCTCAAGAGGGTACAGAGTATACAATACAGAAACACAGATTGTGGAAGAATCAATCAGTGTTCGTTTTGATGATAAGCTTGACTCTCAAAAGTCAAAGCAGAATGAAGTATTTGCAGGTATGGAAGTTGAATTCACAGGTACTGAAGACAAGTCATCAGAAGCTCTTAACAGAGACACTCCCTCAACATCAGAAAGAGGCACTGCAAGCAATCCGGCATCTTCTGTTGACCAACCTCAGAAAAGACCATTCAGAAGCAGCGTGGATCACCCAGAAGAAACAATCTTAGGAAGAAAGGAAGATCCAATCAGAACAAGAGCCAGCTTCAGAAACTCTGAAGAATCCCTCATGGGACTTGTCTCTATGATTGAACCATCTTCAATTGATGAAGCACTTCTAGACAATGACTGGATTCTAGCAATGCAAGAGGAGCTGAATCAATTCACAAGGAATGACGTATGGGATCTAGTTCCTAAACCAAAAGGATTCAACGTCATTGGAACAAAATGGGTGTTCAGAAACAAACTGAATGAACAAGGTGAAGTCATCAGAAACAAGGCATGATTGGTAGCACAAGGTTATAGTCAACAAGAGGGGATAGACTATACAGAAACCTTTGCTCCAGTCGCCAGGTTAGAATCTATCAGACTTTTAATTTCTTTTGCTGTTAATAAAGGCATCACTCTGTATCAGATGGATGTCAAGAGTGCATTCTTAAATGGCTATATAGAAGAAGAGGTATATGTGCACCAACCCCTGGTTTTGAAAGCTCAAAAAATCCAGAATACGTTTTCAAACTAAAGAAGTCACTGTATGGTCTGAAACAAGCTCCCAGAGCTTGGTATGAAAGAATGAGTAACTTCCTGTTAGAAAAGGAATTCACCAGAGGGAAGGTGGACACAACCTTATTCTGTAAGACAATTAAGAATGACATCTTAGTCTTCCAGATTTATGTTGATGATATAATATTTGGATCTACTAATCCCTCTCTGGGAAGAAAGTTTGCTAAGTGTATGCAGGCAGAATTTGAGATGAGCCTGATGGGGGAACTGAAATTCTTTATGGGCATTCAGATCAATCAGACCCCAGAAGGAACTTACATTCATCAGTGCAAATATGTCAGAGAACTTCTGAAGAAATTTGATCTCTCAGAATGTAAGCCATCAAAGATTCCAATGCATCCCACGTGCATTCTGGAAAGAGAAGAGGTAAGCAAAAAGGTAGAACAGAAGGTCTACAGAGGTATGATTGGTTCTCTTCTTTATCTTACAGCTTCAAGACCTGATATTTTATTCAGTGTATGCATTTGTGCAAGATTCTAATCAGATCCTAGAGAATCTCACTTAACAGCTGTTAAGAGAATTTTCAAGTATCTGAAAGATACTACTAATCTGGGTTTGTTTTATAGAAAATCTAGTGATTACAGCTTAGTAGGTTACTGTGATGCTGACTTTGCTGGAGACAGAGTTGAACGTAAAAGCACTTCTGGAAGCTTCCAGTTTCTAGGAGAAAATCTGATCTCGTGGTCCAGCAAAAGACAATCCACCATTGCTCTATCAACATCAGAAGCTGAATACATAGCAGCAGCTGGATGCAGCACACAAATGCTCTGGATGAAAAGTCAACTTGAGGACTTCCAGATTTATGAGAGTAACATTCCTATCCTCTGTGATAACACCTCTACTATTTGCTTAAGTAGAAATCCAATTTTGCATTCTAGGGCTAAGCATATAGAAATAAAACATCATTTTATTAGGGACTATATTCAGAAAGGAATCTTAAACTTAAAATTTATTGATACAGACCATCAATGGGCTGATATCTTCACAAAACCACTTTCTGAAGATAGGTTCAACTTCATTCTGAATCATCTCAGCATGAAGCTCTGTCCAGAATAAAACTCTTTTAATATTATATATTAACCTTCAGAATTATGTTTATTTCTCTGTGAACTTCTGATCAATCCTCTTTCAGAATGTTTAGAAATGTAGATTGTATCAGAATCTATCCATGAAGCTATGAGCTCTTCAGTTCAAGGATAGAAGTGATGTTCACTCAAAGTAAACAAATGTCATCCAGTCATCAGCTGTTTACTTGAGGCTGAACACGCGTTCACGCTTCTGAAAAGTCAAAGCGCTGATTGGTTGCATTGAGACACATGTCACTGGTAACCGTTTAAGTATCTTTCTGAAATCCCCTAAAATCAGCTGTCATTTAATGCTATTAATCATGATTTATTTCTCTCTCTTAACCGTTTATGTTTTCAAAATTTTTTTTCGAAATCTATTTAAACACCATTCACACCATTCACAACTTTTACCCTAACTTTCGTTTTCAATGAATACTTCTGTTTTCTGTGTTCTTCTTTCTCAAGAAAACCCTTTAAAGATTTTTCAAAAAATCCTCGTGTGAATATGGCTTCTAGCAGCAATCTTTCATCAGGTTCCCAGAAAGATGCATCAGCTGAGCAATATGAGGTTCCTCTCAGAACACTACTCACTCCAGTCAAGAATCTTGAAGTTCTGTCAGAGATTATAGTGGATTTCAACAGTTTGAAGGAAAATGGTTTTGATTTATCAGAAGAGATTCAAGCTCAAGGATGGGAAAGGTATTTTGACAGGTTGGTGGGTCCAACTTTTCCTATCTTGGTTAAGGAATTCTGGATTCACGCCTCTTCCTCAAATCACCAAGTCACTTGTTATATCATGGGGAAGAAAATTGTGATTACTGAAGACCTAATTGCAAAACTGATTGGATACAGTGGTGGTGGTATTCACTGTATAGACATGGCTGAAAGGTGCTCAGATGTTGCTGTTGTAGCAAGGGAAATTTTCATGCTGGGGCTTCCCTCCAGCAAGATAAGGGATCTGAAAGATAAGCACAAAATTTGGGCAAAGATTATTCTGGGCTATTTCAACCACAGGAATCCTACAAACTCTCCTGATTACATAAACATAGATCAGCAGTTTCTGATCTATTTTATTTCTCAGAGGGTAAAGATTAATCTAGCTCATCTTCTGTTCAACCATCTGAGAACAAGCATCAAGGAAACAAGAGAAGATGAACGCACTAAAAGGGATTGGATACCCTTGGGCAGATTGATATCAGATATTCTGATTGAGAATAGGCTGATTGAACACTTGACAGAGGCACAAGAGATCAACACCCTGGAACCTTCTGTTGGCAAGCAGCTGAATGCCAAGAATCTAAAGAAGATGAAGCTGATAGAGAACATTAAGAAAGAGCCCAGCGTCACTCCTTTTGCTGACATCTCCAGCAGAAGAGTCTCTCTAGACAACTTCCCTATGTTCTCAGAGATTGACTCTAAGCCTCAAATCATTATGATATACTTGGATGCTTGTAAAGCTGATGGGACAACACCTAATCTAAACATTCAAGATCTTCAGCAGAAGGCACCAGAGGTTGCTCTGAAGAAGACTAAGAAGAGAAAAGCTGCTCCAGAAGGATCATCACAACGGACTCCAAAGAAAAGAGGTAATCCTGTTTCTGTATCTATTTTAAATTCAAGTGCTGTTTCCACATGTATTACTACTCCCATTCCAACACCAGCTGATATCCCAACACCACAAACCTTTGAAGATTTTGACATTGATTTTGACCCTTCTGAGTCATTAACCCTCAGAAGATCCCGCTCCAAACCACAAAATCCAAACACTGCAACCATTCCAGAACCAGAACTTGCACAAGTTATTTCTGATATAGAACAACACTCTTCCGCTCCTGAAACAAACAATCCAAATCCACAACCAAAAATTCCCATTTCTCCACAACCAAAAATTCCCATTTCTCCACAACCTGACATTCCACTTTCACCAATACCAGAAACTCCACTCTCTCCCATACCATAACCACAAATTCCACAACCTGCCTCTCCTCAACCAGAAAGTAATCCACCCTCTCCTCAACATGAACAATCCCCAAAACCTGAGACTCAAAACTCTGAGGCTCAAACCTCTGAGTCTCCTGAACCACAACCCTTGGCCATCCAATTGCCCTGTGGTACTACTGTTAACATGTCTCAACTTCCCTCCTCACCAGAAACAACTCCACCAAATACTCCACATAGTTCAATCGTTATTTCTGACTCTCCCACTCCCTCACCTAAGAAAAATACATAAAATCACAGCAAGACAGTCATTGATCTAACAATCCTTGAACTCCTTGCTGCAATAAACCAGAAAACTGCCATCCCTAAACCGAAACAACCAGATGTTGGTTCCAGCATTTTGAACTTTGAATCAGATATGCAGAAGTGGATCACTTCTTTGAAACAAGCAAGTCTGGAAGTGGTTGATCCTGCTGTATCAGATCATCTCTGGACTCAATTCAGAAGATGGGTATGCGCTAAAATCTTCAAGTTCCAAGACCATAGTTATGGCCAGGATCAACAGAACTTCAGCAAACTGCTGAAGGAAATGGAAGGTCCAGTTCTGAGCAAGCTGCTGAAGGAAGAAGTTCTCCATCTGGACAATGAGCCTTGGTCTGAAAAGCGTCCAACATCTACAGTTCAACCTGCAGAAGAACAGACTATTCAAGCTGAAGACTTGGGTCAAGCAGAAGAAGCTACAGAAAGCTCTGAGAAGCAGCCTGTATCTGAAGATCCTCAAGGTTCCTCTCTTGACAGGCAGACTCTGGAAGATTTGAAGAGATCATACATGCTGATGAATGAACGAATGGACAAGCAGGATATGAAGATTGAATCTATAGCAAACATGGTAGCTAAGCAAAACGAAACCAGCGAACAAATCAAGAGCATGTTGGAAGCTCTGTTCACACGACTTCCTCCTTCTTCTTAGATTTTTCATATGTTTTCTTGTTTTCTTTACATGTTTGTCTGTAATATTTTTTTTCTACTTGTTCTAAACTATCACTGCTTATGTTTTAATACAAACGTGTTTTTACTCTGATCTTTTTAACTCTGATTATATATGCTTTTTGATCGCTGACAAAAAGGGGGAGAAAGAATGATATTTTTCAATAACGGTTTACTGAGACAAAAGTCTCAAACATTCTAACATCCTTATATATTTGAGTTTCCTTGTTCTGAAAAGCTTACAGGTACAAGAATCTGAAGAACTCTGATAAAGCAAAATTCTGATGCTCAAAGAAAGGTTCAATAAAGTTCTGATACTCAAGGACTCAAGGAATCAAAGGGAAATAATCAACTCAGGGGGAGTTTTTCTCATCATTACTCTGATACTTTTATTCCTTATCCTCTCAGCTATGATACTTTTACTCATTATCTGATTATCTCTGATACCATTTCCTCTTTATCCTTAAACTCTGATACTTTCATCATTTTATTTTAATTGAAAAAATATGGTTTTTGTCATCATCAAAAAGGGGGAGATTGTTAGAACATAGTTTGATTCTACAACCCGCAGTTAGAGTTTTGATGATAACAAAATACAAGATTAAATGAATTATGAGAATTATATAAGACATAGATGCTACCTAAAATTATGTTGTGTATTTACAGGAAACTCTGATGGAATCAGCATCAGAATATCAGAATATCAACATCAACATCAGAAGATATGTCACATCAGAAGATCAAACATGTGCTTACGCTGAAGTCTGATGAACAGAATCTGCGCTAAACATACTCTGACTCTGATCAAGATCCTAACTATGTCATCAGCACTCAGAAGCATTCAGAATAAGCTAAAGCCAACACACTCTGATCTTAATCAAGCAGAACATTCTGAAGTGTCAACGGTACTGCATTCAAGGCAGATTAATTACCAACGGCTTTATTCCAAGACAAAGATCTTCTCAAAATGGAAAGAACGTAATGAGCATTGAAATGGAATTATGGACTGCAACGTATCTATTCCAAGAAGTATTTAAACAAATCAGTGAGAAAGGAAATGGCTAATACTCTTTCACGCACATACGCATAAGCTAATCATCTTCGTCCTCACTCATTCAGTTTGCTTAAGATCTCAAATTTCTTACTCTATAGTTCTAGCATTCTAGTTTCATATAAGCTTCATTTTGTGTATTATCACAGTTGTGATATATAGTTTTTCTAGAAAACATCAAACACACATATTTGTTCATTTGTATGTAAAAGAATTTCCTTGAGAAACCGGTCTGTGGTTAGACTCAAGAAGGCTTTAGCAGTTGTTAAAGCAGTTTTGTATTCAGTTGAATATAGTGGATTAAGACCTCGTTGGAGAGAGGCGAAATCACCTTGACGGGTGGACTGGAGTAGTTTGAGATCAAACGAACCAGGATAAAAATAACGTGTTGTCTGCATTTGATTTCAAGTTTCAATAATTCAACCCCCCTTCTTGTGTTTTTCACTTCTTCACTTATTTATTCTTTGTATTTGTTATCATCAAAACTCTAACTAAGGGTTGTAGAATCAAACTATGTTCTAACAATATCACCCTCCTCCAGGCTTCACCAAGAGAATATCATACAAACTTCACTAGGGAAGATAATGCCTCATCGTCTAGACTTCTAATGGAGATTATAATACTGACTTCACTAGGGAAGCTCAAAACCACATCACCGAGACTTCAACTGGATATCTCGTGCTGACTTCAGGGGAGCCCAAATACATTATTAGATATCAAAAGTAATGGTTGTGCAACCTTCTCTTGGGAGAAATTATGAAACTTCATGGGGATAACAACTTTCATAGAAAAGCATCATCTCAGCTTCATTTGGAGGTCTAAGAAGTTTAACAAAACAACAAGAAATCAAAATTATGGGGATTTTAAATCAAACTCAAAACATGGCGAGAGAAAACCCAAAAAGTTGATAATTTTCTCAACACTTCTTAGAAACGATATTTCCCTTGTCTGGATGTTCAGCTGGAAAAAAATCCGCGTCAAGTCCTGACTGGAGAATTTGGGATCAATTCGTGCAAACCCAAAACCAAAATGATTAACCTGGAGAAAAATTGGAGTCACGACTTAACTAGGGAAAATGGGATTACAGGCCCAACATCGCACCATATATCAATTAGTATGAACTCTAATTATCCGAGGAAAGCAACATAAGAGGATCATGCATATATCAGCATGAGTAACCTAGGAGAGCTTTCTTGGGGAATCTTTTTTCAAAACATCAGAGTTCGTCCATCCTTAGAATTACTATTTTTGTTCTACTTGAATCACAAAATATAAAGTAAAAAATAATTTGTAAATTCTTTTCAAAAAATATTTTTATTATTAAATCTTTTTGTTTTGAAAATTACTATCAATAATAAATGAAATCTTTACAAACATAATAAAATCAGAACTACAAAGAATTGGATAAAGGCTCAAAATTTATTAATAGAATGGTAGTCTGCGAATGACTAGACTCCATGGATGATTACAAAGTTTGGAAAATGGTAATATATGGAAAAGATACATTGAAATACAATGACCACTATTCTCCATAACAACTTTGAATTCTTAAGCAGAGACGCCCGTTTAAGTTTGATGAAGATTCGAGAAGATTATTGTGTCCATGATCAAGTATTTCTAACACACTTACTTGCCAAGAAATCCCAAACTTTTGCCTAGGTTGTCCTTGCGGGTTTTCAACATAGAGGGAACATTTATTCTGTTTGTGTCTCTTTTTTTTTCCTAGACCTCCCTTTCGGGTTTTCAGCCTACCGAGATGCTCCTTTTTGCCTAAGCCGCCCTTTCGGGTTTTCGACTTAGTGAGTTGTTCTTTTATTTCTTTAGGTGAAGTATTTCTTGACTGCATCAGCATTCATGGGACGTGGGAACTCCTCGCCATCCATAGTTTCAAGAGTCAATGCACCGCCAGAGAAGGCTTTCTTGACAACATATGGGCCTTCATAATTGGGATTCCACTTTCCCCTAGAATCAATGTTAAAAGACATGATCTTTCTGAGCACGAGGTCACCTTCATTGAATTCATGAGGCTTAACCTTCTTATCAAAAGATTTCTTCATTCTCTTCTGATATAACTAACCACGACACAAGGCCGTCATTTTCTTTTCTTCAATCAAATTCAATTAGTCAAACATGTTCTAGACCCATTCAGCCTCTGACAATTTAGTTTCCATTATCACACACAAAGAGGGAATCTCAACCTCGACGGGGAGAACCGCTTCCATACCATACACAACAGAGAACAAAGTTTCCCCTGTTGAAGTGCGGACGGATGTACGACACCCATGCAAAGAAAAAGGGAGCATCTCATGCAAATATTTATAGGTAACAACCATCTTCTGGATGATCTTCTTAATGTTTTTGTTAGCAGCTTCGACAACCCCATTCATATTTGGGCTGTAAGGAGATGAATTGTGATGGACAATCTTAAATTCTTCACAAAGTTCTGTCATCATCTTGTCATTCAGATTCGAGCCATTGTTAGTGATAATCCTCCTTGGCACACCATACCGACATATAAGATTGTTCTTGATAAAGCGTACTACCACCTTCTTAGTGACATTAGCATATGAAGCTGCTTCCACCCATTTGGTGAAGTATTCCATTTCCACCAAGATGAAACGATGTCCATTCAACTCCTTGGGTTCAATAATTCCAATCATGTCAATACCCCACATAGAGAAAGGCCACGGGGAAGAAATAACTTTGAGAAGCATCAGAGGCACATGAATTTTGTCAGCATAAATCTGGAACTTATGGCACTTCTTTGCAAATTTGTAACAGTCAGATTCCATTGTCAGCCAATAGTAACCTGCCCTAAGCATCTTTTTTTACCATCGAATGTCCATTGGCATGAATACCAAAGGAACCTTCTTAGATCTCATGCATCAACATGTCCGCTTCATGTTTATCCACGCATCTGAGAAAGACCATGTCGTAATTTGTTTTGTATAAGACATCTTCATTGAGGAAAAAGCTTCCTGTCAACATTCTCAATGTCTTTTTATCTTTGTTTAATGCAAAAAATGGGTATTCCTGAGTCTGGAGAAAATTCTTGATATCATAATACTAAGGTTTTTCGTCAGATGTTACCTCTATTGTAAACACATGAGCTGGCCTATCCAGACGTCGAACTGTGATACGAGGTACATCGTTCCAAGCATTTACTTGGTACATAGAATCCAAAGTGGCTAAAGCATCCGCCATCTAATTCTCATCTCTGGGAATATGATGGAATTCAACTTTATTAAAGAAAGGTAATAATCTTATAGCATAATCTTTGTAGGGAATCAAGCCAACATGACGAGTATCCCATTCTTCTTTAATCTTATTTATTACCAAAGCTGAGTCGCCATATACATCTATAATTTTTATTCTGAGATCTATAGCCTCTTCGAGACCCATGATACAAGCTTCATATTCTGCCATATTATTGGTACAATAAAATGACAACCTTACAGTAAAAGGGATATGTGACCCATGGAGAGTGTTAATCACGACGCCAATTCCTTTCCCATAAGCATTTATAGCTCCATCAAACACCATACCCCAGTAGGATTCAGGATCAGGAACTTCCTCAGGTAAAGGTTCATCACAATATTTTACTTTCAAATACATCACATCTTCATCAGAGAAATCATATTTAACAGACTGATACTCATAAACTGGTTGGTGAGCAAGATAATCTACCAACACACTACTTTTTATAGCCTTCTGAGTACGGTATTCAATATCATATTCATATAACAACATCTGCCAATGGGAAATTCTTCCAATAAGAGCAAGCTTTTCAAAAATATACTTAATTGGATTTGTAACACCCCAAAAATCTAGATTAATTATTTAATTAATTTAGTATGAATATCGATGATAATTGGTGAATATGTGAATTATGGAAAATTAGTTTATGCGGTGTAATTATATGAGATTATGGATCTTATGACGTGTTGTGATGCATTTTTTAGTGATTAGATGCCTTAGAATTATATAAGTTGAGATTATGAGGGTGTATGGCTAAACGCGTAGAAATACGGGGGTGTGTGGAATAATATAGATTATTATTATTTCATTACTATATTGTTAGAATAATTATTATTACTTTATAATAATAATTAAATAATTATTTATTAGGTTAGTACTAGTATTTAGAATATATTAGAATGAGAAGAAAGAAATAGAGTTAGTACGTGAAATAAGAATAGAAGCATAGAAGGTAGAAGAGAGAAGCACTAGGAAGCTATGGCAAGGATTCACTGTAGAAACCAAGAATCAACAAGAATCTAAGGTAAGTGGGGATTATAACTCTATAAAAGGTTGCCTAATCATGGGGTATGGAAGGATTTAGTTTGTTTGATTTTTTGTTTTGAATTCTATCGATTTGGTTATTTTTGGGGTTTTTCCCCATTGATGGATTTTTAGTGATTTTGATGTGTTTGTGATGAAATCTGATGACATGAATTGGTTAGTATTAGTATACAAATGTTGGTGAGTAATTAGCCTATTTAAAATATGATTTTGGATGTGAAAACTAGGGGTGTTCGCGGTGCGGTTTGGGCGGTTTTGAAGCAAAAAATCATCCGAACCGCAAGAGAAAAAAACACGCGGTTCGGTTTGGTTCGGTTGGCTTTTAAAAATAAATCTGAACCAAACCAAACCAAACTAATGCGGTTTGGATTGGTTCGGTTGTTTCGGTTTTTTACTAAAATAATTATTATGTCATACATACAAATATATAGGAAAATATAATTTTATATTTAATTGTTCATACATTACCATAAAAAATTTATAATTGTCAAAATAAATTTATAATTTGATACATAAAATTGCGTATTATAATTTTATCTAAATCTAAATAATGATATCAACAAAATTGCATTCTTAAATAAATATTATACAAAGAATATGATAAAATATATTTTGTGAAAATAGTATTTATAAATTAATAATATTTTATTTTTTATGATTTGTAAATTAAAATGAATATAATACAAAGTATGATAAAATATACACATAATACATGTTGATTTCTCTAAAGAATTATAGAAATATATATTGGTTAGTAAGATTTTATAACATAATGAGGTTTTGTTTGGTTTGGTTTGGTTTGTAAAATACAAACCGCAAACCGAACCGAACCATGCGGTTCCACGAGAAAATGACCCAAACACATCCGAACCAAATGCGGTTTTTTGCGGTTTCGGTTTGGTTTGGTTCGGTTTTGCGGTTTTCTATTGGGCCGGTTTGGTTTTGAACACCCCTAGTGAAAACTATGAATTTTGGGAATTGAAACATGGGAGGATCGTACAAAGGATTGCAGGAATTTTTCTTTGTTATCACTGGATAACTGGTTACCCAAATCTAGTAACCGGTTACCATATCAAAAATTGACACAGGATTCGTTACTATATTGCAGTAACTGGTTGTCATAAGTGGGTAACCGGTTACCGTGAGGAATTTTGAAAAGAACAAGGTTATTATCTTGCAGTAACCGGCTACTATAACTAGGTAACCGGTTACCACTGCTACTGACAGTATTTTTCGAAAACTTTTAAAACTCATAACTTTTGCCTCGGGTGTCCGTTTGACGCGCCGTTTGGACCATTGGAAAGATAGAATAAATTCCTATCTTATGAAAATGACTTATAATGCAGTATTTGATAATTTCACCAACATTGATACTTATCCGTGGATGTGTTTTTGAATTATATGCCACTATTTATGTTGTGATTGCGAAATTATGAATATAACGATGAATGTGAATATATTTCTTGATGTTACAATGTTGTGATGATGTATGTACTATGATATGTGTTTGGTGGCCTTTATTGGCTTATTATGCTATTTTGATGTAATTTTAAAGTTGTGAATACGATGATGTTGCATGAATGTTTCAATGGTGTGACATGATATGCCTGATAATGATGATGAGCGAAGGCCTAAGATTCCTATATGATATCATATCAACTCAATCATATCAAGATTACACTTGGGTTTGGTTCTTCTCTATATCTCTAGGTTTGCTCATGATGGATTACCAAGCACTTTGATTTGTATATTGTGATCTTATATGTCTTGTATTGATTAACTTTCAACTAACAAATACAATTAATGTTTGCTTTAAATGATGATACTATATGTGAAGGCACAACACATTTCATCAGGTTGATGCATAGGTTTATGAGTTTATTTCCATGCCTTCTTCAACAAAGCTTCATTGAGATTCAAGCTTCATCATTGAGAGTTCTTTAAAGTAATATCATGACAAGGTCTACTATGATTCATCATGCCTCCATTTGCGAAAGGAAGTCAAAAGATGCAATAATTGATTGAGGATGTTTGACCTAATTGGACAAGTTTTTGATTCCTTGATCACAAGTGAATAACCCTCTAAATTCTTAATATTTGGAAGTGGTTATTATTACTCTAGGTTCTTATTATCATCCATAACAACATCTCTTCACATAGAAAAAGTATTTGTACAAGAAAGATTCTCAAAATTGAAAGGGGTTCCCAAGCCATTTTGATGATCTAGGAGTTAGGGTTTTGGATTTCTAAGGGCTATATCTTGTCCATCTTTTGATATTTTTTAGTGATTCAAAAGACATGATTCTCCTTAAATGGTTATCAACAATTCACTTCAAAAGGTTCAATTAAATTGTTCGTGAAAGACCACTAATGATTGAGAAAGATTACAAGTCCTCTAGATAGACCATCAAATTTCCTTATGTGACTTCAAAAAGTCATAACTTGATCAATTTTTATCCCCTTGAGGCCATTCTTTTTCCATAATGATATTAAGAGTTTGAACTTTAACTCTTCTTTTATGTGCAAAACTTGAAAATGGTTAGAAGATGTCTTAAAACCTCAAAGGATTATAGGTCACCTTATGGATTTTCATCAAATTCAAAGGATCATAACTTGTCCAATATTTGGAATTTTTGAGTGATACAAGTTTCTAAATACTCTTTAAGGAGTCCAATTCAAGATAGCATCATTGATCAAAGCCAAATTTTGGAAGAAGACCTTGTTTGGAGTCAAAACATTATAGGTCATTTTTGAAGAAAAACTTAGAATTTTTTCAAAGTATAAAAGTCTGCACATTTTTTCCGATTTTGACCAAGAATAACTTCTAGCTCAAGCATGAAAATGATCTCTTTATTGTCACATTATGAAGAATGTTACCTCATATTTCTAATGCATCAAGAATCAGGTGTTAAGGTTTCCTATATCGTGCACACCATGAGTTCAAAGTCAGCTACTTGAAGTTGAGTTTTCCTTCCAAGCTAGAATTTGAAATCCATGTTTTGCCCTCTAAACACAAAGTTTTCATACGTTTTTGCTTCTAATCATGTTTAGCAAATTTCCAAAAGCATTTAGCATCATGAAATGCAGGTTTTGGCTGAGTTTTGATGCTAAGCAAGTCACACATTGCTCATGTTTCAAATTTACACAAATTCACTCAATTACTCTCCCATTCGCATGCCTAAGCATTGCCTCATCCTCTTCTATAAATAAGATGCACATTCCACCTATTTCTAGAAGCTTTTGATAGCCAATTGACCCCTGTTCAGATCCCACACGAACTATGAATTTGAATTTCTGATTTCTTTCATTCTCACCTCAAAACACTAAAATCTCTATTCAGTTAGCTTCATTGAACTTCTCTGAAGCTAACCATACTCTTTCCTTCAAGAATCGTGACCTATTTTGAGCTATATAAGTCCAGTTTCAGGGCAACTTTTTGCTAATTCATTAAGGTAGATTTCTTAGTCAAATCAATTCAAATAAAAGACTAATCTACTCTCCTCATCCTTCTGATTCTCATGCTTCTTATAATTTGTGATTTCATTAATATTTGAGTGAGATATTCTAGAATTTCGTGCTCGTTATTATTTCTGCTTTTACTCAATTTAAGCCTTGCTCAATTAATATAAATTTGGCGCGAGGGTACCATTAGAATCGTCTTGAAGAGAAAAATCTAATTGTACCGGTTTGGTCATCTAATTTTACAGTTTGTGGAACCTCAATCTAGGGCGTCTAGAGGTTGAAGACGACCTACGAGTCGTGCTTCATCCAATGATAGCTTGACATGTAATTTTTTTAAATCATATCCAGTGTGTTTGCTTTATCATACGCGTATTTTGAGAGCCCTTGGATCTGATTACTTCCATTAGTCAGACTCCATCCAACACACCATAACTCTAATTGTTTTTAATTATTAAAAGGTGATCCAGTGCAATTTTCAAAGCTGACCATGATATGCACAACGTGTCTGATCCTTTGGATCTGATTACTAGCGCGTTTTGGAAAATTATAGAAAAATTCACAAAAATATTTTTAAATATTCTCTTTCTGATTTTTAGTTTTTCATGATTTTATTTTTAGATTTGATATTTTTTATAATTTTCATTTATTTTGATCTCTTTCTAATTGTTTAAAAATACTTTTTGGTACTTTTAAATCCTTAAAAAATTCATAAAAATCATTTTCTTTATTCTTGACTTTCTGAAATTTTTTTCTAGAATTTTATTTTGATTTTTACTATTTTTGATTTTTTCCCCCCGCTTATTTGAGTGATTTCAATTAGTTTAAAAATATTTTTCTGTTTTAAAAAAGTTACCAAAAAATTTATAAAAATATTTGAGGTCACATCTGACTTTTGTTTGGTCTCATTTAATTTTTCTTTGGTACTTTGAGTTTAGTTTTCTATTTTTCCTTTTATTTTCATTTAAAAAACAATTTAAAAATCATTTTATTTTTTTATTTTTTTTATTAAATGCAATTTATTTTTGAATATATTCTGGCTAAGTGATTTTTTGATCACGAGCTTCATTAACATGATTGGATCTTGGGTGTTGAGTTTAACTCCACCAAAATGGATGGATGATTTTAATGATAGTTTTGGTTAAAATTTTGATTCAAATATTTACCCTCCCTCTTCATCTTATCCCTTTCTTACTTGTGCTACATGTTGTTAGAGGAAGATTTACATATCATTTGTCCAAACATGTGGTACATAGATTGCTATTGACCAGCCTCAAAATAGGTGCGACTTCTACATAAGTCCACTTACGATTGCTTAACATAGCGCTAAATTTTGTCCCGACTCGAGAAATGATCATTCGTGGCCTAAACCTATGTTTGCAAGCCCAAGTATGTTTAATTTGGAATCTTTTATCCAATAACCTTGAGGTTCATTGTTAGAAGGCTTTGGTCTTATCAATCCTCTAATGAACCATCATAAATTTTGGTCTAAGTGAAGCATTTAAACATCGTTGATCATTTATTGTTGCCTCAAGAAATTTGAAATGAATGATATACTTGACAAAAAGCAAATGAAACTTGTTATTGAGAAGCTTTTATTTTATCAATCTTCTAATGAGTTTTCAAATTCAAGTTTCAATATGGTCATTCAACTAACCTCTAATTTCCAACTCACTAACAATTGACTTTATTTTATGCTTTTACTTTAAGCACCATTTACTTTTGCATTTACATTTCATGCTATTTTCAGCTTTGCTCACTTGAGCATTTACCTTTATGTCGTTTTTATTTTTCTCACTTGAGCTTTCATTTTCTTTTTGAAGATACTTAATAACCAACTTGAACAATAAATAAACTTTAAGGTTACTTGGACTATTTGATTACTCTCTTTGGCAACATGGAGTTATGGACCTCTTGGACTTAGGACTAGAAGCCTTGACTACCCTTGGGACCTTGTGACTTCTTTTGTTATTTTGTCTGGAGTTCTTAGGGTTTACCCAAAGACATTGGGTTGATTTCTTTTGTGTGTAGGTTATTCTGGTTATATTCTTTATCTGTGATTGGGAATTCCTCTGTATACAGCCGTTACTCTGCCCAATTTTCATGAAGACTTAATGCATTTGAAGCTTGGTATTCGTAAGAGGTTTAATATCTTTTCTTGTTTGGTTTCAATCCAAAGGATGAGAATTCTACATTGACTCGTTATGTCAAGTGTTGGCTTCTTGTTGGTTAGACGGTTATTTTCTTTAGATTTTATCTTATGCTTTAGGATAGTCCCTCCATCTCCTCCCATCATATTTAATTTAAAAAATATTCTCCCTCCTTTTCAAAATTATTCTTGTTTTCCAAACTTGAACCGCTTTCATAATAAACT
The DNA here is from genome assembly GCA_948472305.1 of Vicia faba. NCBI lineage: Eukaryota > Viridiplantae > Streptophyta > Magnoliopsida > Fabales > Fabaceae > Vicia > Vicia faba. Next base: position 96,721,061 of record OX451735.1, on the reverse strand, counting down.
TGGACTTAGGTCCATACCTTTTCAAATATTTTCTTAATCAAAATTTAACTAACTTAATAACACTTTGACATTTTTTTGTGAGAAGACTAAACGTCAATCAATCTCATTCAAACTATTTTTCCACTTTGGCTTTATACTTTAAATTTTTCTCAAAATATTAGACTCTTGTCAATCCTTGTAGTGATGCGAGCTACTATACTTCTAAGATATATAGTGAAATGAGATATTTTCTTCTTGGGTGTAGAGTGAGGCTTTTTTGAATTTAAAATCCATGTTGTATCCTCCACTTTGAGATGATGCAAATTCTCTTTTCTCATAATCGTGGATAGTAAGTATGTTCTTCCACTCGGAGATGACGATGATGTCTTGTCTCTTAAAATTAACCAACACACATTTGTTTTAAATATTTTTAAAGGTGAACTACGAGTACATTGATCCCCTATTGCAGAGAAGGTGGTACGTAGGCACTAAATTTTTGCAACCGCGGCGGGTGCAAAAGTTGTAAAAAACAAATATATTTCTTTTCTCATCTCCACCATCTATTTTTGTATACAAAACTTATAGCCTAAATACACAAATTTTCAAAGAGGTTCCTACGGAGTATCGTAGATGTTTAGGGTGCTAATACCTTCCCTTTGCATAACCAACCCCCGTACCTAGATTCTCTTGCCCTCTTTTTTTTGGTTATTCTCTTTTTTCCCATTTCTTTGGAAACAATAAAGCGCAATCAAGTCAATGGATTAGTCTAAATATTTCTATCGCTACAGAAAATTTGCGACTTCATTGGAGAGAAGATTAACCAAATTCCATCTCTAAGTGAGTTGAGCCTATCTTTATTTATTTGTGTATGTGTTGATATTTGTTTGTATATTATGTGTTATATATGATTTTGTCTGGATTTTCCTGGTTTTCAGGATGCTTGGTGATTTCTCATAAGTCCTCTACCAAGACTTAGGAAAACTTAAGATAGGACAGGCAATATAGTCATGTTAACTTTGAGGGAGTAATCCCAAAAAAGGAGGCATGAGATCCACCACTCAGTAGAGGCCCCTTTGACTGTAGTATCATTTACCGAGTAATCGGGAAGACATGCTACTTTTGACCTGGGAGCCTGCTGAAACTGAGAACCGTAGAACCCTTAACCAATCTTGGCCTTTTAGGTGTAGTGCGGAAACTATGATGGAGTAATTCGGAAGTGGTTGTCACGCGATACTACACTCATACAAGTTTTTCTTGAGAATATTACTAATTACCGAGTGAATTGGGATGTTGGTAATATCCGAAGGAATGAATTAGACTCTGGGAACCTCTTAGACCCTTGTTCGACAGGTGATAAACTATTAGTCCATACATTTTGGGTAGTACCCTTGACCTCATGCTCGTGATGTCGAACCTATGAACCCCCCATGTTTGTGATCTTGTGTGTGATTGTTGCATCATTCATTCATGCACCCATGAGCATCCTTTAAAACATTTGTTTCGAGGGATTTAAAGTTGACTTTTTGCGAATATCTCAGGTACTGTCTGACCATGGATTCTGGAAAAAGGAAGACTGATAAGTACAGTTTCAAGGATCCTAAGATAGATGAATTGATGAGTCTGATTTCCAAGATCGAGAGTTCTACAGACTTTCAGAATTAATATGGTCCCATCGTGTCTCTTATGAAGCTCAAGATGAAGAAGGGTATTATTTCTACTTTGGTATAGTTCTATGATCCGTTGTATCGGTGTTTTACTTTCCCTGATTATCAGCTGATGCCTATGTTGGAGGAGTATTATTACCTACTGGGTTTACCCATTACCGATCATGTTCCTTGCACCGTTTCAGAGGGAGAGCCCAAATCTCATGAGATTGCAGCCATGATTCATTTGGGAAAGTATGAGATTGAGGCCAACATGACTACCAAAGGAGGAATCAGAGGATTACCCACTTATTTTTTATTAGAGAAAGCTCGCTACTTTGCTAGGATGAAGAGTACAATCGCGTTTGAGGCTATCTTTGCTCTACTTGCATATGGGTTGTTCTTATTTCCTAACGTCGACAAATTTTTGGATGTCAATGCCATCAGAATCGTTTTGATTGGGAATCCAGTTCCTACATTATTAAGAGATGCTTATTATTCCATTCATCTTCGAGATTTTTATCATGGAGGGATGATCATTTGTTGTACGCCTTTGTTATATCAGTTGTTTATTTCTCACTTACCTCGATCTGATGCTTTCTGGGATATCAAGAAGGAACCTCGTTGGGATCCAAAGATTATGGCTCTCACTCATTCAGACATTGTTTGGTATCATCGGGCTTATTATGATATGGATATTGTTGATAGTTTTAGTAGTTTCCCCAGTGTTCCTCTTCTTGGTACAAATGGAGGAATTAACTACAATCCTATTCTTGTGCGTCGTCAGCTTGGATATCTGATGAGAGACAAGCCAAATATTATTCATCTGAGTGGTTTATTTCTCAAAGAAAGAGAGGATCATAAGGAAGCTAAGGAGGAAATTGAAAAGGCTTGGCGCCATATTCACAGGAAGAGTGGAAAAGACTTGGGACCAAGAGGAGCTGTTTCTTTGGAGCCTCACCTCCATTGGGTACAAGCAAGGGAAATTCAGTTGAAGATGTCATATTCCCGTGAAGATCCTATACCTAATATGTTTGTGAAGACCACTCCACCCCTTTTAGATGATGTGGAAGAAATTCAGCTTGCCCTAGTTAGGATGCAGCAGGAGGAGGAAGCATGGAAGAATAAGTTTCAGACTTTAGAGATGTCGTACCAAACAAAATTGAAAGAGGAGGATGACTTGATTGAGATTCTTGAGAGTCGTGCTGTGGAGATAATGGAGAGGCAAGAGGATTTATTTTCCTCTAAAGATCAATCAGGACTTAGTTGCTCACCTCCTACTGTGAATGCTATGTCGTTTGTTAATGATGAAGCTTATCGTCCTGTTCCTCCACCAGTGAAAGTGTGGTTTCTATGACCTATTGGATGATTTTCAGGATCAATTCAATGAGATGTAGAAGGAAATGAAGGCTCTTTGAGGAAAAGAATTATTCGGACAGAATGTCAGTGAACTCTGCTTAGTTCCTAATGTAAAGGTGCCAGTGAAGTTTAAAGTTCCAGAATTTGAGAGGTACAAAGGCAACTCTTGTCCTCGTGATCACCTGGTGATGTATATCAGAAAGATGTCCACCCATACTGATGATCAACATTTGCTTATTCATTTCTTCTAGGATAGTTTAATCGGTGCCACTTTGAAGTGGTATATGAGTTTGGACAGTAGCAATATCCGCACCTTTAATGATCTAGGGGAAGCCTTCATCAAACAGTATAAGTACAATATGTTCATAGCACCCAATCGTGACCAAATGAGGGCGATGGCCCAGAGAGACAAGGAGTCATTCAAAGAATATGCGCGGCGTTGGCGCGATATATCTGCCTAGGTGGTAACACCTATGGGAGAATAAGAAATGACCAAGGTCTTCCTGGAAACCCCTTGGATCATTTTATTATGAAAGGATGGTTGCCAGTGCACTGAGTGATTTCACTGAGATGGTGAGTATGGGTGTTTTCCTAGAAGAAGATGTCAGGGAAGGACGCTTGACGAAAGACGATGGGACAAAGAAGTCATCATACGAGTTTTATCGAAAGAAAGAAAGTGAATAGAATTTTGTCATTGGGGAAAGGATGATTAGACCACCAAGAAGATATCACCAGTACAAACAACATGTTGCTTCTGTGACTTGAGTTGTCAATGTAGCTCCAACTACTGTTTCCTATCAGAGATCTCCTCCTCAGGGAAATCAAGGGAAAAGTTAGAAGAGAAAAGCTTTTGAATCTATTCCAATGAGCTATGCAGAGTTATTCCCAACTTTGATTTAGAAGAAGGTTGTTCAAACCATGCCTCCCCATGCTATACCTTCACCTTTACACTGGTATTATAAAGCAGATCAGACTTATGCTTTTCATCAAGGAGCCCCAGGGCACAACATCAAAAAATGTTATCCTTTGAAATCTGAAGTAAAAAAGATGGTGAGATCTGGCCTCCTATCCTTTAAAGATGTTGGTCATAGCGTGAAAGATAATCCTTTTCCTAAACATGGAGGTGCAAATGTTGTATATATGATTGCTGGTTGTCCCGGGGACTTCTGGATTTTTGATATCAACCTGGTTAGAGGGGATCTAGTGAAGATGCATGCTGACCTCTATGAATTTAGCTACTATACGCACGACCATGCTGGTTGTAATGTTTGCAGTACAGATATCCAGGGATGTGATAAAATAAAAGCTGATCTTCAAGAAATGGTGGACAAAGGTCTCATTCATATAATCAGGCCAAGGGCTGAGTACGAAGAAGATGTGAATATGGTCTATGGATGTCCCAGTGAATTCTGGATTTTTGATGTGAATTATATGAATGAGGATTTGGTGTAGTTGCACGCTACATTCTGTCACATGGATGGCCAAGAAGAACACCATTATGGGTCTTGCCATACTTGCAGCAAGGATTCTCGTGGTTGCTCCATCATGAGAAGGAGTGTTCAATTGTTGTTAGATAATGGTACTATCCAGGTTTCAGGCAATAAAGATGATTACAATGGGGTTAATGTAATTGAAGATTGCTCGGTCGAGACCATGTCAGATGATGAGTATGTTTCTGCAGATGCGTTCTTTTCTTCTGATGAAGATATGTCCTCCAACAATGATTATGTGATGTCTAAGTATTCTGAAGAAGTGGTGAATGTTATTGTGCCATGTTTTAGTGTTCCCGCCCCTATAGAGATTGTGTACCATAACAAGCCAATTATTTCTCCAATGGTTATTTGTATTCTCGGCTCTATCCCATATAAATTAGACAAAGTTGTGCCATATAAATACAATGCGACTATCCTGGAAGAGGGTGTTGAAATTCCTATACAACCTTTGTTTGATGTCAAGAATATTGCTGAAGCCTATCGAGTAACTCGCAGTGGCCGTGTTTTCGCACCTGTCATTCAAGGGAATGTAAATTCTAATAAAGGGGTTGTTAAAAATACTGAACCAAAGAAAGTGGTGGGGGAATCTAGTGGTTCTACTTTGGAAAAGTATGTGGACAACTTGTTGAAGATTATTAAGATGAGTGACTACAAGATTATAGATCAATTATTGCAAACTCCATCTAAGATATCTATTCTAGCCTTGCTAATGAACTATTATGCCCATAGGGAATCTTTGATGAGAGTGTTGGATCAAGCTTTTCATGGAAAGTGATATGTCTCTGGACTAGTTCAACAGTGTTGTGGGGAATATTACATCTTGTAATAACTTGAGTTTCCGTGATGACGAATTTCCGGATGAAGGAAGGAACCATAACCTGGCTCTCCATATTTCCATGAATTATAAGAATGACTCATTGTCCAATGTGCTGATTGACAATGGGTCTACTTTGAATGTCATACCGAGAAGTATACTCATGAAGCTAAAGTTCCAGGGAACTCCCATTCGCCCGAGTGGCATAATTGTGAAAGCTTTTGATGGTTCAAGAAAGTCTGTCATCGAAGAAGTAGATTTTCCCATTCACATAGGTCCGCACTTATTTCAGATTACTTTCCGGGTTATGGATATTGTTCCCACCTAAAGTTGTTTATTGGGATGACCATGGATCCACGAAGCAGGAGCTGTTACTTCAGCTTTGCACCAAAAGCTGATATTCATTCATGAAGGAAAGGTGGTCATCATGAATGGAGAGCAGGCTTTGTTAATATCTCATTTGTCCTCTTTCAATGTTGTGGAAGCTGATGAAGCTGTTGTTGGAACTCAGTTCCAAGCTTAATTTATTGATAATGTAAGGAAAAATGAGAACTTTATAGCCTCATTTAAGGATGCTCAACAGGTAGTGCATAATGGCCCTAGCAAGGCGTCGGGGAAAATTATTGATCCACCTATGAATAAGAATAGAGTTGGTTTGGGTTTCTCCGTGAAGAATAATAAAGGTGAAATCATGAAGCCGAAGTCTTCTTTGGGCAAATACCAAGATATCTTTCATAATGGAGGTTATCTTCATCCAACTATTCCTAAGATCAATGCTATTCTGGAAGGTGAATCAGAGTAAGAGATGCCGAACTACGTGACACATGGAGTTAGAGTCCAAAATTGGATCACTATCGATGTTCCTTCTTGCATTCATATTTCAAAGTAATTTGTTTTTGTTAATCTTTTCAAAAATCTTTCACTCTGCCCAAGGTGAAAGTATTGATATTGTACGGTCATATCAGTTGTTTTGATCTTTAAAATCATTAATAAAAGTTGTTTTGATTCCCGAATTGTGTCTTTATTCTGTGCTTTTTCTTGGAAAATGGTAATCATAAAAATCCTTTCAAAATAAATAATAATTGTAAATAAAGCTGCATAATCACATGCTATATGTGTCAGTTTCTAAAAGTAGTCATAAATCATATGTTCAGATTAATTAAAAAACTCGTTGAGTACAATGAACCTGCACCCTCTCCCAACTTTGAATATCATGCGTATGTGGCCAAAGAAGAAGAATGTGATGAAATCCAAAAAGAGGTTTTACGGCTGCTGTACAAAGAGCCGTTGGAGACGATTAAATTGGGTCCATAGAAAGATCTAAAAGAAGTCAAGATTGGAGCATTGCTTTATCGGGATGTGAAGAGCCGGTTGATTGAATTGTTGAAAGAGTATGGGGATATATTTTCTTGGTATTATCAAGACATGCTTGGCTCGGATACTGATATTGTGGAACATCATTTGCCGCTAAAGCCAGAATGCCCACCAATCAAGCAAAAGTTGCGAAGAACTCACCCTGTAATGGCAATGAAAATTAAAGAAGAAGTTTTAAAGAAGATTAATGCTGGTTTTCTTATGACACCAGTGTACCCTCAATGGATCTCCAATATTGTCCCAGTACCAAAGAAAGACGGAAAAGTTCGCATGTGCGTTGATTATAGATATTTAAATAAAGCTAGTCCAAAAGATGACTTTCCATTTCCAAATATCGATATGTTGGTTGACAATGCAGCAAAATTCAAAGTATTCTCGTTCATGGATGGATTTTCCAGATACAATCAAATCAAAATGGCTCTGGAGGACATGGAATAAACAACGTTTATCACACCCCGGGGAACATTCCGTTACAGAGTGATGCCCTTCGGGTTGAAGAACGCTGGTGCAATGTACCAGAGGGCTATGACAATCCTATTCCATGATCTGATGTACAAGGAAATTGAGGTATATGTTGATGATATGATTTCCAATTATCATACTAAGGAAGGGCATATAGAAGATTTATTGAAATTGTTTCAGCGTTTGAGGAAGTATTATCTCCGCTTGAATCCAAATAGATGCACATTTGGTGTTCGATCAGGAAAATTGTTAGGTTTCATTGTCAACCAGAAAATAATTGAAGTTGACCCTGATAAAGTTAAGGCAATTTAAGAAATGTCTGCACCAAGAACTGAAAAGCAAGTTAGAGGCGTCCTCGGACGGTTGAATTACTTTTCTAGATTTATTTCCCATATAACTGCAACGTGTGAGCCGATCTTTAAGTTGTTAAAGAAAGATCAAAGTTGTGTGTGGATATATGATTGCAAAAAGGCATTTGAAAGCATTAAAGAGTATCTGCTTGAACCCCCTATCTTTCTCCCTCCTGTTGAAGGAAAACCATTGGTTATGTATCTGATTGTGTTAGATAATTCTAAGGGCAGCTGTTATACCCAAAAATTTTCCCTCTCATGTTTCCCAAGGTTTTTTCTCTTATATGGATGGTTAAAAATACTTGCCTAAAGAAAATAATTTTTTTGAATATTAGCAAAGTGTCTTTTGATTGGCCATTCAACAATGTCCTTCGATTGACAGTTAAATAGTACCCTTCGATTGACATAACATCAAGTTTCGACTGAGCTCCTAAAACCCTTCGACCAAGCATTGGCCCACAAGCTTCGATTGGGTGCGGAGTCTCCTTCGATCAAGTTTAGTTCACCAAGCTTACACTGGGCAAAAGGCCCCTTCAGCTTGTCATCAGCACACGTATGCCTCTTCATGCTTGTTTCTTAGTCTATTAGGCAGAAACTCCCTCATGCTGGCCTTAGTTTCACAAGGAAAAAGGCCCCTTTCACTGGTGTTCGATTCACAAGACAAAGGTTTTCCTAAGACATGCCTTCGATTCACAAGGCAAGGGCCCCCTTTTTTCATCTTGCCTTCAGCACACAAGACCAACACTTCTTCAGATTTTCCTTTAATCCACTAGGCAAAAAGCTTCCTTCGACCCACAAGGCAAATACCTCCTTCATGCCTGATTCGATTCACTAGGTGATGACCTCTTTGACGCTTGCTTTGAACTGCCTCATGCTAGCACCCACAAGGCATTGGCTGCCTTTGTGCTAGCTTCGACTGAGCAATGATCCCCTTTGAAATTTTTTTTCATACTTCGACACGCATGTTAGTCCCTTTGAAGGTGCATTCATGAGGTCCCTTCGAAGAAGAATTCATTGGTCCATTCGAAGGACACATGGTTACTGAATATAAGCTTGTATTATGAAGGGTCTTGGTCCTACATGTGGCAAGGCCCAGGCCTCTTGTGCAATGGCATTCAAAGGTGGTGACAAAGAAGGTTTTCAATTGGCCAGATTGAAGTTTTCGTTTGAGTTAAGCAGTTAGGGCAAGTAGATAGACTCAATTGAAGAAACTCTAATAAGGAGGTTTCTGAACACTTCTAATCAAGACTCTATGTTATTCGAAGGAGGTAATCAGAGTCATTCGAAGGAGGGCATTCAAAAGTCAAATGTGTCCAGGTTCATAGCAAGGGACAAGAAGCCATGTCTTTGGCAAAGTTTCAAAGTGATATTTATGGCCTTAAAACACCAACTTAATGTCTGTTTATTCCCTTTCCCTCTTGTCCCCTCCATCTCCTCTATATAAGGAGCACACTAGCAAGCTCAAAAAGGGGATAAGGAGACATACACACAAGAAAGAAATACACGCACACGTTGCCTCATAAGACATACTAAAGCCATCAAAATTATCATAAGTAATCCCAATCGAAGAAACTTTAAGCAAAGTTCCCAATCACTCCCTGAAGTCTGCAGGGGGCATTCTCAAACACTAGCCAACAAACGTCCAGAAGTGCCAAATCGAAGCCTCCCATTGTTGGTAAACTTTCAAATTCATGTTTATGATTTCATAATGTATAAATGTTTGTTCACTATTTGATTCAAGCTTAGGATATCATGTAACTCTATTCGATTCGTATTAAGAGCTAAGGGCCTGGGTTCAACTCCAGGTCCATACTTTTTTTTCCTTTTCCTCCAACGCCCATACTGCAGATCTGGCCTAAATAAACCAAAGCACGCAGGATCGAAGGACCTGGGTTCGACACCCAGGTCATAATTTTTGCTAATATTTGTCTTGCAGGTCTAGATTGAGAATCCCTTCCTTCCCCAGATCGAAAGGAATAACTTCCTCCCTTGGATTGAAGAAGACATCTTCCTTCCCTGGATCGAAGAAGACATTTTCTCTTCCTGAGTCGAAAGAAGCATATTTTTCTCAGGATCGAAAGACTGTTCCTCCCCTGGATCGAAAAAAAAGCCTCTACATCATTTTTTTCTTCTTCTGGTTTTTACTTATTTCTTTTATTTTCATGCCTCATGTTTTATTAACATTATAACCAAAATCACAAAAAATATTAAGTTAATATTTTTTAATTAAACTAATTTTGTAAATAAATTAAATAAATATTTTAACTAATTTCTTTAATTTAAAATGAATTAGAACTTAGGACTTGATTTAGCTTTAATTATTTTCTTTTCATAATAAAAACAACAAAAACTTAGATTTCTTTTAGTTAATCTTGTTTTCTAATTAAATTTTAGGTTAATTTCACTTAATTATTTTCTTAAAATAATTTAAAATAAACAAAAAATATTTTCTTATTTCATTTAGATTTGCTTTAGGCTTTAAACGTCTTTACCTTTCGCGCGTTATTTATTCTTGCATTTTTACATTACTGTACCTGTATACTGGATGCAATAGACTAATTAGGATTTTTACCGCTTTCCTTATTTTTCATCCCCCAAGCTTTATACATTGTAAATGCCCCTTCCCGAAGCCATGTAATAGCGTAGGGTTATATTTTCGTACTTTACATTTTTCTGTACATATTAACTGCTAGTAACAAGGATTGCATAACAAGACTGAAAGCAATTGTTAGAAAATCCTAAATGCACAAGATAAATAATTGAACCAAACACAATTGTACATGCACACCTCTAGGGTACTCCACTTCGGTTTCCTTCGGAAATAGTCATAACTCTCGAAACGTGAGAGATTTTATTGGCTACCCTCTGGTTCAAAAAGACCATAAGTCCCTCGATGACCCTCTCGATGTTGCCTCGGTAAAAATATGATATTAGAACCCTAGGGTAGTTACTAAAGCTTCTTGCCCAGTTGCCTTTGTGACTATAATAACGTCCCTTCGAATGTCCCTCATACATCCAATGATAGGGCTACCTACTCATTAATAGTTGGATAGCACTGTCTAAAGGATAGGGGGAAAAGAACAACCTTTTCGAGTACAAGTAGATAGCTGTTAGATTCTATACTCAAAACAAACTATTTGCACTTACACATTTCAAAAACAACTTTAAAAAACATTTGTTTTGTCAACACTCTTGAGGACTGATACAAGAGTTATTACAAAGCGAATCACCTCAGAAAGGCATTGCAAAACATTTTTCAAAACATATAAAGCATAAGAATTTTTCAAAACATGAGTTAAGCATCTAAGAGCCCATAGAAAACTACGGATGGAAAGGGTGCTAACACATTCCCTTTCCATAATCTACCCCCCTTACTCAAAATTCTTGAAAAGGTCTTTTTCTGTTCTTTTCTCCCTTTACTTTGTTGGATAAAATAAAATTCGGTGGAGACTCTTGTAACGCCCGTAATTTAATTAATTATTTAATTAATTTATGTTTGGAATATTTGTGAAGATGTATGGTTATTAGTTGGATTTAATTATTTTATTCAGTGGTGAAATAATATTATGAGAAGGATGATATTATTTAATGTGGGCTTGTTTTAAAGGAATGGAAGTAGTAAAAAGGGGGTGTATTAGTTTTAAGCCCATTAAGGAATAAATAGAATAATAGGTTATTTCATTATTGTTAGAAATAACAAGAAAGAAGAAGTAGTAGAAGAATAAGGGTTAGAGGAAGAGCGTGAAAGCTGTTGGAAAAGAGGAAAGAGGCAGAACGGGAATTCAACCGAAAAATTATAGAGCAACCTTCAATCCAAGGTAAGGGTGGGGTTCTGACTTTATAATAGGGTTCATGATGATTGGTTTATGGGATTAGATGAGAAAGTGTTGTTTTGTTCATGATTAAATTATATGTTGTCTTATGATGAGAATCGATGTTTGAAAGATGAATAATGATGTCCCAATGTTGTTTAATTGATGTAAAATTATAGGATAACTGTAAGTGATGATTTTCTATGATTAGAGGATGTTTTAGGGCTTAAAGTATGGAACCCGTAGTGAAAACACAGAGAAAATAGCAGAAAATATCCGTAGTAGAGCAGTATGTGTCGACCCCAAATGGTATGTGTCAATGCATGAATGATGTTAGACTCAGGATGAGTCGACACGAAGGAGTCATGTGTCGATACATGAGGACTTTCAGACTCAGGATGAGTCGATACATAGGAGCATGTGTCGATACATGCAGTGTTGCAGACTCAGGATGAGTCGGTACAAGAGAGTATACATCGACGCATGTGGCATGTTAAACATAGTACGCTTCGACCCAAGACGTTATGCATCGATCCATGTTGTCTGGTTTTTGGCAGAATTAGTTTGAGAAGGATGTAACTTGAGTTTTTGGAGTCCGTTTGAGATGCCGTTCGAAGCGTTGAATAGATAACCCGATGAACTTCATTCTTAAGGATTAAAATGAAGAATAGGAAGTATAATACTAGTATCCAAAGTAGGATTTGAATTAGTTCTCATGTTGATCATTATGTTGATTTTGTGAAGAATGATGAGGACGGAACATTTATAGATTACTGTCTGATTTGTAATAGTAGGATTAATGATGATAATGGTGAAATATTACAGAATAGTAATATGTATAGGTTTGGTAATTTAGAAGTAAGCCTTAGTTGATTAACTAGTTATAGGCAAATCATGTTGTAGGCCTATGGCCAACGTTGCGAGATTGACAAATTGCTGTTGTGGCTGAATTGCCGCAAAATATATGTTGTATGTATATATGATGTTTGAAGAATTACGATGTTGGTATATGATGTTGATAAAATATGTCGAGATGCCTCTAATAATTGGCAGCTTTTAAGATGTAGGCTTTTGTCCAACGATGATGTTTGTGTTGAGATGTTGTTAATTACGGTGTTGTCATTACATTCATGATTGTGTCGCATACATTGCATTTCAAGATGGAGCTTATGCTCGTTAAGATGGCTGTATTGGCGAATATTAAGATGAAGGCTTATGCCTTGTCGATGCCTTTATTTATTGTCATATTTTTAAGATGGGAGTTCTGCTCCAATGGTACCACATGCATTCACATAGTATTGAGTCGCATTATATGATTGCATAAAGAAGTTTTGTTTTGATGTTGTGAATGTGTATTATTTGTTGCAATTATTGCTGATTAAAAGATGAGAAGTGGTGATGTTATGTAATTTAATTTAATATATTAATTCTCATACGCTTTATTATATTGTTAGATATCTCACCCCTTCTGTTTGAATGTTGCCCTTATACCGATAACATGCAGGTAATCGAGAGTGAAGGTTGTATACCTTCAATAGTTCGAGTCGGTGTCATTGCTCTGATATGTAACACTCGGGGGGGGGGGGGGGGGGGTGAACGCTTGTTGCTTTTGATTGTTGATTATTCATTTGTTGAACTTTAAGTTGATTATTATTAAGTATGTGTTGTTTTGAAGTTGTTGTAACAATGATAAAGATGTTATTAAGAATTCCGCTATGTAGATGTTAAATTGTTGATTTAAGAGATTTAATTATTATGCTGATGGTTCATCCGAAGTTTTTAAGTGTTATGTATCCACGATGAATGCAATGAGTTTTTAATAATGAATTTGTAGCATCCTGATTCGTTTGCATGAATGATTTTATAACTCTGATTTATTTATATAATTGTCGGGTAGAATTGGGGTGTTACAACTCTTGCTTACCGCAACATTTGCAAACACAAACACAAATCCAGTATAAACAGTCAGTTCTGCCACCGTATCACAGCTGTATTTTAGGACAACAAGATGAAACGGGAAGAAAAGAATATGTCATTTATCATCACAATAAGAAGTTTACTGACTGTGAGTCACACTATTCTATGCTGGAAAAAACATGTTGTGCTTTGGCCTGGGAGGCAAAGCGGTTGCGGCAATATATGTTGAATCATACTACTTGGTTGATTTAAAAAATGGATTCGATTAAGTATATTTCTGAAAAGCCTAATCTTACTGGAAGAGTTTCCCGTTGGCAGATGTTGTTGTCTGAATTTGATATTGAATGACGTACTCAGAAGGCTATAAAAAGCAGTGTGTTGGAAGACAATCTTGCTCACCAACCAGTTGATGATTATCATTCTATTAAAGATTGTGATTAACCTTTGCCTGGGGAAGATCCTTATCTTGAATCCCGATTAGGTATGGTGTTTGATGGAGATGTAAATGCTTATGGGAAAGGAATTGGTGTCGTGATTATCACTCCTCATGGATCACATATCCCTTTTACTGCAAGATTGGCATTTTATTATACCAATAATATGGCAGAATATAAAGCTTGTATCATGGGTCTCGAAGAGGCTATAGATCTCAGAATCAAGATTCTAGATGTATATGGTGATTCAACTTTGGTAATAGATCAAATTAAAGGGGAATGAGATACTCGTCATGTTGGCTTGAATCCCTACAAGGATTATGCTAGAAGATTATTACCCTTCTTTAATAAAGTTGAATTCCATCATATTCCCAGAGATGAAAATCAGATAGCAGATGCATTAGCCATGTTGGCTTCTATGATACGGTGGCAGAACCGACTGCTAATACTGGTTTGCGTTTTGTGTTTTTTGTTTGCAAAATGTCGCGGTAAGCAAGAGTCGCCACCGGATTTTATTTCATCCAATTAGGAAAAGGAAAAAGAACAGAAAAAACCTTTTTCGAGAATATTTCTGAGTACGAGGTGTAGATTATAGAAAGAGAAGGTGTTAGCACCCTTTCTACCCATGGTTTTCCATGGGCTCTTAGGTACTTGCTCATTTTTAAAATTGCTTGTGTGTGGTTGTTTTGAAAAAAAAGTTTAACTTCGTGATAACCCTTGTATCAGTCCTCAAGGATGTGATGAAGTTGTTTTTGAAAATTATTTTGAAAGGTGTTGGTGTGAAAAATTTATTTGTTTGAGCAAGTACTTAAAATTTAATCTACCTACTCGAAAAAGACTGTTCATTTTCCTTTAGACAGCGCTATCCCATTATTAAGGAATAGGTAGCATCGTCGTTGGAGTTTGAAGGGACGTTTGAAGGGACATATACGGTCATAAAAGCAATGTTAGAAGGTGTTAGTAATCATCCTAAAGCCTTAAAGATCTGTTTCTGAGGCAACATCCGAATGGGTCATTTGAGATCTTTCGGGGCTAGAGGAAGACCACTAACAAACCCTATACTTCATGACTGCTTAACCGAAGGAAACCGAAGTGAAGTAAACCCTAGGAGTGAGCATGTGCGAGTGAGCTTTTTTCAGTTAATTTGTCTCTGCACATTTAGGTTATCTACCGTTTTAATTTTCAAATATTCTTGCCATACAATCCTATTAGCATACATCTAACAGTTTATAATTGCGGAAATTAAAGTGCGGAAATAGAAATCCTAACTATTACATGGCTTTCGCAGATACAAAATTATTTAACTGAAAATAAAATGCGGAAATTAAAACCCTAATTAGAATCTATTACAACCTCGAAGCAGTTACAATAATAATTAAAAGGTAATTAAAATACGCGCGGCGAATTAAACGCGAAGAATTAATTAAGAGACCTAAAATCTAATTAAAAAATAATTTGGTTATTTTTTGGAGAAAAATTAATTATTTACAACCCTAATTTCTAATTAGTTTTAAATTGTTTATTACAAATCTCAAAACAAGTAAGACAATTACTGTGGAATAAAAGAAACTGATATAAAGTCCCTAGCCGTCCAGTTATTCGGTCCACCGTTGGTAGTTGGGTAGATCCAGCTGTCGATGTCTGAGTCCTCATTGCTATCTTCAATGGCATTAATTCCCCGATTACTGATGTGTAGGGGAGGTCTTCTAGCCCGAGCGCATCAAACAGCCCTTTGAGCCCCTGTAGTAAAGCCCAAACCAAATTTGTCAGTTTTGTGAGTGAAATCAGGGAGCTGAACCCAATTGGTACACCCACCTTCTTCAAATACAACCCTGGTGTCCTTGAGAGAAGCCATCTTCAGAGGAGGTTTGTTGTTGGTAGTAGTTTCAGTCGGTGCCAAGATCTGAGGGACCTCTTCGAAGTTCTGACAAGGAGTTTCTATGAATTCCCCGTCCATCTCTACGTACCGGAAGGAATTGAGGTGGCTCATCATATACTCCTCTTCACCCTGCACAGTGACAATCTTCCCTTTTACCGGATACTTCAGCATTTGGTGGAGTGTGGAAGTAACGGCCCCAGCCTCATGGATCCAAGGACGACCCAACAAACAAGAATATGACGGCCTGATGTCCATCACATAGAACGTTGACCAAAAAGTATGAGAACCCACTTTGACAGAGATGTCCACCTTCCCGTGCACCATTCTCTTCTACCCATCAAAAGCCCTTACCACAATGTTACTAGGCTTTAGAATCAAACCTTCACAATCAAAACGGTCCAACGCCTTCTTCGGCAGAACATTCAGCGAAGACCCAGTATCTACCAACACATGAGCCATAGTGGCGCCCTGCATTCAATCGAGACATGCAGAGTATCATTATGCTTCCTCCCTTTCGATGTCAGGTCTGCATATGAAAAACCCAGCCCATTGTCAACAGTCAGGCTGGCCACGCAACCTTTGAACTGATCAGCTGAAGTTTCCTGCGGCACATGCGCAGTCTTGAGGAATGCAATCAAAGCCTTCACATGGGCTTTGGAACACAATAGCAAAGACAACATGGATATCTTTGATGGGGTCTACCCCAGCTCCTCGACCACATTGTAGTCGCTCTTTTTAATTATTTTCAATATTTCCTCTATCTCTTGCTTAGAGGCCTCCATAACAATTTTTCTAGGCGCCTCCATCCGGGAAGGCTCACCTATAACTTCTTTGCCGCGGGTATCAGACGATTCGCCGACAGGGGTAAGAACGGGAGCAGTAGTTGATGTACTAGCAGGACAGCAGATGGGATGACAATAGGCTTGTTGACAGTCTTAGGGAAAATCTCGGGATAGAAGACCCTTCCACTTAGGGAAAATCTCGGGAGAGAAGACCCAATGTCATATTGATTCGGGTAAACTGCCATTGTGGTCTTTCCACCCTTTGTTGATTGTTGCGTTATGGAGCAACTGCAGGCCTATGTATCATTACGACACTTATTGTTTGACGATGTTCAGCCCTGTTTTGGCCCCTCGGGCTATAGATGGCACTGGCTTCCTTCTTACTAGCAAAAAGCTTCTTTACTGAACTTGAAGAGGCATCCTTCTGTATCTTGCCGCTCTGAATCCCATCTTTTACTCTTTCTCCAGTTAGAATCATCTCGGTGAAACCAGCTGACGAGCTTCCGATCAAATGATTAAAGAATGGACCAGATAGTGTCCCTAGAAACATATCAACCAACTCCCTGTCAGACAACGGGATTGAACTCTTCCAACCAAGTCTCTCCATTTCTGTGCATAGTCTTTAAAGCCTTCACTTGCACCCATGGACATACTCTAGAGTTGAGTACGAGTAGGAGCAAGGTCGACATTGTATTGATATTGCTTATAGAAAGCAGCAACCAGATCTTCCCAATTTCGGACATTGGCTCCCTCCAGCTGGTAGAACCATTCAAGCTGAGTCCCTGACAGACTATCTTGAAAGAAATGAACCCACAAATTTCTATCAGCGGTGTGGGGCTGGATCTTTCTGACATAAGAGCGAAGATGGAGTTTTAGGCAGGACACCCCATACGACTTAGCAAAAATTGGAGCTTTGAACTTCTGCGGGATGACCACTCCCGATACCAATCCTAATTCTTCAAAATCCAGCCCAGGTATCCTCTGAACTTCCGTGGCACTCAAACGATCTTCCAACTGCTTGTATCTATCCTCAGCAGGAGGATACTACTCATCATTGTAGTCGGTATCATTATCAGAAACTGCAGGACCTGGATCCTTCTCCCTTGTCTCTTCTTCTTGATTCTCCCCTTATTTGGATGAAGAGGTCAGATCGACTTCTCGCTTCAACCGCTCTCCAAACCTTCTTCCAATATTCAGAATATCGACAACCTTCTTCTTTTTCTTTTTCTCTTTCAGGATGAGGGCTTTCAGATCCTCCTATCCTTTTGCCAGACTTATGAACATTTGTTGGAACTGGGCGTTCTGTGCCTGAAGGTCCTTGATGCTTTGTTCGAAGACATTTTTGCTGAAATAAACAGCGAAGAAGATGAGAAACCTATAATGGTACCTGTACATGCAATGCTATGAATGGGATGTGCATGCAATGATTTCAAAGACTTTGGGAAATTTAAATTTGCAAACCAAAAATAAAACAAAAATTTTATTAGCTGAATTGAAAGTTCAAATGCCTTTTAGGCGTTACAATTAAAACAAATCTAAAACTAGAAAAGAAATCAAAATTCCCATGGATGCTTCCTCTTCGTGCTGAGATAAGCATTGAGTCCTCTTTCCTCATGGAGATGCTTTGTGAGCTCTAAAACCTTCCTCTCTTGAGCATAGAACTGATCCTTGTAAGTATCCCGCTCCTTCATCAACTGAATCCAAGACCTCTATAATTCCCCAAGATCAGTGGGCATATAAGGATAGAGAACCGTGTAAGGAATACCCCTTCAGTAGTGGGTTCCACAATCACTGGTAAAATGTCCACATAGGGCATCATAAGCTTCTGGGTGCGAGCTCGTACCCATTGGAGGTAAGGTTCCATAGGAATGGAAGCCTTTGGCCCTAAAGTCCTGGAGCCAGATCGGTTTACCATGCCCCAAGCTCGTATGAACCTCCGGTGATACTCGTGAACATCATCCTCATAGTTGAATACAATGCCCTTAATAAGTAACTCATGGGGACCATCTCATCGAGCGTAGCCAAATTGCCACAGAGCTAAATAAGGATTGTAGGTTATGCCCCCTCTGATGCCAAGTAACGTGACATTAGGGTACTCCCCGCAGTGGCCAATAATGGCAGTGTCTTCCATAGCTCGGGAACACCAGAGAATATCCATGTGAGCGAGTGACATTATCCTTTGTGACCAATCCAAACCTCCTTCATTCTTCAGTACGGACTTAGGGAGGTGAGAAATAAACCACCTCGACAGCAATGGCATGCAACACATAAGAACCCCCCTTCTCTTCATGGTATGAGTATGGAGAGTGTGCAAAATATCTTCGAGCAAGGTCGGCACTTGGTTGCGAGAGAGGAAGTTCTTGATAACATACACATCTATGAATGAGTCTAGATTAGGGAATATAACTAACCCATATATTAGAATTAGAAGAGACAAGACCTCCTCAAAATCCTGAAAATCCATATCATCCCAAAATAGTTGGGCCTTGTATATCAGAAACTTGGATAGAAAACCCTTGACTCCGCTTCTTGTTTCCCAATTGGATACCACGTCGGCCCATTTTAGATGCAAAGCTGAGGCAATGACTTCTGGCTTAGGAACTTCTTCCAGACCTGTGAAGGGCAACTGTTCAAGAATGGGTATTGTGATACGGTGGCCAGAACCGGGACTGTTTAAGGAATGCTGGTTTGCGTTTTGCGTTTGTTTTCGCAAAATGTTGCGGTAAGCAAGAGTCGCCACCGACTTTTATTTTATCCAACAAGGAAAGGAAAAAAGCACAGAAAAATTCCTTTTTCGAGATGTTTCTGAGTACGTGGGGTAGATTATAGAAAGGGAATGTATTAGCACCCTTTCTATCCGTAGTTATCTACGGGCTCTTAGGTACTTGCTCATCATTTTCAAAATTGTTTTCTTTGTGTTTGTGGGTTTTGAAAAGTTTTTGTTTTAACTTCGATTTAACTCTTGCTTATGTCTTCAAGAGTGTAATGAAGTGTTTTTGAAAACTTGTTTGTAAAGGAGTGTAAGTGTGAAAAAGTTTTGTTTTGATTGAGCAAGTACTTAAGAACTAATCTACCTACTCGAAAAAGGAATAGTTCTATGCTTGTTTCCTTTGGACAATGCTATCCCACTATTAATGAGTAGGTAGCACCGTCGTCGGAGTTTGAGGGTCAATTTGAAAGGGACATACAGTCACTAAAGCAACATTAGGACGTCTTAGCGATAACCCTAATGTCTTAGATCATTTATCCGAGGCCACAATATCCGAGGAAACCTTTCCGAGGCAACTATGATCTTTTAGACAAGAGGACGACCTCTAAAACAACCTATACTCAATGACTGTTTTAACAAAGGCAACCAAGTGGGAGTGTACCCTAGGAGTGCGCATGTGCGAGTGATTCAGTTTCAGCTTATTTATCTTTGCACATTTAGGGTGATCTAACTGTTTTAAACTTAGACATACATTCTTGTCATGCAAGCCCTAATTATTCACGTATCTAGCAGTTAAATATTTGCAGAAATTAAAGTGCGGAATTTAAACTAAGATATTACAAGACTTCAGGTATTTACATAGCCAAAAACAAACCCTTTGAAATTAACAGCGGTAAATATAAATAAAGGTCCTAATTAAAATTATTACAAACCGGGAGCAGATACAATAATTGGATAAAAATAAAGCGCGCGAGAAAATTAGATCGAATGCAAAACTAGGGTTTTGACCCTTCTATCCTAATTAAAAGAGAAAATTGTTTTTTGTTGTTTTTTATTAAAAAGAAATAAGTTTTTTTTTTCTAAATTAAAAATGCAATTAATTAGTTAAAGTTAACTAATGAAAAATAATTAAATGACATGTTTTTGGGTTTTTTGTTGTTATTTTAGGAAGGAAATAAAATGATTAAGTTAGTAATAAAAACCTATTGATTCTAATTAATTTTTAATTATTTGCAAAATAAATTAAAGTTATCTAACATAAATAACCTAATTAATTTAATTAATTTATTGATGAAAAATAAAAATTCTAATTTTAATTGGACATAAACTATTTTTTGGTGATTTTTGATAAAAAAGAAAAATCTAATTTGTTAGTAAAAATAATTAAATGAAATCATTAATAAAAATGTAAAAAAGAAAAAGGATGAGAAAATGGGCCTGAGTTAAGCATTTTTGGAGGTGTGAATAGCAAGAATCTGGGCCCATTTGTGGAGGTCCATGCTGACTTTTGTAATCCTGTATGACATGTTTGAAAATAAAATGTCATACAGCCTTCCAAAGCCCTTAACGCTCACGTGGCAACCACTTCGCCATCCTGTTTCCACTGTACATAAGATAAACAAATAACATAATATATGAAAACAACACAATGATGATATTTTTGCGTGAAAATTTATACAAGCCAATGGAGGTTGGCCATGTATTTGTCTTCCTCCCTGCACCGTCGCTAAAAGCTCGTTCACCTATACCTACGGACAAACGTCCGTTGCTACAGATTATGCGCTCTCAAAATCCTCCATAGGCCATGGAAGTAATATCTAAAGCCATGGTTGTGTCCGTTTCGTCCTCCTGAACATGCCAGTACCATTCATGAAGGTTAATTGTTCCTGAAATCAAAAACCCTAAAACAAACTCTGAAACCCTAACAATGGTGGATTTCGTTACAGACCATATAAATAAAATTGAATAATGCAGAAAGCTTGCAAATGCTCTATAGATTAAGAATATGTGATTAATTCCATCTAACAACGCCTATATCATGAGATACGAATTCAAGAACAGGGCTAGGTCATGAGCGACTTACAATGCGTTTTGGGGCTTGAATGGACTTGTTCTTGATTGCTTTAGGTTGCTGAGAGTGCCAGGAAGCGATTGGGATTGTTTAAAGGTCTGGAGGATGCCTCTAAGTGGGATTTTGATCTCACACTTTTTTGCCGTTTTTCCAAATGTGGTTCTTGTTCTAGCGCCCGCTTCCAACCAGTCTTTAGGTATGCATGCAGTCTATATGTATGAGTGAATGCATTAGGGTTGAAAATTATATCCAAATCCTTCTCCTTCAATGCTTTTGATATTTGATTTGATTCACTTTGAAAACCTTCCAAATTTGGCTTATTTCTAATCTTTTTGTGCACACATGCCTTGATACGAATTTGAATGATGCTAGCTGTGTAATTGGAACCTGAAACAAGCACAAAATCCCTTGTTATCAATGTTTTGGATTTTATTCGATTTATTTTTATTTAAATTAAATTAATTCAAATAAAAATCAAAATAAATAATAAAAATAAGATATGGACAAGTGGCAAAGGCTAGAGCTCGTGGGCTATGTTTCCAACTCAAAACAAGTGAAAAAGATTGGGCCCATTTGGCAAAATTTGAAGTTTTAGGGATAGTTGACTTTTGGCAATTTTGCAAAAAGGGTCAACTTCACCAATGCATAACTTCCTCAATTTTGACTCTTTGGAGGTATTCTTGGACTTTTTAGAAAGCTTGAGATGTCCTCTAATCAACCCTTTTTGTCTCATCTCATTTTGATATTCCATGCTCATGTATGAAGCTTTGACAAAAAAGGTGTTTTTGTTGATTTTTCAAAATGACCTATAATGTCCAAATTCATAACTTCTTATGAGTGCATATATTGAACTTAGTAGATGAATATGGATTCTAGGGAATTGCATCCTATTCAAAATGAGCTTTGGATGGGTCATTTCTCATAAAGTATGAGAAAGTTATGCTTGGTCAAAGTTGGGTTGACTTTTCCTACAAAACCCTAATTTAGCAACTTTTGAATCTTGATGAATTATGAGAAATCCTTGATGAATCATGATCAACCATTGATAAAATGATGAAATATACTTCAAAATGAGGATGTTGACCAAAAATATTGAAGTTTGACTGTATGTGAGCCACAATTGACTTTTGCCCTAACACAATCGACTTTTAGGCCTTTGAGCAATTGACTGAGCAAGATTTCTCTGCAAGGCTTGAAACTTGACATGGATGATCTTGACAACATATTAGGACATTGGTGAGCACTTGGGATCACTTAGACTCAAGTATCTTTATGCAACATGAAACCCTAGTTTGGGGTAGACTGCTTTAGGAGAGAGCTTGAGGATCTTTATTGCAATGTTTTGAGAAATATGGGAGGGCAAATTTTGGGGCACAACAGGTATATCCAACAGCTGAGAGAATTCTTCCATGGTAGGCACCAATTGATAGTCTGGAAAGGTGAAGCAGTGGTGCTTGGGATCAAAGAACTGGAAGGCTACACTCATCATCTTTTCATCAAAGTTTGAAGTAACCATGTTGAGAAGTCGACCATGTCTCTTAGTGAACTCATAAGTTTAGGAAACCTTTGAAATGGTTAGTGCAATAAGAAGGGATGCTATGTTATGATGCATGATGTTATGATAAACCACAGGTATAGAAAACACAGACAAATCACACCAAGTCCTTAGGTTTAAGGCCTGCATGAGGTTAAAGGTCATACCCTCTTGAAGTTTAGTTGGTTTCAAACCTGTCTTAAAAAGTAACTAGGTTCTAAGGGATCTCAATATCACTGACCATCCTTTATTGGGCATTGTCTCAGCTCAAGCAATCTTTTCTTGCATCCGAAATATCCCGAAAGTATGATCTCAATGAGTGTAGCATCGAGTATCAACCAATCCTCAGCTCTACACCGAGGCTGGCTATCTCACTACTTTCTAATGGCCAAGTTTGTTCAACTAAGGTTCTAAGGTCCGTTAGTGCTTCACGACACCACGCGGCGGCCCCGTATTCTCCTCGTTTCCCCACGAAAGATACCGGTACCAACAAAAGTGTCACACCAACACATCCATCGCTTAAACCATATCGGTCTACACCGTACAGTATCTATGATCTATTGCTGTTTACCTAAAAAGTGTCCCCAGATTCAGGTGTAGGATCTTCAACAATACCCAAGCAAAAACCCTTAAAGATAAAGTAGGCAAAACAAACAAGAAAGCAATTTAAAAAATGACCTAGATCCTAAGGTATACCCCACTTATTATTCCCTAGCAGGGTCGCCAGTTCTGTGATACGGTGGCAGAACCGACTGTTAATACTGGTTTGCATTTTGCATTTTATGTTTGCAAAATGTCGTGTTAAGCAAGAGTCTCCACCAACTTTTATTTCATCCAATCAGGAAAAGGAAAAAGAACAGAAAAAACCTTTTTCGAGAATATTTTTGAGTGCGGGGGGTAGATTATAGAAAGGGAAGGTGTTAACACCCTTTCTATCCATAGTTTTCCATGGGCTCTTAGGTACTTGCTCATTTTTAAAATTGTTTGTGTGTGCTTGTTTTGAAAAAAACTTTCACTTCGTGATAACCCTTGTATCAGTCCTCAAGGATGTGACGAAGTTGTTTTTGAAAATTGTTTTGAAAGGTGTTAATGTGAAAAATTTATTTGTTTTAGCAAGTACTTAAAAGTTAATCTACCTACTCAAAAAAGACTGTTCATTTTCCTTTAGACAGCGCTATCCCATTATTAAGGAATAGGTAGCACCGTCATTGGAGTTTTAAGGGACGTTCGAAGGGACAGATACAGTCACAAAAGCAATGTTAGGAGGTGTTAGTAATCATCCTAAAGCCTTAAAGATCTTTTTCCGAGGCAACATCCGAATGGGTCATTTAAGATCTTTCAAGGCTAGAGGACGACCACTAACAAACCCTATACTTCATGACCGCTTAACCGAAGTGGAGTAAACCCTAGGAGTGAGCATGTGCGAGTGAGCTTTTTTTAGTTAATTTGTCTTTGCACATTTAGGTTATCTACCATTTTAATTTTCAAATATTCTTGCCATACAATCCTATTAGCATACATCTAACAGTTTATAATTGCGGAAATTAAAGTGAGGAAATAGAAATCCTAACTATTACATGGCTTTCGCAGATACAGAATTATTTAACTGAAAATAAAATGCGGAAATTAAAACCCTAATTAGAATCTATTACAACCTCGAAGCAGTTACAATAATAATTAAAAGGTAATTAAAATACGCGCGACGAATTAAACGCGAAGAATTAATTGAGACCTAAAATCTAATTAAAAAATAATTTGGTTATATTTTGGAGAAAAATTAATTATTTACAACCCTAATTTCTAATTAGTTTTAATTATGAAAAGGAATTAAATTAACCTAATTTAAACTAAATTAATTAATTAAAGAAAATAACTATTTTATGAAAAAATGATTTTTAGGTGTTTTTTGTGATTTTATGATTTTTTGTAGTTAATAAAAAAGGAATTAATTTGTGAAAAAAATAATTAAATAAAACAAAATAAATAAAAGAAATAAAAAAATTAAATTGGGCCTGTTTGCTGAAGAAATTAGGGGGCGTGCGTTGCTGAATTGTTAGGCCCAGCAAGCTGAAGCCCAGCCCCACGTTTGAGATTCGGTATTGCTCCTTGCTATTGATGCACCATGGTCTTTCATTGTAGGGCGTTGGATCTGGGCATGAGACGCATCCATTGGTTGGATGGTGATGGCATATGGTGGGCGTTTGGATGAGAGCAGCACCAGATCTGTAAAGGAAAACTAAAACAAAGAAAGCGCTGGGACCTGGGATTGAACCCGGGTCCTCACACTTACCACCAACGCGCTTTTCCATCTGGGTTGTTGTTCCTATTTGTTAATATAATAACAATAAAACATAATATGTAAAACCAAGTAACTGAATCAAAAACACGTGCGAAATTTAAATCATCCAGTGAGGTGGTGACAAGTCACCGTCTCCTTTGTTGAGACCATCGTCTTAGCTCCTTGCACTTTTACCTACGGACAAGTGTTCGTATGTACAACATGCGTGCTTCAAACATTAAGCAATACACATGATAAATGAATTCAAATACCAAGATTCAATTGGTCTTGATGCCACGATCATCCCAATACCCTGTTCTTGGTCTAATTATACTTGTATGTGAAAACCCTAAAATACGACCTCAAACCCTAGCAATGGCAACTATCAATATATGCGCTAAAACATCAATTAAACCAATCCAATACGCTTCAAACATGATAACAAACACATACATACCATTAAAACATGTTTATGATGCAAGAATCATAGTAATCGAATTTTGAAAGAGAAGTAAACCGTGACGATCGTGTAGCGCGTTTCTGGGCTTGTGGAAGCTTGGTGATGCTTGCAATCGCTTCAGAGGATGTCCAGGAATGGATTGGTGACTTTGAATCACCTTGAATTGTCCTCTAAATTGAAATCCGATCCACACTTTTTCTTCAAAAACTTGAGTTTGCTTGATGACTTTCACGAACTCAATCCTTGTTCTCTTGCCCTGGCTGCGTTATGTATTTGTACTAGAGTGAATTAGGGTTGTAAAAACCACTAGTATCTTTGCAAATTTTGAAGATTTGATTTGGTTTTCATGTGGTATGATATCCTTCCAAATTTGGCCTAATCATGCCATTCTTGTGCCAATTATCTTCGATATGATTTGATTATGATATTCCAACATAATGAGCTTGTGATTCTGTCCAAAAATCTAATCAAAACAAATATTTGTTATTATTTACCAATTATTTGATTTAATTCAATTTTTAATAAATAAAAAATTAAAATAAAATAAATAATGACTCAAATAACATGTGAGTTAACATTTGGGTCATGGAACATGACATGAGTGAGGTGCAAGCATAAAAAGTTAAGCCCATTTGGCAAAAAAAATGCATTTTTGAGCACATTTGACTTTTGGCAATTTTGCAAAAAAGGCCAACTTTGACAAAGCATATATCTTCCAATTTTAACCCTAGAGAGGTGTTCTTGGACTTTTTTGAAAGCTTAGGATGTCTCCTAAGCAACCCTTTTGGTCTCATCTCAATTGAGTCTTCCATGTTCATGTAAGAAGCTTTGACCCACAAAGTGTTTTTGTTGACTTTTGAAAAGGACCTATAATATGGAAATTCATATCTTTTTGTGAGTGCATATTTTGAACTTGAGGGATGAATATGAGTTGTAGGGAATTACATCCTCTTCAAAATGATCCTTGGATGGAAAATTTCTGATAAAGTATGAGTAAGTTATGCTTGGTCAAAGTTTGGTTTACTTTTCTTGAGAAACCCTAATTTAGCAACTTTTGGGCTTTAATGAATTTGGGGAATTCCTTGAGGAATCATGATCAACTCTTGATCAAATGATGGATATAACTTCAAAATGTTGATGTTGACCAAAAATCTTGAAGTTTGGTTGTATATGGGCCACAATTGACTTTTGACCTAATACAGTCGATTCTCAAGCATCTAAGCAGTTGATTGAGCAAACTTCCTATGCAAGGCATGAAACTTGGAATGGAGGGTCTTGAGAACATATTAGAACCATGGAGAACATATGAGGTTTTTGGAGTTCACCTATATTGATGAAAATGGAAACCCTAATTTTGAGACACATTGCCTTAGGAGAGAGTTTGTCTGGTCAACTCTTGGGCAACCCTGAGCAAATTGAGGATCTCTAGGAGTATGTTTTTGAGAAAAATGAGAGGGAAAATTTTGGGGTACAGCAGCTTCTATGTATCAAGTAAATACTTGAAACGGTGTGCCTCATATCACAGTTCGGTGTTTGGATAGACTAGCTCATGTATTTGCAATAGAGGCAACGTCAGATGAAAAACCTTGTTATCACGATATCAAGCATTTTCTCCAGACTCAAAAATACTCGACTGGTGTGTTAAACAAATATAGAGAGACATTGAGAAGGTTGGCATGTAGCTTTTTCCTCAATGAAGATGTGCTATACAAAAGAAATTATGACACGGTCTTGCTCGGATGTGTGGATAGACACGAAGCAGACATGTTGATGCAAGAAATCCATGAAGGTTCCTTTGATACTCAAGCCAATGGACATTTTATGGAAATGAAGATGCTTAGGGCAGGTTACTATTGGCTAACAATGGAATATGACTGTTACAATTTGCAAAGAAGTTCCATAAGTGCCAGATTTATGCTGACAAAATTCATGTGCCTCCAACGCTTCTCAATGTTATATCTTCCCCTTGGCCTTTCTCTATGTGGGGTATTAACATGATTGGAATGATTGAACCCAAGTCTTCTAATGGACGTCGTTTCATCTTGGTGGCAATAAACTACTTCACCAAATGGGTGAAAGCAGCTTCATATGCTAATGTCACTAAGAAGGTGGTAATACACTTTATCAAGAACAATCTTATATGTCGATATGGTGTGACAAGCAGGATTATCACTGGAAATGGATCGAATCAGAATAACAAGATAATCACAGAACTTTGTGAAGAATTCAAGATTTACAATCACAATTTATCTCCTTACAGGCCAAAGATGAATGGGGCTGTTGAAGCCACTAATAAAATCATTAAGAAGATCATCCAGAAAATGGTTGTTACCTATAAAGATTGGCATGAGATGCTCCCTTTTGGCTTGCATGGGTACCGTACACCCGTTTACACTTCAACAGGGGCAACCCCATTCTCTCTTGTGTATGGTATAGAAGCAGTGCTCCCCGTTAAGGTTGAGATTCCCTCTTTACGTGTGATAATGGAAACCAAATTGTCAGAGGCTGAATGGGTTCAGAATAGGTTTAACCCATTGAATTTGATTGAAGAAAAAAGAATGACGACATTCTGTCATGGTCAGTTATACCAGAAGAGAATGAAGAAAGCTTTTGATAAGAAGGTCAAGCCTCGTGAATTCAGAAAAGGTGACCTCGTGCTCAGAAAAATCATGTCTTTTAACACTGATTCTAGGGGCAAGTGGAATCCCAATTTTGAAGGGCCGTATGTTCTCAAGAAAGCATTTTCTGGTGGTGCACTGATTCTTGAAATTATGGATGGCGAGGAGTTCCGACATCCTATTAATGCTGATGCAGTCAATAAATACTTTTCCTAAAGAAATAAAAGAACATCTTGCTAAGTTGAAAACTCGAAAGGGAGTCTTAGGCAAAAAAAGAGAATCTCGGTAGGCTGAAAACCCGAAAGGGAGGTCTAAGAAAAAATAAGAGACACAAACAGAATAAATTTTCCCGCTAGGTTGAAAACCCGCAAGGGAAACCTAGGCAAAAGTTATGGATTTCTTGGCAAGTAACTGCGTCAGACAAGACTTGATCATTGAAGCAACAATCTTCTCGGATCCTCATCGCACTTCAACAGAAGTCGCTACTCAGGAATTCGAAGTTGTTAGGGAGAATAGTGGTCATTGTATTTCAATGTATATTTTCTAATATATTACCATTTTCCAAACTTTGTAATCATCCATAGGGTCTCGCCATTTGCAGACTACCATTCTATTAATAAAGTTTGTGCTTTTATCCAATTCTTTGTAATTCTTATTTTATTTTGTTTGCAAAGATTCCATTTATTATTGATAGTAATTTTCAAAACAAAGAGATTTAAGAATGAAATTTTTTTTGAAAATAATTTACAAATTACTTTTTACTTTAGATTTTGTGATTCAAGAAAAACAAAAATAGTGATTCCGAGGATGGACGAACTATGATGTTTTGAAAACATTTATTCCCCAGGAAAGTTCTCCCAGGTCACTCTTGCTGATATGCACATGATCTCCTTGTGTTTCTAAAAAAGTTGGAGTTCGTACCAATTGATGTATGGTGTGGTGTTGGGTTTGTAATCCCACTTCCCCAGTGAAATCATGGGTCAGATTTTTTTTCTCAAGGTTTATTATTTTGGTTTTTGGTTTGCACGGTCTAAAACCTCTATCCCATATTCCCCATTGAGGTCTTCACTTGTATAGCGGAAGTTCCTTCTCCCTTTGTGTGTTGAGGAAGAATCATTTGCAAAGCATCGCTCTTCGCAGTAATGGAATTATTGTTGTTGTTTATTTCTCAGAATACTAGACAATGGCAATATCTTTTCTAAGAAGCGTCGAGATAATTATCAACTTTTTGGGTTTTCTCTCTCCAAGTTTTGGGTTTGATTTAAAATCTCCATAGTTTTGATTTCTTACTGTAATGTTTAACTTCTTAGATCCCCCAAGTGAAGATGTCCTCTCTGAAAGTTGTTATCCCCATATGGTTTCATAATTTTGTCCCAGAGATGTTTGTGTAATCATTACTCTTGGTATTGAAGAATGTATTTTGGGCTCCACTAGATGATCGTGATGATTGAACTCCCTAACAAAGTCAGCACGAGATCCCCATTCAAAGTCTTGATGACGTGGTTTTCAACTTCCCTAGTGAATTAAGTATTATAATCTCCAGTTGAAGTCTAGACAATGAGGCATTATGTTCCCTATTGAATTCTGTGTGATATTCCTCGGTGAAGCACGGAGGAGGTTGTTATATCCCTGTATCTGTACTGATTTATTATTATGATTAGTTTCAGATTATGTTTCTCCCTAGTGGAGTTAAGCCGTGAAATAGGAATTTATTTCCTCAGTTGGTTCTTACTTTCTTATGAAGTTTTCCTCCTGGACGTGATTTAGCCGAGTATTGACTTTACCCAAGCTTGTTTTGTCTAGTTATTCCTAGTGCTGTATGTATGTGTTGTCAGCATATACATAATAACATTTATACATTCATACATACATCATGCATAACTGAATTTAGAATTCATTGCTCATTTGCATTCATTGATGTTTGTTGACATATTACCCTATTTCGGAGATTTATGTTACCCTCTCTCCAATAGATTGTCAACCTTAAGCAGAAAGTGTATATTCTTTCAATTTCTCCACTGAGTTATCCCTCGTGGAAGAATTTGGGCTTTAGCCTTCCTTTTCAGCTCATTATCTGGTTAGATCTGTGTTTCCCTTTTGAGTTTGTTTCTCACCAGGCACTATCTTGGTTAACTGTTTCACTTTGGTTTACTTCTGGTTTGAATCTGTGGTCCCCGACAACATTATTATTCTGATTTCTGCAGGCTTTGAGCCCTGGCTTGAGAATGTGCATTTATTTTTCATGAGAAGACTTTATCTCCTCAACATGAATATATTGGAATTTCCCCTAGAGAGGTCATATTTCTTTGTCCAACAAGCTTCTTATAACAGAAAATGGTAGGTCTCTTTATTTGAGCAACCTGTACTTCCCCAGTAATTTTGTTAGTTCCCCGAGAAGATTCATTTTTGTACTTCAATGAATGGTAGTCTTGACATTATGGGAGATATTTCGTTGTTGATATTTGTTACTCCGATGAATGGTAGTCTCGTCATTATGGGAGATATTTATTTTTGAGATTTTGTTACTCCAATGAATAATAGTCTCGTCATTATGGGAGATAGTTCGTTGTTGAGATTTGTTACTCTGATGAATGGTAGTCTCGTCATTATGGGAGATAGTTCTTTATTGAGATTTGTTACTCCGATGAATGGTAGTCTCGTAATTATGGGAGATAATTCATTGTTGAGATGTTTGTTACTCCAAGGAAAGGTAGTCTCGTCATTATGGGAGATAGTTCGTCATTTAGATTCACTTTTCTCTAAAGAAGTTCACATGTTTCTAGTCATAAGTACTGATGTTAATCATTTGTTACTTACCCTAATATTGGTATTTACAGGAATTATCTTACCATTTCTTCTCCCTGTGAGTCGATGTTACTATTTTGCTATCTTCTCAATGAGTGGATAGTTTGTAGTTATCTTTCGATCATTATCATCCTTTACTTTTTCCCTCAATATTTTAGTTGATGATGCTTTATCTCCTCCTTGGGCTTTATCCCAATAAAGTCGAGTCTTTTGTTCAGCAGTGATTTATTTTCCTGGTCTGATTTTCTTTTGATGCTTCATTTTTATTTTCTTCTTCCCCAATGGTGTCCTGTGTCACCTTTGGATTTGTTTGTTTGCATGAAGAATCATATGCATTGCATGGCATCTTAGGGCCAAAAATATGGCTTGTTTTATATTTAAGTATCTTCAATCACATCGACACAAAGATTTTAACCTTCATATCTCCGGATATAAGACACTTAAATGAGGGTAGCTGTTATACCCCAATTTTTACCCCTAAGAATCCTTAATCATCTCATATCAACTCAATCATATCAAGATCACACTTGGGTTTGGTTCTTCTCCCTATCTCTGGGTTTGCTCATGAGGGATCATCAAGCACTTTGATTTGTATATTATGATCTTATATGTCTTGTGTTGATTAACTTTCAACTAACAAATACAATGAATTTTTTCTTTAAATGATGATACTATAGGTGAAGGCATAACATATTTCATTAGGTTGATGCATAATTTCATGAGTTTATTTCCATGCCTTCTTCAACAAAGATTCATTGAGATTCAAGCTTCATCATTGAGAGTGCTTTAAAGTAATATCATGACAAGGTCTACTATGATTCACAATGCATCCATTTGCCAAAGGAAGTCAAAATATGCAAGAATTGATTGAGGAAGTTTGACATTGGACAAGTTTTTTATTCCTTGATCACAAGTGAATAACCCTCTCAATTCTTAATATTTGGAAGTGTTTATTGTTACTATAGATTCTTATTATCATCCATAGAAACATCTATTCACATAGCAAAAGTATTTTTACAAGAAAGATTGTCAAAATTGAAAGGGGTTCCCAAGCCATTTTGATGCTCTAGGAGTTAGGTATTTGGACTTCTAAGGGCTATATCTTGTCCATCTTTTAAGATTTTTGAGTGATTCCAAAGACATGCTTCTCCTTAAATGGTTATCAACAATTTACTTCAAAAGGTTCAAACAAATTGTGTGTGTAAGATCACTAATGATTGAGAAATATTACAAGTCCTCTAGATAGACCATCAAATTCCCTTATGTGACTTCAAAAAGTCATAACTTGATCAATTTTTATCCCCTTGAGCCCATTATTTTTCTACAATGATCTTAAGAGTGTGAAATTCAACTCTTTTTTTATGTGCAAAACTTGAAAATGGTTAGAAGATGTCTTAAAAGCTCAAAAGATCATAACTTATCCAATTTTTGGAATTTTTGAGTGATACAAGTTTCACAATACTCTTTAAGGAGTCCACTTCAAGATAGAGTCATTGATCAAAGCAAAATTTTGGAAGAAGGCCTTGTTTGGAGTTAAAACATTATAGGTCATTTTTGAATAAAAACTTAGAATTTTTTCTAAGTATAAAAGTCAGCACATTTTTTCTGATTTTCACCAAGCATAACTTCTAGCTCAAGCATCCAAATGATCTCTTTCTTGGCACATTATGAAGAATGTTACATAATCTTTTCAATGCATCAAGAATCGGGTCCTAAGGTTCCCTAAATCATGCACACCATGAGTTCAAAGTCAGCTACTTGAAGTTGAGTTTTCCTTCCAAGCCAGTACTTGAAATCCATATTTTGCCCTCTAAACACAAATTTTTCATGTGTTTTTGCTTCTAATCATGTTTAGCAACTTTCCAAAAGCATTTAGCATCATGAAACACATGTTTTGGCTAAGTTTTGATTCTAAGCAAGTCACACATTGCTCATGTTTCAGATTCACATGAATTCACTCAATTACTCTCCCATTTGCACGCTTAAGCATTGCCACATCCTTTCCTATAAATAATATGCATATTCCACCTATTTCCATAAGCTTTTCTTGGCCAATTGACCCTTGTTCAGATCCCATAAAAACTCTGAGTTTGAATTTCCTGATTTCTTTCAGACTCACCTTAAAATCTCCATTCAGTTAGCTTCATTGAACTTCTCTGAAGCTAACCATACTCTTTCCTTCAAGAATCGTGACCTGTTTTGAGCTACATAAGTCCAGTTTCAGGGCAACTTTCTGCTACTTCGTTCAGGTAGATTTCTTAGTCAAATCAATCCAAATAAAAGACTATTCTACTCTCCCCATCCTTCTGATTCCCATGCTTCTTACAATTTATGATTTCATTGAGATTTGAGTGAGATATTCCATAATTTCGTGCTCGTTTTATATAAATTTGGTGCAAGGGTATCATTAGATTCGTCTTGAAGAGACTAATCTAATGGTACCAGTCTGGCCCTCTAAGTTTACACTTTGTGGAACCTCAATCTAGGGCGTCTGGAGGTTGAAGGCGACATATGTGTCATGCTTCAGCCAATAATAGCATGACATGTAGTTTTTTGAATCATATCCAGTGTGTTTGCTTTATCATACGCGTGTTTTGAGATCCCTTGGATCTGATTACTTCCATTAGTCAGACGCCATCCAACACGCCAGAATTTTAATTGTTTTTAATTATTAAAAGGTGATCCGGTGCAATTTTCAAAGCTGACCATGATATGCACAACATGACTGATCCTTTGGATCTGGTTACTAGCACGTTTTGACTCTCATCCAATGACCCATATATTTTTAAACTTTATTTTATTTTCTGTTTTTTACATCAAACTTCAAAAAATCATAGAAAATTCATTTATGACTCAAAAATTATGAAAAAATTAACAAAAATATTTTTAAATATTCTCTTTTTATTTTTTCATGATTTAATTTTCAGATTTGATATTTTTTATAATTTTTCCTTTATTTTGAATTGTTTCTAATTATTTAAAAATACTTTTTGGTATTTTTATATTCTAAAAAAAATCATAAAAACCATTCTCTTAATCCTGACTTTCTGAAATTTTTCATAGAATTTTATTATGATTTTTAATATTTTTGATATTTTTTTAACTTATTTGATGGATTTCAATTAGTTTAAAAATACTTTTCTGTTTTAAAATAATTACCAAAAAATATTTGAGATCACTAATGACTTTTATTTGGCCTCTTTTTATTTTTCTTTGGAACTTTGAGTTTAGTTTTCTATTTTGCCTTTTATTTTCATTTAAAAAACAATTTAAAAATCATTTTCTTTTTTACTTATTAAATGTAATTTATTTTTGAATATTTTCTGGCTATGTGATTTTTTGATCATGAGCTTCATTAACATCATTGCATCTTGGGTGTTGAGTTTAACTCCACCAAAATGGATGGATGATTTTAATGATAGTTTTGATTAAAACTTTGATTCAAATATTTACCCTCCATCTTCAACTTATCCCTTTCTTAATTGTGCTACATGTTGTTAGAGGATGATTTACATATCATTTCTTCAAACATGTGGTACATAGATTGCTATTGACCGGCCTCAAAATAGGTGCGATTTCTACATAAGTCCACTTACAATTTCTTAACATAGCGCTAAATTTAATCCCGACTCGAGAAATGATCATTTCTAACTCAAACCTATGTTTGCAAGCCCAAGTATGTTTAGTTTGGAACCCTTGATCTAATAACCTTGAGGTTCATTGTTAGGAGGCTTTGGTCTTATCAATCCTCTAATGAACCATCATAAATTTTGATCTAAGTGAATCATTTAAACATCATTGATCATTTGTTGTTGCCTCGAGAAATTTAAATGAATGATATACTTGACAAAAAGCAAATGAAACTTGTTATTAAGAAGCTTTGATTTTATCAATCTTCTAATGAGTTTTCAAATGAAAGTTTCAAGATGGTGATTAAACTAACCTCTAATTTTAAACTCACTAACAATTGACTTTATTTTATGCTTTTACTTTAAGCACCATTTACTTTAGCATTTACATTTCATGCTATTTTCTCCTTTGCTCACTTGAGCATTTACCTTTATTTCATTTTCATTTTGCTCACTTGGGCTTTCATTTTCTTTTTGAAGATACTTAATAACCAACTTGAACAATAAAAAAACTTTAAGGTTACTTGGACTATTTGGTTACTATCCTTGGCATGATGGAGTTATGGACTTCTTGGACTTAGGATTAGAAGCCTTGACTACCCTTGGGACCTTGTGACCTTTGTTGTTATTCTGCCTAGAGTTCTTGGGGTTTACCCCAAGACATTGGGTTGATTTTCTTTGTGTGCAGGTTATTCTGGTTATATGCTTTGTATATGATTGAGAATTTCTCTATATACAGCCGTTACTCTGCCCAATTTTTATGAAGACTTAATGCATTTGAAGCTTGGTATTCTTAATAGGTTTAATATCTTTGCTTTTTTTGGTTTCAATCCAAAGGATGGGAATTCTACATTGACTCATTATGTCAAGTGTTGGCTTCTTGTTGGTTAGACGGTTCTTTTCTTTAGCTTTTATCTTATGCTTTAGGATAGTCCCTTCATCTCCTCCCATCTTCTTTAATTTCAAAAATCTTCTCCCTCCTTTTCAAAACTATTCTTGTTTTCCAAACTTGAACCACTTTCACAATAAACTTGGACTTAGGTCCATGCCTTTTCAAATATTTTCTTAATTAAAATTTAAGCAACTTAAAAATACTTTGATATTTTTTGTAAGAAGACTAAAAGTCAATCAATCTCATTCAAACCATATTGCCACTTTGGCTTTTTACTTTAAAATTTTCTCAAAATATTAGACTCTTGTCAATCCTTGTAGTGATGCGAGCTACTATACTTCTAAGATATGTAGTGAAATGAGATAATTTCCACTTTGGTGTTGAGTGAGGCTTTGTTGATTTTAAAATCCAAGATGTATCCTCCACTTTGAGATGATGCAAATTCTCCTTTCTCATAATCGTGGGTAGTAAGTATGTTCTTCCACTCGGAGATGACGATGATGTCTCGTCTCTTAAAATTAACTAACACACATGTGTTTTAAATTTTTTTAAAGGTTAACTACGAGTACCCTGATCCCCTATTGCACAGAAGGTTACCGTAGGCACTAAATGTTCGCAACCACGGCGGGTGCAAAAATTGTAAAAAAAATTATTTCTTTTCTCATCCCCACCATCTATTTTTGTATACAACACTTATAGCCAAAATACACGAATTTTCAAAGAGGTTCCTACAGAGTACCGTAGATATTTAGGGTGCTAATACCTTCCCTTTGCATAACCAACCCCCGTACCTAGATTCTCTTCCCTTTTTTTTGGGTTATTTGCTCTTTTCCCATTCATTTGGAAACAATAAAGCGCGATGGCGATTTTTATTTGATCTGTGTGAGTCAAGTCAATTCAATGGCTTAGTCTCAAAATTTCTACCGCTACAACTTGGCATTGATAGGTAAGAATAATAAATGTGAAATTAAGTTGTTGCATGTTAGTGTCACATGCATTCATAATCGAAGGCCTGTATTGGCGAGCGAAGGCCTGTATTAGTGAGCGAAGTTGATTGCCCTAAAATAACATTATTACTAAGAGGTTTTACCATGTTGGTACCACATGCATTGAGTTCGTGTCGGTCGTTTACATCATATTATGTTGGTACCACATGCATTGAAAGTATGTGTTGTATTACGATTAATGTTATGTGCTAATTTTGTACTTAAATCTGTACATGCTCATTATTATGCTTTCTTTTATATTGTTATGATATCTCACTGTTTCTGTTTGAATGTTGCCTCCACGTGGGTAAGGTGCAGATGATTTGAAGTAGCAAGAGATCAAAGTTTAGCTGAGGAATTCTTTTAGTTGTGTAGATTGAGTCGGGTCTGCTCTGATACATTACACTTGGGGGTTTTACGTTTTTCTTATCATGTTGGGAGTAAACTTTGTATAACTCTGTTTTTTTTTAATTTACTTTATGATTATGCTGATTTTTGGATGTGAAGAGTACCACTCACATTGAGGGTTGAGAAGAATTATTATTATGTTTTCCGTGTAAATGTTGCAATGAAGTTAATATTTGAAGTTTATGAATTTATGTTACGTATCCTGTTTATTGAGCATGTATGATGTATGACAATGTGACATCCTATTTGTTAATATTTATTATAGAAATTAAATTACTTTGATTTTTGATTAAAAATTACTGACGGGGAAATAGGGTGTTATAATTGATATCAGAACAGGTCGGTCCGTCCTGCCAAGTAGTCTAATGTTGTTTTGTTCCTTAGTACCAAACATGTGTGTGAAACACTGTTGGTACTCTCTTGTTGTTCTAATCACTTGTTTGCAGAAGTGGGATTGAAACAAGTGGAGGAGAAGCTTTTGCTTCTCTAAGATGGTTCAGGTGTGAACAGTTGGTTTAGTATATCGTGAAGTGCATGGGTGTAGACATTAGTGCTGCTGTGTTGTTTTTCCAATTTTGAAGGAAGCACAAACCCAATATTTACTCCTAGTGGTCGTGTAAGAGTTTCCTTGAGTGGGAATGATTAGGTACTTGCGTTGTTCGCATCTCTAGGAATGGAGGGCGATGTTATGACTAATGATGTACCAGTTTTACGTTGGTCCTAATGTTTTTCTGGGGATGATTGCGACTTGTCGTTAAAGCGAGATGTTGGATTAACTTAATGTTATCTTTATAATGGATTGTATGGAATTAAACTAAGTGATTACGAAGTGTTTTGGCGAGTCGATGCAGATTCTCATGCCTGAAGGTTGTACAGATTCAAGGTTCTTGTTTGTTGGTCAAGTAGAGTCACCTCTGAAGGAAAAAGAGAATTGTTAAAGGTTACTTATCAGAGGATATAGAGAAATGTGACAACTAGTGATATACAAGAGGTGTGTAATTCTTGATGATCCCCTAAGGACATTAGCTAAGCAAGTAGGATAGCTCTTGGAAGATGAAGTTTATATGATTGCAATGTTTTAGAAAATGTCGGTTAATCGTGAAGCCGTCATTGTTGAGTTAGAATTGTGTGTAATGTCGATGTTTTGAATGGTGATAGAGTGGTGAATGGATGTAAATTTTGTGTTGGAATCACAGATGTGAAATGTTGTTGATGTTGTTGGAGGGTTATGGATCGCGAGTCAGAGACGGAACTCGAAGATACTAGTAGTCTTGTGAGAAGAATAATAGTTTTTGGTGTTTTTGAGAATTAAAATTTGAAGAAAGTAATGTGTCTCTCAAGATATAAGAATAATGGGGTTCCAGATATATGTTGGAATGGATTTTGTACACAGAAAAGTTTTAAAATGAGAACTACTATCTTACGTGGTAACTGATTACCATTGCAAGGAAACCGATTACCGCATTCAAAAATGCATGGCACAGGAAAGAAAAAGGGAAGTAACCGGTTAATATTATGGGGGAATCAGTTACCGCTGAAGCTGACAGGATTTTTAGTAATTCTTGAAAAATTTGTAACTTGAGTTCTGGTCGTTCGATTTGAGTTCTATTTGAAGCGCTAGAAGGCTAACGTGATGAACTTTATTTTAAAAATGGTTCCAGCACCTGGAAGTAATTTATTTTTCACGTGAAGAGGTTGGATGAGAGGCGGAACCTGCTGTTGATCTCGTTCTTGGTACCAAACTTGTTCCTATGGCATTATACATGATGTTAGTTCAAAACTTCAGAGAATTGGAGAAGTTATTAGAAGATGTACAAAGAAATAGATTTGTAAAATCGAATGTATCATTTTGGGAGCTTTGATTTCATTATTTAAGGAAAAAGAATGTAGTGTGAAACTGTATGTGGATTACCGATAACTGATTAAAATAGTGGTTGAGGTTATATATCCCCTTTAGATGATTGACGACTGGATGGACCTACTGGTAGGCGAGTATGTTCTCAATATAATTGAATTGGGGTCGGACTATCTTCAGATACATATGAAGAGTGAGGATATTTAGAGGACAACTCTTAGAAATCAGTGAAGTTATTTTGAATAATTAGATCAGTTTTTTGCCGTGTTTCTTAAGGACATTTTGATTTAGTCAGAGTTGGAAAAAGGAAATGTTGAATGTCATGACTAGAATCACGGTGTCGAGAAGGATGGAAATTTATGTTAGGATGTCAAAATGTAGATCATGATTTAAAAAGGTGAATTTTCTTGAACATGTTATTTCGAACAAATATATTGTGGAATCTATTCAAAGTAAATAGAGGTTTATATTAAGGGACTCTAAGATTGGTTACGAAACTAGAACTTTTCAAGAATTAACTGGTTATTATCAAGGCTTGCTTGAGATGAGGTCAAGTGAGATATGTTATTAGTGAATGATTTAAGGGAATGAGATGTTTGACATTAGTAAGGATGTGAATGTATTAGGTAAGTGCATGGAGATGCAACTTATGCCGATTAAGGATGATTAGAATGACAATAGTTTTAGGGGGTGTTATCACCAACCATATGAAGGAATAATAATGTTGAGATTGTGATTAGAATGAGATTCAAATGTAAGATTAAAGGAAAGAGTAAGGATTCATTGATGTGGTCAAAATCTTCTAACTGGATAAAGACTTATTTTGGAATGAGATGATTTGGATTATACTTGGTGTAGTAGTTTTCCTGTATTAGAATATACTTAGCAATTGTATTGTGTTGCATGCATGTAAGGGAGACTATGAAATGGATTTTTAGCGTTTATGTATCATTGACGAGGTAGAAATGAAGGAAATTAAGAAAAATGTTTGTAAGCCTTGGAGAGATTGTTGAAAATTATGCCCAGGTAACCTTGAGCACAAGGTGAAAGATGCTATTATAGTTGAGTAACGATGATTTATGCCACCGTTATGGTTGATGGCTACCTATTAACAAATTGAGGAACTGATCACCCTTAATCTTTTGTTGATAGTAGACGGGATCTTAATGGATGGGATAGACGTGTCTTACTAGCTTGATGGTGTGTAAAGTGATTGACGTTTTATCAAGAGGATAATTGTTCACCATTTTATGTGAACCTGATGCAAAAAGTGGCTATGAAAGAGTTGGGATTTATTAAGCAGTTTAGAGACTTGAGTTGGTATGCGAGGTAACGCCACAGAGTAGACAGTTGAGGATGTCGAAAAGTGAATAATTCTTTTCTAGGGTTACTAAGGAGAGTCTGAGGACATTGACTTAAGATAGATGATTAGAGTAGCATAGCAGAAGTGTAGTGTGACGTAGTTTGTTATGCGGGTATGACTTTGGAGTCAAAGATTAAACATTATAAGTTGTGGGATAATGCAAACCAGCAAATATTCCAAAATGGAAGTGATAGGTGGAGGGTTTGTATGTCTTTCGTGTTGCTAACGTGTCAATTGAATGTATTGAATTGTGTATTCAATGTGAGAGACATAGCATTGTAGTACTTGTGTGTGTGTCACTAGTGTCGATATTATGGTTAAGTTTATGTGCTTTGGATGGTATTGTGGTTTGATGTAATAATATAGACGGTGTTCATGTCATGAGACTTTGCGTCCTTAAGCTATGTTGTTGTATTGTTTCTTATGGAAAGGACTTGAGGGTGAGCATTGTAACACCATTCTAAACCCCATAGAATATTCATAATTATTTAAAATAATATCAGAGTAATACAACAAAAGGGTGTCACATTTTATTCATGAAATAATCATACGTGATAGTCTTACTCCGTAACACAGGTTTTCAAAATTATTCATGACATATCCATTATCAAGGTTTCACATACTTGCAGCGAAATCATAGTTCAAACAAGTTCATTAAGTCACTTCATAGTTCCCCATGATTCATGGTTCACAATTTAACATAATTTAAACTCCATGGAAACAATTTAAATGTCATAATAAAACAAGAAAACAATATTTTTCAAAACAAAGCGTTCTCGTCCCCGATGTTACATATCAGAACAAGACCTTCTAGACTCAACAAAAATAAAACAAATGCTCCAAACTATTATTCTAAGCCTTTAGGGACTACTCCTGATTACCTGCACATTACCCACGTAGAGGCAACATTCAAGTAGAAAGGGTGAGTTCATCACAATCATTATATAAGATATAAGTAATAGACATAGCAGAATAAACCAAAAGTATTACAACATAAACTCGACATTGTTATATTCCAAGTACCTCAACAATCATACGAATTCAAAAACACAATACAACATCATCAATTTAAGTACCATGCAATGCCACATAAGATGTAGTGCAAGGACATAGACTCATGCATGTGGTATCAATTCATTTGATGGACACTAGGCCGTCACCCTCCAAAGACCACAATCATAGGATCAATTCCACTTGGAACCAGAGCAAATCATAGACATCCTAAATCCATACAATGAAATTGAGACCAAATCATTAGACCACCGTCCTAAATCATCAAAACGGACTAAAGTTGTCCAATGAATGCATGACGCGCAACAACAATATAAACGACCACAACTAGTCATACGCATCATCATTCATGTATTCACCAACATCATCATATAAACCTCATCATATGTACTCATATAAGCAAAGCATCATCATCATATCATCATATAAAACAAAATCATCATATTAACAACATATCATCATTATGAACCAAGCATTATCATAAGATCGTCATATCATCATCAAACTTCATTACCACAAAACACCATAGCGATTCAACACGGGGAAACTAATTCTATCCTAACTTGGGTACTATAATTATACTTCTTATTCTTCATTTTACTCCTTATAAATATAGTTTATCGCATTAGCTATCCAATGCTTCGAACGACACCTCAAATGGAGTCTGAAAACTCAAGTTACGACCTTTAGAAAAATCTGTCAAAAATTGGATTGCTTGAGTTGACGCATGCCCCCTTTGAGTCGACGCATAGGTATTATGTCTGCCCCGAGTGTGCTCAGGTTGACCCAATGCATAGACGCATACTGAGTCTTGAACCTGCATGAGTCGATGCATGTTGTTTTGTGCTGAATTTTTCTGCAATTTTTCTGTGATTTCACTACCTTATAGATCCTAAAACATTATCTAATCATAGGTAATCATCATTTATTATCATCCTATGTTTATACATCAATTATACATCATTTGGGCATCATTATTCATCTTTAATCTATCAATTCTCCATCAAACAACATCGAATCACCATCTATGAAATCTAAGGCAAACCCTACCTCCATCAACCACTTAAATCAAATATAATAATCAGATAAACACTCCTTTACCTTATTGTTTCTAGTGGTTGATTATG
This sequence comes from Vicia faba, assembly GCA_948472305.1. Lineage (NCBI taxonomy): Eukaryota > Viridiplantae > Streptophyta > Magnoliopsida > Fabales > Fabaceae > Vicia > Vicia faba. Next base: position 96,679,016 of record OX451735.1, on the reverse strand, counting down.
TTCTTCGTGCCTATTACGATGATTCTCTCCAAAGCCTTCGTGCCCTAGCCTCTCTTCTCCAACTTTTACGATTGATTGTGAGAATAATAACTATCTCTCCTATGTTATCACAAAGGACCCCTAATATCTTCCTCGATTGCCCTCACTTAGTCAACCTCTATTTACCATCACTTCATCACTATTCCTACTAATTACCAACACACCACTCTAATTAAAATAACCCTTTAAATAATTATTCATGTTATTATATTCTCAATAATATTCCAAATAATTACTAAATAATTATTTAACCATTCTAATACTTCTAATCATCATAATTCATATCATGCACAACCTCATACCAGCACACCATACATATAATTATATAAAACATCAATTATTCACAAATACTCCTAATAATTCATTAAATAAATGACTTTTTAAAATTGGGGTGTTACAAGCATATTTTTCCTTAAGAAGAGAATTAGAGAAGTGTTGCTTATAGTGACTGAAAAGACCTCGATGTATTCCGGTTCAAGCGAAAACAATATCGTAAAGTAATAGATCTTATATCGCAGGGTGATAGGACAAGGAGAAAATGGATATGTGCATTCATAACTCGGTAGTAATGCATCTTATTGGACTATTGTAGTTGACGATATATAATGTTGGATAGTAGTATTCGAAAGATTTCCAAACATGACGTTGGAGCTGTAGGGTAGGATGCAAGAGTCGTATCAAGAGTTGTTCGCAATAGGTAATTTTTGAGGATTTTTTTTTTAAGTGGGAGAGAGTTGTAACATCCCAAAAAATTTAGATTAATTATTTAACTAATTTAATATGAATATCGGTGATGATTGGTGAATATATGAATTATGGAGAATTAGTTGATGAAGTGTAATTATATGAGATGATGGATCTTATAACGTGGTCTGATGCATTTGTTAGTGATTAGATGCCTTAGAATTATAGAAGTTGAGGTTATGGAGGTGTATGGCTAAATGCATGGAAACATGAGGGTGTGTGGAATAATATAGATTATTATTATTATTTCATTGCTATATTGTTAGAATAATTATTATTATTTTATAATAATAGTTAAATAATTATTTGTTAGATTACTAATAATATTTAGAATATATTAGAATGAGAAGAAAGAAATAGAGTTAGTACGTGAAATAAGAACAAAAGCATAGAAGGTAGAAGAGAGAGAAGCACTAGGAAGCTAGGGAAAAGATTCACCGTAGAAATCAAGAATCAACAAGAATCTAAGGTAAGGGGATTCTAACTCTATAAAAGGTTGCCTAATAATGTATGGTAGGATTTATTTTGCTTGATTTTATATTTTGAATTCTATCGAATTGGTTGTTTTTGTGGTTTTTCCCATTGATGGATTTTTGGTGATTTTGATGTGTTTGTGATGAGATTTGATGACATGAATTGGTTAGTATTAGTATACAAATGTTGGTGAGTAATTGGTTTGCTTAAAATATGATTTTATATGTGAAAAATATGAATTTTTGGGATTGGAACATGGGAGGATTATACAAAGAATTGCATGAATTTTTCTCTGTTATCACTGGATAACTGATTACCCAAATCTGGTAACCGGTTATCATATCAAAAATTGACACATGATTGGCTACTGTCTTGCACTAACCGGTTACCATATGTGGGTGACCGGTTACCACGAGGAATTTTGAAAAGAACAAGGTTACTGTCCTGCGGTAACCGGTTACCATAACAGGGTAACCGCTTACCACTGTTACTGACAGCATTTTTGGAAAACTTCTAAAACTCATAACTTTTGCCTCGGGTGTCCGTTTGACGCGCCGTTTGGACCGTTGGAAAGATAAAATAAATTCTTATCTTATGAAAATGACTTATAATGCAGTAGTTGATTATTTTACCAACATTGATACCTATCCGTGGATGTGTTTTTGAATTATATGCCATTATCTATTGTGTGATTGCGAATTTGTGAATATAACGATGAATGTGAATATATTTCTTAACACGACGATGTTATGATGATGTATGTACTATGATATGTGTTTGGTGGTCTGTATTGGCTTATTATGTTGTTTTGATGTAATTGCGAAGTTATGAATATGATGATGTTGCATGAATGTTTCAATGGTGTGACATGATATGCATGACAATGATGATGAGAGAAGGCATGTATTGGTGTGGCATTGATAGGTAAGAATAATAAATGTGAAATTAAGTTGTTGCATATCAGTGTCGCATGCATTCATAAGCGAAGGCATGTATTGGCGAGCGAAGGCCTATATTGGTGAGCGAAGGCCTGTATTAGCGAGCGAAGTTGATTGCCCTAAAATGGCATTATTACGAAGAGGGTTTTACCTTGTTGGTACCACATGCATTGAGTCCGTGTTGGTCTTTTGCTTCATATTGTGATTGATAATTCTATGGGTGAATATTTATGAAAGTATGTGTTGTATTATGATGAATGTTATATGTTGATTTTTTACTTCAATCTGTACCTGCTCATTATTATGCTTTCTTTTATAATATTATGATATTTCACCCTTTCTGTTTGAATGTTACCTCCACGTGGATAACGTGCAAATGATTTGAAGTAGTGAGAGATCGAAGTTTAGCTGAGGAATTCCTTCTGTTTTGTAGATTGAGTCGGGTCTTCTCTGATACGTTACACTTGGGGGTTTTAGGTTTGTCTTATCATGTTGGAAGTAAACTTTGTATAACTCTGTTGTTTTTGAATTTACTTTATGATTATGCTGATTTTTGGATGCGAGGAGTACCACTCATGTTGAGGGTTGAGAAGAATTATTAATATGTTTTCTGCTGCAAATGATGCAATGAAGTTAAGACTTTGAAGTTTATGAATTTGTGTTACGTATCCTGTTTATTGAGCATGTATGCTGTATGACAATGTGACGTCCTATTTGTTGATGTTTATTCTAGAAATTAAATTACTCTGATTTTTGATTAAAAATTACCGACATGAAAATAAGGTGTTACATAATCCATTTTGGAAATCAACCAAGTGGTATGATTCAACATATATTGCCGCAATCGCTTTGCCGCCCAGGCCAAAGCACAACATGTTTTTTCCAGCATAGAATATCGTGACTCATAGTCAGTAAACTTATTGCTGAGATAATAAATGGCATATTCTTTTCTTCCCATTTCATCTTGATGTTCCAAAATACAGCCCATAGAATTATCTAACACAGTAAGATTCATAATCAATGGTCTTCCTTCAATAGGAGGGAGCAAGATAGAAGGTTTAATCAGATACTCTTTAATTCTTTCAAATTCGCTTTGGCAATCGTTTATCCACACATAACCTTGATCTTTCTTTAATAGCTTTAAGATCGACTCACATGTTGCAGTCATATGGGAAATAAATCTGGAAATGTAATTCAAACGTCCAAGGAAGCCTCTAACTTGCTTTTCAGTTCTTTGTGCATGCCTTTCTTGAATTTCCTTAAATTTATCAGGATTAACTTCAATTCCTTTTTGGCTGACAATGAAACCTAACAACTTTCCTGAACGAACACCAAAAGTACATTTATTTGGATTCAAGCGGAGACGATACTTCCCCAAGCGCTGAAAAAATTTCAACAAATCTTCTATATGCCCTTCCTCGTTCTGAGATTTGGAAATCATATCATTAACATATACCTTGATTTCTTTAAGCATCAGATTATGGAATAAGGTTGTCATAACCCTCTGATACGTTGCACCAGCATTCTTCAACCCGAAGGGCATCACTCTTTAACAGAATGTTCCCCAGGGTGTGATAAACGTTGTTTTTTCCATGCCCCCATGAGCCATTCTAATTTGATTGTATCCGGAAAATCTTTCCATGAACGAAAAGACTTTGAATTTTTTTGTACTGTCAACCAACATATCAATATGCGGAAATGGAAAGACATCTTCTGGACTAGCTTTGTTTAAATCTCTATAATCAACGCACATGCGAACTTTTCCGTCTTTCTTTGGTACTGGAACAATATTGGAAATCCCATGAGGGTACACTGATTTCACAAGAAAAACGACATCAATCTACTTTAAAACTTCTTCTTTAGTTTTTACTGCCATATCAGTGTAAGTTCTTCACAACTTCTGCTTGATTGGTGGACATTCTGGATTTAGAGGAAAATAATGTTCCACAATACCAGTATCCAAACCAGACATGTCTAGATAAGACCAATAAAATATATCCATATACTCTTTCAACAATTTAATCAACCTGCTCTTCACATCGGGATAAAGCAATGCTTCAATCTTGACTTCCTTTGGATCTTCCTCTGAACCCAAATTAACTATCTTCAACGACTCTTTATACGGCTGGATGGTACTTTCCTCGCGCTCAAGCAACCGCGAAACCTCTTATGGTATTTCATCATATTCTTCTTCTTCGGCCACATACATAGGATATTCAAAGTTGGGAGAGGGTGTAGGGTCATTGTACTTAACGGTTCTTTTAATTAATTTGCTCATGTGATTTATGATAAATTTTAGAAACTGATACATGTAGCAAGTGATTATGCATATTTATTTACAATTATTATTTATTTCGAAAGGCTTTTTTCTGATTACCATTTTCCAAGAAAAAGAAGAAAATAAAGACATGAATTTGGAATCAAAATCGAATTTTATTAATGATTTTAAAAATCAAAACAACATATATGCCCATATAACATCAATACTTTCACCTTGGGCAGAGTGAAAGATTTTTGAAAAAACTAACAAAAAATAAATTACTTTGAAATGTGAATGCAAGAAGGAACATCAACAATAATCCAATTATGGATTCTGACTCCATGCTTCATGTAGTTAGGCATCTCTTGCTCTAATTCATCTTCAAGAATAGCGTTGATCCTTGGAGTAGTCGGATGAAGATAGCCTTCACTGTGAAAGATGTCTTGATATTTACTTAAAGTAGACTTCAACTTCATGACTTTCTTCTTCATGGAGAAACTCAAACCAATTCCATTCATATTCACAGGAGGATTGATAAACCGCCCCCACACCTTGCTAGGGCCTTTCCGCACTACCTATTATGCATCCTTAAACGAGGCAATAAAATTCTCATTCTTCCTTATATTATTAATGGACAAAGCTATGAACTGAGTTCCAACAGCAGCTTCATCAGCTTCTACAATTCTAAAGGAGGACAAATGAGATATCAACAAAGCTTTCTCACCATTCACAATGACCACCTTCCCTTCATGAACAAATTTCAGCTTCTGATTCAAGGTTGAAGTAACAACTCCTGCTTCATGGATCCACGGTCTTCCCAATAAACAATTGTAGGCGGGGATAATATCCATAACCTAGAAAGTAATCTGAAATATGTGCGAACCTATGTGAATAGGAAAATCTACTACTCCGATGACAGACATCCTCAAACAATCAAATGCTTTTACTATAATGCCACTTGGGCGCATGAGAGATCCTTGGTACTTAAGCTTAATGAGTGTACTTCTTGGTATGACATTAAAAGCAGACCCATTGTTAATCAGCACATTGGAAAAAGATTCATTCTTAGAATTCATGGAAGTATGGAGAGCCAGGTTATGGTTTCTTCCTTCACCGGGCAATTCATCATCACAAAAGCTCAGATTATTACAAGATGTAATATTCCACACAACATTGCTGAACTAATCTAGAGACATGTCACTTTCAACAAAAGCTTGATCTAATACTCTCATTAGAGATTCCCGATGAGCAGACGAGTTCATTAGTAAGGCTATAATGGAAATCTTAGATGGAGTTTGCAACAACTGATCCACAATCTTGTAATCATGCATCTTGATGATTTTCAACAAGTCATCCACATACTTTTCCAAAGCAATGCCACTAGGTTATCCTATCACTTTCTTAGGTTCAATATGCTCAACAACCCTTTTATTAGAATTAAAATCCCCTCGAAAGATAGGAGCGAAGACACGACCACTGAGGGTTACCTGACTAGCTTCAGCAATATTATTGACATCAGACAAAGGTTGGATAGGAATTTCCACACCATCTTCCAGGATAGTCGCATTGTACTTATAAGGCACAACTTTGTCTAATTCATATGGGAGAGGACCAGGCAGACAAATAACCACTGGAGCAACATCGGGCTTGCTATGGTACTCAATCTCTATAGGAGTGGGAACACCAAAACACGTCACAATGACATTCAACCCCACTTCAGAATATTTAGGAATCATATAATCATTATCGAAAAACATATCTTCATCAGAAGAAAAGGATTTATCGACAGAAACATATTCATTATCAGACATGGCCTCAACTGAGTAATTTTCAATCACATTAACTCTATTGTAATCATCTCTATTTCATGTTACTTTGACAGTACCATTATATAATAATAATTGAACACCTCTTCTTATGATAGAAAAACCACGAGAATCTCTACAACAGATTTTACAGGACCCATAATGATGTTCTTCTTGGCCATCCATGTGACAGAATGTAGCGTGCAACTGTACTAAATCATCATTCATATAATTCGCATAAGAAATCCAGAATTCATCGGGACATCCATAAACCATATTCACATCTCCTTCATACTCAGCCCTTGGTTTGATTATATGGATAAGACATTCATCCATCATCTCTTAAAGATCAGGTCTAACCTTATCACATCCATGGATATATGTATTGCAAATACTACAATCAGCATGGTCATGTGTATAATAGCTGAATTCAGAGTTCAACATGCATATTCACCAAATCCCCTCTTAGCAGGTTAATATAAAAAATCCAAAAGTCCCCAAGGAAACCATCAACCATATTTACAGCTTTTCCACCTCCATGTTTGGGTTGTGGATTATCCTTCACATTAGGACCAACATCTTTAAAGGATAGGAGTCCAGATCTCACCATCTTCTGCACCTCAGACTTCAAGGAAAAACAATTTTCAATGTTGTTCCCAGGGACTAATTGATGAAAAGCACAAGTCTGATCTTCCTTATAATACCATGGTAAAGGTGAAGGTATATCAGGGAGAGGTCTAGTCAGCACCAATTTCTTTTGAATTAAAGCCGAAAACAACTCAGCATAACTCATAGGAATAGAGTCAAATGCTTCTCTCCTTAGACCTTTCCCTTGATTTCCTTGAGGAGGTGGTCTCTGATAGGAAACAATAGTTGGAGCTACATTGACGACTGGAATCACAGAAGCAACTTGTTATTGGTACCAGTGATGTCTTCTCAAAGGTCTAAACTTCATTTCTTCAATGACAACATTTGTTTCAATTTCTTTCCTTCTAGAAAACCCATATGATGATTTCTTTATTCCTTCAACTTTTGTCAAGCGCCCTTCCCTGGCAGCTTCTTCTAGACAAACACCCATACTTACCATCTCAGTGAAATCACTTGGCGCACTGGCAACCATCGTTTCATAATAAAATGATCCAAGGCAGCAACCTCGCGCCATTAGTAATTTCTTGCTCTCCCATTGGGGGTACCACCTGGGCAGCAACCTCGCGCCAACACTGCACATATTTTTTAAATGAATCCCTATCTTTCTGAGCCATCGCTCTCAATTGGTCACGGTAAGGTGCCATAAACATATTGTACTTATATTGTTTGATAAAAGATTCACCCAAATCATTGAAGGTGCAGATGTTGATACCGTCCAATCCCATATACCATTTCAAAGCAGCACCGGTTAAACTATGAAGGAAGAAATGAATAAGCAAGTGTTGGTGTCGTACCCCAAATTTGTCATACCCCTACAATCATAATTTCAAGATTTAAATAGAAGAAATGTTTAATTAAAGATGGTACAACAGTATATAATGGCCCATCTTTATGCGAGACTAGGGCGTGTATTTTAAATCCAGGAGAGCGGGGCTTTCTAAATCAGAAAGACTCGTGTATCCGTGAATGTTCGTGAGGCATGTTGGCCAATGGCCCATGCGATTCGAAAATGGAAATCTATTCAAATAATTATTAAGTTCTTAAATCATAAACACATTTTAATTTTAATGTTATTAGTAAAAGGGGAGGTTGAAATTGCAATATACAAGCCCATTAGAATTGGGTCCATTAACGTTTTGGTTGTTGTTAGCAAAAATAAGGTGTGGTTAAGGCCCATTAAGATGGCTCATCTGATGTTTAGAATAAGAAGAGATATTGTTATTATTATTTTTGATGTTTTTTGTATTAATGAAAAAGGGATATATAAAAGAAATATTAATATTAAAAAGCTATTTATTACTGTTATTATAAATAAATAAAGAATATATATTTTTTAAAGAAAACTATAACGTTTTTTACTACTGAAAAAATTGATATTTTAAATTTGTTTGTTTTGGGAAAAGAGGCCAGTTGGGCCTGATTTTATTTAAAAAGATTTTGTTGTAATAAAAGTAATACTGAAAAAGGTCTTTTTCCGTTCTTTTCACCCTTTCCTTTATTGGATAAAATAAAATTCGGTGGCGGCTCTTGCTTACCGCACATTTGCGAATACAAAATGCAAACCAGTATAATAGTCGCTTCTACCACCGTATCACAGAACTGGCGACTCTGCTGGGGATAAATAAAAAGTGGGGTTACCTTAGAGTTTAGTTCATTTTAAAATTTCTTTCATTATGTGTTTTATGCTTTACTTTTGAGGGCTTGTTTGGGTTGTTACTATAGATCCTACAACCGGATCTGGGGCACCTTATTAGGTAAGTAGAAATAAATCATGGAAGTTGTACGACGTAGACCGATACGAACAAAGTGGTGGCTACGTTAGCGCGATACTCTGGATTGTACTAATGTTCCTTGAGTAAGTCAAGGATAACATTAGGCTTCCTCATAGTGTCACTAAGCACTAAATGACCTTTAGAACCTTTAATCGACTCATCCTAGCAATTAGGAAGTAGTGAGACAGCCGGCTTTGATTCCAACCGAAGATTGGTTGATACTCGATACTACGCTCATTAAGATTATACTTTCAGGGATTTTTTGGCTGCAATACTTCGGTGCGTGAGCTGAAACAATTCGTGAGGGGAAGGTCAATGATATTGAGACTCCTTAGAACCTGATTACTATTAATAGGACAGGTTGAGCCAACTGAATATTCAAGAGGGTACTTACCTTAAAACCTCATGCAAGCCTTTAAATCTAAGGTCTATTGTGTGATTTGTTTGTGTTTATCTGTGATTTAAGCATAATCATGACATCATAAACATCATGACATTCATATATACTAATCATTTCAAGGACCTGTTGGATTTACCTCTTTGCTGTTTTGTAGGATATAAATTCAGGTCGTGGAAAAACCATCCGAAGTAACTTCACAGAAATCCCTCCCAAGCTCAAGGAATTGGTCTTGAAAGTTCCCGAGGACTCGTCATTCAACAAAAGACATGGTCATTTGCTCAACTTGGTTACTACCAGATTTAACGAAGTTTTGATGAGTGTTCTATTCCCGTTCTTCGTTCCTAAGCACCATTGCTTCACATTTCTCGATTATCAACTGGTACCTACACTGGAAGAAATTTCTAAGCTGCTTGGTTTACCTATATTGAAGCGAGTACCTTTCACTGGTTTAGAACAAGATCCAGCTGCTGAAGATGTTGCCATAGCTTTGCACTTGAGGCCATCTGATATTGAATCCCATTGGGAAAGAAGAAGCGGAGTTAAAGGCCTTCTTGCAAAATTTCTAATGGAGAAAGCTCAGATTTTCCTAGATACTATGAGTTACCATGCCTTCGAGGATCTCTTAGCTCTTTTGATTCATGGGTTGGTACTGTTTCCTAATTCATATCAGTTTATAGATGTGAGTGCCATCAATATCTTCCTTGCTCACAATCCAGTTCCTATATTGCTCGGGGATATCCTACATTCTCTCCATACTTGTACTCTGAAGAAGCGAGGAACTCTCATGTGTTGCACCCCTCTTCTATATAGGTGGTTTATTTCGCACCTTCCTCGGGCAACAATGCTGAATGATTTAGGCTTAAGACGGAGTCAAAGATTAATGTCTCTCTCTCACTCCGACATCCATCGGTGTCCTTGCTCTCAAGAAGACATCTCTTTTATTGATCGCCGTGGAGAATTTCCTAATGTGCCACTCCTGGGTATTAGAGGAGGCATCACCTACAATCCTTCTTTAGCACTACATCAGTTTGGTTATGCGCAGAGAGATGGTCCACGTGATATGCTCATCCAGGGTATTATGTTCAACTACTCTGGTGATTTGCAAAATTATCATCAGAGGTTCATCCGCGCTTGGGGCATTATTAAGAAGACTGATAGTAAGACTTTCAGGAGCAAGAACTCCATCCCTTTGGAACCTTACCTCAAATGGGTGCGAGCTCGAGCATAAAGTATTATGATGTCATACGATGCCATCTTACCGGTGATCTTGGAACCTGTTCTTCAAGGAGGCAAGTCCCTCATTATTCTTCATCCTGATATGCCAACCAACTTCAAAGAGTTGCAAAAACCTTGGATCCAGATCAAGGAAGAACGTGATACTTTTGAGGCTCAATTCTATGCAAGTGAGAAGAAGGTGTTGGAATTAACAAAGCAGCTTCACGAAGAGAGGAATCTCAACACCTACCTCAACACCAAGAGGAAGCGCCCATGTGAGACTTATGAGTTTAGAATTTCCTTTCAATGTTTATCCCTGTGTAATCTTTTGTTTCTTTAAAAACTTACTAATAAAGAGCTTTGTTTCCTGTTTTGCTTAAAAGAGCTTAAATCCAATAAGGTCCTTGAAAGTGTTGCATAAGCATATCATACATCTCATTGCATAAGAAGGTTTCAAAGCAGTTTTCTTATCTTCTTCGCTGTTTATTTCAGCAAGTAAAGAAATGGCTCTTGAACAAAACATCAAGGACCTCCAGGCGCAAAACACCCAGTTCCAGCAAATGATCGTGGCTCTAGCTAAAGGGAAAGAAGATCTGAAATCCCTCATACTGAAGGACAAAAAGAAGAAGCCAAAGAAACAAGTTGGTGTAGTGAATTTGGGAAGAAGGATCAGAGGACCAGTGCGGCAAGCTTCAGAACTGGTAACTTCATCAAAAGAAGGAGACAATCAGGAAGAGGAGACGAAAGAAGAAGAACTCATCCCGAAGGAATCTAATAATGAATATGACTATAATGAGGAGCAGTATTCTCATGCTGATGATAAATACAAACAGCTGGAGGATCTTCTGAACACAATGAAAATCCAGAGGGTACCTGGGCTGGATTTTGAAGAGTTAGGCTTAGTTCCTGGGGTCGTCATCCCGCAGAAGTTTAAGGTTCCAGTATTTTCTAAGTATGATGGGGTCTCGTGTCCCAAGATGCATCTTCGATCTTATGTGAGGAAGCTTCAGCCTCACACTGTTGACAGGGATTTATGGGTCCAGTTCTTCCAAGAAAGTCTATCCAGGACTCATCTTGAATGGTCCTATCAGCTGGAGGGAACGAATATTCATAACTGGGAAGACCTAGATATTGCTTTCTATAAGCAATACCATTATAATGCAGACCTTGCTCCAACTCGCACACAACTCCAAAGTATGTCCATGGGGTCAAGCGAGGGTTTTAAAGACTATGTGTTGTACCCCAAAATTTGCCCTCCCATATTTCTCAAAACATTTCAAGTGAGGTCCTCAAGATGCTCAAGGAAGTCCAAGGGTTGACCAAACAAGCTCCCCTCCTAAGGCAGTCTACCTCAAATTAGGGTTTCATGTTGCATCAAGACACTTGAGTCCAAGGGATCCCAAATGCTCACCATTGTCCTAATATGTTATCAAGGTCATCCATGTCAAGTTTCAAGCCTTGCAGAGAAAATTTTCTCAGTCATTTGCTCAAATGCCTGAAAATCGACTATGCTAGGGCAAAAGTCAACTGTGGCCCGCATACAGTCAAACTTCAATATTTTTGGTCAACATCCTCATTTTGAAGTATCATTCATAATTTGATCAATGTTTGATCATGATTCATCAAGGATTGCTCACAATTCATCAAGAACCAAATGTTGCTAAATTAGGGTTTTGTAGGAAAAGTCAACTCAACTTTGACCAAGCATAACTTTCTCATAATTTATGAGAAATGACCCATCCAAAGCTCATTTTGGATAGGATGCAATTTCCTACAATCCATCTTCATCTCACAAGTTCAAAATATGCACTCACAAGAAGTTATGAATTTGGACATTATAGGTCATTTTGAAAAGTCAACAAAAACACCTTTTTTGTCAAAGCTTCATACATGAGCATGGAATATAAAATTGAGATGAGACCAAAAGAGTTGCTTATAGGACATCTCAAGATTTCTAAAAAGTACAAGAACACCTTCAAAAAGTCAAAATTGAGGAAGTTATGCATTGGTGAAGTTGACCCTTTTTGCAAAATTGTCAAAAGTCAATTATGCCTAAAATTGCAATTTTTGCTAAATGGGCCCAATCTTTTACACTTATTTTGAGTTGGCAACATGGTCCACGAGCCCTAGCCTTTTCCACTTGTCATTATCTTGTTTTCATTATTTATTTTGATTTTTTATTTGAATTAAATCAATTTTAATCAAAACAAATCATGAGAAAATCCAAAACATTGAAATCTCAAGATTTTGCACATGTTTCAGGTCCTATATCCATCTAGCATGAGATTGAATTCGTGTAAAGGCTTGGTGTGCACAAAATGATTGAGTTTGCTCTATTTTTAGCAAGATTTTCAAGTGTATCAAAACCAAATCAAAATCAATGATGGAGGAAGATTGTGATCATATTGGTAAATCTAATTCATTCCTCAGTACATAAGGAGTATTTGCAGGCCCAAAGCAAGGCTGGAGAGAGGCGCATAAGGTCAGAACAAACTTGCAAAAAACAAAGAAAAGTGCATACACGAATTCATACTTTAAGGCAACTACAAAGCCTCCTGACCATCCCAATCGCTTCCTGGGATCACCAGCAAGCAAAACCAGACAAGAACAAGCATTCCCAAGCCCTGTAACTCGCTGTAAGTCAGCCACGACATTGCCTTTTTCTTAAATTCGAATTGCATCATTCTGATACTTATAGCATGAAATAATTGTAGATTCTTGATCCTTAGAGCATTTGCAAGCTTTTTGTAATATTTAATTGCATTTTCATGGACTGTATTTGAATTTGCCATAATTAGGGTTTGTTGTCTCGTTTTAGGATCTTCGTGTGCAGATAAAATTGGGCCATAAAGGAGAACCATTGTGCTCAACTGGTCCAGACGAACTGATTGATGGCCTTAGGGTTTATTTATTTTGCTTATGGTTGATTTTGAGAACATGCAGGTTTGTAGTGACGGAAAAACGTCCGTAGGTAAAAGTCTGGGACTTTTACCAACGGAGAAAGGAAGAAGATGACTAGCCGGCACCATAGGATTGGCCTATTGGAAATTTGGCGCTCTTTTTCCATTAACGTGCATATATTATATATTATCATTATTATTTATTCTATATACAAATAGAACATGTAGCTCAACTAGCATTGGTGCAGGTGGAAAGTGCTTTGGGGCCTGGGTTCGAATCTCAGGTCCCCCTTTATTTCATACAATTTGTTTTTTCAGGATCCAGCGTGCACACAAAGGCCAATGTCCATCATATGACCTCATCATCCAACCTGCCAAGTGGCCAGATGGCCAGATCCAAAGGCCATCAATGAAGGAGCATCATGAAGCCTAGTCAACGCAAAGCATGTGATCTTGCAAGTCAACGTGGATCATTCATTTTGGGCCCAGAAATCTGATTTTCACACCCTCCATTCTGCTGACTTCTCAGGCCCAATTCTTCTTTTTTCTTTTATATTTTATTTAATTAATTTAGTTTATTTATTTATTTTACTAACAAATTAATTTTTCCTTTTATCAAAAAAATCACATAAAATATATTTCACCCAATTAGACTTAGGTTTACTTTTTTTTATCAAAAAAAAATTAATTAAATTAATTAGGTTATTTAATTTTTAGATAACTTTAATTATTTTGTAAATAATTAAAATTAATTAGAACAATTAGGGTTTTAATTTAATTATATTTTCTTTTTTCTTAAAATAATCAAAAATACCAAAAATAGGCCATTTATTTATTTTCATTAATTAATTTAATTAGCTAATTAATTGTGTAATTAATTTTAAAACCTAATTCTTTTCTTAAAAAAATATTAAAAATAACAAAAAAACAATTTATTTTGCTTCCAATTAGGTTAGAAGGGGTCAAAACCGTAGTTCTCTCCCGATCTAAATTTCCTCGCGCGCGCTTTATCATTTATTTTTATACTTTTAATGTAACTGCTCACAAGTTGTAATAGTTTAATTAGGTCTTTTATTTTCATTTATCGCTTCATTTTTTAAGGGTTTGTTTTTGGCTATGTAAATACCCGAAGCCTTGTAATAGTGTAGTTTAATTTCCGCAAAATATTAACTGTTAGACGTATGGATAATAGGGATGCATGACAAGAATGTATGATTAACTTTAAAACAGTTAGCTAACCCTAAATGTGCAAAGATAATAAACTTGAAATTGAATCACTCGCACATGCGCATTTCTAGGGTACACTCCCACTTCGGTTGCCTTCGGTAAACGGTCATTGAGTATAGGATGTTTTACTGGTCGCCCTTTTGTCTCAAAGATCAAAGTTGCCTCGGAAAGGTTGCCTCGGATATTGTTGCCTCGAATATTGATCTAAGACATTAGGGTTATTACTAAGACGTCCTAACATTGCTTTAGTGACCGTACGTCCCTTTCGAATTGACCCTCAAACTCTAACGACGATGCTACCTACTCACTAATAGTGGGATAGCACTGTCTAAAGGAAATGAACATAGAAAGATTCTTTTTTAGAGTAGGTAGATTAACTCTTAAGTACTTGCTCAATCCAAACGAACTTTTTCACACTTACACTCCTTTCAAACAAAGTTTTCAAAAATACTTCGTAACACTCTTGAAGGCAGAAGCAAGGGTTAAATCGAAGTCAAAACAAAACTTTTCAAATCACACAAACACAAAGAAGCAATTTTGAAAATGATGAGCAAGTACCTAAGAGCCCGTGGAAAACCACAGATAGAAAGGGTGCTAATACCTTCCCTTTCTATAATCTACCCCCCGTACTCAGAAAATCTCGAAAAAGGAATTTTTTGTGCTTTTTTCCTTTCCTTGTTGGATAAAATAAAAGTCGGTGGAGACTCTTGCTTACCATGACATTTTGCAAACACAAACGCAAAACACAAACCAGCATTCCTAAAAACAATCCCGGTTCTGGCCACCGTATCACAGAACTGGCGACTCTGCTGGGGACTTAATAAGTGGGGTGTACCTTAGGATTAGTCCATCATATTGTTTTCTATTGTTTGATTTGATTGCTTTATTTTTGTGGGCTTTGTATCGGAGTTACTATAGATCATAACCCGTATCTGGGGAACACCTTTTAGGTAAGTAGCAATAAACTGTGAGGGAACTGTACGGTGTAGACCAATACGGTTGAAGCAGTAGCTACGTTGATGTGGCACATTAGTTGGTACCGGTATCCCTTATGGAGGAACAAGGAGAATACGGGGCTGCTATATGGGCCATTAAGCATCAACTGATCTTAGAACCTATAATTGACCAACTTGGCCATAGGAAGTAGTTAGATAGCCGGTCTCGGTGTAGAGCTGGGAACTGGTTGATACTCGATGCTACACTCATTGAGACCATACTCTCGAGATGGTTCCGGCTGCAAGAAAAGATTGTGTGAGCTGAAACTATGATCGATGGAGGATGGTCAGTGATATTGAGAACCTCTAGAACCCGGTTACTATTATTAGGACAGGTTGAACCAACTGAACTTCAAGAGGGTAGTACCTAGACTCCATGCAAGCATGAAACTTAAGGGCTATTGTGTGACTTGTTTGCCTTTACCATATTTGATACCTGCTATACATGTTGTATGTTTTATCATGACATCATGCATCATGACATAACATGCATATTTCATCAGACTAACCATTTCAAAGACCGAGGGGATTCATCTTTGTTCTGTTTTGCAGATTATGGCTTCTATGCCCAGAAATACCATTCGAGTCAACTTCGTGCAAATCCATGCTCAGCTCAGAGAGTTGGTTTCAAAAGTTCCTGATACTTCTTCATTTGTTAGAAGACATGGTCATCTCCTTAGCCTGGTCACTTCAAAGTTGGATGAGCAAATGATGAGCGTCCTTTTTCAGTTCTTTGATCCATCGCATCATTATTTTACCTTCCCGGATTATCAGCTAGTCCCTACTTTGGAGGAGTTTTCTGATTTACTAGGCATCTCCATTCTCGAGCAGACACCCTTCACAGGTTTAGAGGAGGTTCCAAAGCCGGAGGATATTGCTTCAGCCCTACATCTAAAAAGGGTTGATGTAGTGTCCAACTGGGAGACACAGAGTGGGGTTAAAGGTTTTCTGGCTAAGTTTTTGATCGATCAAGCTCAACAGTTTTGGGATAACTTGGACTTTCAAGCATTTGAAGACATCCTGGTTCTTCTCATCTACGGCTTGGTTCTGTTCCCGAATCCATATTCTTTCATAGATGTGAACACGGTCAAGATCTTCATGTCTCGTAACCCAGTACCTACTCTTCTAGGTGATATTTTACATGCTCTCTATACCCGTACTTTGCGGAGAAGGGGAACTCTCATGTGTTGCACGCCGCTACTGGAGAGGTGGTTTATTTTGCACCTCCCCAAGTCTGTATTGAAGAATGAGGAAGGTGTAGGTTGGGCTAACAGAATCATGTCCCTTGCTCATATGGACATCCTTTGGAGTTCTAAAGATATGGAAAGAGTAGCTGTCATTGATTGATGTGGGGAATAACATAATGTTCCATTGCTTATAATTAGAGGGGGAATAACCTACAGTCCTTGCTTTACTTTACGACAGTTTGGTCGCGCTCGGAGAGACGGTCCCCGTGAGCTGCTTCTTACAGACATTGTCTTTAACTACAAAGGGGATGTTAATGGGCATCGCCGCAGGTTTATACGAGCTTGGGGATGGTGAACAGGTCTTACCCACATGAGCTAGGACTGAAGACTTCTCTCCCGATGCAACCTTATCTCCAGTGGGTTCGAGCCCGTGCTTAAAAGCTGGGGATGCCATATGAAGTTGTTTTGTCGGTGATTGTAGAGCCTACTAATGAAGAAGGTGTTCCTTATACAGTCCTTCATCCCTACATGCCTACTGATTTGGGGGCATTGAAAAGATCTTGGATCCAGTTGAAGGAAGAAAGGGATACCTACAGGGAGAAGTATCATGAGCAGGAAAGGAAGATCTTGAAGCTCACAAGGCAGCTTGAGAATGAAAGGATAATCAACGACTATGTCAGCACGAAGGGAAAATGACCATGGGATTTCTGATGTCTTTTATTGTTCCTAGTTTAGATTTGCTTTTCAGTTTATTTCTTTTGTAAAATCCTTGAAGGTATTGTTAAACATTGTTACAAGTTTTAATCTAATAAAGTGTGTTTTATTTTGTTTTACAAAGTTAAATCTCCCAAAGTCTTTGAAATTATTTCATACACATTCCATTACCATACACCTCATTACAGGTACCATTACAAGTCTCTTATCTTCTTCGCTGTTTATTTCAGCACAACATGTCTTCTGAAACACCTACTGATCAAGCTATCAAGGCTCTTCAAGCTCAGAATGCTCAGTTCCAGGAAATGTTCTTGAACTTGGCTAAAGGAAAACAAGATTTGAAGACTCTCATCTTGAAGGACAAGAAGAAGAAGAATAAGAAGGTGGTTCTGTTGAATATGGGTCACAGATTTGGGAATAGGTTGTGAGAGGAAGTTGATATGTCTCATTCATCTGGAAGAGGAGAGAACCAAGAGGAAAGGAAGGGTCCTAGCCATGTGGTCTCTGATAATGACACTGATTTTGATGATGAACAGTACCCTCCTGCTGAGGATAGGTACAAACAACTTGAAGACCGTCTGAGTGACATGGAGATTCAGAAGGTTCCCGGTTTGGACTTTGGAGATTTGGGACTAGCATCTGGGGTGGTGATTCCCCACAAGTTTAAAGCTCTTGTCTTTGCTAAATATGATGGAGCATCCTGCCCAAAGCTTCACCTTCACTCATACGTCAGAAAGATTCAACCCTACACTGCTGACAGGAATCTGTGGGTCCATTTCTTTCAAGATAGTATGTCAGGGACTCAACTTGAATGGTTCTATCAATTGGAAGGAGCTAATGTCCGCAATTGGGAGGAATAAGGTGTAATATTTGATCAAAGCTAAAGAAATTGAATTTGACGCACCAGAAAAACCCAACGCCATAACTGCTCCTATGCCCAAACATGATCAGGGAGTGAATGCAATTGAAGATGATGACGAAGAGTCAGATTTCGACAGCTGGATTTACCTGACTATCGATGGTGGCTTGAACAATTGAATGGCGAAGGACTCCATGCCCGTTTCTTTTATTACACAGTAATAGACTTTTGTTTTGAGATTTGTAACAGACAATTTGAAACTTTACAGCCCGGTGCCTTGCCCGAGACACCGTGGTTTTGTTTGTGAGGGCTTATCATTTGTCATTTTCATATATCATCGATAAAACATTGGACGTTTTCTTGCATTACAAATTTTGCGCTCCTTATTTTTCTTTTCTATCTTTCACTTTATCAAAACAGCTATTTGTCTTACACGCACTCACATATCATAATACAGGTCCACATCCACTCTGGATCCCACTGATAACGAATCTGCTACTGCCAGTTATGACTTCGAAAATCCGATCAACCAAGTCGAGGACGAAGGTGAGGATGATTGTGAAGTGCCTGGGGAACTTGCTAGACTGTTAATTCAGGAAGAGATGGCCATACAGCCGCATGAAGAGCCAGTGGAAACAGTAAATCTGGGTACAAAAGAAGACAAGAAAGAGGTCAAGATAGGTGAAAATCTGGAACCTAGTGTTAAGCAATGGTTGATACAGATGTTGCGTGACTATGTTAAGATCTTTGCCTGGTCTTATGAGGATATGCCTGGGTTGGATACCGATATTGTGGTTCACCGCTTGCCAACTAAGGAAGATTGTCCTCCAGTGAAGCAGAAGCTTCGCCGAATGCGCCCAGAGATGTCGGAGAAAATCAAAGTTGAGGTTATGAAACAGTTTGATGCCGGTTTTCTAGCAGTTACTTCTTACCCGCAGTGGGTTGCCAACGTTGTTCCGGTGCCGAAGAAAGATGGTAAGGTTCGAATGTGTGTAGACTATAGGGATCTGAACAGGGCGAGCCCCAAGGATGATTTCCCTCTGCCTCATATCGACATTCTGGTTGACAACACCGCGCAGCATAAGATCTTCTCCTTCATGGACGATTTTTCTGGTTACAATCAGATTAAGATGGCTCCCAAAGACATGGAGAAGACAACTTTCGTTACGCAGTGGGGCACCTTTTGTTACAAAGTAATGCCTTTCGGGTTGAAGAATGCTGGGTTAACGTATCAGCGCGCCAAAGTCGCTTTGTTCCACGACATGATTCACCATGAGATTGAGGTATACATTGATGACATGATCGCAAGATCCCAGACTGAGGAAGAACACCTGGACCATCTTTAGAAACTATCTGACTGGTTGAAGATATATAAGCTGAGGTTAAACCCGAACAAGTGCACCTTCGGGGTGAGGTCTGGTAAGCTGTTGGGTTTCGTCGTTAGTGATAAAGGTATTCAAGTGGATCCTGCAAAGGTGAAGGCTATACAGGAGATGCCAGCTCCCCGAACAGAAAAGGAAGTTAGAGGCTTTTTGGGACGGTTGAATTACATTGCCCGATTCATTTCACACCTGACTGCTACTTGTGAGCCAATCTTCAAGTTGTTGAAGAAAGATCAAGTGGTAAGATGGAATGATGAATGTCAAGCCTCTTTCGAAAGGATCAATGAATATCTCCAAGAGCCACCTATTTTGATGCCTCCAGTTGAAGGAAGACCTTTGATCTTATACTTGACAGTACTCGACAATTCAATGGGGTGCGTGCTGGGGCAGCATGATGAGTCTGGACAAAAAGAGCATGCTATTTACTACCTTAGCAAAAAGTTTACCGACTGTGAGACCCGATACTCACTGCTTTAGAAAACTTGTTGCGCTTTGGCATGGGCTGCTCGCCAGCTGAGACAGTATATGCTGACTCACACTACTCTATTGATATCAAATATGAACCCGATCAAGTATATCTTCGAGAAGCCTGCCTTGTCCGGAAGAATAGCAAGGTGGAATATGATCTTAACTGAGTATGATATCCAATACACAACCCAAAAGGAAATCAAGGGGAGCGTGTTGGCAGATCATTTGGCGCATCAGGCAGTGGATAATTACCAGTCTATGAATTTTGAGTTTCTGGATGAGAACATCATGTTGGTGGCCGACTGTGAGAAACCTAGACCTGATGAAGGACCTGAGGAGGGATCCCGATGGTCTATGTACTTTGATGGAGCTTCAAACGCTTTGGGTAATGGCATTGGTGCTGTGATTATATCTCCTGAAGGCTGTCATACTCCATTCACCGCCCGATTATGTTTTAACTGCACCAACAATATGGAAGAGTATGAAGCATGCATCATGGGTCTTCGAGCAGCTATTGACATGAGGATTAAGTTCTTAAGTGTATTAGGAGATTCCTCTCTAGTGATCAGTCATATCAAAGGCGAATGGGATACGAAACACCCAAATCTTATTCCTTACAAAGAGTATGTATTGATGTTGCTTCCATATTTTGAGGAGATATCCTTTGAACACTTCTCGAGAGAGGAGAACTAATTGGTGGACGCTCTAGCTACTATGTCTTCTATGTTCAAGGTCAGGTGGAACAATGAAGCTCCCCGGATTACCACTGAGAGGTTGGACGAACCCGCACATTGATGTGACATTGAGACTGAAGAGGTAGCAGATAAACCCTGGTTTCACGAGGTAAAGAGGTATCTTGAGGCTCAAGAGTACCCCGAGGGTGCATCTGTTAACGATAAAAAGTTTATGAGAAGATTCGCGGCGAAGTTCTTCATCAACAATGGCATCCTTTACAAATGTAACCATGATTCAACCTTACTGCGATGCATGGATAAGAACGAGGCAGAAAGGATCATGGCGGAGTTATATGAAGGTACTTTCGGAACTCATTCCAGTGGACATACCATGGCAAAGAAAATCCTTCGGGCAGAATATTATTGGTCTACTATGGAAGCCGACTGTTATCAACATTCTCGGACCTATCATAAGTGTCAAGTCTATGCTGATAAGGTGCATGTACCTCCAGTTCCTCTGAATGTTTTGATGGCACCTTGGCCTTTTATAATGTGGGGAATCGATATGATTGGCAAGATCAGATCTACTGCGTCGAACGGGCATCGTTTCATCCTGGTAGCTATTGACTATTTTACGAAGTGGGTTGAAGCAGCTTCCTTTGTTACAGTAACCAAGAACGTCATGGCGCGGTTTATTCGGCATAATTTGATCTGTCGATACGGTGTACCGGAGAGGATCATTATGGACAATGGTACAAATCTCAACAATACAATGATCACCGAGCTCTGCAAGCAGTTCAAGATACAGCATCACAACTCTTCTCCCTACCGGCCGAAGATGAATTGGGCTGTTGAAGCGGAAAATAAGAACATCAAGAAGATTGTGCAGAAGATGACGGTGACATACAAAGACTGGCACAAGATGTTACCATTCACTCTTCATGGGTACCGTACCTCAGCGCGGACGTCAACAGGGGCAACACCCTATTCCTTGGTATATGGCATGGAGGCAGTCTTTCCCATTGAAGTCCAGATACCCTCTCTTCGGATTATGAAAGATGTAGGTTTGAGCGAGGACGACTGGATCCAGACCCGACTTGATCAGCTGAACTTAATCGACAAAAAGAGACTTACAACTATTTGTCATGGTCAGACGTATCAAAAGCGAATGATCAAGGCATTTAACAAGAAAGTTAGATAACATGAATATCAAGTCGGGGATCTGGTTATAAAGCGCATCATACTACCACAAGGTGATCCCAGGGGCAAATGGACCCCCACATACGAAGGGCCATTTGTGGTTAAGAACATTTTCTCAGGAGGAGCTATGATTCTAACGACCATGGATGGTGACGAACTTCCTCACCCAGCCAATGCAGACATAGTGAAAAAATACTACGTATAATCAAAGACCCGCTAGGTTGACTGGCCTAGGAAAAAATAAGGGCTTCTCGGCGAACCAAAAGGGTTCGAGAAAAAATAAGGGATGAAAATGAAAAAAACTGTACACCCGGCAAGTCGAAAACCTGAAAAGGCGGCTTGAGCAAAAAAGGTATCCCGGTGGACTGAAAACCCGAAAGGGCGGTCCAGGCAAAAATTAGGGATCAAAGCATAACACTATGTCTCATTGGATCATCTTGCAACTAGACTTCGATATCGACTATCAATCTCGGACGACACTAATCAATCTGATTTACCTTCAACCCAGTAGCAAAGTGATGAGATGCTCGAGGATATAAAGGCAATAGCAGAGTTGGAACCCAGTGGGATTGTTCACATAACTGTTTTTATTTATTTTTCATAAATTGTATAATTTCTATCATTCGGCGGCATTCTCTTACTAGGACGTCAGCCTCTTGTACAAAAAACGCCTATTTTACAGGCAAACTTCAAAGTCAATACAATTCATTTTCGCAAAGAAACTTCATATCATTTTCCTTTTTCTGTTTTGTTTTGCAAGAACATCCAATGTTCATTTTTGATATATGCATTTGACAAATATTAGTTGCTCATAAATATTTGCATGCGAAACAAAAGACGATTACTCGTAATTTCAGAAACAGGGGCAAACAAGAAATGTCCGAGCCTTACAATTGCTCTATTCATCAGGTACAGGGATAGACCTAGCTGAAGAATATGACTAAAAATGCATACACTCCCCGCAGAGTAGGAAGTACCCGAATACAATATTATCAACTCTCCTCAGCTGAGGTTCGCAATCGCGAATGAGTCGGTAAGATTCTCCCCAAGCAGAGTTTATCTATCACCAGCACTAGAAGACCATCCCCAGGGTGTAATTGCAAGCTTCTCAAGTCATATTTAAAGCATTTGTTTTGATGAAGACAACATGGATATCAACATTCAAAGGATGTGCAAAAAGCTTGTCAACATCATATAAAAGTCTTGAAGATTATAGAAGAATTATTAAATGTCAATATGGTATAAATAATTCTTAATCTTGAATATACATGTTCACAAAAATATGCATTCATCAACATATACATATCCCATAATTTTAACATCAAGAAAAACTTTGTTTGAAATATTTTTCAAAAAGTATTTTTGAAAATAACCCTTTAGGAACCGGTTCCTCCCTAACAGGGAACCGGGTTCCAGACTTTCTCAAAAAAAACATGTCCCTGGTTTTTGTACCAGGAACCGGGTTGTACCAATAGGGAATCGGTTCCTGCGTAATATTTTTTGAAATCTGACTTATAACGTTCACTAAGAACCGGGTTCTGTCAGTGTCGAAACCGGTTCCTAGCGAACCAGTGCAGCTTTTCTTTTGGTTTTTGAACATTTTTTAAGTGGTATCTTTTCATGAATGCATTGCAACTTTTCATATGAATTGGCATGAATGAAGAGGTTCTTGTGACTTTATAAAATGCTGCAGATTTTCTTATTTCAAAAAAGAATGCTTCAATTTTCAAATTAACAAATATACTTCTTCAATAAACAATTTTTCATAATTCACATTTGAATTCATACTTTCATGTGTTCATAAATTTTGTGAAACTTGCCATATACACTTTCATTAAATCATTACAAGTTTCATACATACATTGTGAACATTTATATACATTGTTTGAGAATTGTTTATATCTTGAAGAAGAAGATCAATTGAAGATTGATAAAGCTCTCCACATATTTCAAATCAATCATTGTATTATTTAAAGAATTTATTCTCTTACTATCCAGGATTGTTGGAAGTAAGTGTTGTGATTTGAAGAGGATTGTTCTTCATTCACATTAGTGTTTGTTTGGTCTTAAAGGTGTTAAGAACCTTTAATCACCCTATAGGTTAGATAGTAAGCATAGGCTGTACAATCATTCTAACTATAGTGAAATCTCTTTCGTGTTGGAAAGGGGACTGGAGTACTCTCGGATTGTGAGGGGAACCAGGATATATCACCGTGTTCTTTACTTTTCCGCATTTATCGCTTTCATCACCATAATCAGGAAAAGATAAAGATACAATCAAAACCTTCAAACACTTAACCAAAAAAGTTCTACAAATATTCTCATAAAACCGAATAAATTTTATAAGACCTAATTCAACCCCCCCCCCCCTCTTAGGCACTCTGAGACTTATAATTGGTATCAGAGTAAGTTATAGGTAACTTGTTCCTAAAGATCCAGAATGGCTTCCGCAAATCCAAATCAAAATTCGGTTTTCAAAGATGGTGGTAGTAACAACAAGCCTCCACTGTTTTGTGGTGAATACTTCGACTTTTGGAAAATTCGCATGAAGGCTCATCTTGAAGCGCAAGGAGAAGAAATATGTTATGCTGTTGAGAATGGTCCATTTACTCTGGTATGTGTTGTCAATGGTGTTGGGTCATCAAAGCCTAAAGCATCATGGGATGACGATGACAAGAAAAAAATTCTCTTTGACAAAAAGGCAATCAATATTCTCCAAAGTTCTCTTAGTATGGATGAATTTTTCCGAGTATCGGCATGTACAACGGCAAAGGAAATTTGGGACACTCTTGTAGAAACTCATGAAGGAACCGCCGAAGTAAAAAGGTCTAGATTGAACACTTTGAGTCAAGAATATGAATTATTCAGAATGTTGCCCGGAGAATCCATCCTTGACTTGCAAAAGAGATTCGTTCATTTGACAAACCATTTGAAGGCACTTGGTAAAACTTTAACAAACGATGAATTAAATCTTAAAGTGCTTAGATCTTTAACAAGGGAATGGCAACCAAAAGTGACGGTAATATCCGAAAAGAAAAGCCTAGCAACTATGACTTCCGCAACACTTTTCAGAAAGCTTCAAGAATATGAGACAGAACTTGGAAGACTTGAAAAACATGAGAATAATGAGAAGAAATCCAAAGGCATTGCTTTGAAAGTTGATTCAAAAGAAAGTCAAGATAAAGATGCATCGGAGGAAGATGAAAATATCTTGCTTCTTGTAAAAAGGTTAGGAAAATTTTTTGGTCATAAAAATAATCTTCATAATGCTAACTTTGTCAAAAGAAAGAAATTCTATAAGCATAAAGACAAAGAAGCCTCCACATCAACACAAGATTTCACATGCTATGAATGTGGAAAGCAAGGTCACATAAAGCCGGATTGTCCAAAACTCTCCAAGAAAAATGGATTCAAAGGTAAAAAGGAGTTCAAGAACAAAAAGGCTTATGTTGCATGGGAAGATAATGAGATAAGTTCTTCATCCGATTCGGAAAGCGACGAATGTGCAAATCTAGCATTGATGGCTTCACATCACTCCGACGATGAAGAAGAGGTTAGTAATGAATTTAATCTTTTTGATGATGATGTTCAAGGTGCTATTGATGAACTCTTGGGAGAATGCAAAAGTTTATACAAAAAGGTGTCAAATCAAGAAAAAGAACTTTTAATTTGTCTAGAAAAAATTGACACCATGACTAAAGATTTTGATCTTCAAAAACAAAATTTTATTAAAGAAAAGGAAAACTTTGCATGCTCCAAGTGTGAATCAAATGTCTTTCAAATTGTTCAATTGAAAAGAGTCATTGAACGATATGAAAAAGGAAAAATAGGATTGGAAGGATTACTAAGCCAACAACGTTATCCAAATGATAAAAGAGGTCTTGGTTATGTGAATACTAAGAAACCAAGTAACAATCCCACTGTTTTTGTAAAGGCTAGTAATAGTTCCAATCCCAAGAAAGTAGAAAAGAAG
This sequence comes from Vicia faba, assembly GCA_948472305.1. Lineage (NCBI taxonomy): Eukaryota > Viridiplantae > Streptophyta > Magnoliopsida > Fabales > Fabaceae > Vicia > Vicia faba. Next base: position 96,653,142 of record OX451735.1, on the reverse strand, counting down.
CAAGTTGTTCATAATCATCAAAAGAAAAAGGCTAATGTATCAAAAAAGAAAACATTTCCTAAAAAGAAATCTTATCCTTCTAGATATAGAAGTAACTTTGAACCTACTTGTTTTTATTGTGGTATTAAAGGCCATACACCTAATGCTTGCTATGTTAGAAACTTTAGTATAGCAAGTGGGCATTATGTGTGGGTGAAAAAGGGAACTAACTATGAAGGACCCAATGCAACTTGGGTACCTAACAAAGAATAATTTGTTTTTGTAGGTATGCTTGAAATCCACATCAAATGTTTGGTATCTTGATAGTGGATGTTCAAAGCATATGACAGGAGATGTACACCAATTTTCATATCTAGTACATAAAGCCAAAGGGTATGTCACCTATGGAGACAACACCAAAGGAAAGATTCTTGGCGTTGGAATAGTTGGCACACCTCCATCCATTCAAATTGAGGATGTTCTCTATGTTGAAGGATTAAAGCACAATCTTCTTAGCATAAGTCAACTTTGCGATAGAGGGTTCAAGATCAAATTCAACAAAGATGAATGCCTTATTATGGATGAGGCAACCAATGAGGTAAAACTCAAAGGTATAAGAACTAACAATATTTTTATGATTACTCTAGATGATTTGTCTATGAAGGTATAATGTCTTATGGTAAACAACAATGACGCTTGGTTATGGCACAAGAGGATTGCTCACATTCACATGGAGCACTTGAACAAATTGATTAAGCATGACTTAGTTATTGGTCTACCAAAGATGAAGTTCATCAAAGACAAATTATGTAGCGCTTTCCAAAAGGGCAAACAGACCAAAACAACTTTCAAATCTAAGAATGTGGTGTCTACTACAAGGCCACTACAATTGTTACACATGGATCTCTTTGGTCCATCAAGAACAAAAAGCTTCGGAGGTAATGTATACGCATTGGTTATTATTGATGATTTTTTTAGATATTCTTGGACTTTGTTTCTTGTGCAGAAAAGTGATGCTCTTAAAGCTTTTAAGAAGTATGCTAAGCAAATCCAAAATGAAAAATCACTAAAGATTGTATCCATAAGAAGTGATCATGGTGGAGAATTCCAAAATGCACAATTTGAAGAATTTTGTGAAGAACATGGTATCTCTCATAATTTTTCAGCACCAAGAACTCCACAACAAAATGGAGTAGTTGAAAGAAAGAATAGGTTTCTAGTGGAACTTGCAAGAACAATGCTTAGTGATGCAAATCTTCCTAAATATTTTTGGGCGGATGCAGTTAGTACGGCTTGTTATGTTGGAAATCGAGTTATCATTAGACCTATAATAAAGAAGACTCCATATGAACTCTTCAAAGGAAGAAAGCCAAACATTGCTCACTTTCACATTTTTGGATGCAAGTGCTTTGTTCTTAATAATGACAAAGACAATCTCGATAAGTTTGACGAGAAATCCGACGAAGGTATATTTCTTGGTTATTCGCTTTCTAGTAAAGCATATAGAATTTATAATAAAAGAACTTTAACTATTGAAGAATCTATGCATGTATCTTTTGATGAAACTAACCCCTCTAAAGAGGAAGTAGTTGTTTGTGATGATGATGATCCTATAGATTTACCCCCGGAAGATCTTTCAATTGATCAAATTGAGAAATCACCGGAAAATTCAGAAAACATTGTTCAACAAGATTCAAACATCAATGATCTACCAAAAGAATGGAGAACTCATAGAGACCATCCTATTGACAAAATTATTGGTGACATTAGCCAAGGAGTATCAACAAGATTGAATCTAAAAGATGCTTGCTTAAACATGGCGTTTGTTTCTCAAATTGAACCTACCAAAGTTGATGAAGCCTTAGGAGATGATCAATGAATTATTGCTATGCAAGAAGAATTGAATCAATTCGAGAGAAATCAAGTTTGGGAGCTTGTTCCTAGACCAAGTGGCAAACACATCATAGGTACCCGATGGGTGTTTAAGAACAAACTTGATGAGAATGGTCTAATTGTTCGAAACAAAGCAAGGTTGGTTGCCCAAGGTTACAATCAAGAGGAAGGAATCGACTTTGAAGAGACATTTGCTCCGGTTGCAAGGTTAGAAGCTATACGTCTTTTACTTGCTTATGCTTGTTCATTAAATTTTCAGCTTTTTCAAATGGACGTCAAAAGCGCATTCTTGAATGGATACATCAATAAAGAAGTCTATGTCAAACAACCTCCAGGATTTGAAGAATTCAAACATCCTACACATGTCTTTAAGTTGAGAAAGGCTCTTTATGGCTTAAAGCAAGCACCAAGAGCATGGTATGATAGACTTAGCAATTTTTTGTGTGAAAAAGGTTTCGAAAAGGGTAAGGTTGATAAAACTTTGTTCATTAAGAAAATCCAAAGTAACACTTTATTGGTTCAAGTCTATGTTGATGATATCATTTTTGGATCAACTAACAAAGAAATGTGTGAGGAATTCTCATTGATGATGCAAGGAGAATTCGAGATGTCTATGATGGGAAAGATGAACTACTTTCTTGGACTACAAATTAAGCAACTAGAAGATGGAATCTTCATCAATCAATCTAAGTATTGCAAAGAACTATTGAAAAAGTTTGATATGGAACATTGCAAAGCAATGAATACTCCAATGGGCTCCGGTACATATGTTGATCAAGATGAATCCGGTACTCCAATTGATATTACAAAATACAGAGGTATGATTGGCTCTTTATTGTATTTGACGGCAAGCCGTCCTGACATCATGTTTAGTGTGTGTCTTTGCGCTCGCTTTCAAGCAAATCCAAAGGAATCACACCTCATGGCAGTTAAAAGGATCATGAAGTATCTAAGAAGAACAGCCAATGTCGGCTTATGGTATCCGAAAGGTAGTATTTGCACTTTAATTGGTTATTCTGACGCGGATTATACAGGTTGTAAAACTGATCGTAAAAGCACAAGTGGCACTTGTCACATTATTGGAAATGCATTAGTATCATGGGCTTGTAAAAAGAAAGCATGTGTTGCTCTTAGCATGGCCGAAGCAGAATACATAGCAGCAGGTAGTTGTTGTGCACAAATTCTTTGGCTCAAGCAACAACTCCGTGATTACGGACTTGATCTCGGATGCATTCCTCTTCGATGCGACAATACAAGTGTTATCAATATTACAAAGAATCCGGTCATGCATTCAAGAACCAAACATATAGATATTCGACATCATTTTCTCCGTGATCATGTTCTTAAAGGAGATGTCGAAGTCACTTTTGTGGATACTCATAACCAACTCGCAAATATCTTCACAAAACCGCTTGCTCGAGAACCCATCTTCAAAATCCAAAGAGAACTTGGTATTTTGGATGAAGGTGATATCTAAAGGTTTCTCATAAGGTGCACGTATTAATTCTTCAACAAGAATTTTTATGTTTCAGTACACTGTGCTTCTACTCCTTCTTTTATATGTTTTTATCGTCTTATTTTTAAATATATTTGTTTCACTCTTTTTCCCCATCCTTTTTGATGTTAACAAAGGGGGAGAAGAATATGCATATGTGTTGTTTTGTTTCAAAGAAATTGCAGGCCCAAATAAATATCTATTATACTCACTCCAAAATTCAAGGAATCATGGACTTAGGGGGAGCATACAATTTAGAGGGAGCCTTGCATTTGCTCAAATATGCTCAACATATTTGCTACTCAAAACAACATAAACAATTCAAGAATCGTTTTCAAGACTTGGTTGTCATCATTAAAAAGGGGGAGAATGTAATTGCAAGCTTCTCAAGTCATATTTAAAGCATTTGTTTTGATGAAGACAACATGGATATCAACATTCAAAGGATGTGCAAAAAGCTTGTCAACATCATATAAAAGTCTTGAAGATTATAGAAGAATTATTAAATGTCAATATTGTATAAATAATTCTTAATCTTGAATATACATGTTCACAAAAATATGCATTCATCAACATATACATATCCCATAATTTTAACATCAAGAAAAACTTTGTTTGAAATATTTTTCAAAAAGTATTTTTGAAAATAACCCTTTAGGACCCGGTTCCTCCCTAACAGGGAACCGGGTTCCAGACTTTCTCAAAAAAAACATGTCCCTGGTTTTTGTACCAGGAACCGGGTTGTACCAATAGGGGAACCGGTTCCTGCATGATATTTTTTGAAATCTGACTTATAACGTTCACTAAGAACCGGGTTCTGTCAGTGTCGGAACCGGTTCCTAGCGAACCAGTGCAGCTTTTCTTTTGGTTTTTGAACATTTTTTAAGTGGTATCTTTTCATGAATGCATTGCAACTTTTCATATGAATTGGCATGAATGAAGAGGTTCTTGTGACTTTATAAAATGCTGCAGATTTTCTTATTTCAAAAAAGAATGCTTCAATTTTCAAATTAACAAATATACTTCTTCAATAAACAATTTTTCATCATTCACATTTGAATTCATACTTTCATGTGTTCATAAATTTTGTGAAACTTGCCATATACACTTTCATTAAATCATTACAAGTTTCATACATACATTGTGAACATTTATATACATTGTTTGAGAATTATTTATATCTTGAAGAAGAAGATCAATTGAATATTGATAAAGCTCTCCACATATTTCAAATCAATAATTGTATTATTTAAAGAATTTATTCCCTTACTATCCAGGATTGTTGGAAGTAAGTGTTGTGATTTGAAGAGGATTGTTCTTCATTCACATTAGTGTTTGTTTGGTCTTAAAGGTGTTAAGAACCTTTGATCACCCTATAGGTTAGATAGAAGCATAGGCTGTACAATCATTCTAACTATAGTGAAATCTCTTTCGTGTTGGAAAGGGGACTGGAGTACTCTCGGATTATGAGGGGAACCAGGATATATCACCGTGTTCTTTACTTTTCCGCATTTATCGCTTTCATCACCATAATCAGGAAAAGATAAAGATACAATCAAAATCTTCAAACACTTAACCAAAAAAGTTCTACAAATATTCTCAGAAAACCGAATAAATTTTATAAGACCTAATTCACCCCCCCCCCCCCCCCTCTTAGGCACTCTGAGACTTACACAGGGGAGTCTGGAAGGTTATCCCCAGCGGAGTCTGGAAGACTATCCCCAGTAGAGTCTAGAAGACCATCCCCGGTGGAGTTTATTTCTTCCATAAACAAAAACTTTATCCCCTAAAGAGTTTATCATCACCATCAATGATAATTCATCCACAGCCGATGTTGTTCCTCCAAATCAGCAAATCCTCAACAGAGAATTTCTTCCCCACAAAGTCATTCTCTCACCAATGTATTCTCCAGCAGCAATCCGAGATTTATTTTTCCCAGCTAGAGAATATCATAAAAACATTGCATGTCCATACATCATGACATGTGCATACACATCATACAACACCGTCTCATTTATTTTGCGAACATCATTGCTTGATACATGTCATGCATTACATACGACTAACCTTTACCTTTCAGGAAAGATACAATCAAATTCTCACAAAACTCAAGCTATGAAGCCAGGGTACGACTGGATATTATCTTGATTTCTACAGCATATTGTGAAGCCCAGATTACGACCGGATAACAGTATCAGACTACCGCGAAGCCTGGATTACGACCAGATAGTGGTATCTCTTAAAAGCAAGCTATGAAGCCCGGATTCGACCGGATAATAGTTTAATCCCCAGCAAGCCGTGAAGCCCGGATTACGACCGGATAGCAGCTCAACGAGTACCATGAAGCCTTGATTCGACCAGATAGTGGTATATCATAAACAAAAGCCGTAAGCCCGGATTACGACTGGATAACAGCTCAACAAGTTATTGTGAAGCCTGGATTATGACCAGATAGCAATACAAGACCATGAAGCCTGGATTACGACTAGATAATGGTAGAAGACATTGTGAAGCCTGGATTACGACCAGATAACAACCAAGAATACTACGAAGCCTGGATTACGACCAGATAGTGGTATATCTTTAATACAAGTTATGAAGCCCAGATTCGACGGGATAATATCTTGATTTCTACGAACACCATGAAGCCTGGATTTCGACCAGATAATGGTATGAGACGTCGAGAAGCTTAGATTTCGACCAGATAGCGGTAAAAAGCACTGAAGCCTGGATTACGACCAGATAACAGTGAGGGACACTGTGAAGCTTGGATTTCGACCAAATAGCAGTTTACCCGGCCAATTACTATGAAGCCTGGATTCGACCGGATATTAGTAGGCCCAACAGTCAAAGGGAAGCCCGGATGCGATCGGATAACCACTTGATTTCTTCTGAAACCTGGATTTCTACAAGATAAGAAGTAAGGTATTGTGAAGCCTGGATTATGACCAGATAGCAGTACAAGACACCATGAAGCCTGGATTCGACCAGATAATGGTATGATACATCATGAAGCCTGGATTACGACCAGATAATAGTACAAGACACTGTGAAGCTTGGATTTCGACCAAATAGCAGTTTACTTGGACAATTACTAAGAAGCCCGGAGTCGACCGGATATTAGTGTGCCCCGAATTCAAGTTGAAGCCCGGATGCGACCGGATAACAACTTAATTCCTTCTGAAGCCTGGATTACGACCAGATAAGAATCAAGAAATTGCGAAGCCTAGATTACGACCGGATAGTAAGTTTAATCTCATCTCCCTAGTAAGTCACTGTAAAGCCTGGATTACGACCATATAGCAGTCGGCTCTATCACTATGAAGCCTGGATCACGACCAGATAATAGTTTATTCTCACCTCTCCAACTAAGAGGTGATTCCTCAGTAGAATAACGGACGACCGAAGCTCCTAAAATTCTATTTCTCTCAAGACATAGATCAACACTCCCCAATGGAATCTTCCTCAACAACAGGTATACTAGCTCTCGCTAAGGAATCTCTTATGCGATCGACACTCCTTCGGATGGCATCTTTAAGCCCATCTCCCATCATCAATCTCCAAATGGCATCTTTAAACCCATTCCCGACATCACAAGACAAGTACCACTTCATGCGAGTGCAAATTTCTGGGCACTCTAGTGTTCAATCATCTTCCACCTTCAGATCACAAAAGGCAGACAAGCCAATCTAAATCTTCAGGTTAAGAAGATTGAACAGGGGAAGCTGTTGTACCCAAAAATTTTCCCTCCCATATTTCTCAAAACATTTCAAGTGAGGTCCTCAAGATGCTCAAGGAAGTCCAAGGGTTGACCAGACAAGCTCCCTCCTAAGGCAGTCTACCTCAAATTAGGGTTTCATGTTGCATCAAGACACTTGAGTCCAAGGGATCCCAAATTCTCACCATTGTCCTAATATGTTATCAAGATCATCCATGTCAACTTTCAAGCCTTGTAGATAAAATTTTCTCAGTCATTTGCTCAAATGCCTGAAAATCGACTGTGCTAGGGCAAAAGTCAACTGTGGCCCACATACAGTCAAACTTCAAGATTTTTGGTTAACATCCTAATTTTTAAGTATCATTCATCATTTGATCAAGGGTTGATCATGATTCATCAAGGATTGCTCACAATTCATCAAGAACCAAAAGTTGCTAAATTAGGGTTTTGTAGGAAAAGTCAACTCAACTTTGACCAAGCATAACTTTATCATACTTTATACGAAATGACCCATCCAAAGCTCATTTTTAATAGTATGCAATTCCCTACAATCCATCTTCATCTCCCAAGTTCAAAATATGCACTCACAAGAAGTTATGAATTTGGACATTATAGGTCATTTTGAAAAGTCAACAAAAACACCTTTTTTGTCAAAGCTTCATACATGAGCATGGAATATTAAATTGAGATGAGACAAAAAGGGTTGATTAGAGGACATCTCAAGATTTCTAAAAAGTCCAAGAACACCTTCAAAGAGTCAAAATTGAGGAAGTTATGCATTGGTGAAGTTGACCCTTTTTGCAAAATTGTTAAAAGTCAACTATGCCTAAAATTGCAAATTTTGCTAAATGGGCCCAATCTTTTGCACTTGTTTTGAGTTGGAAACATGCCCCACGAGCCCTAGCCTTTTCCACTTGTCATTATCTTGTTTTCATTATTTATTTTGATTTTTTATTTGAATTAAATCAATTTTAATCAAAACAAATCATGAGAAAATCCAAAACATTGAAATCTCAAGATTTTGCACATGTTTCAGGTCCTATATCCAGCTAGCATGAGATTGAATTCGTGTAAAGGCTTGGTGTGCACAAAAAGATTGAGTTTGCTCTATTTTTAGCAAGATTTTCAAGTGTATCAAATCCAAATCAAAAGCAATGATGGAGGAAGATTGTGATCATATTGGAAACCCTAATTAATTCCTCGGTACATAAGGAGTATTTGCAGACCCAAAGCAAGGCTGGAGAGAGGCGCAAAAGTTCAGAACAAACTTGCAAAAAACAAAGAAAAGTGCAGACACGAATTCATACTTTCAGGCAACTACAAAGCCTCCTGACCTTCCCAATCTCTTCCTGGGATCACCAGCAAGCAAAAGCAATCAAGAACAAGCATTCCCAAGCCCTGTAACTCGCTCTAAGTCAGCCATGACATTGCCTTTTTCTTAAATTCTAATTGCATCATTCTGATACTTATAGCATGAAATAATTATAGATTCCTGATCCTTAGAGCGTTTGCAAGCTTTCTGTAATATTTAATTGCATTTTCATGGACTGTGTTTGAATTTTCCATAGTTAGGGTTTGTTGTCTCGTTTTAGAATCTTCGTGTGCAGATAAAATTGGGTCATAAAAGGAGCACCATTGTGCTCAGCAGGTCCAGACGAACTGATTGATGGCCTTAGGGTTTATTTATTTTGCTTATGGTTGATTTTGAGAACATGCAGGTTTGTAGTGACGGACAAACATCCGTAGGTAAAAGTCTGGGAATTTTACCAACGGAGAAAGGAAGAAGATGATTAGTTGGCACCATAGGATTGGCCTATTTGAAATCTGGCGCTCTTTTTCCATTAACGCGCATATATTATATATTATCATTATTATTTATTCTATATACAAATAGAACATGTAGCTCAGCTGGCATTGGTGCTTTATTTCATATAATTAATTTTTCATGATCCAGCATGCACACAAAGGCCAATGTCCATCATATGACCTCATCATCCAACCTGCCAAGAATTGTCAGATCCAAAGGCCATCAATGAAGGAGCATCATGAAGCTTAGTCAACGCAAAGCATGTGATCTTGCAAGTCAACGTGGATCATTCATTTTGGGCCCAGAAATCTGATTTTCACACCCCCCCCCCATTCTGCTTACTTCTCAGGCCCAATTCTTCTTTTTTCTTTTTTCTTTTATTTAATTAATTTAGTTTATTTATTTATTTTACTAACAAATTAATTTTTCCTTTTATCAAAAAAATCACATAAAATATTTTTCACCCAATTAGACTTAGGTTTATTTTTTTTATCAAAAAATTAATTAATTAAATTAATTAGGTTATTTAATTTTTAGATAACTTTAATTATTTTGTAAATAATTAAAATTAATTAGAACAATTAGGGTTTTAATTTAATTATATTTTCTTTCTTCTTAAAATAATCAAAAATACCAAAAATAGGCCATTTATTTATTTTCATTAATTAATTTAATAAGCTAATTAATTGTGTAATTAATTTTAAAACCTAATTCTTTTGTTAAAAAAAATATTTAAAATAACAAAAAAACAATTTTTTTTGCATCCAATTAGGTTAGAAGGGGTCAAAACCCTAGTTCTCTCCCGATCTAAATTTCCTCGCGCGCGCTTTATCATTTGTTTTTATACTATTAATGTAATTGCTCACAAGTTGTAATAGTTTAATTAGGTCTTTTATTTTCAATTATCGCTTCATTTTTTAAGGGTTTGTTTTTGGCTATGTAAATACCCGAAGTCTTGTAATAGCGTAGTTTAATTTCGCACTTTAAATTCCGCAAAATATTAACTATTAGACGTATGAATAATAGGGATGCATGACAAGAATGTATGCTTAACTTTAAAATAGTTAGCTAACCCTAAATATGCAAAGATAATAAACTTGAAATTGAATCACTCGCACATGCGTACTCCTTGGGTACACTCCCACTTCGGTTGCCTTCGGTAAACGGTCATTGAGTATAGGAAGTTTTAGATGTCACCCTTTTGTCTCAAAGATCAAAGTTTCCTCGGAAAGGTTGCCTCGGATATTGTTGCCTCAAATATTGATCTAAGACATTAGGGTTATTACTAAGACGTCCTAACATTGCTTTAGTGACCGTACGTCCCTTTCGAATTGACCCTCAAACTCCAACGACGGTGCTACCTACTCACTAATAGTGGGATAACACTGTCTAAAGGAAACAAACATAGAACGATTCTTTTTTCGAGTAGGTAGATTAACTCTTAAGTACTTGCTCAATCCAAATGAACTTTTTCACACTTACACTCCTTTCAAACAAAGTTTTCAAAAATACTTCGTAACACTCTTGAAGACAGAAGCAAGGGTTAAATCGAAGTCAAAACAAAAACTTTTCAAATCACACAAACACAAAGAAGCAATTTTGAAAATGATGAGCAAGTACCTAAGAGCCCATGGAAAACCACGAATAGAAAGGGTGTTAATACCTTCACTTTCTATAATCTACCTCCCGTACTCAGAAAATCTCGAAAAAGGAATTTTTCTGTGCTTTTTTCCTTTCCTTGTTGGATAAAATAAAAGTCGGTGGTGACTCTTGCTTTCCGCGACATTTTGCAAACACAAACGCAAAACGTAAACCAGCATTCCTAAAAACAGTCTTGGTTCTGGCCACCGTATCACATTATGCCTAGAAGTGGAGAGACCTAGCAGGAAGAGTCCAACCCCCATGTCTGATAGGGAGTTGGTGGATATGTTCTTGGGTACTTTATCTGGTCCATTTTTCAACCATCTGATTGGAAGCTCCTCAGCTAGTTTTACTGAGCTGATCCTAACTGGAGAAAGAGTGGAAGCTGGTATTAGAAGTGGCAAGATTAAGAAAGATGCCTCTCCAACTGCAGGAAAGAGACCTTTCGTGGGAAAGAAAGAGGTAAATGTTGCTTACAGTCAAAGAAATCAGGGCAAAACCGAACGTCGTCCAACGGTAGAGGCTGTAATGATATCCAAGCCTGCATCTACTCAACAGCGAAATAATAAGCCTAAAGCATAAAGGCCTACGAGACAGTTTACCCAGATTAATATGACTTTGTCTCAAGTTTTGCCTCACTTACTGAAATCCAATCTGGTAAATGTGAGGGAAGCTCCCAACTATCCCAACACTGCATCTCCTCACTATAATCCAAAGGCTCAGTGTGCTTACCATTCTGAAAGTCCGGGCCATGATAAAAATGACTGTTGGGCTTTAAAGAATAAGGTGCAGGATCTAATCGAGGCAAAGGAGATTGAATTTAATGCTCCAGAAATTCCAAATGTTATAACTGCTCCCATGCCCAAGCACGACCGTGGTGTTAATGTTGTTGACGATGATACGTTTGTTACTTCTGTTGAGGAACTTGTTACTCCTCTCATGATTGTTAAGTGGAATCTGTTGCAAGCCGGTTTATTTCTGGGTTGTGGTGAAGATTGCCACTTATGTTTATCTCTACCAACTGGTTACTATTTGTTGAAAGCAGGTGTTCAGCGCATGATGGATGATAAAGAGATTCTATTTGAGAAGACTCCTGTCACAACTGTTTCCTGTAAAGATGTTTCGATTATAACCATTTCCACCAATCCTCCCAGGGTCTCCACCAAAAGACCCGCCAGGATTACATCTTCTCCAAAGTTGGCTCCCCTGATCATCACTAAGCCAGGGCCAATACCATATTCCTCGGACAAAGTTGTTCCCTGGAATTATGGGGCTTACGTCTATTACCATGGCGTCAAGCAAGACCTGTAGGCTGCTGAAGACAAAGTTTCTGGAAATACTGATCCCAACATCAACAATATCGTTGGGACCAGTAAAATAACAAGAAGTGGAAGAGTGTTCTCACCCGAGATTTCTCCTCCTAAAGCCGTCACTATTCCTGTGATCATTCCTATTGTTATTCCTGCTAATACTACCACTACTACTCCTGTGATTATCCATGTTGCCACTCCTGTCACTGATTCGGCCGAGACTCGGGGCAAAGAGATATCGGTTGAGCCTGTCCAGACGAAGGCGCATTCAGAATCCATTCTAGAGGTTTCTAAGAAATAAATGGAAGAAATATTGAAAATAATTAAAAAGAGCGACTACAATATGGTAGAACAGCTGGGGAATACCCCTTCCAAGATTTCAATGTTGGCCCTACTGTTGTGCTCTGAAGATCATGCAAAGGCTTTGGTAAAATTCCTCAAGACTGCTCATGTGCTGCACGAAACCACTGCTGGCCAATTCGAAGATTGTGTGGCTAGTTTGACCGCTGATAATGGACTGGGTTTTTCTGATGTTGATTTGACACCCAAAGGAAGAAAACACAATGATGCGCTGCATGTCTCCGTCGAATGCATGGGCACCACTTTGGCCCATGTTTTAGTAGATACTGGTTCATCGCTGAATGTTCTGCCCAAGAAGGCTCTTGACAAATTAGACTGTGAAGGTTTGACCCTGAAGCCCAGCAACATTATGGTGAGGGCTTTCGATGGTTCAAAAAGAATGGTGCACCGGGAGGTGGAAATTCCTATCAAAGTCGGTTCTCAGACCTTTGACTCCACCTTCTACGTGATGGACATCCGACCATCTTACTCCTGTTTGTTGGGACGCCCTTGGATCCATGGGGCTGGAGCTGTTACTTCCACTCTGCATCAGATGTTGAAGTACTCAACAAGGGGAAAGATTGTCACAGTATCTGGTGAGGAGGAGTACATGGTAAGCCACCTCAACTCTTTCAGGTATGTGGAAATGGATGACGAATTCATCGAGACCCCTTTTCAGAATTTTGAAGAGGTGCCTCAGACCATGGCTGCAATCGAGACTGTTACCAGTGTGCCAAGGATCACCAGACCTCCCTTGAAAATGGCTTCTCTCAAGGACGCCAAAGAAGTTATTTAATAAGGTCGGTGTACCATTTGGGGCCAACTCCCTGACATTCCATACATATCTGATAAGTTTGGTTTGGGTTTCTCTTTAGGGGCTCAAAGGGCTGTTTGTCGTGCTCGCACTAGAGGACCTTCTCTAAGCATCAGCAATCATAGGATCAACGCTTTAGAAGACTGTGATGGTGACTATGACATGGACAGCTGGATCTTCCCTACTACCAATGGTGGACCCAGTAACTGGACAGTTAAAGACTTTTTGCCGATTACTTTTATTTAGGTGTAATTATCTTTTTGTTTTTCTGGATATGTAATAAATGAACAATATAACCTCTATGGCCTTGTGTCTTACCCGGGGTACAATTGTTTATTTGTTAGGGTTATCATTTTTCAATATCATATGTCATTAATAAAGCACTAGATCCCATTGATAGCGGTTCTGCTATTACCGGTTATGACTTTGAAAATACGATCAACCAAGCCGAGGACGAAGGTGAGGAAGATTGTAAGGTACCAGGAGAACTTTCCAGACTGTTACAACACTAAGAAAGGGCTATACAGCCTCATGAAGAGCCAGTTGAGATAGTGAATCTGGGTACAGAAGAGGACAAAAAAGAAGTTAAGATAGGTGCAAACTTGGAGCTTAGTGTCAAACAACGATTGATTTAGATGTTGCATGATTATGTCGAGACCTTTGCCTGGTCATACAAAGATATGCCAGAACTTGACACTGATATTGTGGTTCATCGCCTGCCGACAAAAGAGGAATGCCCTCCAGTAAAACACAAGGTCCATTGTATGCGTCCTGAAATGTCAGAGAAGATCAAGGCAGAAGTTATGAAACAGTTCAACGCTAGGTTCTTAGATGTCACCTCTTATCCCCAATGGGTTGATAATGTAGTTCTGGTGCCTAATAAGGATGGAAAAGTACGGATGTATGTGGACTACAGAGATTTGAACAGGGCAAGCCCCAAGGATAACTTCCTGCTTCCCCACATTGATGTTCTGGTTGACAACACCGCACAATATAAGATATTTTCCTTCATGGACGGTTTCTCTTGTTACAATCAGATTAAGATGGCACCCAAAGACATGGAGAAGACAACCTTCATCACACAATGTGGCACTTTTTGTTACAAAGTGATGCCATTTAGGTTGAAGAACGCTGGGGAAACCTATCAGCGAGCTATGGTAGCTTTGTCCTATGATATGATTCACCATGAGGTACAGGTTTATATTGACGACATGATATCCAGATCTCAAACGGAAGAAGAGCACCTTGACCACTTGCAAACGTTATTTGATAGACTAAAGACGTACAAGTTGAGGCTAAATCCGAACAAGTACACCTTTGGGGTAAGGTCTGGTAAACTCCTAGGTTTCATTGTCAGTGACAAGGCTATTCAAGTAGACCCTGCAAAGGTAAAATCTATACAAGAGATGTCGGCTCCTCGCACTGAGAAGGGAGTTAGAGGTTTCTTGGGACGCCTAAATTACATTGTCAGGTTCATCTCCCATGTAACTGCTACTTGTAAGCCAATCTTCAAACTCTTGAAGAAAGATCAAGTGGTAAAATGGAATGACGAATGCCAGACTGCCTTTGATAGAATCAAGGAATACCTTCAAGAGCCTCCAATTCTGATGCCTCGGTTGAAGGAAGACCTTTGATAATGTACTTAATAGTGTTAGATAATTCAATGGGGTGTGTGATGGGGCAGCATGACAAGTCTGGTAAAAAATAACATACAATATACTACCTTAGCAAATATTTTACCGACTGTTAAACAAGATATTCACTGCTCGAGAAAGCTTGATGCGCTTTGGCATGGGCTGCTCGCCGACTAAGACAGTATATGCTGACTCACACTACCTTGTTGATATCTAAGATGGATCCTATCAAGTACATCTTCGAGAAGCCCGCTCTCTCCGGTAGAATAGAAAGATGGCAGATGATCCTGGTTGAATATGATATTCAATACACAACCTAGAAAGCAATCAAGGGATGTGTGTTAGCTGATCATTTGGCTCATCAGGATGTGGACGAATACCAATCCATGAATTTTGAGTTCCCGGACGAGAATATCATGTTAGTGACTGATTATGAAGAACCTGGACTGAATGAAGGACCTGAGAAAGGATCTCGATGGACTATGGTTTTTTATGGAGCTTCCAACACACTTGGCAATGGCATCGATGCTGTAATCATATCTCTCGAGGGCTGTCATACTCCTTTCACCACCAGACTATGTTTCAACTGTACCAACAATATGGCTAAGTATGGAGCATGCATCATGGGTCTCAAAGATGCTATTGACGTGAGGATCAAATTCTTAAGTGTTTTCAGAGATTCGGCCTTGGTAATAAGTCAAATCAAAGGAGAGTGGGATACGAAACACCCTAATCTCATCCCCTACAAAGAAAATGTGCATACATTGCTTCAACACTTTGAAGAAGTCACCTTTGATCATTTTCCACGAGAAGAGAATCAGTTAGCGGATGCGCTAGCTACTATGTCATCCATGTTTAAGGTCAGATGGGACAACGAAGCTCCTCATATCACTATTGAGAGATTGGATGAACCAGCCTACTGCTATGAGATTGATACTAAAGAAGTAATGGACAAACCTTGATTCCATGAAGTGAAAAGGTATCTCGAAGCTCAAGAATACCCTGAGGGGGCATCTGTCAACGACAAGAAGTTTCTGAGAAAGTTCTATGCTAAGTTCTTCCTCAGTAATGGAATCCTCAACAAGCACAACCACGACTCTAGTCTACTTCAGTGTGTAGACAAGAGCGAAGCAGAGAGGATTATGGAAGATTTACACGAAGGTAAATTTGGCACACATTCTAGTGGACACACATGGCTAAAAAGATCCTATAGGCAAGATACTACTAGTCCACTATAGAAGCAGACTGTTATCAGCATTTCCGAACTTGTCACAAATGCCAGATCTATGCTGATAAAGTTCATGTACCTCCGGTTCCCTTGAACATTTTGACTGCTCCCTGGCCCTTTGCAATATGGCGCATTGATATAATCGGAGAGATTAGACCTACTGCTTCCAATGGGTATCGCTTCATCTTAGTGGCCATTGATTACTTCACAAAGTGGGTCGAGGCAGCTTCATTTGCTTTTGTTACCAAGAATGTTGTGGCGCGATTCATCAAGAATAACCTTATCTGTCGGTATGTGTTGTACCCCAAAATTTTCCCTCTCATTTTATCAAGATTTCTCATCACAAGACTCCTTGAACTCAAGACCAAGTTAGGGTTTGCTCTGCTCAAGATATCTCCTTGCACTGATGACCTGAAATTAGGATTTGAGTTTGCACAGGAATTTTTGGACTTCCAATGCTCAAAGTGGCTTTCATACTTCATTTTGGACTTACAAGATTACCTCTACCAAGTTTCAAGCCTTGAATCAAATTTTTGCCCAGTCAATTGGACAGTTGACCTAGAAACCAATTGTATTGGTGAAAAGTCAAATGTGGCCAATTTACAGTCAAACCTCATAATTTTTGATCCACATCAACATTATAAACTCATATGAACCATTTGATCAAGTTTGGACCACAACTCCTCAAGAAATTTGATCAGGTCATCAAAAGGGCAAAATGGTCATTTTTAGGGTTTTGACTGTATAAGGGCAATTTCTGATTTTTAACCTAGCCAATGGAAAATTGGGTTCAAATATGGATTCAAGGACTCAATGGCATCATCTTTACCTATTCACAAGGTTCAAAAGATCTCAAATGCATTGAATTGACAGATGAATTTTTCAATCAACTGATCAAAATTTGACTGTACACTGAAAAGTCAAACTTTACCTTTTTGGTCAAAATCAAGTGCCAAGGGTCATTTTTCATCAAGATATGTCAAAACATGAAACTTGTTCATCAAGAAACCTAATTTTGCAAATTAGGGTTTAAAATTGAAAATTTTCATAACTTAGAATTTTTCTAAGTTATGAAATTTTCTTATTTTTCCCCAACTTTGCCCAACATTTTCACTATGATGCATTTGGATTCAAACAAAACTTCCAACATTAAAGTTGTAGTCCCCCACAAAGTCTACAACTTTGATTTACAAAGTTTTCTCAAAAGAAGCTTCGATTTCATGTTATGATTTTTGGAACAAGGATTCATGAAACTTTTAACTCAGTGAAATTTTGTCCTAGTTTAGGCAGGATTTTGACCTATCTTCTTGGCAATTTTTCACCTATTTCCACTTGGAATATCAAAATTCATTTCAAAAATGGATTGTAGAGCGTGTTACAAGCTTTCTAAAAAGTCCAAGAACTCTCCAAAATCATTTGTGGTTAGGGAGAATCGAAAGGTTGAAGTTGGCAAAAACTCACTTTTGATCCATGGCATTTTCTTAGTGATACAAGTTGCAAACTCTAATCAGCCTTGTTTGCACTAGATTACAGGTCCCAAAACCCTTCCATACTCAATAATTAAATGCAGATACATTGGTATAAGGCTTTGTTTTGGTCATTAGAAGATTATACAATAGATTAATACATAAATAGTAAAAGGTAACTTTGCCATTTTTGTCCAAATCTTGCTTTATGTCAAATTGCATCCATGAGCATTGAACCATATCTTGTACAGAAAATCAAATCCACAAACTTGATGGGGCCAAGAGCATAGTGTGCAAGCTGATGGATAGCCTGTACAGGTCTGTCTTTCATCACTTGTCCACTTTTGCTTCATATACAAGAAATTTATAAAACACAACACAAGTTGAACATCAGAGAAAACCAACTTTGGCAAGCACTTGAGATAAGTTTCACACATCCCTTTGAACCAGAAACACGAGCCTTTGAGCCCTCAAACCTTCCATAGCACAAAATCACCTTCCATTGGCAAAACAGGGCAGCTTCTGCATCTTGAGTTATATCTCATAAGTTGCTCGTGCGTTTTGCCTCAAACTTGTTCAAACACTTTCCACATAACATATCCAAGCTATCCCAACCCTTAAACACTGACTGTAACTCCATTTACAAGGTTTTCCATTTTTGATTTCAGCTTGTGCAGGTTGAGTTCTACAGGCTTGTTCAAGCACATTCAAGGCAAGCTAGGCATTGGGGAAGGTCAGAGGAAGTTCAAGCAAGCTCCCAAACATCTCAGGCCTTACTGAAAAGCTCCACATTGCCATACACGAAGTCAACTGAAACAAGTTTTTTTCAACTTTCTATCTCTCTATTTAGGAATGATTAGGCTTAGGTTTGTGAATAAAAACTGTAGTATTCATAGCCATGAAGCTGTACATATGCTCAGTTTTCATTTAAATTAATCGTGTTAAGAGAATTTGATCCATGAACATCCTGAAAAAATTAGGCTAGGATTTAGGACCAGAGAAATTCTCTCTGGTCTTTGAGATTTAGAATGAGTTCTTTACATGGTTGGATTCGTCTTGAAAAATGCTACAACTTTGATGTTATGGGTTTTTGCATTAGAGCACGTATGCAGGTTGTTCATATTTGAAGTCAGGCGCGCGTTTTTTGAACGAGAGGTTGAAGATGAAGTATGGACTTGGGCTGGGCTTTGGCTTCTTATTTTTGACACCCCCTTATTACTGACTGCACCCCCTGGCTCATTTCTTCATATTTTTATATTTCTGCATTTATTTTTATTTCTGATTTTATTGTTATTATTTCCCAAACATAAAAAATACCAAAAATACTTTTATAAATTTCCACATTTATTTTTGTATTTTATTTAATTTTTTCTAACATAAAAAATTTAATTAATATATACTTTTATTTTGTTAATGAAAACTTAAAAATAATATATAATAATATTATACCTTTTTCTATTCTTTATTTATTTATACTCCAATAATATTTTTCTAAATATATTTTATTTTTGTATATACATTATTTTATTTTATTGTACATAAAAAATATATAATATATATTTACTTTCTTAAAAGAAAATTAGGGTTTTTGCCCCTTAATAAAAAAAATAATCTTTTTATTTCTTTTTTTTCACATTAAATATTTTTACATACATAAAAGTAAACAAAACATTTTTTTGCATATTCATAATATTTTGCATATTTGTTTAATTTATTCATTTAAATATTGTTCATTTATTATTTGTACCAATTATTCAATTTGAATGTAATAGTAAATATTAGGGTTTTATTTTCTTGCAAATATCCCCCATTCAAAATTGTGTCCCCCTTCCCATATCCAATGTTGTAATAGTGTAGATTTATTTTACGCATTTATGCTTTCAATTATGCCATGGTTAGAGATTAGGGTTTGTATGCAAAAATCCAAAATCAAACAAATAGCTTGACTAATACAAAGACAAAAAGCATGAAAAATGACAACACAATGCACACTTGCATCCCTAGGGTTTCATCCACTTGTTGCCTTTAAAATGACCATGTTATGCATGTTGAGTACTTTGGAAAAACGAAAACAAAACAAAAGAGCATAGTCCCTCGATGACGCTATCTTGGTTGCCTATACAAAAATGATCTAGTCCCTAAGATTTGCTAAAAGGTACTTAACACAATTGCTATCATGGTCAATACGATGACCCGCGCCTGTCCCGTTTAACATCTTAATACAAGGTTGTTTACCAAATGCAATGGTAAAACAACACTCTCAAAAGGGTTAAAAATGTGTAGGAAATACCTTTGAGTAAAATAGGGTAGATAACTCTTAGTTACTTGATCAAAACTTGGAAAACATCCTTGCTATTTTCAAACACACCTCACAACACAATTTCAAAACATTTCCCAAAAACAAACTTTCAAACATTGAAATATCTTTTCAAAAGACAAACACCTTTGTATATATTCAAACAAGAATCATTACAAAGGTTGCCACAACGATGGCCTCTTTTCAAAACATTTTCAAAACCACACACAAAGCACCATTTCAAACAATTTAAAAGAAAAAAAAGTGATCTAAACAAGTAACTAAGAGCCCATGGATAACCATGGATGAAAAGGGTGCTTGCACCTTCCCTTTTCATAATCTACCCCCCGAACCCAAGAAAACATCTCAAAGGTCTTTCCTGTGATTTTTGACCTTTCCTTTGGATAAAATAAAAAGTCGGTGGCGACTCTTGCTAAACCGAAACATTTGCGAACACAAACGCAAAACCTCAAGTCAATTCTCCCACCGTATCACAGTATGGTATCCCCGAAAGAATCATTACAGATAATGGTACAAATCTCAACAATATTATGATAACCGACTCCGTAAGCAATTCAAGATCCAGCATCATAATTCTTCCCCTTACCGGCCGAAGATGAATGGCACCGTGGAGGCTGTTAACAAGAACATTAAGAAGATCATACAGAAGATGACGGTGACATATAAAGACTGGCATGAGATGTTACCATTTCCTCTTCATGGTTACCGCACCTTAGCACGTATGTCAATAGGGGAAACTCCTTTTTATCTGGTATATGGTATGGAGATTGTCCTACCTATTGAGGTCCAGATCCCTTCTTTGAGGATTATGAAGGATGCGGGTTTGAACGAAGATGATTGGATCCAGACTCGACTTGACCAACTGAACCTGATTGACGAGAAAAGGCTTGCTGCTATCTGTCAAGGTCAGATGTGCCAAAAGCGAATGATCAAGTCTTTTAACAAGAAGGACAGACGACAGGTATATCAAGTTGGTGATCTAGTAATCAAGCGCGTCATTCTGCCCCAAGGTGATCCCAGGGGAAAATGGACTCCCACATACGAAGGGTCGTTTGTAATTAAGAGCATATATTCTGGTGGAGCCATGATTCTAATCACTATGGATGGTGACGACCTTCCTCACCCTGTGAATGCGGACATAGTTAAAAGATACTACGCATGAATAAAAGACCCGCTAGGTTGACTGGTCTAGGAAAAAATAAGGGCATCCCGACGAAACAAAAGGGTTCGGGCAAAAATTAGGGATAAATACAAAAAAAATTGTACACCCGACAAGTCGAAAACCTGAAAGGGTGGCTTGGGCAGAAAAGGGTATCCTGGTGGACTGAAAACCCAAAAGGGTGTTCCAGGAAAAAGTTAGGGATTCAAAGCGTATAACTATGTCTCATTGGATCACCTTACAACCAGACTTCAGTATCAACTATCAAGCTCAAACGGTACCAATCAATCCAGTCAGCTTCGAACAAGTAGCAAAGTGATAAGACTCTCAAGGATATAAGGGAAATATCAAAATTGAAACTCGACGGGATTATTACACATAGATGTTTTCTCTTTATACTATTTTGTATAGTTTCCACTTTTACGACGACATTCTCTTACTAGAATATCAATTTCTTTTGTACAAAAACGCCTGTTATAGGCAAACTTCAAAATAAATGCAAATCATTTCTTTGAAAGTACACAAAAATTTGTTTTTATTTTTTCTGTTTTGTTTTGGAAAAAAACGTCCAGTGATTATTCTTGACATATGCATTTGAATATGATTACTCTTTGCAAATACTTGCATGAAAAACAGAAAGATAGTTGCTAATGACTTTAAGAAATGGGACAAATTCCAAAAATCCATTTGTAGTCCCCACAGTTATGTTCTCCAGCAGGTACAAAGGTAGAGTCATCCTACTACAAAGACATCGCTACATCCTCAGCATACGTCTTAGTGATGTCTATGTTCCCCGCAGAGTGAAAACAACCAAAGTTTTGATCTCTTCTCCCCCAAGCAGGAATTACTTCCTCCAGCAAAGTTCCCTCGGAGAACTGAAATTCAGGTTCCCCGGCTAAGTTTTATAATCTCAAACAGTTTATAAAGCCTCACCCCTGGTAGAGTTTATTTCCCTAGTGGCGGAAGTTCGTCCCCCAACGGAGTTTATTTCTCTACATTGGTAAGATTCTCCAACAGAGCATCTTCTCCCTAGCGGAGCATTCTCAAGTAGAAGTCGAAGATCCCCAACAGAGTATCCTCAAACGGAAAGAGGAAATCCATGGAAAATCATCTCAATTTATCACCGCCAGCAAAAATAAAAGAATCACTTTCCTCATCTACCAAACAACAGTCCAGGATTCAACTTCCCAGTACACTCCAGCAAACAGTCAGGGATTTTCCCAGACTAGGAAATGTCGCAACAACATTCCATGTTCATACATCATGGCATGCGCATACATATTACATACATCACGATCTCATTTATTTTGAGAACGTCATTACACGATGCATTTCATACATCATGACATTGCATACGACTAACTCTTTACCTTTTCAGGAAATATCAATCAACAAACATCACAAACTACTTATATGACCTGACAGTCTTTCCAAAGGCTAACTCTGACGAAAGGCTATTCCAGCATTTTCTTCAGAAAAATCATTCTCAAGACCTCTACTGGTTCAGTTTAAATCGACCAATGATTTATTTTGATTTATTTCCGGTGGATACTTTCTCTGGTTCAGTCAAATCGACAGTAAGATTTCTCTGATTCTTATCCAGTTAAAGATAATTCAAGACCTCTATTGGTTCAGTTTAAATCGACCAATGATTTATTATGATTCATTTCCAGTGGATACTTTCTTTGGTCCAGTAAAATCGACCCTAAGATTTCCTGGATTCTTATCCAGTTAAAGATAATTCAAGACCTCTACTGGTTCAGTTTAAATCGACCAATGATTTATTCTGATTTATTTCTGGTGGATACTTTCTCTGGTTCAGTCAAATTGACCCTAAGATTTCCCTAATTCTTATCCAGTTAAAGATAATTCAAGACCTCTACTGATTCGGTTTAAATCGACCAATGATTTATTCTGATTCTTTTTCGGTAGATACATTCTCTAGTTCAGTCAAATCGACCCTAACATTTCTATGATTCTTATCCAGTTGAAGATAATTCAATACCTCTGCCGTTTCAGTTTAAATCGACCAATGATTTATTCTGATTCATTTCTGGTGGATACTTTCTCTGGTTCAGTCAAATCGACCCTAAGATTTCTCTAATTCTATTCCAGTTAAAGATAACTCAAAACCTCTACTGGTTCAGTTAAAACGACACTAAGATTTTATGATTCTTTATCCAGTTAAAGATAATTCAAGACCTTTCTTTGGTTCAGTTAAAATGACACTAAGGTTTTCTTATTCTTATCCAGTTAAGAATACTGAAGCCTGGATACGACCAGATAACAGTTCAATGTCTACAATTACTGCAAAGCCTGGAACTAATCAGATAGTAGTTAATTTCATATTCCCTGATAAGTCGCTGTGAAGCCTGGAATACAACCAGATAGCAGGCAGTCTTATTATCCTCAGCAAGTCACCGTGAAGCCTGGATCCCGACCAGATAACATCTCGCTTTCGTCTCTCTAATCAAGAGATAACTTCCCAGTAGAGTAACGGACAACCGAAGCTCCTAGACTCTATTCCCCCAAAACATTCCCCAACAGACTCCTCCTCAGATAGCAGGAACATGAATCCCCATAAAGAGACATTCTTATGAAGTCAGCATCTACTTTGAATGGCATCTCTAAGCCCATCTCTGACGACTCTCCGTCACATTCCTTGGATGGCATCCTTTAGCCCATCTCCGACAGTCTTTCGTCATCTTTTCCAAATGGCATCTGTAAGCCCATTCCCGATATTATCCACCAACAGTATCACTTCAGACGAGTACAAATTTCTAGGCACTCTAGTGTTCAATCATTTTCCACCTTTAGATCACGAAAGGCAGACCAACCAATCTACATCCTCAAGTCTAAGAAGATTTAATAGGGGAAGTTGTTGTACCCCAAAATTTTCCCTCTCATTTTAGTCAAGGAATGCCCATTGAGGTCCCTAACTTGCTCAAGGATGACTAAGAATTGACCAGACAAATTCTCCTCCTAAAGTAATAAACCTCTAACTAGGGTTTCAATTTTCATCAAGATGTGTGAGCTCCAATGGTATCAATTGTTTTCCATGGTCCTAATATGTCCCTAATACCATGCATGCCAAATTTCATGCCTTGCACAACAAGTTTGCTCAGTCAACTGCTCAAATGCCTGAAAATCAACTACATTAGGTCAAAAGTCAATTGTGGCCTATATACAGTCAAACTTCAAGATTTTTGGTCAAAATCAATATTTTGACATAATATCCATCATTTGATCAAGGTTTGATCATGATTCCTCAATAAATGCTCTTAATTCATCAAAAGTCAAGAATTGCTAATTAGGGTTTCTAAAGGAAAAGTCAACCAAACTTTGACCAGGCATAACTTTCTCATACTTTATCATAAATTTTTCCACCAAATCTAATTTGGAAGAGAATCCAATTCCCTACAACTTCTCTTCAGTCCTCAAGTTCAAGAAATGTCTCAATTGAAAGATACAAGCTCAGACATTATGGGTCCTTTTAAAAAGTTAACAAAAACACCTTTTGGGTCAAAGCTCCTTACATGAACATGGAAGATCCAATAGAGATCAAACCAAAAGGGTTGTTTGGAGGACATCCTAAGCTATCTAAAAAGTCTAAGAACACCCTCATAGGGTTAAAATTGAGAGAGATATGCATTGCTAAAGTTGGCCATTTTTTGGAAAAGTGCATGAAGAAAATATTGAACTAACTTGAATTTTTTTCCAAATGGGCCTATCTTTTTATGTTTAAAACTTGTTTCTAACATGGTCCACGACCTCTAAGCCCACCCATGCATTAACCCATTGTTTATGCTATTTATTTTGATATTTTATTCATTAAAATTCAAAGTTTAATAAGTAAACAATGGAAATAATAAAAGATTGGATTGAGATCATATTTCCATTAAATATTGGGCAATATATTCTGTTTATGTCAAGGAGAAACGTGCAATGCCATGAAAGGAAGAAAATATTCTTGTTTTGGAAAGTTTTGAAGTATATTTTTTTACACTCAATGCCAAGGATTTTTACTTCTTTTGCTGACCTAATAGGGTAGACTATATATTCCTAACAAACTCAGACTACAGGAAGAGGCACAGCTGCTTTAGAAATGACCCTAGCAAAGTTCAAATTTTCAAAGAAAAAGTGAAAATCGTATCAAGCAATCCAAGCCTTCTCCATCCAAACCAATCATCCTAGCTTCCTCCTGAAGGTCCCAGGAGTCATCTCTATCTGTGAGCCAATCGAAACTTTTCAAATACATGCTATAAATTGATTTTTATTCGGTATTCATGCTATTGTCATTGATTGTGAGCATTCTGACTTCTTTCATGTAAGGTACAGGGCCAAGAACTCTAATCACCATTGTTAGGGTTTCTAAACATGAGAGTTTCATTTTTAGGGTTAGAGGCATTTTTAGGCTAATTTAAGGCCGGAATCAGATTCAGGACTCGATTTTGTGTTGGGTAGGGCCTTTAACTCTTCATGAATCCCATGTTTTTGCAGGTTTGAGGATTGGAACCTCCCGTAGAAGATGACCGGAGAACCCCTCTGGCATCGTGGAATCGTTTGACTCCGGTTGGAGCAGGCGTGGCATTTTGTTTTAATTTGATTGGCTCAATCATTTGCTGACGCACACGTTTTTTGGCTGACTATGATTAGCGATGAAGTACCATTATATTATTTGCTTGTTATTATACATGAATGAACAAGCAGCGCAGTTGGCAAGGCCAGTAAGCATATGAGGGAAGGGATCTGGATTCGATCCCAGGTCCAACAATTTTGATTTTTCTAATAATATTCATGCAGATCTGGTGTTCCCGGTGGCTAGACGTCCACCATACATCCTCACTCTCAATCATTGGATCACCCACAATTCAGATCCAGCGCCCAGCAATGAATCCCCATGGTGGACCCTCAAACACATTCTCCACTGGATCTCACGCAAGACACTGGGCTGATTTCATTTGGGCCTAGCAAATTCAGTTTCACCCCCCCCCCCCCCCCCCCCCCCCCCATGTTGCTAACACTATCAGGCCCATTCCCTTTTTCATTCTTTTTTTTTTTTAATTTCATTTACCTTATTTTATTTTAATTGTTTGAATTCATTTTTATTTTAATCATAAAATCAATAAAAAAATCATAAAAAATTAGAATTAGATTTTTTTTCCATAATAAAAATTAATTTTGTAAATTGATAGTTTAATTACTTTAATCTTTTTTAAATTAAAATTAGCTAGAAATTAGGGTAAAAATTCAAACATTTTTCTCTTTAAAAATACCAAAAAATATTATTTTCCTTAGAATCAATTCTAATTAATATTTTTTTTAATTAGGATATTATTATAATTTATCATTTTCATAAATAAATAAACAACAAAAAAGGGATTTTCTTTTAAACATTTGTAGGGTTTAGACACTCTTTCCATTCTTCGCGCGTTTATCTTTTTCATATTATGTAACTGTTTCTCGGTTTGTAATAACTTTAATTAGGTTTAAAATTCCGCATTTTATCTGAAGATGTGAAAAACACAAGAAGGAGGGTTGAATTGTAAAACTTGAAATCAAATGCAGACAACACGTTATTTTTATCCTGGTTCGTTTGATCTCAAACTACTCCAGTCCATCAGTCAAGGTGATTTCGCCTCTCTCCAACGAGGTCTTAATCCACTATATTCAACTGAATACACAACTGCTTTAACAACTGTTAAAGCCTTCTTGAGTCTAACCATAGACCGGTTTATCTCAAGGAAATTCTTTTACAGATAAATGAACAAATGTGTGTTTGTTGTTTTCTAGAAAAACTATATATCACAACTGTGATAATACACAATATGAAGCTTAGATAAAGCTAGACTGCTAATGCTATTGAGTAGGCGTGGTTGAAAGCTTTAGCAATTTGAGTGAGAGAGTTTTTGTATGCGTGCGTGCGTAAAGAGTATTAGCCAATTCTTTTCTCACTGACTTGTTTAAATAGCCTAGGAATAGATACGTTGTTGTCCATAAATCCATTTCAATGCTCATAACGTTCTTTCCTTTTTGAGAAGATCTTTGTCTTGGAATAGAGCCGTTGGTAATAATTCTGTCTTGAATGCATAGTAACGTTGACACTTCAGAGTGTTCTGCTAATGATGATCAGAGTGTTCTTGGCTTTAGCTTATTCTGGCGTTTCTGAGTGCTGATGACATGGTTAGGATCTTGATCAGAGTCAGAGTATGTTTTGTGCAGATTCTGTTCATCAGGCTTCAGCGTAGCACATGTTTGATCTTCTGATGCTGACATATCTTCTGATGCTGATGTTGATACTGATATTCTGATGCTGATTCCATCAGAGTTTCTGTAAATACAAAACATAATTTTAAGTAGCATATATGTCTTATAAATCTTACAATTTATTTAATCTTGTATTTTGTTATCATCAAAAATCTAACCGAGGGTTGTAGAATCAAACTATGTTCTAACATTATCTTCTTGTGATATTTATGTAATTGCCCGAAGGCCTTGTAATAGCTTATGAATTTTAATTTTCTGTAATTTATTTTCCGCACTATTAACTGCTTAGATTAATAGGATTGCATGAAAAAGAAGATTAGATAACCCTAAATGCGCAAGATAAATAAACTGAACCAATACACTAGCACATGCTCACCCCTAGGGCATCTCCCACTTCGGTTTCCTTCGAAAACGGTCACAATTCTCAAAACGTGATAATCTTTAGTGGTTGTCCTTTAGTTCAAGAGATCACATGTCCCTCGATGACCCTTTTGACTGTTGCCTCAGTTAAAAAGTGATCTTAGAACTTTAGGATAATTACTAAAGTTCTTGCCCAGTTTCCTTAATGACCGTAAACGTCCCTTCGATAGTCCATAAACATCCTACGATAGGGCTACCTACTCACTAATAGTAGGATATCACTATCTAAAGGAAAAGAGGAAAAGAACAACATTTTTCGAGTATGTAGACAGTTGTTAGGTACTTGCTCAAAAAACCATTTTTTCACCTTACACTTTCAAAACCATTTTTCAAAAGACGCTTTATCAACACTCTTGAGGACTGATACAAGAGTTATTATAAAGAAAACAAACTTTTCAAAACACACAAACACGAAAGCAATTTTCAAGATGAGCAAGTACCTAAGAGCCTGTGGACAACCACAGATGGAAATGATGCTAACACCTTCCCTTTCCATAATTTATCCCCTTACTCAGAAACTCTTGAAAAAGGTCTTTTTCTGTTCTTTTCACTCTTTCCTTTATTGGATAAAAGTCGGTTCTTCCACCGTATTACAATGTGCAATATGATGCATGATATGTAATGCATATGATTTTTTATCATTATTAATATTTCAAGGAACTCAAAGAATTATAGAGAATTCACAATTATTAAAGTACTAACACATTTTGAAATACTGAAAATTTCATTCAATAGAACTCATTAGTTTGTATACTTGATTTAATTTGGGTTTCAATCTTGATTGTATTGTAAATTGTTTAAGTGATTACACAATTCTAATATATAAGCATAATCACTATATTCGCTAAAAATTGTTTCCGCTATGCAAAATCAATTTTATTTTAAAATTATGATAAAAACTTTTCTAAATATTTTCAACGAAAATTTTAATTAAAGGTTTATTCACCACCACCCCTCTAGCTTTGTTATACTTTAGTGATTCTTATTTTTTTTTTTAATTTATTATTATTTGCCAATAAAAAAATCAAGAATATACAAAATTCATACTTTTGAATTTAGAAAATGGATTTAAAAAACAAAAAACAAAATTATGATGTTCTACTGTTGGCTAGGATTTTTCACAAAGATTAAAATCCAACCAAAAGTCAAAAAGGTTCTTTGACTATTTTGAATTATGAGAAGTCGACTACAGAAACAGTCGACCGGGAGAGATTTCATAAGTAGTCAATTGGGCTTGTGGACACAGTCGACCAGAAAGAGGCCTCGTGAGAAATAGATTAGGCCTAGAAACGTTAAAAATCCCAAAGATTGCATAACTAGAAAAGAAAAGTGTTATGGATGGAGAATGTGGGTTCGACAGCATGAATGGAAGTTACAAGACACATGTGACATACAAGGAAGCGAAGTCCGCTAGAAAGTAGTTATTTTTGTGTATTATAAATAAAACACTTAGTGCATAGTATTAGGGGTTCAAAGTTTCACATTCTTATATGCTAGTCACTCAAATTACCCAAGCGAACGAGCAAAATGAGTCAAGCTAGGGCAATGTACGTTTGAATCAACCCATTTTCAGCTATTTTTGATGTTATGTTATTTATATTTACAGTTTAAAACATCTTTTGTTTTATTTTACAAGTATTGCTTTATTGCTTATAAATTCGTTTGGCATTAGTCGAACGAATCCTTCTGAACACACTTTGTGAAAACACTCGAAAACTGAAACACCACACTGAAATTTCCTGGTTCATCTCGCCAATAAACTTTTTGTTAAGACACCAACGTTATCTACCAAAACTAAAGATAAACACCTACATAAGATTAAAATAGATAATACCTCAAAAATTTAACTATGTATATTTTGAGATATAAACTAGATAAACCGTATATAAATTTCTATCACTAAATTTATTTCTAATATAAAAATAAAAATTACTCATGATTATAAAAAATATTCATTCAAGACCAAGCGGAAACTCGCACATAAATGTTTGGCCATAAAAAGACCACCATAAATTAAAATTACATGCCAAATTATTCATAAGCTAGTAAACTCTAGCAACTTATTCGTGATTAATTGCATATTAATCTCCTCGAATAAAAGCAAAACATGTCTTGATGTTCACATTTTACAAGCGAAATTGTGATTCAAAGTAAGGACCATTGTTCATAAATTTCTCCAACAATTCTCCAAATGGCATGGATGGATAAATGGGTGGTGAAGTAGAACTTGTAACCTCCTTTGCAGGTCCTATAATTGCTTCTTTACTTGGATTAATAAAATAAGCAATAGTATGCCTACTAGGACTTGAGTTTGTTACAACTCGATGTTCAGCACCAATAAGCCTCCCATTAGTAATTATCTATATCAATAAGAAAAAAAATTGATTTTTATAAATAAATATTTTTTTTATAAATTTATTGAATAATTGATGCATCTAATCCGATGAAATAAAAAATGTACCTGAAGCATGAAGCCCATGTTAATAACAAAGGCATCAGAAATTGGTTCAACAGGAATCCAAGCACCATCTTTCATGACATGAAGTGCAGTGATATTTGGTTCTTGAAAAAGAATGGTTAAAGTGTTTGGATCTTTGTGTTTTGAAGCTCCCAATGTTAAACCTGGTTCTGGGCAAGGAGGGTAATGGTGAGATAAAATTATTGGATTTTCACTTAGATCTCCAGAGAAGTAACCCGGGCTTAAACCCAATCCTTCAGAAATCAGTTCCAAAATTCTTAGCCCAAGTGCTCTTAGTTCTTGTGTGTATTTTCCGACAATTTCACTGCAGAAATGACACAATAAAAATAAATGTTAACTTAAATTTTGAAGAATAGAATACAATATTATTATTGAAAATACAATATAGTGTACAGATTTTGGTAATGTTCTTCTCATACCATCTGAATTTTGAAATTTATACGCACCACATAGTATAAGAGAGCTCAAGTTCCATCCGATATAAACAAAAAACACTAATAACCATGTCCGTTTTTTGTAAATCGTGATGCGTCACAAGAAAATTCAAGTTTCCCATAAAAGCATTCAAAGCATAAATAATCTTTCGAATTTCAAAATTCAAACACAATATATTACAAGAGATCTCAAGTTTGCTTGAAATTAAATTATTTTTTTGTATATTAGAAGCATTTAACATCACACCCCCAAATTCCGTTCCTCCATATTTTTTTATTCCAAAAGTGTTCCTGAACAAATTGAATCGGTGTGTACAAGTATCAAATTTCGGATAGTTTTTCAAAATTGTTGATTTTTTTTTTGAAAAAATACTATATTAATTTTTTTCTAGAAATTACAAAATATATTAAAATTTCTTTTACTGAACTGCAAATTTCCGGTATAGTATTGGAAATTTTGAAATTTCCTGTAATATAAAATAAAATTATCCCCTATAAAATAAAATATTAGATTTTTCGAAAAATCTAATACTTTTTTAAAAATTCCGATAAACCCTCCAAATTTTTGGAAATTTATTTCAGAAATTTAAAAAAAAAATCGAATTTTTTTTAAAATTTCCGATACACTTCCAAATTTCCCGTAAAATTTATGTTTTTTTAGAATTTTGTAATTAGGTGACATGTATAACTGAAGTGAAATGTTAATTCCTTTATAGATATGTTTGAAATCTAAAAAATATAAAAAAGACAATTTAAAAAATTTAAGAGTTTGAGAGCAATACTACTATTCAAAAGACTAACACCCCTTTGAAACTATATGACATAAATTAATCTAATAATCATCAAACATAAAGCAAATTTATATAAGTAAATCATTAACAAAATCATTATCATAATTATCATAATTCAAACATGTAACACATGCACATCTCTCTTCATAAATAACCAAAAAAAATCATCAATCAAATATATCATTAGATCCAACACGACCTATTTTTCAACTATGTAACGAACACAATGAAGCAAAATCAAATAATATTTATTAAAAAGTTTAACGGTTATACACTTGACAATTTAAAATAATTTATATTGTCAATCAATTGGAATAAATTATTCAATCATAACATATATTAATAATTTAAAATATAAAATTTGAAAAATTTACCGGTATCCCTCAGGTTTCTCAGGCCAATACTCAGTGAATTCTCCTGATGGTGGACAAGGATGTTTCAATGAATCTTTCCAATACTTAGCAACATCAGCAACGTTCCTTCCACTGCTTGTATAGAGCTTACAGCTTTGTTTAGCATCCTTAGAGCTTTCACTTTCTTTCACATCAGCAGGCAAAGCATGAAATTCTTTGAAAATCCTTAATGTTTCATCCACTAACTCCTTAGCAACTCCATGATTCACAACCTATGTATTAAATTTTGTTACATACATATAACACATATTAACGTTCAAACATACTCGTACGTGCGCATGAATACTGACATGCAGAGAAATTATTATTAACGTAGAATTTCTACGTTGATATATTATATAAATTTAGAAGCAAAATGAAAAATTGACCTGAAAAAATCCGTATTCTTCGGAGGATTTGATGATGTTTTTTATGATCTCGTCGCGATCATTTCCGGCAAGATCAATCACTGGGATTGTCTTGTTAGAGGACATGACAGCATTGCAAGGTCTTCTGTCCAGAGGTTGCACATAAGATTCTGGAACTTTGGAATGAAGATTGTACCAACTAGACACATACTTGCTCTCAGTCATATTCTTGAAACTATAGTAGCATGCACACTGTGACTCTGAAATGTTAAGATACACTATACTATACTATAAGGGTATATATATAGATCAAGTAAATAATTTGATAGGATAAAATAATAATTTATAATATATGTTTCTAGCAACTACTACTATTTTTTTAATGGAAAATTAATATATATAGAGATAAATAAAATGTATTTGACCTATTTATAAATATGTTACATATTATACAATGTATAGCTAGAAATAAAGTTCAATGTATTCAACATTATGATAAATATTTAGTATACGTTGTGATATTTTAATATTTGTAAAAATTATATTTAGAAGGTTCAAACTAATAACCATATTCATATTAATAAAATATTTTTTTTTTAGAAATTTTATTAAAATATAATAATAACACTTTATTTGCGATTACAGTATCCTTCACAGGACCATCAATCACAATTTAGTATATATACAATGTTCCTTTTCATTTCCTTTGACCAATTTAAAATGAGGTTAAAAACTAGATAGTAATAAATAATTCTATTTATTAAAAAACTAAAATTACATAGGAGTATTAATATTGCAATTTGAATTGTTTTTAAGAAATTTAAAAAACTATGTGATATGAAGATAAAATAACAAATAATTTGGTTTAAATGATTCAAATAAGTTAATATTTAATTATTTTAATCCAATTAAATGTTATTTAATTATAATTTTAGTTTTTAGTTATTAAAATCATTTAAAAATTTATTTTAATATATTAATTAAGGATATAGTAAAATATTATGTCTCATGTAAAATATAACATGAAATGTACTAGAATTTAACAATAAAGAATAAAGATAATTTATTTTTTTTAAGAAAAAATAATTGAGTGTGATTGAAAACATATAAATAGTTTTAAAAATAGTTAAATTATATTATTAAATATTATTGAATAATTAAAAAAATAATAAATTAATACGTAAACTACTGTAGCCCCCAAATTGAAAATCGCATTAAGAAAATATCACTTACCAATTTTAATAAATCATCAATATTTAATTTTCATCTTATCATTTATCTTTTATCACATTCACTTTTTTCATTTCATTAATAAAGAACATTTTATAGATTATCTTATAATTTCTCTTTATTTATAAAATTAACTATATTTTAAATTTGTGTGAAATGATTAAAATATCCTATAATTTATAACAGGTAGAATATTTTTGATTGTTTATTGTGTATGTTTTTCTGTAATTATTTTAATATTTTCAAGTTCATCGGATTAACAATAATTTGTACATATATATTTTAATAAATGATTATCTTTCTATATTTATAATAATGAGATTAATTCATTTATATGTATATTTATTATGGTGTGATGATTTTATACATATTTATATTTATAGTTATTAATGCAGAATATTATTGTTATCTTGTTTATTTTAATATTCTAATAGTTTTCAAAAAATATTTGTATTTAAATATGAATATTGTAATAGCAATATGTGAGTAAAAGAAATAAGCAAGTGTGTATTTTTTATTACTATAAATTTGAAAAAATAAAATAAAATAAAATAATAAATTTACAGAACACCAATAAAATAAAATTATTAAATGTATTTGTGAATGGAATAGGCCTAATCCGGTTACAAATAATCGTTCGATAAAACTTCTCTGTTCATTGTCCCAATTTCTGTAGATGTTCATATTTTTTAGCTAGTATTCTTTAAAATCATATTTTATTTTATTAATATAACATCGCAAATAAATTTATCTAAAACTTTAATTGAGATGTACGTAGTTGTTTTCTGATACTGTTAAAATTATAAAATAATTTCAGATATAATACATAGTGTGAATTTTTTTTATTAATAATCATGTATTAAAAAAATATTTCGCAAATAACCGGATTTCGGAAAAAATTACGCAAATAACCATGTTTCAGATGGCTCCACAAAGGAGGAGCCATCTCAATTGGCGCATGCACCTAGGGTTTTGTCCTAGGCGCCATCTCACTTGGCGCCTCCCTTGTCTTTTAGCCAAGTGAGATGGCGCATGCTCCTTAAAAATGAGAGGAGGCGCCATCTCACTTGGCGCCTAGGGCAAAACTAGGGCAAAATGCTGTTTTATAAATAATTCGTCCGTTTCTTTGAAATTTCTCACACTTTCTCGCACTGTATTTTTATTTTGTACTCCGTTATTTGCGTAATGACGTCGCCTATGATTTTTAGCAGAGATGGTTACGTTATATTCTCCGCCACGAAACCTGCGATGAAAATGAAATTCTGGCACATTCACTCCATGGAGCGTCTGAAGCGGGAGTTGATGCGGTGGCTAGATGGAGACATCGCGGAGGGGGGAAAAATTCGAAGGATCCAGCGAAAACGAACAACAACCTCGCATGCGACAGGAAGACCTAATGTGTGGTTGGAGGAAGTCAAAACAGACAGTGATGTAATGCTGATGATGCATTGGTCAGATGAAATTGTGTTAACAGTTGTAATTTCCTAGATTGAATATCGTTAATCATTGTTGTACGCGAAAAACCGTGGTGATGTGGGAGATGATTGTTTTCACCTTCAAAGAAGGGTCGTTGCTGACCAGGGGTAGGATTTCTTGACAGATTAGATCATGGTTGAGTTTTCGGTGGTCTTGTGATTGAGTGGAACTTACACAAGTATGGGTAGTCATGGAACCTATGACCCAGCAGTCACCCCTTAATCTGTATGATGTGGTCAGCTTGAACATACAGTCAGGGTGGACACACTTGATCTTGTACCTTTCCGGGTTTACACGATCCACCTTAAAATCAACCGAGTTGAGCATGTGAAATTTTTTGATGGCCCTGATGCATTCCTCTCTGTTACGAAACTTGTCCTTCTCTTTTAAATTTTTATCCGACTGCATATACGGTTGGAAAAACAAGTCAGTAGAAGGTTCATCTCCGCCCATGTTGAAGTTTGTCATGTGCGGAGGTGGTGTGTAGATTTTGTCAGTAGGAATACTTGGGATGCCATCATCGTCAGAATCTTCGTTCACCATTTCATCAAACTCTAACTCTTTATCTTCTTCTTCATCATCAACTGCATCTACCTCATCTTGTTCATTCTCCAAAGGATCAACCTCCTGTGTCACCGGAGGCTCTACCTCCTGTGTCACCGGAGGCTCTTGAAGCAAAACGTACAACTCAATAGAGTCGTATCCAGAATAGACATGGCTGGAAATCATGTTCTGGAGATCCTCGTCATCTTGAAGTTCAACCTTATAAAAAATTACTTGGTTGTTTCCAAAAAAAACTGGACTCTGATAAAATATCTGGGATACCAGGCCTCGTTCAAGTTTGGCCTCCAATCTTTTCTTGAAGTACGAGAAATTTGCTTTCCCGTTTAAGAGAAATCGAACGTTGTCGGTGTTTCTAAACAAAAACCCAACTGTGGGACAAATGTATGTCTCACCGTTGAAATGTGCTTTGACAACAAATTATGGTGAAGAGGCCGTTGTGTAGAATTGTTTTAAGGTTTGAAGGTTGGAATGTTTGAGGTTTATTGATTGTATGAAGGTATGAATGCTGGAATGTTTGAAGGTTTGATGACTGATTCGAAGGTTGGAAGATTTTACAGATTATGTGAATCAATGTTATGTTCAACGTAAGGCAAAAAATTTCAATTAAGTAAGGGATGCAACCCCCCAAGGCTGCCAATAATATTACATGCAATAATGAAACCCCATAGGCTGCCACCTATCCTGGCCCTATTCTGCACACATACATGTTTTGTGTAAGACTCCACCCATCAACTCCAATGGCCTTGCATGCAACAAAGAAAGGAATCCCAAAGGATGTCACGTAGCCTGAGCCTATGCTGTAAGAAGTGACACCTCTTATTCACTAAATTGGGTGGTGACACCATTCATTTTTGTACTCTTTCGCCAAGTGAGATGGCGCCTCCCTTACTGTCCAATCGTGATACATGCATGTGCTTATGAAACCCCATAGCCTGCCACCTATCCTGGCCCTATTCTGCACACATAAATGTTTTGTGTAAGACTCCACCCATCAACTCCAATGGCCTTGCATGCAACAAAGAAAGGAATCTCAAAGTCTGTCACGTAGCCTGAGCCTATGTTGTAAGAAGTGACACCTCTTATTCGCCAAATGGGGTGGCGACACCATTCATTTTTGTACTCTTTCGCCAAGTCCAATGGCGCCTCCCTTACTGTCCAATCGTGATACATGCATGGGCTTATGAAACCCCATAGGCTGCCACCTATCCTGGCCCTATTCTGCACACATACATGTTTTGTGTAAGACTCCACCCATCAACTCCAATGGCCTTGCATGCAACAAAGAAAGGAATCCCAAAGGCTGTCACGTAGCCTGAGCCTATGCTGTAAGAAGTGACACCTCTTATTCGCCAAATGGGGTGGTGACACCATTCATTTTTGTACTCTTTCGCCAAGTGAGATGGCGCCTCCCTTACTGTCCAATCGTGATACATGCATGGGCTTATGAAACCCCATAGCCTGCCACCTATCCTGGCCCTATTCTGCACACATAAATGTTTTGTGTAAGACTCCACCCATCAACTCCAATGGCCTTGCATGCAACAAAGAAAGGAATCCCAAAGGCTGTCACGTAGCCTGAGCCTATGCTGTAACAAATGACACCTAGCCTACAAGAGTGACACCTTACATTTTTTGTAAACGCATGCTTGCATATGTGTAACACCCTAAGCATGCAAATGTGACACTTCGCAGGCATGCAAGCACAAGCAACCACTACATCAAACTTATTTGCCTATAAATACATACCTTATGAAACATCTCTCACACCCACACAACTCTCACTCTCTGCTACGAAATATTTCTTAAGTCTATCATACTCTCTATTTCTTCCTAAGTCTTTCATACTCTCAAGCATTCTGAACAATGGCTCTTCTAACAATGGGCGATACTCACAGAGGCACAAGAGAAAACATTGCTGCATTTGTAAGTCTCTTCTTTGGTTATACATTTTTCATACTTCAAATAACGTGTTGTTCATCTTAATTAATCTTACACTTGTTTAATTATGATCTCAGGATACAAAAAGATTCAGAATCCGTTCGCACAACTACCTGGCTCCCGACCCATTTATCGTCCCTTATCTGGAATATGCAGGTTTTGGACATGTGATAAAGATCTCCAACTGCACCATTGACTCAAAATTCATTCTTGCAATGTTGGAGAGGTGGAGACCGGAGACCCATACATTTCACCTACCAATAGGTGAATGTACCATCACTCTCGAGGATGTGTACATGCTACTGGGCCTCCCTATCGACGGTAAGGCGGTGAACGGGTCGGTTCAACAACCCAACTCACAGTGTGAAGAACTGTTGGGTAGGGATATGGTAGAAGGTGGTGGAGCAAGAGGGCAGAGAATACTACTCACTGACCTGAAACGTCATTATGCAAGTATGGCATTAAATGAAAATTCCTCAGAGAATGACCGAGTAGTAAAAGCCAGAACGTATCTTATGATACTTTTTGGTACATTTTTATTTCCCGAAAGTACGGGAAATAGTGTAAATTTCATGTACTTACATTTACTAACAAATTTTGAAAAAACTAGAAAATATAGTTGGGGTTCTGCAGTATTAGCCCACCTGTACAGTTCCTTGTGCAAAAACGCAGTCAAGGAAAAATGTACATTTTATGGGTGTGCATTTTTACTACAAGTCTGGGGTTGGTGGAGGATGGAGTCCTTAAACCCCATCAACAACAACACTTTTGGTTTCCCGTACGCAACAAAGTAAGTCATTAAGTTATAACATTTATAACTATTCTGCTCTTTCCAAAATATATGCTAAAAATAACATGTTTCTCATTTCCTTTAGGTACTGCGTGAGGGGTATGGATTACAGCAAGAATCCAAGATTCAATGTCGCACTCTACCGGAATCTGTTGGATCACTTAGGCCCAGATGACGTACGTCGTAGCTTTTAACTTTTGTTCATTTTAATTATTTATACATTACTTTTGCGCTAACCTGATTTAAATTTTATCGAAGTTCGTCTGGAGACCATATTTGGGTTTGGGCCATGCTCCAAACCCAGAGGATGCAGCAACTTGGACTGCAAAGACTGCACTCATTCGGTTCAACATTGTGGAGATGCACCACAGCGACCGTGTGAAGATGCAGTTCGGAATGCATCAAGAGATACCAAGTGATCCAACAGATTTGTCCCCCTGGCATCTAAAAAGGGTCGACGCCCAGTGGGGTCTTACCAACTGGAAAGACTTTGCTCCGGAATGGTGTAAAATGTGGCAAAAGCGTCACCGCTACATCTTGCAATCCCCGGTTTTCCTTACTCAAGGTAACATGCGACACACTGATCAATATATGTCGTGGTACAGGTCGGTTAGTAACCCAGAAATGCACGTGTCTCATCCGAGGTACTTGGTTGACCCACGCACACAATGGGCACAACCCTCGATTCCCCATCAACAAACCCAAAATCCATCAACCTCAAACCAACCCCCAAGAAGAAACAGACCAACAAACACACAACCACATTCCCCACCACAACACAACTACAATCAAATGCCGTACTACCAACCACAATCACCACCAAACTACCAATACCCGGATATGCCTCAAACCCAACCACAATACCAACCCCAATACCAGCACACCCACATACCCCAGACACAATTTCAGTCTTCCACATATCCCAATATGGCGCCCTCAACATCCAGCCTTAGCCCTGATATGGGAATGTCAGAAGATTATGACCAAGCCGACCAAACCTACCATCAACCACCATATCACCAAACAACCCAACATCCACAATACCAAACACCCCAAGATCCATTTCCTTTCTACCCCCCATACTCAGACGACCAATGCTACCGACCAACTATGGAACCCCACCCACCGCCAACACGACTTAACTTTGAGGGTATGGGTAATCGACTGTACCAGAGCGGATCTTTGAGATATGGAGATCTTACTGATTTTATGGATTCGGATCGCATTGACTTCGCTGGGCCATCGACCTTGCCGCAGCAGGAAACACGACGGCACCCAACAAGAGAAAGGCGAGGACGGGGATGCGGAACCGGGGGTCATTACCGGGTTCCGGGGGATCACTGATGTATCTTTTTTTTTCCCAGTATTTTTTGTATCCATTTTTTTTACTGTTCTTTTAATGTAAAACAGTTGAATGTAATTATTTTTTTTTAAATAAAAAATCCATTTTGTTGATCTCTGTCCAATAGGCAACGCACAGGAAAGAAAATAAATAAATAAAAAATTTTGCCCTAAATTTGTACATAGGCGCCATCTCACTTGGCTTAGGGCATGCCCTAAGCACTTAGGCGCCAAGTGAGATGGCGCCTCCCTTAAAAAAGGAGGTGCATGCGCCAATTGAGATGGCTCCTCCTTTGTGGAGCCATCTCAAACATGGTTATTTACGTAATTTTTTCTGAAACCCGGTTATTTACGAAATATTTTTTTAATACATGGTTATTAATAAAAAAAATTCTACATAGTGTATCATAACGATGTGAATTTTTATTTATATTAAATTATAGATTTAATTACAATTTTGGTTTTTTTTTGTCTCTTTATTTTAAAATTTGAAATTTTAAGTCATTTTTATTTTAGTTTTTTTTAAGGATTTTAATTTCCTTTTAAATCCGAAGATAATTTTTAATAAAATAAAGTCCACATTGATGATATATTTAACATAAATTTTAATAAAAGTAATTTTAAAATCTAGACATTTATTCTCTTTTATTTTAGTTTTTTTGAAAATTTTAGTCTGCTTTCAAATTCGAAGACAATTTTTAATGACATGAAATTTACATTGATGATATATTCAACATAAATCTTAAATAAAAATATTTTTTTTGAATAATTCACTACTAAACTGACACTGATATATTATATCATTAAAAATTACTTTTAAAGAAAATTAAAATCCACAAAAACTGAAATAAAATAACTAAATTTCTAATTTTAAAATAGAGA
This sequence comes from Vicia faba, assembly GCA_948472305.1. Lineage (NCBI taxonomy): Eukaryota > Viridiplantae > Streptophyta > Magnoliopsida > Fabales > Fabaceae > Vicia > Vicia faba. The sequence continues at coordinate 96,612,970 of OX451735.1, read as the reverse complement.
GATTAAAATAAAATTAAAATAAATAATAAATAGACTCAAACTAGAATTAAAGCTAAATTATATAACTTAAAATTAAAGTAAAATGGAGTCTTAAACATAAGGAAAACGAGCGCCAGAAAAAAAAAAAATTCCTCAAACATCAATCATTTTACAGCTTTTTTACCCTTGTCCACTTGTCTATTTGAAATTTAAAAAAATGTGAGGAATGAAACCTACGAGATGGAGTAAATAATTTGATAGAATAAAATAATAATTATAATATATATAATGTATTTGACCTATTTATAAATATGTTACATATTATACAATGTATTGCTAGAAATTAAGTTCAATGTATTCAACATTATGATAAATACCTAGTTTACGTTGGTATATTTTAAATATTTTTGGAAAATTATATTTAGAATGATCAAATTAATAACCATATTCATATTATTAAAATAAACTTTCTTTTAGAAATATAATTAAAAAACAAAGGCTTAAATTAAATAGTTTCTTTGTCCATGTAAGTGAACGAGTTTTTGATTTTCGACTCTGTGTCTTTTTTTTTTTAGAGTTCTTATATCTCACTTTCTTGTTGGTGTTAGTCCCTGAAATTAGAATTCCGTTAAAAAAATTTTATGTGGGACAAACATTGTTGTTGTGAAAAAATTAATACATAAAGTCATTATAAGTATATAGATCGAGAATACAATGATTTTTAATCAATGATTTTTGGAAATGAACATTCATGATTTTTATTATTTGAGAGAATATCAAGTATTTTTTTGAAGTAAACAAGTAACATGTATTAAGGTAAATCTTACTTTCAAGAAAAAATTAAAATAATATTACCTCACTCTTGATGGAATGAAAGTTGCACTCACATGATATAAAATACTCAATCAAAAAATTAGAGTGTAAATTTAAATTGAAACAAAAAATATTTTTGAAAAATTATATTTAGAAGGATCAAACTAATAACCATATTCATATTATTAAAATAAACATTTTTTTGAAATATTATTAAAATTGAATGTTTAAATTAAATAGTTTTTTTTTTGTCTTTTTAAGTTAGCGATTTTTTGATCTTGCTCTCTGTATTTTTTTTTGTCAAAAATCCTATGTGGAAATTGCACAAACATTGTTGACTTGGATTTTATTTTTTAAATTTTATTATAATACCCATTATTACACGTAGCAGAAACAATTTTATGTTATGTTTCAATTGCAAATTTAACAAAATATATTTTTCGACTTGTAGGATTTAAATTCACCCTCGTTGGATTAAATGCTTCTTCCTTCATCATTTGTCCATCAACATCTTTTATTCAATAGTTGCACTGAAATTGTAATATATGAAAATTGTGCTAAATCATAATTTACTTCGAACATGTTTTAGTGGAAGATTATGGTGAAGATTATGAGAAAAAGTGTGAATAATAAAGTTACATAATCAAACTGTCAAAGACGATTATGGTTTAAAATGGTGGAGCACTAAATAAATATACATGAATATTTCATAAACAAACACATATGTTAATCTGAAAAAATTATGGTGTGTACGAAGATTGAGCATGAAGATAAGAACACAAACTCAGAATTAGGAACTAGAAAAAAAAATAGGTGACAAGTGTTAGAACTAATTTAGATTTTATAATTAATTAGATATTAATTTATATTTAGGAATATCTTTTAGATTGTTTATATCTTTGTTTAGAAGATATATATCTTAGATCTTCTTATATCTTTGTAGAAGATATATTTTAGATTTAATTTTGTGTATAAATAACCTAGTGGAGTAGGTTATTATAATCCATTGTAAATCTTTATTTTGAAGCTGTCAGTAAATATATTTCCTTTATATTTTATCTTCCTTGTGTACCAACAATTGATATCTAGAGCTCCTGGTTAGAAACTCTAGAATTTGAGAAACATTATTTTCATTGAGTTTTTGCGTAAATTGCACAAGGTAGAAGATGAACGGAAACAACGGTGATATCCATTCCAAGCTTCCAGTATTTGATGGCAAAAACTGGAATCGTTGGAAGATCCGGATGCGCGTGTTATTTGATGCTCAAGATGTGTTAGATCTTGTCACCGATGGCTATGATCTGTTAGAAGCAGATGCAACAGAGGCCCAAAAGATAGCAGAGAAGGCGCTAAGAAAGAGAGATCAGAAGGCGTTGTTCTACATCCATCAATATGTGGATGCAAATGTGTTTGAGAAGATTGCTGATTCTGAAACAACAAAGGCTGCGTGGGACACACTGGTCAGATGTTACGGTGGTGGCGCATCAGTGAAGAAGGTGAAGCTTCAGTCTCTCAGAAAGTAATATGAGAATCTCAACATGAAGGACAACGAGAAGGTTTCTGAGTATATCTCTAAAGTGATTCTGATCACTAATGAGATGAAAGCTTGTGGAGAAACTCTTTCCGAACAAGTAATCATTGAGAAGATCTTGAGATTGTTAACTTATCAGTTTGATTACATTGTGGTAGCAATTGAATATTCCAAAGATATGAGCACATGAGAGTTGAAGAGCTGCAAAATAGTCTAGAGGCGCATGAGTTGCGTATGACTGCAAGAACTTCTGAGAGGGAAGTAGAGCAACAGGCTCTGAAAGTAACTTCTGGTAAGAAGCATCAGAAGCAAACTTGGTCAGAAGCCAGGAAGAAAACTAATGGTGGTCAAAGGTCAGAAGCTTCAAACTCTGATAGGCAGAAGAATGTCCAGAAGGAAAGAAGAAGTCTGACAAGAAGAATATTCAGTGTTACTGTTGCAAGAACTTTGGTCATTATGCCAAAGATTGCTGGCCAAACAAAGAAGAAGCAAAAATAGCCAGAGGAGATTCAGATGATGAACCTGTGCTATTTATGACTTATGAATCTGATGAGGAACCAGTGAAATTCTAGTTTTTTAATTCCGAAGGGGAAGAAGAATATGACTCTTGATATTCTGATTCTGAAGGAGTGATTTCGTATGAGTCAGAATCAGAATATGACTCTGAGTTAGAATTAGATGATGACTTTGAAAATTTTGAAGATGAGTCAGAATCTGAGGTTTTTGAATACGAGTTAGAGTCAGAAGATGACTCTGAAGCTGAAAACAAGTCAGAATCCGAAGGTGATTATGAGTTTGAAGGAGATTTTGCTTCTGAAGAAGATTCAGAAGATGATGACTCTGGAAACTCTGAAGGTGAGTCAGATGGTGAATCTGATTCTGATCCAAATTTTGATGATGAATAAAAATTGTTACCAATCATAAAATTACAGACCTAACAATCTCTCCCCTTTGGAAAAATTTGGCTAAAACAACCTTAGCACAATAATCCAGAAGAGAGGAATAAAACCACAATCACACAACACAAGCTACATGAAAATATGTGAACTTTGTACAAAACTGCAAACATAAAAATATAACAGAAATTACATGCATCTACAGATCATCGGATATTACAACTCCTACAAGCTCCATATATTAGATTTTAGGATATATGGTTTGACATCACACAACACAACTCCAGCACAACCCAAGAGCTAGATAAAATCAAACAGGTCCATTACTCCCCCTGTCACACATAACTAGTAATCCCCCACAAGGGAAAACTTAAATCACTAGAAAATCTAAAATATCAAACCAATATGAAGTATCCAAGTTCACATATCAGAGGCACATGCAGCGAAAGATAAACCAACTTCACAAATAGAAAACATTTGCACAATGTTTTCCATACAAAACTTCAGATAAGATGCTAGAACATCATATAAGGCCTCATGCACCAAAAAAAAAACATCAGTAGTAGTAGCACCACCACCACCAACAAGCATGACATACAATCATGCTCCCCCTAACTAGTTGCATCTAGCAAGCAACAACAATAGACTATTCTTTCCTTTGCAGTAGTACAGTCATATCACAATGTTAGTCCACATGTCAAGACATGTGACATGACATTAGTACAAATAAAACACATTAACATTTCACTCCCCATTTTTAGCCTAAAATCGACAAAAATAGAGTAAATATAAAAACAAATTGGAGGCACACTGTGATACGGTGGGAGAACTGACTTGAGGTTTTGCGTTTGTGTTCGCAAATGTTTCGGTTTAGCAAGAGTCGCCACCGAATTTTTATTTTATCCAAAGGAAAGGTCAAAAAGCACAAGAAAGACCTTTGAGATGTTTTCTTGGGTTCAGGGGGTAGATCATGAAAAGGGAAGGTGCAAGCACCCTTTTCATCCATGGTTATCCATGGGCTCTTAGTTACTTATTTAGATCACTTGCTTTTGCTTTTCAATTGTTTGAAATGGTGCTTTGTGTGTGGTTTTGAAACTATTTTGAAAAGAGGCCTTTTGTCTAGGCAACCTTTGTAATGATTCTTGTTTGAATGTATACAAAGGTGTTTGTCTTTTGAAAAGATGTTTCAATGTTTGAAAGTTTGGAAGTTTGTTTTGGGAAATGTTTTGAAATTGTGTTGTGAGAGGTGTTTGAAAATAGCAAGGATGTTTTTGCAAGTTTTGATCAAGCAACTAAGAGTTATCTACCCTATCTACTCAAAGATATTTCCAACACATTTTTAACCCTTTTACATTGTTGTTCTACCATTGCATTTGGTAAACAACCTTGTATTTGGATTTTAAGCGGGACAGGCGCGGGTTATCGTATTGACCATGATAGCAATAATGCTAAGTATCTTTATCAATTTTATTTTGAGGGACTAGATCATTTTGTATAGGCAACCAAGATAGCGTCATCGAGGGACTATGATCTTTTGTTTTGTTTTTGTTTTGCCAAGATGCTCAACATGCATAACATGGCCATTTTAAAGGCAACAAGTGGATGAAACCCTAGGGGTGTATGTGTGCATTGTGTTGTCAATTTACATGCTTTTATGTCTTGTATTAGGTCTAGCTATTTGTTTTGATTTTGAATATTGCATACAAACCCTAATCTCTATGATGACATATTTGAAAGCATAAAATGCGTAAAATAAATCTACGCTATTACAACATTGATATGGGGAGGGCGATACAATTTTGAATAGGGGATTATTTTGCAAGAAATTAAAACCCTAAGATATTACAACCAAATTGAATTTCTTGTGCAAATAAATAAACAATATTTAAATAGACAATTAAATAAATATGCAATATATTATAAATATGCAAAAATGTTTTTTTGTACTATTTTTATGTATGTAAAAATATAATATTTAATAAGAAAATAAAATATTATTTTTATTAAGGGTGGAAACCCTAATTTGTTTTAAGAAAATATATATATATATATATATATATATATATATATATATATATATATATATATATATATATATATATATATATATATATATATATATATATATATATATATATATATATATATATATATATATATATTATAATTATTTATGTACAATAAAATAATAAAATAAAATATATACAAATGTCAAAAAATAAAAATATATTAGAGAAAATATTATTTAAGTATGTAAATAATAATAATAATAAAAATATAATATTTTTATGTATTATTTTCAAGTTTTTATTAAAGAAAATAAAAGTATGTTATTTAATAATTATTTTTTGTTAGAAAAAATAATAAAAAATACAAAATAAAATGTGAAAATTTATGAAAATGTTTTTGGTAGTTTTTAATGTTTATAAAAAATAAAATAAAATCAGAAATGAAAAAGAAATAGAAAAATATAAAAAATATAATGAAATGGGCCAAGGGGGTGCAATCAGTAAGTCAGGGGTGCAAAAAGCAGGGAAAAGGTAGGCCCAGCCCAACCACTTCATCTTCAACCTCAAATCAAACAAAAACGCGCGTTCTTTGTACAAACTCGTATCTCCTGCATTTGTGCTTAAAAACGAAAACTTGCAACATGAAAGTTATAGAGCATGATCATACGATTCTAACCATATAAAAAACTTAATCTAACTCTCAAAGACCAGAGAGAATTTCTTTGGCCCTAATTTCTAACCTAACTTTTTCATAATGTTCATCAATCAAATTCTCTCAGCACACTTAACTTAAATGAAATCTATGCATATGTACAACTTAAGGGTTATGAGTACTACATTTTTTATTCATAAACCTAAGCCTAATGATTCCTAAATAGAGAGATAGAAAGTTAGAAAATACCTGTTTCAGTTGAACACGAGTATGGAAATGCAGGGGTTTTCAGTGAGGCCTGAGATGTTTGTGAGCTTGCCTGAACTTCCTCTGACCTTCCCCAATGCTTTGTTTGCTTTGAGCTTGATTGAATAAGCCTGTAGAAGTCAACCTGCACAAGCTGAAATAAGAAATGGTGAAGCTTGTAAATGGAGTTACAGTCAATGGCCAATGGTTGGGATAACTTAGGTGGGTTATATGGAATGTATTGGAACTGGTTTGGGACAAAACGCACGAGTGGTTTGTGAGATGGAAGTGAAAATGCAGAAACTGCCCTGTTTTGCAAGAGGAATGTGTTTTTGTGTTTTAGGAGGCTTGAGGAATGGATAGCTCGTGTTTTTGGCTCAAGGCAATGTGCAAAACTTGTTTGGAATGGTTACAATACTTGTTCTTATCAGATGGATCAGTTGTGGACTTTTTACACAAATGCTTGTTTTTGAAGAAAAGGTAGGAAGTGACAAAGTCCAAGGTTGTACAAGCTAGCTCAAGGTCTGAATAGGGTTGGTGAGCTTTTTCTGAAGTTTGTGGACTTTGTTTGTATCAAGAGATCAGTTCCATGGCTCAAGAAATACAAAATTGCAAAAAGTATGCTTTATGGAAATGGTATTGCAACCTTTATGCCATAAATGGATTAATTCATTGTGCCAAGCTTCAAAGATCAGAACAATGCCTCTAACCAATGTGTTTGCATTTAATTTTTGAGTGTGGAAGGGTTTAGGGACGTGTAATCAAGTACAAAGCAAAGTTGGACAGATTTTGCAACTTGTGTCAACATGAAAAGGCCATGGATCAAAGTGAGTTTTTGCCAAATTCCAACCTTCGATTCTCCCTAACCATAAATGATTTTGGAGAGTTCTTGGACATTTTGGAAATCTTGTAATATTCTATACAATCCATATTTGAAATGAATTTTGAAATTCCAAGTGGAACTATGTGAAAAATTGCCATGAAGATAGGTCAAAATCCTGCCTAAACTAGGGCAAAATTTCACTAAGTTAGAAAGTTTTTGGACCCTTATTCCAAAAATCATAACTTGAGATCCAAGCTTCTTTTTGGAAAACTTTGTGAATCAAAGTTGTAGATTTTGTGGAGGACTAAAACATTCATGTTGGAAGTTTTGTTTGAATCCAATTACATCATGGTGAAAATGTTGGGCAAAGTTGGGAAAAAATAAGAAAATTTCATAACTTAGAAAAATTCTAAGTTATGAAATTTTTCAATCTTAAACCCTAATTTGAAAAATTAGGTTTCTTGATGAACAAGTTTCATGTTTTGACACATCTTGATGAAAAATGACCCTTGGCACTTGATTTTGACCAAAAAGTCAAAGTTTGACTTTTCAGTTTATAGTCAATTTTTGATCAGTTGACTGGAAAATTCATTTGTCAATCCAATGCAATTGAGATCTTTTGAACCTTGTGATTAGGTAAATATGATGCCATTGAGTCCTTGAATCCATTCTTGAACCCAATTTTCCATTGGCTAGGTCAAAAATTAGAAATTGCCCTTCTGCAGTCAAAACCCTAAAAATGACCATTTTGCCCTTTTGATGATCTGATCAAATTTCTTGAGGAGTTGTGGTCCAAACTTGATCAAATGGTTCATATGAGTTTATAATGCTGATGTGGATAAAAAATTATGAGGTTTGACTGTAAATTGGCCACAATTGACTTTTTCCCCAATACAACTGATTTCTAGGTCAACTGTCCAATTGACTGGGCAAAAACTTGATTCAAGGCTCGAAACTTGGTATGGGCAATCTTATAAGTCCAACATGAAGTATGAAATTCACATGGGGTATTATAAGTCCAAAAATCCTTGTGCAAACTCAAACCCTAATTTCAGGTCAACAGTGCAAGGAGATGTCTTGAGCAGAGCAAACCCTAGCTTGGTCTTGAGTTCAAAGAGTCTTGTGAGGGGAAATCTTGATAAAATAAGAGGGCAAATTTTGGGGTACAACACACACACACATTGCACATAAGAAATAACACAGATGAAAACACACAATTTTATTGATGGAAACACATAGATTTGAGTTACAAACATCAGCACATAAGTGTATACAAAAAATAGGTCATAAGCCCTTACACAAAATGTTATCAAAACAAACAAGCACAACAAAATCTAACAAGAACACGGGTTCTTAAGCAATAATGCTTCTAGCTATTTCTTCATCTCTACTGCCCTCTTCATTTTCATCATCTTTACCAGCAGCAGAATTTTCTTGGACATCTTTTTCAGCCAGAGCTCCAATCAACCTTTCAAGTTTGACTTTCCTTGCATCACAAGTTTTTATGGTTTCATCCAACTCATTACAAGTGGCTTTTAACTCTTCTATTATGCCAACCTTGGTGATGGAAATGACACTTTCTTTTCCAGATGTCTTAATAATGTCTAGGACATGGATACCCTCAAACAACTTATAGTGGAAATAAAGAGGTGAATCTCTTCTACATATATCATCTGCATCAGTTCATATTTCTGGATATTGGCTCAAAATTACTCCACAGGTTAAGGTTTAGAAAGCAATAGGAATTTTTACTGCATATGAAGTTCCTTGCATTATGATTTCCTCAAAGATGTATGTTTCAAAATCGTAGTTTCTTTTGGTCCCAACAATGTAGATGTACCTTCCCTGACCATTAGCAATTGAGGAAGTATGATTGGTAGGCACCAAGTTAGCACCTTCAATATTATAAAGAATGGCATAGTTCACACTCAAATAGCTTGTGACCATTTTTTTCTAGGCCAATCCTTAACTGGCTTCCCAGTAATTTCTCTACAAATGGTGTTATCAGACACCTTAACCTCATGTTGTTCTTCCTCACTCCTTTCCAGAAACATGTTAATCACAGCTGGAGAGAATTCAACACACTTACCTCTTACAAATACTTTCATAAACTCATTACTTCTCTTGTCATTACTTTATTGAGTTATGTTTACAACAAACTCCTTCACCAATTTCTCATAACAATTACCCAGCTTAGAAATAGTCTTCATTAATCCATTCTCTAGAAGCACTTTCTTTATCATCAGTATCCCTTATCCAATCTTCATCCCAATACCCAACATACTTAATGTCTTGGATCATCAATCTACCGAGATAATGTCTCAACATCCTTTTTGACATTAATAAATTATTGAATGGTAGAGTCATCAACCACAACATTTAGAGATTCTAGTATGGATTTTGTTCTGGAATTAAAAATTCTACAACCTCTATCCATAAATATCCCATCAGTTCTCCTAGGATCCATCTTCCTCCTTTTTTCTCTTTGAATGTATTTATAAAGATCTTTAAAGACTTCAATGACATTTGATTTTTCTTTGATAAAGTTCATCCAAACAAATTTTGAAAAATCATCAATACCCATGCAGACATATCTCTTTCTACCAGAGTTGTCAACCTGTATAGGTTCCATTAAATCCATATGAAAAATTTCTAACCCCTTGGAAGTAATTTGATGTTGCAACTTTGGATGTGACATTTTTATTTTCTTCCCAATTTAAACTCCCCAGACTTTTCCTTCCTCAACGTTGAGCTTAGGAATGCCTCTGATAGCTTCTTTAGACACAATCTTCTTCATACTTTTAAGATGCAAATGATCAAGTTCTTGATGCCACAACTTGAATTCATCTTTGTGGACAACATACATATGGAGGAATTATAAGTTTCTTATGGTATCCATAACTAGCAATTTTCTTTAGTCCTAAATCCCTTCATCATCACACCATTCTTCTCATTTGTAAGCAAACATTCCGACTTGGTGAAATTCACATTTAGACCTTGATTACATAACTAACCGATATTGATCAGATTGGCAGTTAGTTCTTTCACAAGAAGCACATCATCTAGACTAGGAAGTCTAGTGCAATTTAACCTTCATACACCTATAATTTCACCTTTATCCCCATCACCAAAAGTGACAAAACTAGTGGAATAAGACTTAATGTCCACTAAATACTTCTTGACCTTTGTCATATGTCTAGAACATCCACTGTCAAAGTACCAATCTTCTCTAGATGAAGCTATAAAAGAAATATGGGCTATAAGACAAGTATCAACAACCTTAGGTTTCCATTCCTTTTTAGTTTTAACCACTACATGATTAGCCTTAGGGTATTTTGGATGTTTAGGATAACCATACAATATGTAGCAGAATAGTATTATATGACCATATTTTCCAAAATAATGACATTTCTAAGGCTGAAACTTGGCCTTGGTCTGAGTTTTCTGAAGTCTTACAGGATGTTGTAACATTTGGTCAGACATTATGAGCTCATTCTTAACTTTAACATGAACAAATTTTGTCATATGGTTTTTCTTTGATTATTTAAGCACTAGTAATTAAAACATATACCACTAAGTGTTATATATCCTTTCCCAACTTGAAGAATTTCATCCAACACATTAGACCCATTGTTTAACATTCTTATAGGTTTGGTCATGTTTTCAAGTTTGGAGGTAAATAGGATTACCTCACCTTGAAGTTCAGATTTTTTGGATAGAAGTTTCTCTGTTTCTTCCTGAAGTCGAGCTATAACATTCTTCTGATTTTCTCCTAACTTTAACACTTCTTCACTTCTGATAAAAAGTTCCTTATATTAAGCAACTAATTCTTCATAAGATAGATCCCCATCACAAGAATCTTCATCAGATTCATATCTACCAGTTAAGATTGCCACCTATCTAGTAATTTCCTTATAAGTTTCACCCTCAAAATCATAATCAAACAAGCCCTTCTTTTATTTCGTGAGGTATGTGGGACATTCTGATCCATTGTCACCAAAAATCATCATATCCATGGCATCGCAAGGCTCCATCTTAATTTGGCTTCTTTTCTAATCTTTCTTTTCTTTGAAACTCAATGTTCTTGCTGATGTCATATGAGATGTTATTGAAATTTTTTCTTGACTTTCTATCCATACTGTTCAGAACCTCAGTGAATTGCATCCAAAGAATCACAATAGCATTAGAAATTCCTTCATCAGTATCCAACTCAAATTGAACCTCTTCATCTTTAGTACTGGATACAAAAGATATGCTTTTGTTCTTCTTTTCAGATTTGTCACTAATAGCCAATTCAAACATTTGAAGTGACCTAGTAAGTTCATCCATTCTCATGTTGCTGACATCTTGGGATTCTTTAATAGTTGTTACCTTCATGTCAAATCTCTTAAGTAGATACCTGAGAATTTTTCTAACCAGCTTTTCTTCTGACATCTTCTCTCCCAAGCCACTACATGAATTATGAATATCAAGAATATTCATGTGAAAATCATGAATACACTCATCACCCTTCATTTTGAGATTCTCAAATTTGGTAGTGAGAAGTTGAATTCTTGACATTTTAACTTTTGATGTCCCTTCATGTGTGGTTTTGAGAATTTCCCAAGCATCTTTAGCCATAATACAAGTGTTTATTAAACTGAATATGTTTTTGTCAACTACATTGTATAGAGCATTCAAAGCTTTGGAATTTCCAATAGCTAATTTATCATCCTCTTCAGACCAATCTTCCTCTGGCTTCAAAACACATTCCCACATTTGTCCTTCTCAATAGGATGATCTCATCATTTCAAAATAGCCTTCCAAGCTTTGCTGTCCACGGATTTCAGAAAAGCCACCATTCTAACTTTCCACCAGTCATAATTTGAACCATATAACAGAGGTGGTATGTTTTTGTAACCTCCTTTTTTATCAATAGTACCAGAAAATATTCTCCCTGGAGCTCACCCAATAACCAAAACAGGGTTCCTGCTCTGATACCAATTGAAATCCTGGCACTTGCAAGACAGATGTTCAGACTGATGTCCCAACACCATACAACGTCAAGACATATGTTATAACATCTATTGATAGAACACTTGTAAAATCTGGTGATTATGCAGAAAAGTAAATTGCATAAAATTAAACAACACAATCAATTGTTAACCATGTTCGGTGCAACGTCACCTACTCTAGGGGCTACCAAGCTAGGAAAGAAATCCATTATGATAGTATTAGTTCAAAGTAAAACCAACCCTAATTTACAACTTCTCGCCTAATCACTACCTTGCACAAATTCTACCTAGATACCACTAGATATGAGATCCCACTCTCACTTCAAATCACCATAGTGATATACCTACAACCACAAATCTTGTGACTAGACCAAAGAATCCAATAGAATATTAAACTTCAAATAAAAATACTTATTTTTGCTTAAAAGCTTCAACTAAGAACAATACTCCACTCTTTGCTTAAAATCTCATGAGTGAGAACAATAACTTGATATAAAATCAAGTAACAATCAGTCAAACTCTATGCATCAAAATATACATGAGTTACATACAAAGAACATAAACACTAAGAACTTAAAAGACTCCCAAAACCCAAATCCTTATGTTGCACCCACAATTTCTTCAATGTGAATAATTTATATTTTAGGTCATAACAAGTCCTTACTTATAGCCTCTTGCAGTACATGTAACACCCTTCTAATCCCACAAGCGTTATTCATATAAGTTACAAATTTAATCAAATAAAATCGCCACTCAAGTGTGTCACACTTCATAGAAAACATCATAACAACAATCCTTCTCTGTAACAAATGTTACATCAATTTACAACATACATCTACTTATAATTCATCACATCATTTAGAAATATCGCAACATAACTCATCTTCATAATATAGTAATTAACTTCTCAAACTCATGATTTTGTCTCATCATTCATTAAATAAATGTAACCCTTAAAACATCCATAAAATAAATCGACATCATAAGAATATAACATTCACATAATATAGAGCTCCCAACCCGATGTTACATATTAGAGCAAGACACCTCCAATTAACAAAAATTAATTACACACTCTGAAGCTATCCTCAAAGCTTATATAAAATACTCCTGGTTACCTGCGTGTTACCCACGTGGAGAAAACATTGAAATAGAAAGGGTGAGTAATCACAATTTATTATAAAAGACATCAGGAAAATATTAATAGTCATAGTAACATCAACATATAACAACACATGCTAATCATCAATACATCACACTCACAAATACATCATAATATCATATATACATCTTTAATCATTATATTCATCACATACTCACTTAGTTCACAATTATCATCATATTATAACTCATCAACACACTTAGACATCTTCACGCTCCTCCATCAAAACTAGTCACATATTCACGCTCCTGAGACTCCCAAGACTCATCCTAATCCTTCTTCCACGCCTGAAACATCCCATAACGCGCTAGCCAGATTGCTCCAGTTTGGTAAACTTTCGTGATATTAAACTTTCAATTCATGCAATATTAATCAATGTGATGCATTCATACATATTCATAATGATGTTTAGAACATATTTGACACATTATTTTTAAGGTTTGATGCAGGGATAACAAGCGCACATTTAAGGCCTTCCTTTCCTAGAGCCTGGGTTCGAATCCCAGGTTTTGCCATTTTGTGTCAACATTTCTTTTTTTTTTTGCAGATCCGGGCTTGTTAAGTTGGAATGGACCGTTTGTCTCCTTGAACCTCCCAATTGCTTTTGTTGTAGTGCCTAGGCCCGGGACATTTGGGCCTAAACTTTACTGATTCTCACCCCTCAGTTTTCTTTACACAAGGCCCTTTTTCCTTTTTCTATTTTGTTTCTTTAATTTAATTCTTTTTTTTTTAATTTCATAAAAAATCACAAAAACCTCATAAAATATAAAATAAAAATTATTAGAATTAGTTTTTTTTCCATTAATTAGAATTAATTTTTAATTAGTTATTAATAATCACTTTTTCTTAAAAATTAATTAATCAATTAGAATTAGGTTTTCCTTTTATTAATTTAATTTAAATATTTTCCTAAAATCATAAAAAAAAAATACATTTTCTTTTATCACTTAGAAATTTTTTTAGATTTTTTACCTCTCCATCTTTCCATTTTTTCTTTCTTTCTTCCCCCCGCGCGCTTATTTAATTTCGCATTTTTTTACTCTTTCATAATTATGTAACTGCAAAAGGATGTAATAGTTTAATTAGGACCGTTTACTTTTTATTTCCCTGTTTTGGTTTGTAAATCCCCCACTCGAAGCCTTGTAATAGTGTAACTTAAATTTTTGCACTTTTATTTTCTGTACATATACTTAACTGTTAGATGAATGCTAATAGGCTAGTATGAAAAGATCTGAAAACAAACGGTAGAAAAACCTAAATATTTAAAGATAAATAACTGAAACACAACACACCCGCACATGTGCACCTCTAGGGTACTCCCACTTCGGTTGCCTTCGGAATAAATCAGTCACAACTCTCGAACGTGAGGGATTTTAGTGGCAACCTTTTGGTTCAAAGATCATAAAACGACCCTTTCGATGTTGCCTCGATACATGATCTTAAAACCTTAGGGGTGTTACTAAAGTATCTTTCCAAGTTGCCTTTGTGACTGTACAATGACCCTTGATTGTCCCTCAAACATCCAACAATGGGGCTATCTACTCACTAATAGTAGGATAACACTGTCTAAAGGAAAAGAGGAAAAGAACAAACATTTTCGAGTAGGTAGATAATTCTTAGATGCTTGCTCAAAACAACACATTTTCCACACCTACACTCCTTTCCAAAAATATTTTCAAAAACACTTTGTATACGTTCTGAACAATATGAGTAACATTACAAAGTTCGCCACACTAAGGCGTCTTTTCAAAATACTTTTTTTCAAACACACAAACACAAGGTATTTTCAAATGAGCTAGCATCTAAGAGCCCGTAGATAACTACAGATGGAAAGGGTGCTAAACCTTCCCTTTCGATAATCTACCCCCTTACTCAAATAATATCGAAATGTCTTTTTCTGTTCTTTTCACTGTTTCCTTTGTTGGATAAAAGAAAAGTCGGTGGCGACTCTTGCTTACCGTATCATTTGCGAATACAAACGCAAAACTAGTATAACAATCATTTCTCCTACGGTATTACAATAATCATCATGAAAGTAGAACATCATAGCATAACAATATATAATAAATCAATTTCATGAGCACATAGGTAATGAAATCATGCATCAAACAACTCATATAATTCTATCATATTATAGTTCAGCATGTCAGCTTCCCAATGCTTTGAACGACACCTCAAATGGATTTCTGAAACTTAAGTTACGACCTCTGGAAGTTAATGTCAAGTCTACTCACCTGATGCTCGCCCAGCGCCCTGGTCGCGCTCTGCTCCCCTTTTCCTCGCGTCACAATTTCCCGACGATGGTCTCCATGCTGCTTCGCTCGCTTGACGAAGCTCTGGAAATGATCCGTTCCCCATGCATTTTCTAAGAGATCACATTTTCTTCCTTTCTCTTTGCCAGCTATCTCTCCTCTGAAAATGCCTGGGCGCTCTGCTCACCCCTTTCTCTCCCGACAGTGGTTGCGAACCAGTAACTCCCTGTTGCAATTTTACTACTGATCCAGTCATTCCAACTGAGATTACAACTACCATACTTAGTTCGGAACACATTTCAAACATCACACATCACATACTAACATCAAAACATGTATAAACACATATTAGGATTAACCCAAGGCAATCATATATCATTATCATCCATAATTTCATCATATTTCATCAATTATATCACATATTTAATCAAATCAATCACTCAACAAATGCTACATTACCCTAACCCTCTACAAATCATAATAAACTAAGATTAAACCCTTTCCTCGAATTTCCCACCACTTGACTCTTTCTCTTCGAGTTCTCCTGAATCCTCCTCTGAGCCCTAGTTTTTCTTTGCATTCTATCAATTCCATGATCATACCAACAATGATCTCAATTCTTCACTTTTCTCTTTTTACCCCTTAGACCATTTCTATGTTATTCCCTTTATATCCTCACTTAACACCATATATTACCACCATGCCCTTGTTCTCCCTTTCTACCTTATTATTCTATTTATTTTATTTAATTATTACAACTCTAAATAATATAAACTAAATCACTTAATTCTATATTATTCTAATTAGCATATTAATTCTCCACTACCCCACAACACACCATACATGCATCAAATAAATTGAAAATAAATCACATATAATCAAATAAATAATTAAATTCTAAATTTTAGGGTGTTACAACTCTCCCCCACTTAAATTCTAAATTTTAGGGTGTTACAACTCTCCTCCACGAAAATGTTGTGATTTAAAAAGAACGAATAAAAGCATGACATGCTAAGCGAATTGCAATGAGATAAATCACTATATGCGACCCAATACTTCTATTCAACTCCAGATAGCGCCTCTTTCCAGGTAAATTAAATTTCAAATGGTCTGGACCGTTTGAAGTTACAAAGGTCATGCAATCTGGTGCCATTGATATTCAAAACCAATCAATTGGCCCTTTCATTGTGAATGAACAAAGATTGAAACATTATAATAGTGGTGATAATCCTATTTACTATTCTCGCTATACTTTAATAGAATCATGCCATGTTGCACCAACATCATGATCCAAACAACCATTAAGCTGTCGACATTAAACAAATCGTTGTGTGCAAGGTAACCCATGATTCCATTTATATATTATTTTGCATATTCCCCTATTATATAAAAATGGTGAATTATTTATTCCTACTAACATAACTAACTCGTGTGATTGTTTACATTTCAGGTCTCCTCGTTATACATTGCCTATTCCTACTAACTATATTTTGAGAATGTAGAACTTCGATGATGTTATACCCTAATTTTTACCCCTCAGATCCCTCATCATCTTGCATCTTTATAATGCATCAAGATCATAACCTTGGTTTTGCTATCTTTCTCTCTCTTCTTTAAGCTTATCCTTGAGGGATCACCAAGCACCCTAATTGTGTATCTGGTACATACATGTTTTGTATTTACTAATCTCTAACTAAAATACAATTTTTTTTTTCCATTTTATGTTTTGTACATTGTAGGTGTTGAGCCAAATGCATCTATCTCACCTCCTAATCCAGGGTTTTGAGAATTGATCCCCAGTCAATTTATTATTCATTTAACTTCAAGGGCTTGAACTTAAAATCTATGCTTCTACCATCAAAGTGACATGTCTTGGGCATCTTTCAACTTCATGTGGTCATGTTTATCTCAAGGTATTGTGGGTTGATTCATCTTGAAACTTCATATGTTCATGTGTTTATTTCTATGCTTTCTTCAACAAGTTTCATCAAAGATATGAACCTCATCACCAAGTGTGCTTCAAGATAATATCTTCCTAAGTTCCTATGAGCTTCCTCATTCCTTAGATTGCAAGCAAAGTTTAAAGGATTCAAGTTGAGCCAAAATGTTTGACCTAATTTTGCAAATTCTTGATTCCATGGTCACAAGTTCATAACTTTCTCAATTTTACACATTTTGAAGTGATTCTTTTTTCTATATACTTTTCTCATCATCCCTGACAACTTCTCTTTACTTGACAAGAGCCAATTATGCTTGGATGATCATCAAAAGTGTGGAAACTTTAACGGTCACTTTGAATATTTTGACCTAATTTTTGTCCAACTTTCAAGGAATTTAACTTGATCAATTTTCATCATTTCCAACATGATCATAAAGATGGTTTCTACAAGTTTGATTCAAAGTGCAAGACCTAAAAATGATTGAAAGTGTTATTTCTCTAGAATTATGATTGGCATGGATTCTGGTAAACTAACTTTGCAGCATTATGTTGAACAAGATGTTTCAAGTTGCTGATTTAACATATTGAGTGTGGTGTCCTAACTAGAAGTATAAGACATCTAGTTTGTTATAGTGTTGCAGTTTGGAAAATATTTCAACAAGCAGTTTCAACATGTCAAATGCGATGTCCTAACAAGAAGAGCAGGACATCTGGACTGTTACAGTTTTGCAGTAGATAAGTTGTTTCAACTTGCTGTTTGAACATGTCGAATGAGGTGTCCTAGTCAGAAGTATAGGACATCAGGTTTGCTATAGCTGACAATTTGGATTCAGTTGTTGTGATTTAATTACTGAATATTTTCGGAATATTTTAGTTATCCTATATGGTGTGCAAGATTGATAAATCATAGATTTTATATTTGTATTCGAGATATTTAAAGTTCTAAATATGGAGATATTTTATGAAATCTTTGATTGAAGACCTATTTTCTTGGAGAAGTTTTTTGCAAACTTTGTGCAATCTCTCTATTGCGTTTTTGAAGCCCAAATCCAATTGGGAAAAGGTTATAAATAAAAGTGTTTGTAACCTAGTTTTGGTACCAGCCACAAATTGAAAAGATGTAGTTATTAAGGCTGAGCCTATACCAATCTCTAGGAGATTTGGTTGTGTGTTCCACTTGGTTGTGAGTTAGAATGATGTTATAAAGTTTTAGTCTCTATTATTGTCCTCCTCGAAGCTTTTAAGCAAGATGTAGTATTGTTCTTGGAGGAAGATTTTAAGAAACTCTAAGTATCGGTCTTGATCAAAGATGTGAAGCAAGATCTAGTATGTTGTTCTTAATCAAGGGGTGTCTTGATTAAGGGGTTTGTTTGTATTTGAAGTGTGATCTTCATTTAGGTGAAAGGTCATCGATATAGTAAATGAGACTATTAGACATTGCCGTATTGGGTAGGGATTAATTGATAAGTTGTAAACAAGGGAGTTTAGCTTTGAAATAATACTACTAATAATGGATTTTCTTCTTGGCTTGGTAGCCCCTAGAGTAAGTGTTGTTATCACCGAACTAGGTTAACAATTCTTGTGTTGTTTATGCTTTTCAGTACTGTTTTATATTGTCTATGCCTTACCATGTTGTTTATGTCAGATCAGATATCCCAACATGTCATATGACATCTCAGTTCTGTCATACCCGAATTTCAATTGGTATCAGAGCAGACATCCTGTTCTGTTTCTGTGTGAGACCTAGGATGATACTCTATGGTCATCTGCAAGGAAGGAGGTATCTACTGAAAATCTATTTGAACTTGGAGATTTCACATTGTTGTTTTTATGTTCCCTTGAAGTGGAGGTTGGATTATTCGTGACAGGGTTGTGTTGGACATGTATGTTGTTATCAGGCTTGTAGATTTGGTGGTAAGCTGTTGTGTTGGGTTTGATATATTTTCAAACATAGGTTGGATTTTGTTTGCACCTGAATTGTGATGGTTGAGGGCAATATGTTGAGCCTGAAGACTGTTGGGGAGTGGTTGTTGTTGTGTATTCCGCTGTATGGTATTTGTTGTATCCCTGGTTGTTCCTTGTGTCGCAAGTAAAGGAATGTCATTAGGTTTTGGTCTCCTCAACGGGTTTGGTGTGTGATGATGTAGTATGCAAGACAACCTCAACTAGCTCCGTGAAGTTACCAACAGTACTTGAGTTTGTTGACGAAATTTTAGAGCCATTTATTTTAGCGTCTAGTAGAGTCTTCCTAATACTTGACCTTATTAGGAAAGTTGCTCTTAGTCTTGTTGCTGTTTGGTACTACTGGAGCTTAGAATATTATTGAGGACCTTGAAGGTGATAAAGGGTTATTTGTTTTCTAGAAGCAGTGTTGGGATTCATAACCAAGCTTTGTTTTGTGAGGTCCAGAGGGAAGGAACTAATGTCCTACAATATGTTGGGACATTTTGTCAGCAGGCGTGTAGATTCCTATTGCATAACATATGCTTTGGGTTCCAGACAAATGTGTGATGATAACATATGTTTGGAACTTACTCCTGATTTGGAATAGGAGGCATCTGAGATTATATCTAAGATGTTTTATCCAGAAAACATATCTTAGATTGGTAGGGTTGAATAATGGTCAACCAATTATTTACTTCTTGGTTCAGTTTATTTCTGAGTCAAGACAGTAGGTAGTGCAGAGGCCGAGCTTAAGTGAGATGGAGATACATGTAATCTCAGCTAGTTGTTCTTATATATGAAGGTTAAGTTCATATGTGAAGGTTATTCTCTCTAAAATCTGAAAGGTCCTTCTGGTCAAAGAGCCAGACTTATTTTGGAATCTTGTTTGTGGCCAAGTAATAAATTTTGTCTGTATTAAGAGAGTTATTTGGGTGTGCACTAGCCATATGTTGTACTGCTATTATGGAGGTGATTGTGCAATTATCAGGGTGATCATAGAAGTTGTTGAAGAATAATCCCTAATCCGGAGTTGGAGATTCTTGAGATGTCATATACAATGTCCTAACATCTTTGTGTTGAGAATTTATTTTTCTCAACTTGGTTTGACTGATGTTTCTCTCACACAGGATAAATGTTGTTAACTCAAACTTGGTATCTTTTATCAAGTCTATGAGAACATTAAACTCTTGTTCGTCTAAAGTGGAAGAGACACTCTAGGGGTTGTATGAAATGGCGATGCATCAACCTGAGGTAAGTTAATATTCTGAAAGATTAACTTACAGGAATGATGAGCTGTCCAGAAGGATTGGGAGAAACAAAAGTTTTCTTTTCTAGACAGTCTGTTTGAAGGGTTGATTATCATACAAACCCCTATGAGTTGTGGTGATAAATAGATTTTTTTGTACAAGGATATGGTTTAACATCTCAAAGGCAGACAAGAGGTCTGGAAAATGTGCTTATGAAGAAACCTCCTAGGGTGTGGTGTCAGCTGCTGATTTTTGATTTGCATATACAGTCATTTTCTGGAGTATGGATCTCTTGCATTCTCCCTCGAGAGTGTTTGTATGGATTTACTATGGCTTTTATCTCTAGAACCATGGTAATTAGTTGACTGCATATGATTGAGATTGATGTCTTATTTATGTCGGAACATCATCTCAGGTGGGTCTGTTGCTTCAGAATAAAGTTATACCAAAGATCATGGGGTGAGCATTGCTGATCACCAACAAATTCCAAAATTGGAATGTTTAACCATGATGGGGTGTGAAGTCCAGTCTCTGATCAAGTATGGAATATTGTGAGAAATCCTCTTGTGCTAGGAATATGAAGAATAAGGATGTCAGAACAAATGTTCGAACATCTACTGAAGGGAAGCATCATCTGCAGTATATGGGGAAGTATTCCTCTGATGACAAATACCTTGTTAGGAGCTGGGTATAAGTATGATCTTGTGAAGATGTGCATGTTACTGATTGTAAATACCTTGTCAGGAGGTGGGTATTTATTAGATGTGTGGATGCAAATCTGGTTTCTAAACACTTTGGTTCATAAATTTTATGAGAGTTTATTTATCTCATTGGGTATTTAGATGTCTAAGATTACCTGAATAAGCTTCAGAAGGTGTATGCTTTTGAGATCTTCTTGTTTGAAAGAACTATCAAGTATAATGAGCTCTTTAAATGATAAATCAAGAACCATTTGATTAGGTTCTATGAAGAATAGTTGATGTCCTAAATGATGTTGTAACATCATTTTCTTTGTTATCCTTAAGGAGGTTTGGAATTATGATTATGGAGGATTGAGGATCAACTTTATTATCAAAAAATGAAGTCTGACTTTGTGGATCAGAATGTGCAGATTCTGATTCTGTCTACAGTAGAATGCTTAAAGAATGCATGACTACTATGTTGAATACTTCACTAATATCAGCAATTACTAGTGAATTTAAGGCCAGAGGATTAGGATCAGATAGTGTGATATGATTAGGAAGATTATGAAGAAGGTGGTCTTTCCTCTGTTGCAAGTATGTCGGCCTGGCATGTATAAAAGCAAGCTTTCTGATTTCTTGTGTTCGTGTGACGTCAAAGCGTGTGTGCACGACATCTTGGTTATCCAAAAGAGGTATCACAACTTGTGTGGTTCTGTAAGGCCATGTATTAGACATAACCTTAAAGAAGTCTGAAGACCTAGAGTCGGGGTATCATGATCAGGATTATTTATTTTCACATGGGTGTGGATATAGTTCAACAAGTGTGTGAAGTTATGGCTCTTCACTTTGAGATTATGAAGTTCTCTGTATGCTAAATTGTTTAATCCTATACAGGAAATCTGGTTATCCATGACAAGGGGAGTTAGGTCTTGTCTATGGATGGTTGCTGCAATAATGCAGATTGTTTAAAGCTTGCGTGCTGAATAAGCTTGTGAAGTTTCTATGAGGTTGATATGTCAGATAACATGTCAAGAAATGTGGCTATAAGGTGTAGATGTGTATACCCTTAACTAGGTCTGTATGATTCTAGCCAAGAGAAGCTAGTATGTATTGTTCTACTCTAAGAGACAATATGAATTGTCTGCAAGAATTTATTTTTCTGTGATGTTTGATAAGGCCTAGTGTATGGTTTGCTTGGAGATACCACTTGCGATGTTCTGGTATCTTGGGTTGCATCACTCTTGAAGGCTGAAAGGAGTGCATTTAGAGTCCATGGTAGACATTATGTTTATGCTTCTGTGCTTATGGATAAGTTTGGGAGTAATCCTAGACTTTGTTGATGGAGAATCCTGTTTGTGCTACTATGTTTTGTTTTGGTTAGTTGCTTCCTTTATCATATTATGGCTAAAAATGGGGGGAGAAGTATGTCTGTGTGTGTACTATCCATTTATTGGTGAACCACTAATTGCTGGCTGCAATTGAGGTGGAGAATCTCTGATTCTCTGGTGTGATAGCAGGTGTTGAGGGGGATTCTCTTTTGTTCTAGACTGAAGGGCTTTGAAGAGATGCTAGACATGATGTCTTGACATCATGGTGTTGAGAATCTAGTTTCACTATTTGTTACAGCTGTGTTTAGTAAACTGAATAACTACTAACTATTTCTCTAGTTAAATTGTCGCTCATAACTATGTTTTTATGTTTGTTATGCTGTTGTGCCTCTGATGTGTGTGTTTGAGGAATTTCCAAACATAATTATGGTGTTTTCTTATGCACGGATTATTTGGTTGTTTTAGCCAAAATTTGCCAAAGGGGGGAGATTGTTACTTCTCTAAAATTATCATTGGCATGAATTTTGGTAAAACTAACTTTGCAGCAACATGTTGAACAAGATGTTTCAAGTTGAAGATTCAACATGTCGAGTGTGATGTCCTAACCATAAGTATAGCACATTTGGTCTGTTCCACTGTTGCAGTTTGAAAAAATTTCAACCTGCAGTTTCAACATGTCGAATGCGATGTCCTAACCAGAAGAGCAAGACATCTGGACTATTACAGTTTTGAACTTGAGAAGTTGTTTCAACTAGCTATTTGAACATGTCTAATGGGATGTCCTATCCATAAGTATAATACATCAGGTTTGCTACAGCTGACAGTTTGGATTCAGTTGTTGTGATTTAATTACTGAATATTGTGGGAATATTTTAGTTATCCTATGTGGTGTCCACGATTGATAAATCATAGATTTTATATTGGTATTCAAGATATTCAAAGTTCTAAATATGGAGATATTTTAGGGAAGCTTTGATTAAAGACCTATTTTCTTGGAGAAGTTTTTGCAGACTTTCGGTAGTCTCTCTGCTACACTTTGAAGCCCATATTCCAATTGGAAAAGGTTATAAATAGAAGTGTTGGTAACCTAGTTTTGGTACCATCTGCAAATTGAAAAGATGTAGTTATTAAGGATGAGTCTATACCACTCTCTAGGAGAGTTGGTTGTGTGTTCCACTTGGTTGTGAGTTAGACTAATATTATATCGTTATAGTCTCTATTATTGTCCTCCTTGAAGTTTTTAAGCAAGATGTAGTATTGTTCTGGGAGGAAGCTTTTAAGCAACTCTAAGTATTGTTCTTGATTAAAGTTGTGAAGCAAGATCTAGTATGCTGTTATTAGTCAAGGGGTGTCTTGATTAAGGGGTTTATTTGTATTTGAAGTGTGATCTTCATTTAGGTGAAAGGTCATCGATACAGTAACTGAGACTGTTAGACATTGCCGTGGTGATTGGAAGTGAGTGGGTATACTCATATCTAGGAGTTCCTAGGTAGAAGTTGTATTGGGTAGGGATTAATTGATAAGTTGTAAATGGGGAAGTTTAGCTTTGAAATAATACTACTAATAGTGGATTCTCTTCCTGGCTTGGTAGCCTCCAAAGTAAGTGTTGTTATCACCGAACTAGGTTAACAATTCTTGTGTTGTTTATGCTTTTCAGTACTGTTTTATATTGTCTATGACTTACCATGTTGTTTATGTCAGATCGAATGTCCTAACATGTCATAGGACATCCGAGTTCTATCATACCAGAATTTCAATTGGTATCAAAGCAGGTATCATGCTCTGTTTCTGTGTGAGATCCTGGGATAATACTCTATGGTCATGGGAAAGGAAGGGGGTATCTACTGAAAAGCTATTTGAACTTGGAGATTTCATATTGTTCTTTTTATGGTCCCTTGAAGTGGAGGATGGATTATTCATGACAGGTTTTGTTGGACATGTCTGTGGTTATCAGGCTTGAAGCTTTGGTGGTAAGCTACAGTGTTGGGTTTGATATATTTTGAAACCTAGGTTAGATTTTGTTTGCACCTGGATTGTGATGGTTGAGTTCAATATGTTGTGCCTGAAGACTGTTGAGCAGTGGTTGTTGTTGTGTATTCCACTGCATGGTATCTGTTGTAACCCTGGTTGTTCCTTGTGTCGCAAGTAAAGGAATGTCATTAGGGTTTGGTCTCCTTAGCGGGTTTGGTGTGTGATGATGTAGTATGCAAGACAACCTCAACTAACTCTATGAAGTTGCCAACGATACTTGAGTTTGTTGACGGAATTTTAGAGCCATTTATTTTGGCATCTAGTAGAGTCTTCCTAATACTTGAACTAATTAGGAAAGTGACTCCAAGTCTTGTTGTTTGATACTGCTGGAGCTTGGAATATTTTTAAGGACCTTGAAGGTGATAAAGGGTTATTTGTTTTCTGGAAGCAGTGTTAGGATTCATAACTAAGCTTTGTTTTGTGAGTTCCAGAGTAAAGGAACTAATGTCCTACAAAATGTTGGGACATTGTGTCAGCTGGCGTTAGATTCCTGTTGGATAACAGATGCTTTGGGTGCCAGACAAATGTGTGATGATAACATATGTTTGGAACTTACTCTTGATTTGGAATAGGAGGCATCTGGGATTGTATCTAAGATGTTTTATCCATAAAACATATCTTAGATTGGTGGGTAGAATAATGGTCAACCAATTGTTTACTTCTTGGTTCAGTTTATTTCTGAGTCAAGCAAGTAGGAAGTGCAGAGGATGAGGTTAAGTGAGCTGGAGATATATGTTATCTCAGCTAGTTGTTCTTATATATGAAGGTTAATTTCATATATGAAGGTTATTCTCTCTAACATCTGAAAGGTCCTTCCAATTAAAGGAGCCAGACTTATTTTGGAATCTTGTTTGTGGCTAAGGAATAAATTTTGTCCGTATTAAGAGAGTTATTTGGGTATGCACTAAACATATGTTGTACTGCTATTACGGAGGTAATTATGCAATTCTCAGAGTGATCATAGCAGTTGGTGAAGAATAATCCCTAATATGGAGTTGGAGATTCTTGAGATGTCAAATATAATGTCCTACCATCTTTGTGTGGAGAATTTATTTTTCTCAACTTGGTTTGACCGATGTTTCTCTCACACAGGATAAAGGTTGTTTACTCAAATTTGGTATCTTTTATCAAGTCTATGAGAACATTGAACTCTTGTTCGTCTAAAGTGGAAGAGACATTGTAGGGGTTGTGTGAGATGGAGATGCATCAACCCGAGGTAGGTTAATATTCTGAAAGATTAACATACAATCATGATGAGCTGTCCAGAAGGATTGGGAGAAGCAGAAGTTTTCTTTTCTGGACAGTCTGTTTGAAGGTATGACGATCATATAAAACCCTATGTGTTATGGTCTACATAATAAAGGGAATCTTTTTTGTACAAGGATGGTGTTTAACATCTCAAAGGCAGACAACAAGTCTGGAAAATGTGATTATAAAGAAACCTCCTAGGGTGTGGTGTTAGCTGCTGATTTTTCATCTGCATATACGGTCAGCTGCTGAAGTATGGATCTCTTGTGTTCTCCCTTAAGAATGTTTATATGGATTTACTATGAATTTTATCTCCAACCGTGGTAATTGGTGGACTCCATATGATTGAGATTGATGTCTTATCTGTGTCAGAACATCATATCAGGTGGGTTTGTTGTTTCAGAATAAAGTTATACCAAAGATCATGGGGTGAGCATTGCTGATCACCAATGAATTCCAAAATTAGAATGTTTAACCATGATGGGGTGTGAAGTCTAGTCTCTGATCAAGTCTAGAATTTGTGAAGAATTCACTTGTGCTGGGAATGTGAAGAATAAGGATGTCAGAACAAATGTTCAAACATCTGCTGAAGGGGAACATCATATGCGGTCTGTGGGGAAGTATTCCTCTGATGACAAAGACCTTGTTATGAGCTGGGTATAAGTATGATCTTGTGAATTTGTGCATGTTATTGATGGTAAAGACCTTGTCGGGAGATGGTGTGATACGGTGGGAGAGAACTGACTGTTTTTTTGGAATGCTGGTTTGCGTTTTGCGTTTGTTTTCGCAAAATGTCGCGGTAAGCAAGAGTCGCCACCGTCTTTTATTTTATCCAACAAGGAAAGGAAAAAAGCACAGAAAAATTCCTTTTTCGAGATGTTTCTTGGGTCCGGGGGGTAGATTATAGAAAGGGAAGGTGTTAGCACCCTTTCTATCCGTGGTTATCCACGGGCTCTTAGGTACTTGCTCAAAGTGTTTTCAAAATTTGCTTTTCTTTGTGTTTGTGGGTTTGAAAGAAGTTTTTGTTTGAAAGGTGTAAGTGCGAAAAGTTTTTATTTTGTTTTGAAGAGAGCGAGTATTTAAGAACCATCTACCTACTCGAAAAGGGAATCAATCTGTGCTAATGTCCTTTAGATAATGCTATCCCATTATTGATGAGTAGGTAGCATCGTCGTTGGAGTTTAAGGGTCAATTTGATTAAGGGACGTGTGGTCACTAAAGCAATGTTAGGACGCCTTAGCGGTAACCCTAATGTCTTAGATCATTTTTTCGAGGCAACCGTTTCGAGGCAACTATGATCTTTGGACAAGAGGGCGACCTCTAAAACTTCTTATACTCAATGACCACGTTCGAAGGCAACCAAGTGAGGTGTACCCTAAGAGTGCGCATGTGCGACTGTGTTGTTTTCAGTTAATTTCG
This sequence comes from Vicia faba, assembly GCA_948472305.1. NCBI lineage: Eukaryota > Viridiplantae > Streptophyta > Magnoliopsida > Fabales > Fabaceae > Vicia > Vicia faba. The sequence goes on along the minus strand of OX451735.1, from coordinate 96,585,774 downwards.
TCTTTGTACATGTCAATGGTTACCTATGTTGATTTTAGGTTTAAACATTTGATCTTGTCATGCATTCCCTATTACCAAACATCTAACAGTTTATAAGTTGCGGAAATTAAATTGCGGAAATTAAAACTTACTATTACAAGGCGTTGGGTATTTACATCGCCAAAAGCAACCCTTGAAATTAAAATGCGGGAAATAAATAAAGCGATAAAATAATTAAAGTCCTATTAAACTATTACATTCCAGGAAACAGATACAATAATATGATAAAATGGATCACGTGCGGGAAAATTAAATCGGGCGCAATCTAGGGTTTTGACCTTTTTTGAAAGAAAAGATTTTTTTTGGTATTTTGAATTTATGGAAGGAATTAAATTATGCATTAAATTAATAAAAAAATTAATTAATTAATGAAAATAATATTTTTTTGGATTTTTTTTTATATTTAAAGAAATAAAAATAAGTTAATCAAAGTTAATAAAACCTAATTATCTAAGTTGATTTTAATTATTACAAAAAATATTAAAGTTATTCCTAATTAAACTAAATTAATTAATTGATTTTATTAACAAAAATAAATTACTGAAAATAAATTTTAATAATGAAAATGTTTTTTAATTTTTAATTTTATTAAGAAAAGTTTTAATTGGTTAGTGATTAAAAATAATAAAGCAAAAACAATTAAATAATTAAAAGAAGAATAAAATAGAAAACAAAACTCAAGGGGGTTCTGGGCCCAAACTGGGGGTGAGAATGGCAATTTCCAAGGCCCAATTGACTTGGCCTGGATGACTTTCATGCATCCCATGTGGCACGTTGACTAGGGAGTATGGTGGGCATCCCCTCTGGACCACCAGATCTGGCCTGGGGGCCATCTGGCGCTTTGAGATTTGAAGACCATGGTACATCACATGCTTGGAGTTGTACTGGAACTCCTGAAGAGAAAAAAATACAAATGCATGGGGGGACCTGGGATTCGAACCCAGGTCCTGTGAGTCATTGGATGCATGCGTTGCCACTAAACCAGCGCGTTTCATTTGTTATAGTATTCAATAATAATAATATGAGAAACGAAACTAATATGCCTGAAATAAAAAAAAGCGCGAATTGTTTGAATCGTCCAACCAGGGAGGGCCACGTCTTCATCTTCCTCGCTCAACCCTGGTTATTTACCTGCGGATTTATATCTGCAGCTAAATTCGTAGCTCTTTCCTAAAATTGGTTCTAGGCCATGGAAATTAATTCCAAGCACATGGTTGTGCTCGTCTAGGCTTCCTGATCACGCCTATGTCCATAAATGGCATAAATTTCACCTGCAAACGAAACGCCCAAAAATACAAACCAAGAACCCTAGATTCGGCTAGGGGGTTACAGGCTATATAAATGTAATCAAATAATGTAGAAAGTTTGTAAATTGAACAAGGATCAAGAATATGTCAATGATTTGCCAAGAAAATTCAAGAATGTGGAGTTACGATTTTGACTACGGGGCGGTAAAACGTGAGGCTTACAGTGCAATTGAGAGGGTGTGAGAGCTTGTTAGGGATTGGTTTTGCTTCAAGGATGGTCCAGCAATGGAATAGCATTGAGATTTGGTGTTGAAACTGCCTCCAAGCACGATTTCAGTTTCAAGCTTTTTGACAATTTTTCCAAGTTTGCTTTTTGTGATTCTACAGCCTCTCACCTCTGAATTCGTATCCTTTGGCTTGTATATGTATGCAGCATCGGATTAGGTCAACAATTTGGTCCCGAATCTTTATGCATCAATACTTGGAGAAATGATTTGATTCACCATTGATAACTTTCTTATTTTGTCCAAAATCCAATATTTTTGAACATGAAAAGCTTGATACGGATTTGATCATGTCATTGATGATAATTAAGAACTATCACAACCAAAAAGATCCTAAGTAATCAATATTTGAATTTTATTTGATTTAAATTGATTTAAAATGAATTAATTCAATAAAAAATGAAATAAAATAGAAAAATTAATAAATTGACACAAGGCTGAAGCTAGGACACGTTTGTGTTGTGACAAGATCAGATCAAGTGGAAAAGAATGGGCCCATTTGACAAAATTTGATGTTTTGGGGATATTTGACTTTTGGCAATTTTGCAAAAATGCCCAACTTCAACAATGCATAACTTCTTCAATTTTGAACTTTTGGAAGTGTTTTAGGACTTTTTAGAAAGCTTGAGATGTCCTCTAACCAACCCTTATGGTATCATCTCATTTTGATATTCCATGCTCAAGTTATAAGCTTAGGAAAAAAAGGTGTTTTTGTTGACTTTCAAAAATGACCTATAATATCCAATTTTGTAACTTTTTGTGAGTGAATTCCTTGATCTTGAGGTATGAGGATGGATTGTTGGAAATTGCATCCTCTTAAAAATGAGCTTTGTATGGGTCATTTATCATAAAGTATGAGAAAGTTATGCTTGGTCAAAGTTGAGTTGACTTTTCCTACAAAACCCTAATTTAGCAACTTTTGAGTCTTGATGAATTTTGAGCAATCCTTGATGAATCATGATCAACCCTTGATCAAATGATGAAATTTTCTTCAAAATGAGAATGTTTACAAAAAATCTTGAGGTTTGACTATATTTGGGTCACAATTGACTTTTGCCCTAACACAGTCGATTTTTGGACCCTTTGAGCAATTGACTGACCAAACTTTCTCTGCAAGGCTTGAAATTTGACATGGATGAACTTGAGAACATATTAGGACATTTGGGAGAACTTGAGGGTATTTGGATGCAAGGGCCTTTATGCAACACAAAACCCTAATTTGAGGGTGACTGCCTTAGGAGATGATTTGACTGTCCAACTCTTGAGCAATCTTGAGCCATTTGGAGATTTTTCTTGAAATGTTTTGAGAGATATGAGAGGGAAAATTTTGGGGTGCAACAGCTGCCCCTGTTCAATTTTCTTAAACCTGAGGATGTAGATTAGCTTTCGTGCCTTTCGTGATCCGAAGGTGGAAGATGATTGAACACTAGAGTGCCCAGAAATTTGCACTCGCATGAAGTGGTATCAGCCTTGTGATATCGAGAATGGGATTACAGATGCCATTTAGAGACTGTTGATAGGTGGTCTGGACTTTAACTGGAATTTGAATCAGGGAGATCTTATCGGCGATCTGACTGAACTAGAGGAGGTCTTGGATTAACTTTGACTGGATCGGCATCAGAAAAATCTTCGAATCGATTTAACTGGACCAGACAAGAGTTTTGGAATAACTTCAACTGGAATATGAATCAGGGAGATCTTAGGGTCGATCTGATTGAACCAGAGAAGGTCTTGGATTAACTTTGACTGGATCGGCATCAGAAAAATCTTTAGGAATCGATTTAACTGGACCAGACAAGGTCTTGGAATAACTTCAACTGGAATACGAATCAGGGAGATCTTATCGGCGATCTGACTGAACCAGAGGAGGTCCTGGATTAACTTTGACTGGATCGACATCAGAAAAATCTTTAGGAATCAATTTAACTAGACCAGACAAGGTCTTGGAATAACTTCAACTGGAATATGAATCAGGGAGATCTTATCAGCGATCTGACTGAACCAGAGGAGGTCTTGGATTAACTTTGACTAGAACGACATCAGAAAAATCTTTAGGAATCGATTTAACTGGACAAGACAAAGTCTTGGAATAACTTCAATTGGAATACGAATCAGGGAGATCTTCGCAGCGATCTGACTGAACCAGAGGAGGTCTTGGATTAACTTTGACTGGATCGACATCAGAAAAATCTTTAGGAATCGATTTAACTGGACCAGACAAGGTCTTGGAATAACTTCAACTGGAATACGAATCAGGGAGATCTTCGCAACGATTTGACTAAACCAGAGGAAGTCTTGGATTAACTTTGACTGGATCGACATCATAAAAATATTTAGGAATCGATTTAATTGGACCAGACAAGGTCTTGGAATAACTTCAATTGGAATACGAATCAGGGAGATCTTCGCAGCAATCTGACTGAACTAGAGGAGGTTTTGACATAGCTGAGAATTTAACTGCATCCTTCCTGAAAGGTAAAGGTCAGTCATATGCAATGCATGATATGGATCAAGCAATGATGTTCTCAATATAAATGAGATTGTATGGAATGATGCGTATATGCATGTATCATGATGTATGAAAATGTAATGTTTTAGCTGGGGAAAATAAATCCCAGATAGTTGCTGGAGAATAGAGTTGAATTCTTCATTTCCGCTGGGGATGGTGAACAAAGAGAATAAACCTACAAGAGAGGATGACTCCGTTGGGGAATAAACTGATGAGGAGATTACTCTGTGGGGAAGAGACGCCCTGCTGAGGATTCCGTTAATAAATTCCGTCGGGATATATTATCATTGCTGGTGATATTGAATCTGTTGAGGATTGAATTCCTGTTTGTGAAAGGAAAGAACTTTGCTGGGGATGATCTTTCAGTTGTGACTTGCTGGGGCTAACCCTATTAGACTCTGCGGGGATAATCCTTTGAATTCTGTTGGGAATGATCCTTTGAACTTGGCTGGGGAGAGTTATTTTTGTACTCCGTTGGGGATAAACTTCCAGAGTCTACTGGGGATGATGCTTCAACTCTGTTGGGGAAGCTTTTTTTTCAGACTGCGCTGGGAAAATTTTAAATCCACTGGGGGTATCTTGTATTCTGCCGGGGAACATTCTTATACTCTACCAGGGAATATTAAGACTGTCGGGGATATTAAGCCTTTTTAATGCTGATGGTAGATCAACTCTGCTTGGGGAGAGCCTTGCTGATTCGTTCATAGTTGCAAGTCTCAGCTGGGGAGAGCTACCATTACCGCCTTACTCTGCAGGGAGTGAAAGTACCTTAGCCATATTCTTCAGCTGAATATACCTTTGTACCTGGTGGACAGAGCAACTGTACAGTTCGGACAATTCTTATTTGCCCATGTTTCTAATATTACTCGTAATCGTCTTTTGTTTCGCATGTAAATATTCATGAGAAAAAATTAATGTTAAATGCATATATCAAAAATGAACATTGGACGTTCTTTGCAAAACAAAACAGATAAAGGAAAAACAATTTGAAATTTCTTTGAAAATGAATTGTATTGATTTTGAAGTTTGGCCTGTAAATAGGCGTTTTTGTACAAGAGGCTGACGTCCTAGTAAGAGAACACCGCCGAACAAGAGAGTTTATACATAAAAACAGCTATGTGAATAAACCCACTGGGTTCCAACTCTACTATTGCCTTTATGTCCTCTAGCATCTCATCGCTTTGCTGTTGGTTTAAGGTAGGTCAGATTGATTAGTGTCGTCTGAGCTTGATAGTTGATACCGAAGTCTGGATGCAAGGTGATCCAATGAGACATAGTGTTACGCTTTGATACCTAATTTTTTCCTGGACCCCCCTTTCGGGTTTTCAGTCCACCGGGATACCCTTTTTTGCCCAAGCCGCCTTTTCAGGTTTTCGACTTACCGGGTGTACAAATTGTTTCATTTTCGTCCCTTATTTTTGCCCGAACCCTTTTGGTTCGTCGGGAAGCCCTTATTTTTTCCTAGGCCAGTCAACCTAGCGGGTCTTTGATTTATGCGTAGTATCTTTTCACTATGTCTGCATTGACGGGGTGTAGAAGGTCGTCACCATCCATGGTGGTTAGAATCATAGCTGCTCTTGAGAAAATGTTCTTAACCACAAATGGCCATTCGTAAGTAGGGGTCCATTTTCCCCTGGGATCACCTTGAGGTAAGATAATGCGCTCGATTACCAGGTGTGATCGGTGGGAACGAGAACTGACTATTTTTGGAATGATGGTTCGCGTTTGCGTTTGTTTTTGCAAAGTGTCGCGGTAAGCAAGAGTCGCCACCGTCTTTTATTTTATCCAACAAGGGAAAGGACAAAAGCACAGAAAAATTCCTTTTCGAGATGTTTCTCGGGTTCGGGAGGTAGATTATAGAAAGGGAAGGTGTTAGCACCCTTTCTATCCGTGGTTATCCACGGGCTCTTAGGTACTTGCTCACTATGTTTTCAAAAGGTTTTCTTTGTGATTGTGGGTTTTGAAAAGAATTTTGTTTTTGAAGAAAGTGTAAGTGCGAAAAGTTTTTGTTTTGTTTTTAAAAGAGAGCAAGTACTTAAGAACCTCTACCTACTCAAAAAGGAATTTAATGGTGCAAGTGTCCTTTAGACAATGTTATCCCACTATTGAGGAGTAGGTAGCACCTTCGTTGGAGTTTTCGGGTCAATTCGATTTTAGGGACGTGTGGTCAGTAAAGCAACGTTAGGACGCTTTAGTGGTAATCCTAATGTCTTAGATCATTTTTATCGAGGCGACCATTTTGAGGAAATTTATGATCTTGGGACAAAGGACGACCTCTAAACAATCCTATACTTAATGACCACGTTCGAGGCAACCAAGTGAGGTGTACCCTAAGAGTGGCATGTGCATGTGTTAATTTTTAGTTTATATTATCTTTGTACATGTTATGGTGAGCTACTGTTGATTTTAAGTTAAGGCAGATCTTGTCATACAATCCTAGTTAGCATACATCTAAACAGTTAATATATGTACAGGAATTTAAAGTGCGGGAATTGTAAATCCTACGCTATTACAAGGCTTCGGGGAGGGGGATTATTTACATGTCCAAAAATTGGAGGAATAAAGCAGTAAATAAGGTCTTAGTTTAAGCTATTACATCCCAGTAAAATAAACGCGCGTAAATCTAAAAAAAATCCTAAGAATAAGAACTCTTTTTGTTATTTTTGGTTAAGAAAATATTTGAATTAAATAATCCTAGGTCTAGTTTATTTTAAATTGATAAAATGAAGTTAAAATAATTAATTAATTTGTTTACAAAATTAACTTGAATAAAAAACTAACCTAATGTTTTTTGTGATTTTTTTGTTTTAATGTTAATTAAAATGATAAGGTCAATAAAGAAATAACGAAAACAAAAAATAAAAATACAAAGGGCATCCTTCGATCCAGGGATAAAAATAGGAAACTTCGATCCAGAGGAGGTGACTTTCGACTGGGCCAGACAGTAAGGCGTGAGTAGCCTTCGATCCAGGGAAGAGGATTGCCCTTCGATCATGGAGGTCATGGCTTTCGATCTAGGAATGAGATGCCTCCTTCGATCCAGCATGCTAATGGGTTCGATCCAGAGAAGGGCTCTCCTTCGATCTGGGATGTTATACCTGCAAAAGCATGTTAGCGAAATAAAATGCAGGGCCTGGGTATTGAATCCCAGGCCCTTCGATCCTGCGCTTGCTGGGTCTCTTCAGGCTATGGCTGCAGCAAATGTTAGCACACGAAAAACATGACCTGGGTGCCAATCCCAGGCCCTTTGATCCTGTCTAGGATGGCAAATCGAAGGTAACAACAAGTAATGATGTGTTATGCAAAAACAAGGTTGGATAATTTACCCTCTCTTACCAGTAGATTGGAACTTCGATTTGGGTACTGGCTGGATGAATACCTTCGATCTGGGATTTCTGGGCGTGGAGGTGTTCGCTGGGTGGCAGCTTTGGCTTGTGCAAGGATTGGGTATGGCTTCCTGGAAGTGCTGGTGACTTTTGGCAGCGTAACTCCAATGTTTTTTTGTTCTCCTGTTGAGTTTTGTGTGTATAATTTTCGTGTATGGATATGATTTTTGTGTGGGTCCTGGGTATGTGCCACTGGCCTCTGTATTTATAGGGGTGTGAGGGTGCAGTAATGGCAAGGGACAGCCATTAAACAGGCCATTAAAGCCATGAGACAAGAATAAAACACATTAAATTATTTCCTTTTTTGAAGCATTCGTGTCCCTTGAATGAACCTGGACGCTTTTGGATTTCGAATGCTTTCATGCCATGCTCTTCAATTGGCCCTGATTTGCCTCCTTCGAATGGGCTGATGGCCTCCTTCGAATGCTTTTCGAAAGCTTCTTCGAATGGACCCTTTGAATGCCTCTTCGAATGGACCTTTTGGAATTCCAATCGAAGGGTCTTTCAGAATGCCAATCGAAGTGCTTAAAGCACCACTCAAAAATTTTCCTTTTCCTTAGGCAAGGGTTTGTGATCAACCATGCAGGGGGAAGACTTTGGAAAACATGAGAGGGCAAATTTTGGGGTGCAACACCAGGTCCCCAACTTGATACTCTTGTCGTCTAACTTTCTTGTTATATGCCTTGATCATCCATTTTTGGTACGTCTGACCATGACAAATAGCAGTAAGTCTCTTTTTGTCAATTAGGTTCAGTTGATCAAGTCGGGTCTGAATCCAGTCATCTTCACTCAAACCTGCATCCTTCATGATTCAGAGAGAGGGTATATGAACTTCAATGGGCAAGACTGCCTCCATGCCATATACCAAGAAATAGGGTGTTGCCCCTGTTGACGTCCGGGCTGAGGTACGATACCCGTGAAGAGAAAATGGTAACATCTCGTGCCAGTCTTTGTATGTCACTGTCATTTTCTCCACAATCTTCTTAATGTTTTTATTAGCCGCTTCTACAGCCCCATTCATCTTCGGCCGGTAGGGAGAAGAATTATGATGCTGTATCTTGAATTGTTCGCAGAGCTCAGTGATCATCTTGTTGTTGAGATTGGTACCATTATCCGTAATGATCCTCTCTGGTACACCGTTGTTGGCTGAAGATTTTGATGATACAGTTCGAAATGAAGCAAGTTGGATGTTTCGTTGGAATAAAGCAAGATGTTACGGTTCGGAATGGTAGAAGCAGTTCTTCGAACGAACATGTCAAAGCTCGGAGCTTCGAGTGACAGTTATGAAGATATATTTAAAAGAAACCTCGAAGTGGTAACAAGACTGTGTCTAAGAAATGAGTTCAAAGCGAAGAGTGCCAAAGCATTTGAAATTCAAACGTAAGCGGGATGTTGGAAATTCAAATATATATGCGCTGGAGCGTTCGAAGACGCGTGGAAGCTAGAAAGGAGCAGTGCTTTGCATGTTCTGAACGTGGCAGAATCTTATAGACAAGACCGTTATGGTCAAAGTAGTATAAATAGAAGTCTTTAGTATTAGGATTTCGTGTGTCATATCTATTGTACAAAATTCAGTAAACATTCAAAATACCACATGGCTAGGGAAACGAATGCTCGAACAATGTACGTATGATAACACCAAACATTTATGATTCAGTAAAACTCTTTATCATTTCCAGTTTGCCTTCTATCTTCATGTCAATGTCATTCAAATACCTTTACATTCAAAGTCATTTACTGATTTCTTGCATTTAAACGCTTTTCTTCTATTCGAATCCTTTACATTTCAGAAACTCTTTTACATTTCATGATTTTATATTCATGCTTCTTACATTAAAATCTTTACATTCAAAGTCATTTACTTATTTATGCATTTAAACATTTCTTTGCAATCGAATCTTTATTCATAAAATTCAGTTTCATATGTTTTTTACTTGATCATGTCATTAGATCCTTTTAATATGGTAATCGAAGTGAGTTGAACGTCTATAAAACATTTCAAATACAAATCCTAACTATGAATATCAGTTTTACAATTAGAGTTATCCAAACGACCAATACCCCATAGGATCAACTAGTCGATCCTGCAAGTTACCAGAGAGATTAAATAACAGTTATTAAGATTATTTGATAGTTTGGAGGACTAGCGGTTGTTTACCAGAAATCACTGTAAACAAACTGGCACACCCGGTGGGACCGTCATTGGTCGTTACGAAATTTAGAACAAAGTAAAGATTGTTAGGATATAATCATTGTAAAAGTGCTTTATGAGTGATAAGTTCGTTGTTATATGAACCTTAGAAGTGGTAGAATAACCAATAGCAACCAACCTTTACCCAGAAGAAAACGTAATAACAAGATGTCTAATCCAAACAATCAACAAGGGGAACAAAGTGCCCCACATGGAACAGGCACTAATATGTCTGCTTCGACGGGAACATCTAATGCGATCCCTTCGAGCGCACAGTCTGTTGCGTCCTCTACCAGTAGTGTAGCCACAAATGGAACAAGTGGCATGTCGACTAACAGTTCGATCCTAGGAAATACAGTAACCATTGGTTATCCTGGGGGATTCGTCCCACCATCAGGGACACAAACCCATTTTGCCACCCCACTAACTAGACCACCCAGTTTCGATGGTAACAGACACAAAAATTCCTCTTATGGGATGCCAACATCTTTTATGGCGGGTCTGCACACTTCGACATCGAATACGTCACCACAATTAGGGTCTGGATCTGGGGCTAATCAATTTATGACAAATAACCAAGGGTCAGTGGGTTATAGTGCATTTCCTATCTTAACCACAGAAAATCAGATGGCTTTTAGGCAATTAATGGATGATAGTAACCACAATATGATAGGAGTGTTAGCACAAACTATGCAAGAGATCTTTGCCCCAATAGTACAAAATGTAACTGTGACAAACAGAGAAAATGCGGATAACATGAGTCGAATAGTAGATTTTTTCGCTCCCCCAGAAAGGCGTAGGCAGAATCAGGTGGGAGTTCGAGCAAACGTACCTATCATAGAACAAATTGCTGATGACCCACCCTATAGGCCAGCCAGAGAGGGGGTTAATTTGGGGGTAAGGGCACAAAGGTTAGAATCCCCAATGATTCAAGGCCCACAAAGGGAAATTATAGAACCAGGGGCAAGGATCGAAAGGTTAGAAGTCCCACAGTTTCGAGAAGAACAACCTAGAGGAGTTGTCATGGTGGGTCGAAATCAAGATGCTGATGCAGTCGTTCACAGAATTCGAAACGATAACATCTTGGCAGAAAATAATTTAACCACCATGATAGAGAGGATCATGGCCCAAAATGGCCTCAATACAGGAATTAGAAGGCCAAATTATGCCTCTCCTATATTAGATTACATAATGCATACTGATTTACCAAGGGGATATAAGATCCCTAAGTTTACAAAGTTTGCTGGAGATACCAACGAATCAACAGTCGAACACATAGCCAGGTATCTAACCGAAGCAGGAGATATAGCAAATAATGAGGACCTTAGGATCAAATATTTCCCAAGTTCCCTAACTAAGAACGCTTTCACATGGTTCACCACTTTGCCTCCTGGCTCCATAGATACTTGGGCTCTGTTGGAGAGATTATTCCATGAACAGTTCTACATGGGACAATCTAAAATAAGTTTGAAGGAACTAGCCAGTGTTAAGAGGAAATTTACTGAACCCATAGATGACTATCTGAATAGGTTCAGACTCTTGAAATCTAGGTGCTTCACAGTAGTTCCTGAACATGAGTTAGTCGAAATGGCTGCTGGCGGCCTGGATTACTCTATTTGAAAGAAATTAGACACATAATACTTGAGGGACATGGCTCAATTAGCCGATAGGGTTCGACAAGTCGAAAGGCTAAAGGCCGAAAAGGCCCAAGTTTTTAAAAATAACAAGAAAGAAAGGGTCTCCTATGTTTGAGCTGAGGAAGCAGAAGATTACCTTGAATTCGAAGAGGTCGAAATTGATCTCGCTGAATTGAAACAGGCTCCACCTTACTCTTGTAAATTATTAGTTCCCACAAAAGGGAAAGAAATTGTTGAAAATGAGAAAAGTGACAAATTCCCAAAGAAGGTTTATACTTTTGATGTAACAAAGTGTGACGAGATTTTTGATTTGCTTGTCAAAGATGGCCAACTCATTGTGCCATCGAACGTCAAAATACCTCCTTTAGATCAAAGGAAGAAAAGAGGATTTTGTAAGTATCATAGTTTCCTAGGCCACAAAACCTCACAGTGTTTTCTTTTCAGGGATCTAATTCAAAATGCAATTAAGGATGGAAGATTGAAATTCACTGACAAACCAAAAATGAAAGTAGATGAAGATCCTTTGGATGTCGCAGACACCAATTACTCCGAGCCTGCATGCATTGGAGAAATCAATATGGTGGAAGCAGATCAAGACGACACTCCATTAGGAGAAAAAGGCACTGAGAATGAAAACTGGGTGTTAGTCGAAGTCAACAATGGGGTCACTGAGGACGTCCACGAGCAACTAGAGGCTTCGATCGAAGCAGTACCTTTGGCTGTTTCGAAAGAGATCCAGGCTACTGAAGGCCAGGAGAACCAAAAGCAAGAGTTGACACAGGTTACTGAAGGCCTGGGGCTAAAATTGGAGAAAGTCCAGATCACAAAGCCAGCCTCCCCTCAGAAAGAAATATGGGATACTTTAGGAGAGCCCAGTGGAAAGTTTGACTACTTGGTGAATTATTCTGCCCCAGAAAATTCAAAAATCCAAATCGAAGATGTAAAACCTACAGGATGGGGAGATGATGACATAAAGGGGGAGGATGTAGATGTCAACATGGTGGATATGGAGAGACCTCGTTCTGAAATGGAGGAGATGGAGAGGTACTTAGAAAAAGAGAAATACAAAATGGAGGATAGTTATGCTAGGGATGCCAGTCTTAAAGACTACCTCATGTTGTTCCACAAAGGAGATGCCAAAATGATACTATGCCCTAGATGCAGCATCATCTGCAACCAGAGAATTGCTGTAAACTTCGAGAGGAAACAAAGGGCACGAACTGGCATCAACTGGCACCAGGATAACCAATTATTCAGGTGTTACCCTAAAGCTGGAGAAAGTTTGTTGGAGTTTTTGGTTCGCTGTTACAAAGGGGCAACCAAATGCCTAGTATGCCCAAGGTGTTCTGCAGTATACGATCAAAGTATGGCCAGAGCCTTCGAAACAATCCCTTTCGCCCCATGCTGGAACCACCAAGAGACTGGTCAGATGGGCCAACGTTTCGATAGCAAATACACTCAATGAAGGTCTGATAGTCCTCATCCCAAAGGCGCACGAAGGGTAACGTTCAAAATTCCTGCTGAAATACCAACAGACAAATGGCTGCAAGTCAGAACTGACAAGGGCAAAGACAAATGGAGAAACAATGAACGAAACGCAAGCCACGCCATGACATATAGAAGGCATTTCAACATGGCGAAGAGGGAAGAAGTGAGGTTAGAAAACTACAAAGGAAGAAACCCTATGTCAAGATCACAATGGCGAAGGCAACAGAGAATTCGAAAGGCTGAAAGGGAAGTTATGGCATGTAAAGGAGCGACTTCGATCAAAAACCAAGGAGAATCAAGCACCAACAAACCTACACCAGATAATCAACCTAAGGACAAACCCCCAGTTAGTAGGAGACTCTTCTCTGAAACACAACCAAATGAATCGAAGGAATACACACCAGGTCCAGAAGAAGACGAGGATATGCTAACGGACAACTTCGAACCAGAGGGGGAGTCTTCACTCAATATCAATTGCAACTTGGTATCTGTACTACCTTGTGAATTTGGATAGGAAACTGAAATCGAAGAATATGAGGAGGATGATACAATAGATCTGATGAAGCATAGGCTCGTGTGTTACTACGTAATGGATAACGGAGCTGTCGAGGAGCAGAATGCTTTCTTCGAGCGCCCAGAGCCAGCTATGAAAAATCATCTGAAGCCATTATTCATTCGGGCAAAGGTTGGTTCCCCTGGCGTAAATAAGGTCTTAGTGGATGGGGGCGCTGCAGTTAACTTAACACCCCATTTCATGCTGAAAAAGTTAGAAATACGCGAGGGTGACATCAAACCACACAACATGGTTCTATCCAACTATGAAGGTAAAGTAGGTCAAACATTGGGGGTAGTTCAACTGGACTTGACGGTAGGATCAAACTGCAGGCCCACCATGTTCATGGTGATCGAAGCCAAAGCCAACTACAACTTGTTGTTGGGAAGAGAGTGGATCCATGGCGTAGGAGAAGTTCCTTCGTCAATGCATCCGAGGTTGGTTTTATGGAGAGAAGATGGGATTGTGGAGAACATCGAAGCAGACCAGAGTTACTTCATGACAGCAGTCAACTTAGTTGACAAGAGGCATTATGACAAACACTTGGCCAAGATTGCTCCTTGTGTTCCTAACGACGAAATCAAAGAAACCAGGAACGCACACTATTATATGACCCTTCGCCATGATGGCATGTATTGAGATAGAAGAATAGCCAGTGAAGATGAAGGAGTCGAAGGTACTACACAAAGACGGGCAGCAGGCTGGGAGTTCGACAACCTTGCTCATGATTGAGTCCTCCTTCTTCGAAAGGATTTCGGCCTATATGGCTGAGAACGAATGGAAAGCGGCCTTAGAGGCTGAAATAGATAAATTGGCTGTAGAAGTGAACGAAATAGATGGGGATGGTTCGAAAGGCTCACCCTTTGAAGAACACGAAATAGATCAAAGGCTAGATGCCATCTATGATAAATAACCCTTAGGCTTCGAGAAGGACCCCATAAACTCAGGTGCCAAAATGTTGGCGCAGGATCCGCTCGAAGAAGTGAATCTGGGGGATGAGAACACGAAAATAATAACCTACATAAGCGCAAAACTTAATCCAGGCCTCAGGCAGGAAGTGATCGAAGTCCTCAAAAGAAACAAAGATTGCTTTGCATGGGACTATGATGAAATGCCTGGTTTAAAGAGGGAGTTAGTGGGAACACAGACTTCCCATCAAGGATGGCAAGAAGCCCATCAAGCAAACTCCTAGAAGATTCGCACCAGCGGTTCTCACAAAGATTAAAGCTGAGATCGAAAGGTTGTTGCGCTGCAGATTCATCAGAACCACAAGGTATGTCGAATGGTTAGCAAATATAGTGCCTGTTATTAAGAAAAATGGCTCTCTGAGAATTTGCATAGATTTTAGGGATTTAAATACTGCAACCCCTAAAGATAAGTACTCCATGCGTGTGGCAGAAATGTTAGTAGATTCTGCTGCAGGATTCGAATATTTAAGTATGTTAGATGGATACTCTGGGTACAATCAGATTTTTATTGCTGAAGAAGATGTTGCCAAGACAGCATTTCGTTTCCCAGGAGCCTTAGGCACCTACGAATGGGTAGTGATGCCTTTTGGTTTAAAGAATGCTAGGGCAACTTATCAAAGGGCAATGAATTCGATCTTCCATGATTTCATTGAAGTATTTATGCAGGTGTATATTGATGATATAGTCATCAAGTCTATATCTGCAGAAACCCATTTGCATCATTTGAGCCAATCATTCGAACGAATGAGAAAACATGGCTTAAAAATGAACCCCCTTAAGTGTGCATTTTTTGTGCAGGCTGGAGATTTCCTTGGCTTTGTGGTTCATAAAAAAGGAATCGAGATCAACCAAAATAAGACCAAAGCCATAATGGAGACGAAAGCACCTACATCAAAAAGGGAGCTGCAATCTTTGCTAGGGAAGATTAACTTTCTCAGAAGGTTCATTTCGAATCTAAGTGGAAGAACCCAAGCTTTCTCTCCGTTGCTTCGTTTGAAGCAAGGCCAAGCCTTCGAGTGGAACGAAGCCCATCAGGAGGCATTTGACAAGATAAAAAGATATCTCTCTCAGCCTCCCATCTTGTCTCCACCTTCATGGGGAAAGCCCATGAGATTGTACATATCTGCCTCTGAAGTTAGTATAGGTAGTATGTTAGCACAAGAAGATAACAATGGCATCGAAAGAGCCATATACTATTTAAGTAGGGTATTGAATGATGTAGAGACTAGATATAGCAATATAGAAAAGCTATGTCTCTGTTTGTACTTTTCTTGTATGAAACTTAAGTATTATATAAAGCCTGTTGATGTTTATGTTTCATCTCATTTCGATGTTATCAAACACATGCTTTCGAAACCAATAATGCATAGCAGAGTTGGTAAGTGGGCTTTAGCCTTAACAGAATATTCTTTGACTGTCATGCCTTTAAGAGCTGTGAAAGGCCAAGTAATTTCTGATTTCATTGTGGACCATTCACTGGTCGAAAATAATTTCATGGGTTACGTTGAAATGCAACCTTGGAAATTATACTCTGATGGTTCGACCCACAGGGATGGTAGTGGTGTTGGAGTTCTTATAATTTCTCCTGAAGGAATTCCAACAAAATTCAAGTATAAGTTAGATGGTCCTCGTTGCTCGAACAACGAAGGTGAGTACGAAGCGCTTATTGTTGGACTTGAAGCTTTGTTGGAATTGGGGGAAACTAGAGTCGAAATTAAAGGAGACTCAGAGTTAGTGGTCAAGCAAATAACAAAGGAGTACAAATGCATAAAGGAAAATCTGATGACATACTTCGTCATAGTTAATAGGCTACTTAGAAAATTCGAATACATGGATATTCAACATATACCAAGAATAGAAAACCAAGAAGCAAATGACTTAGCACAGTTGGCTTCAGGTTATAAAGTTTCTACCAAAAACTTTGAGGATTTGGTCGAATTAAGAGGTAGAGTTATGG
This sequence comes from Vicia faba, assembly GCA_948472305.1. Classification (NCBI taxonomy): domain Eukaryota; kingdom Viridiplantae; phylum Streptophyta; class Magnoliopsida; order Fabales; family Fabaceae; genus Vicia; species Vicia faba. Next base: position 96,569,515 of record OX451735.1, on the reverse strand, counting down.
CTACTAGATTCATACCATCAGATCTAGAGAATATAAAATTAGGTTATGTTGAGAAACAGGGATTCGAAGTACTAGCCATAGACACCTTATCAGATGCAGATTGGCGAAGTCCACTTGTGAGTTATTTAACAAACCCAACTTTGAATGTGGATAGGAAGATAAAATATAGAGCATTATCATATGTCCTCATGGGAAATGAATTGTTCAAAAAGACCCAGGAAGGCGTATTACTAAAATGCCTAGGAGAAAGTGAGGCATACTTAGCATTGTCAGAAGTCCATAATGGGGCATGTGGGGCACATCAAGCAGGTCATAAAATGAAATGGTTGTTATTTCGATATGGCATGTATTGGCCCAGCATGCTCAAAGATTGTATAGACTTTGCTAAAGGGTGTGAAGAATGCCAGAAACATGCAGGGATTCAACATGCTCCTGCAAGTGAGTTACATTCGATCATTAAACCATGGCCCTTTAGAGGATGGGCATTAGATTTAATAGGAGAAATTAATCCTGCTTCGTCTAAAGGACATAAATATATCTTGGTAGGAATAGATTATTTTACCAAGTGGATCGAGGCAATACCATTAATAGCTGCTAATCAAGAGGCTATTATTGAGTTCATACAGAAACAAATTATCTATAGGTTCGGATTGCCAGAGAGCATAACCACAGACCAAGGTTTTGTGTTTACTGGTAGGAAGATGCAAGAATTTGCTCAAGAGATGGGGTTTAGATTGTTAATGTCAACACCATATTATGCTCAAGCAAATGGTCAGGTCGAAGCAGCCAATAAAGTGATAATAGGGTTAATTAAGAAACATGTTGGTAAAAAGCCAAGGAACTGGCACAAGACTTTGGACCAAATACTATGGGCCTGTAGAACATCTCCTAAAGAAGCTACTAACACCACGCCTTTCCAACTAACATTTGGTCATGATGCAGTTCTACCAGTAGAAATTCATCTACAATTAGTTCGAATTCAAAGACAAAACGAAATCCCATCTGCATTATATTGGGAGATGATGATGAATGAGTTAGTTGAGTTAGATGAAGTTAGATTGCATGCGTTGGAAATCCTAATGAGACAAAAGGAAAGGGTAGCCAGGGCATATAACAAAAGGGTGAAAGGAAAAGCATTCACTATTAATGACTTAGTCTGGAAAGTCATATTGCCCATGGACAAGAAAAATAAAACATTAGGTAAATGGTCACCTCATTGGGAATGACCTTTTCGAGTAGTAAAGATATTTTCGAACAATGCATATGAAATCGAAGAGTTGGCTGATGATAAGCGAATCCTAAAGGTTAATGGGAAATATTTAAAGAAATATAAGCCACGCCTGCAGGAGATTCGAATAATAACAACATAATCGAAGCATCATAAAGGAATGCCAAAATGGTAATATAGATTGCCAAAATGGCGTTGTTTGGATATTACAGACCAAAATTCAGCCAAGATTCAAAACTAATTAAATAAACAGAGATTTAAAAGTAGGCATTGTTCCTCAATCTATTAAAAGTACTCCGAAAGGACTCAAGCCTTTGTTGAGTAAAGCGCCTTGCTCCCTCCAGGGTAGCTACTTCTCCCTTAAGTTGCTATGCTGCTTCCATTTCTGCAAGTCCTTTGTTGAGGAGCTCTTCGAACTGATTGCCAGTAGTATTGGTTTCATAGGCCAATTGTTGTTGTTGAGCCTCCTTAACCTTTTGTTGAAGCTCTTGAATTTGCTTTTCCCAGAGAAGAATAGACTGAGCTCGAGCTTCATAGTCAGTTTTGGCTTGCTTTATATGCATGGCTTGGTCTTCAGCTTCTTTAGAGAGCTTCGAAGCATGCTCATAAGCAGTGTCCATGGCAGTTCGTTTCTCTTGGACCTTTTTAGTATAAAATTCGTCTTGAAGAAGACACCCAGTTACGTTATCTAACAAAGATTGAAGATCGAATAATATGGTACTGACTGGCAAAGAGCAGGTGGCGAGGTTAACTTGCGTAAGTAGCTCCTTCATGGTATAACAAGCTGTACTATCCTTCTTGAGCACTTCGAACAAGTCCACATCAAGGATTGTTCTCCTAATTCTGTTAAGGAGTACAACTCTATCATCTGAGGGCAATGGATTGATAGTCGAACTAGTGCCAGCCCTAGCAAGAGGAACGTCCCTTTGAGCTAGTTTAGCCTTCATATACCCAATTGGGTCATTTCGTCTTAGGAGAGCTAGCTCCTCTTCAGTCATTTGAGATTGAGACGATTGAGGAAGTTCCATGCGCAAGGGAGTCACATCCATTTCGACTTCTATAGGCTCATTGGTCTGGTAACCATCACCTTCACTTGTTTCCTGCTCATTGCCTTCTTCATTATCAACCAGATCCACCACTTCGATATCATTGTTCTCACTTCTATTGGCATCTGACTCTGTTCCAGCAGTCGAACCATTCTGGGCATCTTCTTCCTCGGATCCTTCCTCGGCAGATTCTTCGTTCTCTTGATCAGAATCAGCCTTCTCCTCTTCAGCGTGAATGTCCTTTGGGTTCTCTTGAAGGGTTTCGAGAGGAGACTTTTGAAGAGAAGTTTCTGGTAAAATCTCTGCAGATTCATGAAGCGTTGCTTCATTTGTTTCTTTCAAAGGAGGAGAAGTGCTTTGGTCATCTTGTTGCTCTAAAGCCCCAGTCGGAACCTCCATGTTGGAGGATCCTTTGTTTTGCACCAGGTTACTGGAGTCCCCATGAGGAGAAGAGTTGATGGGAGCAGCAGTCTTTGATGGAGAAGTCGAAGTGATAGGAGTTGGGTTCGAAATGTCCTACAGAGACAAAGAATATTAAGAGCATGCACCAAGGTAATGAAGAACTATTTTTGTTAAAAATTCGAGTTCAATTTACCTGTGGATTCTCAGAGGAAAGGTTGCTATCTATATGTTCCAACATTACGTTGGAGGTCGAATGTGGATTTTTGGATTTAGTTGAGGGAGCAGCATCTCTGGAATCGAGTCCAGAAATGCCAGTTGGTTCAGCGCCTTTGGAAGCTTCTTTCTTCTGCTTCTTCTTCGAAGCGGTTGCTGAATTCCCTCCAGCATTGGGATTCTTCCCAGTAGTGCTTGTTTTCCTTTTCTTCGGAGTGGTTGGTGGGAGTTTGTTAGTCTGAAAATATTTAAACATGAGTTAGATCTAAATCATGAATTTCAGTTTATTCGAAACATCAGGGCTAATTGATTACCTGTGGAGTTGGAACAGTTGTTATTGCTGGTGTTGTTGTTGTTGCAGTAGTTGTTGTTGGTATGGCTAAGGTCACATCATCAGTGGTTTCGACAGATTGTTGGGAGGCACTTCCTTCTTTAGACTTCGAAGCAACGGACTTTATCCTGATGGCTGAAAATCGAAACAATTAAGGTAAAAGTTAAAAATGAAGAAAGTAAGAAACATTTGGGATTTCCCCAAGCATTCGCACCTGCACCTTGATTAGATATAATCGACATGGCAGAAAGGTCATAGCGAAGATGTCCTGGGAAATCATGGAGCCAATGACGAGCCCATGTCACAGTCTCAGATGGCTTTGGTTTCTTTTGAAGGTATTTGAACATTTCTTTGCAAGTGAACCACCAAGGGTATGGAGGAAACCAAGCCAGAGCCAGTTTTGAGGTAGGCAACCTAGGGAATTTAGGTGGATGCATTTCGAGTGCCAACCTATACCTATCCTCATGTGACAACCCTGAAGGAAGTTTGAGCTTAGAAATTTTTTCTTTAAATTTTTCCTTCAAGGTCTCAGCCGCTTGATGCACAGTGGTTTCCAAGTGTGTGGGATCATAAGTGGTTTCGAAATAATTTTGAAAAGCCCTAATCTCTTTGGCGTGAGTGAACATACCTTTCTTGGAGTGTACCTGCACATCAAACGCATCAGTTAGTTTCTGTTGAATGGAGAGGGTATCGAACATATAAGATTGGTAGAACTTAGTCCACCATTCCAGAAAACCCTTCGCTGTGAAGTGTGTGGGCTCAAAGGGTAGTAGTTCAAATTGAGCAAAGTCTTGATATTGTTCCTGTTGCAGTTTGGCTTCTCTTGCTTTAAAGGTTCGACCAGAAGTGATGGCACTCTCTGTTTGGAACAGAGGTTCAGGGATTAGTTGGCACATGCCAAATTGTCTGGAAACAAAGTTAGGTTGATAGGCAAAGAGGAAGATTTGATTCTTGGAAGGAGTGATTCGTGAGGAAATTAATCTAGGAAGCAAAAAGGCTTTCCAAATATCTTGAACTTCTTTGCTTTTAACTGCTTCTGAAAGAGACATGGTGAACCATGATGGTCCATGAGTCCTTGAAGCAAAGGGTGCCATGGTCTCTTCAAATTTGTGTCTTTTGGAAAAAATCATGATGTAGTTTGAGAAAAGGACCTTGAAGTCATCTTTATCATCATTCGGGGTGAGTTTTCGCAGCCTTGTACCTTCAATAATTCTATCCGCTATCTCCGGATCTTGTTCAACAACGGTGTCAGCAGTTGATAATGAGGGTTCAAACATGGCATTAAGCCATAATTGGAGTAACCAGAAGGGGCCAGCTAGAAGGATGTTTTTGGGAGTATGGAATTTCAAACTCGAAACGGCTGATCTTAAGCTTTCGTAAAGATCAACAAGTAACAATTCGCTCAAACATACCCTTCTATTCTCATGTAAGTCTCTATCTAGAGGGATGAACCTGCTTGCTACCTGTAAGGACCTGCTGCAGAATACGTATCTTGATAACCTTAAAGTGAGGAAAGTAATATGTTCCACATCTGACACATTATCTCCTTCAGTGTGGTAATGGCTAATGAATTTGGAAAAACTGGCTAATTTGACTTCGAAGTCAATAATGCTGGAGTGTTCTTCATTATCAGGGATATAGGTTTCTCCTACTGGTGACAAACCAGTGATGGCTGCTATATCGAAAAATGTGGGTGTTATCATTCCCCCAGGGAGATGAAAGGTGTTGTAGGTGTTGTCCCAGAAATATAAGGATGCAAATAATAATGGATGACTATAGGTGAAGCCTGGTTTCGATAACTTAATCAGATTATAGATTCCTAATTCCTCCCATTGCTGGGATTTCTTGGCTTCTACTTTGGTAAGCCAGTTTTGGTAAGCTATGTCAGAGGTAGGGCATGATCAGAATGGTTTAAAGTTGCTCTTCACGTAGTCTAACACAAAGGGATCTTTTGGGGGAACAGTTGGAGTTTCTATGGTTGTCGAATTAGAAGACTCGCCTATCTTAGGGATATCCATCTTATTAAACAAGGGTTTAAAGTTGTAACAGACAGGGAATATTTTTCTAGTATCTTTTAAGATTTCAAAGACTGTAAGAGGACCCATTAGAGCAAACCTCTTTCCAGCAGTGTTAGTTGGAATTAGTACCTGAGAGGCGTAGAGCATTTCCTTTTCTTTGGAGATCATTTGGGGGATAAGCACAGATTGACCTTGATAAGTACCAACCTTGCTTTCCATAATTGTTCCTGTGTTCTTGCTTTTCTTCTTGGAAGTTTTCTTCAGTTGGGATGATGTTGTTGAAGACATTGTTGAAGATTGTTGGAAGTTTTAGGGTTTTAGTAAGAGGAGAGGAAGAAAAAGTTTCAGAATATGGAAAAAGAATAAAAGACTAAGTTGATTAGTTTTTATAGTATGGAAGCTTAAACATCCACTAAGTGAGACTAGGATACGTGGGAGTCGTGGGTTGGATTGAGGAGGAGGTGGCGTAAAGGCTGATATTGGTAATAAGCGTGGTTAATAATAATCATTGTTTTATAACTGCACCATGCTGTGAAATACTGATTCAAGACGGTTAAGAAATCCAAGAGGCGTCGTGATTGACGTGATTGGGGTCATACACAATAAATGTTATGATTACTCAAAGGTCACATCAAAATCTTGTAAATATATTTAAAATAAGTGTTTCTCAAAGGATCGAAATACATATTTTAAAGGGGCATTTTGTTGGCTGAAGATTTTGATGATACAGTTTGAAATGAAGCAAGTTGGATGTTTCGTTGGAATAAAGCAAGATGTTACGGTTCGGAATGGTAGAAGCAGTTCTTCGAACGAACATGTCAAAGCTCGGAGCTTCGAGTGACAGTTGTGAAGATATATTTAAAAGAAACCTCGAAGTGGTAACGAGACTGTGTCTAAGAAATGAGTTCGAAGCGAAGAGTGCCAAAGCATTTGAAATTCAAACGCAAGCGGGATGTTGGAAATTCAAATATATATGCGCTGGAGCATTCGAAGACGCGTGGAAGCTAGAAAGGAGCAGTGCTCTGCATGTTCTGAACGTGGCATAATCTTATAGACAAGACCGTTATGGTCGAAGTAGTATAAATAGAAGTCTTTAGTATTAGGATTTCGTGTGTCATATCTATTGTACAAAATTCAGTAAACATTCAAAATACCACATGGCTAGGGAAATGAATGCTCGAACAATGTACGTATGATAACACCAAACATTTATGATTCAGTAAAACTCTTTATCATTTCCAGTTTTCCTTCTATCTTCATGTCAATGTCATTCAAATACCTTTACATTCAAAGTCATTTACTGATTTCTTGCATTTAAACGCTTTTCTTCTATTCGAATCCTTTACATTTCAGAAACTCTTTTACATTTCATGCTTTTATATTCATGCTTCTTACATTAAAATCTTTACATTCAAAGTCATTTACTTATTTCTGCATTTAAACATTTCTTTGCAATCGAATCTTTATTCATACAATTCAGTTTCGTATGTTTTTTACTTGATCATGTCATTAGATCCTTTTAATATGGTAATCGAAGTGAGTTGAACGTCTATAAAACATTTCAAATACAAATCCTAACTATGAATATCAGTTTTACAATTAGAGTTATCCAAACGACCAATACCCCATAGGATCAATCTAGTCGATCCTGCAAGTTACCAGAGAGATTAAAAAACAGTCATTAAGATTATTTGATAGTTTGGAGGACTAGCGGTTGTTTACCAGAAATCACTGTAAACAACCGTATCGACAAATCAGTTTGTGTCGAATGAACCGTGCCACGACGTTCTTGGTTACGGTAGCAAAGGAAGCTGCTTCAAGCCACTTTTTAAAGTAATCAATTTCTACCAGGATGAAACGATGCCCGTCAGATGCCGTAGGTATGATCTCGCCGATCATATCAATGCCCCACATTGCAAAAGGCCAAGGTGTCGTCAAGACATTTAGAGGGACTGGAGGTATGTGCACCTTATCAGCATAGACTTGGCACTTGTGACATGTTCAAGAATGCTGATAACAGTCGGCTTCCATTGTGGGCCAATAATATCCTTCCCGTAGGATCTTCTTTTCCATGGTGTGTCCACTGGAATAAGTTCCGAAAGTACCTTCATGTAAATCTGCCATGATCCTTTCTGCTTCATTCTTATCCATACAACACAGTAAGGTCGAATCATGGTTACGCTTGTAAAGGATGCCATTGATGATGAAGAACTTTGCTGCGAACCTCCTCAGAAACTTCTTATCATTAACAGATGCACCCTCAGGGTATTCCTGAGCCTCAAGATACCTTTTTACTTCGTGAAACCAGGGTTTATCTGCTACCTCTTCAGTCTCAATGTCACAACAATGTGCGGGTTCGTCCAATCTTTCAATGATAATCCAGGGAGCTTCATTGTCCCAGTTAACCTTGAACATAGAAGACATCGTAGCTAGCGCGTCCACCAACTGATTCTCCTCTCTCGGGAAGTGTTCAAAGGTTATCTCCTCGAAATGGGGAAGCAATGTCAATACATATTCCTTGTAAGGAATAAGATTTGGGTGTTTTGTATCCCACTCGCCTTTGATCTGACTGATCACGAGAGCGGAATCTCCGAAGACACTCAAGAACTTAATCCTTAGGTCAATTGTTGCTCGAAGACCCATAATGCACGCTTCATACTCCGCCATGTTGTTGGTGCAGTTGAAACATAGTCGGGCGGTAAACGGAGTATGAGAGCCTTTAGGAGATATGATCACGACGCCAATGCCATTACCCAAAGAGTTCGAAGCTCCATCAAAGTACATAGACCATCGAGATCCTTCCTCGGGTCCTTCATCCGGTCCAGGTGTCTCACAATCAGTCACTATCATGATATTCTCGTCCGGGAATTCAAAGTTCATAGACTGGTAATCATCCACTGCCTGATGTGCCAAATGGTCTGCCAACACACTTCCCTTGATTGCCTTTTGAGTCGTGTACTTGATGTCATACTCAGTCAAGATCATCTGCCATCTCGCTATTCTTCCAGACAAAGCAGGCTTTTTGAAGATATATTTGATTGGATCCATCTTTGGTATTAACAGGGTCGTGTGAGCCAGCATATACTGTCTCAGCCGGCGAGCAGCCCATGCCAAAGCGCAGCAAGTTTTCTCGAGCAACGAGTATCGGGTCTCGCAGTCGGTAAACTTTTTGCTAAGGTAATAAATAGCATGCTCTTTTCGGCCAGACTCGTCATGCTGACCCATCACACACCCCATTGAGTTGTCGAGTACTGTCAAGTATAAGATCAGAGGTCTCCCTTCAACTGGAGGCATCAGAATAGGTGGCTCTTGGAGATACTCTTTGATCCTTTCGAAAGCGGTCTGACATTCATCGTTCCATCTTACCACTTGATCTTTCTTCAGTAGCTTGAAGATTGGCTCACAAGTAGCAGTCAAGTGCAAGATGAATCGGGAAATGTAGTTCAGTCGTCCCAGGAAGCCTCTGACTAGTTTCTCTATTCTGGGAGCGGGCATTTCCTGTATAGCTTTCACTTTTGCCGGATCCACTTGAATACCTTTATCGCTTACGACAAAACCCAATAGTTTACCAGACCTCACCCCGAAGGTGCACTTGTTCGGGTTTAACCTTAACTTGTACAACTTCAACCTATCAAACAGCTTCTGCAGATGGTCAAGGTGTTCCTCCTCAGTCTGGGACCTTGCAATCATATCGTCGATGTATACTTCAATCTCATGATGGATCATGTCATGAAACAAAGAAACCATGGCACGCTGATACATTGCCCCAACATTTTTCAACCCAAAGGGAATGACCTTGTAGCAAGAGGTACCCTACTGAGTAACAAAGGTTGTCTTCTCCATGTCTTCGGGAGCCATTTTAATCTGATTATAACCAGAGAAACCATCCATAAAGGAAAAGACTTTATGCTGAGCAGTATTGTCAACCAGAACGTCGATGTGAGGCAGAGGGAAGTCATCCTTGGGGCTTGCCCTGTTCAGATCCCTATAGTCAACACACATTTGAACCTTACCATCCTTCTTCGGCACAGGAACCACGTTGGCAACCCACTATGGGTAGGAAGTAACTGCTAGAAAACCGGCGTTAAACTGTTTCATAACTTCAGCCTTGATTTTCTCAGACATCTCTGGGCGCATTCGGCGGACCTTCTATTTCACAGGAGGACAATCTTCCTTGGTAGGTAGGCGATGAACCACAATATCGGTATCCAACCCAGGCATATCTTCATAAGACCAGGCAAAGATCTTAACATAGTCACGCAGCATCTGAATTAACCGTTGCTTTACACTAGCTTCCAAATTGGCACCGATCTTGACCTCTTTCTTGTCTATCTTAGTACCCAGATTCACTGATTCCACAGGCTCTTCGTGCGGCTGTATGACCCTCTCTTCTTGGAGTAACAGTCTTGCAAGTTCACCAGGAACTTTGCAATCATCTTCACCTTCGTCTTCGGCTAAGTTGATCGGATTTTCAAAGTCATAACTGGCAGTAGCAGAGTCGTTACCAGTGAAATCCAGAGTGGATGTGGACCTGTATATGTGAGTGTGTGTAAAATAGCTGTTTTGAAATATATAATAAAGAAAAACAAGGAGTGCAAAATTTGAAATGCAAGAACGTCCAATGCTTTTATTAATGATATATGAAAATGACACACATAAAGCCCTCACAAATGAAGCCACAGTGCCCCAGGTAAGACACCGGGCCATAGAGTTTAAAACATTGTCTGTTACAAATTCAAAACAAAAAGTTTCATTTCTGGGTAACAAAAGAAATAGGGATGAAGTCCTTTGCTGTCCAGTTGCTTGGTCCACCGTCGGTCGTAGGATAGATCCAACTATCGAATTCAGACTCTTCCACATCGTCTTCAATGGCATTTACTCCCGAGTTGCTGATGAACACGGGAGGTCTTCTGATCCGTGCATTCCGAACAACCCTTTGAGCTTCTGTAGTGAAACCCAAACCAAACTTGTTAGTCTTCTGTGTAAAATCAGGGAGTCGGCCCAAATTTGCACACCCACCTTTCTCGACAACAGCCCGGGCATCCTTAAAGGAAGCCATCTTTATAGGAGAATCTTCAATAATAGTCTCAACGGACGCCAGCATCTGGGGAACCTTTTCAAAATGCTGAAATGGGGTCTCAATGAACTCCCCATCCATCTCTACATATCGGAAAGAGTTGAGGTGGCTCACCGTATACTCCTCCTCTCCTTGCACTATCACAATCTTCCCTTTGACCGGGTACTTCAGCTTCTGGTGGAGTGTTGAGGTTACGGCCCCAGCTTTGTGGATCCATGGACGACCCAGCAAAAAAGAATAAGATGGGCGAATGTCCATCACATAGAATGTAGAGTTGAAAACCTGAGAACCAACCTTAATCGGGATATCAACCTCTCTGTGCACCATCCTCTTAGACCCATCAAAGGCCCTAACGACAATGTTGCTTAGTTTCAACTCCAACCCTTCACAGTCCAATCGGTCTAGAGCTTTCTTAGGCAAAACATTCAACGAGGAACCAGTATCCATTAATACATGAGCAAGAGTACTGCCCCTGCATTCAATGGAGACATGCAGGGAATCATTGTGATTCTTCCCCTCAGCAGTCAAGTCAGTGTCAGAAAAACCCAACCCATTATCAGCAGTCAGATTGGCCATGCAATCTTTAAACTGATCAGCTGATGTCTCCTGTGGTACGTGTGCAGTACTCAGAAATGTAATCAGAGCCTTGGCATGAGCCTCTGAGCATAGTAACAGTGACAACATAGAAATCTTGGACGGGGTTTGCCCCAACTGTTCAACTACATTGTAGTCACTCTTTTTGATAATTTTCAGAATCTCTTCCATCGCTTGTTTAGAAGCTTCAACATTAATCGTCTTCGGTGCCTCCGTCTGGGCAGGCTCACTGGTGGTCCCTTTGCCCCGAGTGTCAGATGACTCGGCGACAGGGGTAAGAATTGGAACTTGAACAAGAATATTAGCAGGTACACTGGCAGGTGTAATAACAATATGCTTTTGGGCAGTTGGTGGAGAGATATCAGGTGAGAAAAGTCTTCCGTTGCAGGTGACTTTAGCAGGTCCAACAATATTGCTGACGTCAATATCAGCATCCAAATCTTGTTTAACTCCATGAAAATAAACATCGGCCCTGTAATGCCAAGGGACAGCTTTATCAGAGGTGTAGGGGATAGGCCTAGGAACAATGATGATCAATGGTGCGGTTCTTGGAACAAATGTAATTCTAACTGGCTTCCTCGAGGGAGCCTTGGAAGAATTGTCGAAAATGGTAATGATAGCAACTTCTTCAGTATGAACTAAGGGAACAATAGTCTTCTCAAACAGAATCTCTTTACTATCCATCAGGCGTTGGACACCTGATTTCAGCAGTGGGCAACCGGTAGGTAGAACAGAACACATGCGGCAACCTTCGTCACAGCTCGGAAATAAACTGACTAGCAAAAGGTTCTTCTTCACAGTCATCAAAGGGGTAACAATATCATTCACAGAAACCACAAACGAGTCTTCATCTATAGCATTCACTCCATGCTTGGGCATAGGAGCAGTCACAACATTAGGCCTTTCGGGCGCTTCGAACTCAATCTCCTTAGCATCAATTAAGTCCTGTACCTTATTCTTCAAAGACCAACAATCATCTGTATTATGCCCCGGGCTATCAGAGTGAAAAGCACAACAGGCATTAGGGTTATACTTTGGTGATGTTGTATTTGGATTCTTTGGGGCTTCCCTTGGAATCACCAGATTGGTCTTTAATAGCTGCGGCAGAATCTGAGACAAAGTCATACTGAGACGGGTGAATTGACTTCGAGGTCTCTCGTCCTTTTGTTGATTGTTATGCTGAGGAGCACCAGCAGGTCTTGAAATAACAACCGCATTAACAGCTTGGCGGTGTTCAGGTCTATTCTGTCTTTTCGAACTGTAGACAACACTGGACTCTTTCTTAAAGGGCTTCTTCTCGGTGCTTGATGAAGCACCCTTCTGTATCTTACCGGCCTTAATACCAGCCTCAATCCTTTCACTGGTCATAATTAGCTCTGTAAACCCAGACGAAGAGCTTCCAATCAGGTGGTTGAAAAATGGACCGAACAAGGTCCCCAGAAACATATCCACAAGCTCCCGATCATCCAAGGGTGGTTGCACTCTACCGGCGAGGTCCCTCCATTTCTGAGCATAATCTTTGAAACCTTCGCCCGTCCCCATTGACATACCCTGGAGCTGGGTACGCATGAGAGAGAGGTCGAAATTATATTGATACTGCCTATAGAAAGCAGTAGCCAAATCTTCCCAACTGCGAATAATGGCTCCGTCCAACTGGTAGAACCATTTAAGATGAGTCCCCGAGAGACTATCTTGAAAGAAATGGATCCATAGGTTCTTATCAGCGGTGTACGGTTGAATCTTCCTTACATATGACCGGAGGTGCATCTTCGGACAAGAAACTCCATCATATTTAGTAAAGACTGGTGCCTTGAACTTGTGGGGAATCACTACCCTAGATGATAGACCCAGATCACCAAAGTCCAGACCATACACTTTCTGAACTTCCATCGCACTCAACCGGTCTTCTAGTTGCTTGTATCTATCCTCAGTAGGAGGATACTGGTCTTCGTCGAAGTCCGTCTCGTTGTCGGAGACCACAGGGCTAGGAGCCCTCCTTTCTTCCTGACTATCTTTCCCTCCAGATGAGGTGGTCAAATCAACTTCATCCCGTAGCCTGTTTCCGAACCTGTGACCTGTGTTGAACAGGACTGTCCTTTTCTTCTTCTTCTTCTTCTTCTCTTTCAGAATCAGGGTCTTCAGATCTTGCTGACCCTTAGCTAGATTCATGAACAACTCTTGGAATTGGGCATTCTGAGCCTGTAGGGACTTGATTGCTTGCTCAGTTGAAGGTTCAGCAGACATGATGAGTGCTGAAATAAACAGCAAAGAAGATAAGAGACCTGTAATGGGTACCTGTTATGAAGTGCATGGGATGAAATGCGTATGACATGATTTTAAAGACAATCGGGAGATTCAAATTTGTCAACAAGAAATGAAACACACTTTATTAGATAAACTTTGAAATTCAAATTGTTCAACTGATGCCCTTAAGGCGTTACAAGAAAGGAAATACTGAAAAGTAAATAAAAACTGGAAAGGAAATAATCAAAGGACAATCAGTGCTCCCATGGTCTCTTCTTGTCGGTGCGGACATAGTCATTGAGAATCCGCTCATTTTCCAACTGCCTAGTCAACTTCTGGATCTTCTGCTCTTGCTCGTTGAACTTTTCTCGGTAAGCATCCCATTCTTCTCTCAGCTGCATCCAAGACCTTTTCAGTTCCCCAATGTCAGTGGGCATGTAAGGGTGGAGGATGGTAGGAAGAACCCCCTCTTCATTAGCAACTTCAACAATGATAGGCAGGACGGCTTCATATGGCATACCCAGCTTTTGGGCACGGATACGGACCCATCTGAGATATGGCTCCATTGGAAGAGAAGTCTTTGGACCCAACTCATGTGGATTAGATCTGTGAACTCTATCCCAAGCCCTTATGAATCTGCGGCGTTTCTCGTCGCTACCCCCTTGAAAATAAAAGATTATACTAGGCATTAACAACTCATGAGGTCCTTCTCTTCTGGCTCGCCCAAACTGACGTAAGGCCAAGCACGAATTGTAAGAAATTCCTCCATGGGTTCCTATCAGTGGAACATTGTGGTATTCCCCACAGCGATCAATAATGGCCACCTCGTCCATACCCTTAAGGGTCCAAATGATGTCATTATGAGAGAGAGTTATAACCCTATAGTGTTGTACCCCAATTTTTGACCTAAGATCCCATTTTTATTCTTGCATTTTTTAAAGATAAGTCAAGGTCACGAAATACGGTCGGTTTTAACCTCTCACCTTTAAGCTTTGACTATGCGAAGATTGTCAAGTGTTTTGAACATTTTTAGCCTATGTATCACTAATTTCTAACCACATACAAAGGTGTATGTTCATGTTTTCTTTTGTGTCATGTGCAGAGACAGGTCTGAATCAAGAGCATCAAGTGTCGCGCCTCAATTAAGATTTTGAGTCTCCCAAGCCAGAAGTACGGTTGATTGTGGATTCTCGAAGACTGATTCATCAAGGCACACCGTTGCACCCTTAATTTCGCCCCTAATTTTTTCAGTCGCACATTCATACCATATTTTGTCATTTGGTCACAATCATTAGTAAATATCTTCATTCATCATATTTTGCATCATTAGTCGTATTTAAATTGACCAGAAAAGTCAGTTTAAATCAAAGTTCGCATCGTCTTTCAGTTGTAAAATACCCGGCATTTCACATCATTCATTTTTACCTGTTTACTATTTTCTTGCATTGCTCCAAGTTGTTTATATATCGATAATAAAAATATTTTGGTTTTATAGACAAACTGTTAAAAGCGATTCAACAATGTACGAAAAATTAGCGAGAAAAATATTTCGAGTTTTCACCTTTTACCGATCATTTTATGAATCTGCGCTTCGCGTAGATTATGACGGTATGCTCGCTTTATTTTTTCGGTACAGTTCGAAGTCTCGTTTTAACCTTAAACATCTGTTTAGTCTGATATTTTTATTATTATTTTATTTTTGATTTTTGACTGTTTGAATATTTTTTCTTTAATTTTTTTTACATGTAGTTTATTTTAATGTGTTCATATTAATTTTTCGGATAAATTTTCTTCCGTTTTTTTTATTGTTTTAATCACTTTGGGTCCTTATTTTTTTTATTCAGAAAAGATTCAAAATATTATTTTAAATGGAGTTAATTTTAATAATCTTAGTCTTTTTGGTTATTTTTGTCATTCAGGGACTTTTTGGTCACAAAAAATATTATTTACACTGTGCTTGATTCTTATTGGTTGTTAGCAAAAATAGCGGATAGATGCAGATTTAATAATTTTGGACGGATGGGATTAAACCTGAAAACAATATTCTTCTTATTTAAGTAGCACCTTTATCACTTTGTAAAGGGGGGAGACACAAAAAAGCAGAGAAGCAACTCACAGCAATAAACTCCCTTCATTTTCTCTCTTCTTAACCCATTACCCTTATCCATTCAAACCACCCCTCTTCTCTTCTAAACGCGAACAACAAATACCCCCTTCTGCAATTACCCCATCCTTCAACCTTTATTCCGCTAGCATACCCAACACCCTTCTCCGTGTACCTAACCTCCACTAACCCACTATTAACCATTCCGTCAAATAGCATCATTGCTTCCGTTGTTCATCATATTCAACTGATCATAGAGCCATTCTTCTTATCATTGCAAGAGGAAAATATTGCTCACATTTATTTTGCAGTGAAACATCTCGCGGTGGCTTCGTCACTTTGGCCTCTGTCCTTGTTTCACAGAAAATAAGTCATAGGTTATAGTAGGATACAACGACATCCTTCATCTCCCTAACCCTCTCCAACTGTTCCTCCTACGTCTCTCTCTCATTCACAGCCCTCAAATCACTCTCTTCAACAAACACACTATGTTCGTGTAAATTACTGATCCACTCTCAATCTCTCTTTAAACCGTTACCATCAAGCCGGTTTCGCGTTAACATCTATTTGCAATGCTCCCTTCATTTTTCTCTCCGAAACTCATTGTCACGGTTCCCCCCTGTTCTTCACAATAACACCATCATCGTTCCACCTAGCCTCCAACCCATCACCGTAAACCCCCCAACCTACGCTCAACTGAACCGGCAACTTCCGCCTCCCAACCTGCTATTGCCATCCGTAAGTTCCACTTCATCTTTGAACCTCACCAGACAAACTCACGTAGCCATACCCCATCGTTCTTCCTCTCACGATAATATACCCCACAAACTACTAAAAAAAAACCCATCGAACTACCACTGTCACAACAACAATCTCTCTGCCTCACTCTCTCTTCTCCGACCTCGCTCTCAGCTTCGTCACAAGAAAAAGATGGATAAGTGAGAGACTCTCCTACCTCTAGCGTGACGATAATCAACGCAAAACCGGACCCAGTGAAGGTGCAGAATCTCTGTTGGATCCGTGAAGCCGAGAGGGAGCGTTATCAGTGAAGATCTTCTTCCTCTCATGAAGATTAAAGTAACACAACTATTGTGGATATCAAGTCGCATACAGTGATGGATCGTATACCAAAGGAGACAACAATTGAAGTGAATGAGATAGAGTGGTAGAACGAAGATGGTGTTGTTGCATTGGTGTTAGAGAAAAGAGGAATTGAACAAGCATGGAGAAAAAGAGGAGTTCGAAGTGATAAACAGGAAGGCACATGGGTCTGGCTGGATCTGAGAGAAAGAGAGATACTTGCTTTCACAAAGAAGAAGAAATAAAGACATTGTTTCTCACTCTCTAATAATGTATAATAAGGTATGCTTTTATGTTCTTATTTTAATTCAATGCCACGTGTCAGCTATTAATTGGTTAATGGAAAAATTTGAAAAAAAAAACTCTAGTAAGAAGGCATCAGCTCCGCCTGGGGTGTTACAATAATTTTTTCTACCATTATTATTTTTTATGGTAAATTAGGGTTAATCATTTAGTTTGGGCCTTGAGCCATAATTCCTATCTTTTTACTAATCCACCCCATTTATTCACTTGACACCCCACGTTTTATTAGTTTAGTTTTCATAATTTTCTTAACTTTATCATCTTAATTTCTTAGTTTAATTTTTTTTCTAGAGGGCAACCAAACGATGATGTTATAATTAATTAGATAAATTATTAGTTTAAATTTAGAATTAATTTAGTATCTTTTAGAATTGTGATTTATGTTTAGAATTAATTTAGTAATCTTAGAATTTTAATTTAGTTTAATAAAATATTTTTAGTTAATTATTTAATTATATTCTCTTTCATTTGTATTTGATAGTCTTTGTCATTTTTAAATTAAATTTCTCATTGCCTCTTTGTCATTATTTGTTTATTTAGATTTATTTTCTTATGGATCCGTGAATGCTTGTGCTTTGATTATTGTGCTTTCATTGCTTAAATTCCAAGGAAAAACGGTTAAACCGGTTGACTTCATGTCATCAAATATATATGTTGCGATTGTGTGAAATCCTTCATATTTTTAATCTTAAAACAAATTTTTCTAAAAGACTTAATTTTAAAACTCACACACCTTTTTAAGTCGAAACTTCGACACTAGGTCGTCGTATCTTCAAAAATCTCGTTCATACCCATCTTTTATCCAAACGAATCATTTTAATCAAACAAACAATTTTAACCAAAAACAGATATTTCAAAAGGTTCCTGCGGAGTACCGCAGATGCATTGGGTGCTAATACCTTCCCATTGTATAACCAACCCCCGAACTCTCGATCTCTTTCAAAAAAAACACATTGTATTTTTATTACTTTTAAGTATTATTTTACATTGCATATTTTAGGGTTTTATTTCGCTCTTTTCCCTTTTCCCTTTGAAACAATAAAGCGCGGTGGCGACTCTTACTTTTGTGAGTCAAGTTAATTAATAGCTTGATCTCCGATTTTCACCGCTACAGAATTGGCGACTCTGCTGGGGAAAGATTGACCTCTTGCTGGTCCATCCCTAAGTGGGTTAAGCCTAATTTGTTTTATCTGTTTTATCATTATTTGATTGTTTGATTATATGTATATATTATGATTATTTGGGTGTTGATAATATTTACAAAGGACAAGTCCTATACCCGGACTAAGTTACACTTAGGAATAGGACGGGCGGTATAGTCATGTTAACTTTGAGGGAGTAATCCCGAAGAAGAAGGCATGAGATCCCCCACTCAGTGGAAGGCCCTTTTGAACGTAATATTTGTTTACCGAGTAATCGGGAAGACATTATTATTTTCGACCTGGGAGCCAAAGAAGCTGAGAACCGTAGAACCCTTAACCCACCTTGGCCTTTTAGGTGTAGCGCGGAGATTATAACGGAGTAATCCGGAAGTAATTGTTACGCGATGCTACGCTCAGATGAGTTTCTCTTGAGAATATTGCTGATTATTGAATAATCAAGACGTTGGTAATATCCAAAGGAGGAATGTAGACTCCGGGAACTCTTAGAACCTCGTTCTACATGTGTGATTAAACCGTTATTACATACCTTGGGGATGTTCTTTACCCTTGACTCCATGCTCGTGACGTTGAACCTTTCGACTTTATTTGTGACCTTGCTTGTGGTTGTTGCGTAGCCATGCATTCGTGCATCCATAAAACCCTTTTCACTTGACTTTGAAGGAAGTTGGAGGTCTTTCTTTGTAAACATCACAAGTTTCGTCAAGCTCAATGGATCTTGGGTGTTGATAGGGCGAAAACCCTAATCCATGAAAATGGATGATTGATCTTGATGATAACTTGATCAATGTTTGGAGCCAATTTAAAATTCATCTTCTATCTTCATACTTTGATGTTTACAATTTAATATCTTGAGTTCCTTGAAAATCAAATAAAAACTCTCTTTTGCATATCATACATCATTCTACATTTTACGTTTCACTTTCAAAGGTCTTTTTCCGAGTCTTTGGTCTCACTAGTACAACACTCGCGCTAAGAGAACAATGGAGAATATCAAGCAAGAGGTTTCTGAACTCCGTAGAGAGATGACTATTTTGAAAGCTGGTATGGATCACTCAACTGTTTTGGGTTGAAATTTTGGTTGCTGCTCAAGTCAATCCTTCTAAGAAGGAGGAAGCGATGATAAAAGTCTTCACTGAAACTCTAAAATCATTCTCTCATGAGAAGGTGATAGTTAATGCGCCTAGTGACTTTCCTGACAAGGTGAATGTGGGAGTGCGTCTAGAAGAAGATGTTGGGAAGGGATGTTCATATGAAGATGGTAGCTCAGCTAAGGGTGTGAAGAAGTTTGATAATAACTTTTCCAAGAAGAGAACCAGAGGAAGAAATAATCATTGTCAGAATCATCATGTTTCTCCTATTCATCAACAAAATCAGCAAGTTCCTAATCAGAGGAAAACCCG
Source organism: Vicia faba (assembly GCA_948472305.1). NCBI lineage: Eukaryota > Viridiplantae > Streptophyta > Magnoliopsida > Fabales > Fabaceae > Vicia > Vicia faba. The sequence continues at coordinate 96,550,312 of OX451735.1, read as the reverse complement.
GTTTGATCCAATTCCAATTACCTATACAGAGTTGTTCCCTATCCTGATGCAGAGGAATTTGGTTCAGACCCGACCTCCACCGAAGGTTCCTGAGAAGATACATTGGTACTACAAAGCTGATTTGGCTTGTACTTTCCATCAAGGTGCTCCTAGGCATGACTTGGAGGGTTGCTTTGCTTTGAAGATTGAGGTTCAGAAGTTGGTCAGAAGTGGTATCTTGTCATTCAAGGACGTTGGTTTTGAGGTTCAAATCAAGCACGTGCCGAAGAGTAAACACGATTGATGGTCACTTTGAGTTTTGAAGGATGTTTTTGGTGATTCAAGTCCAGATGGAAAGCCTTCCTAGATTATTAACTTATTCATGCTTTTTGTAATTTTTCTTGTTTATCAAAACATTGTTTGCATGTAAGAACTTGTTTGCATCTGAATGATTATCTTAATACAATGAGTATGTTTGTCTTGAACAAATTCATTCGTTTCACTCATATTTGTTTTCAAATTTTAAATTGCTTTTTGCATTATGATACTAACTTGTTGCCCATTCTCTTGCCTAGGCAGAGATTGAAGGGAGGATGATGATCTAAAGAACACAAAATCTCTGGTTGTTTGCTTTTGGATAAAATCTTGCTGATGATGTACAAGCATTGTTTCAAATCCCTAAACACCGGAGATATAAGGAAGATAATCCCTTGCTAACCCCTTTTGAGCCTTGAAGTAGAAGTTTCTTTTCTATACGAAAAAACCTTGAATTTTAACCCGGGGTAGGGTAGTTTTTAGTTAATCTGACTGAGTGTTCGAAATTCATAAGGAAGATGTTTTTTGAAGAGAAACTACGAGGGCTATCTTTCATGTATAATGAAGCTAGAGGATGTGGAACCATAATGTTATCCCTCATTCATCAAGAAACGAGGCAATCACAATCCTCTCAACAAGCAAAGACAAGCTAATGTCACACATTTTGTTCAAAAAGTCAAAAATCAAGAAAAAAGAAAAAGCCTGCTAAGTCAAAAAACATGAAAACGTGTGACTTAGGCAAAATTAAGGCATCCCGCTGGACTATCAATTCAAAAGAATTAGTTCAGGCAAAAGTTAGGGAAAATAAAAATTACAAAGAAAAGGACTGCAAAGAAAAGTCCTCAACAAAGAACAAATTGGTGACTACAAACACGAAGACATGAGGGTGGTTTCTACTCCGAAAGCCTCGTCGTTTCCTTAATCGTCACAAAATCCTTTTGAGAGATGAACGCTCATGTTGAATTAACTGAACATAGGATTGGAGAACATCATGAAGGGGGTGGGCACCGAATACTTTGAGCCTTAAATCCTTTTTTCTAAAACCATGAACCAGACCACATTACAACCTTCAAAAGTCCTAATTGAAGCAAGGTTATTTTGAAAGCATACTTCAATGAGATAGTGTTCCTGACTCCCATGAATGTTCTAAATAGTTATGTTGGTATCATATGTTTTTCCTATACAAAAATAAATGATGTTCTAACTCGCAAAATTTGTGCGATATCTTTTCAAAATCTTCAAGACTTACATAACTGTGGCATTAGAATTTTCATTCTCATAATAAAATTTTCTAACTGCAAAACATTTGTTTGATATCAAGGAAACTCACATATAAGCACCAGTGATGAGTTTATTCTTTTAAGGCCTGAGACTATGTTGAGTAATTGGCGAATCATTTCAAGAAAAAATCATATCCAGGGGCATGTCAGCTGAAGACCTTAAGCACGGACATGTTGCTTTTCCCAGTTAATGCTTTCCCAACTTCTTTACTCTTTATTGGGGCAAAATTTGAAGACTTTGTTGTGCCAACTACAGTCAATCCGGGGCAATCATGTCGAAATTTGATGAATTCCTCTAAGAGTTTGAAGACACCAGAGCATGGTGAATGCCAGGTCTTTTGTAAAATCCTCTTGAGACGATTTCTCCCCATCAACCAGATAACTTGGGGTATGTTAGAATTGTCGTGCAACATGCAGCTCATCAGCAGTAAACTTGGGGCATCCAAAATTGGTCCCAGGGGCAATCTAGATTTGTCAAGATATGTGATATGTATTGCACACATTATCAGAGGGTGGTGTTCCCAGTATCTCCAGCTAAGCAAGACTTCTTTCCAGCTGAAACTTTGTTTGTGTTGTTATCCTTTCAATGGATTGTTTGCAATAGAAGACTAGACTTTGGGTTTTCTACCTGAAAATATCTTTCTCTCCAAAGAGATTTAAGCCTTGTAAAAGGACTTTGCTTCAATGATGGCTTTTGTTTTCGATCTCCAGTAATGTTACCATCCTGTTGAGATTAGCCGAGCGTCGGGTTGTACTGGGACGTCTTATCATCTTCTGTCTATCTCCCCTGTCTGTTTTGTCAACATATACATGACATTCATTCATTCGTTCATACTTGCATCATGCACGCACATTTGTATTTGTTGATATCTTTGAGTTCGTATACCTTGGTTATGTCTAGTCAAATAGCATATTTGATCTTTCCAAATAAAATGTCAACTTAAGAAGAAAGTGCGCCTCTTTTCTCATTCCCCACTGAGTAAACTCTCGTGGAAGAATCTTGCTTTAGCTTTCCTTTTCCTTCTCTGGATAGGATAAATCCCCATTTGAGTTGTTTCCTCATTGGGTGGAGTCTTATTTGACTGTTTTCTCTCCAGTTTATTCCTGGATTGAGCTTTGTCTCTTGTGAACGATACCCTGTGGATCTCTTTAGGCTGTGAAACCTAGATGGAGAGTGCATTTATTTTGCAATGTAAATACTTGGTCTCCTCAAGAAGGATTTATTCATGGTTCCCCATTGAAGATGAACTTTATTCCCCAGCAGTGTTATCACAACCTTCTTCTGGAATATCGACATCACAACAAGCGACTGACTCTTTATTTGAGCAGTTTGGTTATTTCTGATTTCTTTATGACAAATGGCGGTCTCTTCATGAGTAGTTTGTCCATCCCCGATGAAATTATTGGTTCTCACCTCCAGCAATATCTTCACGATATTTTATGGGTTTCTTTTTGGGAAACAGCAAGCGGCAGTCTCTTCATGAGGCAACTTGTGTGTTATGGATACTCTTGACAAACAGCAAGCGGCAGTCTCTTCATGAGTCAACTTGTGTGTTATGGATATTCTTGACAAACAGCAAGCGGCAGTCTCTTCATGAGCAACTTGTATGTTATTGTCACCTTTGAAAACATCAAGCGGTAGTCTCTTCATGGACAACTTGTATGTTATCAACATGTTTAAAAACAACAAGCGGCGGTCTCTTCATGAGCAACTTGTATTGTTATTGCTACATTTGAAAAAAACAACAAGCGGCAGTCTCTTCATGGACAACTTGTATGTTATCAACACTTTTAAAAACAGCAAGCGGCGGTCTCTTCATGAGCAACTTGTGTGTTATTGTTATCTTTGAAAAATGGCAAGTGGCAGCTTCTTCATGAGCAGCTTGTACGTTAGTATTTTTGGAAGACAACAAGTGGCAGACTCTTCATGAGCAGCTTGTGTGTTTTGATATTCTTTGAAGACAGCAAGTGGCAGCTTCTTTATGAGCAGCTTGTGGGTTTTGGCAACAAGTGGCGGACTCTTCATGAGCAGCTTGTGTGCTTTAATATTCTTTGAAGACAACAAGTGCCGGTCTCTTCATGAGCAGCTTGTATGTTACTGACACCTTTGAAAGGAAGCAAGTGGCGGCCTCTTTATTTGAGCAGCTTGTGTATCCCCAACAAAAATGTCTACTCAGCAAATGGCATCCCTTTCGGAAAAGTCCCGTGGGGAAATTTGTTATTTTATCCTTTTCAAGCGATATCTTGGTTAGAGAAGAAATGTGTTACCGTTCTTGGTAAAATTCAGAAATCAGAGATGTTTATCTCCAGCCACAGCGCTGATGTCAATCAATTTGTTCTCCAGCCACAGTGCTGATGTCAATCATTTTCCGGCCACAGTGCTGATGTCAATCATTTTCCAGTCTCAGTACTGATGTCAATCATTTCCTTTTCCAGTCTCAGTACTGATGTAAATCATTACCTTTTCCAGTCTCAATACTGATGTAAATCATTCAAGAGTCTCTCATTTGAAGTCTATGACTCTGTTTCCCCAGGGGAGTTACAACCTCTTCCTCTGTGGGATTACTGTATAATGTGCTTGGTTTCTCCAGCATAGTCTGTCTCATATGGCGTCATTCCCCGTAAAATTCAGAGCATTACATTCATATCATATCATGAACATAATCGCGGTATCTTAAGGCCAAAAATTGTGTATTCTATATTTAAGTCCCTTCAATCTCGTCGAAATGAAGATCCCAATCTTCATATCTCCAGATAGAAGAAACTTAAATAGGGGCAGCTGTTGTACCCCAATTTTTGACCTAAGATCCCATTTTTATTCTTGCATTTTTTAAAGATAAGTCAAGGTCACGAAATACGGTCGGTTTTAACCTCTCACCTTCAAGCTTTGACTATGCGAAGATTGTCAAGTGTTTTGAACATTTTTAGCCTATGTATCACTAATTTCTAACCGCATACAAAGGTGTATGTTCATGTTTTCTTTTGTGTCATGTGCAGAGACAGGTATGAATCAAGAGCATCAAGTGTCGCGCCTCAATTAAGATTTTGAGTCTCCCAAGCCAGAAGTACGGTTGATTGTGGATTCTCGAAGACTGATTCATCAAGGCACACCGTTGCACCCTTAATTTCGCCCCTAATTTTTTCAGTCGCACATTCATACCATATTTTGTCATTTGGTCACAATCATTAGTAAATATCTTCAGTCATCATATTTTGCATCATTAGTCGTATTTAAATTGACCAGAAAAGTCAGTTTAAATAAAAGTTCGCATCGTCTTTCAGTTGTAAAATACCCGGCATTTCACATCATTCATTTTTACCTGTTTACTATTTTCTTGCATTGCTCCAAGTTGTTTATATATCGATAATAAAAATATTTTGGTTTTATAGACAAACTGTTAAAAGCGATTCAACAATGTACGAAAAATTAGCGAGAAAAATATTTCGAGTTTTCACCTTTTACCGATCATTTTATGAATCTGCGCTTCGCGTAGATTATGACGGTATGCTCGCTTTATTTTTTCGGTACAGTTCGAAGTCTCGTTTTAACCTTAAACGTCTGTTTAGTCTGATATTTTTATTATTATTTTATTTTTGATTTTTGACTGTTTGAATATTTTTTCTTTAATTTTTTTTACATGTAGTTTATTTTAATGTGTTCATATTAATTTTTCGGATAAATTTTCTTCCGTTTTTTTTATTGTTTTAATCATTTTGGGTCCTTATTTTTTTTATTCAGAAAAGATTCAAAAAATTATTTTAAATGGAGTTAATTTTAATAATCTTAGTCTTTTTGGTTATTTTTGTCATTCAGGGACTTTTTGGTCACAAAAAATATTATTTACACTGTGCTTGATTCTTATTGGTTGTTAGCAAAAATAGCGGATAGATGCAGATTTAATAATTTTGGACGGATGGGATTAAACCTGAAAACAATATTCTTCTTATTTAAGTAGCACCTTTATCACTTTGTAAAGGGGGAGACACAAAAAAGCAGAGAAGCAACTCACAGCAATAAACTCCCTTCATTTTCTCTCTTCTTAACCCATTACCCTTATCCATTCAAACCACCCCTATTCTCTTCTAAACGCGAACAACAAATACCCCCTTCTGCAATTACCCCATCCTTCAACCTTTATTCCGCTAGCATACCCAACACCCTTCTTCGTGTACCTAACCTCCACTAACCCACTATTAACCATTCCGTCAAATAGCATCATTGCTTCCGTTGTTCATCATATTCAACTGATCATAGAGCCATTCTTCTTATCATTGCAAGAGGAAAATATTGCTCACATTTATTTTGCAGTGAAACATCTCGCGGTGGCTTCGTCACTTTGGCCTCTGTCCTTGTTTCACAGAAAATAAGTCATAGGTTATAGTAGGATACAACGACATCCTTCATCTCCCTAACCCTCTCCAACTGTTCCTCCTACGTCTCTCTCTCATTCACAGCCCTCAAATCACTCTCTTCAACGAACACACTATGTTCGTGTAAATTACTGATCCACTCTCAATCTCTCTTTAAACCGTTACCATCAAGCCGGTTTCGCGTTAACATCTATTTGCAATGCTCCCTTCATTTTTCTCTCCGAAACTCATTGTCACGGTTCCCCCCTGTTCTTCACAATAACACCATCATCGTTCCACCTAGCCTCCAACCCATCACCGTAAACCCCCCAACCTACGCTCAACTGAACCGGCAACTTCCGCCTCCCAACCTGCTATTGCCATCCGTAAGTTCCACTTCATCTTTGAACCTCACCAGACAAACTCACGTAGCCATACCCCATCGTTCTTCCTCTCACGATAATATACCCCACAAACTACTAAAAAAAAACCCATCGAACTACCACTGTCACAACAACAATCTCTCTGCCTCACTCTCTCTTCTCCGACCTCGCTCTCAGCTTCGTCACAAGAAAAAGATGGATAAGTGAGAGACTCTCCTACCTCTAGCGTGACGATAATCAACGCAAAACCGGACCCAGTGAAGGTGCAGAATCTCTGTTGGATCCGTGAAGCCGAGAGGGAGCGTTATCAGTGAAGATCTTCTTCCTCTCATGAAGATTAAAGTAACACAACTATTGTGGATATCAAGTCGCATACAGTGATGGATCGTATACCAAAGGAGACAACAATTGAAGTGAATGAGATAGAGTGGTAGAACGAAGATGGTGTTGTTGCATTGGTGTTAGAGAAAAGAGGAATTGAACAAGCATGGAGAAAAAGAGGAGTTCGAAGTGACAAAGAGGAAGGCACATGGGTCTGGCTGGATCTGAGAGAAAGAGAGATACTTGCTTTCACAAAGAAGAAGAAATAAAGACATTGTTTCTCACTCTCTAATAATGTATAATAAGGTATGCTTTTATGTTCTTATTTTAATTCAATGCCACGTGTCAGCTATTAATTGGTTAATGGAAAAATTTGAAAAAAAAAACTCTAGTAAGAAGGCATCAGCTCCGCCTGGAGTGTTACAATAATTTTTTCTACCATTATTATTTTTTATGGTAAATTAGGGTTAATCATTTAGTTTGGGCCTTGAGCCATAATTCCTATCTTTTTACTAATCCACCCCATTTATTCACTTGACACCCCACGTTTTATTAGTTTAGTTTTCATAATTTTCTTAACTTTATCATCTTAATTTCTTAGTTTAATTTTTTTCTAGAGGGCAACCAAACGATGATGTTATAATTAATTAGATAAATTATTAGTTTAAATTTAGAATTAATTTAGTATCTTTTAGAATTGTGATTTATGTTTAGAATTAATTTAGTAATCTTAGAATTTTAATTTAGTTTAATAAAATATTTTTAGTTAATTATTTAATTATATTCTCTTTCATTTGTATTTGATAGTCTTTGTCATTTTTAAATTAAATTTCTCATTGCCTCTTTGTCATTATTTGTTTATTTAGATTTATTTTCTTATGGATCCTTGAATGCTTGTGCTTTGATTATTGTGCTTTCATTGCTTAAATTCCAAGGAAAAACGGTTAAACCGGTTGACTTCATGTCATCAAATATATATGTTGCGATTGTGTGAAATCCTTCATATTTTTAATCTTAAAACAAATTTTTCTAAAAGACTTAATTTTAAAACTCACACACCTTTTTAAGTCAAAACTTCGACACTAGGTCGTCGTATCTTCAAAAATCTCGTTCATATCCATCTTTTATCCAAACGAATCATTTTAATCAAACAAACAATTTTAACCAAAAACAGATATTTCAAAAGGTTCCTGCGGAGTACCGCAGATGCATTGGGTGCTAATACCTTCCCATTGTATAACCAACCCCCGAACTCTCGATCTCTTTCAAAAAAAACACATTGTATTTTTATTACTTTTAAGTATTATTTTACATTGCATATTTTAGGGTTTTATTTCGCTCTTTTCCCTTTTCCCTTGGAAACAATAAAGCGCGGTGGCGACTCTTACTTTTGTGAGTCAAGTTAATTAATAGCTTGATCTCCGATTTTCACCGCTACATATAGGCCTAGACCATGCCTTCTTTGTTCTTCAGCACTGATTTGGGGAGGTGTGAAATAAACCACCTCGCTAATAATGGAGCACAGCACATCAGGGTTCCCCGCTTTCGGGAAGTACGAGCGTAAAGCTGATGAAGAATGTCACCCAAGAGAGTGGGTTCAGGATTACGAGAGATGAAGATTTTCACCGCATTCACATCAACAAAGGAGTCAGGATTCAGAAACAATACCAAGCCATATATCAAAAGAGCTACAATATCTTCAAATGCCTTGAAGTCTAGACTATCCCAGAAATAATTAGCCTTACCAGCCAAGAACTTAGTCAGAAAGCCCTTTGCTCCACTTCTAGTCTCCCAATTAGCCATTACCTCATCCTTGGTCATATGAAGGGCTGAAGCAATCTCTTCTGGCCTAAGGATCTTCTCCCAACCAGTAAACGGGGTCTGCTCCAGAATGGAGATATCGAGCAGATCATAGAACTCCTCTAAGGTGGGAACCAACTGGTAGTCCTGGAAAGTAAAGCAATCGTACAGTGCATCATAGAATTGGACCAAAACACTCATCATCTGCTCGTCCAATTTGGAGGTAACCAAACTGAGAAGATACCCATGTCTTCTGATGAAGGAGGTAGTATCAGGAATCTTTGCAATCAATTCTTTAAGCATGGTGGGAACCTGGACAAAGTTGATCCAGATGGTATTCCTACGCATGGGCATCATGACCTACAAAATAGAACAAAGATGAATCCCTCCTGTCTTTGAAATAGGTTAGTCCAATGCAAGATGTATGCAATGTTATGATGTCATGATGTCATGATAGAAATCACATCACAAGTATCCACAAATAGAAAACATGGTAAAGGCACACAAGTCACACAGAGAGCCCTTAGATTTCAGGATGGCAAGGAGCTTAGGTACTACCCTCTTAAAGTTCAGTTGGTTTAAACCTGTCCTAAAAATAGTAACCGGGTTCTAGAGGATCTCAATATCACTAACTACCCTCGATCGGTCATAATTCTAGTTTAGCAACCTTTTCTTGCAGCCGGAGTCATCGCGAGAGTTTAGTCTCAATGAGTGTAGCATACTGCTACTGTTCTATGGCCAAGTTGGTCAATTTAAAGGTTCTAAGGTCAGTTGGTGCTTAATGACCCCTTAGATGACACATATTCTCCTTGTTCCAACACAAGGGATATCGGTATAATCTAAAGTGCCACACCAACGTAGCTACTACTTCAACCGTATCGGTCTACGCCGTACAGTTCCCTCACAATTTATTGCTACTTACCTAAAGGGTATCCCCCAGATCCGGGTTAGGATCTATAGTAACTCCGATTCGAGCCCACAAAGATAAATCATACAAAGCAAACAATTTGAAAACACAATGATCTAATCCTAAGGTACACCCCACTTATTAAGTGTCCCCAGCAGAGTCGCCAGTTTTGTGATACGGTGGGAGAGAACTGACTGTTTTTTTAGAATGCTGGTTTGCGTTTTGCGTTTGTTTTTGCAAAATGTCGCGGTAAGCAAGAGTCGCCACCGTCTTTTATTTTATCCAACAAGGAAAGGAAAAAAGCACAGAAAAATTCCTTTTTCAAGATGTTTCTCGGGTCCGGGGGGTAGATTATAGAAAGGGAAGGTGTTAACACCCTTTCTATCTGTGGTTATCCACGGGCTCTTAGGTACTTGCTCAAAGTGTTTTCAAAATTTGCTTTTCTTTGTGTTTGTGGGTTTGAAAGAAGTTTTTGTTTGAAAGGTGTAAGTGCGAAAAGTTTTTATTTTGTTTTAAAGAGAGCAAGTATTTAAGAACCATCTACCTACTCGAAAAGGGAATCAATCTGTGCTAATGTCCTTTAGATAATGCTATCCCACTATTGATGAGTAGGTAACATCGTCGTTGGAGTTTAAGGGTCAATTCGATTAAGGGACGTGTGGTCACTAAAGCAATGTTAGGACACCTTAGCGGTAACCCTAATGTCTTAGATCATTTTTACGAGGCAACCGTTTCGAGGCAACTATGATCTTTGGACAAGAGGGTGACCAATTGAGGTGTACCCTAAGAATGCGCATGTGCGAGTGTGTTGTTTTCAGTTAATTTCGTCTTTGTACATGTCAATGGTTATCGATGTTGATTTTAGGTTTAAACATTTGATCTTGTCATGCATCCCTATTACCAAACATCTAATAGTTTATAAGTTGCGGAAATTAAATTGCTGAAATTAAAACTAACTATTACAAGGCGTCGGGTATTTACATCGCCAAAAGCAACCCTTGAAATTAAAATGCGGGAAATAAATAAAGCGATAAAATAATTAAAGTCCTATTAAACTATTACATTCCGGGAAACAGATACAATAATATGATAAAATGGATCACGTTCGGGAAAATTAAATCGGGCGCATTCTAGGGTTTTGACCCTTTTTGAAAGAAAAGATTTTTTTTGGTATTTTGAATTTATGGAAGGAATTAAATTATGCATTAAATTAATAAACAAATTAATTAATTAATGAAAATAATATTTTTTTTGGATTTTTTTTATATTTAAAGAAATAAAAATAAATTAATCAAAGTTAATAAAACCTAAATATCTAAGTTGATTTTAATTATTACAAAAAATATTAAAGTTATTCCTAATTAAACTAAATTAATTAATTGATTTTATTAACAAAAATAAATTACTGAAAATTAATTTTAATAATGAAAATGTTTTTTAATTTTTAATTTTATTAAGAAAAGTTTTAATTGGTTAGTGATTAAAAATAGTAAAGCAAAAACAATTAAATAATTAAAAGAAGAATAAAATAGAAAACAAAACTCAGGGGGGTTCTAGGCCCAAACTGGGGGTGAGAATGGAAATTTCCAAGGCCCAATTGACTTGGCCTGGCTGACTTTCATGCATCCCATGTGGCACGTTGACTAGGGAGTATGGTGGGCATCCCCTCTGGACCACCAGATCTGGCCTGGGGGTCATCTGGCGCTTTGAGATTTGAAGACCATGATACATCACATGCTTGGAGTTGTACTGGAATTCCTGAAGAGAAAAAATACAAATGCATGGGGGGACCTGGGATTCAAACCCAGGTCCTGTGAGTTATTGGATGCATGCGTTGCCACTCAACCAACGCGTTTCATTTGTTATAGTATTCAATAATAATAATAATATGAGAAACAAAACTAATATGCCTGAAATAAAAAAAAGCGTGAATTGTTTGAATCGTCCAACCAGGGAGGGCCACGTCTTCATCTTCCTCGCTCAGCCCTGGTTATTTACCTGCGGATTTATATCCGCAGCTAAATTCGTAGCTTGTTCCTAAAATTGGTTCTAGGCCATGGAAATTAATTCCAAGCACATGGCTGTGCTCGTCTAGGCTTCCTGATCACGCCTATGTCCATCAATGGCATCAATTTCACCTGCAAACGAAACGCCCAAAAATACAAACCAAGAACCCTAGATTCAGCTAGGGGGTTACAGGCTATATAAATGCAATCAAATAATGCAGAAAGATTGTAAATTGAACAAGGATCAAGAATATGTCAATGATTTGCCAAGAAAATGCAAGAATGTGGAGTTACGAATTTGACTACAGGGTGGTAAAACGCGAAGCTTACAGTGCGATTGAGAGGGTATGAGAGCTTGTTAGGGATTGGTTTTGCTTCAAGGATGGTCCAACAATGGAATAGTGTTGACATTTGGTGTTGAAACTGCCTCCAAGCACGATTTCAGTTTCAAGCTTTTTGACAATTTTTCCAAGTTTGCTTTTTGTGATTCTGCAGCCTCTCACCTCTGAATTCGTATCCTTTGGCTTGTATATGTATGCAGCATTGGATTAGGTCAACAATTTGGTCCTGAATCTTTGTGCATCAATACTTGGAGATATGATTTGATTCACCATTGATAACTTTCTTATTTTGTCCAAAATCCAATATTTTTGTACATGAAAAGCTTGATACGGATTTGATCATGTCATTGATGATAATCAAGACCTATAACAACCAAAAAGATCCTAAGTAATCAATATTTGGATTTTATTTGATTTAAATTGATTTAAAATGAATTAATTCAATAAAAAATCAAATAAAATAGAAAAATTAATAAATGGACACAAGGCTGAAGCTAGGACACGTGTGTGGTGTGACAAGATCAGATCAAGTGGAAAAGAATGGGCCCATTTGACAAAATTTGAAGTTTTGGGGATAGTTGACTTTTGGCAATTTTACAAAAATGCCCAACTTCAACAATGCATAACATCTTCAATTTTGAACTTTTGGAAGTTTTTTTTGGACTTTTTAGAAATCTTGATATATCCTCTAACCAACCCTTTTGGTCTCATCTCATTTTGATATTACATGCTCAAGTTATAAGCTTTGGAAAAAAAGGTGTTTTTGTTGACTTTCAAAAATGACCTATAATGTCCCATTTTGTAACTTTTTGTGAGTGCATTCCTTGATATTGGGGTATGAAGATGGATTGTAGGAAATTGCATCCTCTTCAAAATGAGCTTTGGATGGGTCATTTCTCATAAAGTATGAGAACGTTATGCTTGGTCAAAGTTGAGTTGACTTTTCCTGCAAAACCCTAATTTAGCAACTTTTGAGTCTTGATGAATTTTGAGCAATCCTTGATGAATCAGGATAAACCCTTTATAAAATGATGAAATATCATTCAAATGAGAATGTTGACAAAAAATCTTGAGGTTTGACTATATTTGGGTCACAGTTGACTTTTGCCCTAACATAGTCGATTTTTGGACCCTTTGAGCAATTGACTGACCAAACTTTCTATGCAAGGCTTGAAACTTGACATGGATGAACTTGAGAACATATTAGGACATTATGGAGAACTTGAGGTTATTTGGATGCAAGGGCCTTGATGCAACACAAAACCCTAATTTGAGGTTGACTGCCTTAGGAGATGATTTGATTGTCCAACTCTTGAGCAATCTTGAGCCATTTGGAGATTTTTCTTGAAATGTTTTGAGAGATATGAGAGGGAAAATTTTGGGGTGCAACAGCTGGGTACTTATCATATGTGTGGATGCAAATCTGGTTTATGAACACTTTGGTTCAGAAAGTTAATGAGAGTTTATTTATCTCATTGGGTATTTAGGTGTCTAAGATTACCTGAATAAGTTACAGAAGGTGTATGCTTTTGAGATCTTCTTGTTTGAAAGAACTATCAAGTATAATGAGATCTTTAAATGATAAATCAAGAACCATTTGATTAGGTTCTATGAAGAACATTTGTTGTCCTAAATGATGTCGTAACATCATTTTGTTTGTTATCCCTAAAGGAGGTCTGGGATTATGATTATGGAGGATTGAGGATCAACTTTGTTGTCATAAAATGAAGTATGACTTTGTTGATCAGAATGTGCAGATTCTGACTCTATCTACAGTAGCATGCTTAAAGAATACATGACTACTGTGTTGAAGACTTCGCTAATATCACAATTACTAATGAATTTAAGGGCAAAGGACTAGGATCAAATATTATGATCTGATCAGGAATATTGTGAAGAAGGTGGTTTTACCTATGTTGCAAGTATGTCGGCCTAACATGTATAAAAGCAAGATTTCTGATTGCTTGTGTCCGTGTGATGTCCAAGCGTGTGTGCACGAAATATTGGTTATCCAAAAGAGGTATGGTAACTTGTGTGGTTCTGTAAGGCCGTGTATCATACATGACCTTGAAGATGTCTGAAGACCTGGAGTCAGGGTATCATGATCAGGATTGTTTATATTCACAAGGGTGTGGATATAGTTTAGCAAGTGCGTGAAGTTTTGGCTCTTCACTTTAAGATTGTGAAATTCTCTGTATGATAAAGTATTTTATCCTCTACAGGATATATGGTTATCCATGGCAGGGGGAGTTGGGTCTTGACTATGGATGGTTGCTGCAATAATGCAGATTGTTTAAAGCTTTCGTGTTGAACAAGCTTGTGAAGTTTCTATGAGGTTGAGATGTCAGACAACATGTCGTGAAATGTGGCTATAAGGTGTAGACGTGCATACCCTTAACTAGGTATGTATGATTCTAGCCAGGAGAGCTAGTATGTATTGTTATACTGCAAGAGACAATATGATTTGTCTGCAAGAATTTATTTTTCTACGGTGTTTGATAAGGCCTAGTGCATGGTCTACTTGGAGATACCACTTGTGATGTTCTGGTATCTTAGGTTGCATCACTCTTGAAGGCTGAAAGGAGTGCATTTGGAGTCCATTGGTAGACATTATGTGTATGCTTTTGTGCTTATGGATAAGTTTGGGGGTTATCCTAGACTTTTTTGATGGAGAAGCCTATTTGTGCTAGTGTGGTTTATTTTTGTTAGTTTCTTTCTTTCTCATATTATGGCTAAAAAAGGGGGTGAAGTATGTGTGTGCATGTGTGCGTACTAACCATTGATTGGTGAACTATTAATTATTAGCTACTATTGAGGGGGAGAATCTCTGATTCTCTGGTGTGATAGCAGGTGTTGAGGGGGATTCTCTGTTGTTCTAGACTAAAGGGATCTGAAGAGATGTTAGACATGATGTCTTGACATCATGGTGTTGAGAATCTAGTTTCTCTATTTGTTGTAGCTTTGTTTAGTAGACTAAATAACTACTAACTATTTCTCTGGTTATATTGTTGCTCATAACTATGGTTTTATGTTTGTTGTGCTGTTGTGCCTCTGATGTGTGTGTTTGAGTAATTTTCAAACATATTTATGGTGGTTTCTTGTGCACGAATTATTTGGTTGTTTTAGCCAAAATTGGCCAAAGGGGGAGATTGTTATTTCTCTAAAATTATGATTGGCATGAATTTTGGTAAAACTAAATTTTCAGCAACATGTTGAACAAGATGTTTCAAGTTGAAGATTCAACATGCCGAGTATGATGTCCTAACCATAAGTATAGGACTTCTGGTTTGTTATACTGTTGTAGTTTCGAAAATTTTCTACTTGGAGTTTCAACATGTTGAATGTGATGTCCTAACCAGAAGAGCAGGACATCTGGACTATTACAGTTTTGAACTTGAGAAGTTGTTTTAACTTGCTGTTTGAACATGTCGAATGGGATTTCCTACTAGAAGTATAAGACATCAGGTCTGCTACAACTGACAGTTTGGATTCAGTTGTTGTGATCTAATTACTGAATATTCTGGGAATATCTTAGTAATCCTATGTGGCGTCTAAGATTGATAAATCATAGGTTTTATATTGGTATTCAAGATATTCAAAGTTCTAAATATGGATATATTTTAGGAAAGCTTTGATTGAAGATCTATTTTCTTGGAGAAGTTTTTGTAGACTTTGTGCAGTCTCTCTGATGTGTTTTTGATGCCCAAATCCAGTTGGGAAAAGGTTATAAATAGAAGTGTTTGTAACCTAGTTTTGGTACTAACCGTGAAATGATTAGTTGTAGTTATTAGGGCCAAGTCTGTACCACTCTCTAGGAGAGTTAGTTATGTGTTCCACTCAGTTGTGAGTTGGACTAATGTTATAGAGTTGTAGTCTATATTATTGTCCTTCTTAAAGCTTTTAAGCAAGAGGTGGTATTGTTCTTGAAGGAAGCCTTTAAGAAACTTTAAGTATTGTTCTTGATCAAAACTGTGAAGAAAGATCAAGTATGCTGTTCTTAATCAAGGGGAGTCTTGATTAAGAGTTTTGTTTGTATTTGAAGTGTGATCTTCATTTAGGTGAAAGATCGTCGAAACAGTAACTTGGACTGGGGCTGTTACACATAGCTGCGGTGATTGGAAGTGATTGGGTATACTCATATCTAGGAGTTTCTAGGTAGAAGTTGTATTGGGTAGGGATTAAGTGATAAATTATAAATGGGGGGAGTTTAGCTTTGAATTAGTACTACTGATAGTTGATTTCCTTCCTGGCTTGGTAGCCCCCGGAGTAGGTGTTGTTATCACCGAACTTGGTTAACAATTCTTGTGTTGTTTATGCTTTTCAATATAGTTTTATATTGTTTATGTCGGATCAGATGTCCTAACATTTCATAGGACATTTGAGTTCTGTTATACCATAATTTCAGGAAGGTCGTTGAATTAAAGGAGACATTATAGGTCATTTTTTATCCTTATGGTCTTAACATTTTTCTAAGTACAAAAGTGCTTATATTCAGTAATTTTCAACACATCATAACTTTTTGCTCATACATCCAAATGAATGCTTTTTAGAATATTGTAAAGCTTGTGGGAAGATCTTTCAAATGAAAAAACAACTCATAAAGCTCCTTGTGCATGATACCCTATGAGTTTGAAGTTGGTGATTTGAAACTGAAACTTGCTCCATGATCATATTTTTGTAATCACTTGAATTCACCTATTAAGCCAATTTAAGACTCAATTTTGTGCCTAATCATGTTTAGCATGTGTCCAAAATAGAAAATAAACCTTTAAACTCAAGCTTTGGTTGCATTTTCATGCACCTTGAGGTCACACTTTTTGTACTTTCAACCTTCACATGAATTCCATAATTCTGCATCATTCTCACACGCTTGAGCATTACATCATCCTCATCTATAAATAGGGACCTCATTCCCTTTATTTCTCAAGCTTTTGATAGCCAAAATACCCCTTCTAAGATTCCATTCGAACTTTTAAGCTTGAACTTCATTTTATGATTTCCACCCTTCAAACACTATGAAGCTCCACTCAGTTAGCTTCACCAACATTATGCAAAGCTAACCATCTCAAGAGAATGAAGAATTAAGCTCTAATTGAAGCTCACAAAGTTCACTTTCAGAGCAAAACCATCGCACTTTGTTCAGGTAGTTAGAGGCATCAATTCTCTTAAATCAAATTACTATGATCATCCTTGATGTGCACTGATGCTCACTGTATCATTAGTTTTCATTAATTGATTAATTTGGTATGTCTGTTTTTGAATTTTATGGTTGCAAACTTTTATGGTTTTTTCAAATCGAGTAACCTATCGGTTAAATAAATTTTTTGTGAAGGAATTGTTAAGATCGTCTTAATGAGACGCTTCTAATGATACCAGATTCATGAGCAATGATTGCTTCTTTTTGAAATACAGAAATTTTTTCCTAGTTGCAGGTGGCTAGAGGTTGGAGATGACCAACGTATCATCCTCAACCAATGAAAGTGTGCAATTTGAAATAATTTGATTGGTGTGACTTTTTTGGATCTGACGTGCGTGTTTTGACTTGTGTCCGTCATACATCATAACCTCTGGTTCTTTTGATGCACAAGCGTGTTTAAGTGACTTAGATCCAACGCTTTTCATAATTTATATTTTTTTATTTGGCTTAAATGCACATTTAATCTCCCTATTTTCAACTTTTTTAAGTTTTAAACCCAAATTTTAAGTCCCTAAACTTGATCTCACTTAAGATTTTGTTTGCCCCCCTTCAATTTTGCATATGTGGCATTAATGATTGAGATTAAAAAATATTTTTAATCATGTGACATTGCTGACTGAGATAATTAATTTATTGATTTTTTATTAATTAATAAATTATTAATTAATTATTAATTTTACATATTTTTTATTTAAATTAATTACTCAAAACACTTCTAAGAAATATCATGGGCCTAATTTTAATAGCCCATATAGTTGACATTCAATTCAAAAGACTTTAGATGACTTAGCTATATATACACTAAACCTTTTGTTAAAAAAATGTGGGACTAATGTTCCACCAAAATGTCTTTCCCATAGTATTATAAATCTAAACGGAGAATTGATTGCCATGTTATCTAAATCACCATTGCCACATAATTAAAAATAATTTTTTAATTTTAGTTATGAATGTCACGTATGCAAAATTGAAGGGGGATCACAAGAATTTCAAGTGAGGTAAAGTTTAAGGACTTAAAAGTAGGATTTTAAAACGAGGGGATTAAAACTTAATAAAAAAACTAAAAGTATGAAGACCAAAAATGCATTTAAGCCTTTTTATTTTTACAAAAAAATTATAAATTCATTTTATCTTTAAAAATTATAACGCCTTTAGTTTTTATCCAAAAATATAAAAAATTACACAAAAATACTTTAAATAATTTTTTATTTTATGGATATTTTTTCAGATTTTTATTTTGATGTTTTCTAATTTTTCTAATTTTTTCATTATTTTTTTAATTAGTTTAAAAAGGTTTTATTACTTTTAAAACTCTGAGAAAAATATTATATGATCCAATAATGGTCTGTGACCTATGGTGAATCTATTTGATTTTTATTTTTGGTCTTGCTATTTTTTATCTATTTTTTGTCTTCTTGTTTAATTTTTAATAATTTTTAAATAGTTTCTGATTTTCAAAAATGATGAAACTATTTTTCTAAAAATATTATGGACCTTCTTTGATTTTTCCATGATCCTAATTGATTTTTATTTGATGTTTTGAATATAGTTTAGTATTTTACCTTTTATTTTCATTTTAAAACCATTTTAAAGAATTACTTTATTATTTTATTTTGTTTTTTTGGAAATTTAAAGACCAAAATATAGTTTGGTATTTTACATTTTATTTTCAATTTAGGTCATAAATTTCATCAACATCAATGGAACTTGGATTTTGATAGGTTGAAAGATCAAACTCGTCAAAATGGATGATTAATTTTGATGAAGTTAGACCTAATTCATGATCCAATTTGGGTTTCTACTTTTGTCTTGTTTACTTTACCTCGTCTTCATCTTCTGCTTCTTTTTCTTTTGATCAGGAAAGCATTTGAATTTTTTAGTTCATCTAAGTTTATGGATACTTGATGAGCTTTTGTCATTTCAAATCTACTCCTAAGTGACCATCTAATCACTCAAGGTACTTTGAATTAGTGTAAAGTTTATCATGATGTATCTTCCTTGACTTAGGTCTTGATCACCCTTTGTTTTTACTTGTGCTACATATTTTAGGAGTATGGTTTCTACCATATCTCTAACATGTAAGATACATATATTGTTATTGACCGGCCTCATATAGTATTTACCGCTACATAAGTCTGCGATTGCTTAACGAAGCGCTAAATTTGTCCCAAATCTGAAAACTAACAAACTAACTCTAACATTTATTGTGCTAACTTTTACTTTATATCATTTAATTTTAGCATCTTTACAATTCATGCCATTTTGTCTTTTGCTCTTTATTGTATGCCATTTTTCTCTTTGTCCACTTGGCCTTTTATGTTTTTGTCATTTTTCCTTTGTCCACTTGGACACATGTTTATGTTTATGCCTTTTCCCTTAGTCCACTTGGACTTTTTATTTTGTTCTTAAATTATTAATAATCAACTTGAATAATAAAAGACTTAAGGCTCTTTGTGGATTATGGTTACTATACCTTGGCATATTGGAGTATTTGAACCTATGGACTTAGGATAGGACCTTGTTACTTTGGGACTTTTGGACTTTGGGATCTTGTTGTATTTTTGTCTAAGTATTGAGAATCTTTTTTGTGTGTAGGTTTTACTTTGAAATTCATCTGAGTCAAGAATAATTCATATGATACATGCCAAGTCATTTGTACCCTTTTATTTTCATTTGATGCAAGCTCACACCTGAGGCACTTATTATTCATCGGATTCTTATTACTTCATTGTATGTGGCTTTAATCTAAGGGATGAGAATGCTATGTTGACTTTATTATGTCAAATGTTGGCTTCTTGTTTGGTTAGATCTTCCCTACCTTAGCTTTTCCTTTATGCTTTAGGATAGTCCCTTCATCTCTTGCTATTTTCTTTAATTTCATAATCCTCTCCCTCGTTTTTACAAATCATCTTGTTTTCCAACTTTAATACTTTCATAATAAACTTGGACTTAGGTATATGAATTTTCAAAACCTTTTTCTTAATCAAATGTCAATTAACTTAACCAAAGTCTAACTATTTTCTTTCAAGACTAAAGAATATATAACCTCACTTCAAACCTTTTACCATTTGGTTTTTGATTTTAAAATCTTAAATATTATATGTGAGTCATCTCTATGGTTGAAATGTAATTCTCTCATGTCCATAACCTTGATTGATATGATGTTGAATCTTTTCCACTTGAAGAGGTTAGTGACATACCTGTTGAGTTATACATGTTTATGGATATTTGATTGAGTATTCTCCCTAAGATGACAAAATGCCTCTTCTCTTAAAAATCAACCAACAAACAATTTTGTTCTTATTTAGAAGAACTACGTAGTTCTGATTTCATAATTTCATATTGGTGATACGTAGGCACATGGCTCATTGAAGTCTTGACGAATCAAAATTGTAAAAAAATATTTATTTTCTCATATCCACAAACATTTTTGCAAACAACCATTTTAGCCAAATATACAGATTTTCAAAGAGGTTTCTATGGAGTACCGTAGATGTTTAGGGTGCTAATATATTCCCTTTGGATAACCAACCCCTGTACCTTAGATCTCTCTATTGTTTTGCAAGTTTCTTTACTTTTAGTCTTGCTTCTTGCTTTGCATGTTTATTTTGGGTTTTATTCGCTCTTTTCCCATTTCTTTGGAAACAATAAAGTGTAGTGGCAACTTTAACTTTGTGAGTTAAGTCAATCAATGGCTTAGTCTCAACTTTTCACCTCTACATATGAAATGAATGTTCAATTAAAAGATTACACCTAGAGGAAACATTATGATGTCCTTCTGAGAGACCTATACTATCCACCAGATGCCCTGACTCACTATGTTTAGAAGCTCTAGGGTTAAAATTGTGGTTAACATTTTGAATGCGTAAGTGGTATTATTTTTAATACTAGAAATTTACCTTTATATTTGAATAGTTTTTATTCGGGTTTACTTTTATTTGATACATGTAGAGCGATGGAGGGATACAATGCATTCAAACGTAACGCACTTGGTAAAAAGCGAATGTGTTATTTCCTAGGAGTAAATATATTACTTGTAATTTTTGACATTATATTATTTGTGTGCATTGGTGATATAAATATAAGAAAATTATTTATAATGATGAAAACAACTCGACATCCATTCTTGTGGATACTATTTTATGAGATATATGCTCCATATTGTCTTCGGCGGAATTACAAATGGACGGATGAAGCGAGAGGTAATAGCTTAATCCATGTATATATACAAATGTATATCTCTTAAGTTAATTTTGCTGTTGTTAGCTTATCATAATTAAAATTTTGTTTTAATTATATTAGTTTAACGATAGAACACCATACCCACAAGAAGATATAAATGACATTTTATCACGTTGGAATGGTGTCTTCTTATCTTGTTTTGAATCTCAACAAAAATAGTTTTTCTTGGTTGTTATAAGCTTAATTTTTATATATACAAGGGTTTCGTCATTTTTGTAAATGTACATGTATATTCTATCTTGATGAGAACAATATAAATTTGTACATTTGATTTTAAAAACAATGATAATTTGTAGTTTCTGTGTTAAAAATATAAAGGCCAATGAAAATAAGATTTAAAACAATGCAAATTTGGTATTCTGTGTTTACAAGATTTATATTTATATGATTCTAATACATACCAGTGGAAATGAGATTAAAAACTAATTATATATGAAAATAAATAAGATTTAACCCCTCGGTTATTAATAAAAACCTAATTAAAACAACAACTTATTACCTCGATTATTAGTTAAAATCGAGAGGTTTTATGGTGTTAGAACAAGATTTAGATCTGTGTTTAAATCTCTATGTTTTGATGACAACAATGCATATATTTTTTTGTAGAACAATTTTAGTTCTAATGATTTCATTGCGTGTGCATATATTAGAATTTTGGATAGTCTTAATCAAAGATATCATCAGAATCACTTTATCACTCATAAGAAGAACCATTGAGTTTGTTTCTAATGAAACATCAGTATTTCTGTTGAATGCTGGATGTTAGACAAGAAAAGAATCTCAATGGGTTTCTAAGGAGAGCTCAAGCTTCAAAGGATCAGAAACCAAAGAGCCAAGAAGTCAAGATTCAAAGACCAACTAGGCATCAAAGTTAAGAGCTATGAAGTCAAGATATCATAAATCAAAGAAGTAGCTGATAAAAGCTTTTGCTTACAGCATAATATCAAGAATAAAGATATCAGAAATGAAGATGCTCAGAAACAAATATATAAAAAATCAGAGCTTAGAATTGAAGATCTCAAGATAACAAAGATCTCAGATCAGAAAGGAAAGAATTAAAGATCAGAAATCAAGATGTAGCTAACATAAATTGTTGCTTTCAGTTGAATCCAAAGATTAGAATTCAAGAGATCAGAAAGAAATAATTCAATTTCAAAATCATATGTATTGATATAAGCTTTTTCTTCATAAATCAAACATCAGAGATGTAGCTCAGAAAAGCTGATTATCAGAAATCAAGATCAAGATCAAGACATGATGGATCAGAAAAGCATTCACTCACAAACAAAGAAGTTATTCCTCAGATACGTTGTTGCTTAAATATCTAAAGAAAATGTTCAAATATCTAAAAGATCGTGACTCTACAACAAAGAAGTGTCTTCTGGATCGCTATTATTCTTCATTCAGAATCAATCCAGCAAGAAGAAAAGAATCAAATCTCAAGAATTTAAAGACTTGAGAATCAGAAAGGTTGTTGCCACAATATATAATTTCAATATCCAAACGTTAGAAAAGATTTTGGCATCAACATCAGAAAAGCTTCCTCCTACGATGACAAGACTTGTTTTTCAGATAAGTTGTGGCTTATATATATATGAAGACAAGAATCTACTAATGAAATATTATAAAATGAAACATCTTCTCACTTAGCCTTCATCTCTCAAATCAGATAAGATATAAGCCTCCAAGAATAGTTCTAAGATCAGAAGTCAAGCTTCGTGTATTAGAAAAGGTGGTGCTATTATTTCTGAAACAAGTCATGGTTTTGATAACTCGGATGTTCCTATGCTACAACAACAAAGTAGTTTCTGAACTACTCATCAATCATTCATTAGAAAGAACGAAGACAAAGTAATTGATCTCTTCCAAGATTAATACTTCATAATCAGAAGTACATCATCAGAAGATAAATATTAAGAAACTTAGTCAAGAAGAATATAGTACAAACAGTACACCACAAATTCCACTATCATGAAATTTGTTGTAGTATTACATAAGTTGTCTTTTGTGATCTTATGCTAACAACTATAAGCAGCAGGCTAAGGAAAGTGACATTTCATACTGTTCCAAACCTCTCTTGAATCTATCCGTTAGGAATCAACTGTTGGAAGGAGAAATGACTTTTCTACCCTAACATTGACTCTTTTTGAAGGCTATAAAAGAAGATCATTGAAATGAAGTCAAGTTGCTGGAAAGCCATGGATGCAAGTGCTGCTAAAGCTATTACGCTGAACACATTGAAGCTGACCACAAGGAAAAATATGAAAAGGAAGAAAAAAGAAGAATAAGAATTCTACAAGATGCTACATGTCATACCCCAAAATTTCCCAATCAATTTCAATGGTTACGTTACTCAAAATCTTAGTGTTGTTATCATGTGTTTGTTTTGAATATTATTTCTATGGGGGGTTTAAATTCATAAGAGGGGTGTTTGCTTCAAAATGGACCATCAAAGTCTGATGGCCTGTTAAAGGTTTTTACTCACTTCAAATGATAAAAGGAGGGAGGTGCATTTGTATAAAATAGGATTGTGGTGTTTCAAGTAGGCCATAAAAGTCTGATGGTCCATTAAGGGTTTGTGATTCATTTTGAACAATAATGAAATAGAGGTGTGCTTAGAAAATACAATGGCCCATTTTTAGAGGCCCATGTTTAATCTTTCTGAAGTCTATACAAAGGGGGTGTTCTTTTTTTGAGTCAGGTGGCCCATTACAATTTTGGCTCATTTTAAAATACAAGGAGGGTTAGATTTGTTTTTGAAATCTGATCAATTGGGCCTCTCAAAATTATTGTCATAAGAGGCCCATCAAGTTTTAATTTGGTCAGCTAGATTAAGTCAAGATGTTGACCGAGGCAACCTATAATACGATGGGAGGACTGACTTTTTTGGTTTTATCCAAATATGCAGATAGCTAGGGTCGCCACCAACTTTTATTTTATCCAATTTGGAAAGGGTGAAAAGAACAGGAAAGACTTTGATAGTTTTTGAGTTCGTGGGGTAAGTTATGAAAAGGGATGGTGTTAGCACCATTTTCATCCGTAGTTATCTACGAGCTCTTAATTGCTTAGCTCACTTTTAAACTTGCTTTGTGTGTGTGTGATTTGTTTAAAAATATTTTGAAATTGCCAATGTAAGGATGACTATGTAATGATTCTTGTATTAGTCCTCAAGAATGCATACAAAGTCTTTAAAAATATTTGTTTGAAAGTGTGATGTGAAAATGTTTTTGAGAAAAGGTTGTGAGCAAGCAATTAGGAGTTCTTACCCACTAAAGTCTTTCTTGTTATTTTCCTTCTCCTTTGGAGATAGTGCAATCCATACCATTAGTTGGTAAGTAGCCCCATCTATTGGATGTGAAGGGACATGCTTAGGGTAATCGAATGGTCATTAAAGGCAACAAATAAAGATACTTTAGCAATTTATTGGAGGGACTAGATCATTTTTCTTAGGCAGCGTCGAAGGGTCATCGAGGGACTATGATATTTACTTGAAGGGACTTTGCTAAAGTATCCCTATTTCGAGGGACATGACCAAGTTTCCAAAGGAAACAAAGGGAGGTTACCCTAGAGGTGAGAGTGTGAATAGTGTACTCAGTTCAATTATTTGTCTTATATTAGGGTTCGCTAACGATTATTTTTATGTTGCCATACATGCTTAATTACTAGCAGTGTAATATACAGAAAAATAAGGGTGTGAAAAGTAAATCCTATGCTATTACAAGGCTTCAGAGAAGTTCCATAAAAAGATGTCGAAAATAAAGTGCTGAATTTAAACCTAAAACTATTACATTCCGCGAGTAGTTACATAATAGGTAAAAAATGCGAAAAAATAAATCTAAACTATTACAAGAAAAAGTCGTGGAACCTTTACAATCGTCTAAGAATTTAAATGCAAAAATGTTGAAAAATGTTGAATGTGATTTTTTATGAAATTAATTTGATGTTAATTAAAAAACCTAAGTCTAATTAATTTTAATTAATAAAAAAACCTAAATTCTAGTTAATTTTATTATTTAAGAAAATACTAATGAACCTAATTAATTAATAAATAAATAAAAAGGGTCAAGATTAATTATTGATTAAAAAAACTAAACTTAATTTATTAGGGTTTTTTGAAAAGGTTAAAATTGATTAAAGATTAATTAAGGAAAATAATTAGGGTTAATAATTAAAATAAAAACAAAATAGGTTTAAAGGAAAAAAACTGTAAAACTGCATGGGGTGTGTGTTGAACCCACGCCCTCTAGCCTTCTGCCTTGCCTTGCTTACCACTGTGCCATGTGTTTGCTAGTGTTAGATAAATGGTAGTGAACATTATATTTAAAATCTGCAGGAATTGGAAAAAATAACAAAAAGTTGCAAAATGTAGGTATCGAACCCACGCCCTTATAGATCAATGTGTTAGCGCACGTCCTTGCCATTAGGGTGGCTGTTTCATCCATTAACAACGTAAAACAAAATAGATATATTATAAACAAAATAGATGGACCAGAGAAGCGCCGAAGCCCTAGCTCTGATCGTCTTCTCCGGTGAGGTGTTTTCTTGGAATCTGCAAAATAGAAAACATAAGTGATCAAGTAAGACCCTACCCCCCTAATCTGAGGACCGTGAATTCAATGATGGCCTTAATTTTGGCTTAATCATCCTATACAAAGAGATATAAAGAAAACAAAGCAAATCAGTTCAAACATGGTGATTAATCATCCTGACATTATGGGACTCATGCAAGGGTTCAATCATGTATAGTTTTGTCTCAGAAACACATTACACACGTTAGTTTCAATCAAAGCATAATAAAAACTAAAATAAAAAATTCAAGAAAACATGTAAATTAGTGATGCATGTAGTGCTCGTTTCAGGCTTCTTTGATCATCAAGAAGTATCAATACTTACTCTATAACACCTCATGAGTCGATTTGGATGACTAGTTTGCTTTGAGAAGGGCTGGAAATAGGGTTTCAAGTTTACCCTAATTTTGACAAAAGTTGAGATTTTTGGAGAGTGTTCTCGAGGCAAGTTTTTTGATGTCCTCTGTCCGAAGACAATGAGCATATATATATGAAGAGATTAGGTCAAGAAAAATGGGCTTGGACCTCTTGTAAAACAACATTTGATTCTTGTTTGAAAATAGAATTGGAATAAGACAAAATATGAAGATTTGTTTTGAAAACAAGCTTCACAAGGTTTCTAATGCAATCTTGGGTCTCCAAAAGATTTGAAACAAAAGCCTTTTAAGCCTTATACCACCACTTACTATTTACTTGATTTAATTTGCATTTAAATGAATAAAAATTCAAATAAAAGAAATAAAAATCATAAAAAACATAAGAATGGTTTTCGGGGTCCTCTAATATGTCCTGAGCATGTTTGAACTTCAAAAATTAGGCCCATTAATCCAAAATCCCAAATTTGTTCAATTGAGGTTTCATTCCATTTCACAAAATTACCCAACTTGTGCAACTCATAACTTGCTGAAATTTTGTCATATAAAGGTGATCTAGGACTTTTTGGAAAGCTTAAGATGTCCCCTACAACTCTCATGTGTATTTTTTTTTTATATTTGAAGATTTTATCTTTATGTAAATTGCTTTGACAAAAAGTGTCTTTTTGTTGACTTTTAAAAGGACCTGTAATAATTTGGCTCATATCTCTCAAATGAAGCATTTTTGGGCCTTGAGCTTAGAGATACAAAGCTGTAGAGAATTGAATTCCTATCAAAATGAGCTTTGGTTGATAATTTTTTGATAAAGCATGTGAAAGTTATGCTTGGTCAAAGTTCATGTGACTTCTCCTAAAGAAAACCCTAATTTAGCAACTTTTGACTTTTGATAAATCTTTGAGTTTCCTTGATGAATCATGATCAAACTTTGATAAAATGATGAATGTAAGTTCAAAATGTTAATGTTGACCAAAAATATTGAGGTTTGACTGTAAGTTGACTACAGTTGACTTTTTATCCAATATAGTTGATTTTCACTTAACTGAGCAATTGACTGAGCAAATTTGTGATGTAAGGTTTGAAACATGGCATGACGATTCTTTGAAGCATATGAGGAACCATGAAAATCACTTGAGGCATTAGAAGTCCCATTTTCATTGAGAACACCAAAACCCTAATTATAGGCCACTGTTTAGGATATGGGTTTGTCTGATCAATCCTTGAATAGTCTTGAGCACCTTGAATCAATTTGTCTTGAAAAATGGGAGGGTAAGTTTTAGGGTACAACTGCCTTTGTTCAATCTTATTAAACCTGAAGAGTTAGACTGGCATGCTCGCCATTCCAGTTTTGGAGGTGGAAGAACACTTAAGTGCCCATAAATTTGCACTCACATGTGCACGAAGTAACACTGTTGGTTGATTATATCGACAATGGGCTTAAAGATGCCACTCGGAGAGGTGATAGAGTGTCTTAGGAGATGGGATTACATATGCCATCTGTGATGCGGTGGGAGAACTGACTTGAGGTTTTGCGTTTGTGTTCGCAAATGTTGCGGTTTAGCAAGAGTCGCCACCGACTTTTATTTTATCCAAAAGGAAAGGTTAAAAAGCACAGGAAAGACCTTTGAGATTGTTTTTGGGTTCGGGGGGTAGATTATGAAAAGGGAAGGTGTTAGCACCCTTTTCATCCATGGTTTTCCATGGGCCCTTAGTTACTTGTTTTAGATCACTTGCTTTTGCATTTCAATTGTTTGAAATGGTGCTTTTGTGTGTGGTTTTAAAAGTATTTTGAAAAGAGGCTTTTGTTTAGGCAACCTTTGTAATGATTCTTGTTTGAATATATACAAAGGTGTTTGTCTTTTGAAAAATGTTTCGATGTTTGAAAGTTTGTTTGGAAAATGTTTTGAAATTATGTGTGTTTGTTTGAAAATAGCAAGGATGGTTTGCAAATGATCAAGTAACTAGGAGTTATCTACCCTACTCAAAGATCTTTCCTATATATTTTATTCCTTTAATGTTGTTGATTTACCATTGCATTTGGTAAACAACCCTATCTTTGGATGTTAAACGAGACGGGTGTGGGTCATCGTATGATCATGATAGAAATGGTGTCAAGTATCTTAACAAGCTTTGAGGGACTAAGATTAATTGTTTTTAGGCAACCAAGATAGCGTCATCGAGGGACTATGATCTTTTTGTTTTGATTGATTTTGCCAAGATACCTAGCATGCATACCATGGCCATTTTAAGGCAACAAAGTGGATGAAACCCTAGGAGTGATTGTGTGCATTGTGTTGTCATTTTCATGCTTTTTTGTCTTGTGTTTAGTCATGCTATTTGTTTGATTTTGGTCTTTGCATACAAAACCCTAATCTTACCATCATGCATATAATACGATAAATTGCGTAAAAGTAAATCTAAGACTATTACAACAATATTATGGGGAGGGGGATACAAGTTTGAATAGAGGGGTATTGCTTAAAATAAAAGCCCTAATTTACTATTACAACCCAATTGAATTTAATACAATAAATAAATGAACAATTATTTAAATGTACAATAAAAATGTAAATATGCAAGAAATGTTTTTGTATTTATTTTATGTATGTAAAATAAATTTATTTATGTCCTAAAAAGTAAGAAAATAAAAAATGATTATTTTTGGAAAGGGTACAAACCCTAATTTTTGTTTTAAAAGAAAACATATTTATATTATTATTTTATTTCATTTATGTACAAAGAAATAATAAAAATAATATATACAAAATGTTAAAAAATAAAATATGTGAGAAAATATTATTTTATATGTATAATATAATAAAATAAAATATGTAAGTATTTTAATATTATTTACAAGTTTTAATTAAGAAAATAAAGTAATATTAACCTAATAATTATTTATTATGCAAATAAAAATAAAATAAAAATATGATAAAATGCCAAAAATAAAGAAAATATTTTTATGATTTTTAATGTTTAGGAAAAAATAAATAAAAATCAGAAATGTGACATATATGAGAAAATATGAAAAATAAAAGAAATGGGTCAAGGGGGTGCAGGAAGTAAAACAAGGGGTGTCAATAGTCAGACAAAGCCAGGCCCAGCCCAATGTCCCTTCATCCCTGTCCTTGAGACAGAAAAAACGCGCGCTTCTTGCTTCAAATTGTAACTCCTGCATACGTGCTTAAAAACAAAATCTTGCAACATGAAACTTGTAGCTTGTTAACTCACGATTCTAATGATATAAAAAACTTAATCTAACTCTCAAAGACCAAAGAGAATTTCAGTGGCCCTAAATCTTGACCTAGTTTTTTCAGCAACTTCAACTATCAAATACTCCTAGCTCAGTTAATATAAATGTAAGCTATGCATATGTACAACTCAAGGACATTAAGGACTACATTTTTGCTTCACAAACCTAAGCCTAAGGATGTCTAAATAAGGAGTTAGAATCTTGACAAATACCTGTTTCAGTTGAAGTTGGCTATGGCAATGTAGCAGCTTTGAGTGAGGCCTGAAGGTCTTTTGAGTTTGCTTGAAGTTATCTCAACCTTTCCCAATGCTTTGCTTGCTTTGAAATGGCCTGAACCTCCTTGTAGAACTCAACCTGCAAAGCTCCAAAATGAAAATGGTGAAGTGTGCAAACGAGGTTACAGTTGCAAAGTAAGGGCCTGGACAGTTTAGGTGTGTGGTATTGAATGTGTTTGAAGTGGTTTCAAACAAAACGCACGAGGCAATGTGGAGATGGCTTGAGTTCTGCAGAGCTTGCCCTGTTTTGGGAAGAAATGGAGTTTTGGTGTATTTGGGTGTTTGAGAGTTTAGCAAGTCGTGTATTAGGATTGCTGCAATATGTTGAGGTCGTTTGAAAATGTTACAAGACTTGGTTTTATCTAATGCACAAGTTATGGACCTTTTGCAAGCTTTCTTGTTTTTGAAGCAATAGATGAGTTGACAATGCCAAAGGCTGTACTTGCTAGCTTAGGGACTGAGGAGAGTTAGTGCACTTTTCCTAATATTTGTGGAGTTGGTTTGCAGCAAAAGCTTTGGTCCATGGCTCAAGATAAACAAAGTTTGTAAAAGCTAAATTTATCAAAGTAGCAATGTTATCTTTTTGCCATTTTTGGATTAAATCTTTGTGTAATGCTCCATAACTCAGAACAAATCCTTTGTCCAATGTATTTTCATTTAATTAAGGAATGTGGAAAGGATTAAGACCTGTAAAACAAGTACAAGCATGATCCAAGCTGATTTGCAAGTTGTAACATGGTGCAAAATGCCTTGGACAAAAGTGATAATTTTCCATTTTCAAACTTTCGATTCTCCCTAACCATGAATGATCTTGGAGAGTTATTGGACATTTTGGAAATCTTGTAACATTCTCTACAATCCATCTTTGAAATGCATTTTGAGATTCCACTTGGAACTATGTGAAAAGTTGCCATGAAGATAGGTCAAAATCCTGCCTAAACTAGGGCAAAATTTCACTTGACCAAAAAGTCAAAGTTTGACTTTTCATTGTACAATTGATTTTTGATCAGTTGACTGGAAAATTCATCTGTCAATCCAATGCTTTTGAGATCTTTTGAACCTTATGATTAGGTCAAGTTGATGTCATTGAGTCCTTGAGACCATGCTTGAATCCAATTTGCCATTGGCTAGGTTAAAAATCAGAAATTGCCCTTCTGCAATCAAAACCCTAAAAATGACCATTTTGCCCTTTTGAAGATCTGATCAAATTTCTTGAGGAGTTGTGGTCTACACTTGATCAAATGGGTCATATGAGTCTATAATGTTGATGTGGATAAAACATTATGAGGTTTGACTGTAAATTGGCCACAATTGACTTTTTCCCCAATACAGCTGATTTTTAGGTCATTTGTCCAATTGACTGGGAAAATTTTTGATTCAAGGCTTGAAACTTGGTATGAGAAATCTTATAGGTCCAATATGAAGTATGAAAGTCATATGAGGCATTGGAAGTCCAAAAATCCTTGAGCAATCTCAAACCCTAATTTCAGGTCAACAGTGCAAGGAGATGTCTTGAGCTGAGCAAACCCTAATCTGGTCTTGAGTCCAAAGAGTCTTGTGAGGAGAATCTTGATAAAATGAGAGGGAAAATTTTTGGGTACAACAGCTTCCCCTGTTCAATCTTCTTGAACCTGAAGAGTTAGATTGGCGAATTTTGCCGTTCGTGACTCGAAGGTAAAAGATGATTGGACACTAGAGTGCCCGTAAATTTGCACTCGTCAAAATGTAGTTAAGGAAATGGGCTTAAAGATGCCATTTGGAGAGGTGACAGAATCTTGCTGGAGATGGGCTTAAAGATGCCATCCAAGACTGTTTGCTGATTTGTATGTTATAAGTCAAAAGAATGAGTATCAGAATGGTATCCGTGTCTGGAACGTATCTGAACTGTATCTGGAGACTTGTAATGTGAAACAGAATAGAATCCGTGTCTGGAGCATCTTTGAACTGTATCTGGTAGTTGGAATCTGAATGAGCATTAGAATAACATCCGTGTCTGGAGCATCTCTAAGTTGTATCCGAGCTTTGAATCTGAATAAACAATAGAATAGAATCCGTGTCTGGAGCATCTCTAAGCTGTATCCGAGCTTTGAATCTGAATAAGCAATAGAATAGAATTCGTGTCTGGAGTATCTCTAAGTTGTATCTGAACTTTGAATCTGAATAAGCAATATAATAGCATCCGTGTCTGGAGCATCTCTAAGCTGTATCTAAACATTGAATCTGAATTAGCAATAGAATAGCATCCGTGTCTGGATCATCTCTAAGCTGTATCTGAACTTTGAATCTGAATAAGCAGTAGAATAGCATCCGTGTCTGGAGCATCTCTAAGCTGGCTGAATTTTGTATTTGAATAAGCAATAGAATAGCATCCGTGTCTGGAGCATCTCTAAGCTGGCTGAATTCTGTATTTGAATAAGCAATAGAATAGCATCCGTGTCTGGAGCGTATCTGAACTGTATCTGGAGACTTGTAATGAGAAACAGAATAGCATCCGTGTCTGGAGCATCTCTAAGCTGGATGAATTCTCTATTTGAATAAGCAATAGAATAACATCCGTGTATGGAGCATCTCTAAGTTGTATCTGATTGTATATTGGTAGCTTGTTAATCTTATCCTGAAAAGGATAAAATGTTAGCTGAAACACAAAGTTATGTTGCATGAAATGTATAATGTAATATATTTGTTTTATCAATGTTTATGATATATGAGTGTAATGTATGCGCATGTAAGCTGAATCGCTGTATTGCCGAGGAAAATAAATCCTTGGTGGCTGGAGATAATAAAACCCTTGATTACTGCCGGGGAAAATAAATCCTTGATAGCTGTTGGAGATTCAAAATCTTTGACAACTTCTTTGGGGATGTGAGAATCCTTCACGACTTTCCTGGGGATATAGGGATCCTTCAAGTCTTTGGAGTTGGAATATGATAATCATTCTGTTGTTAAAATAATGCCAAGTGTTGCTTCAAAAACCTGCTTGGGGAATCCAGAGAACTTTGAAGACTTCTACTGGGGGTTAAATAATGGAAATCCTTACTCGGCTGGGAAATAGGGAAAACTCTGGCGATCTCTACCTGGGATCAAACAAAGGAAAGCCTTGATCTGCTGGAGAATAAGGAAGACTCCGATGGCTTCTGCGGGGAATTAAGAATGAGAATCTTCAATCTGTTGAGGAGTGGTGAATGAGAATCTTCGATCTGCAGGGGATTAAAAATTCTGACAAATTAATGCTGGGGAGTTATGAAGACTCTGGCAACTTCATTGGGGAATCAAGAATGAGAATCTTCAATCTGCTAGGGGAATTTGAATCCTTGGGGACTTCAAGCTGGGGAGTTAAGAATGAGAATCTTCATTCTGTTGGGGAGTAAAAAATTTGTGGGGAAGAAGGCTTCCTGGTGGAGAGTAAGTGAAAACTCTGGGGGAGTAGTTATACTGTTGGGGAGATCATGAGTTTCGGTTGTATGCCAATCTATTAGGGAGTTATCCTAAATTGGGGATAAAAGTTAACTATTATCTGGTTGATTTCTCAGACTTTAAGACAACTTGCTGAGGAATGGGGAAACTGAATGGTTCCCGCTGGGAATTGAAGATGGTAATTTGACTTGAATGGGGAAGAAGGTTTCATCTCCGTTGAGGGTCTGTAATTCAAAGTTTTTGCTCCGCTGTGGATTGGGAGTTTGAAGTTTAACTCTGGTGGGAATTAAGGATTTGAAATTGTAACTCCGCTGGGGATATGTATTTCAATGGTTTTAGCTTCGTTGGGGATCTAGATGATGTACTGCAGGGGATTTCTCCTGGAATAGCCTGAAGACGTTTTCCTATACTTTAAACCTGTCAGTAATTATTCTTTCCCATTTCGTTTATTTGTAAACACGTGATTATATTCAAATGCATATGCTCATTAATAAATCAATGGACGTTTTCAAATAAAACACAAGTGTAAAGAGGAAAAGACAAATATTTTTTCTGCACTTTGAAGTATCTTTGTATTAACTTTGTGTAAGTAATTTGTACAAAGGAGACATACATCCTAATAAGAGTACGTTGTCATGAAAAAAATGAGAAAATTTTATACAAAGAAAGATGGCTATGTGTGAAAATTCCATGGGGTTCCCATTCTGGTATAGCCTTCGTAACTCTGAATATCTAGTCCATTCGTTGCTTCGTCCAAAGATGATTGAGTTGATCAGAAGCCCGAAGCTTGTTTGTGAAGAGATTATCCTTAAAGTGATCCGACGATACATAGTCATACGCTTTAATTCCCTAACTTTTTCCTGGACCGCCCTTTCGGGTTTTCAGTCCACCGGAAAACCCTTTTTTGCCCAAGTCGCCCTTTCGGGTTTTCAACTTGCCGGGTGTACAAATTTTTTTTTGTTTATCCCTAATTTTTGCCTGAACCGCCCTTTCGGGTTTTCGATTCACCGGGATGCCCTTTTTTGCCTAGGTGTATCAACCTAGTGGGTCATTTATGCGTAGTATCTTTTGACTATGTCTGTGTTCGCAGGGTGCGGCAGGTCGTCACCGTCCATGGTGGTTAAGATCATTGCCCCACCAGAAAAGATGTTTTTGATCATAAATGTTCCTTCGTAGGTAGGAGTCCATTTTCCCCTGGGATCACTTTGTGGCAAGATAATGCGCTTGATTACCAGATCCCCAACTTGATATACTTGTCGTCTGACTTTCTTGTTGAAAGCCTTGATCATCCGTTTTTGATACGTCTGCCCATGGCAAACAGCAGTAAGTCGCTACTCAGCAATCAAGTTAAGTTGATCAAGCCGGGTCTGAATCTAATCATCTTCACTCAAACCAGCATCCTTCATGATCAAGGATGGAATCTAAATCTCGATAGGAAAAACAGCTTCCATGCCATATACCAAAGAATAGGGTGTTGCCCCAGTTGATGTGCGTGCCGTGGTACGGTACCCGTGCAGTGCAAATGGTAACATTTCATGCCAGTCCTTGTAGGTGACTGTCATCTTTTGTATGATCTTCATGATATTTTTGTTTGCAACTTCGACAACACCGTTCATCTTTGGCCGATAGGGAGATGAATTGTGATGTTGAATCTGGAACTGCTCGCACAAAGCGGTGATCATAGTATTGTTAAGGTTTGTACCGTTGTCAGTGATGATCCTCTCGGGGATGCCGTACCGACAAGTAAGGTTCTGCTTGATGAAGCGGGCAACAACATTCTTTGTGACAGATGCGAAAGACGCTGCTCCGACCCACTTCGTGAAGTAATCAATGGCCACCAGGATGAAACGGTGTCCATTGGATGCTGTAGGCTTGATCTCTCCAATCATGTCGATTCCCCACATAGCGAATGGCCAAGGAGCTGTTAAGACATTGAGAGGCACTGGAGGTATATGTACCTTGTCTGCATAGATTTGACATTTGTGACAAGTCCTGGAATGTTGATAGCAGTCAGCTTCCATGGTAGACCAGTAATAGTCTGCCCGTAGAATCTTCTTAGCCATCGTATGTCCGCTAGAGTGAGTGCCAAAGGTACCATTGTGTAGTTCAACCATGATTTGTTTAGCTTCAATCTTGTCCATGCAACAGAGAAGAATTAAATCATGATTGCGCTTGTATAGGATACCATTGCTCAGGAAGAACTTGGCAGAGAATCTCCTTAAGAACTTTTTGTCGTTGACTGAAGCTCCTTCAGGGTATTCTTGAGCCTCGAGATACATTTTGACTTCATGAAACCAAGGTCGGTCCACTACTTCTTCGGTATTAATCTCGTGACAATATGCAGGTTCGTCCATCTGTTCAATAGTGATTTGGTGAGCCTCATTATCCCAGTTAAGTTTAACCATGGATGAAATTATAGCTAAAGCATCTGCTAGCTGATTTTCTTCTCACGGGAAGTGCTCGAAGGTAATCTGCTCGAAATGTGGTAACAATGTCAAGACATGTTCTTTGTAAGGGATGAGGTTTGGATGTTTAGTATCCCACTCTCCTTTTATCTGACTGATGACCAAAGCTGAGTCCCCAAACACATCTAAGGATTTGATTCCCAAGTATATGGCAGCCTTGAGACCAAAGATACAAGCTTCATACTCTGCCATGTTGTTGGTACAATGGAAGCAAAGTCTAGCAGTGAAAGGTGTATGGAAACCTTCTGGAGAGATGAGTACCGCGCTGATACCGTTTCCAAGTGCATTGGAGGCACCATTAAAGTACAGAGTCCATCGGGATCCTTGTTGAGGTCCGTCATATGGTCTGAAATCTTTAACATTGTCCAATGTCATGATATCCTCGTCAGGGAAGTCGAACCTCATGGATTGGTAATCTTTGACAGCTTGATAGGCCAGATGATCGGCTAGCACACTCCCCTTTATAACTTTTTGGGTCGTGTACTGTATATCGTATTCTGTTAGGATCATCTTCCATCTAGCGAGTCTTCCAGATAAAGCAGGCTTCTCAAATATATACTTGACCAGATCCATCTTATATATCAGCAAAGTGGTATGAGTCAACATGTACTGCCTTAGCCGGCGAGCAGCCCATACCAAAGCGCAACAAGTCTTCTCGAGCAGTGAGTATCGGGTCTCACAGTCGGTAAACGTTTTGCTAAGGTAATAAATGGCATGCTCTTTTCGGCCAGACTCGTCATGTTGGCCTAGTACGCACCCCATTGAATTCTCTAGGACAATCAGATACATGATTTGCGGCCTTCCTTCGAAGGGTGGCATCAAGATAAGAGGCTCTAGCAAATACTCCTTGATTTTATCGAAAGCAACTTGACAATCATCATTCCCTTTAACCACCTGATCTTTCTTCAACAGCTTGAAGATTGGTTCACAGGTAGATGTTAGGTGAGAAATGAACCTTGCAATGTAGTTTAGGCGTCCCAAGAAACCTCTGACCTCCTTCTCAGTGCGAGGAGCAGGCATTTCTTGTATAGCTTTGACTTTGGCAGGATCAACCTCGATGCCTTTGTTGCTGACTATGAAACCCAAGAGTTTACCGGACCGGACTCCGAAAGTGCACTTGTTAGGGTCCAGTCTGAGCTTGTACTCTTTCAACCTGACAAACAGCTTTTGCAAATGGTCGAGGTGTTCTTCTTCAGTTTGTGAACGGGCTATCATGTCGTCTACGTAGACCTCTATCTCATGATGTATCATATCATGAAACAAAGCCACCATGGAGCGATGATAGGTTTCCCCGGTGTGATGCGGTGGGAGAACTAACTTGAGGTTTTGCATTTTGTTTTCGCAAATGTTTCGGTTTAGCAAGAGTCGCCACCGACTTTTTATTTTATCCAAAGGAAAGGTCAAAAAGAACAGGAAAGACCTTTGAGATTGTTCTTGGGTTCGGGGGGTAGATTATGAAAAGGGAAGGTGCTAGCACCCTTTTCATCCATGGTTTTCCATGGGCTCTTAGTTACTTGTTTTAGATCACTTGCTTTTGCTTTTAAATTGTTTGAAATGGTGCTTTTGTGTGTGGTTTTGAAAGTATTTTGAAAAGAGGCCATCGTTGTGGCAACCTTTGTAATGATTCTTGTTTGAATGTATACAGAGGTGTTTGTCTTTTGAAAAATGTTTCAATGTTTGAAAGTTTGTTCGGAAAATGTTTTGAAATTGTGTTGTGTGTTTTTGAAAATAGCAAGGATGTTTTGCAAGTTTGATCAAGTAACTAGGAGTTGTCTACCCTACTCAAAGATCTTTCCTACACAGTTTTAACCCTTTGACATTGTTGTTTTACCATTGCATTTGGTAAACAACCTTGTCTTTGGATGTTAAACAGGACAGGCGTGGGTCATCGCATGACCATGATAACAATGTTGCCAAGTATCTTAGAAATTTTTTTGAGGGACTAGATCATTTTTGTATAGGCAACCAAGATAGCGTCATCGAGGGACTATGATCTTTTGTTTTGTTTTGTTTTGCCAAGATACCTAGCATGCATACCATGACCATTTTTAAGGCAACAAGTGGATGAAACCCTAGGGGTGTTTGTGTGCATTGTGTTGTCATTTTCATGCATTTTTGTCTTGTGTTTAATCATGCTATATGTTTTGTGTTTAGTCATCACACAAACCCTAATTTTACTATCATGCATATCAAAGCGATAAAATGCGTAAAAGTAAATCTAAGACTATTACAACATTGATATGGGAGGGGGGGGGGGGGGGGTACAAGTTTGAATAAAGGGATATTGCTCAAAAATAAAGTCCTAAAACTATTACAACCATATTGAATTTATTTGCAACTAAATAAATGGACAATTATTTAAATATGCAATTAAATATGAATATGCAAAATGTTTTTTTATTTATTTTTATGTATGTAAAAAATGAAATTATTTAATGTCTTAAAAAAGGAAAATAATATGATTATTTTTGGAAAGGGTGAAGAAACCCTAATTTTGTTTTAAGAAAAAAAAATTCTAAATATTTATTTATTCATTTTTTATGTACAAGAAAATAAAATAAAATATATACAAAAATGTTAAAAGATAAAATATGTATGACAATATTATTTTTAAGTGTATAATATAATAAAATAAAATATGTAAGTATTTTAAAATTATTTGCAATTTATTTAAGAAAAATAAAGTATATATTATTAGTAAACTATTTTTATGCCTAAAAAATAATAAAAATAATAAAATAAAAATGTAAAAATTAAGAAAATGTTTTTGGTGATTTTTTATATTTAGAAAAAATAATAAAAGTCAGAAAATGTAAAAAAAATGAGAAAATATAAAAAAAATAAGAGAAATGGGCCAGGGGGGTGCAAATATTAGAATGGAGGGTGCCAAAAGCAGAAACAGCCAGGCCCATCCCAAGTTGCCTTTCATCCCTGACCTTGAGACAAAGAAAACGTGCGAGCCATGTTAAATTCTGGAACTCCTGCATACGTGCTCAAAAACAAAAACTTGCAACATGAAAGTTATAGCTCTTGATCACACGATTCTAACCATGTAAAAAACTTGATCTAACTCTCAAAGACCAGAGAGAATTTCATTGGCCCTAAATCTTGACCTAGTTTTTTCAGTAAGTTCAACTATCAAATTCTCCTAGCTCAGTTAACATAAATGAATTCTATGCATATGTACAACTCAAGGACAATGAGGACTACATTTTTGCTTCACAAACCTAAGCCTAATGATTCCTAAATAAGGAGATAGAAGTTTGAAAATTACCTGCTTCAGCCAAGTTTGGATATGGCAATGTAGGGGTTTTTGATGAGACATGAAGATCGTGTTAGCTTGCTTGAGGTTCACTCAACCTTTCCCAATGCTTGACTTGCTTTGAAATGGCCTGAATATGCTTGTAGAACTCAACCTGCAAAGCTTCAAAGAAAAAATGGTGAAGTGTGAAAATGGAGTTACAGTGACTTGAGAATGGTTGGGATAGTTTAGGTATGTTGTATGGAGTGTGTTGGAACTGGTTTCAAGCAAAACACACGAATGGGTTTTGTTTTGGAAGTGAATCTGCAGAACCTTCCCTGTTTTTGCAAGAACTTGTGATTTTGTGCTTAAGGGTGTTTGAGAGGATTTTTGCTCGTGTTTCTGGCTTGGTGTGTTGTGTTAAACTTGTTTGAAATGTTACAAAGACTTGGTTTTATCATATTACCAAGTTATGTGTCCTTTTGCACTCTTGCTTGTTTTTGAAGAAAAGGTTGAAGTTGACAATGCCAAGGTTGTACAAGCTAGCTCAAAGCCCGCACATAGTTAGTACATCTTTCCTGATATTAGTGAACTTTGTTTTCAGCAAAAGGCTTGGTGTATGGCTCAAGATAAACAATTTGACATAAAGCATGCTTTATGTAAATGGCATTGTTATCTTTTTGCCAAAAATGGATTAATCCTTTGTATAATGCTTCATAGATCAGAACAAAGCCTTAATCCAATGTGTTTGCATTTAATTTATGAGTGTGGAAAGGTTTAAGGCCTGTAAAACAAGTACAAACATGTTTTGGACAGAATTTCAAGTTGTAGCAATGGTGCAAAATGCCTTGGACAAAAATGATGATTTCCCATTTTCAATCCTTCGATTCTCCTTAACCACAAATGATCTTGGAGAGTTCTTGGACATTTTGGAAAGCTTGTAACATGCTCTACAATCCAAATTTGAAATTCATTTTGAGATTCCAATTGGAACTATGTGAAAATTTGCCATGAAGATAGGTCAAAATCCTGCCTAAACTAGGGCAAAATTTCACTAAGTTAGAAAGTTTTTGGACCCCTATTCACAAAATCATAACTTGAGTTCCAAGAATCTTTTGGGAAAACTTTGTTAATCAAAGTTGTAGATTTTGTGGAGGACTACAACTTTCATGTAGGAATTTTTGTTTGAATCCAATTGCATCATGGTGAAAAAGTTGGGAAAAAGTAAGAAATTTTCATAACTTAAAAAATTTCTAAGTTATGAAAATTTTTCCATTTTAAACCCTAATTTTCAAAATTAGGTTTCTTGGTGAACAAGTTTCATGTTTTGACACATCTTGGTGAAAAATGACCGTTGGCACTTGATTTTGACCAAAAAGTCAAAGTTTGACTTTTCAGTGTATAGTTGATTTTTGATCAGTTGACTGGAAAATTCATCTGTCAATCCAATGCATTTGAGATCTTTTGAACCTTGTGATTAGGTCAAGATGATGCCATTGAGTCCTTGAATCCATGCTTGAACCCAATTTTCCATTGGCTAGGTTAAAAATCAGAAGTTGCCCTTCTGCAGTCAAAACCCTAAAAATGACCATTTTACCCTTTTGATGATCTGATCAAATTTCTTGAGGAGTTGTGGTCCAAACTTGATCAAATGGTTCATATGAGTCTATAATGTTGATGTGGATAAAAAATTATGAGGTTTGATTATAAATTGGCCACAATTGACTTTTTCCCCAATACATCTGATTTTTAGGTCAACTGTCAAATTGATTGGGCAAAAATTTGATTCAAGGCTTGAAACATGGTATGGGCAATCTTAGGAGTCCAACATGAAGTATGAAAGTCACATGAGGCATTGGAAGTCCAAAAATCTTTGTGCAAACTCAAACCCTAATTTTAATTCATCAGTGCAAGGAGATGTCTTGAGTAGAGCAAACCCTAATCTTGTCTGGAGTCCAAAGAGTCTTGTTAGGGGAATCTTGATAAAATGAGAGGGAAAATTTTGGGGTACAACAGCTGCCCCTGTTCAATCTTCTTGAACCTGAAGAGTTAGATTGACGAGTTTTCTGTTCGTGACTCGAAGGTAAAAGATGATTGGACACTAGAGTGCCCGTAAATTTGCACTCGTCAAAAATGTTGTTGAGGTAATGGGATTAAAGATTCCATTTAGAGAGATGACATAATATTGTTGGAGATGGGCTTAAAGATGCCATCCAAGACTGTTTGTTGAAAATTAGGAGAATGAACATCAGAATGCTATTCGTATCTGGAACGTATCTGAGTTGTATCTGGAGATTGAATCTGTATGAGCAAAGGAATGGCGTCCGTGTCTGGAGCGTATTCGAGTTGTATCTGTATTTGATTCTGAATGAATAGAAGAATGACTTCCATGTCTGGAGTGTATCTGTATTGTATCTGAATCTGAATAAGCGACAGGATGACATCCGTGTCTGGATCATCTCTGAGCTGGGGAAATGTTTGAATGAGTGACAGAACGGAAACCGTGTCTGGTGCGTATCTGGACTATATCTGAAGTTGATATCTGTATGAGTAGCAGAATGACTTTCGTGTCTGGAGTGTATCTGAACTGTAACTGGGATCTGAAAAAGTGACAAAATGACTTCCGTGTTGGAGTGTATCTGAACTTGAATTTGATAGTTGAATCTGAATGAGAAATAGAATGGCTTCTGTGTCTGGAGCGTATCTAATCCGTATCTGATTGTTGAAGTCTGAATGAGAAATAGAATGACCTCCGTGTCTGGGGTGTATCCATACTGTATCTGAAATCTTTGAATATTTGTTAAAGATAGCTTTTAATCTTATCCTGAAAAGGGTAAAATGTTAGCTGAAACATAAAGTTATGTTGCATGACATGTATGATGTAATAAATGTGTTTTATCAATGTTTATGATATATGAATGTTATGTATGCGCATGTAAGCTGATTAGCTGTCTTGATGAGGAAAATAAATCCTTGATAGCTGGAGATAATAAAATATTTGACTGCTGCCAGGGAAAATAAACCCTTGACCGCTGTTGGAGATTCAAAATCTTTAATTGCTGAGGATGAGAAATCCTTGGACCACTGTTGGGGATAGAAAATCCTTGGCAACTCGCGGGGATTACCAAAAACTTCTGTGGGGATTTGAGAATCCTTCACGACTTTCCTGGGGATATATGGATCCTTCAAGTCTTTGGAGTTTGAGGATGATAATCATTCTGTTGTGAGACTGCTGCCAAGTGTTGTTTGAGAAACCTGCTTGGAAAATCCCGAGAACTTTGATGACTATGGCTGGAGATTACACAATGGGAATCCTTACTCGGCTGGGGAATAAGGAAACTCTGACGAATCTCTACTGGGGATTAGATGACAGAAATACCTTGGTCTGCTGGAGAATAAGGAAGACTCTGATGGCTTATGCGGAGAATTAAGAATGAGAAACTTCAATTCATTGGGAAATTGAAATCTTGGGGGCTTCACTAGAGAAGTGAGAATCAGAATCTTCGATCTGCAGGGGATTAAAAATTCTGATAAATTCATGCTGGGAGTAATGAAAAAAACTCTGGCAACTTCACTGGGGAATCTGGAATGAGAATCTTCAATATGCTAGGGGAATTTGAATCCTTGGGGACTTCAAAATGGGGAGTTAAGAATGAGAATCTTCATTTTGTTGGGGAGTAAAAACTTTTTGGGGAATAGCTATACTGCTGGGGAGTAGCTATCCTACTGGAAAGTAAGTTTAAGACTCTCTGGGGAAAAAGCTTATTCCTGTTTGGAAAAAGTTCAGGAGTTTGGGTTGTATGCCAATCTACTGGGGAATTATCCGGAGGTTGGGGATAAAAGTTAACTGTTATCTGGTTGATTCTCAGACTTTAAGGCAACTTGTTGGGGAATCTGGGGAAAACCGAATGGTTTCCGCCGGGGATTGGTAGTTGGAAACTTGACTCCGTTGGGGAAGAAGGTTTCATCTCCTATGAGGGTCGGTAGTTCAGAGTTTTGCTCCGCTGAGGATTGGGAGTTTAGAGGTTTTAACTCTGATGGGAATTAAAGGTTTCAAATACAACTCCGTCGGGGATTGAGAGTTTGTAGTTTTACTCTGGCGGGGATTTTGAAATTTAATTCCGCTGGGGATATGTATTTCAAGGTTTTTAGCTCTG
The DNA here is from genome assembly GCA_948472305.1 of Vicia faba. NCBI lineage: Eukaryota > Viridiplantae > Streptophyta > Magnoliopsida > Fabales > Fabaceae > Vicia > Vicia faba. Next base: position 96,507,447 of record OX451735.1, on the reverse strand, counting down.
CTGGGGATCTAGATGATGTACTACAGGGGATTTCTCTTGGAATAGCCTAAAGACGTTTTCCTATCCTTTCAACCTGTCAGTAATTACTCTTTCATATTTCGTTTATTTGTAAACAGCGGTTATATTCAAATGCATATGCTCATTTAATTCAACCATTGGACGTTTTCAAATAAAACACAAGTTTAAAAAGGAAAAAGACAAATAGTTTTCTGCACTTTGAAGTATCTTTGTATTAACTTTGTGTAAGTATTTTGTACAAAGGAGACAAACATCCTAGTAAGAGAATGTTGTCATAAAAATGAGAAAAATTTATACAAAGAAAGATGGCTATGTGTAAAATTCCATGGGGTTCCCATTCTGCTATAGCCTTCGTAACTTTGAATATCTTGTCCATTCGTTGCTTCGTACGGAGATGATTGGATTGATAAGAAGCCCGAAGTTTGTCTGTGAAGAGATTGTCCTTAAAGTGATCCGATGAGACATAGTCATACGCTTTAATTCCCTAACTTTTTCCTGGACCGCCCTTTCGGGTTTTCAGTCCACCGGGAAACCCTTTTTTGCCCAAGTCGCCCTTTCGGGTTTTCAACTTGCCGGATGTACAAATTTTTTTTGTTTATCCCTAATTTTTGCCTGAACCCCTCTTTCGGGTTTTCGGTTCACCGGGATGCCCATTTTTGCCCAAGTCACCCTTTCGGGTTTTCAACTTGTCGGGTCTTTTATGCGTAGTATCTTTTGACTATGTCTGTGTTTGCAGGGTGCGGCAGGTCGTCGCTGTCCATGGTGGTCAGGATCATTGCCCCACCAGAAAAGATGTTTTTGATCACAAACGGTCCTTCGTAGGTAGGAGTCCATTTTCCCCTGGGATCACTTTGTGGAAAGATGATCCACTTGATTACAAGATCCCCGACTTGATATACTTGGCATCTGACTTTCTTGTTGAATGCCTTGATCATCCGTTTTTGATACGTCTGACCATGGCAAATAGCAGTAAGTCGCTTTTCATCAATCAAGTTAAGTTGATCAAGCCGAGTTTGAATCCAATCGTCTTCACTCAAACCAGCATCCTTCATAATTCTCAAGGAGGGAATCTGAACCTCGATAGGTAAAACAACTTCCATGTCGTATACCAAAGAATAGGGTGTGTCCCTAGTTGATGTTCGTGCCGTGGTACAGTACCCGTGAAGAGAAAACGGTAACATCTCATGCCAGTCCTTGTAGGTGACTGCCATCATTTGTACGATCTTCTTGATATTTTTGTTCGCAGCTTCGACATCACCGTTCATCTTTGGCCGATAGGGAGATGAATTATGATGTTGAATCTGGAACTGCTCGCACAGGGCGATAATCATAGTATTGTTCTGGTTTGTACCATTGTCAGTGATGATCCTTTCGGGGATACCATACCGGCAAATGAGGTTCTGCTTGATGAAGCAGGCAACAACAATCTTTGTGACAGATGCGAAGGACGCTGCTTCGAACCACTTGGTAAAGTAATCAATGGCCACCAAGATGAAACAGTGTCCATTGGATGTTGTAGGCTTGATCTCTCCAATCATGTCGACTCCCCACATAGCGAATGGCCAAGGAGTTGTTAAGACATTGAGAGGAAGTGGAGGTATATGTACCTTGTCCGCATGGATTTGACATTTGTGACAAGTACGGGAATGTTGATGGCAGCCAACTTCCATGGTAGACCAGTAATAGCTTGCCCTTAGAATCTTCTTAGCCATCGTATGTCCGCTTGAGTGAGTGCAAAAGGTACCATTGTACAGTTCAGCCATGATCTGTTCAGCTTCAACCTTGTCTACACAACGGAGCAGAATGCAATCATGATTGCGCTTGTATAGGATACCATTGCTCAGGAAGAACTTGGCAGAGAATCTCCTCAAGAACTTTTTGTCGTTGACTGAAGCTCCTTCAGGATATTCTTAAGTCTCGAGATACCTTTTGACGTCATGAAACCATGGTCGGTCCATTACTTCTTCGGTATTAATCTCGTGACAATGTGAAGGTTCGTCCATCCGCTCGATAGTGATTTGGGGAGCCTCATTATCCCAATTAAGTTTAAATATGGATGACATTGTATCTAGGGCATCTGCTAGCTGATTCTCTTCTCGCGGGAAGTGCTCGAAGGTAATCTGCTCGAAATGTGGTAACAATGTCAAGACATGTTCTTTGTAAGGGATGAGGTTTGGATGTTTAGCATCCCACTCTCCTTTGATCTGACTGATGACCAAAGCTGAGTCCCCAAATAAAATCAAAGATTTGATTCCCAAGTCAATGGCAGCCTTGAGACCAAAGATACAAGCTTCATACTCGGCCATATTGTTGGTGCAGCTGAAGCAGAGTCTGGCAGTGAAAGGTGTATGGCAACCTTCTGGAGAGATAACTATAACACCGATACCGTTGCCAAGTGCATTGGAGACACCATCAAAGTACAAGGTCCATCGGGATCCTTGTCTAGGTCCGTCATACGGTCTGTTATCTTCAATGTTTCTCAAAGTCATAATATCCTCGTCGGGGAAGTCGAACCTCATGGATTGGTAATCTTCGATAGCTTGATGGGCCAGATGATCAGCTAGCACACTCCCCTTTATAGCTTTTTGGGTTGTGTACTGTATATCGTATTCTGTCAGAATCATCTATCATCTAGCGATTCTTCCAGATAAAGCAGGCTTCTCAAAGATGTACTTGATCAGATCCATCTTAGAGATCAGCAAAGTGGTATGAGTCAACATATACTGCCTTAGCCGGCGAGCAGCCCATACCAAAGCGCAGCAAGTTTTCTCGAGCAGTGAGTATCGGGTCTCACAGTCGGTAAACTTCTTGCTAAGGTAATAAATGGCATGCTCTTTTTGGCCAAACTCGTCATGTTGGCTCAGTATGCACCCTATTGAATTCTCTAGGACAGTCAGATACATGATTAGCAGCCTTCCTTCGACGGGTGGCATCAAGATAGGAGGTTCTAGCAAATACTCCTTGATTTTATCGAAAGCAACTTGACAGTCATCATTCCATTTAACCATCTGATCTTTCTTCAACAACTTGAAGATTGGTTCACAGGTAGATGTTAGATGAGAAATGAACCTTGCAATGTAGTTTAGGCGTCCCAAGAAACCTCTGACCTCCTTCTCAGTGCGAGGGGCAGGCATTTCTTGTATAGCTTTGACTTTGGCAGGATCAACCTCAATGCCTTTGTTGCTGACTATGAAACCCAAGAGTTTACCAGACCTGACTCCGAAAGTGCACTTGTTAGGGTTCAGTCTGAGCTTGTACTCTTTCAACCTTACAAACAGCTTTTGCAGATGGTCGAGGTGTTCTTCTTTCGTTTGTGAATGGGCTATCATGTCGTCTACGTAGACCTCTATCTCATGATGTATCATATCATGAAACAAAGCCACCATGGCGCGTTGATAGGTTGCCCCGATATTCTTCAGTCTGAATGACATCACTTTATAGCAGAACGTACCCCATTGTGTAACAACAGTAGTTTTATCCATGTCTTCGGGTGCCATTTTGATCTGGTTGTAACCCGAAAATTCATCCATGAAAGAAAATACCTTGTGCTGAGTTGTATTGTCAACCAAGATGTCAATGTGCGGTAGTGGAAAGTCATCTTTAGGGATGGCCCTGTTTAAGTCTCTGTAATCCACACACATTCTCACTTTGTCGTCCTTCTTAGTCACAGGCACAATGTTAGCAACCCATTGTGGATAGGAAGTAACAGCAAGAAATCCAACATTGAATTGCTTCATAACTTTAGCTTTGATCTTTTTAGACATGTCGGGACTCATGCGGTGAACTTTCTGTTTAACTGGTGGACAGTCTTCTCTTGTAGGGAGACGGTGAACCACAATATCTGTATCAAGTCTCGGCATGTCTTCGTATGACCAGGCAAAGATCTCAACATATTCATTCAACAACTGAACTAAGCTCTCTTTGACACTTGGCTCTAGGTTGGCACCCACTCTAACTTCTTTTCTGTCTTCCTCAGTTCCCAGGTTTATTGTCTCTAACAACTCCTCCTGAGGTAGAATAGCCCTTTCTTCCTGTTGTAGCAGTCTAGCCAATTCTCCAGGCACTTCACAATCTTTATCACCTTCGTACTCGGCATGGTAGACCAGATCTTCAGAGTCACTGAAGGTCATAGCAGAATTGTTACCCATGGAATCTGGAATGGATGGGTACCTGCATTTGTGAGTGTAGGTGTGTGTAAGGGATAGCCACCTTTAAACAAATAAAATGTAAAAAGAAGGAAAATGAACACAAAAGTTTATATATGAAAACGTCCATGATTCATTAAAATGGCATATGAAGATGAAAAATCAAAACCCTTACAAATGGACCGATGTACCTCGGGTAAGGCACATGGTTAAAAGTGTACGAATTGTTTAAGATTTATTACAAACCAACAGAAATGTTTGAAAGATAAATTACTGATTGATGAAAGTAATGGGAATAAAGTCCTTTGCCTCGCAATTGCATAGTCCTCCTTCAACGGTAGGGAAAATCCATTCCTCCAGATTGCTCTCCTCTTCACCAACCTCCAAAGCATTGACTCCATGATGGGTGATCTTCACTGGTGGCCCTCCAGCCCGAGAGTGGTGCATAGCCTTTTGAGCAGAAGCAGTGAAACCCAAGCCGAATTTATCAGATTTGAATGGAAAATCGGGAAGCTTCCCCCAGATTGTGCTTCTTCCTTCTTCAATCACAGCCTTTGCATCTTTTAAAGACGAAATCCGAGGTAGAGGTCGGGTAATCATCAGTACAGAAGGCACTATCTCGGTTTCCACAATCTCCTGAGCTACCTTTTCAAAATGCTGAAAGGGGGTTTCGATGAATTCACCATCCAATTCTACATAGCGGAAATAATTAAGATGGCTTATCATGTATTCCTCTTCACCGTGAACAGTCACAATTTTCCCCTGGACAGGGTACTTGAGCTTCTGATGCAGAGTAGAAGTGACGGCTCCAGCATGATGAATCCAGGGTCTTCCCAACAAGCAAGAATAGGAGGGACGGATGTCCATGACATAGAATGTGGAGTTGAAGGTTTCAGTTCCCACTTTAATCGGGATGTCCACCTCCCCGTGGACCATCCGTTTAGAACCATCAAAGGCTCTGACAATGATGTTGCTGGGCTTCAAGGTTAAACCTTCACAATCTAGCCTATCCAATGCTTTCTTTGGTAAGACGTTCAGCGATGAACCAGTGTCTACCAGAACGTGTGCCAGAGTAGTCCCTCTGCATTCCACCGAGACATGCAAAGCGTCATTATGTTTTCTCCCTTTGATTGTTAGATCAGCATCGAAGAATCCTAGACCATTATCAGCTGTTAGGCTAGCTACACATTCTTGGAATTGATCCGCGGAGGTTTCCTGGGGCACGTGGGTCGTCTTCAAGAATCTGATCAAAGCTTTGGCATGAGCTTCTAAACAAAGCAGCAAGGCCAACATAGAGATTTTTGAGGGGTTTTGCCCCAGTTGCTCCACAACATTATAATCGCTTTTCTTGATTATTTTCAAAATCTCTTCCATTTATTTTTGAGAGGTTTCAGGGATGATCAACGGCTGAGCCCTTGTCCTGACGGGATCTTTTTGGATCCCTTTCCCTCTATCATCAGCAGCATCAAAGGGGACAACCATAGGAGTTACAACTTCTTCAATAACTGGAGTTCTTGCAGATATGTTGACCGGCACAGGGGTAATTTTAGGAGCGGCTGAGGGTCCGAAGATTGCCTTTGGAGGGGCAATCTCCAGAGAGAAAATTCTTCCATTGTGGGTGATTTTACTCGTTCTGGAAATGTTTCCAATGTCGGAAGTCTCTTCATCAGAACTCTCTTTAGTCGATTCAATTTGTTTAACAACGTGGTAAAAGATCTCTCCCGCATAGTTCCACGGTATTGATTTGTTGGACTTGTACGAGATAGGCCCCGACATGGTTATCCTCAAAGGTACAATCTTCAGATCGGATGTAATCTTAACAGGTCTTTTGGAGACCTTGGAAAGATTAGCGGATATGGTAATTATTGAAATATCATTGACAGGAGTCAGTGTAATAGGAGTCTTTTCAAAAAGGATCTCTTGGTTATCCATTAGGCGCTGGATGCCTAACTTCAATAACGGACAGTCGGTTGGTAAGGATGAACAAAGGCAGCAAACTTCTTTACAACCTGGGAAAATCCCAGCCTTTAACAAATTCAACTTGATTATTGATAGAGGAGTCATCAAATCATCAACAGTAGCAACAAAAAGATCTTCTTCAACAACATGGGCATTATGGCCATGCTTTGGCATTGGATGAGAGATCACATTTGGCTTTTCAGGGGCGTCGAACTCAACTTCTTTAGCATCTATCAAATCCTGAATCTTATTTTTGAGGGCCCAACAATTGTTGGTGTCGTGCCCCAGGCTGTCTGAATGATAAGCACACTTGGCATTTGAATGGTAGTACGGAGAAGATGTATTTGGATTCTTCGGTGCCTCTTTCAAACTTGCAAGGTTTAACTTCAAAAGATGAGGGAGAACCTGAGCAGGTGTCGTATTGATCCGGGTGAATTGCCGTGCAGGCCTTTCCACCCTTGCTTGGTTGGTTCTGGGTTGATTGTTTCTAGGCTGATCAGTTGCAGACTTCTGAATCATTACGGCCCCCACCACTGGTTGGCGCTCAACTCTTCCTTGACTTCTTTGGGAGTAGACAACTGAGACTTCTTTCTTTGCTGGAAAAGTCTTTTTGATAGCAGCGGAAGCAGATGTATCCTTTTGAGTTTTTCTGCTCTTTATGTCGGCTTCAACTCTCTCACCCGTCAGAATCAACTCGGTGAACCCCGCAGACGAACTTCCAATCAGGTGATTGAAAAAGGAGTCTGACAGTGTACCCAAGAACATATCTACCAGCTCCCTCTCAGATAGAGGTGGTTGTACTCGTCCCTCCAAGTCTCTCCATTTCTGGGCATACTCTTTGAAACCCTCATTTGAGACCATGCCCATACTCTGTAATTGAGTACGGGTTGGTGCTAAATCCACATTATATTGATACTGTCTGTAGAAGGCAGTAGCCAAATCCTCCCAATTGTGCACATCAGACCTCTCTAGCCGGTAGGACCAATCTAACTGCATCCCCGAAAGACAGTCCTCGAAGAAATGAACCCATAGGTCTTTATCAGAAGAATGCGGTTGAATTTTTCTGACGTAGGATCGTAGATGCATTTTTGGACAAGACAAACCATCATATTTAGCAAAAAGAGGCACCTTAACCTTAGGGGGAATGAGAATCCCAGCAACCAACCCTAACTCCTCAAAGTCTAGCCCAGGCACTCTCTGCACCTCCATGGCAGCTAGACGCTCTTCCAGATTCTTGTACTTGTCGTCTGTAGGAGGGTACTACTGTTCAGAATAGTCTACATCCTCCTCTTCTTCTTCTTCTTCCTCAGACTCAGATTGCACTGCAGTTCCTTTACCCTTTCCTACCCCTTCATCAGATGTTGAGGGGAAATTCAGGACCCTTCTAGCTTGACCTTCGAATCTTCTACCCATGGTAGCCACACCAACCCTCTTCTTTTTCTTTTTCTCCTTTTCCTTTTCCAGTAGAGTTTTGAGCTCCTCCTGACCCTTTGCTAAAGTCATGAGTAGCTGTTGGAACTGTGAATTCTGCGCTTGTAAGTCTTTGACCGTCTGCTCTATATCCATCTTGCTGAAATAAACAACAGAGAGATAAGGAAACCTGGTGTGAAGACCTGATTATACATATGATGAATGATGTGTATTCATGTAATGCATTCAAGGATTCAGAAATTCAAATTTGTTTTAAACAAAAAGGAACACACGTCATATTAATAAGATAGAATTTGTTAGTACATCAATGCCCCATGGGAAAAATAATACAAAAATATAATGTAAAAAGACGTTGTGCATCCTCTTTGGTGCGATGTAGGTGTTGAGAGTCTTCTCTTCGTGAAGTTGACGAGTAAGTTCCAAAACCTTCTTCTCACTGGCGTAGAATTGGGCTTCAAACGTATCACGCTCTCCCTTGAGCTGTATCCAACTCCTTTGCAAATCTTCAAGTGATGTTGGCATGTTAGGATGTAGGAGGGTGAATGGAACCTCTCCTTCCATAACAGGCTCTTTGATCACAGGAAGAATGTAGGGGTAAGGCATCATAAGACTTTGGGCGCGGGTTCGTACCCACTTGAGGTAAGGCTCAAGGGGGATGGAATTCTTGTGTCCCAAGGTCTTACTGTCCACCTTGTTGGGCATTCTCCAAGCTCGGATAAACCTTTATCGAAGTCCTTGATCGTCGTTGTCGAAGTCAAAAACCAAGTCTAGAATCAGCATGTCATGTGGGCCATCCCTTCGGGCATACCCAAACTGTCTCAGAGCCAAGCAGGGGTTGTAGGTGATGCCTCCCCTAATTCCTAGTAGAGGGACATTAGGGAATTCCCCACAAAGGTCAATGATGATAACATTTTCTCTGGATCGAGAACACCAATGAACATCTGAATGTGTAAGATTCATCAATCGTTGTGACCACCTCAAACCTTGCTCATTCTTCAAGACTGATTGGGGAAGATGAGAAATAAACCATCTTGCCAGTAGAGGAGTACAGCACATGAGAACACCTCTTTTCCTCATTGTTCGAGTGTGAAATGAGTGGAGGATATCCCCAAGCAATGTAGGCACCGGGTTACGAGCCATGAAGATTTTGACAGCACTGACATCTATAAGCTGGTCAGGGTTTGGGAACAAGACCATCCCATAGATGAGAAGAGCTAAAATCTCCTCAAAAGCTTGTAAGTCCAAAGAATTCCAGCAGCTTTGGGCCTTCTCAAACAGAAACTTTGACAAGAAACCTTTGACACCACTTCTAGTTTCCCAATGGCCTATGATATCAGATGGTTGCAAGTGTAAGGCTTGAGCAACGTATTCTGGCTTTGGATATCTTTCCGTACCGTTGTAGGGTAGTTGATGGAGAATAGGAATCCTCAGGAGTTGGGAAAATTCCTCCAAAGTAGGCACAAGCTGGTAATCATGAAATGTGAAGCAGTGGTGTAGGGGGTCAAAGAACTGGAAGAGAACTTTCACCATGTCTTCCTCAATGTTGGTGTTGTCTAAGTTGAGAAGACGACCATGCCTCTTGGTGAATGGTGAATTCTCAGGAATCCTTGAAGCTAGCTCCTTAAGTTAAGGAGGAATTCTTACAAGGTTGACTTGAATTGTTTTCCTGCGAATTGAATCCATTACCTACAAAACAGGAACAAAGATGAAGATCCAAATCCTTGAAATGGTTAGTGGATGCATATGATGCTTCATGATGTCCATGGTGTTATGCATAAGTATATATGTACAAACAAGTCACACAAGTTCCTAGTTTCAGGCTTGCATGGGGTTTCATAGGTAAGTACCCTCTTGAAGTTTAGTTGGCTCAACTTGTCCTATACATAGTAACCGGGTTCTAAGGAGCTCAATATCACTGGATTATTTTCTGTGTTCAAACTTTCAGTTTAGCCACTTTACTGGCGATCGAAATATTCAAAGAAAACAACCCTCAATGAGTGTAGTATCGAGTATCTACCAACTTTGGACTGCACCAAAGCCGGTCATCTCACTACCCCTAAAAAAGGCCAAGTTGGTCAAGTAAGGTTCTAAAAGTCCATTAGTGCTTCATGACATCACTCAGCGGCCCTGTATTCTCTTTGATTAACTCAAAGGCTACCCGTACCCACAAATATATCGCACTAATATAGCTATTGCTTCAACCATGTCGGTATACCCCGCACAGTTTCCACAACGTATTGCTATTTAACTATGAATGTTTCCCAAATCTGGGTAGAGGATTCAAACCCAAACAATAGAACCAAATGTAAAGCAATCAAGTCAAACAAGATAAGCATTTAAAGGTGATCTAAAACCCTAAGGTAACCCTACTTTTAGAAGAGTCCCCAGCAGAGTCGCCAGTTCTGTGATGCGGTGGGAGAACTGACTTGAGGTTTTTCATTTTGTATTCGTAAATGTTTCGGTTTAGCAAGAGTCGCCACCGACTTTTTATTTTATCCAAAGGAAAGGACAAAAAGAACAGGAAAGACCTTTGAGATTGTTCTTGGGTTGGGGGGGTAGTTTATGAAAAGGGAAGGTGCTAGCACCCTTTTCATCCATGGTTTTCCATGGGCTCTTAGTTACTTATTTTAGATCACTTGCTTTTGCTTTTCAATTGTTTGAAATGGTGATTTTGTGTGTGATTTTGAAAGTATTTTGAAAAGAGGCCATCGTTGTGGCAACCTTTGTAATGATTCTTGTTTGAATGTATACAGAGGTGTTTGTCTTTTGAAAAATGTTTCAATGTTTGAAAGTTTGTTGGGAAAATGTTTTGAAATTGTGTTGTGTGTTTTTGAAAATAGCAAGGATGTTTTGCAAGTTTGATCAAGTAACTAGGAGTTGTCTACCCTACTCAAAGATCTTTCCTACACATTTTTAACCCTTTGACATTGTTGTTTTACCATTGCATTTGGTAAACAACCTTGTCTTTGGATGTTAAACGGGACAGGCGTGGGTCATCGTATGACCATGATAACAATGTTGCCAAGTATCTTAGCAAATTTTTTGAGGGACTAGATCATTTTTGTATAGGCAACCAAGATAGCGTCATCGAGGGACTATGATCTTTTGTTTTGTTTTGTTTTGCCAAGATACCTAGCATGCATACCATGACCATTTTTAAGGCAACAAGTGGATGAAACCCTAGGGGTGTTTGTGTGCATTGTGTTGTCATTTTCATGCATTTTTGTCTTGTGTTTAGTCATGCTATTTGTTTTGTGTTTAGTCATCATACAAACCCTAATTTTACTATCATGCATATCAAAGCGATAAAATGCGTAAAAGTAAATCTAAGACTATTACAACATTGATATGGGAGGTGGGGTTACAAGTTTGAATAAAGGGATATTGCTCAAAAATAAAGCTCTAAAACTATTACAACCATATTGAATTTATTTGCAACTAAATAAATGGACAATTATTTAAACATGCAATTAAATAGGAATATGCAAAATGTTTTTTTATTTATTTTTATGTATGTAAAAATGAAATTATTTAATGTCTTAAAAAAGGAAAATAATATGATTATTTTTGGAAAGGGTGAAGAAACCCTAATTTTGTTTTAAGAAAAAAAACATATATTCTAAATATTTATTTATTCATTTTTAATGTACAAGAAAATAAAATAAAATATATACAAAAATGTTAAAAAATAAAATATGTATGACAATATTATTTTTAAGTGTATAATATAATAAAATAAAATATGTAAGTATTTTAAAATTATTTGCAATTTATTTAAGAAAAATAAAGTATATATTATTAGTAAACTATTTTTATGCCCAAAAAATAATAAAAATAATAAAATAAAAATGTAAAAATTAAGAAAATGTTTTTGGTAATTTTTTATATTTAGAAAAAATAATAAAAGTCAGAAAATGTAAAATAAATGAGAAAATATAAAAAAAATAAGAGAAATGGGCCAGGGGGGGTGCAAATATTAGAATGGAGGGTGCCAAAAGCAAAAACAGCCAGGCCCGGCCCAAGTTGCCTTTCATCCCTGACCTTGAGACAAAGAAAACGCGCGCGTCATGTTCAAATCTGGAACTCCTGCATACGTGCTCAAAAACAAAAACTTGCAACATGAAAGTTATAGCTCTTGATCACACGATTCTAACCATGTAAAAAACTTGATCTAACTCTCAAAGACCATAGAGAATTTCATTGGCCCTAAATCTTGACCTAGTTTTTTCAGTAAGTTCAACTATCAAATACTCCTAGCTCAGTTAACATAAATGAATTCTATGCATATGTACAGCTCAAGGACAATGAGGACTACATTTTTGCTTCACAAACCTAAGCCTAATGATTCCTAAATAAAGAGATAGAAGTTTGAAAATTACCTGCTTCAGCCAAGTTTGGATATGGCAATGTAGGGGTTTTTGATGAGGCCTGAAGATCGTGTTAGCTTGCATGAGGTTCACTCAACCTTTCCCAATGCTTGGCTTGCTTTGAAATGGCCTGAATATGCTTGTAGAACTCAACCTGCAAAGCTTCAAAGCAAAAATGGTGAAGTGTGAAAATGGAGTTACAGTGACTTGAGAATGGTTGGGATAGTTTAGGAATGTTGTATGGAGTGTGTTGGAATTTGTTTCAAGTAAAACACACGAGTGGATTTTATTTTGGAAGTGAATCTGCAGAACCTGCCCTGTTTTTGCAAGAACTTATAATTTCGTGCTTAAGGGTGTTTGATAGGCTTTTTGCTCGTGTTTCTGGCTCGGTGTGTTGTGTTAAACTTGTTTGAAATGTTACAAAGACTTGGTTTTATCAGATTACCAAGTTATGTGTCCTTTTGCACTCTTGCTTGTTTTTGAAAAAAAGGTTGAAGTTGACAATGCCAAGGTTGTACAAGCTAGATCAAAGCCTGCACATAGTTGGTACATCTTTCCTGATATTAGTGAACTTTGTTTGCAGCAAAAGGCTGGGTGTATGGCTCAAGATAAACAATTTGACATAAAGCATGCTTTATGTAAATGGCATTGTTATCTTTTTGCCAAAAATGGATTAATCCTTTGTATAATGCTTCATAGATCAGAACAAAGCCTTAATCCAATATGTTTACATTTAATTTATGAGTGTGAAAAGGTTTAAGGCCTGTAAAACAAGTACAAGCATGTTTTGGACAGAATTGCAAGTTGTAACAATGGTGCAAAATGCCTTGGACAAAAGTGATGATTTCCCATTTTCAATCCTTCGATTCTCCTTAACCACAAATGATCTTGGAGAGTTCTTGGACATTTTGGAAATATTGTAAAATGCTCTACAATCCATATTTGAAATTCATTTTTAGATTCCAATTGGAACTATGTGAAAATTTGCCATGAAGATAGGTCAAAATCTTGTCTAAACTAGGGCAAAATTTCACTAAGTTAGAAAGTTTTTGGACCCCTATTCACAAAATCATAACTTGAGATCCAAGTATCTTTTGGGAAAACTTTGTGAATCAAAGTTGTAGATTTTGTGGAGGACTACAACTTTCATATTAGAATTTTTGTTTGAATCCAATTGCATCATGGTGAAAAAGTTGGGAAAAGTTGTGAAAAGGTAAGAAATTTTCATAACTTAAAAAATTTCTAAATTATGAAAATTTTCCATTTTAAATCCTAATTTTCAAAATTAGGTTTCTTGGTGAACAAGTTTCATGTTTTGACACATATTGGTGAAAAATGACCCTTAGCACTTGATTTTGACCAAAAAGTCAAAGTTTGACTTTTCAGTGTACAGTTGATTTTTGATCAGTTGATTGGAAAATTCATCTGTCAATCCAATGCATTTGAGATCTTTTGAACCTTGTGATTAGGTCAAGATGATGCCATTGAGTCCTTAAATCCATGCTTGAACCCAATTTTCCATTGGCTAGGTTAAAAATCAGAAATTGCCCTTCTGCAGTCAAAACCCTAAAAATGACCATTTTGCCCTTTTGATGATCTGATCAAATTTCTTGGGGAGTTATGGTCCAAACTTGATCAAATGGTTCATATGAGTCTATAATGTTGATGTGGCTAAAAAATTATGAGGTTTGACTGTAAATTGGCCACAATTGACTTTTTCCCAAATACAGTTGATTTTTAGGTCAATTGTCCAATTGACTGGGCAAAAATCTGATTCAAGGCTTGAAACTTGGTATGGGCAATCTTAGGAGTACAAAATGAAGTATGAAAGTCACATGAGGCATTGGAAGTCCAAAAATCTTTGTGCAAACTCAAACCCTAATTTCAGGTCATCAGTGCAAGGAGATGTCTTGAGCAGAGCAAACCCTAATCTTGTCTGGAGTCCAAAGAGTCTTGTGAGGGGAAATCTTGATAAAATGAGAGAGAAAATTTTGGGGTACAACACCCGACATTATTCAGTCCGAATGGCATCACTTTGTAGCAGAACGTACCCCACTATGTAACAAAAGTAATTTTCTCCATGTCTTCAGGTGCCATTTTGATCTGGTTGTAACCTGAAAATCCGTCTATGAAAGAAAATACCTTGTGTTGAGCTGTATTGTCAACCAGGATGTCAATGTGCGGTAGTGGAAAGTCATATTTAGGGCTAGCCCTGTTTAAGTCTCTATAATCCACGCACATTCTGACTTTGCCGTCCTTCTTAGGTACGGGCACAATGTTAGCAACCCATTGTGGATAGGAAGTAACAGCAAGAAATCCAACATTGAACTGCTTCATAACTTCAGCTTTGATCTTTTCTGACATGTCGGGCCTCATGCAGTGGACTTTCTATTTAACTGGTGGATAGTCTTCTCTTGTGGATAGACGGTGAACCACAATATTTGTATCGAATTCCGACATGTCTTCGTATGACCAGGCGAAGATCTCAACATATTCATTCAATAACTGAGTTAAGAGCTCTTTGACACTTGGCTCTAGGTTGGCATCCACTCTAATTTCTTTTCTGTCTTCCTCAGTACCCAAGTTGATTGTCTCTAACAGCTCCTCATGAGATAGAGTAGCCCTTTCTTCCTGTTGTAGCAGTCTAGCCAATTCTCCAGGCACCTCACAGTCTTCCTCACCTTCGTATTCGGCATGGTAGACCAGATCTTCAGAGTCACTGAAGATCATAGCAGAATTGTTACCCATGGAATCCGGAATAGAAGGGTACCTGCATTTGTGAGTGTGGGTGTGTGTAAGGGATAGCCACCTTTAAACAAATAAAATGTAAAAAGAAATAAAATGAACACAAAAGTTTATATGTGAAAACGTCCATGATTCATTAAAATGGCATATGAAGATGAAAAATCAAATCCTTACAAATGGACCTATGTACCTCGGGTAAGGCACAAGGTTAAAAGTGTACAAATTGTTTAAGAATTATTACAAACCAACAGAAATGTTTGAAAGATAAATTACTGATTTATGAAAGTAATGGGAACAAAGTCTTTTGCCTCCCAATTGCACAGTCCTCCGTCAACAGTAGGGAAAATCCAGTCTTCCAGGTTGCTCTCCTCTTCACTATCCTCCAAAGCATTGACTCCCTGATGGGTGATCTTCACTAGTGGCCCTCCGGCACGGGAGTGACGCACAACCTTCTGATTAGCCGAAGTGAAACCCAAGCCGAATTTATCTGATTTAAAGGGAAAGTCGGGAAGCTGCCCCCAGATTGTGCTTCCTCCTTCTTCAATCACAACCTTTGCATCTTTGAGAGACAACATCCGAGGCGGAGGTCTGGTAATCATGGGTACAGAAGACACTGTCTTGGTTGCCGCAATCTCCTGAGCTACCTCTTCAAAATGCTGAAAGGGGGTTTCGATGAATTCGCCATCCAATTCAACATAACAGAAAGAATTTAGATGGCTTATCATGTATTCCTCTTTGCCGTGAACAGTTATAATTTTCCCCTGGATAGGGTACTTGAGCTTTTGATGCAGAGTGGAGGTAACAACTCCAGAATGGTGAATCTAAGGTCTTCCTAACAAGCAAGAATAGGAGGGACGGATGTCCATCACGTAGAATGTGGAGTTGAAGGTTTCAGTTACCACTTTGATCAGGATGTCCACCTCCCCGTGGACCATCCTTTTAGAACCATCAAAGGCTCTGACAATGATGTTGCTGGGCTTCAAAGTTAAACCTTCACAATCCAGCCTATCCAAAGCTTTCTTTGGCAAGACGTTCAGAGATGAACCAATGTCTACCAGTACGTGTGCTAGAGTAGTCCCTCTTTATTCCACTGAGACATGCAAAGCGTCATTATGCTTTCTCCCTTTGATTGTTAGATTAGCATCGGAGAATCCTAGACCATTGTCTGCTGTTAGGCTAGCTACACATTCCTAGAACTGATCCGCAGAGGTTTCCTGGGGCACATGGGCCGTCTTCAAAAATCTGATCAGAGCTTTCGCGTGTGCCTCAGAGCACAACAACAAGGCTAACATAGAGATCTTTGAGGGGGTTTGCCCCTGTTGCTCCACAACATCATAATCGCTTTTCTTGATTATTTTCAAAATTTCTTCCATTTCTTTTTGAGAGGTCTCAGGGATGACCAATGGCTGAGCCCTCGTCCTGACAGGCCCTTCTTGGATTCCTTTCCCTCTATTATCAACAACAGCAGAGGGGACAACCACAGGAGTTACAACTTCTTCAATAATCGGAGTTCTCGAAGATATGTTGACCGGTACAGGAGTAACCTTAGGAGCAGCTGAGGGTCCAAAGATTGCCTTTGGAGGCGCAATCTCTGGAGTGAAAATTCTTCCACTGCGGGTGATTTTGCTCGTTCCAGCAATGTTTCCAATGTCGGAAGTCTCTTCATCAGAACTCTCTTCAGTTGATTCAATTTGTTTAACATCGTGGTAAAAGATCTCTCGCCCATAGTTCCACGGTATTGATTTGTCGGACTGGTACGAGACGGGCCTCGGCATGGTTATCTTCAAAGGTGCAATCTTCGGATCGAATGTAATCTTAACAGGTCTTTTGGAGACCTTGGAGAGATTAAAGGATATGGTAATTATTGAAATATCATTGACATGAGTCGGTGTAATAGGAGTCTTTTCAAAAAGGATCTCTTGGTTATCCATTAGACGCTGGATGCCTAACTTCAATAATGGACAGTCGGTTGGTAAGGATAAACAAAGGCAGCAATCTTCCTTACAACCTGGGAAAATCCCATCCTTCAGCAAATTCAACTTGATTATCGGTAGCGGAGTCATCAAATCATCAACAGTAGAAACAAAAATATCTTCTTCAACAGCATGGGCATTGTGACCATGCTTTGTCATTGGAGCAGAGATCACATTTGGCTTTTCAGGGGCGTCGAATTCAACTTCTTTAGCATCTATCAAATCCTGAATCTTATTTTTGAGGGCCCAACAATTGTTGGTGTCGTGCCCCATGCTGTCTGAATGATAAGCACACTTGGCATTTAAATGGTAGTACAGAGAAGATGTATTTGGATTCTTCGGTGCCTCTTTCAAACTTGCAAGGTTTAACTTCAAAAGATGAGGGAGAACCTGAGCAGGTGTCGTATTGATCTGGGTGAATTGCCGTGCAGGCCTTTCCACCCATGCTTGGTTGGTTCTGGGTTGATTGTTTCTAGGCTGATCAGCTGCAGACTTCTGAATCATTACGGCCCCCACCACTGTCCGGCGCTCAACTCTTCCTTGACTTCTTTGGGAGTAGACATCTGAGACTTCTTTCTTTGCTGGAAAAGTCTTTTTGATAGCAGCGGAAGCAGATGTATCCTTTTGAATTTTTCCGCTCTTTATGTCGGCTTCAACTCTCTCACCCGTCAGAATCAACTCGGTGAACCCCACAGACGAACTTCCAATCAGGTGATTGAAAAAGGGGTCTGACAGTGTACCCAAGAACATATCTACCAACTCCCTCTCAGATAGAGGTGGTTGTACTCGTCCTGCTAAGTCTCTCCATTTCTGGGCATACTCTTTGAAACCTTCATTTGAGACCATGTCCATACTCTATAATTGAGTACGGGTTGGTGCTAAATCCGCATTATATTGATACTGTCTGTAGAAGGCAGCAACCAAATCCTCCCAATTGTGCACATCAGACCTCTTTAGCTGGTAGAACTAATCTAACTGCGTCCCTGAAAGACTGTCCTGGAAGAAATGAACCCTTAGGTCTTTATTAGAAGAATGCGGTTAAATTTTTCTGACGTAGGACCGTAGATGCATTTTTGGACAAGACAAACCATCGTATTTAGCAAAAAGAGGCACCTTAAACTTAGGGGGAATGAGAATCCCAACAACCAACCCTAACTCCTCAAAGTCTAGCCCAGGCACTCTCTGCACCTCCATGGCAGCTAGACGCTCTTCCAGATTCTTGTACTTGTTGTCTGTAGGAGGGTACTACTATTTAAAATAGTCTTCATCCTCTTCTTCTTCTTCTTCTTCTTCCTCAGACTCAGATTGCACTGCAGTTCCTTTACCCTTTCCTACCCCTTCATCAGAAGTTGAGGGGAAATCCAGGACCCTTCTAGCTTGACCTTCGAATCTTCTACCCATGGTAGCCACACCAACCCTCTTATTTTTCTTTTTCTCCTTTTCCTTTTCTAGTAGAGTTTTGAGCTCCTCCTGACCCTTTACCAAAGTCATGAGTAGCTGTTGGAACTGTGAATTATACGCTTGTAAGTCTTTGACCATCTGCTCTATATCCATCTTGCTGAAATAAACAGCAGAGAGATAAGGAAACCTGGTGTGAAGACCTGTTTATGCATATGATGAATGATGTGTATTCATGTAATTCATTCAAGGATTCAGAAATTCAAATTTGTTTTAAACAAAAAGGAACACACGTCATATTAATAAGATAGAATTTGTTAGTACATCAATGCCCCATGGGCAAAATAATACAAAAATCTAATGTAAAAAGACGTTGTGCATCCTCTTTGGTGCGATGTAGGTGTTGAGAGTCTGCTCTTCGTGAAGTTGACGAGTAAGTTCCAAAACCTTCTTCTCACTGGCGTAGAATTGGGATTCAAACGTATTGCGCTCTCCCTTGAGCTGTATCCAACTCCTTTGTAAATCTTCAAGTGATGTTTGCATGTTAGGATGTAGGAGGGTGTATGGAACCTCTCCTTCCATAACAGGCTCTTTGATCACAGGAAGAATGTAGGGGTAAGGCATCATAAGACTTTGGGCGCGGGTTCGTACCCACTTGAGGTAAGGCTCAAGGGGGATGGAATTATTGTGTCCCAAGGTCTTACTGTCCACCTTGTTGGGCATTCTTTAAGCTCGGATAAACCTTTGTCGAAGTCCTTGATCGTCGTTGTCGAAGTCAAAAACCAAGTCTGGAATCAGCATGTCATGTGGGCCATCCCTTCGGGCATAACCAAACTGTCTCAGAGCCAAGCAGGGGTTGTAGATGATGCCTCCCCTAATGCCTAGTAGAGGGACATTAGGGAATTCCCCACAATGGTCAATGATGATAACATTTTCTCTAGATCGAGAACACCAATGAACATCTGAATGTGTAAGAGTCATCAATCGTTGTGACCACCTCAAACCTTACTCATTCTTCAAGACTGATTGGGGAAGATGAGAAATAAACCATCTTTCCAGTAGAGGAGTACAACACATGAGAACACCTCTTTTCCTCATTGTTCGAGTGTGAAATGAGTGGAGGATATCCCCAAGCAATGTAGGCACCGGGTTGCGAGCCATGAAGATTTTGACAGCACTGACATTGTGATCGGTGGAAATAGAACTGACTGTTTTGGAATGCTGGTTCGCGAAATGTCGCGGTAAGCAAGAGTCGCCACCGTCTTTTATTTTCTCCAACAAGGAAAGGACAAAAGCACAGCAAAATTCCTTTTCGAGATGTTTCTCGGGTTCGGGAGGTAGATTATAGAAAGGGAAGGTGTTAGCACCCTTTCTATCCGTGGTTATCCACGGGCTCTTAGGTACTTGCTCACTATGTTTTCAAAAATTTGCTTTTCTTTGTGATTGTGAGTTTGAAAAGAGTTTTTGTTTGAAAGAGAGTGTAAGTGCGAAAAATTTGTTTTGTTTTGAAAAGAGCAAGTACTTAAGAACATCTACCTACTCAAAAAGGAATTAAACTGTGCAAATACCCTTTAGACAATTCTATCCCACTATTGAGGAGTAGGTAGCACCGTCGTTGGAGTTTTCGGGTCAATTCGATTTAAGGGACGTGTGGCCACTAAAGCAATGTTAGGACGCCTTAGCGGTAACCCTAATGTCTTAGATAATTTTTTCCGAGCCAACCATTTCGAGGCAACTTATGATCTTTGGACAAAAGGACGACCTCTACAACTTCCTATACTCAATGACCACGTTCGAGGCAACCAAGTGAGGTGTACCCTAAGAGTGGCATGTGCGAGTGTATTGTTTTTCAGTTAATTTTATCTTTGTACATGTCATGGGTGAGCTATGTTGATTTTAAGTTCATACATTTGATCTTGTCATGCATTCCCTATTTATCAAACATCTAACACTTAATAGTTGCGGAATTTAAATTGTGGAAATTAAATCTAAACTATTACAAGGCGTCGGGTATTTACATCGCCAAAAACAACCCTTGAAATTAAAATGCGGAAAGTAAAATAAAGCGATAAATAATTAAAGTCCTAATTAAAAGCTATTACATTTTGGGAAACAGATACAATAATATGATAAAATGGATCGCGTGCAGGAAATTAAATCGGATGCGAGTTTTTTTTTTGGGTTTTGACCTTTTTTTATTAAAGAAAGGATTTTTGTTTATTTTTGAATTAAATGGAATTAAATTAAATGGACAATTAAATTAAATTAAATAATGAAAATATTTTTGGATTTTTGAGTTTTTAAAGAAATAAAATAAATTGAATTAATGCTAATAAAAACTTAATATTCTAAATTGATTTTAAATATTGCAAAAAATATTAAAAGTTAAATCTAATTAAAGCTAAATTGATTAAATTAATTTATTTACAAAAATAAAAGTGATGAAGTTAATTTTAATAAATAAAATATTTTTTGTGTTTTTGATTTTATTAGGAAAAAATGTTAATTGGTTAGTGATTAATAAAAAAAATAACGATTAATTAATTAAAGGAAAATAATAAAAATAGAGAGAGAGAGTTTAGGAGTATACGAGCCTGATTGGAGGGGTTAAACAGCTGTTGGTGTCATGTGTAAACTGTTTTGTTTTGGCCATTTGTGTTTTGGCTTTTGGCCATTTGTGTTCTGGCCTCAATGTTCCTTAACCTTCTCAGGATGTCTGCCTCGCCATGTATTGGTGTCATGTG
Organism: Vicia faba; assembly: GCA_948472305.1. Lineage (NCBI taxonomy): Eukaryota > Viridiplantae > Streptophyta > Magnoliopsida > Fabales > Fabaceae > Vicia > Vicia faba. Next base: position 96,486,667 of record OX451735.1, on the reverse strand, counting down.
TAAGTTGTTCTGTTTTGTCCATTTGTGTTTTGACTTTTGGCCATTTGTGTTTTGACCTCAACGTTCCTTAATGAACCTGCATGAGATCCTGTCTAAATCTGCAGTGTTGAATCTCATGGACACATTAAATAAATTACTATATACCATAAAATACAAATAAAGCCAATATATGAAGAAATTTAATGTTTAGCCCAATATGTCATGTATGAATGATTATACCCTTTTGATCATGGAGATCAAATCAACCTTACCCTTACTGGAAAAGTAGTGACATGAATGCTTTTATGCCCTTTTGATCATGGAGATCAAGCCAGCCTTACCCTTACTGAAGAAGTAGTGAGATGTTGGTTTGTAACCGGGATGGCTTGTTTGTAGTGAGATGTTGGTTTGTAATAAGGATTTCAAGGTTTTAGGGTTCTTGAAAGAATTTGATATTCTGACAGCGTTGTGGCAAGGGTTTTCCTTTTTTTTTCCTCTCTTTTTGGTTTGTGTGAAAAGAATGTGATTATATAATGGAAATTAGAGTAAAGAAAATGGGCTTTGAATGTGCAATTGGGCCTCCAATGTTCACTTGAGTTCGTCACTTTCCAGGCTAAATCGCAGGGACTTAAGTGCAATTTTTGAAGTTGAAATATGAAAACAAAATGTAGCCGACATCTAGAACTAACTCCTGTCCGAAAATAGGCTCAATCGGATAAACGGTGAATTAGTTATGAATTTTTGAAGTTTCAGCTCAGACAAACTTATTTTGGGCCCCAATGTCGACTCTGACACGTTCTTCAATAAAAAACTGGTATTTATCGGAGCATAATTCGGTCTTGACTTTTGAAGAAAAGTTGTAGATCTCTGAGTCAGTGACCTTGTGTAAAAATATGAGCCCAATCCGATAAAAATTGACCGAGTTATGGATTTTCGAAGTTTCGGCCCAAATGAAATAATATTCAGCATTCAGGATTCTCTGAGCAAAAAACGAAGGCCTTTTGAATACCGTTTGAACTCAATACCTTCTGTGAAAATGTATCCAACTCAATTTGTGAAATTTTGGCGCCGGAACCAGCTCGATACGATGAAAATAGACCAAGTTATGATTTTCTGAACATGATGCAAATAAACTTCTGTCATAAATTTTCTGTACGAAAATACTTGATAAATCCACATTTTTGAAGACTTTCTGATTGAAATTGGCTTCCATCCGTGAGAGATGAAAGCATAGATGACGTCAAGACGGAATTTTGGCCATCAGAACGGGTTCAAAACGAGCCACGATCTTCAAGTTATGAATTTTTTAGCGCGTAAAAGCTGCACTTTCAGCACACTTTTTTCACCATATTTCTTCGAGAAAACTCACATAGTCGGATACCTTCTGAATTTGAGCATACGTTAGGACATTAAGGAGAACTTGAGGTCGTTTGGATGTAAGGACCTTGATGCAACACAAAACCCTAATTTTGAATTGACTGCCTTAGGAGATGATTTGACTGTCCAACTCTTGAGCAATCTTGAGCAATTTGAAGATCATTCTTGACAAATCTTGAGGAATATGGGAGGGCAAATTTTGTGGTACAACAGTTGCCCCTGTTCAATCTTCTTAAACTTGAGGAGGTAGATTGGCTTGCGTGCCTTTCGTGATCCAAAGGTGGAAGATGATTGAACACTAAAGTGCCCATAAATTTGCACTCGCATGGTGTTAGTATCAACAATGTGATGTCGGGAATGAGCTTACAGATGCCATTTGGAGAGATGATGGATAGGAGGATGGGCTTATAGATGCCATCTGGAGATGTGACAGAATCTTATCGGGGGATGGGCTTATAGATGCCATCTGGAGATTGTTCTTTGAATTGTAACTTGGTAGATTGAAAGAAGGAACTTGTGTAGGGTTGCCTGATGATGAGTCCGTGTAAAACTGCATCTTGGAAGAGAAGGAACCGGTGTAAGGTTTCCTGATGATGAGTCCGTGTAAAAATGCATCTTGGAAGAGAAGGAACCGGTGTAGGGTTGCTTCATGATGATCAAGTAGATAGTTGTCATGTCTGGTTTCAGGCATTAATCTCTGACCTGAGAAAGAAAGATAGTCTTCCTGACTTGTTACAGGTATTGATCTTTAGTCTCTTCATATAGGTGGCTTTCCTGTCTGGTTCCAGATGTTAACCTATAATCAGTCGTCCACAGATATTTCCTGGCTAGTTACAGGGGTTGATCTGGAACTTAAGAAAGGTTGGTCGAGGAGATAGTTGTCCTGTATGGTTTCAGGTATTAACCTCTGACCTAAGAAAGAAAGATAGTCTTTCTGGCTTGTTACAGGTATTGATCTTCAGTCTCTTCATGTAGATAACTTTCTTGGCTAGTTTCAGGTATAGATCTACAATCATTCGTCCACAAATATTTCTTGGCTAGTTACAGGTGTTGATCTGGAACTTTTGAAAAAGGTTGGCCGGTGAGATAGTTTTCCCCTCTGGTTTCAGGTATTAATCTCTGACCTGAGAAAGAAAGATGGTTTCCTGGCTTGTTACAGGTATTGATCTTCAATCTCTTTAATGTAGATAACTTTCCTGGCTAGTTACAGGTATAGATCTACAATCAGTCGTCCACAGATATTTCCTGGCTTGTTACAGGTGTTGATCTGGAACTTAAGAAAGGTTGGTCGTAATCATCTTTGGATTGACCTTTTCCTGAAAAGGCAAAACATTAGTTGTATGCGATGTCATGATGTATGAAATTCATGATGTTCTCAAAATAAATGAGATCGTGTCGTATGCATTTTATCATGTATGTAAATGTTTATGAATGTATTTTCGTCCGGGAAAATAAATCCTTGACGAGTGCCGGGGAGTTTGTTAAATCCTGGGCTGATGTTGAAGAGTAGATTTCTTCATTTCCGCTGGGGATGATGAACGAAGATGATTGCAAGAATAAACTGGTAGGAGAAGACGACTCCGTTGGGGAATAAACCTGGTGAAGAGATTACTCTGCAGGGAATTACTCTGTGGGGAAGAGATACTTCGCTGATATTTTAACGATAACTCCGCTGGGGATTCCGTTGATAAACTCTATTGGGGATTTTGATGATGAACTCCGCTGGAGGATAGAAAGAACTTCGTTGGGGATGATCTTTCTGTTGCGACTTGCTGAGGATAACCCAAATAGACTCTGGTGGGGAATAACTTTCTGAATATGGCTGAGGAGAGATACTTGTACTCTGCAGGGGACAAGCTTTCAGAATCTACTGGGTAAGTGTTGGCTGAAGATTTTGATAGTATTATTAGAAGCAAAGTAAATTGGACGTTTCGATCGAAATGAAATAAAACGTCATATTTCGAGATAGTAGGAGCAATGCTTCGAATGAGCATATCAAAGCTTGGAGCTTCGAGTGACAATTATGGGAATATATCCAAAGAAGTCTCAAAATGATAACAAGGCTGTGTCTAAAGAAGTGCGTTCGAAGCGAAGAAGTGCCAAAACATTTGAAATTCAAATGCAAGCGGGATGTTCGAAGTTTGAAATATATGCGCTGGAAGCATTCGAAGACACGTGGAAGCAAAAGAGAGGAATTGCTCTGCATGTTCTGAACGTGGCAGAATCTTATAGCAAGACCATTATGGTCGAAGTAGTATAAATAGAAGTCTTAGCATTAGGATTTCGTGTGTCATATCTATTTGTACAAAAAACTCAGTAAACATTCAAATTACCACATGGCTAGGGAAACGAATGCAAGAGCAATGTACGTATGATAGCACCACATGTTTATGATTTAATGAAAACCCTTTATCATTTCCAGTACTTTCCTTTGTCTTTATATCAATACCATTTACAAGTTTTTTGCATCTAAAGTCTTTTTATTTGAAATCTTTTCATTGATGCCTTATATTTAAATGCTTTCTTTCCGTTTCAGAAACTTTACATTTCAGAAACTGTCATACATTTCATGCCTTTATCTTCAAGTTTTTATCCTTTGAACACCTTTTTTACTTAAAGTCATTCTACAGATTTCTTGCATTAAACGCTTTCTTCATATTTCGAATCTTTTACATTCCAGAGCATCTTTTACATTAACTGTTTTTATAATTCGAAGCCATTTACTTGTCTTTTATGCAGTTTTACATGTCTTTACAATTAACATTTATTCATGCAATTTAGTTTCGCGCACATATATTTTGATTACACCTTTAGATCTTTAAGAGAGGAATCGAAATAAGTCAAACACCTACACAACATTCTAAATACCAACCATGAATACCTGTTCGATCATGAGAGTTACCCTAATGACCAACACGTCCTAGGATCAATCTAGTCGATCCTGCGAGTTACCAGAGAAATTGAATAACAGTCAGTAAGTTTATGGCAGAAATGCTAGTAGACTCTGCTGCAGGGTTCGAATACTTGAGTATTTAGATGGATACTCTGGGTATAATCAGATTTTTATTGCTGAAGAAGATGTTGCCAAGACAGCATTTCGTTGCCCAGGAGCCTTAGGCACCTACGAATGGGTGGTGATGCCTTTTGGTTTGAAGAATGCTGGGGCAACTTATCAAAGGGCAATGAATTCGATTTTTCATGATTTCATTGAAACCTTCATGCAGGTGTATATTGATGATATAGTCATCAAATCTATATCCGCAGAAACACATTTGCATCATCTGAGCCAATCATTCGAACGAATGAGAAAACGTGGCTTAAAGATGAATCCCCTTAAATATGCATTTTTTGTGCAGGCTGGAGATTTCCTTGGTTTTGTGGTTCACAAGAAAGGGATTGAAATCAACCAGAACAAAACCAAAGCCATAATGGAGACGAAAGCACCTACGTCAAAAAGGGAGCTGCAATCTCTGTTAGGGAAAATTAACTTCCTCAGAAGATTCATTTCGAACCTGAGTGGAAGAACCCAAGCTTTCTCTCTGTTGCTTCGTCTAAAGCAAGGCCAAGCCTTCGAATGGAACGAAGCCCATCAGGAGGCATTTGACAGGATAAAAAGATACCTCTCTCAGCCTCCTATCTTGTCTCCACCTTCATGGGGGAAGCCCATGAGATTGTACATATCTGCCTCTGAAGTTAGTATAGGTAGTATGTTAGCACAAGAAGATAGCAATGGTATCGAAAGAGCCATATACTATTTAAGTAGAGTACTAAATGATGCAGAGACCAGATATAGCAATTTAGAAAATCTATGTCTGTTTGTATTTCTCTTGTATGAAACTCAAGTATTATATAAAGCCTGTTGATGTTTATGTTTCATCTCATTTCGATGTTATTAAACACATGCTTTCAAAACCAATAATGCATAGCAGAGTTGGTAAATGGGCTTTAGCCTTAACAGAATATTCTTTGACTTTCATGCCTTTAAAAGCTATGAAAGGCCAAGTGATTTCTGACTTCATCTTGGACCATTCATTGGTTGAGCAGACTGTCATGAGCTACGTCGAAATGCAACCATGGAAATTATACTTTGATGGTTCAACCCACAGGAATGGAAGTGGTGTTGGAGTCCTTCTAATTTCTCCTGAAGGAATTCCAACAAAATTCAAGTATAAATTAGATGGTCCTCGTTGCTCGAACAACAAAGCTGAGTATGAAGCGCTCATTGTTGGACTTGAAGCTCTGTTGGAATTGGGGGCAACTAGAGTCGAAATTAAAGGAGACTCAAAATTAGTGGTCAAACAAATTACAAAGGAGTATAAATGCATAAAGGAAAACTTGATGATATACTTCGTCATAGTCAACAGGCTACTTAAGAAATTTGAATACATGGATATTCAACATATACCAAGAGTAGAGAACCAAGAAGCAAATGACTTAGCACAGTTGGCTTCGGGTTATAAAGTTTCTGCCAGGAACTTTAAGCATTTGGTCGAATTAAGGGGTAGAGTTATGGCTACTAGATTCACACCATCAGATCTAGAAAGTATGAAATTGGGATATGCTGAGAAACAGGGATTCGAAATATTAGCCATAAACACTTTATCAGATGCAGATTGGCGAAGTCCACTGGTGAGTTATTTAGCAAACCCAACTCTGAATGTGGATAGAAAGACAAAATACAGAGCATTATCATATCTCCTCATGGGGAACGAATTGTTCAAAAAGACCCAAGAGGGCGTGTTATTGAAGTGCCTAGGAGAAAGTGAGGCATACTTAGCATTGTCAGAAGTCCACAATGGGGTATGTGGGGCACATCAAGCAGGCCATAAAATGAAATGGCTGTTATTTCGATATGGCTTGTATTGGCCTAGCATGCTCAAAGATTCTATAGACTTTGCTAAAGGGTGTGAGGAATGTCAGAAACATGCAGGGATTCAACATGCCCCTGCAAGTGAATTACATTCAATCATCAAACCATGGCCATTTAGAGGATGGGCATTGGATTTGATAGGAGAAATAAATCCTGCTTCGTCTAAAGGACAGAAATATATCTTGGTGGGAATAGATTATTTTACCAAGTGGATCGAAGCTATACCATTAATAGTTGCTGATCAAGAGGCTATTATTGAGTTTATACAGAAGCACATTATCTATAGGTTCGGATTGCCAGAGAGCATAACCACAGATCAAGGCTCTGTGTTTACTGGTAGAAAGATGCAAGAGATTGCCCAAGAAATGGGGTTTAGATTGCTAACATCAACGCCATATTATGCCCAAGCAAATGGTCAAGTCGAAGCAGCCAATAAAGTGATAATAGGGTTAATCAAGAAACATATTGGTAAAAAGCCAAGGAACTGGCCCAAAACTTTGGACCAAATACTATGGGCCTGTAGAACATCGCCTAAGGAAGCTACTAACACTACGCCTTTCCAACTCACATTTGGTCATGATGCAATGCTGCCAGTAGAAATTCATCTACAATCAGTTCGAATTCAAAGACAAAACGAAATCCCAGCTGCATTATACTGGGAGATGATGATGAATGAATTAGTTGAGTTGGACGAAGTTAGATTACATGCATTGGAAATCTTGATGAGACAAAAACAAAGAGTGGCCAGGACATATAACAAAAGGGTGAAGAGAAAAGCATTCATTATTAATGACTTAGTCTGGAAAGTTATATTGCCCATGGACAAGAAAAATAAAACACTAGGTAAATGGTCACCTCATTGGGAAGGACCTTTTCGAATACTAAAGGTATTCTCAAACAATGTATATGAAATCGAAGAACTGATGGATGATAAGCGTATCCTAAAGGTTAATGGGAAATATTTAAAGAAATATAAGTCACGCCTGCAGGAGATTCAAATAGTAACAACGTAGCCAAAATATTATAAAAATGCCAAAAAGGCAAGTTGAGATGCCAAAATGGCGTTGTTCGAATATTACATATAAAAAACCAAATTGTAATCAAATAAACACTGAAATTTAGAAATAAGAATTATTCTTCAGTCTGTTGAAGGTACTTCGAAAAGATTCAAGTCTCTGTTGAGCGAAACGCCTGGCTCCTTCCAAGGTTGCCACTGCTCCCTTGAGTTGTTCTGCAGTTTCCATTTCTGCAAGCCCCTGGTTGAGAAGCTCTTCGAATTGGTTACCAGCAGTGTTGGTTTCGAAGGCTATTTGTTGTTCTTTAGCCTCTTTAACCTTCTGTTGAAGTTCCTGAATCTGCCTTTCCCAGAGAAGGATGGACTCAGCTCGAGCCTCATAATCAGTTTTTGCTTGCTTTAGATGCATAGCTTGATCCTCAGCTTCTTGAGAGAGTTTCGAAGCTTGTTCATAAGCAGCATCCATTGCAATGCATTTTTCTTGAACCTTCCTGGCAGCAGATTCATCTTGGAGAAGGTAACCAGTTACGTTATCCAGCAAAGACTGAAGATCGAACAAGATAGTACTAACTGGCAAGGAGCACGTAGCAAGGTTGGCTTTTGTAAGCAACTCCTTCATTGTGTAGCAAGCAGTGCTATCCTGTTTAAGCACTTCGAATATATCCATATTGAGAATTTTTTTCCTGATCTTGTTAAGAAGTACAATTCTTTCATCTGTGGGAAGAGGATAGCTAGTCGAACTTGTGCCAGCCCTAGCAAGTGGAACGTCCCTTTGAGCCAGCTTCGCCTTCATGTACCCAATAGGGTCATTTCGTCTCAGGAGTGCAAGCTCCTCGTCAGTCATTCGAGATAAAGACGGTTGAGGGAGTTCCACACGTAGGGGAGTCACGTCCAATTCGACTTCCATGGGTTTGTTGGTTGTGTCACCATCCCCTTCATTCGTTTCGTGCTCATGATCTTCTTCATCGTCATCCAAGTCCACCACTTCGATGTCTTCCTTTTCGCTGCTATTTGCATTGGACTCTGTCCCAGCAGTCGAACCATCGTTCGCATCCTCCTCCTCAGACTCTTCTTCTGCAGATTCTTCGTCTCTTTGGCCAGAATCAGCTTTCTCTCCTTCAGCTTGAGTATCCTTTGGGTCCTCTTGAAGGGTTTCAAGAGAGGACTTTTGAAGAGAAGCTCTTTGCAAATCCTCTGCAGATGCTTGGAGTGTTGTTTCAGTTGTCTCTTTTACAGGAGGAGAAGTACTCTGATCATCCTGCTGCTCAGAAGTTCCAGCCAGAACCGCCATATTGGAGGAACCTTTGTTCTGTACAAGGTTGCTGGAGTCTCCTTGAGGAGAGGAGTTGAGTGGAGCAGCAGCTTTTGATGGTGAGGTCGAAGTGGTAGAAGCTGGATTTAAGATATTCTGCAAGGAGCGAAAGAATATTAAAAGCATGCACCAAGGTAATGAGTAATTATTATTTTCAAAAAGATTTGAAGTTCAATTTACCTGTGGACTCTCGGAAGAGAGGTTGCTAGCTATGCGTTCCAACATTACGTTGGAGGTCGAAGGTGGAATTTTGGATTTGGGTGAGGGAGCAGCATCCCTGGAATCAAGTCCAGAGACACTAGTTGGTACGGTACTTTTCGAAATATCCTTCTTCTGCTTCTTCTTCGAAGCAGTTGGTAAGTTTCCGCCAGCCTTGGGGTCTTCCCCAGTGGTGTTTGATTTTCGTTTCTTGGGAGTATTAGGTGGAAATTTGTTGGTCTGAAAAGATTTAAACAAAGAGTTAGATGCAAATCATGAAACATTAGTGAATTCGAAACATCAAGGCTAAGTGATTACCTGTGGAGTTGAGACACTGGTTGTTGTTGGTATTGTTGTTGTTGTTGTTGTTGCAGTAATGGTTGTTGTTTCAGATGGAGTCACATTGTCAGTGGTTTCGATAGAGGCTTGAGAAGCGCTCCCTTCTTTCGACTTCGAGGCAGCAGTCTTTATCCTGATGGCTGAGAATCGAAACAATTAAGGCAAAGTTCAAGATATAGAAAATGAGAAACGTTTGGGATTTTCCCAAGCATTCGCACCTGTGCCTTGATCAGATTTAATCGACATGGCAGAAAGGTCGTAACGAAGGTGTCCTGGGAAATCGTGGAGTCAGTGTCGAGCCCATGTCACAGTCTCAGATGGCTTTGGTTTCTTTTGAAGATGTTTGAACATCTCTTTGCAAGTGAACCACCAAGGGTATGGGGGAAACCAAGCCAGAGCCAGTTCTGAGGTAGGTAATCTAGGAAATTTAGGTGGATGCATTTCGAATGCCAACCTATACCTATCCTCAGGTGACAACCCTGAAGAAAGTTTTAGCTTAGAAACTTTTTCTTTGAATTTTTCCTTCAAGGTCTCAGCTGCTTGATGCACAGTGGATTCCAAGTGTGTGGGATCATAAGTAGTTTCGAAATAATTTTGAAAAGCTTTAATCTCTTTGGCATGAGTGAACATACCTTTCTTGGTTGGTACCTGCACATCGAAGGCATCAGTTAGTTTCTGCTGAATTGTAAGAGTATCGAACATATAAGTTTGATAAAACTTGGTCCACCATTCCAGAAACCCCTTTGCTGTAATGTGGGTAGGTTCGAAAGTTATTAGCTCAAACTGGGCAAAGCCTTGGTATTGTTCTTGCTGTAATTTGGCTTCCCGTGCCTTGAAGGTTCGCCCAGAGGTAATGGCACTCTCAGTTTGAAATAAGGGTTCAGGAATGAGTTGGCATAAGCCAAACTGTCTCGAAACAAAATTTGGCTGGTAAGCAAAGAGGAAAATCTGATTCTTGGCAAGAGTTATTCTTGAAGAGATTTGCCTAGGTAGCAAAAAGGCTCTCCATACATCTTGAATCTCTTTTCTCTTGACAGCTTCTGAGAGAGCCATGGTGAACCATGAAGGTCCATGAGCCCTTGCAGCAAAAGGCGCCATCGTATCTTCGAACTTATGCCTCTTAGAGAATATCATGATGTACTTCGAGAATAGGGCTTTGAAGTCATCCTTGTCGTCATTTGGAGTTAATCTTCGCAGCCTAGTGCCTTCGATTATTCTATCAGTTATTTCAGGGTCTTGTTCATCAATGGTGTTGGCAGTTGACAAGGAAGGTTCAAACATGGCATTTAGCCATAGCTGAAGTAACCAAAAAGGGCCAGCCAACAGGATATTCTTGGAGGTGTGAGATTTTAGGCTCGAACCAGCTGACCTTAGGCTTTCATAAAGGTCAACTAAGAGCAGTTCACTTAAGCACACTCTTCGATTCTCGTGCAAATCCCTAGCTAGAGGAATAAACCTACTGGCTACCTGTAGGGATCTACTGCAGAAGACATATCCTGACAGCCATAGGGTAAGGAAAGCAATGTGTTCTACATCAGACACACTGTCTCCTTCAGCATGGTAGTGACTGATAAACTTGGAAAAACTTGCTAGTTTGACTTCGAAGTCGATTATACTCGAATGTTCTTCGTTTTCAGGGATATATGTTTCTCCTACTGGTGATAGCCCAGTGATGGCCGCTATGTCAAAGAAGGTAGGGGTAATCATTCCACCAGGGAGATGGAAAGTGTTATAAGTACTGTCCCAGAAATATAGGGATGCGAATAACAATGGGTGGCTGTAAGTAAAACCTGGCTTCGACAGCTTAATCAAGTTATAGATACCTAATTCTTCCCATTGCTGAGATTTCTTAGCTTCTACCTTATTGAACCAGTTTTGATAAGCAGTGTCAGAGGTGGGGCAAGATCGAAACGGTTTAAAATTACTCTTTACATAGTCTAATACAAAAGGGTCTTTAGGAGGAACAGTTAGATTTTCCACGGTGTTTGAGCCAGAAGATTCTATTGCCTTAGGGGCGTCCATTTTATTGAACAGGGGTTTGAAATTATAGCAAATTGGGAAAATTTTCCTGGTATCTTTTAAAATTTCAAAAACTGTAAGAGGGCCCATTAAAGCTAACCTCTTGCCAGCAGCGGTGGTAGGAATAAGTACATGGGATGCATAAAGCATTTCTTTTTCCTTTGAGATCATCTGGGGAACAAGAACAGATTGACCTTGGTGAGTGACAACCTTACTTTCCATGGTAGTTCCTGCGGTCTTTCCTTTCTTCTTGGAAACCTTTTTGAGTTGGGATGAAGTAGAAGAAGACATTGTTGGAAGAATGTTGAAAGCTTAGGGTTTTCGGTGAGAAAATAAGGAGAAAAGATTCAGAATATGGAAAGAAAAGAAAAAGACTAAGTTAATGGGTTTTATAATGTGGAAGTTTAAGCATCCACTGAATAAGGTTGTGATACATGGTAATCATGGGTTGGTTTGATGAAGAGGTGGCGTAAAGTTAACATGGGTAATAGGCGTGATTAAAGATAATCATTGTTTTGTAACTGCACCATACTGTGAGATGGCTCAAGGCGGTTAAGGAATCTAAAAAGTGTCATGATTGACGTGACTGGAGTCAAATGCATAAAATGTTACGATGATTCGAAGGTCGCATCAAAATCTTGTGTATATGTTTAAAATAAGTATTTCTCAAAGAGATCGAAATACATATTTTAAAGGGGCATTTTGTTGGCTGAAGATTTTGATAGTATTATTAGAAGCAAAGTAAATTGGACGTTTCGATCGAAATGAAATAAAACGTCATGTTTCGAGATAGTAGGAGCAATGCTTCGAATGAGCATATCAAAGCTTGGAGCTTCGAGTGACAATTATGGGAATATATCCAAAGAAGTCTCGAAATGATAACAAGGCTGTGTCTAAAGAAGTGCGTTCGAAGCGAAGAAGTGCCAAAACATTTGAAATTCAAATGCAAGCGGGATGTTCGAAGTTTGAAATATATACGCTGGAAGCATTCAAAGACACGTGGAAGCAAAAGAGAGGCATTGCTCTGCATGTTCTGAACGTGGCAGAATCTTATAGCAAGACCGTTATGGTCGAAGTAGTATAAATAGAAGTCTTAGCATTAGGATTTCGTGTGTCATATCTATTTGTACAAAAAACTCAGTAAACATTCAAATTACCACATGGCTAGGGAAACGAATGCAAGAGCAATGTACGTATGATAGCACCACATGTTTATGATTTAATGAAAACCCTTTATCATTTCCAGTACTTTCCTTTGTCTTTATATCAATACCATTTACAAGTTTTTTGCATCTAAAGTCTTTTTATTTGAAATCTTTTCATTGATGCCTTATATTTAAATGCTTTCTTTCCGTTTCAGAAACTTTACATTTCAGAAACTGTCATACATTTCATGCCTTTATCTTCAAGTTTTTATCCTTTGAACACCTTTTTTACTTAAAGTCATTCTACAGATTTCTTGCATTAAATGCTTTCTTCATATTTCGAATCTTTTACATTCCAGAGCATCTTTTACATTAACTGTTTTTATAATTCGAAGCCATTTACTTGTCTTTTATGCAGTTTTACATGTCTTTACAATTAACATTTATTCATGCAATTTAGTTTCGCGCACATATATTTTGATTACACCTTTAGATCTTTAAGAGAGGAATCGAAATAAGTCAAACACCTACACAACATTCTAAATACCAACCATGAATACCTGTTCGATCATGAGAGTTACCCTAATGACCAACACGTCCTAGGATCAATCTAGTCGATCCTGCGAGTTACCAGAGAAATTGAAGAACAGTCAGTAAGTTTATTCGATAGTTTGGAGGACTAGCGGTTGTTTACCAGAAATCACTGGAAACAAATTGGCACACCCGGTGGGACTCAATCGTTGGACATTAGAAATAAAGATTGTTGAGACATAACCATTATAAAAACGTTGGAACCTAAGAAGTTTGCTATTTTATGAACCTAAGAAGTGGTAAAATAAACAACAGCAACCAACCCTTATCCAGAAGAAAACGTTTGAACAAGATGTCTAATTCTGACAATCAACAAGGGGAACAAAATGCCCCACATACAACAGGCACTAATGTATCCGCTTCGATGGGAACATCTAATGTGATCCCTTCGAATGCACAGTCTGTTGCCTCTTCTACCAGTAATATAGCCACTAATGGAGTAAGTGGCATATTAACTAATAGTTCGATCTTAGGAAATACTGGAACCATTGGTTATCATGGGGGATTCGTTCCACCATCAGGAACACAAACCCATTTCGCCACTCCACTAACTAGACCACCCGGTTTCGATGGTAATAGAACCAGAAATTCCTCTTACGGAATGCCAACATCTTTTATGGCAGGTTTACACAATTCCACATCGAATTCATCACCACAATTAGGGTCTGGGTCTGGGGTGAATCAGTTTATGACAAATAACCAAGGGTCAGTGGGTTATAGCACAATGCCTATTTTAACCACAGAAAACCAGTTGGCCTTTAGGCAATTGATGGATGACAGTAACCATAATATGATAGGGGTGTTAGCACAAACTATGTAGGAAATATTTGCCCCAATAGTAAAAAATGTGACTGTGACAAACAGAGAAAACGCTGACAACATGAGTCGAATAGCAGATTTCTTTGCTCCCCCAGAAAGGCGTAGGCAGAATCAGGCGGGAGTTCGAGCAAACATGCCTGTTGTGGAACAATTTGCTAACGACCCAATTTATAGACCACCTAGAGAAGAAGTTAACTTGGGGGCAAGGGCACAAAGGTTAGAAGCACCAATGATCCCAGGCCCACAAAGAGAAATTATGGAACCAGGGGAAAGGGTCGAAAGGCTAGAAGTCCCAGAGTTTCGAGAAGAACAACCTAGGGGGGTTGTCATGGTGGGTCGAAATCAAGATGCTGATGTAGTGGTTCATAGAATTCGAAACGATAACATCTTGGCAGAAAACAATTTAACCACCATGATAGAGAGAGTCATGGCCCAGAATGGCCTCAAACAGGAATGAGAATGCCAAATGATGCTTCTCCTATATTAGATTGCATAATGCATACTGATTTGCCAAGGGGATATAAAGTCCCTAAGTTTACAAAGTTCGCTGGGGATACCAATGAGTCAACAGTCGAACATATAGCCAGATATCTAACCGAAGCGGGAGATATAGCCAATAATGAAGATCTCTGGATCAAATATTTCCCAAGTTCCTTGACTAAAAACGCCTTCACATGGTTTACCACTTTGCCTCCTGGGTCTATTGATACTTGGGCTCTTTTGGAGAGATTATTCCATGAATAGTTTTACATGGGACAGTCGAAAATAAGCTTGAAAGAATTAGCCAGTGTCAAGAGAAAGTTCACAGAACCCATAGATGATTATCTGAATAGATTTAGGCTTTTGAAATCCAGATGTTACACAGTGGTGCCTGAACATGAGTTAGTCGAAATGGCCGCTGGTGGCCTTGATTACTCTATTCGAAAGAAACTAGACACTCAATACTTGAGGGACATGGCTCAGTTAGCCGATAGGGTTCGACAGGTCGAAAGGCTAAAGGCCGAAAAGGCCAGAGTCTTTAAAAATAATAAGAAGGAGAGGATCTCCTATGTTGGAACTGAGGAAGCAGAAGATTATCCTGAATTCGAATTCGAAGAGGTCGAAATCGACCTCGCTGAATTAAAACAGGCACCACCTTACTCCTGCAAATTATTAGTTCCCACAAAAGGGAAAGAGATTGTTGAAAATGAGAAAAGTGACAAATTCCCAAAGAAGGTTTATACCTTCGATGTCACTAAATGTGACGAGATTTTTGATTTACTTGTCAAAGATGGCCAACTCATTGTGCCATGAAATGTCAAAATACCTCCTTTAGATCAAAGAAAGAAGAGAGGATTTTGCAAATATCATAGTTTCCTAGGCCACAAAACCTCACAGTGTTTTCTTTTCAGGGACCTAATTCAGAATGCAATCAAAGATGGCAGACTGAAGTTTGTTGATAAAGCAAAGATGAAAGTGGACGAAGATCCCTTGGACGTTGCAGACACCAACTACTCCGAGCCTGCATGCATTGGAGAGATTAACATGGTGGAATCTGACCAAAGTAATGTCCCAACAGAAGAGAAAGGTACTGAAAACGAAAGCTGGGTGATGGTCGAAGTCGATAAGGAGGTCACTGAAGACGTCCAGAAGCTACCAGAGACTTCGATTGAAGCAACACCTGTAGCTGTTGCAAAAGAAACCCAGGCTACTGAAGGCCAGGAAAATCAGAACCAAGAGTTAACACAGGTCACTGAAGGCTTAAGGCTGGAATTGGAGAAAGTCCAAATCACGAAGCCAACTTCCCCTCAGAAGGAAATATGGGACACTCTAGGGGAACCCAGTGGAAAATTTGACTATTTGGTCAAATATTCTGCCCCAGAGAGTTCGAAGGTCCACATTGAAGATATAAAACCCACAGGATGGGGAGATGACGAAGCTGAAGGGGAGGATGTTGAGGTGAACATGGTGGACATGGAAAGACCTCACTCTGAGATGGAGGAGGTAGAAAGATACTTAGAAAAAGAGAAGTACAAAATAGAGGATAATCACGCTGGAGATGCTAGTCTCAAGGATTACCTCATGACATGCCACAAGGGAGATACAAGCATGATACTGTGCCCTAGGTGCAGCATCCTCTGCAATCAGAGAATCACCGCGAATTTCGAGAGGGTACAGAGGGCTCGAACTGGCAACAATTGGCGCCAGGATAACCAGATGTTCAGGTGTTATCCTAAGGCTGGAGAAAGTTTACTGGAATTTGTGTTTCGCTGCTACAAAGGGGCAACCAAGTGCTTGATTTGTCCAAGGTGTTCTGCTGTGTATGATCAAAGCATGGCCAGAGCCTTCGAAACGATTCCCTTCGCCCCTTGCTGGAACCATCAAGAAAATGTTCAGATGGGGCCACGTTTCGATAGCAGACACAAACAACGAAGGCCCGATAGTCCTCATCCCAGGGCTGCTCGAAGAGTGACTTTCAAACTCCCTGCTGAAGTGCCAACCGACAGATGGCTGCAAGTCAGAAATGACAAAGGCAAAGACAGATGGAGAAACACCGAACGAAATGCACGCCATGCTATGACATACAGAAGGCAATTCAACATAGCAAAAAGGGAAGAGGTAAGATTAGAGAATTACAAAGGAAGGAACCCCATGTCGAGATCCCAGTGGCGCAGGCAACAGAGGATTCGAAAGGCTGAGAGAGAAGCTGTGGCAAGTAAAGGGGTAACTTCAACAAAGAACCAAGGTGAATCTAGCACCAATAAACCCACACCAAAAAATCAAACTAAAGACAAACCTCCAGTTAATAGGAGGCTTTTCTCTGAAGTACAACTAGATAAACCAAAGGAATACACTCTAGGCCCAGAAGAAGACGAAGATATGATAACAGATAACTTCGAATTGGAGGGGGAGTCTTCGTTCAACCTAAACTGCAACGTGGTATCTGTGCTTCCCTGTGAATTTGGATAGGAAACAGAAATTGATGAATGTGAGGAAGAAGATACCATAGATTTGATGAAACATAGGCCTGTGTGCTATTATGTGATGGACAATGGGGCTGTCGAGGAGCAAAATGCGTTCTTCGAACGTCCAGAACCAGCTATGAAGAACCATCTTAAGCCACTATTTATTCGGGCAAAAGTTGGTGTCCATGGCGTGAATAAGGTTCTAGTGGATGGGGGTGCTGCAGTCAATTTGATACCCCACTTCATGCTCAAAAGATTAGAGATCCGCGAAGGAGACATCAAGCCCCACAATATGGTTCTATCCAATTATGAGGGGAAAGTGGGCAAAACACTGGGAGTGGTTCAGTTGGACTTAACAATAGGCTCAAGCTGTAGGCCCACCATGTTTATGGTGATCGAAGCCAAGGCCAACTACAACTTATTGCTGGGAAGGGAGTGGATCCATGGCGTAGGGGCAGTTCCTTCATCAATGCATCAGTGACTAGTTCTATGGAGAGATGATGGGATCGTGGAAAACATCGAAGTAGACCAGAGTTACTTTATGTCAACAGTCAATTTAGTTGACAAGAGGGATTATGATAAACATCTGGCAAAGATTGCTCCGTGTGTCCCAAATGATGAGATCAACGAAACCAGAAACGCCCACTACTATATGACCCTTCGCCATGATGGCCTATACTGGGATAGAACAATAATCAGTGAAGAAGAGGGAGTCGAAAGTACTATACAAAGACGGCCAGCAGGCTGGGACTTCGACAACCTTATCCATGACTGAGCCTACCTTTTTCGAGAGGATTTCGGCCTATATGGCTGAGAACGAATCAAAGGCGGCCTTAGAGGCGGAAATAAATAAATTAGCTGTAAAGATGAACGAAACAAGTGAGGATGGCTCGAAATGCTCACCCTTTAAAGAACTTGAGATGGATAAAAGGTTAGATGCCATCTACGACAAAGAACCCTTAGGCTTCGAAAGGGACCCCATAGACTCAGGTGCCAAAATGTTGGCACAGGATCCACTCGAAGAAGTCAACTTAGGGGATGAAAAAACGAAAAGAATAACCTACATAAGTGCAAAACTTAGCCCAGGCCTCAAGCAGGAAGTAATCGAAGTCCTCAAGAAAAACAAAGATTTCTTCGCATGGGATTATGACGAAATGCCTGGTTTAAAGAGGGAGTTGGTCGAACACAGACTGCCAATCAAAGATGGCAAGAAGCCCATCAAACAAACTCCCAGAAGATTCGCACCAGCGGTTCTCACAAAGATTAAAGCTGAGATCGAAAGGTTGCTGCGTTGCAAATTCATCAGAACCACAACGTACGTCGAATGGTTAGCAAATATAGTACCTGTTATTAAGAAAAATGGTTCTTTAAGAATTTGCATAGATTTTAGGGATTTAAACACTACAACCCCTAAGGATGAGTATTCCATGCCTGTGGCAGAAATGCTAGTAGACTCTGCTGCAGGGTTCGAATACTTGAGTATGTTAGATGGATACTCTGGGTATAGTCAGATTTTTATTGCTGAAGAAGATGTTGCCAAGACAGCATTTCGTTTCCCAGGAGCCTTAGGCACCTACGAATGGGAGGTGATGCCTTTTGGTTTGAAGAATGCTGGGGCAACTTATCAAAGGGCAATGAATTCGATTTTTCATGATTTCATTGAAACCTTCATGCAGGTGTATATTAATGATATAGTCATCAAATCTATATCTGCAGAAACAAATTTGCATCATCTGAGCCAATCATTCGAACGAATGAGAAAACATGGCTTAAAGATGAATCCCCTTAAATGTGCATTTTTTGTGTAGGCTGGAGATTTCCTTGGTTTTGTGGTTCACAAGAAAGGGATTGAAATCAACCAGAACAAAACCAAAGCCATAATGGAGACGAAAGCACCTACGTCAAAAAGGGAGCTGCAATCTCTGTTAGGGAAAATTAACTTCCTCAGAAGATTCATTTCGAACCTGAGTGGAAGAACCCAAGCTTTCTCTCTGTTGCTTCGTCTAAAGCAAGGCCAAGCCTTCGAATGGAACGAAGCCCATCAGGAGGCATTTGACAGGATAAAAAGATACCTCTCTCAGCCTCCTATCTTGTCTCCACCTTCATGGGGGAAGCCCATGAGATTGTACATATCTGCCTCTGAAGTTAGTATAGGTAGTATGTTAGCACAAGAAGATAGCAATGGTATCGAAAGAGCCATATACTATTTAAGTAGAGTACTAAATGATGCAGAGACCAGATATAGCAATTTAGAAAAGCTATGTCTCTGTTTGTATTTCTCTTGTATGAAACTCAAGTATTATATAAAGCCTGTTGATGTTTATGTTTCATCTCATTTCGATGTCATTAAACACATGCTTTCAAAACCAATAATGCATAGAAGAGTTGGTAAATGGGCTTTAGCCTTAACAGAATATTCTTTGACTTTCATGCCTTTAAAAGCTATGAAAGGCCAAGTGATTTCTGACTTCATCTTGGACCATTCATTGGTTGAGCAGACTGTCATGAGCTACGTCGAAATGCAACCATGGAAATTATACTTTGATGGTTCAACCCACAGGAATGGAAGTGGTGTTGGAGTCCTTCTAATTTCTCCTGAAGGAATTCCAACAAAATTCAAGTATAAATTAGATGGTCCTCGTTGCTCGAACAAAGAAGCTGAGTATGAAGCGCTCATTGTTGGACTTGAAGCTCTGTTGGAATTGGGGGCAACTAGAGTCGAAATTAAAGGAGACTCAGAATTAGTGGTCAAACAAATTACAAAGGAGTATAAATGCATAAAGGAAAACTTGATGATATACTTCGTCATAGTCAACAGGCTACTTAAGAAATTTGAATACATGGATATTCAACATATACCAAGAGTAGAGAACCAAGAAGCAAATGACTTAGCACAGTTGGCTTCGGGTTATAAAGTTTCTGCCAGGAACTTTAACCATTTGGTCGAATTAAGGGGTAGAGTTATGGCTACTAGATTCACACCATCAGATCTAGAAAGTATTAAATTGGGATATGCTGAGAAACAGGGATTCGAAATATTAGCCATAAACACTTTATCAGATGCAGATTGGCGAAGTCCACTGGTGAGTTATTTAGCAAACCCAACTCTGAATGTGGATAGAAAGACAAAATACAGAGCATTATCATATCTCCTCTTGGGGAACGAATTGTTCAAAAAGACCCAAGAGGGCGTGTTATTGAAGTGCCTAGGAGAAAGTGAGGCATACTTAGCATTGTCAGAAGTCCACAATGGGGTATGTGGGGCACATCAAGCAGGCCATAAAATGAAATGGCTGTTATTTCGATATGGCTTGTATTGGCCTAGCATGCTCAAACATTGTATAGACTTTGCTAAAGGGTGTGAGGAATGTCAGAAACATGCAGGGATTCAACATGCCCCTGCAAGTGAATTACATTCAATCATCAAACCATGGCCATTTAGAGGATGGGCATTGGATTTGATAGGAGAAATAAATCCTGCTTCGTCTAAAGGACAGAAATATATCTTGGTGGGAACAAATTATTTTACCAAGTGGATCGAAGCTATACCATTAATAGTTGCTGATCAAGAGGCTATTATTGGGTTTATACAGAAGCACATTATCTATAGGTTCGGATTGCCAGAGAGCATAACCACAGATCAAGGCTCTGTGTTTACTGGTAGAAAGATGCAAGAGTTTTCCCAAGAAATGGGGTTTAGATTGCTAACATCAGCGCCATATTATGCCCAAGCAAATGGTCAAGTCGAAGCAGCCAATAAAGTGATAATAGGGTTAATCAAGAAACATATTGGTAAAAAGCCAAGGAACTGGCACAAAACTTTGGACCAAATACTATGGGCCTGTAGAACATCGCCTAAGGAAGCTACTAACACTACGCCTTTCCAACTCACATTTGGTCATGATGCAATGCTGCCAGTAGAAATTCATCTACAATCAGTTCGAATTCAAAGACAAAACGAAATCCCAGCTGTATTATACTAGGAGATGATGATGAATGAATTAGTTGAGTTGGACGAAGTTAGATTACATGCATTGGAAATCTTGATGAGACAAAAAGAAAGAGTGGCCAGGACATATAACAAAAGGGTGAAGAGAAAAGCATTCATTATTAATGACTTAGTCTGGAAAGTTATATTGCCCATGGACAAGAAAAATAAAACACTAGGTAAATGGTCACCTCATTGGGAAGGACCTTTTCGAATACTAAAGGTATTCTCAAACAATGCATATGAAATCGAAGAACTGATGGATGATAAGCGTATCCTAAAGGTTAATGGGAAATATTTAAAGAAATATAAGCCATGCCTGCAGGAGATTCAAATAGTAACAATGTAGCCAAAATATTATAAAAATGCCAAAATGGCAAGTTGAGATGCCAAAATGGCGTTGTTCGAATATTACATATAAAAAACCAAATTGTAATCAAATAAACACTGAAATTTAGAAATAAGAATTATTCTTCAGTCTGTTGAAGGTACTTCCAAGGTTGCCACTTCTCCCTTGAGTTGTTCTGCAGTTTCCATTTCTGCAAGCCCCTGGTTGAGAAGCTCTTCGAATTGGTTACCAGCAGTGTTGGTTTCGAAGGCTATTTGTTGTTCTTTAGCCTCTTTAACCTTCTATTGAATTTCCTGAATCTGCCTTTCCCAGAGAAGGATGGACTCAGCTCGAGCCTCATAATCAGTTTTTGCTTGCTTTAGATGCATAGCTTGATCCTCAGCTTCTTGAGAGAGTTTCGAAGCTTGTTCATAAGCAGCATCCATTGCAATGCGTTTTTCTTGAACCTTCCTGGCAGCAGATTCATCTTAGAGAAGGTAACTAGTTACGTTGTCCAGCAAAGACTGAAGATCGAACAAGATAGTACTAACTGGCAAGGAGCACGTAGCAAGGTTGACTTTTGTAAGCAACTCCTTCATTGTGTAGCAAGCAGTGCTATCCTGTTTAAGCACTTCGAATATATCCATATTGAGAATTTTTTTTCCTGATCTTGTTAAGAAGTACAATTATTTCATCTGTGGGAAGAGGATAGCTAGTCGAACTTGTGCCAGCCCTAGCAAGTGGAACGTCCCTTTGAGCCAGCTTCCCTTCATGTACCCAATAGGGTCATTTCGTCTCAGGAGTGCAAGCTCCTCATCAGTCATTCGAGACAAAGACGGTTGAGGGAGTTCCACACGTAGGGGAGTCACGTCCAATTCGACTTCCATGGGTTTGTTGGTTGTGTCACCATCCCCTTCATTCGTTTCGTGCTCATGATCTTCTTCATCGTCATCCAAGTACACCACTTCGATGTCTTCCTTTTTGCTGCTATTTGCATTGGACTCTGTCCCAGCAGTCGAACCATCATTCGCATCCTCCTCCTCAGACTCTTCTTCTGCAGATTCTTCGTCTCTTTGGCCAGAATCAGCTTTCTCTCCTTCAGCTTGAGTATCCTTTGGGTCCTCTTGAAGGGTTTCAAGAGAGGACTTTTGAAGAGAAGCTCTTTGCAAATCCTCTGCAGATGCTTGGAGTGTTGTTTCAGTTGTCTCTTTTACAGGAGGAGAAGTACTCTGATCATCCTGCTGCTCAGAAGTTCCAGCCAGAACCGCCATATTGGAGGAACCTTTGTTCTGTACAAGGTTGCTGGAGTCTCCTTGAGGAGAGGAGTTGAGTGGAGCAGCAGCTTTTGATGGTGAGGTCGAAGTGGTAGAAGCTGGATTTAAGATATTCTTCAAGGAGCGAAAGAATATTAAAAGCATGCACCAAGGTAATGAGTAATTATTATTTTCAAAAAGATTTGAAGTTCAATTTACCTGTGGACTCTCGGAAGAGAGGTTGCTAGCTATGCGTTCCAATATTACGTTGGAGGTCGAAGGTGGAATTTTGGATTTGGGTGAGGGAGCAGCATCCCTGGAGTCAAGTCCAGAGACACTAGTTGGTACGGTACTTTTCGAAATATCCTTCTTCTGCTTCTTCTTCGAAGCAGTTGGTAAGTTTCCGCCAGCCTTGGGGTCTTCCCCAGTGGTGTTTGATTTTCGTTTCTTGGGAGTAGTAGGCGGAAGTTTGTTGGTCTGAAAAGATTTAAACAAAGAGTTAGATGCAAATCATGAAACATTAGTGAATTCGAAACATCAAGGCTAAGTGATTACCTGTGGAGTTGGGACACTGGTTGTTGTTGGTATTGTTGTTGTTGTTGTTGCAGCAATGGTTGTTGTTTCAGATGGAGTCACATTGTCAGTGGTTTCGATAAAGGCTTGAGAAGCGGTCCCTTCTTTCGACTTCGAGGCAACAGTCTTTATCCTGATGGCTGAAAATCGAAACAATTAAGGCAAAGTTAAAGATATAGAAAATGAGAAACGTTTGGGATTTTCCCAAGCATTCGCACTTGTGCCTTGATCAGATTTAATCGACATGGCAGAAAGGTCGTAACGAAGGTGTCCTGGGAAATCGTGGAGCCAATGTCGAGCCCATGTCACAGTCTCAGATGGCTTTGGTTTCTTTTGAAGATGTTTGAACATCTCTTTGCAAGTGAACCACCAAGGGTATGGGGGAAACCAAGCCAGAGCCAGTTCTGAGGTAGGTAATCTAGGAAATTTAGGTGGATGCATTTCGAATGCCAACCTATACCTATCCTCAGGTGACAACCCTGAAAGAAGTTTTAGCTTAGAAACTTTTTCTTTGAATTTTTCCTTCAAGGTCTCAGCTGCTTGATGCACAGTGGATTCCAAGTGTGTGGGATCATAAGTAGTTTCAAAATAATTTTGAAAAGCTTTAATCTCTTTGGCATGAGTGAACATACCTTTCTTGGTTGGTACCTGCACATCAAAGGCATCGGTTAGTTTCTGCTGAATTGTAAGAGTATCGAACATATAAGTTTGATAAAACTTGGTCCACCATTCCAGAAACCCATTTGCTGTAATGTGGGTAGGTTCGAAAGTTATTAGCTCAAACTGGGAAAAGCCTTGGTATTGTTCTTGCTGTAATTTGGCTTCCCGTTCCTTGAAGGTTCGCCCAGAGGTAATGGCACTCTCAGTTTGAAATAAGGGTTCAGGAATTAGTTGGCATAAGCCAAACTGTCTCGAAACAAAATTTGGCTGGTAAGCAAAGAGGAAAATCTGATTCTTGGCAGGAGTTATTCTTGAAGATATTAGCCTAGGTAGCAAAAAGGCTCTCCATACATCTTGAATCTCTTTTCTCTTGACAGCTTCTGAGAGAGCCATGGTGAACCATGAAGGTCCATGAGCCCTTGCAGCAAAAGGCGCCATCGTCTCTTCGAACTTATGCCTCTTAGAGAATATCATGATGTACTTCGAGAATAGGGCTTTGAAGTCATCCTTGTCGTCATTTGGAGTTAATCTTCGCAGCCTAGTGCCTTCGATTATTCTATCAGTTATTTCAGGGTCTTGTTCATCAATGGTGTTGGCAGTTGACAAGGAAGGTTCGAACATGGCATTTAGCCATAGCTGAAGTAACCAAAAAGGGCCAGCCAATAGGATATTCTTGGAGGTGTGAGATTTTAGGCTCGAAACAGCTGACCTTAGGCTTTCATAAAGGTCAACTAAGAGCAGTTCACTTAAGCACACTCTTCGATTCTCGTGCAAATCCCTAGCTAGAGGAATAAACCTACTGGCTACCTGTAGGGATCTACTGCAGAAGACATATCTTGACAGCCATAGTGTGATAAGGTGGGAGAACTGACTATGGTTTTGCGTTTGTTTTCGAAAATGTTTCGGTTGAGCAAGAGTCGCCACCGACTTTTTATTTTATCCTAAGGAAAGGTTTAAAAAGCATAGCAAAAACCTTTGAGATTTTTCTTGGGTTCGGGGAGTAGATTATAGAAAGGGAAGGTATTAGCACCCTTTCTATCCATGGTTATCCATGGGCTCTTAGGTGCTTGCTTAGATCAACTTGCCTTGGTTTTCAATTGTTTGAAATGGTGCTTAGTGTGTGGTTTTGAAAATGTTTGGAAAAAAGATGCCTTGCATAGGCTACCCTTGTAACAATTCTTTACTCGAATGTTTTACAAAAGGTGTTCGTCTTTTTGAAAAGATGTTCCAAGGTTTTTTTGAAAGTTTGTGGTGAAAGTGTTTGTGAAGTGTGGTTTGAAAATTGGCAAGAGTTTAGTTTTTGCAAGTTGGCAAGTACTTAAGAGCTATCTACCCTAAAGTTCTCAAAGATTTTTACTATGTTTTAACCCTTTTGACAATTTTGTTCCACCATTGCATTTGGTGGACAATCTTGTATTAGGAGGTGAAAGGGACGGGTGCGGGTCATCGTTTAGACCATAATTGCAATAGTGCTAAGTATCTTTGGGCAATTTCTCTTTGAAAGGGACTTGATCATTTTAGGCAACTTTTCGAAAGCGTCATCGAGGGACTATGATCATTTGATTGTTTGTTTTACCCAAAGAAACCTAACATGCAATATGGCCTATTTATTTGAAGGCAACAAAGTGGAATACCCTAGGGGTGCAAGTGTGATATGTGTTGTCCATATTTCATGCATGATTATCTTGAAATTAGGTCAAACTATTTTGTTCTTTTTATTTGCATACAAACCCTAACTCTAGCATGGTATATTTAGAAAGCGATAAAGTGCGAAAATTAAAATTCCTACACTATTACAACACAATATGGGAAGGGGGGTACAAATGTTCAAATGGGGGATATTTAGACAAGAAATTAAAACCTAGCTATTACATCAATTTTGAATATTACAAGATAACTGATTGCATAAATTAAATGGGAAATAAAATAAAGATGCAAAATGCAAAAAGGGTTTTCATATGTATGAAAAAAAAGTATTATTTATGTCAAATAAATAAAAATAAAAAAAGTATTATTTTGGAGTTTTTGTATTTTAAGGGTAAAACCCTAATTTTTATTAAGTAATATATATATTATTTAATTTATGCAAGTATTTGTTTATTATGTACAAAAATAAAATAAAATGAAGTATATTTATAAAAAGTATTTTTTATTTATGTCAAATATTAATAACATAAAAAATATAGGTATTTTTGCATTTTAACCTAAATAAACTAATAAATAAATATATATATATATATATATATATATATATATATATATATATATATATATATATATATATATATATATATATATATATATATATATATATATATATATATATATATATATATATATATATATATATATATATATATATATATATATATATATATTAATTTCTAAATATGTATTATGTATATAAAAATAATAATATTTAATATTATATAAAAAGTATATTTTACATAAAATATTTTCAAAAGAAAAATGTAATAAAAAAATCAGAAAATAAAGTATATTTGCATTATTTTTCCTATCTATTCTAGATAATATATATATATATATATATATATATATATATATATATATATATATATATATATATATATATATATATATATATATATATATATATATATATATATATATATATATATATATATATATATATATATATATATATATATATATATATATATATATATATATATATATATATATATATATATATATATATTTGTGTACAAATGTCCATACAAACAAATAAATACTTAAAAAATATAAAAGTGGTGTAAAAAATATTTTTCATGTTTTTAATATTATTAGCAAAAATAAATAAGTCAAAATAAAAAAAGGAAAACTCAAAAAATCATGAGAATAAACATAATGGGCTCAGGGGGTATGAAATCAGAAATATGGTGTGAAAAGAAATTCAGAAGCAAGCCCAGCCCATGAAGCTTCTTCTTCAACCTCTGAACAAAAAATGTTCAAAAAACGCGCGCCTGAACCTCCATTCAAACATCCTGATTCCTTGATCTTTTGCACAAACTTCCAACATAAGAAATGTTAAGCATTGAATCACGATTCTAAATATATAAAAAACTCATCCTAACTCTCAGAAATGAGAGAGAATTTTGACATTCCCAAATCCTGACCTAAGTTTTCTTCCATATTCAGACCTTAAATTCTCACAGCTCAAGCAAAATAAATGAAAAGTAAAAGCATGTACAGATTCAGGGGCATGAGTAGAACATTTCTTATTCACAAACTTAGAGCTAATGATGCCTAGACTAAGACTTAGAAGTTCAAGAAAATACCTGTTCAGTTGAAGTTCTATCTGGCAATGGGGGAGCTTTCAGAGAAAGATGATGATCTGTACAGCTTGCCTGAAGTGTGGTGATGCTATTCCAATGCTTACTTTGCTTTGAGACACCTTGAATCGAGCTATGGATCTCCAACTGTAAAACAAGAAAGTAAAAATGGTGGAACTGGTTAGAGGAATTACAGGTCGTGTTTTAGGTTTTGATTAGCTTGCATAGATGCTAGGGAATGTGTTTGATGAGCTTTGGGCAAGAAATTATGCAAGGGATGAGAGTTGGCACTCAAACTGCAGTGAGAACTCTGTTTGAGCAGTTTGATGGTGGTTCTGAGTTTGTGGAGGTATTGGAGGTATTGAAGTCGTGTGCTAGCTTAGTTAGGATGATTAGAAGGTGTACAAAATAATTGCTTTTGTGTTCTAATGCTGAGATCAAAGTTATCTTATGTTATGCCACTTTTCTTCACAATTAAGCAAGCAAAGCCAAGTTGATGTTCTAGGCAAGTAGATGCCCCCTAAACATGCTGCTAACCTTGTCTTGATCAGAGTGTTTTGCTCATAATCTTGTGCCAATTAGATTTCATCTGTACTTGTGGATTTGCATTATGACATAAAGCTTGCTTTTTGCAAAAATGGTCATTTCACTTTTTCCATTTATGGCCTAATCCAACATGTAATGCATAAACTTATGAAACAAGGCCTTAGAACAATGAACATGCATTAAATTATTGAGTGTTGGATGGTTTAGAGGCCTGTAATGTTGCACAAACCAAGCTGACTTGAAAATGGCATAAGTTATGAACATGTACATGACCAATTCAAAAGTGAGTTTTTGCCATATTGCAAAATTCGAATCTCTCAAGTTATGAGGTTGTTTAATGAGTTCTTGGACATTTTGGAAAGCTTGGAATGTGTACTACAATCCATCTTTGAAATGAAAATTGAAATTCCAAGTGGAAGTGTATGGAAAATGGCCTTGAAGTTAGGTAGAAAACCTTGCCAAAATAGGTTAAAATTTCACTAAGTTAAGAATGGTTTAGTACCCTTATTCCAAAAATTGTAACTTGAGATACAAGCCTCATTTGGGAAAACTTTGTGAATAAAAGTTGTAGATTATGCAACAAGCTACAACTTTCATGTTTTGACTTTTGTTTGAATCCAAATGAATCTTGGTGAGAAAGTGAGGCAAAGTTGGGAAAAAAATTAGGGTTTTTCATAACTTAGAAAAATTCTAAGTTATGAAAAATTCTCATTTCTAACCCTAATTTGCATTTTTTGATTTCTTGGTGAACAAGTTTCATGATTTAGAATGTTTTGATGAAAAATGAATCTTGACTCTTGATTTTGACCAAAAAGTCAAAGTTTGACTTTTCAGTATACAGTCAAAATTGATCAATTGACTGGGAAATTCAACTGTCAATCTTGTGTACTTGGGATCTTTTGAACTTGTTGAGCATGTCAAGATAATTCCATGGGGTACTTGAGTCCATATGTGAGCTTGGTTTGCCATTGGTTAGGTCAAACAGTCAAAATTTGCCTTTGTGCAGTCAAAACCCTAAAAATGACCATTTTGCCCTTTTGGTGATCTGATCAAATTTCTTGTGGAATTGTGATCCAAACTTGACCAAATGGTTCACATGAGATCATAATGTTGATGTGGGTCAATTTTCATGAGATTTGACTGTCAATTGACCACAGTTGACTTTTTCCCCAATACAGCTGATTTCTAGGTTAACTGTCCAATTGACTGGGCAAAACTTGGAATCAAGACTTGAAACTTGATATGGATAAACTTGGGAGTCCAATATGAAGCAAGAAAGTCATCTTAGGCATTTCAGGTCAAAACATCTTTGTGCAAACACAAACCCTAATTTGGGTCAACAGTGCAAGATGAAGTCTTGAGCAGATGAAAACCCTAACTGGATCTTGATCTTTAAGGGCTTTGTGGTGAGAAATGTTGAGAAAATGGTATGGCAAATTTTGGGGTACAACAGTTTCCCCTGTTCAATCTTCTTGAATCTGAAGAGTTAGATTGGCAAGTTTGCCTTTCGTGACTCGAGGGTAAAAGGAGATTGGACACTAGAGTGCCCAGAAATTTGCACTCGTCAAAGCAATGGATGCGGGAATGGGCTTAGAGATGCCATTTGGAGATGGGCTTAACGATGCCATCTGGAAGAATGACAGAAACTCGTCGGGGATGGGCTTAAAGATGCCATTTGGAGATGGGCTTAACGATGCCATCTGGAAGAATGACAGAAACTCGTCGGGGATGGTCTTAAAGATGCCATTTGGAATAAGTACCAGAAAGGTGTCCATGTTTTGAACCACATCTGAACTGGGGGTCTGAACAAGCAATAGATTGACATCCGTATCTGGAGGCATCTGTAAACTGTTTTCAGGAGTTGAGATTGAATAAGCAATAGAGCAGCATCCGTTGTTGGGAAGCGTCCGTAAACTGTTTTCAAGGGTTGCATCTGAACAAGTGATAGATTAACATCCGTTGTCGGGAAGAATCCATAAACTGTTTTCAGAAGTCTTGAGAAGAAGCTGAACAAGCGATAGGTTAACATCCGTTACTTGGAGAACCCATAAACTGTTTTCAGAAATCTTGAGTTTGAATAAGCAATAGAGTAGCATCCGTTGTTGGGAAGCGTCCGTAAACTGTTTCCAAAGGTTGCATCTGAACAAGTGATAGATTAACATCCGTTGTTGGGAAGAATCCATAAACTGTTTTCAGAAGTCTTGAGAAGAAGCTGAACAAGCGATAGGTTAACATCCGTTACTTGGAGAACCCGTAAACTGTTTTCAGAAATCTTGAATTTGGAAGAAGAACCGGTGTAGGGTTCCCTGATGATGAGCTCGTGTAAAACTGCATCTGGATAAATCTGGAATAAGCATTAGAATGTTGCCATGTCTGGGTCACATCTGAACTATTCCTGGAAAGAATCTCGGAAGATAATGATTTTAGTCCTTCGACTGATCTTACCTAAAAGGCAAAGAGTTGTTACATGCAATGCTATGATGCATGATACAATGTATGTTATGTAATATGAATGTAAATGAATGTGCATGTAAGCTGGAGAGCTGTCTTGCAAAGGATAGATGAATCCGAGATGGCTGAAGATGACAGTATCTTGACTGCTGCCGGGAAGAATAATTCCTGGTCGCTGCTGGAGAAAAAGGAGCTTGGGTTGTATACCAATCTTCTGGGGAATTCTTGATGACTTCTACTGGGGAGTACCAATCTAGTAGACTCATGCTGGAGATGTAAGACCGAGAATCTTCAGCTTGGAGGGAAGTATCTCTGGCGACTGGGGAACTCAAGATTTGCTCTCCTAAAACTCTGTGGGGAGAAGGTTCATTAGTCTGGCTTCGCTGGGAGTACTGAAACTTAAATTCTGAGGGGAATTGAGTTCTGGAGGATTCTCTGGCTGGAGACAACAAAGATAAACTCCTCTGGGGATCATATTGATAAGTTATGCTGGGCAATTTTGATGAACTCCGCTGGGGATAGGAATAAATTTGACGAGTGCGATCTTCCGTGGAAGTTAGCTGAGGATAACCCAGTTATAAGCCCTTGTGAGAAATAACTTTGAATAAAACTCGGGAGAGACATCCGTACTCTGCAGGGGATAAGCTTCAGTGTTTGCTGGGGATATGTATTCCAAATCTCTTGGGGGTTTCCTTTGAAGGGTATCAAGATATATAACTACACCTTTTGACCTATCCGTAATCCTTTTTCTTGATTCGTAAGGAAATGATTATGTTCAAATGCATATGCCTATTTAACAAAACATTGGACGTTTCTCAAAATAAAACAAATAGTGCAAGAGAAAAGAAAAGGAAACGACACAAATTTCTGGGAAAAGTATTTGTATTGACTTTCTATGAGTATATTTGTACAAAGGAGACAATCATCTTAGTAAGAGGATTTTGTCGTAAATATTGAAAGATTTATACAAAATAAAGGATGGCTATGTGAAATAATTCCATGGGATTCCATTCCGCTATAGCTTTCACAACTCTGAATATCTGTCCATTCAATGCTTTGTTTGCCGATGACTGGATTGATCAGAAGCCTGGAACTGGTTGATGAAGAGATTACCTTTGAAGTGATCCGACGAGACATAGTCATACGCTTTAATTCCCTAACTTTTGCCTTAATCTCCCTTTCGGGTTTTCGATCCACCGGGAAACCCCTTTTTGCCCAAGCCGCCCTTTCGGGTTTTCAACTTGCCGGGTGTACAGATTTTTTTGTTTTTATCCCTAATTTTTGCCTGAACCGCCCTTTCGGGTTTCGATCCACCGGGATGCCCATTTTTGCCCAAGCCGCCCTTTCGGGTTTTCGACTTGTCGGGTTATTTTATGCGTAGTATCTTTTGACTATGTCTGCGTTCGCAGGGTGCGGCAAATTGCCGCCGTCCATGGTGGTCAGAATCATTGCTCCACCAGAAAATATGCTCTTGATCACAAATGGTCCTTCATATGTAGGAGTCCATTTGCCCCTGGGATCACTTTGCGGCAAGATAATCCGCTTGATTACGAGATCTCCGACTTGATACACCTGACGTCTGACTTTCTTATTGAAGGCCTTGATCATCCGTTTTTGATACGTCTGACCATGGCAGATAGCAGCGAGTCGTTTCTCGTCGATCAGATTGAGTTGATCAAGTCGGGTCTGCATCCAATCATCTTCATTCAAACCTGCATCCTTCATAAACCTTAGAGAAGGAATCTGGACTTCCATAGGCAAAACAGCTTCCATGCCATAAACTAAACAAAATGGGGTTGCCCCAGTTGAAGTACGTGCCGTCGTACGGTATCCATGCAGAGCAAACGGTAACATCTCATGCCAGTCTTTGTAAGTGACTGTCATTTTCTGAATGATCTTCTTAATGTTTTTGTTCGCAGCTTCAACAGCACCGTTCATCTTCGGCCGATAGGGAGATGAATTGTGATGATAAATCTTGAACTGTTCGCACAATGCAGTGATCATCGTGTTATTCAGATTCGTACCGTTGTCTGTGATGATCCTGTCTGGAACACCATACCGACATATGAGATTTTGCTTAATAAAGCGGGCAACCACATTTTTAGTAACAGAGGCGAAGGAAGCTGCTTCGACCCATTTGGTGAAATAGTCAATGGCAACCAGGATGAAGCGATGTCCGTTGGAAGCCGTGGGCTTGATCTCTCCAATTATGTCAATGCCCCACATTGCAAATGGCCAAGGAGCAGTCAGAACGTTGAGAGGAACCGGAGGGATATGAACTTTATCGGCGTAGACTTCGCATTTGTGACAAGTACGGGAATGTTGATGGCAGTCAGCTTCCATGGTAGACCAATAATAGCCTGCCCTTAGGATCTTCTTAGCCATTGTATGCCCGCTCAAGTGAGTGCCAAATGTGCCGCTGTGTATATCGGTCATAATCAACTCTGCTTCAGCTTTGTCTACGCATCGAAGTAATACACAATCATGGCTTCGTTTGTAAAGGATGCCGTTGCTCAGGAAGAATTTAGCAGCAAATTTCCTTAAGAACTTCTTGTCATTTACGGAAGCTCCTTCGGGATAATCTCTAGTCTCGAGATACCTTTTGATTTCATGGAACCAAGGTTGTTCCACTACTTCTTCGGTATTAATCTCGTGACAATGCGCAGGTTCATCCATTCGCTCGATGGTGATTTAGGGAGCCTCGTTATCCCAGTTGAGTTTAAACATGGAGGACATTGTAGCTAGAGCATCTGCTAGCTGATTCTCTTCTCGCGGGAAATGCTCGAAGGTAATTTGCTCGAAATGAGGCAACAATGTCAAGACATGTTCTTCATATGGGATAAGATTAGGATGCTTGGTATCCCATTCTCCTTTGATTTGACTGATAACCAAAGCCGAGTCCCCAAATACGATCAAAGATTTGATCCCCAAGTCTATAGCGGCCTTGAGACCAAAGATGCAAGCTTCGTACTCAGCCATGTTGTTGTGCAGCTGAAGCAAAGTCGGGCCGTGAAAGGTGTGTGACAGCCTTCCGGGGAAATGAGTACCGCGCCGATACCATTTCCAAGTGCATTTGAAGCACCATCAAAGTACAGGGTCCATCGGGATCCCTTTTCGGGTCCGTCATATGGTCCGTTACTTTCAATGTTGTCCAAATTCATGATGTCCTCGTCTGGGAAGTCAAATCTCATGGGTTGATAATCTTCGATAGCCTGATGAGCCAGATGGTCAGCTAGTACACTCCCTTTTATAGCTTTTTGGGTGGTGTAATGGATGTCATACTCAGTTAGAATCATTTGCCATCTAGCTATCCTTCCAGATAAAGCGGGCTTTTCGAAGATATAATTGATAGGATCCATTTTGGAAATCAACAAGGTAGTATGAGTCAACATATACTGTCTTAGTCGGCGAGCAGCCCATACCAAAGCGTAACAAGTTTTCTCGAGCAGTGAGTAGCGAGTCTCACAATCGGTAAACTTTTTGCTAAGGTAATAAATAGCATGCTCTTTTCGACCAGACTCGTCATGCTGGCCCAAAACACACCCCATTGAGTTATCCAAGACGGTCAAATACATGATCAAAGGTCTTCCTTCGACGGGTGGCATCAGAATAGGAGGTTCTAGCAAATACTCCTTGATTCTATCAAAAGCAGCTTGACAATCGTCGTTCCATTCAACTACCTGATCTTTCTTCAAGAGTTTGAAAATTGGCTCACAGGTAGAAGTCAGATGCGAGATGAATCTGGCAATATAGTTCAAGCGCCCCAAGAATCCTCTAACTTCCTTTTCAGTACGGGGAGCAGGCATTTCTTTTATGGCTTTCACTTTTTCTGGATCGACCTCAATGCCTTTGTTGCTTACAATGAATCCCAGGAGCTTACCGGACCTAACCCCAAAAGTGCATTTGCTTGGATTCAGCCTGAGCTTGTATTCTTTCAATCTGGAAAACAGCTTCTCTAGATGTTCAAGGTGTTCTTCCTCTGTTTGTGACCGAGCTATCATATCGTCTACGTAAACTTCGATTTCATGATGTATCATATCATGAAACAAAGCTACCATGGCGCGTTGATAAGTTGCCCCTGCGTTCTTCAGCCCGAACGTCATCACTTTGTAACAGAAAGTGCCCCATTGTGTGACAAAAGTTGTTTTCTCCATATCCTCGGGGGCCATTTTGATTTGATGGTAGCCCGAGAATCCATCCATGAAGGAAAACACTTTATGTTGAGCTGTATTGTCGATTAAAATGTCAATGTGTGGGAGCGGAAAATCATCTTTGGGGCTGGCCCTATTCAAATCTCGGTAGTCCACACACATCCTGACTTTGCCATCTTTCTTAGGTACTGGCACGATGTTAGCGACCCATTAAGGATAGGACGTAACAGCCAGAAAGCCAGCGTCGAATTGCTTCATTACTTCTGCTTTGATCTTTTCAGACATGTCAGGCCTCATTCGGCGGACTTTTTGCTTGATCGGTGGATAATCCTCTCTCGTGGGGAGACGGTGAACCACGATGTCTGTGTCTAAACCCGGCATGTCTTCATAAGACCAAGCAAAGATCTCAACATACTCATTCAACAAATGTATCAGACGTTCCTTGACACTCGGTTCCAGATTGGCACCCACTTGCACCTCCTTCCGGTCTTCCTCGGTCCCTAAGTTGACAGTTTCCAATGACTCTTCGTGCGGTAAGATGGCTCTTTCCTCTTGTTGTAGAAGTCTGGCTAGTTCCCCTGGTACTTCACAACCTTCGTCATCTTCATAATCAGCTTGATTGACCAGATCTTCAGAGTTATTGAAGGATATAGCAGAATAGTCACCCATGGAATCCGGAGTGGATGGGTACCTGCATTGGTGAGTGTGGGTGTGTGTAAGGGATAGCCATCCTTAAACAAAAATGCAAAAGGAAAGAAAAATGAACACAAGAAGTTTATCAAATGAAAAACGTCCAATGAATCATTAAACATGGCATATGGATATGAAAAATAATCAAAACCCTTACAAATGGACCTA
The DNA here is from genome assembly GCA_948472305.1 of Vicia faba. Taxonomy (NCBI): domain Eukaryota; kingdom Viridiplantae; phylum Streptophyta; class Magnoliopsida; order Fabales; family Fabaceae; genus Vicia; species Vicia faba. Next base: position 96,451,957 of record OX451735.1, on the reverse strand, counting down.
CATGCCCCGGGCAAGGCATGAGGTGAAAAGATAGTGTACGGATTGTTTGAAAATAAATATTACAGACCAAATAGGAAATGTTTAACAGATAAATTACTGCTGAATAAAAGTGATGGGGACAAAGTCTTTTGCCTCCTAATTGCTCAATCCTCCTTTGACAGTTGGATAAATCCACTCTTCGATGTTGCTCTCTTCGTCCTCGTCCTCCAATGCGTTGATTCCAAAGGGAGAAATTTTGACTGGCGCCCTTTCAATCTTTGAACGGCGCATAGCTTTCTGGCCAGCGGCTGTGAACCCTAATCTAAATTTGTCTGTCTTATGTGGAATGTCAGGTAACTGCCCCCATGCTGAATTCTTCCCTTCCTTTATCGCGGCCCTCGCGTCCTCCAGAGATGCCATCCTGGCCATCTGCCTCGGTGTCTCAGCTGCCAGCTTTGCTACTACAATTTCAGGAAGGACTTCTTCGAAATGCTGAAAAGGCGTTTCAATGAATTCCCCTTCAACCTCCACATATCAGGAAGAATTCAAGTGGCTAATCATGTACTCTTCTTCACCATGGACAGTAATGATCTTTCCCTTGACAGGATACTTCAACATCTGATGTAAGGAGGAGGTGACTGCCCCAGCATGATGTATCCAAGGCCTACCCAGCAAGCAAGAGTATGACGGGCGGATGTCCATCACATAGAAAGTAGACTTAAACACCTCAGTGCCTATCTTGATGGGAATTTCAACCTCTCCATGGACCATTCTCTTCGAACCATCGAAAGCTCTGACGACAATATCACTCGGCTTCAATTCCAACCTTTCACAATCTAGTCGGTCCAAGGCCTTCTTAGGCAATACATTCAGCGAAGAACCAGTATCGACCAAGACATGTGCGAGAGTGGTTCCTCGACACTCGACTGAAATGTGCAAAGCATCATTGTGGTTTCTACCTTTAGGAGTTAGGTCAGCATCAGAGAACCCTAATCCATTGTCCGCAGTCAGGCTAGCCACGCAATTTTGAAATTGATCTGCAGAGGTCTCCTGGGGCACATGGGCCGCCTTCAGGAATTTTATCAGAGCTTTAGCGTGCGCTTCCGAGCAAAGTAGCAGTGCCAGCATGGAGATCTTTGAGGGGGTTTGCCCCAGCTGTTCTACCACATCGTAATCACTTCTTTTGATTATCCTCAAAATCTCATCCATTTCCTTCTTGGAGGTTTCCGGGATGACCAAGGGTTGAGCCCTCGTCCTGATGAGCTCATCTTGGATTCCCTTACCTTTATCAGCAGCGGTAGGAGAGACAGTACTAGGAACAACAACATCCTCAATCAAAGGGGTTCTAACAGAGAGTTTTATTGGTGCCGGGATGACTTTATCAGCTGATGAGGGTCCAAAGATTGCTCTTGGAGGGGCAATCTCTGGAGAAAATATTATCCCGCTCCTGGTGATTTTGCTAGTGCCTACAATGTTACCAATGCTGGCTTCTTCATCATCCGAACTTTCTTCAATTATTTCGATTTGTTTGATACCATGGTAGTAGACGTCGCCGCCGTAGTTCCATGGTATCGACTTCTCAGAAACATAGGGAACAGGCCCTGGCATTGTTATCTTCAAAGGAACAGATTTCGTAGCTGGTGTAATCTTAACAGGCTTTTTGACGGCCTTGGAAAGATTAGCGTGAATGGTTATGATTGAGACATCTTCAGTGTAAACTGGAACAGCAGAAACTTTTTCAAACAAAATTTGTCGACTATCCATAAGGCCTTGGATGCCTTTCTTCAGTAACGGACAATCAAACGGCAGAGAGTAACAACAATAGCAGTCTTCTTTACATCCCGGGAAGATCCCGGCCCTTAACAGATTCAACTTAATGGTTAGCAATGGAGTAGTCAGATCATTGACATCAGCAACATACAAATCTTCTTCAATGGCGTTGACATTTCGGCCGTGCTTCGGCATGGGTGCAGATATCACATTAGGCTTTTCCGGAGCGTCAAACTCCACCTCCTTCGCCTCTATCAGGTCTTGGATTTTATGCTTGAGTGCCCAACAATCATTGGTGTCGTGCCCAACACTGTCTGAATGGTAGGCGCATTTAGCATTAGCATGATAATACGGAGAGGACGTATTCACATTCTTTGGTGCCTCCTTGATGGTGGCGAGATTCAACTTTAACAGATGGGGAAGCACTTGCGCTGGAGTCATCTTAATACGGGTGAACTGCCGTTGTGGCCGTTCCACTCGTTGTTGATTTGGTCTGGACTGGTTATAGCGAGGCTGTTCACTTGCAGTGTTTTGAATCATTACGGCCCCCACGGTCGGCCGACGCTCAGTCTTCCCTGCTCTTCTCTGAGAATATACCACAGTTGTTTCCTTCTTAAAAGGCTTCTTCTCAACACTTGCAGCAACACCCTTCTGAATCTTTCCTGACTTGATGCCAGCTTCTATTATTTCGCCTGTTAAGATCAAATCGGTAAACCCCGCGGAAGAGTTACCAATTAGATGATTGAAAAATGGCCCAGATAGGGTCCCTAGAAACATATCAACGAGTTCACGGTCGGTTAAAGGAGGCTGCACCCTGCCAGCCAAATCCCTCCATTTTTGTGCGTATTCTTTGAATCCTTCGCTTGTCCCTAGCGACATACCCTGGAGTTGGGTACGAGTAGGAGCAAGGTCAGAATTATACTGGTATTGTTTGTAGAAAGCGGTGGCCAAATATTCCCAATTTTGAACGCTGGTTCCCTCTAGCTGATAAAACCACTCCAATTGAGCTCCAGAAAGGCTGTCTTGAAAGAAATGAATCCAAAGATTTTTATCTGCCGTATAGGGTTGAATCTTTCTCACGTAGGACCTGAGATGCATTTTTGGATAGGACACCCCATCATACCTCACAAACACTGGCACCTTGAATTTTGGGGGAATCACAATCCCGGCAACCAAACCTAAGTCTTCAAAGTCCAAACCCGGCACTCTTTGTAGCTCCATGGCGGCCAACCTGTCTTCTAGCCCTTTGTATTTATCATCAGCTGGAGGGTATTGCTGATCAGAATAATCTTCATCCTCTTCGACCTCTTCTTCTTCCGCATCGGACTCGGAAGGTACCGCAGCCCCACCTCCTTTGCTGGTTCCTTCATCAGAAATAGGAGGAAATTCAAGCACTCTCCGAGCTTCTCCGTCAAATCTTCTCCCTAAAGTAGCCACCCCGAGTCTCTTTTTCTTCTTTTTCACTGGGTCTTTATTCCCCAATTGAGTCTTGATATCCTCCTGACCCTTATCCAAGGTCATCAGGAGTTGCTGGAACTGTGCATTCTGAGCTTGCAGGTCTTTGACTGTTTGCTCGAGATCCATCCTACTGAAATAAACAGCAGACAGATAAGGAAACCTGGAGTGAGACCTGCTTATGCACATGATGAATGGTATGCTTATGTATGCAATGCATTCAAGGATTTAGGACATTCAAAATTGTTTCAGACAAAGAAGAACGCACATCATATTAATAAGAAGAAATTTGTTAGTACATAAATGCCCCATGGGCCAAACATTACAAAATAACTTCTCAAGGCAAAAAGACATTGCGCATCCTCTTTGGTGCGATGTAGGTGTTGAGGGACTCTTGTTCATGGAGTCGGCGGGTAAGCTCTAGAACCTTCTTCTCACTGGCGTAGAAGCTAGCTTCAAAAGTATTATGTTCCTCCTTGAGCTGAATCCAACTTTTCTGCATTTCCTCCCACGATGTAGGCATGTCTGGATGTAGGATGGTGTAGGGAACCTCTCCTTCCTTGACGGGCTCTTTAATCACAGGGAGAACATGCGGATAAGGCATCATCAGACTTTGGGCTCGGGCTCGTACCCACTTGAGATAAGGCTCAAGAGGGATGGAGTTCTTGTGTCCCAGTGTCTTGTTGTCAACCTTGTTGGGTCTCCCCCAAGCTCTGATGAATCTTTGGCGAAGTCCTTGCGCATCGTTGTCGAAGTCAAAAACTAGGTCATGAATCAACATATCATGAGGGCCATCCCTCCGTGCATATCCAAATTTCCTCAAAGCTAGGCAAGGGTTATAGGTGATACCTCCTCTAATTCCAAGTAAAGGAACATTAGGAAATTCTCCGCAACGATCGACGATGATGACATTTTCTCTGGACCGAGAACACCAATGTACATCAGAGTGAGTAAGAGTCATCAACCGTTGGGACCACCTTGAGCCTTGGTCATTCTTTAGGACAGATTGTGGAAGGTGCGAAATAAACCACCTTGCAAGGAGAGGGGTACAGCACATGAGAACACCCCTCTTTCTCATTGTTCGTGTGTAAAATGAGTGAAGAATGTCCCCAAGCAATGTTGGTATTGGATTTCTGGACAAGAAGATTTTGACGGCGTTGACATCTACCAATTGGTCAGGATTTGGGAACAAGACCAACCCATAGATAAGGAGTGCCACAATTTCTTCAAAGGCTTGTAGGTCCAATGAGTTCCAACATTCTTGTGCCTTCTCAAACAAGTATTTTTCTAAGAATCCCTTGACGCCGCTTCTGGTTTCCCAATGTCCCTTGATGTCAGATGGTTGTAGATGTAATGCTCGAGCAACATCTTCCGGCTTTGGTTCCTTTTCTGTACCGTTGAAGGGTAGTTGATTAAGGATAGGAATTCTCAGGAGTTGAGAAAACTCCTCCAAGTGGGCACCAACTGATAATCAGGGAAAGTGAAGTAGTGGTGAAGAGGGTCAAAGAACTGGAATAATACTTTCATGATGTCTTCTTCAATGTTGGTGTTGACTAGGCTGAGCAGTCTACCATGTCTTTCACTGAAGGATGAGTTTTCCGGAATTCTTGAGGTGAGTTCCTTGAGTTGAGGAGAGATTCTCACAAGGTTGACTTGAATGGTGTTTCTGCGAGGAATTTCCATGACCTACAAAACAAGAAAAAAGATGAAGATCCAAACCCTTGAAATGGTTAGTGAATGCATATGATGTTTTATGATGTTTATGATGTATGCGCAAAACATATGTACAAGCAAATCACACCAAACCCTAGTTTCAGGCTGGCACGGGGTTTCATAGGTAAGTACCCTCTTGAGTGTAGTTGGCTTAAAAACCTGTCCTATAAATAGTAACCGGGTTCTAAGGAGCTCAATATCACGGGATTGTTTTCATTGTTCATTGTTTTGGTTTAGCCACTTAACTAGCGACCAAAATATTCCAAGAAAACAACCCTTAATGAGTGTAGTATCGAGTATCTACCAACTTCGGACTGCACCAAAGCCGGTCATCTCACTACCCCTAATAAAAGGCCAAGATGGTCAAGTATGGTTCTAGGTCATTAGTGCTTAGTGACATCACTCAGCGGCCCCGTACTCTCCTTGATTGAACTCAAGGGTTACCGGTACTCACAAATACGTCACACTAATATAGCTATTGCTTGGACCGTGTCGGTATACCCCGCACAATTTCCACAACGTATTGCTATCTATGAATGTTTCCCAAACAATAGAGCCAAGATATAAAGAAAACAAATCAAACAATTAGTCATGCAAGAGGGTGATCTAAGCCCTAAGGTTACTCCACTTTTAAAATTCATCCCCAGCAGAGTCGCCAGTTCTGTGATACGGTGGGAGAACTGACTATGGTTTTGCGTTTGTTTTCGCAAATGTTTCGGTTGAGCAAGAGTCTCCACCGACTTTTTATTTTATCCTAAGGAAAGGTTTAAAAAGCACACCAAAAACCTTTTAGATTTTTCTTGGGTTCGGGGAGTAGATTATAGAAAGGGAAGGTATTAGCACCCTTTCTATCCATGGTTATCCATGGGCTCTTAGGTACTTGCTTAGATCAACTTGCCTTGGTTTTCAATTGTTTGAAATGGTGCTTAGTGTGTGGTTTTGAAAATGTTTGGAAAAAAGATGCCTTGCATAGGCTACCCTTGTAACAATTCTTTACTCGAATGTTTTACAAAAGGTGTTCGTCTTTTTGAAAAGATGTTCCAAGGTTTTTTTGAAAGTTTGTGGTGAAAGTGTTTGTGAAGTGTGGTTTGAAAATTGGCAAGAGTTTAGTCTTTGCAAGTTGGCAAGTACTTAAGAGCTATCTACCCTAAAGTTCTCAAAGATTTTTACTATGTTTTAACCCTTTTGACAATTTTGTTCCACCATTGCATTTGGTGGACAATCTTGTATTAGGAGGTGAAAGGGACGGGCGCGGGTCATCGTTTAGACCATAATTGCAATAGTGCTAAGTATCTTTGGGCAATTTCTCTTTGAAAGGGACTTGATCATTTTAGGCAACTTTTCGAAAGCGTCATCGAGGGACTATGATCATTTGATTGTTTGTTTTACCCAAAGAAACCTAACATGCAATATGGCCTATTTATTTGAAGGCAACAAAGTGGAATACCCTAGGGGTGCAAGTGTAATATGTGTTGTCCATATTTCATGCTTGATTATCTTGAAATTAGGTCAAACTATTTTGTTCTTTTTATTTGCATACAAACCCTAACTCTAGCATGGTATATTTAGAAAGCGATAAAGTGCGAAAATTAAAATTCCTACACTATTACAACACAATATGGGAAGGGGGGTACAAATGTTCAAATGGGGGATATTTAGACAAGAAATTAAAACCTAGCTATTACATCAATTTTGAATATTACAAGATAATTGATTGCATAAATTAAATGCGAAATAAAATAAAGATGCAAAATGCAAAAAGGGTTTTCATATGTATGAAAAAAAAGTATTATTTATGTCAAATAAATAAAAATAAAAAAAGTATTATTTTGGAGTTTTTGTATTTTAAGGGTAAAACCCTAATTTTTATTAAGTAATATATATATTATTTAATTTATGCAAGTATTTGTTTATTATGTACAAAAATAAAATAAAATGAAGTATATTTATAAAAAGTATTTTTTATTTATGTCAAATATTAATAACATAAAAAATATAGGTATTTTTGCATTTTAACCTAAATATACTAATAAATATATATATATATATATATATATATATATATATATATATATATATATATATATATATATATATATATATATATATATATATATATATATATATATATATATATATATATATATATATATATATATATATATATATATATATATATATATATATATATATATATATATATATATATATATATATATATATATATATATATATATATATATATATATATGTATTAATTTCTAAATATGTATTATGTATATAAAAATAATAATATTTAATATTATATAAAAAGTATATTTTACATAAAATATTTTCAAAGAAAAATGTAATAAAAAAAATCAGAAAATAAAGTATATTTGCATTATTTTTCCTATCTATTCTAGATAATATATATATATATATATATATATATATATATATATATATATATATATATATATATATATATATATATATATATATATATATATATATATATATATATATATATATATATATATATATATATATATATATATATATATATATATATATATATATATATATATATATATATATATATATATATATATATATATATATATTATATATATATATATATATATATATATATATATATATATATATATATATATATATATATATATATATATATATATATATATATATATATATATATATATATATATATATATATATATATATATATATATATATATATATATATATATATATATATATATATATATATATATATATATATATATATTTGTGTACAAATGTCCATACAAACAAATAAATACTTAAAAAATATAAAAATGGTGTAAAAAATATTTTTCATGTTTTTAAAATTATTAGCAAAAATAAATAAGTCAAAATAAAAAAGGAAAAGTCAAAAAATCATGAGAATAAACATAATGGGCTCAGGGGGTATGAAATCAGAAATATGGTGTGAAAAGAAATTCAGAAGCAAGCCCAGCCCATGAAGCTTCTTCTTCAACCTCTGAACAAAAAATGTTCAAAAAACGCGCGCCTGAACCTCCATTCAAACATCCTGATTCCTTGATCTTTTGCACAAACTTCCAACATAATAAATGTTAAGCATTGAATCACGATTCTAAATATATAAAAAACTCATCCTAACTCTCAGAAATGAGAGAGAATTTTGACATTCCCAAATCCTTACCTAAGTTTTCTTCCATATTCAGACCTTAAATTCTCACTACTCACGCAAAATAAATGAAAAGTAAAAGCATGTACAGGTTCAGGGGCATGAGTAGAACATTTCTTATTCACAAACTTAGAGCCAATGATGCCTAGACTAAGAGTTAGAAGTTCAAGAAAATACCTGTTCAGTTGAAGTTCTATCTGGCAATGGGGGAGCTTTCAGAGCAAGATGATGATCTGTACAGCTTGCCTGAAGTGTGGTGATGCTATTCCAATGCTTACTTTGCTTTGAGACACCTTGAATCGAGCTATGGACCTCCAACTGTAAAACAAGAAAGTAAAAATGGTGGAACTGGTTAGAGGAATTACAGGCCGTGTTTTAGGTTTTGGTTAGCTTGCATAGATGCTAGGGAATGTGTTTGATGAGCTTTGGGCAAGAAATTATGCAAGGGATGAGAGTTGGCACTCAAACTGCAGTGAGAACTCTGTTTGAGCAGTTTGATGGTGGTTCTGAGTTTGTGGAGGTATTGGAGGTATTGGAGTCGTGTGCTAGCTTAGTTAGGATGATTAGAAGGTGTATAAAATAATTGCTTTTGTGTTCTAATGCTGAGATCAAAGTTATCTTATGTTATGCCACTTTTCTTCACACTTAAGCAAGCAAAGCCAAGTTGATGTTCTAGGCAAGTAGAGGCCCCCTAAACATGCTGCTAACCTTGTCTTGATCAGAGTGTTTTGCTCATAATCTTGTGCCAATTAGATTTCATCTGTACTTGTGGATTTGCATTATGACATAAAGCTTGCTTTTTGCAAAAATGGCCATTTCACTTTTTCCATTTATGGCCTAATCCAACATGTAATGCATAAACTCATGAAACAAGGCCTTAGCACAATGAACATGCATTAAATTATTGAGTGTTGGATGGTTTAGAGGCCTGTAATGTTGCACAAGCCAAGCTGACTTGAAAATGGCATAAGTTATGAACATGTACATGACCAATTCAAAAGTGAGTTTTTGCCATATTGCAAAATTCGAATCTCTCAAGTTATGAGGTTGTTTGATGAGTTCTTGGACATTTTGGAAAGCTTGGAATGTGTACTACAATCCATCTTTGAAATGCAAATTGAAAGTCCAAGTGGAAGTGTATGGAAAATGGCCTTGAAGTTAGGTAGAAAACCTTGCCAAAATAGGTTAAAATTTCACTAAGTTAAGAATGGTTTAGTACCCTTATTCCAAAAATTGTAACTTGAGATACAAGCCTCATTTGGGAAAACTTTGTGAATCAAAGTTGTAGATTATGCAACAAGCTACAACTTTCATGTTTTGACTTTTGTTTGAATCCAAATGAATCTTAGTGAGAAAGTGAGGCAAAGTTGGGAAAAAAATTAGGGTTTTTCATAACTTAGAAAAATTCTAAGTTATGAAAAATTCTCATTTCTAACCCTAATTGCATTTTTTGATTTCTTGGTGAACAAGTTTCATGATTTAGCATGTTTTGATGAAAAATGAATCTTGACTCTTGATTTTGACCAAAAAGTCAAAGTTTGACTTTTCAGTATACAGTCAAAATTGATCAATTGACTGGGAAATTCAATTGCCAATCTTGTGTACTTGGGATCTTTTGAACTTGTTGAGCATGTCAAGATAATTCAATGGGGTCCTTGAGTCCATATGTGAGCTTGGTTTGCCATTGGTTAGGTCAAACAGTCAAAATTTGCCTTTGTGTAGTCAAAACCCTAAAAATGACCATTTTGCCCTTTTGGTGATCTGATCAAATTTCTTGTGGAATTGTGATCAAAACGTGACCAAATGGTTCACATGAGATCATAATGTTGACGTGGGTCAATTTTTATGAGATTTGACTGTCAATTGACCACAGTTGACTTTTTCCCCAATACAGCTGATTTCTAGGTCAACTGTCCAATTGACTAGGCAAAACTTGGAATCAAGACTTGAAACTTGATATGGATAAACTTGGGAGTCCAATATGAAGCAAGAAAGTCATCTTAGGCATTTCAGGTCAAAACATATTTGTGCAAACACAAACCCTAATTTGGGTCAACAGTGCAAGGAGAAGTCTTGAGCAGATGAAAACCCTAACTGGATCTTGATCTTTAAGGGCTTTGTGGTGAGAAATGTTGAGAAAATGGGAGGGAAAATTTTGGGGTACAACACATAGGGTAAGGAAAGCAATGTGTTCTACATCAGACACACTGTCTCCTTCAGCATGGTAGTGACTGATAAACTTGGAAAAACTTGCTAGTTTGACTTTGAAGTCGATTATACTCGAATGTTCTTCGTTGTCAGGGATATATGTTTCTCCTACTGGTGATAGCCCAGTGATGGACGCTATGTCAAAGAAGGTAGGGGTAATCATTCCACCAGGGAGATGGAAAGTGTTATAAGTACTGTCCCAGAAATATAGGGACGCGAATAACAATGGGTGGCTGTAAGTAAAACCTGGCTTCGACAGCTTAATCAAGTTATAGATACCTAATTCTTCCCATTGCTGGGATTTCTTAGCTTCTACCTTATTGAACCAGTTTTGATAAGCAGTGTCGGAGGTGGGGCAAGATCGAAACAGTTTAAAATTACTCTTTACATAGTCTAATATAAAAGGGTCTTTAGGAGGAACAGTTGGATTTTCCACGGTGTTTGAGCCAGAAGATTCTATTGCCTTAGGGGCGTCCATTTTATTGAACAGGGGTTTGAAATTATAGCAAACTGGGAAAATTTTCCTGGTATCTTTTAAAATTTCAAAAACTGTAAGAGAGCCCATTAAAGCTAACCTCTTGCCAGCAGCGGTGGTAGGGATAAGTACCTGGGATGCATAAAGCATTTCTTTTTCCTTTGAGATCATCTGGGGAACAAGAACAGATTGACCTTGGTGAGTGACAACCTTACTTTCCATGGTAGTTCCTGCAGTCTTTCCTTTCTTCTTGGAAACCTTTTTGAGTTGGGATGAAGTAGAAGAAGACATTGTTGGAAGAATGTTGAAAGCTTAGGGTTTTCGGTGAGAAAATAAGGAGAAAAGATTCAGAATATGGAAAGAAAAGAAAAAGACTAAGTTAATGGGTTTTATAATGTGGAAGTTTAAGCTTCCACTGAATAAGGTTGTGATACATGGTAATCATGGGTTGGTTTGATGAAGAGGTGGCGTAAAGTTAACATGGGTAATAGGCGTGATTAAAGATAATCATTATTTTGTAACTGCACCATACTGTGAGATGGCTCAAGGCGGTTAAGGAATCTAAAAAGTGTCATGATTGACGTGACTGGAGTCAAATGCATTAAATGTTACGATGATACGAAGGTCGCATCAAAATCTTGTGTATATGTTTAAAATAAGTATTTCTCAAAGAGATCGAAATACATATTTTAAAGGGCATTTTGTTGGCTGAAGATTTTGATAGTATTATTAGAAGCAAAGTAAATTGGACGTTTCGATCGAAATGAAATAAAACGTCATGTTTCGAGATAGTAGGAGCAATGCTTCGAATGAGCATATAAAAGCTTGGAGCTTCGAGTGACAATTATGGGAATATATCCAAAGAAGTCTCGAAATGATAACAAGGTTGTGTCTAAAGAAGTGCGTTCGAAGCGAAGAAGTGCCAAAACATTTGAAATTCAAATGCAAGCGGGATGTTCGAAGTTTGAAATATATGCGCTGGAAGCATTCGAAGACACGTGGAAGCAAAAGAGAGGCATTGCTCTGCATGTTCTGAACGTGGCCGAATCTTATAGCAGGACCGTTATGGTCGAAGTAGTATTAATAGAAGTCTTAGCATTAGGATTTCGTGTGTCATATCTATTTGTACAAAAAACTCAGTAAACATTCAAATTACCACATGGCTAGGGAAACGAATGCAAGAGCAATGTACGTATGATAGCACCACATGTTTATGATTTAATGAAAACCCTTTATCATTTCCAGTACTTTCCTTTGTCTTTATATCAATACCATTTACAAGTTTTTTTGCATCTAAAGTCTTTTTATTTGAAATCTTTTCATTGATGCCTTATATTTAAATGCTTTCTTTCTGTTTCAGAAACTTTACATTTCAGAAACTGTCATACATTTCATGCCTTTATCTTCAAGTTTTTATCCTTTGAACACCTTTTTTACTTAAAGCCATTCTACAGATTTCTTGCATTAAACACTTTCTTCATATTTCGAATCTTTTACATTCCAGAGCATCTTTTACATTAACTGTTTTTATAATTCGAAGCCATTTACTTGTCTTTTATGCAGTTTTACATGTCTTTACAATTAACATTTATTCATGCAATTTAGTTTCGCGCACATATATTTTGATTACACCTTTAGATATTTAAGAGAGGAATCAAAATAAGTCAAACACCTACACAACATTCTAAATACCAACCATGAATACCTGTTCGATCATGAGAGTTACCCTAATGACCAACACGTCCTAGGATCAATCTAGTCGATCCTGCGAGTTACCAGAGAAATTGAATAACAGTCAGTAAGTTTATTCGATAGTTTGGAGGACTAGCGGTTGTTTACCAGAAATCACTGGAAACAGTAAGATGATTCAACTCTGTTGGGGAAGCTTTTCAGACTGTGCTGGGAGATGGCTCCACTGGGGGTATCTTGTATTCCGCCGGGGAACATTCTTATACTCTATTGAGGAATATTAAGAACGTCGGGGATGCTTGCTGAGGAATATCTGTATACTCCGTTGGGGAATATTAAGACTTACTGGGGATACCCAACCTTTTTAGGGCTGATGGTAGACCAACTCTACTTAGGGGAGAGTATTGCTGATTTGTTCATTGTTGCAAGGCTCAGCTGAGAGAGCTACCATTATTGTTTTATTCCGTGGGGAGTGACGGTATCTTGGTCATATTCTTCAGCTGAATTTGCCTTGGTACCTTGGTGGACAGAGCAACTAGATCGCTTAGACAATTCTTATTGCCCCTACTTCCGATGTCACCCGTAATTAGTCCTTTGTTTCGCATGCAAATATTTATGAACAAAAATTAATGTCAAATGCATATGTCAAAAATGAACATTGGACGTTCTTTGCAAAACAAAACAGATAAAGGAAAAACAATTTGCAATTTGTCTGAAAAATGAGCTTGTATTGATTTTGAAGTTTGCCTGTAAATAGGCGTTTTTGTACAAGAGGCTAAAGTCCTAGTAAGAGAACGCCGCCGAGCAAAATAGAGTTTATACAATTTGTGAAAAGGAAAACAAAACAGCTATGTGAAAAATCCCACTGGGTTCCAACTCTGCTATCGCCTTTATGTCTTCAAGCGTCTCATCACTTTGCTGCTTAGTTGAAGAGGAATCTGATTGATTGGTGCCGTCCGAGCCTGATGGTCGATACCGAAGTCTGGATGCAGGGTGATCCAATGAGACATAGTATTACGCTTATCCCTAATTTTTGCCTGGACCTCCCTTTCGGGTTTTCATTCCATCGGGATACCACTTTTTTCCCAAGCCGCCTTTTCAGGTTTTCGACTTGCCGGGTGTACAAATTTTTTTATTTCATCCCTTATTTTTGCTCGAACCCTTTTGGTTCGCCGGGAAGCCCTTATTTTTGCCTAGGCCAGTCGACCTAGCGGGTCTTTAGTCATGCGTAGTATCTTTTTACTATGTCTGCATTGGCAGGGTGAGGAAGGTCGTCACCATCCATGGTGGTTAGAACCATCGCACCTCCTGAGAAGATGTTCTTAACCACAAACGGCCCTTCGTACGTAGGGGTCCATTTTCCCCTGGGATCATCTTGAGGTAGAATGATGCGCTTGATTACCAGGTCCCCGACTTGATACTCTTGTCGTCTGACTTTCTTGTTAAATGCCTTGATCATCCGTTTTTGGTACGTCTGACCATGACAAATAGCAGTGAGTCTTTTTTCGTCGATTAGGTTCAGTTGATCAAACTGAGTCTGGATCCAGTCATCTTCGCTCAAACCTGCATCCTTCATGATCCAGAGAGAGGGTATCTGAACTTCAATGGGTAGGACTGCCTCCATACCGCAGACCAAGGAAAAGGGTGTTTCCCCTGTTGACGTCCGTGCTGAGGTACAGTACCCATGAAGAGAAAATGGCAACATCTCGTGCCAATCTTTATATGTCACTGTCATCTTCTGCACAATCTTCTTAATGTTCTTATTAGCCGCCTCTACAGCCTCATTCATCTTCGGCCGGTAGGGAGAAGAGTTGTGGTGTTGTATCTTGAATTGCTCACAGAGCTCAGTGATCATCTTGTTGTTAAGATTGGTACTATTATCCGTAATGATCCTCTCTGGTACACCGTATCGACAGATCAGGTTATGCCGAATGAACTGTGCCACGACATTCTTGGTTACGGTGGCAAAGGAAGCTGCTTCAACCCACTTTGTAAAGTAATCAATCGCTACCAGGATGAAACGATGCCCGTTGGATGCCGTAGGTCTGATCTTGCCGATCATATCAATGCCCCACATTGCAAAAGGCCAAGGTGCTGTTAAGACGTTCAAAGGAACTGGAGGGACGTGCACCTTATCAGCATAGATCTGGCATTTGTGACATGTCCGAGAATGCTGATAACAGTCGGCTTCCATTGTTGACCAGTAATATCCTGCCCGAAGGATTTTCTTGGCCATAGTATGTCCACTGGAATGAGTTCCGAAAGTACCTTCATGCAGCTCTGCCATGATCCTTTCTGCTTCAGTTTTATCCACACAACGCAGTAAGGTTGAATCATGGTTTCGTTTATAGAGAATGTCATTGCTGAGGAAGAACTTTGCCACGAACCTTCTCAGAAACTTCTTGTCATTAACAGATGCGCCCTCGGGGTATTCTTGAGCTTCAAGGTACCTCTTTACTTCATGATACCAAGGTTTTTCTGTTACCTATTCGGTCTCAAGATCACAACAATGTGCAGGTTCATCCAATTTCCAAATAATGATCCGGGGAGCCTCGTTGTCCCATTTGACTTTGAACATAGAAGACATCGTAGCTAGCGCGTCCGCCAACTGATTCTCCTCTCTTGGGAAGTGTTCAAAGGTTATCTCCTCGAAATGGGGAATCAACATCAATACATACTCCTTGTAAGGAATAAGATTTGGGTGTTTCGTATCACACTCGCCTTTGATCTGACTGATCACGAGAGTGGAATCTCCGAAGACACTCAGAAACTTGATCCTTAGGTCAATTGCAGCTCGAAGACCCATGATGCATGCTTCATACTCCACCATGTTGTTGGTGCAGTTGAAACATAGCCGAGCGGTAAATGGAGTATGAGAGCCCTTAGGAGATATGATCACAGCACCAATACCGTTACCCAAAGCGTTTGAGGCTCCGTCAAAGTGTATAGACCATTGGGATCCTTCCTCAGGTCCTTCATCCAGTCCAGGTATTTCACAATCAGTCACTACCATGATATTCACGTCTGGGAATTCAAAGTTCATAGATTGGTAGTCATCCACTGCCTGGTGTGCCAAATGGTCTGCCAATACACTTCCCTTGATTGCTTTTTGAGTCGTGCACTGGATGTCATATTCGGTCAAGATCATCTGCCATCTTGCTATTCTTCCGGACAAGGCAGGCTTTTCGAAGATGTACTTGATTGGATCCATCTTTGAACTCAACAGAGTAGTGTGAGTCAACATATACTGTCTCAGCAGGCGAGCAGCCCATACCAAAGCGCAACAAGTTTTCTCGAGCAGTGAGTATCGGGTCTCACAGTCGGTAAACTTTTTGCTAAGGTAATAAATAGCATGCTCTTTTCGGCCAGACTCGTCATGCTGACCCAGCACACATCCCATTGAGTTGTCCAATACTGTCAAGTATAAAATTGGAGGTCTTCCTTCAACTGGTGGCATAAGAATAGGTGTCTCTTGGAGATACTCTTTGATTCTTTCGAAAGCGGCCTAACATTCATCGTTCCAACGTACTACTTGATCTTTCTTCAGTAGCTTGAAGATTGGTTCACAGGTAGCAGTTAGGTGCGAGATGAATCGGGCAACGTAGTTCAGCCGTCCTAGGAAGCCTCTGACTTCTTTTTCTGTCTTGGGAACTGGCATGTCTTGTATGGATTTCACTTTGGCAGGGTCCACTTGAATACCTTTATCGCTCACGACGAAACCTAGTAGTTTTCCAGATCTCACCCCGAAGGTGCACTTGTTCGGGTTTAATCTCAGCTTGTACAACTTCAACCGGTCAAACAGCTTCTGTAGATGGTCAAGGTGTTCCTCCTTAGTTTGGGACCTTGCAATCATATCATCGACGTATACTTCAATCTCATGATGGATCATGTCATGAAACAAAGCAACCATGGTACGTTGGTAGGTTGCCCCAGCATTTTTCAACCCAAAAGGCATGACCTTGTAGAAAAAGGTGCCGCACTGAGTAACAAAAGTGGTCTTCTCCATGTCTTCAGGAGCCATCTTGATTTGATTATAACCGGAGAAACCGTCCATGAAGGAGAATACCTTATGATGAGCCGTGTTGTCAACCAGAACGTCGATGTGAGGCAGAGGGAAGTCATCCTTAGGGCTCGCCCTGTTCAAATCCCTGTAGTCAACACACATTCGGACCTTACCATCCTTCTTTGGTACCGGAACCACATTGGCAACCCACTGAGGATAAGAAGTCACTGCTAGAAAACCGGCATCAAATTGCTTCATAACCTCTGCTTTGATTTTCTCGGACATCTCTGGACGCATACGGCGAACCTTCTGTTTTACCGGAGGGCAGTCTTCCTTGGTAGGCAGGTGATGAACCACAATGTCGGTATCCAATCCAGGCATATCTTCGTAAGACCATGCAAAGATTTCCACGTAGTCATGCAGCATCTGAATCAACCGTTGTTTCACACTAGACTCCAGATTGGCACCAATCTTGACTTCCTTTTTGTCTGTCTCAGTACCCAGATTTACCGTTTCCACTGGCTCTTCATGTGGCTGAATGACCCTCTCTTCCTGAAGTAGCAGTCTTGCAAGCTCACCAGGCACTTCGCAATCGTCTTCACCTTCATCTTCGGCTAAGTTGATCGGATTTTTGAAGTCATAACTGGCAGTAGCAGAGTCGTTACCAGTGAGATCCATAGTGGATTGGGACCTGTATATGTGAGTGTGTGTAAATAGCTGTTTTGCAATATATAACAAAGAAAGACAAGGAGCGCAAGATTTGAAATGCAAAAAACGTCCAATGCTTTTATTAATGATATATGAAAATGACACACAAAAGCCCTCACAAATGAAGCCATGGTGCCCCGGGTAAGACACCGGGCCGTAAAGTTTCACAATATTGTTTGTTACAAATTCAAAACAAAGGAGTTCATTATTGAGTCACAAAAGTAATAGGTATGAAGTCTTTTGCCGTCCAATTGCTTGGTCCACCGTCAGTCGTAGGGTAGATCTAGCTGTCGAATTCAGATTCCTCCACGTCATCTTCGATGGCATTTACTCCCGAGTTGTTGATGAACACATGAGGTCTTCCAATCCTTGCACTACGAATAGCCCTCTGAGCTTCTGCAGTGAAACCCAAACCAAACTTGTCAGTCTTCTGAGTAAAATCAGGAAGTCGGCCCCAGTTTGCACACTCACCCTTCTCAATAACAGCTCGGGCATCCTTTAAGGAAGCCATCTTCAAAGGAGAATCTTCAACCACAGTCTCAGCTGATGCCAGCGTATAAGGAACCTCTTCAAAGTGTTGAAATGGGGTCTCAATGAATTCCATATCCATTTCTATGTACCGGAATGAGTTGAGGTAACTGACCATGTATTCTTTCTCCCCCTGGACTGTCACGATCTTCCCTTTGACCGGGTATTTTAGTTTCTGATGTAGTGTGGAGGTCACAGCTCCAGCCTTGTGGATCCATGGACGACCCAGCAAACAAGAATAGGATGGTCGAATATCCATCACGTAGAATGTAGAATCAAAGACTTGAGAACCAACTCTAATTGGGATATCAACCTCACCATGTACCATCCTTTTAGACCCGTCAAAGGCCCGGATAACAATGTTACTTGGCTTTAGTTCCAACCCCTCGCAATCCAACCTGTCTAGAGCTTTCTTGGGTAAGACGTTCAATGAGGACCCCGTGTCAACCAACACATGTGCAAGAGTAGTGCCCCTGCATTCAATGGAGACATGCAGGGCATCGTTATGGTTCTTCCCTTTAGCGGTCAGATCAGCGTCAGAGAAACCCAAACCATTATCAGCAGTTAAGTTGGACATACAATCGGTAACTGATTAGCTGACGTCTCTTGTGGCACGTGGGCCCTCTTTAGGAAGGTAATCAGAGCCTTGGCATGGGCCTCTGAACACAACAACAGTGATAGCATAGAAATTTTAGATGGGGTGTGCCCCAGCTGCTCAACTACATTAAAATCACTCTTCTTGATAATCTTAAGAATCTCTTCCATTTCCTGTTTGGAAGCTTCGACATTGATGGTCTTTGGCGCCTCCGTCTGGGCAGGCATACCAGTAGCGATCCCTTTGCCCTGAGCGTCAGATGACTCGGCAGCAGGGGTAGAGATAGGAACTTGATCAGGAGGAGAAATAGGCACACTTGCAGGTGTGATGACAATAGGTCTCTGGATTGTTGGTGGAGCAATGTCAGGTGAGAAAAGCCTACCGCTGCGGGTGACTTTGGCAGGCCCGGTGATGTTGCTGACGTCGGTACCAGTATCAAACTCTTGTTTAACTCCAAGCACATAAACATCTGCCCCATAGTGCCACAGGACAGCTTTGTCGGATGTATAGGGGATGGGCCCCGGAATAGTGATGATTATGGGTGCAATCTTCTGAGCAGGCGTAATTTTGACAGGCTTCCTCGGGGGAGCCTTGGGAGAATTGTTGAAAATGGTGACAATGGATACTTCTTCAGTAGGGGTAGTAGGAATAGCAATCTTCTCGAACAGGATTTCTTTATTATCCATCAGGCTTTGGATGCCTGACTTCAAAGATGGACAACCAGTAGGTGAAACGGAACACAGATGGCAACCTTTACAACATTCCGGAAATAAACCGGCTAGTAATAGGTTCCTCTTGACAGTCAACAACGGAGTAACAATATCATCCACAGAGGCTACAAACAGGTCTTCCTCTACAACATTCACTCCATGCTTGGGCATGGGAGCAGTCACAACATTGGGCCTTTCAGGCGCCTCGAACTCTATCTCTTTAGCATCAATTAGGTCCTGAACCTTATTCTTCAGAGCCCAACAATCATCCGTAGTATGCCCCGGGCTGTCAAAGTGATAAGCACAACGGGCGTTAGGATTGTACTTTGGGGATGTGGTGTTTACAACCTTCGGAGCTTATTTTATGGTCACCAGATTGGTTGTCAGTAACTGCGGCAATATCTGGGACAAGGTCATGCTGAGCCAAGTGAACTGCCTTCTAGGTCTCTCACCCCTTTGTTGGTTATGATGCTGAGGAGCAGCAACAGGTTTTGAAATAACCACCGTGTTGACAGCTTGGCGGCGTTCCGGTCTATTCTGTCTTCTTGAACCATAAACAACACTGGATTCCTTCTTGAAGGGCTTCTTCTCAGTGCTCGAGGAGGAACCTTTCTGTATCTTCCCAGACTTGATACCAACTTCAATTCTCTCACTAGTCAAGATAAGGTCTGTAAACCCAGCTGAAGAATTCCCAATCAAATGGTTAAAGAATGGACCAGACAGGGTCCCCAGAAACATATCAACAAGTTCACGGTCAGTCAGAGGTGGTTGCACCCTTCCAACAAGGTCTCTCCACTTTTGAGCATATTCCTTAAATCCTTCACCCGTCCCTAGTGACATACCCTGAAGTTGGGTATGCATAGGAGCGAGGTCGGAATTATACTGATACTGCTTATAGAATGCAGTAGCCAAATCCTCCCAGTTACGAATACTGGCTCCATCCAGCTGATAGAACCATTCAAGTTGAGTCCCTGAAAGACTATCCTGGAAGAAATGGATCCACAAATTCTTGTTAGCGGTGTAAGGTTGGATATTCCTTACATACGACCGGAGGTGCAGCTTTGGGCAGGAGGCTCCATCGTATTTGGCAAAAGCAGGTGCCTTAAACTTATGGGGAATCACCACCCCAGAGGATAAGCCTAGGTCTCCAAAGTCCAACCTGGGCACATTCTGTATCTCCATAGCACTTAAGCGGTCCTCCAACTGTTTGTACCTGTCCTCGACAGGAGGGTACTGTTCTTCATCATAATATGTCTCGTTGTCGGAGACCATGGGACTAGGAACCCTTCTCTCTTATGGGCTGTCTTTCCCTACAAGACAGTCCTCTTCTTCTTCTTCTTCAGAATCAGGGTCTTCAACTCCTATTGACCCTTGGCTAGGCTCATAACCAACTCTTGGAACTGGGCATTCTGGGCCTGGAGGGCCTTGATAGCTTGTTAAGTGGAAGGTTCAGTAGACATGATGATTGCTGAAATAAACAACGAAGAAGATAAGTGACCTGTAAAAAGGGTACCTGTTATGCATATGATGGAATGAAATGCGTATGATTTATGTTTTCAAAGACAATCGGGATTCAACTTTGTAGACAAAAAGGAAACACACTTTATTAGATTCAACTTTGGAATTTAAATTGTTCAACAAATTGCCCTTAGGCGTTACAAAAATGGAAATACTGAAAAGTAAATAAAAACTGTAAAAGAAACATCCAAGGTCCATCAATGCTCCCACAGCCTCTTCTTCTCGGTGCAAATATAGTCATTCAGGATCCTCTCGTTCTCCAATTGTTTTGTCAGCTTCTGGATCTTTTGTTCCTGCTCGTTGAACCTTTCCCGATAAGAATCCCGTTCTTCCTGCAGTTGCGCCCAAGACCTCTTTAGTGTACCAATATCAGTGGGTATCTGAGGGTGGAGAACAGTTGGAGGAACCCCGTCTTTATCAGCAATTTCAAGAGTAATAGGCCTGACAGCTTCGTATGGCATACCTAACTTCTGGGCATGGATGTGGACCCATCTGAAATAGGATTCCATTGGTAGAGAAGTTTTTGGTCCCATCTCATGTGGGTCAGCTTTGTGAATTTTGTCCCAAGCCCTGATGAATCTACGATGCAGCTCGTCACTATCTACCTGAAATTCAAAACTGATGTGAGGTATCAACATCTCATGAGGCCCCTCTCTTCTGGCTCTTCCAAACTGGCGGAGAGCTAAACATGGGTTATAAGAGATTCCTCCCTGGGTTCCGATCAATGGAACATTAGGATACTCTCTGCAACGATCAATAACAGCCACCTCATCTAAACCTCTGAGAGTCCAAATGATGTCATTATCAGTGAGAGACATTATCCTATGAGCCCAGCCCCTTCCTTCTTTGTTCTTCAGTACGAACTTAGGGAGGTGCGAAATAAACCACCTCACCAATAAAGGAGCACAACACCACAAAGTTCCCCGTCTTCGGGCAGTACGAGCATAGAGCTGTTGCAGGATATCACCCAAGAGAGTGGGTACAGGGTTCCGAGAGATGAAGATCCTTATGGCGTTGACATTAACAAAGGTGTCGGGATTTGGAAACAATACCAGACCATAGATTAAGAGAGCCAGAATGTCCTCGTACGCTCTAAAGTCTAAGTCATTCCAGAAACTATTAGCTTTGCCAACCAGAAACTTTTCCAAAAAGCCCTTAACTCCACTTCTAGTCTCCCAGTTAGCCATTACCTCTTCTTTGGTCAAGGGAAGGGCTGCAGCAATCTCTTCAGGCCTAAGAGTCTTTTCTCAACCAGTGAATGGAGTCTGCTCTAAAACAGGGATACCAAGTAACTCAGAGAATTCTTTCAGGGTAGGGACCAGCTGGAAGTCTTGAAAGGTGAAGCAATGGTATAGAGGATCATAAAACTGGACCAGGACACTCATCAATTGTTGGTCCCACTTTGAAGTGACTAAACCGAGAAGAGAACCATGCCTCTTGATGAAGGAAGTAGTGTTTGGAATCCTATCAACCAATTCTGTAAGCAAAGCGGGTGGTTGAACAAAGTTGAGCCGGATAGTATTCCTTCGCATGGGCATCATGATGTCCTACAAAACAGAGCAAAGATGAAACCCTCTTGTCTTTGAAATGGGTTAGTCCTTATGCAGGATGCATGCAATGGTATGATGTTATGATGTCATGATAAAGGCACACTACAAGTATTCACAAAAGGCAAACATGGTAAGACACACAAGTCACACAAGAGCCCTTAGATTTCAGGCCAGCATGAAGTTTAGGTACTACCCTCTTTCAGTTTCAGTTGGTTAAGACCTGTCCTAAAAATAGTAACCGAGTTCTAGAGGATCTCAATATCACTGACTACCCTCAATCGGTCATAACTCCAGCTTAGCAACCTTTTCTTGCGGCCGGAACCATCGCGAGAGTTTAGCCTCAATGAGTGTAGCATACTGCTACTGTTCTATGGCCAAGTTGGTCAATTTAAGGTGCTAAGGTCAGTTGGTGCTTAACGACTCCTCAGAAGACCCATATTCTCCTCGTTCTAACACAAGGGATATCGGTACAGACCAAGGTGTCACACCAATGTAGCTACTTCTTCACCCGTGTCGGTCTACACCGGACAGGTCCCTCACAGTTTATTGCTACTTACCTAAAAAAGGGTACCCCAGATCCGGGTTAGGATCTATAAAACTCCGATACAAGCCCACAAAATTAAAGCACACAAAGCATACAATTGAAAACATGGTGATCAAATCCTAAGGTACACCTCACTTATATATGTCATTTCCCTAGCAGAGTCGCCAGTTCTGTGATCGGTGGAAATAGAACTGACTGTTTTGGAATGCTGGTTCGTGAAATGTCGCGGTAAGCAAGAGTCGCCACCGTCTTTTATTTTCTCCAACAAGGAAAGGACAAAAGCACAGCAAAATTCCTTTTCGAGATGTTTCTCGGGTTCGGGAGGTAGATTATATAAAGGGAAGGTGTTAGCACCCTTTCTATCAGTGGTTATCCACGGGCTCTTAGGTACTTGCTCACTATGTTTTCAAAAATTTTCTTTTCTTTGTGATTGTGGGTTTGAAAAGAGTTTTTGTTTGAAAGAGAGTGTAAGTGCAAAAAATTTGTCTTGTTTTGAAAAGAGCAAGTACTTAAGAACATCTACCTACTCAAAAAGGAATTAAACTGTGCAAACATCCTTTAGACAATTCTATCCCACTATTGAGGAGTAGGTAGCACCGTCGTTGGAGTTTTCGGGTCAATTCGATTTAAGGGACGTGTGGCCACTAAAGCAATGTTAGGACGCCTTAACGGTAACCCTAATGTCTTAGATCATTTTTTCCGAGGCAACCGTTTCGAGGCAACTTATGATCTTTGGATAAAAGGACGACCTCTACAACTTCCTATACTCAATGACTACGTTCGAGGAAACCAAGTGAGGTGTACCCTAAGAGTGGCATGTGCGAGTGTATTGTTTTTCAGTTAATTTTATCTTTGTACATGTCATGGGTGAGCTATGTTGATTTTAAGTTCATACATTTGATCTTGTCATGCATTCCCTATTTATCAAACATCGAACACTTAATAGTTGCGGAATTTAAATTGCGAAAATTAAATCTAAACTATTACAAGGTGTCAGTTATTTACATCGCCAAAAACAACCCTTGAAATTAAAATGCAAAAAATAAAATAAAGCGAAAAATAATTAAAGTCCTAATTAAAAGCTATTACATTCTGGGAAACAGATACAATAATATGATAAAATGGATCGCGTGCGGGAAATTAAATCGGATGCGAGTTTTTTTTTTGGGTTTTGACCCTTTTTTATTAAAGAAAGGATTTTTGTTTATTTTTGAATTAAATGGAATTAAATTAAATGAACAATTAAATTAAATTAAATAATGAAAATATTTTTGGATTTTTGAGTTTTTAAAGAAATAAAATAAATTGAATTAATGCTAATAAAAACTTAATATTCTAAATTGATTTTAAATATTGCAAAAAATATTAAAAGTTAAATCTAATTAAAGCTAAATTGATTAAATTAATTTATTTACAAAAATAAAAGTGATGAAGTTAATTTTAATAAATAAAATATTTTTTGTGTTTTTGATTTTATTAGGAAAAAATGTTAATTGGTTAGTGATTAATAAAAAGAATAACGATTAATTAATTAAAGGAAAATAATAAAAATAGAGAGAGAGAGAGTTTAGGAGTATACGGGCCTGATTGGAGGGGTGAAACAGCTGTTGGCGTCATGTGTAAACTGTTTTGTTTTGGCCATTTGTGTTTTGGCTTTTGGCCATTTGTGTTCTGGCCTCAATGTTCCTTAACCTTCTCAGGATGTCTGCCTCGCCATGTATTGGTGTCATGTGTAAGCTGTTCTGTTTTGGCCATTTGTGTTTTGGCTTTTGGCCATTTGTGTTTTGGCCTCAATGTTCCTTAATGAACCTGCATGAGATCCTGTCTAAATCTGCAGTGTTGAATCTCATGGACACATTAAATAAATTACTATATATCATAAAATACAAATAAAGCCAATATATGAAGAAATTTAATGTTTAGCCCAATATGTCATGTATGAATGATTATACCCTTTTGATCATGGAGATCAAATCAACCTTACCCTTACTGGAAAAGTAGTGACATGAATGCTTTTATGCCCTTTTGATCATGGAGATCAAGCCAGCCTTACCCTTATTGAAGAAGTAGTGAGATGTTGGTTTGTAACCGGGATGGCTTGTTTGTAGTGAGATGTTGGTTTGTAATAAGGATTTCAAGGTTTTAGGGTTCTTGAAAGAATTTGATATTCTGACAGTGTTGTGGCAAGGGTTTTCCTTTTTTTTTCTTCTCTTTTTGGTTTGTGTGAAAAGAATGTGATTATATAATGGAAATTAGAGTAAAGAAAATGGGCTTTGAATGTGCAATTGGGCCTCCAATGTTCACTTGAGTTCGTCACTTTCCAGGCTAAATCGCAGGGACTTAAGTGCAATTTTTGAAGTTGAAATATGAAAACAAAATGTAGCCGACATCTAGAACTAACTCCTGTCCAAAAATAGGCTCAATCGGATAAACGGTGAATTAGTTATGAAATTTTGAAGTTTCAGCTCAGACAAACTTATTTTGGGCCCCAATGTCGACTCTGACACGTTCTTCAATAAAAAATTGGTATTTATCGGAGCATAATTCGGTCTCGACTTTTGAAGAAAAGTTGTAGATCTCTGAGTCAGTAACCTTGTGTAAAAATATGAGCCCAATCCGATAAAAATTGACCGAGTTATGGATTTTCGAAGTTTCGGCCCAAATGAAATAATATTCAGCATTCAGGATTTTCGGCGCGTCATGCACTCTGAGCAAAAAACGAAGGCCTTTTGAATACTGTTTGAACTCAATACCTTCTGTGAAAATGTATCCAACTCAATTTGTGAAATTTTGGCGCCGGAACCAGCTCGATACGATGAAAATAGACAAAGTTATGATTTTCTGAACATGACGCAAATAAACTTCTGTCACAAATTTTCTGTACGAAAATACTTGATAAATCCACATTTTTGAAGACTTTCTGATTGAAATTGGCTTCCATCCGTGAGAGATGAAAGCATAGATGACGTCAAGACGGAATTTTGGCCACCATAACGGGTTCAAAACGAGCCACGATCTTCAAGTTATGAATTTTTTAGCGCGTAAAAACTGCACTTTCAGCACACTTTTTTCACCATATTTCTTCGAGAAAACTCACACAGTCGGATACCTTCTGAATTTGAGCATACGTTAGGACATTAAGGAGAACTTGAGGTCATTTGGATGTAAGGACCTTGATGCAACACAAAACCCTAATTTTGAATTGACTGCCTTAGGAGATGATTTGACTGTCCAACTCTTGAGCAATCTTGAGCAATTTAAAGATCATTCTTGACAAATCTTGAGAAATATGTGAGGGCAAATTTTGGGGTACAACAGACATCTATAAGCTAGTCAGGGTTTGGGAACAAGATCATCCCAGAGATGAGAAGATCTATAATCTCCTCAAAAGCTTGTAAGTCCAAAGAATTCCAGCAACTTTGGGCCTTCTCAAACAGAAACTTTGACAAGAAACCTTTGACACCACTTCTAGTTTCCCAATGGCCTATGATATCAGATGGTTGCAAGTGTAAGGCTTGAGCAACGTCTTCAGGATTTGGATCTCTTTCCGTACCGTTGTAGGGTAGTTGATGGAGAATAGGAATCCTCAGGAGTTGAGAAAATTCCTCCAAAGTAGGCACAAGCTGATAATCAGGAAATGTGAAGCAGTGGTGTAGGGGGTCAAAGAACTGGAAGAGAACTTTCACCATGTCTTCCTCAGTGTTGGTGTTGACTAAGTTGAGAAGACGACCATGCCTCTCGGTGAATGGAGAATTCTCAGGAATCCTTGAAGCTAGCTCCTTAAGTTGAGGAGGAATTCTTACAAGGTTGACTTGAATTGTTTTCCTGCGAAGTGAATCCATTACCTACAAAACAGGAACAAAGATGAAGATCCAAATCCTTGAAATGGTTAGTGGATGCATATGATGCTTCATGATGTCCATGATGTTATGCACAAGTATATATGTACAAACAAGTCACACAAGTTCCTAGTTTCAGGCTTGCATGGGGTTTCATAGGTAAGTACCCTCTTGAAGTTTAGTTGGCTTAACCTGTCCTATAAATAGTAACGGGTTCTAAGGAGCTCAATATCACTGGATTATTTTGTGTTCATTGTTTCAGTTTAGCCACTTACTTTTGCTTTTTAATTGTTTGAAATGGTGCTTTTGTGTGTGGTTTTGAAAGTATTTTGAAAAGAGGCCATCGTTGTGGCAACCTTTGTAATGATTCTTGTTTGAATGTATACAAAGGTGTTTGTCTTTTGAAAAATGTTTCAATATTTGAAAGTTTGTTGGGAAAATGTTTTGAAATTGTGTTGTGTGATTTTGAAAATAGCAAGGATGTTTTGCAAGTTTGATCAAGTAACTAGGAGTTGTCTACCCTACTCAAAGATCTTTCCTACACATTTTTAACCCTTTGACATTGTTGTTTTACCATTGCATTTGGTAAACAACCTTGTCTTTGGATGTTAAACGGGACAGGCGTGGGTCATCGTATGACCATGATAACAATGTTTCCAAGTATCTTAGCAAATTTTTTGAGGGACTAGATCATTTTTGTATAGGAAACCAAGATAGCGTCATCGAGGGACTATGATCTTTTATTTTGTTTTATTTTGCCAAGATACCTAGCATGCATACCATGACCATTTCTAAGGCAACAAGTGGATGAAACCCTAGGGGTGTTTGTGTGCATTGTGTTGTCATTTTCATGCATTTTTGTCTTGTGTTTAGTCATGCTATTTGTTTTGTGTTTAGTCATCATACAAACCCTAATTTTACTATCATGCATATCAAAGCGATAAAATGCGTAAAAGTAAATCTAAGACTATTACAACATTGATATGGGAGGGGGGGGGGGGGGGTACAAGTTTGAATAAAGGGATATTGTTCAAAAATAAAGCCCTATAACTATTACAACCATATTGAATTTATTTGCAACTAAATAAATGGACAATTATTTAAACATGCAATTAAATAGGAATATGAAAAATGTTTATTTATTTATTTTTATGTATGTAAAAATGAAATTATTTAATGTCTTAAAAAAGGAAAATAATATGATTATTTTTGGAAAGGGTGAAGAAACCCTAATTTTGTTTTAAGAAAAAAAAAACATATATTCTAAATATTTATTTATTCATTTTTAATGTACAAGAAAATAAAATAAAATATATACAAAAATGTTAAAAAATAAAATATGTATGACAATATTATTTTTAAGTGTATAATATAATAAAATAAAATATGTAAGTATTTTAAAATTATTTGCAATTTATTTAAGAAAAATAAAGTATATATTATTAGTAAACTATTTTTATGCCCCAAAAATAATAAAAATAATAAAATAAAAATGTAAAAATAAAGAAAATGTTTTTGGTGATTTTTTATATTTAGAAAAAATAATAAAAGTCAGAAAATGTAAAATAAATAAGAAAATATAAAAAAGATAAGAGAAATGGGCCAGGGGGGTGCAAATATTAGAATGGAGGGTGCCAAAAGCAGAAACAGCCAGGCCCAACCCAAGTTGCCTTTCATCCCTGACCTTGAGACAAAGAAAACACGCGTTCCATGTTCAAATCTGGAACTCCTGCATACGTGCTCAAAAACAAAAACTTACAACATGAAAGTTATAGCTCTTGATCACACGATTCTAACCATGTAAAAAACTTGATCTAACTCTCAAAGACCAGAGAGAATTTTATTGACCCTAAATCTTGACCTAGTTTTTTCAGTAAGTTCAACTATCAAATACTCCTAGCTCAGTTAACATAAATAAATTCTATGCATATGTACAGCTCAAGGACAATGAGGACTACATTTTTGCTTCACAAACCTAAGCCTAATGATTCCTAAATAAGGAGATAGAAGTTTGAAAGTTACCTACTTCATCCAAGTTTGGATATGGCAATGTAGGGGTTTTTGATGAGGCCTGGAGATCGTGTTAGCTTGCCTGAGGTTCACTCAACCTTTCCCAATGCTTGGCTTGTTTTGAAATGGCCTGAATATGCTTGTAGAACTCAACCTGCAAAGCTTCAAAGAAAAAATGGTGAAGTGTGAATATGGAGTTACAGTGACTTGAGAATGGTTGGGATAGTTTAGGTATGTTGTATGGAGTATGTTGGAACTAGTTTCAAGCAAAACGCACGAGTGGATTTTGTTTTGGAAGTGAATCTGCAGAACCTGCCCTATTTTTGCAAGAACTTGTGATTTTGTGCTTAAGGGTGTTTGAGAGGCTTTTTGCTCGTGTTTCTGGCTTGGTGTGTTGTGTTAAACTTGTTTGAAATGTTACAAATACTTGGTTTTATCAGATTACCAAGTTATGTGTCCTTTTGCACTCTTGCTTGTTTTTGAAAAAAAGGTTGAAGTTGACAATGCCAAGGTTGTACAAGCTAGCTCAAAGCCTGCACATAGTTGGTACATCTTTCCTGATATTAGTGAACTTTGTTTGTAGCAAAAGGCTTGGTGTATGGCTCAAGATAAATAATTTGACATAAAGCATGCTTTATGTAAATGGCATTGTTATCTTTTTGCCAAAAATGGATTAATCCTTTGTATAATGCTTCATAGATTAGAACAAAGCCTTAATCCAATGTGTTTGCATTTAATTCATTAGTGTGGAAAGATTTAAGGCCTGTAAAACAAGTACAAGCATGTTTTGGACAGAATTGCAAGTTGTAGCAATGGTGCAAAATGCCTTGGACAAAAGTGAGGATTTCCCATTTTCAATCCTTCGATTCTCCTTAACCACAAATGATCTTGGAGAGTTCTTGGACATTTTGGAAAGCTTGTAACATGATCTACAATACATATATGAAATTTATTTTGAGATTCCAATTGGAACTATGTGAAAATTTTCCATGAAGATAGGTCAAAATCCTGCCTAAACTAGGGCAAAATTTCACTAAGTTAGAAAGTTTTTAGACCCCTATTCACAAAATCATAACTTGAGATCCAAGCATATTTTGGGAAAATTTTGTGATTCAAAGTTGTAGATTTTGTGGAGGACTACAACTTTCATGTTGGAATTTTTGTTTGAATCCAATTACATCATGGTGAAAAAGTTGGGAAAAAGTAAGAAATTTTCATAACTTAAAAAATTTCTAAGTTATGAAAATTTTCCATTTTAAACCCTAATTTTCAAAATTAGGTTTCTTGGTGAAC
Source organism: Vicia faba (assembly GCA_948472305.1). Lineage (NCBI taxonomy): Eukaryota > Viridiplantae > Streptophyta > Magnoliopsida > Fabales > Fabaceae > Vicia > Vicia faba. The sequence goes on along the minus strand of OX451735.1, from coordinate 96,422,177 downwards.
AAGTTTCATGTTTTGACACATCTTGGTGAAAAATGACCCTTGGCACTTGATTTTGACCAAAAAGTCAAAGTTTGTCTTTTCAGTGTACAGTTGATTTTTGATCAGTTGACTGGAAAATTCATCTGTCAATCCAATGCATTTGAGATCTTTTGAACCTTGTGATTAGGTCAAGATGATTCCATTGAGTCCTTGAATCCATGCTTGAACCCAATTTTCCATTGGCTAGGTTAAAAATCAGAAATTGCCCTTCTGCAGTCAAATCCCTAAAAATGACCATTTTGCCCTTTTGATGATCTGATCAAATTTCTTGAGGAGTTGTGGTCCAAACTTGATCAAATGGTTCATATGAGTCTATAATGTTGATGTGGATAAAAAATTATGAGGTTTGACTGTAAATTGGCCATAGTTGACTTTTTCCCCAATACAGCTGATTTTTAGGTCAACTGTCCAATTGACTGGGCAAAAATTTGATTCAAGGCTTGAAACTTGGTATGGGCAATCTTAGGAGTCCAACATGAAGTATGAAAGTCACATGAGGCATTGGAAGTCCAAAAATATTTGTGCAAACTCAAACCCTAATTTTAAGTCATCAGTGCAAGGAGATGTCTTGAGCAGAGCAAACCCTAATCTTGTCTGGTGTCCAAAGAGTCTTGTGAGGGGAAATATTGATAAAATGAGAGAGCAAATTTTAGGGTACAACACCCGGCATTATTCAGTCCGAATGGCATCTCTTTGTAGCAGAACGTACCCCACTATGTAACAAAAGTAGTTTTCTCCATGTCTTAAGGTGCCATTTTGATCTGGTTGTAACCTGAAAATCCGTTCATGAAAGAAAATACCTTGTGCTGAGCTGTATTGTCAACCAGGATGTCAATGCGCGGTAGTGGAAAGTCATCTTTAGGGCTAGCCCTATTTAAGTCTCTATAATCCACGCACATTCTGACTTTGCCGTCCTTCTTAGGCACGGGCACAATGTTAGCAACCCATTGTGGATAGGAAGTAACAGCAAGAAATCCAGCATTGAACTGCTTCATAACTTCATCTTTGATCTTTTTTGATATGTCGGGCCTCATGCGGCGGACTTTCTGTTTAACTGGTGGACTGTCTTCTCTTGTGGGTAGACGGTGAACCACAATATTTGTATCGAGTCCCGACATGTCTTCGTATGACCAGGAGAAGATCTCAACATATTCATTCAACAGCTGAGTTAAGCGCTCTTTGACACTTGGCTCTAGGTTGGAACCCACTCTAATTTCTTTTCTGTCTTCCTCAGTACCCAAGTTGATTGTCTCTAACAGCTCCTCATGAGATAGAATAGCCCTTTCTTCCTGTTGTAGCAGTCTAGCCAATTCTCCAGGCACCTCACAGTCTTCCTCACCTTCGTATTCGGCATGGTAGACCAGATCTTCAGAGTCACTGAAGGTCATAGCAGAATTGTTACCCATGAAATCCGGAATGGAAGGGTACCTGCATTTGTGAGTGCGGGTGTGTGTAAGGGATAGCCACCTTTAAACAAATAAAATGTAAAAAGAAAGAAAATGAACACAAAAGTTTATATGTGAAAACTTCCATGATTCATTAAAATGGAATATGAATATGAAAAATCAAATCTTTACAAATGGACCTATGTATCTCGGGTAAGGCACAAGGTTAAAAGTGTACAAATTGTTTAAGAATTATTACAAACCAACAGAAATGTTTGAAAGATAAATTACTGATTTATGAAAGTGATGGGAACAAAGTCTTTTGCCTCCCAATTGCACAGTCCTCCGTCAACAGTAGGGAAAATACAGTCTTCCAGGTTGCTCTCCTCTTCTCTATCCTCCAAAGCATTGACTCCCTGATGGGTGATCTTCACTGGTGGCCCTCCGGCACGGGAGCGACGCACATCCTTCTGATTAGCCGAAGTGAAACCCAAGCCGAATTTATATGATTTAAAGGGAAAGTCAGGAAGCTGCCCCCAGATTGTGCTTCCTCCTTCTTCAATTACAACCTTTGCATCTTTGAGAGACAAGATCCGAGGCGGAGGTCTGGTAATCATGGGTACAGAAGACACTGTCTTGGTTGCCGCAATCTCCTGAGCTACCTCTTCAAAATGCTGAAAGGGGGTATCGATGAATTCGCCATCCAATTCAACATAACAGAAAGAATTTAGATGGATTATCATGTATTCCTCTTCGCCGTGAACAGTTATAATTTTCCCCTGGACAGGGTACTTGAGCTTTTGATGCATAGTGGAGGTAACAGCTCCAGCATGGTGAATCTAAGGTCTTCCCAACAAGCAAGAATAGGAGGGACGGATGTCCATCACGTAGAATGTGGAGTTGAAGGTTTCAGTTCCCACTTTAATCAGGATGTCCACCTCCCCGTGGACCATCCTTTTAGAACCATCAAAGGCTCTACAATGATGTTGCTGGGCTTCAAAGTTAAACCTTCACAATCCAGCCTATCCAAAGCTTTATTTGGCAAGACGTTCAGAGATGAACCAGTGTCTACCAGTACGTGTGCTAGAGTAGTCCCTCTTCATTCCACCGAGAAATGCAAAGCGTCATTATGCTTTCTCCCTTTGATTGTTAGATCAGCATCGGAGAATCCTAGACCATTGTCTGCTGTTAGGCTAGCTACACATTCCTAGAACTGATCCGCAGAGGTTTCCTGGGGCACATGGGCCGTCTTCAAAAATCTGATCAGAGCTTTAGCGTGTGCCTCAGAGCACAACAACAAGGCTAACATAGAGATCTTTGAGGGGGTTTGCCCCAGTTGCTCCACAACATCATAATCGCTTTTATTGATTATTTTCAAAATTTCTTCCATTTCTTTTTTAGAGGTATCAGGGATGACCAATGGCTGAGCCCTCGTCCTGACAGGCTCTTCTTGGATTCCTTTCCCTCTATTATCAACAGCAGCAGAGGGGACAACCACATGAGTTACAACTTCTTCAATAATCGGAGTTCTCGCAGATATCTTGACCGGTACAGGAGTAACCTTAAGAGCAGCTGAGGGTCCAAAGATTGCCTTTGGAGGCGCAATCTCTGGAGTGAAAATTCTTCCACTGCGGGTGATTTTGCTCGTTTCGGCAATGTTTCCAATGTCGGAAGTCTATTCATCAGAACTCTCTTCAGTTGATTCAATTTGTTTAACATCGTGGTAAAAGATCTCTCCCCCATAGTTCCACGGTATTGATTTGTCGGACTGGTACGGGACGGGCCCCGGCATGGTTATCTTCAAAGGTGCAATCTTCGGATCAAATGTAATCTTAACAGGTCTTTTGGAGACCTTGGAGAGATTAGAGGATATGGTAATTATTGAAACATCATTGACATGAGTCGGTGTAATAGGAGTCTTTTCAAAAAGGATCTCTTGGTTATCCATTAGACGCTGGATGCCTAACTTCAATAATGGACAGTCGGTTGGTAAGGATGAACAAAGGCATCAATCTTCTTTACAACCTGGGAAAATCCCAGCCTTTAACAAATTCAACTTGATTATCGGTAGCGGAGTCATCAAATCATCAACAGTAGCAACAAAAATATCTTCTTCAACAGCATGGGCATTGTGGCCATGCTTTGGCATTGGAGCAGAGATCACATTTGGCTTTTCAGGGGCGTCGAATTCAACTTATTTAGCATCTATCAAATCCTGAATCTTATTTTTGAGGGCCCAACAATTGTTGGTGTCGTGCCCCAGGCTGTCTGAATGATAAGCACAATTGGCATTTGAATGGTAGTACGGAGAAGATGTATTTGGATTCTTCGGTGCCTCTTTCAAACTTGCAAGGTTTAACTTCAAAAGATGAGGGAGAACCTGAGCAGGTGTCGTATTGATCCGGGTGAATTGCCGTGCAGGCCTTTCCACCCTTGCTTGGTTGGTTCTGGGTTGATTGTTTCTAGGCTGATCAGCTGCAGACTTCTGAATCATTACGGCCCCCACCACTGTCCGGCGCTCAACTCTTCCTTGACTTCTTTGGGAGTAGACATCTGAGACTTCTTTCTTTGCTGGAAAAGTCTTTTTGATAGCAGCGGAAGCAGATGTATCCTTTTGAATTTTTCCGCTCTTTATGTCGGCTTCAACTCTCTCACCCGTCAGAATTAACTCGGTGAACCCCGCAGACGAACTTCCAATCAGGTGATTGAAAAAGGGATCTGACAGTGTACCCAAGAACATATCTACCAGCTCCCTCTCAGATAGAGGTGGTTGTACTCGTCCCGCCAAGTCTCTCCATTTCTGGGCATACTCTTTGAAACCTTCATTCGAGACCATGCCCATACTCTATAATTGAGTACGGGTTGGTGCTAAATCCGCATTATATCGATACTGTCTGTAGAAGGCAGCAGCCAAATCCTCCCAAATGTGCACATCAGACCTCTCTAGCTGGTAGAACCAATCTAACTGCGTCCCCGAAAGACTGTCCTGGAAGAAATGAACCCATATGTCTTTATCAGAAGAATGCGGTTAAATTTTTCTGACGTAGGACCGTAGATGCATTTTTGGACAAGACAAACCATCGTATTGAGCAAAAAGAGGCACCTTAAACTTAGGGGGAATGAGAATCCCAAAAACCAACCCTAGCTCCTCAAAGTCTAGCCCAGGCACTCTCTGCACCTCCATGGCAGCTAGACGCTCTTCCAGATTCTTGTACTTGTCGTCTGTAGGAGGGTACTACTGTTCAGAATAGTCTTCATCCTATTCTTCTTCTTCTTCCTCAGACTCAGATTGCACTGCAGTTCCTTTACCCTTTCCTACCCCTTCATCAGATGTTGAGGAGAAATCCAGGACCCTTCTAGCTTGACCTTCGAATCTTCTACCCATGGTAGCCACACCAACCCTCTTCTTTTTCTTTTTCTCCTTTTTCTTTTCCAGTAGAGTTTTGAGCTCCTCCCGACCCTTTGCCAAAGTCATGAGTAGCTGTTAGAACTGTGAATTATGCGCTTGTAAGTCTTTGACCGTCTGCTCTATATCCATCTTGCTGAAATAAACAGCAGAGAGATAAGGAAACCTGGTGTGAAGACCTGTTTATGCATATGATGAATGATGTGTATTCATGTAATGCATTCAAGGATTCAGAAATTCAAATTTGTTTTAAACAAAAAGGAACACACGTCATATTAATAAGATAGAATTTGTTAGTACATCAATGCCCCATGGGAAAAATAATACAAAAATCTAATGTAAAAAGACGTTGTGCATCCTCTTTGGTGCGATGTAGGTGTTGAGATTCTGCTCTTCGTGAAGTTGACGAGTAAGTTCCAAAACCTTCTTCTCACTGGCGTAGAATTCGACTTCAAATGTATCTCGCTCTCCCTTGAGCTGTATCCAACTCCTTTGCAAATCTTCAAGTGATGTTGGCATGTCAGGATGTAGGAGGGTGTATGGAACCTCTCCTTCCATAACAGGCTCTTTGATCACATGAAGAATGTAGGGGTAAGGCATCATAAGACTTTGGGCGCGGGATCGTACCCACTTGAGGTAAGGCTCAAGGGGGATGGAATTCTTGTGTCCCAAGGTCTTACTGTCCACCTTTTTTGGCATTCTCTAAGCTCAGATAAAACTTTGTCGAAGTCCTTGATCGTCGTTGTCGAAGTCAAAAACCAAGTCTGGAATCAACATGTCATGTGGGCCATTCCTTCGGGCATACCCAAACTGTCTCAGAGCCAAGCAGGGGTTGTAGGTGATGCCTCCCCTAATTCCTAGTAGAGGGACATTATGGAATTCCCCACAACGGTCAATGATGATAACATTTTCTCTGGATCGAGAACACCAATGAACATCTGAATGTGTAAGAGTCATCAATCATTATGACCACCTCAAACCATGCTCATTCTTCAAGACTGATTGGGGAAGATGAGAAATAAACCATCTTGCCAGTAGAGGAGTACAGCACATGAGAACACCTCTTTTCCTCATTGTTCGAGTGTGAAATGAGTGGAGGATATCCCCAAGCAATATAGGCACCGGGTTGCGAGCCATGAAGATTTTGACAGCACTGACATCTATAAGCTGGTCAGGGTTTGGGAACAAGACCATCCCATAGATGAGAAGAGCTACAATCTCCTCAAAAGCTTGTAAGTCCAAATAAATCCAGCAGCTTTGGGCCTTCTCAAACATAAACTTTGACAAGAAACCTTTGACACCACTTCTAGTTTCCCAATGGCCTATGATATCAGATGGTTGCAAGTGTAAGGCTTGAGCAACGTCTTCAGGCTTTGGATCTCTTTCTGTACCATTGTAGGGTAGTTGATGGAGAATAGGAATCCTCAAGAGTTGAGAAAATTCCTCCAAAGTAGGCACAAGCTGGTAATCAGGAAATGTGAAGCAGTGGTGTAGGGGGTCAAAGAATTGGAAGAGAACTTTCACCATGTCTTCCTCAGTGTTGGTGTTGACTAAGTTGAGAAGACGACCATGCCTCTCGGTGAATGGAGAATTCTCAGGAATCCTTGAAGCTAGCTCTTTAAGTTGAGGAGGAATTCTTACAAGGTTGACTTGAATTGTTTTCCTGTGAAGTGAATCCATTACCTACAAAACAGGAACAAAGATGAAGATCCAAATCCTTGAAATGGTTAGTGGATGCATATGATGCTTCATGATGTCCATGATGTTATGCACAAGTATATATGTACAAACAAGTCACACAAGTTCCTAGTTTCAGGCTTGCATGGGGTTTCATAGGTAAGTACCCTCTTGAAGTTTAGTTGGCTCAACCTGTCCTATAAATAGTAATCGGGTTCTAAGGAGCTCAATATCACTGGATTATTTTCTGTGTTCATTGTTTCAGTTTAGACACTTTACTGGAGACCGAAATATTCAAAGAAAACAACCCTCAATGAGTGTAGTATCGAGTATCTACCAACTTTGGACTGCACCAAAGTCGGTCATCTCACTACCCCTAAAAAAGGCCAAGTTGGTCAAGTAAAGGTTCTAAAATTCCAATAGTGCTTCATGACATCACTCAGCGGCCCCGTATTCTCTTTGATTAACTCAAAGGCTACCCGTACCCACAAATATGTCGCACTAATATAGCTATTGCTTCAACCATGTCGGTATACCCCACACAATTTCCACAACATATTGCTATTTACCTATGAATGTTTCCCAAATCCAGGTAGAGGATTCAAACCTAAACAATAGAACCAAATGTAAAGCAATCAAGTCAAACAAGATAAGCATGTAAAGGTGATCTAAAACCCTAAAGTAACCCCACTTTTAGAAGAGTCCCCAGCAGAGTCGCCAGTTCTGTGATGCGGTGGGAGAACTGACTTGAGGTTTTGCATTTTGTATTCGCAAATGTTTCGGTTTAGCAAGAGTCGCCACCAACTTTTTATTTTATCCAAAGGAAAGGTCAAAAAGCACAGGAAAGACCTTTGAGATTATTCTTGGGTTCGGGGGGTAGTTTATGAAAAGCGAAGGTGCTAGCACCCTTTTCATCCATGGTTTTCCATGGGCTCTTAGTTACTTGTTTTAGATCACTTGCTTTTGCTTTTCAATTGTTTGAAATGGTGCTTTTGTGTGTGGTTTTGAAAGTATTTTGAAAAGAGGCCATCATTGTGGCAACCTTTGTAATGATTCTTGTTTGAATGTATACAGAGGTGTTTGTCTTTTGAAAAATGTTTCAATGTTTGAAAGTTTGTAGGGAAAATGTTTTGAAATTGTGTTGTGTGTTTTTGAAAATAGCAAGGATGTTTTGCAAGTTTGATCAAGTAACTAGGAGTTGTCTACCCTACTCAAAGATCTTTCCTACATATTTTTAACCCTTTGACATTGTTGTTTTACCATTGCATTTGGTAAACAACCTTGTCTTTGGATGTTAAACGGGATAGGCGTGGGTCATCGTATGACCATGATAACAATGTTGCCAAGTATCTTAGCAAATTTTTTGAGGGACTAGATCATTTTTGTATAGGAAACCAAGATAGCGTCATCGAGGGACTATGATCTTTTGTTTTGTTTTGTTTTTCCAAGATACCTAACATGCATACCATGACCATTTTTAAGGCAACAAGTGGATGAAACCCTAGGGGTGTTTGTGTGCATTGTGTTGTCATTTTCATGCATTTTTGTCTTGTGTTTAGTCATGCTATTTGTTTTGTGTTTAGTCATCATACAAACCCTAATTTTACTATCATGCATATCAAAGCGATAAAATACGTAAAAGTAAATCTAAGACTATTACAACATTGATATGGGAGGGGGTACAAGTTTCAATAAAGGGATATTGCTCAAAAATAAATCCCTAAAACTATTACAACCATATTGAATTTATTTGCAACTAAATAAATGGACAATTATTTAAATATGCAATTAAATAGTAATATGCAAAATGTTTTTTTAATTTATTTTTATGTATGTAAAAATGAAATTATTTAATGTCTTAAAAAAGTAAAATAATATGATTATTTTTGGAAAGGGTGAAGAAACCCTAATTTTGTTTTAAGAAAAAAAACATATATTCTAAATATTTATTTATTCATTTTTAATGTACAAGAAAATAAAATAAAATATATATATAAATGTTAAAAAATAAAATATGTATGACTATTATTTTTAAGTGTATAATATAATAAAATAAAATGTGTACGTATTTTAAAATTATTTGCAATTTATTTAAGAAAAATAAAGTATATATTATTAGTAAACTATTTTTATGCCCAAAAAATAATAAAAATAATATAATAAAAATGTAAAAATTAAGAAAAAAATTTTGGTGATTTTTTATATTTAGAAAAAATTATAAAAGTCAGAAAATGTAAAATAAATGAGAAAATATAAAAAAATAAGAGAAATTGGCCAAGGGGGTGCAAATATTAGAATGGAGGGTGCCAAAAGCAGAAACAGCCAGGCCCAGCCCAAGTTGCCTTTCATCCCTGACCTTGAGACAAAGAAAACGCGCGCGGCATGTTCAAATCTGGAACTCCTGCATACGTGCTCAAAAATAAAAACTTGCAACATGAAAGTTATAGCTCTTGATCACACGATTCTTACCATGTAAAAAACTTGATCTAACTCTCAAAGACCAGAGAGAATTTCATTGGCCCTAAATCTTGACCTAGTTTTTTCAGTAAGTTCAACTATCAAATACTCCTAGCTCAGTTAACATAAATGAATTCTATGCATATGTACAACTCAAGGACAATGAGGACTACATTTTTGCTTCACAAACCTAAGCCTAATGATTCCTAAATAAGGAGATAGAAGTTTGAAAATTACCTGCTTCAGCCAAGTTTGGATATGGCAATGTAGGGGTTTTTGATGAGGCCTGAAGATCGTGTTAGCTTGCCTGAGGTTCACTCAACCTTTCCCAATGCTTGGCTTGCTTTGAAATGGCCTGAATATGCTTGTAGAACTCAACCTGCAAAGCTTCAAAGCAAAAATGGTGAAGTGTGAAAATTGAGTTACAGTGACTTGAGAATGGTTGGGATAGTTTAGGTATGTTGTATGGAGTGTGTTGGAACTGGTTTCAAGCAAAACGCACGAGTGGATTTTGTTTGGGAAGTGAATCTGCAAAACCTGCCCTATTTTTGCAAGAACTTGTGATTTTGTGCTTAAGGGTGTTTGAGAGGCTTTTTGCTCGTGTTTCTGGCTTGGTGTGTTGTGTTAAACTTGTTTGAAATGTTACAAATACTTGGTTTTATCAGATTACCAAGTTATGTGTCCTTTTGCACTCTTGCTTTTTTTTGAAAAAAAGGTTGAAGTTGACAATGCCAAGGTTGTACAAGCTAGCTCAAAGCCTGCACATAGTTGGTACATCTTTCCTGATATTAGTGAACTTTGTTTGCATCAAAAGGCTTGGTGTATGGCTCAAGATAAACAATTTGACATAAAGCATGCTTTATGTAAATGGCATTGTTATCTTTTTGCCAAAAATGGATTAATCCTTTGTATAATGCTTCATAGATCAGAACAAAGCATTAATCCAATGTGTTTGAATTTAATTCATGAGTGTGGAAAGGTTTAAGGCCTGTAAAACAAGTACAAGCATGTTTTGGACAGAATTGCAAGTTGTAGCAATGGTGCAAAATGCCTTGGACAAAAGTGATGATTTCCCATTTTCAATCCTTCGATTCTCCTTAACCATAAATGATCTTGGAGAGTTCTTAGACATTTTGGAAAGCTTGTAACATGCTCTACAATCCATATTTGAAATTCATTTTGAGATTCCAACTGGAACTATGTGAAAATTTTCCATGAAGATAGGTCAAAATCCTGCCTAAACTAGGGCAAAATTTCACTAAGTTAGAATGTTTTTGGACCCCTATTCACAAAATCATAACTTGAGATACAAGCATCTTTTGGGAAAACTGTGTGAATCAAAGTTGTAGATTTTGTGGAGGACTACAACTTTAATGTTGGAATTTTTATTTGAATCCAATTGCATCATGGTGAAAAAGTTTGGAAAAGTTGGGAAAAAGTAAGAAATTTTTATAACTTAAAAAATTTCTAAGTTATGAAAATTTTCCATTTTAAACCCTAATTTTCAAAATTAGGTTTCTTGGTGAACAAGTTTCATGTTTTGACACATCTTGGTGAAAAATGACCCTTGGCACTTGATTTTTACCAAAAAGTCAAAGTTTGACTTTTCAGTGTACAGTTGATTTTTGATCAGTTGACTAGAAAATTCATCTGTCAATCCAATGCATTTGAGATCTTTTGAACCTTGTGATTAGGTCAAGATGATGCCATTGAGTCCTTGAATCCATGCTTGAACCCAATTTTCCATTGGCTAGGTTAAAAATCAGAAATTGTCCTTCTGCAATCAAAACCCTAAAAATGAACATTTTGCCCTTTTGATGATCTAATCAAATTTCTTGAGGAGTTGTGGTCCAAACTTGATCAAATGGTTCATATGAGTCTATAACGTTGATGTGGATAAAAAATTATGAGGTTTGACTGTAAATCGGCCCCAGTTGACTTTTCCCCCAATACAAATGATTTTTAGGTCAACTGTCCAATTGACTGGGCAAAAATTTGATTCAAGGCTTGAAACTTGGTTTGGGAAATCTTAGGAGTCCAACATGAAGTATGAAAGTCACATGAGGCATTGGAAGTCCAAAAATCTTTGTGCAAACTCAAACCCTAATTTCAGGTCATCAGTGCAAGGAGATGTCTTGAGCAGAGCAAACCCTAATCTTGTCTGGAGTCCAAAGAGTCTTGTGAGGAGAATCTTGATAAAATGAGAGAGAAAATTTTGGGGTACAACACCAGGAATTATTCAGTCCGAATAGCATCACTTTGTAGCAGAACGTACCCCACTATGTAACAAAAGTAGTTTTATCCATGTCTTCAGGTGCCATTTTGATCTGGTTGTAACCTGAAAATCCGTCCATGAAAGAAAATACCTTGTGCTGAGCTGTATTGTCAACCAGGATGTCAATGCGCGGTAGTGGAAAGTCATCTTTAGGGCTAGCCCTGTTTAAGTCTCTATAATCCATGCACATTCTGACTTTGCCGTCCTTCTTAGGCACGGGCACAATGTTAGCAACCCATTGTGGATAGGAAGTAACAGCAAGAAATCCAGCATTGAACTGCTTCATAACTTCAGCTTAGATATTTTTTGATATGTCGGGCCTCATGCGGCGGACTTTCTGTTTAACTGGTGAACTGTCTTCTCTTGTGGGTAGACGGTGAACCACAATATTTGTATCGAGTCCCAACATGTCTTCATATGACCAGGAGAAGATCTCAACATATTCATTCAACAGCTGAGTTAAGCGCTCTTTGACACTTGGCTCTAGGTTGGAACCCACTCTAATTTCTTTTCTGTCTTCCTCAGTACCCAAGTTGATTGTCTCTAACAGCTCCTCATGAGATAGAATAGCCCTTTCTTCCTGTTGTAGCAGTCTAGCCAATTCTCCAGGCACCTCACAGTCTTCCTCACCTTCGTATTCGGCATGGTAGACCAGATCTTCAGAGTCACTGAAGGTCATAGCAGAATTGTTACCCATGGAATCTGGAATGGAAGGGTACCTACATTTGTGAGTGCGGGTGTGTGTAAGGGATAGCCACCTTTAAACAAATAAAATGTAAAAAGAAAGAAAATGAACACAAAAGTTTATATGTGAAAACATCCATGATTCATTAAAATGGCATATGAATATGAAAAATCAAATCCTTACAAATGGACCTATGTACCTTGGGTAAGGCACAAGGTTAAAAGTGTACAAATTGTTTAAGAATTATTACAAACCAACAGAAGTGTTTGAAAGATAAATTACTGATTTATGAAAGTAATGGGAACAAAGTCTTTTGCCTCCCAATTGCACAGTCCTCCGTCAACAGTAGGGAAAATCCAGTCTTCCAGGTTGCTCTCCTCTTCACTATCCTCCAAAGCATTGACTCCATGATGGGTGATCTTCGCTGGTGGCCCTCCGGCACGGGAGCGACGCACAGCCTTCTGATTAGCCGAAGTGAAACCCAAGCCGAATTTATCTGATTTAAAGGGAAAGTCGGGAAGCTGCCCCCAGATTGTGCTTCCTCCTTCTTCAATTACAACCTTTGCATCTTTGAGAGACAACATCCGAGGCGGAGGTCTGGTAATCATGAGTACAGAAGACATTGTCTTGGTTGCTGTAATCTCCTGAGATACCTCTTCAAAATGCTGAAAGGGGGTTTCTATGAATTCGCCATCCAATTCAACATAACAAAAAGAATTTAGATGGCTTATCATGTATTCCTCTTCGCCGTGAACAGTTATAATTTTCCCCTAGACAGGGTACTTGAGCTTTTGATGTAGAGTGGAGGTAACAGCTCTAGGATGGTGAATATAAGGTCTTCCCAACAAGCAAGAATACTAGGGACGGATGTCCATCACGTAGAATGTGGAGTTGAATGTTTTCGTTCCCACTTTGATCAGGATGTCCACCTCCTCGTGGACCATCCTTTTAGAACCATCAAAGGCTCTGACAATGATGTTGCTGGGCTTCAAAGTTAAACCTTCATAATCCAGCCTATCCAAAGCTTTCTTTGGCAAGACGTTCAGAGATGAACCAGTGTCTACCAGTACGTGTGCTAGAGTAGTCCCTCTGCATTCCACTGAGACATGCAAAGCGTCATTATGTTTTCTCCATTTGATTTTTAGACCAGCATCGGAGAATCCTAGACCATTGTCTGCTGTTAGGCTAGCTACACATTCCTAGAACTGATCTGCAGAGGTTTTCTGGAGCACATGGGCCGTCTTCAAAAATCTGATCAGAGCTTTAGCGTGTGCCTCAGAGCACAACAACAAGGCTAACATATAGATCTTTGAGGGGGTTTGCCCCAGTTGCTCCACAACATCATAATTGCTTTTCTTGATTATTTTCAAAATTTCTTCCATTTCTTTTTGAGAAGTCTCAGGGATGACCAATGGCTGAGCCCTCTTCCTGACAGGCTCTTCTTGGATTCCTTTCCCTCTATTATCAGCAGCAGCAGACGGGACAACCACAGGAGTTACAACTTCTTCAATAATCGGAGTTCTTGCAGATATATTGACCGGTACAGGAGTAACCTTAGGAGCAGCTGAGGGTCCAAAGATTTCCTTTGGAGGCGCAATCTCTGGAGAGAAAATTCTTCCACTGCAGGTGATTTTGCGTAAAAGATGAGTTGACAATGCCAAAGGCTGTACTTGCTAGCTTAGGGACTAAGGAGAGTTGGTGCACTTTTCCTGATATTTGTGGAGTTGGTTTGCAGCAAAAGCTTTGGTCCATGACTCAAGATAAACAAAGTTTGTAAAAGCTAACTTTATCAAAGTAGCAATGTTAACTTTTTGCCATTTTTGGATTAAATCTTTGTGTAATGCTCCATAACTCAGAGCAATGCCTTTGTCCAATGTATTTGCATTTAATTAAGGAGTGTGGAAAGGATTAAGACCTGTAAAACAAGTACAAGCATGATCCAAGCTGATTTGCAAGTTGTAACATGGTGCAAAATGCCTTGGGCAAAAGTGATAATTTTCCATTTTCAAACTTTCGATTCTCCCTAACCATGAATGATCTTGGAGAGTTATTGGACATTTTGGAAAGCTTTTAACATTATATACAATCCATCTTTGAAATTAATTTTGATATTCCACTCGGAACTATGTGAAAAGTTGCCATGAAAATAGGTCAAAATCCTGCCTAAACTAGGGTAAAATTTCACTAAGTTAAAAGTTTCATGGACCCTTATTCACAAAATAATAACTTGAGATACAAGCATCTTTTGGGAAAACTTTGTGAATCAAAGTTGTAGATTTCATGGAGGACTACAACTTTAAATTTGGAAGTTTTCTTTGAATCCTATTGCATCATTGTGAAAAAGTTGGGAAAAGTTGGGAAAAAATAAGAAATTTTCATAACTTAGAAAATTTCTAAGTTATGAAAAATTTCAAACTTAAACCCTAATTTTCAAAATTAGGTTTCTTGGTGAACAAGTTTCATGTTTTGACACATCTTGATGAAAAATTTCCCTTGGCACTTGATTTTGATCAAAAAGTTAAAGTTTGACTTTTCAGTGTACAGTTGATTTTTGATCAGTTGACTGGAAAATTCATCTGTCAATCCAATGCTTTTGAGATCTTTTGAACCTTATGATTAGGTTAAGGTGATGTAATTGAGTCCTTGAGACCATTCTTTAATCCAATTTGCCATTGGCTAGGTTAAAAATCAGAAATTTCCCTTCTGCAGTAAAAACCCTAAAAATGACCATTTTGCCCTTTTGAAGATCTGATCAAATTTCTTGAGGAGTTGTGGTCCAAACTTGATCAAATGGTTCATATGAGTCTATAATGTTGATGTGGATCAAAAATTATGAGGTTTGAATGTAAATTGGCCACAGTTGACTTTTTCCCCAATACATCTGATTTTTAGGTCAACTGTCCAATTGATTGGGCAAAAATTTGATTCAAGGCTTGAAACTTGGTATGAGAAATATTATAGGTCAAATATGAAGTATGAAAGTCATATGAGGCATTGGAAGTCCAAAAATCCTTAAGCAATCTCAAACCCTAATTTCAGGTCAATAGTGCAAGGAGATGTCTTGAGCTGAGCAAACCCTAATCTGGTCTTGAGTCCAAAGAGTCTTGTGAGGAGAATCTTGATAAAATGAGAGGGCAAATTTTGGGGTACAACACCATCCAATGTAACTGTTGATAGGAGTATTAGAATGTGTCTACGCTTGATTGTATCTGGAGAATGATTTTTAGAAAATCTCTGAAGGGAAATGCTTTTTAGAACAAAGGCCCAGAAGGAGATTCTTTTTAAAATTCCATCTCTGAAGGGGAAATTATTTTCAGAATGATCCTCTGAAGGAGATGCTTTTCAGAATAAACTTTTGAAGGGAGATGCTGGCCAGAACTTGGTCTCTTGGGGAGGATGCTTTTCAAGATTCCGTCTCTAAAAGGGAAATGCTTTTCAGGACGAAGCGCTGAAGGAGATGCTTTTCAGAATAAACTTCTAAAGGAAATTCTTTTCATAACGAAGTGCTAAAGGGGAAATGCTTTTCAGAACTCTACTGACGGAAATGCTCGCCAGAACTCGGTCTCTGGTGGAAATGCTTTTCAGAATAAACTTTTGACTGGAGATGATTTTTAGAACGAAGGTCCTGAAGGAGATGCTTTTCAGAATTTAGTCTCTGAAGGAAATCACTTGGTCATGTAGATAGTCGCTCCATCTTATTTCGAGAATTGATTCGTAACATATCTATAAATTACTAGTAATATTTGTCTGTTTGCGAATTTAACCTGAAAAGGCCAAGTTAGTTCTGTGTAATGTCATGATGTAATGCATTTTGTAATGATGCTCTCAAAATTAATGAGAATAGTGTACGCGTTTTGTATGTATATGTCATGATATTTTTGCAAATGATGTATGGATGCAATATGTTGTTGAGGCGTATTGGTAGCTTGGTATAATAATGTCTGGCTGGGGAAAACAAATCCATGACTGTTGTTGGGGATGAAGTTAATAGTTCTTCAATTTGTTTAGGATGCCTCTATTGGGGATTTATGCTTGGGGATAGAAGAATTCAAGGAGAGTCGGTCATTCATCCTTCTTTGTGAGACTTATATTCTAACTGGGGATGAAAGAGATGCAATTCTTTTGTTTTATTATTTGTCCCGATTTTTGAATATGAGTATTGACCCTTCCGGGGAGGACAGCGTTGAATGTCATCTAGTCAGAGAAGAGAACCTTATCGAGGAATTTTTGCAATGTTGGAGAAATAAACCCTGTAGACTGTGGCGACTTCACTAGGGAAATATTATTTTATGGGGATTAACTTGTGGAGAAAGATCTTAGGAAATTTCTCTGTGGGACTTTATCGTCAACTTCAAACATTATCCCCACTCCTGGAGTCTATCATAAATGCTAATCTTGTTTTCGTGCATATATTTGTACATGGTAATCATATTTAAATGCATATGTTCATTCAATATAATCATTGGACATTTTTTCAAACAAAACAGATAAAGTAAAAAGAGCTTTCGAATTCGAAATTTATTGCATTGATTTGGAAAATTTGCCTATAAACAGACAGTTTTATACAAAGAGCCAAAAATCTTAGTAAGAGGAAATAGTCGTAAAAGAAAAGGTGTACAAAGAAAAACAAAGAAAAACAGCTACGTGGAAATGATATCATCGAGTTTCAACTCTGCTATTGCTGCTATGTCTTCAAGCATCTCATCCCCCGCTATCGGAAGAAGTTGATTGAATCGATCTGTACCATTTGAACTTTGACGCCGGTAAGTATGCTGACTGTAAGTAGATTGGCAGTTGAACAAAACATAGTCGTACGCCTTAATCCCTAATTTTTTCATGGATCGCCCTTTTGGGTTTTCAGTCCACCAGGATATCCTTTTTTGCCCAATTCGCCTTTTCATGTTTTCGATTTTTTGGATGTACATTTTTTTATATATATCCCTAATTTTTCCTGAACCCTTTTGGTTCTCCGAGATGCCCTTATTTTTTCCTAGGCCAATCAACCTAGCGAGTCTCTTTTATGTGTAGTATTTTTTAACTATGTCCGCGTTTACAGGGTGTGGAAAATCTTCACCGTCCATGGTGGTAAGCATCATAGCACCGCCAAAAAAATATTTTCTTGATCATGAATGGCCATTTATATGTGGGAGTCCATTTTCCCCTGGGATCACCTTGTGGTAATATGATGCGCTTTATAACCAAATTATCAGCCTGGTACACTTGATGTCTGACTTTCTTATTGAAGGCATTGATCATGGGCTTTTAATACATCTGACCATGACAAACAGCGGCGAGTTTCTTCTTATCAATCAAGTTTATCTTGTCAATTCTAGTCTGTATCCAGTCGTCTTCGTCCAAACACGTGTCATTCATAATCCTTAGAGAAGGAACCTGGACTTTGATAGGTAAGACAACCTTAATACCATAGACTAGAGAGAACGGGGTTTGCCCAGTTGATGTCCGTACTGAATTGAGATAACCATGAATAGCGAATGGTAACATCTCATGCCAATATTTGTATGTCACTGTCATTTTCTACAAAATCTTCTTGATGTTATTGTTAGTGGCTTCCATTGTGCCATTCATCTTTGGTCGATACAGAGAAGAATTGTGGTGCTTAATATTGAACTGAGTGCAGAGTTCTGTAATCATAGTATTAATGAGATTGGTACCATTATCTGTGATGATCTTTTCAGGTATGTCATACCGACAAATGAGGTTATGCTTAAAGAATCGGGCCATAACATTCTTGGTAACGGAGGCAAATGAGGTTGCTTCAACCCACTTCATAAAATAATCGATAGCGACCAAGATGGAACAATGCCCACTAGACGCAGTAGGCTTAATCTCTCTAATCATATCAATGCCCCACATTGCAAACGACCAAGGAGAAGTCAAGATATTCAGAGGTACCGAAGGCACATGTACTTTTTCATCATAAATCTGGAATTTGTGACAAGTTTTGGAATGACTATGAAAATCAGTTTCCGTGTTCGACCAATAATAACCTGCTCTCAAATTTTTCTTAGCCATCGTCTGCCCACTGGAGTGAGTACCAAAGACTCCTTCGTGCATATCTTCCATGATCTTCTTAGCTTCCTTCTTGTCTACACAACAAAGCAGAGTTGAATATTGGTTGTGTTTGTACAAGATTTTGTTACTCATAATGAATTTGGCAGAGAACCTCCGAATAAATTTCTTATCATTAATAGAGGCCCCTTCAAGATAATCTTGAGTCTTGAGGTATCTTTTCACTTCGTGGTACCAAGGCTTTTCCTCTACTACATCAGTATCAACTTCGTAGAAATGCGCTTGTTCATCTAGTCTCTCAATAGTAATTCGAGGAGCTTCATTGTCCCATCTGACTTTGAACATAAATGAAATGGTAGCTAATGCGCCTGCCAATTGATTTTCTTCTTGCAAAATATGTATGAAAGTGATTTCTACGAAGTATGGAATTAATGTTAACATATGCTCTCGATAAGGAATGAGATTCAGATGTTTTGTATCCCACTCTCCTTTAATTTGACTGATTACCAGGGATGAATCCCCATATACATTTAAGAACTTGATTCTCATATCGATAATGACCTTGATACCCATGATGCACGATTTGTATTCTACCATGTTATTGGTACAGTTAAAACATAATTTGGCGGTGAAGGGCATATGGAAACCCTTGGGAGAGACGATTGCAATACCAATTTCATTACCAAGCATGTTGGAAGCTCCGTCAAAAACCATTGTTCATCAGGATCCTGGTTTAAGTCCTTCATCTGGTCCAGGTTTTTCATAATTAGTAACTAGCATAATATTCTCATTCGGGAACTCAAAGTTCATAGACTGATAGTCATCTACCTCATGATGAGCCAAATGATCTGCCAATACACTTTCTTTTATTGCTTTCTGAGTGGTGTACTGAATGTCGTATTCTGTCAAGACCATTTTCCATCTTGCTATTCTTCCGGAGAGAGCGGGTTTCTCGAATATGTATTTTATCGAATCTATCTTAGAGATCAACAAGGTAGTATAAGTCAACATATATTGTCTTAGTCGGTGAGCAGCCCATGCCAAAGCGCAACAAGTTTTCTCGAGCAGTGAGTATCTTGTTTCCTAGTCGCTAAACTTTTTTCTAAGGTAGTATATTGCATGCTCTTTTCGACCATACTCATCATGTTATCCCAATACACACCCCATGAGTTCTCTAATACTGTCAAGTACATGATCAGAGGTCTTCCTTCAACCGGTGGCATCAGAATCAGAGGTTTTTGAAGGTACTCCTTGATTTTGTCAAAAGCTATCTGAAAATCGTTGTTCCACTTCACTACGTGATCTTTCTTTAGAAACTTGAAGATTGGCTCATAAGTAGAAATCAAATGGGAAATAAATCTGGAAATATAGTTCAATCGTCCCAGGAAACGTCTAACTACCTTCTGAGTACAGGGTGTTGGAATTTCTTGAATGGCTTTATCTTTGGCGGGATCAACTTCAATACCTTTGCCACTGACGACAAAACCTAGGAGCTTACCGAATCTTACCCCAATGGTGCACTTGTTTGGATTCAATCTCAACTTGTATTTCTTCAATCTTTCAAACATCTTGTGCAGGTAGTAGAGGTGTTCTTCTTTAGTCTGGGATCTAGCTATCATGTCATCAACATAAACCTCTATCTCGTGACGGAACATAACATGGAACAAAGCTACCATAGCACGCTGATATGTCACACCGACGTTCTTCAAACTGAAAGGAATTACTTTGTAACATAAAGTTTCCCATTGTCTAACAAAATTAGTCTTCTCCATGTCTTTGGGTGCCATCTTGATTTTGTTATATCCAGAGAAACCATCCATGAAGTAAAATACCTTGTGCTGAGCGGAGTTGTCAATCAGAATGTCATATATGGAAGCGAAAAGTCATCTTTAGGGCTCACCCTATTAAAATCTCCATAGTCTATACACATACGCACCTTAACATATTTCTTAGGTACTAGCACCACATTTTTAACCCACTGAGGATATGACGTAACAAATAAGAAACATGCGTTGAACTGCTTCATAACCTCGGCCTTGATATTTTCAGACATCTCGGGACACATACGACGAACCTTCTGCTTTATAGGGGACAACCTTCCTTCATCGGTAAATGGTGAACCACAATATTAGTATGAAGCTATGGAATGTCTTCATATGACCAAGCAAAGATCATAACATAGTCACGCAACATTAGGATTAAGCTCTTTTTGACACTGTTTTCTAGGTTGGAACATATCTTGATTTCTCTCTTGTCTTTTTTAGAACCTAAGTTCACAATATCGACTAGCTCTTCATGTGGTCGTATGGCTCTTTCTCCTTGCATTAACAACCTAGCAAGCTCTCCAGGTAATCATCTAAGTAATCATCTTCCTCTTCATCAGGACATTCGTTAGAGCCGGGATTTATGCTTTCAGTCTTCACACTCTTACTATCTTCATCCTGCTTATCATCTTCATCAGATGGGATGTTAAGATCTCGAGCTTGCTTGACAGGACCTCTGAACCTTCTTCCCATGTTAAGAACTCCAATTGATTTATTTTCTTTCTTCTTTTTGTTACTGGTGACAAGTACTTTCAATTCTTCCCGCCCCTTGGCTAAGTTCAGGAACATCTGTTGAAATTGGGCATTCTGAGCTTGGAGATCTTTGACTGTTTGTTCAAGATCCATTTTTATGCTGAAATAAACAACAAGAAGATGAGAAAACTTGTATTGAAGGTACCTTTTATGTAATTATATGCATGATATGTATATGCAAATGTAATGTTTTCAAGGATCTTATGGGATAAAAAAATGGAAAAAGAAATCTGGTTGCAACTTTGTCTTTGAAGAATTTTTGAGCTTTCATCTTTGAATGTCCCTCTATCAGAATCAAGCTCACCATATCAAGTGGGTCCTAGCCTCTGACTCAAGAAAAAGTACTTTGATCTTGAGGACATCTGGTTAGAGGAAAATAAATCCTCTTGCCCCTTTCTTATGATAATTTTGCACCAAAGATCCCTAAGATCCTTGAAATTGTTAGTAAAAATGCCATGTTATGATGGTATGATGTTTTAATGTCATGTTTAAATAAGAAAACACAAACAAGTTACAAAAGAGCCTTAGGTTTAAAGGCTTGCATGAAGTCCGTAGGTAAGTACCCTTCCCCATTAAAGTTAAGTTAGATCAACCTGTCCTAAAAATAGTAACTAGGTTATAAGAATCTTATATCACCGATCTTTCTCGCGGGCTTTATTTTAGCACGGCAACTGGCTTGTCATAAAAACATCTCGAGAGTCGTATCTCAATGAGTGTAGCATCGAGTATCAACCAACCTTGAACTATACCAAAGTCGACCATCTCACTACCTTCTAATGGCCAAGATGGGTCAATTAAGGTTCTAAAATTTAGTTAGTGCTAATGACACCATATGAAAGCCTAATGTTATCCTCCACTGACTCAAGGAAAATTAGTACAATCCAAAGTGTCGCACTAACTGTAGCCATCACTTCAACCATATCGGTCTACACCGTATAACTTTCATGATCTATTGCTACTTACCTAAGGCATCCCTAGATCTGGATGTTGGATCTTACAAGCAATAATAAACCTAAGAAACCCTTAAATTTAAAACAAACAAAGAAAACAGTAAAGCAAGTAAAGGTGATCTAACCATAAGGCAACCCCTCTTTTTTAAGTACTCCCGAGCAGAGTCGCCAGTTCTGTAATACGGTGGGAGAACTGACTTTTTTGGTTTTATCCAAATGTGCGTATAGCTAGAGTCGCCACTGACTTTTCTTTTATCCAATAAGGAAGGGGTGAAAAGAATAGGAAAGACCTTGATAGATTTTGATTTCAGGGGGTAAGTTATGAAAAGGGAATGTGTTAGCACCCTTTTCATCTGTAGTTATCTACTGGCTCTTAATTTCTTAGCTCACTTTTAAACTTGCATTATGTGTGTGTGATTTGTTTGAAAATATTTTGAAATTGTCAATGTAAGGAATACGTTGTAATGATTCTTGTATTAGTCCTTAAGAATGCGTACAAAGTATTTGAAAACATTTGTTTGAAAGTGTGATGTGAAAATGTTTTTGAGAAAAGTTTGTCAGCAAGGAATTAGGAGTTCTTACCCACTAAAGTCTTTCTTGTTATTTTCCATCTCCTTTGGAGATAGTTCTATCCATACCATTAGTTGGTAAGTAGCCCCATCTATTTGATGTGAAGGGACAAGCGTAGGGTCATCGAATGGTCATTGAAGGAAACATATAGAGATACTTTAGAAATTTATCGGAGGGACTAGATCATTTTTCGTAGGCAACATCGAAGGTCATCGAGGGTCATCGAGGGTCTAAAGTATAGTTAATTTTATTATTTAAGAAAATACTCATTAACCTAATTAATTAATAAATAAATAAAAAGGGTGAAAAATAATTATAGATTAAAAAAAACTAAACCTAATTTATTAGGTTTTTTTGAAAAGGTTAAAATTGATTAAAGATTAATTAAGGAAAATAATTAGTGTTAATAATTAAAAGAAAAAGAAAATAGGTTAAAAGGAAAAAAAACTGTAAAACTTAATGGAGGTAGTGTTGAACCCACACCCTCTAGCTTTCTGCCTTGCTTACCACTACGCCAGGCATTTGCTGGTGTTAGAGAACAAGTAGTGAACATTGTATTGAAAATATGCAAGAATTGGAAAAAATAGCAAAAAGTTGCAAAAGGCAGGGATCGAACCCACGACCTTATAGATTAATGCCTTAGCGCGCGTCCTTGCCATTGGGGTGGCTATTTCATCCTTTAATAACACCAAACAAAATAAGTATATTATAAACAAAACAGATGGACTGGAGAAGCACCGAAACCATAGCTCCCGTTGTCTTCTCTGGTGAGGCATTTTCTTGAAACCTGCAAAATAGCAAACATAAGTGATCAAGGAAGACCCTACCCCCTAATTTGAGGGCTGTGAATTCAATGGTGGCCTTAGTTTTGGTTGAATCGTCCTATACAAAGAGATATGAATAAAACAAAGCAAATCAGTTCAAACATGGTGATCCATCATCCTGGTATTATGGGGCTCATGCAAGGGTTCAATCCTGTATATTTTTGTCTCAGAAACACATTGCACACGTTAGTTTCAATC
Organism: Vicia faba; assembly: GCA_948472305.1. Lineage (NCBI taxonomy): Eukaryota > Viridiplantae > Streptophyta > Magnoliopsida > Fabales > Fabaceae > Vicia > Vicia faba. The sequence goes on along the minus strand of OX451735.1, from coordinate 96,399,105 downwards.
AAAGTATAATAAAAACTAAAATATGAAATTCAAGAAAACATGTAAATCGGTGATGCATGTAGTGCTCGTTTCAGGCTTCTTTAATCATCAAGAATGATTAATACTTACTCTATAGTACCTCAGGAGTCGATTTGGATGGCTGGTTTTCTTTGAGAATGGCTGGAAGTAAGGTTTTAAGTTTGCACTAATTTTGACAAAAGTTGAGATTTTTAGAGAGTGTTCTTGAGGCAAGTTTTTTGTTTTCCTTTGTCTGAAGATAATGAGCATATATATAGGAAGATATCAGGTAAAAAATATTTGCTTGGACCTCTTGTAAAACAACCTTTGATTCTTGTTTGAAAATAGAATTGGAATAAGACAAAACATGAAGATTTTTTTTCAAACAAGCTTCACATGGTTTCTAATGCAATATTGGACCTCCAAAAGATTTGAAACAAAAGCCTTTTAGGCCTTATACCTCCACTTACTATTTATTTGATTTAATTTTCATTTAAATGAACAAAAATTCAAATAAAAGAACTAAAAATCATTAAAAAAATATAAGAATGGTTTTGGGGGTCCTATAATATGTCATGAGTACGTTTGAACTTCAAAAATTAGGCCCATTAGTCCAAAAGCCCAAATTTGTTCAATTGATGTTTCATGCAATTTCACAAAATTATCCAACTTGTGCAACTCATAACTTGATCAAATTTTGTCATATGAAGGTGATCTTGGACCTTTTTGGAAAGCTCATTGTGAGAAATCCCGTTTAGAAAGACCAGGTTGGTCAAATTTCTTATAGGGTCAATGATTGTTATATTTTATGGAGATCACTGAACATATCATTATATTGTTCCTTGAGTGACTAGTGTTAGTCAGATACTCAAGATGACAATGGTTGCAAGTCATTGTAGATGAAATCCTGTTAAGAAAGACTAGGTTGGTTAGATTTCTTAGAGGGTCAATGATTGTGGATCATTGTATGGTTGTTAGTCACCAGTGGGAAGCCCGTGCATTTGTAATCAGTTTGGTTATAGTGGATTAACTCCTTGTTGAAGGCAAAATCACTTGAGGAGGGTGGATATGATGTAGCCTAGTTAAAGGTGACTTGGATAAACTGAATGTGTCTCTTTATATTTCTAGCATTTTATATTCTTTCATAGTTTTATCAAATAGTTTTTCAAAAGGGAAAAGTTTTAAAAACTAAATTCAAACCCCCATTTCTTGTGATTTTCTTTACCTTCATGTGGTTCACACTAAAAAATTTGGAAAATAAAAATATGATGTTGTTAAGGGTCGAACCAATGACCATTTTCTTTCTAACCTCGTTTTCACGAAATCTGAGGGTAAAGTGGCAAGTTATCATGTCATCCTTTATTACCTCGCCAATATAACCAAGGTAAAATCCATTTCACAATTGAGGTAAGATGTGTTATTTGTAGTAGTGAATGTGTTTCTGGAGATGTATTTCCCAGCTGATGTCCGTAGCTAGAAAGATATTTATTTCTTGCAGCTAAAATAATGTAATATGATAATGGATGACTATGTGGCTAAATTTGAAGAGCTGGACAAGTTTTGTCCTTACTATAATTGTGGTTGGAGAGGTTTTGACTATGTGGCTAAGGTTGTATGTTGATTGCGTGATCAATTTTGTAACGATCATATTGCGGCCACGATAAAAATCATTGTGCCACGATGAAGATGTATCGTGGTCATGATGGCCCTATCGCAATCACGAATATCTTCACATTGTCATATTTTCTCTTCATTATTTTTCTATGTCTTTCATATATCTTCACCCTACTACATGTTGCAAAACACGAAACCGTCTAGAAACAAAATAACATGAAATTAAAATGCGAATGAAATAAAAAAACTTATATGTCCTTACCAATGACAACTTTGAAAAGCAATATGAAATAAATCACCGGAAAAGAATGAAAGAAAAGAGTTCATCATTACAAAAGTTCCAAATGTAGATTTTTTTGAATCTTGTTGTGAATTACGAAAAAAATCAATATCAATTTGTGAGGCAAAGTATAGTAGCAACCAAAATAAATGGTCTACAACAATAATAATTTGTAAACGGATAATATAACAGAATAAGGCAAGAAAAAGATAAACATTTTTACCCAGTTCGATCAAACGATCTACTCTGGGGGAGAGAGCAGATCGTTTGATTGATCTGGGTAAATAATGCCTTTGTCTTTTTCTTGCCTTAGGCGCCTAAGAATTACCGTATTTTCTACCCAAGTGTTTCCCAACCTCTTCGACCTTCAATATATGAATAACTCAAAACAAGGTGTAAACAAGTGTTTCCGAATTCCCAATAACCTTAGATAACCCCAAAGGTTTTCAAAACCCTTATCTTTCTAAGGTTTCCCTTGAGATTAACCAAAACCCTATGATATTCCTTTAAACCCTTGCCCTCCCTTGTTACTGTAAGCTCTAAGTTTGTCCCCCTATAATAACAAAAGAGATACATATTTATAATAGCCAAAATCCAACAAATCCATAACAAATCCCAAAATATATCTCCTTAATTGTTAGAATAAAATATATTATTATAATCTTATAATATCTCTCAAATATTATAAATATCTTATAATATCTCTTAGACTATTATAAATATATATATCTTATAATATCTTTTAGAATATTATAAATATATATATATATATATATATATATATATATATATATATATATATATATATATATATATATATATATATATATATATATATATATATATATATATATATATATATATATATATATATATATATATATATATATATATATATATATATATATATATCTTATAATATCTTATAGAATATTATAAATACCTTATAATATCTTTTATATTAATTTATAAGATCTCCAAATTAATATAAAATATTCTAACATTAATGAATGGACAATGAACTGAACTGACTGAACCTGATACCCGTAAATCGCTCGGACCAGATTACTTTTCAGCTTTCTGTTTTTGGAAATCTCGAAACATATTTTATTTCTCTTCATTAACAAAGGTTTTAAGGCACATTGCAACAATTTTCACCTTGACTTTAAACTGTGTTGATACCAATTTAACCATCAACAATATTTCTTCTCTCTACCAAGTTGAAACTCTAATCAATAACCTTGATCAAATTCAAAACAACCTTGAATCTTGATCTCACCACTTGCATCGACATGTTTCCAATTACCCTTTTCCACCTAGGTAATTTAATAAGCCCACAAGTATGATTTTTCAACCATCATTGACTCCACTTGTTTTCAAATGCCTCTCTGAAGGTTTTTCTTCTTTTATTTTACAGTCCTTCAACCACATTAAAAACATAATATCCAAGACTAGCATAATCATCCCTTTGAGATGGTATAATAACCCTCCTTACCTTATAGTGAGTCAAATAATAATCAAAGATCTCTGTAGCCATTCCTTCACTACTACTACTATCTATAGTAAGAAACTCCACCTCAAACTGAGTTTTCTTAGTTATAGTTTCTCCCAAGTTTCTCCCTTGGTTTTCACTATTATCCCTCTAAAGAAATTCCCTACCAACCAAGTAAGTTGTTTTAACCTCAGCTCTTCCCCAAAAACTCAATAACAACTCAGTGATAGAATGCATTTTTATCCCTTGATTTCTGCAAAATTCATTATACTCCTCTGAAACTTTCTCGAGACATTCATAGCGCCTTAGACCCAAATCTCATGGTTCTTCCTTGTTATGAAAGCATCCACTAGTTAACGATTAATGAACCACATTTTAACCTTCTAAAATATATAGACCACATATTTTAGACCCTTTAACAATAATCAATTCGTCATGTGAAATCTTTAAAACTCCATGTTCAACTCTAGCACAATAGCCTAGATCATCAAACATACTTATAGATAACAAATTTTGCCTGAATTATGCAACATACCTCACATTGTGAATACGAAGTTCATGATCATCAAATATTTTAAGTCTGGCCCTACCAATACCATGAACTTTGCAAGCCTTATTATCACCAAGGTGAACAACTCCACCTTGAACTATCTTCTAAGTTTAAAAGTATTTTATTCTTGGACACATGTGATAAGAGAAACATGAGTCAATGACCCAACTATCTTAAGTTTCTAAACTCGATACTACTAATACATCGACATCCTCATAACTTTCTTCACCCAATGCAATTGCAACTCGAACAAAATTTTCATTGACCTTTCTCTCAAGATAATCCCTTTTAAAGTGACCTATTTTCTAACAATTAAAACATTTTGAAATTCTGGTATCAGATATGAGATGTCGAAGGATATATCACGACACAAATATTTGAGGACAATGTAAAATGCAACAAAAGTAAAAAACAGTAAAAACCCAAGGGATTGTTAACCTAGTTCAGTGTACAACAACACCTACTATAGGGGCTACCAAGCCAGGGATAAGTCCACTAAATAATATCAATTTATAGACCCTCGGTAAACCACCAGTATACGATCTAATCAATTAATCACTACTCGTGCTATACTTCTATCTAAGACACACCTAGGTATGAGCTCTTCCTCAAATCCCTTCAATCACTTACAATGAAGAACAACTGAAATAACAAGTTTTAAAGACTTCAATCATTCAATGCTTAAAAAGCTTATGAATGATCCATAATTAATAACTCAAGTACTAAATCAATGCTAGAATGTATGAAAATTAAAAGACTTAGACTTCTAAAACAGAAAGAAAGGATTCTTCTTCAAAAGTTGTAGTTCAATGAATAAGGAAGCAAGTCTTTATAAAGGCGCAACAGTGGGCTTGGGCTGAAAAACAAATATTCTAATCTTTTGAATATTTCCAGGAAAACAGGCCAAGATATAATCCATAAGGATAAATCAAATATAAAAATATTCCTCCATATTTTTCGCAGCCTATAAGTCACAAGTCCTGAATTATGACACGCATGAAAAGAGGAAACAGAAAACTTAAACTGATGTGAGTTACGTTCAGCTCAGGAGGCAGATGTCAAGACATCTGCTTTGACATCATTCAAAACAGTTTGCTCCTAATGACAAGACATTTAGCAAAACATTATCCAAGCATTGTTTTACCAAAATTGCTGCCAACAAACACTTACAATCTCCCCCCTTTGGAAAATTTTGGCTAAAACATTATTTGAGCACATTATCAGAGCAGCAATATAAGCAAAGCAAGCAAACAAAAACTCAGCTAGTAGTTGCCTATTAGCAAAGGAAGATGTCAGAACATCTTCTGAGACATGAGGCTCCCCCTCAATCAATGGTCAGTCAGTGGTCAGTCAGTCAGTTTCTCTCCCTCTTTTTAGTCATAATATACCAAATAGAAGGATGCATTCAAGAGTGTATCAGTAATATAGGTACAGACCACAAAATTCAAAAGTCAAGCACATACAAGTGCCAAAAAGTAACAAAGGGGTTAAATAAATAAACAGCAAATAGTTTAACTGTCTTCAGGACCAGTAGACTTTGCAGAGCCAAAACTTCCTTCCTCACTAGAATCTTCTTCTTCAGAGCTTAGTTTGTCATCAAAGTTGTTGTCCTTCTGCAGCTCTTTGATTATCTTTTCAAAAGTTAGCTTTCTTACTGAGCTAACTCTGATCACATCATCTAATTATTTGCAGGCTTCCCTTAATTAAGTGATCATGTCATCCTTGGTGGAGGTCTTGTTTTTAGCAGATGTAGATTTCAAAACAGTGTCTGGGACATGTGTTTCTGAAAAAAGATTGAAGTGAAGGGTCAAAGCATACTCCCTCTTTCACACTACATCATTACCATTTAGAATTCCAGGATGCTGATTAAGAATAATTCCACAAATAAGGGAAGGAAAGGCAATAATCATCTTGATGGCACATGTTCCTGCATGCTTAGTAGTCTAATCAAAGATGTAAGTACCATAATCAAACAGTTTCTTGTTCCCAGCAGCATAAATAAACTTTCCTACGCTAATAGTGATGGTTGAAGTATGATTGGTAGGAACCAAGTTAGCAGCCCCAATTCTATACAAGATAGCATATTTCACACTTAGCTTGCTAACATGAAGTTTATTCTTCATGGGCCATTCACTCACTTGGTTAGCAGTGATGGCTTCGCATACTTGATTATCAGTTACTTCTAGCTCACAATAGTCATCTTTAGACCTATCCAAAAATCTATTTATGATAGCAGGGGAAATTCTATGCACCTACCTTTAACATACACCTTTCTATACTCCTTAATTTTATGATCATCACAGTCAACGGGAATATTAACAATAAATTCCTTAATAAGAGTCTCATAGAATTTGGCAAACCTGGTAACAATTTTCATCAATCCAGCAGAAGATATCAGCTCCATAATTTCTTTGCACTCCAATGCACCAACTCCTAATTCTCTTTCAAGGGCAATTCTTCTTTGAAATACATACTTCCACTTTTCAGCATTCCCAATAGAATGGAAGGAAATGTTTTCAAGAGGGGAATCAGGTACCCTAACAGAAAGCTTCTTGCTTGCAAACTTTTTCACAGGAGAGATGTCATGGACATCTTCCTCGAAATCATAACCAGAATCGACTTCTTCAACTAACACAACTTTCTTCTTGCTTTTAGATCTCTTTACAGCATCATCATCATCGTCTGTGGAGCTATCAGGTCTAGTTTTTCTTTTGCTAGAGGGAGGAACCACTTTACTTCCAGGATTTGGAGGACCATACATGGTTTTCTTCTTGGCAGTCTTGGCAGGGGTGTAGCGGTAGAAATATTTAAGACTAAGCCATTGGATTGACTAGACTTTATACAAATCAAAATAAAAATTGCCATCGCGCTTTATTGTTTCCAAAGGAATGGGAAAAGAGAAAATAACCCAAAAAGAGGGGGAAAGATTCAAGGTAAGGGGGTTGGTTATGAAAAGGGAAGGTATTAGCACCCTAAATATCTACGGTACTCCACAGGAGCCTCTTTGTAAAATCTGTATATTTTGGCTATAAAAAATATTGTATATATAAAAAAATGGATGGTGGAGGTGAGGAAAGAAAAATATTTATTTTTATAATTTTTGCACCCGCCGCGGTTGTGAACCTTTAGTGCCTACGTACCACATTTTCATGCAATAGGGGATGAGGGTACACATAGTTCCTCTTTTAAAAATTTAAAACACAAATGAGGTGGTTAATTTTATGAGATGAAACATGATTGTCATTGTCCGTATGGAAAACATACCTACTACCCATAATCATGAGAAAGGAGAATTTGCATCATCTCAAAGTGGAGGATATGGCTTGGATTTTAAAAATCAACAATGTCTCACTCAACACCCAAGTGGAAAATATCTCTCTTAACTACATATTGTAGAAGTATAATTGTTTGCATCACTACAAGGATTGACAAGAGTTCAACCTTTTTTGAGAAAAGTTTAAAGATAAAAGCCAAAGTGGAAAAATGGTTTGAAATGAGATTGATTGACTTTTAGTCTTCTCACAAAAATGTCAAGGCATTATTAAGTTGATTGGAGTTTATTTATGAAAAATGTTTTGAAAATGCACGGACATAAGTCCAAGTTTATTATGAAAGTGGTTCAAGTTCAAAAACAAGAAGAGTTTTCAAAAAGGGAAAGAAGATTTTTGAAATTAAAGAAGATGGGAGGAGAAGAAGGGACTATCCTAAAGCATAAGGTAAAATCTAGGGATAAGAACCATCTAACCAATAAGAAACCAATACTTGATATTATGAGCCAAGATAGAATTCCCATTCCTTGGATTGAAACCAATCAAGCAAAGAAATACTAGACCTCTTGAGAGAACCAAACATCAAGTGTATTAAGTCTTCACAAAAAATTGGTCAGAGTAACGACTGTATACGGGTGAATTCCAGCATACAAAAACCTGCATAATAAAAACCCAATTTCTTGAGGTAAACCTCAAGAACTCCAGACAAAATAATTAGATAAGATCTCCAAGGTAGGTCAAGGTTTCTAATCCTAAGTCCAAGAAAAGTCCCATGCACCATAATGCCAAGGATAGTAACCAAATAGTCCAAGCACCATTAAATATTCTTTAGGGTTTATTTTGATTATTAAGTGTCTTAAGAAAGGAAAATAAAAGCTCAAGTGAGCAAAGCAAAAATGGCAAGAAAATAAATGCTCAAATGAGCAAAGATGAAAATGGCATGAAATGTAAATGCTAAAAGTAAATAGTACATAAAGCATAAAAAAAATAAAAGCATAAGGTAAACAAGTCAATAATTAGTGGTTAGTTGGATGACCGTCTTGAAGCTTGTATTTGGAACTCATTAGAGGATTGGTAGAACCAAAGCCTCCACACAACAAGTTGCATTTGCTTTTTGTCAAGTATATCATCCATTTGGAATTCTCATAAGTACCATTTAATGATCAACGATGTTTAAGTGATCCGCATTGACCAAAGGTGTTGTAGATCCATTAGAGTATTAGTAGAACCAAATCCTCCACACAATGAATCTCAAGGTTATTAGAACAAAGAGATCAAATTAACATACTTGGGCTTGCAATCATAAGTTTGGGCCACGAATGATCATTTATTCGAATCGGGACAAAATTTAACGCTATGTTAAGCAATCGTAAGTGGACTTATATAGAAGTCACACCTATTTTGAGGTCGGTCAATAGAAATCTATGCACCATTTGTTTTGAGACATGATATAGAGATCATGCTCCAACAACATCTAGTGCAATAAGAAAGGGATGAGATGAAGAGGGATGGGAAAAATATACAAACCACATTTGAATTAAATTTTAATCAAACTATTATTAAAATCATTCATCCATTTTTGTAGAGTTAAACTCAACATCATGGATCCAATGATGTTAACAAAGTTCATGATCCAAAATCTAACCCAAGATCATCCAGAAAATAATCACAAAATAATGACATTTAATATACACAAAAAAGGATTTTTAAAAATGTTTTAAAAATAGAAAATAATGAGAAAAATATCAACTATGTTCAAATTAATCAAGAAATGAAAATAAAAGTAAAATAAGATAAGGTCAGAAACTATTTTTAAAATTAAAATAAATGGGTAAAATAAACAAAAAATAGTAAAAAAGTAGTAAAGTCAGAAACAAAAATAAGATAAGGTCACCAATATTTTTCAAAATATCATTGGATCATTGCATAATTTGTTTAGAATTTAAAAATGTATAAAAGTATTTTTAAACATTTAAAACAAATCAAATAAGTGTAAAATTTGTAAAAAACACCAAAACACAAAATTAAATTGTGAAAAAATAAAAATCCGAAGGAGAATAATCAAAAATATTTTTCATAATTTTTTCACATTTTTTGGACTAAAAATGAATTTTCTATGATTTTTTGTAATTTAAAACAATTAAAATATAAAAATCAGAAAAAGAAAATAAAAGTAAAATATGTGGACCATTGGATGAAAGTCAAAATGCGTTAGTAATCAAATCTAAGGGATCTGGCGCGTTGTGCATATCATGGTCATTAGTGAATATTGTACATAATCATTAATTAAATCAGAATTTGAAAAATACAGATGACGCGCCTTCATTAGTTAGAAGATGACACGTTGGTCATCTTCAACCTCCAGCCATCACGAATTGCAGGTCTCTCAAACTGTAAAATCCGAAGCTCATACCTATGTCATTCGCTTCATCTCTTCAAGACAAAGACAACCACACCCTCGCGCCAAATTTATATAAATTGTAGCTCAAGCAATTTGGAAGGAAAGTTTTGAAAAGGAATTTGAAATTTAATGGTCAAAACGTGTTTTCAGTAAAAGGTAAGTGTTGCGACTAGAACCAGGGCAATGAGAGAAACACAATGATATCAGAGTTTTGAAGAATTGATGAAGGAATCTACCTATTGAAGTTGAGTTGCAGAGCTCTGAAACTGGACTTCTATGGAGCAGTATAGGGCAAGATTTTTGAATGTAATTATATGGTTAGCTTCAGGGAAGATCAAGGAAGGTGAATTGATGGAAAAATTGGATTGAAAAAGGGTCGAGAATGGATTTTGAAGTTACAGAAAATTGAGTTATGGAGCAAGTTTAGCAGGGTGATTCTGGATATCCAAGCTTGGGAAATTGAATGGGATAGTTCATGTATTTATAGGAGAAGCAAATGTGATCAAAAGGAAGAGTGAATGCTACGTTTTGGAGGGAAATCGTGCACACCTGATGCACGAGTGAAGTGTGATACAAACTTCATCAAAACTCATCCATTTCTTGCGTTTGTTGCGCTAAACAAATCTGGAACTTCACTAAACATGTTTAGAGGCAAAAATGCATGAAAAACTTGTGATTAGAGGCCACATTATGGATTTCAAAATTCTGACTGGGTGAGAAATTCAATTTCAATGTGCCAACTTCTGACCAATGGCTTTTTCAACTCAAGGGGTCTTAGGGCATGATTCTTGATGCTTTAGAAAGATGAGGTTACAAGCTTTGAAATGGAAAAAGAATGGAGTTAAATGGATGCTTGAGATGAAAGTTTTATTGAGTCAAAGTTGAAGAAAAAGGGTTGACTTTCCATACTTAGAAATATTTCACATTCTTCTTCAAAAATGACCTATAATGTCTTGCATCCAAACATGGACTTCCACTTGGAATTTGCTCTTGACCAAAAATGATGGAATAAAGTAGACCTCTTGAATTACACTTTGAAACTTGAATCATTCAAAATATCCAAAATTTGAGCAAGTTATGACTTGTTGAAGTTGGAAAAAAATCATGAAATGACCTATAATATTTTGCATCTTTAAGGCAACTTCCATCCATTTTCCCACTTTGCACATAAAAGAATGCATAAATTTCATATCTTCAATATAATTATGGAAAAATAATGGACTCAAGGTGATAAAAATTTACCAAGTTAGGACCATTTGAAGTCACTCATGTAAAATTGTGGATTCATCTAGATGACTTGTAATCTTTCTTCTTCACCAAGTTCCTTCCACATGAAAACTCCTTGGAACTTTTGAAGTGATTTGTTGGTAACCATTTGAAGAGGAGGATATATTTGTAATCACTCAATAATACCAAAAGGTGAGCAAGATGTACTCCTTTGAAATTCAAAACCCTAGCTCCTAGATCAAGAAAATGCTTTGAGGAGCTTTGACAAGTTTGAACAAACTTCTTGTACCAATATTCTTGCTTTGTGAATATAAGTTGTTGAGGATGATAATGAGGACTCATAGCCACCAAAACCACTTTTATATCTTGAAATTTGATAGAAATATGCTCTTGTGACCAATAGGAACAAGGCCTTGTCCAAACATGACAACTTCTCCAATCAAACCCTTATACTTTTGAGTCAAATCTAGTAACCTTGAAATGTGATGAACCAAAGAAACCTTTCCATGCCAATTCTCCCAAAGCCAATCCAATGGTGAGGTTTTAAATTCTCAAGCTATATTGACTAGGGCATGGAAATAAACTCATGAACCCATGGGGTAGCTTGTTAAATCTCATTGCCTTCACCTACATGGATAAAAAGCAAGACAAACCAACATTGCATTTTATTAGTTAAATAAAGAAAACAAAACAATTTTCATGATCACAAAAGGAACATAAGTCAAGGTTCTTGGTAATCCCTCAAAAAGGGCAAAACTAAATGTAGGGAGGGGAACCAAGAATCCTAGTGTGATCTTGTTGTGAGTGAATCAACATGGTATGGTGAAGGGATCTTAGGGGGGAAAATTGGGGTACAACAAGGGGGTGTGACACCTACATCCTTCACTTTCTTGGATTTGAGCCTTTTTACAATTCCAGGCACCACATTAGTAATGAACTCATTGTCAGACAGCTCATCTACATTAACCACATTCTCAACATTTTGATTTTCTACAGATTTGGAGCCAACAACATCTTCTTTAGCAGGGGAGTTCTTCTCAACATCTTGTTCAACATCCTCTTCCACTTACTTTAGAGCAGAAGCAACAAGCTTATCATGTTTTCTTTTAGCAGTATCTTTCTTGGAGATGGACGATTCAGTAGCACTCTTAGGGTCATTTCTTTTGTGAACTGGAGAAGGTATACGATAAATAGGGGTAGAAATCCCAGGCACATAAAAACCTTTATTCAACACTCTATCTAATAGCCTTCTAATGCTTCTATCAACATTGACAATCTCTTCTTTTGTCCTATCATCAGTAGCAGTAGAAGTATTACCTTTATCGTCTTTGGATTTCTTTGAAGGTGATGATCTAGGTTTCTTGACCTTCTTCTCAAGAGGTGGGATAGTTGTTAGAGGAGTAACATCAAGTACTCTGTCAAGAGAGAGTATTTCATGGAGGTTGACAGATTTTGAGGATGACGATGTATGATGTTGAGACATCTTTGAAGATTTTTGAGCAAAGGAATGAATAATGACAAGGATTCTTTTTCTGTAGAGGAGAATGAAGAGTTTGTGAAAGTATAAAGATGTGATTTTGTAGGGTGTGGAAAAGAATTTGAGACAATCTTGTAATGATTGCTTTCGAAATTTGATTTGTTGGAAATATAATATCACTTTTATGATATTCCCGTACGCCTAATTTTCCCTAATTTTCCTCTTAAGTTCTCAAACTGATTAGCATCCAAAGCCTTAGTGAAAATGTCAGCCAGTTGCAATTCAGTGGCTACATGTTCTAAGGCAACAATCTTTTCTTCAACAAGCTCTCTTATGAAGTGATGATGGATATCAATATGATTTATCCTGCTGTGTTGAATATGATTTTTTGATATGTTTATGGCACTTAGATTGTCACAGAATAATATCATGGCATCTTATTTGACATTATATTCTGTTAACATTTGTTTCATCCAAACCAATTGAGAACAACTTCTTCCTGCAGCAATATACTCAGCCTCAGCAGTGGACAGAGACACACAATTTTGCTTCTTATTGAATCAAGATAATAAGAATATTTCCCAGAAAGAAGCATCTTCCTAATGTACTTTTTCTATCATCAGTACTTCCTGCCCAATCAGCATCATAATAACCAATTAAGACAGAACTAGATTCATGGGAGTATAGCATACCATAGTCACATGTCCCATTCACATATTTAAGAATTCTGTTCACATGGTTGGTGTGACTAACTTTAGGATCAGCTTGATATCTAACACACACACCTACAACAAAGGCAATGTCAGGTCTGCTAGCTGCGAGATATAGAAGACTGCCTATCATACTTCTATAAAGACTTTGATCCACACTTACTCCTTTTTCATCTTTGGACAACTTCATATGTGTGGGGACAACAGTTCTTTTGTGATTGGGATTTTCCATCCCAAATTTCTTTACTATGTTATTAGCATACTTGCTTTGAGATAGGAATATGGAATCTTCCATTTGTTTAACTTATAGACCAAGAAAATAGGTTAATTCACCAACAAGGCTCATCTCAAATTCTGACTGCATTTGCTTGACAAAATGTCGAACCATCTCATTTGGCATCCCACCAAACACAATATCATCAACATAAATCGGTGCAATCATGATCTTCCCTTCTTCTTCCTTGACAAAAATAGTTTTGTCTATGCCACATTTCCTATACCCATTCTCACCAAGAAATTATGTCAACTTCTCATACCAAGCTCTTGGAGCCTTCTTTAATCCATACAGAGCTTTCTATAGTTTGTACACATGTTTAGGAAAACATGGATCAACAAATCCGTTAGTTTGTTCCACATAAACTTCTCCATTTAGATAGCCATTTAAGAATGCACTCTTTACGACCATTTGAAACAATTTAAATTTTAGTATGCATGTAATTCCCAAGAGTAATCTGATTGATTCAAGTCTGGCTATAGGAGCAAAGGTTTCATCAAAGTCAACTCCTTCAATTTGAGTGTATCCTTGTACAACTAACCTTGCCTTATTTCTAGTGACCACCCCTTTTTCATCAAATTTATTCTTGTATACCCATTTAGTTCCAATCACATTTGTCCCTTTAGTTCTTGGAACTAGATCCCACACTTCATTTCTACTTAATTGTTCTAGATTTTCCTGCATGGAATTAATCCAAAACACATCATTTAGGGCCTCTTTGACATTCTTAGGCTTAATTTTTGACACGAGGAGAGTTTGATATCCCTTCTCTTGATCTGGTAGTAACTCCTTTATTTAGATCTCATATGATGAGCTCCTTAGGATGATATCTCTGTGTTCTAATTGAAGGCCCTTTATTGAGATGACTAGGCTCAGGATCTTCTTGAGGTGGATTAGAATCAATACTTTTGTCATTTGATTCTGTTGGAATATCAGACAAAGATGTTCCAACATCTTTTAAGACATCTTTATCATTCTATCCTCTATCATCAATAATAACATTTATGGATTCCATCATAAACTTGGTTCTGGAGTTAAAGACTCTGTAAGCTCTGCTATTCATAGAGTAACCCAGGAATATTCCTTCATCACTCTTGGGATCCATCTTCCTTCTTTATTCTCGGTCTGCTATGATGTAACATTTACTTCCAAAAACGTGAAAGCATTTGACAGTAGGTTTTCTTACCTTTCATATTTCATACAATGTGGCTGAGGTGCCTTTCCTTAGAGTGTCTCTGTTATGGATATAGCACGCATTATTCATAGCTTCAGCCCAAAAGTGGTAGGGTAACTTCTTATCATGAAGCATAACTCTGGAAGATTCTTGAAGGGTTCTATTTTTGCGTTCCACAATCCCATTTTGCTGAGGAGTAATGGGAGAGGAAAATTCATAACTGATATCTTCAGAAGAGCAAAAATCGGCAAACTTATTATTCTCAAATTCCTTTCCATGATCACTTCTGATTTTGATGACATGACTATCTTTTTCCCTTTAAAGTTTTTGATATAGATCTTTAAACACTTCAAAAATTTCTGATTTTTCTCTGATAAAACTTATCCATGTGTACCTAGAGAAGTCATTTATAACCACATATGCATACTTCTTTCCACAAAGACTTTCAACCAGCATAGGTCCCATCAATTCCATGTGAAGAAGTTCCAAAACTTTTGATGTAGTAAGATGTTGGATCTTATAATGTGACATCTTAGTTTGCTTTCCAATCTAGAAGTCACCACATACTCTTCCTTCTTCTATCTTGAGATTAGGAATCCCTCTCACAAGTTCTTTATATATAATTCTTTTCATTCCTTTCAGATGCAAGTGTCCCAATTTTTGATGCCATAGTTTAGCTTCATTTTCTTTGGCTAAAACACATGTTGAGGAGAAGTTCAACTCTTGAGGAACCCATAAATAACAGTTGTCTTTGGATCTGATTCCTTTCATAATAACTTCATTCTTTTCATTTCAAACAAGACATTCTTCCTTGGTGAAGTTAACTTTGAATCCTTGATCACACAATTGGCTTATACTTATCAGGTTAGGTGTTAACCCTTTAATAAGTAACACATCATCAAGCTTAGGGACTCCTGAACATTCCAGCTTGCCAACTCCTTTGATTTCACCTTTGGCTCCACCATCAAAAGTTACATAATTGGTGGAATGAGATTTGACATCTGTCAACAGATTCTTGACACCTGTCACGTGTCTAGAATAACCATTGTCAAAGTACCAATCATCTTTGGTTGATACTCTGAGAGAGGTATGAGCTATGAAAATAGCAACATTAGACTTGGGAACCCACTATTTCTTATTTTTGACCAGTTTTGGGAAGAGGCCTTATATGACTAAGCCTTATATGACTAAGCCTTCCATAGTGATGACATCTCCAGGGCTGGGAGTTCCCTCTGGAGTGATTAAGATTTTTCTTTCCATGATGTCCTTTCTTACCATGATGTTTAGACATTTGATTTGACATTCTTGGTTTAGACTCTAATGAATGTTCTTCTGAATTTGGTTCCTTTTTCTCATTAAAACCTAGACCACTCTTGTCTCCTGTCACTCTTCCTGCTTGAAGAATTTCATCTAACGCGTTATACCAATTATTTAACATCTTGACAGATTTGACCATTCTATCAAGGTTTAAATTCAAAGAAGTCACTTCACTTTCCAGATTTGAAATAGTTTTTAGATACTCTTCCCTTCCTTCCTTCAGTTGAGTTATAAGGGCTTTCTGTTTCTCCCCTTCTAGGTACACTTCTGCACTTCTGAGATATAATTAATTGTATGAGGCAGCTAACTCATCAAAGGTTAGTTTCCTATCACTAGACTTTTCATCAGATACATATTTGCCTGTCAATGCTTTAACATACTTGGAAGATTCTTCAAGATCACTTTATGAGTCTTCTTTAGACCGAGTAAAAGATAAAATTTTCTTATGTTTCTTAAGATATGTAGGATATTCAACTCTAATGTGACCAAAGCCTTCACATTCATGACATTGTATTCCTTTCCCTTAAGTGGATTTTTCTTCAGCCCTTTTTCTTCCAAACTCATTTGACTTATGGATGTCAGATGAGATGTTCTTGACATTTAATCTTTGGTTCCTATCCATTATTTTTATCACTTTGTTAAACTGTCTTCCAAGCATAGCTAATGCATTTGATATTCCTCCATTTGTATCCAGATCACGTTCCTCCTCTTCATCTTTAGTATTTGATATAAAGGCTATGCTTTTTTTCTTCTTTTCAAATCTTTCATTGATGCTTAATTCAAATGTCAGAAGAGATCCAACAAGTTCATCCACTTTCATTTTATCAATATCTTGAGCTTCTTCTATAGCAGTCACTTTCATATCAAATCTCTTGGGAAGAGACCTGAGCATCTTTCTCACCAATTTGTCTTCAGCTATTTTCTCTCCTAAAGCACTGGATGCATTAGCAATTTCAAGAATATTCATATGGAAGTCATTAATACTTTCATCATCATTCATTCTCAAATTATCAAATTTTGTGGTGAGCAACTGATGTCTTGACATCTTAACTTTGGATGTGCCTTCATGGGTAGATTGAAGAATTCCCCATGCATCTTTAGCTACTTCACATGTATTCACTAATCTGAAAATGTTCTTTTCAATTCCATTGAATATAACATTCAAGGCTTTAGAGTTTCCAAGAGAAATTTAATCTTCTTCTTTAGACCAATCTTCTTCTGGTTTAAATTTAGAAGTAGGTTCTCCATTTTCTCCCAATTTGATAGAGTGTTTACATCCTTTTAAAACAACTTTTCAAGCTCTATTGTCTAGAGACTTTAAGAAGGCCACCATACGTGGTTTCCAATAGTCATAATTACTTCCATCTAGAATGGGTGGTCTTGTCACAAATCCTCCTTCCTTGTCCATAGTACCAGAAAGTATCTTCCCCGGATCTCACCCAGATATAGAGCAGGATGCCTGCTCTGATACCAATTGAAATTCTGGTATTAGATATGAGATGTAGAAGGAGATGTCATGACACAAATATCTGAGGACGATAAAATACAAGGGATTGTTAACCCAGTTCAGTGTACAACAACTCCTACTCTGGGGGCTACCAAGCGAGGGACAAGTCCACTAAATAGTATCAATTCATAGACCCTTAGTAAACCACCATTTTACGATCTAATCACTTAATCACTACCCGTGATATACTTCTACCTAAGACACACCTAGGTATGAGGCCCTCCTTAAATCCCTTCAATCACTTACAGTGAAGAACAACTGAAATAACAAGTTTTAAAGACTTCAATCATTCAATGCTTAAAACCTTATGAATGATCCATAATTAACAACTCGAGTATTAAATCAATGTTATAGTGTATTACAATTAAAATACTTAGACTTCTAAAACAGAAAGAAAGTATTATTCTTCAAAAGTTGCAGTTCAATGAATAAGGAAACAAGTCCTTATAATGGAGCAGCAGTGGGCTTGGGCTGAAAAACAAATATTTCAATCTTTTGAATATTTCCAAGAAAACAGGCCAAGATATAATCCATAAGGATAAATTAAATAGAAAAATATTCCTCCATATTTTTCGCAGCCTATGAGTCACAAATCCATAATTATGGTGTAACACGGTGGAAGAACTGACTTGGAATGTTTTGCGTCTGATCACAATTGTTGCGGATAGCAAGATTCGCCACCGACTTTTCTTTTATCCAATGAAGGAAAGGGTGAAAATAACAGGAAAGACCTTTGATATTATTTTCTTGAGTTCAGGGGGTAGATTATGAAAAGGAAAGGTGTTAGCACCTTTTTCATCCATAGTTATCTATGGGCTCTTAGTTGCTTTCTAGATTATTGCTTTTGTTTGAAAGTATGCTTTGTGGTGGGTTTTGAAAGTATTTTTGAAAAAGCACCTTCGTTTAGGAAAACTTTGTAATGATTCTCGTCTCTATAAGAATGTATACAAAGTGTTGGAATTTTGAAAATATTTCATGGAAAGTGTTGGTCCATTTGAAAAGATTTTTTTATTTGAAGATAAGCAAGCAACTAAGAACGTTTCTACTTACTCAAAAGTCTTTGTTATTTTCCTCCTTTAGATGTTGCTATCTTAACATTGATTTGGTAAGGAGCTTTATCTTTGGATGTAAATGGATGGGCGTGGGTTATCGTATAGTCATGATAGCAATGTTATGAGATATCTTAGCATTTCTCTTGAGGGACTAAGATCATTTGTAAGGCAACATTCGAAGCGTCATCGAGGGACTATGATCTTGTATTTTTGGTTATTTTTGCTAAGACGTCTCACATGCATAACATGACAATTTTCATAAGACAACAAGTGGAGTTAATCCTAGGGGTGCATGTGTGAATAGTGTTTGTATTTCATGCTTGGTTTATCTTGGATTAGTGTTCTCTAATATTTATTTTTATCTTCCCGTACAAATCCTACTTTACTAGCATTAATATGAAAGCGATAAATTGCGGAAAATAAATATCCTACGCTATTACAATCATTAGGGGGGTGGGGTGTACAAATTTACAAATGGGGATTGCAAGAAATTAAAGTCCTAATTATCTATTACAACCATATTGAAATAATGTACAAGAATTGAAATGTAAAATAGATTTGTTTTGTTTTGGTTAAGAGAAGAAATAAATTTGCTTAAGAAAATATTTTTAGTCTTTTTGTTCTAAAAGAAATAAAGCAAAGTGTATGAATATAAAGTATTTTTTGGTGTTTTTGATTAATGAAAATAGGAGTGATGATAAAAATAATAAGAGGAAAAAGAATCAGAGTCGGCGTATTGCTGAAAGGATGGAAATAAGGAGCAGAAGTTGACTCTGGTGTGCTACAAATCAAAAAGAAAATGTTAGCAGAAATGGAGAAGGTCAGAAGTTCTGGGTCTGGGTGCACTAAAGTTTTGGGGTTGCTGGGAACATGGAAATCCTAGAAGTTATGATGTAACTAGGAACCTAGAAGTTATAGTGTTATTGGAAGGTCAGAAGTTTTGGTTGTTGAGAGAGTCTATAAGTTCAGGTTGTTGAGAGAGTCTAGAAGTTCTAATGCAGCTGGAAACCTAGAAGTTCTAGTGTTACTGCCAAGCTAGAAGTTCTGATGATGGGTCCATGAGGTGTCAATGTTGTTGGATGGGAATATCTAGAAGTTCTGGTCCAGGATCACTGTTTTGACAATCAACTGAGGGGGGGGGGGGGGGGGGGGTTATCTAGAAGTTCTAGTCCAGGATCAATGTTTGAAAAATAATGGGGAAAATGTCAAGAAATAAACATAAAAAGGTGTTTCTGGGGCTAGAACTCCGGATCATTAACAGTAAGGCTTTATGCGCGCTCTCTCTACCACTGGGGTGGCTATATATCCGGTATTAGATACAAAAACATAAACATCGATTAAAAAGTAAGTTCTGATGATGAACTTCATCTTTTTCTTCGTGTCACCCAAAGTATCTGCAACTTAGTCATTTATCAACAAAATGGAAAATGCAGACATAGCAGTTATGGAAAATTTCATTATGGTTTCAGAAATACAAAGCATCAAAACTGTAAACCAGAAGCAAGCATGAATTGTGCTAATCCTAATTCTGAATCCTAATTTCCTCAAGAAGTTCTGATCTTAAATTCTCTCTACTTAGGCCATATACATGAAATCTATAAATATGTACAGAATCAGAGTCATGATATCTACATTGTATCATTGGAAATGCAAACCTAATAATGCCTAAGTAATTAGATAACAGTGAGAAGAAATTTACCTTATAGCTAGAAATTGTTCTGTGAATTAGAGCCTGGTTTTAGATTGATGTGGTGCTCTGGTGAGCTTCCTCAAGTTCTCAGAAAGCTAAAGAAACTCTTAACTTGAGCTATGAATTGTAAGAAAGTTCTGGAGCAGTCAAGGTGCAAAGTTCTGGTTTTTGAAATAGAGAGTGGTGAATACTGTGTTTCAGTTTGAAAACAGAAGTTATCAAAGCTTCTATCTGTATACTAGAAACTGTATGGATTATTTGATCAAGAAACACATAAGAAAAAATTATAATTTGGATGCAAAAATCAAAAACTAGTAGGTTTCGTGTTTGGGCTGCAGCTTCAAGTTCTTGTGAATTTTTAGCAAGGTTTCAAGGATTTTTTCCAATCTTTTTCCGACCTTCTGAACATTTGCAAATGAAGTTTAATTTATAGGCAAAGGATTTAGAAGCTTAGAGAAATCAGAAGTACAACCATCATGTGTTATGGCTCGTTGTCTTGTTCTTGAAGCAAGTTTAGACAAGTATGGTTTCAAGGAAAAGTATAGTGGTTAGCAGCTTTAACCACGCCTAATCTTAGATTGTAGGCATGATTTATGGAGAAGTACACTCAGAAACAAAAGTAAACTATGGGCCCAGCATAAACTTTATACAAAAGTTTCCAAGGATAGCAATGGTACTTCTATGCCACACGTGGGAAGATCTTTTGGATAAAGGTTTAAACATTGGGATAAAGACTCAAATGTGGGTGTGAGCATTAAATGATGATGAGATTTAACAAGCAAGAAGACCTGTAACTTGATATTATGCAGCCTAGCTTGAAATCGGATCAGAAGTTCAGCATGAACGTTACTTTGATTAAGAACAAACTTCCAACTTCTGATCTTTGAATCTCCTTGTTCCAGCATGATCTGAAGGAGTTCTCAGACTTTTTAGAAATCTTGTAACATGCTTTGCAACCTCTTTTTGAATCATCTTAGCAAACTATGATTGAACCTACATGAAAACTAGCCCAGAAGTTCTAACCAAACTCTGACTTGGAAATGCTCAGAATTTACTAAGTGTTTTAGTTTCATGGACGTGTCTTCAGGAACTTATAACTTGAAATCCCAGCATTTCTAGGAGAAGTTCTGTTCTGCAATGTTTTAGATCTCATTGAGATCTACAACTCTTGTGTCAGAAGTTCTTCCTGAATCAATTTGCATCATGAGGAAAACCTGGCCAGAAGTTCTGAACTTATCATACTTTCTTAACACTTAGAAAAATTTCTAAGTGTTTAGAAATTTTGACTTTTCCAAAGCAGTTTTGACTTTTGATTTTCTTGATGAAAAAAACTTCATATTCTAACATGTCTTGATGAAATATAATTCTTGAAATTTGATTTTGATCCAAAAGTCAAAGTTTGACTTTTCAATGTGCATTTTGACCATTTTGCCCTTGTGCCAATTCAAACCTAAATTGATGTATCAATGCTGCAAACTTGAGTCATAGGAGACCTTGGGAGGAATTTCTTGAGAAATGAGAGGGAAAATTTTGGGGTACAACAAATGCCCCTGTTCAATCTTCTTAAGCGTGAAGAGTTAGATTGGCGAGCCCGCCATTCATGAATTGAAGGTGGAAGATGATTGAACACTAAAGTGCCCAGAAATTTGAACTCGATGATGTGTTAGTTGACTGTGTAGGGAATGGGCTTAAATTTGCCATCCATAGCGACTCGGTAAGGTATTAGGATAAATCTTTTGGTTGACTTATACTGAAATAGTAGATGTCTTTTGCCTATTGATTTTTTTCCTGTAAAGAAGAGGATTAGTTGCATGCAAATGTATGTATGGCGTAATGATTCTCTCAAAATAAATGAGATTATGATGTATGCATTTTGTTGTACCCCAAAATTTGCCCTCCCATATTTCTCAAAAAAAAAATTTCAAGAAAGATCTCCAAGTTGCTCAAGATAGCCCAAGAGTTGGCCAGACAAGCCCTCTCCTCAAGCAGTCTACCCCAAACTAGGGTTTCATGTTGCATCAAGATCCTTGAGTCCAAATGACCCCAAGTGCTCACCAATGTCCTAATATGTTCTCAAGATCGTCCATGTCAAGTTTCAAGCCTTGCAAAGGAAGTTTTCTCAGTCAATTGCTCAAAAGTCCAAAAGTCGAATGTGCTAAGGCAAAAGTCAACTGTGACCCACATACAGTCAAACTTCAATATTTTTGGTCAATATCCTCATTTTGAAGTATATTTCATCATTTTATCAAGGGTTGATCATGATTCATCAAGGATTGCTCATAATTTATCAAGATTCAAAAGTTGATAAATTAGGGTTTTGTAGGAAAAGTCAACTCAACTTTGACCAGGTATAACTTTCTCATACTTTATGAGAAATGACCCATCCAAAGCTCATTTTTAAGAGGATGAAATTACCTACAATCCATCTTCAGCTCCCAATAACAAAATATGCACTCACAAGAGGTTATGAATTTGGACATTATAGGTCATTTTGAAAAGTCAACAAAAACACATTTCTTGTCAAAGCTTCATACGTCAGAATGGAATATCAAAATGAGATTAGACCAAAAGGATTAATTAGAGGACATCTCAAGATTTCTAAAAAGTCCAAGAACACCTCAAAAGAGTCAAAATTGAGGAAGTTACGCATTGGTGAAGTTGACCTTTTTTGCAAAATTGCCAAAAGTCAACTATGCCTAAAACTTCAAATTTTGCCAAATGGGCCCAATCTTTTTCACTTGTTTTGAGTTGGCCATATAGCCCACGTGCTCTAGCCTTTTCCACTTGTCCATATCATATTTTTATTAATTATTTTGATTTTTATTTGAATTAATTTGATTTAAATCAAAATAAATCAAATAAAAATCCAAAACATTGATAACCAAGGATTTTGTGATTATTTTAGGCTTCATTATACAACTAGCATCATTCAAATTCGTGCCAAGCCTTAGAGTGCACAAAAAGATTGAAAAGAAGCCAAATTTTGAAGGTTTTTAAAGTATATGAAATCAAATCCAAAATCATTGAAAGAAGAAGATTTGAACCAGTTTTGCAACCCTAATCCCTTCACTAATACATAAGGAGTACATGCAGATCAAAAGGGAGGTTAGAAGCAGGCGTGAGGGCAAGAACAAAATTGGAAAAATCAAGAGAAAAGTGTGAGATCGAAATACCACTTAGAGGCATCCTTAAGGCTTGCTATTGATTCCAATCGTTTTGTGGCACTCTCAGGAACCTAAAGCTATCAAGAACAAGCCCGTTCCGGTCCCTAATCGCACTGTAATTCGTTCATAACCTCGCCCTGTTCTTGAATTCGCATCTTGGAATTTAAGCATTGTTAACCTGAATTAATGGCATATTCTTAACCTATGAAGTATTTGCAAACTTTTGGCATTACTCAATTTCATTTATATGGTCTGTAACGAAATCCACCATTGTTAGGGTTTCGGACTTTGGTTTAGGGCTTTTTATTTCAGGAACAATTGGCCTTCATGAGTGGTACCTTTAGGTTCACGAGGACGAGACGGTTCTAATCATGGCCTTGGTGGTCGTTTATATTACCTGTAGAAGATTTTGGAATGGACATGGCCTGTAGCAATGGACAAAATGTCCGTAGGTAAAAGTATTTTGCTTTTACCCATGGAGAGAGGAAGGAGACGATGAAGTGTCACTCCCCCATAGGCCAATTCAAATTCCAGCGCGTTTTTTCTTTTATTTTTCCACTAACATTTGTCTTCTTATATTATTATTATTTTGTAATATGATAACAAATGAAAACAAGTGTCCCAGCGGAGGCCAGCTAAGCATTAAGGTCTTGGAAGGCTGGAGGTCAGGGGTTCGATCACTGCCTTCAGCATTTGTTATTTTCTCATTTGTTTTCAGGCAATTCTATGCGCGTACAATCCAGGAGACCAACCACAGACCTTCAACATCAACACGCCAGATGGCCAGATGGCCAGATCTGGTGGCTACCATTGAAGGCGCACCATAAACCAAGTCAATGCATACACACTGGATTGCAAAAGTCAATATGGATCAGCACTAATGGGCCAGAATTCTGACTATTCACACCCCTAATTTCAGGCCCATCCCTCTATCTCTTTTATTTTTATTTTTTTATATTTTCATTTAATTATTTACTTATTTATTTACTAACCCAAAAATAATTTTCTTTTTACCAAAAATCACCAAAAATATTTTATGTCCAATTAAAAAGGATTTTTTTTTATTTTTCATCAATAAATTAATTAAATCAATTAGGTTATTTATGTTAGATAACTTTAATCTATTTTGATAATAATTAAAACTAATTAGAATCATTAGGTTTTAACACTAATTTAATTATTTTATTTTTTTCCTAAAATAATAAAAATCCAAAAATAGGTCTTTTAATTATTTTTCATTAATTAATTTAATAACTAATTAATTTAGCATTTAATTTTAGGACTTAATTTCTTTTCTTAAAAAAATATTTAAAAAAACACCAAAAACATTTTCTTTTAATTAGGAGGGTCAAAACCCTAGTTTTCGCATTCGATCCAATTTCCCCGCGCGCTTTATCTTTATCAAATTATTGTATCTCCTCCCGATTTGTAATTATTAAATTAGGACATTTATTTATTTTTACCGCTTATAAATTTCAAAGGGTTTGTTTTTGGCTATGTAAATACCCCAAGCCTTGTAATAGTTTAGTTAAATTCCGCACTTTAATTTCTGCAAATATTTAACTGCTAGATATTTGATTATAGGGTTTGCATGACAAGAATGAATGACTAAATTTAAAACAGTTAGATCACCCTTAATTGTGCAAAGATAAAAATAAGTGAAATCAACATATTCGCACATGCGCACTCCTAGGGTACATCCCACTTGGTTGACTTCGTAAACGGTCATTGAGTATAGGTTGTTTTAGAGGTCGCCCTCTTGTCTAAAAGATCATAAGTTGCCTCGGAAAGGTTGCCTCGGATATTGTTGCCTCGGATAAATGATCTAAGATATTAGGGTTACCACTAAGATGTTCTAACATTGCTTTAGTGATTGTACGTCCCTTTCGAATTTACCCTCAAAACTCCAACAACGATGCTACCTACTCACTAATAGTGGGATAGCATTGTCTAAAGGAAACAAACATAGAATGATTCCTTTTTCGAGTAGGTAGATTAGTTCTTAGATACTTGCTCATCCAAAACAAACTTTATTTCACACTTACACTCTTTTACAAACAAAGTTTTCAAAAACACTTCATTACACTCTTGAAGACAGAAGCAAGAGTTAAATCGAAGTTAAAACAAAAACTTTTCAAAGCGCACAAACACAAAAAAACAATTTTGAAAATGATGAGCAAGTACCTAAGAGCCCGTAGATAACTACGGATAGAAAGGGTGCTAATACCTTCCCTTTCTATAATCTACCCCCGTACTCATAAATATCTCGAAAAAGGAATTTTTCTGTGCTTTTTTCCTTTCCTTGTTGGATAAAATAAAAGGCGATGGCGACTCTTGCTTACCGCGACATTTTGTGAAAACAAAACGCAAAACGCAAACCAGCATTTCAAAAACAGTCAGTTCTTCCACCGTATCACAGAACTGGCGACTCTGCTGGGGAAATAAATAAGTGGGGTGTACCTTAGGAATAGTTCATCATAATGTTTTCAATTTCTTGATCTGTATGCTTTATCTTTGTGGGTTTGAATCGGAGTTACTATAGATCCTAACCCGGATCTGGGGATACCTTTTAGGTAAGTAGCAATAGACTGTGAGGTAACTGTACAGCGTAGACTGATACGGTTGAAGCAGTAGCTACGTTGGTGTGACACTTTAGTTTGTACCGATATCCCTTGTGGAGGAACAAGGATAATATGGGGCTGCTAAGGGGTCATTAAGCACCAACTGACCTTAGAACCTATAATTGACAAACTTGGCCATAGAAAAGTAGCAGCATGCTACACTCATTGAGACCAAACTCTCGCGTTGATTCCGGCCGCAAGAAAAGGTTGCTAAACTGGAATTATGACCGATCGAGGGTGGTCAGTGATATTGAGATCCTCTAGAACCTGGTTACTATTACTAGGACAGGTTGAACCAACTAAACTAAAAGAGGGTAGTACCTAAACTCCATGCTAGCCTGAAATTTAAGGGCTACTGTGTGACTTGTTTGCTCTTACCATGTTTGTTATCTGTGAATACTTGTGGTGTGTTTCTATCATAACATCATGCATCATGACATTGCATGCATATTTCATTAGACTAACCCATTTCAAAGACCGAGGGGATTCATCTTTGTTCTATTTTGAAAATCATGGCATATATGCGTAGAAATACTATTCGCATCACCTTCGTACAAATCCCTGCTCAACCTAGAGAGTTGGTTTCTAAAGTGCCTGATACTTCTTCCTTTGTCAAAAGACATGGTCACCTCCTTGGTTTGGTCACTTCTAAGATGGATGAGCAAATGATGAGCGCCTTGTTCCAGTTCTTTGACCAGCTACATCACTGTTTCACCTTCCCAGACTATCAGTTGGTCCCTACTTTGGATGAGTTCTCTGATTTACTTGGTATTTCTATTCTAGAGCAGACGCCATTTACCGGTTGGGAGATAGCTCTTAGGCCAGAAGATGTTGCTCCAGCCCTACATCTGACAAAGGCTGATGTAATGTCTAACTGGGAGCCTCGGAGTGGGGTAAAATGCTTCCTGGATAAATTCTTGATTGATCAGGCTCAACAGTTTTGGGACAGTTTAGACTTTCAAGCATTTGAAGACATCCTGGCGCTTCTCATTTATGGCTTGGTTCTGTTCCCTAATTCATATTCTTTCATCGACATGAACGCAGTCAACATCTTCATGTCCCGTAATCCAGTTCCTACTCTCTTAGGTGACATTCTACATATTCTTTATGCCCGTACTGCTCAGAAATGGGGAACCCTTATGTGTTGTGCACCATTGCTGGCGAGGTGGTTTAATTCTCACCTCCCCAAATCTGTTTTAAAGAACAAGGAAGGTATGGGTTGGGCCTACAGAATTATGTCCCTTGCTCATACGGACATCATTTGGAGTACTAAAGACATGGAAGAAGTAGCTGTTATTGACCGGTTTAAAGAATACCCCAATGTTCCTTTGTTTGGAATTAGGGGAGGACTAACCTATAATCCTTGTCTGGCCTTATGACAGTTTGGGCGAGCTCGAAAGGACGGTCCTTATGAGTTGCTGATTCCGAGCATTGTCTTTGACTTCCAAGGGGATGTTGAGGGACATCGCCGTAGATTCATACGAGCTTGGAATAGGGTTAATAGGTCTGACCCACATGATCTAGGATTGAAGACTTCTCTTCTGATGGAACCGTATCTCCGGTGGGTTCGAGCCCGTGCTTAAAAGCTGGGAATGTCGTACGAAGCTGTCTTATCGGTAATTGTTGAGAGTACTGATGAAGAAGGGGTTCCTCATACTGTCCTCCATCCATACATGCCTACTGACATTGGGGCATTAAAGAGGTCTTGGACCCAACTAAGATAAGAACGGGATACTTACAGAGAAAAGTATCATGAGCAGGAACGGAAGATCCTGAAGCTTACAAGGCAGCTGGAGAATCATAAGGTCCTCAATGACTATGTCAGCACAGAGAGAAACGACCATGGGAGTGCTATGTCTTTTGCTATTTCTAGTTTTGATTTACTTTTCGGTGTTTCTTTTTTTAATTCCTTAAAGGCATTTGTTAAACATTGATTCCAAGTTTTTATCTAATAAAAGTGTGTTTCATTTTGGTTTATGAATTTGAATCTCCCGGCGTCTTTGAAATCATATCATACGCATTTCATTCCCATGCACCTCATCACAGGTACCCTTACAGGTTTCTCATCTTCTTCGCTGTTTATTTCAGTAATCATGTCTTCTGAAACATCCACTGATCAAGCTATTAAAGTTCTACAAGCTCAGAATGCTCAGTTCTAGGAAATGTTCATGAACCTGGCCAAGGGGCAGAAAGATCTGAAGACTCTTATCTTGAAGGATAAGAGGAAGAAGAAGAAGAAGACGGTCCTCCTGAATATGGGTCATAGATTTGGAAACAGGTTGTGGGAAGAAGTTGATTTGTCCCACTCGTCTGGAGGGGGAGAGAATCAAGAAGAAAGAAGCGCTCATAGCCCTGTTGTTTCTGACAATGAGACTGACTTTGATGAAGACCAGTATCCTCCTGCTGAGGATAGGTATAAGTAACTCGAAGACCGGTTGAGCACAATGGAGATCCAGAAGATACCTGGGTTGGACTTCGGAGATTTGGGTTTGGCATCTGGGGTGGTGATCCCCCACAAGTTTAAGGCTCCTGTATTTGCTAAATACGACGGGGTTTCTTGTCCAAAGTTACACCTCCGCTCGTATGTTAGAAAGATGCAACCATATACTGCTGATAGGAACCTCTGGATTCATTTCTTTCAAGATAGTCTTTCAGGGACTCAACTTGAATGGTTCTATCAACTGGAAGGAGCTAGCGTCCGTAACTGGGAGGACCTTGCTGCTGCTTTTTACAAGCAGTACCAATATAATGCCGACCTTGCTCCCACGCGTACCCAACTTCAGGGTATGTTTATGGGTGCGAGCGGAGGTTTTAAGGACTACGCTCAAAAGTGGAGAGATCTTGCTCGCAGAGTCCAACCCCCTCTGGCTGACAAGGAGTTGGTGGATATGTTTCTGGGGACCTTGTCTGGTCCGTATTTCAACCATTTGATCAGAAGTTCATCGTCTGGTTTCACCTAATTGATTATGACTGGGGAGAGAGTTGAATTCGGTATTAAGAGCGGCAAGTTACAGAAAGGTGCTTTGTCAAGTACCGAGAAGAAGTCCTTCAAGAAGGAGTCTAGTGCAGTTTACAGCTCGAGGAGCCATAACCGACCTGAGCACCGCCAAACAGTTAATGCGGTGGTTATATCAAGACCTGTTATTTCCCCACAATGCAAAAATCAACAAAGAGCAGAGAGGCCTCAGAGACAGTTTACTCGGCTCAATATGACTCTATCTCAAATTTTGCCGCAGTTGTTGAAGACCAACTTGGTGATTCCGAGGGAAGCTCTGAAGAATCCCAATACTACATCACCGTTGTATAATCCAAATGCCCGCTGTTCTTATCACTCTGATAGCCCAGGGAATGATACTAATAACTGTTGGGCTTTGAAGAATAAAGTGCAGGATCAGATTGATGCTAAGGAGATGGAGTTTGAAGCACCAGAAAAGCCTAATGTCATGGCTGCTCCGATGCCCAAGCATGGAGTGAATGTCGTGGATGATGACTCGTTCGTGACTTCTGTGAAAGACATTGCTACTCCATTGATGACTGTGAAGAAGAACCTCCCGTTAGTCGGTTTATTTCTGTGTTGTGGCGAAGGTTTCCATCTGTGTTCCATCCTACCTACTGGTTGCCATCTATTGAAGTCAGGTGTCCAACGCCTGATGGATAATAAAGAAATTATGTTTGAGAAAACTTTCGTTCTATTGATTCCTTTTGAAGATGTTTCTATAATCACCATTTCTGCCAATTCTTCCAAGGCTTCCTCGAGAAATCCTGTTAGAATTACATTTGTTCCGAGAATTGCTCCATTGATCATTATTGTTCTTGGACCTATCCCTTACACGTCGGATAAGGCTGTCCCATGGCACTATGGAGCCGATGTGTATTATCACGGGATTAAACAAGACTTGAAGGACAGAGAGGCTGATACTGATGTCAGCAATATTGTTGGATCTAGTAAAGTCACCCAAAGCGAAAGACATTTCTCCCCTGAGATCTCTCCACCAATTATTCAGAAGCCTGTTGTTATTACACCTTCCAGTACATCTTCTACTGTCCCTGTTCATGTTCCAATCATTACCCATGTCGCCGAGTCATATGACACTCGGGGCAAAGGGATCACCGGTGAGCCTGCCCAGACGGAGGCACCGAAGAAGATTATTATTGAAGCCTCTAGACAGGAGATAGAGGAAATTTTAAAGATCATCAAGAAAAGCGACTACAACATAGTCGAACAGCTGGGGCAAACCCCGTCGAAGATCTTTATGTTTTCGTTATTGTTGTGCTCAGAGGCCCATGCTAAGGCTCTGATTGCTTTCCTGAAAAATGCGCACGTGCCCCAGGAAACATCTGCTGACCAGTTCAAAGATTGTGTTGCTAGTTTAACTGCTGATAATGGTTTGGGTTTCTCCGACGTAGATTTGACTGCCAAGGGGAAGAATCACAATGACGCTATGCATGTTTCAATAGAGTGCAGGGGCACTACTCTAGCTCATGTGTTGGTGGATACTGGGTCCTCGCTGAATGTTTTATCCAAGAAAGCGTTAGACCGGTTAGACTGTGAAGGGCTGGTGCTGAAGCTGAGTAACATTGTGGTTAGGGCCTTTGACGGGTCCAAGAGGATGGTACATGGAGAGGTGGATATTCCAGTTAAGGTTGGTTCTCAGATTTTCGCGTCTACATTCTATGTGATGGATATTCAACCGTCTTATTCTTGTTTGTTGGGTCTCCCATGGATCCATAAAGCTGGGGCAGTAACTTCTACGCTCCACCAGATGCTGAAATACCTAGTGAAGGGGAAAATTGTTATGTTACGAGGAGAAGAGGAGTACATGGTGAGCCACGTCAACTCTTTCTGGTATGTAGAGATGGACGGGGAGTTCATTGAAACCCCGTGTCAACATTTTGAGGAAGTCCCCCAGACTCTGGCGTCGACTGAAACTGTTGCTGAAGATCCTCCAATGAAGATGGATTCCCTCAAGGATGCCCGGGCTGTTATTGAGAAAGGTGGGTGTGCGAATTGGGGCCAACTCCCTGACTTTGCACATAAGACTGACAAGTTTGGTTTGGGTTTCACTGCAGAAGCTCAAAGGGCCGTCCGGCGCGCGCAGATTGGAAGACCTCCCCTGCGTATTACTAATCCTGAAGTGAATATGATTGAAGACGATGATGAAGGGTCTGAGTTTGACAGCTTGATTTACCCGACTACCGACGGCAGAATAAGCAATTGGACGGTAAAGGACTTCGTGCCAATTTCTTTTATCACACAGTAATAGACTTTTGTTTTGAATTTGTAACAAACAATTTTAAACTTTACGGCCTGGTGCCTTACCCGAGACACTGTGGCTTTGTTTGAGGGCTTATCATGTGTCATTTACATATATCATTAATAAAAGCATTAGATGTTTTCTTGCATTACAAATTTTGCGCTCCTTGTTTTTCTTTTTCTATCTTGCAAAACAACTATTTTACACACACTCACATATACAGGTCTACATCCACTCTGGATCCCACTGATAACGACTCTGCTACTTTCGGTCGTGACTTTGAAAGTCCGATCAATCAAGCCGAGGATGAAGGTGAGGATGATTGCGAAGTTCCTGGTGAACTTGCTAGATTGTTACTTCAAGAAGAGAGGGCTATACAGCCGCATGAAGAGCTAGTGGAAATGGTAAATCTGGGTACAGAGGTAGACAAGAAAGAGGTCAAGATTGGTACAAATCTGGATCCTAGTGTTAAGCAACGGTTGATTTAGATGCTGCGTGACTATGTGGAGATCTTTGCCTGGTCTTATGAAGATATGCTTGGGTTGGATACTGATATCGTGGTTCACCGTTTGCCTACCAAGGAAGACTTCCCTCCAGTGAAATAGAAAGTACGCCGAATGCGCCCATAAATGTATGAGAAAATCAATGCTGAAGTTATGAAACAGTTTGATGCCGGTTTTCTAGCAGTTACTTCTTATCCGCAGTGGGTGGCCAACGTTGTTCCGGTGCCGAAGAAGGATGGTAAGGTTCGAATGTGTGTTGACTATAGGGATCTAAACAGAGCGATCCCCAAGGATGATTTCCCTCTGCCTCATATCGACGTTCTAGTTGACAACACCGCACAACATAAGGTCTTCTCCTTTATGGATGGTTTCTCCGGTTACAATCAGATTAAGATGGCTCCCGAGGATAAGGAGAAGACAACCTTTGTTACTTAATGGGGTACCTTTTGCTACAAGGTCATGCCTTTCAGATTGAAGAATGCTGGGGAACGTATCAGCGCGCCATGGTCTCTTTGTTTCATGACATGATCCATCATGAGATTGAGGTATACGTCGACGACATGATTGCAAGGTCCCAGACTGAGGAAGAAGATCTTGACCATCTTCAGAAGCTATTTGATAGGTTGAAGTTGTACAAGCTGAGGTTAAACCCGAACAAGTGCACCTTCGGGGTGAGATCTGGTAAGCTGCTGGGCTTCGTCGTTAGTGATAAAGGTATTCAAGTGGATCCTGCAAAGGTGAAGGCTATACAGGAAATGCCAGCTCCCCGAACAGAAAAAGAAGTCAGAGGCTTTTTGGGACGTCTTAACTACATTGCCTGATTCATCTCACACCTGACTGCTACTTGTGAGCCAATCTTCAAGTTACTGAAGATAGATCAAGTGGTAAGATGGAACGATGAATGTCAAGCTGCTTTCGAAAGGATTAAAGAATATCTCCAAGAGCCACCTATTATGATGCCTCCAGTTGAAGGGATACCTTTGATCTTATACTTGACAGTACTCGATAATTCAATGCGGGTGCGTGCTGGGGCAGCATGACGAGTCTGGCTGAAAAGAGCATGCTATTTATTACCTTAGCAAAAAGTTTACCGACTGCGAGACCCGATACTCGTTGCTTGAGAAAACTTACTGCGCTTTGGCATGGGCTTCTCGCCGGCTGAGACAGTATATGTTGACTCACACTACTCTATTGATATAAAAGATGGATCCAATCAAGCATATCTTCGAGAAGCCTGCCTTGTCCGGAAGAATAGCAAGATGGCAGATGATCTTGATTGAGTATGACATCCAATACACGACCCAAAAGGAAATTAAGGGAAGTGTGTTGGCAGATCATTTGGCACATCAGGCAGTGGATGATTACCAGTCTATGAACTTTAAGTTTCCGGATGAGAACATCATGTTGGTGACTGACTGTGAGACACCTGGACCGGATGAAGGGCCTAAGGAGGGATCCTGATGGTCTATGTACTTTGATGGAGCTTCAAACACTTTGGGTAATGGCATTGGCGCAGTGATCATATCACCTGAAGGCTCTCATACTCCGTTCACTGCCCGCCTATGTTTTAACTGCACCAACAACATGGTGGAGTATGAAGCATGCATTATGGGTGTTCGAGAAGCTATTGACCTAAGGATAAAGTTCTTAAGTGTATTCGGAGATTCCGCTCTCGTGATCAGTCAGATCTAAGGCGAGTGGGATACGAAACACCCAAATCTTATTCCTTACAAAGAGTATGTATTGACTTTGCTTCCCCACTTCGAGGAGATAACCTTTGAAAACTTCCCTAGAGAGGAGAATCAGTTGGCGGACGCGCTAGCTACGATGTCTTCTATGTTCAAGGTCAGATGGGACAATGAAGCTCCCCAGATTACCATTGAGAGGTTGGACGAACCTGCATATTGTTGTGACATTGAGACTGAAGAGGTAGCGGATAATCCCTGGTTTCACGAGGTGAAGAAGTATCTTGAAGCTCGGGAATACCCCGAGGGTGCATCTGTTAATGATAAAAAGTTTCTGAGAAGATTCGCGGCAAAGTTCTTCATCAGCAATGGCATTCTTTACAAGCGTAACCATAATTCAACCTTGATGCGATGTGTGGATAAGAACGAAGCATAAAGGATTATGGTAGAGTTACATGAAGGTACCTTCGGAACTCATTCCAGTGGACACACCATGGCAAAGAAAATCCTACGGGCAAGATATTATTGGTCCACAATGGAAGCCGACTGTTATCAGCATTCTCGGACCTGCCATAAGTTCCAAGTTTATACTGATAATGTGCACATACCTCCAGTCCATCTGAACGTCTTAACAGCTCTTGGCCTTTTGAAATATGGGGCATCGAGATGATCGGCGAGATCATACCTACTGCGTCCAATGGGCATCATTTCATCCTGGTAGCTATTGATTACTTTACAAAGTGGGTTGAAGCAGCTTCCTTTGCTACAGTGACCAAGAACTTCATGGCACGGTTTATTCGACACAATCTGATCTGTCGATATGGTGTACCAGAGAGGATCATTATGGACAATGGTACAAATCTCAACAATAAGATGATCACCGAGCTCTGCAAGAAGTTCAAGATACAGCATCACAACTCTTCTCCCTACCGGCCGAAGATGAATGGGGTTGTAGAAGCGGCTAATTAGAACATCAAGAAGATTGTGCAGAAGATGACAGTGACGTACAAAGATTGGCACGAGATGTTACCTTTTTCTCTTCATGGGTACCGTACCTCAACGCGGACGTCAACAGGGGCAACACCCTATTCCTTTGTATATGGTATGGAGGCGGTTTTTCCCATTGAAGTTCAGATACCCTCTCTTCGGATTATGAAGAATACAGGTTTGAGCGAAGATGACTGGATCCAGACCCGGCTTGATCAGCTAAACTTAATTGACGAAAAGAGGCTTACTGCCATTTGTCATGGTCAAACGTACCAAAAACGGATGATAAAGGCATTTAACAAGAAAGTTAGACGACAAGAGTATCAAGTTGGGGACCTGGTTATCAAGCGCATCATCCTGCCACAAGGTGATCCCAGGGGAAAATGGACCCCTACTTACGAAGGGCCATTTATGGTTAAGAACATTTTCTCAGGAGGAGCTATGATTCTAACCACCATGGATGGTGACGACCTTCCTCACCCTGTCAATGCAGACATAGTGAAATGATACTACGCATAATCAAAGACCCGCTAGGTCGACTGGCCTAGGCAAAAATAAGGGCTTCCCGGCGAACCAAAAGGATTCGGGCAAAAATAAGGGATGAAAATGAAAAATTGTACACCCGGCAAGTCGAAAACCTGAAAAGGCGGCTTGGGAAAAAAAGGGTATCCCGGTGGACTGAAAACCCGAAAGGGCGGTCCAGGAAAAATTAGGGATTAAAAGCGTAACACTATGTCTCATTGGATCGCCTTGCAACCAGACTTCGGTGTCGGCTATCAAGCTCGGACGGTACTAATCAATCTGATCTGCCTTCAACCAAGTAGCAAAGTGATGAGACACTCGAGGACATAAAGGTAACAGCAGAGTTAGAACCTAGTGGGATTATTCACGTAGCTGTTTTTCTTTGTTTTTCACAAATTGTATAAATTCTATTTGTTCAGCGGCGTTCTCTTTCTAGGACGTCAGCCTCTTGTACAAAAACACCTATTTACAGGTGTTTACCTATGGTTTTGGTAAACAACCGCTGATCCTCCAAATGGTTACTTATTTGGTTACTCGCAGGATCGATCAGATTGATCCTATGGACATAGGTTGATTTTGAAGTTTAATTAATGTGGATAAGGCTTTAAGTGAATTGTTTAAAGTAAATTGCATAAAGGAAAGGCTTGGTAAAATAAACAAGGCTTGAATGTAAAGGTTCGACAGGAATCTTAAAGGGGAAAAGCATGTAAAATACTGGAAAAGTAAATGACTTGAATTAATAAATTGGTGTTTCACACATACATTTCTCAACAATTCGTTCGCTCACACTGGGTACTTGAATCTAAATGAGTGACTATGTATCTATTGTGAACACACGCGAGAAACTACACGTCTACTCCTATTTATACAAAAACATTCCAAGTAACCGTCGGGCAGTTACACTGCTTCGAGATCAAGCCACTTGTCACGTTCTCCATGCTCGACGCTCCAGATCCTTGCACGTTCGCACGTAGTAACTGCTGGAAACCGTTTTCCCTCCAAAGCTTTGTATTTCAAACTGCTCCACTTCTGGATCATCGAACACCTTCATTAAGAGACGTCTTCGACGAAAACTCCTTCGACGTCGAAGGCAATCAGCCTTCTTCCTTGGAAGAAATCTTCTAAGTATTTTGCCATCTTTCGACGGGCACTTCGACAGGCTTAGCCAGTCGAAAGCATCTTTCAGCTTTTAATGGCTGCCATCAATCAAAACAAAGGTGTCGAATTTAGGAGCCAACAAATTGCCCCCCAAGAATGCCATATTTCGACTCTGAAAGAAAAAGGCATTCTTTGAAAACGCCATTCGACACCTGCTTTTTCACGCTTAGTCACAAGTTAACTTGTGCACTTTTTGTTGCTTTTTTACCAACTATTGGCAATCCCAAGAAACCATCATTGATTTGATCCTAGGACGTCACTGTCAGTACGGCGTGCAGAACCAAACATCACTTCATAATTTGTCATTATGACAAATCCAAAAAACGAGGACGCACGCTGCGTCTCTCTGTTTCTGCAGAAACGGCCAAAACAACAGGATGCTGCCACGCGTCCCACTAACTCCTGCAGCATTAAATGACATTTAATGTCCTCGTTATTGGGAATTTCTCCCACTACTATAAATAGTAGTGAATACCCCATTGTGGGACTTTTCACGCACACTAGCCTTCAAACTCCCTTGCTTTCTCACAAACTTGTTCTCTTTGCAGAAAAACTCTTCCTTTTCCAACTTCATCTTCATCCTCAACAATGGCTTCTGCCTCAACTGCCCCCAAGACTAACGCACCAACTGAACAACTTGCTAAACCCAAGGTCTTTGTTACTGCTTCGGTAGTGAACGCTACAGGGAAACGAAGGGTCCCTGAACCATCTGACATCTCCGTTCGCGATGCTTACTCGCGTCACTTGATGATTCCGGTTGGATACTCCAACCAAATCTTCGCAATGGCTGGACCCATGAACCCAAGCATCTCTGAAGCTCTAAAGATCAAGAGCTACTTTCCCATCGTCGAGAAGCTCAAGCCAGTAGCTTGCGCTAAGAAGGATGCAGAAGACAACGAAGACCCTACACACGAGAAGATTGACCTTCGTTTCTTCAACAGAAGCGTTAGAGTCTTCAGGTCCTGCCCTAATCTCACCCAGGACTATGTTGCTTGGCTAACAAAGTTGGAGAAACATCAAACTCCACTCTGGAAGGAAATGGGAATTTTTGACCTAATCATGCTGTCGAAGACAGGCTTAAACTACTCCCCAGAGATGCTTATAGCTTCGCTGTTATTCTGGGATAACTCTCACTTCACCTTTCATCTTCCATGTGGGATGTTAACCCCCACACTCTTCGACGTAGCGGCCATCACTGGCCTTCGACCAACCGGAGATTACTTCGACCCGGAGGAGATGTCGGAGGACCAAATTGGCTTTTCTGAGACGAAGCCAACATACACTACCTTTATCAACCATTATCATGACCAGTCGACAGACGCAGTGTCAGACGTTGAACACATAGCGTTTCTAGCCTTATGGCTAACTCGCTTCGTGTTCTGTTCGAAGTCTCTGCAAGTGACCAAAAAGATGGTCACTCTTGCCACCCAACTGCATCACCGCCAGAACATCTGTCTGGCAGAACTGATTCTGGCCAGTCTTTATGACTCAATCAGCAATGGGGTCACTCTTTTGAAACACATCGAAGATAGGAACAGTTTGTTACTCGCTGGGCCTTTCTGGCTACTTCAACTGTGGCTCAACGCCACTTTCGAATCCTTCTTACCCAAGAAGAGTCAGATAAACGAACAAGCCCCAGCGATAGCTAATAGACGTATCGAAGGAATTAGGCTGGCTCTACTGACGCCTGTGGAGGATGGGCTGGAGTTTCAACAAACCTTCACTAACTTCGTCCTCATGTTCGCTCGAAGGAAGGAATTTGTTTCGACTATGGCTCCATTCGCTCAGCGAAAGGTGGGGCCAGCTTGGTTCACAAGGCCACATCCCAAGGAGTCGAGTGGTCCCAATGTTGATGAGCACACCATACTGTGGGAGGCATTCCTTACTCCAAGGATTATGCCTCTTCGATTTAAGAGTTCTAAGACTCATCTGAGTCTGCTGGCCTATCAACCAAATCTGGTATCTCGCCAGTTTGGTATCATCCAAACCCTGCCTTCTCCCATTTTTCCAAGAGAGAAGTCAATGTTGTACTTCTGCAACGATTATACAGAAGAAGCTGCCACCAGGCATATCGGAAGATATGTTGGTCGAACCATCCTCTCGCTGTTCAACTACCAGCTTAACTTCCTTTGTTCGCCATCTTTTGAAGAATGGTGGAGAAGCTATTACGCTGAGTACTTCTTCGACGAGAAGGACTTCATAGCAGAGTTGCAGAAGTCTTTTGTCCTTGTGTTTGACAAAGTAAAGAAATGTAAGTTCACACTCTCACATTACTTTTTATCTTTCTCTTCGACTGTTAGCTTGTTAACTTTCCTTTTCGCTTTCAGTTGTTCGAAAGCCCCTAGCCAAGAAGGCTACAGAAGGCCCACAAGGAAGAGTCCCTTCGACCAAACCTCCACCGCCGGCGAAGACTATAGCGCCGGCGAAGACAACGGGCAACCAACAGGGGGAAGGCTCTTCGAGGAGGTCTCCGGCATCGGTAACCAGATTTTCTTCATTTTTATTCTGGCTTTCGATTATTTATTTTCGACGTAATTATTCAATCGAATTCCTATTGGTTTTCCAGGCCCCTTCGCCCAAGAAAAGGGCAGCATTGGTGGTCGAATCGGGGAGTGACGACGACAGTGATACCCCTCCTACTCCCTTAAAGAGGAGAAAGTTAACGAAGGACGCTTCTGTTCCTACTCCAGCTCCTGAAGGTCGAACCGTCAGAATAAAGGTAGCTGTGAGAAAGCCTAGGCCACCTGCAGTGGTCATCGAAGAACCAACTGAGGAGGAACTGAACGCTCTAGTTAACAAGCCTGTCGAAAGTGATAATTCCAGCCCTGGGGCTGAAGCCAATCCACAGGTAATCTATTGGACCCTTCTTATAACTTAGGCATAGATACCAGTATTTGATTATGTCTCTTTCGTCATCTGAAGATTTATCTTCTTTCTCCTTTTTAGGACACTACTGGAAGTTCCCCACCAAGGACTTCAGAAACTCTGGAATCTGCTGACCTTAGCAGGC
Organism: Vicia faba; assembly: GCA_948472305.1. Lineage (NCBI taxonomy): Eukaryota > Viridiplantae > Streptophyta > Magnoliopsida > Fabales > Fabaceae > Vicia > Vicia faba. The sequence goes on along the minus strand of OX451735.1, from coordinate 96,360,169 downwards.
CTCAGGTGCAAGATTTGGGCAATGACGAAGCCCACACTGAGATTGAGGCCAACGCTGAAACAGTGGAGAAGACAACAGAAGAAACCATGGTGGAGGCAACACAACCAGAAACGGTTCCTGTGGTGGACTTGTCATCAGAAGAGAATCCTGAAGGAAGAGATCAAGGCAATGGCGAAGAGAATCAGGATGCTGTTGACGAAGAGCAACAAGGTGGTACTGGCGAAGACCACCAGGGGGACGCTAGCGAAGAGCCGCAAAATGACGCTGGCGAAGGACCCCAAGGTGATGTTAACAAAGAACCTCAAGTCGACGCTAGTACCGCCTCAGTTCAAGTCGAAGAGCAACCAAACGAGGCACTCAACATTCAACAGCCTCCAGCCCAAGATAATACTGTGGCAAGGGTCACCTCCTCAAAGCACAGGTCGAAAGAAGACTTGGAAATCTTGAAACAAACTGACCCTGTCAGCTACCTCAATGCCATCATCGAGAGTAAGAGTTCTTCTGACACTAGTCAGGAAATTCCTACTCTGTCAGGGAAATCTACTGAGACTTCTCCTCTTGATGATGCGCTGGCGAAGGTTAAGGCCCAGTTCTTCAAGAGAGATTTGATGAAGACTTTAGAGGGGGATCCCACTGCTCCATCATGCTTAAAAGAGGTTCTGAATGCTGTTGACTTCGATGCTGCAGCCCCAGACATCTCAGACTTGATCATGGAATTACATTCTATGATTGACCAAGTCTCAGCTGATTACAGGCGCCAACGAACTTTTAACAGTCAGCTCGAAGTGTTGCATGGCAAAAGCTCATCTGCGTGGACAGCTGTCTCAGATTCGACTTCTCGAATTGCCGAGTTGTCGAAACAGAAAGCGTCTGCACAGGAGAGGTTCGATGCTATTGAGCGAGAGAATGTCTCCTTCCGAGCACAAATTGCAGAGATAGAGGCGAAGATAAACGCCAACACTGTGCTCCAGGAGGAAATTCTTTCGACCATTCCAGACACTGAGAGCCAGACTGAGATCAAGCAAGGCCTGGAATTCGCTGAGAGGGCTCAAAGCCTCGACGCCCAAATTGCCAAACTGATGCAAGAAAAATCTAGGTGCAAAAAGAGGTTGGATCTGCAGCATGCCAAGTATCTTCGGCTCAAGAATTCTCTTTCCTTTTGATTCTCTTTTGTAATCATCTTTTGTAATCGCTTTCGACAACAATTGCCATTTTGGCTGGAATTAATAAAAATTTCCATTTTGGCATTTTTATGGTTATTTTAGTTTGTTCTTTTACTATTTTATTTTTATCTCTTGAAGTATAGGCTTATATTTTTTCAAATATTTACCATTTACTCTCAAGAGTCTTTTATCACCACTTATCTCTTCGACCTCATAGGCTCCACCAGAAAAAGTTTGGATAATTCTGAAGGGTCCTTCCCATTTGGGTGACCATTTCCCCATGCTTCGATCCCGTCGATCCATGGGAAGAATTACCTTCCAAACTAAATCTTCAGGCAAAAATACCTTAGGTTTTACCTTTCTATTATAAGAGTCTTCGACTCTTTTCTTCTGAAGCCTGAGTAAGTCGAGAGCGTGTAATCTCTCTTCGTCTAAATCCACCAATTCATCTAACATCATGTTCCAATAAACCTCAGAAGGAATATCATAATGCCTCTGAACTCTTGCAGATTGAAGACAAATTTCTGCTGGCAACACTGCATCATGGCCAAAAGTTAGCCTATATGGTGTTGTACCAATGGCTTCTTTTGGGGACGTTCGACAAGCCCATAAAATCTGGTCTAACGTCTTATGCCAATTCTTTGGTTTCTTCCCAACATGTTTCTTTATCAAGCCAATCACCACTTTGTTAGCTGCTTCGACTTGACCATTCGCCTGTGCATAGTAAGGCGTGGATGTTAGGAGTTTGAAACCTGTTTCCTGAGCAAATTCCTGCATCTTTCGACCAGTGAAAACTGAACCTTGATCAGTTGTTATTGTCTCAGGGATTCCATACCTAAATATAATGTTCTTTTGAATAAATTCAATGACATTTTCTTGGTCTACATTGACTAAAGGGACAGCTTCGATCCACTTAGTAAAATAATCAATGCCTACCAATATGTATTTCTGACTCTTTGATGATGCTGGTCGAATCTCTCCAATAAGATCCAACGCCCATCCTCGAAAGGGCCAAGGCTTCACTATCGAGTGAAGTTCGCTTGCTGGTACATGTTGGATGCCTGTATGAACTTGACATTCTTGGCAACCTTTGGCGAACTCAACACAATCTTTCAGCATAGTGGGCCAATATAGTCCTTGTCGAAACAACAACCATTTCATCTTATGGCCAGCTTGGTGAGCCCCACATGCCCCAGCATGCGTAGTCGAAAGGGCTATGTATGCTTCAGTTTCACTTAAACACTTCAGCAACACCCCTTCAGGCGTCTTCTTGAATAACTCATTTCCCATGAGTACGAAACTCAACGCCCTATATTTCGTTTTTCGTTCTGTCGGAGCTCCTGGATTTTGAAGATAGTCCACAATGGGTTTCCTCCAATCCTGATCTGACAAATTATCAATGAACGAAATCTCGAAGTTTGAGTGATCAGCATATCCTAGCCTCGTCGATTCCAAGTCTGTTGGTGATAGACAAGTTGCTCTTATCTTCTCTCGAACTTCGATTGCTCTTTGTAATCTCGTTTTTGAAATCTTATACCCAGATGCAATCTGTGCCAAGTCATTGGCTATTTGATTTTCGACTCTGGGTATGTGTCGAATATTGACACTTTCAAATTTTTTCAACAAACGATTTGCTATCACAAAGTACATAATGAGATTTTCTCTTATGCATTTATATTCCTTTGTGACTTGCTTGATGACTAACTCTGAGTCTCCCATTATTTCGACTCGAGTTGCCCCCAATTCCAACAATATTTCAAGGCCAGTAATTAGAGCTTCATACTCAGCCTCGTTGTTCGAACAAGAACCTTCGATTTGGTACTTGAATGTTGTTGGAATTTTATCTGGAGAAATAATCAAGACTCCTACTCCTGTTCCATTTTTATGGCTGGAACCATCGAAGTAGAATTTCCAAGGTTCTATCTCCACATAGTTAATATCCTCGACTTGAATAGAGTGGTCGACTATGAAATCTGCAACCACTTGTCCTTTTACTGCCTTAAGAGGCATAAAGGTCAAGGAGTATTCAGTCAATGCTAATGCCCACTTGCCAATCCGACTATGCAAGATAGGTTTCGACAACATATATTTGAAAACATCAAAATGAGACGAAACATAAACATCAACTGGTTTTATATATTGTTTGAGCTTTGTACAAGAGAAATACAGACATAGACACAATTTTTCAACTTCGCTATATCTAGTTTCTGCATCATTCAAGACTCGACTGAGATAATAAATGGGTCTTTCGACTCCATTCTCATCCTCTTGGGCTAACATACTTCCCAGAGTTTTGTCAGATGCAGCTATGTACAATCTCATACTCCTATTGCTACAAGGAGGCACCAAAATAGGTGGCTTAGTGAGGTACCCTTTGATTTTGTCGAAGGCTTCTTGTTGCTCTTGCCCCCATTCGAACCCCTCCTTATTCAGTCGAAGTAAGGGTGAAAAGGCCTGAGCTTTCCCACTTAGGTTAGATATAAACCTTCTCAAGAAATTTATCTTGCCTAAGAGAGACTGCAACTCCTTCTTATTCGATGGCGCTTTCGCTTCCAAAATTGCCTTCGTCTTGTTCTGATTTATTTCGATTCCTTTCTTGTGGACAACGAAACCCAAGAAATCTCCAGCTTTTACACAGAACGCACACTTCAAAGGGTTCATCTTCAGACCATGTTCTCTCATTCTTTCGAATGATTGTCGAAGGTGGTCAATGTGACTCTTCCTGGAAACAGATTTTATAACAATATCATCAATATAAACTTGCATAAACGTGTTAATAAAATCATGGAAGATAGTATTCATTGCCCGCTGGTACGTTGCCCCAGCGTTCTTTAGGCCAAAAGGCATCACTACCCATTCGTAAGTGCCTAAGGCCCCAGGGCATCGAAAAGCTGTTTTCGACACATCCTCTTCAGCAATGAATATTTGATTATATCCTGAATAACCATCGAGCATACTCAGGTATTCGTAGCCAGCGGCAGAATCGACTAGCATTTCCGCCACAGGCATAGGATATTCATCTTTGGGGGTGGCAGCATTCAGATCTCTGAAATCTATGCACACCCTTAATGTGCCATTTTTCTTAATTACTGGCACAATATTTGCAATCCATTCGACATACCTTGTAACACGAATGAACTTGCATTTCAGAAGTCTTTCGACCTCCGTTTTGATCTTCGACAAAATTTCTGGAGCGAAGCGTCTTGGATTTTGCTTGATTGGCTTCTTTCCAGGTTTGATTGGCAACTGAAGTTCTACCAATCCTCTGTCGAGACCAGGCATTTCGTCATAATCCCATGCAAAACAGTCTTTAAACTCTTTCAGCAACTGGATTACTTCCAACCTAAGTTCTGGATCAATTTTGGCGCTGATGTAAGTTGGCCTATTCTCTGATCCTTCGCCTAAGTTGATTTCTTCTAAAGGGTCTTGTGCTAACATCTTAATGTTGTTCGCCAAGGGATCCTTTTCGAAGCCCAAAGGCTCATCGTCATAGATGGCGTCGAGCCTCTGTTCCTGCATTTCGTCTGGCATGATATCAGGAGGTCTTGGATCGAAATCCTTTCCTGGGCCAATAGCAGATAATTGTTGATCATTGGCCTGTGTGGCCATGTACTTTACTTCGGCTTCGAGAGCCGTTATCATCTTGGTTTCGGCCACATAAGCCGAAATTCGCTTCAGAGATTGTGACTCAGTCATTATCACTGAATTCACATTATCGCTCTGGTTAGGCCAAACTAGCCTGTTGGTAACTGGTTCTCTCTCAAGAGGCTTTCTTTGTTTCCTTTGAGGCACATTCGAACTAGTTTCAGCCTTAGGTTCGTTGGCAGCCTCTCTTTCAGCTTTTCGCCTTCTTTGATACCTCCTCCATTGGGATCTCGACATAGGATTTTTTCCTTTGTAGTTGCTGGACACTTGAGCAACCTTGGGTGCAGCAACTTGAGGATCTTTCTTCTGGATTAAAGAGGAACCTCTTGGCACCTCGAAAGAATGCCATTTCTCTTCACTTGGCCTTTTCCGGCCAGATGTTTTGTACCAAGTGTCTACTGGTACATTTGTTGGAGGCCTAAAAGTCAAAGGCCTCTTGTCTTGATTAGAACCCCTTCTGGGATCATGTCGAAGGTCAGAATTCTCCCTTCTCTTGTTCGCTGCTCTCACTCCTTGTATGTGCTCAGCAGCTTTTTTATCAAAGATAGAACTGCATCTTGGACACAGCATAACCTCTGATTTCTTCTTCTGGCATCTTTGTAAAAAATCTGCCAAGTTTTCGTTTTCCTTAGGGAAAGCCGTTTTATTTGCCTGCTCTTGCCTTATGGCTTCTTCTGATGCCTTAGGGTCAGAAAGTTCAACCATGTTGATATTCATTGTATCCTTATCAGCAAGAGTTAGTTGTTTCATTTGTGTCTCCAGATTCTCCGTCTGGCCTTGTACAGTGGCCAAGTGGGAACTGGGCTTTGGTCCAGTTTTTTGTGTTTCAGCAGTCTTCGACTTTGGATCTTCGACCGCTTTCTGGACAGCCTCTATTGTCTTCCTGGATAAGTTTCCAGAAAAGCTGCCAAAGATCGGCATGTTGATGTGGTCCTTAGAGACTTCGACCATGTTAATGCCTGGCTTCTTCGACTGGATCTTGGTTGCCTCTATCATGTTCACCTCAGAGGGTTCTGCATAGTGGGCTTCAGCCTTCAGTGGATTGGAGTCGACAGCCATGGGGGATTTGTCAGCAAACTTTAATCTCCCTTCCTCAATAGCGTCTTGCACAAGATTCCTGAAAAGAAAACATTGAGAAGTTTTATGGCCCAAAAAATTATGATATTTGCAAAAACCTCTCTTCTTTCTTTGATCAAGAGGAGGCACTTTTACCCCAGGGGGTACTATCATTTGGCCATCTTTAACTAGCAAGTCGAATATTTCATCACATTTTGTGATGTCAAAACTATAGGTCTTTTTTGGGAACCTATCGTTGGTCTTGTCTGGACCAATGGGATTTTTCCCATTTGAGGGGACTAACTGTTTACAAGAGTATGGAGGCCCTTGTTTTAGTTCTGCTAAATCGACTTCTCCTTCCTCGACAGCTAAAGTATCGTCGAAGGATTCTAGATCTTCGTCATCCATCTCAACGTAAGCTATTCTCTCTCTCTTGTGAGTTTTCGTTGCCTTAGCTTTTTCAGCTTTGAGGCGTTCGACTTGTCGAACTCTATCGGCCAGTTGGGCCATGTCTCTTAGGTACTGGGTATCTAGCTTCTTCCTAATGGAATAGTCTAAACCGCCTGCGGCCATTTCGACCAGCTCATGTTCTGGCACTTGTGTGAAACATCTCGCCTTAAGCAACCTAAACCTATTCAGATATTCGTCTATAGGTTCAGTGAAACGTCTCTTAACACTCGCCAGTTCTTTCAGGCTTATCTTGGTTTGCCCCATATAGAATTGTTCATGGAACAATCTTTCCAACTGGGTCCAATGGTGGATCGAATTGGGGGGTAGAGTTGTGAACCAAGTAAAAGCGTTCTTGGTTAAGGAACTTGGGAAGTATTTGATCCTTAGGTTTTCATTATTTGAAATATCTCCTGCTTCGATCAAATACCTTGCCACATGTTCGACAGTAGATTCTGTCGTGTCCCCAGAGAACTTAGTAAATTTGGGGACTTTGGTTCTAGGGGGTAAGTCAGTTTGTAACACATATTCTGACAATGGAGATGTAAAGTTGGGCCTTCGAAAGCCCATGTTCATTCCATTCTGAGTCATGATTCTTTCGATCATGGTTGCCAGATTGTTTTCCAAACCCATGTTTTGGTATTGGACATGCTGAACCACTTCGTCAGCATTTTGGTTTCTGTTAACTAACCTTACCTCTGGGGCTATTACCCTAGGTTCTTCGACAGGTTGTTCTACAGGCTGTTGAGCCTGATTGATGGTGGTTTCTTCCTCTACAAATATCCCCTGATTTCCTCTTATTTGCGCCCTTTGGGGCTGTCGAATAGGTGGGGGTGCTCCAAAAAAGTCAGCCAAACGCGTCATTTGCGCAGTAACTTGCTGATTCGATTGAGTAGTATTTTGTATTAGAGGATTTAGCACTGTACTCAAAGTTTGTGCCAACATTTGCACCATGTCATGGTTGCTTTCGTCCATCTGTTGCCTCAAAACTGCTGTCGAGGCATTTGTAAGGCCATGGGCTACTTGGGACGTTCCTCCTAAGAGTTGGGTCCTATTTCTATTCGCCATGCCTACTCCAGAGCCTTGGAGTGGCGAAGTGGCACTCACGAAAGGGTCTGAATAAGTGGACGCAGCATTCGTCAGGCTTGCCACTTCAGAAGTTGGCATGCCATAGAATGGAATAAATCCTGGGGGAACCACTGGCCTTGTGCCAATATTTCCCCTTGGAGGGGGAGTTCCCAAAGTCATTCTGGGGCCTGCAAACGAAGTTGTTGGCCCCGTGGTTGTGACCGACACTGCTGGTATCGAACCAACATTCGTCGCTTCACTCACGGTCATATTAATCGTTGCTCCCACACTCGTTTGTGGAATTTCATTGTTATTTGGCGGATTCGCCATCTCCTCCCTTCTTCTGGCAGTATTATTATCGTTGGTGTATATTCTACCACTCCTCAATAACATACAACTCGAAAAGATGAGATTATTTTTCAATCAATCAACACACAGTCCCACCGGGTGTGCCAATTTGTTTACCTATGGTTTTGGTAAACAACCGCTGATCCTCCAAATGGTTACTTATTTGGTTACTCGCAGGATCGATCAGATTGATCCTATGGACATAGGTTGATTTTGAAGTTTAATTAATGTGGATAAGGCTTTAAGTGAATTGTTTAAAGTAAATTGCATAAAGGAAAGGCTTGGTAAAATAAACAAGGCTTGAATGTAAAGGTTCGACATGAATCTTAAAGGGGAAAAGCATGTAAAATACTGGAAAAGTAAATGACTTGAATTAATAAATTGGTGTTTCACACATACATTTCTCAACAATTCGTTCGCTCACACTGGGTACTTGAATCTAAATGAGTGACTATGTATCTATTGTGAACACACGCGAGAAACTACACGTCTACTCCTATTTATACAAAAACATTCCAAGTAACCGTCGGGCAGTTACACTGCTTCGAGATCAAGCCACTTGTCACGTTCTCCATGCTCGACGCTCCAGATCCTTGCACGTTCGCACGTAGTAACTGCTGGAAACCGTTTTCCCTCCAAAGCTTTGTATTTCAAACTGCTCCACTTCTGGATCATCGAACACCTTCATTAAGAGACGTCTTCGACGAAAACTCCTTCGACGTCGAAGGCAATCAGCCTTCTTCCTTGGAAGAAATCTTCTAAGTATTTTGCCATCTTTCGACGGGCACTTCGACAGGCTTAGCCAGTCGAAAGCATCTTTCAGCTTTTAATGGCTGCCATCAATCAAAACAAAGGTGTCGAATTTAGGAGCCAACAACAGGCCAAAATTCAAAATCATTACAATTCATTTTCATAAATAAATTTTTCTTTTTCTGTTTTGTTTTGCAAAGAACGTCCAATGTTCGTTTTTGATATATGCATTTGACATTAATTACTGCTCATGAATATTTACATACGAAACAAAAGAAGATTACTTGTAATATCAGGAACAAGGGACAAACGAGAAATATCCAAACCGTACAGTTTCTCTGTCCACCAGGTATAGGGATAGACCAAGCTTGAGGAATCGATTGAAAGTACATTCATTCCCCGCAGAGTAAGAGAAAGATAGTGGTGTTAAAACTCTCCCCAGCTGAGACTCGCAACTGTGAATGAATCGGTAGTATTCTCCCCAAATAGAGTTTATCTATCATCAGCACTAAAAAGTCTTATCATCCCCAGTGGAGTATAAAAAATATCCCCAGTGGAGTTTGAAGAATTGTCCCCAGTAGACTCTGGAAGATTATCCCCAGTAGAGTCTAAAAGATTATTCCCCGTAAAGTCGTAACTAGAAAATCATCCCCAACGGAGTTCTTTCCTTTCACAAAAAAGGAATTCAATCCCCAACAGGTTTCATTATCACCAGCAGTTGTAATTCATTCCCAGCTGAATTTATCAACGAAATCCTCAACAGAGCATCTCTTCCCCATAAAGTCATTCTCTCATCAGTTTATTCCCCAGAGGAGTTATCCTCTCCTGCAGGTTTATTCTCACAATCATCGTCATTCATTATCTCCAGCAGAAACGAAGAATCCAATTCTTTTCTCCAGCAGTGATCCGAGATTTATTTTCCCCAGATAAAAACATCACATTTTCATACATCATGACATGCATACGCATCATACAAAACAATCTCATTTATTTTGAGAACATCATTGCTTGATACATATCATGCATTACATACAGCTAACCTTTACCTTTCAGGAAAGATTCTCACAAAATTCAAGCTATAAAGCTTTTACCTCAGTCGAATTACGGACAAGTTCCTAAATCTCGACAAAGATATTTCCTCAATTGAATTACGGACGAGTTCCTAAATCTCATCAGAGATGTTTCCTCAGTTGAATTACGGACAAGTTCCTAAATCTCAGCAGAGATGGTTTCTTAGTTGAATTACGTACGAGTTCCTAAATCTCAACATAAATATTCCCTCAGTTGAATTACGGACGAGTTCCTAAATCTCAGCAGATATTATCTCAGTTGAATTACGGACGAGTTCCTAAATCTCAGCAGAGATATTTCCTCAGTTGAATTACAGACGAGTTCCTAAATCTCAGCAGAGATGTTTCCTCAGTTGAATTACGAACGAGTTCCTAAATCTCAGCAGAGATGGTTTCTTAGTTGAATTACAGACGAGTTCCTAAATCTCAGCATAAATATTCCCTCAGTTGAATTACGGACGAGTTCCTAAATCTCAACAGATATTACCTCAGTTGAATTACGGACGAGTTCCTAAATCTCAGCAGAGATGTTTCCTCAGTTTAATTACGGACGAGTTCCTAAATCTCAGCAGATGTTACCTCAGTTGAATTACGGACGAGTTCCTAAATCTCAGCAGAGATGTTTCCTCAGTTGAATTACGGACGAGTTCCTAAATCTCAGCAGAGATGTTTCCTCAGTTGAATTACGGACGAGCTCCTAAATCTCGGCAGAGACGATTTCCTCAGTTGAATTACATACGAGTTCCTAAATCTCAGCAGAGATGTTTCCTCAGTTAAATTATGGACGAGCTCCTAAATCTTGGCAGAGACGATTTCCTCCGTTGAATTACGGACGAGTTCCTAAATCTCAGTGGAGATGTTTCCTCAGTTGAATTACGGACGAGCTCCTAAATCTCAGCAGAGACGATTTCCTCAGTTGAATTATGGACGAGTTCCTAAATCTCCGCGGAGATGTTTCCTCAGTTGAATTATGGACGAGATCCTCAATCTCAGCAGAGATGTTTCCTCAGTTGAATTAGGGACGAGTTCCTAAATCTCAACAAAAATGATTCCTCAGTTGAGTACGGACAACCAAAGTTCCTAAATATCATCAGAGACGACTCATCAGCAGAATAACTGACGACCAAAGCTCTTAAAATTCTACTTCTCTCAACAAAGATCAGACTTCCCCAGCGGAATCTTCCTCAACAACAGGTATACAATCTCTTGCTAAGGAATCTCTTATGCGATCGACACTCCTTCGGAATGCATCTTTAATCCCATTCCCGACATCACAAGACAATTATCACTTCATGCGAGTGCAAATTTCTGGGCACTCTAGTGTTCAATCATCTTCCACCTTTGGATCACGAAAGGCACGAAAGCCAATCTACATCCTCAGGTTTAAGAAGATTGAACAGGGGAAGCTGTTGTACCCAAAAATTTGCCCTCCCATATTTCTAAAAAAAAAACCTTTCAAGAAAGATCTCAAAGTTGCTCAAGATAGCCCAAGAGTTGGCCAGACAAGCCCTCTCCTAAGGCAGTCTACCCCAAACTAGGGTTTCATGTTGCATCAAGATCCTTGAGTCCAAATGACCCCAAGTTCTCACCAATGTCCTAATATGTTCTCAAGATCATCCATGTCAAGTTTCAAGCCTTGCAGAGGAAGTTTGCTCAGTCAATTGCTCAAAAGTCCAAAACTTGACTGTGTTAGGGCAAAAGACAACTGTGACCCACATACAGTCAAACTTCAAGATTTTTGGTCAACATCCTCATTTTGAAGTATATTTCATCATTTTATCAAGGGTTGATCATGATTCATCAAGGATTGCTCATGATTTATCAAGATTCAAAAGTTGCTAAATTAGGGTTTTGCAGGAAAAGTCAACTCAACTTTGACCAGGCATAACTTTCTCATACTTTATGAGAAATGACCCATAAAAAGCTCATTTTGAAGAGGATGAAATTCCCTAAAATCCATATTCGTCTCCCAAGATCAAAATATGCACTCATAAGAAGTTATGAATTTGGACATTATAGGTCATTTTAAAAAGTCAACAAAAACACCTTTTTTGTCAAAGCTTCATACATGAGCATGGAATATCAAAATGAGATGAGACCAAAAGGGTTGCTCATAGGACATCTCAAGATTTATAAAAAGTCCAAGAACACCACCAAAGAGTCAAAATTGAGGAAGTTATGCATTGGTGAAGTTGACCTTTTTTGGAAAATTGCCAAAAGTCAATTGTGCCTAAAACTTCAAATTTTGCCAAATGGGCCCAATCTTTTTCACTTGTTTTGAGTTGGACATATATCCCACGTGCTCTAGCCTTTTCCACTTGTCCATATCATATTTTTATTAATTATTTTGATTTTTATTTGAATTAATTTGATTTAAATCAAAATAAATCAAATAAAAATCCAAAACATTGATAACCAAGGATTTTGTGATTATTTCAGGCTTCATTATACAGCTAGAATCATTCAAATTCGTGCCAAGCCTTAGAGTGCAAAAAAGATATAAAATAAGCCAAATTTGGAAGGTTTTTAAAGTGTATAAAATCAAATCCAAAATCATTGAAAGAAGAAGATTTGAACCAGTTTTGCAACCCTAATCCCTTCACTAATACATAAGGAGTACATGCAGATCAAAAGGGAGGTTAGAAGCAGGCGTGAGGGCAAGAATAGAATTGTAAAAATTAAGAGAAAAGTGTGAGATCGAAATCCCACTTAGAGGCATCCTCAAGGCTTGCTATTAATTCCAATCGTTTCCTGGCACTCTCAGGAACCTAAAGCTATCAAGAACAAGCCTGTTCTGGTCCCTAGTCGCATTGTAAGTCGTTCATAACCTCGCCCTATTCTTGAATTCACATCTTGGAATTTAAGCATTATTAACCTGAATTAATGGCATATTCTTAACCTATGAAGCATTTGCAAACTTTTGGCATTACTCAATTTCATTTATATGGTCTGTAACGAAATCCACCATTGTTAGGGTTTCGGACTTTGGTTTAGGGCTTTTTATTTCAGGAACAATTGGCCTTCATGAGTGGTACCTTTAGGTTCACGAGGACGAGACAGTTCTAACCATGGCCTTGGTGGTCGTTTATATTACCTGTAGAAGATTTTGGAACGGACATGGCCTGTAGCGACGGACAAAATGTCCATAGGTAAAAGTATTTTGCTTTTACCCATGGAGAGAGGAAGGAAACGATGAAGTGTCACTCCCCCATAGGCCAATTCAAATTCCAGCGCGTTTTTTCTTTTATTTTTCCACTAACATTTGTCTTCTTATATTATTATTATTTTGTAATATGATAACAAATGAAAACAAGTGTCCCAGCGGAGGCCATCTAAGCGTTAAGGTCTTAGAAGGATGGAGGTCAGGGGTTCGATCCCTGCCTCCAGCATTTGTTATTTTCTCATTTGTTTTCAGGCAATTCTATGCGCGTACAATCCAGGAGACCCACCATGGACCTTCATCATCAACACGCCAGATGGCCAGATGGCCAGATCTGGTGGCTACCATTGAAGGCGCACCATAGACCAAGTCAATGCATACACACTGGATTGCAAAAGTCAATATGGATCAGCACTAATGGGCCAGAATTCTGACTATTCACACCCCTAATTTCAGGCCCATCCCTCTATCTCTTTTTTTTAAATTTTCATTTAATTATTTACTTATTTATTTACTAACCCAAAAATAATTTTCTTTTTACCAAAAATCACCAAAAATATTTTATGTCCAATTAAAAAGGATTTTTTATTATTTTTCATCAATAAATTAATTAAATCAATTAGGTTATTTATGTTAGATAACTTTAATCTATTTTGAAAATAAATAAAACTAATTAGAATCATTATGTTTTAACACTAATTTAATTATTTTATTTTTTGCCTAAAATAATAAAAATCCAAAAATAGGTCTTTTAATTATTTTTCATTAATTAATTTAATAACTAATTAATTTAGCATTTAATTTTAGGACTTAATTTCTTTTCTTAAAAAAATATTTTAAAAAAACAACAAAAACATTTTCTTTTAATTAGGAGGGTCAAAACCCTAGTTTTCGCATTCGATCCAATTTCCCCGCGCGCTTTATATTTATCAAATTATTGTATCTGCTCCCGGTTTATAATAATTAAATTAGGACATTTATTTATTTTTACCGCTTTTAAATTTCAAAGGGTTTGGTTTTGGCTATGTAAATACCTGAAGCCTTGTAATAGTTTAGTTAAATTCCGCACTTTAATTTCTGCAAATATTTAACTGCTAGATGTTTAATAATAGGGTTTGCATGACAAGAATGAATGACTAAATTTAAAATAGTTAGATCACCCTTAATTGTACAAAGATAAAAATAACTGAAATCAACACATTCGCACATGCGCACTCCTAGGGTACATCCCACTTGGTTGCCTTCGTAAACGGTCATTGAGTATAGGTTGTTTTAGAGGTCGCCCTCTTGTCTAAAAGATCATAAGTTGTCTCAGAAAGGTTGCCTCGGATATCGTTGCCTCGGATAAATGATCTAAGACATTAGGGTTACCACTAAGATGTCCTAACATTGCTTTAGTGACTGTACGTCCCTTTCGAATTGACCCTCAAAACTCCAACGACGATGTTACCTACTCACTAATAGTGGGATAGCATTGTCTAAAGGAAACAAACATAGAACGATTCCTTTTTCGAGTAGGTAGATTAGTTCTTAGATACTTGCTCATCCAAAACAAACTTTTTTTTCACACTTACACTCTTTTACAAACAAAGTTTTCAAAAACACTTCATTACACTCTTGAAGACAGAAGCAAGAGTTAAATCGAAGTCAAAACAAAAACTTTTTAAAGCGCACAAACACAAAGAAAGCAATTTTGAAAATGATGAGCAAGTACCTAAGAGCCCGTAGATAACTCCGGATAGAAAGGGTGCTAATACCTTCCCTTTCTATAATCTACCCCCCGTACTTAGAAATATCTCGAAAAAGGAATTTTTCTGTGCTTTTTTCCTTTCCTTGTTGGATAAAATAAAAGACGGTGGCGACTCTTGCTTACCCTGACATTTTGTGAAACCAAAACGCAAACCAGCATTTCAAAAACAGTCAGTTCTTCCACCGTATCACACATTTTTTATGTATGCATCATGGTTTATGAATGTGATGCGTTTATCGCAGTATGTCTTTGTCTAGTAAAACAAATCCTTGACAACATGCTTAGGAATCTTGGGAGGCTGAATCCCTACTAATCTTTGTTGGAGGATAGATGTATCTTCAACTTTGTTTAGAATGTTTCCGCTGGGAATTCTTGTTTCTGTTGTTTGAGGAGAAACTCTGCTGGGGAATATTGGCTTGTTTAAGAAGACTCTGTGGAGAGTGTTGATCTCTGCTTGGGAAAAAAAGTTTAGGAGTCTTAACTATATGTTGCTCTACTGGGGAATTATTCCCGACTGGAGAGAATTAAAAGTTAGCTGTTATCTGTTCGACATCCAGGCTTGGCAAAAAAATTTTGAGGATAATGAGTTGACTATTATCTGGCCGTATTCCAGGCTTCACAGCGACTTACTGGGGAAGATTAAATTAACTATTATCTGGTCGGGTTCCAGGCTTCACAGGAAATTACTTGGGAGAGTGAAGTTAGGCTGTTATCTGGTCGGTTTCCAGGCTTCAAGTAACTTACTAACATTAAACTGCTATCTGGTTAGATTCTAGGCTTCACATGAAATTTCTGAGGTGAATGAAGTTAATTGTTATTTGGTCGAGCTCCAGGCTTCATAATAACTTACTTGAAAGGATGAAGTTGAACTGATATCTGGTAGGATTCCAGGCTTTACACTAACTTGCTTGGAAGGGTGAAGTTGAACTGATATTTAGTCAGGTTCATGCTTCACAGTAACTTACCAACTTTAAACTGCTATCTGGTCGGATTCTAGGCTTCAAAGCATATTTTTGAAAAAATGAAGTTAATTGTTACCTAGTTGAACTCTAGGCTTCGTGATAACTTACTTGAAAGGATGAAGTTGAACTGTTATCTGGTCGGGTTCCAGGCTTCACAGTAACTTGCTTGAATGAATGAAGTTGAACTGATATCTGGTCGGGTTCCAGGCTTCACAGTAACTTGTTGGGAAGGGTGAAATTAAATTGTTATCTGGTCGGATTCCGGGCTTCACAGTCACTTGCTGGGGATATAGGTACACTTTACTGGGGAGAATAAGTTAAACCCTTGTCTGGTCGAGTCCAGGTTTTACAATATTTTGAGAAGTTAAACTATCATCTGGTCGGGTCTAAGCTTCATAGTATCTTGAGAAGTTAAACTATTATCTGGTTGGGTCCAGGCTTCATAGCATCTTGAGAAGTTGAACTATTATTTGGTCGGGTCCAGGTTTCATAGTATCTGAGAAGCCTAACTATTATCTGGTCGGATCCAGGCTTCATAGTACCTTGAGAAGTCAAACTATTATCTGGTCAGATCCAGGCTTCATAGTATCTTGAGAATTAAACTATTATTTGGTCAGGTCCAGGCTTTATAGTACCTTGAGAAGTAAAACTATTATCTGGTCGGATCCAGGCTTCATAGTATCTTGAGAAGTTAAACTATTATCTGGTAGGGTCCAGGCTTCATAGTAACTGAAAATCGTTTGAATAGGAAATGACTCTGTTAAGGAGTGTATTATTTTGTTAGGGAATAAACCCTGTTGAAGAGAATATTTGATGACATGCTGGCAAGGTAGATTCTTTAGGAAGAATATCACGAGGCTTCTTCTTTTAAGACCAACTCAACTGAGGAGAGGGTTGTCGAGAGATTGAGACTCTGATTGAGGGTTACGTAAATCCACCTTTGTCGGGGCAAAGGTTTATTATAGTCGGCTCTGTGGGGATAATGCTAATGAGATAACTCTATGGGGATATCTCAACTGCATTTTAGAGATACTCGTTGCTGCTTGGCATAACACATTTACTAAATAGTTTAAATATGTTCATATGCGTATGTTCATTCAATTTTAGTCATTAGACATCATTGCACTCAAAAACGAAAACAAAAAGTTTGCACTTCAAAATATATTTGTATTGATGTTTTTCCCATGAATAGGAGTTTTGTACAAAGAGACGGAGATCCTAGTAAGAGGAAATCTTCGAAAGGAAAAAAAATTGAAAACAAAGATAACAACCATGTGGAAATGATCTCATTGTGTTCCAAATATACTATTGCCCCAATGTCTTCGAACGTCCCTTGCCATTGACAGAAGTTGATTGGATTGATCTTGGACCGTTTGAACTTGGACCTTGGTAATAAAGTCGACTGTGGTGATTCTACGGGACATAATCATACGCTTTTAATCCTGAAATTTTTCCTGGACCGTCCTTTCGGGTTTTCAGCCCACCAGGATACTCATTTTTCCCAAGTCGCCCTTTCGGGTTTTCAACTTGCCGGGTGTACAATCCTTTGCATGTATCCCTAATTTTTGCCCAAACCTTTGGTTTGCCGGAATGGTCTTATCTTGCCTAGGTGTGTCAACCTAGCGGGTCTCTTATGCGTAGTATTTTTTAACTATGTCCGTGTTCATAGGATGTGGGAAATCTTCACCGTCCATAGTAGTCAGCATCATGGCACCACCAGAGAAAACTTTATTGACAACAAATGGCCCTTCGTAGGTGGGAGTCCATTTTCCCCTAAGGTTGCCTTGCGAAAGAATGATGCACTTTATTACCAAGTTACCAACTTGATATACCTGAGGCCTGGTCTTTTTGTTGAAAGCCTTGATTATACATTTTTGGTACATCTGACCATGACAAACAGCAGTCAGTCGCTTTTTATCGATCAAGTTCAACTGATCCAATATTGTTTAAATCCACTCGTCTTTGCCTAAGCCTACTTCATTCATAATCCTTAGTGAGGGGATCTGAACTTCCACCGACAGGATAGCTTCCATGCCATAGACCAAAGAAAAGGGAGTTGCCCCAGTTGGTGTCTGAGCTGAAGTACGGTAGCCATGAAGAGAAAAAGGTAACATCTCATGCCAGTCCTTGTAGGTTACTACCATCTTCTACACAATCTTCTTAATGTTTTTGTTGGTTGCTTCCACTGCGCCATTCATTTTAGGTCTATAAGGAGAAGAATTGTGATGCTTGACTTTGAACTGAGTGCAAAGTTCTGTAATCATAGCATTGTTGAGATTGGTCCCATTGTCAATGATGATCCTTTCCGGGATACCATGGCGGAAGATGAGGTTATGTTTGATGAATCTAGCTATAACGTTATTTATGACCGAGGCAAATGAGGCAGCTTCGACCCATTTGGTGAAGTAGTCGATAGCAACCAGAATGAAGCGGTGTCCATTGGAAGCAGTAGGTTTAATCTCTCCAATCATGTCAATGCCCCACATTGCGAATGGCCACGGAGCGGTCATGACATTTAGAGGAATAGGAGGCACATGGACCTTGTCGGCATAGATTTGGCACTTGTGGCAAGTCCTTGAGTGATGATGGCAATCAGTCTCCATTGTTGACCAATAGTAACCAGCTCTCAAGATTTTCTTAGCCATAGTATGTCCACTAGAATGAGTCCCAAAGAGACCATCATGCATATCTTCCATAATTTCCTCTACCTCCTTCTTGTCCATGCATCGGAGTAGAGTAGAATCTTGGTTGAGTTTGTACATGATTCCATTGCTTAGGAAGAATTTGGATGAGAATCTCGTAAGAACTTTTTATCATTAATGGACGTTCCTTCGGGATACTCTTGTGCTTAAAGGTATCTCTTCACCTCATGGTTCCATGGCTTCTCGGCGTCAGTGTCAAGCTCATAGAAGTGTGCAGGTTCGTCAAACCTCTCAATTGTAATTACAGGAGCTTCGTTGTCCCATTTGACCTTGAACATAGAAGACATCATGGCCAAAGCATCGGCTAACTGATTTTTTTCTCTAGGGAAGTGTTCAAAGGTTATTTCTTCGATGTATGGAATCAAAGATATCACCAGCTCCTTGTAAGGAATAATATTAGGATATTTAGTGTCCCAATCTCCTTTTACTTGGCTAATCACTAGAGCGGAGTCTCCGAATACATTCAAGTGCCTTATCCTTAAATCAATGGCAGCCTTCAGACCCAAGATGCATGTCTCATATTCAGCCATGTTATTTGTACAATCAAAGCACGGTGAGGCAGTGAAAGGGGTGTGGTAACCATCAGGAGAAACTATCACGGTACCAATTTCGTTACCCAAAGCGTTGGAAGCCCCATCGAAGACCGTAGTTTATCGGGATCCTTGTTCAGGTCCATCATATGGTCCAGGTTTTGCACAGTCAGTCACTAACATGATATTCTCGTCCGAAAAGTCAAAGTTCATAGAATGATAATCATCAACAACTTGGTGGGCCAAATCATCTGCCAATATACTTCCTTTGATAGCCTTTTGCATTGTGTATTGAATATCGTACTCAATCAAAATCATCTGCCATCTAGCTATCCATCCGGAAAGAGTAGGTTTCTCGAAGATGTACTTGATGGGGTCCATATTAGAAATCAATAGAGTGGTATGAGTCAACATATACTATCTTAGCCGGTGAGCAGCCCATGCTAGAGCACAACAAGTTTTCTCGAGCAGTGAATATCTGGTTTCGCAGTCGGTAAAATTTTTGCTCAGGTAGTATATCGCATGCTCTTTTCGTCCAGACTCGTCATGTTGGCCCAACACACACCCCATAGAGTTCTCTAGCACAGTCAAGTACATGATCAAGGGTCTTCCTTCAATTGGAGGCATGAGGATAGGAGGTTCTTGTAGATATTCCTTGATTTTGTCGATGGTAGCTTGGCATTCATCATTCCATCTAACTATTTGATCTTTCTTCAGGAGTTTGAAGATTAGTTCACAAGTAGAAGTTAAGTGAGATATGAAGCGGGTGATGTAGTTAAGACGACTCAAGAACCCTCTAACCTCCTTTTCAGAATAGGGGACTGGCATTTCTTGGATGGATTTTACCTTTGCAGGATCAACTTTGATGCCTTTACCACTGACAACAAAACCTAGAAATTTTCTAGATCGTACTCCGAATGGGCATTTAGTAGGGTTCAAACTCAACTTGTACTTTTTTAGCCTTTCGAATAGCTTGTATAGGTGATTGAGATGCTCCTCTTCAGCTTGTGACCTTGCAATCATATCATCCATATATACCTCTATTTCATGATGGATCATATCATGAAACAAAGCTACCATAGCCCTTTGATATGTTGCCCCTGAATTCTTTAGTTCGAATGGCATGACCTTGTAACAAAAGGTGCCCCATTGCATAACGAAGGTGGTCTTCTCCATGTCTTCTAGAGCCATCTTAATTTGATTATAGCTGGAGAAACCATCCATGAAAGAGAAGACTTTATGTTGAGCAGTGTTATCGACCAAGACATCAATATGTGGTAGAGGGAAGTCATCCTTGGGGCTTTCCCTATTCAGATCCCTATAATCTACGCACATACGAACTTTTCCGTCTTTCTTGGGTACTGGTAGCACATTTGCAACCCATTGGGGATAAGATGTCACTTATAGGAATCTTGCGTCGAATTGTTTCATCACTTCAGCTTTTATCTTTTCAGACATGTCAGGCCGCATGCGACGAACTTTTTGCTTGACAAGAGGACAATCTTCCTTTGTTGGCAGGCGATGAACTACAATGTCGGTAACCAACCCTGGCATATCTTCATACGACCAAGCAAACACTTCCACATAATCATGAAACATCTGAACCAGTCTGCTTTTGACACTGCTTCCTAGGTTGGCACCGATCTTGACCTCTTTCTTATCTGTCTCGATACCTAGGTTAATGTCTTCAACTGACTCTTTGTGTGGATAAATAGCTTTTTCTTCTTGCATTAGAAGTCTGGCTAATTCTCCTAGTATTTCATAATCTTCCTCGCCTTCATCTTCGGCTTAGTTAATTGGATGTTCGAAATCATAGTTGGTAATAGTAGAGTCATTGGGAATGAGATCCGGAGTGGACTAGGACCTGCAAGAGTGTGTGTGTGTTCATGTAAGATACATGGCTATTTTGAAAAACGCATTGAAGAAAAAGAAAGACAATGAGCACAAAAATTCGAATGCAAAAAGTCCAATGGTTTGTATTGAATGATCATATGATAAAATGAACATAAATAAAACCCTTAACAAATGGACCAAAGTGCCCCGGGCCAGGCATATGGCTTAAAAGTCATTGTTTAATATTATAGATAAAAGGTTCTTGAATTGATAGAAAGAAATAAACAAGTAATTACTCCTCAATGAAAGAGATGCGAACGAAGTTCTTTGCGTGCCAATTGTTGAGCTCTGTTGTAGTAGGGTATACCCACTCTTCAAATGCACATTCATCATCAGAATCCTCCATAGTTTTTATTTCATGATTTCCAATACAGAGAGGGGGCTTTCCTGCACGAGCGCGCCTCACTTCTTTATGAGCCTTGATAGTTAAACCCAACCCATATTTGTCTGATTTGAAATGGATTTCAGGGAGTTGCCCCCAGGTATCACAATTTCTATCTTCGACTGCGGCACGAGCATCTTTAAATGAAGCCATCCTTGGCACAACCTTATCAGCTTTTGGCATGTCAGAGGAAATTTTGACAGTAGAAACCATAGGTGGAACAACTTCAAAAGCCTGACACGGGGTTTCTATAAATTCGCCATCCATCTCCACATATTCGAAGGAATTTAGGTGGCTTACCATGAATTCTTCCTCACTGCAAACAGTGGCAATCCTCCCCTTGACTGGGTATTTTAGCTTTTGGTGAAGGATTAACGTTACTGCCCCTGCTCCATGCATCCAAGGGAGACCCAACAAACAGGAGTAAGCAGGACGGATGTCCATGATGTAGAAAGTAGATTTGAAAATCTGTGAGCCTACTTTGATCGGGAGATTCACCTCTCCATGAACCATCCTTTTGGACCCATCGAAAGCCCTCACAATAATGTCACTCGACTTCAAAACTAGTCCTTCACAGTCTAAACGGTCCAAAGCCCCCTTGGGTAGCACGTTTAAAGAAGAGCTAGTGTCAACCAGAATATGTGTTAGGGTAGTCCCTTTACATTCAACAGAAACATGCAGAGCTTTATTATGGTTTCTTCCAAGCGGTGTCATATCAGCATCCGAGAACCCCAAACGATTGTCGGCCGTCAAGCTTGCCACACAATTTTCAAACTGGTCAGTTGTGGTCTCATGAGGGACATGAGCCTTCTTTAAGAATTTGATCAATGCTCGGGCATGAGTATCGGAACAAAGTAGCGAGATAACATGGAGATCTTAGAAGGGGTTTGCCTCAGCTGTTCCACTATCTTGAAATCACTCCTCTTTATAATCTTTAAGATTTCGTCCATTTCTTGAGAGAAAGGTTCCTCAGCAGCAATGTCTTTTGCGGGCATTTCTGTCTCAGCAAGCTCAACTACCTTCTCTTTACCTTTAATGCCAGCACTAGGTTTAGCAGCGGTGATGCAGACAGGTGTCATTGTAGCAGTTGGGGGTGAAATGTTAGGCGAAAAGATTCTCCCAGTTCTGTCACCTTACTAGAGCCGGTAATATTACCAATGTCATCAGCCTTGCTTTCTTCAATCCAACCATCTTGCTTTATTCCATGGTAAAACACCTCAACACCGTAGTTCCATGGCACTGCTTTGTTGGAAGAGTATGGAAATGGCCTAGGGGCGGTAATTATCAGAGAAGAAACAGTCGGTTCATTCGAAATCCTGATAGGACCCTTTGAGGAGATCCTAAGAGGCTTGTTTGATATTGTTATGATGGAGAGGTCTTCAATCTTTTTGGTCAAACTTTTGACGGATGGAGTTTTCTCAAATAGGATATCATGACTATTCATCAGGCTTTGAACACCCTCTTTCAGCCATTTGCATCCATTAACTTGTTTGGTGCAGAAATCACAATCCTTTAAACAGCCAAGGAAAACCCCGGCTTTCAGCAAATTCTTTTTAACAATGGTTAACAAAGTAGTTAGATCTTCGACAGAGGAAACAAAAATGGTGTCTTCAATTGCATTGACACCTTTGCCATGGTTTGGCATTGGTTCCGTTATCACATTAGGAATTATAGGCAGATCAAATTTGATTGTCTTGTTATCTATTAGGTCTTGAATTTTGTTCTTCAGTGCCCATCATTGATCGATCTCATGCTCGGGACTATTCGAGTGATATGCACACTTGGTATTCGGATTGTATTTAGGTGAGGAGGTATCTGGATTGGATAGAGGATCATGCAGTGTCACTAAGTTAGCCTTTAACTAGTGTTGTAAGGCTTGGCATCGCGACATGCCTATCCTTGTGAATTGTCTTCGTGGAGCCTCAAATCATTGATGATTGGAAGATTGTGTCTGAACAAGAGTCGGGTTGGAAATCCGAATAGAATTAACGGATGGACGATTATCCTTCTTGGTACGGGCCCTTGCCCCATACACAACATTAGTTTCTTTCTTCCCATTGAAGGGATTCTTTAAGGAGTTGGAGGTGGAAGCAGATGCTATGGGGATCTTCCCGCTCTTGATACCACTTTTGACTCTTTCACCGGTTAGGATCAGTTTGCTGAAACTGGACGAAGAGCACAAAACCAATAAGTTGAAAAATGGACCTGATAACATACCCATAAACATATCAATGTGTTCCTTGTTAGTTAACAGTGGTTGGACCCTACTGGCAAGATCCCTCAACTTTTGGGCGTACTCTTTGAACCCTTCGTTTTTACCCATCGTCATGTCTTGCAGTTGAACTCTAGTCGTCGCCAGGTCGGCATTATATTGGTATTGGTGATAGAAAGAAGTGGCCAAGTCCTCCCACGTATGGATACGAGAACCCTCCAATTTTTAAAACCACTCTAGTTGAGTCCCAGCCAAGCTTTCTTGAAAGAAGTGTACCCAAAGTTTCTTGTCGGTGGTGTGCGGTTGTATTTTGTGCATGTAAGACTTCAGATGAAGCTTTGGGCAGGAGATCCCATCATATTTAACGAAGACTGGTATCTTGAATTTATGGGGAATGACAACCTCATATATTAAACCCAAATCATCAAAGTCCAAACCAGGGATGGCTTGAATCTCAATGGCCTTCAATCTATCCTTTAGATGCTTGTATTTATTGTTGGCGGGAGGATACTGCTCGTCAAAATATTCTTCATCATCGAACACTCAATCATTGACACACCCAGCCTGGGTACTCCTTGCTTCTCCAATTTGATTTTCGTCTTCCTCAGACAAATCTTCAACTATTGGTATCTGGCGGATCGACTCTCTGAATCTTCTACCCATGTTGACTAGGGCTTTCCTATTTGTTTTCTTTTTGGATGCCAGCAACGTCATCAACTCTTGTTTCCCCTTGGCCAGGGTCATCATAGTCTCTTGAAACTGAGAGTTTTGCGCTTGCAGGTCTTTCATTGTTTTCTCGATATCCATCCTACTGAAATAAACAGCAGAAAGATAAGGAAACCTGTCATGGAAAACCTGTTGTGTTATGATGCATGAAAAGTGTGTATGCAAATGATTTCAAGGATTTATGAAATTTAAATTTGTCTAGACAAATAATGAACAAACGTCAAATTGCATTAATCAGTTCAAAATGGTTACAACGTGCCTCTTGGGCTTACAAAATAAATTCCTAAGACAAAAAGGTTGAATGCATCCTCTTTGGTGCTAGGTAGGCATTCAAGCTCTGTTCTTCATGAAGTTTCTTTGTAAGCTCCAAAACCCTTTTCTCGCTAGCGTAGAATTGAGCTTCGGAGGTGTCTCATTCTCCCTTTAGCTGAATTCCACCCTTTTTCAAGTCTTCAAGAGAAGTAGGCATGTTGGAATAGAGAACAGTATACAGGATATTTCCCACAGCAACAGGCTCCACGATAACAGGTATGATGGATGGGTAAGGCATCTTGAGCTTCTGAGCACAAGCTCGTACCCACCTAAGGTAAGGTTCAAGGGGAATAGAATTCTTGCGTCCCAGCGTTTCACTATATGCTTTGTTTACCATCATCCAAGCTCGTACAAACCTCTGACAGTAGCCTTGATCGACGCCTCATAGTCGAACACCACTTCTTGGATAAGCATATCATGAGGACCATCTCTCTGAGCATACCCAAACTGTCATAAAGCTAAGCAAGGGTTGTAAGTGATACCTCCCCTATGCCAAGCAGGAGGACATTAGGGAATTCCACACAATAGTCAATGATAGAAGTGTCTTCCAAGGATCGAGAACACCAATGAATGTCCGAGTGGGTGAGGGACATCATCCTTTAAGACCATGTCAATCCTTGCTCATTCTTCAATATTGATCAAGATAGATGCGAAGTAAACCACTTGGTGAGTAGGGGAATGCAACACAAGAGCGTACCTCTTTTCTTCATGGTGCAGGTATGGAAACAATCTAAGATATCTGCCAGCAAGGTAGGTATAAGATTACGAGAGAGGAAGACTTTGATGGCATTCACATCTATGAATTGGTCCGAGTTAGGAAATAGAACTAAATTATAGATGAGAAGGGCCAAGATATCTTCAAAGGCTTGAAAATCCATATCTTCCCAGAATGAACGAGCCTTCTCCAATAAGAACTTGGCTAGGAACCCTTTAACTCCGCCTCTTGTCTTCCAATTTGCTATAATGTTGGCTCTCTTCAGATGCAAGGCTTCGACAATGACTTCAGGTTTTGGAATCCCTTCTAAACCTGTGAATGGTACTTGATCAAGCACGGGCACTCCTAATAGTAGAGAGAATTCTTCTAGGGTTGACACCAATTGATAGTCAGGGAAGGTGAAGCAATGATGCATGGGATCAAAGAATTGGAAGAGCACGCACATCATCTCTTCTTGGAAATTGGAGGTATCCAAACTGAGGAGTCGACCATATTTCTTGGTGAAAGGAGAGTCTTCAGGCACCCTTGGTGCTATTTCTTGGAGTAGAGGGTGTGCTTTCATGAAGCTAATTCTGATGGTATTCCTTCGGACGGGATTCATGGCCTACAAAACAAAACAAAACAAAACAAAGATAAATTTCCAAATCCTTGAAATGGTTAGTGAGAATACTTATGATGTTATGATGTTTAGGATGTTATGTACAAGTAAGCAAGTTGTTATGTACACACAAAGTAGACAAGTCCTTAGGTTTAGGCTTGCATGGAGTTTGATAGGTAAGTACCCTCTTGAAATTTATTTGGCTCAACCTGTCCTAGAAAGTAACCGGGTTCTAAGGGATCTCAATATCACTGACCTTTCTTTTAGGCATTGTCTAAGCACAATAAATCTTTTCTTGCGGTCAAGATATCCCAAAATTCCGATCTCAATGAGTGTAGTATCGAGTATCAACCAATTTTCAGCTTTCCATTGAAATCGGTTATCTCACTACTTCCTAATGGCCAAGTTGTTCAATTAAGGTTCTAAGGTCAGTTAGTGCTTCATGACGCTGCTCAGCAGCCTCATATTCTCCTCGATTCAACACAAGGGATACTGGTACCAATAAATGTGTCACACTAACTTAGCCATTGCTTCAACCATATTGGTCTATACCATACAGTTTCCATAATATATTGCTACTTACCTAAAAAGGTGTCCCAGATCTGGGTAGAGGATCAAAACAAGCCCAAACAAGGAACCAAAATGTAAAGCAAACAATTCAAAAAAGCAAGTAAAGGTGATCTAGACCTAAGGTAACCCCACTTTTTTGAGATCTCGCCAGCAGAGTTGCCAGTTCTGTAACACAGTGGGAGAAATGACTTGGGATGTTTTGCTTCTGATCGCAATTGTTGCGGATAGCAAGAGTCGCTACTGACTTTTCTTTTATCCAGTAAAGGAAAGGGTGAAAAGAACAGGAAAGACCTTTGAGATTATTTTCTTGAGTTCAGGGGGTAGACCTTTGCTTTTGTTTGAAAGTGTGCTTTGTGGTGGGTTTTGAAAGTATTTTTGAAAAAGCGCCCTCATTTAGGCAAACTTTGTAATGATTCTTGTCTCTATAAGAATGTATACAAAGTGTTGGAATTTTTAAAATATTTCATGGAAAGTGTTGGTGAATTTGAAAAGATGTTTGTATTTGAAGATGAGCAAGCAACTAATAACGTTTCTACCTACTCAAAAGTCTTTGTTCTTTTCCTTCTTTAGATGTTGTTATCTTACCATTGATTTGGTAAGAAGCATTATCTTTAGATGTAAAGGGACGGGCGTGGGTCATCGTATAGTCATGATAGCAATGTTGTGAGATATCTTAGCATTTCTCTTGAGGGACTAAGATCATTTGTAAGGCAACATTCAAATCGTTATCGAGGGACTATGATCTTGTATTTTTGGTTATTTTTGCTAAGACGTCTCACATGCATAACATGACCATTTTCATAAGGCAACAAGTGGAGTTAATCTTAGGGGTGCATGTATGAATAGTGTTTGTATTTCATGCTTGGTTTATCTTGGATTAGTGTTCTCTAAGATTGATTTTTATCTTCCCGTACAAATCCTACTTTACTAGCATTTAAATGAAAGCGATAAATTGCGGAAAGTAAATATCCTACGCCATTACAATCATTAGGGGGATGGGGTGTACAAATTTACAAATGGGGATTTCAAGAAATTAAAGTCCTAATTATCTATTACAATCCTATTGAAATAATGTACAAGAATTGAAATGTAAAATAGATTTGTTTTGTTTTGGTTAAGAGAAGAAATAAAATTTCTTAAGAAATTTTTTTTAGTCTTTTTGTTCTAAAAGAAATAAAGAAAAGTGTATGAATATAAAGTATTTTTGGTGTTTTTGATTAATGAAAATAGGAGTGATGATAAAAATAATAAGATGAAAAAGAATCAGAGTCAGCGCATTGCTGAAAGGATGGAAATAAGGAGAAGAAGTTCTGACTCTGGTACGCTGCAAATCAGAAAGAAAATGTTAGCATAAATGGGGAAGGCCAGAAGTTCTGGATCCGGGCGCACTAAAGTTCTGGGGTTGCTAGGAACAAGGAAATCCTAGAAATTCTGATGCAACTGGGAACCTAGAAGTTTTAGTGTTATTGGAAGGTCAGAAGTTCTGGTTGTTGAGAGAGTCTAGAAGTTCTAATGCAGTTGGAAACCTATAAGTTCTAGTGTTACTGGCAAGCTAGAAGTTCTGATGATGGATCCGTGAGGTGTCAATGTTGTTGGATAGGAATATCTAGAAGTTCTGGTCCAAGATCACTGTTTTGACAATCAACTGAAGGGGGGTTTATCTAGAAGTTCTGGTCCAGGATCAATGTTTGACAAATAATGGGGAAAATGTCAAGAAATAAACATAAAAAAGGTGTTTCTGAGGCTAGAACTCAGGTTCCTTAACACTAATTCCTTAGACGCGTGCTCTCTACCACTAGGGTGGCTATACATCCGATATTAGAAGCAAAAACATAAACATCTATCACAAATTAAGTTTTGATGATGAACTTCATATTTTTCTTCGTGTCACCCAGAGTATCTGCAACTTAGTCATTTTTCAACAAAATGGAAAATGCAGACATAACAGTTATGGAAAATTTCATTATGGTTTCAGAAATACAAAGCTTCAAAATTGTAAACCAGAAGCAAGCATGAATTTTTCTAATCCTAATTCTGAATCCTAATTTCCTCAAGAAGTTCTGATATGAAATTCTCTTTAGTTAGGCCATATACATGAAATCTATAAATATGTACAGAATCAGAGTCATGATATCTACATTGCATCTTTGGAAATGCAAACCTAACAATGCCTAAGTAATGAGATAACAGACAGAAGAAATTTAACTTGCAGCTGGAAATTGTTCTGTGAATTAGAGTCTGGTTTCAGATTGCTGTGATGTTCTGGTCAGCTTCCTCAAGTTCTCAAAAAGCTAAAGCAACTCTTAACTTGAGCTAGGAATGCTGAAAAAGTTCTGGAGCAGTCAAGGTGCAAATTTCTGGTTTTTGAAATAGAGAGTGGTGAATATTGTGTTTCAGTTTGAAAACAGAAGTTGGGAAAGCTTCTATGTGTATACTAGAAACTGTATGGATGATTTTATCAAGAAACACACAAGAAAAAAATTATAATTTGGATGCAAAAATCAAAAACTAGCAGGTTTCGTGTTTGGGCTGCAATTTCAAGTTCTTGGGAATTTTCAGCAAGGTTTCAAGGATTTTTTCCAATCTTTTTCCGACCTTCTTAACAGTTGAAAATGAAGTTTAATTTATAGGAAAAGGATTTAGAAGCTTGGAGAAATTAGATGTACAACCATCATGTGTTATGGCTCGTTGTCTTGTTCTTGAAGCAAGTTTAGACAAGTATGGTTTCAAGGCAAAGTAGAGCGGTTAACAGCTTTAACCATGCCTAATCTGAGTTTGTAGGCATGATTTGTGGAGAAGTACACTCAGAAACAAAAGTAAAGTATGGGCCCAACATAAACTTTGTACAAAAGTTTACTTTCCAAGGACAGCAGTGGTATTTCTATGCCACACGTGGGAAGATCTTTTGGATAAAGGTTTAAACATTGGGATAAAGACTCAAAAGTGGGTGTGAGCATTAAATGATGATGATATTTAACAAGCAAGAAGACCTACAACTTGAGATTATGCAGCCTAGCTTGAAACTGGATCAGAAGTTCAGGATGAACGTAACTTAGATTAAGAACAAACGTCCAACTTCTGATCTTTGAATCTCCTTGCTCCAGCATGATCTGAAGGAGTTATCAGACTTTTCAGAAAGCTTGTAACATGCTTTGCAACCCCTTTTTGAATCATCTTAGCAAACTCTAATTGAACCAACATGAAAATTGGCCTAAAAGTTCTAACCAAACTTTGACTTAGAAATGCTCAGGATTTACTAAGTGTTTTAGTTTCATGGACGTGTCTTCAGGAACTTATAACTTGAAATCCCATCATTTCTAGGAGAAGTTATGTTATATAATATTTTAGATCTCATTGAGATATATAACTCTTGTGTTAGAAGTTCATCCTGAATCAATTTGCATCATGAGGAAAACCTGGCCAGAAGTTCTGAACTTATCATACTTTCTTAACACTTAGAAAAATTTCTAAGTGTTTAGAAATTTTGACTTTTCCAAAGAAGTTTTGACTTTTGATTTTCTTGATGAAACAAACTTCATATTCTAACATGTCTTGATGAAATATGATTCTTGAAACTTGATTTTGATCCAAAAGTCAAAGTTTGACTTTTTAAAGTGCATTTTGACCATTTTGCCCTTGTGCCAATTCAAACCTAAATTGATATATCAATACTGCAAACTTGAGTCATGGGAGACCTTGTGAGGAATTTCTTGAGAAATGAGAGGGCAAATTTTGGGGTACATCATATGGCACGCATGAAAACAGGAAACAGAAAACTTAAAATGATGTGAGTTGTGTTCAGCTCAGGAGGCAGATGTCAAGACATCTGCTTTGACATCATTCAAAATAATTTGCTCCTAATGTCAAGACATTTAGCAAAACATTATCAAAGCATTGTTTTACCAAAATTGTTTCCAACAAACACTTACACATTTTACCTTTGACTTGTCAGACCTCTTTGATTTTGACATCCCTTTACACTCACCTCCTACTCTTGACACATTTAAGCCTTCACAACTATCTCCAATATTTAAATCTTCCGACTTTGAAAATTCTTTGGATTTCACCGTTGTCTGGACTTCATCCAAAGTAATAGTATCTTCCTTACCATTAAGAAATGCATCATTAAAGTGCTCAAAGGATCTGTGTAATGAACTCAACAGTAGTAAAGCCTTGTCCTCATCATCAATCTTCACTTCAATATTCTCAATATCATCAATAATCTTGTGAAATTTTTTTAAGTTTCTCAACTATGGGTTTATGCTCTACCATTCAGAATGAACAAAGTTATTGTTTCAAAAATAACAAGTGAGCCAAATACTTTGTCATATATAATTATTCAAGTTTCGCCCCACATAGCAACCGCAGTTTACTCCCTGGAGACCTCTCTTAGAACTTTATCCCTGAGGCACAAGATAATGGCACTTTTGGCCTTATCCACCATCTCGGTCTTTCGTACCTGTGTAAGACCTACAGGCATTAATGATTCACTCTTCAAAGCATCAATAAACTTCTCTTGAATTAAAATTGCTTGCATATTAATTTTCCATAACCCAAAGTCGTTGTTTCCATAAAATTTCTCGATCTCTCGTCTGTCCATGGTGCTCAGTTGTAAAGAACACCTCTTTTCTCCATGCTAGCCGAACCACTTATTTTGAATTACGATAAAATTCAATATCAATTTGTGAGGCAAATAATAGTAGAAACCAAATAAATGGTCTATAATAATAATAATGTGTACACAGATAATATAACTGAATAAGGCGAGAAAAAGACGAAGGTTTGTTTATCCATTTCAATGAAACGATCTAATTTATGAGAAGAGCAACTCTCCAATTCACTATACTCAGAAAGTTCTTTAAAAAGATACATATGAGTTACAATAAAATATCCTTCACCTTCAGGTTCCCAAAAACAACTCTGAAGGCGTTCAAGAATTACCATATTTTCTATCTAAATGTTTCCCAACCTCTTCAACCTTCAATATATGAATAACTTAAACCCAAGGTGTAAAAAAGTGTTTCCCAACTCCCAATAACCTTAGATAACCCCAAAGGTTTCTAAAACCCTTGCCTTTCTAAGGTTTCCCTTGAGAATAGTCAAAACCTTATGCTATGACTTTAAACCCTTGCCCTCCCTTGTTGTTGTAAGCTCTAAGATTGTCCCCCATATAATAACAGAAGAGATACATATTTATAATAGCCAAAATCCTATAAATCCATAACAAATACCAAAATATATCTCCTTAATTGTTAGAATAAATGATATTATTATAATCTTATAATATCTCTAAAATATTATAAATATCTTATAATATCTCTTAGACTATTATAAATATATATCTTATAATATCATTAAAATATTATAAATATATATCTTATAATATCTTTTAGAATATTATAAATATCTTATAATATCTTTTTATATTAATTTATATTATCTCCAAATTAATATAAAATATTCTAACATTAATGAATGGATAAATCAATCGAACCGACCGAACCCGATACCCGTAAATCCCTTGGACTAGATTACTTTTCGACTTTCTGATTTTTGACAATCTCGAAACATGTTTTATTTCTCTTCATCAACAAAGGTTTTAAGGAACATTACAAATAGATATACAAGTAATTAAGAAAAGATATACCCAAATGCCTTGTACTCGCTTTCCAAATACCTTAGCAAGTAAGGTTTTATAAAAAATAATCAATAGTTTATTTTTCCTTTTTATGAGAGTATTCATAAAATTGTTGTTTTCCAGAATTCACATTCTTTCTGATTTTGTCTATTGGTCTGATAATTACACACTGAGGCACTTGTATGTAGAAACTATGAGCCTTTTCAAGCCACCCTATTATGAAATGATTATATCTGTTGTTTAAACCCTTTAAGCCTGAGCCCTTTCTTTGGTCACATAGCCTAATATGTAGCTCATTTGACTTGAAATAATAATCTTCCCACATGTAATACAGTGGGAGAACTGACTTGTTTTGCATTTTATCGCAAATGTTGCGGATAGCAAGAGTCACCACCGATTTTTCTTTTATCCAATAAGGAAAGGTGAAAAGAACAAGAAAGACCTTTGATAAACTTTGAGTTCGGGGGGTAAGTTATGAAATGGTAAGGTGTTAGCACCCTTTTCATGCATAGTTATCTCCAGGCTCTTAATCGCTAGCTCACTTTTGAAATTTGCTTTGTGTGTGTGATTTAAATTTTTTTTTTTGAAATTTGCCAATGTAAGGCGAAACTTTGTAATGATTTTTGTATCGTCCTCAAGAATGTGTACAAAGTATTTTGAAAATATCTTTGAAAGTGTTTGTGTGAAATGTTTTTATTTTGAAAGGTTTAAGAGCAAGCGATTAAAGGTTCTACCCACTCAAGGTCGTTCTTGTACTTTTCCTCCTTCTTTAGATAGAGATATTCATATCATTAGTTGGTAGGAAGCCATATCATTAGATCTGGAGGGACAAGCGTAGGGTCATCGTACAGTCATTGAAGGCGACTTGTAAGGATGCTTTAGCAATTTCGTAAGGGACTAGATTATTTATCGAAAGGCAATGTCGAAGGGTCATTGAGGGACTATGATCTTTAATTTGAGGGACTTTGCTAAAGCGTCCCTATAATCGAGGGACATGACTGTTTTATTCCAAAGGCAAGAAGAGAGGCTACCCTAGAGCTGCAAGTGTGTGAGTGTGTTTATTTCATTTATTTATCTTTGAATTTAGGGTTTTCTATCGTTGGTTTTTATATTTCCACACAAACCCTAGTTACTAAGCAGAAGCATAGGCGTATAGTAGCAGAAAGAATAAAGTGCGGAAACGTAAACCTAAAACTATTACATAGCTTCGGGGAAGTTACATAAGAATTTAATGCGGAAAGAAAACCCTAAAACTATTACATACTCGGAGCAATTACATAATAGGAAAAAATATAAATCTAAGCTATTACACAAGGAATGTGCGACCTATACAATTGATCTAGAAAAAATAGAAATAGGAAAATAGAAAAGAAAAAATGTTTTTTGGTGATTTTTTATGAAGAAAATAGTTTATTATAATTAATTAAAACCTATTAAATCTAATTAATTTTAATTAAAAAATAATTAATTAATTAAATATTAAAAGGTTAATTAAAAACTAAAACCTAATTAATTTTAATTAATAAATAAACCTAAAACTAATTATATTTGTATTTTAATGAAATAAGAAAAAAATAAGTAAAGGAGAAAAAGAAAAATATAAAAAAGGAATTGGGCCTACATTAGTAAAAAAGAGGGGGTGTAGATTGAAAAGAAGATCCAGGCCCAAGCACTGGTCCATGAGATCTGGTGTGTTTAGCCAGGAGGGTGCATCATGGGCGTACAGGTCTGGAAGCGTTAGATTTGGATCTGAGGACTGCGAAGTTGAAGGTGCACGTTTGAGGTATGAAGACGCGCTGCATACAATCTGCAAAATCAGAAAAAATGAAAAAACACAAAAGGCATGGATCAAACTCATGTCTTTGTACACTAATGATTTATCGTGCGCTTCTTTGCCACTGGGGTGGCTGTTTCATCCATTATATCATTGAAACGAATTAAATATAAAACAAACATTATTTCATGGACCAGAGAAACTCTGGAGCCCTAGCTCCGATCGTCTTCTCTAGTGAGCTCGTTTCTTATTCCTGTAAAATAGAAAACATCAATGACTCAGTGGTACCCTACCCCCCATAATTTGGGCCTTGCGATTTCTATGGAACCATTATTTTTGCTAAATCTCCCTGTAGAAAGAGATATGAAGCATATAGTTTGAAATTGTTCAAACATGGCCAAGTATGGTTCAATCATCATGGGGGTCATGCAATAGGTCTACCATGCATGGTTATGTCTCAGAAACATGTTAGTGAGGTTAGTATACATTAAAACGTCATGAAAACAAGAATTCAAATTTGCAAAAAAATAAGAAACCGGCGAGGCATGTATGCTGGTTTTATGCCCTTTGGATCATCATACTCGATCCCATCTTACCCTATAGTTATTCTGGAATGGAATTGGACATGTATTTGGCCTTGAGGGAGGTTGCAAGATAGGGTTTCAATTTGCGCTAGTTTTGATATTTTTTGAAGTTTTTTGGAAAGGTATCTCGTGCAAGAGTTTTTTCATGTCCTATTGTTGTCTGAATAAAGAGTATATATAGGCTGAATTAGGTTAAAAAGATTTGGGCTTGGACCTTTGTAAGAAAGCTTGGATTTTATCTAATTTAATTTTGAATTTAAATAAATAAAATAAAAAATAAATAGAATAAAAATCCAAGGAGTGTAATAATGGGTTCAGAGGTTCAAATTGAGTTATAAAACACGTTTGGACCTTGAAAGATCAACCCACTAGCTAAAAAATTCAAGTTTGATCAGTTTTCGTTTCATGCATTTTCTCAAAATTTCCCAACTTGTACCAATCATAAATCTCTCAACTTTTATCATTTGAAGGTGATCTTGAACTTTTTGGAAAACTTAAGATGTCCCATACAATCTCTATATTGATCATTTTTTCATTTGAAGGCTTTATCTTTATGTAAATTTCTTTGACCAAAAGTGTCCTTTTGTTGACTTTTTGAAATGACCTGTAATGTTTTGGCCCATATCTCTCAAATGAAGCATTTTTTGGACTTGAGATTAGAGAGATGTATAGAATTGAATTTCCTTAAAAATGAGCTTTGGTTTAGAAAAATATGATGAAGCATGTGAAAGTTATGCTTGGTCAAAGATCAGTTGATTTCTCCTTAAGAAAACCCTAATTTGGCAACTTTTGACTTTTGATTAATTGAGAGTTTTCTTGATCAATCATGATAAACCCTTGATAAAATGATGAATTTTACTTAAAAACCTTGTTGTTGACAAAAAATATTGAAGTTTGAATGTATGTTGACCACAATTGACTTTTTGTCCAATACGTTTGATTTTCAGTCGTCTGAGCCATTGACTGAGAAATCTTGTGATGCAAGGTTTGAAACTTGGAACGAGCATTATTTGAGACATATGATAAACTATGAACTCCACTTGAGGCATTATAAGTCCAATTTTCCTTGAGAAAAGCAAAACCCTAGTTGTAGGTCAACTGTTTATGAGGAGAATTCTTGAGCAACCTTGAGCATTTGAGAACCCTAGGAGAATGTCTTGGATAAAGGGAGGGAAATTTTTGGGTACAACACCACCTTTCTTGGAGTTAGATAGAAATTTTAGTTTCCTTATCTCACTACTAAAAAAATCACTTTTAACATCGAACGTGAAATGCGTTTTACCTCGACTAAAAAAGCAAGGTAACGAAGGTCGTCGTGAAAAGTTGTCACTTATCACCTTGGTGTTTAAAAACTGAGAGGTACATTTATTTACGTATGGATTCGAACCCCCGTTGTTTTCACTTTTTTATTTATAAAGCTAGCGTCTCAACCATCTCGGTTAAATAATCAAACTGGGGGGTAAGTTAAATTGTTATTTTTTTTAAAATTTAAACATGTTATATTATTTACACATAAAATTAATAAAATAATTTGTTTACAAACTACAATGTTTAACTATAATATTATATTGTTTACTAAGAATAATAAAATAAATATTAATTTGTCCATGAAGATCATATGTTGGATCTTTAAATCCATGATATCCTGGGGAAGATCAAATGTTGGGTGCAAGTGTATTCTCAATAGCTTTTCCTTGCATTTGTTTCTTATATGAACAAAAAAAGGGTTAGACAAAAAAGGGTAAGATAAATAAATGGTCTTCTGCTGAAATAAATAATTAAGAACACAAACTTTAAATTCAAATAATTTTATGCTCTTGCAATCCCTCATATAGAACTCTTCATAGCAAAAAATCTTGCAAACCTTAAAGTGGAGGATAATTTCAAGCACTTCATGATGTTTCATTATCAATTTTGGATGTCTAAAATTCTTTTATAATATAAGTGATTTATGTTTCTCGCATATCGCTAATGATAGTGTCTTGAGCATTGATAACCATAAAATGGAAGGCAAGGATTTGAGTACAGAACGGTGATAAATATCTTTAATTTTTAACGCTAAGTTATCCCCTCGTTTATTATGAAAATCGACGTGATAGACCATTTAATTTTTAACACTAAGTTATCCCCTCGATTATGTTAAACTTTGAGGTAAGAAATTGTTTTAAAAACTAAAACATGGCGCATGCATTAGAATCATATCACTAGAATAAAAATGATCATCTATATTCAAACTGTAAAGTATCTTTTGGATTTTCAAGGAGGCTTTTGAGTTGTTTACACGTCTTATTACCAACTCTTTGTGTCTTCAAACATTGTTTCAAAGTCTTTTCCTATTTTAACGTCTCATTTCAACTCTCTATGTCTTGTGTCCTTGTTTCAACGTCTTATTTTTCTTATTCAAAAATGGATGTAAATAGTTTGTTCGTGATCAATGAAAAGTTTATTAATTTCAATGATTTCAATTTCTTTGTACTAAGGAAAGCTATTAAAAAACAAAATTTGAATGGTTACTTTCACATTCTACATGGCCCCATATACATTAATCTGGTTAAAGAGTTCTGAATTAATGCCTCCGATGTGCCAGCTGGTCATGATGAAGTAATCTAGTCTAATGTTAATGCATCTCATTTATTCATTACCCCATCACTGATTTCAATGACAATTAACTATCAAGAGACAGGTAGTTGTGTTGAGCATTATGAATTGAATAATATCTACTCAATTGGCGTTCACCAAATTTATGCCAACCAAAATAAGCCCACCAATTCCGCTTCTCTACTCCCTATTGAAAAACATTGGTTTCAACTTCTAGTGGTAAATCTTCGCCCAAGAGAGAAATAATTAGAAACTCTTACTTGGTATGACAAGCATATCTTGTTCTTCCTCACTTACAACGTCAGAGTTAATCTTCCTCTTACCATTTTCAACTTCTTGAAGGACATGATAAAGATTTTCCGGGAGGAAATGATTTTCCCCATACCATATGGAAGAGTTATTTCTAAACTTTTCTCTAAGTTGGGATAGTTAGGAATAATGTTGAAGTTGAGTGGACTGAGAAGTTAGAATATGTGGAATAATTTTCTTTGTTGTCTTGTTTTTTTTATTATCAATGAATATTTCATTTTTCTGTTATTGCCTATTCTTTTTTATTGATAACAAAGTGTTAGTACCGTGGTTTTAGGATTGACATGATTTTTCTAAAACATGGTTTGCAGCATGATATTATGGAAGATGTTCTAACATGTTGGTCATGTTCATTTGAAGGAAGATGTTGTGACATCTTGTATCTGAATATCAGTATAGGCTATTTATTCTTGGCATATTTAATTTGATTATGTGAGATTCCTTTTGGTTTTATTTCAATTATTTTTTACAGGTTAAGTATATTTAATCTGGAACATTATATTTATCTCTAGTTGTACACAGGTTGCCAAAATTGGGCTTTTAGACAATTTAGGAAACCTTGTATTCCAAGATTCAAGGAGTTTTTTCTACACAAATTGGTGTAGCTCTCAACTTATGCAACAAGGAATATCTAGGCGCAAATTCAAGACCCGAGGATTGTTGAAGAGTATTTTAAAAAATTTACCTAGACCTAATTTCATTAAGAACTTTGTAAAAAATAAGGGGAAACCTATATTTCTTAGCCTTAGGTATTGAGGGTTCTTTAAGGGAGTTTATGTTTTCTTTGTATGTCCTCATGCATCTTTTGATGCATTTGATTTCACTGATTATTACTTGACATTTTGTCAAGTTATTGTTCTCCTCTAAGCTTTTAAGTAAATAGTTGAGTATTGATCTTATTGAAGCTTTTAAGCAAACTAAGTATTTTTATTTGGAAGAGTAATCTTCTTTTTGGTTTCTTGAGATATTCCCTGGGATTGAGAGTGTTTGATATCAATATAGTGATTGGGAGTGAGATGGTGATTTCTCATATCTAGGAATTTCCTATGTAGAAGTTGCACTTAGTAGGGATTAAGTTATAAATTGTAAATTAGGATTATTTAGGCTTAAAATTAATACTAGTGATAGTGGATTTCCTACTGGCTTGGTAGCCCCCAGTGTAGTTGAGTTGCACCGAACAACGTTAATATTTTTTTTGTTCTTTCATCTTCTGCACTTTTAAATTCTGCAAAGTTTTATTTTGGTAAAAGTTTCTGCCAGTCAGCAGATGTTGTAACATCTATCGTGACATTGTGATTGTGTGTTGAAACATCAATCTTGACATTTTTATTATGTGTGATAGAATTTAACAAAGATCTTGAGAATTACTAATTAACCAAGAAAAACATGGAATTTGGAAAAGATGTCATGTGATAAATTGTTGAAATATTTTTTAAATGCGGTAGCTGGAATTCAAAGCAAGATACCCTATAAGTATATTACCTCGGTTCTGCAAAAATTTGAGAGTACATGTTTATTATTACTTTTATGTATAAAAAATGACGCTTACTTATAGCTATGTTACCTCGGTCTTTTATAACGCCAAGGTAACATGTTTTTTATTTTATTAAAAAAAATCAATCATTGCGCTCCTAAGACATACACTCTTGGTTTTTAGCAAGTTTGAGATGAAAGCTTCGTCATAAAAAGTGTTATTTTTTGTAGTGTCTAATGAAAAAGAGTAAGTTTGAGGTTTCTCTTGAAAGTTAGAAAAGTTTAAGTTTTGTGTTAGGGTACTAAAAAAAAAGGTCAATATAAAGAAAATATATATAGAAAATAAAAAAGTTAAAATTACTTCTTGAAAAAAAAATAATAAATGAGAAAGACCAACAAATTGTATGCTCTAGTATTGGTTTATAAAAAAAGATGGTTATAAAACGAACACGGTGACATAAGAAAAACTAGATACCTAACTCCAAAGATTTAAGCCTACCATCCCAAAAGTATCCTACCCTGACATTAATTCCATTACAACCTAGAAAGACCACAAAATGTGTATTTAAATATGATTTTCATCGACTTTATTAGAAATTGCCTAAACTTATGGTAAAATTCTTTTGTATGTTGACTGTTGATTGGGAGACAGTGATCTTGGATGCAAAAGTGAGCTAACCTGACTCGTTTTTGAGAGTTTAAAAAGAAAAAGGCATGTTTTTAGAGTAGTTACGAATTTTGGAGCTAAAACTTACGGCAATGAAATTCTTGAGCAAGGAATTTTAAAGTTATATCCATTGAAGACATTTTTCTTCACTTATTTTCATGTACTTTTCTTCTAAACTCATGGTATTCATTTGTATTACTATGAGTAGCTAATTTACTATTGATTAGATTTTGGTAGACAAAGTTGATTTGATTTGTTGAACTATGTGTTGGCTCCTAAATTCGACACCCTTGTCTTATTAATGTCAGCCATTAAAGCTGAAGGATGTTTTCGACTGGCTAAGTCTGTCGAAATGCCCATCGAAAGATGGCAAAGTACTTAGAAGATTTCTTCCAAGGGAGAAGTTGGTTGCCTTCGACGTCGAAGGAGTTTCTCGTCGAAGATGTCTCTCGACGAAGGTGTTCGATGGTTCAGAGTGGAGCAGTTTGAAATTCAAGCGTTTGGAGGGAAAACGGTTTCCAGCGGTTACCAAGTGTAACGTGCGAAGATCTGGGGCGTCGAACATGGAGAACGTGCCAAGTGGAATGATCTCGAAGCAGTGTAACTGCCCGACGGTTACTTGTGATGTTTTAGTATAAATAGTAGTAGTCATGTAAGTTCTCGCGTGTGTTCACAATTCTATACAAAGTCACTCATATAGATTCGAGTACCCAGCGTGTGAGAAAGAATTGTTGAGAAATGTATGTGTGAAACACCAATTTTATTAATCAAAGTCATTTACTTTTCCAGAAATTTACTTGCTTTCCTCTTTACATTCCTGTCGAAGCCTTTTACTTTAAGCCTTGTTTATTTTACCAAGTCCTCTCTTCATGCAATTTACTTGAAGCCTCTTTATTTTATTTAAAGCCTCTTTATTTAAAGCCTTATCCAACTTAATCAAACTTCAAAATCAACCTATGTCCTAGGATCAATCTGATTGATCCTGCGAGTAACCAAATAAGTAACCATTTGGAGGATCAGCGGTTGTTTACCAAATACCTAGGTAAACAAATTGGCACACCCGGTGGGACCGTGTGTTGATTGTTGAAAATAATCTCATCTTTTCGAGTTGTATGTTATTGAGAAGTGGTAGAATATACACAAACGATAACAATACTGGCAGAAGAAGGGAAGAGATGGCGAATCCGCCAAACAATAACGAAATCCCACAAACGAATGTGGGGGCAACGGTTAGTACGACCGTAAGTGAAGCGACAACTGTTGGTTCGACACCAGCAGTATCGGTCACAACCACGGGGCCAATACCTTCGTTAACGGGCCCCAGGATGCCTTTGGGAACTCCCCCACCAAGGGGAAATTTAGGCACAAGGCCTTTTGTTCCCCCAGGATTTACGCCATTCTATGGTATGCCAACTTCTGAATTGGCTAGCCTGACGAATGCTACGTCCACGTTTTCAGACCCTTTAGTGAGTGCCTCTTCGCCACTCCAAGGTTCTGGAGTAGGCATGGCGAATAGAAATAGGACCCAACTCTTAGGAGGAACGTCCCAAGTAGCCCATGGCCTTACAAATGCCTCGACAGCAGTCTTGAGGCAACAAATGGACGAAAGCAACCATGATATGGTGCAAATGTTGGCACAAACTTTGAGTACAGTGCTAAACCCTCTAATACAAAACACTACTCAATCGAATCAGCAAGTGACAGCGCAAATGACGCGTTTGGCTGATTTCTTTGGAGTACCCCAACCTGTTCGACAGCCCCAAAGGGCGCAAATAAGGGGAAATCAGGGGATATTTTTAGAGGAAGAAACCACCATTAACCAGGCTCAACAGCCTGTCGAAGAAAACCTTAGGGCACGATTGGAGCAACCTGTCGAGGAACCTAGGGTAAGAACCCCAGAGGTAAGGTTAATTAACAGAAACCAAAATGCTGACGAAGTAGTCCAGCATATCCAATACCAAAATACGGGTTTGGAAAATAATCTGGCAACCATGATCGAAAGGATCATGACTCAAAATGGGATGAACATGGGCTTTCGAAGGCCCAACTTTACATCTCCATTGTCAGAATACGTGTTACAAACAGACTTACCTCCTAGATGCAAAGTCCCCAAATTTACTAAGTTCTCTGGGGACACGACAGAATCTACTGTCGAGCATGTGGCGAGATACTTGATCGAAGCAGGTGACATTTCGAATAACGAAAACCTGAGAATCAAGTACTTCCCAAGTTCTTTAACAAAGAACGCTTTTACTTGGTTTACAACTCTCCCCCCCAATTCGATCCATCATTGGACCCAGTTGGAAAGATTGTTCCATGAACAATTCTACATGGGGCAAACCAAGATAAGCCTGAAAGAATTGGCCAGTGTGAAGAGACGTTTCACTGAACCTATAGACGAATATCTAAATAGGTTTAGGTTGCTCAAGGTGAGATGCTTTACACAAGTGCCAGAGCATGAGTTAGTCGAAATAGCCGCAGGCGGTTTGGATTATTCCATTAGGAAGAAGCTAGACACCCAATACCTGAGAGACATGGCCCAGCTGGCCGATAGAGTTCGACAGGTAGAACGCCTCAAAGCTGAAAAAGCAAAGGCAACGAAAACTCACAAGAGAGAGAGGATAGCGTACGTTGAGATGGATGACGAAGATCCGGAATCCTTCGACGATACTTTAGCTGTCGAAGAAGGAGAAGTCGATTTAGCAGAACTGAAACAAGGGCCACCATACTCTTGTAAACTGTTAGTCCCCTCAAGTGGGAAAAATCCCATTGGTCCAGAAAGGACCAACGATAGGTTCCCCAAAAAGACTTATAGTTTTGACATCACAAAATGTGATGAAATATTCGATTTGCTTGTTAAAGATGGCCAAATGATTGTACCCCCAGGGGTGAAAGTGCCTCCTCTTGATCAAAGAAAGAAGAGAGGTTTTTGCAAATATCATAATTTTTTGGGCCATAAAACTTCTCAATGTTTTCTTTTCAGGAATCTTGTGCAAGACGTTATCGAAGAAGGGAGGTTAAAGTTTGCTGACAAAACCCCCATGGCTGTCGACTCAAATCCATTGCAGGCTGAAGCCCACTATGCTGAACCCTCTGAGGTGAACGTGATAGAGGCAACCAGGAGCCAGTCGAAGAAGCCAGGAATTACCATGGTCGAAGTCTCGAAGGAACATATCAACATGCCAATCTTTGGCAGTTTTTCTGGAAATTTATCCAGGAAGACAATTGAAGCAGTTCAGAAAGCGGTCGAAAGCCCGAAGTCGGAGACCGCTGAAGCACAAAAAACTGGACCAAAATCCAGTTCCCACTTGGCCACAGTTCAAGGCCAGACAGAGAATCTGGAGATACAAATGAAGCAGTTAACTCTTGCTAACAAAGATACAATGAATATCAACATGGTTGAACTTTCTGACCCAAAAGCATCAGAAGAGGCCATGAGGCAAGAACAAGCTAATAAGACTGCTTTCCCTCGGGAAAATGAAAATTTGGCAGATTTTCTACAAAGATGCCACAAAAAGAAATCAGAGGTGATGTTGTGTCCAAGATGCAGTTCGATCTTTGACAAAAAAGCTGCTGAGCACATTCAAGGCGTAAGAGCAGCGAACAAGAGAAGGGAAAATGTTGACCTTCGACATGATCCCAGAAGAGCCTCCCAAAGAGGTTCAAACCAAGAAAAGAGGCCATTGACTTTTAGGCCTCCCACAAATGTGCCAGTAGACACTTGGTACAAAACCTCTGGTCGAAAAAGGCCAAGTGAGGAGAAATGGCACTCTTTCGATGTGCCAAGAGGTTCCTCTTTGACTCAAAAGAAGGAGCCTCAGGTTGCTGCACCTAAGGTTGCACAAGTGTCCAGCAACTACAAAGGTAAAAATCCCATGTCTCGATCTCAATGGAGGAGATATCAAAGGAGACGAAAAGCTAAAAGGGAGGCTGCCAACGAACCAAAGGCAGAAACCAGTTCGAACGTTCCTCAAAGGAAACAAAGGAAACCTCTGGAAAGAGAGCCAGTAACCAACAGGCTAGTTTGGCCTAACCAAAGTGAAGTCGAAGACGAAGACGATTCTGAGTCTGATGATACCTTGGACATAATGGTGAATATAGTCTCAGTGCTGCCCAGAGAATTCAATCGACAAGTAGAAGTCGAAGCAAGTGACTGGGAAGTGGAGCAAGAAATGGCCAAACATAGGCCAGTGTTCTATTTTGTCATGGACAATGGCGCCACTGAGGAACAAAATGGGTTCTTCGAGCCACCTAAAGAGGCGATGAAAAATCACCTCAAGCCTTTATTCATAAGGGCTAAGCTCGAGGAAATTACTGTGAATAAAATCTTGGTGGATTGTGGGGCAACCATCAACATTATTCCTCACTCTATGCTAAGGAAAATTGGCAAAAGGGATGAGGACATCAAGCCTCACAACATGGTCCTGTCGAACTATGAGGGCGGCATAGGGACCACTATGGGAGTGATCCAGCTAGATATCAAAGTAGGATCTATCCTTCGACCAACGATGTTCATGGTCATATCGGCCAAACCTAACTACAATCTTTTGTTGGGCCATGAATGGATTCATGGTGTTGGAGCTGTGCCATCATCAATGCACCAGAGGCTGCTCCTATGGCGTCCAGATGGGATGGTCGAAAACATAGAGGCAGATCAAAGCTACTACCTTGGCGAAGTGAATCACCTGGGTTTGGCAGATTTCGACAAAAACTTGGCTCACATAGGGCCATGTCCAACACCTGACTTCGACATGGCGCCAGCGCCAAACACTTTTTGTTCCCTATACCTGCATCCTGAGCATGGTTTCTAATGGGACAGAGAAGACTTGTCCCACATAGACTTCAGTGGGTTAACTGATATCCAACCAACTGGTTGGGGAAGTGAATTCAGTGATAATGACTGAGTC
The DNA here is from genome assembly GCA_948472305.1 of Vicia faba. NCBI lineage: Eukaryota > Viridiplantae > Streptophyta > Magnoliopsida > Fabales > Fabaceae > Vicia > Vicia faba. Next base: position 96,316,160 of record OX451735.1, on the reverse strand, counting down.
ACAATCTTTGAAGCGAATTTCGGCTTATGTAGCCGAAACCAAGATGATAACGGCTCTCGAAGCCGAAGTAAAGTACATGGCCACAAAGGCCAATGATCAACAGTTATCTGCTGCAGGTCCAGGAAAGGATTTCGATCCAAGACCCCCTGATATCATGCCAGAAGAAATGCAGGAACAGAGGCTCGACGCCATCTATGACGATGAGCCTTTGGGCTTCGAAAAGGACCCCTTGGCAAACAACATTAAAATGTTAGCGCAAGATCCTTTAGAATAAATCAACTTAGGCGAAGGATCAGAGAAAAGGCCAACTTACATCAGCGCCAAAATCGATCCAGCACTTAGGTTGGAAGTAATCCAATTGCTGAAAGAGTTTAAAGACTGTTTTGCATGGGATTATGACGAAATGCCTGGTCTCGACAGAGGATTGGTAGAACTTCAGTTGCCAATCAAACCTGGGAAGAAGCCAATCAAGCAAAATCCAAGGCGCTTCGCCCCAAAAATACTGTCGAAGATCAAAACGGAGGTCGAAAGACTTCTGAAGTGCAAATTCATCCGTGTTACAAGGTACGTCGAATGGATTGCAAACATTGTGCCAGTAATTAAGAAAAATGGTACGTTAAGGGTGTGCATAGATTTCAGAGATTTGAATGCTGCTACACCCAAAGATGAATATCCTATGCCTGTGGCGGAAATGCTAGTCGATTCTGCCGCTGGCTATGAATACCTGAGTATGCTCGATGGTTATTCAGGATATAATCAAATTTTCATTGCTGAAGAGGATGTGTCGAAAACAGCTTTTCGATTCCCTGGGGCCTTAGGCACTTACGAATGGGTAGTGATGCCTTTTGGCCTAAAGAACGCTGGGGTAACGTACCAGCGAGCAATGAATACTATCTTCCATGATTTTATTAACACTTTTATGCAAGTATATATTGATGACATTGTTATAAAATCTGTTTCCAGGAAGAATCATATTGACCACCTTCGACAATCATTCGAAAGAATGAGAGAACATGGTCTGAAGATGAACCCTTTGAAGTGTGCGTTCTGTGTGAAAGCTGGAGATTTCTTGGGCTTCGTTGTCCACAAGAAAGGAATCGAAATCAACCAGAACAAGACGAAGGCAATTTTGGAAGCGAAAGCGCCGTCGAATAAGAAGGAACTGCAATCTCTCTTAGGCAAGATAAATTTCTTAAGGAGGTTTATATCTAATCTTAGTGGGAAAGCTCAGGCCTTTTCACCCTTACTTCGACTGAATAAAGAGGGGTTCGAATGGGGGCAGGAGCAACAAGAAGCCTTCGACAAAATCAAAGGGTACCTCACTAAGCCACCTATTTTGGTGCCTCCTTGTAGCAATAGGAGTATGAGATTGTACATAGCTGCGTCCGACAAAACTCTGGGAAGCATGTTAGCCCAAGAGGATGAGAATGGAGTCGAAAGACCCATTTACTATCTCAATAGAGTTTTGAACGATGCAGAAACTAGATATAGTGAAGTTGAAAAATTGTGTCTATGTCTGTATTTCTCTTGTACAAAACTCAAGCAATATATAAAACCAGTTGATGTGTATGTTTCGTCTCATTTTGATGTTTTCAAGTATATGTTGTCGAAACCTATCTTGCACAGTCGAATTGGCAAGTGGGCATTAGCATTAACTGAATACTCCTTAACCTTTATGCTTCTTAAGGCAGTAAAAGGACAAGTGGTTGCAGATTTCATAGTCGACCACTCAATTCAAGTTGAGGATATTAATTATGTGGAGATAGAACCTTGGAAATTCTACTTCGATGGTTCCAGCCATAAAGATGGAACAGGGGTAGGAGTCTTGATTATTTCTCCAGATAAAATTCCAACAACATTCAAGTACAAAATATCAGGTTCTTGTTCGAACAATGAGGCTGAGTATGAAGCTCTAATTACTGGCCTTGAGATATTGTTGGAATTGGGGGCAACTCGAGTCGAAATAATGGGAGACTCAGAGTTAGTAATTAAGCAAGTCACAAAGGAATATAAATGCATAAGAGAAAATCTCATTATGTACTTTGTGATAGCAAATCGTTTATTGAAAAAATTTGAAACAGTCAATATTCGACACATACCCAGAGTCGAAAATCAAATAGCCAACGACTTGGCACAGATTGCATCTGGGTATAAGATTTCAAAAACGAGATTACAAAGAGCAATCGAAGTTCGAGAAAAGATAAAAGCAACTTGTCTATCACCAACATACTTGGAATCGACGAGACTAGGATATGCTGATCAAAGTAACTTCGAAATTTCGTTCATAGATAATTTGTCAGAGCAAGATTGGAGGAAACCCATTGTGGACTATCTTCAAAATCCAGGAGCTTCAACAGAACGAAAAACAAAATACAGGGCGTTGAGTTATGTACTCATGGGTAATGAGTTATTCAAGAAGACGCCTGAAGGGGTATTGCTAAAATGCTTAAGTGAAACTGAGGCATACATAGCCCTTTCGACTACGCACGCTGGAGCATGTGGGGCTCACCAAGCAGGCCATAAGATGAAATGGTTGTTGTTTCGACAAGGACTATATTGGCCCACTGTGCTGAAAGATTGTGTTGAGTTCGCCAAAGGTTGTCAAGAGTGTCAAGTCCATACAGGCATCCAACATGTACCAGCAAGCGAACTTCATTCGATAGTGAAGCCTTGGCCCTTTAGAGGATGGGCGTTGGACCTCATTGGAGAGATTCGACCAGCATCATCAAAGAGCCAGAAATACATACTGGTAGGCATTGATTACTTTACTAAGTGGATCGAAGCTATCCCTTTAGTCAATGTAGACCAGGAAAATGTCATTGAATTTATTCAAAAGAACATTATCTTTAGGTATGGAATCCCTGAGACGATAACAACTGATCAAGGATCAGTTTTCACTGGTCGAAAGATGCAGGAATTTGCTCAGGAAACAGGTTTCAAACTCCTAACATCAACGCCTTATTATGCACAGGCGAATGGTCAAGTCGAAGCAGCTAACAAAGTGGTGATTGGCTTGATAAAGAAACATGTTGGGAAGAAACCAAAGAATTGGCACAAGACGTTAGACCAGATTCTATGGGCTTGTCGAACGTCCCCAAAAGAAGCCACAGGTACAACACCGTATAGGCTAACTTTTGGCCATGATGCAGTGTTGCCAGCAGAAATTTGTCTTCAATCTGCAAGGGTTCAGAGGCATTATGATATTCCTTCTGAAATTTATTGGAACATGATGTTAGACGAACTGGTGGATTTAGACGAAGAGAGATTGCGCGCTCTCGACCTACTCAGGCTTCAGAAGAAAAGAGTAGAAGACTCTTATAATAAAAAGGTAAAACCTAAGGTATTTTTGCCTGAAGAACTAGTTTGGAAGGTAATTCTTCCCATGGATCAAGGGATCGAAGCATGGGGAAATGGTCACCCAAATGGGAAGGACCATTCAGAGTTATCCAAACTTTTTCTGGTGGAGCCTATGAAGTCGAAGAGCTAGGTGAAGATAAAAGGCTCTTGAGAGTAAACGGTAAATATTTGAAAAAATATAAACCTACACTTCAAGAGATAAAAATAAAATGATAAAAGAACAAGACTAAATTAACCATAAAAATGCCAAAATGGAAATTTTATAAATTTTAGCCAAGATGGCATTGTTGTCGAATATAGATTACAAAATATGGTTACAAAAGCTGAATCGATCAAAAGGGAATAGAGTCCTTGAGTCGAAGGTACTTGGCTTGCTGCAGCTCCAACCTTTTCTTACACCAGGCGTTCTCCTGCACAATCTTGGCAATCTGAGCGTCGAAGCCTTGGGCCTTCTCAGCAAATTCCAGGCCTTGTTTGATTTCAGTTTGGCTCTCGGTGTCTGAGACGGTCGAAAGAAGTTCCTCCTTGCGTATAGTGTTGGCATTTATCTTAGCCTCAATTTCTTCGATTTGTGCCCTGAAGGAAGCATTCTCTCGATCGATGGCATCGACTTCTTCCTGCGTAGACGCTTTTTGCTTCGACAACTCCGCAATTCGAGAAGTCGTATCCGAAACAGCAGTCCACGCAGAGGAGCTTTTGCCATACAACACCTCGAGCTGACTATTAAATCCCCTTTGGCGCCTATAATCTGCTGAGACTTGATCAATCATAGAGTGTAACTCCATGATCAAGCCTGAAACTTCCGGAGCTACAGCTAACAAGTCGACAGCATTCAAAACATCCCTCAAGTATGATGGAGCAGTGGGGTCCCCCTATAAAGCCTTCATCAAGTCCTTCTTGAAAAACTGGGCCTTAACCTTCGCCAAAGCTTCATCAAGAGGAGAGGTTTCAGTGGACTTCCCCGACAGGGTAGGAACCTCCTGACTAGCGTCGGACGAACTCTTGCTCTCGATGATTGCGTTGAGATAGCTAACAGGGTCAGTTTGTTTCAAGAGTTCTAAGTCCTCTTTTGACCTGTGCTTCGTTGAGGTAGCAACCCTGACAACAGCATTGTCTTGGGTTTGAGGCTGTTGAGTGTTAGGTGCCTCGACTTGTTGCCCTTCGACTCGGACTGGGGCAGTACCAGCGTCTTCTTGGTGCTCTTCGCTAGCGTCACCTTGGTGCCCTTCGCCAGTGTCACCTTGGTTCTCTTCGTCAGCAGCACCTTGATTTTCTTCGCCAGCATTGCCTTGGTCCCCTTCTTCACGATTCTCTTCCGACAGATCCACCACTTGAACCCCTTCTGGCTGTTGTTCTTCCGTTTGAGGTTCTTCTGCGGGTTTTTCTACCGTCTCAGCATTGGCCTCATTTCTTTCAGTATGGGCTTCGTCATTTTCCAAGCCTTTTTCTTGTGGCCTGCTGAGTTCAGCAGATTCCAGCGTTTCAGAGGTCCTTGGTGGTGAACTCTCAGTGGTGTCCTGAGAAAGGAAAGAGGAAGAGTCTTCAGAAATCGAAAAAGACATAATCGAATGCAGGTATCTACACCTAAGTTATAAAAAGGTTTAAAAGATTACCTGTAAGTTAGCTTCAGCCCCAGGGCTGGAATTGTCGCTTTCGACAGGCTTGTTGAGAAGAACGTTTAGTTCCTCCTCCGTTGGCTCCTCAATGATCACTGGAGGTGGCCTAGGCTTTCTCCCAGCAACCTTTATTCTGAATGTTCGACCTTCAGGAGCAGGAGCAGGAACAGGAGCGTCCTTCGTCAGCTTTCGCCTTTTTAGAGGAGCAGGAGGAGAATCACTTTCTTCATCGCTCCCAGATTCGACCACCAGTGCTGGCCGTTTCTTGGGCGAAGGTGCCTAAAAAACCAATGGGAATTCGATTCAGCAATTACATCGAAAGTCAAAAATCGAAAGCCAGGAGAGAATAATGAAAGTCTGGTTACCGATATAGAAGGTTTCTTCGAAGGGCCTTCCCCCTGTTGGTTGGTGGTAGTCTTCGCCGGTGCTGTAGTCTTCGCCGGCGGTGGAGGTTTTGTTGAAGGGCCTCCTCCCTGTTGGCCTTCTGTAGCCTTCTTGGCTACAGGCTTTCGAACAACTGAAGGCAAATAAAAAGTTAGCAGGCTAGCAGTCGAAAAGAAAGACAAAGTAATGTAAAAGGATGAACTTACATTTCTTTATTTTGTCCAACACAAGGACAAAAGATTTCTGAAGCTCATCCACGAAGTCCTTCTCGTCGAAGAACTCCTCAGCGTAATAACTTTTCCACCACTCCTCGAAGGATGGTGAGCAAAGAAAGTTGAGCTGGTAGTCAAACAACGAGAGAACTGTTCGACCAGCATATCTTCCGATATGCTTGATGGCAGCTTATTCGGTGTAATCATTGCAGAAGTACAACATAGCCTTCTCTCTTGGAAAAATTGGAGAAGGAAGGGTTTGAATAATACCAAACTGGCGAGATACCAGGTTTGGTTGGTATGCAATCAGACTCAAGTGAGTCTTAGAGCTCCTGAATCGAAGAGGCATGATCCTTGGTGTGAGGAACGCCTCCCACAGTATTGTATGTTCATCAACATTAGGACCACTCGACGTCCTTGGATGTGGCCTTGTGAACCATGCTGGGCCTACCTTCCGTCGAGCAAACGGAGCCATAGTTGAAGCAAACTCCTTCCTTCGAGCAAACATCAGAACGAAGTTGGTGAAGGTTTGCTGAAACTCCAATCCATCTTCCATAGGCGTCAACAGAGCCAGTCTGGTTCCTTCGACGCGTCTGTTCGCTATCTCTGGAGCCTGCTCATTTATATGAACCTTCTTAGGCAAGAAAGATTCGAAAGTGGCATTGAGCCACAGTTGGAGCAGCCAGAAAGGCCCAGCAAGTAGCAAACTGGCCCTATTCTCGATAATTTTTAGAAGAGTGGCCCCATTACTAATCGAATCATAGAGGCTAGCCAGAATCAATTCTGCCAGACAGACATTCTGGCCATGATGGAGTTGAGTGGCGAGAGTGACCATCTTCTTGGTCACTTGTAGGGACTTCGAGCAAAATACAAAGCGAGTCAGCCATAAGGCCAGAAACGCTATGTGTTCGACATCCGACACAGCATCTGTCGACCTGTCGTGATAGTGGTTGATGAAAGTGGTGTATGTTGGTTTGGTGTCAGAAAAGCCAATTTGATCCTCCGACATCTCCTCCGGATCGAAGTAGTCCCCGGTGGGTCGAAGGCCAGTGATAGCGGCCACATCGAAGAGTGTAGGAGTCAACATCCCACAGGGAAGGTGGAAAGTAAAGTGGGAGTAGTCCCAGAACAGCAGAGAAGCTATCAGCATCTCTGGAGAATAGTTCAAACCTGTCTTCGACAGCATCACCAGGTCGAAGATCCCCATCTTTTTCCAGATGGAAGCTTGGCTTTTCTCCATCTTTTCCAGCCAAGCAACGTAGTCGGGAGTCAGGCTAGGGCCAGACCTAAAAGCCCTAACACCTCTGTTGAAGAAGCGGAGGTTGATTTTTTCATGCGCAGGGTCTTCATTGTCTTCTGCGTCTTTCTTGGCGCATGCAACCGGTTTGAGTTTCTCAACTACCGGAAAATAGCTCTTGATCTTCATGGCCTCAGAAATACTTGGATACAAGGGGCCAGACATAGCAAAGATCTGGTTGGAATATCCAGCCGGGATCATAAGGTGATGTGAGTAAGCGTCACGTACGGCGATGTCCAAGGGTTCAGGGACCCTTCGTTGGCCCGTAGCAGTTACCACTGGAGCGGTGACGAAAATCTTAGGTTTGGCGTTTCCAGTTGGTGCAGTAGCACTAGGATCAGTAGAACCAGATGCCATTGTTTAGTGTTGAGTTTGAAATGAGGTTGAAGACGAAGTGAAGGAGGAAAAGTTTCTGCAAAGATAACAAGCTTGTATGAGAATAGAGAAGTTTGAAGGCTAGATGGCGTAAAAAGTCCCACAATGGGGTACTTACTGCTATTTATAGTAGTGGGGGAAATCCCCAAAACCGAGGACATTAAATGCCATTTAATGCTACAGGAGATAGTGGGACGCGTGGCATCCCCCTGTTGTTTCAGCCGTTCTGCAGAAATAGAGAGACGCAGCGTGCGTCCTTGTTTTTGGGAATTGTCATAATGACAAATTCTGAAATGACGTTTGGTACTGCACGCCGTACTGACATGACGTCTTAGGTACGGATAAATGATGGTTTTCTTGGGATTTCCAATGGTTGGTAGAAAACAACAAAAAGTGCGCAAGTTAATTTGGGACTAAGCGTGAAAGGACAGGTGTCGAATGGCGTTTCAAAGAATGCCTTTTTCTTTCAGAGTCGAAATAAGGCATTCTTGGGGGGCAATTTGTTGGCTCCTAAATTCGACACCCTTGTTTTATTAATGTCAGCCATTAAAGCTGAAGGATGTTTTCGACTGGCTAAGTCTGTCGAAATGCCCATCGAAAGATGGCAAAGTACTTAGAAGATTTCTTCCAAGGGAGAAGTTGGTTGCCTTCGACGTCGAAGGAGTTTCTCGTCGAAGATGTCTCTCGACGAAGGTGTTCGATGGTTCAGAGTGGAGCAGTTTGAAATTCAAGCGTTTGGAGGGAAAACGGTTTCCAGCGGTTACCAAGTGTGACGTGCGAAGATCTGGGGCGTCGAACATGGAGAACGTGCCAAGTGGAATGATCTCGAAGCAGTGTAACTGCCCGACGGTTACTTGGGATGTTTTAGTATAAATAGTAGTAGTCATGTAAGTTCTCGCGTGTGTTCACAATTCTATACAAAGTCACTCATATAGATTCGAGTACCCAGCGTGTGAGAAAGAATTGTTGAGAAATGTATGTGTGAAACACCAATTTTATTAATCAAAGTCATTTACTTTTCCAGAAATTTACTTGCTTTCCTCTTTACATTCCTGTCGAAGCCTTTTACTTTAAGCCTTGTTTATTTTACCAAGTCCTCTCTTCATGCAATTTACTTGAAGCCTCTTTATTTTATTTAAAGCCTCTTTATTTAAAGCCTTATCCAACTTAATCAAACTTCAAAATCAACCTATGTCCTAGGATCAATCTGATCGATCCTGCGAGTAACCAAATAAGTAACCATTTGGAGGATCAGCGGTTGTTTACCAAATACCTAGGTAAACACTATGCAGCTGGTTTTTACTATTATTCATGATTTGATATTAATGCTATTTGTGTGTTGATGAGCATATGAATAGAAATAAGGTTCGTAGGGATTACAGAATCTAACATTGTGAACCTGAAATAGGATACTCGTTCAAACTTAGTAATTTTTTTTGATAAATCAGCAAATTGGATTACTTATCAAATAACAAATGTACAATTAAGAAATACAAATCCAAACAAGACAAGCTATTACAATTTGTGGAACCAAACATTGTCTCTTTGGTTTATTTTGCTTATCAAGCATCCCACTCATTTTTTCACATTTCTCTTTATCATATTTATGCTTTTCTCTGGCATAGTCAGTTTGTTATTCCAAATAACTTCATTCCTTATTTTTCAGATTTGATACATTGATACAGTAACACTTGTAGTGTAGACTTGAATTTTGAATTTTCTTAGTTTTTCTCTGCTTAGCCATCTAATAGCAGCCTGTAAATTGTTAGTTTGATGTACCAATTGAGCCAATCTTTTATAGGTTTACAACATTTCATACTCTACTCACACTCAAAGAATATGTGTTCACAAGTTTCCTCTTACAAATCATAAAAAAGACACATGTTGATGTCAATGATGCCCATCTTTTTGAGCATTTTCCTAGTTTTCAGTCTATCCTACATAGAAAGCCAGAAAATGAAGTCTTGCTTTGGGATGTTGAATCTAGACCATGTGTATTTAGTCCAATATTTATTCTTTTTTTCACCTTCCAGAAACTTACTAACTTTCCTGATTTGGTAATCACTACTAGTCAACTCTTGGACACTTAACAATCCTTTTAAAACCTCTTTAACTTCAACGACTTTCCTCCAGTACCAGCTTCTCCCTATAGTACTTTTGTAATCCCACCGGTTATCATTCTTGATGTAATTCTGATGCACCCATTTAACCCATAAGTTGTCTTTCTTGGTTGCTATAGCCCACACATGTTTCCCTATAGCGGCTTTATTCCATATGGAATTTTTCTTGAATCCCATACCCCTAGCATTCTTGGCCTAACACAAGGATTCCCAATCAACATCCCAAGCAATATAGTGATTAGGGGTCAAATAAGTTCTGTAAATGCTAGTGATTTCATGAATGATTCTATTGGGGATGAGAAAATTTTGGCTCTTGTAGGAATGAATTATGAGCAGAACAAAATTTATCAACACCATGTGCCCTGCAAAGGAGATATTTTTGGAGCTCTAAGTTCTAATTCTGGTTGTCATTCTATCCACTATGATTTCTCACTCTGTAGAAGAAAGTTTTTTTTTGAATTAATGGGCATTGTCAAGTAATTAAAAGACAAAGAACTCTTCCTAAAACCAGACATGTCCCCAATTATTTGAACCACTCAGTCCACCATACCACTATAGTAGATTTCAAATTTCTCTTTATTAGGGAAAAAACCAGAATTTATTGAAAACATCTAGAGGCCTTGCATCAGGTAGTGAGTGGAGACAAAGTCTCCATGACAAAATAATATCACATCATCTGCAAAACTAAGGTGGTTGACTTTGAGGTACTTACAATTATCATGATATTTAAATTACTCTAGATCCCCAATTTTCTCCATTATCCTAGATAGATATTCCATACCAAGCATAAAGAGAAAGGGGGCATCAGATCCCCTTGCCTAAGCCCTCTATTAGCACTGGAATATTCATTCATGGATCCATTAATCATTAGGGAATATCTGAGTTCTAACACATTGCATAATCAGGTCCTTAAAACCACTAGGGAAATTGAGAGATTCAAGCATCTCCTCAATGAAGTCTCACTCTATAGTATCATAAGCCTTCCTTAAATCAATCTTGATCATGCAATTTGGTTTAGTATTCTTTCTACCATAATGCTTAAAAAAATCTTAACAAATCATGATATTATGAGCTATAAATCTACATCCTTTATAAACCCCCTGATACTGTTCAACAATCTTGGGTAAAACATCTCTAAGTATTCTACAAATCATCTTAGGGGCAGTTTAATAGAGGATATTACAATAATATATTGGCCTGTAATCATTAACTATATCAGGGCAAGTTTTTTTGGGAATAAGGGTCAATGTGGTAGCATTTATCTGTCTTAATAATGGACTAGAGTTAAAGAAGGACATAATAGCATTACTAACCTCATCACATATTATCTCACAACTGTCTTGGAGAAAATAGATGCTATAACCATTAGGGGATTGGGATTTTCTTATAGGAATGCTAAAAACTACATTTTTAACTTCTCTTCTCTCATAAGGCCTGATCAAGAGCTACTGCTGACTCTGAGACAACTTCCTCCACATACCAATAACATTTCTAATCACCTTTAGTATGTATTCCATTGATGTTCCAAGAAAATCTTTGTAGAATGTCTTATGTATGTTAATGAAGATTAATGGATATGGCATAGATGATTGGGTCATGTTAGCATGAGAAGACTCTCTTAGAAAAATAAGCTTGATCTTGTCACATTCCTTCCAAAGATGAAGTTCTCTTCAGAGGCTCTTTGTGAAGCATATCAGAAGGGAAAGTTTTTAGAAACTTCTTTTAAAGCAAAGAATGTTGTTTCTATTACTAGGTCATTGGAGCTTCTGCACATTGACTTGTTTGGACCAGTGAAAATTGCTTTTGTCAATGGAAAGAAGTATGGATTAGTCATTGTTGAGGATTATAGTCATTGATATTGGTTAAGTTTCTTAAACCCAAGAATGAGTCACATTCTTTCTTAACCACTTTCTGCTCTCAAGTGTAAAATGAGATGAACCTCAGAATTTCCAAAGTTAGAAGTGATCATGGTGGAGAATTCGAAAATAAAGACCTTGAAAAGCTTTTTGATGAAAATGGCATTTCCCATGATTTCTCCTGCCCTATAACTCCACAACATAATAGAGTTATAGAGAGGAAGAATATGACTTTGTAAGAAATGTCCAGAACCATGATCAACGAGACTAACATGGCAAAGCACTTCTGGGAAGATGTTGTCAATACAACGTGTTACATTCAGAACAAAGTCTCTATAAGACATATTCTGGGTAAGACTCCTTATGAATTGTGGAAGAACAGAAAGACTAACATTTTATATTTTCATCCTTTTGGATGTGATTACTTTATGTTGAACACTAACGAGAATCTTAACAAGTTTGATTTTAAAGCACAAAAGTGTATCATGTTAGGATACTCTGAACACTAAAAACGCAACAGACACTAAAACTCTTATTGTTGAGGAATCTATTCATGTTAGATTCGATGATAAGCTTGACCCTAAAAAGTCAAAGCTAGTTGAGAAGTTTACAAGGAGATTACCTTCTCAGACTCAGAAGGTGATGATGCTGCTAACAAGGATCTTAAGAAGAAAGAATCAGAACCAAAAGTTGTTGAAGCTCAGACCCCTCTGAGGAAGCACAGATGCAGATCCTCACATCTAAAGAATTGATTATGGGTGATAGATCTGAACCAGTCAGAACCATATTGTCCTTCAAATCGTCTGAGAGACGCTTCTAGGTTTGGTATCCCTAATAAAGCCTACTTATGTTGATGAAGCGCTTCTGGACACATGATATATTTTGGTTATGCATGAAGAGCTGAATCAATTCTCCATCAATTAGATCTTGTGACAAGACCTAAAGGAACTCACGTGATTAGAACCAAATTGGTCTTTAGAAACAAGCTCAATGAAAAAGGAGATGTGGTCAGAAACAAGGCTCGACTGGTTGCACAAGGTTATAGTCAGCAAGAAGGGTTTGACTATACATAAACCTTTGCACCAATTTCTAGGTTAGAGTACATTTGTCTCTTAATTTCTTTTGTTGTTAATCATAACATCATCTTATATCATATGGATGTTAATAGTGCATTTCTAAATGGTTACATAACAAAGGAAGTGTATGTACAACAACCTCCTGGTTTTGAAAATCATAAAAATACATATTTTGTTTTCAAACTTAAGAAATCATTGTATGGTATGAAACAAGCTCCCAGAGCTTGGTATGAAAGATTAAGCAAATTTCTTTTAGAAAATGATTTAACTAGAGGAAATATTGATACGACCATGTTCAATAAGACATTCAAAAATGACATTTTGGTAGTTTAAATATATGTTGATGATATTATATTTGGTTATGCGAATACCACTTTGTGAAAGGAATTTGCTAAGTCTATGCAAGCTAAGTTTGAGATTAGCTTAATGGGAGAACTCAATTTCTTTCTGGGAATCCCAATCAATCAAAGCTTAGCAGAGATGTTTATCCTTCAGAGCAAGTACACCAAAGAAATTATGAAGAAGTTTGACTTGTCTGAATGCAAGATGACAAAGACACCTATGCATTCTACTTGCATTCTGGATAAGGACGAGTTAAGTGTGTTGTACCCAAAAATTTTATCTCTCATTTTACTCAACACATGCCCATTGAGGTCCCCAACTTGCTCAAGGATGCCCAAGGATTGACCAGACAAATCCTCCTCCTAAGGCAACAAGCTTCAAACTAGGGTTTCACTCCTCATCAAGATGGTTGAAGTCCAAAGGTCCCAAATTCCTTCCATGGTCCCAATATGTTCTCAATATCATCCATGTAAAGTTTCATGCCTTGCACAAGAAGTTTGCTCAGTCAATTGCCCAGATGCCTGAAAATCAACTATGTTAGGTCAAAAGTCAATTGTGGCCCACATATAGTCAAACTTCAAGATTTTTGGTAAACATCAACATTTTGAAGAGATATCCATCATTTGATCAAGGGTTGATCATGATTCCTCAAGGAATTCCCCCAAATTCATCAAAACCCAAAAGTTGCTAAATTAGGGTTTCATAGGAAAAGTCAACCAAACTTTGACCAGGCATAACTTCTTCATACTTTATAAGAAATTTTCCATCCAAGGCTCCTTCTGAAGAGGATGCAATTCCCTACAATTAACCTTCAGCCCACAAGTTCAAAATATGCACTCATCAAAAGATATGAATTTCTACATTATACGTCCTTTTGAAAAGTCAACAAAAACACCTTTTGGGTCAAAGCTTCTTACATGAACACGGAAGACCCAATTGATATGAAACCATAAGGGTTGTTTAGGGGACATCCTAAGCTTTCTAAAAAGTCCAAGAGCACCTCTTTAGGATTAAAATTGGAGGAGATATGCCTTGTCAAAGTTAACCATTTTTGCAAAATTGCCAAAAGTCAAATGTGCTCAAAAATACATTTTTTGTCAAATGGGCCTAGAATTTCATGATTGTATCTTGTTGGAAACATATTCCACAACCCAAATCAGCATCCACACATTATTTGCTTCATTATTTATTTTATTTTGATTTTTTATTATTTAAAATTCAAATTAAATCAAATAAATGGCAAAAAATACAAAAGATTGAATTTGATTTGATTTTTTTTGTAGGAATCAAATCTCTTCAAGTTGGATTAATTAGACCAAAACAAATCAAGGCAAATTGAATCAAAATTGGCATGATTTGGAGGCATTTAGAAAGATATGATACAAGAGAAAAATCAAATCCAATCTTCATGATTCCAAGAGATTGAATATGTTTTGTTACCCTAATTCACTCAAGCATATATATTGAACATAAACATGTACGAAAACAAGGATTGGCAGTGGTGAGAATACAAGAACAAAACTCAAAAAATTTCAAGAAAGTGGTGGATCGTTCTTGGACCTAGAGGGTGATTCAAGCCATTCTAAGACTACCAATAGACTCCTGGACATCTCTAGAACGTGTCTCAATCAATTGCAAGCATTTTCATGTCCAGAATCGCGGGTTACAGACCTACGGTTCGAACCTCCAAGCTTGAATTTGTTTTCTTAATTTATGCATAATTAATCATTACTAAACATAGCATTGTGTTTGTACTAACATTTGGAATGTTTTCGCTTACATGATTTTGTATTTTGATGACTGTATGCATATGTGCCATGGCTAGGTGTTTTTTTTTAAGGTTTTCTTGCACAGGTTAAATTGGCCAATGAAAAGGGTATCATGATGCTCGTGGGTTCAAGGTGAATGGATCCATGTATTCACATTTCATTTATCATGTGTTTTGATGATTTTTGAAATTCACGGATTTATAGCTATGGCAAACTGCCCGTAGGTAAAGGTTTTATACCTAACACGACGGATGAGGAAGAAGATGATGATGTGTTCAATCATCATTGGGCCATTCAAATAGCTGGCGCGCGTTTTTGTCTTAATTCATTAATCCACTTGTGTTTTTATATATTATCATTTGTTTTCATTATATTAATAAGAAAGACACATGGCTCAGATGGTAAAAAGCGATTGGTATTGAGTGGGAGGACCTGGGTTCAATCCCAGGTCCCAGCAATTTTCTTTATTTTCTTAACTCTTCTTTGTAGATCATGTGCACCATCATCCAAAACGCCTATCATGCGCCGCACTGATCCAGCCAATGGATCACAGCCTAATTCAGCTCCAACGCCTCAAACAATGAAGGACTATGGTGCACTCTCAAGCTGGCACAACATGGGATCAAGCGTGGGACATGGGCTCAGCTTCATGGGCCTGGATAAATTCAGCATACAACCCCCCTCATTCAGCTCATACAGGTCCATTCTTATCCTTTTATTTTTAATTCTTTTCAACTATTTTCTTTTTTAAAATAACAGCAAAATTATTTCTTTTTTATTTAATCAAAAAATCATAAAAATATTAAAAATCATTTATTTTCATAAAAATATTTTATTTCTTTAATTAATTAGTTTAATTAAATTAGGGAAATTTAACTTTGTTTTTTTATAATTAACAATAATTAGGATTAGGGTTTAATTTTGTACATACCCTAATTATTTTTTTCTCAAAAATAACCTGAATCTTTTTTCAACTAGATTTTTTGGGTTTTCTAATTATTCTCGCATTTAATTCACCGCGCGCTTTTAACTTCCTTTTTTATTATTATTGTAACTGCTCCGAGTTTGTAATAGTAATTAGGGTTTTAAATTCCGCATCTTTATTTTCAGTCCAAGATAATTATGTATTTGCAAAAGCCCTGTAATAGCTAGGACTTTAACTTTCTGCACTTTTAATTTCTGCAAACGATACACTGCTTAGATGTATGTTAATAGGATTGTATGGAAAGACAAACTGAAAATTAATACAGTAGAAAACCCTAAATGCGCAAAGATAAATTAACTGAAAATTACACTTGCACATGCTCACTCCTAGGGTTTACTCCACTCCGGTTGCCTTCGGTAAACGGTCATGAAGTATAGGGTTTGTTAGTGGTTGTCCTCTAGCCCCGAAAGATCTAAAATGACCCATTCGGATGTTTCCTCGGAAAAAGATCTTTAAGGCTATAGGATGATTACTAACATTTCCTAACATTGCTTTTGTGATCGTATTTGTCCCTTCGAATGTCCCTAAAAAACTCCAACGACGATGCTACCTATTTCTCAATAATGGGATAGCATTGTCTAAAAGGAAATCGAACAAACCTTTTTCGAGTAGGTAGATTAGTTCCTAGGTACGTGCTCAAACAAACAAAAACTTTTTCACACCAACACTTTTCAAACAAAGTTTTCAAAAACAACTTTGTAACACTCTTGAGGATAGAAACAACGGTTAACACGAAGTAAAATAAAACTTTTCAAAACAAAGCACACACAAGCAGTTTTCAAAATGAGCAAGTACTTAAGAGCCCTTGGAAAACCACAGATAGAAAGGGTGCTAACACCTTCCCTTTCTATAATCTACCCCCCATACTCAGAAACATCACAAAAAAGGTTTTTTCTGTTCTTTTTCCTTTTCCTGATTAGATAAAATAAAATTCAGTGGCGACTCTTGCTTACCGCGACATTTTGTGAACAAAAAATGCAAACCAGTATTAACAGTCGGTTCTTCCACCGTATCACAGAACTGGCGACTCTGTTGAGGAATAAAATATAAAGTGGGGTAAACCTTATGATCTAGGTCATATTTAATTGTTTTCTCTTGATTGTCTTGCTTGCTTTATATTTATGGGATCTGTTTGGGTTATTTGATCCTACACCCGGATCAGGAAACACCTTTTAGGTAAGTAGCAATAAACTGTGAGGGAGTTGTGTTAGGGTATACTGACACGGTTGAACCAGTAGCTATGTTGATGTGCCATTTTAGTTGGTACCCGTAACCCTTTAGTCAATCAGGGAGATGTACGAGGCCGCCGTGTGGTGTCATAAAGCATCAACTGACTTTAGAACCTTTAATTGCACAACTTGGCCAGTAAGACGTAGCGAGATGGCCGACTTTGGTGTATGCCCAAGGTCGACAGATACTCGATTCTACACTCATTAAGGTTTGACTTCTGAGTTTTGTTTGATTACAAGTCAATCATCGATTGAACAAGGCTTGGAGGAAAGGTCGGTGATATTGAGATCCCTTTAGAACCCGGTTACATATTTATAGGACAGGTTGAACCAATCCAGCTTCAAGAGGGTATGACCTTAAAACTCAAGCAGGCCTTAAACCTAAGGACTTGATGTAATTTGTCTGTATTTGCTATACTTGTGATTTATTATGACATCATAAACATCATACCATAGCATATCATATTAACTGTTTCAAGGGTTTCTAGGGCACATCTTTGCTCTGTTTTGTAGGATATGGCATCTTCCTGCAGGAACATTATTCAGATTAACCTAGTGAAAGTATCTCCTCAATTATGGGACTTTGCAGTAAGGATTCCCGAAAGCTCTCCTTTCATTGAAAAGCATGGTCGGTTGCTTAACTTGGTCACTGCAAAACCTGATGAAGAAATGTTGAAAGTGTTGTTTCAGTTCTTCGATCCTCTGCATCACTGTTTCACATTCCCGGATTACCAATTAGTGCCTACTATGGAGGAATTTTATCAATTATTATAGATACCCATTCTTGATCAGCTACCTTTCAGCGGTACAGAAAGACATCCCAAACCTGAAGAAATTGCTAAAGCTCTATCCTTACAACGGTCTGACATAGTGACAAATTGGGAAACAAGAGGGAGTGTTCAAGGAATTCCAGTTAAATTTCTGTTCAAGAAGGCTTACTATTTCTGGGATACCCTATATCTACAAGCTTTTGAAGAGGTTTTGGCACTCCTTGTCTACGGGATGGTACTGTTCCCTAATGCGGATTAACTCGTAGATGTGAGCACAATCTAGGTTTTTCTGTCTCGGAATCTGGTACCTACATTACTCGGGGATATTCTACACTCTCTGCATGCTCGCACTCTAAAAAGAAGGGGTACCCTCCAGTGTTGCATTCCTCTATTGGCTAGATGGTTTATTTCACACCTACCCAGATCTACTTTGAAGAATGAACAGAGTAAAAGTTGGTCTCATCGACTGATGTCCCTTACGCATTCAGACATTCATTGGTGTTCACAGTTCTCGGAAGATGTTACTATCATCGATCGTTGTGGTGAATTCCCTAATGTCCCTCTCTTAGGCATTAGGGGAGGAATCACTTATAACCCCTACTTAGCATTACGACTGTTTGGTTATGCGAGAAGGGATGGTCCTCATGATACACTTATTTAAGGAATCGCCTTCAACTATGAGAATGATGTTCAGGGTTACCGCAAAAGGTTCATACAAGCTTGGAGTATGGCACATAGGGTTGACAGCAAGACGTTTGGGCATAAGAATTCCATACCTCTCGAGCCTTATCTTAGATGGTTACGAGCCCGCGCTCAAACTCTTATGATGCCTTATGCTGCTATCCGACCTATGATTATGGAACCAGTTGCGGAGGGAGACACTCATCATTTTGTTCTTCATCTAGACATGTCAACTGATCACGAAGAGTTACAAAAGTCCTGGGTTCAGCTTAAAGAGGAGCGAGATACGTTTGAAGCCCAATTCTATGCCGGAAGGATGCCTCTTGTAGTGCTGCAAGGAAGCCGTTTGCAGGTAAAAAGGAAGTCATTTTCGTCTATAACCAAAAGAATCAGAATCGAACCGAGTTCCGTCCGGTGGTAGGGGCTGTTATTATTCCCAAACTTGCACCTGCTCAGCAAAGAAATAATCAACCAAGAGCAGAAATTCCAGCTAGACAGTTCACTCAAATCAACATGACGCTGTCTCAGGTTTTAGCTTATCTATTAAAGTCTAATCTAGTTACTCTGAGGGAAGCTCCGAAGAATCCTAACAACACCTCTCCCTACTATAAACCGAATGCTCGTTGTGCTTACCATTTGGAAAGTCCAGGCCATGATACCAATGACTGTTGGGCTTTGAAGAACAAAGTACAGAATCTGATTGATGCTAAGGAGATTGAATTTGATCCCCCAGAGACTCCCAACATTAGCACTGCTCCTATGCCGAAACATGGTAGGGGTGTTAATGTCGTTGAAGAAGGTGTGTTTGTGACCTCCATGGAAGAATTGGTGACCCCACTCATGACTATCAAAGGGAATTTGTTGAAGGCCGGTTTATGTCCGGGTTGTGGTGAAGGTTGCCACTTTTGTTCATTTCTACCGACTGGTTTCCCTTTGTTGAAGGTAGGTGTTCAGCGTCTGATGGATGACAAAGAGATTCTGTTTGAGAAGACCCCTGTTCCGGATAATTCTTGTAAAGACATTGCTATCATAACCATTTCCACCAATCCTCCCAGGGCCCCCGCTAAGAGACCCGTCAGGATTACATCAGTTCCGAAGGTGACTCCGTTGATCATAACCATGCCTGGACCAATCCCATACTCCTCGGACAAAGTTGTTCCTTGGAACTATGGGGCCGACGTCTATTACCACGGCGTAAAGCAGGACATGCTAGCCATTGAAGACAAGATTGCTGAAAATGTTGATTCTGACATCGTCAATATTGCCGGAACCAGTAAAATAACAAGAAGTGGAAGAGTGTTCTTCCCTGAAATTTCTCCCTGGAAGACTGTTACCGGACCTGTGATCATTCCTGTTGTGGTTCCACCCAATACTACTACTGTAATTCCAGTAATCACTCTTATTGAACCTCCCATCACCGAGTAGGCCGAGACTCGAGGCAAAGACATACTGATTGAGCATGTCCTGACAAAGGCTAATTCAGTAACTATACCAGAAACTTCCAAAAAAGAAATGGAAGAAATTTTGAAGATAATAAAGAAGAGCGACTACAACGTGGTCGAGCAGCTTGGGTAGACCCCATCCAAAATTTCTATGTTGCCTTTGTTGTTGTGTTCCGAGGCCCATGTGAAGGCTTTGGTTAAGTTTCTGAAGACGACTCACATGCCACAAGAGACATCTGCTGATCAGTTTGAAGATTGTGTAGCTAGTCTAACTGCCGATAATGGTTTGGGTTTTTCCAATGCGGATCTGACACCAAAGGGGAGGAAGCATAATGATGCTCTTCATGTTTCCGTTGAATGCATGGGCATGACTCTGGCCCATGTTTTGGTAGATACTGGCTCCTCGTTGAATGTGATACCTAAAAAAGCTCTGGACAGATTGGACTGCGAAGGCTTGACCTTGAAGCCTAGCAATATAGTAGTGAGAGCTTTCAATGGTTCGAAGAGGATGGTGCACGGGGAAGTGGATGTCCCTATCAATGTTGGTTCCCAGACCTTCAACTCCACTTTCTATGTAATGGATATCAAACCATCATATTATTGCTTGTTGGGACGCCCTTGGATACATAGGGTTGGGGTTGTTACTTCTACCCTCCACCAAATTTTGAAGTACCCAGTAAGATGAAAGATTGTCACTGTGCATGGTGAAGAGGAGTACGTGATCAATTACTTGAACTCCTTCAGATACGTAGAGATGGATGACGAGTTCATCGAGACTCCTTGCCAGAACTTTGAAGAAGTACCTCATATCATAACTACAGTAGAAACTACCACCAGTCCTCCGAAGGTCACCAAATCTCCCTTGAAGATGGCTTCTCTCAAGGATGCACGAGCAGTGGTTGAAGAAGGTGGGTCTACCATATGGGGTCAGCTCCTGGTTATTCATTACAAGTATGACAAATTTGGTTTGGGCTTTACTACAAGTGCTTAAAAGGTTGTTCGTCGTGCTCGGGCTGGAGGACCTCCCCTATGCATCAGCAATCCTGGGGTCAATGCGCTTGAAGACAGTGATGGTGATTCCGACATTGACAGCTAGATCTTCCCGACTAGAAACGACGGACTCAATAACTGGACTTCCAAGGAATTTGTACCGATTACATTTGTTCAGGAGTAATTATCTTTCTGATTTTTCAGATATGTAATTTAAAAACAATATAAACTCTATAGCCATGTGTCTTTCCCGGGGAACAATGGTTCTATTTGTGAGGGTTATCATGTTTCATTTTCATATGACATCAATAAAGCATTGGACGTTCGCATACAAATTTTGCACTATCTGTCTTTTTTTTCTTTTATTCTGTCTATACAGCTATGCTCTTACATACACTCACGTATCCAATTGCAGATTCATATCCACTATGGATCCCATTGATAACAGTTCTGCTGCTGCTCATTATGAATTTGAAAATATAATCAACTAAGCTGAGGATGAAGGTGAGGAAGATTATGAGGTACCCGGAGAACTTGCTAGAGTATTACAGCAGGAAGAAAGGGTCATACAGCCTCATGAAGAACCGGTTGAGACAGTGAACTTGGGTACAGAGGAAGACAGCAAAGAGGTTAAGATAGGTGCAAATCTGGAGCTTAGTGTCAAACAGTGGTTGGTACAAATGTTGCATGAGTATGTTGAAATCTTCGCCTGGTCATATGAAGACATGCTGGGACTAGACATGAATATAGTGGTTCATCGTCTGCCGCCTAAAGAAGATTGCCCTCCGGTAAAGCAAAAGATCTATCGTATGCGCCCTGAGATGTTAGAGAAGATTAAAGCAGAGGTTATGAATCAGTTTAACCCAGAGTTCTTAGTTGTCACCTCATATTCGCAGTGGGTTACTAATGTGGTTCCACTACCTAAGAAAGATGGTAAAGTACGAATGTGTGTGGATTACAGAGACCTGGACAGGGCAAGCCCCAAGGATGACTTCCCGCTCCCCCACATCGATTTTTTGGTTGACAACACCGTACAACACAAATTCTTTTCCTTCATGGACGGTTTTCTGGCTACAATCAGATCAAGATGGCACCTGAAGACATGGAGAAGATAACCTTTGTTACACAGTGGGGCACTTTTTGCTACACGGTGATTCCGTTTGGGTTGAAGAATGTTGGGTAACTTATCAGCGAGCTATGGTAGCTCTGTTCCATGACATGATTCACCATGAGATAGAGGTTTACATCGATGACATGATATCCAAGTCTCAAACTGAGGAAGAACATCTTGATCATCTACAAAAGTTGTTTGATAGGTTGAAGACGTACAAGCTGAGGCTAAATTCGAACAAGTGCACCTTCGGGGTAAGGTCTGGTAAGCTTCTGGGATTCATCGTCAGTGACAAAGGTATTCAAGTAGACCCTGCAAAGGTGAAGGCCATACAAGAGATGTCGGCTCCCCATGCTGAGAAGGAAGTTAGAGGTTTCTTGGGACGCCTAAATTACATTGCCCGATTTATTTCACATGTGACTGCTACTTGTGAGCTAATCTTCAAGCTTCTGAAGAAAGATCAAGTGGTAAAGTGGAATGACGAATTCCAGGTCGCCTTTGACAGAATCAAGCAATACCTCCAAGAACCTCCTATTCTGATGCCTCCGACTGAAGGAAGACCTTTGATAATGTACTTAACAGTGCTAGATAATTCAATGGGGTGTGTATTGGGGAAGTATGACGAGTCTAGTCAAAAAGAGCATGCAATATACTACCTTAGCAAAAAGTTTTCCGACTGTGAAACACGATACTCACTACTCAAGAAAACTTGTTGCACTTTGGCATGGGCTACTCTCCGACTGAGACAGTATATGTTGACCCACACTACTTTATTGATATCTAAGATGGATTCGATCAAGTACATTTTCGAGAAGCCCGCTCTCTCCGGAAGAATAGCAAGATGGCAAATGATCTTAACCGAGTACGACATCCAATAGACAACCTAAAAAGCAATCAAGGGAAGTGTGTTAGCTGATCATTTAGCACATCAAGCCGTGGATGACTACCAGTCCATGAATTTTTAGTTCCCAGATGAGAACATCATGTTAGTAACCAACTGTGAAGAACCTGGACCGGATGAAGGACCTGAGAAAGGATCCCGATGGTTTATGTTTTTTGATGGAGCCTCAAACGCACTAGCTAACGACATTGGCGCTGTAATCATGTCTCCCGAGGGCTGTCATATTCTGTTCACTGCCTGATTATGTTTCAACTGTACCAACAACACGGCAGAGTATGAAGCCTGTATCATGGGTCTTAGAGCTGCTATTGACCTAAGGATCAAGTTCTTGAGTGTATTCGGGGATTCCGCTTTGGTTATAAGTCAGATCAAAGGTGAGTGGGATATGAAACACCTGAACCTTATCCCTAACAGAGAACATGTACTGACACTACTGCCGCATTTTGAAGAGATCACCTTTGAACATTTCCCACGAGAAGAGAATCATTTAGCGGATGCGCTAGCTACTATGTCGTTAATGTTCAAGGTCAGGTGGGACAATGAAGCTCCCCGAATCACTATTGAGAGGTTGGATGAACCGACATACTGTTGTGAGATCGATAATGAGGAGGTAGCCGACAAACCTTGGTTTCATGAGGTGAAAAGGTATCTCGAGGCTCAAGAATACCCCGAAGGGGTATCTGTCAATGACAAGAAATTTCTGAGAAGGTTTGCTGCAAAGTTCTTCCTCGGCAATGGAATCCTCTATAAGCGCAATCATGACTCTACCTTACTGTGGTGTGTAGACAAGAGTGAACCAGAGAGGATCATGGCAGACCTACACGAAGGTACCTTTGGCACTCACTCCAGTGGACATACCATGGCTAAGAAGATCCTACGGGCAGGATACTACTGGTCCACTATGGAAGCCGACTATTATCAGCATTCTCGAACCTGTCACAAGTGCCAAATCTATGCTGATAAGGTGTGTGTACCTCCAGTTCCCTTGAACGTCTTGACAGCTCCCTGGCCCTTTACAATGTGGGGCATTGACATGATCGGCGAGATCATACCTATCGCGTCCAACAGGCATTGCTTCATCCTAGTGGCCATTGATTACTTCACGAAGTGGGTTGAGGCTGCCTCCTTTGCTACGATTACCAAGAATGTGGTGGCACGGTTCATCAAGCATAACTTGGTTTGTCGTTATGGTATCCCTAAGAGAATCATCACGGATAATGGTACTAATCTCAACAACTCGATAATCATTGAACTCTGTAAACAGTTCAAGATTCAGCATCACAACTCTTCTCCTTACCGGCCGAAGATGAATGGGGTTGTCGAAGCTGCTAATAAGAATATTAAGAAGATTATACAGAAGATGATGGTGACATATAAAGACTGGCACGAGATGTTGCCATTTGCTCTTCATGGGTACCGTACCTTAGCGCGCACGTCAACAGGGGCAACACCCTATTCTTTGGTATATGGCATGGAGTTTGTCCTACCTATTGAGGTCCAGATCCCTTCTCTATGGATTATGAAGGATGTGAGTTTGAGCGAAGATGATTGGATCCAGACCCGACTTGACTAACTGAATCTAATCGAAGAGAAAGGACTTACTGCTATCTGCCATGGTCAAATGTATCAGAAACGGATGATCAAGACCTTCAACAAGAAAGTCATACAACAAGTGTATCAAGTAGGGGATCTGGTAATCAAGCACATCATACTGCCGCAAGGTGATCCCAGGGGCAAATGGACTCCCACCTATGAGGGACCATTTGTAATTAAGAACATATTTTCAGGTGGAGCCATGATTCTGACCACCATGGATGGTGACGACATTCCACACCCTCTTAATATGGACATAGTGAAAAAATACTACGCATAATAAAGACCCGCTAGGTTGACATACCTAGGAAAAAATAAGGGCATCCCGACGAACCAAAAGGGTTCGAGCAAAAAGTAGGGATAAAAATGAAAAAAAATCTGTACACCCGGCAAGTCGAAAACTTAAAAAGGCGGCTTGGGCAAAAAAGGGTTTCCTGGTGGACTGAAAACCCGAAAGGGCGGTCCAGGAAAAAATTAGGGATTAAAGCGTATCACTATTTCCCATTAAATCACCTTCCGATCAGACCTCAGTAATCAGATATCAAGCTCAAACGGTACCGATCAATCCAGTTAGCTTCGGACAAGCAGCAAAGTGATGAGATGCTCGAAGACATAGGGGCAATATCATAATTGAAGCCAAATGGGATCACTACACGTAGCTGTTTTCTTTTTGTACAGAATTTTTGTAATAATTTTCATTTTACGGCGGCGTTCTCTTACTAGAGCGTCAGCCTCCTTGTAAAAAACGCTTGTTATAGGCAAATTTCAAATCAATACAAAGCATCTTTTGAGTACAAAACTATGTGTTTGTTTTTTCCGTTTTCTGTTTTGTTTTGCAAAAAAAACGTCCAATGTTTTATTCTTGACATATGCATTTGAATATGATTACTGTTCACAAATATCTGCATATAAAACAGAAAGACAGCTACTAAGAACTCAAAGAAACTGGTACAAAACCTAAATACCGACAGTTACCCCGTCCATCATGGTACAAGGGGCAGAGACAGTTGGAAGTGAAGTCACTATCACATACAAGCCAGTGATACCTATATTCCCCACAGAACCGAGACAACCAAGGTCTAAACTCCGTATCCCCAAGCAGGAATTCCTTCCCCAGCAGGTTCCTTTAGAAAGCTGATATATGCATTCCCCAGCCGAGTTTTATAACCATGAGCAGTTTATGAAGCCATCTCCCGAGCAGAGTTTATTTCTGACAGCAAAAGCTCAATCTCTACAGAGCACTTCTCTCCAACAATGGAAGTTCATCCCCAAATGAGTTTATTTCTCCAAATCAGTAGATCTTCTAACAGGGTATCTCTCTTCCCCATAGAGTCATTCCCCTGCAGGATTATTCTCAGATAGAGTCTCCTCCGGCAGAATGTTCTCAAGCATAATGGATGTAAATCCCCAGCTAATCATCTTCGGTCACTATCCCCAGTGGAAACGAAGAACTCAACTCCTTATACTCTCCAGCAGCAGTCTAGGATTTATTTTCCCCAGCTAGAGAATATCATAATATCATTGCATATCCATACCTCATGGCATGTGCATACATATTATACAACACAATCTCATTTATTTTGAGAACATCATTACTCAATACATTTCATACATCATGACATTACATACGACTAACTCTTTACCTTTCAGGGAAATATGCAATCAAGTTCTCACAAGTTCTCTCTGGTTCAGTCAAACCGACACCAAGGTTTCTATTCCAGTTAAAGATATTCCAACAATTTTCAAGATTTTCTCTGGTTCAGTCAAACCGACACTAAGGTTTCTATTCTAGTTGAAGATGTTCTAAGACTTTCGTCTGGGTCAGTCGAATCGCCGTTAAGATTCCCCTGATTTCTATGCTATTAAAAGTTAATGTGAGACCTCTCCTGGGTTCAGTCAAATTGATACTAATATTTCTCTCCCAGTTGAATACAACTCGAAACGTTTCCCTGGTTCAATCAAATCGATACTAAGATTTCTATTCCAGTTAAAAAGCTATGAAGCCTGGAACTTGACCGGATAATAGCTTAATTTCCCCAAATTACTGAAGCCTGGGGCATGACCAGATAACGGTATAAGACGCTGTGAAGTCTGGAGCACGATCAGATAGTGGCAAGAGACACTGTGAAACCTGGAGCACGACCAGATAATAGTATGAGGTATTGTGAAGCTTGGAATTCGACCAGATAGATGTTTACTCGGCCAATTACTATTGAAGCCTGGAAACGACTGGATGTTAGTATGCCTTAAATTCAAGTTGAAACCCAGATGCGAACGGATAACCACTTAATTCCTTATGAAGCCTGGAGCACGACCAGATAACAATTTTTGATATTGCAAAGCCTGTAGCACGACCAGATAGCAAGTTTAATCTCATCTCCCTAGTAAGTCACTGTAAAACCTGGAGCACGATCAGATAGCATTCAGTCTTATTATCCTCAGCAAATCACTGTAAGGCCTGGAGCACGACCAAATAGCAGTTCATTTTCATCTCCTCGACTAAGAGATGATTCCCCAGTAGAGTAACAGACAACTGAAGTTCCTAAAATTCCATTTCTCCCAAGATAGAGACCAACATTCCTCAGCAGATTCCTCCTCAACGACAGGAACATGAATTCTCATCAAAGGAATATCTTGGGAAATCAACATCCTCTAGATGGCATCTTTAAGCCCATCTCCGACGATTCTCCGTCATATCTTATGGATGGCATCTTTAAGCCCATATCCAGTGACCTTCCTACATATCCTCCAAATAGTATCTGTAAGCCCATTCCCGATACTACCTACACAGTCCAGCACCATCTCAAACGAGTGCAAATTTCTGGGCACTCTAGTGTTCAATCATCTTCCACCTTCAGATTACGAAAGGCAGACAAGCCAATCTACATCCTCAAGTTTAAGAAGATTGAACAGGGGCAGCTGATGTACCCCAAAATTTTCCCTCTCATTTTACTCAACACATGCCCATTGAGGTCCTCAACTTGCCCAAGGATTGACCAAATAAATCCTCCTCGTAAGGCAACAAGCTTCAAAATAGGGTTTCACTCCTCATCAAGATGGTTGAATTCCAAAGGTCCCAAATTCCTTCCAAGGTCCCAATATGTTCTCAATATCATCCATGTCAAGTTTCATGCCTTGCACAAGAAGTTTTCTCAGTCAATTGCCTAGATGCCTGAAAATCAACTATACTAGGTCAAACGTAAATTGTGGCCCACATACAGTCAAACTTCAAGATATTTGGTCAACATCAACATTTTTAAGATATATTCATCATTTTATCAAGGGTTGATCATTATTCCTCGAGGAATGCCCCCAAATTCATCAAAACCCAAAAGTTGCTAAATTAGGGTTTCATAGGAAAAGTCAACCAAACTTTGACCATGCATAACTTCTTCATACTTTATTATAAATTTTCCATCCAAGGCTCATTTTGAATAGGATGCAATTACCTACAATTCATCTTCATCCCATAAGTTCAAAATATGCACTCATCAAACGATATGAATTTATACACTATAGGTCCTTTTGAAAAGTCAACAAAAACACCTTTTGGGTCAAAGCTTCTTACATGAACGTGGAAGACCCAATTGAGATGAAACCAAAATTTTTGTATAGGGGAAATCCTAAGCTTTCTAAAAAGTCTAAGAACACCTCTCTAGGGTTAAAATTGGAGGAGATATGCTTTGTCAAAGTTGACCATTTTTGCAAAATTGCCAAAAGTCAAATGTGCTCAAAAATACATTTTTTGTCAAATGGGCCTAGCATTTCATGATTGTATCTTGTTGGAAACATGGTCCACGACCCAAATCAGCATCCACACATTATTTTCTTCATTATTTATTTTATTTTGATTTTTTATTATTTAAAATTCAAATTAAATCAAATAAATGGCAAAAAAATACAAAAGATTGAATTTGATTTGATTTTTTTGTAGGAATCAAATCTATTCAAGTTAGATTAATCAGACCAAATCAAATCAAGGGAAATTGAATCAAAATTGGCATGATTTAGAGGAATTTAGAAAGATAAGATACAAGAGAAAAATCAAATCCAATCTTCATGATTCCAAGAGATTGAATATGTTTTTGTTACCCTAATTCACTCAAGCATATATATTGAACATAAACATGCATGAAAACAAGGATTGGCAGTGGTGAGAATACAAGAAAAAAACTCAAAAATTTTCAAGAAAGTGTGGATCGTTCTAGGACCTAGAGGGTGATTCAAGCCATTCTAAGACTACCAATAGACTCATGGACATCTCCAGAACGTGTCTCAATCAATTTCAAGAATTTTCATGTACAGAATCGCGAGTTACAGACCTACGGTTTGCACCTCAAAGCTTGAATTTGATTTCTTAATTTACGCATAATTAATCATTACTAAACATAGCATTGTGTTTGTACTAACATTTGGAATGTTTTAGTTTACATGATTTTTTGTTTTGATGACTGTATGCACATGTGCCATGGCCAGGTTTTTTTTGGTTGTTTTAGGGTTTTCTTGCACAGGTTAAATTGGCCAATGAAAAGGGTTTCATGATGCTCGTGGGTTCAAGGAGAATGGATCCATGTATTCATATTTCATTTATCATGCGTTAAGATGATTTTTTGAAATTCACAGATTTATAGCTATTGCAAACTGTCCGTAGGTAAAGGTTTTATACCTAACACGGCGGATGAGGAAGAAGATAATGATGTGTTCAATCATCATTGGGCCATTCAAATAGTTGGTGTGCGTTTTTGTCTTAATTCATTAATCCACTTGTTTTTTTTTTATATATTATAATTTGTTTTCATTATATTAATAAGCAAGACACATGGCTCATATGGTAAAAAGCGCTTGGTATTGAGTGGGAGGACCTGGGTTCGATCCCAGGTCCCAGCAATTTTCTTTATTTTCTTAACTCTTCTTTGCAGATCATGTGCACCATCATCCAAAACGCCTATCATGCGCCCCACTGATCCAGCTAATAGATCATAGCCTAATTCAGATCCAACGTGTTGTACCCCAAAATTTTCCCTCCCATATTTTTCAATACAAGTGAGGTCCTCAAATTGCTCAAGGAAGTCCAAGGGTTGACCAGACCAACTCTCTCCTAAGGCAGTCTACCTCAAATTAGGGTTTTAGTTTGCATCAAGGTACTTGAGTTCAAGGGATCCTAAATGCTCACCATTGTCCTAATATGTTCTCAAGATCATCCATGACAAGTTTCAAGCCTTGCAGAGGAAGTGTGCTCAGTTAATTGCTAAAAGGCCTAAAAATCGACTATGTTAGGGCAAAGGTCAATTGTGGCCCACATACAGTCAAACTTCAAGATTTTTGGTCAACATACTCATTTTGAAGCATTATTCATCATTTGATCAAGGTTTTATCATGAATCCTCAAGGATTGCTCACAATTCATCAAAACCAAAAAGTTGCTAAATTAGGGTTTTGTAGGAAAAGTCAACTCAAATTTGACCAAGCATAACTTTCTCATACTTTATCAAAAATGACCCATCCAAAGCTCATTTTGAAGAGGATGTAATTACCTACAATCCATCTTCATATCCCAAGTTCAAAGTATGCACTCACAAGAAGATATGAATTTGGACATTATAGGTCATTTTGAAAAGTCAACAAAAACACATTTTTTATCAAAGCTTCATACATGGACATGTAAGACTCAATTAAGATGATACTAAAAGGGTTGCTTAGAGGACATCTTAAGCTTTCTAAAAAGTCCAAGAACATATCTCTAAGATCAAAATTGAAGGAGTTATGCATTGGTGAAGTTGACCCTTTTTGCAAAATTGCCAAAAGACAAATGTGGCCAAAATTGCAATTTTTGTCAAATGGGCCCAACTTTTTGTGTTTGCATTGAGTTTGTAACATGATCCACGACCCATGATCTCTCCCACTTGTCTTTATTTTATTTTTGTCATTTATTTGAATTTTATTTCAATTAAATCAAATAAAATCAAAATAAAATCATGAAAAATATCAAAACTAATCAAAGCTTGAGAGTCTGTGCATGTTTAGGTCTCTTATAAAGTTGGAAGGAGAATAAAATCGTGCAAGCTTCATTTGCACACAAAAAGATTGGATTTGGCTTGATTTCGAAAGATTTACATAAGAATCAAATCATGATTCAATCATCTTAATTGAGAAAGATTTGAAGCAAGTTTGTAACCTAATTCATTCTTAGGTACATATAGAACATTGACAGACCAAAATGCAGAGGAGTGGAGGCGTGAGAAACTGAAAGCAAACTTGCAAAAACTCAACATAAGTGGTGAATCAAATTCCAATTTCCAGACCATCTTAAGCCTTCCCATATATCTCAATCGCTTGCTGGATATCTTTGGGTCATATTGCAGTCATTAACAAGCTTCATAAAATCCTAAAACGCGTTGTAAGAATCTCATGACATTGATACTTTCTTGAAATCAAATATCACGATTCTGGCATTTGTAGCATGATTTCTTTACATATTCTTGATCATTGAATCATTTGCAAGCTATTGGTAACGTTCAATTGCATTTTTATTAACTGTAGAGAAAGATGCCATAGTTAGGGTTCTTAGCTCGTTTTTGGGGTTTTTCGTTACAGGTACAATTAGCCATGGAGAGTGGTACCATGATGCTCGTGAGGTTCCAACGAGTTGATTGGTACCACTGGTATTGATTTATCATACGTGCATAGGATTTTGGAGGATCATAGGGTTGTACCTACGCCCAGAAAACCGTAGGTAAAAGTTCTGGACTTTTGCCAACTGAGGGAGGAAGAAGAAGGGTGGCGTGGCACTCCCTGATTTGCCTATTCAAACTACGCGCGTTTTTATAATCCATTATTTTGTTTTTCCAATATAATCATTATTTGTTGTTCCATATACACAAAGGCGCGCTAGCTCAGATGGTCAGTGTACAAGGGAAATTTCCAAAGGGCCTGGGTTCGATTCCCAGGTCCCTCATATTTTTTCAATACTATTTTCTTTTACATGATCAGGTGTACAAGCCTCCAGGACATCCACCATGCATCATCAATATCTCATCATTCAGGCCACCAACAAGCTAGATCCAAGGGCCATCCTTTGGAGGTCCATAATGCACCCTAGTCAAGCAAGCATACAGGATCTGGAAAGTCAACGTGGGCCAAGGAGTGTTAGGCCTAGAAGTCAGATTAACACCCCCCTCCATTGCTACTAAACCAGGCCCATCTCTTTTTGCTTTTATATTTTTCTTTTATTGATTTATTTTGTTTAAATTTATTTCCTAACACAAATTAAATTCTTTTTTTTACAAGACTCATAAAATCAATTTTCAACAATTTAGATTTAGGTTTTATTCTTATCAAATTTAATTTAATAATTAGTTTAATTTAATTTTAGGGTAATTCTAACCTTTTTGTAAATAATTTAAAATTAATTAGAAAATTAGGTTTGTTCTTGATTTAATTTTTTAGTTCTTTTCTCAATAAAATAAAATACAAAAATAGGTCAAATTAATTATTTTTCTTAAATTAAATTAATTAGTAATTAGGTTTGTATTTATTCAATTAAAGCCTTATTTTCTCAAAAAAAAAAAAAATGATTTTTCTTTCAACTAGGTTTAGACGGGGTCAAAACCCTAATTTTTCTCGTTCTCGATTCATCGCGCGCATTTATTATTTTTACGATATTAATGTAATTTCTCATGGTATGTAATAGTTTAATTAGGATTTTTCTTTTATTTATCGTTTTACGGGTTTTTGGCTATGTAATTAATTCCTCCTCCCCGAAGCCTTGTAATATCGTAGTTTTATTTCTCGCATTTTAATTTTTGAAAATATTAACTGTTAGATGTATGATAATAGAATTGCATGACAAGACTGTATGTTAATTTTAAAATGGTTAGCAAACCCTAAATGTGCAAAGATAATGACTTGAAATCAAATCACTCGCACATGCGCACTCCTAGGGTATACTCGCACTTCGGTTGCCTTTGGTAAATGATCATTAAGTATAGGGTGTTTTAGCGGTTGCCCCCTTGTCTAAACAAAGATCAAATGTCCCGCTCGGAAATGTCGCCTCGGAAAGGATGCCTCGGAAATATTGCCTCGAATATGATCTTAAGACATTAGGGTTATTACTAAGACATCCTAACTTTGCTTTGATGATCGTACGTCCCTTTCGAATTGACCCTTAAAACTCCAACGACGATGCTTCCTATTTCTCAATAGTAGGATAGCATTGTCTAAAGGAAACGAGAACAGAAATAATCCTTTTTCGAGTAGGTAGATGCTAGTAGGTACTTGCTCAAAACAAACAAACTTTTCACACCAAACACTTTTCAAACAAAGTTTTCAAAAACACTTCGTAACAATCTTGAAGACAGAAGCAAGGGTTAAAACGAAGTAAAACAAACTTTTCAAAACAAACACACATAAGCAATTTTAAAAGATGAGCAAGTACCTAAGAGCCCATGGAAAACCATGGATGGAAAGGGTGCTAACACCTTCCCTTTCTATAATCTACGCCCCGTACTCAAAATCTCGAAAAAGGAATTTTTCTGTGCTTTTGTCCTTTCCAGTTGGATAAAATAAAAGTCGATGGAGACTCTTGCTTACCGTGACATTTTTGCGAATAAAAAACGCAAAACGCAAACCAGTAAAAACAGTCGGTTCTGCCACCGTGTCACAGAACTGGCGACTCTGCTGGGGAATGATCAGTGGGGTATACCTTAGGATTAGTTCATCATAAATTACTTCTCTTGTTTAATTTGATTGCTTTAATTTTGAGGGTTTTGTATTGGGAGTTACTATAGATCCTAACTTGGATCTGGGGATACCTTTTAGGTAAGTAGCAATAAACTGTGAGGGAACTATACGGCGTAGACCGATACGGTTGAAGCAGTAGCTACATTGATGTGGCACATTGGTTGGTACTGGTATCCCTTGTGGAGAAACGAGGAGAATACGGGGCTGTTATGTGTGTCGTTAAGCATCAACTGACCTTAGAATCCATAATTGACCAACTTGGCCATTAGGAAGTAGTGAGATAGCCGGCCTCGGTGTAAAGCTGAAAACTGGTTGATACTCGATACTACACTCATTGAGACCATACTCTCGAGATAGTTCCGGCCGCAAGAAAAGATTGCGTGAGCTGAAATCATGACCGATGGAGGATGGTCAGTGATATTGAGAACCTCTAGAACCTGGTTACTTTTTCTAGGACAGGTTGAAACCAACTGAACTTCAAGAGGGTAATACCTATACCCCATGTAAGCCTTAATCTTAAGGGCTTTTGTGTGACTTGTTTGCCTTTACCATGTTTGTTATCCGTTATACCTATTGTTTGTTTTTATCATGACATCATGCATCATAACATAGCATGCATACTTCATTATACTAACCATTTCAAAGATCGAGGGGATTTATCTTTGTTCTGTTTTACAGATCATGGCTTTCGTGCGCAGAAACACCATTCGAGTTAACTTTGTGCATATACCTGCTCAACTCAAAGATTTAGCCTAGAGATTTTCTGATACTTCTTCATTCATTAGGAGACATGGTCAGCTTCTTAGCTTGGTTACCTCAAAGTTTGATGAGCAGATGATGAGTGTGCTTTTCCAGTTCTTCGATCCGGTGCATCATTGCTTCACTTTCCCGGATTATCAACTAGTTCCAACTATGGAAGAGTTTTCTCACCTATTGGGTATATCCATCCTTGAGCAGATGCCCTTCACCGGTTTGGAAGAGACTCCTAGACCAGAAGACATTGCTTCAACTCTACATTTGAAACGGGTTGATGTGGTATCTAATTGGGAAACACGAAGCAGGGTTGAAGGTTTCTTAGCCAAGTTTCTGATAGATCAAGCTCAACTATTCTGGGATAACTTGGATTTTCAGGCTTTTGAAGACATCTTGGCACTCCTTATCTACGGTTTGGTTCTCTTCCCAAATCCAGATTCCTTCATAGATGTGAATGCGGTAAGATCTTCCTGTCTCGTAATCCTGTACCTACTCTTCTGGGTGATATCTTGCATGCCCTCTATACTCGTAATGTGCGAAGAAGAGGGACTCTCATGTGTTGCATGCCGCTGCTGGCGAGGTGGTTTATTTCGCACCTCCCAAAATCTGTGTTGAAGAATGAGGAAGGTTTAGGGTGGTCTTACAGGATAATGTCCCTTGCCCATACAGACATTCTTTGGAGTTCCAAGGCTATGGAAAGCACTGCTGTCATTAATCGATGTGGGGGATACCCTAATGTCCCGTTGCTTGGAATCAGAGGGGGAATAACCTACAGTCCTTGTTTAGCTTTGCGATAATTTGATCGGGCTCGGAGAGACGGTCCTCATGAGCTACTTCTTACAGATATTTCATTTGACTATAAGGAAGACGTTGACGAGCATCGTCGGAGGTTTATACGAGCTTGGCGCATGGTGAACATATCTGACCCTCAAGATCTAGGACCAAGGACTTCTCTCCCTATGCAACCTTACCTCCAGTGGGTCCGAGCTCGTGCTCAGAAGCTTGGGATGCCTTATGAAGCTGTGTTGCCAGTAATTGTAGAGCCCACCAATGAAGATGGAATTCCTTATACAGTCCTTTATCCCTACACGCCCACTGATCTTGGGGCATTGAAGAGGTCTTAGATTCAGCTGAAAGAGGAGATGGATACCTACCGGGAGAAGTACCATGAGCAAGAAAGGAAGATCTTGAAGCTCACTAGGCAACTTGAGAATGAAATAACAATCAATGACTACGTCAGCACCAAGGGGAAGCATCCATGGAATTTCTGATTTTTTCTTTTTCTAGTTTAGATTTGTTTTTAATTTATTTCTTTGTAAACGCCTTAAAGGCATTGTTGAACCTTTTTACAATTTTAATCTAATAAAGTTTGTTTATTTCTTGGTTTGTAAATTTAAATCTCCCAAAGTCTTTGAAATCATTACATACGCATCCCATTATCATGCACACCATTACATGTACCATTACAGGTTTCTCATCTTCTTCGCTGTTTATTTCAGCAGAAATGTCTTCCGATCAAGCTATCAAAGATCTTCAGACACAAAATGCCCAATTTCAAGAGATGTTCTTGAGTTTGGCTAAAGGGCAAGAGGATTTGAAGACTCTCATCCTGAAGGAGAAGAAGAAGAAGAAGAAGAAGAAGAAGAAGGTGGTTCTTCTGAATATGGGTAACAGATTTGGGAATAGGTTGCGACAGGAAGCTGATCTGTCTCTTTCGTTCAAAGGAGAGGAGAACAAAGAAGAAGAAAAGGGTCCTAGTCCTGTAGTCTCTGATAATGATACTGATTTTGATGATGAGCAATATCCTCCTGCTGAGGATAGGTACAAACAACTTGAAGACCGTCTTAGCGCTATGGAGATTCAGAAGATACCTGGTTTGGACTTCAGAGATCTAGGACTAGCATCTGGGGTGGTGATCCCTTATAAGTTTAAAGCTCCAGTTTTCGCTAAGTACGATGGAGTATCCTGTCCAAAACTCCATCTCCGCTCGTACATCCGAAAAATCCAACCTTACACTGCTGATAGAAATTTATGGGTACATTTCTTTCAAGATAGTCTGTCAGGGACTCAGCTTGAATGGTTTTATCAATTAGAAGGAGCTAATGTCCGAAACTGGGAGGACCTTGCTGCTGCTTTCTACAGGAAGTATCAGTATAAAGCCGACCTTGCTCCCACTCGTACTGAGCTTCAGGATATGTCTATGGGTGCAAGTGAAGGTTTTAAGGACTATGCTCAGAAGTGGAGAGATTTGGCTGGAAGAGTCCAACCCCCTTTGTCTGACAGAGAGTTGGTTGACATGTTTCTAGGGACGTTGTCCAGTCCATTTTTCAATCTTTTGATCGGCAGTTCATCGTCTGGGTTTATTGAATTGATTTTGACTGGGGAGAGGGTAGAAGCTGGTATCCGAAGTGGTAAGATACAGAAGGATACATCGTCAAGTGCAGTAAAGAAGCCTTTCACTAGTAAGAAAGAAGCTAGCGCAGTCTATGGCTCGAGGAGCCAAAACAGACCTGAACACCGTCAAGCAGTAAATGCGGTAGTGATATCAAGACCCACAGTTGCTCCACAATGCAACAATCAACAAAGGGTGGAGAGACAACAAAGACAGTTCACTCGGCTCAATATGACCTTGGCTCAGATTCTACCACAATTATTGAAGACCAACCTGGTAACTCTGAGGGAAGCCCCGAAGAATCCCAACACCACATCTCCGCTATATAACCCGAATACCCGTTGCGCCTATCACTCTGATGGACCAGGTCATGATACAAACAACTGTTGGGCCTTGAAGAATAAGGTGCAAGACTTGATCGAAGCTAAAGAAATTGAGTTTGACGCTCCGGAGAAACCCAACGTCATAACTGCTCCTATGCCCAAACACGGTCATGGAGTAAATGTTGTGGACGATGATTTATTTGTGACCTCTGTGGAAGAAATTTCTACTCCTTTGATGATAGTTAAGAAGAATCTATTATTGGCCGGTTTATTTCCGGGTTGTGGCGAAGGTTGCCGCAGGTGTTCAATTATTCCTGCTAGTTGCCACTTATTGAAATCAGGTGTTCAACGCCTGATGGATAACAAAGAGATCCTGTTCGAGAAGACTATGATTCCGTTAGTTCTAGTTGAAGATGTTGCCATCATAACCATATCCACCAATCCTTCCAAGGCTTCCTCAAGAAAGCCTGTTAGGATTAAACCCGTTCCAAGAATCGCTTCGTTAATCATTATTATCCCTGGTCCTATCCCATACACTTTGGATAAGGTTGTCCCTTGGCACTAAGGGGCCGATGTGTATTACCTTGGAGTTAAGCAAGACTTAAAGAGTAAGGAAGCAGATGCTGATTTCAGCAATATTGTCGGGGCTAGCAAGGTCACCAGAAGTGGAAGACTCTTTTCTCCCGAGATTTCCCCTCCGACTGTCCACAAACTTATTGTCATTCCATCTGTTGGTACATCAACTACTGTCCCAGTTTCTATTCTGGTTATCACCCCTGTCGCTGAGCCATCTGGCACTTGGGGCAAAGAAATCACAGGTGAGCCTGCCTGGACGGAGGCACCTAAGAAGATCATTATAGAAACCTCTAAGCAGGAGATAGAGGAAATTCTGAAGATTATCAAGAAGAGCGACTAAAACATAGTCGAACAGCTGGGGCACCCCGTCAAAAATCTCCATGTTGTCCTTTTTATTATGTTCTGAAGCCCATGCAAAGGCTTTAATTGCTTTCCTCAAAACTGTGCATGTGCCGCAGGAAACTTCTGGCGATCAATTCAAACACTGCGAAGCTAGTTTGACTGCCGACAACAGATTAGGTTTCTCAGACGCAGATCTGACTTCTAAAGGAATAAATCATAATGATACTCTGCACATCTCAATCGAGTGCATGGGCACTACTATGGCCCATGTACTGGTGGATACCGGGTCCTTATTGAATGTTTTACCAAAGAAAGCATTAGACCGTCTGGACTGTGAAGGTTTGATTCTGAAGCCGAGCAATATTGTGGTTAGGGCTTTCGACGGGTCAAAAAGGATGGTGCACGGGGAAGTGGACATCCCTGTTAAAGTTGGCTCTCAGACTTTTTCATCTATGTTCTATGTAATGGATATCAGACCATCATATTCTTGCTTGTTGGGTCGCCCTTGGATTCATAAGGCTGGGGCAGTGACTTCTACGCTCCATCAGATGTTGAAATATCCAGTAAAGGGGAAGATCGTCATGGTACAAGGTGAGGAGGAGTACATGGTGAGTCATCTCAATTCCTTTCGCTATGTGGAGATGGATGGGAAGTTCATTGAAACCCCTTGTTAGAACTTTGAAGAGGTCCCCCAGACTTTGGCGTCGACTGAAGTTGCTATTGACGAACCACTGATGAAGATGGCTTCCTTTAAGGATGCCAGGGTTATAATTGAAAAGGGTGGGTGTGCAAATTGGGGTCAGCTCCCTGATTTCACACACAAAACTGACAAGTTTGGTTTGGGCTTTACTGCAGAGGCTCAAAGGGTTGTTCGGCGCGCGCGGATTAGAAGACCTCCTCTGCATATCAGTAATCAGGAAGTGAATGCAATTGAAAATGGTGAAGAAGATTCAGATATCGACAGCTGGATCTACCCTACAACCAATGGTGGCTTGAAGAACTGGATGGCGAAGGACTTCATACCCATTTCTTTTGTTACACAGTAATTGACTTTTGTTTTGAGATTTGTAACAGACAGTTTGAAACTTTACGGCCCGGTGCCTTTCCCGAGGAACCTTGGCTTTGTTTGTGAGGGCTTATTATTTGTCATTTTCATATATCATCAATAAAGCATTGGACGTTTTCTTGCATTACAAATTTTGCGCTCCTTGTTTTTCCTTTCTATCTCTCACTTTATCAAAACAGCTATTGTCTTACAAACACTCACGTATCATAATGTAGATCCACATCCACTCTGGATCCCATTGATAACAACTCTGTTACTGCCAGTTATGACTTCGAAAATCCGATCAACCAAGCCAAGGGCGAAGGTGAGGATGATTGTGAGGTGCCTGGGGAACTTGCTAGACTGTTACTACAGGAAGAGAGGGCCATACAGCCTCATGAAGAGCCAGTGGAATCAGTGAATTTGGGTACGGAGGAAGACAAGAAAGATGTCAAGATAGGTGCAAATCTGGAGCCTAGTGTCAAGAAGTGGTTGATACAGATGCTACGCGACTATGTTGAGATCTTCGCTTGGTCTTATGAAGATATTCCTGGTTCAGACACTGATATTATGGTACACCGCCTGCCAACTAAAGAAGACTATCCCCCGGTAAACAGAAGGTTCGTCGTATGCTCCCTGAGATGTCTGAGAAAATCAAAATTGAGGTCGTGAAACAGTTTGACGTCGGATTTCTAGCTGTTACTTCTTACCCATAGTGGGTTGCCAACGTGGTTCCGGTGCCTAAGAAGGATGGTAAGGTACAGATGTGTGTGGACTATAGAGATCTGAACAGGGCGAGCCCCAAAGACGATTTCCCACTGCCTCACATTGATGTTCTGGTCAACAACACCGTGCAGCATAAGGTCTTCTCCTTTATGGATGGTTTTTCTGGTTACAATCAGATTAAAATGGCTCCCGAGGACATGGAGAAGACAACTTTCGTTACACAGTGGGGCACCTTCTGTTACAAGGTAATGCCTTTCGGGTTGAAGAATGTTGGGGAAGAACACCTTGACCATCCACGACATGATTCACCATGAGATTGAGGTTTATGTTGATGACATGATAGCAAGGTCCCATACTGAGGAAGAACACCTTGACCATCTCCAGAAACTATTTGACAGATTGAAGATGTACAAGCTAAGGTTAAACCCGAACAAGTGCACCTTCGGGGTAAGGTCTGGTAAGCTGTTGGGTTTCGTCGTTAGTGACAAAGGCATTCAGGTGGACCCCGCCAAGGTAAAAGCCATACAGGAGATGCCGACTCCCCGCACAGAAAAGGAAGTTAGAGGCTTTTTGGGATGTCTGAACTACATCGCCCGATTCATTTCACATATGACTGCTACTTGTGAGCCGATCTTCAAGTTTCTGAAGAAAGATCAAGTAGTAAAATGGAATGATGAATGTCAGAACGCTTTCGAAAGGATCAAGGAATATCTCCAAGAGCCACCTATTATGATGCCTCCAGTTGAAGGAAGACCTTTGATTTTATACTTGACGGTACTGGATAATTCAATGGGGTGTGTGCTGGGGCAGCATGACGAGTATGGCCGAAAAGAGCACGCTATTTACTACCTTAGAAAAAAGTTTACCGACTGTGAGACCTGATACTCACTGCTTGAGAAAACTTGTTGCGCTTTGGCATGGGTTACTCGTCGGCTGAGACAATATATGCTGACTCACATCACCTTGATGATATCAAAGATGGACCCAATCAAGTATATCTTCGAAAAGCCTGCCTTGTCCGGAAGAATACAAGATGGCAGATGATCTTAACTGAGTATGATATCCAATACACAACCTAAAAAGAAATCAAGGGGAGTGTGTTAGAAGATCATTTGGCGCATCAGGCCGTGGATGATTACCGATCCATGAATTTCGAATTCCCGGATGAGAATATCATGTTAGTGACCGACTGTGAAGAACCTGGACCGAATGAAGGACCTGAGGAAGGATCCCTATGGTCTATGTATTTTGACGGAGCATCAAACGCATTGGGTAATGGAATTGGCACTATGATCATATCTCTTGAGAGTTGTCATACTCCATTCACCGCCCGATTATGTTTTGACTGCACCAACAACATGGCGGAGTATGAAGCATGCATCCTAGGTCTTCGAGCTACTATCGACCTGAGGATTAAGTTCTTGAGTGTGTTCGGAGATTCTGCTCTAGTGATCAGTCAAATCAAAGGCGAGTGGAATATGAAGCACCCAAATCTTATTCCTTACAAAGAATATGTACTAACGTTG
This sequence comes from Vicia faba, assembly GCA_948472305.1. NCBI lineage: Eukaryota > Viridiplantae > Streptophyta > Magnoliopsida > Fabales > Fabaceae > Vicia > Vicia faba. Next base: position 96,275,633 of record OX451735.1, on the reverse strand, counting down.
CTCCCACACTTTGAGGAGATAACCTTTGAACACTTTCTGAGAGAAGAGAATCAGTTAGCGGACGCGCTAGCTACCATGTCTTCTACGTTCAAGGTCAGGTGGGACAATGAAGCTCCCCAGATTACCATTGAGAGGTTGGATGAACCCGCACATTGTTGTGACATTGAGACTGAAGAGGTAGCTGATAAACCCTGGTTTCACGAGGTAAAGAGGTATCTTGAGGCTCAAGAGTACCCCGAGGGTGCATCTGTTAATGATAAGAAGTTCTTGAGAAGGTTCGCTGCGAAGTTCTTCATCAGTAATGGGATTCTTTACAAGTGTAACCATGACTCAACCTTACTACGATGTGTGGACAAGAACGAGTCAGAAAGGATTATGGTAGAGTTACATGAAGGTATTTTCAGAACTCATTCTAGTGGACATACCATGGCAAAGAAAATCCTACGGGCAGGATATTATTGGTCTACTATGGAAGCCGATTGTTATCAGCATTCTCGGACCTGTCATAAGTGCCAAATTTATGCTGATAAGGTACATGTACCTCCAGTTCCTTTGAACATCTTGACACCTCGTTGGCCTTTCACAATGTGGGGCATCGATATGATTGGCGAGATCAGACCTACTGCGTCCAACGGACATCGTTTCATTCTGGTAGCAATTGATTATTTTACGAAGTGGGTTGAGGCAGTTTCCTTCGCTACAGTAACTAAGAATGTCGTGGTGCAGTTCATCCGACACAATCTGATATGTCGATACAGTGTGCCAGAAAGGATCATTATGGACAATGGTACAAATCTCAACAATACAATGATCACCGAGCTCTGCAAACAGTTTAAGATACATCATCATAACTCTTCTCCTTACCGACCGAAAATGAATGGGGTTGTTGAAGCGGCTAATAAGAATATCAAGAAGATTGTGCAGAAGATGACGGTGACATATAAAGACTGGCATGAGATGTTACCATTTGCTCTTCATGGGGACCGTGCCTCAGCACGGACGTCGACAGGGGCAACACCCTATTCTCTGGTGTATGGCATGGAGGCAGTCTTACCCATTGAGGTTTGGATACCCTCTCTCCGGATTATGAAGGATGCAGGTTTGAGAAAAGAGGATTGGATCCAGACCTGGCTTGATCAGCTGAATTTAATCGACAAGAAGAGACTTACTATTATTTGTCATGGTTAGACGTATCAAAAACAAATGATCAAAGCTTTTAACAAGAAAGTTAGACGACAAGAATATCAAGTCGGGGATCTGGTGATCAAACACATCATAATGCCGCAAGGTGATCCCAAGGGCAAATGGACCCCCACGTACGAAGGGCCATTTGTGGTTAAGAACATCTTCTCAGGAGGAGCTATGATTCTAACCACCATGGATGGTGACGACCTTCCTCACCCCGTCAATGCAGACATAGTGAAAAAATACTACGCATAATCAAAGACCCGCTAGGTCGACTGGCCTAGGCAAAAATAAGGGCTTCCCGGCGAACCAAAAGGGTTCGGGCAAAAGTAAGGGATGAAAATGAAAAAAAAAACTGTACACCCGGCAAGTCGAAAAATTGAAAAGGCGGCTTGGGAAAAAAAAGGGTATCCCGGTGGATTGAAAACCCGCAAGGGCGGTCCAGACAAAAATTAGGGATGGAAGCGTAGCACTATGTCTCATTGGATCACCTTGCAACCAGACTTCAATATTGACTATCAAGCTCAGACGGCGCCAATCAATCTGATCTACCTTCAACCAAGTATTAAAGTGATGAGATGCTCGAAGATATAAAGGCAATAGCAGAGTTGGAACTCAGTGGGATTGTTTACATGGCTGTTTTTTTTTTGTTCTTCACAAATTGTATAAATTCTATCTTTCGGCGGCGTTCTCTTACTAGGACGTCAGCCTCTTGTACAAAACGCCTATTACAGACCAACTTCAAAATTAATACAATTCATTTTACAATAAATTTCAAAATTGTTTTTCTTTTCCTGTTTTGTTTTGCAAGAACGTTCAATGATTCATTTTTGATATATGCATTTGAAAATAATTATTGCTCACAAATATTTACATGCGAAACAAAATACAATTACTCGTAATTCCAGGAATAGGGGCAAACAAGAAATGTCCAAACCGAACATTTGCTCTACCCACCAAGTACAGGGACAAAGCCAGCTTGAGAATATGACTAAAGGTACATACACTCCCCGCCGAGTAAAAGACACCCAAAGATAGTGATGGTAATTATCCCCCAAGCAGAGTTTATCTATCACCAACACTAGAGGATTATCCCCAGTGGAGTTTATTTCTTCCACAAGCAGAAACTCAATCCCCAACAGGGTTCATTATCGCCAGCAACGGTAATTCATCCTCAGCCGAGGTGATTTCTTCAAACCAGCGGATCTTTTGGCAGAGTATCTCTTCCCCACAGAGTCATTCTCTCGCCAGTTTATTCTCAAGCCGAGTTATTCTCCCTCCAATTTATTCTCAAATCATCTTTGGTCATTACCTCCAGCGAGAACGAGGAACTCAACTCCTTGTACTCTCCAAAAGCAGTCCAGGATTTATTTTCCCCAGCTAGAGAACATCATAAAAACATTGCATATCCAAACATCATGGCATGCGCATCCGCATCATACAACACAATCTCATTTATTTTGAGAACATCATTACTCAATACATGTCATACATCATGACATTACATACGACTAACTCTTTACCTTTCAGGGAAAGATATAATCAAATTCTCACAAGTTTCTCTGGTTCAGTCAAATCGGTGCTAAGATTTCTATTCTAGTTCAAGTTATGAAGCCCGAATTCGACCGGATAATATCTTGATTTCTCCAAATACCACAAAGCCTGGAATCGACCAGATAGTGGTATCGCTTAAATGTAAGCTATGAAGCCCGAAAATTGACCGGAAAATAGTTTAATCCCCAGCAAGTTATTGTGAAGCCTGGAGAACGACCAGATAGCAATGCAAGTTACTGTGAAGCCTGGATTACGACCAGATAGCAGTACAAAGACACCATGAAGCCTGGAATCGACTAGATAGTGGTATATCATAAACACAAGCGGTGAAGCCCGGAAATTAACGGGAAAACAGCTTAACAAGGTATTATGAAGCCTAGAAATTGACCAGATAGCAGTACAGGACACATGAAGCCTGGATTCGACCAGATAATGGTATAAGACATCGTGAAGCCTGGATTACGACCAGATAGCGGTAAAAGATACTGAAGCTTGGGAATATGACCAGATAACATTAAGGGACACTGTGAAGCTTAGATTTCGACCAAATAGTAGTCTACCTGGCCAATTACTATGAAGCCCAGAAATTGACCAGATATTAGTAGGCCTTAAAATCAAATGGAAGCCCGGATGCGACTGGATAACCACTTGATTTCTTCTGAAGCCTGGAACACGACCAGATAAGAAGTAAGAAGTTGCGAGGCCTGGATTACGACCAGATAGCGACAAAGGACTGAAGCCTGGAATCAACCAGATAATAGTATAAGACACTGCAAAGCTTGGGTTTCGACCAAATAGCAGTTTACCTGACAATTACTAAGAAGCCCAGAATCGACCGGATATTAGTATGCCTTAAATTCAAGTTGAAGCTCGGATGCAACCGGATAACAATTTAATTCCTTATGAAGCCTAGAGTACGACCAGATAAGAATTGAGAAATTGCGAAGCCTGGAGAACGACCGAATAGCAAGTTTAATCTCATCTCCCCAGTAAGTCACTGTAAATCCTGGAGCACGACCAGGTAGCAGTCGATCTTATCAATATGAAGCCTGGATCATGACCAGATAGTAGTTCATTTTCACCTCTTCGACCAAGAGATGATTCCCCAGTAGAATAACGGACGACTGAAGCTCCTAAAATTCTATTTCTCCCAAGACAGAGATCAACATTCCCTAGCAAAATCTTCCTCAACAACAGGTATACGGGCTCTCACTAAGGAATCTCTTATGTGATCGACACTCCTTCGGATGGCATATTTAAGCCCATCTTCCGTCATCAATCTCCAAATGGCATCTATAAGCCTATTCCCGACATCACAAGACAAGTACCACCTTATTTGAGTGCAAATTTCTAGGCACTCTAGTGTTCAACATCTTCCACCTTCGGAACACGAAAGGCAAGCAAGCCAATATACATACTCAGGTTTAAGAAGATTGAACAGGGGCAGCTGTTGTACCCCAAAATTTGCCCTCCCGTATTTTTCAATACAAGTGAGGTCCTCAAATTGCTCAAGGAAGTCCAAGGGTTGACCATACCAACTCTCTCCTAAGGCAGTCTACCTCAAATTAGGGTTTCAGTTTGCATCAAGGTACTTGAGTCCAAGGGATCCCAAATGCTCACCATTGTCCTAATATGTTCTCAAGATTATACATGACAAATTTCAAGCCTTGCAGAGGAAGTTTGCTCAGTCAATTGCTCAAAGGCCTGAAAAACGACTGTGTTAGGGTAAAGGTCAATTGTGGCCCACATACAGTCAAACTTCAAGATTTTTTGTCAACATCCTCATTTTGAAGCATTATTCATCATTTTATCAATGGTTGATCATGATTCCTCAAGGATTGCTCACAATTCATCAAAACCCAAAAGTTGCTAAATTAGGATTTTGTAGGAAAAGTCAACTCAACTTTGACCAAGCATAACTTTCTCATACTTTATCAAAAATGACCCATCCAAAGCTCATTTTGAAGAGGATGTAATTCCCTACAATCCATCTTCAGCTCTCAAGATCAAAATATGCACTCACAAGATGATATGAATTTGGACATTATAGGTCATTTTGAAAAGTCAACAAAAACACCTTTTTTGTCAAAGCTTCATACATGGACATGGAAGACTCAATTGAGATGAGACCAAAATTTTTGCTTGGAGGACATCTTAAGATTTCTAAAAATTCCAAGAACACATCTCTAAGGTCAAAATTGAAGTAGTTATGCATTTGTGAAGTTGACCCTTTTTGCAAAATTGCCAAAAGACAAATGTGGCCAAAATTGCAATTTTTGTCAAATGGGCCCAACTTTTTGTGTTTGCATTGAGTTTGTAACATGATCCATGACCCATGATCTCTCCCACTTGTCTTTATTTTATTTTTGTCATTTATTTGAATTTTATTTCAATAAAATCAAATAAAATCATGAAAAATATCAAAACTAATCAAAGATTGAGAGTTTGTGCATGTTTAGGTCTCTTATACAGCTGGAAGGAGAATCAAATCGTGCAAGCTTCATTTGGACACAAAAAGATTGGATTTGGCTTGATTTGGAAATATTTACATAAGAATCAAATCATGATTCAATCATCTTAATTGAGAAAGATTTGAAGCAAGTTTGTAACCTAATTCATTCTTGGGTACATATAGAACATTGGCATACCAAAAGAAAGAGGAAGGGAGGCGTGAGAAACTGAAAGCAAACTTGCAAAAACTCAACAAAAGTGGTGAATTAAATTCCAATTTCCAGGCCATCTCAAGCCTTCCCAGCTATCTCAATCGCTTGCTGGATATCTCTGGGTCATATTGCAATCATTAACAAGCTTCATAACATGCTAAAACGCGTTGTAAGCATCTCACGACATTAATACTTTCTTGAAATCAAATATCATGATTCTGGCATTTGTAGCATGATTTCATTACATATTCTTGATCATTGAATCATTTGCAAGCTATTGGTAACGTTCAATTGCATTTTTATTAACTGTAGAGCAAGATGCCATAGTTAGGGTTCTTGGCTCATTTTTGGGGTTTTTCATTACAGGTACAATTTGTTAGAACATAGTTTGATTCTATAACACTTGATTAGAGTTTTGATGATAACAAAATACAAAGAATAAATAAATACAAAGATATATACAAAGAACAAATATGCTACTTAAAATTATGTCTTGTATATGCAGAAGTTATGATGGGATCAGCATCAGAAGATAGGCAATAAAGTATTACACGCTGAAGCTACCCGATTATACGCTGAAGTTTGATGACCAGAATCTGCGCCTACACATGTACACTCTGACTCTGAACAAAGACAACTCAAACCAAGTCATCAACATTCTGAAGCGTCATGAGCAATTTAGCAAAGAAGACTCTGAAGCGTTACTGATTATTCAAGACAAAATTAAATGCCAACGGCTTTCTTCAGACAAGATCTTCTACAAAAGGAAAGTGTGTTATTATCATTAAACTTGCTTTATGGACAACGTCTATGCCTTACCTATATAAATAAGGTTGCTTTCAAAGAAGCACGTACGTATGCACACAACAATTTGCCAAGCTTTCCAAACCACGCATATCTAAGCTCAAGCAAATTTATTTTAAGCTTAATCTGTGTAATTTATCACAGTTTTGATAAACTGTTTTGTTAGAAAACATCAACACACTTTGTTCAATCTTATTGTAAAAAGAGGTTCCTTGAGATTAACCGGATTGTGGTTGTACTCAAGAAGACTTTAACAGTTGTTAAAGTAGCTGCTGTAATCCTTTGAGAATAGTGGATTTAGACCTCGTTGGAGAGAGGCGAAATCACCTTGACGGGTGGACTAGAGTAGTTTGAGATCAAACGAACCAGGATAAAAATACTGTGTCGTTAAGCTGTTTTTATTTTATCCAAGTTTTTCAATTCAACCCCCCCCCCCTTCTTGTGTTTTTCACATCTTCAATTGGTATCAGAGCGCTTGGTTCTGAGCTTAAACACTTAGCCGTGTCAGTACAAGATCCAGCGTCAGAAAAACACAATGGCTGCACCAAGTCAAAACATCAACAATGACAACAATGAAGAAAGGGACAGATTCAGTGGCAAACCTCCAGTCTTTAATGGAGAGAACTTTGACTACTGGAAAGACAGAATTGAGAGTTTCTTTCTGGCCCATGATGCTGATCTGTGGGACATGGTGACTGATGGATACACGCACCCAGTGGATGGACGTGGTCAGAAGATTGATAAGAAAATGATGTCTGATCAGCAAAAGCGTAAGTTCAGAAATCATCACAAGGCCAGAACAATTCTTCTCAACGCCATCTCATACTCAGAATATGAGAAAATATCAAACATAGAAAATGCCAAGAATATGTTTGATTCTCTAAGAATGACACATGAAGGCAACATTCAAGTCAAAGAAACCAAAGCCCTTGCGCTCATTCAGAAGTATGAGGCATTCAAGATGGAAGATAGTGAATCAATAGAAACTCTGTTTTCAAGATTCCAAATTCTCGTTGCTGGTCTAAAAGTTCTTGACAAAGGGTATTCCACTGCTGATCACGTTAAGAAGATCATCAGAAGCTTGCCAAAACAAATGAGGCAATGGTCACAGCGCTTAAGCTAGCCAAGGATCTCAACAAAATCTCTCTGGAGGAACTTGTTATCTCCCTCAGAAGTAACGAGATAGAGTTAGAAGCAGATGAACCTCAAAAGCAAGGTAAGCCATTAGCTTTAAAATCTAACATAAAATCTGACTCCAAAGTTTTGCAGGCTGTGGAAGAAACCTCTGATGGATCCTCATCCGAAGAAGATGAACTGTCTCTCCTCTCCAGAAGGGTGAACCAACTATAGAAGCAGCGGCAAAGGAAGTTCAGGAATCCCTGAAGATCATAAAATCAAAATGAACCTTCCTCCAGATACAGAAGGTCAAAATCCTCCTTTGGACATAGAAGATCTGAAGGTTCTTCAGGATACAGAAAGCCAAACAACAAAGACATCATATGTTATGAATGTAACGAGCAAGGGCACTACAAAAGTGATTGCCCAAAGCTTCAGAAGGAGAAGCCCAAAAAGAAGTTTGGCAAGGAAAAGAAGAAAAGTCTCACGGCTACATGGGATGATTCTGACACATCTGAAGATGACTCAGAATCAGATGATGATAGAGCAAACATAGCCCTCATGGCAAACGTATCCGAAGACATTGAAGCTTCTGGTTCAGACTCTAAATCAGATACAGAAGAGGTATTCCCTGACTTTATTATAAACTTTACTAAGGCTGAACTTGTTGAAAGCCTTAATGAAATTCTGGAAAGGTATCAGCAGATCAGAGTCAAATTCAGAAACCTGAAATGGAATCTTGCTTCTGACTCTGATAAGACTGAGAGTCTCAGATTGGAGAATTCTGAGTTAAAATAAAAAATTTCAAAATTAGAAAACCAGTTGCAAAACTCTTAGAGGGAAACAATCCCTGAAACTCCCAGCAATGCTGATGAGATCATCAAAGAGTATGATCACAACTTTCATAAGTTTCTAGCTAAAAACATAGACAGAAGCAAGATGGCTTCAAAGATCTATGGAGTTAGCAGAAATGGCAGAAAAGGGATAGGATATCAAGGTAAGGTACCTACACCAAAAAATGTCATGGACTTAGTAATAAAACGCACCCCACTTGATTCACACTTTATATAAGGGCACACACATGACATAAAATATACAAGTAGTGGTTACTCTGTCAAACCAAAATTCAACCAGAGTTTTGGTAAAACTAACAAATCAGGATCCAAGAAAATGTGGGTACCTAAGGATAAAATAATACATGTGGCAGATATCTTTAGTCGCAAAGCAAAGACACCAATCATGGTACCTGGACTCTGGCTGCTCACGACACATGACGGGAAGAAGGCATATTTTCCAAAGCCTAGAACTTAAGCCTGGATGCCACGTAGGCTTTGGAGGCAATCAGAGAGGAAAGATCATTGGCTCTGGAACAGTAGGTAATGGAAATCTTCCCTCTATAAGTAATGTTTTATTAGTTGGTGGATTAATGCATAACCTATTATCCATAAGTCAATTAAGTGATAACAGTTATGATATAATCTTCAATCAAAATTCATGCAAAGTTGTTAGTCAGAAAGATGGGACTATCCTATTTAATGGAAAGAGGAAAAACAACATTTATAAAATCAAACTTTCTGAACTGAAAAGTCAGAATGTAAAATTTCTCATGTCTGTTAACAACGAGTAATGGATCTAACACAGAAGATTGGGACATGTTAGTATGAGAAGAATATCTCAGATTAACAAACTCAATCTGGTCAGAGGACTTCCTAACTTGAAGTTCAATTCAGATGCTCTGTGTGAAGCATGTCAGAAAGACAAGTTTGCAAAACCTACTTTCAAATCCAAAAATGTTGTTTCCACCTCTAAGCCATTAGAACTTCTGCACATTGACTTATTTGGACCAGTAAAAACTGCTTCAGTCAGTGGCAAGAAGTATGGGTTAGTAATCGTAGATGACTATAGCAGATGGACATGGGTAAAGTTCTTAAGGCACAAGGACGAGTCACACTCTGTATTTGTTACTTTCTGCAACCAAGTTCAGAATGAAAAGGATCTTAGAATCGTCAAAGTCAGAAGTGATCATGGTGGAGAATTTGAAAATAAAGATTTTGAATTATTCATTAATGAAAAAGGCATTCTGCATGATTTCTCTTGGCCTAGAACTCCCCAGCAAAATGGAGTTGTAGAACGAAAGAATAGAACATTGCAAGAAATGGCCAGAACCATGATCAACGATACTAACGTTGCTAAGATCTACTGGGCAGAGGCAATAAACACAGCATGTTACATTCAGAATAGAATCTCCATAAGACCTATTCTGGAAAAGACTCCATATGAATTGTGGAAGAACAGAAAGCCCAACATTTCTTATTTTCACCCATTTGGATGTACATGTTTTATTTTTAATACAAAAAATTATCTGAACAAGTTTGACTCTAAAGCACAAAAGTGTATTATGCTAGGATACTCTGAACGCTCAAGAGGGTACAGAGTATATAATACAGAAAGACAGATTATTGAAGAGTCAATCAGTGTTCGGTTTGATGATAAGCTTGACTCTCTAAAGTCAAAGCAGAATGAATTCCTTGCAGGTGTGGAAGTTAAACTCACAGGTACTGAAGACAACTCAACAGAGGCTCTCAACAAATACACTTCCTCAACATCAGAAAGAGTCACTGTAAGCAATCCAGCACCTTATGTTGATCAACTCCAGAAAAGACCATCCAGAAGCAGCATTGATCACCCAGAAGAAATAATTTTAGGAATGAAGGAAGATCCAATCAAACAAGATCTACTTTTAGAAATTCTGAAGAGTCTCTCATGGGACTGGTTTCTCTGATTGTACCAACAACAATTGATGAAGCACTTCTGGACAATGACTGGATTCTGGAAATGCAAGAGGAGCTAAATCAATTCACCAAAAATGACGTATGGGATCTGGTTCCAAAACCAAAAGGATTCAACGTCATTGGTACAAAATGGGTGTTCAGAAACAAACTGAACGAACAAGGTGAAGTCATCAGAAACAAAGTACGACTGGTAGCACAAGGTTATAGTCAGCAAGAGGGGATAGACTATACAGAAACATTTGCTCCATTCGCCAAGTTAGAATCTATCAGACTTTTAATATCATTTGCTGTTAATAAAGGTATCACTCTATATCAGATGGATGTCAAGAGTGCATTCTTAAATGGATATATAGAAGAAGAGGTATACGTGCACCAACCCCCTGGTTTTGAAAGTTCCAAAAATCCATAATATGTTTTCAAACTAAAGAAGTCACTTTATGGTCTAAAACAAGCTCCCAGAGCTTGGTATGAAAGACTAAGTAACTTCCTGTTGGAAAAGGAATTCACCAGAGGGAAAGTGGACACAACCTTGTTCTGTAAGACAGTTAAGAATGACATTTTAGTATGTCAGATTTATGTTGATGACATCATATTTGGATCCACTAAACCCTCTATGGGAAGAGAGTTTGCTAAATGTATGCAGGCAGAATTTGAGATGAGTCTAATGGGGGAACTAAAATTCTTTCTGGGCATTCAAATAAATCAAACTCCATAAGGAACTTACATTCATCAGAGCAAATATGTTAGAGAACTTCTGAAGAAATTTGATCTCTCAGAATGTAAGCCCTCAAGGATTCCAATGCATCCCACGTGCATTCTGGAAAAAGAAGAGGTAAGTAAAAAGGTAGAACAGAAGGTCTACAGAGGTATGATTGGTTCTCTTCTCTATTTGACGGCCTCAAGGCCTGACATTCTATTCAGTATTTGCATTTGTGCTAGATTCCAATCAGATCCTAGAGAATCTCACTTAACAGCAGTTAAGCGAATTTTCAAGTATCTGAAAGGTACTGCTAATCTGGGTTTGTTTTATAGAAAATCAAGTGATTACAGCTTAGTAGGATACTGTGATGCTAATTTTGCTGGAGACAGAGTAGAACTTAAAAGCACTTCTGGAAGCTGCTAGTTTCTGGGAGAAAAGCTGATCTCATCGTCCAGCAAAAGATAATCCACAATAGCTCTATCAACAGCAGAAGCTGAATACATAGCAGCAGCTGGATGCAGCACGCAAATGCTCTGGATGAAAAGTCAACTTGAGAACTTCAATATATTTGAGAGTAATATCCCTATCCTCTGTGAAAATACTTCTGCTATTTGTCTTAGTAAAAATCCTATTTTGCATTCTAGGTCTAAGCATATAGAAATAAAACATCATTTTATTAGGGACTATATTCAGAAAGGGATTCTCAATTTAAAATTCATTGACACAGACCATCAATGGGTTGATGTCTATACAAAACCTCTTTCTGAAGATAGGTTTAACTTCATTCTGAATCATCTCAACATGAAGCTCTGCCCAGAATAAATTGTTTTATTTACATATCTTAACCTTTAGAATTTTGATTATTTTCTGTGAACTGCTGATCAACCTGCCTTCAGATTTTTAGAAGTACAAATTGTATCAGAATCTATCCATGAAGGTCTGAATTTTTCATTTCAAGGATAGAAGTGAGCTGTTCACGCAAGCAAATAATTGTCATCCATTCATCAGCTACCTTCTGAGGCTGAACACGCGTTCATTTTTCTGAAAGGTCAAAAGCGCTGATTGGGTGCATTGAGATACATGTCATGGGTAACTGTTCCAATATCTTTCTGAATCCCCTAAAATCAGCTGTCATTAATGCTTATAATCATTACAAATTATTTCTCTCTCTTGCAGTTTATGTTTTCAAAATCTATTTAAACGCATTTTTCACTCTTTACACTCTTTCACTTTCACTTTCTCTACAATCTAATTGTTTTCTGTTCATATTTCAAAACCCTTTCATTTTCTTCTCAAATTTTCTGTGTGAACATGGCTTCCTCAAGCATCCCAAATACCAGTTCTCAGAGAACAGAATCCATGGAACAATATGAAGAACCGTTCAGAACTCTCCTCACGTGCATTGACAACCTAGAAGTGCTTTCAGAACTGATTGTAGATTTTGTAAGTCTTCAACAAAATGGATTCAATCTTTCTGAAGAAGTAAAGGCTCAAGGATGGAACAGGTATTTTGACCGTCTTCTAGGTCCAACATTTCCAATCCTTGTGAAGGAATTCTAGATTCATGCTTCATCCTCTAACCATCAAGTCACTTCGTATGTAATGAGGAAGAAGATAGTAATTACTGAAGATCTTATTACAAGATTGATAGGTTACAGTGGTGGTGGCGTAAGGTGTATAGACATGGCTGAAAAATGTGCTGATGTTGCTTCAATTGCAAGAGAAATTTTCACTCTGGGTCTTCCATCCAGTAAGATAAGGGATCTGAAGGATCATCACAGAATATGGGCTAAGATAATTCTGGGGTGCATAAACCACAGGAAGCCAACCAGCTCTCCTGACTACATAAACATTGATCAGCAGTTTCTGATCTACTTTATCTCCTAGAAGACTAAGGTGAATCTGGCTCACTTACTATTCAATCATCTAAGGACAAGTGTTAAGGAGACTAGAGAAGATGAGCGCACCAAAAGGGACTGGATACCCCTTGGAAGGCTCATATCAAATATTCTGACAGAGAATAGGCTGATAGAGCATCTAACAGAAGCACAGGAAATCAGCCCTCTAGAGGAAACTGCTGGGAAGCCTTTGAATGCGAAGAATCTGAAAAAGATGAAGATTATTGAGAACATCAAGAAGGAACCCAATGTTACTTTTTTTGCAACAATCACCTCCAGAAGAATTCCTCTGGATGATTTTCCTATGTTCTCAAAAATTGATTCCAAGCCTGAGATTATAGTCAGATACTTGGATGCATGCAAGGCAAATGGCACTGCACCAGGGTTAAACATTCAGGACTTGCAACAGGCGGCTCCAGAAGTTATGCTGAAGAAGAACAAGAAAAGGAAGGCAACAGTAGAAGGATCATCCCAGCGGACCCCTAAAGCTGCTAAAAAGAAAGGTAATCCTTCTTCTATAACTGTTTTAGAATCAGTATCTTTATCAACATCTGGCCCCTTACCTACCTAATCAGAAATTCCTACCTGTTGTACCCCAAAATTTTCCCTCTCATTTTATCAAGATTTCCCCTTACAAGACTCTTTGAACTCAAGACCAAGCTAGGGTTTGCTTTACTCAAGACCTCTCCTTGCACTGTTGACCTAAATTAGGGTTTGAGTTTGCACAAGGAATTTTGGACTTCTAATGCTTCATGTAACTTTCATACTTCATGTTGGACTCCTAATATTGCTCATACCAAGTTTCATGCCTTGAATCAAATTTTTGCCCGGTCAATTGGACAATTGACCGAAAAATCAATTGTATTGGGGAAAAAGTCAACTATGGTCAATTTACAGTCAAACCTCATATATTTTGATCCACGTCAACATTACAAACTCATATGAATCATTTGATCAAGTTTGGACCATAACTACTCAAGAAATTTGATCAGATCACCAAAAGGGCAAAATGGTCATTTTTAGGGTTTTGACTGCACATGGGCAATTTCTGATTTTTTTACCTAGCCAATGGAAAATTGGGTTCAAGCATGGATTCAAGGACTCAATGGCATCATCTTGACCTAATCACAAGGTTCAAAAGATCTCAAATGCATTGGATTGACAAATGAATTTTTCAATCAACTGATCAAAAATTAACTGTACACTGAAAAGTCAAACTTTGACTTTTTGGTCAAAATCAAGTTCCAAGGGTAATTTTTCATCAAGATGTGTCAAAACATGAAACTTGTTCATCAAGAAACCTAGTTTTTCAAATTAGGGTTTAAGATTGAAAAATTTCGTAACTTAGAATTTTTCTAAGTTATGAAATTTTCTTATTTTTTCCCAACTTTGCCCAACATTTTCACCATGATGCAATTGGATTCAAACAAAACTTCCAACATGAAATTTGTATTCCTACATAAAATATACAACTTTTATTCACAAAGTTTTCCCAAAAGATGCTTGGATCTCAAGTTATGATTTTTGGAATAAGGGTCCATGAAACTTTTAACTTGGTGAAATTTTGCCCTAGTTTAGGCAGGATTTTGACCTATCTTCATGACAATTTTTCACATAGTTCCACTTGGAATATCAAAATAAATTTCAAAGATGGATTGTATTGCATGTTACAAGCTTTCCAAAATGTCCAAGAACTCTCCAAAATCATTTGTGGTTAGGTAGAATCGAAGGTTTGAATTTGGGAAATTATCACTTTGATCCATGGCATTTTCATGTTGACACAAGTTGCAAAATCTGTCCAACTTTGCTTGTACTTGAACACAGGTCTATAAAACCTTACACACTCAAAAATTGAATGCAAACTCAATGGATTGAAGCTTTGTTCTGATCAATAGAGGTTTACACAAGGGATTAATCCAAAAATAGCAAAAAGTGAACATTGCCATTTTCATAAAGTTGGCTTTATGTCAAGTTGTTCCTCTTGAGCTTTGAACCATTTTCTTTTACAACAAACAAACTCCATAAACTCAGGGAAAAGGACAACCACTTTGTGCAGCGAGGAAGGAGGCCTGTACAGGCTCTTTGCTTGATCACTTCACACTTTTCTTCAAAACCAAGAAATGTGCAAAAGTCTACACAACTCTTGTATCAGATAAAACCAACTCTTGTAACCATTCCAAACAACTTTTGCATATCACATTGAGCCAGAAACACGAGCTATCCAATCCTCAAACACCCTTGAACATCAAAACACCTTCTTCTTGCAAAACAGGGCAGTTTCTGCATTTTTGTTTCCAAATCACAAACTACTCGTGTGTTTTTCCCCAAACCTCTTCCAATACATTCCATACAACCCACCTAAGATATCCCAACCATTGGCCAGTGACTGTAACCTTGTTTTCAAGCTTCACCATTTTTGAATTCAGCTTGTGCAGGTTGACTTCTACAAGCTTGTTCAAGCAAGTTCAAAGCAAACTAAGCATTGGGGAAGGTCAGAGGAAGTTCAAGCAAGCTCCAAAGCATCTCAGGCCTTATTGAAAACCTCCACATTGCCATACTCGAGTTCAACTGAAACAGGTATTTTCCAACTTTCTATCTCTCTATCTAGGAATCATTAGGCTTAGGTTTGTGAATAAAAAATGTAGTACTCACTGCCCTTAAGTTGTACATATGCATAGATTTTATTTAAGTTAACTGTGTTGAGAGAATTTGATTGATAAACATTCTGAAAAAGTTAGGTTAGAAATTAGGGCCAGAGAAATTATCTTTGGTCTTTGAGAGTTAGATTAAGATTTTTATATGGTTAGAATCGTGTGATTATGCTCTATAACTTTCATGTTACAAGTTTTCATTTTTAAGCACTGAAATAGGAGATACGAAGTTGTACACAGGGCGCGCGTTTTTTGATTCAAAGGTTGAAGACGAAGGCAAGTATGGGTTGGGCCTGGCTTGTTCATGCTTTTTGCACCCCTAACCTTACTGTTTACACCCCCTTGGCCCATTGTTTTATATTTTTATATTTTTTAATTTCATTTTTAGTTTCTGACTTTATTTTATTTTTCTTAAACATTAAAAATACCAAAAATATTTTTATAAATTTTCATATTTTATTTTATTATTTTTGTTATTTTTTGGACATAGAAATAATTATTAAATAATAGATGCATTTATTTTCTTAATAAAAAGAACTTGTAAATACTACAAAAAAAAATATTAATTTTTATTTTTATTATTTATATACTTAAATAATATTTTCTCACGTTATTTTTATTTTTTAATATTTGTATATATTTTATTTATTTTATTGTACATAAATAAATAATACATAATATATATATATATATATATATATATATATATATATATATATATATATATATATATATATATATATATATATATATATATATATATATATATATATATATATATATATATATATATATATATATATATATATATATATATATATATATATATATATATATATATATATATATATATATATATATATATATATATATATATATATATATATATATATATATATATATATATATATATATATATATATATATATATATATATATATATATATATATATATATATATATATATATATATATATATATATATATATATATATATATATATATATATATATATATATATATATATATATATATATATATATATATATATATATATATATATATATATATATATATATATTTCCTTAAAACAAATTAGGGTTTCCACCCTTAATAAAAATAATCTTTTATTTTATTATTTTTAATGCATTAAATAGTTTATTTTTACATATATAAAAATAATACAAAAACATTTTTGCATAATTATAATATATTGCATATTTATTTAATTGTCCATTTAAATATTTGTTTATTTATTATTTGCACAATTAATTCAATTTGGTTGTAATAATTATAGGGTTTCAATTTCTTGCAAATATCCCCTATTCAAAATTGTCCCCCCTCCCTATATCAATGTTGTAATAGTCGTAGATTTATTTTACGCATTTATAAGCTTTCAAATATTCCATGATAGAGATTAGGGTTTGTATGCAAAAATCCAAAAATCAAACAAATAGCTTGACCTAATACAAGACATAAAAGCATGTAAATTGACAACACAATGCACACAAGCACCCCTAGGGTTTCATCCACTTGTTGCCTTTAAAATGGCCATGGTATGCATGTTGAGTATCTTGGAAAAACAAAAACAAAACAAAAGATCATAGTCCCTCGATGACGCTATCTTGGTTGCCTATACAAAAATGATCTAGTCCCTCAAAAATTTGCTAAAGGTACTTGGCACAATTGCTATCATGGTCAATACGATGACCCGCGCCTGTCCCATTTAACATCTAAACACAAGGTTGTTTACCAAATACAATGGTAAAACAACAATGTCAAAGGGTTAAAAATATGTAGGAAAGATCTTTGAGTAGATAGGGTAGATGCTCCTAGTTACTTGATCAAAACTTGTAAACATCCTTGCTATTTTCTAAAACACATCACAACACAATTTCAAAACATTTCCCAAAACAAACTTTCAAACATTGAAACATATTTTCAAAAGACAAACACCTTTGTATATATTCAAACAAGAATCATTACAAAGGTTGCCTAGATAAGGCCTCTTTTCAAAACATTTTCAAAACCACACACAAAGCACCATTTCAAACAATTGAAAAGCAAAACCAAGTGAACTAAGAGCCTATGGAAAACCATGGATGAAAAGGGTGCTTGTACCTTCCCTTTTCATAATCTACCCCCTGAACGCAAGAAAACATCTCAAAGGTCTTTCCTGTTCTTTTTGACCTTTCCTTTGGATAAAATAAAAAGTCGGTGGTGACTCTTGCTAAATCGAAATGTTTGTGAACAAAAACGTAAAACCTCAAGTCAGTTCTCCCACTGTATCACAGAACTGGCGACTCTGCTTCGGAATAATATAAAAGTGGGGTTACCTTAGGGTTTAGATCACCTTTACATGCTTACCTTATTTGCTTTGATTGCTTTACACTTGGTTCTATTGTTTGGGTTTGAAATCCTCTACCCGGATTTGGCAAACATTCATAGGTAAATAGCAATATGTTGTGGAAATTGTGTGGGGTATACCGACATGGTTGAAGCAATAGCTATATTAGTGCGACATATTTGTAGGTACTGGTAGCCTTTGAGTCAATCAAAGAGAATACGGGACCGTTGAGTGATATCATGAAGCACTAATGGACTTTTAGAACCTTTACTTGACCATCTTGGCCTTTTTAGAGGTAGTGAGATGACCGGATTTGGTGCAGTCCGAAGTTGGTAGATACTCGATACTACACTCATTGAGGGTTATTTTCTTGGAATATTTCGGTCGCTAGTAAAGTGGCTAAACTGAAATGATGAACATAGAAAATAATCCAGTGATATTGAGCTCCTTAGAACCCGGTTACTATTTAGAGGACAGGTTGAGCCAACTAACTTCAAGAGGGTACTTACCTATGAAACCCCGTGCAAGCCTGAAACTAGGATCTTGAGTGATTTGCTTGTACATATACTTGTGCATACATCATAAACATCTTGAAGCATCATATGCATCCACTAACCATTTCAAGGGTTTGGATTTTCATCTTTGTTCCTGTTTTGTAGGTAATGGAATCACTTCGCAGGAAAACAATCCAGGTCAACCTTGTGAGAATTCCTCCTCAGTTCAAGGAGCTTGCTTCCAAGATTCCAGAGAATTCTCCCTTCACTGAAAGACATGGTAGACTTCTCAACTTGGTCAACTCCAACATTGAAGAAGACATGGTGAAAGTTCTCTTCCAGTTCTTTGACCCCCTACACCATTGCTTTACATTTCCTGATTACCAACTAGTGCCTACTTTAGAGGAATTTTCTCAACTCCTGAGGATTCCTATTCTCCATCAACTACCCTACAACGGTACGGAAAGAGAGCCAAATCCTGAAGATTTTGCTCAAGCCATACACTTGCAACCATCTGATATCAAAGGTCATTGGGAAACCAGAAGTGGTGTCAAGGGTTTCTTGGCAAAGTTTCTGTTTGAGAAGGCACAAGACTGCTGGAATTCTCTAGATCTACAAGCTTTTGAGGAGATTGTAGCACTTCTCATCTATGGGTTGGTCTTGTTCCCAAACCCTGATCAGCTTATAGATGTGAATGTTGTCAAGATTTTCATATCTCGGAATCCTGTGCCTACATTACTTGGGGATATCCTCCACTCATTTCACACACGAACAATGAGGAAAAGAGGTGTTCTCATGTGTTGTACTCCTCTTCTGGCAAGGTGGTTTATTTCTTACCTTCCCCAATCAGTTTTGAAGAACGAGCAAGGCTTGAGGTGGTCACAACGGTTGATGACTCTTACACATTCTGATGTTCATTGGTGTTCTCGGTCCAGAGAAAATGTCATCATCATTGATCATTGTGGGGAATTCCCTAATGTCCCCTTACTTGGCATCAGGGGAGGCATTACCTACAACCCCTGCTTGGCTCTGAGACAATTTGGATATGCTCGAAGGGATGGCCCATATGACATGCTGATTCCAGACTTGGTTTTTGACTTCGACAACGACGCTCAAGGACTTTGACAAAGGTTTATCCGAGCTTGGAGGATGCCCAACAAGGTAGACAGCAAGACACTGGGACACAAGAATTCAATCCTCCTTGAGCCTTACCTCAAGTGGGTACGAACCCGCGCCCAGAGTATTATGATGCCTTACCCCTACATTCTCCCGGTGATCAAAGAGCCTGTTATGGAAGTAGAGGTTCCATACACCCTCCTACACCCTGACATGCCAACATCATTGGAATATTTGCAAAAGAGTTGGGTACAGCTCAAGGAAGAACGGAACACTTTTGAAGCCAGCTTCTATGCCAGTGAGAAGAAGGTTTTGGAACTTACTCGTCGACTCCACGAAGAACATACTCTAAACACCTACATCGCACCAAAGAGGATGCACAACGTCTTTTTACCTTAGAATTTTGTATTATTTTGCCCATGGGGCATTTATGTACTAACAATTCTATCTTATTAATATGACATGCGTTCTTTTTTGTTTGCAACAAATTTTAATTTATGAATCCTTGAATGCATTACATGAATACATATCATTCATCATATGCATAAGCAGGTCTTCACACTAGGTTTCCTTATCTCTCTGCTGTTTATTTCAGCAAGATGGATATAGAGTAGACGGTCAAAGACCTACAAGCACAGAATTCACAGTTCCAACAACTCCTCATGACCTTGGCAAAGGGTCAAGAGGATCTTAAAGCACTGTTAGAGAACAAAAAGGAAAAAGAGAAAAAGAAAAAGAAAAGAGTTGGTGTGGCTACTTTGGGTAGAAGATTTGAAGGTCAGAATAGAAGGGTCCTGGATTTACCCTCAACATCTGATGAAGGGGTAGGTAAAGGAAAAGGAGGTGCAGTACCATCTGAGTCTGAGGCTGAAGAAGAAGAAGAAGAGGATGAAGACTATTCTGAACAGCAGTACCCTCCTGTAGATGACAAGTATAAGAATATGGAGGAACGTCTGGCAGCTATGGAGGTACAGAGGGTGCCTGGGCTGGATTTCGAAGAGCTAGGGTTGGTTGCTCAGATTGTGATTCCCCCTAAATTCAAGGTGCCTACATTTTCTAAATACGATGGTTTGTCTTGCCCAAAGATGCACCTACGGTCTTACGTCAGAAAAATTCAACCTCATTCTTCTGACAAGGATTTGTGGGTCCACTTTTTTCAAGATAGTTTGTCGGGTACACAATTGGATTGGTTCTACCAGCTTGAGAGGTATGATGTGCACAATTGGGAGGATTTGGATGTTTCCTTCTACATACAATATCAATATAATGCGGACTTAGCACCTACTCGTACTCAATTACAGAGTATGGGTATGGTCTCTAATGAAGGCTTTAAGGAGTATGCCCAGAAATGGAGGGACTTGGCTGGAAGGGTGCAGCCACCATTGTCTGAAAGAGAGCTTGTTGATATGTTTTTGGGGACTCTGTCAGGTCCATTCTTTAATCACCTGATAGGAAGTTCGTCTGCAGGGTTCACCGAGTTGATTCTGACTGATGAAAGAGTTGAAGCCGGAATCAAAAGTGGTAAAATTCAAAAAGATACATCTGCTTCCGCTGCCATCAAAAAGACCTTTCCAGCCAAGAAAGAAGTCTCAGTTGTTTACTCCCAAAGAGGTCAGGGAAGGGTTGAGCGCCGGCCAGCGGTGGGTGCCGTAATGATTCAAAAGTCCACATCTAATCAGCCCAGAAACAATCAACCTAGAACCAACCAGCAAAGGGTGGAAAGACCATAACAGCAATATACCCGGATAAACATGACACATGCACAGATTCTACCCCATCTCTTGAAGTTAAACCTTACAACCCTGAAAGAGGCGCCAAAGAATCTGAACACCTCTTCTCCTTACTACCATTCAAATGCGAAGTGTGCTTATCATTCAGATAGCATAGGGCACGACACCAATAATTGTTGGGCCCTCAAAAATAAGATCCAGGATTTAATAGACGCTAAGGAAGTGGAATTCGACGCGCCCAAAAAGCCGAATGTGATTTCTGCCCCAATGCCAAAGCATGGGCACAATGCCCATGCTATTGAAGAGGATTTGTATGTTGCTGCTGTTGATAATTTGATGACTCCATTACCAATGATCAAGATGAATCTGTTGAAAGCCGGGATTTTCCCGGGCTGTGAAAAAGATTGCTACATTTATTTGTCCTTACAATCCGACTGTCCGTTGTTGAAGTTAGGCATCCAACGCCTAATGGATAATCAAGAAATCCTCTTTGAGAAAACTCCTATTACTCCAACTCCTGTCAAAGATGTTGTTATAATTACCATTTCCGCCAATCTTTCCAAGGTCTCCAAAAGACCTGTTAAGATTACACCCGATCCAAAGATTGTACCTCTGAAGATTACTATGTCGGGGCCTATCCCATACAAGTCCAACAAATCAATACCGTGGAATTATGGAGGAGAGATCTTCTACCACAGTGTTAAGCAGATTGAATCAGTTGAAGAAAGTTATGATGAAGAGACTCCTGACATAGGAAATATCGCTGGGACGAGTAAGAGCACCCGCAGCGAAAGAACTTTCTCTCCAGAAATTGCTCCTCCAAGGGCAATCTTTGGACCCTCAAATGCTCCTAAGGTTACTCCTGTGCCGATCAATATCTCTGTGCGAATTCCAGTCATTGAAGAAATTGTTACTCCCGTAGTTGTACCCTCTGTTGTTGCTGCTGATAAAGGTAGGGGGATCCAAGAAGCGCCCGTCAGGACGAGGGCTCAGCCTCTGGTCATCCCCGAGTCCACTCAAAAGGAAATGGAGGAGATTTTAAAAATAATTAAGAAAAACGACTATGATGTCATAGAACAACTGGGGCAAACCCCTTCGAAAATATCTCTGCTGGCCCTATTGCTCTGTTCCGAAGCTCATGCCAAAGCCCTAATCAAATTCTTGAAGATGGCCCACGTGCCTCAGGAAACCTCTGCGGACCAATTCCAGGAGTGTGTAGCCAGCCTAACAGCCGACAATGGTCTTGGCTTCTCCGATCCCGATCTAACATCTAAGGGGAGAAAGCATAATGACGCGCTGCATGTCTCGGTAGAATGCAGAGGGACTACTTTAGCTCACGTTCTGGTTGATACCGATTCGTCTTTAAATGTCTTGTCGAAGAAAGCATTGGACAGATTGCACTGTGAAGGTTTAACTCTGAAGCCCAGCAATATCATTGTCAGAGCCTTTGACGGTTCTAAAAGGATGGTCCACGGGGAGGTGGACATCCTAATTAAAGTGGGAATGGAAAATTTCAACTCTACATTTTATGTGATGGACATCCTTCCTTCATACCCTTGCTTGTTGGGAAGACCCTGGATCCACAACGCTGGGGCAGTCACTTCTTCTCTACACCAAATGCTCAAATACCCAGTCCAGGGGAAAATTATAACAATTCATGGCGAGGAGGAGTATATGATAAGCCATCTTAATTCTTTCCGCTATGTGGAGTTAGATGGCGAATTCATAGAAACCCCTTTCCAACACTTTGAAGAGGTTTCTTCGGAAGTCGCGGCAGCCAAGACAATGACTTATGTACCCATCATTACCAAACCTGTGTCCCAGATGTCATCCCTTAAAGATGTGAAGGTTGTGATCGAGGAAGGAAGAAACACATTATGGGGTCAGCTACCAGATTTTACTTTCAAGGCAGATAAGTTCGGCTTGGGTTTCACTGCTTCTTCTCAAAAGGCTGTGCGCCGCTCCCGGGATGGAGGGCCACCATTAAAGATCACTCATCATGGAGTTCATGCTTTGGAGGATGGTGAAGATGAGAGCAACTTTGAAGACTGTATCTTTCCAACTGTTGAAGGAGGGATGAACAACTGGGACGCGAAAGACTTCGTTCCCATTACTTTCATAAATCAGTAATTTATCTTTCGAACATTTTCTTCCGGTCTGTAATAATTCTTAAACAATTCGTACACTTATGCCTTATGCCTTACCCGAGGCATATAGGTATATTTGTAAGGGCTTGATTTTTCATCTTCATATGCCATTTTTTATGAATCATGGACGTTTTCATATATAAACTTTTGGGTTCATTTTCTTTCTTTTTACATTTTATTTGTTTAAAGGTGGCTATCCCTTACACACACCCACACTCACAAATTGTAGGTACCCTTCCATTCCGGATTCCATGGGTAACAATTCTGCTATGGCCTTCAGTGACTCTGAAGATCTGGTCAATCATGCCGAATACGAAGGTGATGAAGACTGTGAAGTGCCTGGAGAGTTGGCTAGACTGCTGCAACAGGAAGAAAGGGCTATTCTACCTCACGAGGAGTTGTTAGAGACTATCAATTTGGGTTCTGATGAAGACAGAAAAAAGGTTAAAGTGGGTGCCAATCTAAAGCCAAATGTCAAAGAGCGCTTAGTTCAGCTGTTAAATGAATATGTTGAAATCTTTGTCTGGTCCTACAAAGACATACCGGGACTCGATACAGATATTGTGGTTCACCGTCTCCCTACAAGAGAAGACTGTCCACCAATTAAACAGAAGGTCTGTCGAATGAGGCCCGACATGTCTGAAAAGATCAAAGCCGAAGTGATGAAGCAATTCAATGTTGGGTTTCTTGTTGTTACTTCCTATCCATAATAGGTTGCTAACATTGTGCCCGTGCCTAAGAAGGATGGCAAAGTGAGAATGTGCGTAGATTACAGAGACTTAAACAGGGCTAGCCCTAAAGATGACTTTCCATTACCGCACATTGACATCTTGATTGATAATACAACTCAGCACAAGGTATTTTCTTTCATGGATGGATTTTCAGGGTACAACCAGATCAAAATGGCCCCTGAAGACATGGAAAAAACTACTTTTGTTACAAAGTGGGGTACCTTCTACTATAAAGTGATGCCATTCGGACTGAAGAATTTCGGGGCAACCTATCAGCGCGCCATGGTAGCTTTGTTTCATGACATGATACATCATGAGATAGAAGTCTACGTAGACGATATGATACCCCGTTCACAAACTGAAGAAGAACACCTCCACCATCTGCAAAAGCTGTTTGTCAGATTGAAAGAGTACAAGCTCAAACTGAACCCTAACAAGTGCACTTTCGGAGTCAGGTCCGATAAACTTTTGGGATTCATCGTCAGTAACAAAGGCATCGAGGTTGATCCTGCCAAATTTAAAGTTATACAAGAAATGCATGCCCCTCACACTGAGAAGGAGGTCAGAGGTTTCTTGGGACGCCTAAACTACATTGCAAGGTTCATTTCTCACCTGACGTCTACCTGTGAACCAATCTTCAAGCTGTTGAAGAAAGATCAGGTGGTTAAATGGAATGATGACTGTCAAGTTGCTTTCGATAAAATCAAGGAGTATTTGCTAGAACCTCTTATCTTGATGCCACCCGTCGAAGGAAGGTCGTTAATCATGTATCTGACTGTCCTGGAGAACTCAATGGGGTGCGTACTGGGCCAACATGACGAGTCTGGCCGAAAAGAGCATGCCATTTATTACCTTAGCAAAAAGTTTACCGACTGTGAGACTCGCTACTCACTGCTCGAGAAAACTTGTTGCGCTTTGGTATGGGCTTCTCGCCGGCTAAGGCAGTATATGTTGACACATACCACTTTACTGATCTCTAAGATGGATCCGATCAAGTACATCTTCGAGAAACCTGCTCTATCCGGAAGAATCGCTAGATGGAAAATGATCCTCACCGAGTATGATATACAGTACACGACCCAAAAAGACATAAAGGGGAGTGTGCTAGCCGATCATATGGCCCATCAAGCTGTCGAAGGTTACCAATCCATGAAGTTTGACTTACCCGACGAAGACATTATGACATTGGACAACATTGAAGATAATGGACCGTATGACGGACCTGAACAAGGATCCTGATGGACCCTGTACTTTGATGGTTCCTCCAATGCACTTGGCAACGGTATCGGCGGGGTATTCATCTCTCCACAAGGTTTCCATACACCTTTCACTGCTAGACTCTGCTTTAACTGCACCAACAACATGGCCGAGTATGAAGCTTGCATCTTTGGTCTCAAGGCTGCTATTGACTTGGGGATCAAATCATTGATTGTATTTGGGGACTCAGCTTTGGTTATCAGTTAAATCAAAGGAGAGTGGGACACTAAACATCCTAATCTCATCCCATACAAAGAACATGTCCTGACATTTCTACCTCATTTCGAGCAGATTACCTTCGAGCACTTCCCGCGAGAAGAAAACTAGCTAGCAGATGCTCTAGCTACAATGTCTTCCATGTTTAAACTTAACTGGGATAATGAGGCTCCCCAAATCACCATCGAGCGAAGGGACGAACCTGCACATTGTCATGAGATTAATACCGAAGAAATAGTGGATCGACCTTGGTTCCACGAAGTCAAAAGGTATCTGGAGACTCGAGAATACCCTGAAGGAGCTTCAGTCAACGAAAAAAAAATTCTTGAGGAGATTCTCTGCCAAGTTCTTCCTGAGCAATGGTATCCTATACAAGCGCAATCATGATTGTGTTATGCTTCATTGTGTGGACAAGGTTGAAGCTGAGCAGATCATGGTTGAACTATATAATGGTACATTTGGCACCCATGTGAGCGGACATACGATGGCTAAGAAGATTCTACGGGCAGGCTACTATTGGTCTACCATGGAAGTTGACTGTCATCAACATTCTCATACTTGTCACAAATGTCAAATCTATGCTGACAAGGTACACATACCTCCAGTTCCTCTCAATGTCCTAATAACTCCTTGGCCATTCGCAATGTGGGGAATCGACATGATCGGAGAGATCAAGCCTACAACATCCAATGGACACCTCTTCATCTTGGTGGCTATTGATTACTTTACCAAGTGGGTCGAAGCATCCTCCTTCGCCTCTGTTACAAAGAATGTGGTTGCCTGCTTCATCAAGCAGAACCTCATTTGCCGGTATGGTATCCCCGACCGAATCATCACGGATAACGGTACAAACCTGAACAATACTATGATCACCGCTTTGTGCGAGCAGTTCAAGAATTAAAATCACAATTCATCTCCCTATCGGCCAAAGATGAACGATGTTGTCGAAGCTGTGAACAAAAATATCAAGAAGATCATTCAAAAGATGACAGTCACTTACAAAGACTGGCATGAGATGTTACAGTTTGCTCTGCACGGGTACCGTACCACGGCACGTGCATCAACTGGGGAAACACCCTATTCTTTGGTACATGGCATGGAAGTTGTTTTACCTATCGAGGTTCAGATTCCCTCCTTGAGAATCATGAAGGATGCTAGCTTGAGTGAAGACGATTGGATTCAGACCCGGCTTGATCAACTTAACTTGATTGACGAAAAGCGACTTACTGTTGTTTATCATGGTCAAACGTATCAAAAACGGATGATCAAGGCTTTCAACAAGAAAGTCAGGCACCAGGTATATCAAGCCGGAGATCTTGTGATCAAGCGGATCATCTTGCCGCAAAGTGATCCCAGGGGAAAATGGACTCCTACTTATGAAGGACCATTTGTGATCAAAAACATCTTTTCTGGTGGGGCAATGATCCTGACCACCATGGACGGTGACGACCTGCCGCACCCTGCGAATGCAGACATAGTCAAAAGATACTACGCATAAACGACCCGGCAAGTTGAAAACCCGAAAGGGCGACTTGGGCAAAAATGGGAATCCCAGTGAATCAAAAACCCGAAAGGGTGGTTCAGGCAAAAATTAGGGATAAAACAAAAAAATCTGTACACCTGGCAAGTTGAAAACCCGAAAGGGCGACTTGGGCAAAAAAGGGTTTCCCGGTGGATCAAAAACCTGAAAGGGCGGTCCAGGCAAAAGTTAGGGAATTAAAGCGTATGACTATGTTTCGTCGGATCACTTTAAGAACAATCTCTTCATAGACAAGCTCCAAGTTTCTGATCAATCCAATCATCTGCGGACGAAGCAACGAATGGACAAGATACTCAGAGTTATGAAGGCTATAGCAGAATGGGAACCCCGTGGAATTTTGTTACACATAGCCATCTTTCTTTGTATAAAATTTTTCAATTTTTATGACAACATTCTCTTACTAGGATGTCTATTTCCTCTGTACAAAATACTTACACAAAGTTAATACAAAGATACTTCAAAGCGCAGAAAATTATTTGCCTTTTCTTTCTTTTTACACTCGTGTTTTATTTGAAAACGTCCAATGATTTATTTAATGAGCATATGCATTTGAATATAATCACATGTTTACAAATAAACGAAATGGGAAAGAATAATTACTGATAGGTTGAAAGTATAGGAAGACGTCTTTAGGCTATTCCAGGAGAAATCCCCTGCAGTATATCATCTAGATCCCCCAGCAGAACTAAAACCTTGAAATACATATCCCCGGCGGAGTCAAATTTCAAAATACACACCAGAGTTAAGCTTTCAAACTCCCAATCTCCAGCGGAGCAAAACTTCGAACTACAGACCCTCAGCGAAGATGAAACCTTCTTCCCCAGTGGAGTCAAATTTCCATACACAATCAAATCAGCATGTCATTAAGATCCCCAGCGGAGCTAAGACTATCAATCTACAGCAAAAACCATCCAGTTTCTCCAGATTCCCCAGCAAGTTATCTTAAAGCCTGGAAATCAACTAGATAATAGTTAACTTTTGTTTTATCCCCAACCAAGGATAATTCACCAGAAGATTGGCATACACCCAAGCTCCTGATACCCTTAACAGAATGAAGATTCTCATTCTTGAAAACCCAGAAGATTGGCATACACCCAAACTCCTGATATCTTTAACAGAATGAAGATTCTCATTCTTGAAACCTCAGAAGATTGGCATACACCCAAGCTCCTGATATCCTTAACAGAATGAAGATTCTCATTCTTGAAACCTCAGAATATTGGCATACACCCAAGCTCCTGATACCCTTAACAGAATGAAGATTCTCATTCTTGAAACCCCAGAAGATTGGCATACACCCAAGCTCCTGATATCCTTAACAAAATGAAGATTCTCATTCTTGAAACCCCAGAAGATTGGCATACACCCAAGCTTCTGATACCCTTAACAGAATGAAGATTCTCATTCTTGAAACCCCAGAAGAGTGGCATACAACCCGAATTCCTGATATTCTCGACAGAATAAAGATTCTCATTCTCAAAGTGGCATACAACCTAAACTCCTGAACTTCTTCCAAACAGGAATAATCTTTTCCCCAGAGTCCTGAGCTTACTCTCCAGCAGGATAGCTACTCCCCAACAGCATAGCTATTCCCCACTGAGTTTTTACTCTCCCAACAGATTGAAGATTCTTATTCTTGGTTCCCCGGTGAAGTTTCCAAGAGCCTTCTTTACTCTCAGCATGAATTTGTCAGAATTTTTAATCCCCTAATAGATCGAAGATTCTCATTCTCAGTTCCCCGCGGAAGCCATCAGAGCATTCCTTATTCTCTAGCAGATCAAGGTTTTCCTTTGATTGATCCTCGTTGGAGATCTCCAGAGTTTCCCTTATTCCCCAGTCGAGTAAGGATTTTCATCGTATAATCCCCATGGAAGTTGTCAAAGTTTTGATAATCCCTGTGAGTTGCCAAAAATTCTCTATCCCCAAGCAGTCAGCAAGGATTTCTCATCTTCAGCAGTCAAAGATTTTGAATCTCCAGCAGTGGTCAAGGATTTATTTTCCATGACAGCAGTCAAAGATTTTGTTATCTCCAGCTATGAAGGATTTGTTTTCCTCAGCAAGACAGCTAATCAGCTTACATGCGCATACATTACATTCATATATCATAAACATTGATAAAACACATGTATTGCATCATACATTTCATACAACATAACTTTGTGTTTCAGCTAACATTTTACATGTTTCAGGATAAGATTAACAAGCTACCAATATACAATCATGAAAACATCTTAGAGACGCTCCAGACACTGATGCAATTCTTTTGCTTATTCATATTAAAAGAATTCAGAAAACAGCTCAGAGATGCTCCAGACACGGATGCCATTCTAATGTTCATTCTCCTGATTTTCAACAAACATTCTTGGATGGCATCTTTAAGCCCATCTCCAACAAGATTCTATCACGTCTCCAAATGGCATCTTTAAGCCCATTCCCTCAACTATATTTTGACGAGTGCAAATTTACGGGCACTCTAGTGTCCAATCCTCTTTTACCTTCGAGTCACGAAAGGCAAACCCGCCAATCTAACTCTTCGGGTTCAAGAAGATTGAACAGGGGCAGCTGTTGTACCCCAAAATTTGCCCTCTCATTTCATCAAGATTTCCCCTCACAAGACTCTTTGAACTCAAGACCAAGCTAGGGTTTGCTCTGCTCAAGACCTCTCCTTGCACTGTTGACCTAAATTAGGGTTTGAGTTTGCACAAGGAATTTTGGACTTCTAATGCCTCATGTGACTTTCACACTTCATGTTGGACTCCTAAGATTGCTCATACCAAGTTTCAAGCCTTGAATCAAATTTCTTCCCGGTCAATTGGACAATTGACCTAAAAATCAGTTGTATTGGGGAAAAAGTCAACTATGGCCAATTTACAGTCAAACCTCATAAATTTTGATCCACATCAATATTACAAACTCATATGAATCATTTGATCAAGTTTGTACCAAAACTCCTCAAGAAATTTGATCAGATCACAAAAAGGGCAAAATGGTCATTTTTAAGGTTTTGACTGCACAAGGACAATTTCTGATTTTTTTACCTAGCCAATGGAAAATTGGGTTCAAGCATGGATTCAAGGACTCAATGGAATCATCTTGACCTAATCACAAGGTTCAAAAGATCTAAAATGCATTGGATTGACAGATGAATTTTCCAGTCAACTGATCAAAAATTAATTGTACACTGAAAAGTCAAACTTTGACTTTTTGGTCAAAATCAAGTGTCAAGGGTCATTTTTCATCAAGATGTGTCAAAACATGAAACTTTTTCATCAATAAACCTAATTTTGCAAATTAGGGTTTAAGATTGAAAATTTTCATAACTTATAATTTTTCTAAGTTATGAAATTTTCTTATTTTTTCCCAAATTTGCCCAACATTTTCACCATGATGCAATTGGATTCAAACAAAACTTCCAACATTAAAGTTGTAGTCCTCCACAAAATATACAACTTTTATTAAGAAAGTTTTCCCAAAAGATGCTTGGATCTCAAGTTATGATTTTTGGAATAAGGGTCCATGAAACTTTTAACTTGGTGAAATTTTGCCCTAGTTTAGGCAGGATTTTGACCTATCTTCATGGAAATTTTTCACATAGTTCCACTTAGAATATCAAAATTCATTTCAAATATGGATTGTAGAGCATGTTACAAGCTTTCCAAAATGTCCAAGAACTCTCCAAAATCATTTGTGGTTAGGGAGAATCGAAGGTTTGAATTTTGGAAATTATCACTTTGATCCATGGCATTTTCATGTTGACACAAGTTGCAAAATCTGTCCAACTTTGTTTGTACTTGAATACAGGTCTCTAAACCCTTCCACACTCAAAAATTGAATGCAAACTCAATGGATTGAAGCTTTGTTCTTATCAATAGAGGTTTACACAAGGGATTAATCCAAAAATAGCAAAAAGTGAACATTGCCATTTTCATAAAGTTGGCTTTATGTCAAGTTGTTCCTCTTGAGCTTTGAACCCTTTTCTTTTACAGCAAACAAACTCCATAAACTCAGGGAAAAGGACAACCACTTTGTTCAGCTAGGAAGGAGGCATGTACAGGCTCTTTACTTGATCACTTCATACTTTTCTTCAAAACCAAGAAATGTGCAAAAGTCTACACAACTCTTGTATCAGATAAAACCAACTCTTGTAACCATTCCAAACAACTTTTGCATATCACATTGAGCCAGAAACACGAGCTATCCAATCCTCAAACACCCTTGAACATCAAAACACCTTCTTCTTGCAAAACAGGGTAGTTTTTTGCATTTTTGTTTCCAAATCACAAACTACTCGTGTGTTTTTCCCCAAACCTCTTCCAATACATTCCATACAACCCACCTAAGCTATCCCAACCATTGGCCAGTGATTGTAACCTTGTTTTCAAGCTTCACCATTTTTGAATTCAGCTTGTGCAGGTTGACTTCTACAAGCTTGTTCAAGCAAGTTCAAAGCAAACTAAGCATTGGGGAAGGTCAGAGGAAGTCCAAGCAAGCTCCCAAGCATCTCAGGCCTCATTGAAAACCTCCACATTGCCATACTCGAGTTCAACTGAAACAGGTATTTTCCAACTTTCTAACTCTCTATCTAGGAATCATTAGGCTTAGGTTTGTGAATAAAAAATGTAGTACTCATTGCCCTTAAGTTGTACATATGCATATATTTTATTTAAGTTAACTGTGTTGAGAGAATTTGATTGATGAACATTCTGAAAAAGTTAGGTTAGAAATTAGGGACAGAGAAATTCTCTCTGGTCTTTGAGAGTTAGATTAAGATTTTTATATGGTTAGAATCGTGTGATTATGCTATATAACTTTCATGTTACAAGTTTTCATTTTTAAGCACTGAAACAGGAGATACGAAGTTGTACACAGGGCGCGCGTTTTTTGATTCAAAGGTTGAAGACGAAGGCAAGTATGGGCTGGGCCTGGCTTGTTCATGCTTTTTGCACCCCTAACCTTACTGTTTACACCCCATTGACCATTGTTTTATATTTTTATATTTTTTAATTTCATTTTTAGTTTCTGACTTTATTTTATTTTTCTTAAACATTAAAAATACCAAAAATATTTTTATAAATTTCCATATTTTATTTTATTATTTTTGTTATTTTTTGGACATAAAAATAATTATTAAATAATAGATGCATTTATTTTCTTAATAAAAAGATCTTGTAAATACTACAAAAAAAAAATATTTATTTTTATTTTTATTATTTATATACTTAAATAATATTTTCTCACATTATTTTTATTTTTTAACATTTGTATATATTTTATTTATTTTATTGTACATAAATAAATAATACATAATATATATATATATATATATATATATATATATATATATATATATATATATATATATATATATATATATATATATATATATATATATATATATATATATATATATATATATATATATATATATATATATATATATATATATATATATATATATATATATATATATATATATATATATATATATATATATATATATATATATATATATATATATATATATATATATATATATATATATATATATTTCCTTAAAACAAATTAGGGTTTCCACCCTTAATAAAAATAATCTTTTATTTTATTATTTTTAATGCATTAAATAGTTTATTTTTACATATATAAAAATAATACAAAAACATTTTTGCATATTTATAATATATTGCATATTTATTTAATTGTCCATTTAAATATTTTTTTTATTTATTATTTGCACAATTAATTTAATTTGGTTGTAATAATTATAGGGTTTCAATTTCTTGCAAATATCCCCTATTCAAAATTGTCCCCCTCTCTATATCAATGTTGTAATAGTCGTAGATTTATTTTACGCATTTATAAGCTTTCAAATATGACATGATAGAGATTAGGATTTGTATGCAAAAATCCAAAAATCAAACAAATAGCTTGACCTAATACAAGACATAAAAGCATGTAAATTGACAACACAATGCACACAAGCACCCCTAGGGTTTCATCAACTTGTTGCCTTTAAAATGGCCATGGTATGCATGTTGAGTATCTTGGCAAAACAAAAACAAAACAAAATATCATAGTCCCTTGATGACTCTATCTTGGTTGCCTATACAAAAATGATCTAGTCCCTCAAAAATTTTCTAAAGATACTTGGCACAATTGCTATCATGGTCAATATGATGACTCGCGCCTGTCCCATTTAACATCCAAACACAAGGTTGTTTACCAAATACAATGGTAAAACAACAATGTCAAAGGGTTAAAAATGTGTAGGAAAGATCTTTGAGTAGATAGGGTAGATGCTCCTAGTTACTTGATCAAAACTTGCAAACATCCTTGCTATTTTCAAAAACACATCATAACACAATTTCAAAACATTTCTCAAAACAAACTTTCAAACATTGAAACATCTTTTCAAAAGACAAACAACTTTGTATATATTCAAAAAAGAATCATTACAAAGGTTGCCTAGACAAGGCCTCTTTTCAAAACATTTTCAAAACCACACACAAAGCACCATTTCATACAATTTTTAAAGAAAAAGCAAGTGATCTAAACAAGTAACTAAGAGCCCATGGAAAACCATGGATGAAAAGGGTGCTTGCACCTTCCCTTTTCATAATCTACCCCCCGAACCTAAGAAAACATCTGAAAGGTCTTTCCTGTGCTTTTTGACCTTTCCTTTGGATAAAATAAAAATTCGGTGGCGACTCTTGCTAAACTGAAACATTTGCGAACATAAATGCAAAACCTCAAGTCAGTTCTCCCACCGTATCACACTACCCCACAAACGTTTGATGATTTTGACATAGGGTTTGACCCCTCAAAAACTCTAAGTCTTAGAGAAACTCACTCCCTACCTATCAATCCAAATACTGAATCAACTCAACCAGAACTTGCAAAAGTTCTGTCAGATATTGAAACTTTTGACCAAAATATTTCTGCTCCCATACCAGAAAATCCAAACTCCGAAACAACCACAGAAGCTCCACAACAAGATATTCCCATCTCTCCACAACCAGAAATACCACTACCTCCATCTCCTCAACCAGAAATTCATCCACCTTCTCCACAACCTGAACAATCACAACCAGAAGTTCAAACTTCTGAGGTCCAACCTTCTGAATCTTGTGAAACAGAACCTCACCATATTACATCCAACCAATCTGAAGCACCCACTTCAGATTCTGATACAATTCCTATTCCAGGAATCACTGAACCTCTGGCCATCCGTATGCCCCTAACCATTATGGACATTCCCCAAATTCCCTCTTCACTAGAATCAACTCCACCAAATTCCCCAACTAGTCCAATAATTATACCAGACTCTCCCACTCCCTCACCAAAGAGCAATCCAGATGACAACGCTAAACTTGTCATTGATCTAACTGTTTTTGAACGTCTTGCTTCCATAACCCACAAAATGGCCATTCCAAAACCAAAACCATCTGAATCCACACCAGATGTTGGTACTAGTTTATTGATGTTTGAAACAGAAATGCAGAAATGGATAACCTCTCTGAAGCAAGCTAGTCTTGAGATGATTAATCCTGCTGCTTCAGATTATCTTTGGATAACTTTTAGAAAATGGCTATGCTCTGAAACTCATAAGCTTCAAGAACAGAGCTATGATCAAGTTCAACAGAATTTCAGTAATCTGCTAAAGGTAATTGAAGACCAAGTTCTGAGCCAACTGCTCAAGGAAGAAATTCTCCCTCTGGACAATGCTCCCTAGTCAGAACATCGTCCAGCTGACAAAGTTCAACCAGAGTCAGAAGGTCTCATTCTGACTGCTGCTTCAGATAAGATGATTCCTACAGAGGAACTGGTTCAAAAAGATCACGTTGCAGAATGCTCTGAGAAGCATCCAGTTACTAAAGATTCTCCAGCTTCCTCCTATGAAAGGCAGACTCTGGAAGAACTGAAGAGAGCAGATATTGTTATGCAGGAAAGGATGGATAAACAGGATGGTACAATTCAGGAAATCAAGATCATGTTAAGAAAACAAGAGGAAACCAACACCCAGATCAAGGGCTTGTTGGAAGCTTTGTTCACGCGCCTTCCTCCTCCATCTTAGATTTTCCTTTGTTTTTAAAATTTGTTTATCTATAATATTTGTTCTACATTGCTGCTGTTCTGAACTTCTTATCATTGCTTCTTATTTTTAATATAAAACCTTTTTAGCTCTGGTTATATGTTCTTTTTGATAGTTGACAAAAAGGGGGAGAAAGAATAAGATATTTTCAATAACGGATTACTGAGACATAAGTCTCAAACATTCTGATCTACTTAATTTCTTTCTTCTGAAAAGCTTAAACAGGTACAAAACTCTGATGAAAGACGTAGTCAAATTCTGATGCTCAGGGACTCAAAGAATTTAAGGGAAGTAATCAACTCAGGGGGAGTTTTTTTTTCTTCTTAATTCTACTTTTTATTCTTTATTCTTTAATTGAAAAATCATGTTTTGTCATCATCAAAAAGGGGGAGATTGTTAGAACATAGTTTGATTCTACAACCCTTGATTAGAGTTTCGATGATAACAAAATACAAAGAATAAATAAATCCAAATATATATATACAAAGAACAAATATGCTAATTAAAATTATGTCTTGTATATGCAGAAGTTCTGATGGGATCAGCATCAGAAGATAGGCAATAAAGTATTACACGCTGAAGCTACCAGATTATACGCTGAAGTTTGATGACCAAAATCTACGCCTAGACACGTACACTCTGACTCTGAATAAAGACAAATCAAACCAAGTCATCAACATTCTGAAGCGTCATCAGCAGTTTAGCAAAGAAGACTCTGAAGTGTTACTGATTATTCAAGACAGAATTAAATGCCAACAGCTTTCTTCAGACAAGATCTTCTACAAAAGGAAAGTGTGTTATTATCATTAAACTTGCTTTATGGACAATGTCTATGCCTTGCCTATATAAACAAGTCTGCTTTCAAAGAAGCACGTACGTACGCACACAACAATTTGCCAAGCTTTCCAAACCACGCATATCTAAGCTCAAGCAAATTTATTTTAAGCTTAATCTGTGTAATTTATCACATTTGTGATAAACTGTTTTGTTAGAAAACATCAACACACTTTGTTCAATCTTATTGTAAAAAGAGGTTCCTTGAGATTAACCGGATTGTGGTTATACTCAAGAAGACTTTAACATTTGTTAAAGTAGCTGCTGTAATCTTTGAGAATAGTGGATTAAGACCTCGTTGGAGAGAGGCGAAATCACCTTGACGGGTGGACTGGAGTAGTTTGAGATCAAACGAACCAGGATAAAAATATTGTGTCGTTAAGTTGTTTTTATTTGATTCAAGTTTTTCAATTCAACCCCACCCCCCTTCTTGTGTTTTTCACATCTTCACAATTAGCCATGGAGAGTGGTACCATGATGCTTGTGAGGTTGCAACGAGTTGATTGGTACCACTGGTATTGATTTATCATGCGTGCATAGGATTTTGAAGGATCACAGGGCTGTACCTATGCCCAGAAAATCGTAGGTAAAAGTTCTGGACTTTTGCCAATGGAGGGAGGAAGAAGAAGGGTGGCGTGGCACTCCCTGAATCGCCTATTCAAACAGCGCGCATTTTTATAATCCATTATTTTGTTTTTCCAATATAATCATTATTTGTTGTTCCATATACACAAAGGCACGCTAGCTCATATGGTCAGTGTACAAGGGAAATTTCCAAAGGGCCTGAGTTCAATTCTCAGGTCCCTCGTATTTATTCAATACTATTTTCTTTTACATGATCAGGTGTACAAGCCTCCAGGACATCCACCGTGCATCATCAATATCTCATCATCCAGGCCACCAACAAGCTAGATCCAAGGGCCATCCTTTAGAGGTCCACAATGCACCCTAGTCAAGCAAGCATACAGGATCTGGAAAGTCAACGTGGGCCAAGGAGTATTGGGCCTAGAAGTCAGATTAACACCCCCTTCATTGCTACTAGACCAGGCCCATCTCTTTTTTCTTTTATATTTTTCTTTTATTTATTTATTTTGTTTAAATTTATTTCCTAACACAAATTAAATTCTTTTTTTTTACAAGACTCATAAAATCAATTTTCAAAAATTTAGATTTAGGTTTTATTCTTATCAAATTTAATTTAATAATTAGTTTCATTTAATTGTAGGGTAATTCTAACCTTTTTGTAAATAATTTAAAATCAATTAGAAAATTAGGTTTGTTCTTGATTTAATTTTTTAGTTCTTTTCTCAATAAAATAAAATACAAAAATATGTCAAATTAATTATTTTTCTTAAATTAAATTAATTAGTAATTATGTTTGTATTTATTCAATTAAAACCTTATTTTCTCAAAATAATCAAAAAAACAACAAAAATATGATTTTTCTTTCAACTAGGTTTAGACGGGGTCAAAACCCTAATTTTTCTCGTTCTCGATTCATCGCGCGCATTTATTATTTTTACGATATTAATGTAACTGCTCATGGTATGTAATATTTTAATTAGGATTTTTCTTTTATTTATCGTTTTACGGGTTTTTGGCTATGTAATTAATTCCCCCTCCCCGAAGCCTTGTAATAGCGTAGTTTTATTTCTCGCATTTTAATTTTCGTAAATATTAACTGTTAGATGTATGATAATAGGATTGCATGACAAGACTGTATGTTAATTTTAAAATTGTTAGCAAACCCTAAATGTGCAAAGATAATAACTTGAAATCAAATCACTCGCACATGCGCACTCCTAGGGTATACTCTCACTTCGGTTGCCTTCAGTAAACGATCATTAAGTATAGGGGGTTTTAGTGGTTGTCCTCTTGTCTAAACAAAGATCAAATGTCCCGCTCGGAAATGTCGCCTCGGAAATATTGCCTCGAATATGATCTTAAGACATTAGGGTTATTACTAAGACATCCTAACATTGCTTTGGTGATCGTACGTCCCTTTCGAATTTACCCTTACAACTCCAATGATGATGCTTCCTATTTCTCAATAGTAGGATAGCATTGTCTAAAGGAAACGAGAACAGAAACAATCCTTTTTCGAGTAGGTAGATGCTAGTAGGTACTTGCTCAAAACAAACAAACTTTTCACATCAAACATTTTTCAAACAAACTTTTCAAAAATACTTCGTAACACTCTTGAAGACAGAAGCAAGAGTTAAAATGAAGTAAAACAAACTTTTCAAAACAAACACACACAAGCAATTTTAAAAGATGAGCAAGTACCTAAGAGCCCATGGAAAACCATGGATGGAAAGGGTGATAACACCTTCCCTTTCTATAATCTACCCCCCGTACTCAAAATCTCGAAAAAGGAATTTTTCTGTGCTTTTGTCCTTTCCAGTTGGATAAAATAAAAGTCGGTGGCGACTCTTGCTTACCGCGACATTTTTGCAAATAAAAAATGCAAAATGCAAACCAGTAAAAACAGTCGGTTCTGCCACCGATTCACACAACGTCTCAAACAATGAAGGACTATGGTGCACTCTCAAGCTGGAACAACATGGGATCAAGCGTGGGACATGGGCTCAGCTTCATGGGCCTAGATAAATTCAGCATACACCCCCCCTCATTCAGCTCATACAGGCCCATTCTTATCCTTTTATTTTTAATTCTTTTCAACTATTTTCTTTTTTAAAATAACATCAAAATTATTTCTTTTTTATTTAATCAAAAAATCATAAAAACATAAAAAATCATTTATTTTCATAAAAATATTTTATTTCTTTAATTAATTAGTTTAATTAAATTAGGGCAATTTAACTTTGTTTTTTTTATAATTAACAATAATTAGGATTAGGGTTTAATTTTGTACATAACCTAATTAATTTTTTCTCAAAAATAACCCAAATCTTTTTTCAACTAGATTTTTTGGGTTTTCTAATCATTCTCCCATTTAATTCACCGTGCGCTTTTAATTTCCTTTTTTATTATTATTGTAACTGCTCCGAGTTTGTAATAGTAATTAGGATTTAAATTCCGCATCTTTATTTTCAGTCCAAGATAATTATGTATCTGCAAAAGCCCTGTAATAGCTAGGATTTTAACTTTCAACACTTTTAATTTCCGCAAACTATAAACTGCTTAGATGTATGTTAATAGGATCGTGTGGAAAGACAAATTGAAAATTAATACAGTAGAAAACCCTAAATATGCAAAGATAAATTAACTGAAAATTACACTCGCACATGCTCACTCCTATGGTTTACTCCACTCCGGTTGCCTTCAGTAAACGGTCATGAAGTATAGGGTTGGTTAGTGGTTGTCCTCTAGCCCCGAAAGATCTAAAATGACCCATTCGGATGTTGCCTCGGAAAAATATATTTAAGGCTTTAGGATGATTACTAACATTTCCTAACATTGCTTTTGTGATCGTATTTGTCCCTTCGAATGTCCCTAAAAAACTCCAACGACGATGCTACCTATTTCTCAATAATGGGATAGCATTGTCTAAAAGGAAAACGAACAGACCTTTTTTGAGTAGGTAGATTAGTTCCTAGGTACTTGCTATAACAAACAAAAACTTTTTCACACCAACACTTTTCAAACAAAGTTTTCAAAAACAACTTCGTAACACTCTTGAGGACAGAAACAAGGGTTAACATGAAGTAAAACAAAACTTTTCAAAACAAAGCACACACAAGAAGTTTTCAAAATGAGAAGTACCTAAGAGCCCGTGGAAAACCACGGATAGAAAGGGTGATAACACCTTCCCTTTCTATAATCTACCCCCCGTACTCAAACATCTCGAAAAAGGTTTTTTCTGTTCTTTTTCCTTTTCCTGATTGGATAAAATAAAGGTCGATGGCGACTCTTGCTTACCGCGACATTTTGCAAACAAAAAAATGCAAACCAGTATTAAAAGTCGGTTCTGCCACCGTATCACAAAGTGGTAAGGTAGATCAGAAGTTGTATAGAGGTATGATAGGTTCTCTATTATATTTGACTGCTTCTATACCTCATTTTTTATTTAGTGTCTGCTTGTGTGCTCACTTCCAATCAGATCCTAGAGAATCACATATATTTCTATTAAGAGGGTCTTTAGGTATTTGAAAGGTACTACTAACCTTGGTTTGTGCTATAGAAAATCAAGTAAATATAAGTTAGTAGGCTATTGTGATGTTGACTATGCTGGAGATAGACTAGAGAGCAAAAGCACTTCTGGAAGTTGTAAGTTTCTAGGAGACAACTTGATCTCATGGTCAAGCAAAAGGTAGTCAACAATAGCACTTTCCACCATAAAAGCTGAATACATTTTCACTTCTGGATGCAGAACCCAAGTCCTCTTGATGAAAAGTCAACTAGAAGATTATCAAATATTTGAGAGTAATATTCCTATCTTCTGTGATAATACTTCTGTAATTTGTTTGTCTAAGAATCCAATTTTTCATTCTAGGGCCAAACATATTAAGATTAAGCATCATTTCATTAGAGACTATGTTTAGAAGGGAATTTTATCTTTAAAATTCATAGATACAGACCATCAGTGGGATGATACCTTTATAAAACCCCCTACTGAAGATAGGTTGTTTTTCATTTTGAAAAATTTTAAAATGGTTTCATGCCCAGAACGAAGAAGATGAAATCTCAGAGTGTTGTCTTTCCAGAATGGGAAATTAGACTCTATAGTGTGATTGTTTGTTTGTTGCTTATGGAATATGATGTTTCTGATGAGTGGATTTCTCATGTATCAGAAGTATCCAAGGTCAAAATCTTCTCTCTAGAATGCTTCTGGCCGTTGGAAACTGAAGAGTTTACTTCATTAAAGAGGTTCCAGGATAGTGATAGGTTTGTGATTCAAATTAAGACAGTTTTCTTTTCTGATAAACACCTAGCACTGGATGTGACTCATTGGGAAACAAGATCGTATTGGGATTAGGTCAAAATTTTTCACGCTTTATCATTGTTAGAATTTCTACCCTTCAAATACTACTTAAGAGTATACTCTTATTCAATTATCTGACTCTTGTCAGCTGCTTTATACCATATACTATTTAAGTGATTTTTGGATAAACCCTTTGTTAAAAATAAGAATCTTTTGCATGCTCTATCTAATTTCTTATTTTTCTTATCTTTTACTCCCAGTTTTCCTTCTAAACAATCATCTTGAAAATGATGGTAGTCTTTATTCTTCTCTTTTTCCGATTTAGTCATTAACTGTTTGTGTTTCTCGAGTTTAATAGTTCTCTGAACTAAATTTTTTCTCCTATCAGTCACATCTCCTTCCTCCTATTTATACCTTTCCATGTCTTTCTCATTCTCCATCCCATATATTCTACTTTTTCAAAACCTTTTCTCGATATTTCTCAATTGTAACTCTCATGTTTTCAAAAACCTTATGTGCGAACGAGGATCTCCTAGAGGTCATTAATGAAGAACATCCTAAATTTCCTCAATTGAGGGATGTTGATTTAAACATAACCACAAGCATGCAGATATATGGTTAGTCTGGGTACTTTACAATACTGCACAGACCCATTTATCCAAACCTTTTCAAGAAATTTTGGAAATTTGATTATGTGAGTGATGATGGGTGTTTTATTTTCTCCAGTGTCTTTAGTGCTCCCATCCTCATCTCTATGTCCTCCATTGTTGAGGCTATCAAATGTGTTGAAACTGGCATCACT
Source organism: Vicia faba (assembly GCA_948472305.1). Classification (NCBI taxonomy): domain Eukaryota; kingdom Viridiplantae; phylum Streptophyta; class Magnoliopsida; order Fabales; family Fabaceae; genus Vicia; species Vicia faba. Next base: position 96,234,082 of record OX451735.1, on the reverse strand, counting down.
ATGGATCAATTTTGCTTTAATAAACCTTTGTGGAAAAGCTGATCACCCTCAATGACACTACCTCATGCAAATAAAAACCCACCAATCTGGAGAAGCTTCTCCCTCTTCCTAAACTTTGGTTTCAACATCTGCTTACTAATTGTTTTCACGAGGGGAAGGGACAAGAACACTTATTACTATGATGACATTTTTTTCTACTTCCAGGTTAATCATTTCAGGGTTAGTTTGCCCCTGACAATATTCAACTATTTGAAGGACTCTATTGAAATTTCCAGAGGTCAACATATGTCCTTCATTCCTTTTGGAAGAGTTTTATCTGAAATTTTCTATAAGGATGAGATTTTTGGATTTGTTCTGATGTTTGGATCAGATAATGCCCTTGTGGAAAAAATATGTGAAGTCTTTCAAGTTTAGCTGGATGGGTGGTCATTATTTACTGGGTGTCTGTTTGGATATTATTTTGCTATTTATTGTTCTGTTGCTCCCTCTTGTATAATTTATTGTGCCTTTCTTGTACTCTCTTTACCACAATGAATAAAATTGTTATTTTGTGTTCCTGTTTTGTATTCCTTGTCATTTGATTATTTCTTAGAGAAAAGCGTGTTAATTTTTCTCTTGTATTTTTTAAATCTTTTTTATTTCTGAAAAGGGGGGAGAAAGTTATATGATTTTGATATATCCAATCTCATAATCAGTTCCCAAACATTTTAAATGTTTGCGCCACTGACAATGTTTGACTCAGGAACTTTGAGAAAATTCATTGAATTTTTTCAAACAGGCTGATTTTAAGCTTTGAAGGTGATTCAGAAGCTAAAGATCCAGAAGTCATGGGTTGTAAAACTTCTGAAAGAAGATAATTCAACCAAACTATGACAATGAGTGACAAAGTTATACAACTCTCTGATATCATCATCCAGACTCTAACGGGACATCAAGACTCTGATGATATTATAATCAAGTCTATCGAAACTATGATACAAGGCTCTAATACTATCAATCAGACTCTATACCCCATAGTGTTCTAAAAGTAAAGCCAAAATCTGAGATGAAGATTTTTGTAACACTGTTTAAACTCTGATGGTAAACCGGGTTAGATACCTTATTAAACTCTGACAGTAAGCCAGAATCTGAAATGAAGAGTTCTGCATCGCTAGCCAGAAGTATAATAGGTCTTCAATCAGGGAAGTATTCCTTCATTTGGATTGTCCTTATGATATTTCTCAAAACTTATTTAAGTCTTGAACTCAGGGGGAAACCTTGAACAAGATTAAACAATTTATGGGAATATATAACTCAGGGGGTTGCCTAGCTAACTCTGAAAGTGTTTTTATGTGATTAAACAAGTATAAATTGTTTATCAAACAACATGTTTTGTCATCATTAAAAAGGGGGAGATTGTAAGAACAAGATTTGGTTCTGCATCTGACCTTGAGTTTTGATGATAACATTACATGGGTGATTAGATAAAAATTTAGTACCTTAATGTTTTATTTAGTGTGTAGATTTTGCTTACATGTTCTGTCTCAGAAGAATTGACGTGTGATGTCATCATATTCTAGACTCAACACACTGAAGAATACGAGTTTGTGTTTCATAGCTAAGAATTCATCTTAAAGCATCGATTCTAAAAGAACTTTAGTTTTATTGCTTCTAATTTTGATTCTCTTGTAGAGCTTATGATACGTTCTTAAGCTATGAAGATTTCAAGTTATCTTTCTCAAGTTCTGAATATTCTAAAGACTAGGTTCTGTTAAATAAGTTCTGAATATTCTAAAGACTAGGTTCTGTTAAACAAGTTCTGAATATTCTAAAGACCAACGGTTCTCTAAATCAACTTCTGAAGACTCTGAAGACAAGGTTTTGTTGAATGATGTTTTGAATACTCTGAATAAAAGTTTATGAAAACTCTGAAGACCAAGTGTTGAAGACTCTGAAGACAAGGTTTAAGATGAACAAGTTATGAAGACTCTTATGACATGGTTCTGGAGACTTAGTTTTGATCCTTATACATAAGCTTCAACTATTATACATCCAGAAGCCTCTGCAGAATTATAAGAGAATATAAAAAGGTTTAACGTGAGTAGTAGTACAAGGTATAGCATCACTTCTCCTCCACCATGCTAGTTTTGTGGCGCAAGGATAATACTTATGTACTAGGTTATTTACCACTCTCTCACTAACTGTTGTAACAAGACAACTGAAATTTTGGTATTCCTATTCTACCCTCAAAAGAATTCTTTTCAACTATAAAAGGAATACTTAGAAGAATTGGAAACGTTGAAGAACTTTGAAGAAATTCACGCTTATTCAAGTTGCTAAAATGCTGCCAAAATAACTCTGATTTTTGTAAAGCAAGGAGTTGTTGCTCATTAACTTGCTAGCAAGGAACTTTTGTTTGTTAATTTTCTTAACACTTTTGTGTTATTATTTGTACTTCAATATTGTGTAATTCGGTTGTAAGAAGAAATCCTGTAAACATAAAATTTATATTCAACTATAAGTTGATTATTCCTTGAGTGACTAAGTGAAGGTCTGTAGACTGAAGAAGACAAAGACAATTGGTCTTGTGGTTGGTTCCTTGAGTGACTAAGGTGTTAGTTTGTATACTCAAGAAGACAAAGGCAGTTGGTCTTTATGGTTTACAACACTGACATGCAGTCTTGTTGTGGTTCTATAATCTGTTTGGTTATAATGGATTGAGTCCTTATTGAGAATGCAAAACCACCTTGGTAAGTGGACTGGATTAAATTCGTTAACAGTGAACCAGGATAAAAATAGTTGCGTTCATCTATTTTTATTCTTCTATAAAGAGATTGTGTTTGAGTTTGGAGAAATTTTATTTTTGGGAACCCAATTTAAACACCCCTTTCTTGTGTTTCTTGCACCTTCAATAAATTCCTCAATCACATCATCTGGTTGGTTGATCCAATCACCCTTCCTGATGATAATAGAACAAATTATGTTCTGATTAATCCTTTTCCTAATGTTGGATTGAAACATCGCAATATTGTCATCCCCTTCGTTCATCCACACATCCATAGCTTTTTGGGCCAGAAAAGACTTGTAGGAAGAGTGAGTTCTTATAGCTTTATCATGGTCATGTTTTCCTTTTTCCACCTGGGAGCTGTTAAGATGATCCTACTTCAGTTTATCTTAACATTACTCTAGATGTATTTGCGCTTCCAAGTCAGTACCTTGAATGTTATTATAAGCCTTCTTGTTAATTTCTCTAAACACCATATTCAACTTTTTCATCTTTTGAGTCACCACATACATTGGAGTCCCTTGCACAGTTACATTCCATTCATATTTTAGAATGTTCTTGAAGTTGGGAAACTTCTGCCACATTCTAAAACATCTGAAAGGTTTCTTACCACCTGCAACATTATGAGATATCGTGAGGACAACAAGAGCATGATCAAATTGTCCCCTATTAGGAAAATAAACCTCAACTTCCTTATAAATCTTCAGCCACTCTTGATTTACCAATACCATGTCAATCTTGGAATAGATTATGTAATTACCTTATTGCTTGTTGTTCCAAGTATATAAATTCCCAGTAAACTTTATATCTTATAGATTCCACTGATTCACACAAGTCTGAAAGTCAGTAGAGGTGGAATATATAACTCTTTTACCAATTCTATGAGATTTCTCCAATATGTCATTGAAGTCCCCAAGAACTATCCAAGGATGGCTTTGGTTAATATTATGCAATTCCTTCTATAGCTCATTTCTTCCATCTTCATCATTGAAACCATAAACAAAAGTCATAAAAAATTGATCTTTCCTATTTGTGGGTGTAACCATGGTGTGCATAATTTGACTTGTGCATCTGATGATGTTTACATTGAAAACATAAGGATTCAACCCAATTATGTTTCTCCCTCCCTTATGCCATGCACTATTGGAAGAGAAACGCCAACAACAAAAAATGTTCAGATATAATACTTCAAGGTTCTGAGCCTTCACCCTAGTCTCGAGGAGACCTATAAGCCCAAACATATTCTTAAGGATCCATTTTTTAACTTCATTTGTTTATTATGGTTATTGATCTCCCCGAACATTCCAAGTGGAAATTTTATCCATTTGGTTGGGGGGATATTCCCTCCCCTCTAGTTTTCTCTATTTCCTCTTGTACTTTTAAACTCTCTCCTTCCTCAGTTATCCCAAGCACTTGAAAAGCATTATTTGTCATAGTTCTTGGTTGTTCCTCCAAATTTTTCCTTTGTTTCTCCAACCTCTAGTAACCACTTGATACTCATTAGGACCTGCACGCTTCTTCTCATAAGTATCCATCTTTTTCTCATCTTTTTTTACTATCCATTGTTTATTTGTGGGCTTATTCTTCGCGCATTCCTCAGTTTTGTGTCCCAACCCCTTACATTGCTTACATGAGTCTGGTTTCCAGTCATAGAGAATATGAACCTCCACACTTCTTCCAAGCTCATCTTCAAACTGAATCGAATCAAGCAATTCATTCTCTGTGATAACTTCAACCAAAATTCACGGATATGTGAGTTTCTCTCTGAGCTTTGTGTTTCTGTCAGTCATTAGAGGTTTCCCTATTTGGCCAATTCTCTTGAACAGAGCCTTCTCACCCCCAATATTGCAGATCTAGCTCTTCCAGTCTCATCCAGATTGGAATAGAGTGAATATTTTCACGTTTAAAATCAGTTATATGATCCTGTGGTTTCATAATCAGAGACTTGTTATCAAAGAAAACATACCCTTCATTGAAGATATTATCTCTCTCTTGAATTGAGTTGAATCAGATTATGAAAACTCCATACACTATAAACCCTATTTCTTTCACACGTTTTGATTTCCAAATTTTTCTGATGAATCCTTCCAAAACCTGCAATGGAGGATTAACGCCAAGAACATAACATACAATTGAAGATCTCCAGAAAGCAACTTCATCCTCAATGTCTTCAAGCTCTATTTTGACTCCACTTGGTTTAATCTTTTTCCCTTGTAAACAATTGTTTCTTATTCCTTGAATTTCTATCCAGGTTCCGTGGTGTCAATTTCCACACCGGTGGGGTTAGGGTTTCACCTTTTTTTAGTCTTCACGAACATTCATGATTCTCAATCATGAAGTTAGCTATTTATGCCTTTGTTGCATTGTGAATTAGGGTTTCTTCCTTTCCACTACTTAATTTGAATTCAATCATTGCCATCCCCCATTATTTTCGCTATCGATTTTATTTTCTTCCCATCTGTTTTTGAAGTCGGACATCTCTTCTTATTCTTCTTTGGTCTTCCTCGAGCTCGTGTTGTATTTTTTGCCATCGCGCTAGTCGGCGGAGCCGCCACCAAATGAAACTATTCATAAAAATCTATCGACTTAAGGGTTTAGGCCATCATCATTGGATTCACAATCTTGCCAAAAATTTTAAACTTATTTATGATAAATAATTATAAGTTTTTGATTAAGAAATTAACGAGCATTATTGCATATTTTTACTTCAAATTAACCTAAGGAATTAGGGAATTATTGTTAAAAAGAGTGAGTTATACACTAAGGAATTGAGTATAACTGTAATATTACTTTATCGTATTTCTAAAAATATCACTTCATAGAAATAAATGTGGTTACCAATAGTGATAATCATTGAACTCGAAACGAAACAAGACCTCTTTCTCTATATCATATTTTCTATCAATTTTATTAGCACAATTTACTTTACAAAGTGAACTTGAAAATCCCCTAACAAAATGGATTTTTCTAAAAACAAAATCGTGATGTCTTACACAAGACTAAAACAGATAATACCTCAAAAATTTAATTATGTGTATTTTGAGATAGAAACTAGATAAACCATATATAAATTTCTATCACTAAATATATTTATTATATTAAAATAAAAAATTAGTCAATAGTAAAAAAAAAATAAACCAATTCAAGACCAAGAAAAAAAACTTGCACATAAATGTTTGGTCATAAAAAGATCATCATAAAGTAAAATTACATGCCAAATTATTCATAAGCTAGTAAACTCAAGCAACTTATTAGTGATTACTTGTATATTAATCACCTCAAGTAAAAGAAAAACGTGTCTTGATGTTCACATTTTACAAGCGGAATTGTGCTTCAAAGTAAGGACCATTGTTCATAAATTTCTCCAACAACTCTCCAAATGGCATGGATGGGTAAATGGGTGGTGAAGTAGAACTTGTAACCTCCTTAGCAGGTCCTATAATTGCTTCTTTACTTGGATTAATAAAATAAGCTATAGTATATCTACTAGGGCTTGAGTTTGTTACAACTCGATGGTCAGCACCGATAAGCCTTCCATTAGTAATTATCTATATTAATAAGAAAAAAATGTCTTTGTAAGCAAATGTTTTTTTATAAATTTATTGCATAACTGATATATCTGATTAAATGAAAGAATATATACCTGAAGCATGAAGCCCATGTTAATAACAAAGGCATTAGGAATTGGTTCGACAGGAATCCAAGCACCGTCTTTCATGACATGAAGTGCAGTGATATTTGATTCTTGAAAAAGAATGGTTAAAGTGTTTGGATCTTTGTGTTTTGAAGCTCCAAATGTTAAACCTAGTTCTGGGCAAGGAGGGTAATGGTGAGATAGGATTATTGGATTTTCACTTAGATCTCCTGAGAAGTAACCTGGATTTAAACCCAATCCTGCAGAAATCAATTCCAAAATTCTTAGCCCAAGTGCTTTTAGTTCTTGTGTGTATTTTCCGGCAGTTTCACTGCAAAAAAAAGCACAAAAAAAAAATAAAATTAACTTAAATTTTGAAGAATAGAATACAATATTATATTATTAAAAATACAATACAAAGTAAAAAATTTGGAAATAACTTTCTCGCACCGTCTAAAATTTGAAATTTAGACGCACCACATATTATAATAAGAGAGTTCAAATTCATTTGAAATACACAAAATGCACAAATAACTATGTCCAAATTTTAAAATTCAAACCCGTTTGAATTTTATAAACTTGTGATGCAATAAAAAAATTCAATTTTTTTACAAAAACATGTAAAATATAAATAGTCTTTTGAATTTCAAAATTCAAACACAAAATATATTATGAAAGATCTCAAGTTTGCTTGAAACACACCAAAAACCCTAAACTTTAAACTATATTTGTATATTGGATGCGTCTAGATTTTGATATCCAAAAAGTAAAAAAATATATATATTTAAGGGTTTGAGAGTAATACTATGGTTCAAAAGAGTAACACCCCTTGAAACTATATGACATAAATTAATCTAATAATCATCAAACATAAAGCAAATTTAAACAAGTAAGTCATTAACAAAATCATTATAATAATTCAAACAAGTAACACATGCATGTCACTTCTTAAATAACCAAAAAATCATCAATCAAATATATCATTAGATCCAACACAACCTATTTTTCAACTATGTAACATATACACATATTAATAGTATAAAATAATTTTTCACTGTCAATCGATAGAAATAAATTATTCAACTATATCATATCAGTAATTTAAAATTTAAAAAATTTACCGATATCCCTCGGGTTTCTCTGGCCAATATACTCAATGAATTCTCCTGAAGGTGGACAAGGATGGTTCAATGAATCTTTCCAATACTTAGCAACATCAGCAACGTTCCTTCCACTGCTTGTATAAAGCTTACAGCTTTGTTTAGGATCTTAGAGCTTTCACTTTCTTTTACATCAGCAGGCAAAGCATGAAATTCTTTGAAAATCCTTAGTGTTTCATCCACTAATTCCTTAGCAACTCCATGATTCACAACCTACATATTTAATTTTGTTACATATTGTTAAAAATATTAAACTTTATTTGGGTCTAAATTTATTAATTGGTTTTTGGGTTTAGTTATTTTGGGCTTAAGTAGTTTTCTAGAGAATTCTTGTAATATTTGGAATCTCTAGATATTTCTTGTAATTGTAATATTTTCTAGAATAGTCTTTGGATCTCTAGAGTTGAGAACTCTCTAGAATTAGTGTGTCTAGAATTCTCCTTAGAGTATTATAAATAGAGATGTAATCTCACATATTTGTATCAAACAAAAATACAAAGTTCTTCTCCTCCATGAAGAATTATCCTACTTATCAAATTTATATTCAAACCTTCAATATTGCCACACACTTCTCCTTAACATAAAAGGTCTTATTTCCAACAAAGTGGCATCAGAGCTTCAAGATCCACAAAATGGCGAATGGTGGTTTCCCTTTCCAAATGCCGATGCTCACAAAGAACAACTATGATAATTGGAGTATCAAGATGAAGGTGCTACTAGGAGCTCAAGATGTGTGGGATATTGTTGAGAAAGGCTTCAAGGATCAAGATGAATCCTCGCTAAGCGTAAGAGAGACATTGAAGGGTTCAAGAAAGAGAGACAAGAAAGCTCTCTTTCTCATTTATCAATCGGTGGATGAAGATACATTTGAGAAAATATACAACACAACAACGGCCAAAGAAGCACGGGACAAGCTTTAAACTTGCAACAAAGGAGTTGAGCAGGTAAAAAAGATTCGTCTTCAAACACTTAGAGGTGACTTTGAACATTTATTTATGGAAGAGTCCGAGTCAATTTTAGATTATTTTTCTCGAGTATTGGCTGTAGTTAATCAACTTAAGAGAAACGGTGAAGATGTTGATGATGTGAAAGTCATGGAGAAAATACTTTGCACTTTAAATCCAAGTTTTGACTTTATTGTTACCAACATTGAAGAAAATAAGGATCTAAAGACCATGACTATTGAGAAACTCATGGGTTCCTTATAAGCATACAAAGAAAAACAAAAGATAAAAATTCAACAAAAGGAGGCTATGGAGAAATTACTACAACTCAACAAAAAGGAAGCAAACTATGCGAATTACAAGAGCCAAAGAGGACGAGGTCGTGGCCAATATCGTGGACGTGGATGAGGACATGGAGGAGAAGGAATAGGTGGTTGCAATAACTACTCCAACAACTTCAACAATGGAGAAAGAAGTTGGAATCCACAAGCAACAAGAGGTCGTGGAAGAGGAACCTCATGGTCGAGGAGCAATAAATCACAAGTCAAATGTTTCAACTGCAACAAGATTGGTCATTACGCAACCGAGTGTAGATTCTCGAAGAAGGTGGAAGAGAAAGCTAATTTTGTAGAAGAAAAAGGTGGAGAAGAAGAAACTTTGCTACTCGCTTGTCAAAAAGAAGTTAAAGAGAAAAGAAATAAGTGGTCCTTGGACATTGGCGCAAGCAACCACATGTGTGGCGATCGAAGCATGTTCGTAGAGATCAATGAAGCGGCAACTGGTGATGTATCATTTGGAGATGACTCAAGGATACCGGTCAAAGGCAAAGGTAAAATTCTCATACGCTTGAAGAATGGGAGTCATCAATTCATATCCAATGTCTATTATGTGCCTAACATGAAGAATAATATTTTGAGTTTGGGACAATTATTAGAGAAAGGCTATGACATCCACTTAAAAGAACATAGTCTTTTCTTAAGAGATTGTAGTCATAACTTGATTGCTAAGGTGCCTATGTCAAAAAATAGAATGTTCCTCTTAAACATTCAAAATGACGTAGCAAAGTGTCTCAAGGCTTGCTATACCAATTCTTCTTGGTTATGGCATCTATGATTCGGGCACCTCAACTTCGATGGTCTAGAACGTTTGTCGAAGAAAGAGATGGTGAGAGGCTTGCCTAGGATCAACCACCCAGACCAACTCTGTGAAGGATGTCTAATTGGGAAGTAATTCCGAAAAAGTTTTCCAAAGGAATCAACGTCAAGAGCGACAAAGCCACTAGAGCTCATACACACGGATGTCTGTGGACCAATCAAACCCAACTCGTTTGGTAAGAATAAATAATTTCTCCTCTTTATTGATGATTATTCTAGAAAAATATGGGTTTATTTCTTGAAGGAGAAGTCAGAAATATTTGACAACTTTAAGAAGTTCAAAGCCCTTGTGGAGAGAGAAAATGGTCTTTCCATCAAGGCCATGAGATCTGACCGAGGAAGAGAGTTCACTTCAAATGAGTTCAACAAATATTGTGAAGACCATGGAATCCATCGCCAACTGACTGCGCCAAGATCGCCTCAACAAAATGGAATAGCAGAGAGAAAGAATCGTACTATACTTAACATGGTACGAAGCATGCTCAAGAGCAAGAAGATGTCGAAGGAGTTTTGTGCCGAAGCAGTGGCATGTGCAGTTTACTTGACAAATCGTTCCCCAACAAGAAGTGTGCATGAAAAGACACCCCAAGAAGCATAGAGTGGAACGAAACCTGGGATCTCTCACCTTAAAGTATTTGGAAGCATTGCCTATACCCATGTTCCAGATGAAAGAAGAACAAAGCTCGATGATAAAAGTGAGAAGTATGTATTTGTGGGTTACGACTCAAACTCTAAAGGGTACAAGCTTTATAACCCAAATAGTGGAAAGATCATCATAAGTCTTAATGTGGAGTTTGACGAAAAAGATTATTGGGATTGGAGTGCTCAAGAAGACAAGTATGATTTTCTTCCTTACTTTGAAGAAGAAGAAGAAGAAGAAGAAATGGAACAACCAATGATAGAGGAACATATTACACCACCTTCCTCACCGACATCAATGTTGGATGAAACAAGTTCAAGTGAGAAGACACCGCGACTAAGGAGCATTGAAGAGCTTTATGAGGTAACCGAAAACCAAAACGACATTAACCTCTTTTGTCTTTTTGGTGATTGTGAGCCTCTAAGCTATCAAGAAGCGGTAGAAAACATAAAGTGGAGAGACGCCATGGACGAAGAAATCAAGTCTATCACGAAGAATGATACATGGGAACTTACTACACTTCCACAAGGACATAAAGCAATTGGAGTAAGATGGGTGTACAAGACAAAGAAGAATGCAAAAGGAGATGTGGAGAGATACAAAGCAAGATTGGTGGCGAAAGGCTATAGTCAAAGACAAGGAATTTACTATGATGAGGTATTTTCTCCTGTTGCTCGTCTTGAAACTATTAGACTGATCATTTCCTTGGAAGCCCAAAATGAATGGAAGATCTATCAAATGGATGTGAAATCAACCTTCTTGAATGGTTCTCTCAAAGAAGAAGTTTATATCGAGCAACCACTAGGCTATGAAGTAAAAGGGCAAGAAAAAAAGTCTTGAAGTTGAAGTATGTAATGTCTCAAGATCAAACTGTCGACATTTTCACCAAGCCACTAAAGTTGGAAACTTTCGTGAAGCTAAGGAGTATGCTTGGAGTCACAAATCAAGTTTAAGGGGGGATGTTGAAAATATTAAACTTGATTTGGACTTAAATTTATTAATTGGTTTTTGGGCTTAGTTATTTTGGGCTTAAGTAGTTTTCTAGAGAATTCTTGTAATATTTGGAATCTCTAGATATTTCTTATAATTGTAATATTTTCTAGAATAGTCTTTGGATCTCTAGAGTTGAGAACTCTCTAGAATTAGTGTGTCTAAAGTTCTCCTTAGAGTACTATAAATAGAGATGTAATCTCACATATTTGTATCAAGCAAAAATACAAAGTTCTTCTCTTCTATAAAGAATTATCCTACTTATCAAATTTATATTCAAACCTTTAATATTCTCGCACACTTCTCCTTAACATAAAAGATCTTATTTCCAACACATATATGTAACACACATTAACGTCCAAACATATTTGTGCGTACGCATGAATCCTTAATATTGACATGCACTGAAATTATTATTAACGTAGAAATTTCAAGTGCGTTGATGTTCCTACGCTAATATATTGTATAAGTTGGAAATAAAAAAAAATTGAACCTGAAAAAACCCGTATTCTTTAGAGGATTTGATGATGTTTCTTATGATTTCGTCGCGATCATTTCCAGCAAGATCAATCACTGGGATTGTCTTGTTAGTGGATATGACAGCATTGCAAGGTCTTCTGTCTAGAGGTTGCACATAAGAATCTGGAACTTTGGGGTGAAGATTGTACCAACTAGACACATACTTGCTCTCAGCCATATTTTTTAAACTAATAGCATGCACACTTTGATTCTGAAATATTAGGATATACTATAAGGGTATATTGGTTAAGTAGAGAATTTTTTTTGTTGATAGGATGCAATTATAATTTATGATATTGTTGGAAATCCACCAATACTCTATGATGAATTTCGACCACCACTGATGATTAGTTATGAAACAAACAAAGAAAAGACAATAGAATTATTTCAGCAGAGTTTCTCTCTGCCCACAAACTGTGGAAACTTTATTAATTCACTTTGCAACTGCAAAATACTGTGAATGAGTTTTAATGACTTTTAATACAAAAATAAGGGTTACTCCCTCTTATTTATAGATTTAGGTTAGCTTGCTCCCTAAGCTAAACCCAAGCCCAAAATATCTCTTTACTAAATCAAATCTAATCTAGATTTAAATTCAAATCTATCTAAACAAATCAAATCTTCTTTTGACACCTATGAATTACAATTTAACACACCACCTAATTCATTGTGTCTAAACTGTCTATGTTCATCATGGCCCTTAGCTTTCTGAATACTTCGACCTGCACTCCCTTCGTCATGATGTCTGCAATCTGATTCTCAGTTCTGCAGTGTTCCAAATTCATCTTCCCATCTGCTACCTGCTCTCGAAGATAATGGAACCTCATTTCGATGTGCTTACTTCGACCATGTGCTATTGGGTTCTTCGCCAGATTGATAGCTGACATGCTGTCTATCTTCATGGTAATTACTCCATGATTTTTCCCTGTTATCTCTTCGACCAAGTTCACCATCCAGGTTGCTTGACATGCACAAAGAGAAGCAGCTATGTATTCTGCTTCGCATGATGATAATGCTACTACTGGTTCTTTTCTCGAACTCCAAGCAATTGTTGCACCACCTAGCATAAACACATATCCTGCTGTTGACTTTCGATCTTCAGCATCACTACACCAACTCGAATCAGTGTATCCCACTAACTTGCATTCTTTTCCTTTATCAACTGCAGGAAACAGAATGCCATAATCGAAAGTTCCTTTAAGATACCTTAATATCCTCTTCACAGCTGCTAGATGTGATACCTTTGGCTTCTGCATGAATCTACTTACCATACCTACGCTGTATGCTAAGTCAGGCCTTGTATGACAAAGGTATCTCAATGATCCAATAAGTCTTCTGTATTGGGTTGGATCAACATCATCTTCATCAGCATCTTTCGACAATTGCAGTCTTGGTTCTGCAGGTGTCGAAGTTGAGTTGCATTCTTCCATCTCAAACCTCTTGAGAATTTCTCCTGCATATCTTCTTTGATGCATCATCAAACCTCTACTGCTCTTGTAGAATTCGATACCAAGGAAATATGAAATCTCACCCAAATCAGACATTTCGAATTCCTTGCTAAGATCAACTTTGAAGTCTTCGATCTCACTCTTGCAGCTACCTGTTATCAACAAATCATCTACATAGAGACATAGTATAAGCAATTTACTCTTGCTTCTTCTTACATATACTCCATGTTCAGTTATGCACTTCACAAATTCCTTCTCCCTTAGAAAACTATCAATTTTCTTATTCCAAGCCCTTGGAGCTTGTTTCAAACCATACAGGGCTTTATGTAGCCTGTACACCTTTCTTTCTTCGTCATGTTTCACAAACCCAACTGGTTGTTTAACATAAACTTCTTCATCTAAGGGTCCATTTAGGAATGCACACTTCACGTCCATCTGACATATGTGCCAACTGTTGATTTCTGCTAGACCAACAACCAACCTGATTGTTTCGATCCTAGCAACAGGTGCAAAAACTTCGTCGAAGTCTATTCCTTCTTTCTGTAGAAATCCTTTCGCCACAAGTCTTGCTTTGTGTCGAGTTACTTCACCTTTCGAATTAGTCTTCACTTTGTATACCCACTTGACATCAATTTCCTTCTTGCCTTGAGGCAATTCAACAAGTGACCAAGTGTTGTTGTCTTCGATAGACTTTACTTCTTCGTTCATTGCTTTCACCCACTTCGAATCCTTTAATGCTTCAGCTGCATTAACAGGTTCGACATCTGCATAGAAAGCATAATGTACCAGCTCACCTTCATCATCTATTACATCATCTGATGTAATCACACAATCTTGCAATCTTGCAGGCATGCGTCTTGTTCTTTGAGGTCTGCTTGTACTGGGTATATCTGCTGGCTCCTCTTGTCGAACTTCTCTTTCGACTTGAGTTTCTGGCTCTTCGAATAAGATTCCCACTGAATCTTTCTTGACATTTGCAGTCCAATCCCATTCTTTGAACTCATCTATGATCACGTCCCTGCTGATCACAATCTTCTTGTTCTCTGGATCGAACAACTTGTAGCCTCCTGTCGAATGATATCCAACTAGGATCATTTGACTTGACTTGTCATCAAGTTTCTTTCTCAACTGATCTGGCACATGTCTATGTGCAATAGATCCAAATACTTTCAGATGACTTAAGCTAGGCTTCACACCAGACCAACATTCTTCTGGAGTAATTCCTTCTAGCTTCTTTGTAGGACTTCTGTTCAAAATGTATGTTGCAGTCGAAACAGCTTCACCCCAGAACTCTTTGGGTAAATTCTTGCCTTTCAACATACTTCTCACCATGTTCATGATGGTTCGATTTTTCCTTTCTGCAATTCCATTTTGCTGTGGAGTATAGGGTGGCACCACCTCATGCACAATCCCTTCTTTTTCACATAATCTGTCGAAATCTTTCGACACATATTCTCCTCCACCATCAATTCTCAAAACTTTGAGCTTTCGACCACTTTGTCTTTCGACCATGGACTTGAACTTGATAAATACTTCGAACACTTCACTTTTCTTCTTGATCAGGTAAGTCCATAGCTTTCGACTGAAATCATCTATGAATGTAACAAAGTATTTGTTACCTCCCATCGAATCCACCTGGATTGGTCCACATACATAAGAGTATATGACTTCGAGATTAGCCTTCGATCTGCTTCCTGCATCCTTGCTGAAGCTGTTCTTGTGTTGCTTCGCTTGCACACATTCTTCACATACTTTGTTTGGAATGTAAATTTCAGGCAATCCTGAAACCATATTTCTTCTCTTCAAATCTCTGATGTCTCTGAAGTTGAGATGACCTAGTCTATAATGCCATATCCATTCATCTCTGCTAGCTGCAGTCGAAAGGCACTTGTGCTCCATCACGTTTAGTTCAATCTTGAAGGTTCGATTCTGAGACATAGGAGCCTTCAAGATTAATCTCCCATTTGCATCAACGACTCTCATCAACTTATCTTCGATTGACACTTTATAATTCTTTTCGACCAACTGCCCTATACTGAGCAAATTGCTCTTCATGCCTGGTATGTACAATACATTCGAAATTACTGACTTCTTGCCATCTTTCCTCATGATCATAACATCACCAATACCTTCAGTTGCTAGTGTGTTGTCATTTGCAAATTTTACCAAATTTTTCGTTGAGGGTTTTATGTTGACGAACCAGTCTTTCCTTCCAGACATATGTGATGAACATCCTGAATCCAAGTACCATTGGTCCTTGAATCTATCTTCATCTCTTGTTGTGACCATCAGCATCATCTCTTCTTCTTCTTCATGTTTTGCAAGCCTTGCATCAGTTTCTTGATTCTTTCGTTTTTCTGGACAATCACTCGAATAGTGACCATACTTCTGACAATTGTAACATTGAATGTGACTTTTATCAGGTTTTCGACCACCACCTCTTCCTCTGTTTGCAGCACCACCTCTTTTGTTGTCGTGGTGTGGTCTTCTTTGATTCGACACGTCTCCTTCGATTTGGTTTCCTCTACCATTCGATTTGTTGTAGCCACCTCTACTTCTGTCGAAATACTTTCCTTTGCCTTTGGTTTCTTTTGCTGAATGTGCCTGCAAGGCTACATCACTCTTCGATTTTCCTGCAGCTCTTTCGTTCATTCTTTGTTCATGAGATTCGAGCGTCCCTTGAAGCTCTTCCTTTGTCAATTTCGACAAGTCTTTCCCTTCTTCGATCGCCACCACTATGTGGTCGAACTTAGGAGCTAAGGATCTCAGGATCTTCGAAACAACAGCTCTTGTTGTTAATGTTTCTCCACATGTCTTGATTTGATTCACTAGTTTTGTAACTCTAGTGAAGAAATCAGATATGTTTTCACTGTCTTCCATCTGAAGCAGTTCATAGGTCCTTTTGTGAGTTTGTAACCTCACTTCTTTCACCTTCTCAGCGCCTCCAAAAGACTTCTCAAGGATCTTCCAAGCTTCTTTTGCAGATTCTGAATCACTAATCTTTTCGAAATTGTCTGAGCTGACACATTGATGAATTATAAACAATGCTTTATAACTCTGTTTCTCAGATTCTGTATATTTCTTCTTTTCTTCTTCTGAAGCGTTTTCGCCAAGCGCTTCGACTCCATCTTTTACAAGGTCCCAAAGGCCTTGACACCTTAATAGGACTTTCATCTGCTTGCACCAATTCTCATAGTTGTCAACTTTCAGAATTGGCAGCGTTGCTGGATAGTTTGCATTCCCATAACTTGTCATCGTGAATTCTTCAATCGTTCTTGATTGATACTTCCCTTGAATCGTAACACAAGCTCTTGATACCAGATGTTGGAAATCCACCAATACTCTATGATGAATTTCGACCACCACTGATGATTAGTTATGAAACAAACAAAGAAAAGACAATAGAATTATTTCTGCAGAGTTTCTCTCTGCCCACAAACTGTGGAAACTTTATTAATTCACTTTGCAACTGCAAAATACTGTGAATGAGTTTTAATGACTTTTAATACAAAAATAAGGGTTACTCCCTCTTATTTATAGATTTAGGTTAGCTTGCTCCCTAAGCTAAACCCAAGCCCAAAATATCTCTTTACTAAATCAAATCTAATCTAGATTTAAATTCAAATCTATCTAAACAAATCAAATCTTCTTTTGACACCTATGAATTACAATTTAACAGATATATGTTCTTATCAACTTCCATTTTTTATTTATTGGTAAACGAATGTATATAGAGATAAAAAAAAATGTATTTGACCTATTTATAAATATGTTAAATATTATACAATGTATTGCTAGAAATTAAGTTCAATGTATTCAACATTATGATAAATATTTAGTATACATTGGTAGATTTTAAATATTTTTGAAAAATTATATTCAGAAGGGTCAAACTAATAACCATATTCATATTATTAAAAAATATATAACAGGAACATCAATACAGTTTAGGAAATATACAATGGTCCTTTTCATTTACCTTGGTCAATTTAAAATGAAATTAAAAACTAGATAATAATAAATAATTATTATTTTCATTTACTTTGACCAATATATGTTGAGAAGGGAGAGGGGTGATTTGGATTGATTCAAATAATTAATTAAATACTAAATTTGTTTAGTCCAGTTAAATGTTATTTAGTTATGAATAATTTATTTCTATTCAAATTTCAAGTATTCAAAAAAACTTATTAATATATTTATTAAAGATATCATATTAATAAAAATATAATTTTTAATTTATATATTTACCTTATAAATCTGAATAACTATAACTATTTCAGCCCTCAAATTAAAAATCCTTTAAAAAGAATATTTAAATTTATAAGTTTTTTTACAGTTTTAATAAAATATTAATATTTATTTTTTCATCAAATTATTTATTTTTATCATGCTCACTTTTCTCGTTTCTTTAAATTTTCATTTCTCATGCATTAATGAAAGATAATGTAATAAGTCATCTCAGAATTTTTATTTTTTTCATAAAATTAATTATATTTTTATTTTGTGTGAAATGATCAAAATATCATATAACTTTAGATGATTTATGGTGTCTGTGTGTGGGTAATTATTGTATTATTGTTAAGTTTCTTAGATTAACAACAATTTTATACTCATATAGTATAATAAATAATTATCTTTATATATATTTATAACAATAAGATTATTTCCTTTATATGTATATTAATTATGGTGTGATAAATTTTTTACATAGTTGTATTTATAGTAATTAATATAAAATATTATTATATTTTTTATTTTAGTATTTAAACAGTTTCCTAAAAAATTAATATTAAAATATAAATATTTTGATAGTAATGAGTGAGTAAAATAAAATAAGTGTGGAATTTGATTGTAATAAATTTGAAAAAATAAAATAAAATAATTAAATGTATTTGTGAAGGGTGGTGTTCACTGTACTCTATGAAAACTAAAATATGTTCTTATATGTTGTTCGGAGATTGAAATTTGAACGCATCTATTTATAATATATTAAAATAGAGTCTCAAACAATAACACGACAAACAACTTTTCATGTACTATTTATTTCATACAATTATTATCGCATCATAAAAATTCTTGGTGACCCCTCTAAAATGGTAGTCTTCTATTATGTTATATTATTGATTGATTTCTCTTATATTAAAAAAATTTCAAAAGACATATGTTACATTTACATATCATAATTATTTTTATATTTTAATGTTAAATATGTTAAATTGTAATTCATAGTGTCAAAACTATGGTGTGTCGAAAAACACAAAGATTAGATTTGTTTTAGATTTAAATAGATTTGATTTATATTTAAAATAGATAGATTGTATTTTGTATTAAAATATGTATTTTGGGCTTTTATAGTTTTACGCTTTGAGCTAACCAAAATCTATAAACGGGGAGTACCCCTAAGTTTGTAATTAAGACAATCAAGTCATTCACAATATTTTACAGTTGTAAAGTGAATAATAAAGTTTTTTACAGTTTCTGGACAGAGAGAAACTCTGCAGAAAATAATTGTCTTCTTTCTTTTCTTTTTCTTTTTTTCTCTCATAATTCATTGTCATTGTATGGTGATGTCAATCTTAAGCATCAAGATTGGTTGAAATTCATCATAGATATTTAGTGAATTTCCAACATCTAGTATCAGAGCTCGGTTTCGATTCAAGAGAAGTATCGATCAAGAACGATTGAGGAAGAAAAAGAATTCACGATGGCAAATTATGGGAATGTAAATTATCTAGCAACTCTACCAATTCTGAAAGTAGACAACTATGGGAATTGGTGCAAACAGATGAAAGTTTTATTCAGGTGTCAAGGTCTTTGGGTCTTGTAAAAGATGGATTCGAAGCGCTTGGAGAAAACGCTTCAGAAGAAGAAAAGAAGAAACACACAGAAATTGAGAAGCTGAGTTATAAAACACTCTTTATAATTCATCAATGTGTGAGTCCAAAATTTTTTGAAAACGTGAGTGATTCAGAATCTACAAAAGAAGCTTTGGATGTTCTTGAGAAGTCCTTTGATGGTGTAGAAAAGGAGAAAGAAGTGAGGTTAAAAACTCATATGAGAACATATAAATTGATTCAGATGGAAGATAGTGAGAGCATATCTGATTTCTTCACTAGGCTTATAAAACTAGTGAATCAAATCAAGGCATGTGGAGAAACATTAACAACAAGAGTTATCGTTTCGAAGGTCTTGAGATCTTTGACTCCTAAGTTCAACCACGTGGTGGTGGCTATAGAAGAGGGGAAAGACTTATCAAAATTGACAAAGGAATAGCTTCAAGGGACGCTTGAATCTCATGAACAAAGAATGAATGAAAGAGTTGCAGGAAAGTCGAAGAGTGATGTGGCTTTCAGGCACATTCAACAAAAGAAACCAAAGGTAAAGGAAAGTGGTTCGACAGAGGTAAAGCCGGCTACAACAAATCGACTGGTAGAGGAAACCAGAACGAAGGAAACGTTTCGAATCAGAGAAGACCATACCAAGGAAACCAAAGAGGTGGTGTTGCAAATAGAGGGAGAGGTAGTGGTTGAAAAACTGACAAGAGTCACATTCAATGTTACAATTGTCAGATGTATCTTCACTATTCGAGTGATTGTCCAGAAAAACGAAAGAATCAAGAAAGTGATGCAAAGTTTGCAAAACATGAAGAAGGAGAGATGATGCTGATGGTCGAAACAAGAGATGAAGATATATTCAAGGACCAATGGTACTTGGATTCAAGATACTCATCACATATGTCTGGAAGGAAAGACTGGTTTGTCAACATAAAGCCCTCAATGAAAATATGGTAAAATTTGCAAATGACAATACCCTAGCAGCTGAAGGTATTGTTGATGTTATGATTATGAGGAAAGATGGAAAGAGGTCAATAATTTCCAATGTGTTGTACATACCAGGAATGAGGAGAAATTTTCTCAATATAGGGAAGTTTCTCGAAAAGAACTATAAAGTGTCGATCGAAGATAAGATAATGAGAGTCGTCGACGCAAATGGAAGATTAATCTTGAAGGCTCCTATGTCTCAAAATAGAACCTTCAAGATCGAACTAAATGTGATGGAGCACAAGTGCCTTTCGAGTGCAGCTAGCATAGATGAATGGATATCGCATTATCGACTAGGCCATCTCAACTTCAGAGACATCAGGGATTTGAAGAGAAGAAATATGTTTTCAGGATTTCCAGAAATTGACATTCCAAACGAGGTATATGGGGAATGTGTGCAGGCGAAGCAGCACAATAATAGCTTCAGCAAGGATGCGGGAAATAGGTCGAAGGTTATTATTGAAGTCATATAATCTGATGTATGTGGACCAACCCAGGTGGATTCGATGGGAGGTAACAAATACTTTGCTACATTCATAGATGATTTCAGTCGAAACCTGTGGACTTACCTGATCAAGAAGAAAAGTGAAGTGATTGAAGTATTTTCCAATTTTAAGTCTATGGTCAAAAGACAAAGTGGTTGAAAACTCAAAGTTTTGAGAACTGATGGTGGTGGAGATTATGTGTCGAAAGACTTCGACAGGTTATTTGAAAAGGAAGGGATTGTGCATGAGGTGGTGCCACCCTATACTCCACAACATAATGGAATTGCAAAAAGGGAGAATCGAACCATCGTGAATATGGTGAGAAGTATGTTGAAAGGCAAGAATTTACCTAAATATTTTTGGGGTGAAGCTGTTTCGAATGCAACATACATTTTGAACAGATATCCTACAAGGAAGCTAGAAGGAATTATTGTTAGAACATAGTTTGATTCTACAACCCTTGTAAGAGTTTTGATGATAACAAACACAAAGAACAATTATGCTCCCTAAATTTATATTTTGTTTTGCATAGAAGTTCTAATGGAAGAAGATTAGAAGATGAGTTAAAAAGTCGTTTCAACTCTGATTCTCAAACATCTCTTAAAGAAGTTCTAACACTGCAAATAGAACTCTGTGTTTCTAATCCACAAAGCTCTGAAAAGAAGCAACATATACTTTCATCTTCTGAAGCAAGCAAGTTCTTAAGCGTTACAAATCAATTATTACAAATTCAAAAGTAACGGCTGGAAGGGAACAAGGATCTTTATTTTTGGAAAGCTCGTTAATTGTCATTGACCAACATTCCAAAAGCTCTTACATGCTTCTCCTATTTAAACAAAGTTTTAAGGATAAATCGTTTACGATTTTTCACGCGGCGCAGCTATCTCATTCATCCTCAAACGTTCAAAATTCAAACTATGTAAAACATCCATGTGATACTGTTTTATTTGAAAACATTCTTGTACACTTTTATTTAAATATTGCTTAGAGAAATTCCTTGAGAAAAACCGGCTTGTGGTTTATACTCAAGAAGACTTTGACGGTTGTCATAGTAGATTTGTAATCAAGATTGATTAGTGGATTAAGACCTCCTTGAGAGAGGCGAAATCACCTTGGCGGGTGGACTGGAGTAGTTTGACTTCAAATGAACCAGGATAACCAACATGTTCCTTTCTTTAAGTTCTAAAAATCCCAATTCACCCCCCCCCCCCCCCCTTTCTTGTGTTTTTCCATTCTTCAATTGGCATCAGAGCGCCTGGTTTTGAGTACAAGCAATTAAATGTGTCAAAAAAAGACCCAAGCTAAAAAAAACATTATGGTGGGACCATGTCAGAACATCAGCAATGACTACCATGATGAGAAAGACAGAATCAACGGCAAACCTCCAATCTTTGATGGAGAGAACTTTGATTACTAGAAATACAAAATTGAAAGTTTCTTTCTGGCTCATGACGCTGATCTCTGGTATATGGTGACTGATGGGTACATACATCCTGTTGATGAAAGCGGTCAGAAGATTGACAGAAAAAGAATGTCAGATCATCAAAAGCAAGACTTCAGAAATCATCAAAAAGCCAGAACTATTCTCTTGAGTTCTATCTCATACACAGAGTATGAGAAGATCACAAACAGAGAGTCAGCAAAGCACATGTTTGATTCCTTGAGAATGATGCATGAAGGCAACACGCAAGTCAAAGAAACTAAATCTCTTGTTCTCATTCAGAAGTATGAAGCCTTCAAAATGGAAGAAGATGAAACCATTGAAACAATGTTCTCAGGATTTCAAATTTTGGTTGTTGGGCTAAAAGTTCTGGATAAAGGGTACTCAACTGCTGATCATGTAAAGAAGATCATCAAAAGTTTACCATAGAAACGAAGATCCATGGTCACCGCTCTCAAACTGGCCAAAGATCTGAACAAAATCTCTCTAGAAGAACTTGTCATCTCTCTCATAAGTCATGAGATAGAGTTATAAGATAATGAGCCCCATAATCAAGGTAAGTCTTTAGCCCTTAAATCTAACAAAAAATATGATTCTAAAGTTTTGCAGGCAATAGAAGAAAACTCTGGTGGATCCTCATCAAAAGAAGACGAATTATCCCTTCTCTCTAGAAGATTCAATCAGCTGTAGAAGCACAGGCAAAGAAAGTTTAGAAATTCCATAAGAACAAGGAATCAGTCTGAATCATCGTCTGGATACAGAAAGTCTGAACCATCTTCTGAATACAGAAAGTTAAGAAACAAAGACATTATTTGCTAAGAATGCAATGAACAAGGGCATTACAAAAACGACTGTCCAAAACTTCAAAAGGAGAAACCTAAAAATAAGCTATTTGAGGAGAAGAAGAAAAGTCTCATGGCAAGATGGGATGACTCAGACTCTTATGAAGCAGACACAAAATCAGAAGATGAAAGATCCAACATTGCCCTTATCGCCAATGTATCAGATGATATTGAATCATCTGGATCAGAAACACACTCAGAGGAAGAAGAGGTATTTTCTAACTTTTCTAGATCTCAATTAGAATAGAGTCTGTCAGAAATTCTAGAAAGGTATCAGAAACTTCGAGTCATAAACAAGAACCTGAAAAATGACTTAGTTTCTGACTCTGAAGAAACTAAGAAACTGAGATCGGAAAACTCTGAGCTGAAAGAAAAAATTTCAAAACATGAAAATGAATTACAAAATACTCAAAAGGAAACTATCTCAGAAGTTCCTAGTAACCCTGATAAGATCATAAAGGAATATGATCGTAGCTTTTAGAAATTTCTTGCTAAAAACATAGATAGAAGCAAGGTGGCTTCAATGATCTATGGAGTTAGCAGAACTGGCAGAAAAGGAATAGGATACAAAGGTAAAGTATCCCAACCTAAGAAAGTTAAGGATTTGGTGATTAAACGCACTCCTCTGAATTCTCACTTTACCTATGGGCACACACATGACTTAAAGTATACTAGTAATGCTTTCTCTGCTAAACCAAAATTCAAACAGAATTTTAGAAACTCTAACAAACAAGGACCAAAAAAAGATATGGGTACCTAAGGATAAAATTGTCTATGTTGCATATATCTTTAACAGCAAGACTGAAACACCAATCCTGGTACCTGGACTTTGGATGCTCTCAACACATGACGGGAAGAAAGCATATGTTCCAAAGCCCGAAGATTAAACCTGGAGGCTACGTAGGGTTCAGAGGCAATCAGAAGGGGAAGATCATTGGCTCTGGAACTATTGGTAACGGTAATCTTCCCTCTATAAATAATGTCCTGTTAGTAGATGGATTAATGCATAACTTGTTATCCATAAGTCAATTATGTGATAATGGTTATGATATAATCTTCAATCAAAAGTCCTGTAAAGTAGTTAGTCAGAAACATGGATCTATCCTCTTTAATTGAAAGATAAAGAACAACATTTACAAAATAAAACTTTCTGAACTGAAAAGTCAAAATGTAAAATGCCTATTGTCTGTTAATTACGAGCAATGGGTCTGGCACAGAAGATTGAGGCATGTTAGTATGAGAAGAATATCTCGGATTAACAAACTCAATCTTGTCAGAGGACTTCCTAACCTGAAGTTCAGCTCAGATGCTCTGTGTAAAGCATGTCAAAAAGGCAAGTTTGCAAAACCTTCTTTTAAAACCAAAAATGTTCTTTCAGCCTCTAGACCATTAGAACTTCTGCATATAGATCTATTTGGACCAGTGAAAATGCATCCATTAGTGGCAAGAAGTATGGATTAGTGATTGTAGATGACTATAGCAGATTGACACAGGTAAATTCTTAAGACACAAGGACGAGTCACACTATGTGTTCTTTGCCTTCTGTAACCAAGTCCAAAACGAAAAAGATCTTAGAATTGTTAAAGTCAGAAGTGATCATGGTGGAGAATTTGAAAACAAAAAATTTGAACTATTTTTTAATAAGAATGGAATCTCTCATGATTTCTCTTGTCCTAGAACTCCCTAACAAAACGGAGTTGTAGAATGAAAGAACAGAACTTTACAAGAAATGGCCAGAACCATGATCAACGAGACTAACATTTCTAAGAACTTCTAGGTAGAAGCAATTAACACAGCGTGCTACATTCAAAATAGAATCTCCATAAGACTTGTTCTGGATAAGACTCCATATGAACTGTGGAAGAACAGAAAGCCCAACATCTCGTATTTCCATCTATTTGGATGTATTTGTTTTATTCTTAACACTAAAGAACATTTGAACAAGTTTGACTTTAAAGCACAAAAGTGTATTACGTTAGGATACTCTGAACGCTCAAGAGGCTATAGAGTACACAACACAGAAACACGTATTGTAGAAGAGTCAATCAATGTTAGAGTTGATGATAAGCTTGGCTCTCAAAAGTCAAAGCAAGATAAATCTTTTGCAGATATAGAAGTCCAATTTACAGGTACTTAAGACATTGCATCAGAAGTTTCTCATAAAGAATCACAAACAACACCAGAAGAAGATGTCACAAATATTACACCAACATCTGAAGAGCCTCTCCAGAAAAGACAATCCAGAAGCAGGTTAGCTCATCTGGAAGACAAAATTCTGGGAAAGAAAGAATACCCAATCAGAACAAGATCCATATTCAAGAACTCTGAAGAATCTCTCATGGGATTAGTGTCTCTGATTGAGCCAACTTCCACTAACGAAGCTCTTATGAACAATGATTGGATACTTGCAATGCAGGAAGAATTAAACCAATTCACCAAAAACGATGTGTGTGATCTGGTTCCTAAACCAAAAGGGTTCAACATCATTAGAACCAAATGGGTATTCAGAAACAAGTTGAATGAACAAGGAGAAGTCATCATAAATAAAGCACGGATGGTGGCACAAGGTTATAGTCAGCAAGAGGGGATAGACTATACAAAAACCTTTGCTCCAATAGCCAGGTTAGAATCTATCATACTTTTAATTTCTTTCGCTGTAAATAATGGCATCACTCTCTATCAGATAGATGTCAAAAGTGCATTCTTAAATGGATACATTGATGAAGAAGTTTACGTGCACCAACCCCCTGGTTTTGAAAATTCAAAATATCCAGAATATATCTTTAAACTAAAGAAATCACTATATGGTCTGAAATAATCTCCCAGATCTTGGTATGAAAGACTAAGTAGCTTTCTGTTAGAAAATGATTTTACCAGAGGGAAGGTGGACATAACTTTATTCTGTAATCCATTTAAAAATGACATTCTAGTTTGTCAAGTCTATGTAGATGATATTATTTTGGATCTACTAAAGCCTCTCTGGGAAGAGAGTTTTCTAAGTCTATGCAAGCAGAGTTTGAAATGAGCTTGATGGGAGAACTCAAGTTCTTTCTAGGCATCCAGATCAATCAAACTCCGGAAGGAACATACATACATCAAAGCAAGTACGTCAAATAACTTCTGAAGAAATTCGACCTATCAGAATGTAAGCCAACCAAAACTCCAATGCATCCTACATGCATTCTGGAAAAGGAAAAGGTAAGTAAAAATGTAGAATAGAAGATCTACAAAGGTATTGTTGGTTCTCTCTTGTATCTTACAGCTTCAAGACTTGATATTATGTATAGTGTATGTTTGTGTTCCATATTCCAATCAGATCCGAGAGAATCTTACTTAACAATTGTTAAGCAAATTTTTAAGTATCTGAAAGGTACTATTAATCTTGGTCTATTTTATAGGAAAACCATAGAATTCAAATTAGTAGGGTACTGTAATCGCTGGAGACAGAACAGAAAGAAAATGTACTTCTGGAAGCTGCCAATTTCTGGGAGAAAATTTGATCTCTTGGTCCAGCAAGAGGCAATCCATAATTGCATTATAAACCGCTGAAGTTGAATATATAGCAGCAACTGGATGCAGCACACAGATGCTCTAGATGAAAAGTCAGCTTGAAGACTTCAACATATTTGAGAGTAACATTCCTATACTTTGTGACAATACTTCTGCCATTTGTTTATATAGAATTCCTATTTTACATTCTAGGACTAAGCATATATAAATAAAACATCACTTCATTAGGGACTATATTCAGAAAGCAATTCTTTCATTAAAATTTATTGACACAGACCATCAATGGGTTGATGTCTTCACTAAAACCCTTTCTGAAGATAGGTTTAATTTCATTCTGAAACATCTCAGCATGAAATTATGTCCAAAATAAGAGTTTTATTTATGTATTCTTTAACCCTCAGAATTTTATGTTTTTTTGGCGAACATTTGATCAATAATTCTTCATAAGTTAGAAGGACAGTTGTATCAGGATCTATCTAAGAAGATCTGTACAGTTCCCAAATGGTTCATTTCAAAGATAGAAGCATGCAGTTCACAACATCAACATTTGTCATCCTCTCACAAGATTTTTATCTAAAGCTGAACACGCGTTCAAATTCTGAAGAGACTAAAGCATGATTGGATTCATTGAGACTCGTGTCATATCAGTAACTGTTTTATATCTCTACGCAATACCCCTAGTTTTAGGCATCATTAATGCTATGTAATAATTCCTTTTTCACTCTTTTCTTGTTAATTAAGTTTTCTATTTCTCTATAAATACACCGCTCACTTTCAGTTTCACTTTTTCACTCTCACTTCTTCTCTCTACTATTTGTGTGCAATTTTCTTTCAAAACCCTTCAAAAAGTCTGTGTGAACAATGGCTTCTTCTCAAACTGCTCAAAGCTCTCAAAGTGTTCCTGGATCTTCTTCTTCAACAACAAAAAGGTATGAATAACCTTTAAGAACTCTCCTGACTCCCATTGATTCGCTAGAAGTTCTTTGTGAACTCATTGTGGACTTCGTCAGTATGAAGGAAAACGGTTACGATCTTACTCCCGATGTTGAACTTCAAGGGTGGACAAAGTATTTTGATCGTCTACTGGGTCCAGTCTTTCCAAGATTAGTTAAAGAATTCTAGATTCACACTACTGCTTCAAACCATCAAGTTACTTCTTTTGTGATGGGAAAGGAAATAGTAATATCTGAGGATCTTATTGCACATTTGATAGGTCATGATGGTGAAGGAATTCGTTGCAGTGACATGGCAGAAAAATGCTCTGACCTAACAACGATTTCAACAGAGATTTTTTCTTATGGAAAAAATTCAAACAAAATCAAAGATCTGAAAGACTACTTCAGAATTTGGTCAAAAATCATCTTGGGCTGCATCAACCAAATAAAACCCATAAGTTCTCCTGACTATATCAACATTGATCAGTAATTTCTTCTGTACTTCATTGCAACAAAGGCAAAGGTCAATCTTCCTCATCTGCTGTTTAATCATCTGAAGACAAGCATCAAAGGGACTAGATAAGAAGAACAAACGAAAAGGGACTGGATACCTCTGGGCAGGCTCATATCAGATATTCTGACGGAAAACAAATTGGTAGAATATTTGAATGAAGCTCAACATGTCAGCACTCTGGAAGCATGTGCTGGTAAACCTTTGAATGCAAAGAATCCGAAGAAGATGAAGATCATTGATACCATCAAGAAGGATCCAACTGTTACAACCAAGGAAGTCATTACAACAAGAAGAGTTCCTCTGAAGGATTTCCCTCTTTTCTCTCAAACAAATGCTTCTCCAGAAATTATTGTCAGATATCTGGAAGCTTGTAAAATGGACGAGACAAATCCAGAAGTGAACATTCGTGATCTACAACAATAGGCTCCAGAGATTGTCCTCATGAAATCTAGGAAAAGGAAAGCTACTGGAGAAGGATCTTGTCAGAAGGTTCCCAAAGCTGCTAAGAAGAAAGGTAATTCTTCTTTTATTTCTGTTATGGAATCAGTTCTTTTATCAACAACTGAAACCCCCTCCTCTCTAAAACCCACAGAAGACCCTTCAACACAAACCTTTGATGATTTTGATATTGAGTTTGACCCTTCACTTACTCTAGAAAACATTACGGACGAACCACCTTTTACTACCCATCTTAACCAAAATCAACCAGAACTTGCTCAAGTTCTTTCTGATATTGATCAATTTGATCCGGTGTTCCAAGCTTCCCAGTCAGAAAATCCAAACTCTCAAGCTCCCCACTCTGAAAATTTAAACTTTCACGCTCCCCAACCAGAAAATCCAAATCTTGAATCTGATACCACTTCACCCAATTCCTGGCATAACATGCCCTCTCATGGTCTAACAACCAATCACAATCCACGACATCCTAGAAATTCCATCTCCCTACCATTCCACTCCACCAAACACACCTCATTCACCCATTGTTATTTCTGATTCTCCCTCTCTAATCAACCATCCAAAAGATCACCTTCGTACAGTAATAGACTTAGAAGCGTTGGACAATCTTGTCTCGAACTCTCAAAAAATTTCCATCCCTAAACCAAAACCAAAAATCACCAAGGCAGATGTTGGTAAAAACTTGTTGATTTTTGAAACAGAGATACTTGAATGGGTTAACTCTCTGAAGCTAGCCTGCTTAGAGAATCTGAATCCTGCTACTTCTAATTCACACTGAAACCAATTCAGAAAATGGTTTAATTTTGAATCCCAAAAACTTAAGGAGTTGAGTTATGAAATTGCTCAACAGAACTTCTGTAATCAGCTGAATGTTTTCAAGGATCAAGTTCTGCGCCACTGGGAAAAGAAGCATCTTCTTCTGCTGGACAATGTCCCTTGGAAAGATCACCAGCCTTCAGAAATTGATGAACCATGCTCTGATACTCTACCTCTGGTTACGGTTCAAGACAAAGGCAAGGAAATTGAAGAAGCTACTGAGTCAGAATCTGCTGCAGCTTGCTCTGAAAAGGCAACACCATCTGTTGATATACCTTCTTCATCTCTGGTTCTGCAAACTCTGGAGGAGTTGAAGAAAGAAAATGCAGTGTTCAAGGAGAGACTAGACAAGCAAGATGACACATGCAAGGAAATCAAAGGTATGCTGGGAAAATAAGAAGAATCAAACACTCAGATTAAGAATTTGTTGGAAGCCCTGTTCACACGACTTCCTCCACCTAAATCTTGTGTTTATATTGATTTTTGATTCTTGACAAAAAGGGAGAGAACGTAAGATATTTCTAATAACAGTATCGAGATGCAGTCTCAAACATTTTGAATATCATAACTTCTCGTTTTTTTCTGAAAGC
This sequence comes from Vicia faba, assembly GCA_948472305.1. Classification (NCBI taxonomy): domain Eukaryota; kingdom Viridiplantae; phylum Streptophyta; class Magnoliopsida; order Fabales; family Fabaceae; genus Vicia; species Vicia faba. Next base: position 96,204,416 of record OX451735.1, on the reverse strand, counting down.
AAAATAGGAACAAAACTTTGGTGAAGACAGAAGTAAATGCATCAAAAACTCTTATCAGAAGAAACTTCAGGGAAGTATGTGATCGGTGGATCTGGAACTGACTGTTTAACGCTGGTTCGCGAAATGTCGCGGAAGCAAGAGTCGCCACCGTCTTTTATTTTCTCCAAATGGAAAGGACAAAAGCACAGAAAAATTCCTTATAGAGATTGCTCTCGGTTCGGGAGGTAGATTATAGAAAGGGAAGGTGTTAGCACCCTTTCTATCCATGGTTATCCATGGGCTCTTAGATACTTGCTCATTGTGTTTTCAAAAATGTTTGTTTGCTTTTCAATGTGGGTTTAAAAAAGTTTCTTTGAAAAAATTTCAGTTCGACTCATACGTCAGAGTGTTTGAAAAGTTTGTTTTGAAAGCTTTTGAAAATGTGTTGGTGTGAAAAGATTTTTGTTTGTTTTTGAAGTTAGAGCAAGTATCCTTGAGAACCTACCTACCCTAAGGAATTCGTCTGTGTAAAAGTCCTTTAAAGTAGTGCCATCCCACCATTGAGAGGTAGGTAGCACCACCGTTGGAGGTGTTCGGGTCAATTCGAGTTTGTAGGGACATGGTGATCACCAGAGCAATGGGAAGACACCTTAGAAGCTACCCTCATGCCAGGTTCCCGGATCATGAGGACTTACTAAGACATCCTCTACTCGACGATCACCTTTCGAGGCAAGGCAACAGTGAGGCGTACCCTAGGGGTGGTGTGTGCGATCCGTGCGTCATGTTTCAGTTATTTGTCTTGTCATGTTTATTGTGATCTACGCTTGATTTTATTTTAAGTCCATTCATTCTTGCATGCTTATTTAACAGTTAAAAGTTGCGGAAAAAATAAATCTAAGGCTATTATAAATGGCGCGGGTCCACATCGCCAAAATTAAACCGGACCCGATTTGACAGAAAGATAAATAAAGCAAAGTAAATAGTGCGAAAAGTATAAATTGTTACAACGCTTTGGGAGAATTACATAATTATAATAATCAATAAAGTAAATGCGCGAAATTAAATAAATTACGAATATGGGCGTTGGACCCTTTTGCAAATAATTAAAGTTAATGAGAAATTACAATTAACAAATTAAAAGAAAATGTTTTTTAGTATTTTTGTATTTTGTTAAGATTTAAAAGAAAAAGAATTAATTTCAAATTTAAAATAAAACACTAAACCTAGTTCTAATTATTCTTTAAGTTATTAAGGAAAAACATATTGAATTTTTAACCTAATTGCAAACCCTAATTTATTTGTGTTCAATTTAATTATAAATAAAATTATATTATGATAAAAAGGCAAAATTAAAAGGAATGAAAATTGTCAATTAAACCTAATTCTACCTTTTTTATATTTGTTATGAAAAGAATTAAAATTGCAAAAATCCTAATTAAAACTAAATTCATTACATGTTAATTTATTCATGAAAATAATTAAAATAAATATTATTACATTTTTTTTATCTTTTTCTAGATTTTTTTATGATATTTTTATATATTGTAGAAAAATAATTAATTAATTAAAACAATAAAAATTAATAACACAATAATGAAAAAAATATAATATGAAAAGAAAAGCAAACCAGGGGGGTTTTCTGTCCCAACATGGAGGTGTGGACTTAGCAAATCCGGCCCAATTAAGCTTGCAATTTGTTTGACTTTTTTGGCTTGTGTATCAGCGTATTGACCTGGGCATAGTCCACTCTTTGAATCCACGCCTTTGATCTGGATTGGATGGACGCGTGTATGCTTAGATCTGGAGGTGTAGCGTGGTTCCTCCCTTCAGCACTGCATGTGAACGTTCATAGCAAAATAATATAGGAATTTATACAGACCTGGGACTCGAACCCAGGTCTTGGAGGTTGAAACAATGAGAGTTTGCCAGCTGAGCTAAGCGCATATTCAATTATTACATAGACAAACAAATAATATAAAAGTAACCAGCGCATTAGTAGATGGAAACGCGCGAATATTTAAATCAGCGAATCATTGATGGACAACACATCGTCTTCTCCAATTTTCCTGAAACACAAATATGAGGCAACGGTTTTAACGCGTGGCTGTAGACAACCTACAAGAAAATAGCGATTAGCGTTCTATTGGTCATAAATTCATCGCGAGATATGAACTTGCTTCGTCTAAGCTTGCTGAGTCCAATGGTCATAGTCTAAAGCTTTGATTTTTCCTCTTTGCAAAAGCCCTAAAATCACAACCTGAAAACCCTAGAATTCACTCATGGCATCATCGTGTATGGTCAATAAAAATACAATTAAATATAATGGTTAGCTTGGAAACTTCACACTGAACAAGAATTCATAAATAAAAATGCAAAAGGATGCATGAATTATGATATACGATTTCAAAAATTGCTTGATACAGTTTGAGTTCAAACTACCAATTCTTGGAGCTTTGGTTGCTGTTTGTGATTGGCACACGTTCAGAGAACCACAATGAAGCTATTGGGACAAGAATGGAGGCTTGAATCGACCTCTAGGGTTGAATTCAGTATTTGAGTTTTATGGAAAATTTTCAAGTTTGCCAAGTCTTTTTCTGCGCAGCTTTTTGTCTCCTTGCATTAGGGTTGTGATTCTGATTATGTATTGAAGCTTTTAGGTCAACAAAATTGAATAAAATCCATGGCATTCAATGATTTGCATATTTGATTTCCTTAAGATCTTTTTCAATCTTTTTCATGTGCAATTTTGTTCAATCAGCTCAAATCAAACCAAAACTTGCCTAATTAGGATGTGCACGTGATATTGAGAGTAAAACATGCATGAAAAGATTTTTTAGGTCAAGTTTGATATTTTTCATGTATTTATATAATTTAAATGAATTAATATTAATAGAAATTCAAATAAATAAATAAAAAAATGAGAAAATACTTCCCTTTGGGCCAAGTGGTCGTGCATAGGCTTGGAATGATGAATCATGGAAGAAAAATGGGCCCATTAGCAAATTTAGGTCATTTGAACCATTGTTGACTTTTCAAAATTCCTAAAAATTTCCCAACTTCCACAAGGCATAACTTGCTCAATATTTAAGCTTTTCTCATGTTCTTGGACATTTTGGAAAGGTCTTTGAGTCCTTTAACCAATGCCTTTGGTCCCATGTCATTTTGATTTACCAATCTCAAGTTATGGTCCTTGACTTAAAGTCCCTTTTTGTTGACTTTTGAAAATGACCTATAATGTTGAAATTGATAACTTTTTGTGAGAGCATTTCTTGGACTTGAAGTATGAAGATGAGTTGTAGGAAATGTCTTTCTCTTCAAAATGAGCATTGGATGGAATTTTTCTGATAATCCATGTGAAAGTTATGCCCTGGTCAATTTCAGTTGACTTTTTCAACTGTCCAAATATAGTAACTTTTGCATCTTTGATGATTTCTGAGCCAAGTTTTGAGAATCATGATCAAGCATTGATCAAATGATGTTTGTGGCTTCCAAATGATATACTGACCAAAAATTTGAACTTTTGACTGTCAAATGACCATTTTGCCCCTACAGTTGACTGTAGTGCAATCTAGGGTTTTGACTGTGCAATTTTGAGCTGAATGCCTTGAAACTTGATATGAGGATACTTGACCATTTTTGTAAGCATATGAGACTTGATTGGGCCTTTGAAAACTTCATTTTCTTGATCAGAACCCAAACCCTAGTTTTGACTGTATAGGAGACAGTTGAGCTGCACAACCCTTGGGGAATTTTGTGACTTGGCTTGGCAATTTCTTGAAGAATATGGGAGGGCAAATTTTGGGGTACAACAGTTGCCCCTGTTCAATCTTCTTAGACCTGAGGATGCAGATTGGCTGACGTGCCTTTCGTAATCCGAGGGTAGAAGATGATTGGACACTAGAGTGCCCAGAAATTTGCGCTCACATGTTAGCAGTGTGATGATGGGAATGGGCTTATAGATGCCATTTAGAGATTGCTGGATAGGATGATGGGCTTATAGATGCCATCTGGATGTTAATTGCATGGAAGATTCCTTAGCTAGAACCTGCATACCTGCAAAAAGAAAAATGAGTACCTGACACGTTGCAGGAGCTGATTTTAGATGCTTGGCATAGATATGTCTTGACTGGTTACAGGAGCTGAGTCTGGAGCTTCAAACGCTGATGAATGAACCAGGGATGGTTACTGCCTTAGCATGAATGATAAGAGAACCTTGGGCGACTTTAATCTCAACAACGCTCGTTGAGAAAGATCTTGACGGGAATTATTATCTTCGCAGTATTGGGCAGAGAACCATAGGCAATTATAATCTGAAAGGAATGATCACCTCACACTCATCGTCGGAGAGGGAAACATATGAAAAGGACTTGCCACCTCACACACCGTCGGAGAGGGAACCATAGAAGACTATCACCTCACACTCATCGTCGGAGAGGGAAACATCTGAAAAGGACTTACCACCTCACACACCGTCGGAGAGGGAACCATAGGAGACTATCACCTCACACTCATCGTCGGAGAGGGAAACATCTGAAAAGGACTTACCACCTCACACACCGTCGGAGAGGGAACCATAGAAGACTATCACCTCACACTCATCGTCGGAGAGGGAAACATCTGAAAAGGACTTACCACCTCACACACCGTCGGAGAGGGAACCATAGAAGACTATCACCTAACACTCATCGTCGGAGAGGGAAACATCTGAAAAGGACTTACCACCTCACACACCGTCGGAGAGGGAACCATAGGAGACTATCACCTCACACTCATCGTCGGAGAGGGAAACATCTGAAAAGGAATTACTACCTCACACACCGTCGGAGAGGGAGACATCTGAAAAGGAACTTCTGGAAGCAGTATCAGAACGTCACCATATCTGGTTTACATCTGAAACTATATCTGGAAGGAAATCTGGAAGCAGCATTAGAACGTCACCATATCTGGATCATATCTGAAACTATATCTAGAAGGAAATCTGGAAGCAACATCGGAACGTCACCATCTCTGGATCATATCCGAAACTATATCTAGAAGGAAATCTGGAAGCAGCATCAGAACGTCACCATATCTGGATCATATCTGAAACTATATCTAGAAGGAAATCTGGAAGCAGCATCAGAACGTCACCATATCTGGATCATATCTGAAACTATATCTAGAAGGAAATCTGGAAGCAGCATCAGAACGTCACCATCTCTGGATCATATCCGAAACTATATCTAGACAGAATTGCGATAGTTTGATAGTAGTCATTTGTATTGATCTTTTTCCTGAAAAGGCAAAACATAATTGTATGCAAAATCATGATGCATGAACTGTATGTCTTCAAAATTAATGAGATTCATGTAGTATGATGCCTATGCATGCTATAATGTATGAGGATATGATGTTTATGAATGTATATTTTCGTCGTAGGAAAATAAATCCTTGACGGGTGCCGGGAAGTCGCATCCTGGGCTGATGTGGAAGAATAGCTTTTGCTTCCGCTGGGGTTGATAGTTGCAAGTATACCGGTAGGAGAAGATGACTCCGTTGCGGAATAAACTTGGCAAATGGAATATTCTGCGGGGAGAAAAGATACCCTAACGACCATGCTGGGAAGCAATACTCTGTGGGGGGTAGAGATGCTTTGCTGAATGTTGATAGTTTGCTGAGGATACCCTTGTTGTGCTGGAAGTGTTGATAGACTTCGCTGGGGATAGGAAGACTTTGTCGAGGACTCTCTTTCCGTGGCTTTTGGCTGAGGATAACCCAGTTATATCCTGTTAAGGAAATAACTCTTTAAATCAAGCCGGACGACGCGTTCGTATTCTGCGAGGGATAAGCTTCCAGAATCATACTGGGGGTAGACTTATTGTTTGGGGATATGAATTCCATCTTTCTAGGGGAACTGGATTGGACTCTCCTGGGGGAGTATTGAACTGTATTGGTTATGTTCTTCCACGGAACATACCTTGATACCCTGGAGGGCAGAACAATCAGATTGCTTAGACCACTCATTATTGCCCCTGTTTCTATGGGGGAGGCACTTATGGGGTGCTGATAGTTGTTGAGGGTCAAACCTTCTTCTGGTAGGCAGATGATAAGATGACGGGACATAGTCGTACGTTTTGATCCCTAACTTTTGCCTGGACCGCCCTTTCGGGTTTTCAGTCCACCGGGATACCCATTTTTGCCCAAGCCGCCTTTTCAGGTTTTCGACTTGCCGGGTGTACAGATTTCTTCATTTCATCCCTCATTTTGCCCGAACCCTTTTGGTTCGCCGGGAAGCCCTAATTTTTGCCTAGGCATATCAGCCTAGCGGGTCTTTGATTGTGCGTAGTATTTTTCCGACTATGTCCGTTCTCAGAAAGTAGGGAGTTGCCCCTGTTTAGAAGTGTTTTGTCACCAGAAGATGTTTGATCAGGCAAAATTTGTTGTTGAAATGCCCCTAAGTGACTCAGGTGGAGATTTGCCCCAGGCTGGTTGGCCTTTTGAGAGATTCTCCGAATCTTGATTGGACTGCCCCAGATGATGGACAATAGTCGTGCCATGCCCCTTGATTGGAGGTACTTCTGTTCATTAGGCATTCGTCGTGTGAACTTCTATACTGTTCAAACAAAAAGTCATATGCAAACAAAGTCATGTTAAAAAATGCAAAGCTTATGTCTGTCTTGAAGATTTTGAAAATGCATTTTTTCATAAAACATGTGAATGTTTGTAAAACATGATGTCAACTATGTATTTACCGTAGCCTTAAGGAGTCAGGATACCTTCGTAACAGTATGCTTTCGAACTAACCCATGCTTCAGCTAGGACTTTTGAGGGTTATAACGTGGCCTGGTTCACGGTTTAAGAAACAAAGAACAAAGGCTCAAATTTTATTTGTACCCACCTGCTCTTCGTGATGTTCTCCAAACCTAAACTCAGTTGATCATACGTTAGACCTTGTTTGAGTCTTTGCTTTGATATACTAGTGATGATTCGGATATTGAACGTTTATTTGAATAGGCAGTCATTTTTGTCGAGGGTTTATAAGACCTCTTTCTTGATTTTTGTTATCCCTTTCTTTTGTTTTTTGCCTGAACTGTTTCCTTTTTTGGAATTACAGTCAGCGGGATGCCCCAGTTTCATAAGTCCCCTTTGTAGGTTTAGACTTTTTGGGCTTTTCATTTATGAATTTTGGTGATGACTGCCTGTCCTTTTGATTATTCTGAACCATCACTGTCTTTGTTCGTTTCGTAAAGATCTCTTCGGTGCCATTCGTCATGCACTTGGATCAACTGAGGGAACTACCCTGCCCCAGGTTATGATTAAGGGTTTTGATTTTCGAAAATAAAAACTCCTACTTCTTTGGCTCTGATGGGTTGACGAGGGATTATCATCCTTATAACTCCAGTGTTTAGGGGTTGAAACAATGCCTGTACCTCATCAGCGGGGTTTGTTCAAAAGCATACTGTAATGATCGCGGTATCGTTTTCGTCATCCTCCCTCAAGAGGCTTAGAATTATTTAAGATCAAGAGTTGACATCAGAAAAAATATGAAAACAGTTTGCATATAGTGAATGCGAATATATTGATTCAAAAATAGACATAAGCGATGCATTAATGGAATAACAATGTTTTAACATGAATAAATGTTTAAACAAAAGAAAATCACAACTTGAATTCGAATGAACAAAAAGTGCTTTCTATCCTAGCCATGTTTTGGCAAGGGAGCAGTGATCACGTTGGGAGTCTCGGGTACTTCAAACTGAATCTCTCCAGCGTCGATCATGCCTTGAATCTTGTACTTCAGTGCCCAACAATCCTCAGTATCGTGCCCCGGGCTACCAGAATGGTAAGCGCACCTTGCTTCTGGGTTGTAGCTTGGAGAGGAGGTCTTTGGATTTGCAGGAGGGTTGATCACCGCAATCAGGTTCATCCTTAACATGTGTTGCAAGGCTCGTGACCATGGCATGTTGATATTGGTGAATTGCCTCTTAGGCTCGTCCGACCTGTTCTGATCAACCCGCTGTTTTTGGCGAGGTCGTTGTTGAACCTGTGAAGTAGTAGCAACTCGGAGAGGTCTATTCACTGGACCCGACCTTTGCCCTCTTGGAAGTTGTTCCATGACCTGGTCCCTGATTTGGGCTGGTTGCTTCATGCCTTGAAGAAGCTGACTGACCATGGCTCTCAGCTCTCCTTGCTCCTGAGCTAAACCTTGAATGAGGGCCCTTTGCCCCAGCATCTGAGTTTTCAATGTGTCTACCTCAGCTTGTAGACGTTTCAGCTGTTCGTCCTTGTCATCTTCAGGACTTTTTCTGATCGGATTCCCCATGAGGAGTGCCCTCAACTCTTCCTGCCCCTTGGATAGACCTAGGAAGATTTCCCTGAACTGAGACTCTTGAGCGTGAAGGTCTTGGTTATCTTGTTGTGAAGCCATGGCTGAAATAAACAGCGGGAAAGGTAAGTGACCTGCAAAAGGGATACCTGTAATGCAATGATGCGTATGATATGCATGCAATGTTTTCAAGGACCTCGCAGGGTAAACAGAGAAACTTGTTAGAGTTGAGAACTGGTAACTTGATTGAAGGAACTTCCTGTTGTAGAGAGCCCTTCTTCAAGGGTCAAAGACTCACCATATCCAGTGGGTCATAGCCCCTGACAACCTTGGCTAGAGGAAAATAAATCCTCTTTGCCCCTTGCTGGGATAATCGATTCACCATGACCTGCATCACAAGCCCTTGAGATCCTTGAAATGGGTTAGGATGTATGCAATGGTATGATGTCATGCTATGCATGGGGTCGTGCAGGTAAACCATGTTATGAGTCCCAATTAAGGACTATAAACAAACCCTGCAAGAAATTCAGTATACTTTGTTATGAGTCCCTATTAAGGACTATAAACAAAACCTGCAAGCAATTTGGTAAACCCTGTCATGAGTCCTAGTTAAGGACTATAAACAAAACCTGCAAGTAGTTCATGTGTTAGATAACAAGCATGCAAGTAGTCAAGTACGAAGGCACACAAGTCACACAAGAGAAACCCTTAGGGTTTAGGCCAGCATGGGGTCTGGGTAGTACCCTCTTGAAGTTGGTGGGTTCAACCTGTCCTAATCAAAGTAACCGGGTTCTGAGGTTCCCAATATCACGGGACTGCTTTCATTGTTCATCGTTTCGATTTAGCCACTGAACTGGCGACCGAAATATTCCAGGAAAGCAACCCTCAATTGAGTGTAGTATCGAGTATCAACCAACCTCGGACTGCACCAAAGTCAGTTATCTCACTACCCTAAAGAGGCCAAGATAGTTCATTTAAGGTTCCTAAGGTCTGTTGATGCTTCATGACACCACGCGGAGGCCCCGTACTCTCCTTGACTGAACTCAAGGGTTACCGGTACACACCAAAGTGCCACATCAACGTAGCAGACTGTTTCAACCATGTCGGTATACCCCGCACAGTTCCCTCACAGCCTTGTTGCTACTTTCTAAGAAGGTATCCCCCAGATCCGGGTTTAGGATCTATAGAACTCCCAAGCGACCCACAATTTAAAGCACACAAGGAAAACAATTGAAAACATAGTTATAAGCTAGCCCTAAGGTACACCCCACTTTAAGTTTATTCCCCAGCAGAGTCGCCAGTTCTGTGATCGGTGGATCTGGAACTGACTGTTTAACGCTGGTTCGCGAAATGTCGCGGAAGCAAGAGTCGCCACCGTCTTTTATTTTCTCCAAATGGAAAGGACAAAAGCACAGAAAAATTCCTTATAGAGATTGCTCTCGGTTCGGGAGGTAGATTATAGAAAGGGAAGGTGTTAGCACCCTTTCTATCCATGGTTATCCATGGGCTCTTAGATACTTGCTCATTGTGTTTTCAAAAATGTTTGTTTGCTTTTCAATGTGGGTTTAAAAAAGTTTCTTTGAAAAAATTTCAGTTCGACTCATACGTCAGAGTGTTTGAAAAGTTTGTTTTGAAAGCTTTTGAAAATGTGTTGGTGTGAAAAGATTTTTGTTTGTTTTTGAAGTTAGAGCAAGTATCCTTGAGAACCTACCTACCCTAAGGAATTCGTCTGTGTAAAAGTCCTTTAAAGTAGTGCCATCCCACCATTGAGAGGTAGGTAGCACCACCGTTGGAGGTGTTCTGGTCAATTCGAGTTTGTAGGGACATGGTGATCACCAGAGCAATGGGAAGACACCTTAGAAGCTACCCTCATGCCAGGTTCCCGGATCATGAGGACTTACTAAGACATCCTCTACTCGACGATCACCTTTCGAGGCAAGGCAACAGTGAGGCGTACCCTAGGGGTGGTGTGTGCGATCCGTGCGTCATGTTTCAGTTATTTGTCTTGTCATGTTTATTGTGATCTACGCTTGATTTTATTTTAAGTCCATTCATTCTTGCATGCTTATTTAACAGTTAAAAGTTGCGGAAAAAATATATCTAAGGCTATTACAAATGGCGCGGGTCCATATCGCCAAAATTAAACCGGACCCGATTTGACAGAAAGATAAATAAAGCAAAGTAAATAGTGCGAAAAGTATAAATTGTTACAACGCTTTGGGAGAATTACATAATTATAATAAGCAATAAAGTAAATGCGCGAAATTAAATAAATTACGAATATGGGCGTTGGACCCTTTTGCAAATAATTAAAGTTAATGAGAAATTACAATTAACAAATTAAAAGAAAATGTTTTTTAGTATTTTTGTATTTTGTTAAGATTTAAAAGAAAAAGAATTAATTTCAAATTTAAAATAAAACACTAAACCTAGTTCTAATTATTCTTTAAGTTATTAAGGAAAAACATATTGAATTTTTAACCTAATTGCAAACCCTAATTTATTTGTGTTCAATTTAATTATAAATAAAATTATATTATGATAAAAAGGCAAAATTAAAAGGAATGAAAATTATCAATTAAACCTAATTCTACCTTTTTTATATTTGTTATGAAAAGAATTAAAATTGCAAAAATCCTAATTAAAACTAAATTCATTACATGTTAATTTATTCATGAAAATAATTAAAATAAATATTATTACATTTTTTTTTATCTTTTTCTGGATTTTTTTATGATATTTTTATATATTGTAGAAAAATAATTAATTAATTAAAACAATAAAAATTAATAACACAATAATGAAAAAAATATAATATGAAAAGAAAAGCAAACCAGGGGGGTTTTCTGTCCCAACATGGAGGTGTGGACTTAGCAAATCCGGCCCAATTAAGCTTGCAATTTGTTTGACTTTTTTGGCTTGTGTATCAGCGCATTGACCTGGGCATAGTCCACTCTTTGAATCCACGCCTTTGATCTGGATTGGATGGACGCGTGTATGCTTAGATCTGGAGGTGTAGCGTGGTTCCTCCCTTCAGCACTGCATGTGAACGTTCATAGCAAAATAATATAGGAATTTATACAGACCTGGGACTCGAACCCAGGTCTTGGAGGTTGAAACAATGAGAGTTTGCCAGCTGAGCTAAGCGCATATTCAATTATTACATAGACAAACAAATAATATAAAAGTAACCAGCGCATTAGTAGATGGAAACGCGCGAATATTTAAATCAGCGAATCATTGATGGACAACACATCGTCTTCTCCAATTTTCCTGAAACACAAATATGAGGCAACGGTTTTAACGCGTGGCTGTAGACAACCTACAAGAAAATAGCGATTAGCGTTCTATTGGTCATAAATTCATCGCGAGATATGAACTTGCTTCGTCTAAGCTTGCTGAGTCCAATGGTCATAGTCTAAAGCTTTGATTTTTCCTCTTTGCAAAAGCCCTAAAATCACAACCTGAAAACCCTAGAATTCACTCATGGCATCATCGTGTATGGTCAATAAAAATACAATTAAATATAATGGTTAGCTTGGAAACTTCACACTGAACAAGAATTCATAAATAAAAATGCAAAAGGATGCATGAATTATGATATACGATTTCAAAAATTGCTTGATACAGTTTGAGTTCAAACTACCAATTCTTGGAGCTTTGGTTGCTGTTTGTGATTGGCACACGTTCAGAGAACCACAATGAAGCTATTGGGACAAGAATGGAGGCTTGAATCGACCTCTAGGGTTGAATTCAGTATTTGAGTTTTATGGAAAATTTTCAAGTTTGCCAAGTCTTTTTCTGCGCAGCTTTTTGTCTCCTTGCATTAGGGTTGTGATTCTGATTATGTATTGAAGCTTTTAGGTCAACAAAATTGAATAAAATCCATGGCATTCAATGATTTGCATATTTGATTTCCTTAAGATCTTTTTCAATCTTTTTCATGTGCAATTTTGTTCAATCAGCTCAAATCAAACCAAAACTTGCCTAATTAGGATGTGCACGTGATATTGAGAGTAAAACATGCATGAAAAGATTTTTTAGGTCAAGTTTGATATTTTTCATGTATTTATATAATTTAAATGAATTAATATTAATAGAAATTCAAATAAATAAATAAAAAAATGAGAAAATACTTCCCTTTGGGCCAAGTGGTCGTGCATAGGCTTGGAATGATGAATCATGGAAGAAAAATGGGCCCATTAGCAAATTTAGGTCATTTGAACCATTGTTGACTTTTCAAAATTCCTAAAAATTTCCCAACTTCCACAAGGCATAACTTGCTCAATATTTAAGCTTTTCTCATGTTCTTGGACATTTTGGAAAGGTCTTTGAGTCCTTTAACCAATGCCTTTGGTCCCATGTCATTTTGATTTACCAATCTCAAGTTATGGTCCTTGACTTAAAGTCCCTTTTTGTTGACTTTTGAAAATGACCTATAATGTTGAAATTGATAACTTTTGTGAGAGCATTTCTTGGACTTGAAGTATGAAGATGAGTTGTAGGAAATGTATTTCTCTTCAAAATGAGCATTGGATGGAATTTTTCTGATAATCCATGTGAAAGTTATGCCCTGGTCAATTTCAGTTGACTTTTTCAGCTGTCCAAATATAGTAACTTTTGCATCTTTGATGATTTCTGAGCCAAGTTTTGAGAATCATGATCAAGCATTGATCAAATGATGTTTGTGGCTTCCAAATGATATATTGACCAAAAATTTGAACTTTTGACTGTCAAATGACCATTTTGCCCCTACAGTTGACTGTAGTGCAATCTAGGGTTTTGACTGTGCAATTTTGAGCTGAATGCCTTGAAACTTGATATGGGGATACTTGACCATTTTTGTAAGCATATGAGACTTGATTGGGCCTTTGAAAACTTCATTTTCTTGATCAGAACCCAAACCCTAGTTTTGACTGTATAGGAGACAGTTGAGCTGCACAACCCTTGGGGAATTTTGTGACTTGGCTTGGCAATTTCTTGAAGAATATGGGAGGGAAAATTTTGGGGTACAACAAAGTATTTCTTCTCTATATGGGTATTATACTCAGGGGGAGATCTTAAAATGCTTTATGTTCTTTCTGTTTCTATTGAAATATCCTAGTTTTTGTCATCATCAAAAAGGGGGAGATTGTTAGAACATAGTTTAATTCTACAACCCTTGTAAGAGTTTTGATGATAACAAACACAAAGAACAATTATGCTCCCTAAATTTATATTTTGTTTTGCAGAGAAGTTCTGATGGAAGAATATCATAAGATGATTTAAAAAGTTGTTTCAACTCTGATTGTCAAACATCTCTTAAAGAATTTCTAACGCTTCAAACAGGACTTCGTATTTCTGATCCACAAAGCTCTGAAAAGAAGCAACAAATACTTTCATCTTCTGAAGAAAGCATGTTCTGAAGCGTTACAAATCAATTATTACAAATTCAAAAGTAAAGGCTGGAAGGGAACAAGGATCTTTATTTTTGGAAATCTCGTTAATTGTCATTGATCAACATTCCAAAATCTCCTACATGCTTCTCCTATTTAAACAAAGTTTGAAGGATAAATCGTTTATGATTTTTCACGCACAATAACGCAGCTATCTTTTTCATCCTCAAACGTTCAAAATTCAAATTTTGTAAAACATCCTTGTGATATTGTTTTATTTAAAAACATTCTTGTAAACTTTTATTCAAACATTGTTTAGAGAAATTCCTTGAGAAAAACCGGCTTGTGGTTTATACTCAAGAAGACTTTGACGGTTGTCATAGTAGATTTGTAATCAAGATTGATTAGTGGATTAAGATCTCGTTGAGAGAGGCGAAATCACCTTGGCGGATGGAATGGAGTAGTTTGAGTTCAAACAAACTAGGATAGCCAACGTTTTCTTTTCTTTAAATTCTAAAAATCCCAATTCAAACCCCCCTTTCTTGTGTTTTTCCATTCTTTAATTAGTCCAGAAGAATGTTGCTCTGGTGTGAAGCCTAGCTTGAGTCATCTGAAGGTATTTGGATCTATTTCACATAGACATGTTCCAGATCAGTTGAGAAGAAAACTTGATAACAAGTCAAGTCAAATAATTCTAGTTGGACATCATTCGACAGGAGGTTACAAGTTGTGCGACCCAGTGAAGAAGCAGATTGTGATCAGCAGGACATGGTCATAGATGAGTTTAAAGAATGGGATTGGACTGAAAATGTCAAGAAAGATTCAGTGGGAATCCTACTTGAAGAACCATAGACTCAAGTCGAAAGAGAAGTTCGACAAGAGGAACCAGCAGTTATAGATCAACCAAGTACAAGCAGACCTCAAAGAACAAGACGCATGCCTGCAAGATTGCAAGATTGTGTGATTACATCAGATGATGTGATAGATAATGAAGGTGAGTTGGTACATTATTCTTTCTATGCAGATGTTGAACCTGTCAATGCAGCTGAAGCATTTAAAGATTCAAAGTGGGTGAAAGCAATGAATGAAGAAGTGAAGTCTATCGAAGACAACAACACTTGGTCACTTGTCGAATTGCCTCAAGGAAAGAAGGAAATTGATGTCACGTGGGTATACAAAGTGAAAACGAATTCGAAAGGGGAAGTAAATCGACACAAAGTAAGGCTTGTGGCGAAAGGATTTCTATAGAAAGAATGAATATACTTTGATAAAGTTTTTTCACATGTTGCTAGGATCGAAACAATCAGGTTGGTTATTGGTCTAGTAGAAATAAACAGATGGCACATATGTCAGATGGACGTAAAATGTGCATTCCTGAATGAACCCTTAGATGAAGAAGTTTATATTAAATAACCAATTGGGTTTGTGAAACACAACGAAGAGAGAAAGGTGTACAGGCTGCATAAAGCCCTGTATGGATTGAAACAAGCTCCAAGAGCTTGGAATAAGAAAATTGATAGTTTTCTAAGGGAGAAGGAATTTCTGAAGTGCACAACTGAACATAGAGTATATGTAAGAAGAAGCAATAGTGAATTACTTATACTATGTCTCTATGTCGATGATTTGTTGATAATAGGTAGCTGCAAGAGTGAGATCGAAGACTTCAAAGGTGATCTCAACAAGGAATTCAAAATGTCTGATCTCGTGAGATTTCATATTTCCTTGGCATTAAATTCTACAAGAGAAGTAGAGGTTTGATGATGTATCAAAGAAGATATGCAGGAGAAATTCTCAAGAGATTTGAGATGGAAGAATGCAACTCAACTTCGACACCTACAGATCCAAGACTGCAACTGCCAAAAGATGCAGATGAAGATGAAGTCGACCCAACCCAATACAGAAGACTTATTGGATCATTTAGATATCTTTGTCATACAAGGCCTGACTTAGCATATAGTGTATGTATGGTAAGTAGATTCATGTAGAAGCCAAAGGTATCACATCTAGCAGCGGTAAAGAGGATATTGAGGTTTCTCAAAGGAACTCTTGACTATGGAGTTTTGTTTCCTGCAAGTGATAAAGGAAAAGAATGAAAGTTTAGTGGGATACACTGATTCGAGTTGGTGTAGTGATGCTTAAGATCGAAAATCAACAGTAGTATATGTGTTTATGTTAGGTGGTGCACCAGTTGCTTGGAGTTTAAAAAAGGAACCGGTAGTGGAGTTATCATCATGTGAAGTAGAATACATAGCTGCTTCTCTTTGTGCATGTCAAGCAACTTGGATGGTGAACTTGGTCGAAGAGATAACTGGGAAAGATCATGGAGCAATTACCATGAAGATCGACAACATGTCAGCTATCAATCTGAAGAAGAACCCGATAGCACATGGTCGAAGTAAGCACATCGAAATAAGGTTCCACTATCTTCGAGAGCAGGTAGCAAATGGGAAGATGAATTTGGAACACTGCATAACTGAGAATCAGATTGCAGACACATGACGAAGGGAGTGCAGGTCGAAGTATTTAGAAGACCATGATGAATATAGATAGTTTAGACACAATGAATTAGGTGGTGTGTTAAATTATAATTCATAGTGTCCAAACTATGGTGTGTCGAAGAGCATACATATTAGATTTGTTTTAGATTTAAATAGTGATTTAGATCTAAAATAGATAGATTTGATTTAGTACCAAAATAGGTATTTTGGACTTTTATAGTTTTAGGATTTGAACTAACCAAAATCTATAAATAAGGAGTAACCCCTAAGTTTGTAATTAAGACAATCAAGTCATTCATAGTATTTTGTAGTTGCAAAATGAATAATATAGTTTGCCACAGTTTGTGGGCAAAGAGAAGCTCTGCAGAAAATAATTGTCTTATTTCTTTTCTTTTCCTTTCTTTTCTCATAATTCATTGTCATTGTATGGTGATATCAATCTTAATCATCAAGATTAGTTGAAATTCGTCATAACAAAATATTCATTAAAGAAAGCATTACAATTGTTACAAATAGGTCAAAATATTCATTAAAGAAAGCGTTACAATTGTTACAAATAGGTTTTGTGTTTTTCTAATCTCACAAATGCTCATTCAAGAACATGACATACAATTATAAGTAGGTTTTATATTTTTGCTAATCCTATCATTCTTCATCTAGGAACAAATATGTTTTCTATTTTTCTAATCCCCAATTTCTGAATTTTTTTTATTAATAACCATGTATTAAAAAAATATTTCGCAAATAACCGGGTTTCAGAAAAAATTACGCAAATAACCATGTTTCAGATGGCTCCACAAAGGAGGAGCCATCTCAATTGGCGCATGCACCTAGTGTTTTGCCCTAGGCGCCATCTCACTTGGCGCCTCCCTTGTCTTTTAGCCAAGTGAGATGGCGCATGCTCCTTAAAAATGAGAGGAGGCGCCATCTCACTTGGCGCCTAGGGCAAAACTAGGGCAAAATGCTGTTTTATAAATAATTCGTCCGTTTCTTTGAAATTTCTCACACTTTCTCGCACTGTATTTTTATTTTCTACTCCGTTATTTGCGTAATGACGTCGCCTATGATTTTTAGAAGAGATGGTTACGTTATATTCTCCGCCACGAAACCTGCGATGAAAATGAAATTCTGGCACATTCACTCCATGGAGCGTCTGAAGCGGGAGTTGATGCGGTGGCTAGATGGAGACATCGCGGAGGGGGAAAAAATTCGAAGGATCCAGTGAAAACGAACAACAACCTCGCATGCGACAGGAAGACCTAATGTGTGGTTGGAGGAAGTCAAAGCAGACAGTGATGTAATGCTGATGATGCATGGGTCAGATGAAATTGTGTTAACAGTTGTAATTTCCTAGATTGAATATCGTTAATCATTGTTGTACGCGAAAACCCTAATGTAATTTCCTATATTGAATTTCTTAAATTGTGTTAACAGTTTTATTAACGGAAAACCCTAATGTTTACAACACAAATATTGAAAAGATTTATTGTATTACAATATTTATGTGGTCGAGCCAGACGCCCGATTCGGACAGTTTTTGCGATTGTGTCCGACCTGACGGCATAAACCACACTTTCTTTCCAACCTGTCAAGATCGTCCATTTCTGTTGTGATGCGCCTGCTTTTGGGACGACCCTTCTTGTTCCTTCGCATTTAGTCATTGTGCCAAACTATATCGCCGTTGTATTCAGGCCAATAGTCCGGTTTTTCCACCAAAGGAAAGTTGTTGTTGTAAACAGTGAGCAACGTTTCAGATTTATAAACGTTTGAGAGCAGATGAAGCGCGTCTTGATGGGTATGAGCACAAGCGGCAATGACATGAGAGCAAGGCATACGAAATGCTTGAAACCTGCCACAATCGCACCATTGAGAAGGTAAAATGACCCTGTATTCTTGTCTTGCCAGGCCTTCATTGTGGTCGATTGTCTCTTTCACAATGAAGTTGTGGCTGTGTCGGTCAAACCGTGTAACCATGTGAGTGTTGGCTTTAGCACTTTCAGCCTTAATGTATTTCATACAGCTTTCACTCCATAGTTGTCCTGATTGCAAGACCGCATACCACATTTCACCTCTTTTGGCAAATAACGCAGCCATCCTAAAATACGTGGATTTTACCAAGGCAGTGATTGGGAGGTTTCGTATGCCCTTGAATACCCCATTCATTGATTCAATAAGATTTGTTGTCATATGCCCCCATCTTTGGCCATTGTCGTATGACCTAGTCCACTTTTCGACCGGTATATTGTCGATCCACGTACCGGCTTCTGGATTAGACAAATGGATCTCGTTGCGGTAATATTTGAATGTGGGTTGTGTCAATGCGTATCCCGCATTCATCACCGCTTTCCTCAATGTTTTTTCCTTGACCTCCCTCGAGAAATTCTGGACGATATGCCTGACGCAATAGACATGCGTAGAAGGAGGGTCATGCCAACCATTTGCTGGATTATTATAGGCACTTTCAATGGAGTCATGTCTGTCCGAGATCAAACAGAGATCTGGTTGAGGAGCCACGTGTGTACGAAGATTTTTCAGGAAAAAGCTCCAAGCACCACCGGTCTCCCCCTCAACAAGGGCAAACGCAACGGGGAAAATGTTATTGTTGCCATCTTGTGCAACTGCCATCAATAGCGTGCCTTTGTACTTCCCATACAACCAAGTCCCGTCAATTTGTAGAATTGGTTTGCATGATGCAAACCCTGTGATGCATGGTTGAAATGCCCAAAACACGCGACTGAATATTCCGTTGCCATGCAGTAGACTACCATCTTGGGCGTACGCTGGCAATGTTTCCAGAACATAAACACTACCTGGAGAATATGTCTTGAGTGCATTTAGGTAGCGGGGAAGTTCTCGGTATGACTCCTCCCAGTTTCCGTACACCCTTTCAATCGCCTTAGTCTTTGCTAACCACGCCTTACGGTAAGACGGAGTGTAGTTAAAAACCATGGTGATGTGGGAGATGATTGTTTTCACCTTCAAAGAAGGGTCGTTGCTGACCAGGGGTAGGATTTCTTGACAGATTAGATCATGGTTGAGTTTTCGGTGGTCTTGTGATTGAGTGGAACTTACACAAGTATGGGTAGTCATGGAACCTATGACCCAGCAGTCACCCCTTAATCTGTATGATGCGGTCAGCTTGAACATACAGTCAGGGTGGACACACTTGATCTTGTACCTTTCCGGGTTTACACGATCCACCTTAAAATCAACCGAGTTGAGCATGTGAAATTTTTTGATGGCCCTGATGCATTCCTCTCTGTTACGAAACTTGTCCTTCTCTTTTAAATTTTCATCCGACTGCATATACGGTTGGAAAAACAAGTCAGTAGAAGGTTCATCTCCGCCCATGTTGAAGTTTGTCATGTGCGGAGGTGGTGTGTAGATTTTGTCAGTAGGAATACTTGGGATGCCATCATCGTCAGAATCGTCGTTCACCATTTCATCAAACTCTAACTCGTTATCTTCTTCTTCATCATCAACTGCATCTACCTCATCTTGTTCATTCTCCAAAGGATCAACCTCCTGTGTCACCGGAGGCTCTACCTCCTGTGTCACCGGAGGCTCTACCTCCTGTGTCACCGGAGGCTCTTGAAGCAAAACGTACAACTCAATAGAGTCGTATCCAGAATAGACATGGCTGGAAATCATGTTCTGGAGATCCTCGTCATCTTGAACTTCAACCTTATAAAAAATTACTTGGTTGTTTCCAAAAAAAACTGGATTCTGATAAAATATCTGGGATACTGGGCCTCGTTCAAGTTTGGCCTCTAATCTTTTATTGAAGTACGAGAAATTTGCTTTCCCGTTTAAGAGAAATCGAACGTTGTCGGTGTTTCTAAACAAAAACCCAACTGTGGGACAAATGTATGTCTCACCGTTGAAATGTGCTTTGACAACAAATTGTGGTGAAGAGGCCATTGTGTAGAATTGTTTTAAGGTTTGAAGGTTGGAATGTTTGAGGTTTATTGATTGTATGAAGGTATGAATGTTGGAATGTTTGAAGGTTTGATGACTGATTCGAAGGTTGGAAGATTTTACAGATTATGTGAATCAATGTTATGTTCAACGTAAGGCAAAAAATTTCAATTAAGTAAGGGATGCAACCCCCCAAGGCTGCCAATAATATTACATGCAATAATGAAACCCCATAGGCTGCCACCTATCCTGGCCCTATTCTGCACACATACATGTTTTGTGTAAGACTCCACCCATCAACTCCAATGGCCTTGCATGCAACAAAGAAAGGAATCCCAAAGGCTGTCACGTAGCCTGAGCCTATGCTGTAAGAAGTGACACCTCTTATTCGCCAAATGGGGTGGCGACACCATTCATTTTTGTACTCTTTCGCCAAGTGAGATGGCGCCTCCCTTACTGTCCAATCGTGATACATGCATGGGCTTATGAAACCCCATAGGCTGCCACCTATCCTGGCCCTATTCTGCACACATACATATTTTGTGTAAGACTCCACCCATCAACTCCAATGGCCTTGCATGCAACAAAGAAAGGAATCCCAAAGGCTGTCACGTAGCCTGAGCCTATGCTGTAAGAAGTGACACCTCTTATTCGCCAAATGGGGTGGCGACACCATTCATTTTTGTACTCTTTCGCCAAGTGAGATGGCGCCTCCCTTACTGTCCAATCGTGATACATGCATGGGCTTATGAAACCCCATAGGCTGCCACCTATCCTGGCCCTATTCTGCACACATAAATGTTTTGTGTAAGACTCCACCCATCAACTCCAATGGCCTTGCATGCAACAAAGAAAGGAATCCCAAAGGTTGTCACGTAGCCTGAGCCTATGCTGTAACAAATGACACCTCTTATTCGCCAAATGGGGTGGCGACACCATTCATTTTTGTACTCTTTCGCCAAGTGAGATGGCGCCTCCCTTACTGTCCAATCGTGATACATGCATGGGCTGCCACCTAGCCTGCAAGAGTGACACCTTACATTTTTTGTAAATGCATGCATGCATATGTGTAACACCCTAAGCATGCAAATGTGACACTTCGCTGGCATGCAAGCACAAGCAACCACTACATCAAACTTATTTGCCTATAAATACATACCTTATGAAACATCTCTCACACCCACACAACTCTCACTCTCTGCTACGAAATATTTCTTAAGTCTATCATACTCTCTATTTCTTCCTAAGTCTTTCATACTCTCAAGCATTCTGAACAATGGCTCTTCTAACAATGGGCGATACTCACAGAGGCACAAGGGAAAATATTGTTGCATTTGTAAGTCTCTTCTTTGGTTATACATTTTTCATACTTCAAATAACGTGTTGTTCATCTTAATTAATCTTACACTTGTTTAATTATGATCTCAGGATACAAAAAGATTCAGAATCCGTTCGCACAACTACCTGGCTCCCGACCCATTTATCGTCCCTTATCTGGAATATGCAGGTTTTGGACATGTGATAAAGATCTCCAACTGCACCATTGACTCAAAATTCATTCTTGCAATGTTGGAGAGGTGGAGACCGGAGACCCATACATTTCACCTACCAATAGGTGAATGTACCATCACTCTCGAGGATGTGTACATGCTACTGGGCCTCCCTATCGACGGTAAGGCGGTGAACGGGTCGGTTCAACAACCCAACTCACAGTGTGAAGAACTGTTGGATAGGGATATGGTAGAAGGTGGTGGAGCAAGAGGGCAGTGAATACTAGTCACTGACCTGAAACGTCATTATGCAAGTATGGAATTAAATGAAAATTCCTCAGAGAATGACCGAGTAGTAAAAGCCAGAACGTATCTTATGATACTTTTTGGTACATTTTTATTTCCCGAAAGTACGGGAAATAGTGTAAATTTCATGTACTTACATTTACTAACAAATTTTGAAAAAACTAGAAAATATAGTTGGGGTTCTGCAGTATTAGCCCACCTGTACAGTTCCTTGTGCAAAAACGCAGTCAAGGAAAAATGTACATTTTATGGGTGCGCATTTTTACTACAAGCCTGGGGTTGGTGGAGGATGGAGTCCTTAAACCCCATCAACAACAACACTTTTGGTTTCCCGTACGCAACAAAGTAAGTCATTAAGTTATAGCATTTATAACTATTCTGCTCTTTCCAAAATATATGCTAAAAATAACATGTTTCTCATTTCCTTTAGGTACTGTGTGAGGGGTATGGATTACGGCAAGAATCCAAGATTCAATGTCGCACTCTACCGGAATCTGTTGGATCACTTAGGCCCAGATGACGTACGTCGTAGCTTTTAACTTTTGTTCATTTTAATTATTTATACATTACTTTTGCGCTAACCTGATTTAAATTTTATCGCAGTTCGTCTGGAGACCATATTTGGGTTTGGGCCATGCTCCAAACCCAGAGGATGCAGCAACTTGGACTGCAAAGACTGCACTCATTCGGTTCAACATTGTGGAGATGCACCACAGCGACCGTGTGAAGATGCAGTTCGGAATGTATCAAGAGATACCAAGTAATCCAACAGATTTGTCCCCCTGGCATCTAAAAAGGGTCGACGCCCAGTGGGGTCTTACCAACTGGAAAGACTTTGCTCCGGAATGGTGTAAAATGTGGCAAAGGCGTCACCGCTACATCTTGCAATCCTCGGTTTTCCTTACTCAAGGTAACATGCGACACACTGATCAATATATGTCGTGGTACAGGTCGGTTAGTAACCCAGAAATGCACGTGTCTCATCCGAGGTACTTGGTTGACCCACGCACACAATGGGTACAACCCTCGATTCCCCATCAACAAACCCAAAATCCATCAACCTCAAACCAACCCCCAAGAAGAAACAGACCAACAAACACACAACCACATTCCCCACCACAACACAACTACAATCAAATGCCGTACTACCAACCACAATCACCACCAAACTATCAATACCCGGATATGCCTCAAACCCAACCACAATACCAACCCCAATACCAGCACATCCACATACCCCATACACAATTTCAGTCTTCCACATATCCTAATATGGCGCCCTCAACATCCAGCCTTAGCCCTGATATGGGAATGTCAGAAGATTATGACCAATCCGACCAAACCTACCATCAACCACCATATCACCAAACAACCCAACATCCACAATACCAAACACCCCAAGATCCATTTCCTTTCTACCCCCCATACTCAGACGACCAATGCTACCGACCAACCATGGAACCCCACCCACCGCCAACACGACCAAACTTTGAGGGTATGGGTAACCGACTGTACCAGAGCGGATCTTCGAGATATGGAGATCTTACTGATTTTATGGATTCGGATCGCATTGACTTCGCTGGGCCATCGACCTTGCCGCAGCAGGAAACGCGACGACACCCAGCAAGAGAAAGGCGAGGACGGGGATGCGGAACCGGGGGTCATTACCGGGTTCCGGGGGATCACTGATGTATCTTTTTTTTTCCCAGTATTTTTTGTATCCATTTTTTTACTTTTCTTTTAATGTAAAACAGTTGAATGTAATCATTTTTTTTAAAATAAAAAATCCATTTTGTTGATCTCTGTCCAATAGGCAACGCACAGGAAAGAAAATAAAAAAAAAATTTCCCCCTAAATTTGTACATAGGCGCCATCTCACTTGGCTTAGGGCATGCCCTAAGCACTTAGGCGCCAAGTGAGATGGCGCCTCCCTTAAAAAAGGAGGTGCATGTGCCAATTGAGATGGCTCCTCCTTTGTGGAGCCATCTCAAACATGGTTATTTGCGTAATTTTTTCCGAAATATTTTTTTAATACATAGTTATTAATAAAAAAAATTCCCAATTTCTCATTCAAGAACATGACATACAATTGTTATAAATGAGCTTTAAATTTTTCTAATCCCACCATTCTTCATTCAAGAATATGCATGCTTCTATCATATGTGCTATTTGCTACAACATTATGTGTTCTAAGTTTCTTTTTTCAACTTTTATGTTTATGTAATTTTCTTTTTTATATATATATATATATATATATATATATATATATATATATATATATATATATATATATATATATATATTGTTTTACATTTGAATGGAAAGAAATTTATTATAGAATACCACGTAAAATAAAAGTGTATCAATTTTCTGAATGACAATAAACTTATTATTATTTTCTCGTTGATTAAAAACCTAAAAAATATTTTTCTTCTTAGTGAAAGAAGCATAACGGTTAATTCATGGGAAAGTGTAGCATAAAGTTATATCTTATGGAGCAAAATAGTTTGCATAAAACCAAATTCATATTTAAAAGGTTTTCACTAATATATAGTTGTCCATTTACATATAATTTTAAATAGATCTTTATGATTAATCTTTTACAATTTCCTTTTTTCAAAAAGATTCAGAGTTTATTTTTTTTAAACTTTTGTGTTAAATATTCATTAACGACGTTAATTGTTACAAATAGATTTCCCATGAACTACCTCTATCATTTATGCTCCCAAATTGTATATTTTACTATATATTTATAAATTTTAATAATATTTCCTAATAATAATCCACTTTTAGATTTAAGTAGAAAATTGATTTTTATTTCGTCAACTAAAAACATCTAAATTATGTATTTAAACCAATTTAATTCATATTTATTCTTTTTTTACAAAAAATGAATTGCGACACTAAATAATTTAAATAATTTATTTTGGAAATGAGAATCATAATCTGGCTTTTTCATCCACAAGCAATATTCCTATACAAGAACCCACAACATTCACTTCAACTCCAGATGTTAACATTGAGAGTGATTACTCTGGTGATGAGACGGTAACAGATGATTCTCTCAGTGATAGCTCATGTGAATTCAATGCCGCAGATGCAAATTATGACTCAAGTTCCAGCTATGATGACGAAGATGTCTATGACTCCAATTCTACATCATTTGATTCTTTAAATATTGGTATTTATCATTAAAACCAACTTTATTTCTTCTTTAAATTCATTATACATATCAATTTGACGTTGTCCATTACATGTTGCACTTTGATACCTGCTATGATTTAATGTGGATTTTAGTTATAATTTTATTATTTAATATGAACGATTTTAGTTATAATTTTATTATTTAATATAAACCAATTGCTCAACTACGTTTCATTTAAATAGGTTATTCTGATATTGGTGATCCTATAGTTGAATGCACACAATGTGAGGCACTTATGTGGTATCAAGAAAAAACTGACAAGCGAAAACATAGTGCAGTTCCTAAGTTTCAACTATGTTGTGGAAAGGGGAAAGTTGTGTTGCCACTTCTGAAAACACCACCACTATTACTACAACGTCTTTTGTTTGATAATAGTGAGATAGACAGTCGAAATTATCAACAATTTTGTAGAATGTACAACATGATGTTTGCTTTTACGTTTCCGGGAATGAAATTCGACAACAGATTTTTAGCTGGAAGTGGACCACCTAACATAAGAATTCATGGACAGACTTTCCATCGAATTGGGAGCATGTTACCTTTAACTGGACAATCTCCAAAATTTGCTCAACTGTATGTTTACGACACCGACAATGAGATTCAACATAGAATTAAAGGAATTGGGTAATTTTACCAAACTTTGTTTTCTTTACAACATATTAAATATTTTTCATTGCTGCATCATAGTATTTCCTTTTATATGCAGGAACAACCCCAATATTATTCCAGAAACAGTTAGTAGATTGAAGGACATGTTAGATGAGTTCAACACACATGCCAAATCTTTTAGGATGGCAGCAGATAGATTAAAGGATTGTCCTTTGCCTGATCTCAAGCTTAAGCTAATATCTGATAGATCAACAGATGGAAGGATTTATAACCAACCTACTGTTTCGGAGGTAGCCGCCCTAATAGTTGGTGATGTTGATACGGGTTCTAAGAGGGATATTCTTCTTGAAAGAAAGAGCGGAAGGCTAAAAAGAATAAGTGAGTTTCATTCAAGTTATCTGGCATATCAATATCCACTTTTGTTTCCTTATGGGGAAGATGGTTTTAGACTTGGAGTTCTTCTTAGAGAAACTAATACCAAAAAAAAATGAAGAGGAATAAGCTTACCATTAGAGAATGGCTTGCTTTTAGGATTCAATGCAGACATAACGAGGCACAAACTATATTGCGGTCAAGAAAGTTGTTTCAACAATTTTTGGTTGATGGATTTACTATGATGGAGTCACAAAGATTGAATTATATTCAAAAACATCAGAAAAAGCTGCGTGTTTCTAAATATTGCAATTTGAGCTCATCTGAACAGAATGCAAACACTCAAGGATCAAACAAAGGTAAAAGAGTGGTTTTACCTTCAACTTATGTTGGAAGTCGGAGGTTTATGGAACAACTCTATTTTGATGGAATGGCAATTTGTAGCCAAGTTGGATTTCCAGATCTTTTTATCACATTTACTTGCAATCCCAACTGGCCTGAAATCCAAAGGTTGCTTAGCAAAATTAACTTGAATTTTCAAGACCGTCCAGATATCATCTCAAGAGTCTTCAAAATTAAGTTCGATGAGTTGTTGTGTGATCTAACAAAAAAGCACGTGTTAGGGAGAGTGATTGCATGTAAGTCAATTTAATACCCTTTCAGTCGAGTTATATTTTTTGACATTAATCTTATTAAATATGTAATATGCATCGTTTTACTAAGTTTAAACTTACTTAATTTCAGATATATACACCATTGAATTCCAAAAGCGGGGTTTACCACACGCCCATATACTATTATTCTTGCATCCTTCAAGTAAGTATCTGACTCCAGATGATATAAACAAGATCATTTCAGCAGAGATACCAACGGAAGAAGATGATAGGCAACTCTACCATTTGGTCAAGACACATATGATTCATGGCCCATGTGGTTTAGCAAATGCGAATTCAACTTGCATGAAAAATGGAAAGTGCTCAAAATACTTTCCAAAGAAATATCAAACCGAAACCATTGTTGATCAAGATGGATATCCCGTGTACCGAAGAAGAGAAACTGGTAATACAGTGCTGAAAAAACACGTTCAACTTGATAACAGATATGTAGTTCCTTACAATCCATATTTGTTGAAGAAATTCCAAGCACACATGAATATGGAGTGGTGTAATCAAAGTACTTCAGTTAAATACTTATTTAAGTATATTAACAAGGGGTATGATAGAATTACTGCTGCTGTTGTCCAAACTGACGGTGATGGATCTCCCTCGGTCAGAATGGTTGACGAAATCAAGCAATATCTTGATTGCAGATATATCTCACCAAGTGAGGCATGTTGGAGACTTTTTTCATTTCCTATTCATGGTAGATCACCCGCAGTTGAAAGGTTGTTCTTTCATCTTGAAGGAGACAACTCTGTTTATTATACCGATTATGAATTGATAGATGAGGTGCTTGACAAACCAACTGTGAAAGAATCTATGTTTACGGCATGGATGGAAGCAAACAAAGCATACCCAGAGGCAAAGAATTTTACGTACTCACAATTTCTTTCCAAATTTGTTTATGATAAAAGATATCGTCGATGGAGACCGCGTAAAAGAGGAAATACAATTGGCAGACTTATTTGGGTCCCTCCAAGTACGGGTGAGTTATATTTCTTGAGAATGATGCTAACAGTCGTCAAAGGTCCAACTTGCTATGAGGATATAAAATTTGTGGGTGGAAAAGTTCAGGATTCTTTTAGGGATGCATGCTTCGAAATGGGCTTTCTTAACGATGGCAAGGAATATGTTGCAGCCATCGACGAAGCAAAGAATTGGGGTTCCGGGCATTTTTTACAAAAGTTATTTATCACTATATTATTATCCGATACTGTCAATAGACCATGACATGTTTGGGAAAAAACTTGGAGGACGTTATCTGATGGTATCCTCTACCAACAAAGGCAAAAAACAAATAGAAGAGGTATGAACACTTTATTAAACTTTTTTAAGTCAACAAATATTATTTTCCGAATGCAAGCTGTATCTTTTTTTATTACAAAATATAATGATATGAACTTACTTTAAAATATAATTATTCTTCATCCATATGTCCCTTATTTAATATGTTTCATAAGGTATGTCCATTTACGTAAGAAACATTTTCATATTTGTCATTTGTCATGTATGTAAGTTATTTTCTTAACTTACAGCTGCAACAGTGTCTTTGGTTCCATTTAATTTCACGCAGCCGCAACATCAACTGTTTGATTTATGTTCAATGTATTTCAACATCACGATAGCAGTTGCATCATACATATGTAATTATATAGAAAACTAATGAAATTTTTTTAACAGAATTGCAGCTATCGGACAATGAGTTAAAGAATCTCACACTAATTGAGATTGAGAACATGATGCAATCGAATCGAAGAAGTTTGCATGAATTTAAATGTATGCCGTATCTAGATTCATACATCACAAAACATGTTGGCAATAGGCTTATTTATGACGAACTTAATTACGATGCCGATACCGAGAAACAGAAATTCCAAGAACTTTTTCATGCCCTTACAGGTGATTTATTTTCTTTATACTATGAATTACAAAAATGATTTTTATTGTCCTTGCACTTATAATTCCTGGTTTGTATTTTATAGATGAACAACGTTTGATATTTGAGAAAATCATGGATGTTGTTAACAAACAGAGTGGAGGGGTATTTTTCTTGCATGGTTACGGAGGGACTGGTAAAACTTTCATGTGGAGAACACTATCAAGTGCACTTCGTTCTCAAAAAAAAATTGTTCTTACTGTTGCTTCAAGTGGGATAGCTTCGTTATTATTGTCGGGTGGAAGAACAGCACACTCAAAGTTCAAAATACCTGTGCCAACGCTTGACAACTCAACTTGCAACATCGACAAAGACACCGAACATTCTCAATTATTTGAAGCAACAGATGTGATAATATGGGATGAGGCACCTATGTCTCACAAGAACTGCTTCGAAGCATTGGATAAAACCCTTAAAGATGTAATGAGCAAAAAGGGTGTTGAGAATACTATTTTTGATGGAAAAGTTGTTGTATTTGGAGGAGATTTTAGACAGATTCTTCCTGTTGTTCCAAGAGCTGGGCATTCTGATATTGTTCATGCATCAATTAGTTCATCTTATGTATGGGATTATTGCCAGGTTTTAACACTATCAAAAAATATGAGACTTCAAGAGGGAAGAGACAACACAAGTTCTAATGAACTAGCGGAATTTTCAAAATGGATTTTAAATGTGGGTGATGGTAAGATTTGTGAACCCAATGATGGTTTGGTTGATATTGAAATTCCTCAAGAGCTATTAATATCAAATTTTGATGATTCTATAAGAGCAATTGTTGAAAACACATATCCCAATTTGTTGGAAAAATATCAAGATGTTGAATTCTTACAAGGAAAGACTATTCTTGCTTCAACCATTGAAGTTGTGGACAAAATCAATCATTATGTATTAGACTTGATACCAGGTACATGTGTTTTATATTTACTGTATTATTACATTCATAATATATATATATATATATATATATATATATATATATATATATATATATATATATATATATATATATATATATATATTATTTATGTTTTGCTTTTAAACTTTTTTTTAGGAGAAGAGAAAGAGTATTTGAGTTTTGATTCCATTGATAGAACAGATTCAAGTTATACTGAAGCATATAAAGTTCTAACTCCTGAATTTCTCAGTAAATTAAGAACGTCAGGGCTTCCCAATCATAGGATCAAATTGAAGGTTGGTACACCTATTATGCTAATGAGAAATTTGGACCAAGCCGATGGGTTGTGCAACAGAACAAGATTAATTGTTACAAGATTTGCAAATCATGTCATTGAGGCAAAAATCATGTCTGGAAAGAACATAGGTAACATTTTTTACATCTCACGAATGTCTATGTCACCTTCTGATTCACCTTGGCCATTCAAGTTGATTAGGAGACAATTTCTGATTATTGTCTCCTATGCAATGACAATTAATAAGTCACAAGGTCAATCTCTTGATAGTGTTGGATTGTATTTGCCTACTCCTGTGTTTAGTCATGGTCAATTATATGTTGCAATTTCAAGAGTTAAGAGCAAAAGTGGGCTAAAAATCCTAATTCATGACAAGGAGAATGTACCGTGTTCTACTACTACTAATGTTGTGTACAAGGAAGTCTTTCAAGCACTTTGATAGTTGGTAAACTTTATATCTTATACTTTACGATTCAAATTAAAAATCTATTTTGAATTAAAATATATAGTATGTACATTTTCCATGTATTTCAAGAAGTATATAATTTTTCCTATTTGTTCATGCAGACGTGATTTGTTGATAGGATCGACGCTTGCTACAAATATGGAGTTAAATGCCAACATGGTTTACATGAGACATATACTCAACTGAAAACATGGTAACATACTTAATAATTTAATAATCTATAAATATAATGTGAATCCAGACGAGACTCGTGCGATAGCACGGGTTTGTTACTAGTTCATATTTAAAAGGATTTCACTAATATATAGTTGTCCATTTACATATAATTTTAAATAGATCTTTATGATTAATCTTTTACAATTTCCTTTTTTCAAAAAGATTCAGAGTTTATTTTTTTTAAACTTTTGTGTTAAATATTCATTAACGACGTTAATTGTTACAAATAGATTTCCCATGAACTACCTCTATCATTTATGCTCCCAAATTGTATATTTTACTATATATTTATAAATTTTAATAATATTTCCTAATAATAATCCACTTTTAGATTTAAGTAGAAAATTGATTTTTATTTCGTCAAATAAAAACATCTAAATTATGTATTTAAACCAATTTAATTCATATTTATTCTTTTTTTACAAAAAATGAATTGCGACACTAAATAATTTAAATAATTTAAATTTTACCATGGTAATTATAAATAGTAACTTTCATTATTTGTTATCATACCATAAATTTATATTAAAACTATAAAAAATTTCATTCTTTACTAATAATATTACACTTTTAACATATATTTTAAATAGAATTTACTTTTAATTACAATTAATAGAGACTTATCAATTCTACAATAAAATATCAAAAATATATTTAAATAAAAAATTTAAGCTTTAATTCATAAAATTAAAAAATATCAGTTTTATTTGTACACAAAAAAATATATAAAGCTTTATGTCTTTAAAAAAGTCCATATTAATATTATTATACAATTGTTATCTCCTTAACTATAATAGACATTTAAAAGTCCATTACATTTTATTATTATTATTATTATTATTATTAAACATAATCGTTGACTAATTATAAATTTCATATCATAAATTTATATTAATATTTAAAATTCAATTAGTTGGGCAAGATTATATTTATGTTTCAATTAATATACATCTATTCTATTTTCAAATGATAATCCACTATTTATTATATATAATTGAAACTTAAATACACTTGAATTTTTTTCATTACAATTTAATAGATATTACATACAATCATGTGAAGGGTTTAATTATTAGTTACTTTATAAAAAAAATTCTAATTCCTTAAACTTTGGATTTTTTTATTAAATTTTTTAAAGAATCTATTAGCAAATTAAACCATTTCTTAAACCAAAATCCAATTGTTGTTTCATAGAATGCAAAATTACAATTCAAACAATATTTAATTATATCAACAATAGAATAATAGATGTCTAAAATCAATATAAGGTTAATATATTTGTAATAATATGTGATCATAAAAGATGAATTTTTATTGCAATCTTATCAATAGTTTGTGGTGTGATAAATCAATTTTTTTTTGGAATAACCATGTTTTAAAAAAAAATCGGAAATAATTATATTTCGGAAAAAATTACGCAAATAATCATGTTTCAGATGACTCCCCAAAGGAGGAGTCATCTCACTTGGCGCCTACACCTACTTTTAAAGGGGAGGCGCCATCTCACTTGGCGCCTAGGTGCTTAGGGCTTTCCCTAAGCCAAGTGAGATGGCGCTTTAGTGCATTTGCTAGGGCAATTTTCGCGTTTTTTTTTTCAATACGGTGCGTTACGTATTCGATATAGAATCAACAAAATTGACTTTTTATTTACAAAATATGATTACACACATAAGTATTACATAAAAAACAGATTAATCAGTGGTCCCCCGAAACCCGGTAATGAGCCCCGGTTCCGCATCCCTGTCCTCGCCTTTCCCGTGCTGGGTTTCGTCGCGTTTCCTGCTGTGGCAGGATCGATGGCCCAGCGAAGTCAATGCGTTCCGGATCTATGAAATCAGTCAGATCTCCATATCTAGAAGATTCGCTTTGGTACAGTCGGTTACCCATACCCTCAAAGTTTGGTCGTGTTGGCGGTGGATGGGGTTCCATGGTTGGTCTGTAGCACTGGTCGTCTGAGTACGGGGGGTAAAAAGGAAATGGATATTGGGGTGTTTGGTATTGAGGATGTTGGGTGGTTTGGTGATATTGTGGTTGATGGTAAGTTGGGTCGGTTGGTTCATAATCTTCCAACATTCCCAGGTCAGGGCTAAGGTTGGATGCTGAGGGGCCCATGTTGGGATATGCAGAAGACTGAAATTGTGTATGGGGTATGCGAGTGTGTTGGTATTGTGATTGAACTTGCGGTTGGGTGTGAGGCATATGGGGGTATTGGTACTAAGATGGTGATTGTGGTTGGTTGTGGGGTATGTGGGTGTAATTGTATTGTGGTGGTGATTGTGGTTGGGTGTTTGTGGTTCTGTTTCGTCTGGGGGGTTGGTGGGAGGTTGATGTGTGTTGGGTTTGTTGTTGGGGAAATGAAGGTTGTGCCCATTGTGTTCGTGGGTCAACCAAATACCTTGGATGAGACACGTGTATTTCAGGGGTACTAACCGATTTGTACCAAGATAAATATTGATCCTTGTGTCGCATATTACAATGATTGAGGAAAATCAGGAATTGCAAGACATGTCAGTGACGCCTCTGCCACATCTTACACCATTCTGGAGCAAAGTCTTTCCAGTTGGTAAGATCCCATTGGGCGTCGACCCTTTTGAGATGCCACGGGGACAAACAAGTCGGATCGCTGGGTATCTCTTGATGGATTCTAAACTGCATCTTCACACGGTCGTTGTGGTGCATCTCCACAACATTGAACCGTATGATTGCAGTCTTGGCGATCCAAATTGCTGCATCCTCGGGGTTTGGTTCATGGCCCAAACCCAAATATGGTCTCCAGACAAACTGCAGATAAAATTAAATCAGGTTAATGAAAACGTAATATATAAATAATTTAAAAGTAGAAAAGTTGAAAGGTACGACGTACATCATCCGGGTCAAGGTGATCCAATAGATTGCGGTATAGTGCAACATTGAATCTTGGATTCTTGCCGTAATCTATACCCCTCACGCAATACCTAAAGGAAATGAAAAATATTTTATTTTTATCATATATTTGGTGAAGAGATGAATTGTAATAAATTATATAACTTGATGACTTACTTTGTTGCGTACGGGAAAACGAATGTGTTGTTGTTGACGGGGTTTACGGACTCCATCCTCCACCAACCCCAGGCTTGAAGTAAAAAAGCGCAGCCATAAAATGTACATTTTTCCTTGATTGCATTTTTACACAAGGAACTGTATAGGTGGGCTAAAACAGCAGAACCCCAACTATACTTTCTAGTTTTTTCAAAGTCTCTAAGTAAATTTAAATACATAAAATTTACACTATTTCCCGTACTTTCGGGAAATAAAAAGGTTCCAAATAGTATCATTATATAAGTTCTAGCTTTTATTACCTTGGCTAGCTCGGAGGAATTTTCATTTAATTCCAGAGTCGCATAATGATATTTTAGCTCAGTTAATAGTATACCCTGACCTCTCGCACCACCACCTTCAACCATATCCCTGCCCAAAAATTCTTCACACAGAGAATTGGGTTGTTGAACCGACCCGTTAACAGTCTTACCATCGACAGGGAGACCCAATAACATGTACATGTCCTCTAGCGTGACGGTACATTCACCTATTGGTAGGTGAAATGTATGGGTCTCTTGTCTCCACCTTTCCAACATTGCAAGTATGAACTTTGAATCAATTATGCAGTTGGAGATCTTTATAACGTGTCTGAAACCTGCGTATTCCAGATATGGTACGATCAATGGGTCGGGAGCAAGGTAGTTGTGTGAGCGGATTCTAAATCTTTTAGTATCCTAAGTTAATAATGTAAAAGGTGTAAGAGTAAGTAAGATGAACAAAGCATTACCAGAAGTATGAAAAATGTATAACTATAAAAGAAACTTACAAATGCTGCAATATTGTCCCTTGTGCCTCTGTGAGAATCGCCCAATATGAGAAGAGCCATTGTTGAAAATGCCTGAGATTATGAAAGAGTTTGAAATTGTAAGAGATTATGAAAGAGTTTGTAGAAGAGAGTGAGACGATTGTGGGTGCGAGAGAAGTATGTTATGCTCTGTATTTATAGGCAAAAAAATTTCATAGAGTAAGTGAGGTGGTAGGTGGGTGCATGCATGCATAATAAGTGTCACTCTTGCAGTGTAGGTGCAGGCTACGTGGCAGCCTTGGAGAAGGCATCTCTGCATGCATGTAACACGATTGGACGTGAAGGGAGGCGCCATTGGACTTGGTGAAACTGTACAAAAATGAAAGGTGTCACCATCCCTGTTGGCGAATAAGAGGTGGCATGGGTTGCAGAGTAGGCGCGGGCTAGGTGACAGCCTTGGAGAAGGCATCTCTGGATGCATGTAACACTATTGGACGTGATGGGAGGAGCCTTAGAGGTTACAGTGTAGGTGTAGAGTAGGCGCGGGCTAGGTGGCAGCCTTGGGGAAGGCATCTCTGAATGCATGTAACACGATTGGACATGAATGGAGACGCCATTGGACTTGGCAAAAGAGTACAAAAATGAAAGGTGTCGCCATCCCCATTGGCAAATAAGAAGTGGCATGGGTTGCAGAGTAGGCGCATGCTAGGTGACAATCTTGGAGAAGGAATCTCTGAATGCATATACACTATTGGACGTGATGGGAGGAGCCTTAGAGGTTACAATGTAGGTGCGGAGTAGGCGCAAGCTAGGTGGCAGACTTGGAGAAGGCATCTCTGAATGCATGTAACACGATTGGACATGAATGGAGGCGCCATTGGACTTGGCGAAAGAGTACAAAAATGAAAGGTGTCACCATCCTTGTTGGCGAATAAGAGGTGGCATGTGTTGTAGAGTAGACGCAGGCTAGGCGACAGCCTTGGAGAAGGCATCTATGGATACATGTAACACTATTGGACGTGATGGGAGGAGCCTTAGAGGTTACAGCCTTGGTAAATTCAAATTTAGTATGACCTATTTAGTATTACATTTATCAAAACACTGATTTACTTAATCTCTCAAACACTAGAACATTCAAAAATTCCTGCAAATAACTCATAAACTTCAAACCTTCCAACCTTCAAATAGTCATACGCAATGGCCTCTTCACCCTAATATGTCATTATGATACGGTGGGAAAAATGACTAGAGGTTTTGCATTTCGTTCGCACTTGTGCGGTTAGCAAGAGTCGCAATCGACTTTTCTTTTATCCAAAAGGAAAGGTAAAAAGAACAGGAAAGACCTTTCGAGAATTTTCTCGGATTCGGGGGGTAGATTATGAAAAGGGAAGGTGTTAGAACCCTTTTCATCCATGGTTTTCCATGGGCTCTTAGTTACTCGTTTAGATCACTTGCTTTTGTTTGATTGTGTGCTTGTGGTGTGGGTTTTGAAAGTATTTTGGAAAGTTTCTTTGTAATGGTTCTCGTCTCTATAAGAACATATACAAAGTTTTGTTTCGAAAAATAGTTCAAAGAAGTGTTTGTGAATCGTGTTTCGAAAAGTGTTTTTGAAAAGAGGTTTTGCCATGGTTCTCGTCTCTATAATAACGTATACAAAACGTTTTGTCTTTTGAAAGTTTTTTGAAATGGAGGTGTAAGTGTAAAAGTTTTTGTCGTGAGCAAGCGAGTAACTAAGAGCGAATCTATCTACTCGAAAGGTCTTAAGTTGTTCTTTTCTTCTTCCTTTTAATGGTGCTATCTTACCATTGATTTGGTAAGAAGCCCCATCATTGGATGTAAATGGACAGGCGCGGGTCAATTTTACAATCATTGAAAGCAACTTGTGAGACGCTCTAGCAATTTTGTAAGGAACGGGATCGTTTTATCGAAGGCAACATCGAGGGTCATCAAGGGACTGCGATCTTTGTTTATCGAAGGGTCATTTGCTAGAGTGTCTCATATTTGAGGGACATGATTGTATTTCCGAGGCAACAAGCGAGGTTACCCTAGAGGTGCGCGTGTGAGAAAGTGTGTTGGTTTCAAGTTATTTATTCTTGGATTAGGTCATCTAGCGATTGATTTTTGAATCTTGCCATACACGCCTAGTTACTATACAGTATATAGAAAGCAATAAATTGCGGGAATTGAAATTCTAAACTATTACAGAATGTTCGGGAATGGGGGTACAATTGTTACAAATGGGGATGAATCAAATAAAAACAGCAATGTCCAAATATCAAATAATACAACCCAATCGAATTATTGTGCGATTCAATATAAAGCTATGACAATTTATGAAATAAAATCAACAAGGTATGAAATGTATGTATTTACTTGAAAAAAGAAAAATAAAACTTAATCTAAAAAGAAAATGATTTAAGTTAAAAACCTTTATTATTATTATTCTTTGTATTTTTATTAATCATGTAAACTAACTTTAAAGAAAGAAAATAAATTAAGTTAAAATTTAATGTTTTTATTAAGTGTAAGAAAATTAATAAAGACAAATTAAAAAAGAAAATGATAAAAAAATTAATTTCAAGACTTAAATTAGACTAATGAAAATTCTTCTTTTTTAAGTTCTAATTAGTAATTTTATAAGAAAGAGGCAAATTAAAAACAAGCAATGATGGGCTTTAAAGAAATTGAAAGATGCTAGGCCCAACAAGAAAGATGTTAATGCCGAAACAAAAAACAAGGCCAAATGGGGGGGTGTTAGCAATTACGTGTGGGCTTGAGAAATTGTAAACAAAAATGGACCAATTCCTTAAGTCTGTCTAAATTTGATTAGGGGAAACAAAGAATTAGGGTTTGTGATTCCCCTTTCACAGCGGCGCCGCTTCTGATCATCTCTTTCGCTTCTCGTTCATCTTTCTCGTTAACCAGTCCTATTCATCTTCCTAAATCATGAGTGAAACGACCCCTTGGCCTCTTGGTCTCACTCCGATTTGTGCTTTCTATGAAAAAAAAAACCTAGGGTCGGATTTATGCTCGAAGGGTTCCCTCTGATCTTCCCTCCCCCATTTCCATTGTCGGCGCGTCTCCCATTCTCAACCCTTTAAACGATTCTCAAAGGCTTTCTATGAAAAGGTATGGTTCTGTTTTTGTCTTAACAGTTTCGTTGGTTTTTTGTATGTTTTGTTCATGTTTTGCTTGTTAATCAATTTTATTGCTTATTGAGATGCAGGAAATGGTTTGAAAAGAAACATACCTTTGGGACTTTTGCGAAATGGAGAAGGATATTGAGATTGGGATGACGATGTTCCTTGGTAGCTGGAAACGAAGGGGGGAGAAATGATGATGTGAAGAACGCGCACTTCCGGTAACCTTTTCTTTTTGTATCTTCTATGTTGAATGATGATGATGATGCTTCTGACTTTGTGATGATGTTATTGTGCCTTTGTTGGATGTTGGTTGTTGATAATTTGATGATGTTGATGGATTCTGTGATTGTTCTGTTTTTGAAACTTTGTTGGTTTCCTCTTTTGATTTATTGGGTATCTGGGACTTTGGAAATTGTTTTTTAAACTGTTTTGATAGATTGAACTGAGTTACAGTTTGGTATGAACTGTTCTTTTTGTTACAATTTGGTATATTTTGATTCTGAGTTTTGGACTTTGGAAGTTGTTGTTTGAACTGTTTTTTTTCCTTCTGTTTCTACTTGTTGGTCATCAACAAGTGTTTGTTATACAATTTTGAAGGTTGTGGAAAGTTGGAGGTTTTTGATGTTGTTGGAATACTCTTTACTGTTTGGGTTTGACAACTTTGAGGTTTAATTTTCTGGCTTTGTTGTTTTGGTTACAGTTTGGTATGAACTGGTTTTGGATTTTTGGTATTAACAGGTTTAATGCTGGGATGATTTTGTGGTTTGTTATCACAGTTTGCAGGCTTTGGTTGTGTTTGGTTTGGCCCTGTTTCTGAGTTTTTGGTTGGTTGTTATGTTTTGTGATTTTGTTGATGGTTCATAGGTTGAAGGATTTTTGAACTGAGTTACAGGTTTTTGTTAGAAAATGGTTTTTGAGACTTGAAAAATGTTTTTACAGTTTGTGAGGTTGATGGTTTACAGGTTTTGTTATGTTTGAACTGAGTTACCGGTTTTGAGCTTTTGAGAACTGGTTGTGAAGTTTTGAGCTTTTTTTCTTCCAACTGGTTGTGCAGTTTTGAGCTTTTTTTTGAATTTTTTTTTGTTATTTCTGATTTTGTTGACTATTGAGGTTTGAGAATTGGTTTGACAAAAAATTTTCTCTCCTCCTTTCTTACAGTTTACCTACTGTTATACTTAGATTGCTTTTTGACAGCCTGTGGGCAGAATAGCAAAGCTGTACCTTTTGTGCAATTCCAATAAATTAGGTGATTTCTTTTCTCTCTCTCCTCTCTCAATGATAAAAGCAAATTGCCTTTTCACCCTTTTTATGAAAAGTTCGCCAAAATCTTGCAAAATGATGAAAAGGCTATTGAAACAAGCCCCTTGCTTGTTGTTTGGTTTACCATACTGCTGTACTTTCTTCTTGCCTGCTGCTGCATTCTTATTGCTATGCTACTTTGTCCAATTTGCTGCATTGTAGTTTGTCCAATTTGCTGCATTGTACTTTGTTCAATTTATTGCATTTGTTTGGCCCTGTTTAGTTTGGCTCTGTTTAGTTTGGCTCTGTTTGGATTTCCTTGTTGCATTTGGACAAATTTGCTTGCATTAGGTTTTGTCCAGCTTGTTGCATTTAGTTTGGACTATTTGTTTACATTTCCTATTTGGACAGCTTTGCTTGCATTTTTTATTTTTCTTTTTGTGAACCAAGAAGAATAATCTTCTTGTGATTTGCAAATAGAAAAATAAAAACATGATGAATTAAAAAAAAAGCCTTCTGATTCCAAATTGCAAACTTTAATGATGAACATTTTTCTTTCTTTTGAAAATTCTTGCTTATGCCCAATTAACTGTACTAATTATTTTTCTGTCTTTCTTTCATGTGAGCGCAAACTGGATGGTAGAAAAGCAGAGGAAGCAAGAGATTCTTTGGCAAGCATGGAAGCAATGGAAGCTTAGTCATCCTTAGGCTTAGACTTTTCTTTGTAATTTAGAGAGAAATACTCA
This sequence comes from Vicia faba, assembly GCA_948472305.1. Classification (NCBI taxonomy): domain Eukaryota; kingdom Viridiplantae; phylum Streptophyta; class Magnoliopsida; order Fabales; family Fabaceae; genus Vicia; species Vicia faba. The sequence continues at coordinate 96,164,941 of OX451735.1, read as the reverse complement.
AACAATTGTACTTATTTATTTTTCAAATACAATAAGTTGTAATACTTAAAGCATTTAAATAATAAATTGTATTGTAACAATTTTTGAAATAAAGGAAAAAAGTCTTATGAGGTATTCTGATTTGCATTCAAATCCATTACTGTCAATAACTCGCAATTTTCTCTTTGCATCTCCACTAATTCTTTAAGATTCCCGATCAAGATAATTGAAACTGCATTCCAATAATTCCAATCAAGATAACTTAAATTCCAATGATCAAGTAATTCTGTAACCTTGTAACCTTGTAACCTTGCAACTTTATTCCAATCAAAACACGCATTGTGTATTCCAATAAACAGGAAAATGTTTTAAAAGATGCAAATTAACTGGTTAACCTGGATTAAACAAACACTGCCTTTTTTCCAGTAAATTTGAGAGAGCATGAAAACATGTGAAAATCAATTGAATTTCTGAGAACTCAATTTCTTCTGAGAAATGCGAGAAAAAACCCTAATTGCTGGTTTACTGCCAAAGGAGAAAATCTGTCTGATCGATTCCTGAGCCAATCTTAAATATTTGAGAAACCCTAGGGTTGTGCTTTCTGTAAAAAAAATGGGAGGGCAAATTTTGGGGTACAACAACTGCCCCTGTTCAATCTTCTTAATCCTGAAGAGTTAGATCGACGTGTTTTGCCGTTCGTGACTCGAAGGTAAAAGATGATTGGACACTAGAGTGCCCGTAAATTTGCACTCGTCAAAATGTAGTTGAGGGAGTGGGCTTAAAGATGCCATTTGGAGAGGTGACAGAATCTTGTCGGAGATGGGCTTAAAGATGCCATCCAAGAATATTTGTTGAAAATCAGGAGAATGAACATCATAATGGTATCCGTGTCTGGGACGTATCTGAATGGTATCTGGAGACTGAGTCTGTATGAGCAATGGAATGGCGTCCGTGTCTGGAGCATATCCGAGTTGTAACTGAACTTTTAATTTGACTAAACAAAAGAATAGCATTCGTGTCTGGAGCATCTCTAAGCTGCATCTGAACTCTGTATTTGAATAAGCAATAGAATAGCATCCGCGTCTGGAGCATCTATGAGTTGTATCTGAGCTTTGAATTTGAATAAGCAATAGAATAGCATCCGTGTCTGGAGCATCTCTAAGCTGTATCCGAATTCTTTGAATATTTGTTAAAGATAGCTGTTAATCTTATCCTGAAAAGGGTAAAATGTTAGCTAAAACACAAAGTTATGTTGCATGACATATATGATGCAATAAAAATGTGTTTTATCAATGTTTATGGTATATGAATGTAATGTATGCACATGTAAGTTGATTCGCTGTACTGCTGAGGAAAATAAATCCTTGATAGCTGGAGATAATAAAACTCTTGACTGTTGCCAGGGAAAATAAATCCCTGACCGCTGCTGGAGATTCAAAATATTTGATAACTTATATGGGGATGTGAGAATCCTTCACGACTTTCCTGGGGATATAGGGATCCTTCAAGTCTTGAAGTTGGAGTATTGACAAAATTCGGTTGAGAAATAGAAAAAAACTACGACGATCTCTACCAGGGATCAAACAAAGGGAAACCTTGATCTGCTGGAGAATAAGGAAGGCTCTGATGGCTTCCGCGGGGGATTAAGAATGAGGATCTTCGATCTCCTAGGGAATTTGAATCCTTGGGGAGTTCAAGCTGGGGAGTCAAGAATGATAATCTTTGATCTGCAGGGGATTAAAAATTTTGACAAATTCATGTTGGGGAGTAATGAAGACTCATGCCACTTCACTGGGGAATTAAGAATGAGAATCTTCATTCTGTTAGGGAGTAAAAAACTCCGTGGGGAGAAAGATGTACTGCTGGGGAGATCAGGAGTTTGGGTTATATGCCAATCTACTGTGGGTCAAGAATGAGAATCTTCATTCTGTTGGGGATATCAGGAGTTTGGGTGTATGTCAATCTAATGGGAAGTCAAGAATGAGAATCTTCATTCTGTTGGGGACGTCAGGAGTTTTGGGTGTATGCCAATCTTCTGGGGAGTCAAGAATGAGAATCTTCATTCTGTCGGGGATATCAGGAGTTTGGGTGTATGCCAATCTACTGGGAAGTCAAGAATGAGAATCTTCATTCTGTTGGGGATGTCAGGAGTTTGGGTGTATGCCAATCTACTAGGAAGTCAAGAATGAGAATCTTCATTCTATCGGGGATATCAGGAGTTTGGGTGTATGCCAATCTACTGGGAAGTCAAGAATGAGAATCTTCATTATGTTGGGGATGTCAGGAGTTTGGGTGTATGCCAATCTACTGGAAAGTCAAGAATGAGAATCTTCATTCTGTTGGGGATGTCAGGAGTTTGGGTGTATGCCAATCTACTGGGAAGTCAAGAATAAGAATCTTCATTCTGTTGGGGATGTCAGGAGTTTGGGTGTATGCCAATCTACTGGGAAGTCAAGAATGAGAATCTTAATTCTGTTGGGGATGTCAGGAGTTTGGGTGTATGCCAATCTACTGGGAAGTCAATAATGACAATCTTCATTTTGTTGGGGATGTTAGGAGTTTGGGTGTATGCCAATCTACTGGGAGTCAAGAATGAGAATCTTCATTCTGACGGGGATATCAGGAGTTTGGATGTATGCCAATCTACTGGGAGTCAAGAATGAGAATCTTCATTCTGACGAGAATATCAGGAGTTTGGGTGTATGCCAATCTACTGGGAATTATCCTAGGTTGGGGATAAAAGTTAACCGTTATCTGGTTGATTTCCAGGCTTTAAGATAACTTGCTGGGGGATTTGGAGAAAACGGATAATTTCCGCTGTGGTTGATAGTTTGAGCTCCGCTGGGGATTGGTAGTTGGTAGTCTCGTTTCCACTGGGGATCTTAATGACGTGCTGTAGAGATTGTGTATGGAAATGGGTTTTAAGATGCCATCCAAAGGTGATTGTTGACGGAAAGTTTGAACTGGATCTAAACAGAGAATGAATCAGAATAAACCGTTGAGAGATTTATCTGTACCAGTAAAAATCTGGAAATGAATCAAAATAAACCGTTGAGAGATTTATCTGAACCAGTAAAAATATGGAAATGAATCAGGATAAACCGTTGAGAGATTTATTTGAAAGAGTAAAAGTCCGGAATATCTTCCACTGGGATGAGAACCAGAGAGATCTTAGGGTCGATCTGACTGAACCAAAGAAGGTCTTGAATTAACTTTGACTGGATAAGAATCAGAAAAATATTAGAATCAATTTAACTAAGCCAGACGAAAGTCTTGGAATATCTTCAACAGATGCTGGGGAAAATAAATCCTGGACTGCTGTTGAAGAGCCTGTGTGTCTTTCAAACTTTGCTTAGAATGTTTCCAATGGGGATTCCTGTTTCGTCGTTTGAGGAGGATCCCGTTGGGAAATGTTGATCTTTGTCTTGAGAGAAATAGAATTTTAGGATCTTCAATCGTCCGTTATTCTACTGGGGTACCGTCTCTGTTGAATTTTAGGAACTTCGATCGTTTGTTATTCTTCTGAGGAATCATTTTTTTTGAAGAGGAAAGTTGGATGGACTACTATCTGGTCATGATCCAGGCTTCATAGCTTGGATTTTGTGAGAATTTGATTGCATCTTTCCTGAAAGGTAAAGGTTAGTTGCATGACATATATCAAACAATGATGTTCTCAAAATAAATGAGATTGCGTTGTATGATGTCCTAATTTCTGGATATGTAATGTTTTCAAGATGATCTCTCACTGGGGAAAATAAATCCTGAGTTGGTGCTGGAGAAAAGAGTTGAATTCTTTGTTTCGATAGTGAAAATCCTGGCGACTTTGATGGGGAAAAAACTTGAGGTCGACTTAGCTGGGAAAAGGTTAACAAAGATTGAAACTCTGGCTGGGAATCCTCTTATGAGAAGGATTTTGGGGAGATTCACCACTTCCCCTAGTAGCGAGTGTTTATGGCTTTGCCAGGAAATGTTTGACTATATGCAACCCTTTGTTGGGATTGACATTCAATGCCTCAAGTGACGGTGACGGGGACTTGCCCCTGGTTACTCTGCACTTTGAGAGATTTCTTGAAATCTTGACTGGACTGCCCCAGGTGTACTGGATAATGACATGTCATGTCCTTTTGTTGATAGGAGATTTTTGCAACGGAAGTGTCATCCCACTTGAAGTGATTTTGTTCACTGAGAGAGCTTTCGTTCATCGGATATTCACTGTGTGAATTTCTTTGCTGTCAAACAAATAGCCATATACAAACAACGATATTCAAATAATGCAAATTTTATGCTTGTCTTGAAATTTTGAAAATGCGTTTTTTAGCAGAAAACTTTTGTAAGAAAAATTCGACTCAGGATTTAGAGCAAAGCCTTACAGGAGTCAGGATACCTTTTGTAACAGTATGCTTTCGAACTAACCCATGCTTCAATTAGGACTTTTGAAAGGTTGTAACGTGGCTTGGTTCACGGTTTTAAGAAACAAAGCATAAACTCAAAGTATATTTTTACCCACCCGCTCTTCGTGATGTTCTTCAGTCCTAAACTCAGTTAATTGTGCGTTTAAAATCCAAATGAGTTTGGAACAACATTTTGGTGATGGTTCAAACAAGTTGAGTTTGTTGGAAGGCAGTCATTTTTGCAACATTATTTTCGTTGAGGATTTGTAGTGACCTCTTTCTTTCGATTTATTATCCCTAATTTTTGCCTGACTGTTCCTGTTTTTGAGATTACAGTCAGCGGGATGCCCCAGTTTTCTTAAGTCTCTTTTGTAGGTTTCGACTCAGAGGGCTTTTCTTTTTTGAGAGATAATGACTGCCTATGTGATAGGGAACCGTCACCGTCTTTTGATTCCAAAGGAATGTTTTTGATGTCATTCATTGTATTACAAGATGAGAGTTTGCGACTTTAACGTGCGTTTGAATTAACTGAGAGACTACCCTGCCCCAGGTTTTGATTAAAGGTTTCAATTTGTGTTAAAATAGAAAACTTATACTTCTTTGGCTCGAAGGGGTTGACTAGGGATTATCTTCCTTATAACTCCAGTGTTTAGGATTTGAAAGAAACGCCTGTACATCGTCAGCAAGGTCTGTCCAAAAGAATACTGTATGAGATTAAGGCATTATTTTCGTCATCCTCCCTCTAAAGGTTTGTGTCATAAGAAAAATCATAGTTTAAAAATAATGACAACAAAAAGATGAATTCAAGACAAACATATGCAATGCATTAATGAAACAGAGTTTGACATTAATAGATAATTGTTTGAATAACAAAAGAAATTACAATTTGGAAAGTCAAAATGAGCAGAAGCCTCTTTGTTCGAACTTGTCATTTTTGGTGGAGGGCCCTCAGCGGAAGATCTTCATCTGGCCATCTTGTGTAAACTCCAGCGTTGTTTCTTTAATCAGATCTTGAATTTTTTTTCTCAATGCCCAACAGCTATCGGTGTCATGTCCAGGACTGTTGGAATGATACGCACATCTTGCATTTGGATTGTACCCTGGAGCGACTGTGTTGGGATTTCAAGGGGGGTCCCTTAATACAGTCAGCTTGACTTTCAACAAGCGTTGCAGCACTTGAGATAATGACATGTTAATCTCAGTGAAGCGCTTTTCAGATGTATTCTGCTTACTCTGATTACCTTGTTGACGTTGGTGAGGTTGCTGTTGGGCTTGTGACCCTGAAGCAAACTGGGGAGGCTTTCCCTCGACTTCTTGTCTCAAGGGAGGCTGAATGATGACTTGATATTCAATCTTAGTTGTTTTCCCCATTTGGTTATGTTCTCCTAGATGAAGCTTGCTGATGAGGACCTTTAGCTCCTCTTGTCCTTGAGCCAGGTTTTGAATAAGAGCCATCTGGACCACCAGTTGTCCCATCATCTTAATTTTCATTGTTGCCATCTCAATCTGTAGCCCTTCCAACTGATCATTCCTGATGCCCTCCGGATTCCCTATGACTATGCCCCTTGTGAGAATATCCTTCACCTCTTCTTGTCCCTTGGACAGGTTCAAGAACATTTCTTGGAGTTCAGCATTTTGAGCCTGAACGTCCTTGATAGTCTGTTTTAGAGCCATCTCTACTGAAATAAACAGTAGGAAGATAAGGAGATCTGAAGGGGAGAAACCTGTCATGATAAGATGCGTGATATGAGGATGCATGTTTTCAAAGATCTCGCGGGGTAAACACAAGAAAATGTTAGAAGTTGAATTTCGATCAATATCTTTGATTAGATAGCTTTGTATTGGTGGATGTCTTTCCATGAGAATTAAGCTCACCATATCAAGTGGGTCATAGCCCTTGACTCAAGTTGTTGTACTTGATTTTTGATGGCGTTTGTTTAGAGGAAAATGAATCCTCTTGCCCTTTGGTAGACGTCTGGTTCAATGTGACCCTGCATCAAAGACCCTCGAGATCCTTGAAATGGTTATTGAAAATGCTATGGTATGATGTTATGATGTTATGTACAGATATGCGAAGTAAGCAAGTTTATATACAAATAATCATATTCACACAAAGCAGACAAGTCTTTAGGTTTAGGCTTGCATGGAGTTTGCAGGTAAGTACCCTCTTGAAGTTTAATTGGCTCAACCTGTCCTAGAAATAGTAACCGGGTTCTAAGGAGATCAATATCACTGGATTGTTTCCTTGTTCATTGTTTCAATTTAGCCTCTTACCGGCGATCGAAATATTCCAAGGAAACAACCCTCAATGAGTGTAGTATCGAGTATCTACTAATTTTCAGCTCTACACCGAAACCGGTCATCTCACTATGTCTTAATGGCCAAGTTGGTCAAGTAAGGTTCTAAGGTCAGTTGATGCTTCATGACACCACGCGGCGGCCCCGTACTCTCCTTGATTCGACTCAAGGGTTACCGGTACCAACCAAAGTGCCACATCAACATAGCTACTGCTTCAACCATGTCGATATGCCCCGCACAGTTCCCTCACAGTTTATTGCTACTTACCTAAAAGGTGTCCCCAAATCTGGGTGTAGGATTTAAAACAAACCCAAACAAGGAACCAAAAATGTAAAGCATACAAATCAAACAAGATAAGCATGTAAAGGTGATCTAAAACCCTAAGGTAACCCCACTTTTATAAAATCTCCCCAGTAGAGTCTCCAATTCTGTGATACGGTGGGAGAACTGACTAGAGGTTTTGCGTTTCGTTCGCACTTGTGCGGTTAGCAAGAGTCGCCACCGACTTTTCTTTTATCCAAAAGGAAAGGTAAAAATGCACAGGAAAGACCTTTCAAGAATTTTCTCGGGTTCGGGGGGTATATTATGAAAAGGGAAGGTGTTAGCACACTTTTCATCCATGGTTTTCCATGGGCTCTTAGTTACTCGTTTAGATCACTTGCTTTTGTTTGATTGTGTGCTTGTGGTGTGGGTTTTGAAAGTATTTTGGAAAGTTTCTTTGTAATGGTTCTCGTCTCTATAAGAACATATACAAAGTTTTGTTTTGAAAAATAGTTCAAAGAAGTGTTTGTGAATCATGTTTCGAAAAGTGTTTTTGAAAAGAGGTTTTGCCATGGTTCTTGTCTCTATAAGAACGTATATAAAACTTGTTGTCTTTTGAAAGTTTTGAAATGGAGGTGTAAGTGTAAAAGTTTTTGTCGTGAGCAAGCGAGTAACTAAGAGCGAATCTATCTACTCGAAAGGTCTTAAGTTGTTATTTTCTTCTTCCTTTTAATGGTTCTATCTTACCATTGATTTGGTAAGAAGCCCCATCATTGGATGTAAAGGGACAGGCGCGAGTCAATTTTACAATCATTGAAAGCAACTTGTGAGACGCTCTAGCAATTTTGTAAGGAACGAGATCGTTTTATCGAAGGCAACATCGAGGGACTGCGATCTTTGTTTATCGAAGGGTCATTTGCTAGAGTGTCTCATATTTGAGGGACATGATTGTATTTCTGAGGCAACAAGCGAGGTTACCCTAGAGGTGCGCGTGTGAGAAAGTGTGTTGGTTTCAAGTTATTTATTCTTGGATTAGGTCATCTAGCGATTGATTTTTGAATCTTGCCATACACGCCTAGTTACTATACAGTATATAGAAAGCAATAAATTGCGGGAATTGAAATTCTAAACTATTACAGAATGTTCAGGAATGGGGGTACAATTGTTACAAATGGGGATGAATCAAATAAAAACAACAATGTCCAAATATCAAATAATACAACCAAATCGAATTATTGTGTGATTCAATATAAAGCTATGACAATTTATGAAATAAAATCAACAAGGTATGAAATGTATGTATTTACTTGAAAAAAGAAAAATAAAACTTAATCTAAAAAGAAAATGATTTAAGTTAAAAACCTTTATTATTATTATTCTTTGTATTTTTATTAATTATGTAAACTAACTTTAAAGAAAGAAAATAAATTAAGTTAAAATTTGATGTTTTTATTAAGTGTAAGAAAATTAATAAAGACAAATTAAAAAAGAAAATGATAAAAAGAATTAATTTCAAGACTTAAATTAAATTAATGAAAATGCTTTTTTTTTAAGTTCTAATTAGTAATTTTATAAGAAAGAGGCAAATTAAAAACAAGCAATGATGGGCTTTAAAGAAATTGAAAGATGCTAGGCCTAACAAGAAAGATGTTAATGCTGAAACAAAAAACAAGGCCAGATGGGGGGGGGGGGGGGTGTTAGCAATTACGTGTGGGCTTGAGAAATTGTAAACAGAAACAGCCCAATTCCTTAAGTCTGTCTAAATTTGATTAGGGGAAACAAAGAATTAGGGTTTGTGATTCCCCTTTCACAGCGGCGCTGCTTCTGATCGTCTATTTCGCTTCTCGTTCATCTTTCTCGTTAAACAGTCCTATTCATCTTCCTAAATCATGAGTGAAACGACCCCTTGGCCTCTTGGTCTCACTCTGGTTTGTGCTTTCTATGAAAAAAAACCTAGGGTCGGATTTATGCTCGAAGGGTTCCCTCTGATCTTCCCTCCCCCGTTTCCGTTGTCGGCGCGTCTCCCATTCTCAACCCTTTAAACAATTCTCAAAGGCTTTATGTGAAAAGGTATGGTTCTATTTTTGGCTTAACAGTTTCGTTGGTTTTTTGTATGTTTTGTTCATGTTTTGCTTGTTAATCAATTTTATTGCTTATTGAGATGCAGGAAATGGTTTGAAAAGAAACATACCTTTGGGACTTTTGCGAAATGGAGAAGGATATTGAGATTGGGGTGACGATGCTCCTTAGTAGCTGGAAACGAAGGGGGGAGAAATGATGATGTGAAGAACGCGCACTTCTGGTAACCTTTTCTTTTTCTATCTTCTATGTTGAATGATGATGATGATGATGCTTCTAACTTTGTGATGATGTTATTGTGCCTTTGTTGGATGTTGGTTGTTTATGATTTGATGATTTGATGATGTTGATGGATTCTGTGATTGTTCTGTTTTTGAAACATTGTTGGTTTCCTCTTTTGATTTATTGGGTATCTGGGACTTTGGAAATTGTTGTTTGAACTGTTTTGATAGATTGAACTAAGTTACAGTTTGGTATGAACTGTTCTTTTTGTTACAGTTTGGTATATTTTGATTCTGAGTTTTGGACTTAAGAAGTTGTTGTTTGAACTATTTTTTTCTTCTGTTTCTACTTGTTGGTCATCAACAAGTGTTTGTTATACAGTTTTGAAGGTTGTGGAAACTTGGAGGTTTTTGATGCTGTTGGAATACTCTTTACTGTTTGGGTTTGACAGCTTTGAGGTTTAATTTTCTGGCTTTGTTGTTTTGGTTACAGTTTGGTATGAACTGGTTTTGGATTTTTGGTATTGACAGGTTTAATGCTGGGATGATTTTATGGTTTGTTATCACAGTTTGCAGGCTTTGGTTGTGTTTAGTTTGGCCCTGTTTCTGAGTTTTTGGTTGTTTGTTATGTTTTGTGATTTTGTTGATGGTTCACAAGTTGAAGGATTTTTGAACTGAGTTACAGGTTTTTGTTGGAAAATGGTTTTTGAGACTTGAAAACTGTTTTTACAGTTTGGGTGGTTGATGGTTTACAAGTTTGGTTATGTTTGAACTGAGTTACCGGTTTTGAGCTTTTGAGAACTGGTTGTGCAGTTTTGAGCTTTTTTTTCCATCTGGTTGTGCAGTTTTGAGCTTTTTTTTTTTAATGTTTTTTTTGTTATTTCTGATTTTGTTGACTGTTGAGGTTTGAGAATTGGTTTGACAAAAAATGTTCTCTCATTCTTTCTTACAGTTTTCCTACTGTTATACTTAGATTTCTTTTTGACAGCCCGTGGGCAGAATAAAAAAGCTGTACCTTTTGTGCAATTCTAAGAAATTAGGTGATTTCTTTCCTCTCTCTCCTCTCTCAATGATAAAAGCAAATTGCTTTTTCACCTTTTTTCTGAAAAGTTTGCCAAAATCTTGGAAAATGATGAAAAGGCTATTGAAACAAGCCCCTTGCTTGTTGTTTGGTTTACCATACTGCTTTACTTTCTTCTTGCCTACTGCTGCATTCTTATTGCTATGCTACTTTGTCCAATTTGCTACATTGTACTTTGACCAATTTGCTGCATTGTACTTTGTCCAATTTGCTGCATTGTTTGGCCCTGTTTAGTTTGGCTCTGTTTAGTTTGGCTCTGTTTGGATTGCCTTGTTGCATTTGGACAAATTTTCTTACATTAGGTTTTAACCAGCTTGTTGCATTCAGTTTGGACTATTTGTTTACATTTCCTATTTGGACAACTTTGCTTGCATTTTTTATTTTTCTTTTTGTGAACCAAGAAGAATAATCTTCTTGTGATTTTCAAATAGAAAAATAAAAACATGATAAATTAAAAAAAAAGCCTTCTGATTCCAAATTGCAAACTTTAATAATGAACATTTTTATTTCTTTTGAAAATTCTTGCTTATGCCCAATTAACTGTACTAATTATTTTTCTGTCTTTCTTTCATGTGAGCGAAAACTGGATGGTAGCAAAGCAGAGGAAGCAAGAGATTCTTTGGCAAGCATGAAAGCAATGGAAGCTTAGTCATCCTTATGCTTAGACTTTTCTTTGTAATTTAGAGAGAAATACTCAAACAATTGTACTTATTTATTTTTCAAATACAATAAGTTGTAAAACTTAAAACATTTAAATAATAAATTGTATTGTAACAATTTTTGAAATAAATGAAAAAAGTCTTATGAGGTATTCTGATGTCCATTAAAATCCATTACTGTCAATAACTCACAATTTTCTCTTCGCATCTCCACTAATTCTTTAAGATTCCCGATCAAGATAATTGAAACTGCATTCCAATAATTCCAATCAAGATAACTTAAATTCCAATGATCAAGTAATTTTGTAACCTTGTAACCTTGTAACCTTGCAACTGTATTCCAATCAAAACACGTACTGTGTATTCCAATAAACAGGCAAATGTTTTAAAAGACACAAATTAACTGGTTAACCTGGATTAAACAAACACTGCCTTTTTTTCCAGTAAGTTTGAGAGAGCATGAAAACATGTTAAAATCAATTGAATTTCTGAGAACTCAATTTCTTCTGAGAAATGCGAGAAAAAACCATAATTGCTGATTTACTGCCAAAGGAGAAAATCTGTCTGATCGATTCCTGAGCCAGTCTTAAATATTTGAGAAACCCTAGGGTTGTGCTTTCTGTAAAAAAATGGGAGGGAAAATTTTGGGGTACAACAGTCATCAGTGCACATTTCAACGGTGAGACATACATTTGTCCGACCTCTGGGTTTTTGTTTAGAGACACAGACAACATCCGATTTTGTTTAAACAGGAAAGCCAATTTCTTGTACTTCAAAAAATGATTGGAGGCTAAACTTGGATGAGGCCCCGTGACACAAATATTTTATCAGAATCCAGTTTTTTTTGGTAACAACCAAATAATATTTTATAAGGTTGAGGTTCAAGATGACGAGGATCTTCAGAATATGTTTTCCACTCATGAGTATTCTGGGTACGACTCTATTGAGTTGTACATTATGCTGCGAGAGCCTCAGCTGTCACAAGTGGTTGATCCTTTGGAGATCGAACAAGCAGAAGTAGATGCAGTTGATGAAGAAGAAGAAGATGGTGAGTTGGAGTTTGACGAAATGGTCAATGATGATTCCGAAGACGATGGGATACCTGGTATTCCTGCAAACGAGATCTACACACCACCTCCGCACATGACAAACTTCAACATGGGAGAAGATGAACCGTATTCTGATTTAGTTTTCAATCCGTATATGCAGTCGGATGAAAACTTAAAAGAGAAAGACAAATTTCGTAACAGAGAAGAATGTATCAGAGCCATCAAAAAATTCCACATGCTCAACTCGGTCGATTTTAAGGTGGACCGTGTAAATCCAGAAAGGTACAAGATCAAGTGTGTCCACCCTGATTGTATGTTCAAGCTCACTGCATCATACAGATTAAGAGGTGATTGTTGGGTCATAGGTTCCATGTCTACCCACACTTGTGTCAGTTCTACTCAATCACATGATCATCGAAAACTTAATTATGATCTCATTTGTCAAGAAATCCTACCACTGGTCAGCAACGATCCATCTTTGAAGGTGAAAACCATAATCTCCCACATCACTACGGTATTTAACTATACTTCGTCTTACCAAAAGGCGTGGTTAGCAAAGACCAAGGAGATTGAAAAGGTATATAGAAACTGGGAGGAGTCATACCAAGAACTTCCTCTCTACCTAAATGCACTCCAGACTTATTCTCCGGGTACTGTTTACATTCTGGAAATAGTGCCAGCATACGCCCCGGATGGTAGTCAACTCAACAGAAATGGAATATTCAGTCGAGTGTTTTAGGCTTTTCAACCTTGCATCACAGGGTTTGCGTCATGCAAACCAATTATACAAATTGATGGGACTTGGTTGTATGGTAAATACAAAGGCACGCTACTGATGGCAGTTGCACAAGATGGCAACAACAACATTTTCCCAATTGCCTTTGCCCTAGTCGAGGGGGAGACTGGTGGTGCTTGGATCTTTTTCCTAAAAAATTTGCGAACACACGTGGCTCCTCAACCAGATCTCTGTTTGATCTCGGATAGACATGCATCCATTGAAAGTGCATACAATAATCCTGCAAACGGTTGGCATGACCCTCCTTCTACGCATGTTTATTACGTTAGACATATCGTTAAAAATTTCACGAGGGAGATCAAAGACAAAACACTTAAGAAAGCGGTTATGAATGCGGGATATGCATTGACACAACCTACGTTCAAATATTATCGCAACGAGATCCGTTTGTCAAATCCGGAAGCCGGTAGGTGGATCGACAATATTCTGGTAGAAAAATGGACTAGGTCATACCACAATGGCCAAAGATGGGGCCACATGACAACAAATCTAATTGAATCGATGAATGAGGTATTCAAAGGCATACGAAACCTCCTGGTCACTGCTTTGGTAAAATCATCATATTTTAGGATGGCTTCGTTGTTTTCCAAAAGAGGTGAAATATGGAATGCGATGTTGCAATCTGGACAACTATGGAGTGAAATGTGCATGAAGTACATTAAGCCAGAAAGTGCCAAAGCCAACACCCATATGGTTACACGATTTGACCGACACAGCCACAAGTTCACTGTCAAAGAGAAAATCGACCATAACAAGGGCCTGCCAAGACAAGAATATAGGGTTGTACTACATTCTCGTTGGTGCGATTGTGGCAAGTTTCAATCCTTTCGTATGCCTTGCTCTCATGTCATTTCCGCGTGTGCCTATACTCATTGAGACGCGCTACAACTTCTGTCACACATTTACAAATCTAAAACGTTGCTCAACATTTACAACAACGACTTCCCTTTGGTAGCAAAACCAGATTATTGGCCTGCATACGACAGCGAAATAATATCACTATGCCAAAAATAAGTTTTAGCAGCACACATACGAAAGCGCTTTTAGGAAAAAGCGCTTTTAGGAAAAAGCGCTGCTGTAGGTTTTAAAAAAAATTCGCTTAAAAAAAGCACTTTCAAAGGGTGCCTTAAGAAATCGCTTTTCAAAAGCGCTGCTAAAGGTCACCCTTAGAAAGCGCTTTTTGAGAAGCGCTGCTAAAGGGTGCCTTTCAGAGGGTACCTTAAGAAAGCGCTTTTCAAAAGCGCTGCTAAAGGTTAGCCTTAGAAAGCGCTTTTACAAAGCGCTGCTAAAGCTGGCCTTTAGAAAGCACTTTTAAAAGCGCTGCTATAGGATATGCTACGAAAGCGCTTTTACATTAAAAAGCGTTGTTATAGGTGACCTTTAGAAAGCGCTTTTAAAAGCGCTTTCGTAGGTAGTTTTATAATAATTATCAAAAATTCGTATCATCACTTTTCTATTGTTCTTCACGAAATCATCAAAGCCCTAAACCAGAGCTTTGCCGCCGTTAGCATCTACGAGCAGATTTTCGTCACGATCACCACTTGCCACTGTCTTCTTGTTCAGGACCTCTGCCTCCGTTCATCAGGACCTCTGCCTCTGTCTTCTTGTTCAGGACCACCGGGGGCAGTTTCAGGACTTCCTCATCAGGACCTCCGCCTCCGTTCATCAGTACTCTTTCATCATAACAACGACCACCACTTGCCACCGGAGAAACGCAAGGTGAAATCACAAAGTTTGTTGCATCAGAAATCACAACAATATACAACACAAAGTTACACAACTCAGCTCTAGGTATTTCAATTTCTAGTATAGTTTTGTTTGAATAAATTGTTCTATGCTTGCTTTGATTCTAATTTCTAGAATAGTTTTGTATGAATAAAGATGTGACTATCTTCTAATAATTCTTAGAAATTATTACATATTTGAACTGACAACTCATCTTAATTTTCAACTTATTTGTGTGGCTACTGGCTAATACCTCACATATTATGTATATAGATTATTTTTACAACTTCTATGGAATAAATATTAGTAGAAAACAACACATTTTCATGTGCTTTTTATTTTATCAAACATCATTTATATTAACAAGTTGTGCATTGGTAAAACAAGCTAAGAGAGAAATAATAGAGAGCGTAACAAAATATTTAATAAAGGTAGCCATATATATATTGTTAACTCTATTAATATATTGTTTTTTTCGTGTGCTTTTTATGATTGATTTTGAGCAATGATAGTTTCTTGTTTATGGTTTCTTGTGTTATACTTGTGTACTAAAGTAGTTGATAGAATAAAATGAATTTAGTGAAAAGTATTGAGTATTGGTTTTGTTATATGGTTGTGCAAAAGCAAGTGCAAGTTTTGAGTATTGGTTTTGTTTTCTAATTTATCATTTAGCTCAGATTGACTCAGAAACCGTAAACCATGGATAAGACATGGATGTATTCCAATTGATTGTCGAAAGAGTACGAGAACGGGGTATCAGAATTCATTAAGTTTGCTGTTACGCACGCCGAAGACCCCGGTCGAATGACATGTCCTTATTTGTGTTGTTGTTATGGGAATCAGGTTGACGCGGTTCAGTTGGCATCGCATTTAATACGGTATGGAATTGATAGAAGTTATACATGTTGGAATATGCATGGTGAGAAAAGTGACGGGAATGATGAATCGGGGGATAATAGGACGTATGCTTCAAACGACAATGGCACAAATACATACGATTATGATCGAGTTGAAGAGATTGCAGAAGCGCTTGAAGAAGATCTTAATGATTGTCCCAAAATGTTCGAGAGGTTGGTAAGCGATGCAGAGAAACCGTTGTATAATGGTTGTACAAAATTCACAATATTGTCTGCGATATTAAAGTTGTACAACTTAAAGGCGGGCAATGGATGGTCGGATAAAAGTTTCACAGAGTTATTAGCCCTTTATGAAAGATATGCTACCAGAGGATAATGTTCTCCCCAATCGAACGTATGAGGCCAAAAAGATGTTGTACTCTATTGGCATGAGCTATGACAAGATACATGCCTGTCCAAAAGATTGCGTTTTGTTTCGAAATGAGTATGCATCGTTAAATGAGTGTCCTAAATGCGGTTCCCCTTGATATAAGAAAAAGTTGTCTCCGACAAAAGTCTTATGGTATTTTCCTATAATTCCAAGATTTAGACGGATGTATCGTAGTGAAACCGATTCGTGACACTTAACTTGGCATGCAGATGAAAGAATTGTTGATGGAAAGTTTCGACATCCGACAGATTCACCACAGTGGATGAAAATTGATAATGATTATCCTGAATTTGGAAAAGAAGCAAGAAACCTTCGCTTGGCATTGTCTACTGATGGAATGAACCCACACGGTATTCAAAGTATCTCGCATAGCACATGGCCTGTGATTCTTATGATTTATAACCTACCTCCGTGGCTATGTATGAAGCGTAAGTACATGATGTTATCTATGTTAATTTCTGGGCCTAAACAACCAGGAAATGACATAGGCGTATATTTGGAACCTTTAATCGAAGATTTGAAGATTTTGTGGGAGAACGGTGTGGAGGTTTATGATGGGTATAGGAAATAAAGTTTCAACTTGAGGGCGATGTTGTTTGGAACAATTAACGATTTTCTAGCCTACGGAAATCTATCCGGGTATAGCATTAAAGGTGAAAAAGCGTGTCCTATCTGTGAAGATGGAACCGATAAGATGCGATTGAAACTTTGTCAGAAGAATGTCTTTCTCGGTCATCGTAGATTCTTAAATTCTAAACATCAATATCGTGGATGGAGAAAAGCGTTCAACGGAGATACCGAACAATGTAGAGCTCCGCCTGGATTGACAGGTGATCAATTATTTGAAAAGGTGAAAGACGTGAGTATTCAGTTTGGCAAGCTTTTTGCACATAAAGTTGTTACATGTGGGTGGAAGAACAGGTCGATTTTTTTTGAATTGCCATATTGGAAATCTTTGTACGTAAGACATTTTCTTGATGTTATGCATATTGAAAAAAATGTATTTGACAGTGTTATTGGTACGTTACTCAATATAAAAGGGAAGTATAAGGATGGTCTTAAAGCAAGGGAGGACATGGTAGAGATGGGAATAAGAATTGAATTGGGACCCGTGAAAAAAGGAAGACGAACATATCTACCACCTGCTGTTTACACTCTATCCAGAAAGGAGAAAAAAATATTGTGTAAGTTCCTAAGTGAGGTTAAAGTTCCAGAAGGCTACTCATCAGATATTAGAAGACTTGTGTCTATGCAAGACCTCAAGTTAAAGAGTTTAAAGATACATGATTGCCATGTTATAATGGAACATTTTCTACCAATAGGTATACGTTCTATTCTTCTAGAAAAAGTAAGAAGCGCAATAACTAAACTGTGTTTTTTCTTCAAGTCAATTTGCAGCAAGGTGATCGATCCTGAGATCTTACCAACATTGCAAAAAGAAATAGTTGTTACTTTGTGTGATCTTGAAATGTATTTCCCTCCCTCGTTTTTTGACATAATGGTTCATCTTGTCAAAGAGACACAACTGTGCGGACCAACTTATATGAGATGGATGTGCCCTACTGAACGTTATATGAAAATATTAAAAGGGTATGTGAAAAACCGAAGTCGACCAGAGGGTTGTATTGCTGAACGATATATTGTTGAAGAAGCGGTTGAGTTTTGTACTGAATATCTGTCAAATGTTCAATCAATTGGACTCCCCAAATCTCATGTTGTTGAAAAAAAAGAAGGTAAGAAGCTAATTGGAAATAAAGTTGTGACAGTATCAATGGTCGAACGGGATCAAGTGCATTTGTATGTTCTGCATAATGAGCTTGAAGTTGAGCCGTATGTTGAAATTCACAAGGGTGTTCTTCGAGGTTTAAATCCGAATAGAAATGATAATTGGATTGTACGAGAGCACAATCGAAGTTTCATACCATGGTTTAAGGAACATATTTATTCAAAGTATCGTTCAGATCATGCTTCAGTAACAGAAAGATTGAGATGTTTAGCATACGGTCCAAGTTTAGTTGTGTTTTCTTATAGCGCATATGCAATTAATGGATACACATTTTATACCAAAGAACTGGATGACAAAAGTACTATGCAAAATAGTGGTGTCACCTTGATCGCTGAAGCAATGCATATATCAAGTGTGAAGGACTTAAACCCAAAATTTTCAAATCTGTCATATTTTAGGGTTATCGAGCGTATTTGGATGTTTGATTACGAGAAGTTTAAGATTCCTATATTTGGTTGCAAGTGGGTTGAAAATAATAATGGCATACGAATGGATAAGTCACGTTTTTTGCAAGTGGATCTTAATAGGGTGGGGTACAAAGATGAGCCTTTCATTCTAGCCTCTCAAGCTAAACAAGTGTTCTATGTCAATGATCCGACAAGTACGAAATGGTCTATAGTGCTATTATCTAACAAAGTAATTGATGAAAGCATTGGAGATCAAAGTGATATTGGTGTTGACATTGAATCTTTAACCATAACTAATCAAAATGATAATGAATCATGTATTAGAAACGATCATAATGAGGGTATTTGGATCAATCTAACTGTCCGCGTTGTTAAGAGACGAGTAGAACACATTCCTACCAAGAAAAGAAAGAGACCTTAGTGAAAAGGGTAATAGTATATATAATTATAGCCTATATCATTCAATAAAATTTAATTTGTCATTTCATTTTTATTTGTTATTTCATTTTTATTTGTCATTTCATTTTTATATTTGTCATTTCATTTTTATTTGTCATTTCATTTTTATTTGTCATTTCATTTTTATTTTCCATTTCATTTTTATATTTGTCATTTCGTTTTTATTTTTTTTCATTATTACAGGTCAAATGGCTAGTAATCAAGAAAACTCAAAAGATGCAAATGCTCCTGAAAATGCTCCTGAAAATACTCCAGAAAATACTTCAGAAAAGACTTCAGAAAAAGATATTACACGGGGTATAACTATTATGAGGGGAATCATCCGTGATAGAGATAGAGGAGTAACATATAATGTAGATTTGAATGATAATGACCAACTAATTGGGTCTAACGCTGCAAAGTTGACAAGCTACATTAGTACGCTTGTTCGTATACACATTCCGATCACCACTCCTAGATGGAAAAGAGGAGAGTTGGATGAGGCTAAGGAGAAAGTTTGGACTGAGATAAAGGTACATATATGGTTTTTGTTATTTGTTTTATCTTGACGATAATATGTGTTTAAATTTCTTTTACTAACACACTTTATGCGTATGTTTTTTTGTAGAGGTCTTTTAACATTGAAGATACCCGTAAAAAGTATATAATGGGTTTGGCTGGAAAAAGACACAGAGGGTGGAGAACATTTTTAACAAACAAGTATCTTAAAGATGATGAAGGAAATTTTCTTGAAGAGGATCCGGAACGTCCAAAGAAATATGAGAACTTCATTACACCTGAAGAATGGGTTGGTTTTGCAGGCCAAAGAAGAGACGAGAATTTCAAGAAAGTGAGTGCTATCAATCGCGAGAGAGCGTCAAAACCCGCATATCCATACAAAAAAGGGCGTTTGGGATATGCTCATTTAGAGGAAAAAATTATAAGTAAATATAAACTCTACGATCTTATTAATTCTCTCAATGTGTTATAATTGATGATCTTAAGACTTGTGTCAATGCGTAGTTAGAAGAGACGAAAAGTGACGCAACATCACTACCGGCACATTTGTTATGGAAGGAAGCCCGTGTGGGCAAGGATCAAGCTGTTAATCCCGATATTCAACATGTGTATGATGAATGTGTAAGTATAAGATTGTGTATTTAGTTAAATCAATTAATTTTTATTAATATTTAAATAATTTTTTATCTCCATTAATAATTTTCGATATGTAAATGAATTACAGGAGACCTTGTCGCAATCGGTATCCCCAGGTGAGGACCATCAGGATACCAGGAGCGTACTTAGTCGAGCACTAAATATTGTTGAGTATCCGGGTCGGGTGAGGGGTAAAGGTCATGGTGTGACTCCAACCTCTTTGTATAAGTATCCAAGGAAAAGAAATCCTAGCAATGCAGAAGTGATGCAAACATTGCAGGATTTACAAGCTCAAGTCCGTGAATTGGAGAAGGATAAAGAGAGATATATGGCGGAAAAGAGCAGTTCACAATTGAAAGAAACTAGTGACAAAGCTAGTATCAACTGTCAGCATAAATTTCCTGAGGTAATTTTCAATATATATCCGTTATTATTATAGAATATTTTTAGTCACTTCTAACGGTTATTATTGGTTTAGGGCATTTCATCTTGCCAGCTATACCTATCGTCACCGGCTTATCGACTAGTTGGCAAGGGAAAAGTCCATAACACTTTGGGAGATTTACTTCACCATAGACCGCTTCTGGATGGACACATGAAAGTATCGGTTGACATTGCTTTAGATATGGATGCGTTGCTTCTGGTACCCGACATTGTTGCTGAGACCACATTGCTGCGAGATGCAATAGGATCTTTTGTTGCATGGCCATCGGACCTCATTTTCATAGATGATCAAGTATGTTGAAAACAATTATGAATCTTTAAGTATTCAACTGTCAGTTCTGACCTCAGTTATTTCCACGGTAATTATAGACTCCTACAACACCCGCATCTAAGGGTAAAGGGACTTTGCGGCACGACGAGTCTGATGTATCACAAAAAGAGGTACGTTTAAAGTGTTAATTATATGATCCGAATAAAAACTGCATAATTTTATAATTTAACTGAGTCTATATGATTTTTAGGTACCTTTTCAAGGGTCACAACAAGTGAGCCAGAAGATCGTTGGCGTACCACCCAAGAAAAGGGTGCCTACTAGATTTTTCCCTCGATACCGGCAGTGTCTTGAAACAATAGTGGGAACAACAGATTTGATGGATGGTGGTATTCTTCAAATGGATATGGATCAAGGTATCTTTGGTTTTCCTTGCACCGAAATAATTGGACATGAGGACGTGGAACAAATTTTCCGTCATAAAGAATTGGGCATCAGTATTATGCACGCATACATCTGGCAACCCCCATCTTTATATTATGTAATTAGCTGAAATCTTTTTTAAACATTTCAATGAATATAGTCTAATATTAATTATGTTTTTATTTAAGACTGTTATATGACAAATTGATGTGCGGGAATCAATTGTCAAACAGATTCCATTTCGTGTCTTCCTCCCGTGTCAGCGGAGCGACAATTGGTAGGGAACCAGAATCAGTAAGAGAGCACTTAGTCGAAAGATTCATGGCAACTGGCAGTACAGAAAGCTTATATCTTTGGGCGTATAATACTATTCCTACAGGGTTAGATTTTCATTCTAAGTTCATTTTAATATTTGTAATTTTTGCGTAGAAAATTTTCTTCTAAACTGTTGTTTTAATTTATAGACGTCACTGGTTGTTGGTTGCTATCGATCCTATAAAAGAAGTGGTCTATTATCTGAATTCGGTTGACGGTGATTGGACAAATTATCCGGATATGAAGTTAATGATTGATACGTAAGTGAGATTATTCTAAATATTTGTGTGTGTTTATATATTTAATTATTTATGTGACATTGTTCTAAATATATATTTTTATTTTGTTAGAGCGATACAAGTATTCCGGTGTCAAAGAGAAGCTCGGGTACGACGGTCTAAATCAAACAACATTAATTGGATCAAAGTGCAGGTATATTAATTTCCACTATTTTGCTTATAATATTTATGCTATTTGATAAAACAATACAACTATATATTCTTATTTGTTTTTCTATGTAGTGTCCTCAACAGAAAAACGGTATAGATTGCGGATACTTCGTTATGCGGTTTATCAAAGAAATCATTCAACTGAATCAAATAGAGATTCCAGTCACGGTATGGATTTATAACTTAGGATTTGTTTTATTATTTCTCGGATATTTCATATAATTTTTTACTTTTAACTAAATCATGCATATTATGTTTTGTTATGTAGTACTTCGATGAGTACAAATATGCATATTACACGAAACTTCAGTTGGAAGAAATCAAAGAGGAATTGTGTCAATATTTTATTGAGAAGAGAATCATATAAGGACTGGTTTAGTTGTTGTTAGGGTTGATTTTGTAAGACTGATTTTGAGTTACAATGCTGATAACAATGGTTTATATATATTTTGAGGTACAAAAATGATGTATATATATTTTGGATTACAATGGTATACAATGCATTACCGCGGTTTATGAATTACAGGTTATGGCAACTGGTTTATATAAATAATATGCTGCAAACAATGCAGGTATATGAATTATATAAATTATACCTCTAAAAAAAACACTCTATGAAAGCGCTTTTTGAAGAAAAACGCTGCCTTAGGTAGACCTATGAAAGCGTTTTTTCACATAAAGAGATGTCTAAGGTAAACATATGACAGCGCTTTTCCAGGCAAAAGCGCTGCTAAAAGACAACCTATGAAAGCTCTTTTCCAGAAAAAAGCGCCACCAATGAAAGCGCTTCTTCATAAAAAAGCGCTGCCAAAAGCCTACTTAAGAGAGCGCTTTTCAGAAAAAGCGCTGCCAAAAGCCTACTTAAGAGAGCGCTTTTTAGAAAAAGCGCTGCCAAAAGGGTACTTAAGAGAGCGCTTTTTAGAAAAAGCGCTGTCATAGGTAGACCTACGAAAGCGCTTTTCATTAAACAAAAAGCGCCGCTAAAACCTATAGCAGCGCCACCTTAGAAAGCGCTTTTAAAGGCCAAAAAGCGCTTTCGTAGGTCTTTTTTGGCGTAGTGTATGGGACAATGACCAAATGCGAAGGAACAAAAAGGGTCGTCCCAAAAGTAAGCGCATCACAACCGAAATGGACTCCCTTGACAAGCTGGAAAGAAAGTGTGGTTTATGTCTTCAGGTCGGACACAATCGCAAAAATTGTCCGAATCGGGCTACTGCCTCAACCACATGAAAATTGTATTACATAAAATCTTTCCTTTATTATGTTGTAAACATTAGGGCTTTTTGTTAACAGTATTTGTTACAATAAACTTTGCGCGAACAAGAAAAAAAACACGATAATCCGTCTACGAAATTATAACTGTTAAAATAATTTCATCTGACCCATGCATCATCAACATTACGTCGCTGTCTGTTTTGACTTCCTCCAACCAAACATTAGGTCTTCTTGTCGCAAGTGAGGTTGTTGTTCGTCTTTGCTGGATCCTTCTAATTTTTTCCCCCTCCACGATGTCTCCATCTAGCCATCGCATCAACTCCCGCTTCAGACGCTCCATGGAGTGAATGTGCCAAAATTTCATTTTTATCGAAGGTTTCGTGGCAGAGAAGATAATGTAACCATCTCTGGTAAAAATAATGGGCGATATCATGACGCAAATAACAGAGTAAAAAATAAGAAAATAGTACGAGAAAGTGTGAGAAATGACGGAGAAATAGACGAATTATTTATAAAAACAACATTTTGCCCTAGGAGCCAAGTGAGATGGCGCCTCCTCTCACTTTTAAAGTGCGTGCGCCATCTCACTTGGCTAAAAGAGAGAGGAGGCGCCAAGTGAGATGGCGTCTAGGGCATAATGCTTAGTGGAGGCGCCAAGTGAGATGGCTCCTCCTTTGGAGAGTCACCTGAAACATGATTATTTGCGATTTTTTTTTTTAATACATAGTTATTCCAAAAAAAAATCCTGATAAATCACTTATAAAAATTATTTACACTTTTTCAAATTGAAAATATTAACTTTGATATTACATATTAATGTATAGAAAATTCATTATTACTATTTAGAAATATCGTTTTTTAATCTATTTTACTTATCATTATTTAAAATTTATTATATAATATTTAAAAATATAAAATAATTTCAACCCGCACATCGTGCGTGTCACAATCTAGTTAATTATAAAGCAAATCCCTATATTTTCAAATGGCACTCATATTCAAGTAAAAAATGTATCCGAATTTAAATCTTTGAACAAATCCCTATAATATTGTTTGTATGTTTTACTTGTATGTGTTAAATATGAGGTGAATTTAGATTTCAAAATTCAGAAACACTCTTGGACAGTATTTTACACATTGTACGAATCTTTATTTTAGAATAATGGAGTGGATTCAAATTTCAAAATTTAGACAAACCCTTGGATAATATTATGACCCTTTAACAATAACTAGGAAGAAATTTTAACATCATTTGACAACAAATACATTATTCATACAATAAATCATACATATAAATTAATAATTACTAAAATAAAATTTTCACAACTCATTAGTAAACCATACATCAATCATTCATAAAATACAACTAACAATACAAATTATCAAATTATTTTACAAAATACAAATAAAAATAAAATTATTGTGTATATCTAACATTCTCCTCTAGTTATGTTCTCTCTCTCTCTCTCTCTCTCTCTCTCTCTCTCTCTCTCTCTCTCTCTCTCTCTCTCTCTCTCTCTCTCTCTCTCTCTCAATAAAAAAAATAAAGTCACATATCAGAAATAAATTATCAGCATTGTAGCGGTAGAAATGTTGAGACTAAGCCATTGAATTGAATTAACTCGCACAAATTATAATAAAAATCGTCACCGCACTTTATTGTTTCCAAAGGAATGAGAAAAGAGCGAATAACCCAAAAAGAAGGGGAGAGAACCTAAGTACATGAGTTGTTTATGCAAAGGGAAGGTATTAACATCCTAAACATCTACAGTACTCCGCGGGAACCTCTTTGAAAATTTGTGTATTTTGGCTATAGATGTTGTATACAAAAATAGATTGTGGGAATGAGAAAAGAAGTATTTTTTTACAATTTTTGCACCCGCCGCGGTTGCGAATCTTTAGGGCGTACGTACCACCTTCCGTGCAATAGGGGATCAGGGTACTCGTAGTTCACCTTTAAAAAATTTAAAACACAAGTGTGTTGGTTAATTTTAAGAGACGAGACATCATCGTCTTATCCGAGTGGAAGAACATACTTACTATCCACAATCATGAGAAATGAAAATTTGCACCATCTCAAAGTGGAGGATATAGTTTGGATTTTAAAATCAACAAAGCCTCACTCAACACTCAAGTGGAAAATATCTCACTTCACTACATATTATAGAAATATAGTAGTTCGCATCACTACAAGGATTGACAAGAGTCTAATATTTTGAGAAAAATTTAAGTAAAAAGCCACAATGGCAAAATGGTTTGAATGAGATTGATTTACTTTTAGTCTTCTCACAAAAAATGTCAAAGTATTATTAAGATGTTTAAAGTTTGATTGAGAAAATATTTTGAAAATGCATGGACCTAAGTCCAAGTTTATTGTGAAAGAGGTTCAAGTTTAGAAAACAAGAATAGTTTTGAAAATGAGGGAGAAAATTTTAAAATTAAAGAAGATGGGAGAAGATGAAGGTACTATCCTAAAGCATAAGGTAAAAGCTAGGGAAAATAACCATCTAACCAACAAGAAGCCAACACTTGACACAATGAGTCAATGTAGAATTCCCATCCTTTGAATTTGGAACCATACAAACAAAGATATTAAACCTCTTAAGAAAATCAAGCTTCAAATGCATTAAGTCTTCACAAAAATTGGGCATAGTAACAACTGTACACAGATGAATTTCCAATCATAGACAAAATACATAATCAGAATAACCTGCACACAAAGAAAACAAACAACCCAATATCTCGGGGTAAACCCTAAGAACTCCAGACAAAATAATAATAGAAGTCACAAGGTCTCAAGGTAGGTCAAGGTCTCTACTTCTAAGTCCAAGAAGTTCATAACTCCAAAATACTAAGAATAGTAACCAAATAGTCCAAGTAACCTTAAAGTTTTTTATTGTTCAAGTTGGTTATTAGGTATTTTCAAAAATAAAATGAAAAGCTCAAGTGAGAAAAATAAAAATGACATAAAGATAAATACTCAAGTGAGCAAAGATGAAAATAACATGAAATATAAATGCTAAAATAAATGGTGCATAGAACTAAAGGCGTAAAGTAAAAGCATAAAAATAAATGTCAATTGTTAATGAGTTAGAAATTAGAGGTTAGTTGAATGACCATCTTGAAACTTGCATTTGAAAACTCATTAGAAGATTGATAAAATCAAAGCCTCTCAACAACAAGTTTCATTTTCTTTTTGTCAAGTATATCATTCATTTCAAATTCTCAAGGCAACAACAAATGATCAACGATGTTTAAATGATTCACTTAGACCAAATTTTATGAAAGTCCATTAGAGGATTGATAAGACCATAGCCTCCTAACAATGATCCTTAAGGTCATTGGATCAACAATTTCAAATTAAACATACTTGGGCTTGCAAACATAGGTTTGGGCCACGAATGATCATTTCTCGAATCGGGACAAAATTTAGCGCTATGTTAAGCAATCGTAAGTGGATTTATATAAAAGTCGCACCTATTCGGAGGCCGGTCAATAGCAATCTATGTGTCATATGTTTAGAGAGATGATATATAGATCATCCTCTACTAACATGTAGCACAAATGAGAAAGGGATAAGATGAAGAGGGAGGGGGGTGCAATGTATGGAATTAGGATTTTAAATATCATCAATATCATTCATCCATTTTGGTGGATTTGGTTTCTCAACCTATCAACACCCAAGATCCAATGAGGTTGAGGAATTAGTCACCAAATGGAGTCCAAGTCAGAACCAAATAAAGAAAATAATAAAATAATATTTAACAAGACAAAATTAAAATCGTTAATAAAAGGAAAATAATTGATAAAATACACAAAATATGTTAAAACACCAAATAAAAATTCAAAAAAATACTCAGAGGTCAAACATGATTTAATAAATGTTGACAAAAAATTTCAGAATTTTTTAAAGTCAGAGACTAATTTTTAAAATTGAAGAAAATAAGCAAAATAAACCAAAATTTGTGAAAAATAGTAAAATCAGAAATAAAAATAAAATGAGTCACCAATATTTGTCAAGAGGCCGTTGGATCCTTCCACAATTTTTTCAGAATTTAAAAAATGTTAGAAAGTATTTTTAAAAGAATTAAAATAAGGAAAACAATGCAAAAATTATGAAAAATATCAAACATCAAAATAAAAATATGAAAAAAATCTTCACAAAGTCAGAAATAATTCAAAGTATTTTTATATATTTTTTCATAATTTTTGGATAAAAAATAAAAGAGTTATGAATTTTTAAAGATAAAGGAAATTTAAAAATAATTTTGTACAAATAAAATAAATAAGAAAAAACCACATGCATTGGATCTCTTTCACTTATACACGCTGGCATATCTAACGGATCTGAGGTGAAGGAGCATCATGAACCCAAGTCAAGGCGCGCGCATGCAACACCAGAAAGTCTAACCAATCAAAATAAAACAATTAGATGAGCGTCATTGGTTGAAGAACGACACATAGGCCGTCTTCAACCTCCAGCCTCCTGCAAGTAGGGAAAATTCAAGATCCTTGAATCTGTAAATTTACGCGTTCATAGTGGTACCAATAGATACGTCTACTTTAGACGATCACAACCATATGATCGCGAAAAATTTATATAAAGCACAACATAGTCGATTTGGAAAAAAACGGAGATGTTTGAAAATGTTAAAAATCAAAAATCAGATGCATCAAATGCATTGTTTCACCAAAATTGAGTTAAGAGCAAGCATCAGTGAACATCATAGATCATTCCAATAATTTGAGTTAGAATATTTAGTGCCTTAAACTACTTGAATGAAGTCAGATGAACTTGCTCTGTAAATGGACTTGACTAGCACGATTTAGGGCACCTCAAGGCTTAATTCTTCTTCTGTTAGCTTCAGTGAAGTTCAAGGATGAAGGATCAATGAAGAAATAAGATTGAAAAGTGGAGAAAAGAGGAATTCGAAATATCATAAAAGTGAGTTATGGAGGGAGTTTGACAGAGTAATTTTGGTTGATCAAGTTTGAGAAAATGAGAGGAGCGAGGTCCTCTATTTACAGGGAAGCGAATGGTGCAAAGAATTAAAAGAGAATTTGAAGTTTGGAGAGAAATTGGATGAAGCTCGAAAGTGAAAAAGTGTAACTCCACGTGCATCAAAACTTAGTTAATTCATGTGTTTTGATCCTTAATTCAACTTTGGGAACTTTTTTAAACATGTTTAAATCAAAAACGCGTTCTAATTTTGTGTTTAGAAGCCACATTATGTATTTCAAATTCTGACTTTGGAGAAAACTTCAGTTTCAAGGTACCATCTTTGAATCCATGGTGTTTACAGTTCAAGGGGTCTTAGGGCATGATTCTTGAAGCATTTGAAAGACAAGGTCACAATCTTTGCAATGTGCCAAGAATAAGATCAGATAGACATTTGAGCTACAAGTTGTGATGAGTCAAAGTTGAGAAAAAGATGCTGACTTTTTGTACTTAGAATTTTTTTGTTTTTCTTCAAAAGTGACCTATAATATTTTGAGTTCAAACAAGGCCTTCCTCCAAATTTGACTTTGATAATTGATTCTAGCTTGAAGTAGACTTTCCAAAGAGAACTATGAAACTTGAATCACTCAAAAATACCAATTATTGAAAAAGTTACGGCCTTTTAAAATCGATGAAAATTCATGAGTGACCTATAATCTTTTGAGTTCTTAGGGAATCTCCACTCATTTTTAAGCTTTACACATAAAAGGAGAGTTGAATTTCACATCCTTAAGATCATTGTGGAAAAATAATGGGACCAAGGAGATAAAAATTGACCAAGTTATGATCTTTTGAAGTCACATAAGGGAATTTGATGGCCTGTCTAGAGGACTTGTAATCTTTCTCAATCATTAGGAATCTTCCACACCAAATTTTCTTGAATATTTTGAAGTTATTGGTTGATAAACCTTTAAAGAGAAGCATATCTTTGAAATCTCTCAAAACTCTCAAAAGATGAACAAGATA
Source organism: Vicia faba (assembly GCA_948472305.1). NCBI lineage: Eukaryota > Viridiplantae > Streptophyta > Magnoliopsida > Fabales > Fabaceae > Vicia > Vicia faba. Next base: position 96,136,247 of record OX451735.1, on the reverse strand, counting down.
TAGCCCTTAGAAGTTCAAAACCCTAGCTCCTCAAGCACCAAAATGACTTGGAAAGCCCTTTCAATTTTGACAATCTTTCTTGCACAATCACTTTTTCCATGTGAATAGAAGTTGTTGTGGATGATAATAAAAAACATAGCATTAAAAACCACTTCCAATTATTAAGAATTGAGAGAGTTATTCACATGTGATCAAGGAATCAAGAACTTGTCCAATTAGGTCAAACTTCTTCAATCAACCCTTGTATCTTTTGACTTTCTTTGACAAATTGAGGAATGATGAATCATAGTAGACCTTGTCATAATATTACTCTAAAGCACTCTCAATGATGAAACTTGAATCTAAATGAAGATTTGTTGAAGAAGGCATGGAAATAAACTCATGAACCTATGAATCAACCTGATGAAATGTGTTATGGCCTCACCTATAGTATCATCAATTAGGGCATACATTCATTGTATTTGTTATTTAAAAGTTAATAAATACAAAACATATATGATCACAATATACAAATCAAGATGCTTGGTGATCCCTCATGAGCAAACCTAAAGATAAGGAGAAGAGCCAAACCCTAGTGTGATCTTGTTGTGATTGAGTTGACATGAGATGATAGAGGAATCTTAGGGGGAAAATTGAGGTACAACAACTTCCATGATTTAAGTGTCTTCTATTCAAAGATAGGAAGGTTAAAATCTTCGTGTCGACGTGATTTAAGATACTTAAATATAAAAGAAGCCCTATTTTTGGCCCTAAGAGGCCACACAGTGCTTATGATTGTGCATGCAAACGAGCAGATCCAAAGGTTACACGGGACACTGCTGGGGAAACAGAAGATAAAATAAAGGATTAAAAGAAAAATTCGACCAAGAAAATATATCACTGGTGAATAGAAGACTCGACTCTATTGGGGTAAAGCCCAAGGAGGAGAAAAAGCAACATCAACTCAAATATTGAGGAGAGAAAGTAAAGGATAACAGTGATCGACAGATAACTGTAAATTATCCAACTCACTAAGAAGATAGAAAAAAAGGTAATGTCGACTCAGAGGGAATAGAACTGGTAGGATAATACCAACAAATACCAATATTAGGGAAGGTAATACATGACCAGCATCAGACTTATGACTGGAAATAGATGAACTCCTTTAGAGCAAAGTGAATCTCGACGACGAACTATCTCCCATAATGACAAGACTACCATTCATCGGAGTAACAAATCTCAACAATAAACTATCTCCCATAATGACAAGACTATCATCCATCAGAGTAAACATCTCAATAATGAACTATCTACCATAATGACGAGACTACCATCCATTGGAGTAACCAAATATCAACAGCGAACTATCTCCCATAATGACGAGACTACCATCAATCATAGTAAACATCTCAACAATAAACTATCTCCCATAATTACGAGACTACCATCCATTAGAGTAACCAAGTCTCAACAACGAACTATCTCCTATAATGATGAGACTACCATCCATTGGAGTAACAAATCTCAACAACAACTATCTCACATAATGACGAGACTACCATCCACTGGATTAACTAAATCTCAACAATGAAATATCTCCCATAATGACGAGACTACCATCCGTTAGAGTAACCAAATATCAACAATGAACTATATCCCATAATGATGAGACTACCATCCATTAGAGTAAAAAATCTCAACAATAAACTATCTCACATAATGACGAGACTACCATCCACTGGAGTAACCAAATCTCAACAACGAAATATCTCCTATAATAACAATACTACCATCCATTAGAGTAACCAAATATCAACAATGAACTATCTTCGATAATGACGAGACTACCATCCAACGGAGTGCCATCTCAACAACAAACCATCTCCCATAATAATGAGACTACCATTCATTGGAGTAACCAAATCTTAACAATGAACTATCTCCCATAACGACGAGACTACCATTCATCAGAGTAAACATATCAACAACAAACTATATCCCATAATGACGAGACTACCATCTATCGAAGTAACAAATCTCAACAACGAACTATCTCCCATAATGACGAGACTACCATCCATCGGAGTAAGAAATCTCAACAACGAACTAACTCCCATAATGACGAGACTACCATCCATTTGAGTAACCAAATCTCAACAATGAACTATCTCCCATAATGACGAGACTACCATCCATCGGAGTACAAAATCTCAACAACAAACTATCTTCCATAATGACGAGACTACCATCCATCAGAGTAACCAAATATCAACAACGTGTAATATCAAGCCTCTCAATGAACTTTGTTTTGATGAAGACAAACCATAATGGCAAGAAGGCAAAGATGTTAATCAAGCTAAAGCATCATTGGATAAAAGCCTTTGGTTCAAGCTCTTGGAAAATTTCATAAGGTATAATAACAATTCTTACTATGAACTTAAGTCTTAGATGCTCAGTGATCAAAAGAACTTTTTAAACTTGTACAAACTATTTCTCAAGTTTCTTAAGCAAAAAATTAATTTTTATTACTGAGCAATCGATTTACATGTTGGAGCAATTGATTGCTTGCCTCATGTTTTCAGGTTTTTTGCTTCTGTTTTCCCGTGCAAGCGATTTGCATATATGTGTAATTGATTGCTCTCTGTTTAAAAAAGCTTTTCATTTTAAATGCTATCAATTTACACAAAGGTGCAATCGATTGCTCGCTGAAAATATTTGAAATTTATGGTTGTTAGAACCTGTGCAAATCGATTTGCATCAAGGGTGCAATCGATTGCTTGCTGTAAATTTTTGAAAATCAATATATTTTCATATACCTCTTCACACACACCTTTTGAGTAGTAGATTGTACTGAATCTTTGCAATTGTTCATGATCATTGTACAGAAAATCACGTTGTTTCAAAGAGGTATTATGAAGATATAAATATCCAAAGATTCAAATTATTTTACAACCTCTTCCAATCAATCTTTTTCTGAAATTTTCAAATACTCAACTCAAGCTTTCTTCATTGTTATTCAAAAAGTTTTCTACACATTCTCACATCTTGTATAACAGAAAATTTTGAGCAATCTAAGTCCTGAGTCATTGTATATCATTGTTATTGGAAGGTAAGATCAAATTATTGATAAAATCACTTAAAGTGATTATTACTCTACAAACTTACTCACTCAGATATTGTTGTACACTTTATTATTTTTCAGGATTGTTGAAAATAAGATTAGTAGTTTTTGTACTCTTGTTTTTCCAGGATTGTTGGAAACAATTAGGTCACCTTGAGAGGATTGTTCTCATTGTTGACATAGTGAAAATCCAAGAGGATTGTTCTTGGTCCAATAGGATTGTTCTTGGTGTTTGGTAGTTCTTGTATAAGCTGCCAACTATAAGGAAATCTCTTTCATGTTGAAAGGGGACTGGAGTTGTTGTACCCCAAAATTTTCCCTCCCATATTTCTCAAAACATTTCAAGTGAGACCCTCAAATTGCCCAAGGAAGTCCAAGGGTTGACCGGGCAAACTCTCTCCTAAGGCAGTCTACCTCAAATTAGGGTTTCATGTTGCATCAAGATACTTGAGTCCAAGGGATCAAAAATGCTCACCATTGTCCTAATATGTTCTCAAGATCATTCATGTCAAGTTTCAAGCCTTGCAGAGGAAGTTTGCTCAATCAATTGCTCAAAGGCTTGAAAATCGATTATGCTAGGGCAAAAGTCAACTGTGACCCACAACAGTCAAACTTCAAGATTTTTGGTCAACATCCTCATTTTGAAGTATTATTCATCATTTGATCAAGGGTTGATCATGATTCCTCAAGGATTGCTCACAATTCATCAAAACCCAAAACCTGCTAAATTAGGGTTTTGTAGGAAAAGTCAACTCAACTTTGACCAAGCATAACTTTCTAATACTTTATCAAGAATGACCCATCCAAAGCTAATTTTTAAGAGGATTCAATTCCCTACAATTCATCTTCATCTATCAAGTTCAAAATATGCACTCAGAAGAAGTTATGAATTTGGACATTATATGTCTCTTTGCAAAGTCAACAAAAACACCTTTTTTGTCAAAGCTTTATACATGAACATGGAAGACTTAATTGAGATGAGACCAAAAGGGTTGCTTATAGGACATCTTGACCTTTATAAAAAGTCAAAGAACACATCTCTAGGGTCAAAATTGAAGGAGTTATGCATTGGTGAAGTTGACCTTTTTTGCAAAATTGCCAAAAGTCAAACATGCCTCGAATTGCATTTTTTTGTCAAATGGGCCCAACCTTTTGTGCTTGTATTGAGTTTGTAACATGGTCCACGACCCATGGCCCATCCCACTTGCCTTTATTTTATTTTTGTCATTTATTTTGATTTTTATTTCAATTAAATCAAATTAAATCAAAATAAAATCATGAAAATATCAAAATCATTTAAACCTTGAGATTTTGTGCATATTTCAGGTCCAGGAATAGCTGGAAATGAGATCAAATCGTGCAAGGCTTGTTTGTACACAAAAATATTGGTTTTTGGCTTGTTTTGGAAAGATTTACATGAGAATCAAATCTTGATCAATGATCATTATTGGAAAAGATTGGATGCAAATTTGTAAACCTAATTCACTCAAGGCTACATATAGAACAAATCCAGACGAAATGCATAAGGGTTAGAGGCGTGAGAAGCTGAGGAAAAACTTGGAAAAATTCAAGAAAAGTAGCAATTTGTTTTCATACTTCCAGGCGCTTTCAAGCCATTCCAAGCACACCTTTCACTTGATGGGCATTCAAGGAGTCTATACAAATCATCAACAAGTATTTTCGTGCCCCAAAATGCAATGTAAGTGCCTCACGACATCCTTCCCTTTTTGAAATCAAATCTCAAGAATTTGACATTGTTAGCATGATTGGTTTATATATTCTGAACCCTTGAAGCATTTGCAAGCTAATGGTAACAATTAATTTCATTTTTGCTAACCATAGAGATCCACCATTGTTAGGTTTTCTGTGTTCGTTTTAGGGTTTTCTTATGCAGGTAAAATTGGCCCAAAAGAGGGGTACCATGGTGCTCACAAGGTCAAGACGAATTGATCTGTACCGTTAGTTTTCATTTATGATGCTTGTGTGAGATTTTGGAAATCACAGGGGCTATAGCTACAGGCTGTGTCTGTAGGTAAAAGTATTGGAATTTTACCAAGGGAGAGAGGAAGAAGAAGGGTGGCGTGGCACCCCCTGACTGCCCCATTTGAAATTCGCGCGTTTTATAATATTGCTTTGCTTGTTTCCAATATAATATTTGTTGGTTATTCCATAGACAAACAGGTGCGCTAGCTCAGTTGGTTAAAGGGCAAAGGAAATTTCCAAAGGACCTGGGTTCGATCCCCAGGTCCCCTTGGTCTTCAATATTATTTTTCTATACATGTTTCCGTGCGCAGGCTTCTAGGATGTCCACCATAAGTCCTCAATGATTAGCCAGCCAGCTGTCCAACAAACCAAATCTAACACTTGGCATGTGAGGGTTTATCTAAGACCTAGTCAAAAGTTCAACATGGAATCAGGAAGGTCAACGTGGACCAAGGCTTTTGGGCCCAAAAATTGCTATGGACACCCCCCCTCAATTACTAGCATACCAGGCCCAACTCTCTCTTTTCTTTTATATTTTCTTTATTTAATTTATTTTGTTTAAATTATTTTCTCACAAAATTAATTCTTCTTTATCAAAAACTCATAAAAATCAATTTCATCAAATTTAGTTTTTTTTTTTTTTTATATTTTGTCAAAATTAATTTAATTAGTTTAATTTAATTTTAGGGTAATTTTAACCTTTTGTAAATAAATTAAAATCAATTAGAAAATTAGGGTTTTTGTTTAAATTAATTTTCATTTTCTTTTTCTTAAAATAACAAAATATAAAATAGGTCAAAATTAATTAATTTTATTAATCTAAATTAATTAGGAATTAGGTTTGTATTTATTCATTAAAACCTTACTTTTTCTCAAAAAATAATAAAAAACAACCAATTTTTTTTCTTTTAACTAGGTTTAGACGGGGTCAAAACTCTAATTTTCTCTCGTTCTCGATTCATCGCATGTTTATTTTTTTTTACGATATTGATGTAACTGCTCATGGGATGTAATAGTTTAATTAGGACTTTTTCGTTTATTTATCGTTTTTACGGGTTTTTGGCTATGTAATTAAACCCCTCCCCGAAGCCTTGTAATAGCGTAGCTTTATTTTCCGCATTTTAATTTTCACAAATATTAACTGTTAGATGTATGATAATAGGGTTGCATGACAAGAATGCATGTTAATTTTAAAATGGTCAGCAAACCCTAAATGTGCAAAGATAATAACTCGAAATCAAATCACTCGCACATGCGCACTCTTAGGGTATACCCTCACTTCAGTTGCCTTCGGTAAATGATCATTAAGTATAGGGTGTCTTAGTGGTTTCCCTCTTGTCTAAACAAAGATCAAATGTCCCGTTCGGAAATGTTGCCTCGGAAATGTTGCCTCGAAAATGTTGTCTTGAATATGATCTTAAGACACTAGGGTCATTACTAAGACGTCCTAACATTGCTTTAGTGATCGTACGTCCCTTTCGAATTGACCCTTAAAACTTCGACGATGGTGCTACCTACTCACTAATAGTAGGATAGCGCTGTCTAAAGGAAATAAAACAAGAATAGAAACGATCTTTTTTCGATTAGGTAGATGCTAGTAGGTACTTGCTCAAATCAAAACTTTTTACACCATACACTTTCAAACAATCTTTTCAAACTAAAGTTTTCAAAAACACTTCATTACACTCTTGAGGACAGAAACAAGGGTTAAAATGAAGTAAAACAAAACTTTTCAAAGCAAGCACACACAAGAAATTTTCAAAATGAGCAAGTACCCATGGAAAACCATGGATAGAAAGGATGCTAATACCTTCCCTTTCTATAATCTACCCCCCGTACTCAGAAACATCTCGAAAAAGGTTTTTTCTGTTCTTTTTCCTTTTCCTTTGTTGGATGAAATAAAAGTCGGTGGCGACTCTTGCTTACCGCGACATTTTGCAAACACAAACGCAAAACGCAAACCAGCATTTTCGTAAAACAGTCCGGTTCTGCCACCGTATCACAGAACTGACGACTCTGCTGGGGATTTTATAAGTGGGGTATAACTTAGGAATAGTTCATCATAAATTTCTTCTCTTGTTTGATTTGATTGCTTTACTTTTGAGGGCTTTGTATTGGGAGTTACTATAGATCCTAACCCGGATCTGGGGACACCTTTTAGGTAAGTAGAAATAAACTGTGAGGGAACTGTACGGCGTAGACCAATACGGTTGAAGCAGTAGCTACGTTGATGTGGCATATTGGTTGGTACCGGTATCCCTTGTGGAGAAACAAGGAGAATACAGGGCGGCTATGTGTGTCGTTAAGCATCAACTGACCTTAGAACCTATAATTGACCAACTTGGCCATAGGAAGTAGTGAGATAGCCGGCCTCAGTGTAAACTGAGAACTGGTTGATACTCGATACTACACTCATTGAGACCATACTCTCGAGATAGTTCCGGCCGCAAGAAAATATTGTGTGAGCTGAAACCATGACCGATGGAGGTTGGTCAGTGATATTGAGAACCTCTAGAACCCGATTACTATTATTAGGACAGGTTGAAACCAACTGAACTTCAAGAGGGTAGTACCCAGACCTCATGCAAGCCTGAAACTTAAGGGCTCTTGTGTGACTTGTTTGCCTTTACCATGTCTTTTATTTTCTATACCTGTTGTGTGTTTTATCATGACATCATGCATCATAACATAACATGCATACTTCATTATACTAACCATTTCAAAGACCGAGGGGATTTATCTTTGTTCTGTTTTACAGATTATGGCTTCCATGCGCAGAAACACCATCCGAGTTAACTTTGTGCAAATACCTTTCAACTTAAAGAGTTAGTCTCAAAGGTTTCTGATACTTCTTTATTCATTAGAAGACATGGTCAACTTCTTAGCTTGGTTACCTCAAGGTTTGATGAGCAGATGATGAGTGTGATTTTCCAGTTCTTCGATCCGGTGCATCATTGTTTCACTTTCCCGGATTATCATCTAGTTCCCACTTTGGAAGAGTTTTCTTACTTGCTGGGAATATCCATCCTTGAGCAGACACCCTTCACAGGTTTAGAAGAGACTCCTAGACTAGAAGACATTGCTTCAGCTTTGCATCTGACACGGGATGATGTAATATCCAACTGGGAGACACAAAGCGGGGTTGAAGGTTTCTTAGCCAAGTTTCTGATAGATCAAGCTCAGCAGTTTTGGGATAATTTGGACTTTCAGGCTTTCGAAGACATCTTGGATCTCCTTATCTACGATTTGGTTCTCTTTTCGAATCCAGATTCCTTCATAGATGTGAGTGCGGTTAAGATCTTCCAGTCTCGTAATCTTGTACCTACTCTTATGGGTGATATCCTACATGCCCTATATACTCGTACTGTGCGAAGAAGAGGGAACCTCATGTGTTGCATGCCACTGCTGGCGAGGTGGTTTATTTCGCACCTCCCCAAGTCCGTGTTGAAGAATGAGGAAGGTTTAAGGTGGTCTTACAGGATAATGTCTCTTGCCTATACATACATTCTTTGGAGTTCCAAGGCTATGGAAAGCACTGCTATCATTGATCGTTGTGGGGGATACCCTAATGTCCCGTTGCTTGGAACCAGAGGGGGAATAACCTACAGTCCTTGCTTGGCTTTACGACAGTTTGGTCGCGCTCGGAGAGATGGTCCTCATGAGCTACTTCTTACAGATATTGTCTTTGACTACAAGGGAGACTTTGATGAGCATCACCGCAGGTTTATACAAGCTTGGGGCATGGTGAACATGTCTGACCCTCAAGAGCTAGGACCAAAGACTTCTCTCCCTATGCAACCTTATCTCCAGTGGGTTTGAGCTCGTGCTCAGAAGCTTGGGATGCCTTATGAAGCTGTGTTGCCAATCATTGTGGAGCCTACCAATGAAGAGGGCATTCCTTATACAGTCCTTTACCCCTACATGCCCACTGATCTTGGGGCATTAAAGAGATCCTGGATTCAGCTAAGGGAGGAGAGGGATACCTACCGAGAGAAGTACCATGATCAAGAGAGGAGGATCTTGAAGCTCACCAGGCAACTTGAGAATGAAAGGACAATCAATGACTATGTCAGCACGAAGGGGAAGCGGCCATGGGACTTCTGATTTTTGCTTTTCTAGTTTAAATTTGTTTTCCATTTATTTCTTTGTAACGCCTCAAAGGAATTTTTAAACATTTTTACAAAGTTAATCTAATAAAGTGTGTTTTATTTTTGGTTTGCAAATTTAAATCTCCCAAAGTCTTTGAAATCATTACATACGCATCCCATTATCATGCACATCATTACAGGTATCATTACAGGTTTCTCATTTCCTTCGCTGTTTATTTCAGCACGAAATGTCTTCTGAAATACCTACCGATCAAGCCATCAAAGCTCTTCAGGCACATAATGCCCAATTCCAAGAAATGTTCTTGAACTTGGCCAAAGGGCAAGAGGATTTGAAGACTCTCATCCTGAAGGAGAAGAAGAAGAAGAAGAAGAAGGTGGTTCTTCTGAATATGGGTAACAGATTTGGGAATAGGTTGCGACAGGAAGCTGATCTGTCTCTTTCGTTCAAAGAAGAGGAGGACAAAGAAGAAGAAAAGGGTCCTAGTCCTGTAGTCTCTAATAATGATACTGATTTTGATGATGAGCAATATCCTCCTTCTGAGGATAGGTACAAACAACTTAAAGACCGTCTGAGCGCTATGGAGATTCAGAAGATACCTGGTTTGGACTTCAGAGATCTAGGACTAGAATCTGGGGTGGTGATCCCTCATAAGTTTAAAGCTCCAGTTTTTGCTAAGTACGATGGAGTATCCTGTCCAAAACTCCATCTCCGCTCGTACGTCCGAAAAATTCAACCTTACACTGCTGATAGAAATTTGTGGGTGCATTTCTTTCAAGATAGTCTATCAGGGACTTAGCTTGAATGGTTTTATCAATTGGAAGGAGCTAGTGTCCGAAATTGGGAGGACCTTGCTGCTGCTTTTTACAAGTAGTATCAGTATAACGTCGACCTTTCTCCCACTCCTACTCCTCTTCAGGGTATGTCTATGGTTGCAAGCGAAGGTTTTAAGGACTACGCTCAGAAGTGGAGAGATCTGGCTGGAAGAGTCCAACCCCCTTTGTCGGATAGGGAGTTGGTGGATATGTTTTTGGGGACATTGTCTGGTCCATTTTTCAATCATCTGATCGGCAGTTCGTCATCTGGGTTTACTGAATTGATTTTGACTGGGGAGTAAGTAGAAGCTGGTATCCAAAGTGGTAAGATACAGAAGGATACATCGTCAAGTACAGTAAAGAAGCTTTTCACCGGTAAGAAAGAAGCTAGTGCTGTTTACAACTCGAGGAGCCAAAACCGACCTGAACGCCGTCAAGCAGTGAATGCGGTAGTAATATCAAGACCCACAGTTGCTCCACAATGCAACAATCAGAAAAGAATGGAGAGGCCGCAGAGACAATACACTCGACTCAATATGACCTTGGCTCAAATTCTACCACAATTGTTGAAGACCAATATGGTAACTCTGAGGGAAGCCCCAAAGAATCCTAGGACCATATCTCCGTTATATAATCTGAACACCCGCCGTGCCTATCACTCCGATAGCCCATGTCATGATACAAACAACTGTTGGGCCTTGAAGAATAAGGTGCAAGATTCGATCGAAGCTAAAGAGATTGAGTTTGACGCTCCGGAGAAGCCCAACGTCCATACCTGCTCCTATGCCCAAGCACGGTCATGGAGTAAATGCTGTGGACGATGATTTATTTGTGAGCTCTGTGGAAGACATTTCTACTCCTTTGATGACAGTTAAGAAGAATCTATTGTTGGCCGATTTATTTCTGGGTTGTGGCGAAGGTTGCCACCTATGTTCAATCCGCCTGCTGTTTGCCATTTATTGAAATCAGGTGTTCAAAGCATGATGGATAACAAAGAGATCTTGTTCGAGAAGAATTTGATTCCGTTAGTTCCAATTGAAGATGTTGCCATCATTACCATTTCCGCCAATCCTTCCAAGGCTTCCTCGAGAAAGCCTGTTAGGATTACATCTGTTCCAAGAATCGCTCCGTTAATCATTACTATCCCTGGTCCTATCCCATACACTTCGGATAAGGCTTTCCCTTGGCACTATGGGGCCGATGTGTATTACCATGGAGTTAAACAAGACTTAAAGATTGAAGAAGATGATGCTGGTGTCAGCAATATTGTCGGGGCTAGCAAGGTCACCAGAAGTGGAAGACTATTCTCTCCTGAGATTTACCCTCCGACTGTTCATAAACCTGTTGTCATCCCATCTGCTAGTACATCAGCTACTGTCCCAGTTCCCATTCCAGTTATCACCCCTGTCACCGAGCCATCCAACACTCGGGGCAAAGAAACCACAGGTGAGCCTGCCCAGATGGAGGCACCTAAGAATATCATTGTAGAAACCTCTAAGCAGGAGATAGAGGAAATTCTAAAGATTATCAAGAAGAGTGACTACAACATAGTCGAGCAGCTGGGGCAGACCCCGTCAAAAATCTCCATGTTGTCCTTGTTATTGTGTTCGGAACTGCGCATGTGCCGTAGGAAACTTCTGCCGATCAATTCAAATACTGTGTAGCTAGTTTGACCGCCGACAATAGATTGGGTTTCTGAGACACTGATATGACTGCTAAAGGAAGAAATCACAATGATGCTCTGCATGTCTCGATCGAGTGCAAGGGCACTACCATGGCCCATGTACTGGTGGATACCGAGTCCTCATTGAATGTTTTACCAAAGAAAGCACTAGACCGTCTGGACTGTGAAGGTTTGATTCTGAAGCCGAGCAATATTGTGGTTAGGGCTTTCGATGGGTCAAAAAGGATGGTGCACGGGGAGGTGGACGTCCCTATTAAAGTTGGCTCTCATACTTTTGCATCTACTTTCTATGTGATGGATATCCGGCCATCTTATTCTTGCTTGCTGGGTCGCTCCTGGATGCATAAGGCTGGGGCAGTGACTTCTACGCTCCATCAGATGTTGAAATATCTAGTAAAAGGGAAGATCGTCACGATACGAGGAGAAGAGGAGTACATGGTGAGTCATCTTAATTCCTTTCGCTATGTGGAGATGGATGGAGAGTTCATCGAAACCCCGTGTCATAACTTTGAAGAGGTCCCCCAGACTTTGGCATCGACTGAAGTTGCTATTGATGAACCTCTGATGAAGATGGCTTCCCTCAGGGATGCCAGGGCTGTAATTGAAAAAGGTGGGTGTGCAAATTGGGGTCAGCTCCTTGATTTCACACATAAGACTGACAAGTTTGGTTTGGACTTTACTGCAGAGGCTCAAAGGGCTATTCAACGCGCACGGATTGGAAGACCTCCCCTGCACATCAGTAATCAGGGAGTGAATGCAATTGAGGATGATGAAGAAGATTCATATATCGACAGCTGGATCTACCCTACAACCAATGGTGGCTTGAACAACTGGACGGCGAAAGACTTTGTGCCCGTTTCTTTTATTACACAGTAATTGACTTTTGTTTTGAGATTTGTAACAGACAGTTTGAAACTTTACGGCCCGGTGCCTTGCCCGAGGTACCTTGGCTTTGTTTGTGAGGGCTTATTATTTGACATTTTCACATATCATCAATAAAGCATTGGATGTTTTCTTGCATTACAAATTTTACGCTCTTTGTTTTTCTTTTATATCTCGCACTTTATCAAAACAGCTATTGTCTTACACACACTCACATATCATAATGCAGATCCACATCCACTTTGGATCCCATTGGTAACAACTCTGCTACTTCCAGTTATGACTTTGAAAATCCGATCAACCAAGCCGAGGATGAAGTTGAGCATGATTGTGAAGTGCCTCGGGAACTTGCTAGACTGTTACTACAGGAAGAGAGGACCATACAACCCCATGAAGAGCCAGTGGAATCAGTGAATTTGGGTACAGAAAGAGGTCAAGATAGGTGAGAATCTGGAGCCTAGCGTCAAAAAACAGTTGATACAGATGCTATGTGACTATGTTGAGATCTTTGCTTGGTCTTATGAAGATATGCCCGGTTTGGACACCGATATTGTGGTACACCGCCTGCCGACTAAAGAAGATTGTCCTCCGGTAAAACAGAAAGTTTGCCGTATGCACCCAGAGATGTCTGAGAAAATCAAAGCTAAGGTCATAAAACAGTCTGATTCCGGATTTCTAGCTGTTACTTCTTACCCACAGTGGGTTGCCAATGTTGTTCCGGTGCCTAAGAAAGATGGTAAGGTGCATATGTGTGTGGACTATAGAGATTTGAACAGGGCGAGCCCCAAAGACGATTTCCCACTGCCTCACATCGATGTTCTGGTCGACAACACTGCGCAACATAAAGTCTTCTCCTTTATGGATGGTTTTTCTGGTTATAATCAGATTAAGATGGCTCCCGAGGACATGGAGAAGACAACTTTCGTTATACAGTGGGGCACCTTCTGTTACAGGGTAATGCCTTTCGGGTTGAAGAATGCTGGGGCAACTTATCAGCGTGCCATGGTCGCTTTGTTCCACGACATGATTCACCATGAGATTGAGGTTTACGTTGATGGAATGATTGCAAGGTCCCAGACTGAAGAAGAACACCTTGTCCATCTCCAGAAACTGTTCGACAGGTTGAAGACGTACACGCTGAGGTTAAACCCAAACAAGTGCACCTTCGGGGTAAGGTCCGGTAAGCTGTTGGGTTTCGTCGTTAGTGATAAAGGTATTCAGGTGGATCCTGCAAAGGTGAAGGCTATACAGGAGATGCCAGCTCCCCGAATGGAAAAGGAAGTCAAAGGATTTTTGGGACATCTGAATTGCATTGCCCGATTCATTTCACATCTGACTGCTACTTGTGAGCCAATCTTCAAGATGCTGAAGAAAGATCTAGTGGTAAAATGGAATGATGAATGTCATACCGCTTTTGAAAGGATCAAAGAGTATCTTCAAGAACCGCCAATACTGATGCCTCCAGTTGAAGGAAGACCTTTGATCTTATACTTGACAGTGTTGGATAATTCAATGGGGTGCGTGTTGGAGCAACATGACGAGTCTGGCCGAAAAGAGCACGCTATTTACTACCTTAGCAAAAAGTTTACCGACTGTGAGACCCAATACTCACTGCTTGAGAAAACTTGCTGCGCTTTGGCATGGGCTGCTCGCCGGCTGAGACAGTATATGCTGACTCACACTACCCTATTGATATCAAAGATGGATCCAATCAAGTATATCTTCGAAAAGCCTGCCTTGTCCGGAAGAATACCAAGATGGAAGATGATCTTAACTGAGTATGATATCCAATACACAACCCAAAAAGCAATCAAGGGGAGTGTATTGGCCGATCATTTGGCGTATCAGGCCGTGGATGATTACCAATCCATGAATTTTGAATTCCCGGATGAGAACATCATGTTGGTGACCGACTGTGAAGAACCTGGACCGAATGAAGGACTTGAGGAGGGATCCCGATGGTCTATGTATTTTGATGGAGCCTCAAACGCGTTGGGTAATGGCATTGGTGCTGTGATCATATCTCCTGAGGGCTGTCATACTCCATTCACCGCCCAATTATGTTTTAACTGCACCAACAACATGGCGGAGTATGAAGCATGCATCCTGGGTCTACGAGCTGCTATTGACTTAAGGATTAAGTTCTTGAGTGTGTTCGGAGATTCTTCTCTAGTGATCAGTCAGATCAAAGGCGAGTGGGATACGAAGCACCCAAATCTTATTTCTTACAAAGAATATGTATTGACATTGCTCCCACATTTTCAGGAGATAATCTTTGAACACTTCCCAAGAGAAGAGAACCAGTTAGCGGACGCGCTAGCTACCATGTCTTCTATGTTCAAGGTCAGGTAGGACAATGAGGCTCCCCAGATTACCATTGAGAGGTTGGATGAACCTGCACATTGCTGTGACATTGAGACTGAAGAGGTAGCAGATAAACCCTGGTTTCACGAGGTAAAGAGGTATCTTGAGGCTCAAGAGTACCCCGAGGGTGCATCTGTTAATGATAAGAAGTTATTGAGAAGGTTCGCTGCGAAATTCTTCATCAGTAATGGTGTCCTTTATAAGAGTAGTCATGATTCAACCTTACTGCGATGTATGGACAAGAGAGAGGCAGAAAGGATCATGGCAGAGTTACATGAAGGTACCTTTGGAACTCATTCCAGTGGACATACCATGGCAAAGAAAATCCTACGGGCAGGATATTATTTGTCCACCATAGAAGCCGATTGTTATCAACATTCTCGGACCTGTCATAAGTGCCAGGTCTATGCTGATAAGGTGCATGTACCTCCAGTTCCTCTGAACATCTTGACAGCTCCTTGGCCTTTTGCAATGTGGGGCATCGATATGATAGGTGAGATCAGACCTACTGCATCCAACGAACATCGTTTCATTCTGGTGGCTATTGATTACTTTACGAAGTGGGTTGAGGCAGCTTCCTTTTCTACAGTAACCAAGAACGTTGTGGTGCGGTTTATCCGAAACAATCTAATCTGTCGATAGGTGTACCAGAGAGGATCATTACAAACAATGGTACAAATCCCAATAATACAATGATCACCGAGCTCTGCAAGCAGTTTAAGATACATCATCACAACTCTTCTCCCTACCGACCGAAGATGAATAGGGCTGTTGAAGCGGCTAATAAGAATATCAAGAAGATTGTGCAGAAGATGATAGTGACATACAAAGATTGGCACGAGATGTTACCATTCTCTCTTCATGGGTACCGTACCTCAACGCGGACATCAACAGGGGCAACACCTTACTCTTTGGTGTATGGAATGGAGGCAGTCCTGCCCATTGAAGTCCAGATACCCTCTCTTTGAATTATGAAGGATGCAGGTTTGAGTGAGGACGATTGGATCCAGACCCGGCTAGATCAGCTAAATCTAATCAACGAAAAGAGACTTACTGCTATTTGTCATGGTCAAACGTATCAAAAGCGGATGATCAAGGCATTTAACAAGAAAGTCAGACGACAAGAGTATTAAGTCGGGGATCTGGTGATCAAACACATCATACTGCCGCAAGGTGATCCCAGGGGAAAATGGACCCCCACTTACGAAGGGCCATTTGTGGTTAAGAACATTTTCTCGGGAGGAGCTATGATTCTAACCACCATGGATGGTGACGACCTTCCTCACCCCGTCAATGCAGACATAGTGAAAAAATACTACGCATGATCAAAGACCCGCTAGGTCGACTGGCCTAGGCAAAAATAAGGGCTTCCCGGCGAACCAAAAGGGTTCAGGCAAAAATAAGGGATGAAAATAAAAAAAGGCTGTACACCCGGCAAGCCGAAAACCTGAAAAGGCGGCTTGGGCAAAAAATGGTATCCCGGTGGACTGAAAACCCGAAAGGGCGGTCCAGGCAAAAATTAGGGATTAAAGCATAACACTATGTCTCATTGGATCATCTTGCAGCCGGACTTCAGTATCGACTATCAAGCTCGGACGGTGCCAATCAATCTGATCTACCTTAAACCAAGTAGCAAAGTGATGAGACGCTCGAAGACATAAGGACAATAGCAGAGTTGGAACCCAGTGGGATTGTTCACATAGCTGTTTTTCTTTGATTTTCACAAATTGTATAAATTCTATCTTTCGGCGGCGTTCTCTTACTAGGAAGTCAACCCCTTGTACAAAACGCCTATTACAGGCCAACTTCAAAATCAATACAATTCATTTTTACAATAATTTCAAAATTGTTTTTCTTTTCCTGTTTTGTTTTGCAAGAACGTCCAATGATTCATTTTTGATATATGCATTTGAAAATAATTGTTGCTCATAAATATTTATATGTGAAACAAAAGACGATTACTAGTAACTTCAGGAACAGGGGCAAACAAGAAGTGTACAAACCTTACAATTGCTCAACCCACCAGGTACAGGGATGGAGTCAGCTTGAGAAAATGACTAAAGGAACATACACTCCCCGCAGAGTAAAAGGTATCTAAAAACATCGGTGTTAATTCTCCCCAAGCAGAGTTCATCTATCACCAATAATGGAAGACTATCCCCAATGGAGTTTATTTCTTCCACAAACAGAAACTCAATCCCCAACAAGGTTGCATTATCACCAGCAACGGTAATTCATCCCCAGCCGAAGTTATTTCTCCAAATCAGCAGATCTTCTGACAGAGTATCTCTTCCCCACAGAGCCATTTTCTCGCCAATTTATTCTCCAACCGAGTTATTCTCCCGCCAATTTATTCTCAAATCATATTCGATCGTTATCCCCAGTGAGAATGAAGAATTCAACTCCTTGCACTCTCCAGCAGCAGTCCGGGATTTATTTTCCCCAGCTAGAGAACATCATAAAAACATTGCATATCCATACATCATGGCATGTGCATACGCATCATACAACACAGTCTCATTTATTTTGAGAACATCATTGCTCAATGCATTTCATACATCGTGATATTACATACGACTAACTCTTTACCTTTCAGGGAAAGGTACAATCAAAATTCTCACAAGTTTTCTCTTGTTCATTCAAATCAATGCTAAAATATTTCTATTCCAGTTCAAGCTATGAAGCCCGGATCTGACTGGATAATATCTTGATTTCTCCATCATATTGTGAAGCCCGGAGAACGACCGGATAACAGTATCAAATACCGCGAAGCCTGGAATCGACCAGATAGTGGTTTATCTTAAATTTAAGCTATGAAGCCCGGATTTGACCGGATAATAGTTTAATCCCCAACAAGTTATTGTGAAGCCTGGTGAATAACCAGATAGCAATGCAAGTTACTGTGAAGCCTGGATCACGACCAGATAATAGTACAAAACACCACGAAGCCTTTATTCGGCCAGATAGTGGTATATCATAAACACAAGCCGTGAAGCCCGAAAATCAACCGGATAACAGCTCAGTAAGATATTATGAAGTCTGGATTACGACCAGATAGTAATACAAGAAACCATGAAGCCTGGACTCGACCAGATAATGGTATAAGACATTGTGAAGCTTGGATTACGACCAGATAGCAGCCAAGAATACTACGAAGCCCGGAGTCGACCAGATAGTGGTATATCTTTAATGCAAGTTATGAAGCCCGGATTTGACCGGATAATATCTTGATTTCTCCAAACGCCATTGTGATCGGTGGGAATGAGAACTGACTGTTTTTGGAATGCTGGTTCCCATTTGCGTTTGTTTTTGCAAAATGTCGCGGTAAGCAAGAGTCGCCACCGTCTTTTATTTTATCCAACAAGGAAAGGACAAAAGCACAGAAAAATTCCTTTTCGAGATGTTTCTCGGGTTCGAGAGGTAGATTATAGAAAGGGAAGGTGTTAGCACCCTTTCTATCTGTGGTTATCCACGGGCTCTTAGGTACTTGCTCATTATGTTTTCAAAAGTTTGCTTTTCTTTGTGTTTGTGGGTTTTGAAAAGAGTGTAAGTGCAAAAAGTTTTGTTTTGTTTTTAAAAGGAGCAAGTACTTAAGAACCTCTACCTACTCAAAAAGGAATTAAACTGTACAAATGTCCTTTAGACAGTGCTATCCCACTATTGAGGAGTAGGTAGCACTGTCGTTGGAGTTTTTCGGGTCAATTCGATTTAAGGGACGTGTGGTCACTAAAGCAATGTTAGGACGCCTTAGCGGTAACTCTAATGTCTTAGATCATTTTTATCCGAGGCAACCGTTTCGAGGCAACTTTGATCTTTGGACAGGAGAGCGACCTCTAAAACATCCCATACTCAATGACCATGTTTGAGGCAACCCAGTGAGGCGTACCCTAAGAGTGACATGTGCGAGTGTGTCAATTTTCAGTTTATATTATCTTGGCATGTCATGGTGAGCTACTGTTGATTTTAAGTTAAGAGTTAATCTTGTCATGCATAGCGTAGTTAGCATACATCTAAACAGTTAATATATGTACAGGAATTTAAAGTGCGGGAATTGTAAATCCTACGCTATTACAAGGCTTCGGGGAGGGGGATTATTTACATGTCCAAAATTGTGGAATAAAGCAGTAAAGTGTAAAAGTCTTAGTTAAGCTATTACAAACCAGTAGACAGTTATAATAAAATAAATGCGCGCGAATCTGAAAATAACCCCTAAAAATCCTAAGAATATAATCTTTTTGTTGTTTTATTTTATTTTGGGAAAATGATCTAAATCTACTTAATTTTAATTTTGGAAAAATGCTAAGATAATTAAATGATTAATTGAAAAAGTTAATTTAATAGAAAAAACTAGCCTAATGTTTTTGTGGTTTTTCTTTTTTTATTTTAATGTTAATTAAAAAGATAAAAAGATGTCAATGAAAATAAAAATAAAATACAAGGGGGATCCTTCGATCCAGGGAAAAAAAGGAGCTTAGAGCCAAGGAGGGAATGGAAGCTTCGATCTAAACAGGGTCATGGTTCTTTCGATTGGGCCAAGAAGTGGGCATGAACAGCCTTCGATCCAGGGAAGGGGATTTCCCTTCAATCCTGAGAAAAATGCCTTCTTCGATCCAGAGAAGGTGTCTCCTTCGATCTAGGATGCTATACCTGCAAAAGTATGTTATCAAAATAAAACTCAGGGCCTGGTATCGAACCCCAGGCCCTTCGATCCTGCGTGCGCTGAGTCTTTTCAGGCTAAATCTGCAACAAATGTTAGCAAACGAATAACATGACTTGGGGCCAAACCCAAGCCCTTGGATTCTGTCTAGGATGACAAATCGAATGGGATAGAAAATATGGAGGTGTTATGCAAAATGAAAAGTTTTGACAATTTACCCTCTCTTATCAGCAGATTGAATCTTCGATTTGGGTACTGGCTGGATGGGAGCACTTTCAATCTGAGGGCTTCTGGGCGTGGGTACCTTCGATCTGAAGGACTGCTTTGGCTTGGAAAATTCTGACAACCTTTGATGGATTGTATGGGCAGCGCCTCTCCAATGTTTTTTTGTTCTCTCCGTGTGTTTGGATATGTATGCTGGCCCTTGTATTTATAGGAGTCTGGGGGTCTAGTAACAGCAAGAGACAACCCATTAAACAGGCCTTTAAAGCCATGAGACAAGAATCAGACACATTAAAAGTTTTCCTTTTTTGAAATATGCATGTCTCTTATGAATCTTGAATGAACCTGGACACTTTTGAATTTCGAATGCATTCAGGCCCTGCTCTTCGATTGGTCCTGATTTGAAAAGAATCCCTCTGGTCAAATCAGCTCTTTAGGAACAGAAAAGGCAAGAATCTGGCCTTTAACTCAGGAATTAAATCCACAATCAGCATTTAATTATTTCTATATTTGCAAGGGAAACACGCCATTTTCTCATGTTCAGTGTACCTGGACATGTTTTTTGAGTGCCCTCTTGATGGCTTTGTTAACAGGCCAGTCGAAAGGCTTTGTTAACAGGATAATCGAAAGGTGCTGTTCATGCTAATCGAAGGACATAGTTAACATGCCTGTCGAAGTTTCCTTGACACAATGCTAAATCGAAGGATCCCTTGGCATGCCAATTGAAATGCTTGGCCCAGGGTGCCAAACGAAAAGGTCTTTCAGAATTCCAATCGAAGGCCTTGACACAATGCCGATCGAAGTGCTTGTCCATAATGCCAATCGAAATGCTCATTCAGAATACCAATCGAAGGGCTTTAACATAATGCCAATCGAAATGCTCCTTCAAAATACCAATCGAAGGGCTTTGACATAATGCCAATCGAAATGCTCCTTTAGAATACCAATCGAAGGGTCTTTCAGAATGCCAATTGAAATGTACATAAAGCACCACTCAAAAAATTTCTTTTTCCTTAGCCAAGGGTTTGTGATCAACCATGCAGGGGAATACTTTGGAAAACATGAGAGGGAAAATTTGGGGTACAACAGTTGCCCCTTTTCAATTTTCTTAAACCTGAGGATATAGATTGGCTTTCGAGCCTTTCGTGATCCGAAGGTGGAAGATAATTGAACACTAGAGTGCCCAGAAATTTGCACTCGCATGGTGTAGTATCAGCATTTGTGATGTCGGGAATGGGCTTACAGATGCCATTTGGAGATTGTTGGTAGGAGGATGGGCTTATAGATGCCATCTGCAGGAGTGTCGATCGCATAAGAGATTCCTGCGAGAACTTGCATACCTGTTGTTGTAGAAGATTCCGCTGGGGAAGTCTAACTTTGTTGAGATTTAGGAACCTGCCTGTACTTCAACTGAGAGAATGCTTCAGCTGAGTTTTAAGAACCTGTTCATAATTCAATTGGGGGGGGAAACATCTTCATCAAGATCTAGGAACTGTCTTGTGCCCACCGGGAGTATACCGCTGAGGTTATAGAACTTGCCCACACTATGACGGAGGAAAACATCAAGATCTAGGAACTGACTCGTGCTCAAAGGAGTATACTGTTGAGGTTATAATACTCGTCCACACTATGACGTAGGGAAACATATCCATCAAGATCTAGGAATTGTCTCGTGCCCACCGGGAGTATACCGCTGAGGTTACAGAACTTGTCCTGTCTGGTTCCAAGTATTAATCTTCAATATCTTCATGTAGATAATTTTCCTGGCTTGTTACAGGTATTAATCTACAATCAGTCGTCCACAGATAGTTTTCCTGGCTTGCTACAGGTATTAATCTTCAATCTCTTCATGTAGATAATTTTCCTGGCTTGCTACAGGTATTAATCTACAATCAGTCGTCCACAGATATTTTCCTGGCTTGCTACAGGTATTAAATTGGGACCTAAAAAGGTTGGTCGAGGAGATATCTGTCCTGGCTGGTTTCAGGTATTAATCTCTGACCTGAGAAAGAAAGGTCTTCCTGGCTTGTTACAGGTATTAATCTTCAATCTCTTCATGTAGATAATTTTCCTGGCTTGCTACAGGTATTAATCTACAATCAGTCGTCCACAGATATTTTCCTGGCTTGCTACACGTATTAAACTAGGACTTGAAAAGGTTGGTCGAGGAGATAGCTGTCCTGGCTGGTTTCAGGTATTAATCTCTGACCTGAGAAAGAAAGGTCTTCCTGGCTTGTTACAGGTATTAATCTTCAATCTCTTCATGTAGATAATTTTCATGGCTTGCTACAGGTATTAATCTACAATCAGTCGTCCACAGATATTTTCCTGGCTTGCTACAGGTATTAAATTGGGACTTGAAAAGGTTGGTCGAGGAGATAGCTGTCCTGGCTGGTTTCAGGTGTTAATCTCTGACCTGATAAAGAAAGGTCTTCCTGGCTTGTTACAGGTATTAATCTTCAATCTCTTCATGTAGATAATTTTCCTGGCTTGCTACAGGTATTAATCTACAATCAGTCGTCCACAGATATTTTCCTGGCTTGCTACAGGTATTAAACTGGGACTTGAAAAGGTTGGTCGAGGAGATAGCTGTCCTGGCTGGTTTCAGGTATTAATCTCTGACCTGAGAAAGAAAGGTCTTCCTGGCTTGTTACAGGTATTAATCTTCAATCTCTTCATGTAGATAATTTTCCTGGCTTGTTACAGGTATTAATCTACAATCAGTCGTCCACATATATTTTCCTGGCTTGCTACAGGTATTAAACTGGGACCTGATTTTGTCTCCATTGACAGCCTTTGCCTCAGAAAAATATTTAGGAATCGATTTAACTGATTTTGTCTCCATTGATTGGCTTCGCCTCAGAAAAATCTTTAGGAATCGATTTAACTGATTTTGTCTCCATTGACATGCTTCGCCTCAGAAAAATCTTTAGGAATTGATTTAACTGATTTTGTCTCCATTGACTGGCTTCACCTCAGAAAAATCTTTAGGAATCGATTTAACTGATTTTGTCTCCATTGACTGGCTTCGCCTCAGAAAAATCTTTAGGAATCGATTTAACTGATTTTGTCTCCATTGACATGCTTCACCTCAGAAAAATCTTTAGGAATTGATTTAACTGATTTTGTCTCCATTGACTGGCTTCGTCTCAGAAAAATCTTTAGGAATCGATTTAACTGATTTTGTCTCCATTGACATGCTTCGCCTCAGAAAAATCTTTAGGAATCGATTTAACTGATTTTGTCTCCATTGACTGGCTTCGCCTCAGAAAAATCTTTAGGAATCGATTTAACTGATTTTGTCTCCATTGACTGGCTTCGCCTCAGAAAAATCTTTAGGAATCGATTTAACTGATTTTGTCTCCATTGACATAATTGGGAATTTATCTGCGTCTTTCCTGAAAGGTAAAGGTCAGTCATATGCAATGCATGATATGGATCAAGCAATGATGTTCTCAATATAAATGAGATTGTATGGTATGATGCGTATATGCATGTATCATGATGTATGGAAATGTGATGTTTTAGTTTGGGAAAATAAATTCCGAACGGCTGCTGGAGAATAGAGTTGAGTTCTTCGGTTCCACTGGGGATGATGAACGAAGATGATTGCAAGAATAAATCTGCAGGAGAGGATGACTCCGTTGGGGAATAAACTGGTGAAGAGATTACTCTGGAGGGAATTACTCTGTGGGGAAGAGATACTTTGCTGAGATTTTAATGATAAACTCCGCTGCGGATTTTGTTGATAAGCTCTGTTGGGGATTTTGATGATAAACTCCGCTGGGGATAGATTACCGTTGTTGGTGATATTGAACCTGTTGAGGATAGAAGTTCTGCTGGGGGGAAAGAAAGAACTTTGCTGGGATAATCTTTCCGTTGCAACTTGCTGAGGATAACACAGTTAGGTTCTTGTGAGGATAACCTTCTGAATTCGGCTGGGGAGATTTATTTGTGCTCTGTAGGGGATAAGCTTCCAGAATCTACTAGGGAAGATGATTTAACTCCATTGGGGAAACCTTTTTTTAGACTGCGCTGGGGAAATGGCTCCACTGGGGGTATCTTGCATTCTGCCGGGGAACATTCTTATATTCCGTTGAGGAATATTAAGACTGCCAGGGATACTCTTATGCTTGCTGGGGGATATCCTTATACTCCACTGGGGAATATTAAGACCTTCTGGGGATACCCAACCTTTTTAACGCTGATGGTGGATGAACTCTGATTGGGGAGAGTATTGCCGATTTGTTCATAGTTGCAAGTCTCAGCTGGGAGAGCTACCATTACTGTCTTACTCTGCGGGGAGTGAAAGTATCTTGGTCATATTCTTCAGCTGAACCTACCTTGGTACCTGGTGGACAGAGCAACTTGTACAGTTCGGACAATTCTTATTTGCCCCTGTTTTTTCCGGGAGAAGGTGCCCGCGGAGGCCCTGTGGATCAAGCATTATCCCCACCTATGAGGTGCTTGGTATCTTTCGATCAAAATGACAAGTCTTCTTCTGGTAGGCCAGTGACGAGATGACAGGACATAGTCGTACGTTTTGATCCCTAATTTTTGCCTGGACTGCCCTTTCGGGTTTTCAGTCCATCGGGATACCATTTTTTGCCCAAGCCGCCTTTTCAGGTTTTCGATTTATCGGGTGTACAAACTTTTTCATTTTCATCCCTTATTTTTGCCCGACCCCTTTTGGTTCGCCGGGAAGCCCTTATTTTTTCCTAGGCCAGTCAACCTAGCGGGTCTTTGATTATGCGTAGCACTTTTTTGACTATGTCCATGCTCTCAGGATGTGGGGAGGTGCCACTGTTGGTAGTGTTGTGTTACCATACTACCAGAAGATCTTCGTTTGATCGTGCAAGATTCGTTGCTGGAATTCATGTCCAATGCCCCAAGTGATTCAGATAGAGATCTGCCCCTGGCTATTTGGCATCTTTGAGAGACTCCTTGAATCTTGACTTGACTTCCCCAGATGATAGACAATGCTCATGCCGGGCCCCTTTGGTTGGAAGTGTTTTTTCCACTTGAGGTGACCCTTTTTATTGAGAAGGTTTTTGTTCACTAGATATTCGTAGTGCGAATTTCTCTGCTGTTGAACAAATAGTCATATGCAAACAATGTTATTTTAAGAATGCAAAGCTTATGTCTGTTTTGAAGTTCTTTGAAAATGCAGTTTTCAATAAAACAAGCGAATTTTTGTAAAATGTGATGTCAACTCAGGATTTTACAGCGAGCCTTACAGGAGTCAGGATACCTTTCGTAACAGTATGCTTTCGAACTAACCCGTGCTTCAGCTAGGACTTTTAAGGGTTGTAACATGGCCTGGTTCTTGGTTTAAGAAACAAAGGATAAAGGCTCAAAGTATATTTGTACCCGCCCGCTCTTCGTGATGTTCTTCAATCCTAAACTCAGCTAATCGTGCATTAGATCTTGTTTGAGTCTTTGCTCTGATATTCCGGTGATGGTTCGGATATTGACAGTTTATTTTGAACAGGCAGTCCTTTTTATGAGAGTTTGTAGGACCTCTTTCTTTTGGACTTCGTTATCCCTGTCTTTTTGCCTGAACTGTTTCTTTTGTGATTACAGTCAGCGGGATGCCCCAGTTTTGTAAGTCTCCTTCATAGGTTTTGACTTATTGGGCTTTTATTTTGAGAGGTAATGACTGCGTGTCCTTACGATTATACGGAACCAACACCGTCTTTTGTTTTAGAAGGACTTCTTTGATGCCATTTATTGTGCACCTGGATCGACTGAGAGAACTACCCTGCCCCAGGTTATAATTAAAGGTTTTAATTCATGAAAAGAAAAACTCAAACTTCTTTGGCTCAAAGGGGTTGGCCAGGGATTATCTTCCTTATAACTCCACTGTTTAGGATTTGAAACAATGCTTGTACCTCATCAGCAGGGTATATTCAAAAGCATACTGTAAAGATCGTGGTATCGTTTTCGTCATCCTCCCTCTAAAGGCTTAGAGTTTTTTAATCGAGAGTTGAACATCACAAAAAGGAAATATGAAGCAATTTAAGCATAGTAAGAACAATTAATTCAAAACAGACACGTGCAATGCATTAATGAAATAAAAGAGTTCGACATGATAATAATTGTTTGAATAAGCAAAGAAAAATACAACTTGAGAATTCAAATGAACAAAAGTCTCTTAGTCTGAACTAGTCATCTCAGATGGAGAATTCTCAGCGGAAGATTTTCATCTCGCCATCTGGCATGAACTCCAGCACCCTTCCGTCAATCAAGTCTTGGATCTTGTTCTTCAGAGTCTAATAGTCGTCGGTGTCATGTCCCGGACTGTCAGAGTGGTATGCACACCTTTCATTGGGGTGATAGGTAGGAGAAGAGGTGTTGGGATTCCGGGGAGGATCCTTTAAAGTAATCAGATTGACCTCCAACAAGCATTTCAGTATGAGAGATGATGGTATATCAGTCTCAGAGAAATGTCTTCCAGACGTATTTCGCTTACGCCGATTACCCTGTTGATGCTGGGCTTGTGACCCTGAAGCAAGCTGAGGAGCTTTTCCCTTGTCTTCTTGCCCCAAAGGTGGTTGAATGATGACTTGATCTTCAACCCTAGTTGTTTGCCCCACTTGGTTATTGTGATCGGTGGAAATAGAACTGACTGTTTTGGAATGCTGGTTCGCGTTTGTGTTTCGCAAAATGTCGCGGTAAGCAAGAGTCGCCACCGTCTTTTATTTTATCCAACAAGGAAAGGACAAAAGCACAACAAAATTCCTTTTCGAGATGTTTCTCGGGTTCGAGAGGTAGATTATAGAAAGGGAAGGTGTTAGCACCCTTTCTATCCGTGGTTATCCACGGGCTCTTAGGTACTTGCTCACTATGTTTTCAAAAAGTTTTGCTTTTCTTGTGATTGTGGATTTTGAAAAGAGTTTTGTTTGAAAACTTCGATTTAACTCTTGTATCTGTCCTCAAGAGTGTATGAAGTGTTGTTTGAAAACTTTGTTTGAAAAAGTGTAAGTGTGAAAAGTTTGTTTTGTTTCGAAAGAGCAAGTACCTGAGAACCTCTACCTACTCAAAAGAAATTAAGCTGTGTAAATGTCCTTTAGACAGTGCCATCCCACTATTGAGAAGTAGGTAGCACCGTCGTTGGAGTTTTCGGGTCAATTCGATTTTAGGGACATGTGGTCACTAAAGCAATGGTAGGAAGCCTTAGCGGTAACCCTAATGTCTTAGATCATTTTTTATCGAGGCAACCGTTTCGAGGCAACTTTGATCTTTAGACAGGAGGGCGACCTCTAAAACTTCCTATACTCAATGACCACGTCGAGGCAACCAAGTGAGGCGTACCCTAGGAGTGGCATGTGCGAGTGTGTCCGTTTTCAGTTTATGTTATCTTTGTACATGTTATGGTGAACTACGATTGATTTTAATTTAAGAGAGATCTTGACATGCATAGCCTAGTTAGCATACATCTAGCAATTAATGGTTGCGGAAATTAAAACTAAACTATTACAAGGCGTCGGGTATTTACATCGCCAAAAACAAACCCTTGAAAAGTAAATTGCGGGAAATTAAATAAAAGTGATAAAAAGTCCTAATTTAAAGCTATTACATCCTCGGAGCAAATACAATTATATGGATAAAAAATATGAATCAACAACAATCACACGCGCGAGAAAAGAAAATTGAATCGGAGAGTTTTTTAGGGTTTTTGACCCTTTTTTGAGAAAGAAGGAGATTTTTATTATTTATGAATTAAATTAAACCTAAAATAATTAATTAATGAAAAGAAATATTTTTTTGGTTTTTTTTAATGTTTTAAGGAAATAAAAATAAAAATGATTAAAATGGTTAAAACCTAATTCTACATTAATTTTATTTTTGTTGCAAAAAAGTTAAAATTATCCTAATTAAAACTAAATTAATTAATTACTTATTTATTTACAAAAATAACTAATTAAGTTTAATAAATAAAAATATTATATTTTTTATGTTTTCTGAATTATATTAGGAAAAATAAATTATTTGGTTAATTAAGTAATAATAATAATAATTAATAACAAAAAAACAATTAAATAAAAAAAATATAGAAGAAGAAAAAAGAAATAAACCCAGGGGGGTGTTGGGCCCAAGAGGAGGTAGAGTCAGCAATTCTTGGCCCATTATGCTTCCAGCCTGTTTGACTTTTGTAACTCCCTGCATGCTCATTGACTAGGGCGTATGGTGATCTTTCACTCATGACCATTGGATTTAGGCTTGGAGACATCTGGCGCCCTGAAATTTGAGGTGTATGGTGGACCCCTCTTTGCAAACTGCACAAGAATACCTGAAGAATAAAAATAACAAGGTTTTGGGGGGACCTGGGATTCGAACCCAGGTCCCAAGGGATAATGCTTCAATGCCTTTGCCAACTGAACTGTAACGCGCTTTTGTTAAATGGATAGATAGAGAATATTATATACAAAAAACAAAAAATATGCTGTAAAACAAAAAATAACGCGCGCTTTTCAAACAGGCCAACCAGATATCAACACATCATCATCTTCAACCTTGGTTCTGTGTAAAATAGAATCAGATAGTGGGGGTTTTTAACCTCCACTACCTCCTGCAAGGAAAAATAGCGAATAGAAATATAGCAAACATAAATATTTCGCGAGGTATGGGTTTCCATCGTCTTGGCCTCACGATTTCAACCATGTATCTCATTAGTCCCAATTTTTCCTGGTTTATAAAGCCCTAATTTAAAGCTTGAAAAACCTAGAAATTCAGTCATGGCATATCTCGATTCAGGGCACTATAGTTCAATTCAATCATTCCGTTAGCTTTGTATGGTCTCTAGCAATGCAAATCAATCACAAAAACATGTTAAATGCACATGAATTAAGAGATACAATTTTGAATTATATATGCAAACCGTGGGATGGTATGTAGTGATTCCTTGAGCTTTGATGCTTGAATTTGATTGCAAATCATTCCTGGTACCTCCTACAATGTATTTGGATGAACAAAACGCCTTGAATTGGCCTAGAATGCAAGAACAGGTTTTTAGTTTTCTTGGAATTTCTTGAATTTGATATGGCCGTTTCTGCAGCTTTTTCACGTGAATTAGGGTATGGCTGGCTTGCTTGCATATAAGGCAATCAAATTAGGTCAAAGTTTTGGATCCAACCTGTGATCGGTGGAAATAGAACTGCCTGTTTTGAAATGCTTGTTCGCGAAATGTCGCGGTAAGCAAGAGTCGCCACCGTCTTTTATTTTCTCCAACAAGGAAAGGACAAAAGCACAGCAAAATTCCTTTTCGAGATGTTTCTCAGTTCGGGAGGTAGATTATAGAAAGGGAAGGTGTTAGCACCCTTTCTATCTGTGGTTATCCACAGGCTCTTAGGTATTTGCTCACTATGTTTTCAAAAATGTTTGCTTTTCTTGTGTTTGTGGGTTTTGAAAAAAAGTTTGTTTTGAAAACTTCGTTTTAACTCTTGTATCAGTCCTCAAGAGTGTCATGAAGTGTTTGTTTGAAAACTTTTGTCAGAAAAGTGTAAGTGCGAAAAGTTGTTTTCGTTTTGAAAGAGCAAGTACCTTAGAACCTCTATCTACTCAAAAGAAATTAAGTTGTGTAAATGTCCTTTAGACAGTACTATCCCACTATTGAGAAGTAGGTAGCACCGTCGTTGGAGTTATTCAGGTCAATTCGATTATAGGGACATGTGTGGTCACCAAAGCAATAGTAGAACGCCTTAGCGGTAACCCTAATGTCCTAGATCCTTTTTTATCCGAGGCAACCGTTTCGAGGCAACTGGATCTTTAGACAGGAGGGCGACCTCTAAAACACCCTATACTCAATGACCATGTCGAGGCAACCAAGTGAGGCGTACCTTAGGAGTGGCATGTGCGAGTGTGTCAGGATTCAATTTATATTATCTTTGCACATTTTATGGTGAGCTACGAGTCGATTTTATTTTTCAAGCAAGTCTTGTCATGCATAGTTAACAGTTAATAGTTGTGCGAAAAGTAAATTGCGGAAAGTAAATCTACGCTATTACAAGGCGTCAGGTATTTACATCGCCAAAAACATAACCCTTGAAAAATAAATGCGAGAAAATAAAGAAAGCGATAAAAGGCCTAATTATCTATTACATCCTCGGAGAAGTTACATAAATATGATCAAAAATTTAATATGCGCGAATAGAAATTAAATCGGAGAAGTCCTTAGGGTTTTGACCCTTTTTGAGGAAAGAATGAAATTTTGGTCCTTTTTGCAATTAATTAAACCTAATTCTAATTAATTAAATAATTAAAAGAGGAAAGTATTTTTTAGTTTTTTAGTGTTTTAATGAAAATAAAATAAAAAGGATTAAAATTGTCAAAAGAAAAACCCTAATTCTAGATTGATTTTATTTATTGTGAAAAAAGTCAAAGTTAACCTAATTAACTAAATTAATTATATTTAGAATTTATTTACAAAGAATAATTAATAGTGAAATTAATAAATGATAAAAATAATAAAAATATTTACATTTTTAGTTGTCTGAATTTATTATGAAAAATATTAATTAAGTTAATTAAATAATAATAATAATAATTAATAATAATAATTAACAAAAGAAAATAAAAAGAAAAGTATGAATGAACCAGGGAGGTGTTGGGCCCATTAGGAGGTTAATCTGGAAATTTTGTGGCCCATTAACATCAAGCCTTTTTGACTTTTGGAGATCATCCACGCTTGCTTTGACCAGGGAGTATCATGATCATTCAATCCTGACCTTTAGATCCAAGCTTGTGGTCACTTGGCATGCTGAGATGAGAAGCGTATGGTGGAATGCTTCCTGAAGCCTATATGTAATTACATGAAGAAAAATATGAAACAATTATTTTGGGGGACCTGGGATTCGAACCCAGGTCCCAATGGTTACCAGCCAGCTCATCTTCCACTACACCATGTGCCTGCATTTGTTATTAGAATAACAAGCAATTATAATATAAAAACTCAACGCATATGCTGTAAAACAAAACACGCGCGCCTTTTTATTTAAATGAACCAATGATATATCAACAACACATCATCTTCTTCCTTCGCCTGCATCAAAATATATTAGATAGCGGGGGTTTTTAACCCCCACAAAACATCATGAGGAAAAATAGCGAATAGCCCTACAGGCTATATAAATATTTCGCGATGGTAGCTTTGTGTTCGTCTGGCCTTGACGATTCCAACCATATGCATTAGGGGTCTCAATTTTTCCTATATTGTAAAGCCCCAATTTGAGAGCTCAAGAACCCTAGAATTCATTAATGGTGTTTTTCGATTCTGTGCATTATAATCCAATTAAACTATACCATCAGCTTCGTATGAGTTCAAGCAATGCAAAACAAACACAAAATCATGTTAATGATGCATGAAATAAGCAATTAGATTCTTGGAAAAAAACGCAAACCGTTAAACTGTTCTTGATGATTCTTGTAGCTTTAAGGCTTGGTTTTGATTGCAATACGTTTCTGGGAACCCCTGCAATAGATTAGAATCAAGAAAAGCCTTTGAATCACGTTAGAATGTGGAAATCAGTTTTCAAGTTTCTTGAATTTTTTTCAATGTGCTTATGGCTTTCTTTGCAGCAAATTCACGTCTGTGGCATTAGGGTTGGCTTGTGTACTTATAGTAGAATAGAATTAGGTTACAATCTTGCACAAAAGATCCATGGAGTGATGATTCAATATTTGATTGAAAATCAAATATTTTTGAATCTTTTTGATTGAAGAAAGTTTCCAAACTTGGAGATTTTGATATCCTTGATTGATACACGAAATTGCCAGCATGATTAGGTCATTCTTGCTTCACAAAAAGATTGAAAAACCATATCTTTGAATTTCCTACAATTTAAATTAATTAAATGAATTAAAATCAATTAAAAATCCAATTAATTAATAAAAATAAGAAAATAAATTCAAATAGGCTTGATGGGTCGTGCATAAGTCATGGATAAAGTTTCAAGAAGAAATTTGAGGCCCATTAGCAAAAACAAAGTGTTTTGAGCAAAGTTGACTTTTGCAAATTCACAAAAATTTCCCAACTTCTCCAATGCATATCTTGCTCAAGTTTGATCATATGAATATGTTCTTGGACATTTTGGAAAGGTCTTGAAGTCCTCTAACCAATGCCTTTGGTCCCATGTCATTTGGATTTACCAATATCAAGTTATGG
The DNA here is from genome assembly GCA_948472305.1 of Vicia faba. Classification (NCBI taxonomy): domain Eukaryota; kingdom Viridiplantae; phylum Streptophyta; class Magnoliopsida; order Fabales; family Fabaceae; genus Vicia; species Vicia faba. The sequence continues at coordinate 96,104,270 of OX451735.1, read as the reverse complement.
TCTTTGACTTAAAGTGCATTTTTGTTGACTTTTGAAATTGACCTATAATGTAGAAATTGATAACTTTTTGTGAGAGCATTTTTTGGACTTGGAATGTGAAGATTGATTGTAGGAAATGTCAGCCCCTTCAAAATTAGCATTGGATGGGATTTTTCTGATGAACCATGAAAAAGTTATTCCCTGGTCAAGATACAATTGACTTTTCTGCTGTCCAAAAATAGTAACTTTTTGCACCTTGATGATTTTTGAGCCATCCTTGTAGAATCATGATCAAGACTTGATCAAATTATGATTGTGACCTCAAAATGAGATGTTGACCAAAAATTCTGACTTTTGACTGCAAAATGACCATTTTGCCCCTGCAGTTGACTGTGAATAAAATAGGGCTTTTGACTGTGCAAATTGGCATTGTGAGTCTTGCAACTTGGCATATAGGTGCTTGAGGATATATATAGGCACATGAGACTTGGTTGGACCCTTGAAAACCTCAAATTCCTTGCAAGAAACAAAACCCTAATTTTGACTGGCTTAGGAGGCATTTGGACTGTGCAACCCTTGAAAAATCTTGAACCATTTGAAGATGATTATTGATAAATCTTGAAGAATATGGGAGGGCAAATTTTGGGGTACAACAGTTGCCCCTGTTCAATCTTCTTAAACCTGAGGATGTAGATTGGCTTTCGGGCCTTTCGTGATCCGAAGGTGGAAGATGATTGAACACTAGAGTGCCTAGAAATTTGCACTCGCATAGCGTGGTATCAGCAATGTGATGTCAGGAATGGGCTTACAGATGCCATTTGGAGAGATGATGGATAGGAGGATGGGCTTATAGATGCCATCTGGAGATTGTTGGTAGAATTGTGATCTTGTAAGTTGAACGAGGGAACCGGTGTAGGGTTGCCTGATGATGAGCTCGTGTAAAACTGCATCTTGGAAAGAAGGAAACCTGCGTAGGGTTGACTGATGATGAGCCTGTGTGAAACTGCATCTTTGAAGGAAGGAAACCTGTGTAGGGTTGACTGATGATGAGTCCGTGTGAAACTGCATCTTTGAAGGAAGGAAACCTGTGTAGGGTTTCTTGATGACGAGTCCGTGTAAAAATGCATCTGAAATGGAGAAGGAACCTGTGTGGGGTTACTTTGATGATGAGCCCGTGTAAAACTGCATCTGGAAAGAGAAAGGGAACCGGTGTAGGGTCGCCTCATGATGAGTCTGTGTAAAACTGCATCTGGAAAGAAAGAACCTGTGTAGGGTTGACTGATGATGAGCCTGTGTGAAACTGCATCGGGAATTGAGAAGGAAACCTGTGTAGAGTTTCTTGATGACGAGTCCGTGTAAGACCTCATCTTTGGAAAGAGAGAACCTGTGTAGGATTTCTTGATGACGAATCCGTGTAAAACTACGTCTGGAGTTGAGAAGGAACCAGTGTAAGGTTACCTCGGGATAAGTTCGTGTAAAACTTCTGGATGAACCGGGGTAAGGTTTTTTTTTGAGATAAGTTCGTGTGAAACTTCTGGATGAACCGGGGTAAGGTTACTTCGGGATAAGTTCGTGTAAAACTTCTGGATGAACCGGGGTAAGGTTGCTTTGAGATAAGTTCTTGTAAAACTTCTGGATGAACCGGGGTAAGGTTACTTCGGGATAAGTTCGTGTAAAACTTCTGGATGAACCGGGGTAAGGTTACTTTGAGATAAGTTCGTGTAAAACTTCTGGATGAACCGGGGTAAGGTTACTTTGAGATAAGTTCGTGTAAAACTTCTGGATGAACCGGGGTAAGGTTACTGTGAGATAAGTTCATGTAAAACTTCTGGATGAACCGGGGTAAGGTTACTTCGGGATAAGTTCGTGTAAAACTTTTGGATGAACCGGGGTAAGGTTACTTTGATATAAGTTCGTGTAAAACTTCTGGATGAACCGGGGTAAGGTTACTTTGAGATAAGTTCGTGTAAAACTTCTGGATGAACCGGGGTAAGGTTACTGTGAGATAAGTTCGTGTAAAACTTCTGGATGAACCGGGGTAAGGTTATCTTGACGATGAGTTCATGTGAAACTGCATCTTGGAAGAAGGAGGAACCGGTATAGGGTCGCCTGAGGATGAGTCCGTGTAAAACTTCATCTTGGAATTGGGAAGGAACCGGTGTAGGGTTGCTTTATGATGAATCTGTGTGAAACATCATCCGAAAGAGAAGGAACCTGTGTAGGGTTGCCTTATGATGAGCCCGTGTAAAACTTCATCTAAAAAAGAAGGAACCTGTGTAGGGTTGCTTCATGATGAGTCCATGTAAAACTACATCTAAAATTGAGAAGGAACCGGTGTAGGGTTGCCTGATGATGAGTCTGTGTAAAACTACATCTAAAGTTGAGAAGGAACCAGTGTAGGGTTGCCTGATGATGAGTCCGTGTAGAACTACATCTGAAGTTGAGAAGGAACCGGTGTAGGGTTGCCTAATGATGAGTCCGTGTAAAACTACATCTGAAGTTGAGAAGGAACCGGTGTAAGGTTGCCTCGTTATGATCAAGTAGATAATTGTCCTGTCTGGTTTCAGGTATTAACCCACGATCAGTCGTCCACAGAATTTTCCTGGCTTGTTACAGGTGTTGATCTGGAACTGCGAAGGTAGATGGTAATTATCTTTTGATTGACCTTTTCCTGAAAAGGCAAAACGTTAGCTGTATACAATGTCATGATGCATGAACTGCATGATGTCAAGATGTTCTCAAGAATAAACGAGATTGCGTGATATGATGCGTATATGCATGTATCATGATGTATGAAAATGTGATGTTTATGAATGTATTTTCGTTTGGGAAAATAAATCCTTGACGAATGCCGGGAGCTTGCTAAATCCTGGGCTGATGTTTGAAGAGTAGAGTTCTTCGTTTCCGCTGGGGATGATGAACAAAGATGATTGCAAGAATAAACCTGTAGGAGAAGATGACTCCGTTGGGGAATAAACCTGATGGAGAGATTACTCTGCGGGGAATTACTCAGTGGGAAGAGATACTTCACTGAGATTTTGATGATAACTCCGCTGGGGATTCCGTTGATGAGCTTGTTGGGGAGTTCAATGATCTCCGCTGGGGATAGGAAGGACTTTGCTGAGGATAACCCAGTTAGACTCTGGTGGGGGATAACCTCTTGAATATGGTTGGGGAGAGATATCTGTACTCTGCAGGGGACAAGCTTCCAGAATCTACTGGGTAAGATGATTCAACTCTTCTGGGGAAACTTTTTGGACTGTATTGGGGAAATGGCCCCATTGGGGGTATCTTGTATTCCGCCGGGGAACAATCTTATATTTCATCGAGGAATATTAAGACTGCCGGGGATGCTTGCTGAGGAATATATGTATACTCTGATGGGGAATATTAAGATTTGCTGGGGATACTCAACTTTTCCAGGACTGGTGGTAGACCAACTCTGCTCGGGGGAGAGCATTGCTGACTTGCTGGAGATACTGTGCCTTTTTAGGGCTGATGAGAGGCCAACTCTGCTTGGGGAGAGTATTGCTAATTTGTTCTTAGTTGCAAGTCTTAGTGGGGAGAGCTACCATTACTGTCTTACTCTGCGGGTAGTGGCGATATCTTGGTCCTATTCTTCAGCTGAATCTACCTTGTACCCGGAGGACAGAGCAGCTTGTATAGTTCGGACAATTCTTATTGCCCCAGCTTCTGTGGGAGAAGGTACCTGTGGAGGTGCTTGATGATTGGCAAATATTCTCCTGGTAGGCAAGTGACGAGATGACGGAACATAGTCGTACGCTTTTGGTCCCTAACTTTTGCCTGGACCGCCCTTTCGGGTTTTCAGTCCACCGGGATACCCATTTTTGCCCAAGCCGCCTTTTCAGGTTTTAAACTTGCCGGGTGTACAAATTTTTTCATTTTCATCCCTTATTTTTGCCCGAACCCTTTTGGTTTGTCGGGAAGCCCTTATTTTTTCCTAGGCCAGTCGACCTAGCGGGTCTTTGATTATGCGTAGTATTTTTTCGACTATGTCCATGCTCTCAGAATGTAGGGAGTTGTCACTGTCAGTAGTGTAGTGTTGCCATACTACCAGAAGATGTTTGATCGTACCAGATTTGTCGCTGAAATTCACGCCCAATGCCCTAAGTGATTCAGGCGGAGATTTGCCTCTGGCTATTTGGCATTTTTGAGAGATTCCTTGAATCTTGATTGGACTGCCCCAGATGACGGACCATGAACATGTCTGCCCCTTGGTTGGAAGTGTTTTTCCACTTGAGGTGATCCTTGAGAAGATTTTTTTGTTCACTAGATATTCGTCGTGCGAATTTCTCTGCTGTTTGAACAAATAGTCATATGCAAACAATATTATTTCAAGAATGCAAAGCTTATGTCTGTCTTGAAGTTTTTTGAAAATGCAATTTTCAATAAAACAAGTGATTTTTCGTAAAATGTGATGTCAACTCAAGATTTTACAGCAAGCCCTACAGGAGTCAGGATACCTTTGTAACAGTATGCTTTCGAACTAACCCATGCTTCAGCTAGGACTTTTAAGGGTTATAACGTGGCCTGGTTCACGGTTCAAGAAACAAAGGATAAAGGCTCAAAATTTATTTGTACCCACCCGCTCTTCGTGATGTTCTTCAAACCTAAACTCAGCTAATCGTGCATTAGATCTTGTTGAGCCTTTGCTCTGATATTCCGGTGATGGTTCGGATACTGATAGTTTACTTTGAATAGGCAGTTATTTCTTTTTTTGTTGTTGAGGGTTTGTAGGACTTCTTTCTTTTTCATTATCCCTGTTTTTTGCCTGAACTGTTTCTTTGTGATTACAGTCAGTGGGATGCCCCAGTTTTGTAAGTCTCCTTCATAGGTTTTGACTTAATGGGCTTTTATTTCTAAGAGGTAATGACTTCCTGTCTTTATGATTATTCGGAACCATCACTGTCTTTTGTTTTGGAAGGACTCCTTTGATGTCATTCATTGTGCACCTGAATTAACTGAGAGAACTACCCTGCCCCAGGTTATGATTAAGGGTTTTAATTTTTGCGAAAAGAAAAACTCCAACTTCTTTGGCTCAAAGGGGTTGACGTGGGATTATCTTCCTTATAACTCCACTGTTTAGGATTTGAAACAATGCCTGTACTTCATCAGCGGGGTTTGTTCAAAAGCATACTGTAAAGATCGTGGTATCGTTTTGGTCATCCTCCCTCAAAAGGCTTAGAATTTTTAATCGAGAGTTGAACATCAAAAAAATAAAAGCAATTTTGAATATAGTGAACACAATTACTTCAAAACAGACACGTGTAATGCATTAATAAAATAAGAGAGTTTGACATGATAATTGTTTGAGTAAGCAAAGAAAAATACAATATCAGAATTCAAATGAACAAAAGTCTCTCAATCCTAGCCATGTTTTGGCAAGGGAGCAGTGATCACATTAGGAGTCTCAGAAGGCTCGAATTCGATCTCCTTAGCTTCAATCATATTCTGGATCTTGTATTTCAGCGCCCAACAATCATCAGTATCGTGCCCCGGGCTACCGGAATGGTAAGCTCACCTTGCATCTGGATTGTAGTTTGGAGAAGAAGTCTTAGGATTCGCATGAGGGTTTATCACCGCAATCAGGTTCATCTTCAACATGTGCTGCAATGCTTGTGACAATGGCATGTTGATGTTGGTGAACTGTCTTTTAGGCTCGTCCGGCCTTCGTTGATTTCCCTTTTGCTGTTGTCGGCGTGACGCAGAACCAGAGACCAGGACTGCCCCTACGTGTTGGTCACGATGACTCTTTTGACTGTACGCAGCATTGGACTCTTTCTTCCCAGTGTAAGGCTTTTTGTGAGTATCAGAAGGTGTAGCCTCTTGAATCTTCCCAGCCTTGATACCAGCTTCAATTCTCTCACCAGTCAAGATAAGGTTTGTAAACCCGGCTGAAGAGTTTCCAATCAGATGGTTGAAGAACGGACCAGACAGGGTCCCCAAGAACATGTCAACAAGCTCACGGTCTGTCAAAGGTGGCTGCACCCTTCCATCCAGGTCTCTCCACTTTTTAGCATATTCCTTAAATCCTTCACCCGTCCCTAGTAATATACCTTGGAGTTGGGTACACATAGGAGCGAGGTCGGAATTATACTGATACTGCTTATAAAACGCAGTAGCCAAGTCCTCCCAGTTACGAATGCTGGCTCCATCTAGCTGATAGAACCATTCGAGTTGAGTCCCTGAAAGACTATCCTGGAAGAAATGGATCCATAAATTCTTGTCAGCAGTGTAAGGTTGGATCTTCCTTACATATGATCTGAGATGCAGCTTAGGACAGGAAGCTCCGTCGTACTTCGCAAAAGCAGGTGCCTTGAACTTATGTGGGATCACCACCCCAGAGGATAAACCTAGGTCTCCAAAGTCCAACCCGGGCACATGTTGAATTTCCATAGCACTTAAACGGTCCTCCAGTTGTTTGTACCTGTCCTCAGCAGGAGGGTACTGTTCATCATTATAATCTGTCTCGTTGTTGGAGACCACGGGACTAGGAACCCTTCTCTCTTGGGGGCTATCTTTGCCCACAAATGAGGTAGTCAGCTCAACCTCATTTTGTGATCCATTCCTAGATCTGCGTCTAGTGTTGAACAAAACAGTCCTCTTCTTCTTCTTCTTCCACTCTTTCAGAATCAGAGTTTTCAAGTCCTGTTGACCCTGGGCTAGGCTCATAACCAACTCTTGGAACTGGGCATTCTGGGCCTGGAGGGCCTTGATAGCTTGTTCAGTGGAAGGTTCGGTAGACACGATGATTGCTGAAATAAACAGCGAAGAAGATAATTGACTTGTCAAAAGGGTACCTGTAATGCAATGATATGTATGAGATATGTATGCAATGTTTTCAAGGATCTCGCGGGGTAAACAAAGAAACTTGTTAGAATTTGAATTTTGTAGCTTGATTGAAGGAACTTCGTGTTGTTGAGAGTCCTTCTTCAAGACTCAAGGCTCACCATATCGAGTGGGTCATAGCCCCTGACTCAAGTCATCATGTTTTGATCTCCGAACAACCTTGGCTAGAGGAAAATAAATCCCTTTTGCCCCTTGCTAGACAGTTGGTTCATCATGACCTGCATCACAAACCTTTGAGATCCTTGAAATGGGTTAGTCCTTATGCAGGATGTATGCAATGGTATGATGGTATGATGTTATGCTATGCATGGAGTGATGTAAGTAAACCCTGTTATAAGCCCAGATTAAGGACTGTAAACAAAACCTGCAAGGAACTCATGTTGTCAGATAACAAGAATGTGCAAGTAGTTCAAGTTTGAAGGCACACAAGTCACATAAAAGAGCCCTTAGAGTTTAGGCCAGCATGAAGTTTATGTACTACCCTCTTGAAGTTAGTTGGTTAAGACCTGTCCTACAAAATAGTAACCGGGTTCTAGAGGATCTCAATATCACTGACTACCCTCAATCGGTCATAACTCCAGCTTCACAATCTTTTCTTGCGGCCGGAACCATCGCGAGAGTTTAGCCTCAATGAGTGTAGCATACTGCTACTGTTCTATGGCCAAGTTGGGTCAATTTAAGGTGCTAAGGTCAGTTGGTGCTTAATGACTCCTCAGAAGACCCATATTCTCCTCGTTCCAACACAAGGGATATCGGTACAGACCAAGGTGTCACACCAACGTAGATACTGCTTCACCCGTGTCGGTCTACGCCGGACAGGTCCCTCATAGTTTATTGCTACCTAAAGGGTATTCCCCAGATCCGGGTTTGGATCTATGAAACTCCAATACAAACCCCTAATATTAAAGCAAACAAGGCATACAATTGAAAACATAGAATGATCTAATCCTAAGGTAAACATCACTTATAAATATCCCCAGCAGAGTCGCCAGTTCTGTGATCGGTGGAAATAGAACTGACTGTTTTGAAATGCTGGTTCGCGAAATGTCGCGGTAAGCAAGAGTCGCCACCGTCTTTTATTTTCTCCAACAAGGAAAGGACAAAAGCACAGTAAAATTCCTTTTCGAGATGTTTCTCGGTTTGGGAGGTAGATTATAGAAAGGGAAGGTGTTAGCACCCTTTCTATCCGTGGTTATCCACGGGCTCTTAGGTACTTGCTCACTATGTTTTCAAAAATGTTTGCTTTTCTTGTGTTTGTGGGTTTTGAAAAAAAGTTTCTTTTGAAAACTTTGTTTTAACTCTTGTATCAGTCCTCAAGAGTGTCATGAAGTGTTTGTTTGAAAACTTTTGTCAGAAAAGTGTAAGTGCGAAAAGTTGTTTTCGTTTTGAAAGAGCAAGTACCTTAGAACCTCTACCTACTCAAAAGAAATTAAGCTGTGTAAATGTCCTTTAGACAGTACTATCCCACTATTGAGAAGTAGGTAGCACCGTCGTTGGAGTTATTTGGGTCAATTCGATTATAGGGACATGTGTGGTCACCAAAGCAATAGTAGAACGCCTTAGCGGTAACCCTAATGTCCTAGATCCTTTTTTATCCGAGGCAACCGTTTCGAGGCAACAAGATCTTTAGACAGGAGGGCGACCTCTAAAACACCCTATACTCAATGACCACGTCGAGGCAACCAAGTGAGGAGTACCCTAGGAGTGGCATGTGCGAGTGTGTCAGGATTCAATTTATATTATCTTTGCACATTTTATGGTGAGCTACGAGTCGATTTTATTTTTCAAACAAGTCTTGTCATGCATAGTTAACAGTTAATAGTTGTGCGAAAAGTAAATTGCGGAAAGTAAATCTACGCTATTACAAGGCGTCGGGTATTTACATCGCCAAAAACATAACCCTTGAAAAATAAATGCGAGAAAATAAAGAAAGCGATAAAAGGCCTAATTATCTATTACATCCTCGGAGCAGTTACATAAATATGATCAAAATTTTAATATGCGCGAATAGAAATTAAATCGGAGAAGTCCTTAGGGTTTTGACCCTTTTTGAGGAAAGAATGAAATTTTGGTCCTTTTTGCAATTAATTAAACCTAATTCTAATTAATTAAATAATTAAAAGAGGAAAGTATTTTTTAGTTTTTTAGTGTTTTAATGAAAATAAAATAAAAAGGATTAAAATTGTCAAAAGAAAAACCCTAATTCTAGATTGATTTTATTTATTGTGAAAAAAGTCAAAGTTAACCTAATTAACTAAATTAATTATATTTAGAATTTATTTACAAAGAATAATTAATATTGAAATTAATAAATGATAAAAATAATAAAAATATTTACATTTTTAGTTGTCTGAATTTATTATGAAAAATATTAATTAAGTTAATTAAATAATAATAATAATAATTAATAATAATAATTAATAAAAGAAAATAAAAAGAAAAGTATGAATGAACCAAGGGGTGTTGGGCCCATTAGGAGGATAATCTGGAAATTCTGTGGCCCATTAACATCAAGCCTTTTTGACTTTTGGAGATCATCCACGCTTGCTTTGACCAGGGAGTATCATGATCATTCAATCCTGACCTTCAGATCCAAGCTTGTGGCCACTTGGCATGCTGAGATCAGAAGCGTATGGTGGAATGCTTCCTGAAGCCTATATGTAATTACATGAAGAAAAATATGAAACAATTATTTTGGGGGACCTGGGATTCGAACCCAGGTCCCAATGGTTACCAGCCAGCTCATCTTCCTCTACACCATGTGCCTGCATTTGTTATTAGAATAACAAGCAATTATAATATAAAAACTCAACGCATATGCTGTAAAACAAAACACGCGCGCCTTTTTATTTGAATGAACCAATGATATATCAACAGCACATCATCTTCTTCCTTCGCCTGCATCAAAATATATTAGATAGCGGGGGTTTTTAACCCCCACAAAACATCATGAGGAAAAATAGCGAATAGCCCTACAGGCTATATAAATATTTCGCGATGGTAGCTTTGTGTTCGTCTGGCCTTGACGATTCCAACCATATGCATTATGGGTCTCAATTTTCCTATATTGTAAAGCCCCAATTTGAGAGCTCAAGAACCCTAGAATTCATCAATGGTGTTTTTCGATTCTGTGCATTATAATCCAATTAAACTATACCATCAGCTTCGTATGAGTTCAAGCAATGCAAAACAAACACAAAATCATGTTAATGATGCATGAAATAAGCAATTTGATTCTTGGAAAAAAACGCAAACCGTTAAACTGTTCTTGATGATTCTTATAGCTTTAAGGCTTGGTTTTGATTGCAATACGTTTCTGGGAACCCCTGCAATAGATTAGAATCAAGAAAAGCCTTTGAATCACGTTAGAATGTGGAAATCAGTTTTCAAGTTTCTTGAATTTTTTTCAATGTGCTTATGGCTTTCTTTGCAGCAAATTCATGTCTGTGGCATTAGGGTTGGCTTGTGTACTTATAGTAGAATAGAATTAGGTTACAATCTTGCACAAAAGATCCATGGAATGATGATTCAATATTTGATTGAAAATCAAATATTTTTGAATCTTTTTGATTGAAGAAAGTTTCCAAACTTGGAGATTTTGATATCCTTGATTGATACACGAAATTGCCAGCATGATTAGGTCATTCTTGCTTCACAAAAAGATTGAAAAACCATATCTTTGAATTTCCTACAATTTAAATTAATTAAATAAATTAAAATCAATTAAAAATCCAATTAATTAATAAAAATAAGAACATAAATTCAAATAGGCTTGATGGGTCGTGCATAAGTCATGGATAAAGTTTCAAGAAGAAATTTGAGGCCCATTAGCAAAAACTAAGTGTTTTGAGCAAAGTTGACATTTGCAAATTCACAAAAATTTCCCAACTTCTCCAATGCATATCTTGCTCAATTTTGATCATATGGACATGTTCTTGGACATTTTGGAAAGGTCTTGAAGTCCTCTAACCAATGCCTTTGGTACCATGTCATTTGGATTTACCAATATCAAGTTATGGTCTTTGAATTAAAGTGCATTTTTGTTGACTTTTGAAATTGACCTATAATGTAGAAATTGATAACTTTTTGTGAGAGCATTTTTTGGACTTGGAATGTGAATATGGATTGTAGGAAATTTCACCCCCTTCAAAATTAGCATTGGATGGGATTTTTCTGATGAACCATGAAAAAGTTATGCCCTGGTCAAGATACAGTTGACTTTTCTACTGTCCAAAAATAGTAACTTTTTGCACCTTGATGATTTTTGAGCCATCCTTGTAGAATCATGATCAAGACTTGATCAAATGATGATTGTGACCTCAAAATGAGATGTTGACCAAAAATTCTGACTTTTGACTGCAAAATGACCATTTTGCCCCTGCAGTTGATTGTGAATAAAATAGAGCTTTTGACTTTGCAAATTGGCATTATGAGTCTTGCAACTTGGCATATAGGTGCTTGAGGATATATATAGGCACATGAGAATGTTATTTTGAGAATGAAAATCTTATGTCTATTTTAAAGTTCTTTGAAAATGCAGTTTTCAATAAAACAAGCGAATTTTTGTAAAATGTGATGTCAACTCAGGATTTTACAGCGAGCCTTACAGGAGTCAGGATACCTTTCGTAACAGTATGCTTTCGAACTAACCCGTGCTTCAGCTAGGACTTTTAAGGGTTGTAACATGGCCTGGTTCACGGTTTAAGAAACAAAGGATAAAGGCTCAAAGTATATTTGTACCCGCCCGCTCTTCGTGATGTTCTTCGATCCTAAACTCAGCTAATCGTGCATTAGATCTTGTTTGAGTCTTTGCTCTGATATTCCGGTGATGGTTCGAATATTGACAGTTTATTTTGAACAGGCAGTCCTTTTTATGAGAGTTTGTAGGACCTCTTTCTTTTGGACTTCGTTATCCCTGTCTTTTTGCCTGAACTATTTCTTTTGTGATTACAGTAAGCGGAATACCCCAGTTTTGTAAGTCTCCTTCATAGGTTTTGACTTATTGGGCTTTTATTTTGAGAGGTAATGACTGCCTGTCCTTACGATTATACGGAACCAACACCGTCTTTTATTTTAGAAGGACTTCTTTGATGCCATTTATTGTGCACCTGGATCGACTGAGAGAACTACCCTGCCCCAGGTTATAATTAAAGGTTTTAATTCATGAAAAGAAAAACTCCAACTTCTTTGGCTCAAAGGGGTTGACTAGGGATTATCTTCCTTATAACTCCATTGTTTAGGATTTGAAACAATGCCTATACCTCATCAGCGGGGTCTATTCAAAAGCATACTGTAAAGATCATGGTATCGTTTTCGTCATCCTCCCTCTAAAGGCTTAGAGTTTTTTAATCGAGAGTTGAACATCACAAAAAGGAAATATGAAGCAATTTAAGCATAGTGAGAACAATTAATTCAAAACAGACACGTGCAATGCATTAATGAAATAAAAGAGTTCGACATGAAAATAATTGTTTGAATAAGCAAAGAAAAATACAACTTCAGAATTCAAATGAACAAAAGTCTCTTAGTCTGAACTAGTCATCTCAGATGGAGAATTCTCAGCGGAAGATTTTCATCTCACCATCTGGCATGAACTCCAGCACCCTTCCGTCAATCAAGTCTTGGATCTTGTTCTTCAGAGTCCAACATTCGTCGGTGTCATGTCCCGGACTGTCAGAGTGGTACGCACACCTTTCATTGGGATGATAGGTAGGAGCAGAGGTGTTGGGATTCAGGGGAGGATCCTTTAAAGTAATCAGATTGACCTCCAACAAGCATTTCAGTATGAGAGATGATGGTATATCAGTCTCAGAGAAATGTCTTCCAGACGTATTTCGCTTACGCCGATTACCCTGTTGATGCTGGGCTTGTAACCCTGAAGCAAGCTGAGGAGCTTTTCCCTTGTGTTCTTGCCCCAAAGGTGGTTGAATGATGACTTGATCTTCAACCCTAGTTGTTTGCCCCCACTTGGTTATTGTGATCGGTGGAAATAGAACTGACTGTTTTGGAATGCTAGGTCGCGTTTGCGTTTCGCAAAATGTCGCGGTAAGCAAGAGTCGCCACCGTCTTTTATTTTATCCAACAAGGAAAGGACAAAAGCACAACAAAATTCCTTTTCGAGATGTTTCTCGGGTTCGGGAGGTAGATTATAGAAAGGGAAGGTGTTAACACCCTTTCTATCCGTGGTTATCCACGGGCTCTTAGGTACTTGCTCACTATGTTTTCAAAAAGTTTTTCTTTTCTTGTGATTGTGGATTTTGAAAAGAGTTTTGTTTGAAAACTTCGATTTAACTCTTGTATCTGTCCTCAAGAGTGTATGAAGTGTTGTTTGAAAACTTTGTTTGAAAAAATGTAAGTGTGAAAAGTTTGTTTTGTTTCGAAAGAGCAAGTACTTGAGAACCTCTACCTACTCAAAAGAAATTAAGCTGTGTAAATGTCGTTTAGACAGTGCCATCCCACTATTGAGAAGTAGGTAGCACCGTCGTTGGAGTTTTCGGGTCAATTCGATTTTAGGGACATGTGGTCACTAAAGCAATGGTAGGACGCCTTAGCGGTAACCCTAATGTCTTAGATCATTTTTTATCGAGGCAACCGTTTCGAGGCAACTTTGATCTTTAGACAGGAGGGCGACCTCTAAAACTTCCTATACTCAATGACCACGTCGAGGCAACCAAGTGAGGCGTACCCTAGGAGTGGCATGTGCGAGTGTGTCAGTTTTCAGTTTATGTTATCTTTGTACATGTTATGGTGAACTACGATTGATTTTAATTTAAGAGAGATCTTGACATGCATAGCCTAGTTAGCATACATCTAGCAATTAATGGTTGCAGAAATTAAAACTAAACTATTACAAGGCGTCGGGTATTTACATCGCCAAAAACAAACCCTTGAAAAGTAAATTGCGGGAAATTAAATAAAAGCGATAAAAAGTCCTAATTTAAAGCTATTACATCCTCGGAGCAAATACAATTATATGGATCAAAAATATGAATCAACAACAATCACACGCGCGAGAAAAAAAAATTGAATCGGAGAGTTTTTTAGGGTTTTTGACCCTTTTTTGAGAAAGAAGGAGATTTTTATTATTTATGAATTAAATTAAACCTAAAATAATTAATTAATGAAAAGAAATATTTTTTTGGTTTTTTTTAATGTTTTAAGGAAATAAAAATAAAAATGATTAAAATGGTTAAAACCTAATTCTACATTAATTTTATTTTTGTTGCAAAAAAGTTAAAATTATCCTAATTAAAACTAAATTAATTAATTACTTATTTATTTACAAAAATAACTAATTAAGTTTAATAAATAAAAATATTATATTTTTTATGTTTTTTGAATTTTATTAGGAAAAATAAATTATTTGGTTAATTAAGTAATAATAATAATAATTAATAACAAAAAAACAATTAAATAAAAAAAACATAGAAGAAGAAAAAAGAAATAAACCCAAGGGGGTGTTGGGCCCAAGAGGAGGTAGAGTCAGCAATTCTTGGCCCATTATGCTTCCATCCTGTTTGACTTTTGTAACTCCCTGCATGCTCATTGACTAGGGCGTATGGTGATCTTTCACTCATAACCATTGGATTTAGGCTTGGAGACATCTGGCGCCCTGAAACTTGAGGTGTATGGTGGACCCCTCTTTGCAAACTGCACAAGAATACCTGAAGAATAAAAATAACAAGGTTTTGGGGGGACCTGGGATTCGAACCCTGGTCCCAAGGGATAATGCTTCAATGCCTTTGCCAACTGAACTGTAACGCGCTTTTGTTAAATGGATAGATAGAGAATATTATATACAAAAAACAAAAAATATGCTGTAAAACAAAAAATAACGTGCGCTTTTCAAACAGGCCAACCAGATATCAACATATCATCATCTTCAACCTTGGTTCTGTGTAAAATAGAATCATATAGTGGGGGTTTTTAACCTCCACTACCTCCTGCAAGGAAAAATAGCGAATAGAAATATAGCAAACATAAATATTTTTGCGAGGTATGGGTTTCCATCGTCTTGGCCTCACGATTTCAACCATGTATCTCATTAGTCCCAATTTTTCCTGGTTTAGAAAGCCCTAATTTAAAGCTTGAAAAACCTAGAAATTCAGTCATGGCATATCTCGATTCAGGGCACTATAGTTCAATTCAATCATTCTGTTAGCTTTGTATGGTCTCTAGCAATGCAAATCAATCACAAAAACATGTTAAATGCGCATGAATTAAGAGATACAGTTTTAAATTATATATGCAAACCGTGGGATGGTAGGTAGCAATTCCTTGAGCTTTGATGCTTGAATTTGATTGCAAATCATTCCTGGTACCTCCTACAATGTATTTGGATGAACAAAACGCCTTGAATTGGCCTAGAATGCAAGAACAGGTTTTTAGTTTTCTTGGAATTTCTTGAATTTGATATGGCCGTTTCTGCAGCTTTTTCATGTGAATTAGGGTATGGCTGGCTTGCTTGCATATAAGGCAATCAAATTAGGTCAAAGTTTTGGATCCAACCTGTGATCGGTGGAAATAGAACTGACTATTTTGAAATGCTTGTTCGCGAAATGTCGCGGTAAGCAAGAGTCGCCACCGTCTTTTATTTTCTCCAACAAGGAAAGGACAAAAGCACAGCAAAATTCCTTTTCGAGATGTTTCTCGGTTCGGGAGGTAGATTATAGAAAGGGAAGGTGTTAGAACCCTTTCTATCAGTGGTTATCCATGGGCTCTTAGGTACTTGCTCACTATATTTTCAAAAATGTTTGCTTTTCTTGTGTTTGTGGGTTTTGAAAAAAAGTTTGTTTTGAAAACTTCGTTTTAACTCTTGTATCAGTCCTCAAGAGTTTCATGAAGTGTTTGTTTGAAAACTTTTGTCAGAAAAGTGTAAGTGCGAAAAGTTGTTTTCGTTTTGAAAGAGCAAGTACCTTAGAACCTCTACCTACTCAAAAGAAATTAAGCTGTGTAAATGTCCTTTAGACAGTACTATCCCACTATTGAGAAGTAGGTAGCACCGTCGTTGGAGTTATTCAGGTCAATTCGATTATAGGGACATGTGTGGTCACCAAAGCAATAGTAGAACGCCTTAGCGGTAACCCTAATGTCCTAGATCCTTTTTTATCCGAGGCAACCGTTTTGAGGCAACTGGATCTTTAGACAGGAGGGTGACCTCTAAAACACCCTATACTCAATGACCATGTCGAGGCAACCAAGTGAGGCGTACTCTAGGAGTGGCATGTGCGAGTGTGTCAGGATTCAACTTATATTATCTTTGCACATTTTATGGTGAGCTACGAGTCGATTTTATTTTTCAAGCAAGTCTTGTCATGCATAGTTAACAGTTAATAGTTGTGCGAAAAGTAAATCGCGGAAAGTAAATCTACGCTATTACAAGACGTCGGGTATTTACATCGCCAAAAACATAACCCTTGAAAAATAAATGCGAGAAAATAAAGAAAGCGATAAAAGGCCTAATTATCTATTACATCCTCGGAGCAGTTACATAAATATGATAAAAAAATTAATATGCGCGAATAGAAATTAAATCGGAGAAGTCCTTAGGGTTTTGACCCTTTTTGAGGAAAGAATGAAATTTTGGTCCTTTTTGCAATTAATTAAACCTAATTCTAATTAATTAAATAATTAAAAGAGGAAAGAATTTTTTAGTTTTTTAGTGTTTTAATGAAAATAAAATAAAAAGGATTAAAATTGTCAAAAGAAAAACCCTAATTCTAGATTGATTTTATTTATTGTGAAAAAAGTCAAAGTTAACCTAGTTAACTAAATTAATTATATTTAGAATTTATTTACAAAGAATAATTAATATTGAAATTAATAAATGATAAAAATAATAAAAATATTAACATTTTTAGTTGTCTGAATTTATTATGAAAAATATTAATTAAGTTAATTAACTAATAATAATAATAATTAATAATAATAATTAATAAAAGAAAATAAAAAGAAAAGTATGAATGAACCAGGGGGGTGTTGGGCCCATTAGGAGGTTAATCTGGAAATTCTGTGGCCCATTAACATCAAGCCTTTTTGACTTTTGGAGATCATCCACGCTTTCTTTGACCAGGGAGTATCATGATCATTCAATCCTGACCTTTAGATCCAAGCTTGTGGCCACTTGGCATGCTGAGATGAGAAGCGTATGGTGGAATGCTTCCTGAAGCCTATATGTAATTACATGAAGAAAAATATGAAACACATATTTTGGGGGACCTGGGATTCGAACCCAGGTCCCAATGGTCACCAGCCAGCTCATTTTCCACTACACCATGTGCCTGCATTTGTTATTAGAATAACAAGCAATTATAATATATAAACTCAACGCATATGATGTAAAACAAAACACGCGCGCCTTTTTATTTGAATGAACCAATGATATATAAACAACACATCATCTTCTTCCTTCGCCTGCATCAAAATATATTAGATAGCGGGGGTTTTTAACCCCCACAAAACATCATGAGGAAAAATAGCGAATAGCCCTACAGGCTATATAAATATTTCGCGATGGTAGCTTTGTGTTCGTCTGGCCTTGACGATTCCAACCATATGCATTAGGTGTCTCAATTTTTCCTATATTGTAAAGCCCCAATTTGAGAGCTCAAGAACCCTATAATTCATCAATGGTGTTTTTCGATTCTGTGCATTATAATCCAATTAAACTATACCATCAGCTTCGTATGAGTTCAAGCAATGAAAAACAAACACAAAATCATGTTAATGATGCATGAAATAAGCAATTCGATTCTTGGAAAAAAATGCAAACCGTTAAACTGTTCTTGATGATTCTTGTAGCTTTAAGGCTTGGTTTTGATTGCAATACGTTTCTGGGAACCCCTGCAATAGATTAGAATCAAGAAAAGCCTTTGAATCACGTTAGAATGTGGAAATCAGTTTTCAAGTTTCTTGAATTTTTTTCAATGTGCTTATGGCTTTCTTTGCAGCAAATTCATGTCTGTGGCATTAGGGTTGGCTTGTGTACTTATAGTAGAATAGAATTAGGTTACAATCTTGCACAAAAGATCCATGGAATGATGATTCAATATTTGATTGAAAATCAAATATTTTTGAATCTTTTTGATTGAAGAAAGTTTCCAAACTTGGAGATTTTGATATCCTTGATTGATACACGAAATTGCCAGCATGATTAGGTCATTCTTGCTTCACAAAAAGATTGAAAAACCATATCTTTGAATTTCCTACAATTTAAATTAATTAAATGAATTAAAATCAATTAAAAATCCAATTAATTAATAAAAATAAGAAAATAAATTCAAATAGGCTTGATGGGTCGTGCATAAGTCATGGATAAAGTTTCAAGAATAAATTTGAGGCCCATTAGCAAAAACAAAGTGTTTTGAGCAAAGTTGACTTTTGTAAATTCATAAAAATTTCCCAACTTCTCCAATGCATATCTTGCTCAATTTTGATCATATGAACATGTTCTTGGACATTTTGGAAAGGTATTGAAGTCCTCTAACCAATGCTTTTGGTCCCATGTCATTTGGAATTACCAATATCAAGTTATGGTCTTTGACTTAAAGTGTAATTTTGTTGACTTTTGAAATTGACCTATAATGTAGAAATTGATAACTTTTTGTGAGAGCATTTTTTGGACTTGGAATGTGTAGATGGATTGTAGGAAATGTCACCCCCTTCAAAATTAGCATTGGATGGGATTTTTATGATGAACCATGAAAAAGTTATGCCCTGGTCAAGATACAGTTGACTTTTCTGCTGTCCAAAAATAATAACTTTTTGCACCTTGATGATTTTTGAGCCATCCTTGTAGAATCATGATCAAGACTTGATCAAATGATGATTGTGACCTCAAAATGAGATGTTGACCAAAAATTCTGACTTTTGACTGCAAAATGACCATTTTGCCCCTGTAGTTGATTGTGAATAAAATAGGGCTTTTGACTTTGCAAATTGGCATTGTGAGTCTTGCAACTTGGCATATAGGTGCTTGAGGATATATATATATAGGCACATGAGACTTGGTTGGACCCTTGAAAACCTCAAATTCCTTGCAAGAAACAAAACCCTAATTTTGACTGGCTTAGGAGGCATTTGGACTGTGCAACCCTTGAGAAATCTTGAACCATTTGAAGATGATTCTTGATAAATCTTGAAGAATATGGGAGGGCAAATTTTTGGGTACAACAGTTGCCCCTGTTCAATCTTCTTAAACCTGAGGATGTAGATTGGCTTTCGGGCCTTTCGTGATCCGAAGGTGGAAGATGATTGAACACTAGAGTGCCTAGAAATTTGCACTCGCATAGCGTGGTATCAGCAATGTGGTGTCGGGAATGGGCTTACAGATGCCATTTGGAGAGATGATGGATAGGAGGATGGGCTTATAGATGCCATCTGGAGATTGTTGGTAGAATTGTGATCTTGTAAGTTGAACGAGGGAACCGGTGTAGGGTTGCCTGATGATGAGCTCGTGTAAAACTGCATCTTGGAAAGAAGGAAACCTGCATAGGGTTGACTGATGATGAGCCTGTGTGAAACTGCATCTTTGAAGGAAGGAAACCTGTGTAGGGTTGACTGATGATGAGTCCGTGTGAAACTGCATCTTTGAAGGAAGGAAACCTGTGTAGGGTTTCCTGATGACGAGTCCGTGTAAAAATGCATCTGAAATGGAGAAGGAACCTGTGTGGGGTTACTTTGATGATGAGCCCGTGTAAAACTGCATCTGGAAAGAGAAAGGGAACCGGTGTAGGGTCGCCTCATGATGAGTCAGTGTAAAACTGCATCTGGAAAGAAAGAACCTGTGTAGGGTTGACTGATGATGAGCCTGTGTGAAACTGCATCGGGAATTGAGAAGGAAACCTGTGTAGAGTTTCTTGATGACGAGTCCGTGTAAGACCTCATCTTTGGAAAGAGAGAACCTGTGTAGGATTTCTTGATGACGAATCCGTGTAAAACTACGTCTGGAGTTGTGAAGGAACCGGTGTAAGGTTACCTCAGGATAAGTTCGTGTAAAACTTCTGGATGAACCGGGGTAAGGTTTTGTTTTGAGATAAGTTCGTGTGAAACTTCTGGATGAATCGGGGTAAGGTTACTTCGGGATAAGTTCGTGTAAAACTTCTGGATGAACCGGGGTAAGGTTGCTTTGAGATAAGTTCGTGTAAAACTTCTGGATGAACCGGGGTAAGGTTACTTCAGGATAAGTTCGTGTAAAACTTCTGGATGAACCAGGGTAAGGTTCCTTTGAGATAAGTTCGTGTAAAACTTCTGGATGAACCGGGGTAAGGTTACTTTGAGATAAGTTCGTGTAAAACTTCTGGATGAACCGGGGTAAGGTTACTGTGAGATAAGTTCGTGTAAAACTTCTGGATGAACCGGGGTAAGGTTATCTTGATGATGAGTTCGTGTGAAACTGCATCTTGGAAGAAGGAGGAACCGGTATAGGGTCGCCTGAGGATGAGTCTGTGTAAAACTTCATCTTGGAATTGGGAAGGAACCGGTGTAGGGTTGCTTTATGATGAATTCGTGTGAAACTACATCCGAAAGAGAAGGAACCTGTGTAGGGTTGCCTTATGATGAGCCTGTGTAAAACTTCATCTAAAATAGAAGGAACCTGTGTAGGGTTGCTTCATGATGAGTCCATGTAAAACTACATCTAAAATTGAGAAGGAACCGGTGTAGGGTTGCCTGATGATGAGTCAGTGTAAAACTACATCTGAAGTTGAGAAGGAACCAGTGTAGGGTTGCCAGATGATGAGTCCGTGTAGAACTACATCTGAAGTTGAGAAGGAACCGGTGCAGGGTTGCCTGATGATGAGTCCGTGTAAAACTACATCTGAAGTTGAGAAGGAACCGGTGTAAGGTTGCCTCGTTATGATCAAGTAGATAATTGTCCTATCTGGTTTCAGGTATTAACCCATGATCAGTCGTCCACAGAATTTTCCTGGCTTGTTACAGGTGTTGATCTGGAACTACGAAGGTAGATGGTAATCATCTTTTGATTGACCTTTTCCTGAAAAGGCAAAACGTTAGCTGTATACAATGTCATGATGCATGAACTGCATGATGTCAAGATGTTCTCAAGAATAAACGAGATTGCGTGATATGGTGCGTATATCCATGGATCATGATGTATGAAAATGTGATGTTTATGAATGTATTTTCGTCTGGGAAAATAAATCCTTGATGAATGCCGGGAGCTTGCTAAATCCTGGGCTGATGTTTGAAGAGTAGAGTTCTTCGTTTCCGCTGGGGAAGATGAACGAAGATGATTGCAAGAATAAACCTGTAGGAGAAGATGACTCCGTTGGGGAATAAACCTGATGGAGAGATTACTCTGCGGGGAATTACTCTGTGGGAAGAGATACTTCGCTGTGATTTTGATGATAACTCCGCTGGGGATTCCGTTGATGAGCTTGTTGGGGATTTCGATGATCTCCGCTGGGGATAGGAAGGACTTTGCTGAGGATAACCCAGTTAGACTCTGGTGGGGGATAACCTCTTGAATATGGTTGGGGAGAGATATCTGTACTCTGCAGGGGACAAGCTTCCAGAATCTACTGGGTAAGATGATTCAACTCTTCTGGGGAAACTTTTTGGACTAAATTGGGGAAATGGCTCCACTGGGGGTATCTTGTATTCCGCCGGGGAACAATCTTATATTTCATCGAGGAATATTAAGACTGCCGGGGATGCTTGCTGAGGAATATCTGTATACTCCAATGGGGAATATTAAGATTTATTGGGGATACTCAAC
Source organism: Vicia faba (assembly GCA_948472305.1). Classification (NCBI taxonomy): domain Eukaryota; kingdom Viridiplantae; phylum Streptophyta; class Magnoliopsida; order Fabales; family Fabaceae; genus Vicia; species Vicia faba. The sequence continues at coordinate 96,082,684 of OX451735.1, read as the reverse complement.
TTTTCCAGGACTGGTGGTAGACCAACTCTGCTCGGGGGAGAGTATTGCTGGCTTGCTGGAGATACTGTGCCTTTTTAGGGCTGATGAGAGGCCAACTCTGCTTGGGGAGAGTATTGCTGATTTTTTCTTAGTTGCAAGTCTTAGTGGGGAGAGCTACCATTACTGTCTTACTCTGCGGGTAGTGGCGATATCTTGGTCCTATTCTTCAGCTGAATCTACCTTGTACCCGGAGGACAGAGCAGCTTGTATAGTTCGGACAATTCTTATTGCCCCAGCTTCTGTGGGAGAAGGTACCCGTGGAGGTGCTTGATGATTGACAAATCTTCTCCTGGTAGGCAAGTGATGAGATGACGGAACATAGTCGTACGCTTTTGGTCCCTAACTTTTGCCTGGACCGCCCTTTCGGGTTTTCAGTCCACCGGGATACCCATTTTTGCCCAAGCCGCCTTTCAGGTTTTAAACTTGCCGGGTGTACAAATTTTTTCATTTTCATCCCTTATTTTTGCTCGAACCCTTTTGGTTCGCCGGGAAGCCCTTATTTTTGCCTAGGCCAGTCGACCTAGCGGGTCTTTGATTATGCATAGTATTTTTTCGACTATGTCCACGCTCTCAGAATGTAGGGAGTTGTCACTGTCAGTAGTGTAGTGTTGCCATACTACCAGAAGATGTTTGATCGTACCAGATTTGTCGCTGGAATTCACGCCCAATGCCCCAAGTGATTCAGGCGAAGATTTGCCTCTGGCTATTTGCCTTTTTTGAGAGATTCCTTGAATCTTGACTGGACTGCCCCAGATGACGGACCATGATCATGTCTGCCCCTTGGTTGGAAGTGTTTTTCCACTTGAGGTGATCCTTGAGAAGATTTTTTTGTTCACTAGATATTCGTCGTGTGAATTTCTCTGCTGTTTGAACAAATAGTCATATGCAAACAATATTATTTCAAGAATGCAAAGCTTATGTTTGTCTTGAAGTTTTTTGAAAATGCAATTTTCAATAAAACAAGTGATTTTTCGTAAAATGTGATGTCAACTCAAGATTTTACAGCAAGCCCTATAGGAGTCAGGATACTTTTGTAACAGTATGCTTTCAAACTAACCCATGCTTCAGCTAGGACTTTTAAGGGTTATAACGTGTCCTGGTTCACGGTTCAAGAAACTAAGGATAAAGGCTCAAAATTTATTTGTACCCACCCGCTCTTCGTGATGTTCTTCAAACCAAAACTCAGCTAATCGTGCATTAGATCTTGTTGAGCCTTTGCTCTGATATTCCGGTGATGGTTCGGATACTGATAGTTTATTTTGAATAGGCAGTCATTTCTTTTTTTTTTGTTGAGGTTTGTCGGACTTCTTTCTTTTTCATTATCCCTGTTTTTTGCCTGAACTGTTTCTTTGTGATTACAGTCAGCGAGATGCCCCCGTTTTGTAAGTCTCCTTCATAGGTTTTGACTTAATGGGCTTTTATTTCTGAGAGGTAATGACTGTCTGTCTTTATGATTATTCAGAACCATCACTGTCTTTTGTTTTGGAAGGACTCCTTTGATGTCATTCATTGTGCACCTGGATTAACTGAGAGAACTACCCTGCCCCAGGTTATGATTAACGGTTTTATTTTTTGCGAAAAGAAAAACTCCAACTTCTTTGGCTCAAAGGGGTTGACAAGGGATTATCTTCCTTATAACTCCACTGTTTAAGATTTGAAACAATGCCCGTACTTCATCAGCGGGGTTTGTTCAAAAGCATACTGTAAAGATCGTGGTATCGTTTTCGTCATCCTCCCTCAAAAGGCTTAGAATTTTTAATCGAGAGTTGAACATCAAAAAAATAAAAGCAATTTTGAATATAGTGAACACAATTACTTCAAAACAGACACGTGTAATGCATTAATAAAATAAGAGAGTTTGACATGATAATTGTTTGAGTAAGCAAAGAAAAATACAATATCAAAATTCAAATGAACAAAAGTCTCTCAATCCTAGCCATGTTTTGGCAAGGGAGCAGTGATCACATTAGGAGTCTCAGAATGCTCGAATTCGATCTCCTTAGCGTCAATCATATTCTGGATCTTGTATTTCAGCGCCCAACAATCATCAGTATCGTGCCCCGGGCTACCGGAATGGTAAGCGCACCTTGCATCTGGATTGTAGTTTGGAGAAGAAGTCTTAGGATTCGTAGGAGGGTTTATCACCGCAATCAGGCTCATCTTCAACATGTGCTGCAATGCTTGTGACAATGGCATGTTGATGTTGGTGAACTATCTTTTAGGCTCGTCCGGCCTTCGTTGATTTCCCTTTTGCTGTTGTCGGCGTGACGCAGAACCAGAGATCAGGACTGCCCCTACGTGTTGGTCACGACGACTCTTTTGAATGTACGCAGCATTGGACTCTTTCTTCCCAGTGTAAGGCTTTTTGTGAGTATCAGAAGGTGTAGCCTCTTGAATCTTCCCAGCCTTGATACCAGCTTCAATTCTCTCACCAGTCAAGATAAGGTCTGTAAACCCGGCTGAAGAGTTTCCAATCAGATGGTTGAAGAACGGACCAGACAGGGTCCCCAAGAACATGTCAACAAGCTCACGGTCCGTCAAAGGTGGCTGCACCCTTCCAGCCAGGTCTCTCCACTTTTGAGCATATTCCTTAAATCCTTCACCCGTCCCTAGTAACATACCTTGGAGTTGGGTACACATAGGAGCAAGGTCGGAATTATACTGATACTGCTTATAAAACGCAGTAGCCAAGTCCTCCCAGTTACGAATGCTGGCTCCATCTAGCTGATAGAACCATTCGAGTTGAGTCCCTGAAAGACTATCCTGGAAGAAATGGATCCATAAATTCTTGTCAGCAGTGTAAGGTTGGATCTTCCTTACATATGATCTGAGATGCGACTTAGGACAGGAAGCTCCGTCGTACTTCGCAAAAGCAGGTGCCTTGAACTTATGTGGGATCACCACCCCAGAGAATAAACCTAGGTCTCCAAAGTCCAACCCGGGCACATGTTGAATTTCCATAGCACTTAAACGGTCCTCCAGTTGTTTGTACTTGTCCTCAGCAGGAGGGTACTGTTCATCATTATAATCTGTCTCGTTGTCGGAGACCACGAGACTAGGAACCCTTCTCTCTTGGGGGCTGTCTTTGCCCACAGATGAGGTAGTCAGCTCAACATCATTTTGTGATCCATTCCTAGATCTGCGTCTAGTGTTGAACAAAGCAGTCCTCTTCTTCTTCTTCTTCTTCCTCTCTTTCAGAATCAGAGTTTTCAAGTCCTGTTGACCTTGGGCTAGGCTCATAAGCAACTCCTGGAATTGGGCATTCTGGGCCTGGAGGGCCTTGATAGCTTGTTCAGTGGAAGGTTCGGTAAAAATTATGATTGCTGAAATAAACAACGAAGAAGATAAGTGACCTGTCAAAAGGGTACCTGTAATGCAATGATATGTATGAGATATGTATGCAATGTTTTCAAGGATCTCGCGGGGTAAACAAAGAAACTTGTTAGAATTTGAATTTTGTAGCTTGATTGAAGGAACTTCATGTTGTTGAGAGTCCTTCTTCAAGACTCAAGGCTTACCATATCGAGTGGGTCATAGCCCCTGACTCAAGTCATCATGTTTTGATCTCCGAACAACCTTGGCTAGAGGAAAATAAATCCCCTTTGCCCCTTGCTAGACAGTTGGTTCATCATGACCTTCATCACAAACCTTTGAGATCCTTGAAATGGGTTAGTCCTTATGCAGGATGTATGCAATGGTATGATGGTATGATGTTATGCTATGCGTGGAGTGATGTAAGTAAACCATGTTATAAGCCCAGATTAAGGATTGTAAACAAAACCTACAAGGAACTCATGTTGTCAGATAACAAGAATGTGCAAGTAGTTCAAGTTTGAAGGCACACAAGTCACACAAAAGAGCCCTTAGAGTTTAGGCCAGCATGAAGTTTAGGTACTACCCTCTTGAAGTTAGTTGGTTAAGACCTGTCATAGAAAATAGTAACCGCGTTCTAGAGGATCTCAATATCACTGACTACCCTCAATCGGTCATAACTCCAGCTTCGCAATCTTTTCTTACGGCCGGAACCATCGCGAGAGTTTAGCCTCAATGAGTGTAGCATACTGCTACTGTTCTATGGCCAAGTTGGGTCAATTTAAGGTGCTAAGGTCAGTTGGTGCTTAATGACTCCTCAGAAGACCCATATTCTCCTCGTTCCAACACAAGGGATATCGGTACAGACCAAGGTGTCACACCAACGTAGATACTTCTTCACCCGTGTCGGTCTACGCCGGACAGGTCCCTCACAGTTTATTGCTACCTAAAGGGTATTCCCCAGATCCGGGTTAGGATCTATGAAACTCCAATACAAACCCACAATATTAAAGCAAAAAAGGCATACAATTGAAAACATAGAATGATCTAATCCTAAGGTATACCTCACTTATAAATATCCCCAGCAGAGTCGCCAGTTCTGTGATCGGTGGAAATAGAACTGACTGTTTTGAAATGCTGGTTCGCGAAATGTCGCGGTAAGCAAGAGTCGCCATTGTCTTTTATTTTCTCCAACAAGGAAAGAACAAAAGCACAGCAAAATTCCTTTTTGATATGTTTCTCGGTTCGGGAGGTAGATTATAGAAAGGGAAGGTGTTAGCACCCTTTCTATCTGTGGTTATCCACGGGCTCTTAGGTACTTGCTCACTATGTTTTCAAAAATATTTGCTTTTCTTGTGTTTGTGGGTTTTGAAAAAAAGTTTGTTTTGAAAACTTCATTTTAACTCTTGTATCAGTCTTCAAGAGTGTCATGAAGTGTTTGTTTGAAAACTTTTGTCAGAAAAGTGTAAGTGCGAAAAGTTGTTTTCGTTTTGAAAGAGAAAGTACCTTAGAACCTCTACCTACTCAAAAGAAATTAAGCTGTGTAAATGTCCTTTAGACAGTACTATCCCACTATTGAGAAGTAGGTAGCACCGTCGTTGGAGTTATTCGGGTCAATTCGATTATAGGGACATGTGTGGTCACCAAAGCAATAGTAGAACGCCTTAGCGGTAACCCTAATGTCCTAGATCCTTTTTTATCCGAGGCAACCGTTTCGAGGCAACTGGATCTTTAGACAGGATGGCGACCTCTAAAACACCCTATACTCAATGACCACGTCGAGGCAACCAAGTGAGGCGTACCCTAGGAGTGGCATGTGCGAGTGTGTCAGGATTCAATTTATATTATCTTTGCACATTTTATGGTGAGCTACGAGTCGATTTTATTTTTCAAGCAAGTCTTGTCATGCATAGTTAACAGTTAATAGTTGTGCGAAAAGTAAATTGCGGAAAGTAAATCTATGCTATTACAAGGCGTCGGGTATTTACATCGCCAAAAACATAACCCTTGAAAAATAAATGCGAGAAAATAAAGAAAGCGATAAAAGGCCTAATTATCTATTACATCCTCGGAGCAGTTACATAAATATGATCAAAAATTTAATATGCACGAATAGAAATTAAATCGGAGAAGTCCTTAGGGTTTTGACCCTTTTTGAGGAAAGAATGAAATTTTGGTCCTTTTTTCAATTAATTAAACCTAATTCTAATTAATTAAATAATTAAAAGAGGAAAGTATTTTTTAGTTTTTTAGTGTTTTAATGAAAATAAAATAAAAAGGATTAAAATTGTCAAAAGAAAAACCCTAATTCTAGATTGGTTTTATTTATTGTGAAAAAAGTCAAAGTTAACCTAATTAACTAAATTAATTATATTTAGAATTTATTTACAAAGAATAATTAATAGTGAAATTAATAAATGATAAAAATAATAAAAATATTTAAATTTTTAGTTGTCTGAATTTATTATGAAAAATATTAATTAAATTAATTAAATAATAATAATAATAATTAATAATAATAATTAATAAAAGAAAATAAAAAGAAAAGTATGAATGAACCAGGGGGTGTTGGGCCCATTAGGAGGTTAATCTGGAAATTCTGTGGCCCATTAACATCAAGCCTTTTTGACTTTTGGAGATCATCCACGCTTGCTTTGACCAGGGAGTATCATGATGCGTATGGTGGAATGCTTCCTGAAGCCTATATGTAATTACATGAAGAAAAATATGAAACAATTATTTTGGGGGACCTGGGATTCGAACCCAGGTCCCAATGGTTACCAGCCAGCTCATCTTCCACTACACCATGTGCCTGCATTTGTTATTAGAATAACAAGCAATTATAATATAAAAACTCAACGCATATTCTGTAAAACAAAACATGCGCGCCTTTTTATTTGAATGAACCAATGATATATCAACAACACATCATCTTCTTCCTTCGCCTGCATCAAAATATATTAGATAGCGGGGGTTTTTAACCCCCACAAAACATCATGAGGAAAAATAGCGAATAGCCCTACAGGCTATATAAATATTTCGCGATGGTAGCTTTGTGTTCGTCTGGCCTTGACGATTCCAACCATATGCATTAGGGGTCTCAATTTTTCCTATATTGTAAAGCCCCAATTTGAGAGCTCAAGAACCCTAGAATTCATCAATGGTGTTTTTCGATTCTGTGCATTATAATCCAATTAAACTATACCACCAGCTTCGTATGAGTTCAAGCAATGCAAAACAAACACAAAATCATGTTAATGATGCATGAAATAAGCAATTTGATTCTTGGAAAAAAACGCAAACCGTTAAACTGTTCTTGATGATTCTTGTAGCTTTAAGGCTTGGTTTTGATTGCAATACGTTTATGGGAACCCCTGCAATAGATTAGAATCAAGAAAAGACTTTGAATCACGTTAGATTGTGGAAATCAGTTTTCAAGTTTCTTGAATTTTTTTCAATGTGCTTATGGCTTTCTTTGCAGCAAATTCACGTCTGTGGCATTAGGGTTGGCTTGTGTACTTATAGTAGAATAGAATTAGGTTACAATCTTGCACAAAAGATCCATGGAATGATGATTCAATATTTGATTGAAAATAAAATATTTTTGAATCTTTTTGATTGAAGAAAGTTGCTAAACTTGGAGATTTTGATATCCTTGATTGATACACGAAATTGCCAGCATGATTAGGTTATTCTTGCTTCACAAAAAGATTGAAAAACCATATCTTTGAATTTCCTACAATTTAAATTAATTAAATGAATTAAAATCAATTAAAAATCCAATTAATTAATAAAAATAAGAAAATAAATTCAAATAGGCTTGATGGGTCGTGCATAAGTCATGGATAAAGTTTCAAGAAGAAATTTGAGGCCCATTAGCAAAAACTAAGTGTTTTGAGCAAAGTTGACATTTGCAAATTCACAAAAATTTCCCAATTTCTCCAATGCATATCTTGCTCAATTTTGATCATATGAACATGTTCTTGGACATTTTGGAAAGGTCTTAAAGTCCTCTAACCAATGCCTTTTGTACCATGTCATTTGGATTTACCAATATCAAGTTATGGTCTTTGACTTAAAGTGCATTTTTGTTGACTTTTGAAATTGACCTATAAAGTAGAAATTGATAACTTTTTGTGAGAGCATTTTTTGGACTTGGAATGTGTAGATGGATTGTAGGAAATGTCACCCCCTTCAAAATTAGCATTGGATGGGATTTTTCTGATGAACCATGAAAAAGTTATGCCCTGGTCAAGATACAGTTGACTTTTCTACTGTCCAAAAATAGTAACTTTTTGCACCTTGATGATTTTTGAGCCATCCTTGTAGAATCATGATCAAGACTTGATCAAATGATGATTGTGACCTCAAAATGAGATGTTGACCAAAAATTCTGACTTTTGACTACAAAATGACCATTTTGCCCCTGCAGTTGACTGTGAATAAAATAGGGCTTTTGACTGTGCAAATTGGCATTGTGAGTCTTGCAACTTGACATATAGGTGCTTGAGGATATATATAGGCACATGAGAATTTTATTTTAAGAATGCAAAGCTTATGTCTGTTTTGAAGTTCTTTGAAAATGCAGTTTTCAATAAAACAAGCGAATTTTTGTAAAATGTGATGTCAACTCAGGATTTTACAGCGAGCCTTACAGGAGTCAGGATACCTTTCGTAACAGTATGCTTTCAAACTAACCCGAGCTTCAGCTAGGACTTTTAAGGGTTGTAACACGGCCTGGTTCACGGTTTAAGAAACAAAGGATAAATGCTCAAAGTATATTTGTACCCGCCCGCTCTTCGTGATGTTCTTCGATCCTAAACTCAGCTAATCATGCATTAGATCTTGTTTGAGTCTTTGCTCTGATATTCCGGTGATGGTTCGGATATTGACAGTTTATTTTGAACATGCAGTCCTTTTTATGAGAGTTTGTAGGACCTCTTTCTTTTGGACTTCGTTATCCCTGTCTTTTTGCCTGAACTGTTTCTTTTGTGATTACAGTCAGCGGGATGCCCCAGTTTTGTAAGTCTCCTTCATAGATTTTGACTTATTGGGCTTTTATTTTGAGAGGTAATGACTGCCTGTCCTTATGATTATACGGAACCAACACCGTCTTTTGTTTTAGAAGGACTTCTTTGATGCCATTTATTGTGCACCTGGATCGACTGAGAGAACTACCCTGCCCCAGGTTATAATTAAAGGTTTTAATTCATGAAAAGAAAAACTCCAACTTCTTTGGCTCAAAGGGGTTGACTAGGGATTATCTTCCTTATAACTCCACTGTTTAGGATTTGAAACAATGCCTGTACCTCATCAACGGGGTCTATTCAAAAGCATACTGTAAAGATCGTGGTATCGTTTTTGTCATCCTCCCTCTAAAGGCTTAGAGTTTTTTAATCGAGAGTTGAACATCACAAAAAGGAAATATGAAGCAATTTAAGCATAGTGATAACAATTAATTCAAAACAGACACGTGCAATGCATTAATGAAATAAAAGAGTTCGACATGATAATAATTGTTTGAATAAGCAAAGAAAAATACAACTTCAGAATTCAAATGAACAAAAGTCTCTTAGTCTGAACTAGTCATCTCAGATGGAGAATTCTCAGCGGAAGATTTTCATCTCGCCATCTGGCATGAACTCCAGCACCCTTCCGTCAATCAAGTCTTGGATCTTGTTCTTCAGAGTCCAACAGTCGTCGGTGTCATGTCCCGGACTGTCAGAGTGGTACGCACACCTTTCATTGGGATGATAGGTAGGAGCAGAGGTGTTGGGATTCCAGGGAGGATCCTTTAAAGTAATCAGATTGACCTCCAACAAGCATTTCAGTATGAGAGATAATGGTATATCAGTCTCAGAGAAATGTCTTCCAGACGTATTTCGCTTACGCCGATTACCCTGTTGATGCTGGGCTTGTGACCCTGAAGCAAGCTAAGGAGCTTTTCCCTTGTCTTCTTTCCCCAAAGGTGGTTGAATGATGACTTGATCTTCAACCCTAGTTGTTTTCCCCACTTGGTTATTGTGATCGGTGGACATAGAACTGACTGTTTTGGAATGCTGGTTCGCGTTTGCGTTTCACAAAATGTCGCGGTAAGCAAGAGTCGCCATCGTCTTTTATTTTATCCAACAAGGAAAGGACAAAAGCACAACAAAATTCCTTTTCGAGATGTTTCTCGGGTTCGGGAGGTAGATTATAGAAAGGGAAGGTGTTAGCACCCTTTCTATCTGTGGTTATCCACGGGCTCTTAGGTACTTGCTCACTATGTTTTCAAAAAGTTTTGCTTTTCTTGTGATTGTGGATTTTGAAAAGAGTTTTGTTTGAAAACTTCGATTTAACTCTTGTATCTGTCCTCAAGAGTGTATGAAGTGTTGTTTGAAAACTTTGTTTGAAAAAGTGTAAGTGTGAAAAGTTTGTTTTGTTTCGAAAGAGCAAGTACCTGAGAACCTCTACCTACTCAAAAGAAATTAAGTTGTGTAAATGTCCTTTAGACAGTGCCATCCCGCTATTGAGAAGTAGGTAGCACCGTCGTTGGAGTTTTTGGGTCAATTTGATTTTAGGGACATGTGGTCACTAAAGCAATGGTAGGACGCCTTAGCGGTAACCCTAATGTCTTAGATCATTTTTTATCGAGGCAACCGTTTCGAGGCAACTTTGATCTTTAGACATGAGGGCGACCTCTAAAACTTCCTATACTCAATGACCACGTCGAGGCAACCAAGTGAGGCGTACCCTGGGAGAGGCATGTGCGAGTGTGTCAGTTTTCAGTTTATGTTATCTTTGTACATGTTATGGTGAACTACGATTGATTTTAATTTAAGAGAGATCTTGACATGCATAGCCTAGTTAGCATACATCTAGCAATTAATGGTTGCGGAAATTAAAACTAAACTATTACAAGGCGTCAGGTATTTACATCGCCAAAAACAAACCCTTGAAAAGTAAATTGCGGGAAATTAAATAAAAGCGATAAAAAGTCCTAATTTAAAGCTATTACATCCTCGGAGCAAATACAATTATATGGATCAAAAATATGAATCAACAACAATCACACGCGCGAGAAGAAAAAATTGAATCGGAGAGTTTTTTAGGGTTTTTGACCCTTTTTTGAGAAAGAAGGAGATTTTTTATTATTTATGAATTAAATTAAACCTAAAATAATTAATTAATGAAAAGAAATATTTTTTTGGTTTTTTTTAATGTTTTAAGGAAATAAAAATAAAAATGATTAAAATGGTTAAAACCTAATTCTACATTAATTTTATTTTTGTTGCCAAAAAGTTAAAATTATCCTAATTAAAACTAAATTAATTAATTACTTATTTATTTACAAAAATAACTAATTAAGTTTAATAAATAAAAATATTATATTTTTTATGTTTTCTGAATTTTATTAGGAAAAATAAATTATTTGGTTAATTAAGTAATAATAATAATAATTAATAACAAAAAAACAATTAAATAAAAAAATATAGAAGAAGAAAAAAGAAATAAACCCAGGGGGGTGTTGGGCCCAAGAGGAGGTAGAGTCAGCAATTCTTGGCCCATTATGCTTCCAGCCTGTTTGACTTTTGTAACTCCCTGCATGCTCATTGACTAGGGCGTATGGTGATCTTTCACTCATGACCATTGGATTTAGGCTTGGAGACATCTGGCGCCCTGAAATTTGAGGTGTATGGTGGACCCCTCTTTGCAAACTGCACAAGAATACCTGAAGAATAAAAATAACAAGGTTTTGGGGGGACCTGGGATTCGAACCCAGGTCCCAAGGGATAATGCTTCAATGCCTTTGCCAACTGAACTGTAACGCGCTTTTGTTAAATGGATAGATAGAGAATATTATATACAAAAAACAAAAAATATGCTGTAAAACAAAAAATAACGCGCGCTTTTCAAACAGGCCAACCAGATATCAACACATCATCATCTTCAACCTTGGTTCTGTGTAAAATGGAATCAGATAGCGGGGGTTTTTAACCTCCACTACCTCCTGCAAGGAAAAATAGCAAATAGAAATATAGCAAACATAAATATTTCGCGAGGTATGGGTTTCCATCGTCTTGGCCTCACGATTTCAACCATGTATCTCATTAGTCCCAATTTTTCCTGGTTTAGAAAGCCCTAATTTAAAGCTTGAAAAACCTAGAAAGTCAGTCATGGCATATCTCGATTCAGGGCACTATAGTTCAATTCAATCATTCCATTAGCTTTGTATGGTCTCTAGCAATGCAAATCAATCACAAAAACATGTTAAATGCGCATGAATTAAGAGATACAGTTTTGAATTATATATGCAAACCGTGGGATGGTATGTAGCGATTCCTTGAGCTTTGATGCTTGAATTTGATTGCAAATCGTTCCTGGTACCTCCTACAATGTATTTGGATGAACAAAACGCCTTGAATTGGCCTAGAATGCAAGAACAGGTTTTTAGTTTTCTTGGAATTTCTTGAATTTGATATGGCCGTTTCTGCAGCTTTTTCACGTGAATTAGGGTATGGCTGGCTTGCTTGAATATAAGGCAATCAAATTAGGTAAAAGTTTTGGATCCAACCTGTGATCGGTGGAAATAGAACTGACTGTTTTGAAATGCTTGTTCGCGAAATGTCGCGGTAAGCAAGAGTCGCCACCGTCTTTTATTTTCTCCAACAAGGAAAGGACAAAAGCACAGCAAAATTCCTTTTCGAGATGTTTCTCGGTTCGGGAGGTAGATTATAGAAAGGGAAGGTGTTAACACCCTTTCTATCTGTGGTTATCCACGGGCTCTTAGGTACTTGCTCACTATGTTTTCAAAAATGTTTTCTTTTCTTGTGTTTGTGGGTTTTGAAAAAAAGTTTGTTTTGAAAACTTCGTTTTAACTCTTGTATCAATCCTCAAGAGTGTCATGAAGTGTTTGTTTGAAAACTTTTGTCAGAAAAGTGTAAGTGCGAAAAGTTGTTTTCGTTTTGAAAGAGCAAGTACCTTAGAACCTCTACCTACTCAAAAGAAATTAAGCTGTGTAAATGTCCTTTAGACAGTACTATCCCACTATTGAGAAGTAGGTAGCACCGTCGTTGGAGTTATTCAGGTCAATTCGATTATAGGGACATGTGTGGTCACCAAAGCAATAGTAGAACGCCTTAGCGGTAACCCTAATGTCCTAGATCCTTTTTTATCCGAGGCAACCGTTTCGAGGAAACTGGATCTTTAGACAGGAGGGCGACCTCTAAAACACCCTATACTCAATGACCACGTCGAGGCAACCAAGTGAGGCGTACCCTAGGAGTGGCATGTGCGAGTGTGTCAGGATTCAATTTATATTATCTTTGCACATTTTATGGTGAGCTACGAGTCGATTTTATTTTTCAAGCAAGTCTTGTCATGCATAGTTAACAGTTAATAGTTGTGCGAAAAGTAAATTGCGGAAAGTAAATCTACGCTATTACAAGGCGTCGGGTATTTACATCGCCAAAAACATAACCCTTGAAAAATAAATGCGAGAAAATAAAGAAAGCGATAAAAGGCCTAATTATCTATTACATCCTCGGAGCAGTTACATAAATATGATCAAAAATTTAATATGCGCGAATAGAAATTAAATCGGAGAAGTCCTTAGGGTTTTGACCATTTTTGAGGAAAGAATGAAATTTTGGTCCTTTTTGCAATTAATTAAACCTAATTCTAATTAATTAAATAATTAAAAGAGGAAAGTATTTTTTAGTTTTTTAGTGTTTTAATGAAAATAAAATAAAAAGGATTAAAATTGTCAAAAGAAAAACCCTAATTCTAGATTGATTTTATTTATTGTGAAAAAAGTCAAAGTTAACCTAATTAACTAAATTAATTATATTTAGAATTTATTTACAAAGAAAAATTAATAGTGAAATTAATAAATGATAAAAATAATAAAAATATTTACATTTTTAGTTGTCTGAATTTATTATGAAAAATATTGATTAAGTTAATTAAATAATAATAATAATAATTAATAATAATAATTAATAAAAGAAAATAAAAAGAAAAGTATGAATGAACCAGGGGGGTGTTGGGCCCATTAGGAGGTTAATCTGGAAATTCTGTGGCCCATTAACATCAAGCCTTTTTGACTTTTGGAGATCATCCACGCTTGCTTTGACCAGGGAGTATCATGATCATTCAATCCTGACCTTTAGATCCAAGCTTGTGGCCACTTGGCATGCTGAGATGAGAAGCGTATGGTGGAATGCTTCCTGAAGCCTATATGTAATTACATGAAGAAAAATATGAAACAATTATTTTGGGGGACCTGGGATTCGAACCCAGGTCCCAATGGTTACCAGCCAGCTCATCTTCCACTACACCATGTGCCTGCATTTGTTATTAGAATAACAAGCAATTATAATATAAAAACTCAACGCATATGCTGTAAAACAAAACACGCGCTCCTTTTTATTTGAATGAACCAATGATATATCAACAACACATCATCTTCTTCCTTCGCCTGCATCAAAATATATTAGATAACGGGGGTTTTTAACCCCCACAAAACATCATGAGGAAAAATAGCGAATAGCCCTACAGGCTATATAAATATTTCGCGATGGTAGCTTTGTGTTCGTCTGGCCTTGACGATTCCAACCATATGCATTAGGGGTCTCATTTTTTCCTATATTGTAAAGCCCCAATTTGAGAGCTCAAGAACCCTAGAATTCATCAATGGTGTTTTTCGATTCTGTGCATTATAATCCAATTAAACTATACCATCAGCTTCGTATGAGTTCAAGCAATGCAAAACAAACACAAAATCATGTTAATGATGCATGAAATAAGCAATTCGATTCTTGGAAAAAACACAAACCGTTAAACTGTTCTTGATGATTCTTGTAGCTTTAAGGCTTGGTTTTGATTGCAATACGTTTCTGGAAACCCCTGCAATAGATTAGAATCAAGAAAAGCCTTTGAATCACGTTAGAATGTGGAAATCAGTTTTCAAGTTTCTTGAATTTTTTTCAATGTGCTTATGGCTTTCTTTGCAGCAAATTCACGTCTGTGGCATTAGGGTTGGCTTGTGTACTTATAGTAGAATAGAATTAGGTTACAATCTTGCACAAAAGATCCATGGAATGATGATTCAATATTTGATTGAAAATCAAATATTTTTGAATCTTTTTGATTGAATAAAGTTTCCAAACTTGGAGATTTTGATATCCTTGATTGATACACGAAATTGCCAGCATGATTAGGTCATTCTTGCTTCACAAAAAGATTGAAAAACCATATCTTTGAATTTCCTACAATTTAAAATAATTAAATGAATTAAAATCAATTAAAAATCCAATTAATTAATAAAAATAAGAAAATAAATTCAAATAGGCTTGATGGGTCGTGCATAAGTCATGGATAAAGTTTCAAGAAGAAATTTGAGGCCCATTAGCAAAAACAAAGTGTTTTGAGCAAAGTTGACTTTTGCAAATTCACAAAAATTTCCCAACTTCTCCAATGCATATCTTGCTCAATTTTGATCATATGAACATGTTATTGGACATTTTGGAAAGGTCTTGAAGTCCTCTAACCAATTCCTTTGGTCCCATGTCATTTGGATTTACCAATATCAAGTTATGGTCTTTGACTTAAAGTGCATTTTTGTTGACTTTTGAAATTGACCTATAATGTAGAAATTGATAACTTTTTGTGAGAGCATTTTTTGGACTTGGAATGTGAAGATGGATTGTAGGAAATGTCACCCCCTTCAAAATTAGCATTGGATGGGATTTTTCTGATGAACCATGAAAAAGTTATGCCCTGGTCAAGATACAGTTGACTTTTCTACTGTCTAAAAATAGTAACTTTTTGCACCTTGATGATTTTTGAGCCATCCTTGTAGAATCATGATCAAGACTTGATCAAATGATGATTGTGACCTCAAAATGAGATGTTGACCAAAAATTCTGACTTTTGACTGCAAAATGACCATTTTGCCCCTGCAGTTGACTGTGAATAAAATAGGGCTTTTGACTGTGCAAATTGGCACTGTGAGTCTTGCAACTTGGCATATAGGTGCTTGAGGTATATATAGGCACATGAGACTTGGTTGGACCCTTGAAAACCTCAAATTCCTTGCAAGAAACAAAACCCTTATTTTGACTGGCTTAGGAGGCATTTGGACTGTGCAACCCTTGAGAAATCTTGAACCATTTGAAGATGATTCTTGATAAATCTTGAAGAATATGGGAGGTCAAATTTTGGGGTACAACACAACCCATGTGCATTGAAGATTAAATCCTTGATTGAAAATCAAATATTCTTGATTTTCCATGATTGAACAAGTTGCCAAATTTGGATATTTTTGTACCTTTTTGATTGTGCACGAATTAGTCAGCTTATTTTGATCATATTTGGTTCACACATTGATTTAAAAATCAAATCTTCTATTTTCTTATAATTTAAATTAATTAAATGAATTAATATGTATTAAAAATCCATTTAATCAATAAATTTAAGAAAATAAATTCAATTAAGCTTGGTGGGTCGTGCATAGGTCATAGGTAAAGTTTCAAGAAGAGATTTGAGGCCCATTAGCAAAATGAAGGTGTTTTGAGCAAAGTTGACTTTTGCAAATTCATGAAAATTTCCCAACTTCTCCAATGCACAACTTGCTCAATTTTGATCATATGACCATGTTCTTGGACATTTTGGAAAGCTCTTGAAGTCCTATAACCAATACCTTTGGTCCCATGTCATTTGGATTTACCAATCTCAAGTTATGTCCTTTGACCCAAAGTGTACTTTTGTTGACTTTTGAAATTGACCTATAATGTAAAAATTGGTAACTTCTTGTGAGGGCATTTCTTGATCTTGGAGTGTGAAGATGGATTGTAGGAAATTGAATCCTTTTCAAAATGAGCTTTGGATGGAATTTTTCTGACAAACCATGAAAGAGTTATGCCCTTGTCAAAGTACAGTTGACTTTTCTGCTATCCAAAAATAGTAACTTTTGCACCTTGATGATTTTTGAGCTATTCTTGTGGGATCATGATCAAAACTTGATCAAAGGATGATTGTGAACTCAAAATAAGATGTTGACCAAGAATTATGACTTTTGACTGCAAAATGACCATTTTGCCCTTGCAGTTGACTGTAGATCAAATGGAGCTTTTGACTGTGCAAATTGGCACTGTGAGTCTTGAAACTTGACATGTAGGTGCTTGAGGATGTATATAGGCCTATGAGATTTGATTGAACCATTGAGAACCCCAAATTCCTTGAAAGAACCAAAACCCTAATTCCAGCTGTCTACTGCTTAGGAGGTGGCTTGACTGTACAATCCTTGAGCAATTTAAAGACCATTCTTGAC
This sequence comes from Vicia faba, assembly GCA_948472305.1. Classification (NCBI taxonomy): domain Eukaryota; kingdom Viridiplantae; phylum Streptophyta; class Magnoliopsida; order Fabales; family Fabaceae; genus Vicia; species Vicia faba. The sequence continues at coordinate 96,066,021 of OX451735.1, read as the reverse complement.
AAATCTTGAGGAATATGGGAGGGAAAATTTTAGGGTACAACAGTTATTTTGAAGAAGCTTGTTGACGAGGACCCTGAGCTTTTCTTGTCTTTGAGCTAAGTCTTGAATGAGAGCCATCTGGCCCATCAGTTGTCCCATCATTTGGATCTTCATTGTTGCCAACTCAATTTGTAGCCCTTCCAACTGATCATTCCTGATACCTCCTGGATTCCCTAGGACCAAGCCCCTTGTGAGGAGAGCTTTTATTTCTTCTTGCCCCTGGGATAGGTTCAAGAACATTTCTTGAAGTTGGGAGTTTTGAGCCCGGAGATCTTGGTTGTCTGGTTGGAAAGCCATTGCTGAAATAAACAACGAGAACATGAGAGACCTGTACTGGGAGACCTGTTATGCAATGATATGTATGATATATGTATGCAATGTTTTCAAGGATCTCGTGGGGTAAACAAGAAACAATTAGAATTTGAATCTGATAGCTTGATTGAAGGAACTTCATGTTGCTGAGAGTCCTTCTTCAAGAGTCAAGCTCACCATATCGAGTGGGTCATAGCCCCTGACTCAAGTTATCATGTTTTGATCTCTAGATGACATTGGCTAGAGGAAAATAAATCCCCTTTGCCCCTTGCTAGACTTTTGATTTACCATAGCCTGCATCACAGACCCTTGAGATCCTTGAAATGGTTAAAGAAATGTTAAGGCATGATGTTATGATGTGTATGCTATGCGTTTAAGCAAAAGTGTGAGGTGATGTAAGTAAGCCCTGCAATAAATCCAAATTGTTGGATAAGGACTGTAAACAAAACCTGCAAGGAACTCATGTTGTCAGATAACAAGAATGTGCAAGTAGTTCAAGTTTGAAGGCACACAAGTCACACAAAAGAGCCCTTAGATTTCAGGCTTGCATGAGGTTTCATAGGTAAGTACCCTCTTGAGTGTAGTTGGCTCAAAACCTGTCCTATAAACAGTAACCGGGTTCTAAGGAGCTCAAATCATTGGATTGTTTTCTATGTTCATCGTTTTGGTTTAGCCACTGAACTAGCGACCAAAATATCCCAAGAAAACAATCCTCAATGAGTGTAGTATCGAGTATCTACCAACTTCGGACTGCACCAAAGTCGGTCATCTCACTACCCCTAAAAAAGGCCAAGATGGTCAAGTAAGGTTCTAGGTCATTAGTGCTTAGTGACAACACTCAGCGGCCCCGTATTCTCTTTGATTGACTCAAAGGCTACCGGTACTCACAAATATGTCGCACTAATATAGTTATTGCTTCAACCGTGTCGGTATACCCCGCACAGTTTCCACAATGTATTGCTATCTATGAATGTTTCCCAAATCCGGGTTAGGATCTATAGAACTCCGATACAAGCCCACAAAAAAGCATACAAAGCAATACAATTGAAAACACAAGTGATCTAATCCTAAGGTACACCTCACTTATTAGAATAATCCCCAGCAGAGTCGCCAGTTCTGTGATCGGTGGGAATGAGAACTGACTATTTTTGGAATGCTGGTTCGCGTTTGCGTTTGTTTTCGCAAAATGTCGCGGTAAGCAAGAGTCGCCACCGTCTTTTATTTTATCCAACAAGGAAAGGACAAAAGCACAGAAAAATTCCTTTTTGAGATGTTTCTCGGGTTCGGGAGGTAGATTATAGAAAGGGAAGGTGTTAGCACCCTTTCTATCCGTGGTTATCCACGGGCTCTTAGGTACTTGCTCATTATGTTTTCAAAAGTTTGCTTTTCTTTGTGTTTGTGGGTTTTGAAAAGAGTTTTATTTTTGAAGAGAGTGTAAGTGCGAAAAGTTTTGTTTTGTTTTTAAAAGGAGCAAGTACTTAAGAACCTCTACCTACTCAAAAAGGAATTAAACTGTACAAATGTCCTTTAGACAGTGCTATCCCACTATTGAGGAGTAGGTAGCACCGTCGTTGGAGTTTTTCGGGTCAATTCGATTTAAGGGACGTGTGGTCACTAAAGCAATGTTAGGATGCCTTAGCGGTAACCCTAATGTCTTAGATCATTTTTATCCGAGGCAACCGTTTCGAGGCAACTTTGATCTTTGGACAGGAGAGCGACCTCTAAAACATCCCATACTCAATGACCACGTTTGAGGTAACCCAATGAGGCGTACCCTAAGAGTGACATGTACGAGTGTGTCAATTTTCAGTTTATATTATCTTTACATGTCATGGTGAGCTACTGTTGATTTTAAGTTAAGAGTTAATCTTGTCATGCATAGCCTAGTTAGCATACATCTAAACAGTTAATATATGTACAGGAATTTAAAGTACGGGAATTGTAAATCCTACGCTATTACAAGGCTTCGGGGAGGGGGATTATTTTCATGTCCAAAATTGGGGAATAAAGCAGTAGAGTGTAAAAGTCTTAGTTAAGCTATTACAAACCAGTAGACAGTTATAATAAAATAAATGCGCGCGAATATGAAAATAACCCCTAAAAATCCTAAGAATAAAATATTTTTTTTATTTTATTTTATTTTGGGAAAATGATCTAAATCTACTTAATTTTAATTTTGGAAAAATGTTAAGATAATTAAATGATTAATTGACAAAGTTAATTTAATAGAAAAAACTAGCCTAATGTTTTTGTGGTTTTTCTTTTTTTATTTTAATGTTAATTAAAAAGATAAAAAGATGTCAATGAAAACAAAAATAAAATACAAGGGGGATCCTTCGATCCAGGGAAAAAAAGGAGCTTAGGGCCAAGGAGGGAATGGAAGCTTCGATCCAAACAGGGTCATGGTTCTTTCGATTGGGCCCGGAAGTGGGCATGAACAACCTTCGATCCAGGGAAGGGGATTTCCCTTCAATCCTGGGAAAAATGCCTTCTTCGATCCAGGAGGACTATGGGAAGCTTCGATCCAGAGAAGGTGTCTCCTTCGATCTGGGATGCTATACCTACAAAAGTATGTTAGCAAAATAAAACTCAGGGCCTGGTATCGAACCCCAGGCCCTTCGATCCTGCGTGCGCTGAGTCTTTTCAGGCTAAATCTGCAGCAAATGTTAGAAAATGAAGAACATGACCTGGGGCCAAACCCAAGCCCTTGGATTCTGTCTAGGATGACAAATCGAATGGGATAGAAAATATGGAGGTGTTATGCAAAATGAAAAGTTTTGACAATTTACCCTCTCTTATCAGCAGATTGAATCTTCGATTTGGGTACTGGCTGGATGGGAGCACTTTCAATCTGATGGCTTCTGGGCATGGGCACCTTCGATCTGAAGGACTGCTTTGGCTTGGAAAATTCTGACAACCTTTGATGGATTGTATGGGCAGCGCCTCTCCAATGTTTTTTTGTTCTCTCCGTGTGTTTGGATATGTATGCTGGCCCTTGTATTTATAGGAGTGTGGGGGTCTAGTAACGGCAAGAGACAACCCATTAAACATGCCTTTAAAGCCATGAGACAAGAATCAGACACATTAAAAGTTTTCCTTTTTTGAAATATGCATGCCTCTTATGAATCTTGAATGAACCTGGACACTTTTGAATTTCGAATGCATTCAGGCCCTGCTCTTCGATTGTTCCTGATTTGAAAAGAATCCCTCTGGTCGAATCAGCTCTTTAGGAACAGAAAAGGCAAGAATCTGGCCTTTAACTCAGGAATTACATCTACAATCATCATTTAATTATTTCTATATTTGCAAGGGAAACACGCCATTTTCTCATGTTCAGTGTACCTGGACATGTTTTTTGAGTGCCCTCTTGATGGCTTTGTTAACAGGCCAGTCGAAAGGCTTTGTTAACAGGCCAATCGAAAGGTGCTGTTCATGCTAATCGAAGGACATGGTTAACATGCCTATCGAAGCTTCCTTGACACAATGCTAAATTGAAGGATCCCTTGGCATGCCAATTGAAATGCTTGGCCCAGGGTGCCAAACGAAAAGGTCTTTCAGAATTCCAATCGAAGGCCTTGACACAATGCCGATCGAAGTGCTTGTCCATAATGCCAATCGAAATGCTCATTCAGAATACCAATCGAAGGGCTTTGACATAATGCCAATCAAAATGCTCCTTTAGAATACCAATCGAAGGGCTTTGACATAATGCCAATCGAAATGCTCCTTCAGAATACCAATCGAAGGGTCTTTCAGAATGCCAATCGAAATGTACATAAAGCACCACTCAAAAATTTCTTTTTCCTTAGCCAAGGGTTTGTGATCAACCATGCAGGGGGAAGACTTTGGAAAACATGAGAGGGCAAATTTTGGGGTACAACAGCCATGAAGCCTGGATTCGACCAGATAATGGTATACAATACATCGTGAAGCCTTGATTATGACCAGATAGCGGTAAAAGACACTGAAGCCTGGATTACTACCAGATAACAGTAAGGGACACTGTGAAGCTTGGATTTCGACCAAATAGCAGTCTACCCAGCCATTTACTATGAAGCCCAGAAATTGACCAGATATTAGTAGGCCTTAAAATCAAATGGAACCCCGAATGCGACTGGATAATCACTTGATTTCTTCTGAAACCTGGAATATGACCAGATAAGAAGTAAGGTATTGTGAAGCCTGGAATCGACCAGATAGCAGTACAGGACACTATGAAGCCTGGATTCGACCAGATGATGGTATAAGACATCGTGAAGCCTGGATTACGACCAGATAGCGGTAAAGGACACTGAAGCCTGAGATTACGTCCATATAACAGTATGAGACACTTCAAAGCTTGAATTTCGACCAAATAGCAGTTTACCTGGACAATTACTAAGAAGCCCGGAGTCGACCAGATATTAGTGTGCCCTAAATTCAAGTTGAATCCCGGATGCGAACGGATAACAACTTAATTCCTTATGAAGCCTAGAATATGACCAGATAAGAATTGAGAAATTGCAAAGCCTGAATTACGACCAGATAACAAGTTTAACCTCATCTCCCCAGTAAGTCACTACAAAACCAGAAGCACGACCAGATAGTAGTCGATCTTATCACTATGAAGCCTGGATCACGACCATATAATAGTTCATTTTCACCTCTTCGACCAAGAGACAATTCCCCAGTAGAATAACGGACGACCGAAGCTCCTAAAATTCAACTTTTACCAAGACAAAGATCAGTATTCCCCAGCGTAGTCTTCCTCAATAACAGGTATACAGGCTCTCGCTAAGGAATCTCTTAGGCTATCGACACTCCTTCGGATGGAATCTTTAAGCCCATCTCCCGTCATCAATATCCAAATGGCATCTATAAGCCCATTCCTGACATCACAAGACAAGTACCACTTCACGCGAGTGCAAATTTCTGGGCACTCTAGTGTTCAATCATCTTCCACCTTCGGATCACGAAAGGCAGGCAAGCCAATCTACATCCTTAGGTTTAAGAAGATTGAACAGGGGAAGCTGTTGTACCCCAAAATTTCCCTCCCATATTTCTCAAAACATTTCAAGTGAGATCCTCAAATTGCCCAAGGAAGTCCAAGGGTTGACCAGACAAACTCTCTCCTAAGGCAGTCTACCTCAAATTAGGGTTTCATGTTGCATCAAGATACTTGAGTCCAAGGGATCCCAAATTCTCACCATTGTCCTAATATGTTCTCAAGATCATCCATGTCAAGTTTCAAGCCTTACAGAGGAAGTTTGCTCAGTCAATTGCTCAAAGGCCTGAAAATCGATTGTGCTAGGGCAAAAGTCAATTGTGGCCCACAAACAGTCAAACTTCAAGATTTTTAGTCAACATCCTCATTTTTAAGTATTATTCAACATTTGATCAAGGGTTGATCATGATTCCTCAAGGATTGCTCACAATTCATCAAAACCCAAAACCTGCTAAATTAGGGTTTTGTAGGAAAATCAACTCAACTTTGACCAAGCATACCTTTCTCATACTTTATCAAGAATGACCCATCCAAAGCTCATTTTGAAGAGGATGCAATGACCTACAATTCATCTTCAGCTCCCAAGTTTAAAATATGCACTCACAAGAAGTTATGAATTTGGACATTATAGGTCACTTTGCAAAGTCAACAAAAACACCTTTTTTGTCAAAGCTTCATACATGAACATGGAAGAATTAATTGAGATGAGACAAAAGGGTTGCTTAGAGGACATCTTTAGATTTCTAAAAAGTCCAAGAACATATCTCTAGGGTCAAAATTGAAGGAGTTATGCATTGGTGAAGTTGACCTTTTTTGCAAAATTGCCAAAAGTCAAACATGCCTCAAATTGCAATTTTTGTCAAATGGGCCCAAATTTTTGTGCTTGTATTGAGTTTTTAACATGGTCCACGACCCATGACTCTTCTCACTTGCCTTTATTTTATTTTTGTCATTTATTTTGATTTTTATTTCAATTAAATCAAATTAAATCAAAATAAAATCATAAAAATATCAAAATCAATTAAACCTTGAGATTTTGTGCATATTTCAGGTTCATGAATAGCTGGCATTGAGATCAAATCGTGCAAGGCTTGTTTGTACACAAAAGATTGGTTTTTGGCTTATTTTGGAAAGATTTACATGAAAATCAAATCTTGATCAATGGTAATTATTGGAAAAGATTGGATGCAAATTTGTAAACCTAATTCACTCAAGGCTACATATAGAACAAATCCAGACCAAAAGCACAAGGGTTAGAGGCGTGAGAAGCTGAGGAAAAACTTGGAAAAATTCAAGAAAAGTAGCAATCTGTTTTCATACTTCCAGGCGCTTTCAAGCCATTCCAAGCACACCTTTTGCTTGCTGGGCATTCAAGGAGTCTATACCAATCATCAAAAAGTATTTTCGTGCCCCAAAACGCAATGTAAGTGCCTCACGACATCCTTCCCTTTTTGAAATCGAATCTCATGAATTTGACATTGTTAGCATGATTGGTTTATATATTCTGAATCCTTGAAGCATTTGCAAGCTAATGGTAACAAGTAATTGAATTTTTGCTAACCATACAGAGATCCACCATTGTTAGGTTTTCTGTGTTCGTTTTAGGGTTTTCTTATGCAGGTAAAATTGGCCCAAAAGAGGGGTACCATGGTGCTCACAAGGTCAAGACGAATTGATTTGTACCTTTAGTTTTCGTTTATGATGCTTGTGTGAGATTTTGGAAATCACAGGGGCTATAGCTACAGGCTGTGTCCGTAGGTAAAAGTCTTGGCCTTTTACCAACAGAGAGAGGAAGACGAAGGGTGGCGTGGCACCCCCTGACTGGCCCATTTGAAATTTGTGTGTTTTACAATATTGCTTTGCTTGTTTCCAATATAATATTTGTTGGTTATTCCATAGACAAATAGGTGTGCTAGCTCAGTTGGTTAAGGGGCAAAGGAAATTTCCAAAGGACCTAGGGTTTGATCCCCAGGTCCCCTTGGTCTTCAATATTATTTTTCTATACATGTTTCCATGGGCAGGCTTCTAGGATGTCCACCATAAGTCCTCAATGATCAGCCAGCCAGTTGTCCAACAAACCAAATCTAACACTTGGCATGTGAGGGTCTATCAAAGACCTAGTCAAAAGTGCAACATGGAATCAGGAAGGTCAACATGGACCAAGGCTTTTAGGCCCAAAAATTGCTATGGACACCCCCCTCAATTGCTAGCATACCAGGCCCAATTCTCTCTTTTCTTTTATATTTTCTTTATTTAATTTATTTTGTTTAAACTATTTTCTCACAAAATTAATTCTTTTTTATCAAAAACTCATAAAAATCAATTTCATCAAATTTAGGTTTTTTTTTAATATATTTTGTCAAAATTAATTTAATTAGTTTAATTTAATTTTAGGGCAATTTTAACCTTTTGTAAATAAATCAAAATCAATTAGAAAATTAGGGTTTTTGTTTAAATTAATTTTCATTTTCTTTTTCCTTAAATAACAAAATATAAAATAGGTCAAATTAATTATTTTTATTAATCTAAATTAATTAGGAATTAGGTTTGTATTTATTCATTAAAACATTACTTTTTCTCAAAAAATAATCAAAAACAACCAAAAAATAATTTTTCTTTTAACTAGGTTTAGACGGGGTCAAAACCCTAATTTTCTCTTGTTCTCGATTCATCGCGCGTTTATTTATTTTTACAATATTGATGTAACTGTTCATGGGATGTAATAGTTTAATTAGGACTTTTTCGTTTATTTATCGTTTTTACTGGTTTTTGGCTATGTAATTAATCCCCTCCCCGAAGCCTTGTAATAACGTAGCTTTATTTTCCGCATTTTAATTTTCGCAAATATTAACTGTTAGATGTATGATAATAGGGTTGCATGACAAGAATGTATGTTGATTTTAAAATGGTTAGCAAACCCTAAATGTGCAAAGATAATAACTCGAAATAAAATCACTCGCACATGCGCACTCTTAGGGTATACCCTCATTTCGGTTGCCTTCGGTAAACGATCATTAAGTATAGGGTGTCTTAGTGGTTTCCCTCTTGTCTAAACAAAGATCAAATGTCCCGTTCGGAAATGTTGCCTCGGAAATGTTGCCTCGAATATGATCTTAAGACACTAGGGTCATTACTAAGACGTCCTAACATTGCTTTAGTTATTGTACGTCCCTTTCGAATTGACCCTTACAACTCCGATGATGATGCTACCTACTCACTAATAGTAGGATAGCATTGTCTAAAGGAAATAAAACAAGAATAGAAGCGATCTTTTTTCGAGTAGGTAGATGCTAGTAGGTACTTGCTCAAATCAAAACTTTTTACACCATACACTTTCAAACAATCTTTTCAAACTAAATTTTTCAAAAACACTTCATTACACTCTTGAGGACAGAAACTAGGGTTAAAATGAAGTAAAACAAAACTTTTCAAAGCAAGCACACACAAGCAATTTTCAAAATGAGCAAGTACCTAAGTACCCATGGAAAACCATGAATAGAAAGGGTGCTAATACCTTCCCTTTCTATAATCTACCCCCCGTACTCATAAACATCTCAAAAAAGGTTTTTCTGTTCTTTTTCCTTTTCCTTTGTTGGATGAAATAAAAGTCGGTGGCGACTCTTGCTTACCGCGACATTTTGCAAACACAAACGCAAAACGTAAACCAGAATTTTCCTAAAACAGTCTGGTTCTGCCCCCGTATCACAGGAGTACTCTCAGACTGAGGGGAAATGGGATAACTCACTTATGTCTCTTTATTTTTCTTCACTTTATTAATTTCATAAACACCATAAACCAGAAAAATAATATCCATCATCACTAAGACCAGAAAAATTTTAAAGTACCTAATTCACACCCATCTTAGGCGCACTTCGTACTTACAATTGGCATCAGAGCATGTTATAGGTAACATGTTCCTAAAAAATCCATAATGGCTTCCACAAATCAAAATCCGGTTTTTAGAGATAATGGTAGTAATAACAAGCCTCCTCTATTCTGTGGTGAATATTTTGACTTCTGGAAAATACGCATGAAGGCACATATAGAAGCACAAGGAGAAGAAATATGGAATGCCGTCGAAAATGGTCCATTTGTTCTTATAACGGTTGTCAACGATGTTGGTTCATCAAATCCTAAAACTTCATGGGATGAAGATGATAAGAAAAAGGTCCTCTATGATAAAAAGGAAATCAATCTCCTTCAATTCACACTTAGCATAGATGGATTCTTTCGTGTCTCGGTATGTGTTGTACCCCAAAATTTGCCCTCCCATATTCTTCAAAGTTTTGACAAGCATCACCTCAGATGGTTCAAAGTCTACTCAAGGGCTACACAGTCAACCATCCTCCTAAGCCAGCCAAATTAGGGTTTTGGTTCCTGCAAGGAAGTTGAGGTTTTCAAGGGCTTAATCAAGTCCCATATGCTCATACACATTGTTAAGCACCTACATGTCAAGTTTCAAGGCTCACAAAGTCAAGTTGCACAGTCAAAAACCCTAATTGCTTCACAGTCAACTACAGGGGCAAAACGGTCATTTGACAGTCAAAAGTCAAAACTTTTGGTCAACATCTTATTTTGAAGCCACAATCATCATTTGATCAATTCTTGATCATGATTCCACAAGCATGGCTTAAAAAGTCTCAAGATGCAAAAGTTTCTATTTTTGGACAGCTGAAAAGTCAACTGTAACTTGACCAAGGCATAACTTTTTCATGGTTCATCAGAAAAATCCCATCCAATGCTCATTTTGAAGGGGATGACATTTCCTACAACTCATATTCACATTCCAAGTCCAAGAAATGCTCTCACAAAAAGTTATCAATTTCAACATTATAGGTCATTTTCAAAAGTCAACAAAAAGGCACTTTAAGTCAAAGACCATAACTTGAGATTGGTAAGTCAAAATGACATGGGACCAAATACATTGGTTATAGGACTTCAAGACCTTTCCAAAATGTCCAAGAACATGTTCATAGCTTTAAAATTGAGCAAGCTTTGCATTGGAGAAGTTGGGAAATTTTTGTGAAATGGCCAAAGTCAATTATCCTTGAAACTTCATTTTTGACAAAAAAGGGCCCACTTTTTCAACTTGTTTCAGCTTGGCCATGCCTCCCACGTGTCCCACAATTTATTTCAAGATTAAACATTAATTTTTCCATTTTTATTTAATTTTATTTGATTTAATTCATTTTAAATCTTTAAAATTCAAATAAAAATCAAAGAAATTAATGGAGGGATATTTTGTGGTTTGAATAGCTTTGATACACCATCATTCACCTTCCAAATTCGTGCAAGGCCTATTCCAAGCAAGAAATTCAAATTTTGACAAGAATGGTAAGTTGCTTTAATGGAGGTTATGGCAAAATCTCAAGCATAATTGCAAGGCTTCAAGGCTCATTATATGGATTGATACTCATTCAAAACCATATATGCAAGCTTCCCAATACAAACACACGACCTAAAAAGACTCAGACAGCAGAAGCCATTTCAATTTTTTCAAGAGAGAAATCACAAACTGAAAACCATCTTCCCACACAATTCAAAGCCTCTCTTGGATTCAAACAGCTTGCCTGAATCTCCAGGAGTCTATTGCTATAAAAAACGAGCCCTAACACCATCAGAATCAAAGCACACAACTCACACGGTTTGAATTATTTTTTAAGATTACATATCACCATTCACGTGTTTTTAACCATTCTTTTGAATGGATTTATGTTAATAGGGATGTTCTGAAGCTTTTGGCTTAATCCAATTTGGTTGTAGTGCCCTGAATAGGAATCCACCATTAGCGATTATTAGGGTTTTCAAAGCTTTCAAATTGGGGTCTTTCCCCTGCTGTAAAATTGGAACTCCAAACAGGCATGGTCAAAATCAGCGTGACAAGACGAATAGGATGAACACCTCGCGCCCTTTTTATATTCAATGAGCGTCTAATCGCTATTTTTTACAGGCTTGCGTTTTGTGGGGGTTTAAAACCCCCGCTATGTGTTTCATGTTTTGCAGGAACGGAGAAGATGAAGGACATGCCTCCATGTGATTGGTGCATTCAAATCCTGCGCGTGCCTTTTTGTTTCTTAGCATATAACGCGCATTCTTTATATTATATTTCTTTTCTATTTTACTAACACGCGCGCAGGTTTAGTCCAGTGGTTGGCTATTCGTTTGGTAATCTCTGGGACCTGGGTTCGATTCCCAGGTCCCCCCATAATTCACTGCCATTTTTTCTAAAGTGCTTGTATGCAGTGTCTCATCCAGCATCCACCATAGACCTCATCCAAAGAGCCAGCCAAGTGTCCACAGAGGTAGATCCAAAGGTCCAGAAGGCTAGAACACCATACTCTGGAGTCAGCGCATGCGTAGGCGATCCAAGAAAGTCAAACGAGCTGAAGCTTAATGGGCCATAATTCCAACAATGCACCCTCCATTTCAGCCCACACCCCTTGGGTTTTACTCTTCTTTTTATTTTGTTTTGACATTTTTTTATTTACTTGCTTTATTTTATTTATTTATTATTAATAATTAACCAACTAATATTTTTTTATAAAAAAAAAAAAAAACTAACATCATTATTATTATTATTATTTTATTTTGTAAATAAACATTAATTGAAATAGTTTAATTAGGCAATTTTGACTTTTCTTTTAACAATTAAAATAATTTAGAATTAGGATAATTTAGAATTTTAAATCTTTTATTTTATTTCATAAAAACATAAAAAACACAAAAAAATATATTTCCTTTTAATTAAATTAATTAATTAGTCATTAGTTAATTTTAATTTCATTTTAATTACAAAAAGACCAAAAAAATCAATTTCTTTTCTTAGAAGGGTCAAAACCCTTAGAACATTCCCGATTCTTTCTTTCGCGCGCATTTTAGTTTTAATTCTTATTTTTGATTATTATGTAACTGCCTCCGGATGTAATAGTAATTAGGATTTTTGCTTTTTTTATTTACTTTCCGTACTTATTTACCAAAAACGGGTCTTTGTAATTTTGGCGATGTATAGACCCGCGCCTTGTAATAGCGTAGGATTTATGTTTCCGCAATTTACTTTCCGCACCCCCTAACTGTTAAATGCATGAAAGAATGTATGGTAAATAAAAACAACTCGTAGCTCACTAATTACAAAGACAAACATTAACTGAATACAACACACAAAGCACACACCACTTCTAGGGTACGCCTCACTCGTTGCCTTCGAAACGTGGTCATCAAGTATAGGACGTTTTAGAGGTCACCCTTAGTCTAAAGATCCAGTTGCCTCGAAACAGTTGCCTCGAAACGGTTGCCTCGGATAAAAGGATCTAGGACATTAGGGTTACTTCTAAGGTGTCCTACCGTTGCTTCGGTGACCACACTGTCCCGATAATCGAATTGACCCAAACACCTCCAACGGTGGTGCTACCTACCTCTCAATGGTGGGATAACACTATCTAAAGGACTCTTACACAGCTTAATTCCTTAGGGTAGGTAGATGACTCATGGGTACTTGCTCTTTTAAAAAATAAACAAAATACTTTTCACACCTTACACTTTCAAAAGCTTTCAAAACAAATTTTTCAAACACTCTTGAGGACAGATACAAGAGTTATTCAGAAATCTTTCAAAGAAACTTTTTTTTCAAACCCACACACACTTGAAAAGCAAACAAATTTTGAAAACATAAGAGCAAGTATCTAAGATCCCATGGATAACCATGGATAGAAAGGGTGCTAACACCTTCCCTTTCTATAAATCTACCTCCCGAACCGAGAAACGTTCTCATAAGGAATTTTGTTGTGCTTTTGTCCTGTCCATGTTGGAGAAAATAAAAGATGGTGGTGACTCTTGCTTACCGCGACATTTCGCGAAACCAGCTAAAAAACAGTCAGTTCTATTTCCACCGATCACAGAACTGGCGACTCTGCTGGGGACTAAATAAAAGTGAGGTGTACCTTAGGATTAGATCATACTCATGTTTTCAATTGCTTTGCTTTGATTGCTTTATATTTGTGGGCTTTGCATCGGAGTTTCATAGATCCTAACCCGGATCTGGGGATACCCTTTTAGGTAGCATAAGCTGTGAGGGACCTGTCCGGCGTAGACCGACGCGGGTGAAGCAGTGGCTACGTTGGTGTGGCACCTTGGTCTGTACCGATATCCCTTGTGTTGCAACGAGGAGAATATGGGTCTTCTGAGGAGTCATTAAGCACCAACCGACCTTAGAACCCTAATTTGACCCAACTTGGCCATAGAACAGTAGCAGTATGCTACACCCATTAAGGCTAAACTCTCGCGTTGGTTCTGGCCGCAAGAAAAGATTGCGATGCTGGAGTTATGACCGATTGAGGGTAGTCAGTGATATTGGGATCCTCTAGAACCCGGTTACTTTTGGTAGAACAGGTCTTAACCAACAAACTGAAAGAGGGAAGTACCTGAACTTCATGCTGGCCTAAACCCTAAGGGCTGTCTTGTGTGACTTGTATGCCTTATCATGTTTGCCTTTGTGAATACTTGTGGTGTGCTTTATCATAACATCATGCCATCATAACATTGCATGCATCCTGCATAAGGACTGACCTATTTCAAAGACAAGAGGGTTTCACCTTTGCTCTGTTTTGTAGGACATCATGATGCCTGTGCGAAGGAACCCTATCCGACTCAACTTTATTCACCCACCTGATTTGCTGAAAGAGCTGGTTGACAGAATTCCAAGCACTGCCTCCTTCATCCAGAGGCATGGTTCTCTTCTCGGTTTGGTCACTTCAAAGTGGGACCAACAACTGATGAGTGTCTTGACCCAGTTTTATGATCCCTTGTACAGTTGCTTCACCTTTCAAGACTTCCAGCTGGTCCCTACCCTGGAAGAATTCTCTGATTTTCTTGGCATCCCTATCTTGGATCAGAATCCCTTCACTGGTTGGGAGAAGACTCTTAGACCTGAGGAGATTGCAACAGCCCTTCCTTTGACCAACAAGGAGGTAATGGACAACTGGGTGACTAGAAGCAGAGTTAAGGGCTTCTTGGCTAAGTTTCTGATTGGTAAAGCTAACATTTTCTGGAATGACTTAGACTTCAGGGCGTACGAGGACATTCTGGCTCTCTTAATCTATGGTCTAGTATTATTTCCAAATCCTGATAACTTTGTCAATATCAATGCCATAAGGATCTTCATGTCTCGGAACCCTGTACCCACTCTCTTGGGTGATGTCCTGTAACAACTTTATGCTCGTACTGCCCGAAGACGAGGAACTCTGTGGTGTTGTACTCCTTTGTTAGTGAGGTGGTCTATTTCGCACCTCCCCAAGTTCGTGCTAAAGAATCAAGAAGGAAAAGACTAGGCTCATAGGTTAATGTCTCTCACTAATAGTGACATCATTTGGACTCTCAGGTTTAGATGAGGTGGCTGTTATTGATCATTGCGGAGAGTATCCTAATGTTCCATTGATTGGTACTCAGGGCAGAATCTCTTATAATCCATGTTTAGCTCTCCGTCAGTTTGGAAGAGCCAGAAGAGCAGGGCCTCATGAGATGTTGGTGCCTCACATCAGTTTTTGAGTTTCAGGAAGATAGTTACAAACTGCGCCGTAGATTCATCAAAGCTTGGGACAGAATTCACAAAGCTGACCCACATGAGTTGGGACTGAAGACTTCTCTACCAATGGAACCCTATTACAGATGGGTCCGGATCCGTGCTCAGAAGTTAGGTATGCCATATGAAGCTGTCAGGCCTATCATTCTTGAAAGTCCTGATGGAGATGGGGTTCCTCCAACTGTTCTCCCTCCTCAGATACCCACTGATGTTGATACACTAAAGAGGTCTTGGGCGCAACTACAGGAAGAGCGGGATTATTATCGGAAAAAGTTCAACGAACAGGAACAGAAGATCCAGAAGCTGACCAAGCAATTGGAGAACGAGCGGGCCCTGAATGACTATATCCGTACAGAGAAGAGGAGGCCATGGGAGCACTGATGGGCTTTGGATGTTTCTTTTACAGCTTTATTTCCTTTTCAGTATTTTCATTCTTGTAACGCCTAAGGGCAAATTGTTGAACAATTTAAAGTTTAAATCTAATAAAGTGTGTTCCTTTTGTTTACAAAGTTGATTCCCGATTGTTTTTGAAAACATAATTCATACGCATTTCATTCATCATATGCATTACAGGTACCCTTTTTCTACATGTTGCTTAATCTTCTTCGCTGTTTATTTCAGCACTCAAGCATCATGAATCCTGAACTCACTACCGAGCAAGCTATCAAGGCCCTCCAGGCCCAGAACGCCCAATTTCAGAAGATGGTCATGAACTTGGCCCAGGGACAACAAGAGTTGAAGGCTTTGCTCCTGAAGAAGAAGAAGAAGAAGAAGAAGAGGACAGTGTTATTCAACACTGGGCGCAAACTCGGGAATACGCTGCAAAATGAAGCTGAGAGGACTACTCCATCTGTGGGGGAAGGCAGTCACCAAGGGAGAGAGGTCCCTAGTCCTGTGGTCTCTGACACCGAGACAGACTTCAATGACGAAAAGTACCCTCCTGCTGAGGACCAGTACAAATAGCTGGAGGACAGGTTAAATGCTATGGAGATTCAACGTGTGCCTGGTTGGATTTCAGAGACTTGGGGTTATCTTCTGGGGTGGTGATCCCGCACAAGTTCAAGGCGCCTGCCTTTGTGAAGTATGACGGGGCTTCCTGTCCTAAGATGCACCTCCGTTCTTATGTAAGGAAGATCCAGCCTTACACAGCAGACAAGAACTTATGGATCCACTTCTTCCAGGAGAGTCTTTCAGGGACTCATCTCGAATGGTTCTATCAGCTGGATGGAACCAACATTCGTAACTGGGAGGATTTGGCCATTGCTTTTTACAAGCAGTATCAATATAATTCCGACCTCGCTCCCACGCGTACCCAACTCCAGGGTATGTCATTGGGAACGAGTGAAGGTTTTAAGGAGTACACACAGAAATGGAGAGATCTGACTGGCAGGGTGCAGCCACCATTGACAGATCGTGAGCTAGTGGACATGTTCTTGGGGACCCTGTTCGGTCCATTCTTCAATCATCTCATTGGTAATTCCTCTGCTGGGTTTACTGATCTGATCCTGACTGGTGAGAGGATCGGGGCTGGTATAAAATCAGGGAAGATATAGAAGGGTGCCTCCTCAAATACTGAAAAGAAGCCCTTCAAGAAGGAGGCCAGTGCTGTGTATGGTCCCAGGAGACAGAACAAACCGGAACGCCGCCAAGCTGTCAAAGCGGTGGTTATTTCTAAGCCTGCTGCTGCTCCTCAGCAATACAACCAGCCCAGAGCTGAGAGGCCCAAAAGGAAGTATACTCGGCTCAGCATGACTCTCTCTCAGATCCTGCCGCAACTGCTGTCAACTAGCCTGGTAACTGTCAAGGAAGCTCCGAAGATGGTAAACACAGCATCTCCGAAATACAACCCCAACGCCCGTTGCGCTTATCACTCTGATAGCCCGGGACATTCTACTGATGACTGTTGGGCCCTGAGGAATAAGGTTCAGGACCTTATTGATGCCAAATAAATACAGTTCGAGGCGCTCGAAAGGCCAAGTGTTGTGACCGCTCCCATGCCCCAGCATGGAGTAAACACTGTTGAGGAGGATCTGTATGTAGCTTCTGTGGATGATGTTGCTACTCCGCTGCTGACCGTCAAAAGGAACCTGTTGCTAGCCAGTTTATTTCCGGGATGTAGTAAAGGTTGCCATCTGTGTGCTGATTCCCCTGCTTGTTGTTCTTTGCTGAAATCAGGCGTCCAAAACCTGATAGATAGCAAAGAGATCTTGTTCAAGAAGATTGCTATTCCTGCTATTCCTGTTGCCCCTGTTGAAGAAGTTTCAATTGTTACCATTTTCAACAACCCCTCCAAGGCTCCTTCAAAGAAGCCTGTCCAAATTTTGCCTGTTCACAAGATTGCTCCTATAACCATTACTGTTTCGGGGCCCATCCCCTACAAGTCTGATAAAGCTGTCCCGTGGCACTATGGGGCATATGTTTATGTTCTGGGAGTGAAACAAGAATTCAATACTAGTACCGGTGTCACCAACATCACCGGGCCCGCTAAAGTTACTCGCAGTGGCAGGCTCTTCTCGCCTGACATTGCGCCACCAGTTATCCGAAGACCTCTTATCATCACGCCCACAAGAGCGCCTGTTTCCCCTCCTGATCAAGTTTCTACCCTTGTTGCCGAGTCATCTGACACTCGGGGCAAAGGGATTGCCGATGTGCCTGCCCGTATCGAGGCACCGAAGACTGTTAACGCTGAAGCTTCACAGCAAGAGATGGAGGAAATCCTTAAGATCATCAAGAAGAGCGATTTCAACGTCGTTGAGCAGCTGGGGCATTCCCCCTCTAAAATATCCATGCTATCACTGTTGCTGTGTTCAGAGGCCTATGCCAAGGCCCTGATTGCATTCCGGAAGACGGCCCACGTGCCCCAAGAAACGTCTACTGATCAATTCACCGAATATGTGGCCAACTTAACCACTAATAATGGTCTGAGTTTCTCTGATGCTGATCTGACGGCCAAGGGGAAGAATCATAATAATGCCCTGCATGTCTCCATTGAATGCAGGGGCACTACTCTTGCTCACGTGCTGGTTGACACTGGTTCTTCACTGAACGTACTACCCAAGAAAGCTCTAGACAGGCTGGACTGTGAGGGTTTAGAGCTCAAACCAAGTAACATTGTTGTCCGGGCCTTTGACGGGTCCAAAAGGATGGTACATGGTGAGGTTGACATCCCAATCAGGGTTGGTTCACAGGTATTTGACTCAAAATTATATGTGATGGACATTCGTCCATCCTATTCTTGTTTGCTGGGTCGCCCATGGATCCACAAGGCTGGAGCTGTGACTTCAACATTGCATCAGAAGCTTAAGTACCCGGTCAGGGGGAAGATTGTAACAGTGCAAGGGGAAGAGGAATACATGGTCAGCCACCTCAACTCGTTCCGATACGCGGAAATGGATGGGGAGTTCATTGAGACCCCTTTTCAACATTTTGAAGAGGTGCCACAAACATTGGCAGCAGCAGAAACAGTGACTGAAGAGGGTTCTCCTTTGAAGATGGCCTCATTAAAGGACGCCCGGGCTGTGATCGAGAAGGGTGAGTGCGCAAACTGGGGCAGGCTTCCTGATTTTACTCCAAAGACTGACAAATTTGGCTTGGGTTTCACTGCAGAAGCTCAGAAGGCTGTGTGCAAGGCAAGGATTGGAAGACCTCTTGTGCTCATCACCAATCCAGGAGTGAATGCTATTGAGGACGAAGCGGACGAATCTGAACTTGACAGCTGGATCTACCCAACGACCAACGGTGGACCTAGCAACTGGACTGCAAAAGACTTTACCCCTATTACTTTTGTCACCCAGTAATGAACTTCTTTGTTTTGAATTTGTAATAAACAATAATTTGAAACTTTATGGCCCGGTGTCTTACCCGGGGCATCGTGGTTTTATTTGTGAGGGCTTTTGTGTGTCACTTCCATATATCATGAATAAAAGCATTGGACGTTTTTTACATTTTCAAATCTTGCACTCCCTTTCTTTCTTTATATATTGCAAAACAGCTGTATTTACACACACTCACTCATATAGGTTTCAATCCACTCTGGATCTCACTGGTAACGACTCTGCTACTGCCAGTTATGACTTCGAAAATCCGATCAACTTAGCCGAAGACGAAGGTGAAGATGATTGTGAAGTGCCTGGTGAGCTTGCAAGACTGTTACTCCAGGAAGAGAGGGCCATTCAGCCACATGAAGAACCAGTGGAAACGGTAAATCTGGGTACTGAGACAGACCGAAAGGAAATCAAGATTGGTGCCAATCTGGAGCTCAGTGTGAAACAACGGTTGATCTAGATGCTGCATGACTATGTGGAAATCTTCGCTTGGTCTTACCAAGACATGCCTGGGTTGGATACCGACATTGTGGTTCATCACCTGCCTACCAAGGAAGACTGTCCTCCGGTAAAACAGAAGGTTCGCCGTATGCGTCCAGAGATGTCCGAGAAAATCAAGGCTGAGGTTATGAAACAATTCGACGCCGGTTTTCTTGCAGTAACTTCTTACCCTCAGTGGGCTGCCAACGTGGTTCCAGTGCCGAAGAAGGATGGTAAGGTCCGAATGTGTGTTGATTACAGGGATTTGAACAGGGCGAGCCCCAAAGATGATTTCCCTTTGCCTCACATTGACGTTCTGGTTGACAATACGGCTCAGCATAAGGTATTCTCCTTCATGGACGGCTTTTCCGGTTATAATCAAATCAAGATGGCTCCTGAAGACATGGAGAAGACCACTTTTGTCACTCAGTGGGGCACCTTTTGCTACAAGGTCATGCCTTTTGGGTTGAAAAATGCTGGGGCAACCTACCAACGTGCCATGGTTGCTTTGTTTCATGACATGATCCATCATGAGATTGAAGTATATGTCGACGATATGATTGCAAGGTCCCAAACTGAGGAGGAACACCTTGACCATCTGCAGAAGCTGTTTGACCGTCTGAAATTGTATAAGCTGAGGTTGAACCCAAACAAGTGCACCTTCGGAGTAAGATCTGGAAAACTGCTAGGCTTCGTCGTAAGTGACAAGGGTATTCAAGTGGACCCTGCCAAGGTTAAAGCCATACAGGAGATGCCAGTTCCCAAGACAGAGAAAGAAGTCAGAGGCTTTCTAGGACGTCTAAATTACATCCCCCAATTCATCTTGCACCTAACTGCTACTTGTGAACCAATCTTCAAGCTGCTGAAGAAAGATCAAGTAGTACGTTGGAATGATGAATGTCAGGCCGCTTTCGACAGAATCAAAGAGTATCTCCAAGAACCACTCATTCTTATGCCACCGGTTGAAGGGAGACCTCTAATACTATACTTGACAGTACTTGACAGCTCAATGGGGTGTGTGCTGGGGCAGCATGACGAGTCAGGCCGAAAAGAGGACACCATTTATTACCTTAGAAAAAAGTTTACCGACTGTGAGACCCGATACTCACTGCTCGAGAAAACTTGTTGCGCTTTGGTATGGGCTACTCGCCGGCTGAGACAGTATATGCTGACTCACACTACTCTGTTGATTTCAAAAATGGATCCAATAAAGTACATATTCGAAAAGCCTGCTCTGTCTGGAAGAATAGCAAGATGGCAGATGATCTTGACAGAATACGACATCCAGTACACGACTCAGAAAGCTATCAAGGGAAGTGTAGTGGCAGACCATTTGGCACACCAGGCAGTGGACGACTACCAATCTATGAACTTTGAATTTCCAGACGAGGATATCATGGTAGTGACTAATTGTGAAGTACCTGGACCGGATGAAGGACCTGAGGAAGGATCCCGATGGTCTATGCACTTTGACGGAGCCTCAAACGCTTTGGGTAACGGCATTGGCGCTGTGATCATATCCCCCAAAGGCACTCATACTCCACTTACTGCCCGACTATGTTTCAACTGCACCAACAATATGGCGGAATATGAGGCGTGCATTATGGGTGTTCTCTTATTAGGACGTCAGCCTCTTGTACATAAACGCCTATTTACAGGCCAATTCAAAAATCAATACAAATTCACTTTTCAGATAAATTGCCAATTATTTTTCCTTTTTCTGTTTTGTCTTGTGAAGAACGTCCAATGTTCAATTGTGATATATGCATTTGATACTAATTGCTAACTCATAAATATTTGCATGCGAAACAAAGGATTAATTACAGGTGACATCAGAAACAGGGGCAATATTGAATTGTCTAAGCAATCTAATTGCTCTGTCCACCAAGGTACCTGTTGACGGAAGATTTTGATGATATTATTAGAAGCAAAGTAAATTGGACGTTTCGATTGGAATGAAGAAAAATGTCATGTTTCGAAATGATAGAAGCAGTGCTTCGAATGGGCATATCAAAATTTGGGGTTTCGAGTGACAGTTATGAGAATATATTCAAAGAGGTCTCGAAATGATAACAAGGCTGTGTCTAAGAAATGCGTTCGAAGCGAAGAAGTGCCAAAACATTTGAAATTCAAATGCAAGCGGGATGTTCGAAATTTGAAATATATGCGCTGGAGCATTCGAAGACGCGTGGAAGCAAGAGAGAGGCATTGCTCTGCATGTTCTGAACGTGGAAGAATCTTATAGCAAGACCGTTATGGTCGAAGTAGTATAAATAGAAGTCTTAGCATTAGGATTTCGGGTGTCATATCTATTGTACAAAAAACTCAGTAAACATTCAAATTACCACATGGCTAGGGAAACGAATGCACGAGTAATGTACGTATGATAACACCACATGTTTATGATTTAATGAAAACTCTTTATCATTTCCAGTACTTTCCTTTATCTTCATGTCAATACCATTCACAAGCTTTTGCATTTAAAATGTTTTCATTCGAAGTCTTTTTACTAATGTCTTACCTTTAAATGCTTTCTTCTCACTTCAAATACTTTACATTTCAGAAACTGTTGTACATTTCATGCCTTTATCTTTAAGCTTTTATCATTCGAACACCTTTTTCACTTAAAGTCATTTTACAGTTTTCTTGCATTTAAACGCTTTCTTCATATTTCAAATCTTTTACGTTCCAGAGAATCTTTTACATTACATGTTTTTATGCTTCAAAGTCATTTACATGTTTTTATGCAGTTTTTACGTGTCTTTACAATTTAACTTTGTTCATGCAATTTGGTTTCACGCACATTTACTTGATCATGCCTTTAGATTTTAATAGAGTAATCGAAGTAAAGTTAAGCACCTACACAACATTCCAAATACCAACCATGAATACCAGTTCTATCATGAGAGTTACCCTAATGACCAATACATCCTAGGATCAATCTAGTCGATCCTGCAAGTTACCAGAGAGATTGAATAACAGTCAGTAAGATTATTCGATAGTTTGGAGGACTAGTGGTTGTTTACCAGAAATCACTGTAAACAAATTGGCACACCCGGTGGGACTCGTCGTTGGCCATTACGGACTTTAGAACAAAATAGAAATTGGTGAGACTTAACCATTGTAAAAATACCCTCTGAGTGATAAGTTTGTTGTTTTATGAACCTAAGAAGTGGTAAAATAACCAACAGCAACCAACCCTTATCCAGAAGAAAACGTTTGAACAAGATATCTAATTCTGACAATCAACAAGGGGAACAAAATGCCCCACATACAACAGGCACTAATATGTCCGCTTCGATGGGAACATCTAATGTGACCCCTTCGAATGCACAGTCTGTTGCATCCTCTACCAGTAATATAGCCACTAATGGAATAAGTGGCATATCAACTAATAGTTCGATCCTAGGAAATACTGGAACCATTGGTTATCCTGGGGGATTCGTCCCACCATCAGGGACACAAACCCATTTCGCCACCCCACTAACTAGACCACCCGGTTTCGATGGTAATAGAACCAGAAACTCCTCTTATGGAATTCCAACATCTTTTATGGCAGGCTTACACAATTCCACATCGAATTCATCACCACAATTAGGGTCTGGGTCTGGGGCAAATCAGTTTATGACAAATAACCAAGGGTCAGTGGGTTATAGTGCAATGCCCATTTTAACCACAGAAAATCAGTTGGCTTTTAGGCAATTGATGGATGACAGTAACCATAATATGATAGGGGTATTAGCACAAACTATGCAGGAAATATTTGCCCCAATAGTGCAGAATGTGACTGTAACAAACAGAGAAAATGCAGATAACATGAGTCGAATAGCAGATTTCTTTGCTCCCCCAGAGAGGCGTAGGCAGAATCAGGAGGGGGTTCGAGCGAACGTACCTATTATGGAACAAGTTGCTAACGACCCAGCCTATAGACCACCCAGAGAAGAAGTTAACTTGGGGGCAAGGGCACAAAGGTTAGAAGCCCCAATGATCCAAGGCCCACAAAGGGGAATTATGGAACCAGGGGCAAGGATCGAAAGGCTGGAAGTCCCAGAGTTTCGAGAAGAACAACCTAGAGGGGTTGTTATGGTGGGTCGAAATCAAGATGCTGATGCAGTCGTTCATAGAATTCGAAACGATAACATCTTGGCAGAAAATAATTTAACCACCATGATAGAGAGAGTCATGGCCCAGAATGGCCTCAACACAGGAATTAGAAGGCCAAATTATGCTTCCCCTATATTAGATTACATAATGCATACTGATTTACCAAGGGGATACAAAGTCCCTAAGTTTACAAAGTTTGTTGGGGATACCAATGAGTCAACAGTCGAACATATAGCCAGATATCTAACCGAAGCGGGAGATATAGCCAATAATGAAGACCTCAAGATCAAATATTTCCCAAGTTCCCTAACTAAAAACGCCTTCACATGGTTCACCACTTTTCCTCCTGGGTCCATTGATACTTGGGCTCTTTTGGAGAGATTATTCCATGAACAGTTTTACATGGGACAGTCAAAAATAAGTTTGAAGGAATTAGCCAGTGTAAAGAGAAAATTCACTGAACCCATAGATGATTATCTGAATAGATTCAGGCTTTTGAAATCCAGATGTTACACGGTAGTGCCTGAACATGAGTTAGTCGAAATGGCCGCTGGCGGCTTGGATTACTCTATTCGAAAGAAACTAGACACTCAATATTTGAGGGATATGGCTCAGTTAGCCGATAGGGTTCGATAGGTCGAAAGGCTAAAGGCTGAAAAGGCCAGAGTCTTTAAAAATAACAAGAAGGAAAGGATCTCCTATGTTGGAACTGAGGAAGCAGAAGATTATCCTGAATTCGAATTCGAAGAGGTCGAAATCGACCTCGCTGAATTAAAATAGGCACCACCTTACTCCTGCAAATTATTAGTTCCCACAAAAGGGAAAGAAATTGTTGAAAATGAGAAAAGTGACAAATTCCCAAAGAAAGTTTATACCTTCGATGTCACTAAATGTGACGAGATTTTTGATTTACTTGTCAAAGATGGCAAACTCATTGTGCCATCAAATGTCAAAATACCTCCTTTAGATCAAAGAAAGAAAAGAGGATTTTGCAAATATCATAGTTTCCTAGGCCACAAAACCTCACAGTGTTTTCTTTTCAGGGACCTAATTCAGAATGCAATTAAAGATGGCAGACCGAAGTTTGCTGATAAAGCAAAAATGAAAGTGGACGAAGATCCTTTGGATATCGCAGGCACCAACTACTCCGAGCCTGCATGCATTGGGGAAATTAACATGGTGGAAGCTGACCAGAGTGATGCCCCAATAGGAGAGAAAGGTACTGAAAACGAAAGCTGGGTGATAGTCGAAGTCAATAAGGAGGTCACT
The DNA here is from genome assembly GCA_948472305.1 of Vicia faba. Lineage (NCBI taxonomy): Eukaryota > Viridiplantae > Streptophyta > Magnoliopsida > Fabales > Fabaceae > Vicia > Vicia faba. The sequence continues at coordinate 96,041,435 of OX451735.1, read as the reverse complement.
GAAGACGTCCACAAGCAACCAGAGATGTCGATTGAAGCAGCACCTTTAGCTGTTGCAAAAGAAATCCAGGCTACTGAAGGCCAGGAAAACCAAAACCAAGAGTTGACACAGGTCACTGAAGGCCTGAGGCTGGAATTGGAGAAAGTCGAAATCACGAAGCCAACCTTCCCTCAGAAAGAAATATGGGACACTTTAGGGGAACCCAGTGGAAAATTTGACTATTTGGTCAAATATTCTGCCCCAGAGAGTTCAAAGGTCCACATTGAAGACATAAAACCCACAGGGTGGGGAGATGACGAAGCTAAGAGGGAGGATGTTGAGGTAAACATGGTGGATATGGAGAGACCTCACTCTGAGATGGAGGAGGTAGCAAGATACTTAGAAAAAGAGAAGTATAAGATGGAGGATAATCATGCTGGAGATGCCAGTCTCAAGGATTACCTCATGATGTGCCACAAAGGAGATACAGGAATGATACTATGCCCTAGGTGCAGCATCCTCTGCAATCAGAGAATCGCTGCGAACTTCGAAAGGGTACAAAGGGCGCGAACTGGCAACAACTGGCGCCAGGATAACCAGCTATTCAGGTGTTATCCTAAGGCTGGAGAAAGTTTGTTGGAATTTGTGTTTCACTGCTATAAAGGGGCAACCAAGTGCTTGATATGCCCAAGGTGTTCCGCTGTGTATGATCAAAGCATGGCCAGAGCCTTCGAAATAATTCCCTTCGCCCATTGCTGGAACCATCAAGGAACTGTTCAGACGGGCCCATGTTTCGATAGCAAATACAAACAACGAAGGCCTGATAGTCCTCATCCCAAGGGTGCTCAAAGAGTGACGTTCAAACTCCCTGCTAAAGTGCCAACAGATAGATGGCTGCAAGTCAGAAATGACAAAGGCAAAGACAGATGGAGAAACACCGAACGAAACGCACGCCATGCTATGACATACAGAAGGCAATTCAACATAGCGAAGAGGGAAGAGGTGAGATTAGAGAACTACAAAGGAAGGAACCCCATGTCGAGATCCCAGTGGCGAAGGCAACAGAGGATTCGAAAGGCTAAGAGGGAAGTTGTGGCAAATAAAGGGGCAACTTCAACAAAGAACCAAGGTGAATCTAGCACAAACAAACCCTCACCAAAAAATCAAACTGAAGACAAACCCCCAGTTAACAGGAGGCTCTTTTATGAAGTGCAACTAGATGAACCAAAGGAATACACTCCAGGTCCAGAAGAGGACGAAGATATGATAACAGATAACTTTGAGTCAGAGGGGGAGTCTTCGTTCAACCTAAATTGCAACGTGGTATCTGTGCTTCCCTGTGAATTTGGACAGGAAACTGAAATTGATGAATATGAGGAAGAAGATACCATAGACCTGATGAAGCATAGGCATGTGTGCTACTATGTGATGGACAATGGGGCTGTCGAAGAGCAGAATGCATTCTTCGAACGTCCAGAACTAGCTATGAAGAACAATCTTAAGCCACTATTTATTCGGGCAAAAATTGGTGCCCATGGCGTGAATAAGGTTCTAGTGGATGGGGGTGCTGCAGTCAACTTGATACCCCACTTCATGCTGAAAAGGTTAGAAATACGCGAAGGAGACATCAAGCCCCACAATATGGTTCTATCCAATTATGAAGGGAAAGTGGGCAAAACGCTGGGGGTAGTTCAATTGGACTTGACAATAGGCTCAAGATGTAGGCCCACCATGTTCATGGTGATCGAAGCCAAGGCCAACTACAACTTGTTGCTGGGAAGGGAATGGATCCATGGCGTAGGGGCAGTTCCTTCTTCAATGCACCAACGATTAGTTCTATAGAGAGAAGATGGGATCGTGGAAAACATCGAAGCAGACCAGAGTTACTTCGTGTCAACAATCAATTTAGTTGACAAGAGGAATTATGACAAACATCTGGAAAAGATTGCTCCTTGTGTCCCAAATAATGAAATCAACGAAACCAGAAACGCCCACTACTATATGACCCTTCGCCATGATGGCCTATACTGGGATAGAAGGATAATTAGTGACGACGAAGGAGTCGAAAGTACTATACAAGGACGGCCAGCAGGCTGGGAATTCGACAGCCTTACTCATGACTGAGTCCTCCTTTTTCGAAAGGATTTCGGCCTATATGGCTGAGAACGAATCAAAGGCGGCCTTAGAGGTTGAAATGAATAAACTGGCTGTAAAGATGAACGAAATAAGTGGGGATGGCTCGAAATTCTCACCCTTTAAAGAACTTGAGATAGATCAAAGGTTGGACGCCATCTATGATAAAGAACCCTTAGGCTTCGAAAAGGACCCCATAGACTCAGGTGCCAAAATGTTGGCGCATGATCCACTCGAAGAAGTAAACTTAGGGGATGAAAACACGAAAAGAATAACCTACATAAGTGCAAAACTTAGCCCAGGCCTCAAGCAGGAAGTGATCGAAGTCCTCAAGAAAAACAAAGATTGCTTTGCATGGGATTATGACGAAATGCCTGGTTTAAAGAGGGAGTTAGTCGAACACAGACTTCCAATCAAGGATGGCAAGAAGCCCATCAAGCAAACTCCTAGAAGATTCGCACCAACGGTTCTCACGAAGATTAAAGCTGAGATCGAAAGGTTGCTGCATTGCAGATTCATCAGAACCACAAGGTATGTCGAATGGTTAGCAAATATAGTACCTGTTATTAAGAAAAATGGTTCTTTGAGAATCTGCATAGATTTTAGGGATTTAAGCACTACAACCCCTAAGGATGAGTACTCCATGCCTGTGGCAGAAATGCTAGTAGACTCTGCTGCAGGGTTCGAATACTTGAGTATGTTAGATGGATACTCTGGGTATAATCAGATTTTTATTGCTGAAGAAGATGTTGCCAAGACAACATTTCGTTGCCCAGGAGCCTTAGGCACTTACGAATGGGTGGTGATGCCTTTTGGTTTAAAGAATGCTGGGGAAACTTATCAAAGGGCAATGAATTTGATTTTCCATGATTTCATTGAAACCTTTATGCAGGTGTATATTGATGATATAGTCATCAAATCTATATCTGCAGAAACACATTTGCATCATTTGAGCCAATCATTTGAACGAATGAGAAAACATGGCTTAAAGATGAATCCCCTTAAATGTGCATTTTTTGTGCAGGCTGGAGATTTCCTTGGCTTTGTGGTTCACAAGAAAGGGATTGAGATCAACCAGAACAAAACCAAAGCCATAATGGAGACGAAATCACCTACGTCAAAAAGGGAGTTGCAATCTTTGCTAGGGAAGATTAACTTTCTCATAAGGTTCATTTCGAATCTGAGTGGAAGAACCCAAGCTTTCTCTCTGTTGCTTCGTTTAAAGCAAGGTCAAGCCTTCGAATGGAACGGAGTCCACCAGGAGGCATTTGACAAGATAAAAAGATACCTCTCTCAGCCTCCAATCTTGTCTCCACCTTCATGGGAAAAGCCCATGAGATTGTACATATCTGCCTCTGAAGTTAGTATAGGTAGTATGTTAGCACAAGAAGATAGCAATGGCATCGAAAGAGCCATATACTATTTAAGTAGAGTATTGAATGATGCAGAGACCAGATATAGAAATTTAGAAAAGCTATGTCTCTGTTTGTACTTCTCTTGTATGAAACTCAAGTATTATATAAAGCCTGTTGATGTTTATGTTTCATCTCATTTCGATGTCATTAAACACATGCTTTCGAAACCAATAATGCATAGCAGAGTTGGTAAATGGGCTTTAGCCTTAACAGAATATTCTTTGACTTTCATGCCTTTAAAATCTATGAAAGGCCAAGTGATTTCTAATTTCATTGTAGACCATTCATTGGTTGAGCAAACTGTCATGAGTTACGTCGAAATGCAACCATGGAAATTATACTTTGATGGTTCGACCCACAGGAATGGGAGTGGTGTTGGAGTCCTTCTAATTTCTCCTGAAGGAATTCCAACAAAATTCAAGTATAAATTAGATGGTCCTCGTTGCTCGAACAACGAAGCTGAGTACGAAGCGCTCATTGTTGGACTTGAAGCTTTGTTGGAATTGGGGGCAACTAGAGTTGAAATTAAAGGAGACTCAGAATTGGTGGTCAAGCAAATAACAAAGGAGTATAAATGCATAAAGGAAAACCTGATGATATACTTCGTCATAGTTAACAGGCTACTTAGGAAGTTTGAATATATGGATATTCAACATATACCAAGAATAGAAAACCAAGAAGCAAATGACTTAGCACAGTTGGCTTCAGGTTATAAAGTTTCTGCCAGAAACTTTGAAGATTTAGTTGAATTAAGGGGTAGAGTTATGGCTACTAGATTCACACCATCAGATCTAGAGAGTATGAAATTGGGTTATGCTGAGAAACAGGGATTCAAAATATTAGCCATAAACACTTTATCAGATGCAGACTGGCGAAGTCCACTGGTGAGTTATTTGACAAACCCAACTCTGAGTGTTGATAGGAAGACAAAATACAGAGCATTATCATATGTCCTCATGGGGAACGAATTGTTCAAAAAGACCCAAGAGGGCATATTATTGAAGTGCCTAGGAGAAAGTGAGGCATACTTAGCATTGTCAGAAGTCCACAATGGGGCATGTGGGGCACATCAAGCAGGTCATAAAATGAAATGGCTGTTATTTCGATATGGCATGTATTGGCCCAGCATGCTCAAAGATTGTATAGACTTTGCTAAAGGATGTGAGGAATGTCAGAAACATGCAGGGATTCAACATGCCCCTGCAAGTGAGTTGCATTCAATCATCAAACCATGGCCATTTAGAGGATGGGCATTGGATTTAATAGGAGAAATAAATCCTGCTTCGTCTAAAGGACAAAAATATATCTTGGTAGGAATAGATTATTTTACCAAGTGGATCGAAGCAGTACCATTAATAGTTGCTGATCAAGAGGCTATTATTGAATTTATACAGAAACACATTATCTATAGGTTCGGATTGCCAGAGAGCATAACCACAGACCAATGCTCTGTGTTTACTGGTAGAAAAATGCAAGAATTTGCCCAAGAAATGGGGTTTAGATTACTAACATCAACGCCATATTATGCTCAAGCAAATGGTCAAGTTGAAGCAGCTAATAAAGTGATAATAGGGTTAATCAAGAAACATATTGGTAAAAAGCCAAGGAACTGGCACAAAACTTTGGACCAAATACTATGGGACTGTAGAACATCTCCTAAAGAAGCTACTAACACCACGCCTTTCCAACTCACATTTGGTCATGATGCAGTGCTGCCAGTAGAAATTCATCTACAATCAGTTCGAATTCAAATACAAAGCGAAATTCCAGCTGCATTATATTGGGAGATGGTGATGAATGAATTAGTTGAGTTGGACGAGGTTAGATTACATGCATTGGAAATCTTGATGAGACAAAAGGAAAGAGTGGCCAGGACATATAACAAAAGGGTGAAAAGAAAAGCATTCATTATTAATGACTTAGTCTGGAAAGTCATATTGCCCATGGACAAGAAAAATAAAACGTTAGGTAAATGGTCACCTCATTGGGAAGGGCCTTTTCGAATACTAAAGGTATTCTCAAACAATGCATATGAAATCGAAGAGCTGATGGATGATAAACGTATCCTAAAGGTTAATGGGAAATATTTAAAGAAATATAAGCCACGCCTGCAGGAGATTCGAATAGTAACAACGTAATCAGACTATCATAAAAATGCCAAAATGGCAATATGGGTTTGCCAAAATGGCGTTGTTCAAAGATTACATACAAGAAACCAAATTTAATCAAATCAACACTAAGATTTAGAAATAGGAATTATTCTTCAATCTGTTGAAGGTACTTCGAAAGGACTCAAGCCTTTGTTGAGCAAAACGTCTTGCTCCCTCTAAGGTTGCCACTTCTCCTTTGAGTTGTTCTGCAGTTTCCATTTCTGCAAGCCCCTTGTTGAGGAGCTCTTCGAATTGGTTACCAGCAGTATTGGTTTCGTAGGCTAGTTGTTGTTCTCTAGCCTCTTTAACCTTCTGTTGAAGTTCCTGAATTTTCCTTTCCCAGAGAAGGATGGACTCAGCTCGAGCCTCATAATCAGTTTTTTCTTGCTTTAGATGCATGGCTTGATCCTCAGCTTCTTGAGAGAGTTTTGAAGCATGTTCATAAGCAACATCCATTGCAGTGCATTTTTCTTGAACCTTTCTGGTAGCAAATTCATCTTGGAGAAGGTACCCAGTCACGTTGTCCAGCAAAGATTGAAGATCGAACAAGATAGTGCTAACTGGCAAGGAGCAGGTAGCAAGGTTGACTTTTGTAAGCAACTCCTTCATAGTGTAGCAAGCAGTGCTATCCTGTTTGAGCACTTCGAATAAATCCACATCAAGAATTGTTCTCCTGATCCTGTTAAGAAGTACAATTCTTTCATCTGTGGGCAACAGATGGCTAGTCGAACTTGTGCCAGCCCTAGCAGGTGGAATATCCCTTTAAGCCAGCTTCGCCTTCATGTACCCAATAGGGTCATTTCGTCTCAGGAGAGCAAGCTCCTCTTCAGTCATTCGGGACAAAGACGGTTGAGGGAGTTCCACACGCAGGGGAGTCACGTCCTTTTCGACTTCCATGGGTTTATTGGTTGCGTCACCATCCCCTTCATTCGTTTCGTGCTCATTATCTTCTTCATCGTCATCCAAATCCACCACTTCGATATCTTCGTTTTCGCTGCTATTTGCATTGGACTCTTTCCCAACAGTCGAACCATCGTTGGCATCTCCTTCCTCAGACCCTTCTTCTACAGATTCTTCGTTTCTTTGATCAAAATCGGCTTTCTCTCCTTCAGCATGGGTGTCCTTTGGATCCTCTTGAAGGGTTTCAAGAGGGGACTTTTAAAGAGAATTTCTTTGTAAAGCCTCTGCAGATTCATGAAGTGTTGCTTCATTCGTTTCTTTTAGAGGAGGAGAAGTACTCTGATCATCCTGCTGCTCAGAAGCCCCAGCCAGAACCGCCATATTGGAGGAACCTTTGTTCTGTACAAGGTTGCTGGAATCTCCTTGAGGATAAGAGTTGATCGGAGCAGCAGCTTTTAATGGTGAAGTCGAAGTGGTAAAAGCTGGATTTAAAATATCTTGCAAGAAGCAAAAGAATATTAAAAGCATGCACCAAGGTAATGAGAAATTATTTTGTCAAAGGTTTAAAGTTCAATTTACCTGTGGACTCTCAGAAGAGAGGTTGCTAGCTATGTGTTCCAACATTACGTTGGAGGTCGAAGATGGAATTTTGGATTTAGGTGAGGAAGCAGCGTCCCTGGAATCGAGTCCAGAGACACTAGTTGGTACAACACTTTTTGAAATATCCTTCTTCTGCTTCTTCTTCGAAGCAGCTGGTAAATTCCCTCCAGCTTTGGGGTCTTCCCCAGTAGTGTTTATTTTTCGTTTCTTTGGAGTTGTTGGCGGGAGTTTGTTGGTCTGAAAAGATTTAAAACAATAAGTTAGATGCAAATCATGAAACATTAGTGAATTCGAAACATCAAGGCTAAGTGATTACCTGTGGAGTTGGAGCACTGGTTATTACTGGTGTTGTTGTTGTTGTTGCAGCAATTGTTGTTGGTTCGGATGGAGTCACATTGTCAATGGTTTCGATAGAGGCTTGAGAGGCGCTCCCTTCTTTTGAATTTGAAGCAGCAGTCTTTATCCTGATGGCTGAAAATCGAAACAATTAAGGCAAAAGTTAAAGATATAGAAAATGAGAAGCGTTTGGGATTTTCCCAAGCATTCGCACCTGTGCCTTGATCAGATTTAATCGACATGGCAGAAAGGTCATAGCGAAGATGTCCTGGGAAATCATGGAGCCAATGTCGAGCCCATGTCACAGTCTCAGATGGCTTTGGTTTCTTTTGAAGATATTTGAACATTTCTTTGCAAGTGAACCACCAAGGGTATGGAGGAAACCAAGCCAGAGCCAGTTCTGAGGTAGGTAATCTAGGAAATTTAGGTGGATGCATTTCGAATGCCAACCTATACCTATCCTCAGGTGACAACCCTGAAGGAAGTTTTAACTTAGAAACTTTTTCTTTGAATTTTTCCTTCAAGGTCTCAGCCGCTTGATGCACAGTGGATTCCAAGTGCGTGGGATCATAAGTAGTTTCGAAATAATTTTGAAAAGCTTTAATCTCTTTGGCATGATTGAACATACCTTTCTTGGATGGTACCTGCACATCGAATGCATCAGTTAGTTTCTGCTGAATAGTAAGAGTATCGAACATATAAGTCTGATAGAACTTTGTCCACCATTCCAGAAACCCCTTTGCTGTAAGGTGTGTAGGTTCGAAAGTTATCAGTTCAAAATGGGTGAAGCCTTGGTATTGTTCCTGCTGTAGTTTGGCTTCTCGTGCCTTGAAGGTACGCCCAGAGGTGATGGCATTTTCCGTTTGGAATATGGGTTCAGGAATTAGTTGGCACAAGCCAAACTGTCTCGAAACGAAGTTAGGTTGATAAGCAAAAAGAAAAATTTGATTCTTAGCAGGAGTAATTCTTGAAGAGATTAGTCTGGGTAGCAAAAAGGCTCTCCATACATCTTGAATTTCTTTGCTTTTGACAGCTTCTGAGAGAGCCATGGTGAACCATGAAGGTCCATGAGCCCTTGAAGCAAAAGGCGCCATGGTCTCTTCGAACTTATGCCTCTTGGAGAATATCATGATATATTTTGAGAATAGAACTTTGAAGTCATCCTTATCATCGTTTGGGGTTAGTCTTCATAGCCTAGTGCCTTCGATGATTCTATCCGCTATTTCAGGGTCTTGTTCAGCAATAGTATTGGCAGTTGATAGTGAAGGTTCGAACATGGCATTTAGCCATAACTGAAGTAACCAGAAAGGGCCAGCTAGCAGGATATTCTTGGAGGTGTGAGATTTTAGACTCGAAACAGCTGACCTTAGACTTTCATAAAGATCAACTAATAGCAGTTCGCTTAAGCACACCCTCCGATTCTCATGCAAATCTCTAGCTAGAGGAATAAACCTACTGGCTACCTGTAGGGATCTGCTGCAAAAGACATACCTGGACAACCATAAAGTAAGGAAAGCAATGTGTTCTACATCCGATACACTGTCACCTTCAGTATGATAGTGGCTGATAAACTTTGAAAAGCTTGCTAGCTTGACTTCGAAGTCAATGATACTCGAATGCTCTTCGTTGTCAGGAATATAGGTTTCTCCTATTGGTGATAATCCTGTTATGGCTGCTATGTCAAAGAAGGTAGGTGTAATCATTCCACCAGGGAGATGGAAAGTATTGTAAGTACTGTCCCAGAAAAATAGGGACGCGAATAATAATGGGTGGCTGTAAGTAAAACCTGGTTTCGACAGTTTAATCAAGTTGTAGATACCTAATTCTTCCCATTGCTGGGATTTCTTAGCTTCTACCTTATTAAACCAGTTATGATAAGCTGTGTCGGAGGTGGGGCAAGATCGAAATAGTTTGAAGTTACTCTTTACGTAATCTAGCACGAAAGGGTCCTTAGGGGGAACGATTGGATTTTCTACGGTGTTTGAATCAGAAGACTCTATTGTCTTAGGGGCATCCATTTTATTGAACAGAGGTTTGAAATTGTATCAAACTGGAAAAAATTTTCTGGTGTCTTTTAAAATTTCAAAAACTGTAAGAGGGCCCATTAAAGCTAACCTCTTGCCAGCAGCGTTAGTAGGAATTAGTACCTGGGATGCATAAAGCATTTCTTTCTCTTTTGAGATCATCTGGGGAATAAGGACAAATTGACCTTGGTAGGTGCCAACCTTGCTTTCCATTGTGGTTCCTGTGGTCTTTCCTTTCTTTTTGGAGGCCTTTTTTAGTTGAGATGAAGTTGAAGAAGACATTGTTGGAAGAATGTTGGAAGTTTAGGGTTTCGGTGAGAAAAGAGGAAGAAAAGATTCAGAATGAGGAAAGAAAAGAAAAGACTAAGTTGATGGGTTTTTATAATGTGGAAGTTTAAGCATCCACTGAGTAAGATTGTGATACGTGGTAATCGTGGGTTGGTTTGATGAAGAGGTGGCGTATAGTTAACATTGGTAATAGGCGTGATTAAAGATAATCATTGTTTTGTAACTGCACCATGCTGTGAAATGGTTCAAGGCGGTTAAGGAATCTGAAAAGCATTGTGATTGACGTGACTGGAGTCATATGCAATAAATGTTACGATGATTCGAAGGTCGCATCAAAATCTTGTGTATATGTTTAAAATAAGTATTTCTCAAAGGAATCGAAATACATATTTTAAAGGGGCATTTTGTTGGCTGAAGATTTTGATGATATTATTAGAAGCAAAGTAAATTGGACGTTTCAATTGGAATGAAGCAAAATGTCATGTTTCGAAATGATAGAAGCAGTGCTTCGAATGGGCATATCAAAATTTGGGGTTTCGAGTGACAGTTATGAGAATATACTCAAAAAGGTCTCGAAATGATAACAAGGCTGTGTCTAAGAAATGCGTTCGAAGCGAAGAAGTGCCAAAACATTTGAAATTCAAATGCAAGCGGGATGTTCGAAATTTGAAATATATGCGCTGGAGCATTCGAAGACGCGTGGAAGCAAGAGAGAGGCATTGCTCTGCATGTTCTGAACGTGGCAGAATCTTATAGCAAGACCGTTATGGTCGAAGTAGTATAAATAGAAGTCTTAGCATTAGGATTTCGGGTGTTATATCTATTGTACAAAAAACTTAGTAAACATTCAAATTACCACATGGCTAGGGAAACGAATGCACGAGCAATGTACGTATGATAACACCACATGTTTATGATTTAATGAAAACTCTTTATCATTTCCAGTACTTTCCTTTATCTTCATGTCAATACCATTCACAAGCTTTTGCATTTAAAATGTTTTCATTCGAAGTCTTTTTACTAATGTCTTACCTTTAAATGCTTTCTTCTCACTTCAAATACTTTACATTTCAGAAACTGTTGTACATTTCATGCCTTTATCTTTAAGCTTTTATCATTCGAACACCTTTTTCACTTAAAGTCATTTTACAGTTTTCTTGCATTTAAACGCTTTCTTCATATTTCAAATCTTTTACGTTCCAGAGAATCTTTTACATTACATGTTTTTATGCTTCGAAGTCATTTACATGTTTTTATGCAGTTTTTACGTGTCTTTACAATTTAACTTTGTTCATGCAATTTGGTTTCGCACACATTTACTTGATCATGCCTTTAGATTTTAATAGAGTAATCGAAGTAAATTTAAGCACCTACACAACATTCCAAATACCAACCATGAATACCAGTTCTATCATGAGAGTTACCCTAATGACCAATACATCCTAGGATCAATCTAGTCGATCCTGCGAGTTACCAGAGAGATTGAATAACAGTCAGTAAGATTATTCGATAGTTTGGAGGACTAGCGGTTGTTTACCAGAAATCACTGTAAACAGTACCAAGGTAAGTTCAGCTGAAGAATGTAACGTAGATACCTTCACTCCCCGTAGAGTAAGACAAGATTCAACAATTCTCCCCAAGCAGTTGGTCTCCCACAAGCCCTACAAGGCACAGTATCTCCGGCAAGTCAGCAATACTCTCCCCAAGCAGAGTTAGTCTACAGTCTGCCTTAAGGAAGATGGGTATCCCCAGAAATATCAATATTCCCCAGTAGAGTATACAGATATTCCTAACAAGCATCCCCGGCAATCTTGATCTAAGATTGTTCCCCGGTGGAATACCGGACATCCAGTGGAGCCATTCCCCAGTCCAATCTGAAAAGTTTCCCCAGGAGAGTTCAATCAATCTCCCCAGTAGATTCAAGAAGCTTATCCCCAGTAGATTCTGGAAGCTTATCACCTGCAGAGTACGAACGCGCCTCCTCAGTTTTATTCAAAGGTTATTTCCCCACCAGGATATAACTGGGTTATCCTCAGCCAATTGCCACGGAAAGGTCGTCCCCGGCGAAGTCTTCCTATCCCCAGCGGAGTTCATCAATTCCCCGACAAAGCTTATCAACAGGAATCCCCAGCGGAGTTACCACCAAAATCTCAACGAAATATCTCTTCCCACAGAGTAACTCCCCGCAGAGTAATCTCTCCAACAAGTTTATTCACCAACGGAGTCATCTTCTCCTACCGGTTTATTCTTGCAACCGTCATCCCCAGCGGAAACAAAGAGCTCTACTCTTCAGCATCAGCCCAGGATTTGACTTCCCAGCACCCGTCAGAGATTTATTTTCCTAGACAAAAATACAGTCATAAACATCACATCTTCATACATTATAGCATGCACATACGCATCTTGGACATACAATCTCATTTATTTTGAGAAAATCACGCATTTCATACATCATGACATTGCATACAACTAACATTTTGTCTTTTCAGGACCAAGATCAATACAAAGATGATTACTATCAAATGTCGCAATTCTAGATTCGATACCTGTATCTAGCCAGGGCATGTCTGTGAGAGATCATTTCCGGACTCGATTCCTGTATCCTGCCAGGGCACGTCTGAAGAGTTTGAAGATCCGATTCCTGTATCCTGCCAGGGTGTATCTGTTGACGACTATTTTCCGGACTCGATTCCTGTATCCTTCCAGGGCATGTCTGAAGAGTTTGAAGATCCGATTCCTGTATCCTGCCAGGGTGTATCTGTTGACGACTATTTCCGGACTCGATTCCTGTATCTTGCCAGGGCACGTCTGAAGAGTTTGAAGATCCGATTCCTGTATCCTGCCAGGGTGTATCTGTTGACGACTATTTTCCAGACTCGATTCCTGTATCCTGCCAGGGCACGTCTAAAGAGTTTGAAGATCCGATTCCTGTATCCTGCCAGGGTGTATCTGTTGACGACTATTTTCCAGACTCGATTCCTGTATCCTGCCAGGGCACGTCTGAAGAGTTTGAAGATCCGATTCCTGTATCGTGCCAGGGTGTATCTGTTGACGACTATTTTTCGGACTCGATTCCTGTATCCTGCCAGGGCATGTCTGAAGAGTTTGAAGATCCGATTCCTGTATCCTGCCAGGGTGTATGTTGACGACTATTTCTGGACTCGATTCCTGTATCTTGCTAGGGCACGTCTGAAGAGTTTGAAGATCTGATTCCTGTATCCTACCAGGGTGTATCTGTTGACGACTATTTCCGAACTCGATTCCTGTATCTTGCCAGGGCACGTCTGAAGAGTTTGAAGATCCGATTCCTGTATCCTGCCAGGGTGTATCTGTTGACGACTATTTTCCGGACTCGATTCCTGTATCCTTCCAGGGCACGTCTGAAGAGTTTGAAGATCTGATTCCTGTATCCTTCCAGGGTGTATCTGTTAACGACTATTTCCGGACTCGATTCCTGTATATTTCCAGGGCACGTCTGAAGAGTTTGAAGATCCGATTCCTGTATCCTGCCAGGGTGTATCTGTTGACGACTATTTTTCGGACTCGATTCCTGTATCCTGCCAGGGCACGTCTAAAGAGTTTGAAGATCCGATTCCTGTATCTATCCAGGGCGTATCTGTTGACGACTATTTCCAGATTCGATTCCTGTATCTAGCCAGGGCACATCTGTGAGTAACTGATTGAAGATTCGATACCTGTATCCAGCCAGGGCATATCCACATGAAGAGTTTGAAGATCAACCCCTGTAACAGGCCAGGTAATTATTTTTCTTTCTCAGGTACACAAGTTCTCGCTAAGGAATCTCTTACGTGATCGACAATCTCCCGATGGCATCTATAAGCCCATTTCCACAACTACCATTACAGTCTCCAAATGGCATCTATAAGCCCATTCCCGACAAAGTCCCGTCACAGCTCCAGATGGCATCTATAAGCCCATCCTCCTATCCACCATCTCTCCAAATGGCATCTGTAAGCCCATTCCCGACATCACGCTGCTGATACTCTACTATGTGAGTGCAAATTTCTGGGCACTTTAGTATTCAATCATCTTCCACCTTCGGATCACGAAAGGCACACAAGCCGATCTACATCCTCAGGTTTAAGAAGATTGAACAGGGGCAACTGTTGTACCCCAAAATTTTCCCTCCCATATTCTTCAAAGTTTTGACAAGCATCACCTCAGATGGTTCAAAGTCTACTCAAGGACTACACAGTCAACCATCCTCCTAAGCCAGCCAAATTAGGGTTTTGGTTCCTGCAAGGAAGTTGAGGTTTTCAAGGGCTTAATCAAGTGCCATATGCTCATACAAATTGTCAAGCACCTACATGTCAAGTTTCAAGGCTCACAAAGTCAAGTTGCACAGTCAAAAACCCTAATTGCTTCACAGTCAACTGCAGGGGCAAAATGGTCATTTGACAGTCAAAAGTCAAAACTTTTGGTCAACATCTTATTTTGAAGCCACAATCATCATTTGATCAATTCTTGATCATAATTCCACAAGCATGGCTCAAAAAGTCCCAAGATGCAAAAGTTTCTATTTTTGGACAGTTGAAAAGTCAACTGTAACTTGACCAAGGCATAACTTTTTCATGGTTCATCATAAAAATCCCATCCAATGCTCATTTTGAAGGGGATGACATTTCCTACAACTCATCTTCACATTCCAAGTCCAAGAAATACTCTCACAAAAAGTTATCAATTTCAACATTATAGGTCATTTTCAAAAGTTAACAAAAAGGCACTTTAAGTCAAAGACCATAACTTGAGATTGGTAAGTCAAAATGACATGGGACCAAAGACATTGGTTAGAGGACTTCAAGACCTTTCCAAAATGTCCAAGAACATGTTCATAGCTTTAAAATTGAGCAAGATATGCATTGGAGAAGTTGGGAAATTTTTGTGAAATGGCCAAAGTCAATTATCCTTGAAACTTCATTTTTGACAAAAAAGGGCCCACTTTTTCCACTTGTTTCAGCTTGGCCATGCCTCCCACGTGTCCCACAATTTATTTCAAGATTAAAAATTAATTTTTCCATTTTTATTTAATTTTATTTGATTTAATTCATTTTAAATCTTTAAAATTCAAATAAAAATCAAAGAAATTAATGGAGGGATATTTTGTGGTTTGAATAGCTTTGATACACCATCATTCACCTTCCAAATTCGTGCAAGGCCTATTCCAAGCAAGAAATTCAAATTTTGACAAGAATGGTAAGTTGCTTTAATGGAGTTTATGGCAAAATCTCAAGCATAATTGCAAGGCTTCAAGGCTCATTATATGGATTGATACTCATTCAAAACCATATATGCAAGCTTCCCAATACAAACACACGACCTAAAAAGATTCAGACAGCAGAAGCCATTTCAATTTTTTCAAGAGAGAAATCACAAACTGAAAACCATCTTCCCACACAATTCAAAGCCTCTCTTGGATTCAAACAGCTTGCCTGAATCTCCAGGAGTCTATTGCTATAAAAAACGAGCCCTAACACCATCAGAATCAAAGCACACAACTCACACGGTTTGAATTATTTTTCAAGATTACATATCACCATTCACGTGTTTTTAACCATTCTTTTGAATTGATTTATGTTAATAGGGATGTTCTGAAGCTTTTGGCTTAATCCAATTTGGTTGTAGTGCCCTGAATAGGAATCCACCATTAGCGATTATTAGGGTTTTAAAAGCTTTCAAATTGGGGTCTTTCCCCTGCTGTAAAATTGGAACTCCAAACAGGCATGGTCAAAATCAGCGTGACAAGACGAATAGGATGAACACCTCGTGCCCTTTTTATATTCAATGAGCGTCTAATCGCTATTTTTTACAGGCTTGCATTTTGTGGGGGTTTAAAACCCCCGCTATGTGTTTCATGTTTTACAGGAACGGAGAAGATGAAGGACGTGCCTCCATGTGATTGGTGCATTCAAATCCTGCGCGCGCCTTTTTGTTTCTTAGTATATAACGCGTATTCTTTATATTATATTTCTTTTCTATTTTACTAACACGCGCGCAGGTTTAGTCCAGTGGTTGGCTATTCGTTTGGTAATCTCTGGGACCTGGGTTCGATTCCCAGGTCCCCCCATAATTCACTATCATTTTTTCTAAAGTGCTTGTATGCAGCGTCTCATCCACCATAGACCTCATCCAAAGAGCCAGCCAAGTGTCCACAGAGGTAGATCCAAAGGTCCAGAAGGCTAGAACACCATACTCTGGAGTCAGCGCATGCGTAGGCGATCCAAGAAAGTTAAACGAGCTGGAGCTTAATGGGCCATAATTCCAACAATGCACCCTCCATTTCAGCCCACACCCCTTGGGTTTTACTCTTCTTTTTATTTTGTTTTGACATTTTTTTATTTACTTGCTTTATTTTATTTATTTATTATTAACAATTAACCAACTAATATTTTTTTATAAAAATAAAAAAAAAACTAACATCATTATTATTATTATTATTATTTTATTTTGTAAATAAACATTAATTGAAATAGTTTAATTAGGCAATTTTGACTTTTCTTTTAACAATTAAAATAATTTAGAATTAGGATAATTTAGAATTTTAATTCTTTTATTTTATTTCATAAAAACATAAAAAACACAAAAAAATATATTTCCTTTTAATTAAATTAATTAATTAGTCATTAGTTAATTTTAATTTCATTTTAATTACAAAAAGACCAAAAAAATCAATTTCTTTTCTTAGAAGGGTCAAAACCCTTAGAACATTTCCGATTCTTTCTTTCGCGCGCATTTTAGTTTTAATTCTTATTTTTGATTATTATGTAACTGCCTCCGGATGTAATAGTAATTAGGATTTTTGTTGTTTTTATTTACTTTCCGTACTTATTTACCAAAAACGGGTCTTTGTAATTTTGGCGATGTATAGACCCGCGCCTTGTAATAGCGTAGGATTTATGTTTCCGCAATTTACTTTCCGCACCCCCTAACTGTTAAATGCATGAAAGAATGTATGGTAAATAAAAACAACTTGTAGCTCACTAATTACAAAGACAAACATTAACTGAATACAACACACAAAGCACACACCACTTCTAGGGTACGCCTCACTCGTTGCCTTCGAAACGTGGTCATCAAGTATAGGACGTTTTAGAGGTCACCCTTAGTCTAAAGATCCAGTTGCCTCGAAACAGTTTCCTCGAAACGGTTGCCTCGGATAAAAGGATCTAGGACATTAGGGTTACTTCTAAGGTGTCCTACCGTTGCTTCGGTGACCACACTGTCCCGATAATCGAATTGGCCCGAACACCTCCAACGGTGGTGCTACCTACCTCTCAATGGTGGGATAGCACTATCTAAAGGACTCTTACACAGCTTAATTCCTTAGGGTAGGTAGATGACTCATGGGTACTTGCTCTTTTCAAAAATAAACAAAATACTTTTCACACCTTACACTTTCAAAAGCTTTCAAAACAAATTTTTCAAACACTCTTGAGGACAGATACAAGAGTTATTCAGAAATCTTTCAAAGAAACTTTTTTTTCAAACCCACACACACTTGAAAAGCAAACAAATTTTGAAAACATAAGAGCAAGTATCTAAGAGCCCATGGATAACCATGGATAGAAAGGGTGCTAACACCTTCCCTTTCTATAAATCTACCTCCCGAACCGAGAAACATTCTCATAAGGAATTTTGCTGTGCTTTTGTCCTGTCCATGTTGGAGAAAATAAAAGATGGTGGCGACTCTTGCTTACCGCGACATTTCGCGAAACCAGCTAAAAAACAGTTATTTCTATTTCCACCGATCACAGTATGCAAAACAGAGGAGGAAATATGGGATACCTTGGTAGAAACTCATGAAGGAACCGTTGAAGTTAAAAGATCAAGATTAAATTCTTTAAGTCAAGAATGCGAGTTATTTTGAATGCATCCCGAAGAATCCATTCTTGACTTGCAGAAAAGATCCGTGCACTTGACAAATCATCTAAGTGCTCTTGGTAAGATTTTAACTAATGATGAATTAAATATGAAAGTGCTTAGATCTTTAACTAGGGAATGGCAACCAAAAGTAACGGCAATTTCTGAAAAGAAAAGTCTTTCTACAATGACGTCTGCAACGTTGTTTAGAAAACTTCAAGAATATGAGACGAAACTCGGAAGACTTGAAAAGCATGAAAATCAAGAGAGAAAAATCCAAGAATATTGCTTTAAAGATAGATTCCAAGGAAGTTAAAAAGGAAGACAATCCGGAAGAAGATGAAAATTTCATGCTTCTTATTAAAAGGCTTAGTAAGTTCTTTGGTAGAAATGACAAATCCTTTTCTCATGCAAAAAGAGAGAAACAATTAAAGAAAAAGGATGCTTCCACATCAACACAAGAAGTCACATGTTATGAATGCGGTAAGCAAGGTCATATAAAGCCGAATTGTCCGAAACTCTCCAAGAAAGGTTGCTACAAAGGCAAAAAGGATTTTAAGAACAAAAAGGCCTATGTTGCATGGCAGGATAATGAGATAAGTTCTTCGTCTGATTCCAACAGTGATGAAAGTGAAAATCTAGCATTGATGGCCTCACAACATACCAATAGTGAAGATGATGAGGTTAGTAATGAATTTTCTCTTTTTGATAATGATGTACAAGGTGATATAGATGAACTATTAAATGAATGCAAAATTCTGTACAAAACGATTTCATCTCAAAAGAAACAAATTTCATCTTTAGAAGAAAAATGTGAAACTATGGAAAAAGATCTCAAAGATGAAAAACAAAAATTAAGTGATGAACAAAAACAGGATTTTGTATGCAAAAATTATGAATCACTTTCTTTCCAAATTGTCCAATTAAAAAGAGTTCTTGAGAGATATGAGAAAGGTCAAATTGGATTGGAAGGTGTTCTTAGCCAACAAAGATATTTCAATGATAAAAGTGGACTTGGATATTCAAAGTTTTCAAAACCAAGTTCTAACAAAACTATCTCTGTTAAGGCTAGTGATCAATCATCTAAAGAGAAAGTGAAAATACCTAAAGTGGATCATCATTATCCTAAAAAGAAAAAAAATCTCCTAAGAAGAAATCTTATCCTTCTAGATATAAAAGTAACTTTGAACCTACTTATTTTTATTATGGTATTAAAGGCCGCACACATAATGCTTGTTATGTTAGAAACTTTAGTGTGGCAAGTGGGCATTATGTGTGGGTAAA
Source organism: Vicia faba (assembly GCA_948472305.1). Lineage (NCBI taxonomy): Eukaryota > Viridiplantae > Streptophyta > Magnoliopsida > Fabales > Fabaceae > Vicia > Vicia faba. Next base: position 96,022,448 of record OX451735.1, on the reverse strand, counting down.
GAAAGGTACTAATTATGAAGGACCCAAAGAAACTTTGGTACCTAATAAAACCTAATTTGTTTTGTAGGTATGTTTGAAGACCACTTCCAATCTATGGTATCTTGATAGTGGTTGTTCAAAGCATTTGATGGGAGACATAAACCAAATTTCAAATCTAGTGCTAAAGGCCAAGGGTTTTGTCACTTATGGAGACAATAATAAGGGAAGAATTCTTGGCAAAGGCAAAGTTCGTGCAACACACCTTTCACATCCATTGAATATGTTATTTATGTTGAAGGACTAAAGCACAATCTTCTTAGTATTATCCAACTATGTGACGAAGGCTTCAAGATCAAGTTCACCAAAGATGAATGCTTGATAGAAGACAAAGTCCATGAGGTTATACTTAAAGGTAAAAGCATTAACAATATATTTATGATTTCCCTTAATGATCCATCTTTGAAGGTAAAATGTCTCATGGTGAACAACAATGATTCATGGCTTTGGCACAAAATAATTGCTCATATTCACATGGAACACTTGAATAAATTAATCAAGCATGATCTTGTCATTGGATTGCCTAAGAGAAAATTTGTCAAAGATAGACTTTGTGATTATTGTCAAAAAGGGAAACAAACAAAATCAACTTTCAAATCTAAGAATGTGGTGTCTACTACAAGTCCATTACAATTGTTGCATATGGACCTATTTGGCCCATCAAGAACAAGAATTTTCGGAGGTAATGTATGTGCATTGGTTATTGTTGATGATTTCTCTAGATATACTTGGAAATTCTTTTTAGTGCAGAAAAGTGATGCATTCAAGTCTTTCAAGAAGTATGTTAAGCAAATTCAAAATGAGAAGTCTCTAACAATTGCCTCCATAAGAAGTGATCACGGCGGATAATTTCAAAATGCTCTCTGTATGTCTCTATGACTATGTTTTGTTATATTTAATGATTATTATGGTTAAGCTTTCAATATTATTATATGTATTTTGTCCATTTTTTTATGCATTTTACCTTCTTTTTGATAATGTCAAAGGGGGAGAAGGATGTTATACTTTATGCTTGTGTATTTCCTTGTCTTAAACTTTTAAGGTACAAATAATCCTTCAAGATAAGCAAATCCAAACGACTACAAAGCTTCTCATACAAAGGGGGAGTTATACATCTTATGGGGAGAAGTCTTTTTTCCGGAAATAACAACGCATCAAGGAAGATTGTTTGTCATCATCAAAAAGGGGGAGAATGTAATATCAAGCATCTCAATGAACTTTGTTTTGATGAAGACAAACCATAATGGCAAGAAGGCAAAGATGTTTATCAAGCTAAAGCATCATTGGATAAAAGTCTTTGGTTCAAGCTCTTGGAAAATTTCATAAGGTATAATAACAATTCTTACTATGAACTTAAGTATTAAATGCTCAATGATCAAAAGAAGTTTTTAAACTTGTCTAAACTATTTCTCAATTTTCTTAAGCAAAAAATTAATTTTTATTACTGAGCAATCGATTTACATGTTGGAGCAATCGATTTCTTGCCTCGCGTTTTCAGGTTTTTGCTTATGTTTGCCCGTGCAATCGATTTGCATATATGTGTAATCGATTGCTCTCTGTTTGAAAAAGCTTATGTTTTTAAGTGCAAACGATTTACGCAAAGGTGCAATCGATTTCTCACTGAAAATATTTGAAATTTCTGGCTGTTAGAACCTGTGTAAATCGATTTTCATCAAGGGTGAAATCGATTGCTTGCTGTACATTTTTGAAAATCAGTACATTTTCATATACCTCTTCACACAAACCTTTTGAATAATGGATTGTACTGAATCTTGGAAATTGTTCATGATCATTGTATATAAAATCATGTTGTTTCAAAGGGGTATTATGAAGATATAAATAGCCAAAGATTCAAAGGATTTTACAACCTCTTCCAATCAATCTTTTTCTGAAATTTTCAAATACTCAACTCAAGCTTTCTTCATTTTATCAAAAAGTTTTCTGCATATTTTCACATCTTGTATAACAGAAAACTTTGAGCAATCTAAGTCCCGAGTCATTGTATATCATTGTTATTGGAAGGGAAGATCAAGTTATTGATAAAATCACTTAAACTGATTATTAGTCTACAAACTTACTCACTCAAATATTGTTGTACACTTTCTTATTTTTCAGGATTGTTGAATATAATATTAGTGGTTTTTGTACTCTTGTTTTTCCAGGATTGTTGGAAACAAGTAGGTCACCTTGAGAGGATTGTTCTCATTGTTGACATAGTGAAAATCCAAAAGGATTGTTCTTGGTCCAAGAGGATTGTTCTTGGTGTTTGGTAGTTCTTGTATAAGCTGCCAACTATAAGGAAATATCTTTCATGTTGAAAGGGTACTGGAGTACTCTCGGACTGTGAGGGGAACCAGGATAACTCTCTTGTGTCTCTTTATTTTTCTACACTTTACTACTTTCATAAACACCATAAACCAGAAAAATAATATGCATCATCACTAAAATCAGAAAAATTTCAAAGTACCTAATTAGCCCCCCCCCTCTTAGGCGCACTTCGTACTTACACAACGAACTATCTCCCATAATAACGAGACTACCATTAATCGGAGTAAACATCTCAACAATGAACTATCTCCCATAATGACGAGACTACCATTCATCGGAGTCACAGAAGCAACATGTTGTTGGTACCGATGATGTCTTCTAGGTGGCCTAATCTTCCTTTCCCCAATTACAAAATTTGTTTCACTTTCTTTCTTTCGAGAGAACTCGTATGATGACTTCTTTGTCCCTTCATCTTTCGTCAAGCTCCCTTCCCTGACAGCTTCTTCTAGTCTAACACCCATGCTCACCATCTCGGTGAAATCAGTTGGTGCAATGGCGACCATCCTTTCATAATAAAATGATCCAAGGGTTTTCAGGAAGACCTTGGTCATTTCTTGTTCTCCCATGGGTGGGACCACCTGGGCAGCTATCTCGTGCTAACGCTGCACATATTTTTTAATGACTCCTTGTCTCTCTGAGCCATTACCCTCAATAGTCATGGTCAGGCACCATGAACATATTGTACTTATACTTCTTGATAAAGGCTTCCCCTATATCATTGAAGGTGCATATATTGCTACTGTCCAAACTCATATACCACTTCAGAGCAGCACCAGTTAAACTATCCTGGAAGAAATGAATAAGAAAATGCTGATCATTAGTATGGGTGGACATTTTTCTGATATACATCACCAGGTGATCATAAGGACAAGAGTTTCCCTTGTACCTCTCAAACTCCGACACTTTAAACTTTGCTGGCACTTTTATGTTGGGAACTAGGCAGAGTTCACTAGTGTTCTATCCAAAAAAATCTTTTTCTCGAACGGCCTTCACTTCCTTCTGCATCTCATTGAACTGGTCTTGAAATTCATTCAATCGGTCATAGAAACTCATGCTTTCACTTGGTGGAGGAAAAGGACGATAAACTTCATCATTAATAAACGGCATAACATTCACCGAAGGAGGTGCAGTATAATGGATATCATTTCTAGCCATATGAGTAACATGCACCACAAGAGGTGCGGGAGTAGTAGCATCTTGAGCAACTGTAGCAACTTGAGCATCAAGATTGTAACCTTATAGCATGAAATTTTCTGGAATTCCCCACAAGTAACCCTGAGGCATATGATTTTATGCAGAAATAACTGGAGTAACAAAAACGGGAACTGATGGACCTTCAGAAGCAACCATTGTTTATTGTGGTTGAGCAGAAGGAGGAACAAGTGGTGGCTGATTCTGAGCAGCCACCAACGATTCCATCAAAGCAGTCAGATTGGCCATACCGGCCTTTAAAGTAGTAATCTCTTCGCACAACTCGCGATTCTCTTGTTCAAGATTCTCCATTTTCTTTCTGGAATTAGCCAGAGTATTGTACCGGTGAGACACCTTGATTCTGTATGGAGTCAGAGAAACACAGTAAGACACCTTGTATGAACAAAAATGCAAGAAATATGTGCAAGATGATGCATGATATGCATGATATGCAATGCACATGATTTATTTATCTTTATTAATATTTCAAGGGACTCAAAGATTTATAGACAATTTGCAAATACTAAAGTACTAACACATTTTGAAATATTAAAAATATCATTATAATAACTTCAAAATGGATCACTTCACACGCTGACGCTTTCCTGTGAGTCTTGCAATCTGAACCTTCAATTGCTTGTACATACCTGTCGGAGACCCCTTTCCAGTCACCAAAGTCAGGAAGTGAGTAACTAAGTCCTGATTGAACTCTAAAAGAAAATAAATCCTCTTGCCTCTCCATCATCTATACAGCACGACTCTCAAGAATCTCGATCAGGTCATCATTCTCTTTTAGGTCTGCTCAGTAGGATATCTCTAAAGTCTAACACTTATTCTTCCAGGCCTCCTTCTCCTGTTGCATCCTGACTAGGGAAAGCTGAAGCTCTTCAACATCATCTAAAAGAGGAGGAGTGGTCTTCACAAATATTTCAGGCACGGGTTCTTCACGGGAATATGGCATCTACAAATGAATCGCCCTTGCTTGTACCCACCAGAGATAAGGTTCCAAAGAAAAAGCTCCTCTTGGTACCAAGTCTTTTCTACTCTTCCTGTGAATATGGCACCAAGCCTTTGTAATCTCCTCCTTAGCTTCCTTATGATTCTCTCATTCTTTGAGAAAGAAACCCCTCAGATGAATACCATATGGCTTGTCTCTCATCAGATATCCAAGCTGACATCATGCAAGAACATGATTGTAGTTAATTCCTCCCTTTATACTGAGAAGAGGTACATTGAGGAATAAACCACTGATACAACAAATGCAGGCAACAAATGATCATCCCTCCATAATAAGAATCCCGAAGATGAATGGAGTGATAAGAATCTCCTAATAACGTAGGAACTTGATTCTCGATCAATAAGATCCTGATGGCATTAACATCCACAAATTTGTCGATGTTAGGGAATAAGAACAACCCATAGGCAAGTATAGCAAAGATAGCCTCAAAAGCAATCGTACTTTTCATCCTAGCGAAGTAGCAAGCTTTCTCCAATAAGAATTCAGCGGGTAAGCCTATGATACCTCCTTTGGTATTCATGTGGGCCTCAATCTCAGACTTCCTCAAATGAATCATAGCAGCAATCTCATGAGACTTGGGCTCCAACTCCAAACTGGTAAAAGGAACACGATCGGTAACAGGTAAACCCAGTAGGTAAGAATACTCCTCCAATGTAGGCATCAAGTGATAATAAAAGTTGAGAGAATACCCTCCTTCATCATGAGCTTCATAAGAGACACAATGGATCCATATTTCTTCCTAAAATCTATAAAACTCTTGATCTCGGAAATCAGACTCATCAAATCATCTATCTTAGGATCCTTGGAATTGTACTTCTGAGTCTTTCTTTTTCCAGAATCCATGGTCAAAAGTACCTGAGATATTCGCAAAAAGTCAACTTTAAGTCCCTTGAACCAAATGTTTTTAAAGGATGCTCATGGGTGCATGAATGCATGATGCAACAATCACACACAAGATCACAAACATGGGGGGTTCATAGGTTTGACGTAACGAGCATAAGGTCAAAGGTACTACCCACAAGGTATGGTCTAATATTTTATCACCTGTCGGACAAGGTTCTAAGAGGTTCCCAGAGTCTACATCCTTCATTCGGATATTACCAATGTCCCGCATAACTCGGTAATTAGTAACATTCTTAGGACAAACTCGTCTGACTGTAGTATAGCGTGACAACCATTTTTGGATTACTCTGTCATAATTTCCGCACTACACCTAAAAGGCCAAGATTGGTTAAGGGTTCCACGGTCCTCAGTTTCAGCAGGCTCCCAGGTTGAAAGCAGCACGTCTTCCTGATTACTCAGTAACGATACTACAGTCAAAGGGGCCTCCACTGAGTGGGGGATCTCATACCACCTTTTTTGGGATTACTACCTCAAAGTTAACATGACTATACCACCCGTCCTATCTTAAATTTTCCCAAGTATGGGTAGAGGACTTATGAGAAATCACCAAGCATCCTGAAAACCAGGAAGATCCAGACAAACATATATACAACACATAATATACAACAAATAATAGCACATACACAAATAAACAAAGATAGGCTCAACCCACTTAGGGATGTACTAGAATTTGGTCGATCTTTCCCCAGTGAAGTCGCTATTTTTCTGTACCAGTAGAAATATTGAGACTAAGCCATTGAATTGACTTAACTCACACAGATCAAAATAAAAATCTCCACCGCACTTTATTATTTCCAAATGGATGGGAAAAGAGAGAATAACCCAAAAAAAGGGGGAGAGAATCTAAGTACGGGGGTTGGTTATGCAAAGGGAAGGTATTAGCACCCTAAACATCTACGGTACTCCGCAAGAACTTCTTTGAAATATTTTGTATTTTGGCTATAGATGTTGTATACAAAAATAGATGTGGGGATGAGAAAAGTATTTTTTACAATTTTTTCACCTGCCGCACTTGCGAACCTTTAGTGCCTACATACCATCTTCCTGCAATAGGGGATCATGGTTAATTTTAAGAGACGAGACACCATTGTCTTATCCAAGTGGAAGAACATACTTACTACCCACAATCATGAGAAAGGAGAATTTGCTTCATCTCAAAGCGGAGGATATATATTGGATTTTAAAATCAACAAAGCCTCACTCAACACCCAAGTGGAAAATTTCTCACTTCACTACATATTATAGAAGTATAGTAGTTCGCATCACTACAAGGATTGGCAAGAGTCTAATATTTTGAGAAAATTTAAAGTAAAAAGCCACAATGGTAAAATGGTTTGAATGAGATTGATTTACTTTTAGTCTTCTCACAAAAAATGTCAAAGTATTATTAAGTTGTTTAAAGTTTAGAAAATATTTTGAAAATGCATGGACCTAAGTCCAAGTTTATTATGAAAGCGGTTGAAGTTTAGAAAACAAGAATAGTTTTGAAAAGGAGGGAGAAGATTTTGAAATTAAAGAAGATGGAAGGAGGTGGAGGGATTATCCTAAAGCATAAGGTAAAAGCTAGGGAAAAGAACTGTCTAACCAACAAGAAGCCAACACTTGACACAATGAGTCAATGTAGAATTCCCATCCTTTGGATTTGGAACCATACAAGCAAAGATATTAAACCTCTTAAGAAAACCAAGATTCAAATGCATTAAGTCTTCATAAAAATTGGGCAGAGTAACGGCCGTATATAGATGAATTCCCAATCATAGACAAAGCACATAGTCAGAATAACCTGCACACTAAGAAAACAAACAACCCAATGTCTTGGGGTAAACCCCAAGAACTCCAGACAAAACAATAATAGAAGTCACAAGGTCTCAAGATAGGTCAATGTCTCTAATCCTAATTCCAAGAAGTCTATAACTCCAAAATGCCAAGGATAGTAGCCAAATAGTCTAAGTAACTTTAAAGTTTTTTATTGTTCAAGTTGGTTATTAGGTATCTTCAAAAAGAAAATGAAAAGCTCAAGTGAGAAAAATAAAAATGACATAAAGATAAATGCTCAAGTGAGCAAAGATGAAAATAGCCTAAAATGTAAATGCTAAAAATAAATGGTGCATAAAAGTAAAGGCGTAAAGTAAAAGCATAAAAATAAAAGTCAATTGTTAATGAGTTAGAAATTAGAGGTTAGTTGAATGACCATCTTGAAACTTGCATTTGGAAACTCATTAGAAGATTGATAAAATCAAAGCCTCTCAACAACAAGTTTCATTTGCTTTTTGTCAAGTATATCATTCATTTCAAATTCTCAAGGCAACAACAAATGATCAACGATGTTTAAATGATTAACTTAGACTAAATTTTATGAAATTCCATTAGAGGATTGATAAGACCAAAGCCTCCTAACATTGAACTTCAAGGTTATTGGACCAAAGGTTTCAAATTAAACATACTTCGGGTTGCAAACATAGGTTTGGGCCACAAATGATCATTTCTCGAATCGGGATAAAATTTAGCACTATGTTAAGCAATCATAAGTGCACTTATATAGAAGTCGCACCTATTTTGAGGCCGGTCAATAGCAATCTATGTGCCATATGTTTGGAGAGATGATATGTAGATCATCCTCTAACAACATGTAGCACAAATGAGAAATGGATAAGATGAAGATGGAGGGAATGCAATGTATGAAATTAGGGTTTCAAATATCATCAACATCATTCATGCATTTTGGTGGACTTGGTTTATCAACCTATCAACACCCAAGATCTAATGAGGTTGAGGAATTTGTCACCAAATGGAGTCCAAGTCAGAACCAAATAAAGAAAATAATAAAATAATATTTAACAAAACAAAATTAAAATGGTTAATAAAAGGAAAATAATTGATAAAATACACAAAATATATTAAAACACCAAATAAAAATCCTAAAAAATAGTCAGAGATCAAACTTGATTTATTAAATGTTGACAAAAAATTTCAGAATTTTTTAAAGTCAGAAACTAATTTTAAAAATTGAAGAAAATAAGAAAAATAAACCAAAATTTGTGAAAAATAGTAAAATCAAAAATAAAAATAAAATGAAGTCACCAATATTTGTCAAGAGGCCATTGGATCCTTCCGTAATTTTTTCAGAATTTAAAAAAGGTTAGAAAGTATTTTTAAAATAATTAAAATAAGGAAAACAATGCAAAAATTATGAAAAATATCAAACTTCAAAATAAAAATATGAAAAAATATTCACAAAGTCAGAAAAAATTAAAAGTATTTTTATATTTTTTTTCATAATTTTTGGATAAAATATAAAAGACTAATGAATTTTTAAAGATAAAGGAAATTTTAAAATAATTTTGTAATAATAAAATAAATCAGAAAAATCACACGCGTTGGATCTCTTTCTGTTATACACGCTGGAAGATCTAACGAATCTGAGGCGAGAGAGCGTCATGAACCCAAGTCAAGGCGCGTGCATGCAACACAAGAAAGTCTAACTAGTCAAAATAAAACAATTGGTTGAATGTCATTAGTTGAAGAACGACACGTATGCCGTCTTCAACCTCCAGCCTCCTACAAGTAGGGCAAATCCAAGATCCTTGAATTTGTAAATTTACGCGTTCATAGTGGTACCAATAGATGCGTCTACTTGAGACGATCATAACCATATACTCGCGAAAAATTTATATAAAACACAACATAGTCGATTTGGAAAAAACCGTAGATGTTTGAAAATTTTAAAATAAAAATAAAAAGCATCAAATGCATTGTTTCACCAAAATTTAGTTAAGAGCAAGCATTAGTGAATATAATAGATCATTCTAGTAATTTGAGTTAGAAGATTTGGTGCCTTAAACTACCTGAACAAAGTTAGATGAACTTGCTCTGATGCACCTCAAGGCTTGATTCTTCTTCTGTTAGATTAAGTGAAGTCCAAGGATGAGGGATCAATGAAGAAATAGGATTGAAAAGTGGAGAAAAGAGGAATTCGAAATCTCAGAAAGGTGAGTTATGGAGGGAGTTTGACAGAGTGATTTTGGTTGTTCAAACTTGAGAAAATGAGAGGAGTGATGTCCTCTATTTATAGGGAAGCGAATGGTGCAATGAATTAAGAGAGAATTTGTAGTTTGGAGGGAAATTGGATGGAGCTCGAAAGTGAAAAAAGTGTGACTCCATGTGCATCAAATCTCAGTCAATTCCTGCATTTTGATCCTTAATTCAACTTTGGGAACTTTGCTAAACATGTTTAAATCAAAAACGTGTGCTAATTTGGTGTTTATAAGCCACATTACGAATTTCAAATTCTGACTTTAGAAAAAACTTCAGTTTCAAGGTACCATCTTTGAATCCATGGATTTCACAGCTCAAGGGGTCTAAGGGCCTGATTCTTGAAGCATTTGAAATAAAAAGGTCACAATATTTGCAGTGTTCCAAGAACGAGATCAGATGGATGTTTGAGCTAAAAATTGTGATGAGTCAAAGTTGAGAAAAAGATGCTGACTTTTTGTACTTAGAAAAATTCTAAGTTTTTCTTCAAAAGTGACCTATAATGTTTTGAGTTCAAACAAGGCCTTCTTCAAAAATTGAGATTTGATTATTGATTCTAGTAGACTTCCCAAAGAGAATTGTGAAACTTGAATCACTCAAAAATACCTATTATTGAAAAAGTTATGGCCTGGTAAAATTGGTGAAAATGAGTGGAAGATACCCTTTTGAGTTCTTAGGGCATCTTCCACTCATTTTCAAGCTTTGCACATAAAATAAGATTTGAATTTCACATCCTTAAGGTCATTGTGGAAAAATAATGTGCTCAAGGAGATAATAATTTACCAAGTTATGATCATTTGAAGTCACATAAGGGAATTTGATGGCCTATCTAGAGGACTTGTAATCTTTCTCAATCATTAGGAATCTTCCACACCAAGTTTTCTTGAATATTTTGAAGTGATTGGTTGATTAACCTTTAAAGATAAGCATATCTTTGGAATCACTCAAAAATCTCAAAAGATGAAATAGATATAGCCCTTAGAAGTTAAAAACCCTAGCTCCTCAAGCACCAAAATGACTTGGAAACCCCTTTCAATTTTGACAATATTTCTTGCACAATCATTTTTTTCATGTGAATAGAAGTTGTTGTGGATGATAATAAGAAACTATAGCAACAAAAACTACTTCCAAATATTAATAATTGAGACAGTTATGCATATGGGATCAAGGAATCAAGAACTTGTCCAATTAGGTCAAACTTCTTCAATCAACCCTTGTATATTTTGACTTTCTTTGACAAATTGAGGGATGATGAATCATAGTAGACTTGTAATAGTATTACTCTAAAGAACTCTCAATGATGAAGCTTGAATCTCAATGAAGCTTTGTTGAAGAAGGCGTGGAAATAGACTCATGAACCTATGAATTAACCTGATGAAATGTGTTGTGCCATCATCTATAGTATCATCAATTAGAGCAAATGTTCATTGTATTTGTTAGTTAAAAGTTAATTAATACAAAACATATGTGATAACAATATACAAATCAAGGTGCTTGGTGATCCCTCATGAGCAAACCTAAAGATAGGGAGAAGAGCCAAACCCTAGTGTGATCTTGTTTTATTGAGTTGACATAATATGATAGAGGAATCTTAGGGGTAAAAATTGGGTACAACAAGCATCATTCTCCCTCGCGCGTTCCTCTTTTAGAAACTCCTAATGAGTTGGTCTAGGAGGATCTCCTTCTAAATCTGGGGCCATGAAAGGATGGAGCACTCTGTTAGAACATAGTTTAATTCTACAATCCTTAAGTAGAGTTTTGATGATAACAAACACAAAGAACAAATATGCACTCTAAATTTGTGTTATTTTGTATGCAGAAGTTCTGTCTGAAACAACATCAGAAGTTAAGCTACAGAAGCTTTCTAGCTGAGGAAATCAGAATGTTCTGAAGAATGATGATCAGAATCTGCGTTAAAGTAAAAGATACTCTGACTCTGAGCAGAAGTCTTATATACCATCAGATCTTCACATCTCTGAGTCATCAAAGTTCTGAAGTAAAAGCAACATGCAAGATTCTAGTTCTGAAGCGTTACTTTTCAATTAAGAAAATATCATATGCAACAGCTTCATTCAGACAAGAATCTTCTCAGTATGGAAATTGCATTAAGTGTCCATCATCACGATTTATTTTGGACAAGATTTCCACGCTATATAAACAAGCTTAAAGGACAAATCATTTACGATTTTGATACACGACTGCTCATACATCTTAAACGCTGCAAATATTCATATTCTCTTATACGCTCAAATTGTGTAATATATCACAGTAGTGATACAATTTTTGTAACGAAAAACAACAGTACACATTAAATCATTTTATTTTGATTAAGCTATTTTTCCTTGAGATAAACCGGGTTGTGGTTATACTCAAGAAGACTTTGGCAGTTGTCAAAGTAGTATTGTAATCAATTTTGATTAGTGAATTAAGTCCTCGTTGGAGAGAGGCAAAATCACCTTGGCGGGTGGACTGGAGTTGTTTGAGATCAAACGAACCAGGATAAAAATATCGTGTCTACTACTTTTTGATTTTAAGTTTCAATTCAACCCCCCCCCCCCTTCTTGTGTTTTTCACTTCTTCAATTGGCATCAGAGCGTCTGGTTCTGAGTTCATACACTTAACCGCGTCAGTACAAGATCCAAGCTTTAGAAAAACACTATGGTGGGATCAAGCCAAAACATCAGCAATGAATATCATGAGGACAAGGACAAAATCAGTAGTAAACCTCCAATCTTTGATGGAGAAAATTTTGACTACTGGAAAGACAGAATTGAGAGCTTCTTTCTGGCTCATGATGCTGATCTATGGGACATGGTAATTAATGGATACACACATCCTGTGGATGAAAGTGGTCAGAAGATAGATAGAAAGAGGATGTCTGGCCAGTAAAAGCATGATTTCAGAAACCATCATAAAGCCAAAACAATACTTCTCAGTGCCATCTCATACTCAGAATATGAGAAGATCTCAAACAGAGAGACATCCAAAAACATGTTTGACTCTCTGAGAATGACGCATGAAGGAAACATACAAGTTAAAGAAACCAAGGCCCTTGCGCTCATTCAGAAATACAAAGCATTCAAGATGGAAGACAGTGAATCCATAGAAGCAATGTTCTCAAGATTCCAAATTCTTGTTGTTGGGCTGAAAGTTGTTGACAAAGGATATTCTACTGCTGATCACGTAAAGAAGATCATCAGAAGTCTACCAAAGCAATGGAGGCCAATGGTCACTTCACTTAAGCTGGCTAAAGATCTCAATAAGATATCTCTGAAGGAACTTGTTAGCTCCCTCAGAAGTCAAGAGATAGAGCTAGAAGAAGACGAGCCTCAGAAGCAAGGTAAGCCTCTAGCATTAAAATCTAACAAAAAATATTTATAAGGTTTTCAGTCGTGCTACAGTAGTTAACATTATTTTCACGATAGAAATTTTGATTGTACAAAATCATTAATGGAGAACTAATCCTAAGGGTAATCTACTGAATTCGAATTCCATAAAACTTTGAGGTTCTTATCAATTTTAATTCACTTCCTTTCTAATTTATTCTATGTTTTTCGTTTGCTTAATTCGTTTCTTATAGAATAGATTGATTTAATTCGGTTGAGATATATTTTCATTACTTTAATCGCGTTTAACTTAGATTTTTTGTTAATTTTTGCTATCTTTAACCGTTTGCTTAATTTGGTGAACCGTTTGCTTAAATCGGTGATCAGGAACATAACTCATATAGTATTGTCGATGCTTGTTTCATCAATATTACAATCGAATATGAATTGATGTCGTTGGAAGTAAAACCGTTAGATTAACCTGTTATAATCACTTATTTTATAATCACTTACTTTTGCATTGTTTTCTTAAATCGAACTTTAAACCAAACCATCCCTAATTATATTTCTATTAGTTAATAACAATTTCAAGAATCCTTGTGATACGACTCGAGTCATTGTCGCTATCTACAATTTTAAAAAACACTCGTTTTTTACCAGTGCACGATAGCGGATCATATATACTATTAGGATTTATGACGGGCCAAAAGTTCCTCTAAATGGGTATCAGAATCTCCAACTTACTCTGCATAGTATGGTCAATTGCCAAAGTTTAATTTAATTTATTTAAGTAAAAAAATTTAATAATAATAATAATAATTGTTAATCCTACAAAAATGGATTGTAAGTTGAGGATTATCCCCACTTATAAACACATGTTCATAGTATATATTATCTGATGTGGAACTCTTAACAAACCATTCATGCTCAAGACTAGACAACTGGAGCATGGAAATAAATGGTGGGTGGCCCTATAGCAGAAACCATAGTAGGTGACCCACTGAATCTTAAACGAGGCTTTGATATCATGTTAAGAAATGTGATTAGGTATAACTCAATCCTACAAACCTCGCTTATAAAGTGAGGATTATTCTCACTTATAAACACATGTTCAAATCATATATTGTCCGATGTAGACCTCTTAACACCACCACCACCACCACCACCACCACCAACAACAATAATAATAATAATAATAATAATAATAATAATAATAATAATAATAATAATAATAATAATAAAAATAATAATAATAATAATAATAATAATGTGTTTATCATTGATGTGTTATGGTGAATTATTATGACCTTATTTTTATTTTATTTTGTTTTGGGATTTTTAATTACGTCATGTATGTCGTGCCTTTATTTTTAATCTCTATATGTAACTTATTTTCTCATTTAATTCTCTCGTATGTAAAATGAGTATTCTTTAATGTAATATAATGAAGAAAGAGAGGAACACGTGATCAAATGAAGACAACCATATAGATCTAGCCGGGAGAAACATAGATCGTTCTTAGGTTACGCTTAGGTTGTCTAATTGGCTTGAGGGGAAAATTGCGCTAGGGAAAAATAATTGAATCATTCTATTATATGTATATTGATGCATGTGAGATATGAGTTATATGATAAATAATATGATGAGATCAAATTAATTACAAACTTCCTCAAAAAAATTAGGTTTAAGCTTTCAAATATTTAGCACTCCTTAATGGTAGTATCAAAAAATTTAGGTTTGACCCATTGCAAGGTGCATGTTCTATTTTAATAAGATGTGTACTTGTATAATTTTAATTGGCCCTAAGAAGGGATAATCTATGTAAGGAATGAAAAAACACACTGGCAATGGACGAGTGGCCTTGCAAAGATATAGGCCACTCTAAATAAGCCATGATACCACCTGGCTCTTAGTAACATCCCGTCGGTTAGACTTAGTTCACTTGAATTCATTCACACTATCTACTTTCCCAAAGGACGTAGAAGATGATGTTCTTCATCGTTATGGATTAGAAGGCATGGTAAAAATGACAATTACTTCTTCTGTAATGTAAGTAAAGTTAATCCATTCTTCTCTGTGTATCGAGTAGAGGATCTGATGTAACCACTATCAAAACCGAGCCTAAGGTATGAAAAGGGAATGTGTTAGCACCCTTTTCACCCATAGTTATCTACAGACTCTTAATTACTTAGCTCAATTTTGAAATCTTGCTTTGTGTATGTGATTTGTTTGAAAATATTTTGAAATCGCCAATGTAAGGCTGACTTTGTAATGATTCTTGTATTAGTCCTCAAGAATGTATACAAAGTGTTTTTGAAAATATTTGTTTGAAAGTGTAGTGTGAAAAAAAGATTTGAGAAAAATTGTGAGCAAGAAATTAAGAGTTTCTTACCCACTAAAGTCTTTCTTATTCTTCTCCTTCTCCTTTAGAGATAGTACTATCCATGCCATTATTTGGTAGGTAGCCCTATCTATTAGATGTGAAGGGACAGTCGTAGGATCATCGTATGGTCATCGAAGGCAACAAGTAAGGATACTTTAGCAATTCTATCGAAGGGACTATCATCATTTTATAGGCAACTCGAAGGGACTAGATCATTTTGTAGGAAGCTCGAAGGATCATTGAGGGATTATGATCTTTATTCGAAAGGGACATGATGATTTGATTGAGGGTCTGTTGCTAAAGCATCCCCATATTCGAGGGACGTAACTAATATTTGTAAGGAAACAAGAGAGGTTACCCTAAAGGTGAAAGTGTGAAGAGTGTATTGATTTCAGTTATTTTATCTTGAGATTAGGGTTTTCGAGCAGTTAAATATGTACTGACAAATAAAGTGCAGAATGTAAAGTGCGGAAAATTAAACCTAAGCTATTACATCCTGTGAGTAGTTACATAATAGAAAAAATGCGAAAAAAAGTAAAACTACGTTATTACATAGGAAATGCGTCCTATACATTTAATCTAAAAAAATTAAATAAGAAATAAGAAAAATAAAATATATAAAAAATGTAGAAATGTTTTTTTTGTGATTTTGTAGAAAATAATTTAAATGATAATAGTTAAATAAACCTAAATTTTAATTAATTTTAATGTTTAAGGAAAAAACCAATTGAATTAATTAATTAAATATATCAAGAAAATTAAATGTTATTTGGAAAACCTAATCCTAATTTATTAGTAAAAATGTTATTTAGAAAAATCAAGGAAATTAGCTTAAACAAAAAAATAGGTAAAACTGCATGGGGTGGGTGTTAAACCCACGCCCTCTAGCTTCATGCGCTACATAGCTTGCCACCAGGCCAAGTGCCTGTTGGTGTTAGGAAAAATATGTTGCATAATATATTGAAAACTTGCGCGTTAGATGGAAAAAATAGCAAAAATTATTGTGAAACACAAGGATCAAACTCATGCCCTTACATTCACAACCCAACGCTTTGACCAGTGGTACTATGCTCTCATCTGGTTATGCAATAGAAACAAATAAATATAATATAAAAATAGTGGACCCGAGAGGCGATGGAGCCCTAGCTCCGGTCGTCTTCTCCTGTGAGGTTATTTTTTCAACCTGCAAAAATAGAAAATGTTAGAGATCAAGAAGGACCTTACCCCCATAAATCGACCCTTGCGAATCCAATGGTGCCCTTTGTTTTGGCTAATTCATCCTGCATAAAGAGATATGAACAAAACAATGCAAATCATTTCAATGATAGTGATAGCCTATCCTGGATTCATGTGCTTCATGCAAGAGGTCATACTTGTGTTATTTTATCTCAAGAACACGTTAGAATTGTTAGTTTCAATCAAAGCATTGTAAAAATCAAAATACGAAATTCATGAAAAACATGTAACCGACCATGTATGGAATGCATGTTTTAGGCTTCTTTGATCATCAAGAATGATCCCAACTTACTCTATGGTATCTCACTAACTAATTTGAGTGGATGGTTGGCCTTGAGGATGGTTGTATATTGAATTTCATGTTTTCCCTAATTCTTGAAAATTTCAATCTCCAACACATTGTCTCTTGCATAACTTTTTTCGTCCTCCCTTTGTCTGAATATGAAGGGCATATATAGTGGAGGAGATTAGGTTAAAAGATGGGCTTGGACATCATGTAGGACCTATCTTTGATTTTGTTTGAAAATAGATTGGATAAGACAAAACCATGAAGATTTGTTTTGCAAATAAGTTCACACAGTTTGTAATGTGATCTTGGGCCTCCAAAAGATCATAATGAAAAGCCTTTTAAGCCTCATACCTCCTCTTAATATTTATTTGATTTAATTTTGAATTTAAATGAATAAAAATTAAAATAAATGAATAAAAAATTAGAATGGTGCACTAATGGATTAGAGGTCGATTATAAGGCTAGGAGCACGTTTGGACTTTAAAAGATAAGCCCATTAGCCCAAAAATTCAAGTTTGCTTAATTTGAACTTCATGCATTTTCCTAAAAATGCCCAACTTACACACATCATATCTCACTCAATTTTTATCATGTGAAGGTGATCTGAGACTTTTTGGAAACCTCAAGACGTCCCTTACAATCTTCATGCTGTTCATTTTTTCATTTGAATATTTATCTAGATGTAAATTGCTTTGACAAAAAAGTGTCTTTTTGTTGACTTTTAAAATGACCTGTAATGTTTTGGCCCATATCTCTCAAATGAATCATTTTATGACCTTGATCTTAGAGAGAAAAGTTGTAGACAATTTAATTTACTTCAAGATAGGCTTTTGTTGATATATTCATGTTGAAGTGTGTGAAAGTTATGCTTGGTCAAAGTTCAATTGACTTCTCTTTAAGAAAACCCTAACTTAGTAACTTTTGAGTTTTGATAAATCTTGAGTTTTCTTGATGAATAATGATCAACCCTTGATCAAATGATTAATGTGACTTCAAAATGTTGATGTTGACCAAAAATCTTGAATTTGACTGTAAAATGCTCAAAGTTGACTTTTTGACCAATACAATTGATTTTCAATCATCTGGCTAATTTACTGAGCAAACTTGTGCTGCAAGGCTTGAAATTTGGCATCGGGATTCTTTACGAATGTGAGAAACCATGAAATCCACTTGAGGCATTAGAAGTCCAATTTCCTTTGAGATAAGCAAAACCCTAGTTGTAGGTCAACTGCTTAGGAGGAGAGTTTGTCTAATCAATCCTTGAGTAGTCTTAAGCAATTGAGAACCCAATGAGCATGAGGAGGTATCTTGAAATAATTTATCTTGAATAATGAGAGGGAAACTTTTGGGGTACACCAGCTGTCCCTGTTCAATCTTCTTAAACCTGAAGAGTTAGATTGACATGCTCTCTATTCGTGATCTGAAGATAGAAGAGGATTGAACACTTAAGTGCCCATAAATTTGAACTCACATGTGCATGAAGTGACATTGTTAGTTGATTGTATTGCTTGAATAGGCTTAAAGATGCTATTATAAGAGGTGATAAAGTGTCGTATGAGATGGGCTTATAGATGCCATATGTTAATAGAAGTATCAGAATGAGTCTATGTTTGACTGTATCTGAGATGTATGCTATAATGAGTCTATGTCCAATTGTATCTAGAAGATGTGCTGGGGAGTTTCAGAATGAATCTAATGTCTTGATTGTATTTGAATGATGTTTTAGAATGAGTTTATGTCTTGATTGTATCTATAAGAGGTGTAGAATGAGTCTTTGCCCGACTGTATCTGAGATCCGTATTAGAATGAGTCTATGCCCAACTGTATCTAAATAGGATCAGAATAAGTCTTCGCCTGACTGTATCTGAGATCTATATTAGAATGAGCTAACGCCTGTCTGTATCTAAAGAAGGATTAGAATGAGTCTTCGCCCGACTATATCTGAGATCTATATTAGAATGAGTCTACGCATGATTGTATCTAAAAGATGTACCAGAGTGAATATCAGAATGGATCTATGTCTCGATCATATATGAACTACATCCGAAAGGTGTACTGGAACGAGTATTTGAATGGATCTATGTCTCGATCGTATCTTAACTGTATCTGGAAGATATACTGGAATGAGTATCAAAATGGATATGTATCTCGATCGTATCTGAATTATATCTATAAGATGTACTAGAATAAGTATCAAAATGAATATATATCTCAATCGTATCTGAATTGTGTCCAATGGAGTATCAGGATGAATCATTGACTGATTGTATCTAAAGGATGATAAACTGAATGAATCGTTGACTGGTTGTATCTGAAGGATGATAAACCGTTGGCAATATTTATCTGTTTGTGAACTAACCTAAAAAGACAAAGTTAGTTTTATGCAATGTCATGATGAATTAAATGAATTGCTTAATGATGCTCTCAAAATAAATGAGAATACTATATGCGTTTCGTATGCATATGCTATGATATTCTGTAAATGATGTATGGGTGCAATATGCCACTGGAACATATCGGTAGCTTCGTATAACATCTTTGGTTGGGGAAATATATCTCTGATTGTTACTGGGGATGAACACAATAGTTTCTCAATTTTGTTTAGAACGTCTTTGCTGGGGATTCCCGCTTTCTTTTTGAGGCCACTCTGCTGTGGACATTCAAATTATGCTTGGGGATATAAGAATTCTAGGAAAATTGGGCGTTCATCATTCTTTTGAAGGATTTGATTCTTATGTACCCTGACTGGGGACAAAAGAGATGGATAATCCTCTGATGTGTTGTCTGACCAAGTTTCAGATATGGATGTCGACTCTTCTGGGGAGGACAAAGTTGAGTGACATCTGGTCGGGGAAGAGAATCCTATTAGGGAATTGCAATATCGGAGAAATAAACATCATTAGGGAAATAAACCTTGTAGACCGTGTTGAAGAAATAATATTTGATGGGGATCGGGATTTCGTAGGCTGCAATGAGGAAGTTTCCACTGTATGATGGGGAAATGATCAAACTTCCTTATCCGCTAGGGGGCCTATTAGGGAAAATGATAAAGTCGAGCTATCCATCAGGGATATAAAGGTAAACTGCTGGAAGATGCCCCAATTTCTGTCTGATGGCATATTAGATTTTCTGAGGAATATATCTTTGTTGGGAATGAGCTTGTGAAGATAGCTCTGTAGATATAGTTTCTTGGAGATCGCTCTGTGGAGATTTATGGATGATCTGAACATTATCCCAACTCCTAGAGTCTTTAATAAATGGTAATTCTGTTTTTATGTATATATTTTGTTAATGGTAATCATGTTCAAATGCATATGTTCATTTAATGTAATCATTTGAATTTTTGCAAATAAAACAGAGAAAGTAAAACAATTTTGAATTTTGAAATCTAATTGCATTGATTCTGAAAGTTTGCCTATAAGCAGGAAATTTTATACAAAGAGACAGAAATCCTAGTAAGAGGAAATTGTCATAAGAATGAAGAAAGGGTACAAATAAAAAGAAGGAAAAATAGCTATGTGGAAACGATCCCATCAGGTTTCAAATTTATTATTGCCCCTATATCTTCAAGTATCTCATCACTTGTTGTTGGAAGAAGATGATTGAATTGTTTTATAATGTTTGAACTCGACGCTAGTAATGAAGCTGGCTGTAAGTAGATGGGTGATCCAATGGGATATAGTTGTATGATTTAATACCTAACTTTTTCCTGGACCTTCCTTTCGCATTTTCAGTCCATTGGGATATCCTTTTTTGCCCAAGCCGCCTTTTCCGGTTTTCGACTTGTCGGATCTACAATTGTTTTTATATATATCCCTAATTTTTACCCGAACCCTTTTGGTTCACCGAGATGCCCTTAATTTTTCCTAGGCCTGTCAACCTAGTGGGTTTCTTTTATGCATATTATTTTTTGACTATTTCCGCGTTCACAAGGTGTGGAAATCTTCACCATCCATGGTAGTAAGTATCATAGCACCAACAGAAAATATCTTTTTGATCACATATGGTCCTTCGTATGTGGGAGTCCATTTGCTCATGGGATCACCTTGTGGTAGGATAATGCGCTTTATTTCCAAATTATCAGCCTGGTATACCTGATGTTTAACTTTCTTGTTAAAGGCTTTGATCATGCGTTTCTGATACATCTGACCATGACACACAACTGCAAGCCTTTTTTCATCGATCAAATTTATTTGGTCCAGTCGAGTCTGAGTCCATTCGTCTTCATCTAAAATTGCGCCTTTCATAATCCTTAGGGAAGGAATCTGGACTTCAACAGGTAAGACATCCTCCATACCATAGACTAGAGAGAACGAGATTGCTCCAGTTGATGTACGTACCTAAGTGTGATAACCATGAAGAGAAAATGGTAATATCTCATGCCAATCTTTGTATGTCACTATCATATTCTGCAAGATCTTCTTGATATTCTTTCTAGCGGCTTCCACTACTCCATTTATCTTTGGTCAGTACAGAGAAGAATTATGATGCTTAATCATGAACTGCGTGAAGAGTTCTGTGATCATAGTATTGTTAAGATTGGTACCATTGTATGTGATGATCCTTTCAGGGATGCCATACCGACAGATAAAGTTGTATTTAATGAACCGAGCCATAACATTCTTGGTAACTGAAGCAAACGAGGCTTCTTCAACCCACTTCGTGAAGTAATCAATAGCGACCAGGATGAAATGATGCCCATTGGAAGCAATAGGCTTAATCTCCTTAATCATATCAATGCCCCCACATTGCAAACGGCCAAGGAGCAGTCAAGACATTCAAAGGAACCAGAGGCACATGTACTTTGTCAGCATAAATCTGGCATTTGTGGCAAGTTCTGGAATGATGATGTCAATCGGTTTCCATAGTAGACCAATAATAACCCGCTCTAAGAATCTTCTTAGCCATTGTGTGCCCACTGGAGTGAGTACAAAAGACTCCTTCATGCATATCTTCCATAATTTTCTCAGCTTCCTTCTTGTCTACACAACAAAGCAAAGTCGAATCGTGGTTGCGCTTATATAGGATTATGTTACTCAGAAAGAACTTGGTAGAGAACCTCCTTAGAAATTTCTTATCATTGATAGACGCCCCCTCGGGGTATTATTGAGTTTCGAGGTATCTTTTTACTTCGTCATACCAAGGCTTTTCCTCTACTCGATCATTATAAACTTCGTAGCAATGCGCTGGTTCATCTAGTCTCTCAATAATTATTCGAGGATCTTCATTATCCCATATGACTTTGAACATAGATTACATGGTAGCTAATGTGCCTGCCAATTAATTCTCTTATCGTGAAATATGTTCAAAAGTAATTTCCTCGAAGTACAAAATTAATGTCAACACATGCTCTCGATAAGGAATGAGATTTGGATGCTTCGTATCCGATTCTCCCTTAATCTCACTAATCACTAGGAATGAGTCCCCATATACCTCCAAGAACTTGATTCTCATATCAATGGAAACTTTGATACCCATGATACATGCTTCGTACTCGCCCATGTTGTTGGTACAGTCAAAGCAAAATCTAGCGGTAAATGGCGTATGGAAACCTTTGAGAGAGACAATTCACAACACCAATTCTATTACCGAGCGCGTTGGAAGCTCCATCAAAAACCATAGTCCATCGAGATCCTGATTTAGGTCCTTCATATGAGCCATGTTCTTCATAATCAATAACTAGCATAATATTCTCATCTAGGAACTCAAAATTCATAGACTGGTAGTCATCTATAGCTTGATGAGCCAAATGATATGCCAATGCACTTCCTTTGATTTCCTTCTGAGTAGTATATTGAATGTCATTTTCTGTCAAGAACATTTGCCATTTTTCTATTCTTCCGGAGAGAACGGGTTTCTCGAATATGTATTTTATTGGACCAACAAATTAGTATGAGTGAACATATATTGTCTTAGTCGACGAGCGGCCCATGCCAAAGCGCAACAATTTTTCTAGAGCAATGAGTATCTTGTTTCACACTCGGTAAATTTTTTTCAAAGGTAGTATATTGCATGCTCTTTTCGACCAAACTCGTCATGTTGCCCCAATACACTCCCCATTGAGTTCTTTAATACGGTCAGGTACATGATCAGAGGTTTTCTTTCAACGGGTGGAATCAGAAATAAAGGTTCTTGGAGGTACTCCTTGATTTTATTGAAGGCTATCTGACAATCGTTGTTCCACTTCACTACTTGATCTTTATTTAGTAACTTGAAGATTGGTTCACAGGTAGCGCTCAAATGGGAAATAAATCTGGAAATGTAGTTTAATCATCCCAGAAAACCTCTGACTTTCTTCTGAGTATGGGGAGCTGGAATTTCTTGAATGGCTTTAACCTTGGCAGGATCAACTTCAATACCTTTACCATTGACGATGAAACCTAGGAGTTTACCGGATCTTACCCCAAAGGCGCACTTGTTTGGATTCAGCCTCAACTTGTACTTTTTTAATCTCTCGAACAACTTGTGAAGGTGGTCGAGATGTTCTTATTCAGTCTGAGACCTGAATATCATGTCATCAACATAAACCTCTATCTCCTGATGGATCATGTCATGAAACAAAGCTACCATAGCACGTTGATATGTTGCGTCGACGTTCTTCAAACCAAAAGGCTTAAATTTGTAACAGAAAGTGCCCCACTGTGTGACAAAGGTAGTCTTCTCTGTGTCTTCAGGTGCCATCTTGATTTTATTATAACCAGAGAAACCATGCATGAAGGAAAATATTTGATGCTGAGCGATGTTATCAACCAGAACATCATTATGCGGAAGCGAAAAGTCATCATTGAGGCTTGCCCTATTCAGATCCATGTAGTCTATATAGATACGCATTTTACCGTTCTTCTTAGGTACTGGAACCACATTTTCAACCCATTGAGGATATGACGTAACAACTAAGAAGCATGCATTGAACTGCTTCATAACCTCAACTTTGATCTTTTCATACATTTCTAGACACATACGATGAACCTTCTATTTTATAGGAGGACAACCTTCCTTCGTCGGTAGACGGTGAACCACAATGTCAGTATCAGGCCCTGACATGTCTTCGTACGACCAAGCAAAGATCTCAACATAGTCACGCAACATCTAGATTAATCTCTTTTTGACATTGTTTTCTAGGTTGGCACCTTTCTTGACTTATTTCTTGTCCTCTTTAGTACCCAAGTTCAAAACCTCGACTGGATCTTCATGCAGTTGTATGGCTCTTTCTTCTTGCATTAACAACCTAGCAAGCTCTCCAGGTACTTCACGATCTTCCTCACTTTGTCCTCGACTTGGTAGGTTGGATTTTCGAAGTCATAATTGGAAATAGCAGAATTGTTATTAATGGGATCCAGGGTGGGTATGGATCTATAATTTTTTGTGTGGGTGTGTGTAAGAACACATATCTATTTTGAAAGAAATAAGTAAAAGAAAGACAAAGAGCGCAAAATTTGAATGCAAACGTCCAATAATTTATTAAATGAAAATATGCAGATGAAAAATGACAACCCTAACAAATCAGAATTGTATTGATAATGTTTATAGAAAGCTGCAGCCAAATCTTCCTAGGTATGGATATTGGTACCTTCAAGTTGATAATATCATTCTATTTATGTTCCAGACAAACTCTCTTGAAAGAAATGCAACCACAATTTCTTGTCAGCAGTGTGTGGTTGGATTTTCTGAATATATGATCTTAAATGCAGCTTCGGGCAAGAAACATCATCATACTTGGCAAAGGTAGGAGTTTTGAACTTAGGAGGAATGACAACTCGTGAGACTAAACATAATTCTTCAAATTTCAAGCCAGGAACCTTCTAGATCTCCATAGATTTTAGACGCTCTTGTAACAGCTTATATTTCTCGTCAGCATGGGGATATTGTTCATCCAAATAATCATCTTCCTCTTCATCAGGAAACTTTTCAGAACCATGGTTGCTTCCTTTCTCAGCTTTAACACTTTTACCATCTTCATTTTGGTTGTCATCTTCGTCTGATGGGATATCAGAATCTTGAGCTCGCTTGATTGAACCTCTGAACCTTCTCCCCATGTTAAGGATACCGATTGGTTTCTTTGTCTTCTTCTTATTCTCTTTGGCGATGAGCGCCTTAAGTTTTTCTTGGCCCTTGGCTAAGTTCAGGAACATCTCCTGGAACTGAGCATTCTGAGCTTGGAGATCTTTGACTTTCTGTTCAAGAGCCATTTTTTCTGTTGAAATAAACAACGAGAAGATGAGAAAACCTGTTATGTAATGATATTTATGGTATGTAGATGCATATGAAATGTTTTCAAGGACCACATGGGATTTAAAATTGAATTTGGTTGCAGCTTCGTCTAAAGAACTTTGAGTCTTCATCTTCGGATGTCCTTCTATAAGAATCGAGCTCACCATATCATGTGGATCATAGCCCCTGACTTAAGAGAATGTATTTTGATCTTGACAGCATCTGGCTAGAGGAAAATAAATCCCCTTGCCCCTAGCTAGAAATCTGGCTTATGATAATCCTGCTTCATAAATCCCTAAGATCCTTGAAATGGTTAGTAAAAATTTTATGTTATGATGATATGATACTATGATTTCATAGTCAGGTTAGATAAGTAGCAAACACAAACAATTCACACAAGAGCCTTAGGTTTAAAGGCTTTCATGAAGTCCATAGGTAAGTACCCTTCCCCATTAAAGTTAAGTTGGCTCAACATGTCCTAAAATAGTAACCGGGTTCTAGGAACCTCATATCACCGACCTTTCCCACATGCTTTATTTTAGCACGGCAAGTGGCTTGCCACCAAAACATCCCGAAATTCAAATATCAATGAGCGTAGTTTTGAGTATCAACCAACCTTGGACTGCACCAAAGTCGACTATCTCACTACCTTCTAATGGCCAAGATTGGTCAATTAAGGTTCTAAAAGTAAGTTAGTGTTAACAACGCCACGCGGAAGCCTAATGTTATCCTTGACTGACTCAAGGAACATCATTACAAACTAAAGTGTCACAATAACTGTAGCCATCATGTTAACCATATTGGTCTACACTGTACAACCTTTATGATCTATTGCTACTTACCTAAGGCATCCCTAGATTCGGGTGTAGGATCTTACACGCAATTAAACCCAAACAAACCCTTAAAGTAAAGCAAGCAAAGCATACAATTAAAAGAAAGTAAAGTGATCTTAAACTCTAAGGCAACCTCTTTTTTTAAGTAGTAATCCCCAGCAGGGTCGCCAGTTCTGTAATACAGTGGGTGAACTGAGTTTTTGGTTTTATCCAAATGTGCGGATAGCTAGAGTCGCCACCGACTTTTCTTTTATCCAATATTTAGGAAACGTGAAAAGAACAGGAATGACCTTTGATAGATTCTAAGTTCGGGGGGGGGGGGGGGGGGTAAGATATGAAAAGGGAAGGTATTAGCACCCTTTTCAGCAATTGTTATCTACAGACTCTTAATTACTTAGCTCACTTTCGAAAACTTGCTTTGTGTATGTGATTTGTTTAAAATATTTTGAAATCACTAATGTAAGGTTGACTTTGTAATGAATCTTGTACCAGTCCCCAAGAATGTATACAAAGTGTTTTTGAAAATATTTATTTGAAAGTGTAGTGTGAAAAAAAAGTTTTGAGAAAAGTTGTGAGCAAGCAATTAAGAGTTTCTTACCCACTAAAGTCTTTCTTATTTGTTTCCCTCTCCTTTAGAGATAGTACTATCCATACCATTAGTTGGTAGGAAGCCCTATCTATTGGATGTTAAGGGACATGGGTAGGGTCATCATATGGTCATCAAAGGCAACAAGTAAGGATACTTTAGCAATTGTATCAAAGGGACTATCATCATTTTGTAGGTAACTCGAAGGGACTAGATCATTTTGTAGGCAGATCGAAGGGTCATCGTGGGATTATGATCTTTATTCGAAAGGGACATTATGATTTGATCATGGATCTTTTGCTAAAGTATCCCCACATTCTAGGGACGTGACCAATATTCGTAAGGCAACAAGAGAGGTTACCCTAAAGGTGCAAGTGTGAAGAGTGTATTGATTCAGTTATTTTATCTTGAGATTAGGGTTTTCTAAGTTTTTTTAGTCTTGTCATTCAAACCCTAGTTACTAGCAGTTAAATATGTACAGAAAAATAAAGTGTGGAATGTAAAGTGTGGAAAATTAAACCTAAGCTATTACATCCTGTGAGCAGTTACATAATAGAAAAAATGCAAAAAAAGAAGTAAATCTACGTTATTACATAGGGAATGCATCCTATAAATTTGATCTAGGAAAATTAAATAAGAAATAAGAAAAAGAAAAGAGAAAAAAGAATGTAGAAATGTTATTTTTTTGTGATTTTGTAGAAAATAATTTAAATGATAATAGTTAAATAAACCTAAATTCTAATTGATTTTAATTTTTAAGGAATAAACCAATTGAATTAATTAATTAATTAATTATATCAAGAAATTTAAATGTTATTTAAAAAACTTAATCCTAATTTATTAGTAGAAAGGTTAGTTTGATGATTGATTAAAAGAAATTAGGTTTAGGGTTAGAAAAATCAAGAAAATTAGGTTAAACAAAAAATAAGGTAAAATTGCATGGGGTGGGTGTTAAACCCACACCCTTTAGCTTCATGCGCTACATAGCTTGCCACCAGGCCAAGCCACTGTTGGTGTTAGGAAAAAGACACTGCATAATATATTAAAAACCCGCGCGTTAGATGGAAAAAATAGCAAAAAATATTGTGAAACGCAGGGATCGAACCCACGCCCTTACGTTCATAATCCAACGCCTTGACCAGCGGTACTACGCTCTCATCCTGTTATGCAATAGAAACAAATAAATATAATATAAAAATAGGTGGACCGGAGAGGCACCAGAGCCCTAGTTCGGTCGACTTCTCCGAAGAGGTGCTTTTGTCAACCTGCAAAAATAGAAAATGTTAGAGATCAAGAAGGACCCTACCCCCCTAAATCAACCCTTGTGAATCCACTGGTGGCCTTAGTTTTAGCTAATTCATCCTACACAAAGATATACGAACAAAACAATGAAAATTAGTTCAATGATGTGTGAGAAACCCCTTCATAAATTGATTTTGAATGATTGCAAATATAATATAACATGTTTGAATAAGCCAAAATTACATTTCTCTCATAATGCATCATTATGTGTCGACACATCAAGTTTTGTATCGATACATAGCTTTCTGAAGTCCCTGGAATTGTATCTCAAAACTATTATGTATAGATACAAAAGCTTATGAGTCGATACATAACTCTTTGATGATCCTGGAATGAAAATCTAAAAACTGCATGCATCGATACATACATTTCATGCATCGACACATATTATTTTGATGCCCCTGTAATACCTGTATGAATCGACATAAAACCTTATGTATCGACACAAAACATTCTGATGATCCTGGAAAACATTTTGAAACTTATATGTATCGATACATAATATCATGTGTAGACTCATACTATGTTTTAAACTCAAAAGTTAAATTTACAATCAGTATGTATCAACACATACGCATTATGTATCGACACAAAACATTCTGATGATCCTGGAAAATGTTTTGAATCTTATATGTATCGATACATAATATCATGTGTCGACTCATACTATGTTTTAAATTCAAAATTTAAATTTACAATCAGTATGTATCGACACATACGCATTATGTGTCGACGGGTATAAAATTGTTGGTTCTGTAAAACGCTATAACATGATTTTGTATCGACTCAAAACATAATGTATCGACTCATCCTGTTACATATAACTAACATGAGTCGACACATGACCAACATGCATCGACTCATCACTTTCTTTTTTGACTAACTGTTTTCTGTTATAAATATAAGCAAGCATTTCTTCAGAACACAGCACAGCAACATAGAAGATTGTGTGCAAAAAAATTGTGAGCAACCAGAAGCCTTTCATCCCTTCATCTTCATCATCTTCTCAACCATCTTACATTCAACAAAAACAAAGAAAATCAAACATCCTTGTTGAATTGAATCAAGCGGTTTGAGATAACGTCCAGCTGAGTATTGAAGAAGTCTAGCTGAGTTGAAGGTTGAAGAGGAAGCTTCAAGAAATAAACCAGAGGGTTTGTCCTTCAATAACAGGTGTGTTCTTGAGGGTTTTTTCAGCCACGGTCACGCGAGTCGGATTTAGCCCTAGCGAGGGGTTTGGAAATCGGAAGGATTTTGAACAAACAGGTCATGGAAGGGGAGGATCATTCGGTGACTTTGCAGGGAATCTTGATACAGCTCATATCAAGTGGTGGTTCTTACAAGAAGAAGAAGATCATAGGGATTTCTTGCTTTCTGTGTAGTGTAACCTTGCTATCAAACATTCAGCATATTGATATAAAAGTTCTCAGTTTCAATTGTGAAATTAAGAGGGAGACGTACCCACACGCGAGGACGACAGTGGGGAACTTCCTTACCAAACTGCCTGCGTATCATTCTCTCTTTCTTTCTCTTTACAATTTTACATATTCTATAATTTTGCAATTTAATTGGCGTGCTAAGTTTTACAGTCTAATGATAAACATAGTGGCTCAAACATTTTCACCAAACCACCACTATTAAATCATTATACAAGCATATGCCAAGTGTTTGACAAAATTCCTATCAAATTTCTAAATTCATTGGAAATACTATTTTATGATAAGTGTATTGAAATGTCAAGATTTCTGAGTTGTACATTCATCCATTCCATTTAATAAAAATCCAGCAAAGTTTTCACATGTCAAGTTTTCTAGTAGTCGGTTCAAAGTAGACGGAATTGACTCAGGACATTGATTTTCGCTGCTTTCAACTCGCTTTGATAAAACAATTTTAAATCCTTGAAAAAGTAAGAGGTGATCTATTCACCCCCCCCCCCCTCTCGATCACTTGCCACACCGTCTAACAAGTGGTATCAGAGCACCGGTTAGCTGGTGCTTTGTATCTACTCGTAACGATATGGCCTTTGAACCAAATGGGGCGTATAATAGAGCTCCTATTTTCAATGGTGAAAACTATGGATACTAGAAAGACTGCATGCGAGTACACATAAATTCCATTGACAGGAATGTATGGACTGCTATTCAAAATTGCCCTTTTCAAATCACCATGAGGAATGATGCATGTGAAATAGTACCTAAACCTGAGGATCATGGAATGAAATGGATGTGCAATTGGAGAGGCAGAAATATGATGATCTCAGCACTTGGTGTTGATGAGTATTATAGGGTGTCTCATTGCACGTCCGCTAAAGAAATGTGGGACGCTTTAGAAATTTCCCATGAAGGCACAACTGAAGTTAAACAATCCCGCATTAATACACTCAATCAAGAGTTCGAGCTCTTTCGCATGAAGCAAGGAGAATTTGTCTCTGACATGTAGAAGAGATTCGTACATCTTGTGAGTCGTTTAAATGCACTTGGAAAACCTGTTTCCAATGAAATTGCTACTAATAAAATTCTGAGATGTCTTAGCAGGGAATGGCAACCTAAAGTAACAGCTATTAAGGAAGCAAATGACCTCACTACGCTTACCATTACAACTCTGTTTGGAAAGCTGGAAGAACATCAACAAGAATTGCAAAGTCTTGAAAAATACAAGAATAAGAGTAAGAAAGAAAGGAAAAAAGACAGGGAGGGTGAGAAGAAGTCAATAGCTCTAATGACTTCTAGCTCTAAGTCCTCAACCAAAGAGAAAGATGATAATGGCTCAACTAGTGATGAAAATTCTGATGATGAAGAAATGGGACTTTTTGTTCGGAGATACAATAGATTTATCCGAAAGAATGGAATCAAGCACTTCGATAAGAATCTCATAAGCTTACGAAAACAATCCAAAGAACCAAGGAAAGAAGAAAATAAAAAGCAAAGAGGTAAAGGACCTTGTTACAATTGTGGTAAAGTTGGACACTACAAACCAGACTGTCCAAAGATGAAAAAGGATAAGGAAAAAGCTCCACCAAAGAAGTTCAACAAACAAAGAAGAGCTTATATTGCATGGGAAAGCGACAGCGATTCATCAGACGATGACAGTTCAAGTTGTAGTGATGAAAGTGCAAATTTCTGTCTGATGCCACATACAAAAAGTCAATTCTACAACAAGAAAGACAACCACAACAAACAAGTAAGACAAGCATATCCTAACAACTTTTCTTCTATGACCTTTTCTGAACTAAAGTTAGCTTTTGAAAAACTGCAATACAAAGCTGAAGATGCCTTTAAGAGATTATCCTCCGATAAACAAATATTTTCATTTCTCGAGAGTAAAGTCTATAAAGCTGAAAAAGACTTAAAAAGTCTAAAAGCTAGTATTGCATAAAGTTCAAAAGATAAGGATGTTACAGGATGTATTC
The DNA here is from genome assembly GCA_948472305.1 of Vicia faba. Classification (NCBI taxonomy): domain Eukaryota; kingdom Viridiplantae; phylum Streptophyta; class Magnoliopsida; order Fabales; family Fabaceae; genus Vicia; species Vicia faba. Next base: position 95,991,365 of record OX451735.1, on the reverse strand, counting down.
CCAGAAGGGAATGTGAAGTTTGTCATATTTGGAAGCAAGAGGTTAGGACTCTTAATGCCAAATTAGAAAAAGTTTTACAGCCCAAAGTTACTTTTGCAATCGATCCTAAAAATTTTAAGAAAACATTAAATCCACCGTATTCAAAATACTCTTTTGTTAAAAAATTACCAAAGGATACAATGAGAAGAAGTAAAACAATATATCATCATCATAGTTTATGCCATTATTGTTGTCACTTTGGACATACCATTGAAAAATGCAAGTTTAGGAGGTTCCTTGTTCCTAAAGGCATTTACCAATGGAGGCCTAAAGGCAACCATGTTACCACTTACCCATATGGACCCAATAAAAATTGGGTACCTACCTCTCTCTTTTGATATTGCAGGAAAAATGCCTCACACCCATGGATAGAAGATGGTTTTTAGACAGCGGGTGTTCAAGGCATATGACTGGTGACATATCGCTCTTCATTGAATTCAAGGCAAAGAAGAAAGGATTTGTTACCTATGGAGACAATAACAAAGGAGCTATACTCGGTAAAGGTATTGTAGGTAATCCCTCTATCACTACTATTTCTAATGTCCATTTAGTAGAGGGGCTTAAACACAATTTGCTCAGTATTAGTCAATTATGTGACAAAGGTTATAAAGTTAGCTTCACAAATACTTGCTGCATAATTGAAAATATTGAAAAAGATATTGTGTTTAAGGGCATTAGAGTAAACAATGTCTATATGCTTGACCTTTTTGATGTATCCTTAACAAGCACTAAGTGTCTAGTCACCTTGAATGATGATTCATGGCTTTGGCATAGACGCTTAGCACATGTTAACTTTGATTTGCTTAATAAGGTTGTATCCAAGGATCTAGTAGTAGGTCTTCCAAAGATAAAATTTACAAAGGATCACCTATGTGATGCGTGCCAAATGGGAAAGCAAACAAGAGTCTCTTTCAAATCCAAAAACATGATTTCCACTTCACGACCCCTTGAGCTTCTCCACATGGACCTTTTTGGACCCTCTAGAACAAAAAGTTTAGGAGGAAATTATTATGGTTTTGTTATTGTTGACGACTACTCTATATTTACTTGGACTATATTCCTTCATAGAAAAAATGAAACTTTTTCTGCTTTTAAGAGTTTTGCAAAACTATCTCAAAATAGAACGAAATTGAAAATAATTGCAATTCGAAGCAATCATGGAGGTGAATTTCAAAACCATCTCTTTTATAAGTACCGTGACAAGCATGGTATTGAGCATAATTTTTTAGCACCTCGAACTCCACAGCAGAATGGAGTTGTGGAGCCCAAAAATCGCGTCTTAGAGGAGCTAGCAAGAACAATGCTCAATCAAGGTGGATTGCCAAAATATTTCTGGGCTGATGCAATTAGCACAGCCTGCTATGTTTTAAACAGAATACTAATTCGTCCAATTTTGGATAAAACACCTAATGAAATCTTGAAAGGAAGAAAGCCAAACCTGTCACATCTTCATGTATTCGGTTGCAAATGTTTTATCTTAAATAATGGAAAAGAAAATCTTGGGAAATTTGATGCAAAAGCAGATGAAGGTATCTTTCTCAGATACTCACAATCAAGCAAAACATATAGGGTATAGAATAAACGTCTACTTACAGTTGAGGAGTCAGTTCATGTCTCTTTTGATGAATCTTATCTAAAACATGTCGGAAAAGGTATTTCTCTTGATGGTGCAGGTGTACCTACTGAAAATATACTCAAAGAAACTGTTGAAGAAAATGTTCAATCCAAAACAATTAATGATAAGGAAGAAAAAGATACAAGCCCTTCAAAAGATGAGGAAGAAGAGAAAATGGAAGCAAATGATCTTCCACTAGCTTGGAAGTCCTCTAAAGACCATCCCATTGACAATATATTGGGAGACATCTCAAAAGGAGTAATGACTTGCTCCGAGATAAGTAATTTTTGTTATCATTTTGCTTTCGTTTCACAAGTAGAACCTAAGAATGCCAAAGAGGCCTTGATTGATGAATTTTGGCTAATGGCCATGCAAGATGAGCTAAATCAGTTTAAAAGAAATGACTTTTGGGAACTTGTCCCTCGTCCGTGAGACCATCATATCATAGGCACTAAATGGGTTTTTAGAAATAAACTTTATGAAAACGGAATGATAACCCGCAATAAAGCACGCTTGGTAGCACAAGGGTATAACCAAGAGGAGGGCATTGATTATGAGGAGACTTATGCTCCAGTTTCTTGCCTTGAGGCTATACGTCTTTTGCTCGCTTATGCGTGTGAAAAATATTTTAAGCTTTATCAAATGGATGTAAAGAGTGCCTTTCTTAATGGAGTCATAAATGAAGAAGTGTATGTCTCACAACCTCCCGGTTTTGAAAATAACGAATATCTAGATCATGTATTTGAATTAAAACGAGCTTTATATGGTCTTAAACAGGCTCCTCGAGTCTGGTATGAAAGACTTAGTAAATTTATACTTGATCATGGCTATTCAAGAAGTCAAGTGGACACTACTCTTTTCATTAAACGTAAAGGAAAGTACATCCTTTTAGTTCAAATATACGTAGATGACATTATTTTTGGTTCAACTAATCTACACTTGGTCAAGGAATTTTCCAAAGTCATGCAGGGTGAATTTGAGATGAGCCTCATGGGGGAGCTAAACTACTTTCTCGGTCTCCAAATAAAGCAGCTCAATGAAGGCACAATTATATGTCAAACAAAATATTGCCAAGAGTTGCTTAAACGATTTGGGATGAACAACTCTAAACCAATTGATACTCCCATGCCTACCAATGGAAATTTAGACAAGGATGAACACGGTAAGAGTGTCGATGTCAAGAAATATAGAGGTATGATCAGATCACTCTTGTATCTTACAGCATCTAGGCCTAACATCATGTTTAGTGTTTGCATGTGTGCACGATATCAATCGGATCCTAAGGAATCCCACTTGAAAGTTGTCAATCGTATACTTAGGTATCTCAATAATACACCTAAGTATGGGCTATGGTATTCCAAGGGAAGAGATTGTAGTTTAGTAGGTTACTCTGATTCTGATTTTGCTGGCTGCAAATCAGATAGGAAAATCACTAGTGGAACATGTCACTTATTTTCAAACTCTTTAATAAGTTGGCATAGCAAAAATCAAGTTTATGTTGCTTTGTCAACTACTGAAGCTGAATACGTTGCAGCCGGTAGCTGTTGTGCTCAGATCTTATGGTTGAAGCAACAATTACAAGACTACGATATTCAATTAAAACATATTCCAATCAAATGTGACAATACAAGTGCTATAAACCTCACTAAGAATCCAGTTTTACACTCACGCACTAAACACATAGAAATTAGATATCACATTCTACGCGATCATGTTGAAAAGGAGGATGTTACGTCTGAGCATGTTGATACTAAAAATCAACTTGCTGACATCTTTATAAAACCACTTGCAACAGACCTCTTCTTCAACATCCACCGTGAGCTAGGGATTTTAGATCTCTCATACGTGATGTCCTAAACATATATGTAATTGAAATATATCTATGTCACACCATACTATTAAGATATGTTTTTTCAGCTTTAGTACGTGTGTTCACTTATCTAATCAAACGAGGTAATATCCTTCTTATCTTCACCCTCAATCACCTATAAGTTGATCTAAATGTTCACTGAAAATGTCTTCGTATATCTCTTTTACATAAATTGTTTGAATTTGACATATGCAATTTACATCATATCATTAGGCATGCATAACACACTTCAAATAAGTCATTTTTTGGTATGATACCATATTCCCTTGTTAGCAAGAAACTGTGCAAAAAAAACTGCAAAATTTCAAACATTTTATCGTGCTTATGTAATCTAACTTTTTATCTGCCAATGCATTGCTTTTAACGTGATTACTTTATGTTTACTCTGCTATTTACTCACTTATTGATAACTTTATGCCTGACATTCTGTGTGAATGCCGAGTCCATTAACCGCTGAAATTGTATATAAATTTTCCTATGTGCTGAGTTTCTTGAAAATGTTGCTTATTCTCTTTTTGATATGGTCAAAGGGGGAGAAGAAGATTGTGTCAGTGAAGATTGTGCTTGTATTAGCAAGAAGATACACAAACTCATGGGGATCAAGCTTTTTTCATTCACACTATATCACGACACATCATCAGATATTTGCCATCATCAAAAAGGGGGAGTTTGTGAGCAACCCCTTCATAGATTTATTTTGAATGATTTCAAATATAATATAACATGTTTGAATAAGCCAAAATTACATTTCTCTCATAATGCATCATTATGTGTCGACACATCAAGTTTTGGATCGATACATAGCTTTCTGAAGTCCCTGGAATTGTATCTCAAAAATATTATGTATCGATGCAAAAGCTTATGAGTCGATACATAACTCTTTGATGATCCTGGAATGAAAATCTAAAAACTGCATGCATCGATACATAAATTTCATGCATCGACACATAATATTTTGATGCCCCTGTAATACCTGTATGAATTGACACAAAACCTTATGTATCAACACAAAACATTATGATGATCCTGGAAAACATTTTGAAACTTATATGTATCGATACATAATATCATGTGTCAACTCATACTATGTTTTAAACTCAAAAGTTAAATTTACAATCAGTATGTATCGACACATACGCATTATGTATCGACACAAAATATTCTGATGATCCTGGAAAACATTTTGAAACTTATATGTATCGATACATAATATCATGTGTCGACTCATACTATGTTTTAAATTCAAAAGTTAAATTTACAATCAGTATGTATCAGAACATACGCATTATGTGTCGATGGGTATAAAAGTGTTGGTTCTATAAAACGCTATAACATGATTTTGTATCGACTCAAAACATAATGTATCGACTCATCCTATTACATATAACTAACATGAGTCGACACATGATCAACATGCATCGACTCATATCACTTTCTTTTTTGACTAACCGTTTTCTGTTATAAATATAAGCAAGCATTTCTTCAGAACACAGCATAGCAACATAGAAGATTGTGTGCAAAACAATTGTGAGCAACCAGAAGCCTTTCATCCCTTCATCTTCATCATCTTCTCAACCATCTTACATTCAACAACAACAAAGAAAATCAAACATCCTTGTTGAATTGAATGAAGCGGTTTGAGATAACGTTCAGCTGAGTATTGAAGTAGTCTAGCTGAGTTAAAGGTTGCAGAGGAAGCTTCAAGAAATAAACCAGAGGGTTTGTCCTTCAAGAACGGGTGTGTTCTTGAGGGTTTTGTCAGCCACGGTCACGCGAGTCGGATTCATCTGTAGCGAGGGGTTTAGAAATCGGGAGGATTTCGAACAAACAGGTCTTGGAAGTGGAGGATCATTCGGTGACTTTGCAGGGAATCTTGATACAACTCATATCAAGTGGTGGTTCTTACAAGAAGAAGAAGATCATAGGGATTTCTTACTTTCTGTGTAGTGTAACCTTGCTATCAAACATTCAACATATTGATATAAAAGTTCTCAGTTTCGATTATGAAATTAAGAGGGAGACGTACCCACACGCGAGGACGACAGTGGGGAACTTCCTTACCACACTACCTACATATCGTTCTCTCTTTCTTTCTCTTTACAATTTTACATATTCTATAATTTTGCAATTCAATTGGCGTGCTAAGTTTTACAGTCTAATGATAAACATAGCGGCTCAAACATTTTCACCAAACCACCACTATTAAATCATTATACAAGCATACGCCAAGTGTTTGACAAAATTCCTTTCAAATTTCTAAATTCATTGGAAATACTGTTTTATGATAAGTGCATTGAAACGTCAAGATTTCAGAGTTGTACATTAATCCATTCCATTTAATAAAAATCCAGCAAATTTTTCACATGTCAAGTTTTCTATTAGTCGGTTTAAAGTAGACGGAATTGATTCAGGACATTGATTTTCACTGCTTTCAACTCGCTTTGATAAAACAATTTTAAATCCTTGAAAAGGTAAGAGGTGATCTATTCACCCCCCCCCCCCCCTCTCGATCACTTGCCACACCGTCTAACATGATGGTGATAGGCTATCCTGGCATCATGGGATTCATGCAAGAGGTCAAACCTGTGTTATTTTATCTCAGGAACACGTTAGAATTGTTAGTTTCAATCAAGGTATTGTAAAAACGAAAATACAAAATTAACGAAAAAAATGTAACCGACCATGTATGGAATGCATGTTTTAGGCTTCTTTGATCATCCAGAATAATCCTAAATTAATCTATGGTATCTCAAGAATTAATTTCAGTGGATGGTTGGCTTTGAGGATGGTTGAATGACGGATTTCAAGTTTTCCCTACTTCTTGAAAATTCCAATCTCCAACACCTTGTCTCTTGCACGTATTTTTTCATACTCCCTTTGTATGAATATGAAGGGCATATATAGTGGAAGAGATTAGGTTAAAATATGGGCTTGCACATCATGTAGAACCTATCTTTGATTTTTTTTGAAAATAGATTGGATAACTTCATGCATTTTCTCAAAATTGTCCAACTTGCACAAATCACATCTCACTCAATGTTTATCATGTGAAGGCAATCCTTGACTTTTTTGAAACTTCAAGATGTCCCCGACAATCTTCATATTGGTAATTTTTTCATTTGAAGACTTTATTTTGATGTAAATTGCTTTGACAAAAAGTTTCTTTTTGTTGACTTTTAAAATGACCTGTAATATTTTGGCCCATATCTCTCAAATTAAGCATTTTTTGTCCTTGAGCTTAGAGAGACAAAGTTGTAAAGAATTGAATTTCCTTCAAGATAGGCTTCGGTTGAGAGATTTATGATGAATTATATGAAAGTTATGCTTGGTCAAAGTTCAATTGACTTCTTCTTAAGTAAACCCTAATTTAGTAACTTTTGAATTTTGATGAATCTTGATTTTTCTTGATGAATCATGATCAACCCTTGATCAAATGATGAATGTGACTTCAAAATGCTGATGTTGACAAAAAATATTGAAGTTTGACTATAAATTGGTCGAAGTTGACATTTTTCCCAATATATAGTTAATTTTCAATCATCTCACTAATTGACTGAGCAAATTTGTGCTTCAAGGCTTGAAATTTGGCATGAGGATTCTTTGAGACATGTGAGAAACCATGAAATCCACTTGAGGCATTAGTAGTCCAATTACCTTTGAGATAAGAAAAACCCTAGTTGTAGGTCAACTACTTAGGAGGAGATTTTGTCTTATCAATCCTTGAGTAGTCTTGAGCAATTAAGAACCCTAGGAGCATGAAGAGGTATCTTGAAATAATTTGTCTTGAATAATGGGAATGAAAATTTTGTGGTACAACACATAGCTTCTCATCACTCTGAGTGAGCAGGCTCTGAAGACCATCAAAAATCCTAAACATCACAAACATGGCTATCCAAATTGTACTTTTGTAGAAATTAAAATTGGAACTACTTGTGGGTCTCTGGTAGAACTAACATAGGCAACCTTTATATTCGTTGATCAACTTGATGTCTTCCTCTTCAATCCCTACAAATATGATGAATATGCAAACAAAGACTTTGTTCAGAAGCAACTTTGATGATGATCAAGATGCCATAACAGAGATGCATGCATCTATAGATGATTTATCTCATTGTAATCATAATTTGAAGGAAAATTCCTTAATCTTCAACACTGCTAACGAGAGGTTGATCCCACTAAGGAGATCAAAGTGTTTGACCCCTAATATCTCTTTAATGGGATTTGAAGGGCCTTGTACCCGAAATTTTCAAGTCGCCATTGTGAATTCATATTCCTCTTAGATAAATGTTTTGCATGATGTCAAAACTAGGATAAATTTAACTTTTATGTATATTAAACGATATCTCTGAGTCACAATGTGCACCCTTGAATTAGGGATCTTAGAATGCATCTAGAACATGTTTGAAAAGGTTTGAAAAGGTTGTCAATATGTATCATGCATTAAATAAAATTTGAATAAAAATTAGTTGTATGTGTCGCCACATTCATTCTACGCGTTGACAAATGCAGATTAATAATAAAGCACGCAAGCTCTGTAACCATGTGTTTACACATCCTTTATTTGAGGTCGAAACACATCATTATAAAATTTCTATGTGTTGACACATACGTGTTTCGTGTCGTCACATGTATTGTGGTTTTAAAGCATGTTGCTTCCGGAAAAAATTTGTCGACACAATAACCTCATATAGGTCGACACTTGTCATTACATGTGTTGACACAAAACTTACATGGGTCAATGCATGCGTTCGAATTTTTCAAAAATTGTTTTCCTTTTCAAACTTCTTGGTTTCCCTTTTGCCTCTAACTTGCACACCTATATATACTTCATACATGCATCTTTTTGAACTTGATGAAACTATAAACATATAATAAGATTAATCATCATCTTCAACATTGCATCTATGCATACACACAAACAAAGTACATATAATCTTTCATTGTTTAGGTGTCATTTAGACTTGTGTTGATAAAGTTCCATTTAGGTTGGTTGTAACCTAAGGTTGGGTTTCTTAGAACATAGTTTGGTTCTACATCCTTGTAATAGTTTTGATGATAACAAATACATGATATATATATATATATATATATATATATAAATATATATATATATATATATATATAAATATATATATAAATATATATATATATATATAAATATATATATATATATATATATATATATATATAATAAATATGATCTCTAATAATATATTTAAATATGCAGAGAAATTCTAATAAAAGAGGCATAGAAGATGATGAGAGATTTACGTTTTGACGCACTGATTAGACACAACAAACTTAGAAGAAAATCTGTGTAACACACTAAATAGAAGAAGTTATGATGTTATAACTTCTGAAGCACCAACGCTGTAAGAAAAGCTATGATATTCTGATAAGTAAAATTCTGGAAGAACAAAAGAAGTCTCAACGCACTCATCTATACAATTGTTCTAAAGATTCAGCACTTAAGCTACACTCTCATAGTAAATACTCTGAAATGCAAAAGAAGCTTCAATGTGTCATCCAAGTTCTAATGAACATCAAGAAACTCTGAGGATCTAAAGTCTCAAATGGTAATATTCTTATTCTGATAAGATCCCAAGGAAGCAAACTTATGATACATAACAACTCATTCATTACAAATAAAAAAGTAACGGCTGAACCAAGACAAGATCTATAATTTTAGAAAGTGCATTAACAACACTTTATCAAGCTTCCAAAAACATCTTTTCATGTCCCTTATGCCTCGCCTATAAAGAGAATACAACGAAGAAGAAATAAAAAACAACACTATTCCGCACTCAAAAAGAAATATTTTTACCAGTTCTATCTTGTGCTTTTAACTTGTGTATACATCACTGTTGTGGTATAGTTTTATTTAGAAACATGTTTTGTACACATCCTTATTTGATTTATTTTATAAAACCTTGAGAAACCGAGTTGTGGTTTAGAATCAAGAAGACAGTGATGATAATCATTGTGTCTGTGTAATCAAGTTTTGATTAGTGGATTAAGACCTCGTTTGAGAGAGGCGAAATCACCTTGGCGGATGGACTGGAGTAGTTTGAGTTCAAAAGAACCAGGATAACAAACGTGTCTACTGTTTTATTTCTGAAAACCCCAATTCAAACCCCCCTTTCTTATGTTTTTCCATCCTTTAGTTGGCATCAAAGTGCATGTGTTATATGGTGGTAGAACTGACTGTGAATACTGTTTTTGCATTTTGTATTCGCAAATGTTGCGGTAATCAAGAGTCACCACCGACTTTTCTTTTATCCAAATTAAGGAAATGGTGAAAAGAATAGAAAAATACTTTTTCGAGATTTTGAGTAAGGGGGTAGATTATGGAAAGGGAATGTGTTAGCACCCTTTCCATCCGTAGTTATCTACGGGCTCTTAGTTTCTTTCTAGTTCACTTTGCTTTTGAAAATGTGCTTTGTGGTGTGGATTTGAAAATATTTAGAAAAACGTCTTTGTAATGATTCTCGTCTCTATAAGAATGCATACAATGTATTGGTTTTGAAAATAGTTCAAAAAGGTTTTTGTGGAATTTGTTTTTGAAATTGATTTTGAAAAGTGTCTTTGTAATGATTCTCGTCTCTATAAGAATGCGTACAAAGAGCTTTGTCTTTTGAAAATGTTTCACTTTGAAAGTATAAGTGTAAAAATGACTTTTTATTGTGAGAAAGCGAGCAACTATGAGCATCCTACCTACTCAAAAGCTCTAATATTCTTTTCCTCCTCCTTTAGATGTTGCTACCTTACCATTGATTGATAAGAAGCTCCATCGTTGGATGTGTGAGGGACATTCTAAAGGACATACAGTCATAAAGGCAACAATGTAGAGACGCTTTAGCAATTTCTGTTTAGGGACTACATCATTTACCGAAACGCAACTGTAGAGTCATTGAGGGTGTGATACGGTGGTAGAACTGACTGTTTAATAGTAGTTTGTGTTTTTTGTTTGCAAATGTCACAGTAAGCAAGATTCGCCACCAACTTTTCTTTTATCTAACAAGGAAAGGGTGAAAAGAACACGAAAGACCTTTTTCGAGATTTTCCAAGTAAGGGGGGTAGATTATGGAAAGGGAAAGTCTTAGCACACTTTCAATCCATGGTTTTCCACAGGCTCTTAGGTACCTGCTCATTTTTTGAAAATTGTTTGTGTTTGTGTGTTTTGAAAGTTTTTTTTGCTTTATGGTAACTCTTGTATCAGTCCTCAAGAGTGTGATAAAGCATTTTTAAAAATAGTTTTTGAAAGTGTGTAAATGTAAAAGAAGATTTGAGCAAGTACTTAATAGTTATCTACCTACTCGAAAAAGGATGTTCTTTTCCTCTTTTCCTTTAGATAGCGCTATCCTACTATTAGTGAGTAGGTAGCCATAACGTTGGATGTTGAGGTACTATCGAAAGGGATGTTATGGTCATCGAAGGCAACATGTAAGGATATCTTAGCATTCGGAGGGACTGTCATCATATAGGCAACATCGAGGGACAAGATCATTTTTCTCGTAGGCAACCCGAGGGACGTTTAGGGACCATGATCTTTTATGATAACTTTTCTACCGAGGGTCTTTGCTAAGATATCCCTATGTTTGAGAGACATGACCGTTATTTTCCGAGGCAACCAAGTGAGGTGTAACCTAAGGGTGCAAGTGTGCAACAGTGTGTTTTTTCAGTTATGTTTATCTTGCGATTAGTGATCTACTGATTAATTCATTCTTGTCATGCACGCCTAGGTTACTAACAATTATATACAAGCAGGTAAGAAAATATAAAGCGAGAAGTAAAAGTTCCTACGCTATTACAGGGCTTTAGTGTAGATACATAATAATGGATGAAAAGTAAAGTGCAAGAAATGAAAATCCTAATTAGGGCTATTACAATCCATAGGAAGATACATAATAATATAAAATATGCGCGCGAAATAGTGAAACGTCTAAAAACCTAGTAAAAAATTCTAAGTAAACAAGAACTTATTTTTGTTTGTTTTCTATCTAATTTTAATAAAATAACTAAGTGAAATAAAATACCTAAAAATTTAATTAGAGAAGTAAAAAAAAAAGTTGGATGAGACAAACCCTAGTTCTAATGTTTTTTGTAATTTTTTTTATATAATAAGAAGAAATGATATAAATAAAATTAATCCTAATTCTATTTCGTTTTAATTAGAAAAAAGTTAAAGTTTAATTAATTAATTGTACTCAAAATTAATTATTTTTAGAAAAAAAAACTAGATCCTAAATTTATATGTGATTTTATTATTAAATGAAAAATTATTTTGAAATTAATAAATTAAAAGAACTAAAATAAAAAAAATAAAAAAAGAAATGGGCCAGGCTTGAAAAGTAGGGGAGTGTTGTTATCAAAATGCTTGGCCCAAATCATAATTGGCGCTGAGATTCAATGGAGACGTTAGAAAAGTAATATGCTAGACCTGGGACTCGAACCCAGGTCCACTCCTTCATATTTATGCTTCTATGCCAACTGAACCATCATGCCATTCGTTACCTAAACTCAATTAATAATATAATATACAAAAAATGTTAATATTGAAAAAAAAACACGCGCGCTGATTTGAATCACCCAGTAAGAGTCTGCCACGCATTCATCTTCCACCTTTGTCTGTCGTCTTAGCCTTGGACCTATAGTGATAGCTTTTGTCTGTCACTATAGCACCTTTAAACAAAAAAAATGAATACACATATGATAAATTCATGGCGAGGCCATGGATTGAATGGTCTCAATCTCCTGAGCACAATGGTACCCTTGGTTGGTCCTAATTTTGGGTATTTCAAAAAACCCCAATTTTAAGCTTTGAACCCTAGCAATGGTGACATTCGATTCCTGTATTAAAACTCAAATCTAACCATACAGAAAGCTTGCAAACATAAGAGTGGTTAATAATGCATGATTAAAATGCGTTTATATCGTATAAATCAAGGAAATCGAAATCAAGTAAAAACACAAACCATTGTGTGGTTGTAACACGTTTCAGGCACCTTTAGGACTTGAGAATGGCTGGGAACGATCCACGAGGCTTCCAGGAATACGTATGAGCCTTTGTTTTGGATCAAAACCAACTGTAATTTGAAATTCAATTTTAACAACTTTGGAATTTTTGAATGAAATACGCAGCAACTCTTTAGGCTTTCCGTCCGTGTTTGGAGCTGGCCAAAGGCTTGTTCTTATAGTATAGAAGGAGGGGACACCATTGAATGGAAAAGATTATGGCCATAACTCATATTTCCCAACAAGAATCCAACCAATTCAAGGCCTTCCAAATTTGGCAAAACATGCCATATCCTTGCTTGAATGAACCTTGTCACTTTTGCATGAAATCTTGGGCCTCTAAGCAAGCCAAAACACCAACCCACATGCCTAAGTCCACTTCCAAATATTTTATACCATTTATTTTATATTTACTTGAAATAAATTAAAATAAATATGTAAAAAATAGGTAGAAAATACAAGGCCATGCAAAAATAAGATTAGAGGTCCTCTATGACCTTAGGAAGATATTTGAATCTTAAAAAATTAGGCCATTGATCCAAAAATTCAAATTTGCTCAATGCACCATTTTTGAAATTTCCAAAATTTTCCTAATTTGGGCAAGTCATAACTTACTCAATTTTTATCTCATAATGATGATCTGGTAAATTTTGGAAATCCCAAGATGTCTAATTTAATCCCTCTTTTGATCAATTTTGCATTTGAAGATGTTATCTTGATGTAAAAGGTCTTGGAAAAAAGTGGCTTTTATGGACTTTTTAAAAATGACCTGTAATGTATGAACTTGTATCTTTCAAATGGTGCATTTCTTGATTTTGGGGGATGAAGAGAAGTTTTATATAATTGCATTCTATTCAAAATGAGCTTTGGTGGGAAAATTTCTGATAAGGTATGAGAAAGTTATGCTTGTTCAATGTTTGGTTGACTTTTCCTATAGAAACCCTAATTTGCCATTTTTGACTTTTGATGAATTAGGAGCATTTCTTGAGGAATCATGATCAACCCTTGATCAAATGATGGATATGACTTCAAAATGTTGAGGTTGACCAAAAATCTTGAAGTTAGACTGTACATGGGTCACAATTGACTTTTGACCTAGCACTGTTGATTTTCCAATACTTGAACAATTGACTGAGAAAACTTATTGTGCAAGGCATGAAATTTGGCATGGATGATCTTCAGGACAAATTAGAACAATGGAGAACATTTGAGACCTTTGGAGCCCAATCATCTTGATGAAATTTGAAACCCTAGTTGGGGGTTCATTGCCTTATGAGGAGAATTGTTTGGTCAATTCTTGATCAACCTTGAGCAATTGAGAACCTTTAGGAGTATGTCTTGTGTGAAAATGGGAGGGAAAATTTTGGGGTACAATAGAGGGACTATGATATTTTGATTTATGGGCCTTTGCTAAAGCATCCCTTTCTCGAGGGCATGACTGTTTTATTTCCGAAGGCAACCAAAATAGGGGTACCTTAGAGGTGTATATGTGCAAGTGAATTATGTTTCAGTTATTTTTCTTTTTTTGTTAAGTTTGCTAGTGTTTGATTATTAGTATTTCCATACAAGCCTAATTACTAACAGTTAATATGTATACAGGAATTTAAAGTGCAGAAATGTAAAGTACGGGATATAAATCCTACGCTATTACATGGCTTTGGGGATTAATTACATGTCCAAGAATGAGAGGGATAAAGAAGTAAATATCCTAGTTTTAATCTATTACATCTAGTAGGCAGATACAATAATATGAAAAAATACGAAAATAAATAAATGCGCACGAAGTAGAAAAGGCGTCTGAAAATCCTAAGCTGTAAAACTATTTTTGTTTGTTTTTAATTTTTATGCAAAGAAAATAAATTGAGAAAACAAAGTTAGACCTACATTCTGATTTATTTTAATTCTTTTGAAAAAGAGTATGTTAAAGTCAATTAATTAATTCAGAAATTAATTTAATTAATAAATAAAAACTAATCATAAGTTCTTTGTGATTTTATTTTATTTGATTTTTGATTTAAAAGAAGTGAGTAAAAATAAAAATATGAATAAATGCAATAAAAGAATCCTTCGATCAAAGAAATGATGGTCTTCAATCCATGAAGGAAAGGCCTACGATCCTATGAAGACAGGTGGTCTTCGATCCATGTAAAGGATAGCCTTCGATCATGTGAAGACAGGCCTTCGATCCAACAAAGAATGTTGTTAGGGGCTTCTGATGATTTGCATGTGGAGGAAAACCTGCAAGAGAAAGTGTCATCAAAATAAAAGCAAAACCTTGGTGTCAAAACCTAGGTCCTTCAATCCTGTGCGTGTTGGCCTGTTCAGGCGGGATCTACAACGAGTGTTAGAAACAAAAACAAATGCAGACCTGGGTTTTGAACTCAGGTCCTTAATCTTGAATTATAAATGTTAATATGTCATGTGACAAATCAAAATTAGTTTAAGATCTAAAGTTTGTTACCAATGGGATGTTTAGTTTTGGATGGAGATGGCTTGTAAAGTGCTTAGGAACGCCTCCTGGAGGCAAGGTTTTCGCCCGACTGATGCGTGTATAGGCCAAGAAAACATTTCTATGGGCAAGCAACCTGGAGCTTCGATCAGTAACAAGTATTGTGTGTGATGCAGCGTCTGGCTGGTAGTGTGAGTGGGGCAAGAGTGTTTCTTTCTTTTTTGATGATTTCTCCCTCCTTGTGTGTATGTATGTGGTCTCCTTATATAGAGGGGATGGAGGGGGCAAGAAGGCAAATGAGTAAACAGCCATTAAATTGGTATTTTAAGGCCATGAATACCATTTTGAAACTTTGCAAAAGACATGGTTTCTTGTCCCTTTTTGAATTTTAATGAACCTGGACATTTTGGCTCCTTCGAATGCCGTCCAGTGTTGCTCTTCGACTGGCCGAGTGTTACTTCCTTTTAATGGCTTTCTTTCAACTCAAACCAATCAAAACATCAACTCTCCCTGACTGGTCAAAGGTTGCTTCAGCTCTTTATCAATCGAAGGCTTTGTAGAAGCTTCCACACTTTCTTTCGAATTGCCCGAGGCCTCATCAACATGGCTTCCGATTGAGTTCCTATTTCCCTTGTTCTTGGACTGGCACTAACACTACCTAACTAACCCAAACGAAAGATTTAATGTTGGCCAGTCAAAGCTTCCTTGAATATTTCTTTTTTGTTTTGACCAACTAGATCCAACTTTTGGCCAAACCCCTTTTATTTTTAGATAACACTATATGTCCTTCGAAAGGGCCTTTAAATGCTTCTTCAAATGGATCATCTATTTGCTTTAGCTGCTTGATTCTAATAGCCCAAGCGAGGACTTACTTCTTGCCAATCGAAGCCTCCTTTGTCATGAATGTAATGGTGCACGAGGCTTGGGCTGGGCAGAACATAACCTCTTGCCCAGAAAGCAGCTTGAACCAAACCTCATTAAAAGGAAAGACAAGTTTGTTTCCAACAAATGTGTGTCTTTCGAGCCGACCAAATGTATGTCCTTCGAAGCCACCATTTGTGTGTTCATAATGTGGAAATCTTGTGCTTGTGAAATGAAAGCATGCATAAAGAGGGAACCTTTTGTCTTGAACGAAGCTGGCATGCTGGAACCCATTATTTTTGTGAATCAAAGTAAGCATGCAAGGGGTCACTGCTGGTGAATCAAAGGGAGCTTGCAGGGGATTCTTGATTTGTGCGCCGAAGGCACGCACAGAGGGAGAATTTGCCTAGTCGAAGCAGGAATCAAGCCTGCTCCAAAGAAATCAAATGCCCAATCGAAAAAAGAATTAAGCTTGCATGCAGGTAGCCATTGCATTGTGAATCAAGCCAGCATGTAAAGCCAATGGTGCAATTAAAGGATGTATGCAGGAGGTCATTGCTTTGTGCTTGTTGGTATGAAGGAAATTCATGCCTTGTAAATTGAAGGGAAACATAGAGAAGGCCCTTCCCTTTTGAATCGAAGGAGGTTGTTTCAAAGGAAACATATGCCCAGTCGAAGCTTGTATACAGAAAACAAGAAAAAGGCCAAGGCTTCAATCAAAGCTTGGAAATTTGAAGCAAGCTTGGAGGAGGTTAGGTGCTCACTCGAAGCCTGTCAAGATGCCAATTGAAAGACCCTTTGACATGCCAATCGAAAGACCTTGTTTATCTTCAAAAAAATATATTTTTTCTTTAATCAAGTGTTTGTAATCACTTATGTAAGAGAAAAATCTTAGAAAAATATGAGAGGGAAAATTTTGGGGTGCAACAGCTGCCCCTGTTCAATCTTCTTAGACCTGAGGATTTAGATTGGCTTGTCTTCCTTTCGCGATCTGAAGGTGGAAGATGATTGAACACTAGAGTGTCTAGAAATTTACACTCGCATGAAATAACACTTATGGTTGATGATGTTGGGAATGGGCTTATAGATGCCATTTGAAGGAGATGACAGAGATTCGTCAGAGATGGGCTTAAAGATGCCATCTGAAGTAGGTGCTGATTTCACACATGGTCCCTTCGGGGGTTCCTGTTCCTGTTGTCTGAGGAGGAGTCCATTGGGGAATATGGGTTTCTGTTGTTCTCCTGTTTGAGGAAAACTCTTTGGGGAATAGAGTCTGGGAACTTTAGTTATCCAAGGCTCTACTGAAGAGTTATCTCTAAAGAGATGACAGTTTGTTGTATTCTGGTTGAAGTCCAGGTTTCCAGTGATTTGCTGGGGATAATGGAATTAACCGTTATCAGGAAATGTATTAGAAAGAGCCTGTGTAGGACTGCTTCAAGATAACTCCATGTTAGATTGCATTTGGATGCTAAGAAGGAACCCGTGTAAGATTGCTTCGTCTGGTCATGTAGATAGTTTTCCTGTCTGGTTCCAGGTGTTAATCTACAATCAACTTGTTCACAGATAGTTGTCCTGTCTGGTTTCAGGTATTAATCTGGAACTCGGAAATTGTCGGTTGCTGAGATAGTTGTCCTAACTCGTTACAGGTATTAATCTCTGACCTGAGAAAGGAAGACAATTTTCCTGGCTTTTTACATGTGTTAATATTCAATCTCTTTATGTAGATAGTTCTCCTGGCTGGTTACAGGTGTTAATCTCTGACCTGAGCGAAAGATAGTTTTCCCGTCTAGTTTCGGGTATTAATCTTCGATCTGCTTGTGTAGATAGTTTTCCTGGCTTGTTATAGGTATTAATTTATAGTCGTTCGTCCACAAATAGTTTTCTTGGCTTGTTACACGTATTAATCTGGAACTTGTTTTTTCGGTCACATAGATAGTTTCTCCGTCTGGTTTCGGGAATTAATTTGTTCTGCTGTAAAAGTTGAAAGTGTTTGTCTGTCTGCTAATTTAACCTGAAAAGGTAAAATCAGTTTCATGCGATGTCATGATGTATGAATTGCATGATTCTCCCAACATAAATGAGATTGTGATGTATGTATTTGTATGCATATGCCATGATGTATGAACATGTAATGTTGTTGTGCAGTATCTTTTGTCTGGGAAAATAAATCTCTGACTGTTGCTGAAGAGTACCGGGAAGCTGAATCTCGGACTGCTGTTGGTGAGTGAAGAAAGTGATTCTTCAGTTTCCGCTGGGAATAATAAATGGAGATAGTTTTGTTGGAAATTCCCTTTCTCTGCCGAGGGTCTTCGACTTCTATTTGAGAATAATTTTGCCGAGGGGAAGAGTTCTGTTGGAAGATTTCAGCAATTTGGAGAAATAAACTCCGTTGGAGGATGAACTTCCATAGATAGAGAAATAAACTATACTGGAGATAAGGCTTCATAAACTATTTGAGATTTATAAAACTCTGTTGCGGAATCTTCAACTTCTGCTTGAGGATGTGACAGGAAGATGCCCCTGTTTCTATACTTCATGGAATGGGAAGTATACTAGAATGAACTCATGTCTGAATGTATCTAGCAGCTGTGTGAGGGAGTGTCAAAATGAATCTTTGTTGTGATTTTATCTAAACAGAAAGATGTATTAAGTGAGTATCAGAATGGCATCCATATCTGGAGCGTATTTGAACTGTATCTGAAAGATGTATTTAATGAGTATCTGAATGGCATCCATATCTGGAGCATATTTGAATTGCATCTGAAAGATAAATTGAATGAGTATCATAATGGAATCCGTATCTGGAGCATATATGAACTGTATCTGAAAGTTGTATTGAATGAGTATCAGAATGGCATCCGTATCTGGAGCATATCTGAACTGTATCTGAAAGTTGTATTAAATGAGTACCAGAATGGCATCCATATCTGGAGCGTATCTGAATTGTATCTGAAAGCTGTATTGAATGAGTATCAGAATGGAATCCGTATGTGGAGTGTATCTGAACTGTATCTGAAAGCTGTATTGAATGAGTATCAAAATGGCATCCGTATCTGGAACGTATCTGAAATGTATCTGAAAGTTGTATTGAATGAGTATCAGAATGGCATCCGTATCTAGAGCGTATCGGAACTGTATCTTAAAGCTATATTGAATGAATATTAGAATGGCATCCGTATCTATGGCGTATCTAAGCTGTATCCGAAAGCTGTATTAAATGAGTATCATAATGGCATCCGTATCTGGAGCGTATCTTAACTATATCTAAAAGTTGTATTGAATGTGTATCAGAATGGCATCCGTATCTGGAGCGTATATGAACTGTATCTTAAAGTTGTATTGAATGAGTATCAGAATGGCATCCGTATCTGGAGCATATCTGAACCGTATCTGAAAGCTGTATTGAATGAGTATTAGAATGGCATCCGTATCTGGAGCGTATCTGAACTGTATCTGAAAGCTGTATTGAATGAGTATTAGAATGGCATCCGTATATGGAGCATATTTGAACTGTGTATGAAAGCTGTATTGAATGAGTATCAGAATGGCATCTATATCTGGAGCGTATCTGAACTGTATCTGGAAGTTGTATTGAATGAGTATCAGAATGGCATTCATATCTGGAGCGTATCTAAACTGTATCTGAAAGTTGTATTGAACGAGTATCAAAATGGAATCCATATGTGGAGCATATATGAACTGTATCTGAAAGTTGTATTAAATGAGTACCAGAATGGCATCCGTATCTGGAGAGTATCTGAATTGTATCTGAAAGCTGTATTGAATGAGTATCAGAATAACATCCGTATGTGGAGCGTATCTGAACTGTATCTGAAAGCTGTATTGAATGAGTATCAAAATGGCATCCGTATCTGAAATATATCTGAAAGTTGTATTGAATGAGTATCAGAATGGCATCCGTATCTGGAGCGTATCTGAACTGTATCTTAAAGCTATATTGAATGAATATCAGAATGGCATCCGTATTTGGAGCGTATCTAAATTGTATCTGAAAGCTGTATTAAATGAGTATCATAATGGCATCCGTATCTGGAGCGTGTCTTAACTGTATCTATAAGTTGTATTGAATGTGTATCAGAATGGCATCCGTATCTGGAGCGTATATGAACTGTATCTTAAAGTTGTATTGAATGAGTATCAGAATGGCATCCATATATGGAGCATATCTGAACTGTATCTGAAAGCTGTATTGAATGAGTATTAGAATGGCATCCGTATCTGGAGCGTATCTGAACTGTATCTAAAAGCTATATTGAATGAGTATTAGAATGACATTCGTATCTGGAGGGTATCTAAATTGTGTCTGAAAGCTGTATTGAATGAGTATCAGAATGGAATCTGTATCTGGAGCGTATTTGAACTGTATCTGAAAGCTGTATTGAATGAGTATCAGAATGGCATCCGTATCTGGAGCGTATCTGAACTGTATCTGAAAGTTGTATTGAATGAGTATCAGAATGGCATCCGTATCTGGAGCGTATCTGAACTATATCTTAAAGTTGTATTGAATGAGTATCAGAATGGCATCTGTATCTAGAGCATATTTGAACTGTATATGAAAGTTGTATTGAATGATTATCAGAATGGCATCTGTATCTGGAGCGTATCTGAACTGTATCTTGAATGTTTAGAATGTTTCCGCTGGGAATTCCTGCTTTGTTGTTTTGAGAAGAAATCCGCTAGGGAACATGAAAAGCCTGTGAACCAGGCTACAAAATTCTTTAAGATGTCGGAGCAGTAATTGGAGATTCTTGCTCTTCCGGGGATATAAGAACACCTGACATCACTAGGTTATAGGATGAGGATATGGCAGTGACTTTTTAATAGAATGCCCCTACCTTTATACCTGCTGGAGAAAGTAGTTGCGGATATTTTGTGGATGGTTTGAGTGTCATCCCAAGTCTTAGGGTTTTGAGTAGATGTTGATCATGGAGACAAATGACAAGATGACGGGACATAGTTGTACGCTTTAATCCCTAACTTTTTCCTGGACCGTCCTTTCGGTTTTTCAGTCCATCGGGATACCCTTTTTTGCTCAAGTCGCCATTTCAGGTTTTCGACTTGCCGGGTGTACAATTTTATTTATATATCCCTAATTTTTGCCCGAACCATTTCAGCTTCATCGAGATGCCCTTATTTTTTCCTAGGCCTGTCAACCTAGCGGGTCTTTTTCATGTGTCATTTTTTCCGACTATGTCTGTGTTCATCGAGTGCAGAGGATTGTCACTGCCAGAAGATGTTTATGTAATCACATGATCCCTTTCATATGTGGGAGCCTGTGTGGGGCTGCTTCGGGATGATTCTGGTGTACCTGATGTTTGATCAAGTTTCTGATAGTCTTGAATTTCCTAGGTATCTTTTCTGAGAACTGTCATGGAAGGATTCAAAGACATGATACTGACACCATCTGATACTACTGGCATAGACAAGCAATTTGGTGGTACCAAAGGTTTAAATTTCAGTGGTTTTTGCTGGAATCCCCAATCAATGTAATAGGCCCCGAGTGATTCAGATGGAGACCTGCCCCCGGCTATTCAGCACTTTTAAAGATTCTTTGCATATTGGCTTGTTTGCCCCAGATTAACTAGACACCATTTCATGCCCCTTTATTATGAAAGGCCTGTTATTGGGAATGTTTTTTTCGTCTGAGGTGATTCTGTCCATTGAGAGGAGCTGTTAGAACATAGTTTGATTCTACAACCCTTAGTTAGAGTTTTGATGATAACAAATACAAAGAACAAATATGCACCCTAAAAATTATGTTATTGTGTATGCAGAAGTTCTAACCAAAGCAGCATCAGAAGTTGAGCTATAGAAGCTACACGCTGAAGCAATCAGAACTTGCGCTGAAAATTAATGACCAGAACCTGCGCTTAAGTGAAGTAAAGTCTGATTCTGAACAAGAGCATAATAATCTAAGTCATCAATGTTATGAATTGTCAGCAGCAGGCAAAGATGAAAGATTTTGAAGCGTTACTAATCACTCAAGACAGCATCAATTACAACGGCTTCTTTCAGACAGGATCTTCTCCAAATGGTAACTGAGTTAATGTCATTTAACACGCTAGATGATCAACGGGAATCCATTGCCTATATAAACAAGCTCAGTGTTCAAATCGTTTACGATTTTCCAATATACTACTCACGAGAATTCAAAAAGCTGCAAGCATACTCATCATATTTCCACGCTCTAAATTTATGTAAATTATCACAATTATGATAATAGTTTTTGTAACGAAAAATAACAACACACAGTACTCTTTTTTATTTGATTAAAACAGTGTTCCTTGAGATTAACCGGATTGTGGTTGTACTCAAGAAGACTTTAACAATTGTTAAAGTAGTGATTGTAATCCTCTTGTGATTAGTGAATTAAGTCCTCGTTGGAGAGAGGCGAAATCACCTTGACGGGTGGACTGGAGTAGTTTGAGAACAAACGAACGAGGATTAAAATATTGTGTCATTGCGCTTTTGATTTCAAGTTTTCAATTCACCACCCCCCTTCTTGTGTTTTTCACTTCTTCAATTGGCATCAGAGCGCCTGGTTCTGAGCTTATACACTTAACTGTGTCAGTACAAGATTCAAGCTTCAGAAAAACACTATGGTGGGACCAAGCCAAAACATCAGCAATGACTACCATGAAGACAAGGATAGATTCAGTGGCAAACCTCCAGTCTTTGATGGAGAAAACTTTGACTACTGGAAAGATAGAATTGAGAGTTTCTTTCTGGCCCATGATGTTGATCTGTGGGACATGGTGACTGATGGATACACACACCCAATGGATGGAAGTGGTCAGAAGATAGACAGAAAAATGATGTCTGACCAGCAAAAGCGTGATTTCAAAAACCACCACAAGGCCAGAACAATACTCCTCAGCGCTATCTCATACTCTGAATATGAGAAAATCTCAAACAGAGAGACTTCCAAGAACATGTTTGACTCTCTGATAATGACGCATGAAGGCAACATTCAAGTCAAAGAAACCAGGGCCCTTGTGCTCATTCAGAAGTATGAGGCATTCAAGATGGAAGATAGTGAATCTATAGAAGCTATGTTTTCAATATTCCAAATCCTTGTTGCTGGACTGAAGGTTCTTGACAAAGGGTATTCTACTGCTGATCACGTTAAGAAGATCATCAGAAGCTTACCCAAGCAATGGAGGCCAATGGTCACAGCACTTAAGCTAGCTAAAGATCTCAACAAAATATCTCTGGAGGAACTTGTTAGCTCCCTGTGAAGTCACGAGATAGAGCTAGAAGAAGATGAGCCTCAAAAGCAAGGTAAGCCACTAGCTTTAAAATCTAACAGAAAATATGACTCTAAGGTTTTGCAGGTTGTGGAAGAAACTTCTGATGGATCCTCACCAGAAGAAGATGAATTGTCTCTCCTCTCCAGAAGGGTGAACCAACTGTGGAAGCAGAGACAAAGGAAATTCAGAAATCCTAGAAGATCAGAGAATCATAATGAATCCTCCTCCAGATACAGAAAGTCCGAGTCTTCCTTTGGACACAGAAGATCTGAAGGTTCTTCAGGATACAGAAAGCCAAATAACAAGGACATCATCTGCTATGAGTGTAACGAGCAAGGGCACTACAAAAGTGAATGCCCAAGGCTTCAGAAGGAGAAGCCCAAAAAGAAGTTCTTCAAGGAAAAGAAGAAAAGCCTCATGGAAACATGGGATGATTCGGACACCTCTGAAGCTGACTCAGAGTCAGATGATGAAAGAGCAAACATAGCTCTCATGGAAAACGTGTCAGAAGAAAGTGAAGCTTCTGGTTCAGACTCAGAATCAGACACTGAAGAGGTATTCCCTGACTTCACTTTAAACTTTACTAAGGCTGAACTTGCAGAAAGTCTAAATGAAATTCTGGAAAGGTATCAGCAAATCAGATTCAAATTCAAGAACCTGAAAAGGGATCTTGCCTCTGACTTTGAAAAGTCTGAGAGTCTCAGATTAGAGAATTCTGAGTTAAAAGAAAAAATTTCAAAATTAGAAAATGATTTGCAAAATTCTCAGAAGGAAACAATCTTAGAGACTCCCAGTAATGCTGATGAGATCATCAAGGAGTATGATCACAACTTTCAGAAGTTTCTAGCTAAAAACATATATAGAAGCAAGATGGCTTCAATGATCTATGGAGTTAACAGAAATGGCAGAAAAGGGATAGGATATCAAGGTAAGGTATCCACACCTAAACAAGCCATGGACTTAGTCATAAAACGCACACCACTCAAATCACATTTTATATATGGGCACACACATGACATAAAATACACTAGTAGTGTTTATTCTGTCAAACCAAAATTCAATCAGAATTTTGGTAAAACTAACAAACCAGGACCCAAGAAGATATGGGTACCTAAGGATAAAATTATATATGTAGCAGATGGACATGGGTAAAGTTCTTAAGACACAAGGACAAGTCACACTATGTGTTAGTTACCTTCTGCAACCAAGTTCAGAATGAAAAGGATCTTAGAATTGTCAAAGTCATAAGTGATCATGGTGGAGAATTTGAAAATAAAAATTTTGAATTATTTTTTAATGAAAAGGGCATCTTGCATGACTTCTCTTGTCCTAGAACTCCCCAACAAAATGGAGTTGTAGAACGAAAGAACAGAACATTGCAAGAAATGGCCAGAACCATGATCAATGAGACTAACATTGCTAAGATCTTATGGGCAGAGGTAATCAACACAGCGTGCTACATTCAGAATAGAATCTCCATAAGACCTATTTTGGAAAAGACTCCATATGAATTGTGGAAGAACAGAAAGCCCAACATTTCTTACTTTCATCCATTTGGATGCACTTGCTTTATTCTGAATACAAAAAATTATCTGAACAGGTTTGACTCTAAAGCACAAAAGTGTATTATGTTAGGATACTCTGAACGCTCAAGAGGGTACAGAGTATACAATACAGAAACACAGATTGTTAAAGAGTCAATCAGTGTTAGGTTTGATGATAAGCTTGACTCTCAAAAGTCAAAGTAGAATGAATTCCTTGCAGGTATGGAAGTTGAACTCATAGGTATTGAAGACAACTTGTCAGAAGTTCTCAACAGAGACGCTCCCACAACATCAGAAAGAGTTATTACAAGCAATCAAGCACCTTCAGTTGATCAACTTCAGAAAAGGTTATCCAGAAGCAGCATTGCTCACCCAGAAGATAAAATACTGGGAAAGAAGGATGATCCAATCAGAACAAGATCAACATTCAGAAACGCTGAAGAATCCCTCATGGGACTGGTCTCTCTGATTGAACCAACAACAATTGATGAAGGGCTTCTGGACAATGATTGAATTCTGGAAATGCACGAGGAATTGAATCAGTTCACCAGAAATGACGTATGGGATCTGGTTCCCAAACCAAAAGGATTCAACATTATTGGAACAAAGTGGGTGTTCAGAAACAAACTGAACGAGCAAGGAGAAGTCATTAGAAACAAAGCACGACTGGTAGCACATGGTTATAGTCAGCAAGAGGGGATAGACTATACAAAAACCTTTGCTCCAGTCGCCAGGTTAGAATCTATCAGACTTTTAATATCATTTGTTGTAAACAATGGCATCACTCTGTATCAGATGGATGTAAAAAGTGAATTCTTAAATGGCTATATAGATGAAGAGGTATATGTGCACAAACCCCCTGGGTTTGAGAATTCCAAACACCCAGAATATGTTTTCAAACTGAAGAAGTCACTCTATGGTCTGAAACAAGCTCCCAGAGCTTGGTATGAAAGACTAATTAACTTCCTGTTAGAAAAGGTATTCACCAGAGGGAAAGTGGACACAACCTTCTTTTGTAAGACAATTAAGAATGACGTTTTAGTATGTAAGATTTATGTTGATGACATCATCTTTGGATCTACTAAACCCTCTCTGGGAAGAGAGTTTGCTACATGTATGCAGGCAGAATTTGAGATGAGCTTAATGGGGAACTCAAATTCTTTCTGGGAATTCAGATAAACCAAACTCCAGAAGGAACTTACATTCATCAGAGCAAATATGTCAAAGAACTTCTGAAGAAATTTGATCTCTCAGAATGTAAGCCCTCAAGGATTCCAATGCATGCCACGTGCATTCTGGAAAAGGAAGAGGTAAGTAAAAAGGTAGAACAGAAGGTCTACAGAGGTATGATTGGTTCTCTCCTCTATCCGATGGCTTTAAGGCCTGACATTTTATTTAGTGTTTGCTTATGTGCTAGATTCCAATCAGATCCTAGAGAATCTTACTTAATAGCAGTTAAGCGAATTTCCAAGTATCTGAAAGGTACTACTAATCTGGGTTTGTTTTATAGAAAATCAAATGATTACAACTTAGTAGGATATTGTGACGCTGAATTCGCTGGAGACAGAGTAGAGCGTAAAAGCACTTCTGGAAGCTGCTAGTTTCTAGGAGAAAATCTGATCTCATGGACCAGCAAGAGACAGTCCACAATAGCACTATCAACAGCAGAAGCTGAATACATAGCAGCTGCTGGATGTAGCACGCAAATGCTCTGGATGAAAAGTCAACTTGAAGACCTCAACATATTTGATAGTAACATTCCTATCCTCAGTGACAATACTTCTGCTATATGTCTCAGTAAGAATCCTATTTTGCATTCTAGGGCTAAGCATATAGAAATAAAACATCATTTTATTAGGGACTATATTCAGAAAGGGATTCTTACCTTAAAGTTTATTGACACATACCATTAATGGGCTGATGTTTTTACAAAACCTCTTTCTGAAGATAGGTTCAACTTCATTCTGAAACATCTCAGCATGAAGCTTTGCCCAGAATAAAATGTTTTATTTATATCTTAACCCTCAGAACTTTGTTATTTTCTGTGAACAACTGATCAACCTGTCTTCAGAGTTTAGAAGTACAGATTGCATCAGAATCTATCTGAAGATTTGAAAGTTTCATTTCAAGGATAGAGGCGTGCAGTTCACATCATCAAACAATTGTCATCCTCTCATCATCTACTTTCTGAGGCTGAACACGCGTTCAATTTCTGAAAGGTCAAAGACGCTGATTGGATGCATTGAGACACTTGTCAAGGGTAATCGTTTAGTATCTTTCTAAATCCCCTAATTTCAGGTGTCATTAATACATATAATCATGACTAATTTTTTCTTTTTCTTACTGCTTACATTTTCAAGAAACCTATTTAAACTCAAAATCACTTTTTACATTCATTCACTTTTACTCTCATCAATATTTTCTCTCGTTTCAAGTTCTTGCTTTCAAAAACCCTTTTCATCTTCCTCAAAATCCCATGTGAACAATGGCTTCATCAAGTCTAAAAAATGTCAGTGCTCATGAATCTGCTTCAACGGAACAATATGAAGAACCCCATAGAACGCTCCTCACACCTATTGACAATCTGGAAGTTCTCTCTGAACTGATTATTGATTTTGAGAGCTTGCAAGAAAATGGCTTCAACCTGTATGAAGACGTTACTGCACAAGGATGGAACAAGTACTTTGACCGTCTGTTGGGGACAACCTTTCCCATTCTTGTCAAAGAATTCTGGATACATGCTTCTTCTTCAAATCACCAGGTTACTTCTTATGTCATGGGGAAGAAAATTGTGATTACAGAAGATCTTATTGCAAAGCTACTTGGATACAATGGTGGTGGTGTCAGATGCTCTGGCCTAAGTTCAATTGCAAGGGAAATTTTTACTTCTGGACTACCCTCCAGTAAAATCAGAGATTTTAAGGATCATCACAAAATTTGGGCAGGAATCATTCTGGGATGTATCAACCACAGGAAGCCTACAAGAACTTCTGATTATATCAATATTAATCAGCAATTTCTGATCTATTTCATTACTAAGAGGACAAAGGTAAATCTTCCATACTTGCTTTTCAACCATCTCAGAACAAGTGTGAAGGAAACAAGAGAAGACGAAAGGACCAAGAGGGATTGGATTCCCTTAGGAAGGTTGATATCAGATATTCTAACAGCGAATAGGCTGATAGAACATCTGACAGAAGCTCAGGAAATCAGCATATTGGAAGCAACTGCTGGGAAGCCCTTGAACGCTAAAAATCTGAAGAAAATGAAAATCATTGAGAATATCAAGAAGGAACCATTTGTTACTTCTCATGCGACCATCACTTCAAGAAGGATACCTCTGAATGATTTTCCTTTATTTTCTGAGATTGACTCCAAACCAGAAATAATAGTCAGATACCTTGAAGCGTGCAAGGCTGATGGAACTTCCCCAGAAATCACCATTTAGGATTTGCACAAGGCTGCTCCAGAGGTTGTTCTGAAGAAATCAAAGAAGAGGAAAGCAGCAGGAGAAGGACCCTCTCAGAGGACACCTAAAGCTGCCAAAAAGAAAGGTAATCCATCTTCTGTTTCTGTTATAGAATCAATAACTGTATCAACATCTGAAGCCATGCCTTCTCAACCAGAAAATCCATCACCCCAAACCTTTGAAGACTTTGACATAGAGTTCGATCCTTCTGTAACTATAGGTAATTTTTTGAATGAACCTCACTCCCCTACTCAAAATCCAAACCCAAAACATGACCAACCAGAACTTGCCAAAGTTCTGTCTGACATTGATTTATTTGATCAAGACTTTTCCTCTCCCTTACCAGAAAATCCAAATTCTCAACTCCCAGAAAATCCAAACTCTCAACAACCACCACAATCACCTCAACCAGAAATTCCACATCCACAATCAACTCAACCAGAAATTCCGCAACCACGCTCTCCACAACCAGAAATTCCTCAACCAGAAATTTCACAACCACAATCACCTCAACAAGAAATTCCTCAACCAAAAATACCACAACCAGAAGATCTGAACCCCAACTCACCACAACCAGAAACCCAACCTTCTGAAAATCCATCTTCTGACATCCATGAACCAGAAACCCAATATGCTTCCACAAACCAATCTGAAGACTCTCCTTTAGATTCTGATACATCCAAATACTTGGAATCATAGAACCTCTTGCGGTTCGCATGCCTCTCACCATTCACGACATTACAGAAATCCCTTCATCTCTTGAATCCACACCTCCAAACACCCCTACCAGACCAATTATCATTCCTGACTCTCCCACTCCTTCACCCATTAGCCGTCCAGTTGACAACCTCATACTTGTCATTGATCCAATTGTGCTGGAAAGACTAGCCTCCACCTCTCACAAAACTGCCATTCCCAAACCTAAACCAACTGCAACCACATCAGATGTTGGTACAAATTTGTTGATTTTTGAAACAAGAATGCAGGAATGGATAAATTCTTTGAAGCATGCAAGTCAGGAGATGTCTAATCCTGCTGCTTCTGATTATATGTGGGCAAGATTCAGAAATTGGCTGAGCTCTGAAACGATGAAGCTGAAGGAACTGAGCTATGAAAAGGTTCAGCAGAACTTTACTGATAAGCTGAAGGCTTTCCAAGACCAAGTTTTGAGCCAACTTTTCAATAAAGATATCCTCTCGCTGGATAATGCTCCCTGGAAAGAGCATCATCCTTCAGATGAAGCTGAACCAGAATCAGAAAGTCTCTCTCTGACTACTGCTCCAGAAGACATGATTACAGCTGAAGAATTGGTTCACACAGAAGAAGCTGTAGAATGCTCTGAGCAACATCTAACTCCTGAAGAAACTCCAGCTTCCTCCTTAGTCATGCAAACTCTGGAAGAATTAAAGAAAGAGAATGCTTTAATCCATGCAAGACTGGATAAGCAGGAGGATACGAACAAAGAGATTAAAAGTATTCTGGGTAAACAAGAAGACACTACAAAGGAAATCAGAGGCATTTTGGGCAAGCAAGAAGAGTCAAATACTCACATTAAGAGCTTTCTAGAAGGGTTGTTCACACGTCTTCCCCCTTCTTCTTATATTTTCTTTTAAAAATTGTTTATCTGTATCTTTTAATTTGACCTCTTTGGTTCTGGAACTTGTCATTGCATTATGTTTTTAATATAATTCATCTCTTTTGGCTCTAACTGACAAAAAGGGGGAGAAAGTAAGATATTTTCAATAATGGTTTACCGAGACAAAAGTCTCAAACATTCTGAATTACTTAAACTCTACTTTCTGAAAAGTTTGAACAGGTACAAATTATGATAGGAGATACAGCTAAAACTATAATGAGAAGGAACTTAAGGGAAGTAATCAACTCAGGGGGAGTTTCTCTTAAACCTTTTGTTCTTTATTTTTAATTGAAAATTCTAGTTTTTGTCATCATCAAAAAGGGGGAGATTGCTAGAACATAGTTTGATTCTACAACCCTTAGTTAGAGTTTTGATGATAACAAATACAAAGAACAAATATGCACCCTAAAAATTATGTTATTGTGTATACAGAAGTTCTGACCAAAGCAGCATCAGAAGTTGAGCTATAGAAGCTACACGCTGAAGCAATCAGAACTTGAACTGAAAATTGATGACCAGAACCTGCGCTTAAGTGAAGTAAACTCTGATTCTGAACAAGAGCATATTAATCTAAGTCATCAATGTTCTGAAGCATCAGCAGAAGGCAAAGATGAAAGATTCTGAAGCGTTACTAATCATTCAAGACAACATCAATTACAACGGCTTCTTTCAGACAGGATCTTCTCCAAATGGTAACTGAGTTAATGTCATTTAACACGCTTGATGATCAACAAGAATCCATTACCTATATAAACAAGCTCAGTGTTCAAATGGTTTATGATTTGCCAATATACTACTCACGAGAATTCAAAAAGCTGCAAGCATACTCATCATATTTCCATGCTCTAAATTTGTGTAAATTATCACAGTTGTGATAACAGTTTTTGTAACAAAAAACAACAACACACAGTACTCTTGTTTATTTGATTAAAACAGTGTTCCTTGAGATTAACTGGATTATGGTTGTACTCAAGAAGACTATAACAGTTGTTAAAGTAGTGATTGTAATCCTCTTGTGATTAGTGAATTAAGTCCTCGTTAGAGAGAGGCGAAATCACCTTGATGGGTGGACTGGAGTAGTTTGAGATCAAACGAACCAGGATAAAAATACTGTGCCATTGCGCTTTTGATTTCAAGTTTTCAATTCAACCCCCCATTCTTGTGTTTTTCACTTCTTCAGGATCTTCGTTCACTGAATATTTGTTGTGCGAATTTCTCTAGTGTTGGACAAATAGCCATATGCAAACAATGGTATTTTAAGAATGCAAAGCTTATGTCTGTCTTGAAGTTTGAAAATTCATTTTTTTAGTAAAACAAACAAATTTTGTAAGAGTGTGATATCAACTTAGGGTTTATAGCAGACCTTATAGGAGTTAGGATACCTTTTGTAACAATATGCTTTCGAACTAACCCATGCTTCAGTTAGGACTTTTAAGGGTTGTAACGTGGCCTGGTTCACGGTTTTAAGAAACAAAGGATAAAGGCTCAAAATTTATTTGTACCCAACCCGTTCTTCGTGATGTTCTCCAGTCCTATGCTCAATTAATTGTGCGTTTAGATCCCAATTGAGTATGGAATCTTTGCTCTGATACTTGGTGATGGTTCGAAAATTGAAGGGTTTTTTGAGAAGGTAGTCATTTTTATAACCTTTTCTTTTTGTTGAGGATTTATAGCGACCTCTTTTTTTTATTATCCCCGATTTTTCCTGAACTGTTTCTTTTGTGATTACAGTCAGCGGGATGCCCCGGTTTTTTTCTTAAGTCTCCTTCATAGTTTTTGACTTAGCGGGATCTTATTTTGAAAAATAATGACTATTTGTTTGATTATTATGCGGAACCATCACAATCTTTTGGAAGGTATCTTCTACACTATTTCTCGTGTATGAAGGACGAGCTCGTGAATTAATGCACCTCTGAATTAACTGAGAAAGCTACCCTACCCCAGGTTATGATTAAGGGTTTTAATTTGTGTGAAAATAAAAACTCCTACTTCTTTGGATCAAAGGGGTTGACTGGGGATTATCTTTCTTATAACTCCACTATTTAGTATTTGAAACAACGCATGTACATCGTTAGTGGGGTGTGTTCAAAAGCATATTGTAGAGATTATGGTATCATTTTCGTCATCCTCCCTCTAAAGGCTTAGAGATTTTGATCGAGAGTTGAATATCACAAAGAGGAAAGCAGTTTAAATATGGTGAATACGAATGAATTGATTCAAAACAGACATATTCAATGCATTGATAAAGTAACAAAGTTTGACATGAAACAAATGTTCAAACAATCAAAAGAAAATTACAAATTAAAAATTCAAATGAACAAAAAGCTTCTTGGTCTGAACTTGTCACTTCAGATGGTGTGTCTTTAAGGGACGGAAGAAGAATTTAGTCTGGCCATCTTGTGTGAACTCCAGCACTCCTTCGTTGATCAAGTCCTGAATCTTATTTTTCAATACCCAACAGTCATTCATATCATGTCCAGGACTATCAGAATGGTAGGCCCATATTACATCAGGATTGAAGTTAGGGGAAGAAGTTTTGGGGTTTGGATGAGGTCTTATCAACGTAACCAAATTCATCCTCAACATATGTTGCAATGCCTGAGACAATGGTATGTTGATTTTGGTAAACTACCTCTTGGGCTTATCTTGCCTTTGTTGTTTACCTCGTCATTGTTAGCGAGGTTGTGGCATAGAAAAAATTTGGAAAGCTCTACTCTCTAAGCTAACTTTTTTTCCCATCAAGGGTTGGTGAATGACTTGATCCCCAACCTCAACTGTTTGCCTCATACGGTTGCATCCGTCTTGATGAAGCTTGTTGACAATTCCTCTTAGCTCTTCTTGTCCTAGGGCTAGGCCTTGGATAAGAGCCATTTGTCATAGAATTTGGATTCTCATTGCTTCTACCTCAGCTTGCAGTTGTTCCAACTATTCATCCTTGTCGTTGTCAGGATGTTTCTTGATCATATTCCCGACGAGGAATGTTTTCAATTCTTCTTGCCCCTTGGCTAGATTCAGGAACATTTCTTTGAATTGAGCATCTTGAGTTTATAGACCCTTTATTGTCTGTTCAAGAGGCATTGCTGAAATAAACATCAAATAAGATAAGAAGCCCGTCCTGAAAACATGTTTATGCAATGATATGTATGATATATGTATGCAATGTTTTCAAGGGCCTCAAAGGATTTAAATTCTTTTAACCAAAACTGAAACAAACACTTTTTATTAGTAATATCAAATGAAATCAAATTTTACAAAGGAATAACAAATAAGAAACTTCTAAAACTTTTAAGTCTCCCAAGGACGCTTCCTTTTGGTTCTAATGTAGGCATTCAGATTCTGCTCTTTGTAAATCCTCTTTGTCAGTTCCAACACCTTTTTCTCATTGGCATAGAATTGGGCTCAAACTTATCTCGTTCTTCTTTGAGCTGTATACAAGATTTTTCAATTCTTTGAAGTTTGTTGGCATATCAGGATGAAGAATGATGCAAGACTCGACCCCTTGAACAATAGGCTCTGAAATCATTGGTAGGATAGCAGCATACGACATCATAAGATTTTTAGCATGAGCTCGCACCCATTTGAGGTATGGCTCCAAAGGGATGGAGTTCTTGTGCCCTAGAGTCCTGCTATCAGTCTTCTTAACCATTCCCCAAGCGCGGATAAACCTTTAATGATAACCTTGCAGGTCATTTGAATAGTCGAACACAATACCTTGAATGAGCATATCATGAGGACCATCCCTCCGGGCGTAGCCAAACTGACGTAAATCTAAAGAGGGGTTGTAGGTGATACCTCCTCTAATACCAAGGAGTGGCACATTGGGAAATTCTCGACATCGATCAATAAAAGGGATGTCTTCTTGGGAGCGAGGGCACCAATAGATGTCAGAGTGAGAAAGAGACATTAATCTCTGGTTTCATCTTAAACCTAATTCAATCTTCATTACTGACTAAGGAAGGTGCAAAATAAACCACCTATCGAGTATAGGTATACAACACATAAGAGTCCCTTGATTCTTCATGGTACGTGTATAAAGTGAGTGCAGAATATCCCCGAGAAATGTAGGCACTGGATTGTGAGCAAGGAAAATGTTGATGGCACTGACATCTACAAACTAGTATGAATTGGGGAACAAAACCAACCCGTAGATCAAAAGAGATAAAACATCTTCAAAGGCATGGTAACTCATAGCGTCTAGGAATACATGGGCTTTCTTTATCAAGAAACTTGTGAGGAGGCCCTTAACTCCACTCCTTCTTTCCCAATTGGACTCAATGTCAGATGGCTTCAATTGCAAAGCTATGGCAACATCTTCAGCAGTTGGATCTTGTTCTAAAACTGTAAAGGGTATTTGTTCTAATATAGGAAAACCGAGTATTTTGGAGAATTCTTCTAATGTAGGCACCAACTGATAGTCTGGAAATGTGAAGTACTGGTGCTTAGGGTCGAAGAACTGGAATAAGACACTCATCAAACCTTCGTCAAAACTGGTAGCAACCAAACTGAGCAAATAGCCATAACTCTTGTTGAATGAGGAACTCTCAGGAACCTTTGAAACCAATTTTTTGAGTTTGGGAGGGATCTCCACAAAATTGATTCGGATGGTTTTTCTGCGAGCTGAATCCATGACCTACAAAATAGATAAGAGATAAATCCATAGGCCCTTGAAATGGTTAGTGTATATGACATGTTATGATGTTTATGATGTTATAATTATGCTTTGAAATCACAAGTATATCAAACACAAACAAGTCACACAGAGACCTTAGGTTTAAAGGATTGCATGGGTTTTAAAGGTAAGTACCCTCTTAAAGTTTCAGTTGGCTCAACCTGTCCTATTAACAGTAACCGGGTTCTAAGGAGTCTTATATCACTGACCTTTCTTTTAGGCATTGTTCTAGCTCAAGCACCGAAGTATTGCGGCCAGAATATCCCAAAAGTCTAGTCTCAATGAGTGTAGATTGAGTATAAACCAATCTTCGGTTGGAACCAAAGCCGGCCATCTCACTAATTTCTAATGGCTTAGGATGAGTCAAATAAAGGTTCTAAAGGTCAGTTAGCGCTTAATGACACTAAGGAAGCCTAATGTTATCCTTGAATGACTCAAGGAACATTAGTACATACCAAAGTATCACGCTAACATAGCTATCACTTTATCCATATCGGTCTATGCCATACAACTTCCATGATTTATTGCTACTTACCTAATAAGGTGCCCCAGATCCGAGTGTAGGATCTATAGTAACAACCCAAACAAACCCTCAAAAGTAAAGCATAAAAACACACAATGAAAGCAATTTTAAAATGAACTAAGCTCTAAGGTAACCCCACTTTTTGATAGTTATCCCCAGCAGAGTCGTCAGTTCTGTTATACGGTGGCAGAACCGACTGTTAATACTGATTTTGCATTTTGTATTCGCAAATGTTGCGGTAAGCAAGAGTCTCCACCGGCTTTTCTTTTATCCAAATTTAGTAAAGGGTGAAAAGAACAGAAAAAGACCTTTTCGAGATTATTCTGTGTAAGGGGGTAGATTATGGAAAGAGAAGGTGTTAGCACCCTTTCCATCCGTAGTTATCTACGGGCTCTTAGTTGCTTGCTAGTTCACTTTGCTTTTGAAAATATGCTTTGTGGTGTGGATTTGAAAATATTTAGAAAAATGTCTTTGTAATGATTCTCGTCTCTATAAGAATGCATACAAAGTGTTGGTTTTGAAAATAGTTCAAAGAGGTGTTTGTGGAATGTGTTTTTGAAAGTTATTTTGAAAAGTGTCTTTGTAATGATTCTCATTTCTATAAGAATGCATACAAAGAGCTTTGTCTTTTGAAAATGTTTCAATTTGAAAGTGTAGGTGTAAAAATGATTTTTTTTATTGTGAGCAAGCGAACAACTATGAGCATCCTACCTACTCAAAAGGTCTAATATTCTTTTCCTCCTTCTTTAGATGTTGCTACCTTACCATTGATTGATAAGAAGCTCCATCGGTGGATGTGTGAGGGACATTATAAAGGACATACAGTCATAAAGGTAACAATGTAGAGACGCTTTAGCAGTTTCTGTTTAGGGAATATATCATTTACCGAAAGGCAACTGTAGGGTCATAGAGGGACTATGATCTTTTGATTTATGGGCCCTTGCTAAAGCGTCCTTGTCTCAAGGGACATGACTTTTTTATTTCCGAAGGCTACCAAAGTCAGGGTACCCTAGAGGTGTATATGTGCAAGTGAATTATGTTTCAGTTATTTTTGTTTTTTTGTTAAGTTTGCTAGCGTTTGATTATTAGTCTTTCTATACAAGCCTAATTAATAACAGTTAATATGTATACAGGAATTTAAAGTGCAGAAATGTAAAGTACGGGAATGTAAATCCTAAGCTATTACATGGCTTTGGGGATTAATTACATGTCCAAGAATGAGGGGAATAAAGCAGTAAATATCCTAATTTTAATCTATTACATCCAGTAGGCAGATACAATAATATGAAAAAATACGAAAATAAATAAATGCGCACGAAGTAGAAAAGACGTCTGAAAATCCTAAGGTGTAAAAATCTTCTTGTTTGTTTTTAATTTTTATGCAAAGAAAATAAATTGAGAAAACAAAATTAGACCTACATTCTAATTTATTTTAATTCTTTTGAAAAAGAGGATGTTAAAGTCAATTAATTAATTCAGAAATTAATTTAATTAATAAAAAGAACTAATCCTAAGTTCTTTCTGATTTTATTTGATTTTATTTTTGATTTAAAAGAAGTGAGTAAAAATCAAAATAAGAATAAATTCAATAAAAGAATCCTTCGATCAAAGAAATGATGGTCTTCGATCCATGAAGGAAAGGCCTTAGATCCTATGAAGACAGATGGTCTTCGATCCATGTGAAGGATAGCCTTCGATCATGTGAAGACATGCCTTCAATCCAACAAAGAATGTTGCTGGAGGCATCTGATGATTTTCCTGTGGAGGAAAACACTGAAACCTGTAAGAGAAAGTGTCATCAAAATAAAAGCATGACATGGGTGTTGAAACCCAGGTCCTTCGATCCTGTGCGTGTTGGCCTGTTCAGGATGGATCTGCAACGAGTGTTAGAAACAAAAACAAATGAAGACCTGGGTGTCAAACCCAGGTCCTTAATCTTGAATTATAAATGTTAATATGTCATGCAACAAATCAAAATTAGTTTAAGATCGAAAGTTTGTTACCAATGGGATGTTTTTTTTTGGATGGAGATGGCTTGTAAAGTGCTTAGGAACGCTTCCTGGAGGCAAGGTTTTTGCTTGGTTGATGCGTGTATAGGCCAAGAAAACGTTTTTATGGGCAGGCAGCCTGCAACTTCAATCAGTAACAAGTATTGTGTGTGATGCAGCATTTGGTTGGTAGTATGAGTGTGGCAAGAGTGTTTCTTTATTTTTTGATGATTTTTCCCTCCTTGTGCGTATGTATATGGTCTCCTTATATAGAGGGGATGGAGGGGACAATAAGGCAAAAGGAGTAAACAACCATTAAGTTGGTGTTTTAAGGCCATGAATACCATTTTGAAACGTTGCAAAAGACATGGTTTCTTGTCCCTTTTTGAATTTAAATGAACTTGAACATTTTGGCTCCTTCGAATGCCCTCCAGTGTTGCTCTACGATTGGCCTAGTGTTACTTCCTTTGAATGGCTTTATTTCAACTCAAACCAATCAAAACATCAACTCTCCCTGACTGGTCGAAGGTTTCTTCAGTTCTTTATCAATTGAAGGCTTTATGGAAGCCTCCTCACTTTCTTTCAAATTACCCATGCCTCATCATTGTGGCTTTCAATTGAGTCCCTATTTGTCTTGTTCTTCGACTGGCGCTGACACTACCTAACTAAACTAAACGAAAGATTTCATCTTGGCCTGTCGAAGCTTCCTTGAATATTTCTCTTTCGTTTTGACCAAATAGATCCAACTTTTGGCCAAACCCCTTTTCTTTTTAGACAACACTATGTGTCCTTCGAATGAGCCTTTGAATGCTTCTTCGAATGGATCATCTATTTCCTTTAGCTGCTTGATTCCAATAGCCCAAGAAAGGACTTCCTTCTTGCCAATCGAAGCGTCTTTTGTCATGAATGTAATGGTGCATGAGGCTTGGGCTAGGCAACACATAACCTCTTTCCCAACAAGTAGCTTGAACCAAACCTCATCAAAAGGTAAGACGAGTTTGTTTCCAACAAGTGTGTGTCTTTCGAGCAAACCAAATGTATGTCCTTCAAAGGCACCATTTGTATGTTCATAACGTGGCAACCTTGTGCTTGTGAATCGAAAGCAGGCATTAAGAGGGAACCTTTTGCCTTGAACGAAGCTGGCATGCAGGAACCCACTATTTTTATGAATCAAAGTAAGCATGCAACGGGTCACTGCTGGTGGATCGAAGGGAGCTTACAGGGGATTCTTTCTTTGTGCGCTGAAGGCACGCACAGAGGCAGAATTTGCCTAGTAGGGGTAGGAATCAAGCTTGCTCCAAAGAAATCAAATGCTCAATCAAAACAAGAATTAAGCCTGCATGCAGGTAGCCATTGCATTGTGAATCAAGCTAGCATGTAAAGCCAATGGTGCAATCAAAGGATGTATGCAGGAGGCCATTGCTTTGTGCTTGCTGGCATGAAGGAAATCCCTGCCTTGTGAATTGAAGGCAAACGTAGAGAAGGCCCTTACCTTTTGAATCGAAGGAGGTTATTTCAAAGGAAACACATGTCCAGTCGAAGCTTGTATATAGCAAACAAGCAAAAGGCCAAGGCTTCAATCGAAGCTTGGAAATTTGAAGCAAGCTTGGAGGAGGTTAGGTGCTCACTCGAATCCTGTCAAGATACCAATCGAAAGACCCTTTGACATGCCAATCGAAAGAATTTGTTTATCTTCAAAAACAATTATTTTTTCTTTAATCAAGTATTTGTAATCACTTATGTAAGAGAAAAATCTTGGAAAAATATGAGAGGGTAAATTTTGGGGTACAACAACATGGTTCTGGGTGAAAACACTTAACCGTGTCAGAAAAAGATCCTAGCAAGAAAAAAACTATTGTGGGACCAAGTCATATCATCAACAATGATAACAATGATGAGAAAGACAAAATCAGCGGCAAACCTCCAATCTTTGACGGTGAGAACTTCGCCTACTGGAAAGACAGTATCAAAAGTTTCTTTCTAGTTCACGACGTTGATCTTAGAGATATGGTACTTGAAGACTACATCCATCCATTTAATTAATGTGATTAGAAGAACGACATAAAAAGAATGATAGATCAACAAAAGAAAGATTTCAGAAATCACCACAAGGCCAAAACAGCTCTCTTGAGGTCTATCTCGTACACCGAATATGATAAAATCACGAATAGAGAATCAGCTAAAAACATATTTCACTCTCTGAGAATAACGCATGAAGGTAACACACAAGTCAAAGAAACCAAAGCTCTTGCACTCATTCAAAAGTAATTAGGCCTTCAAAGTGGAAGAAGATGAAACAGTTGAGACAATGTTCTCAAGGTTTCAAATTCTGGTTGTTAGGCTAAAAGTTCTGGACAAAGGGTACTCAACAGCATATCATGTAAGAAAATCATTAGAAGCTTACCCAAGAAATGGAGACTCATGGTCAGAGCCTTAAAACTAGTCAAAGATCTGAATAAAATATCTCTTAAAGAACTTATTAGCTCCTTGAGAAGTCATGAGATGGAACTAGAAGAAGATGAGCCCCAGACGCAAGGTAAGTCTCTGGCTCTTAAATCTAATAAAAAATATAGACCTAAAGTTTTTCAGGAAAAAGAAGAAAACTCTGGTGGATCCTCATCAAAAGAAGATGAACTATATCTTCTCTCTAGAAGAGTCAATCAGCTATAGAAGCACAAACATAGGAAATTTAGAAAGCCCAGAAGAACAGGAAATCACTCTGAATCATCTTCTGGATACATAAAATCTAGGAACAAAGTTATTGTATAGTACGAATGCAACGAACCAGGTCACTACAAAAGTGACCACCCAAATCTTCAGAAAGAAAAGCCTAAAAGGAAGTACTCCAAAGAAAAGAAGAAAAGTCTTATGGAAACATGGGATGACTCAGAATCTTCTAAAGCTGAAACAGACTCAGAAGATGAACGAGCCAATATAGCCTTAATGGACAACATATAAGATGACACTGGATCATCTGAATCAGAACCAGACTCGGAAGTAGAAGAGGTATTCTATAACTTTTCTATATCTCAATTAGAAGATAGTCTGTTAGAAATTCTTGAAAGATATTAGCAACTTCGAGTAAAAACACAAGAACCTGAAACACGATCTAGTATTTGACTCTGAAGAAATTAAGAAACTAAAAACAGAAAACACTGAGCTAAAAGAAACCATATCTAAACTTGAAAATAAAAACTACGTTATTAAAAACGAATTACAAAAGCTCAAAAAGAAATTGTTTCATAAGTTTCGAATAGTTCTGATAAAATCATAAAAGAATATGATCATAGCTTTCAAAAATTTCTAGGTAAAAACATAGATAGGAGCAAGATGGATTTAATGATCTATGGAGTTAGCATAAATGGAAGAAAAGGTATAGGATATGTGAAACCAAGGGGAGAAGAAACATATCAACTAAAGAAAGTTGATGATATAGTTATAAAACACACACCTCTCTATTCTCACTTCACATATGGACATACACATGATATAAAATATACTAGTAATTCTTTCTCTGCGAAACCAAAATTCAAACGGAATTTTGGAAACTCTAACAAACAAGGACCCAAAAATATATGGGTACCTAAGGATAAAATCATATATGTTGTAGATGTCTTTAACAACAAAGTTGAAACACCAATCTTGGTACCTAGACTCTGGATGCTCTCGACACATGATAGGAAGAAAGCATATGTTCCAAAGTCTAGAACTTAATTATGGAGGCTATGTAGGTTTTGGAGGAAATCAAAAAGGAAAGGTTATTGGCTCTGGAACCATCGGAAATGATACACTTCCTTCTATAACTAATGTTCTATTAGTAGATGGGTTAATGCATAACCTGTTATCCATAAGCCAATTAAGTGATAACAGTTATGATATAATCTTTAATCAGAAAGATGGAAATATCCTTTTTAATGGTAAGAGAAAGAATAACATTTCTAAAATTAAACTTCATGAACTAAAAAGTCAGAATGCAAAATGTATTTTGTCTGTTAACGATGAGAAATGGGTCTGACACAGAAGATTGGGACATGTTAGTATGAGAAGAATATCTCAGATTAACAAAATCAATCTGGTCAGAGGACTTTCTAACTTAATGTCCAGCTCATATGCTCTATGTGAAGCATGTCAAAAAGGAAAGTTTACAAAACCCTCTTTCAAATAAAAAAATATTGTTTCTGCCCCTAGACCATTAGAACTTCTGCATATAAATCTGTTTGGACCAGTGAAAATTGCATCCATTAGCGGCAAGAAGTATGGATTTGTGATCGTATATGACTATAGCAGATGGACATGGGTAAAGTTCTTAAAACACGAGGATGAGTCACACTTTGTGTTCTCTACTTTCTGTAACCAAGTTCAAAACAAAACTAATTTAGAATTTTTAAAGTTAGAAGTGATCATGGTGGGGAATTCGAAAACAAAAAGATTTGAAATTTTTCTTAACGAGAATGGCATCTCGCATGATTTCTCTTGTCTTATAACTCCTAAACAAAACGAGACTAACATTGCGAAAAAATTCTGGGCAGAAGCAGTTAACACATCGTGTTATATTCATAATAGAATTTCAATAAGATATATTCTGGATAAGACTCCATATGAACTGTGGAAGAACAGAAAACCCAACATTTCTTATTTCAATCCATTTGGATGTATTTGTTTAATATTGAACACTAAAGAACATCTGAAAAAGTTTGATTCTAAGGCACAAAAGTGTCTCATGTTAGGATACTCTGAATACTCAAAAGTTTTTAGAGTATATAACACAGAAACACGAATTGTGGAAGAATCTATTAGTGTCAGATTTGATGATAAGCTTGGCTCTCAAAAGTCAAATCAGGGTAAAACTTTTGCAGATATAGAA
Source organism: Vicia faba (assembly GCA_948472305.1). Taxonomy (NCBI): domain Eukaryota; kingdom Viridiplantae; phylum Streptophyta; class Magnoliopsida; order Fabales; family Fabaceae; genus Vicia; species Vicia faba. The sequence continues at coordinate 95,949,549 of OX451735.1, read as the reverse complement.
GTTCAAATTACAGGTACTAAAGACAGACCGTAAGAAAATCAAAGTACATAATCTCATCCAAATACAAAAGAAGATGTCACAAATATTACAGTAGCTTCTGAAGAATCCATCCCGAAAAGACAATCCAGAAGCAGTTTTGCACATCCGGAAAACATGATTTTGGGAAAGAAAGTTTACCCAATTAGAACATGATCTACATTCAGAAATTCTGAAGAATCACTCATGGGATTAATATCTCTGATCGAGCCAAATTCCATTGACTAAACTCTTCTAGACAATGACTGGATCCTTGCAATGCAGGAAGAACTAAATCAATTTACCATAAACAATATGTGGGATCTAGTCTCTGAACCAAAAGGTTTCAACATCATTGGAACCAAACGAGTCTTCAGAAACAAGCTAAACGAACAAGGAGAAGTCGTCAAAAACAAAGTACGACTAGGTACACAAGGTTATAGTCAGCAATAATGGATAGACTATACAAAAACCTTTGCTCCAGTTTCCAAGTTAAAATCTATAAGAATTTTAATTTCTTTTGTTGTAAATAATGGCATCACTCTTTATCAGATGGATGTTAAAACTGCTTTTTTAAATAGATACATTGATGAAGAAGATTATGTGCACCAACCCCCTGGCTTTGAAAATACAAAACATCCAGAATATGTTTATAAACTTAAGAAATCATTATATGGTCTAAAGCAAGCTCCCAGAGCTTGGTATGAAAGACTAAGTAACTTTTTGTTAGAAAATGAATTTACAAGAGGGAAGGTGGACACAACCTTATTATGTAAACTATTTAAAAATGACATTATGGTCTATCAAATTTATGTAGGTGATAAAATTTTTGGATCTACTAAAGCCTCTTTGGGGAAAGAGTTTGCTAAGTCTATGCAGGCAGACTTTGAAATGAGCTTGATGGGTGAACTTAAGTTCTTTCTGGGTACCAAAATTAATCAAACTCCATAAGGAACCGACATTCATCAAAGTAAGTATGTCAAAGAACTTTTGAATAAATTTGATTTGTTAGAATGTAAGCCATCCAAAACTCATATGCATCCTACATGCATTCTAGAAAGGGAAGAGGTAAGTACGAAAGTAGAACAGTAGCTCTACAGAGGTATGATTGGTTCTCTCTTATATTTAACAACTTCAAGACCCTTATATTCTGTATAGTGTTTGTCTTTGTGCCATATTCCAATGAGATCCTAGAGAATCTCCCTTAACAGTAGTTAAGCGAATTTTCAAGTATCTGAAAGGTACTACTAATCTTGGTCTTTGTTATAGAAAATCTAGAGAATATAAATTAGTAGGGTAGTGTGACGCTAACTTTTCCGGAGACAGAATAGAAAGAAAAAGTACTTCTGGAAGCTGCCAATTTTTGGGAGACAACCTAATCTCGTGGTCCAGCAAAAGACAATCCACTATTACACTTCAATTGCTGAAGCTGAATATATAGCTGCAGCTGGATGCAATACACAAATGCTCTGAATGAAGATTCATCTTGAATATTTTAACATTTATGAGAGTAACATTCATATCCTCTGCAATAATACTTCTGCTATTTGCCTTTCTAAAAATCCTATTTTACATTATTGGGTTAAACATATAGAAATTAAACATCATTTTATTAGGGACTATATTAAGAAGGAATTCTTTCTTTAAAATTTATAGACACAGACCATCAATGGGCTGACGTCTTCATTAAACCCCTTCCTGAAGATATATTTAATTTCATTCTGAATCACCTCAGTATGGAATTATGCCCATAATGAAAATGTAGTTACTGTATATTTAATCCTCGGAACTTTCTACTTTAATTTTTTTTTGTGAACATCTACACAAAAGTTCTTCAGAAGTGTGAAGGAAAGTTGTATCAGAAACTATCCAGAAGATCTGGACATTTTCCAAAAATGTTTCATTTCTAAGATAGAAGCAAGCAGTTCACCATATCAATATCTTTAAACTCTAAAAGCAAGGTCACCCTCTAAGGATGAACACGTGTTCAAAATTTGAAGGAACTGAAACAGTTGAGTTGATGCATTGAGGCGCGAGTCAAATCGGTAACTGTTCAAAATCATCACATTATCCCTCTTTTTAGAAATCATTAATGCACTTAATAATTGTGTTTATTTCTTTTAATTAAAATTAAAATTCTTGTTTTCTTCAGTTGGTTATTTATACCCCACTTTCTCACAAACACTCTCACATATTCACTTTCACTCACTCTATTTTTCTCTTCATTTGTTCCTCTTTCAAAACCCTAAAAGTTTGTGAACAACGGCTTCCTCTCATCAAATTTCTCAAGATTCTCAAATCAACATTTCTGGTTCTTCCTCTACTAATGAAGAAAGGTATGTTGAACCATGAAGAACTCTTCTCACTCTTGTTGATTCTTTGGAAGTTCTATGTGAACTTATTGTTGATTTTCTGAGTATGAAAGAAAACTGGTATGACCTAACACATGATATTGAGTTCTAAGGATGGAAAAAATACTTTGGTCGTCTAATAGTTCCAGTTTTTCCAAAATTAGTGAAAGAATTTTGGATCCATGCCACATCTTCAAATTATCAGGTAACATCTTATGTTATGGGAAAGAATAACGTTATCATTGAAGATCTTATTGGAATGCTTATAGGTCATGATGGCGGCGGTATAAGATGTAGTGAAATGGAAGAAAAATGTTCTGACCTAACCATCATCTCAAAAGAAATATTTTCCTCTGAAAAACCCTCAAACAAAATCAAATATCTGAAGGATTATCTCAGAATTTGGTCTAAAATAATTATGGGGTGCATCAATCACAGAAAATCAACCAACTCTCCTGACTACATCAACATTGATCAACAGTACCTTTTGTACTTCATCGCCACTAAAGCAAAGGTTCATCTTCCTCATATTATGTTCAACCATCTGAAGACAAGTATCAAATAAATAAGGGAAGAAGAAAGAACCAATAGAGATTGGATTCCTTTGGAAAGACTCATTTCACAAATTCTGACAGGAAAATAGACGATAGAACATTTGACTGAGGCTCAACAAGAAAATGTTCTGGAACCTTGTGCTGGAAAGCCTTTAAATGCCAAGAATCTGAAAAAATAAAGATAATTGAAACCATTAAGAACGATCCAACAATCATCACCAAGGAAGTCAGCACCACAAGAAGAGTGCCTCTGAAGGATTTTCCTCTCTTCACTCAAGCAGACTCCTCTCCAAAAATAGTCCTTATGTATCTGGAAGCCTGCAAGAGTGATGGTAAGATTCCAGATGTGAATATTCTTGATCTAAGGCAACAACCTCTGGAAGTTACAACTAGAAAGTAAAAAAAAAAAAGGAAAGATCCTGGAGAAGGAACTTCTTAGAAAACCTCCAAAGTTTCCAAAAAGAAAGGTAACTCATCTTTTGTTTCTGTTATTGAATCTGTATTTTTATCAACATCTGAAACCCCCTCATCTCCAAACCTTCTGAAGATCCATCTCCTCAAACCCTTAATGATTTTGACCTAGAAATTGACACTTCAATACGTACAAATAATCCTCTGATAAATCCACCTTCTACCCAATTTGATCAGATTCAGCCAGAACTTGCACAAGTTCTTTCTGATATTGATAAATTTGATCCATCTTAACCCAACTGCTTTTTATTCTCACTAGAGCCTGTTCAGAAAATGGTTTAAATTTGAATATCTTAAGCTAAAGGAACTCAGCTATGAAATCACTCAACAGAACTTATGGGATCACCTGAAAATCTTCAAGGATCGAGTTCTACGACACTGAGTAAAGAAACCCCTCCTTATTCTGGACAACAATTCTTGGGAAGCCTCTCAAGCATCAGAATATAATGAACCGTCTCCTGAACCTCAACCTCTTCCTATGGTCATGTTTCAAGACAAAGGCAATACAATTAAAGAATCTCTTGAGCAAGAATCTACTGTAGTGATTTCTGAAAATGTGGGTTCTTTTGTTGTAACAGCCTCCTCATCTCTTGTGTTGAAAACTCTGGAGGAGTTCAAGAAAGAAAACACAACTTTTAAGGAAAGTCTAGACAAACAGGATGAAACGAGCAAAGAAATTAAGGGCATGCTTAGGAAACAAAAGGAATCATACAATTAGATCAAGATTTTATTGGAAGCCTTGTTCGCACAACTTCCACCTCTTCAACCTTAGTTCTGATATATTGTTTTGTTTTTTCTATGTTTGTTTCTTATTTCAATCTTCTGTTTATATACCTCCTTCTGTTTATCTTAATCCACTTTGAATACAAAGTCCATTTTGTTATATTTACGTGTTTTTATTTCTTTTTTATTTTTGACAAAAATGGGGAGAATGTAAGATATTTTGAATATAACAGTGTCGAGGCTTAGTCTCAAACATTTTGAATATCAATACTTTTGTTTTTTATTTTGAAAGAAAACAGGAAAAATCTCTTGAAAGTAACTTCTGCTAAATGGACTTATCATAACTTCCATCACAAAGCTCTGATAATGTTCTCTCTAATAAAGAACAAATATTCTCTCTAATAATGTATTTAAATATGCAGATAAATTCTGATAAAAGACGCATAGAAGATGATGAGAGATTTACATTTTGACGCTCTGATTAGACACAACAAACTTAGAAGCAAATCTGTGTAACACGCTAAATAGAAGAATTCTAATGTTATAACTTCTGAAGCACCAACGCTACAAGAAAATCTATGATATTCTGATAGGTAAAATTCTGGAAGAACAAAAGAAGTCTCAACGCACTCATCTATACAAATGTTCTAAAGATTCAACACTTAAGCTACACTCTGATAGTAAATACTCTGAAATTCAAAAGAAGCTTCAACGTATCATCCAAGTGCTAATGAATATCAAGAAACTCTGAGGATCTAAAGTCTCAAACAGTAATATTCTTATTCTGATAAGATCCCAAGGAATCAAAGTTCTAATACATTACAACTCATTCATTACAATAAAAAAGTAACGGTTGAACTAAGACAAGATCTATATTTTTGGAAAGTGCATTAACAAAACTTTATCAACCTTCCAAAAACATCTTCTTATGTCCCTTATGTATCGCCTATAAAGAGAATACTATGAAGAAGAAATCAAATACAACACTACTGCGCACTAAAACACAAATATTTTTACCAGTTCTATCTTGTGCTTTAAACTTGTGTATACATCATTGTTGTGATACAGTTTTGTTTAGAAACATGTTTTGTACACATCCTTATTTGATTTATTTTGTAAAACCTTGAGAAACTGAGTTGTGGTTTAGACTCAAGAAGACAGTGACGATAGTCATTGTGTCTGTGTAATCAAGTTTTGATTAGTGGATTAAGAACTCGTTTGAGAGAGGCGAAATCACCTTGGCGGGTGGACTAGAGAAGTTTAAGTTCAAACAAACCAAGATAATTAACGTGTCTACTATTTTATTTTTGAGAACCCTAATTCAAACCCCTTATCTTGTGTTTTTTCCATCCTTCATGTTTGATAATCATAAGGGGTTTCATTGGAAAAAATAGTGAGAGTTTTTACCTCAAGATCAAAGTGTGGATTTGGGGGGTTTTATAAGGTTTCACAAATATTATATTCGACTGAGTGAATGGCTTTGAAGAACAGAGGGTTTTTGCAAAGGAGTAGCGTGAGACGGTGAATCGTTTGGAAATGTTGGGTGACAACAATTCACAATTTAGATTTGTCCGAGCGAAGAGCTTTGAAAAATGGTGGTTTCTTGCCAATGAGTAGCGCGAGATGGTGGATCAAATTGGTATAGTTGGGTGACTTGATCAAAGACGGATCAAGGGAAGATAAATTTCTAGGATCAACATCAAATATATAGTTTGTAGGGTTGGATTGCTACATTTATCTTGTAAACAACATTTTACATAGTAAGAATTCTTATCTCAATTGCATAGCAAGAACGATTGGTGAACTGCCCTAAATAAATCCTTGTGTCGTTCTCTTCTCTCTCTCTCTCTCTCTCTCTCTCTCTCTCTCTCTCGTCTCTCTCTCTCTCTCCTATCCTATCTATCTATCTATCTATCTATCTATCTATCTATCTATCTATCTATCTATCTATCTATCTATCATTTACATTTATTTAGTAATTTGTTAAACTCTTTGATTATGCAATTAATTCATACTGACAAATCCTTTGATTGTGTCGTTCTCTCTCTCTTCTTCTCTCTCTCTCTCTCTCTCTCTTCTCGTCATCTATCTCTCTCTCTCTCTCTCTCTCTCTCGTCTCCTCTCTCTCTCTCTCTCATCTCTCTCTCTCTCTCTCGTCTCTCTCTCTCTCTCTCTCTCTCTCTCTCTCTCTCTCTGCTCTCTCTCTCTCTCTCTCTCTCTCTCTCTCTCTCTCTCTCGTCTCTCTCTCTCTCTCTCTCTCGTCTCTCTATCTATCTATCTATCTATCTATCTATCTATCTATCTATCTATCTCTCATTTACATTTTATAGCAATTTATTAAACTCTTTGATTATGCAATTAATTCATACTGACAAATCTTTGATGTTAAATTTCTTTGTTAATTATATTAAAATCTATTAGATTGTAATAGGTATTTCATATAACTAAGTTCAAAGGAAAAACTGAAAAATTAAGTGCACATCAAGTGTTCGATAAATTATTTCACTTAGTTTTATCAATTGTTTCATTGGATATTGGTTGGCCTTGTAATTGTAAAATAATTACTTGAGAATTTATTGTATTAAGATCTTATTATCCTCATTCAATTGATTTTGATTGTACATAAATTGGAGCCTCCAATAATCGGTTCGATTTGGACGACTTGTGATCTAGGATACAACTTTTGTTAGCCATAGTTTTTTCTTAAATATTTTAAAACAAGTTTTAAGTGAAAAGTTTCTTCGGGTCTATTCACTCCCCTCTAGATAAGTTGTCATCGTCTAACAAGTGGCATCAAGAGCCCAATGGATTTTGTGTGCTTTAAAAAACTCTTATTAGATAATGGCTACCAACCTAAAGGGGCGTACAATAGAGTGCTCGTATTCACTCGTGAAAACTATGGTTATTGGAAAGCTTGTAGGGCCTTGTGAGTGAAAACTACTTGTGAGGAAGATATTCTTGGGAATTGATTTTGGTACTTTATTCTTATGAAATTGAGTTTGGTTCTTTATTATTGTAAAATCCATTATTGATGTTCCATTGTTACTACTCTCAAGAGTGTGATATTCTTAGGATATTGAGTTTGGTTATTTATATTAACTCGTCTTAAAATCTTTGTTTGGTTCTAGAACTTAGCTTCGAAAAGTTCAGTTTAGTTATTGAGATTATCCTAGAAAATATATAAACTATTGGTTAGCTCATCTTGGGTAAAAGCTTTTTTGTTGTTGTTAGGAATAAGCTATTGTAAAATATCTAGATCTTCTTGTATCAATAGTTTATGGGCATAACCCATAAAAGATCAAGTTTATAGTCAAATATCAAGAAGATCTTTTCGATACATGAGGTGGTCAAAGTCTGGCCTAACCTGGATAACTCTCTAGTGTCATCTCTCTAAACCATTATCTCTTACCGTCTGTTATTCACTTTATTGTTTTTACTTTCTATTATTTGCTTTACTTTGATCTTGAAAATACTAACATATTCACAAGAAACAAAATCTTAAATTTAATCACTAATTTTAAATACCACAATTCAACCCCCCTAGTACTTGAAGTCGCTTGTTTAACACTTCTAACTAAGAAAATAACCCCCCTAGGTAGAAAGGTAAGTTTGCTTAAATGAAGGATATAGTGAAATGATTATAAGGAAGTTTTTTCCAAGTTAAAAGATTCGGGTGTTGGTGCACAAAGGAGAGATAAAAGAAGAAAAGGAATATATTTAATGACAGCTACAAAATAAGGAATAATGAATTAATGAAATTACATTTACCTACCTACTACTAGGCTATTTATACACAAAATTATGATATAATAAAATACTAAAATACTCTCTAACAAAGATATAAAAAGATCTTCCTAGATATTCATAAGATATAAATTATTTCCAACACCATCCCTTAATTTATATTTACCACAAAACTGACAACACCAATTCCATCCCTCCAACGAAGAAATTGATCAATCTTGATAGCCTTTATCAGAACATCTTCCAGTTGCTTTTGGGTGCTACAGTGCATAACTTATAATATTCCACTCTGAACCTGATTCCTCAGAAAGTGATACTTGGTCTCAATATGCTTGCTTCTCCCATGCAGCACTGGGTTCTTGGCAAGATTGATTGCAGAGTTGTTATAATCATCAGCTTTAGAGGTTTGTCTACCTCAATCTTCAGATCTTGCAACAAGTTCAGAATCCATGCAGCTTGGCATGTAGTCACAACGCCTGCAATATATTCAGCTTCACAGGTTGACAACGCAGCAACAGGTTACTTCTTGGAACACTAAGAAATAAGACCTCCCAGAAATTTGAATAAGTACCCAGAAGTACTTCTTCTATCAACTCTATCTCCACATCAAACATAGTCTGAATAACTCTGAAGTTCTGATTCAATCTTTCTTCCAGAAGGAAATAACACTCCATACTTCATATTTCCCTTCACAAACCTCAAAATCCTGACAGCAGCTTGGTATTGAGACCACTTTGGTTACTCATAATCTGCTAACCATTCCAAATGCATAGCAAATATCATATCTGGTATTACACAAATACCTTAGAGAACCAACCATTTGTTTGAAAGTTGTATCATCCACATCCTCTCCATCAAAATCAGAGTCCAGCTTCTGATTTGTATCAGCAAGTGTGATAGCAATTTTGCAATTCTCTAGCTTAAATCTCTTCAAAAGCTCAAGCTCGTACTTCATGTAATGCAAAATGATTCCTTTATCAGAGCACATAAACTCCATCCCTAGAAAGAAACTCATTTTCCCAAGATTTTTCATCTCAAACGCATTCATTAGAACCTTCTTGAACTCAGCTATCTCTTGTTCAGAACTTCCTGTGAGTAATATGTCATCAACATACAAACATGCCAGAATCATATTACCTTCTGAAGTATGCTGAACATAAACACCATACAAAATCTCACACTTCTGAAACCCATGTCCCTTGAAAAATGAATCAGTCTTCAAATTCCAGGCTCTGGGCACTTACTTCAATCCATAGAAGGCTTTATGTAATTTGAACACCATCCATTCCTGACTCTTTTTCTCAAATCCAGGAGGTTGTGTCACGTATACCTCTTCTTGTAATAGACCATTCAAAAATGCAGATTTTACATCTAAATGCATCAGAGGCCAATTCCTGTTAGCAATTATTGCAATCACTAGTCTGATTATTTCATGTCTCGCTACAGGTGCAAATACTTCAGAGTAATCCAGCCCAGGCTTCTGTAGAAAGCCTCTTACTACTAATATTTCCTTGTGTTTGCCAATTGATCCATCTGGCTTTAGCTTCTGCTTGAAAACCCATCTGACGTTGATGGCTTTCTTGCCTTTTGGAAGTTCTGTCAGCTTCCAAGTGTTATTTCTGTCTATAGCACCAAGTTCTTCTTTCATGGCCTGCAACCAGACTTGCTACCTAAGAGCCTCTTTCGTGCTCACGGGTTCAGAGTCTACTAATATTGTACAATGAATAACTTCTCCTTCAGAGTCTACTTCAGTGTCTTGTAACATGTCAAACTCTGCAAATCTTCTTGGGATGCTTCTGACTCTTTGTTGCCTCTAAATTTTAACTTCAGAACCTCGGACACCAGAACTTTCCCCTTCATAAGCTCTTGCTTCAGAAATTGGACTTTCTCTAGAATCTTGACTGTCTAGAAAATTCCCAGAGTCTGAATCACCATCGGAGTCAGAGTCAGTACCTTCAGAAATACCATCTTTAAAAGTTGGATCACCTCTTTTTTCAGAAGTTCCACTTTCAGAATCATGATCACCGTCAAAGTTAGAATTCCCTTTAGAAGCTCCTCCTTCAGAAGGTCCATCCTTAGAGTCATGGTTTCCACCAGAAACATGATCATCTTTATAAGATTATCCTCCAGAACTTACGTCTTCAGAGTTTTCCCTTCTAGAAGCATGATCACCACCAGATTTTGGATCAACATCAAAATTTAGATCAGAATCAGATTCACCATCTGACTAACCTTTGGAGTTTCAAGAGTCATCATCTTCTGACTCATCTTCATAATCTTCAGTGTCATCTTCTGATTCTGACTCATATTCAAACACTCCTTCAGAGTTAGAATATTCAGAGTCATCTTCTTCCCCTTCAGAATTAAAAAATGACAATTTCACCGGTTCCTCATCAGATTCATAAGTCATAAAAAGCACATGTTCATCATCAGAATCTCCTTTGGCTAAATTTTCTTCTTCTGACTTCCTTTCTTTGTTTGACTAGCAATATTTGGCATAGTGACCAAAGTTCTTGCAACATTAACACTGAACATTCTTCTTGTCAGACTTCTCCTTTCTCTTCTGAACATTCTTCTGCCTATCAGAGTTTGAAGCTTCTGACCTTTGACCACCATTAGTTTTCTTCCTGCTTCTGACCAAGTATACTTCTGATACTTCTTACCAGAAATTACTTTCAGAGCTTGCTGCTCTACTTCCCTTTTAGAAGTTCTCTCAGTCATACGTGACTCATGGGCCTCTAGACTACTTTGCAGGTCTTCAACTCTCATGGTGCTCAGATCTTTAGAATATTCAATTGCTACCACAATGTAATCAAACTAAGAAGTTAAAGATCTCAATATCTTCTCAATGATTACTTGTTTAGAAAGAGTTTCTCCACAAGCTTTCAACTCATTAGTGATCAGAATCACTCTAGATATATACTCGGAAACCTTCTCGTTTTCCTTCATGTTGAGATTCTCAAATTGCTTTCTGAGAGACTGAAGCTTCACCTTCTTCACTGATGCGTCATCACCGTAACATCTGACCAATATGTCCCACGTAGCCTTTGCTGTTTCAGAGTCAGCAATCTTCTCAAACACGTTTGCATCCACACATTGATGGATATTGAATAATGCCTTTTGATCTTTCTTTCTTAGCGCCTTCTGTGTTATCTTATGTGTCTCTGATGCGTCTGCTGCTAATGGAGCATAGCCATCAGTGACAAGATCTAACACATCTTGAGAACCAAACAGAACACGCATCTGGATCTTCCAACGATTCCAGTTTTTTCCATCAAACACTGGAAGCTTGGAATTTATATCGTTGTTTCCGTTCATCTTCAACCTTGTGCAGTTCACTCAAAAAACTCACTAAAACAGTGTTTCCCAAATCCCACAGAATCATAAGAAATGATTCTCAATGACAGAATACCTCACTGTTCACTCGTGTTTCCCGTGTTTCCCTGTGGATTTCGAACCGGAGCTCTGATACCAATTGTTTATGCACAAAGGAGAGATAAAAGAAGAAAAGGAATATATTTAATGACGGCTACAAAATAAGGAATAATGAATTAATGAAATTACATTGACCTAACTATAACTAGGCTATTTATACACAAAATTAGGGTATAATATAATACTAAAATACCCTCTAACAAAGATATAAAAAGATATTCCTAGATATTTCTAAGATATAAATTATTTCCAACATCGGGTAGTTTCATTATTCCATTCATTACTAGAAAGTGAAAGTTGAATAATCTCTTTGTGACTCGAGAGCTAATGCCAACATGATGTCGCTCTTAATGGAAAAGAAATTAGGAGGAGAAATAAAATTAACCATTATATATCTTACATTTGCATATAGATCAATGATATAACCTATGGTGTGTGGAAGATGTTCTAGCAAAAGTTGGTGACTTTTTATTTTTGTTCGATATCATTATTCTTGATAATGTTGGTGCAAGGTAATGAAAAGGGAGAATAAGAATGAGCAATGAATGATAACAAAGAGGACTACTATTGTATATCAAAAGAGGAATGAATGAGTTACAATATTGATAGCCTAGGTAGCATATTTATACTAAAATTGAAAATACCAAAAGGCCCTATTAAAGAATAAGCATTGGGAATTGTAGACATTAACTAAATTATATTTCCAATACCATCCCTTAATTTAGATATTCTATCAGAAGCTAACAACACCAATTCCATCTCTTAAGCAAAGAAATTGATCTGTTTTAACTGCCTTTGTCAGAAGATCTACAAGCTGTTTCTGAGTGCTACAGTGCAGAACTTCTAACACTCCTTTATGCACTTGACTTCTGAGAAAATGATACTTCGTCTCAATGTGCTTGCTTCTTCTATGTGGCACTGGGTTCTTGGCAAGATCAATTGCAGACTTATTATCAATCATCAACTTCAGAGGTTCCTCAACTTCAACCTTCAGATCATACAGGAGATTCAAAAGCAAAACAGCTTAACAAGCAGCTACAGCACCTGCGATATACTCAGTTTCACATGTTGACAGAGCCACGACAGGCTGTTTCTTGGAACTCCAGGAAATGGGACCTCCCAGAAATTTAAACAAGTATCCAGAAGTACTTCTCATGTCCACTCTGTTTCTGCAGCAGTCAGAATCAGAATAACTTACTAATTTTGATTATATCTTTCTTTCTGAAGGAAACAACACTCCCTATCTCAGGGTTCCCTTGATATATCTCAGAATTTTGACAGTAGTTTGGAAATGGGACCACTTTGGATTACTCATGAATCTACTAACCAATCCAACTGCATAACAAATGTTAGGTCTAGTATTACATAAATACATTAGAGAACCAACCAACTGTTTGAAGGTTGTAGAATCAATAGAATCACCATCAGAGTCAGAATCCAATTTTTGATTGGTTTCTGATGGTGTCACAGACACTTTGCAATTCTGCAGCTTAAATCTCTTCAGAAGTTCTTGTTCGTATTTTAACTTATGCAGAATGATACCCTTCTTCGAGTACAAAATCTCCATCCCTAGGAAATATGTCATTTTTCCTAGATCTGTCATCTTGAACTCATCCATCATAACTTCTTTGAACTTCTTTATATCTTCTGGGCATCTACCTATTAGCAAAATGTCATCAACATAGAGACACACTAGAATCATATTGTTATCAGAGTGTTGTACATAAACTCCATATTCCATATCACATTTCTGAAACCCCTGCTTCTTGAAAAATGAATCAATTTTCAGATTCCAAGCTCTAGGCACTTGCTTCAGTCCATACAGAGCTTTATTCAACCTATATACCATCCCTTCCTGATTCTTTTTCACAAATCCAGGAGGTTGTGACACATAAACTTCTTCCTGTAATGGACCGTTCAGAAATGCATACTTCACATCCAGATGCATTAAAGGCCAATTTCTATTTGCAGCTAAAGCAATCACCAGTCAGATTGTTTCATGCCTAGCTACAGGCGCAAACACCTCAAAGTAATCTAGCCCAGGTTTCTGAAGAAAACCTCTAGCTACTAGTCTAGCTTTGTGCTTGCCAATTGAACCATCTGGCTTAAGTTTCAACTTAAAAACCCATCTGACACTGATGGCTTTTTTCTTATCTGGAAGTTTAGTCAATTTCCATGTTTTGTTCCTTTCTATTGCCTCAAGTTCTTCTTTCATGGCATTAAGCCATTCTTTCTTCTTGAGAGATTCTTCAATGCCCACTGGTTCATAATCTTCTAACATGGCACACTGAACGATTTATCCTTCAGAGTCAACTTCATTATCCCGCAACATGTCAAAATCTGCAAACCTTCTTGGTTTTTGTCTAATTCTCTGTGGTCTTTGAGCTTGTTCTAAAGCGGCACCAGAACTACTACTTTCAGAGTTACCACCTTCAGAGTTTTCCCTTCCAAAACTATGACCACCACCAGATTGTGGATCATCATCAGGATCTAGATCAGAATCAAATCCATTTCCATAATCTTCTTCTGACTCATCTTCAAAATCTTCAGGATCTTCAGAATCAGATTCATCTTCTGAACTTTCTAAAACATCTTCAGAGGCTAACTCTGGTGTTGGTACTACACCAGAATCTGATTGAGATTTTTTCCAATCCCATGCTTCAGACTCTTTCACCATAACGTCTCTGCTGACTTCAACTTTATTAGTTTCTGGACAATAAATCTTATACACACATGTACTGTGGTACCCCACTAACAACATTACTTTGCTTCTATCATCCAGTTTTTGTCTTCTAGCTTCTGGAACGTGTTTGTAACAGACAGAGCCAAACACCTTCAGATGACTGACACTCTTCTTATCTCCAGTACATTTCTCTAAAGGAACAACTTCCTTTAGTTTCTTCATTGGACACCTGTTCAGAATATATGCTGATGTGGCAACAACTTCTCCCCATAGCACGTGAGGTAGCTTTTTCTCTTTCATCATGCTTCTGGTCATATCAAGCAAAGTTTTGTTTCTTCTTTCAGCAAGACCGTTGTGCTGAGGAGTATATGGAGCAGTAACCTCATGTACTATTCCACTCTCCTCACAGAATTTCTGAAACACTATAGAGTTATACCCACCTCCACCATCCATTCTCAGAATTTTTAACTTCTGACCACTCTGCTTCTCAGCCTTCACTTTGAATTTCTGGAACTCAGTAAACACTTCATGCTTGAACTTGATGAGTGTTATCCATGTCATTCTTGTGAACTCATCCACAAAAGACTCAAAATAATTATTTCCTCCAAGTGAAGGTACTGGAAATGGTCCACACATCAGAATGTACTACTCCCAGAGCATGCTTCTCTCTGGGGGCTACTTCTGATGTAAATGGAAATATAGGTTGCTTGCCTTTCATGCATGTCTCACATGACTTCTCAGGCTTCACAATCTTCGAAATAACATGTACAAGCTTCTTAGAACATAGATGCCCTAAGCTTCTATAGTTCAAATGCCCCAACCTCTTATGCCACAACTTACTATTACCTTCAGCACCTTCTACATTAAGACACGTTGCTTCAGTTGTTTCTAAATTTACCTTGAATGTTCTGTTGCCTCCTTGTTCAGACTTAATAATCAACTTCTGATTGGAATCATACAACGTCAGAAGATTGTTTTTCATAACAACTGAGAAACCTTTCTCAATCAGCTGACCTACGCTCATTAGATTGCTTCTAATACCAGGAACATACCAAACGTCTTTGATCAGAATGTCTTTCCCATTCTTCACTCTAACTCTGACATCTCTCATACCTTCTGCATTAAGATACTTATCGTCATCACATCTGATCTTTGTTCTCCTTTTGGAGTCAAAGTCTGTCAGCCATTGTTTTTTTCCAGTCAAATAATTTGAATAGCCAGTGTCCATATACCACCAATCTTCTGAGCATTTTCCATCATAATCAGAAGCCATTAGTAGTACAGGTTCATCATCAGAGTTTCTCTTAGCCATATATGCTTCTTTTGATTCCCTTTCCTTGTTTGACCTACAATCTCTGGCAAAATGGCCAAATTGTTTACAAGAGTAACATTGAACCTTCCTTTTGACATACCTCTCCTTTTCTTTATGATATTTATTATCATCAGAAGTTGAGGCTTCTGACTTATGGAATCTATCACTACGTTTATTCTGCTTCTGGTCTTTCTTGACAAAAAAAGCCTTCAGAGCTTGCTCAGCTCCCCTCTCAGAAGTTCTTTCATACAGACGTAACTCCTGTGCTTCTAAGCTACTTTGCAATTCTTCTATTCTCATGAGTTCCGGATCTTTAGAATGTTCAATAGAAACAACAATGTAATCAAACTGAGGAGTAAGTGACCTCAGAATCTTCTCTATGATTACCTGTTCAGACAGAGTTTCTCCACACGCATTCATCTCGTTAGTGATCAGAATCACTCTAGAGATATATTCAGAAACTTTCTCACTGCTCTTCATGTTCAGGTTCTCATATTGCTTTCGTAGGTATTGAAGTTTCACCTTCTTTACTGATGCGTCACCACCGTAACATCTCACCAGTAAATCCCACACCCCTTTTGACGTTGTTGAATCAACAATCTTCTCGAACACACTTTCATCCACACACTGATGGATATATAACAGGGCTTTCTGGTCCCTCTTCCTCATCATCCTCTCAGTAGTTCTCTATTCTTCAGTTGCATCTGCTGCAGCTGGTATATAACCATCTATAACCAGATCCAGAACATCTTGCGCACCAAATAGCACACGCATTTGTATCATCTATTTGTTCTAGTTTTTTCCATTAAAAACTGGAAGTTTGGTGTTCAAACTATTATTTTCACTCATTTTAAACCTTGCACGGATTTTTCAGATCTTCAAACACATTGTTTCCCAACCCACAGAATCAGATTTTGTTCAGATTTTTTTGTTCAAGATTTCAACAGAAAATCAATGAACCAAAATCAAACACACAGCTCACAAACACTCGTGTTTCCTAGGAAAAACAGAACCAAGTGCTCTAGATACCAATTTGTTGGTGCAAGGTAATGAAAAGGGAGAAGAAGAATGAGCAATGAATGATAACAAATAGAACTACTATTGTATATCAAAAGAGGAATGAATGAGTTACAGTATTGATAGCCTAGGTAGCATATTTATACTAAAATTGAAAATGCCAAAAGGCCCTATTAAAAAATAAGCATTGAGAATTATAGACATTAACTAAATTATATTTCTAATAGATAACATCAAATACAATGAGACCATTTAATCCTAGGAAAATGTTTTCTATTAACTTCTTGAGAAAACCTTATTTGGTATAAACGTGACCTAATTTTGTGATTTTGAGGAGAAGAAAGAAGGTTAAAATTGAAATGACTGTAGAAGAGAGTAACTCAAACGTCTCACCAATTCCACCAAATCAAAGTTTGGTTGCAACTCGTGATGTTAATCTTAACAAAGTCAAGGAGAAGTTGGAGAAAAATTAAAGTAAAACAAGTAATGTTAAGGAAAAATACCGAATATAAAGTGCGAATCATGGTTCAAGAACACCAAAAAGCGGGTTATGGAGTCGAATTAAGTCATGTTATCTTGGATCAAGATGCGTACCCAATTAACCATAAAAAGAAAACTGGACAAGTCATTTCCATGGTAATGAAACATGAAGTTGATGTTAATTGAATCAAGTAATAAGCAACCTAACTTGGTGATGATATGTTAATATAATGACATTAAATAATTGTTAGATGGGAGGAAACCCGTCGAATTCAGTTTTTTTAATTCCTTTTTATTTTTTCTTTTTTGTGTTTACTTCTCGTTATTTAAAAATAATAATAAAATAAATTTAAAAGAGAGATGTGGTCTAAAATTTGGTGTTAGAGAAAAAATAAAAATCACAAGCCTTTCCAACACTTATTAAGAATAATGAGCCTTTTTAACACTTGTTGCTAGTATCTAAATATGGTCCTAGTCCTAGATTTTTCACTAATTCTTTGCAGATGTTGTGTTTCTTTTTTTAAGCCTATTGATAAGTGTAAATTGTAGTTATCTCTATATATACTTTTTATTGCATTTATCGATTTTTTGTTGTTAATATCGTTGAATAAACCCGACTTTTGTATAAATATATTTAGTTTGTGTTTATTTGTGTTTTTGTGTACATAGGGTACTATTTGATGTTTTTCCATTCATTTTATAGGTATTGATGCGTATTTGGAGCATGAGCAATAAAGTGTCGAAGACACGACTTCAAACGCGCAATTTTGAGCAACTCGTCAATGAATAAGGCTCAAAATCAAAGAATAAGAAATCATCAATTTGGTTTTTATTTTGTCATTATTAGAAAGAGCATTGAATAAGCTTTCCAATGCTTCGAACCGGGCGTAAATCGGAGTTACGGTTCAAAAGTTATGGCCGAAACAATGCAGAATGCTGTGTTGAATTTTCAACTTGTTGTCATCTTTCTCTGGGCGAAAATTTTGGTCGTCGGGTGACGCTAGGCGAGTTGAAGCATGGGAAAAATGTTATTTTTGGTCACTGGGCGATGCTTTTTCGTCGTTGGGCGATCCTGGACAGTTAGAAATGCGTATTTAGGGCCAAAAACACATTTTTTGGGTATGGTTTTGGGTATTTTTTACCCCAACTCCATCAAACTTCATTTTTGGATAGGATTGGCTTAGAAAACAACATTGAAGCTTGTATACGGATGATCCGGGGTGGATTGCTCAGCAATCGACGCTGACAAACCGGTAGATTTGTGGTTCATTTCTCTTCCTCTTTGTGTATTCTTTATGTGTTGAGTTTGTACATGTATTTACTCTGAACTTATGTATATTTGTCGCCCATGGCATTATATTAAACTTGCTTTACGAATCATTGTCGATTGTTGTCTTGGATTTTTGCTTTGTGCTAGGGATTTGAGTTGTTATAGGCATATACTGCTTAGATTCTTATCTAGGATGATTATCTATTAGTTTCTGAACTCTAGAGATAGATTTAGAGCTAGCATTCACATAGAGTATCAGAGCTTAATGCATATGTGTTGGTTGTGCTGTGCTGAGAGATCGTTAGTGCGAGTAACATATTTGTCTTATGTGTTGTTGATGAGGTAGAGAGATTATTTTCTTGGTGATACAGTCGGTCTGTCAATTTGGGTTAGAAATGACTTAGGTTGTGAGTGATACGTGGTGACATTGATGAGTATTGTTAGGTTGAATGTAATTGGTCGATAGATTTAAGTCTGTGATGAGTAGATTATATGCATGCTTGATAAGTTCTTCCTCAGTTTTTACTTTTGTTTACATTTACTTTATGTTGATAACATTTTCTTTACAAACCTATTTATCCCCAAACTCATTAATGTGAGATTTGTCAAACGGAAATTCAAAAACCAATCTCTGTGGACACGATAAATTTCCGGATAAATATTTCCAAAACTTTTGTTTCTTGCCGCTACACCGCTCAAACAAAATGTCGTTGTTGCCGGGGATTGGTTCTATTGTCTTTGCATTGCGATAATTCTTTTGTTTTTGAGTTTTGTAATTAATGTATATGTTGTATAGAAATTATACATTAACTTGTATATGATATTTGTGTATATATGTGTTTTCTTTGTTTTCACGTATTGTTGTAAATTGTCTCGTATTTTTAACATTGGTTGTATGGATTTTAGGAAACTTTCTTCAGGTTTGTGCCGTGTGACCATACCATGGCATGATAAGGAGAGGATACTAGCTCGCATAATAAAGGCGTCGAGCTTACTACGTAAAACAAGCATGTTTGTTTGTATTCATTTTTGTTATGTGTTGACTTGTGTTTTAACAAGTTGAACTCAGATTAGTTTTTAAGTTCTCAAATTTTCACTTTTCAACTGGTTAATTCATTTTCACCCGATTTTCATATCGTTATTTGTATTTGTTTTGTTATGTCAATTTGTGTTTTTCGAAAGCTTGTCATGTTTAGCTTGGAGTTTTGTTAGTTGTATATATTTTAAATTTTGTACATTGAAATTTTGTAGGAGTATTATTTTTCTAATTTTTTTGTTGTTGTTTACAATCAAGTTTTGATCCAGTAACTTGTAGAATAATGAGGTGATTTGTCAAGTTTGGTCGTTTCGACTTACGAATGCGTGGTAATGATTTTGTTAAAGTTTTGTACACGTTCGAGGTATGTGTTTATCGTTTTTTGTACTTTAGCATATTCATGATACTTAGACTTTTACAATTTTTATGTCATTCATTCTTTTGTATGCTTATTCATTTGTGAATAACTTTAGTTCCTACCCTTTTTGTGAGGTTGATTTCCATTGTTTACATATCATGGAGGCTACAATTCTTGTTTTAACTGGATTTTATTATGCTTAATCTTTTGTTTTTTTTATTGTATGAATGCAAGAAAGTGATTAAGGCATTTTTTGTTCCATTTTGTGCACAACTATCTAGCTAAATAGTCAATTCACCTTATGAGTGTGTGATTATTAGTAACCCCTTTGAGCTTTTTGTCGATATCCATGTTGTATTTGCTAAATGCTTGTTTATGAGTATTTAGTTTCCATTTTTGCATGGATGTTGATTCTGTTGTTTTCTTGAATCCTCAAATATGATTTTTAGTTGAATTTTTACCTTGCCTTAGAAAGAAGAGAGTATTCACTTTAATGTATGGTTGAATTCAAGTTGGGGAAAAATGATTATTTATTTATTGGATGATTGCTATGAGGCTGAAAAGAAAATAAAGGAAAAATGTGAAAAAGAAAGATAGAAAAAGAAAGAAAAAAATTTAAAAGCATTGAAAAAAGAAAAAAAAGTATGGAATAATATTGTGTTAATAAGTGATGGTGCTTTGGTGTGAAATTTATGGTAAAGAAGAAGTTGGATTGGAATTCTATTGTTTGAATCTTTGGTGGATTGATCACTCCCTTTAGTTTAGGCAAGTTTGTATTTCAATTAGCTTTAAGACTTATCACTTGTTTGTTAATCAAGCCACATTACAACCTTGAAAGCCCTTGAGATTCTTGCTTTTGTACTTTCAATGTGAATTTTTGGATGAATGCATGATTTAGTCTATTGTTTGCAAGATTGTTGGATGAGTGAAAATACCTTATTTTTGTGTGTTTTTCATCTGCCAATGATTATGTTTGCAAGGTGTGATTCATTTGTGACCAAGTATTGTTTTATAATGTTTGGAATATTCTTTGTATTTAGCACGTGTCTCATGTTTATGTTATCATCGTAGTTTAGTGGTAAGCATGTTTCTTCGTGTGTACCATTTTTTATTTGAACCACATCATTTGTTTTCCTTTTTCAAAACCTGTTGACTCGTGATTCTTTGATTTATCATTCTTTGTTCTTTATGTTATTTGACTTTGTTTGAGTACAAACAATAGTTCAAGTTGGGGAGAGTTTTATAAGTGCAAATTGTAGCTATTTATGTATATACTTTTTGTTACACTTATCGACTTTTTGTTGTTAATATCGTTGAATAAACCCGACTTTTGTATAAATACATTTAGTTTATGTTTATTTGTGTTTTTGTTTACATTGGGTACCGTTTGATTTTTTTTCCATTCATTTTGTAGGTATTTATGCATATTTGGAGCATGAGCAATAAAGTGTCGAAGACACAGCTTCAAACGCGTGATTTTGAGCAACTCGTCAACGAATAAGGCTCAAAATCAAAGAATAAGAAATCATCAATTTGATTTATATTTTGTCATTGTTAGAAGGAGCATTGAATAAGGTTTCCAAAGCTTCGAACCGGGCGCAAATCAGAGTTACGTTTCAAAAGTTATGACTTAAACAATGCAGTGTGTTGTGCTGAATTTTCAACTTGTTGTCATCTTTCACCAGACGAAAACGAGCGACGCTAGGCGAGTTGTAGCATGGGGAAAATGCTGTTTTTGGTCGCCGGACGACGTTTTTTGGTCGTCGGGCGATCTTGGACAAATGCATATTTAGGGCCAAAAACACATTTTTTGGGTATGGTTTTGGGTATTTTTGACCCCAACTCCATCAACCTTCATTTTTGGATAAGATTACCTTAGAAAACAACATTGAAGCTTGCATACAGATGATCCGGGGTGGATTACTCATTAATCGGCACTGACAAACCGATAGATTTGTGGTTCATTTCTCTTCTTCTTTGTGTATTCTTTATGTTTTGAGTTTGTACATGTATTTACTCTAAATTTATGTATATTTGTCGCCCATGTAATTATATTAAACTTGCTTTACAATACTTTGTCGATTGTTGTCTTGGATTTTTGCTCTGTGCTAGGGATTTGAGTTGTTATAGACATATACTTCTTAGATTCTTATCTAGGATGATTATCTGTTAGTTTCTGAACTCTAGAGATAGATTTAGAGCTAGCACTGACATAGAGTTTTAGAGCTTAATGCCTCTGTGTTGGTTGTGATGTGCTGAGAGATCGTCAGTGCGAGTAACATAGTTGTCTTCTGTGTTGTTGAGGAGGTAGGGAGATCATTTTCTTGGTGATACAGTCGGTCTCTCAATTTGGGTTAGAAATGACTTAAGTTATGAGTGATACATGGTGACATTAATGAGTTTTGTTAGGTTGAATGTAACTGGTCGATAGATTTAAGTTTGTGATGAGTAGATTATATGCACACTTTATAAGTTCTTCCTTAGTTTTTACTTATGTTTACATTTACTTTATGTTGATAACATTTTCATTACAAACCCATTTATCCCCAAACTCATTATGAGAGATTTTTCGAACGGCAATTCAATAACCAATCTTTGTGGACACGATAAATTTCCGGATAAATATTTCCAAAACTTTTATTGCTTGTCGCTACACTGCTCCAACAAAATGACGTTGTTGTCGGGATTGGTTCTATTGTCTTTGAATTGCGATAATTCTTTTGTTTTTAAGTTTTGTAGTTAATGTATATGTTGTATATAAATTGTACATTAACTTGTATATGATACTTGTGCATATGTGTTTTTCTTTGTTTTCACGTATTGTTGTAAATTGTCTCATATTTTTAACTTTTGTTGTGTGGATGTTAGGAAACTTTCTTTAGGTTTGCGCGGTGTGACCATACCATGGCATGACAAGGGGAGGTTCGTAGCTCACACAATAAAGGTGTCGAGCTTCCGATGTAAAACAAGCATGTTTGTTTGTATTCGTTTTTGTTATGTGTTGACTTGTGTTTTAACAAGTAGAACTCAGATTAGTTTTTAAATTCTCAAATTTTCACTTTTTAACTTGTTAATTCATTTTCACCCGATTGTTATATCGTTATTTGTATTTGTTTTGTTATGTCAATTTGTGTTCTCCAAAAGCTTGTCGTGTTTAGCTTGATGAGTTTTGTTCGTTGTATATATTTTAAATTTTGTACGTTGAAATTTTGTAGGAGTATTATCTTTCTATTCTTTTGTTGTTGTTTGCACTCAAGTTTTGGTCCAGTAACTTGTAGAATATTAAGGTGATTTGTCAAGTTTGATCGATTCGACTTGCGAATGCGTGGTAATGATTTTGTTAAAGTTTTGTACACGTTCGAGGTATGTGTTTATCACTTTCTATACTTTAGCATATTCACGATACTTAGAATTTTTACAATTTTTATGCCATTCATTCTTTTGTATACTTATTCATTTGTGAATCATTTTAGTTCCTACCCTTTTTGTGAGGTAGCTTTCCATTGTTTACATATCCTGGAGGCCACAATTCTTGTTTTAACTTGATTTTATTATGCTTAATCTTTTATTTTGTGTTGATTGTATGAATGCAAGAAAGTGATCAAGGCATTTTTTGTTCCATTTTGAGTACAACTACCTATCCAAATAGTCAATTTACCTTGTGAGTGTGTGATCCTTAGTAACCCCTTTGAGCTTTTTGTTGATATCCATGTTGTATTTGCCAAATGTTTGTCTATGAGTATTTAGTTTCCCTTTTTGCATGGATGTTGATTCCATTGTTTTCTTGAACCCTCAACTATTATTTTTAGTTGAATTTTTACCTTGCCTTAGAAAGAAGAGAGTATTCACTTTAATGTATGGTTGAATTCAAGTTGGTGAGAAAAATGATTATGTATTTATTGGATGATTGCTATGAGGTTAAAAATAAAAGAAAGGAAAAAATGTGAAAAAGAAAGATAGTAAAAGCAGGAAAAAAATTGAAAAGTATTAAAAAAAAGAAAAAAAGTATGAAATAATATTGTGTTAATAAGTGATGGTGCTTTGGTGTGAAATTTGTGGTAAAGAAGAAGTTTGATTGGAATTCTATTGTTTGAATCTTTGGTGGATTGATCACTCCCTTTGGTTTAGGAAAGTTTGTGTTTCGATTAGCTTTAGGACTTATCACTTGTTTGTTAACCAAGCCACATTACAACCTTGAAAGCCCTTTAGATTCTTAATTTTGTATTTTCAATGTGAATTTTTGGATGAATGCATAATCTAGTCTATTGTTTGCAAGATTTTTGGATGAGTGAAAATACCCAATTTTTGTGTGTTTTTCATCTACCGATGATTATGTTTGCTAGGTGTGATTCATTTGTGACCAAGTATTGTTTTAGAATTTTTGGCATATTCTTTGTATTTAGCATTTGTCTCATGTTTATGTTATCATCGTAGTTTAGTGGTAAGTATGATTCTTCGTGTGTACCATTTTTCATTTGAACAACTGCATTTGTTTTCAGTTTTCAAAACCTGTTTATTCGTAATTCTTTGATTTATCATTCTTTGTTATTTTTGTTATTTGACTTTGTTTGAGGATAAACAATAGTTCAAGTTGGGAAGAGTTTGATAAGTGCAAATTGTAGCTATTTCTATATATACTTTTTGTTGCACTTATCGACTTTTTATTGTTAATATCGTTGAATAAACCCGACTTTTGTATAAATAAATTTAGTTTGTGTTTTTTTGTTTTTTTGTGTACATAGGGTACCGTTTTATTTTTTCCATTCATTTTGTAGATATTGATGCGTATTTGGAGCATGAGCAATAAGGTGTCGAAGACACAGCTTCAAACGCGTGATTTTGAGTAACTCGTCAATGAATAACGCTCAAAATCAAAGAATAATAAATCATCAATTTGGTTTATATTTTTTCATTGTTAGAAGGAGCATTGAATAAGCTTTCCAACGCTTCAAACCATGCGTATATCGGAGTTACAGTTCAAAAGTTATGGCCGAAACAATGTAGGATACTGTGCTGAATTTTCAACTTACTGTCATCTTTCGCCTGGAAAAAAATTTGGTCGACGGGCAACGCTAGGCGAGCTGTAGCGTGGTAAAAACGTTGTTTTGGGTCACCGAGCGACGCTTTTTGATCACCGGGCGACGCTTTTTGGTCGTCGGGCAATGCTTTTTGGTCGTTTGGTGATCCTGGACAGTCAGAAATGCGTATTTAGGGCCAAAAACACATTTTTTGGGTATGGTTTTGGGTATTTTTGATCCCAACTCCATCAATCTTCATTTTTGGATAGGATTAGCTTAGAAAACAACATTGAAGCTTGCATACGGATGATCCGGGGTGGATTGCTCATCAATCGACGCTGACAAACCAGTAGATTTGTGGTTCATTTCTCTTCCTCTTTGTGTATTCTTTATGTGTTGAGTTTTACATGTATTTACTCTGAACTTATGTATATTTTCCTCCCATGGCATTATATTAAACTTGCTTTACAAATCTTTTTCGATTGTTGTCTTGGATTTTTGCTCTGTGCTAGGGATTTGAGTTATTATAGACATATACTACTTAGATTCTTATCTAGGATGATTATATGTTAGTTTCTGAACTCTAGAGATAGATTTAGAGCTAGCATTCACATAGATTGTCGAAGCTTAATGCTTCTGTGTTGGTTGTGTTGTGTTGAGAGATCGTCAGTGCGAGTAACATAGTTGTCTTCTGTGTTGTTGAGGAGGTAGAGAGATCATTTTCTTGGTGATACAGTCAGTCTCTTAATTTGGGTTAGAAATGACTTAGGTTGTGAGTGATACGTGGTGACATTGATGAGTATTGTTAGGTTGAATGTAATTGGTCAATAGATTTAAGTCTGTGACGAGTAGATTATATGCACGCTTGATAAGTTCTTCCTTAGTTTTTACTTTTGTTTACATTTACTTTATGTTGATAACATTTTCTTTACAAACCCATTTATCCTCAAACTCGTTAATGGGAGATTTGTCGAACGACAATTCAATAATTAATCTCTGTGGACACGATAAATTCCCGGATTAATATTTCTAAAACTTTTGTTGCTTACCGCTACACCGCTCCAACACCTACTTGGGCTCAGGATCATCTGATGTCAGACATTTACCACAAATTCAATAATACTTTTGGCATGAAGGTCAACTGTTCCAAGTATAGGTTTGTGTTTTCAAGTGGTATGATTAGAAGAAAATTAACCAATTGTGTTAACTCTCATCTATTAGTAGCAAAATATGTTTTCAAAAGTAATTTGGTTTTCCTATGTTATCATGCATGGTCAGAAAAGATAATTCCAACTTCACTATGGAAATGTTAAATGTAAGACTTCCTTCTTGGAAAGACAAACTTTTCAATAAACGGAGGTTTTATCCTACATCCCCCACTCATACCCAGCACCCCCTTATTTTTATATAGACCAAAATTCCTTTAAAATTATTTACCGATCCCAAAATTACAGTTGATCAAAAACATTTTCTATGGAGAAGGTGTAATTTTGTGAAAACCTAGTAGTTATAACAAAAAATCCAGTAATAAAATTTCAAAAATTAGTGAAAACTTCGCATTTTTTCCGAATTTTTTAAAAATTGTTATGATTTTTTAGTGGAGTTTTTAAAAAATCCGGTGCAATTATACCTCATTTAAAAAAGACAGTATTTTTGAGGGGAAAGTGATATTACTTAATTAATTATTAAAAAAAACCGAGAAGCAGCAAAATTTCCTGATTTTTTGAAAATCCTGATATACCAAATTTTTAGCTTACGATAAAAAAATCGGATAGTTCAATTAAGAATGCTTTATTTCGGTCGTTCAGATTTAGATGGTTCTTCTAAAGATTTTATGAAATTTCTCACCACTTAAGATGTATTTTTAGTTTAATGTTTTGGTTTTAACTTGTTTAAAGTTTAATAGGATTTGGGTATCTCTGTCATTGATAATTCATTATTTATATGTAGTTAATGACAGATATTTCCCTCTCGGGCTAACATATAAGCGTGGGCATAATCCGTTGGTAAAAAGCATGGTATTAATGTTGTTATTAGTTTGATACCACAAATGGGATCGGAGGGAGGAAATATAAATTTAGTATGGGTTGTGAGAGAGGAAGAAACTATAAAAGAAGAATTCCTTTGAATGCACTTTTAGTATGAAAGTTAAATATCCATTTATGCTGAGATGTGTGCCAAGGGATAACGGTTGGAAGGTGATTGTTAGGTGTGGAATTCACAATCATAAACTATTTGTAGATTTAGATGGCCATAACATATTAGATCATTTAAAACACGATGAAATACATTTTGTTAATGACATGATTAAATACAATATGGCTCTTAGGTACTAAGTTGCTCCTTTGAAAGATAGAGATCCAGAAAACCAAACGAGTGTTACGCAGATTTACAAGGCAATATATACATCCAGGACGAGCAAGAGAGGTCCATTGTCTGAAATGCAACATCTATTGAGTCTAATTCACGATGAGAAGTACATGTACTGGGTCATAAACAGGATCGAAACAAATGTTGTTGCTGGTATCTTTTGGACATATCATTATTCAGGGAAGTTGTTCAACATGTTTCATTTAATGTTGATTTTTTACTATACATACTTTAATGTTGAAAAGACGCCTTCATTTAGGCGAACTTTGTAATGATTCTCGTTTCGGAGAGAATGTATACAAAGTGTTGGACTTTTGAAAATATTTCATGGAAAGTGTTGGTGTATTTGAAAAGATGTTTGTTTTTTTTGAAAATGTTTGGTGTATATTTTGTTTTGAAAGTGAGCAAGCAACTAAGAACGTTTCTACCTACTCAAAAGTCTTTTATGTTCGTTTCTCTCTTCCTTTAATATTTCTATCTTACCATTGATTGGTAAGAAGCCTTATCTTTGGATGTAAAGGGACGGGCGTGGGTCATCGTATAGTCATGATAGCAATGTTGTGAGATATCTTAGCATTTTTTCTTTGAGGAACTAAGATCATTTGTAAGGCAACATTTGTAGCGTCATCGAGGGACTATGATCTTGTATTTAAATTGTTTTTGCTAAGACATCTCACATTCATAACATAACCATTTTTATAAGGCAACAAGTGGAATTACCCTAAGGGTGCATGTGTGAATAGTGTGTATTTTTTCATGTTTGGTTTATCTTGAATTAGTGTTCTCTAAGATTGGTTTTTTATCTTCACATACAAATCCTAATTTACTAGCATTGATATGAAAGCGATAAATTGCAGAAAGTAAACTTACTATGCTATTACATCATTTGAGGATGGGGTATACAAATTTACAAATGGGGATTGCAAGAAATTAAACCTAATTATCTATTACAATCATATTGAGACTTGAATAATGTACAAGAATTGAAAGGAATATAATGTACAAGGATATAAATGGAAAAGAAATCGATTTTTGTTTAGATTTTGTTAAGGAAAATGTTTTTAACCTAATTATATAAAAAAAATAATTAATTAAAATAATTAAAATTAAACCCTAGTTTAAAAGAAATAAAATTAATCAAGAAAGTATTTTTAGGGTTTTTTAGAAAAGGTTTTAAGTTTAATCAAAATAGTATGGAAATTAATTAATTAAAAGAAAACCTAAATTCTAAGTTAATTTTAATTAAAAAAGAAATAACTAAACCTAAATCTAATTATTAATTTATTAAGAAAAAGAAATTAAGTTTTTTATAAGAAAAATGTTTTGTCTTTTTGTTTTTAAAGGAATAAAATATAAGTATATAGAATGCAAATAAAATAAAAATATTTTTGGAATTTTTGATTTAATAAATAATAATAATAATAATAATAAATATAATAAATTAAAGAAAATAAAATAAAATATGAAAAATAAGGTCAGGAGGTATTAATGGAATTTAGGGTGTTTTTTTTAGGAAAAAACAGTTTTTGTTTGAAGCCTGGCCCAACTTTGATTTTGTTTGAAAATCAGTAAAAAAAAAGAATGAAAATAAAATAAATGGGTTGTGTTGTCAAAAGGAAACAAGGGGGTCAGGAGAATCAAAAATGCAAAGGCCCCGTGAGGGATGGCCCAGGCGTGCATGTTGTGTGACAAAAGGAAAAAATGTTAGAAAATAAGCAAAATGGCAGCGCTGGGGCTTGAACCCACGCCCTTGACCATAAACACGCGTTGTCTTACCACTGGGGTGGCTATACATCCGTTAACTTAAACAAAACCATGAATATATACAAATCCATTCCTAGAAATGAACTTCATCTTCAACCTCTAGCCAGGGTCCCTGTATCTCATTCATTTCTCTCCATTCTCAAAACTTTCAACATCAAACTTGTTAGAAATTTTAACATGATTTCAGACATGTAAACAATTTGGACTAACAATCAAAGATGAGCATGTATTTCTAAAAGTATCAAATCCTGGCCTAACTTTTTTCAGAGATTCAAACTTAAAATTCTCTAAGCTCAGACAATATAAATGAAAATTATGGATATGTACAGCTTCAGGGCGATGATATCTACATTTTGTCTTTGAAAATGCAAGCCTAACAATGCCTAAATGAAGAGATGAAAGTTCAGAAAAATACCTTAAAAACTGGAAATCATGAAATGAGTTTGAGCTTGTTTCAAGTGATGGTGATGATCAGGTTAGCTTCCTCAAGTTCCCAGGAAGCTAATGCAACCCTTACTTAATACTGGGAGTGTTTGAGTCGTGTTAGAGAAGTCAAGATGCAAGCTCTGTTTTTTGGTTATGGAGGAAAGTGATGGAGATGTTACAGTCGTGTGACAGGGTGTGTATTATTTATAGATGATGTTTAGGAACTCTTGGAAGTGAAAGGCCAAGAAACGCATGAGTGGATTAAGTGTTTGGGATTTCTGGCCAGAAAGTGCAACAATGGATGTTGTTTATGCAATCCTGACTTTGAAAGGGTTTGAGGGCTTAAGCATTCATGTCCTAGATTTCAAAAGACTTGTATATTTGTATGGATTAGGTTAGAGATGTTTTGCACAATGGATTTCTGAGTTGTAGGGTTATGGCTAGGTTGCTTTATTTTGAAGTAAAGTGGAAAACAAAAATCACAATGCATGGTACAAGCTATGTAGAATGGTTAAGTTACTTCAAAGTATATTTGTAATGATATTTTGCCCATGAATAGGCATTTTTGTACAAAGAGACAGAGATCCTAGTATGAGGAAATCGTCGAAAGGAAAACAAAAGTTGAAAACAAAGATAATAGCCATGTGGAAGGGATCTTATTGCGTTCGAACTCTACTATTGCCCAATGTCTTCGAATGTCCCTTGCCGTTGACAGAAGTTGATTGGACTGATCTTGGACCGTTTGAACTCGGACCTTGGTAATAAAGTCAACTATGGTGATTCCACGGGACATAGTCATACGCTTTTAATCCTTAACTTTTGTCTGGACCACCCTTTCGACTTTTCAGCCCACCGGGATACCAATTTTTTCCCAAGTGGCCCTTTCGGGTTTTCAACTTACCGGGTGTATAATCTTTTGCATTATATCCCTAATTTTGCCCAAACCTTTTGGTTTTCTGGGATGCCCTTATCTTTCCTAGGTGTGTCAACCTAGCGGGTCTCTTATGCGTAGTATTTTTTAACTATGTTCGTGTTCACAGGATGTGGGAAGTCTTCACCGTCCATGGTAGTTAACATCATGGCACCACCAGAGAATACTCTCTTGACAATAAATGGCCCTTCGTAGGTGGGAGTCCATTTTCCCCTGGGGTCACCTTGTGGAAGAATGATGCGTTTTATTACCAAGTCACTAGCTTGATATACTTGAGGCCTGATCTTTTTGTTGAAAGCCTTGATCATACGTTTTTGGTACATCTAACCATGACAAACGGAAGCCAGTCTCTTTTCATTAATCAAGTTCAACTGATCCAATTTTGTCTGAATCCATTCGTCTTCGCCTAGGCCTGCTTCATTCATAATCCTTAGTGAGGGAATCTGAACTTCCACTGGCAGAACAACGTCCATGCCATAGACCAAATAAAAGGGAGTTGCCCCAGTTGATGTCTGAGCTGAAGTACGGTATCCACGAAGAGCAAACGGTAACATCTCATGTCAGTCTTTGTAGGTTACTACCATCTTTTGCACAATCTTCTTAATGTTTTTGTTGGCCGCTTCCACTGCGCCATTCATTTTAGGTCTATAAGGAGAAGAATTATGATGCTTGATTTTGAACTGAGTGAAAAGTTCTGTAATCATAGCATTTTTGAGGTTAGTCCCATTGTCAGTGATGATCCTTTCAGGGATACCATAGCGACAGATGAGGTTGTGTTTGATGAACCTGGCTTCCACGCTCTTTGTGACTGGGGAAAATGAGGCGGCTTCAACCCATTTGGTGAAATAATCGATAGCGACAAGAATGAAGCGATGTCCATTGGAAGCAGTGGGTTTAATCTCTCCAGTCATGTCAATGCCCCGCATTGCAAATGGACACGGAGCGGTCATAACGTTCATAGAAATAGGAGGCACATGGACCTTGTCAGCATAGATTTGGCATTTGTGGCAAGTTCTTGAGTGGTGATGGCAATCAGTCTCCATTGTTGACCAATAGTAACCAGCTCTCAGGATTTTCTTGGCCATAGTATGTCAGCTACAGTGAGTCCCAAAGAGACCATCATGCATGTCTTGCATAATTTCCTCTGCCTCCTTCTTGTCCACACATCGGAGTAGAGTAGAGTCATGGTTGTGTTTGTACATGATTCCATTACTTAGGAAGAATTTGGCTGAGAATCTTCGTATGAACTTTCTGTCATTAACGGAAGATCCTTTAGGGTACTCTTGTGCTTTACGGTATCTCTTCACCTCATGGTACCATGGCTTTTCTGTGTCAGTGTCGAGCTCATAGTAGTGCGCAGGTTCGTTGAATCTCTCAATTGTAATAACAGGAGCTTCGTTGTCCCATTTGAATTTGAACATAGAAGATATGGTGGCCAAAGCATTGGCTAACTGATTTTTTTCCCTAGGGAAGTGTTCAAATGTGACCTCTTCGAAGTAAGGAATCAGAGATAGCAAAAGCTCCTTGTAAGGGATGAGATTAGGGTGCTTAGTGTCCCAATCTCCTTTTACTTGGCTAATCACTAGAGTGGAATCCCCAAACACATTCAAATGCTTAATCCTCAAATCAATGGCAGCCTTCAGACCCAAAATGCATGCTTCATACTCAGCCATGTTGTTCGCACAGTCGAAGCATAGTCTGGCAGTGAAAGGAGTGTGGCAACCTTCAGGGGAGATTATCACATCACCAATTTCATTACCCAAGGCGTTGGAAGCCCCATCGAAGACCATAGTCCATCAGGATCCTTGTTCAGGTCTGTCATATGGTCCAGGTTTTGCACAGTCGGTCACTAGCATGATGTTCTCATCCGGGGAGTCAAAGTTCATAGACTGATAATCATCAACAGCTTGATGGGACAAATGATCTGCTAATGCACTTCCTTTGATGGCCTTTTGCATTGTGTATTGAATATCATACTCAGTCAAGATCATTTGCCATCTAGCTATCCGTTCGGAAAGAGAGGGTTTCTCGAAGATATACTTGATAGGGTCCATCTTAGAAATCAGTAGAGTGGTATGAGTCAACATATACTGTCTTAGCCGGCGAGCAGCCTATGCCAGAGTGCAGCATGTTTTCTTGAGCAGTGAATATCTGGTTTCACAGTTGGTAAACTTTTTGCTCAGGTAGTAAATAGCATGCTCTTTTTGGCCAGACTCGTCATGTTGGCCCAAAACACACCCCATAGAATTCTCTAGCACCGTCAAGTACATGATCAAGGGTCTTCCTTCAACTGGAGGAATTAGAATAGGAGGTTCTTGCAGATATTCTTTGATTTTTTCGAAGGTAGCTTGACATTGATCATTCCATCTGACTACTTGATCTTTCTTCAAGAGTTTGAAGATTGGCTCACAAGTAGCAGTTAAGTGAGATATGAAGCGGGTGATGTAGTTAAGACGACCCAAGAATCCTCTAACCTCCTTTTCAGAGTGGGGAACTGCCATTTCTTGGATGTCCTTTTACCTTGGAAGGATCGACTTCGATGCCTTTAGCACTGGCAACAAAACATAGAAGCTTTCCGGATCGTACTCCGGATGTGCACTTATTAGGATTCAGCCTTAACTTGTACTTTTTCAGCCTCTCGAATAGCTTGTATAGGTGATCGAGATGTTCCTCTTTAGTTTATGATCTTGTAATTATATCATCCACATATACCTTTATCTCATGATGGATCATATCATGAAAGAAAGCTACCATATCTCTTTGATATGTTGCCCCTGCATTCTTTAATTCGAATGACATGACCTTGTAAAAAAAGGTTCCCCATTGCGTAACGAAAGTGGTCTTTTCCATGTCTTCGGGAGTCATCTTAATTTGATTATAGCCAGAGAAACCATCCATGAAAGAGAAGACTTTATGCTGAGCGGTGTTATCGACCAAGACGTCAATATGAGGTAGAGGGAAATCATCCTTGGGACTTTCCCTATTCAGATCCCTATAATCTACGCACATATGAACTTTTCCATCTTTCTTCGGCATTGGCACCACGTTTTCAACCCATTAGGGATAAGATGTCACAGCCAGGAATCATGCGTCAAATTGTTTCATCACCTCAGGTTTTATCTTTTCATACATGGCAGGCCTCATGTGGCGAACTTTTTGTTTGACAAGAGGACAATCTTCCTTTATCGGAAGACGATGAACTACAATGTTGGTATCCAACCCTGGCATATCTTCATACGACCAAGCAAACACTTCCACGTAGTCATGTAACATTTGAACCAATCTGCTTTTGACACTGGTTTCTAGGTTAACGCCGATCTTGACCTCTTTCTTATCTGTCTCGATACCTAGATTGATAACTTCAACTGACTCTTCGTGCGGCTGGATAGCTTTTTCCTCTTGTAATAGAAGTCTGGCTAGTTCTCCAGGTATTTCACAATCTTCCTTGCCTTCGCCTTCGGCTTGGTTAACTGGATGTTCGAAATCATAGTCGGCAATAGTAGAGTCATTGGAAATGAGATCCAGAGTGGATGAGGACCTGCAAGTGTGTGTGTGTGTGTGTGTGTGTGTGTGTGTGTGTGTGTGTGTGTGTGTGTGTGTGTGTGTGTGTGTGTGTGTGTGTGTGTGTGTGTGTGTGTGTGTGTGTGTGCATGTAAGACACATGGCTATTTTGAAAAAAATGCATTGAAGAAAAAAGAAAGACAATGAGCACAAAAGGTTGAATGCAAAAAAGTCCAATGGTTTGTATTGAATGATCATATGATAAGATGAACATAGATAAAACCCTTGACAAATGAACCGTAGTACCCCGGGCCAGGCATATGGATTAAAAGTCATTATTTAATATTCAGACAAAATGTTCTTAAATTAATAGAAAGCAATAAACAAGTAATTACTCCTCAATGAAGGAGATGGGAACGAAGTCCTTTGCGTGCCAATCATTGAGCTCTATTGTAGTAGGGTATACCCAATATTCAAATGCAAACTCATCATCAGAATCACCCGCAACGTTAACTTCATGACTACCAATACAGAGAGGGGGCTTCCCTGCACGAGCGCGCCTCACTTCTTTCTGAGCCTTGATAGTGAAACCCAAACCACATTTGTCTGCTTTGTATGGGATCTCGGGGAGTTTCCCCCAAGTATCATAACTTCCTTCTTTGACTGCGGCATGAGCATCTCTAAATGAAACCATCTTTGGCATGACCTTAATAGCTTTGGACACATCAGAGGAAAATTTGGTAGTAGAAACCATTGGTGGCACAACTTCAAAAGCCTGACACGGGGTTTCTATAAATTTTCCATCCAACTCCACATATTTGAAAGAGTTGAGGTGGCTTACCATGAATTCTTCCTCACCACAGACAATGACTATCCTTCCTTTGACTGGATACTTGAGCTTTTTATGAAGGGTTGACGTTACTACCCCTGCTCCGTGGATCCAAGGGCGAACCAGCAAACAGGAGTAAGCAGGATGGATATCAATGATGTAGAAAGTAGAGTTGAAAATCGGTGAGCCCACCTTGATCGGGAGATCCACCTCTCCATTAACTGTCCTTTTGGACCCATCGAAAGCCCTCACAACCTTTTTGCAAGTCTTCAAGAGAAGTAGGCATGTAGGGATGGAGGACAGTATACGGGACATCTTCTTCGGCCATAGGCTCCATGATAACTGGTAGGATGGAGGGATAAGGCATCACGAGCTTTTGAGCCCGATCTCGTACCCACCTAAGATAAGGCTCAAGGGGAATAGAATTATTGTGTCCCAGTGTCTTATTATCCACTTTGTTTACCATCCTCCAAGCTCGTACTAACCTTTGACGGTAGCCTTGATAGTCGCTCTCGTAGTCGAATACCACTCCTTGGATGAGCATATCATGAGTACCATCTCTTCGAGCATACCCAAACTGTCGCAAAGCCAAGCAAGGGTTGTAAGTGATACCTCCCTTAATGCCAAGCAAAGGCACATTAGGGAATTCTCCACAACGGTTGATGATAGTAACATTCTCTAAGGATTGAGAACACCAGTGAATATCCGAATGTCTGAGTGACATAAGCCTATGGGACCATCTCAGACATTGCTTGTTCTTCAACACAGACCGGGGGAGATGCGAGACAAACTGTCTATCCAAAAGAGGAGTGAAACACATGAGGGTCCCTCTCTTCCTCATAGTGCGGGAGTGGAGAGAATGTAGGAGATCTCCCAACAAAGTAGGCACCGGATTGCGATACATGAAGATTTTGACAGCATTTGCATCTATAAGTTGGTCAATTTTTGGAAATAAAACCATCCCATAGATGAGAATGGCCAAGATTTCTTCAAAAGCTTGTAAATCCAAAGAGTTCCAACAATATTGAGCTTTTTCAAACAAGAACTTGGCTAAGAACCCTCTGACACCACTCCTTGTTTCCCAATTAGTTATGACATCGGATTGTTGCAAGTGTAGCGCTCGGGAAATCTCTTCAGGGCTTGGATCTCTTTTCGTATCATTGAAAGGTAGTTGATTAAGAATGGGAATCCTAAAGAGTTGAGCAAATTCTTCCATAGTAGGTACAAGATGGTAATCAGGAAAGGTGAAGCAATGGTGTAAAGGGTCGAAGAACTGGAAAAGCACCTTCATCATATCTTCATCAGTGCTAGAGGTAACCAAGTTTAGGACCGACCATGTCTTTCGGTGAATGAAGAATTCCCAGGGACCCTCGATGCTAATTCTTTGAGTTGATAAGGAATTCTTACAAGATTTACTTGGATAGTATTCTTGCAGATGGAATCCATGTCCTACAAAACAGAACAAAGATAAATCCAAATAATCCTTGAAATGGTTAGTGAGAATGCTTATGATGTTATGATGTTTATGATGTTATGTACAAGTAAGCATATACACACAAGGCAAACAAGTCCTTAGGTTTAGGCTTGCGTGGAGTCTTATAGGTAAGTACCCTCTTGATGTTTAGTTGGCTCAACCTGTCCTAGTAATAGTAACTGAGTTCTAAGGGATCTCGATATCACTGATCTTTCTTATCGAGCATTGTTTCAGGGCACGCCTCTTTAATGGAAACCGAAATATCCCGAGAAGTCTGATCTCAATGATCGTAGTATCGAGTATCAACCAACTTCAGACTGCACTAAAGCTGGCTATCTCACTACTTACTAATGGCCAAGTTGGTCAAGTAAAGGCTCTAAAGTCAGTTAGTGCTTCATGACACCACACAGCGGCCCCGTATTCTCCTTGACTACTCAAGGGCTACCGGTACCAACAAAAGTGTCACACTAACGTAGCTATTGCTTAGACCATGTCGGTATACCCTGCATAGTTTCCATAACGTATTGCTACTTACCTATAAGGTATCCCAGATCCGAGTTGAGGATCAAAACAGGCCCAAAAAAGGAACCAAAATGTAAAGCAATAAATTCACATAATGAAAGAAAATAAAGGTGATTTATCCCTAAGGTAACCCCACTTTTAAGTTATCCCCAGCAGAGTCGCCAGTTCTGTAATATGGTGGGAGAACTGACTTGGGATGTTTTGTGTTTTATCGAAATTGTTGCAGTTATCAAGAGTGGCCACCGACTTTTCTTTTATCCAAAAAGGAAAGGGTGAAAAGAACAGGAAAGACCTTTGAGATATTTTCTTGAGTTCGAGGGGTAGATTATGAAAAGGGAAGGTGTTAGCACCCTTTTCATCCATAGTTATCTATGGGCTCTTAGTTGCTTGCTAGATCACTTGCTTTTGTTTGAAAGTGTGCTTTGTGGTGGTTTTTGAAAGTATTTTTGAAAATGCGCCTTCGTTTAGGTAAACTTTGTAATGATTCTCGTTTCGGCGAGAATGTATACAAAGTGTTGGACTTTTGAAAATATTTCATGGAAAGTGTTGGTGTATTTGAAAAGATGTTTTTTTTTTAAATGTTTGGTGTGTGTTTTGTTTTGAAAGTGAGCAAGGAACTAAGAACATTTCTACCTACTCAAAAGTATTTTTTGTTCGTTTCTCTCTTCCTTTGATATTGATATCTTACCATTGATTGGTAAGAAGCCTTATCTTGGATGTAAAGGGACGGGCGGGGATCATTGTATAGTCATGATAGCAATGTTGTGAGATATCTTAGCATTTTTTCTTTGAGGGACTAAGATCATTTGTAAGGCAACATTTGTAGCATCATCGAGGTACTATGATCTTGTATTTCGATGGTTTTTGCTAAGACATCCCACATGCATAACATGACCATTTTTATAAGGCAACAAGTGGAATTTCCCTAAGGGTGCATGTGTGAATAGTGTGTATTGATATGAAAATGGAAAATTGTAGAAAGTAAACTTACTACGCTATTACGTCATTTGGGGATGGTGTAACGTGGTGGGAGAACTGACTTGGTTGTTTTGCATTTGATCAGAAATGTTGCGGTTAGCAAGAGTCGCCACCGACTTTTCTTTTATCCAAAAGGAAAGACTGAAAAGAACATGAAAGACCTTTGAGATGTTTTCTTGAGTTCGGGGGGTAGATTATGAAAAGAGAAGGTATTAGAATTCTTTTCATCTGTAGTTATATACGGGCTCTTAGTTGCTTGCTATATCAATTGCTTTTGTTTGAAAGTGTGCTTTGTGTGGTTTTTTGAAAGTATTTTGAAAAGGCGCCATCGTTTTAGCAAACTTTGCAATGATTCTTGTTCGTAAGAATGTATACAAAGTGTCGATCTTTTGAAAAAAAAATTCAAGTTTGAAAGATGTTTTGAGAGTGTTGGTGTTTGTTTTGAAAATAGCAAGGATGTTTTGGTTTAAAAATGAGCAAGAAACTAGGAACATTTTACCTACTCAAAAAGTCTTTCTTGTTTATTTCCTCTTTCCTTTGACATTGTTATATTACGATTGGTTTGGTAACAAACCCTATCTTTGGATGTAAAAAGGGGCGGCCAAAGGTCATCATATAGCCATGATTATCAATGTTGTAAGGTATCTTATCATTTTCTTTAAGGGACTAAGATCATTTTTAAAAGGCAACTTTGATAGCATCAGCGAGGGACTGTGATCTTGTATTTTTGATTGCTTTGGCTAAGATACCCCACATGCATAATATGGCCATTTTCATAAGGAAACAAGTGGTTTTACCCTAAGGGTGTAAGTGTGCAAGTGTATTGATTTACATACATTATTTTGTCTTGAATTAGGGTTTTCTAAGCATTGATTTTATCTTTCCATACAAACCCTAATTTACTAGCATTTATATAAAGCATTAAATTGCGGAAAATAAAAATACTAAGCTATTACATCAATAGGGGAGGGGGTGTACAAATTTACAAATGGGGAAATTGCAAGAAAATTAAATCTAAATAATTATTACAACCATATTGAATATTGTACAAAAATTGAATAAATAACAATGTACAAATGCAAATGAAAAAGAAATGATTTTTGTTTGGTTTTTTATGAAAGAGGTTTAATCTTGACCTAATTAAGAAATGATTAAGGAAAATTAAACAAAATTAACTTAAACTAAATAAGAAAAGAAAATAACTAAAAAAATATTTTTTAGGGTTTTATTTATGAAAAGGTTCTAAATAATAGAAATAATAGGAAAATTAATTAATTAAAATGAACCTAAGTTCTAAATTAATTTTAATTTATAAGAAAATAATATAATGGTTAAACCTAAACCTAAATATTAATTATTAAGAAAGAAATTTATTTATTAAGAAAATGTTTTTGTTCTTTTAGTTTTATAAAAAAAAATAAACTAAATAAAAATGTAAAAATAATAAATAAAATATTTTTTTGGGTTTTTTTTAATAAAAAAATAATAATATTAATAATAATACTAATAATAATATTAATAATAATAAAGGAAAAAGAAATAAAATAATAAAAAGAAAATAATAATGAAAATATGGGTCAGGGAGGTGCTAAAGCAAAGTAGGGGGAGGTTAGCAAAAAAATGAAGAAGGCCCAAAGCTTGGCCCAGGCGCTGCAAAGAAAGCAAAAATGTGAAAAAAGTGTGAAAAATAACAAAAGACAGCGTGTTGGGTGTTGAACCCATGCCCTCTTGGTTACCAGCGTGCTGCTTTACACTGGGGTGGCTATACATCCGTTGATATAACTGAAATAATAAATACATAACACAAAATAAGTTCCAGAAATGAACTTAATCTTCAACCTCCAGCCATAGTTCCTGTAACTTGTTCATTTCTCAACAAAAATAAAATATGAAAAGATGAAAGTTGCTCCATTTTTCCATACGAAATCAACCATATAAATATCATGAGCTATAAATCAAAGAAGAATGAGAATTTCTAAAAGTACCAAATTCTGACCTAAATATTTTCAGAGATTCAAACCTAAAATTCTCTAAGCTCAATCAATATAAATG
Source organism: Vicia faba (assembly GCA_948472305.1). Classification (NCBI taxonomy): domain Eukaryota; kingdom Viridiplantae; phylum Streptophyta; class Magnoliopsida; order Fabales; family Fabaceae; genus Vicia; species Vicia faba. The sequence goes on along the minus strand of OX451735.1, from coordinate 95,910,235 downwards.
AAAACAATGGATATGTACAGTTTCAGGGCAATGATGTCTATATTTTATCTTCACAAATGCAAGCCTAACAATGCCTAAGTAATGAGATAGAAGTTCAAGAAAAATATCTCAAAACTGGAAATTGTGAAATGCAAATGAGATTGATTCAAGGTGCTGCAGTGATCAGGTTAGCTTCCTCAAGTTCCCAGGAAGCTAATGCAATGATTAGCTTGAGCAATGGATGACTGAAATGGTCTGGAGAAGTCAACTTGCAGAGCTTTGACTTTTCAAAATGAAATCTTGACTTTTTGATTTCTTGATGAACAAGTTTCATATTTTGACATGTTTTGATGAATTGTGACCTTTGACACTTGATTTTGACCAAAAAGTTAAAGTTTGACTTTTCAGTGTGCAGTTGACTTTTGATTAGTTGACTAGAAATCAACAGTCAATCAATTGATCTTGAGCAATGTTTTGAGTCATGCCATTAGGTAAAAATTATTCAATTGAACTCTTTAGATCATGTCTCAAACCAATTAACCATTTGCTAGGTAAGAAATCAGAAATTACCCTTTCTCAGTAAAAACCCTAATTTTGACCATTTTACCCTTTTGATGATCTAATCAAATTTCTTGAGGAATTGTGGTCCAAAATTGATCAAATGACATATATGAGTTCATAATGTTGGTATGGATAAAAAATTATGAAGTTTGACTGTAAATTGGCCACAGTTGACTTTTTCCCTAATACAATTGATTTTTAGGTCAACTGATCAATTGACTGAGCAAAAATGTGATCCAAGACTTGAAACTTGACATGAGCAAACTTGAGGGTACATAATGATCCATGAAAGTCATATGAGACATTAAAAGTTCAATTATTCTTGTGAAATCTCAAACCCTAATTTCAGTCATCAGTGCTTAAGGAGGGGTCTTGAGCTGATCAACCCTTGTGCAGTCTTGAACCAAAGGAGATCTTGTGAGAAAAAGCTTGATAATAAGAGGGAAAATTTTGGGGTACAACAGATGGTGTATACAAATTTACAAATGGGGATTGCAAGAAATTAAACCTAATTATCTATTACAACCATATTGAAACTTGAATAATGTACAAGAATTGAAAGGAATATAATGTACAAGGTTATAAATGGAAACGAAATGGATTTTTGTTTAGATTTTGTTAAGGAAAAATGGTTTTAACCTAATTATATAAAAGAAAATAATTAATTAAAATAAGTAAAATTAAACCCTAGATTAAAAGAAATACAATTAATCAAGAAAGCATTTTTAGGGTTTTTTAGAAAAGGTTTTAAGTTTAATCAAAATAGTATGAAAATTAATTAATTAAAAGAAAACCTAAACTCTAAGTTAATTTTAATTAAAAAAGAAATAACTAAACCTAAATCTAATTACTAATTTATTAAGAAAAAGAAATTAAGTTTTTTATAAGAAAAATGTTTTGTCTTTTTTTTTAAAGGAATAAAATATAAGTATATAGAATGCAAATAAAATAAAAATATTTTTGGAATTTTTTGTTTAATAAATAATAATAATAATAATAATAATAATAATAATAATAATAATAATAAATAAACTAAAGAAAATAAAATAAAATATGAAAAATAAATTCAGGGGGTAAAAATGGAATTTAGGGTGTTTGTTAGGAAAAAATAGTTTTTGTTTGAAGCCTGGCCCAAGTTTGATTTTGTTTGGAAATCAAAAAAATAAATAAATAAATAAATAAATAAATTGGTTGTGTTGTCAAAAGGAAACAAGAGGGTTAGGAGAAGCAAAAATGCAAAGCCCAATGAGGGATGGCTCAGGCGTGCATGCTGTGTGACAAAAGGAAAAAAAATATTAGAAAATAAGCAAAATGGCAACGCTAGGGCTTGAACCCACGCCCTTGACCATAAACGCGTGATGCCTTACCACTGGGGTGGCTATACATTTTTTAACTTAAATAAAACCATGAATATATATTACAAATCCATTCCTAGAAATGAACTTCATCTTCAACCTCCAGCCAGAGTCCCTGTATCTCATTCATTTCGCATCCATTCTCAAAACTTCCAACATCAAACTTGTTAGAAATTTTACCAGGATTTCAGACATGTACAAAATTTGGACTAACAATCAAAGATGAGCATGTATTTCTAAAAGTACCAAATCCTGACCTATCTTTTTTAAGAGATTCAAACTTAAAATTCTCTAAGCTCATGCAATATAAATGAAAACTACGGATATGTACAACTTCAGCGCAATGATATCTACATTTTATCTTTGAAAATGCAAGCCTAACAATGGCTAAATGAAGAGATGAAAGTTCAGAAAAATACCTCAAAAATTGGAAATCGTGAAATGAGTTTGAGCTTGTTTCAAGTGATGGTGATGATCAGGTTAGCTTCCTCAAGTTCCCAGGAAGCTAATACAACCCTTACTTGATACTGGGAGTGTTTGACTCATGCTAGAGAAGTCAAGATGCAAGCTTTGTTTTTTGGTTATGGAGGAAAGTGATGGAGATGTTACAGTCGTGTAACAGGGTGTGGGATTGTTTGTAGATGATTTTTAGGAACTCTGGGAAGTGAAAGGCCAAGAAACGCACGAGTGGATTAAGTGTTTGGGATTTTTGGCCAGAAAGTGCAACAATGAATGTTGTTTATGCAATCCTAACTTTGAGAGGATTTGAGGGCTTAAGAATTCGTGTCCTAGCTTGCAAAAGACTTGTATATTTGTATGGAAAAGATTAGAGATGTTTTGCACAAGGGATTTCTGAGTTGTAGGGTTATGGCTAGGTTGCTTTGATTTGAAGTAAAGTGGAAAATAAAAATCACAATGCATGGTACAAGCTATGTAGAGTGGTTGAGTTACTTTAAACATGCCTCTTCTGAGTTTATAGGTTGAGTGTATGCATAAGGATCCATTGAGAGGCTCAAGAAGGGTTGACATTTGCAAAAGCATACTTTTCCAAAATGGAAGTCTTGCCTTTCTTCCAAAAATGGCAAGTTAACTTAGACAAAGCTTGGATTTATTGGATAATAGCTATAAATTTTGTGTAATCTTCTGATTATGGAGAGATTTATAGACTTGGAGGCCTGCAAAGCAAGATTACAAGGCATGGCTAAGAGATTTGAATTCTTGTTCATCATGGAAATGACCTATAATTCAAGAATGAATGTCCAACTTCTTGTCTTCGATTCTCTTAGCTCAAACATGATCTCAATGAGTTCTTTGACATTTTTGAAAGCTTGTAACATCCCTTACAACCTTCATGTTGGATATTTTTGAAGATTCATTCTGGAACTAGGTGAAAAATTGCCATGAAGTTAGGTCAAAATTCTGACTAAAATACTCAAAATTTCACTAAGTATTTTAGTTTCATGGACATGTCTTCATAAATTCATAACTTGAAATACAAGCATTTCTAGAAAAAAAATTTCCTTACAATGTTTTAGATCTCATTGAGACCTACAACTTTCATGTTGGAAGTTTTCCTTGAATCATCTTGCATCATGGTGGAAATTTGGCACAAAGTTATGAAAAAATGTTAACTTTCTAACACTTAGAAAATTTTCTAAGTCCTAGAATTTTGACTTTTCAAAGATAATTTTAACTTTTAAATTTCTTGATGAACAAGTTTCATATTTTGACATGTCTTGATGAAATATGATTTTTGAAACTTGATTTTGATCAAAAAGTCAAAGTTTGACTTTTTAGTGTATGGTTGACTTTTCATCAGTTGACTGAAATTCATCTGTCAATCCGATGATCTTGAGAGGTGATTTGAACTATGCAATTAGGTAAATATTGTGCATGTGAATCCTTGAGATCATGTCTTAAACCAATAATTCATTTTCTTGGTCAAAAGTCAAGAACTGGGCCTTCTCAATCACAATGACAAGCGTGTACAATATTGTGACTTTGATTGTATTACAGTACTAATTATAAAATTGTAGCTTATTTTTCTATTTATTTTTTTTATGGTTAATTATGCTCATTGCAGACTAAAAAACATGTTGACTACTAGTCGGGGAGATTTATGAAGAAGTTGGGATGTTGTGAACATCATGTTGAAGCTCCAACTAGGTTCACTTAGAGTATCATTTCAAAAAACTATTGTAAACATTAAGTATCAATATTACACTCCATTTTAGTTCAGATTGCACGACTTCGTTTCAAGACATTTCATACACCACATTGAAAATGAACTTGAAAAGGTAAAATTCGTTGATTCTGATAAATATGGATGTGGTTTTTTAATTATAAGAACACATAGGGTACCTTGTGTGTGTCAACTTGCAAGTCTTTAAATACGAGGTGAGCATGTTTCTTTAGAATCAATACATGTGTTTTGGAAGAAATTAAACATTGAAGAGCATGATTTTGTTGGATATGTGACTCCCCATACAAGAGCGGGATGAATTATGTGTTTTAGAAAAACTTGAATTTAAAAAACTTTTAGGATCAAAATTAGAGTTTGAAAACTTTTTTTTTTGAAAAGGTTTATAATTAAGCAGCGGATAGTAAAGTTGTAAAAGATAAAGTACATAAATAAAGAGTATAATGGAAAAGAGAAGAACACATTTAACAGGTTCAATCAAAATTGAGAGTATCCAATAAACTTGAGAGCTTTTAGTAGGTTAAACTCACAAACCAAACAGTAAAACAAGGAGTGAAATGGCGATTCGTCCTTCCAAATGATGGATCGAAGTGGTTAGTCTCCTTTCCACAAGAAACTTTGAGCGGTTAGTCTTCAAGCTTCCCAACAAAAATGTTATCGCAGGCTAATATTGAACCTTGTAGAGCTCTTAATACTAGGATGAGCTCACGAACCTAAACAAGCTTTTATCACGGGATCATCTTGAACCTAAACAAGAACCTAAAGCTTTGTTTTATCTTGTGTTATCCAAGAACCTATGAGACTTTAGCACGGGCTAATCTCGGTCCTTTAAAAGGTTTTATACGGGCTAAACTTTTGAACCTAAACGAAAAGTTGATCACATAATCCCTAAACCAAAGATTTTTATGGGCTTAGATTCAAACCCAAAAAAATAATACCTAAATGGATAAAATGTTCAATCAAGGTAAAAATAAAACTTCCTTGGTGAACTTACAAAATTACCCTTCCAAAATTACAAATTCATCGCTCGTAAAATGACTTTCTCAGAAAGTGTAACACCCTAAAAATCTAGAGTTTGTGTTTTGTGATTTATTATGATTATTGCGTGAATTATATTGATATGTTGTTGGGATAGTAGTCGAATGTAGATATTTTATAAATTATTTTAAAATTAAATAATTATAGTTTATGTTGTTTAGAATTAGTATAATAATAATAATAATAGTTTTATGTGATTTAGTATTTAATAATTAAATAAAATAAATGTGTAGAGAATTTAGGGGCATGATGGTAATCGTAAGAGTATAAGTGAGGGTATAAGGAGAAGATCATAGGATGGTTCTAAATTAACAAATAAAATAAGGAAGAAGTGCCTGTCTGTAGCATTCGTGAAATTTTAAGGAGAACGTGAAAAGAAAGCCAGGGCACTGAAGAACCAGAGGGATAATCATCCATTAGAGCTTGAAGAGGTCGATTTCTAGGAGTAACAAGGTAAGGGTGTGTAATTTTGGTTGATTATGAGTTGGTATGAGTGTAGGGTGGATGTAGGTTTGTTGTTTTATATTGATTTGATGATAAATAACATGATGCACTTGTTGACAAATGATACTTGTTATGTCATGAATCGAGTAAAATATGTGTATGATGAACTATTGTTGGTAAATTGTGAAATACCATGATTATAATGTGTTTTGGATTAGTTTGATACCTGAAATTGGAAGTGGATGAAACTGTGGAAGAAGCGAATTCACAACTGATAAGTTGCAGAATCGCAAGATTCGTCGGGCGAGCCTCAGGCGAGCACCGGGTGAGGAAATTTCCCAAGCATCATCGGGAGAACGAAGCAGCAAGAAAATAGATCACTCATTTTTACAAGAGAGTGATGAAACAAGGGGCTAGATCGCTCATTTCGTTGGGTGAGCATTTCGCCAACAGATTCAATTGTCGAGGGCAGGCGAGTAGTCTGGCGGTAGAGCGAAATGTGTCGTAACTAGAGTTTCATGACTTCGATTGATGTGTCTTTTGAAGTGTTGGGAAGCTAATGCACATAGATGTATTGTGACATACTTGGTTGGATTAATTGAATCATTTTTTTATGTGTCGATATTCATTAAAATTGGCTTATTATATGTTTTGTATGCTATGATGACTTGTTGCCATGATAAAACTTGATTGTTTTTGTTATATGTTTTTATGAGGTTGATATTGATGATGGTACTTTAATGATGTATTAGTGGTGTACATGTTCAAATTTATATATATTCTACATGATAATGATTATCTTATTGATGATGGACTTGACTAGCCATGGTCGAACATATGTGATGTCGTTGGTATTGCATGTTGTGAATCATGCATTCATGTTGTTGGACTTACGTCCTAAATTATGTTGTGGCCTTTTTTTCCTATGATGATTATTCGAGTGCGAGTAGCTAAATCCTTTGTCCAGGGATTTATTAAAGTGTTTTCTATGGTGATGGTAGCGATTTGGTGTACTCCGGTTCGAAGAGGGAAATGAAACTAAGTGTCCATGTTATGGTACCACAAGCATTGTGCCGATGTTGTTGCATTAACATCATATGTGACATTGCATCAAGTTTTGTTGATGAATTATGATGTAAATATACTTGTAAGTCATTATGTGATCATATGTTAGTTGTTTATGTTGGATGAAAGTGTGAGTATATGTTGTATTGATGTTGTTATAGTGTAGATTATATTGTTGCAGTTTACCTTTCTCTTATGATTTTTATGATTGATTATGATTACTCACCCCTTATGTTTGAAAATACATGAGCAAGTTTTTTCTCTTACCCATCAATTGACACTTCTTCCAATCGACTGTAACCGTTCAAAAAATATGCCCTAAGCAATTAGGACATAGCCTTAATGAGGTGTAACGACTAAATATATTTCCTTTCCTTTTTGAGCATGTTAATCGATTAACTTAGGCCAACCAATTGATTAATGATCACCGTTTTAGTGCCAACCTCTAACCTATAAATTGAGGTCCCTTTCAACTTTGTTTCACATCCAGAAATGTGGTTTCATTTCTCACTTCTTACCATCTCTCTAAAAAAAAATCTTTTGTTTACTTTCTCTCACTAAAAGTTTAGCCATTGTGCTTTCTCTAACACCATTCTAAACCCCACACATATTTTACGGATAATTTAATTAAAAATCACTATGCAAGGGTGTCACATCGTCATAATAAAACAACATAAAATACAATCATGCTCCGTAATACGGGTTACCCCAAACACAGTTATATTTTTTCATGAACATACATTTTCATAATAGATATATAACTTCAATATTTAATTAAATCATCACAGCAGAATCATCTTTCAAATATTATCCTCAAACAATATAAAACTCATGGCATTAGTTCCATAAAAGATTTGAACTACAACTGGTTCGACAATCCAAACCTTATAAAAACTTCAACATAGTTTATACAAAAAGGAAAGCAAACCAAATGTTTCCAACCCGATGTTACATATCAAAGCAAGACACCTCTAAATTAATGATAACTAATAAATACTCCAAAAATGCTATCATCAAGAATTCAGCAAGCTACTCCTGAGTATCTACGCGTTACCCACGTGGAGGCAACATTCAAACAGAAGGAGTGAGCACTAACCGTGTAACGAGGCAACTTATAGAAGTGTGTATAAATAATATACGTCGAGCTAACGACGTAAAACAAGCATGTTTTATTGTTTTTAATTTCTTTATTGTTTTGCATTGTCTTAGTATAGGTAGTGTGATGAATTGGCTAAACAAGTTAAAATTTGACCAGTTTTTAAATTCTCCATTCTTCACTTTTCAACTTGTTTATCCACTTTCACCGAATTTGTTAATATGTTTATATTAGTTATGGTAAATGTGTTAATTTTAGTTTTCCAAAAGCTTATCGTGTTTAGCTTGAGGAGTTTTGTTTGTGTAAATTTTGCAGTTGAGTAATGTTGGTATAGTGGAGGATAGGTGTGAGAAATTAGAGTTGTTATTATTTTTGTGTTTTTCTATTACCTCTAAGTGTGGTTTAGCCCGCTTAGCTATGTTGCACCAATGAATTCTTTTTGTTTCACTTGCCTTCCTTTTCCCAACTTCCACCAAGGCTTTGTAGGTTACACAACAGTAGTATAATTAATTTTTTTGTTGTTGTTTGTACTCCAATTTTGGTTTGATAGCTTGAGGTCGCCTTTGATGATTTTCCAAATTTGAGTGTTTCAACTTACGGATGTATGGTAATGATATTATTTTTGAATTTGCTTCATCCAAGATACTCATCTATCGCTTTCTATAACGTAGCATGTTTAGGAAACTTATCATTTGTATAAATTCCATTCCATTCCATTCATTCTTTTATATTTCTTACTTTTTGATTGAATCACTTTAGTTCCTTTTTACCACCAAATGTGAGGAAGTTTTCCATTGTTCATATATGATGGAGGCCACAATTCTTGTTTTAACTGGATTTTATTATGTTTAATCTTTTATTTGTATTGATTGTATGAAAGCATGAAAAAGATCAAGATATTTTTGTTTCATTTTGAGCACAACTACCAAGCCAAATAGTCAATTCACCTTGTGAGTGTGTGATCATTTATTATCCCCCTTTGATCCTTTTTGTCAATTTCCATGTTGTTTTTGAACTTGATGCTTGTCTATGAGTGTTTAGTTCACCTTTTTGAATGGATGTTGATTCTTGGTTTTCTTGAATCCTCAACCATGTGTTGTTGTAGGAATTTTTACCTTTCCTTAAAAAGTAGGGAATATTCACACTTTGATGTTTATTGAATTCAAGTTGGGGAGAGAAATACTCGCTTTCTTATGTGTTGGGGTCTATGAGGTTGTGAAAAGGAAATAAATGAAAGAAAATAAAGAAAATAAAAAGAGAGAAAAGAAAAAGAAAGAAAGAAAAAGATGAAAACATTTTGAAAAAGAAAAACAAAAAGAGTAGAATAATTGTGCTAATAAGTATATGATTTGTTTGGCAATTTGGGAATGTGGAAGAAGTGTGATTGGAATTTTGTTTCTTGAGTATTTTGTGAGTTGATCACTCCTTTAGGTTTATGCAAGTTTTTGTTTTGATTAGCTTTAGAAATTTCCCATTGTTTGTTAAACAAGCCACATTACAACCTTGAAAAGTCCTTGTGATTCTTGCCTTTGTATTTTCAATATGAATTTTTGGATAAATGCATAATTTAGTCTTTTGTTTACAAGATTGTTGGATGATTGTCAAATCCTCACCTTCATGTGTTTTTAATCCCTTGATGAATTTTTGTTAGGTGTGATTCATGATGTGAGCTTGTATTATTTTAGATATTTTTGTACTTAGGATCCGTTTCATTTTCATGTTGTCATTGTAGGATTGTGGTAAGTTATGACATGGTGGTAGAACTGACTGTTATACTGGTTTGCGTTTTGTATTGACAAATGTGCGGTAAGCAAGAGTCGCCATCGAATTTTCTTTTATCCAACAAAGGAAAGGGTGAAAAGAACAGAAAAATACCTTTTCGAGATGTTTTCTGAGTAAGGGGGTAGATTATGGAAAGGGAAGGTGTTAGCACCCTTTCCATCCGTGGTTATCTACGGGCTCTTAGAGGTTTGCTCATTTTTTAAAAATACCTTTGTGCTTTGTGTTTGAAAATGTTTTAAAAATGCCTTAGTACGGCGAACTTTGTAATGTTTCTCGGGATAGTGGAGAAAGTATACAAATTGTTTGGAAATGTCTTTTGAAAAGTAGTTTTTGTGTAAGTGCAAAATGTTTGAGCAAACTTCTAACAGTTATCTATGAAATTCTGGCTGCAGATACTCAATGTCACAGTCAATGTTATGACACCGTATCTGACTTTCTATAAGACAGTAAATATAAAAACAGTAAAGAACACAGTCAATTGTTTACCCAGTTCAGTGTGAAACAACACCTACTCTGGGGGCTACCAAGCCAGGGAGGAAATCCACTATAAGAGATATTAATTCAGGAATAAACCAACCAGTTTATCTCCTTCACTTAAGACCTACCCAATGCAACTTCAATCTAAGTTCTACTTAAACCTGAGTTCCTACTCACTCCCCCTCAATCACAGCAGTGATACTTAAAACAATTGACTAATGAATTAATGAAGACACTCTTCAAAACATACACTTGATTATGCTTCACAGCTTTTTAATCAAGTAACACAAACACTCTTGCTTCACAGCTTTGAGTGATACATAAACCTAACTTGACTTTGCTTCAAAGCTTTAGTCAAGAGACACAAAACACTCTTGCTTCAAAGCTTTGAGTGGTACAAAAACCCTTACAAACAAAACCTATTCCAAGTCACTTATCACAATGATAATTGCTTGGATTACAGCAGTTAAAACTATACAGTTTCTGATTGATCTTCAGTCCAAAGAGATATTTTCCAAACAGCAGACCTGTTGAATATATAGTAGTTGTTTCTTCAGTTAGGGTTTCCACAAAAAGCTAGGGTTAATTAGGTTTAACCATAAGACTTGGTCACAAGACTTTATCAACCAGTTTAGGGTTGAGCTAGGTTAACCCAAAGACAACGGGAGATTCTGTTCTGGAAGGAATGAGCTAACTTCCTGAAAAATCTCAGAATTAACCAAACTGCACTACTGTTAGATCAGTACTGGATGTCTTAACATTTGCTATGACATCAGAATTCCTGTTTACTGAGAAGACCATAAATGTGATCTTTTTGCAAAATGCTCAGATACACACTCATAAACAGTAGTACCTGTATGCCACTATTTTTCTGCAAAGGTACCTAATAAACCAGTACCTAATAAATCAGAATGTTATGACATTAGTCATGACATTCACACACCTGGTTTTACCAAAAATGCATGCCAATAACTAAACACCTACAAACTCCCCCTTTGGCAGATTTTTGGCTAAAGCCCCTAAGCAATCAGAGAATAGATAGCAGCAGAATAAATGTGACTGCAGAAAAATATAGTGTCTATCAAGTAATTAACCACAGAATATAATCTCCCCCTCTTTAGCCACAAATGGGCCAAAGATACATGTACTTAATTGTTATACAGTCATCCCAAATAAAGACAGCAAAAGAAAAACACACAAAACACTTACATCAACTGGAAATAGCCGCAAGATTGCCAACTCCACTGAACTTTAAGCATTGTCATCAGACTCAGAAGGTTCGGGCTTCTTCCTTTTCTTGTGTGCAATATCAGCATTCTTCTCTTTGTCCATGTCAACAACTGGGGCTTCAGAATCCTTATCTCTGTCTGGTGTCTCAACATCCTTAGAGACATATAGGCTGACCCTTCCCTATTTGCAATTTCAGAGGGAACAGATGAAGAAGGATGAGAGGGATTACCAGAAGCAGTGGCTTGGGACCTTCTTGCATGCCTTGTTCTCAGCTCTTTGACCTTGGTGGGGTTAGTTTCCATTTCTCTAAGAGGAGCAATCTCCAGGACTTCAGAATCCAGGCATGATGAGATTGCCCTAGAATCTTGATCAGAGGAAGAGGATGAAATAGTCGTATTGGATGATGATGATGTTTGAGACATTTTGATAGTCTTAGAAGACCAATAGCAACTAGAGAGAAAATTCTGATTGAGAGACTGGGTTTTGATGCGGAGGCGAGAGGGGAAGGAGGTAAATAAGTGTCTATTCAAATTCTTAAATATTTTTAAGGAAATGGGAAAGCATATGTTTAACCCAATCAAAATAGACTTAGCAAAAATAACTCCTTCAACCCTTGTTTTAAGAAAAATTAATTGCTACAATTCCTCATGTTGGCAAATACCCAACTTGCCCCTGAAGTTTTCAAATTGATTTGCATCAAGTGCCTTTGTAAAAATGTCAACCAACTGTAGCTCAGTGGCAACATGTTCCAGTTTAATCGTCTTCTCTTCTACAAGGTCTCTGATAAAGTGATGTCTTATGTCAATATGTTTGGTCCTACTATGCTGAATAGGATTTTTGGAAATGTTGATTGTACTTAGATTGTCACAGTACAATGTCATAACATCTTGTGTGACATTATACTCAGTAAGCATTTGTTTCATCCAGATCATTTGAGAACAACTACTACCAGCTGCAATGTATTCAGCTTCAGCAGTAGAGAGAGATACACAGTTCTGTTTCTTGCTGAACCAGGAAACCAGATTGTTTCCTAAGAAGAAACATCCACCAGAGGTGCTTTTTCTATCATCAGCACTTCCAGCCCAATCAGCATCACAATAACCAGTCAGAGTTGGTACACAGCCATGAGAATATAACAAGCCATAGTTGTAAGTTTCACTCACATACTTCAAAATTCTCTTCACTTGGTTGATATGACTGACTTTAGGATCAGCTTGGTATCTTGCACAAACTCCAACTGCAAAAGCAATGTCAGGTCTGCTGGCAGTTAAGTACAGCAAACTTCCTATCATGCTTCTGTACAGACTTTGGTCAACCTTAACCCCATTTGAATCTTTGGATAGCTTTAAATGAGTAGGTGCAGGAGTCCTTTTGTGACTGGCATTCTCCATACCAAACTTCTTTACAATGTTCTTTGCATACTTGCTTTGAGATAGAAAGATTGAGTCCTCCATCTGTGAGACTTGCAGTCCAAGAAAATAAGTCAATTCTCCCATGAGACTCATTTCGAATTCAGCCTGCATCTGGTCAGCAAAATGTTTAACCATTTGTTCTGACATTCCCCCAAACACTATGTCATCAACATATATTTGAGCTACCATTAACTTCCCTCCTTCAGTTTTGACAAAGAGGGTTTTATCCAAGCCTCCTTTTCTGTATCCTTTGTCTGAGAGAAATTTTGTTAACCTGTCATACCATGCTCTAGGAGCTTGTTTCAGGCCATATAGAGCTTTCCTCAATTTGTAGACATGATCAGGGTGGTTTGGATCCACAAAGCCTTTAGGTTGTTCCACATAAGCTTCCTCATTCAAGTACCCATTTAGGAAGGCACTTTTCACATCCATCTGAAATAACTTGAACTTCAGGAGACAGGCAATTGACAATAGGAGTCTGATTGATTCCAGCCTGGCTACAGGAGCAAAGGTTTCATCAAAATCAACCTCTTCAACTTGAGTGTATCCTTGAGCAACAAGTCTTGCCTTATTCCTCGTGACAACTCCTTCAGCATCTGATTTGTTCTTGAAAATCCATTTTGTGCCAATTATGTTTGTTCCTTCAGGTCTAGGAACTAGCTCCCAAACTTCATGTTGCTTGAATTGGTTCAATTCATCTTGCATTGCTCCAATCCAGTATTCATCAGTTAAAGCCTCCTTGACATTTCTTGGTTCAATTTTAGACACAAAGCAAGAGTTCGAGATGATTTCTCTAGATCTTGTAATGACTCCACTGTTGGGATCTCCTATGATGAGCTCTTTTGGATGATCCTTCTGAATTCTGATGGAAGGGATTTTGCTAGCTTCCTTTGATTCAGATTCTGCTGTGGTGGTGTTGGGTAGATCATTCTGTTGAGTTGAAGTCTCAAAGAATGTCTCAACATTACAAGGGACATCTGTTTCCTCATGACAATCATCAATTATGACATTTATTGATTCCATCATGGCTTTGGTCCTGGAGTTGAATACCCTATAAGCTCTGATGTTTGAGGAGTATCCTAGAAATATGCCTTCATCACTTTTAGGGTCCAGTTTTCTCCTTTGTTCACGATCTGCCAGAATATAGCATTTGCTACCAAAAACATGGAAGTACTTCACAGTTGGTTTTCTTCCTTTCCAGAGTTCATATATGGTGGATGAGGTTCCCTTTCTCAAGGTGACCCTGTTATGGACATAGCAGGCTGTATTCATAGCTTCAGCCCAAAAATACATAGGAAGTCTTTTGGCATGTATCATTGCTCTGGCAGATTCCTGTATGGTCCTGTTTTTCCTTTCCACAACTCCATTTTGCTGAGGAGTTATAGGAGAAGAAAATTCATGACTAATTCCTTCTGAGGAACATAACTCATCAAACTTGCTGTTTTCAAATTCCTTGCTATGATCACTTCTGATTCTGACAATACACCCTTCTTTTTCTCTTTGAATTCTTTTACACAGTTCTTTAAAAACTTCAAATACATCAGATTTTTCCCTAATGAAGTTAATCCAGGTGAATCTGGAAAAATCATCCACAACAACATAGGCATATCTTTTTCCACCAAGACTTTCCACCTGCATTGGTCCCATCAGATCCATATGAAGAAGTTCTAGAACTTTAGAGGTGGTCAGATGTCTTGACTTTGGATGTGACATCCTAGTCTGCTTACCAACCTGACATTCACCACAAACTCTCCCTTCATCAATTTGCAGTCTTGGAATCCCTCTGACTGCCTCCATGGAGATAATCCTTTTCATTCCTCTTAGATGAAGGTGGCCAAGTTTTTGGTGCCACAGTTTCACCTCTTTTTCTTCTTTGGCAATAGAACACACAGTAGAGAAATTAGTGTTCTCAGGCTCCCACAAGTAACAGTTGTCTTTAGATCTGACTCCTTTCATTACAACTTCTTGTTTTTCATTTATTACAAGACATTAAGATTTTGAGAAATTGACCTTGAATCCATGATCACACAATTGACTGATACTAATGAGATTAGCAGTCAGGCCTTTTACCAATAGTACTTCATTCAGATTTGGAACTCCATGGCAGTCCAAATTACCCACTCCTTTGATTTCACCTCTAGCACCATCTCCAAAGGTCACATAACTAGTGGTGTGAGGTTTAACATTATTGAGAAGGTTCTTGATTCCAGTCATGTGCTTAGAACACCCACTGTCAAAGTACCAGTCTTCCTTTGCAGAGACTCTCAGGGAAGTGTGGGCTATCAGGGCAGTAGCCTTTTTCTTCCATTGAGGAGTACGTGGTACCCTGTTAGCCTTAGGTTTGACATCTGGGTTCTGATTAGGGTATCCATACAATCTGAAGCAGAAAGGCTTTATGTGACCAAACCTCCCACAATGGTGACATCTCCATCTTTGGTACTTTTTCTTCATATTTTTCTGTTCCCGATGTTGAGTGTTATGTTGTGACATCTTCTTTGACCTTTATTTATCATACCTGATCTTCTTGTCTGCACCAGGTTTCTTTGCTTCCACAAATCCTAGTCCAGACTTGTTTCCCATATTTTGTCCAACCTGAAGGATTTCTTCCAATTTGTCAGTTCCATTTGTCAGCATCTTGACAGATTTGGTCATCTGGTTCAGTTTTGAGTTCAGCATTTGAACTTCCCCTTCTAGATAACTTATAGTTTCAAGGTCTGCCCTTTTTTCAGCCTCCAGCTTTATGATGAGTTTTGTTTGTTTCTCATTCTGCACACAGACTTCAGCACTTCTGATACACAATTTCTTGTAAGTATCAGCCAGTTCTTCAAATGTCACTTCCTCGTCACTAGTGTCACTTTCAGAGGAACAAACACCAGTTAGTGCAGTAACTAGTTTGGCAGATTCTTCTTCAGAATTACTTTCTGAATCACAGTCAGACCAGGTAACAGTCATTCCTTTCTTTTGTTTCTTAAGAAAGGTAGGACATTCAGCTCGAATATGCCCATATCCTTCACAACCATGGCATTGAATTCCCCTGCCTTGATTTCCCTTCTCTTCTGACCTTGGTCTTCTGCTGGAACTGTCAATGTCAGATGGGATGTTATGAACATTAGACCTTGACTTTGTTAGAACAATGTTTGAATCTACTACCCTATATTTAAGTTTTGATGATAACAAAGTGAAAAGATATAGTATTTATAAGTTTCATGAATGAACTATCTGCTGCCTAAAATTATTATGTTCTGACTTGCAGATACGCTGATTGAAATAAGCAAGATCACATCTATTCAGCATCAGAACTTGATTTCATACATCAGCATCAGAAATTGCTACATCAGAACGTCAAAATCAGATGATCAACTCACGTACATGCTGAAGCCTGATGAACAAAACTGCGCTTAATACTCTGATACAGAAACACAATAGTTCATCAGCAGCGAAGCAGAATCAGAATGAGCCAAGCCAGAACTTGCATTAAGTAAGCAACGGTACTGTGCATTGAAAGCAAATTAATTCCAACGGCTTCATTCCAGACAAGATCTGCTCAATAAGAAAAGTTTGTTATTAGCATTGAATCAAGAATATTGCATCCAACGTTCATCATCTCAGTGCTATATAAACAAAGCTTTGAAGATTGAAATGGTTAATGCTCTCCAAATCTCTACACGCACAAAAGCTGAACCATAATCTTTGTTCTACCAGTTTTGCTAAACCACACACTCTGATATTCCATTAATGTTTAGCAATCTAGTTTCTAAGCTTCAATTTATGTATACATCACAGTTGTGATACAGTTTTGTAGAAAACATCCACACACATTGTTTTATCTCTTTGTAAGAAAGTGTTACCTTGACAAACCGGGTTGTGGTTTGAATCAAGAAGGCTTTAGCAGTTGTTAAAGCAGTCTGTAATATTCAGTTGAATATAGTGGATTAAGACCTCGTTGGAGAGAGGCGAAATCACCTTGACGGGTGGAATGGAGTAGTTTGAGATCAAACGAACCAGGATAAAAATATCTTGTCAATTGCTTTAGATTTCAGTTTTACAATTCAACCCCCCCTTCTTGTGTTTTTCACCACTTCAATTGGCATCAGAGCTCCTGGTTCTGAGCTAAAACACTTAACCGTGTCAGTACAAGATCCAGCGTCAGAAAAACACAATGGCAGGAAACAATTCTCACATCAGCTATGAGAACAATGAGGACAGAGACAGATTCAGTGGCAAACCTCCAGTCTTTGATGGAGAAAACTTTGATTACTGGAAAGACAGAATTGAAAGCTTCTTTCTAGCACATGATGCTGATCTGTGGGATATGGTGACAGATGGATACACGCACCCTGTGAATGCAAGTGGTCAGAAGATTGATAGAAAATCAATGTCTGATCAACAAAAGAGTGACTTCAAGAATCACCACAAGGCCAGAACCATCCTCCTCAGTGCCATCTCCTATACTGAGTATGAAAAGATCTCCAACAGAGACACAGCAAAGAATATTTTTGATTCTCTCAGAATGACGCATGAGGGCAACGTTCAAGTCAAAGAAACAAAAGCTCTGGCGCTCATTCAGAAGTATGAGGCGTTCAAAATGGAAGATTCTGAATCCATTGAAACTATGTTCTCTAGATTCCAGATTCTGGTAGCTGGTCTCAAAGTTCTGGACAAAGGATACTCTACTGCTGACCATGTCAAGAAAATCGTCAGAAGTTTACCCAAGCAGTGGAGGCCTATGGTTACTGCTCTGAAGCTAGCTAAAGATCTCAACAAAATCACTCTGGAGGAACTTATCAGCTCCCTCAGAAGTCATGAGATAGAGCTAGAAGCTGATGAGCCTCAGAAGCAAGGTAAGCCTTTAGCATTAAAATCTAACAGAAAATTTGAGTCTAAAGTTTTGCAGGCAGTTGAAGAAACATCTGATGGATCCTCATCAGAAGAAGACGAACTTTCCCTTCTCTCCAAAAGAGTAAATCAACTGTGGAAGCAAAGACAAAGGAAGTTCAGGAACCCCAGAAGATCTGATCAGAACGAGTCGTCTTCCAGATACAGAAGGACAGATTCTTCCTCTGGATACAGAAGATCTGAAGGCTCCTCCAGTAGCAAGAAGCCAAACACCAAAGATATCATCTGCTATGAGTGCAATGAGCAGGGACACTACAAGAGTGACTGCCCAAAGCTTCAGAGGGAAAAGCCCAAAAATAAGTTTGGAAGAGAGAAGAAGAAAAGTCTCATGGCTACATGGGATGACTCTGACTCGTCTGAAGCTGACTCAGAATCAGATGATGAAAGGGCAAACATAGCTCTCATGGCTAACATTTCAGAAGATAGTGAAGCTTCTGAATCAGACTCAGAATCAGACACTGAAGAGGTATTTCCTAACTTCGCTGTTAACTTTACAAAGGCTGAACTTGCTGAAAGCCTAAATGAGATTCTGGAACGTTATCAGCAAATTAGAGCTAAATTCAGAGACCGGAAAAGGAATCCTGAATCTGACTCTAATAAGTCTGAGAGTCTCAAATTGGAAAATTCTGAGCTGAGAAATAAGATTTCAAAATTAGAAAACACTTTACAAAACTCTCAGAAGGAACCAATTTCTGAAACTCCCAGCAACGCTGATGAGATCATCAAGGAGTATGATCACAGTTTCCAGAAGTTCCTAGCTAAAAGCATAGATAGAAGCAGAATGGCTTCAATGATCTATGGAGTTAGCAGAAACGGCAGGAAAGGAATAGGATACCAAGGTAAGGTTCCTACACCAAAGAATGTCATGGACTTAACCATTAAACACACTCCTCTAAATTCACACTTTGTGTATGGTCACACACATGATATCAAATATACTAGCAGTAAGCACTCTGTGAAACCAAAATTCAACCAGAGTTTTGGTAAAACTAACAAATCAGGACCCAAGAAAATCTGGGTACCTAAGGATAAAATAATACATGTTGCAGATATCTTTAGCAGCAAGTCAGAAACACCAGTCATGGTACCTGGACTCTGGCTGCTCACGACACATGACGGGAAGAAGGCATATGTTCCAAAGCCTGGAACTTAAGCCTGGAGGCCACGTTGGCTTTGGAGGCAATCAGAGGGGAAAGATAATTGGCTCTGGAACTGTAGGTAATGGAAATCTTCCCTCTATTAATAATGTTCTGCTAGTAGATGGATTGATGCATAATCTGTTATCCATAAGTCAATTAAGTGATAACGGTTATGATATAATCTTTAATTAAAAATCATGTAAAGCTGTTAGTCAGAAAGATGGGACTATCCTGTTTAATGGTAAGAGGAAAAACAACATTTACAAAATCAAACTTTCTGAACTAAAGAGTCAGAATGTAAAATGTCTTCTGTCTGTTAACAACGAGCAGTGGATCTGGCACAGAAGATTGGGGCATGTTAGTATGAGAAGAATATCTCAGATTAACAAACTCAATCTGGTCAGAGGACTTCCTAATTTTAAGTTCAATTCAGATGCTCTGTGTGAAGCATGTCAGAAAGGCAAATTTGCAAAACCTTCCTTCAAATCCAAAAATGGTGTTTCCACCTCTAAGCCATTAGAACTTCTGCACATTGACTTATTTGGACCAGTTAAAACTACTTCAGTCAGTGGTAAGAAGTATGGGTTAGTAATCGTAGATGACTATAGCAGATGGACATGGGTAAAGTTCTTAAGACACAAGGACGAGTCACACTCTGTGTTTGTTACCTTCTGTAACCAAGTTCAGAATGAAAAGGATCTTAGAATCGTTAAAGTCAGAAGTGATCATGGTGGAGAATTTGAAAATAAAGATTTTGAGTCATTCTTTAATGACAGAGGCATTCTGCATGATTTCTCTTGTCCTAGAACTCCCCAACAAAATGGAGTTGTAGAACGAAAGAACAGAACATTGCAAGAAATGGCCAGAACCATGATCAATGAGACAAACGTTGCTAAGACCTTCTGGGAAGAGGCAATAAACACAGCGTGCTACATTCAGAATAGAATCTCAATAAGACCTATTCTGGAAAAGACTCCATATGAATTGTGGAAGAACAGAAAGCCCAACATTTCATATTTTCATCCATTTGGATGTACTTGCTTTATATTAAATACAAAGAATTATTTGAACAAGTTTGACTCTAAAGCACAGAAGTGTATTATGTTAGAATACTCTGAACGCTCAAGAGGGTACATAGTATACAATACAGAAACACAGATTGTGGAAGAATCAATCAGTGTTCGTTTTGATGACAAGCTTGACTCTGAAAAGTCAAAGCAGAATGAAGTTTTTGCAGGTATAGAAATTGAATTTGCAGGTTCTGAAGACAAGTCATCAGAAGCTCTCAACACAGACATTCCTTCAACGTCTGAAAGGAGCACTGCTAGAAATCCTACAACAGCTGCTGATCAACCTCAGAAGAGATTACCCAGAAGCAGCTTGGATCACCCAGAAGAGACTATCCTAGGAAGAAAGGAAGATCCAATCAGGACAAGAGCAAGCTTCAGAAACTCTGAAGAAACACTTATGGGACTGGTGTCTCTGATTGAACCTTCTTCTATTGATGAAGCACTTCTGGATAATGACTGGATTCTGGCAATGCAAGAAGAGCTGAATCAATTCACCAGAAACGACGTATGGGATCTCGTTCCCAGACCAAAAGGATTCAACGTCATTGGAACAAGATGGGTGTTCAGAAACAAGCTAAATGAACAAGGTGAAGTCATCAGAAACAAGGCACGACTGGTTGCACAAGGTTATAGTCAGCAAGAGGGGATAGACTATACAGAAACCTTTGCCCCAGTCGCCAGGTTAGAATCTATCAGACTTTTAATTTCATTTGTTGTTAATAGAGGCATCACTCTGTATCAGATGGATGTCAAAAGTGCATTCTTAAATGGTTATATAGAAGAAGAAGTTTATGTTCACCAACCCCCAGGTTTTGAAAATACAAAACATCCCGAACATGTTTTCAAACTAAAGAAGTCACTGTATGGTCTGAAACAAGCTCCCAGAGCTTGGTATGAAAGGCTAAGTAATTTTCTGCTGGAAAATGAATTCACCAGAGGGAAAGTGGACACTACTCTATTCTGTAAAACAGTTAAGAATGACATCTTAGTCTGTCAAATTTATGTTGATGATATTATTTTTGGTTCTACTAATCCTTCTCTTGGAAGAAAATTTGCTAAGTGTATGCAGGCAGAATTTAAGATGAGCCTCATGGGGGAACTGAAATTCTTTCTAGGAATTCAGATCAATCAAACTCCAGAAGGAACTTACATTCATCAGAGCAAATACATCAGAGATCTTCTGAAGAAATTTGACCTCTCAGAATGTAAGCCATCAAAGATTCCAATGCATCCCACGTGCATTCTGGAAAGAGAAGAGGTAAGCAAAAATGTAGAACAGAAAGTCTACAGAGGTATGATTGGTTCTCTCCTCTATCTGACTGCTTCAAGACCTGACATATTATTCAGTGTTTGTATCTGTGCTAGATTCCAATCAGATCCTAGAGAATCTCACTTAACAGCAGTTAAGCGAATTTTCAAGTATCTGAAAGGTACTACTAATCTGGGTTTGTTTTATAGAAAATCTAGTGATTACAGCTTAGTAGGCTACTGTGATGCTGATTTTGCTGGAGACAGAGTGGAACGTAAAAGTACTTCTGGAAGCTGCCAGTTTCTGGGAGAAAATCTGATCTCTTGGTCCAGCAAAAGGCAATCAACAATTGCTCTGTCAACAGCAGAAGCTGAGTACATAGCAGCAGCAGGATGTAGCACACAAATGCTCTGGATGAAAAGTCAGCTTGAAGACTTCCAGATTTTTGAGAGTAACATTCCTATACTTTGTGATAATACTTCTGCTATTTGCTTAAGTAAGAATCCCATTTTACATTCTAGAGCTAAGCATATAGAAATAAAACATCACTTCATTAGGGACTATATTCAGAAAGGTATTTTGAACTTAAAATTTATAGATACAGACCATCAATGGGCTGATATCTTTACTAAACCCCTTTCAGAAGATAGGTTTAACTTCATTCTGAAACATCTCAGCATGAAAGTGTGCCCAGAGTAAAAATGTTTTAATTCCATATATTTACCTTCAGAATGTAATTATTTTACTGTGAACTTCTGATCAATCTCCTTTTAGAAAGATAGAACATGCAGATTGTATCAGATGCAAGTCTAAAGATCTGAGAGTCTAAGCTCAAAGACAGACGTGCTGATCACTACATCAAACAAGTGTCATCCAATCATCAGCATATCTCTGAAGCAGAACGCGTGCACGTTTCTGAGAAGGCAAAGCGCTGATTGGGTGCATTGAGACACATGTATGGTAACCGTTTTTAAGTATCTTTCTCAAATTCCCCAAAATCAGCAAGCATTTAATGAAAAGTAATCATGCTTTTAAATGGCAATCATGATTTTTCTCTCTCTTAAAAACGTTTATCTTTTCAAAATAGTTTTGAAAACTCTATTTAAGCACACTAATCTCTCATTCTTATTCTTTACGCTTTCTCACTAACACTCAAGCATTTTCTGCATATTTCTGAGTTCATCTCTTGCAAACCTTTTTCCTCAGTTCATTCTCAAAAACCCTTTTAGTGTGAACATGGCATCCTCCAGCAGCGTTTCTGCAGGTACTCAGAAGAAAGCATCATCTGAGCAATATCAAGTGCCACTCAGAACTCTCCTCACTCCGGTGAAGAATCTTGAAGTGCTTTCTGAGTTAATCATTGATTTTGAAAGCTTGATGGAGAATGGTTTTGACCTAACTGAAGAAGTTAGGGCTCAAAAGTGGGAAAGGTATTTCGATAGGTTGGTTGGACCAACATTCCCAGCGCTGGTCAAGGAATTTTGGATTCACGCCAAGGTTTCAACACATCTAGTCATCTCCTCTGTTATGGGGAAGAAGATTGTGATTTCTGAAGATCTCATTGCAAGGCTAATCGGTCAAAGTGGTGGTGGCGTCCGTTGTGTGGACATGGCTGAAAGATGTGCTGATATAGGAGTGGTAGCTAACAGGATTTTCACTCTTGGGATGCCCAGTAGCAAGATTAAAGATCTGAAGGATCATTTCAGAGTATGGGCGAAGATCATTCTGGGGTGCTTCAACCACAGGAAACCAACAAGTTCTCCTGATTACATAAATGTGGATCAGCAGTTTCTGATCTACTTTATTGATCAGAAGGTAAAGATCAATCTGGCTCACTTCCTGTTCAACCACCTCAGAACCAGTGTGAAAGAAACAAGGGAAGAAGAAAGAACCAAGAGGGACTGGATACCTTTTGGAAGGTTGATATCAGATATTCTGACAGAGAATAGGCTGATTGAGCATCTGATAGAAGCTCAGGAACTAAGTACTATTGAACCAACAATTGGGAAACCTCTGAATGCAAAGAACCTGAAAAAGATGAAGCTGATAGAGAATATTCAGAAGGAACCCAGAGCTACTTCCACTGCTGATATCTCCAGCAGAAGAGTGCCTCTGAGTGATTTTCCATTATTCTCTGAAACTGAATCCAAACCAGAGGCGATTCTCAGGCACTTGGATGCGTACAAGGCAGATGGTACAGATCCAAAGCTGAATATCAGAGATCTGCATCAACCCCAACCAGAAGTGACTCTGAAGAAGACAAAGAAGAGGAAGGCGCCATCAGAAGGATCATCTCAGCAGACTCCAAAGAAAATAGGTATTTCATCTGCTGCCCCTGTTTTAATTTCATCTACTATTCCAACATCTATACCTCCTCAAACCTCTCATAGAATATCAATTCCCATCCCTACCATTGATGAAACCGTACAAGAAGAAGACCCTTCTGAGGCATTAAAACTCAGAAGACCTAGAACCAAACACCCCAAACAACCAACAATTTCAACAACATCAGCACTTGACCAAGTGATGTCTGATATTGAGCGTCAACATGCCTCTGCTCAACCAAACTCTGAACCACAAAATGTTCCTCCTCCACAACCAGAACAACAGCAATCTGCTGAAGAACCAGAACAACAACAACCAGAACCAGAACATCAACAACCACTCTCAGAAGAACCTCTGATCCCTGAGCAATCAGAGATTCCACCTCCCTCTCCCCAACCAGAAATAAATCCACCTTCACCACAAACCGAGTTTCACCACTCTGAAACCCCTTCTCCTCATCAATCTGAACCTCATTCACCTCAACCATCACCGCTGGCAATTCAGTTGCCATGTGGAACAACTGTTATCATGCCCCAGTTACCATCCTCATCAGAATCGACACCACCAAATACTCCCAAAACACCACCCACTCCAATCGAAATATCTGACTCTGATACCCCTTCTCCAAAACAAACAGCCTCTCAGAAAACCTCTGAAAACCCCAGCAGGACTTTCATTGACTTAACCAGTCTTGACCGTCTTGCTGATCTAAAACACAAAATTACCATCCCAAAACCAAAGCAACCAGATGTTGGCTCTGGTATTTTGAATTTTGAAACAGGTGTGCTGCAATGGATTGCTTCTTTGAAGCAAGTCTGTCCGGGAATGATTGACCCAGCTGCTTCTGATCAGCTCTGGTCACAGTTCAGACTTTGGGTACGTGCTGAAGCCCTCAAGTTGCAGGATATCAACTATGAGCAGGCACAACAAAATTTCAGCAAGCTTCTGAATGAAGTTGGAAGTATGCTTCTGAAAGAGGACATGCTCCCTCTGGACAGTGAACCTTGGTCTGAGAAACAGCAAGCTGCAAAGGTGCAATCATCAGAAGAAGACAAGACCATTCAGGCTGAAGAAAGTCAAGCAGAAGATGTTGCTGAAAGTTCTGAGAAGCCTCCTCCTTCTGATGCTTCTCAAGCTGCCTTGGACAGGCAGACTCTGGAAGAACTAAGGCTGAATGACATGCGTCTGCAGCAGCGGATGGATGAAAACGATCAGAAGATGAAAGAAAGAATGGATGTGCAGGACAGCAAGATTGACACTGTTGTCAGCATGGTGCATAAACAGAATGAGACTTCTGAAAATATTCAAGCCATGCTGGAGAGCCTGTTCACACGATTGCCTCCTCAACCTTAAATCTTTTCTTTCATGCATGACCTTTTTCATGTTTTCCCTTGATTTTCTGATGTACTGTTTGATTATGTTTTGTAATATTTTCCTGTTTTGATTCTGAACTATATTAATATAATTAGTTTTTCTGATCTTAATTGTTTTAGCACATCACCAACACTTTTTGATTGCTGACAAAAAGGGGGAGAACAAGAATGATATTTAAATCAATAACGGCTAACTAGACAGAAATTCTCAAACATTCTAACTTTATTACTTGAAATGTTTTTTCTGTTTTGTTTAAAGTCTACAGGCACAAGGAAGCTCCTGGACACTCTGAAGACTAGAAGCTCTGATCAATGTTGCTCTGATCAATATGAAGTTCTGATCGTCCTAATACTCTGATCCAAAGCAAAGCTCTGACAAGAAAAGCTCTGAAGCTCTGCTCTCTGATAAGTCAAAGACTCTGATAATCTGATGTTCAAAGAAAGAAAAAGATCTGATCCTGAAGAACACGTATAATCAAAGGGAAGTAACAAACTCAGGGGGAGTATTTCCTTACTCCTTATTCTTTTACTTCTTATTCTGATACATATTCCAGATACCTTTTCACGTTATTTTCATTTAAAATATCTAGTTTTTGTCATCATCAAAAAGGGGGAGATTGTTAGAACAATGTTTGAATCTACTACCCTATATTTAAGTTTTGATGATAACGAAGTGAAAAGATATAGTATTTATAAGTTTCATGAATGAACTATTTGCTGCCTAAAATTATTATGTTCTGACTTGCAGATACGCTGATTGAAATAAGCAAGATCACATCTATTCAGCATCAGAACTTGATTTCATACATCAGCATCAGAAATTGCTACATCAGAACGTCAAAATCAGATGATCAACTCACGTACATGCTGAAGCCTGATGAACAAAACTGCGCTTAATACTCTGATACAGAAACACAATAGTTCATCAGCAGCGAAGCAGAATCAGAATGAGCCAAGCCAGAACTTGCATTAAGTAAGCAACGGTACTGTGCATTGAAAGCAAATTAATTCCAACGGCTTCATTCCAGACAAGATCTGCTCAATAAGGAAAGTTTGTTATTAGCATTGAATCAAGAATATTGCATCCAACGTTCATCATCTCAGTGCTATATAAACAAAGCTTTGAAGATTGAAATGGTTAATGCTCTCCAAATCTCTACACGCACAAAAGCTGAACCATAATCTTCGTTCTACCAGTTTTGCTAAACCACACACTCTGATATTCCATTACTGTTTAGCAATCTAGTTTCTAAGCTTCAATTTGTGTATACATCACAGTTGTGATACAGTTTTGTAGAAAACATCCACACACATTGTTTTATCTCTTTGTAAGAAAGTGTTACCTTGACAAACCGGGTTGTGGTTTGAATCAAGAAGGCTTTAGCAGTTGTTAAAGCAGTCTGTAATATTCAGTTGAATATAGTGGATTAAGACCTCGTTGGAGAGAGGCGAAATCACCTTGACGGGTGGACTGGAGTAGTTTGAGATCAAACGAACCAGGATAAAAATATCTTGTCAATTGCTTTAGATTTCAGTTTTACAATTCAACCCCCCCTTCTTGTGTTTTTCACCACTTCAGACTTTGGATCTATTCTTTTGATGAGTTTGTTGAATTGTCTTCCAAGCATGGCTATAGCTTCTGAAATATTTTCTTCTTCATCCTTTTCATCTTCAGTGTTGGATACAAGTGCTATGCTCTTGTTCTTTTTGTCAACATTTTCAGTGATCCTCATCTCAAAAGTCTGAAGAGACCCAATGAGTTCATCCACTTTCAACTTGCTGATATCCTGGGCTTCCTCTATAGCAGTTACCTTCATTGCAAATCTTTTAGGCAAGGATCTGAGAATCTTTCTCACCAGTTTTTCTTCTGACATCTTTTCTTCCAATGCTCCTGGGGTGTTGGCAATCTCCAAGATGTTCATGTGAAACTCATGAATGGTTTCATCTTCCATCATTTTTAGATTCTCAAACTTGGTAGTCAGCATCTGAAGCCTTGACATTTTTACTTTGGAAGTGCCCTCATGGGTAGTTTTGAGAGTGTCCCAAACTTCCTTGGCCAGTTCATATTGATGTACTAGTCTGAATATGTTTCTATCAATTCCATTGAACAAGGCATTTAAAGCTTTGGAATTTCCCAGGGCTAACTCATCTTCTTCTTTACTCCATTCTTCCTCAGGCTTCAGACTGATTATCCCATCTTTCTCAGTTATAGTGGGATGGTTCCATCCTTTGTCAGCAGCTCTCCAGGCCTTTTTGTCCAGAGATTTTAAGAAGGCAATCATTCGAGGTTTCCAGTAGTCATAATTTGTTCCATCCAGAATGTGTGGTCTATTTCCAAAAACTCCTTCTTTGTCCATAGTGCCAGAAAGTGATATCCCTAGATCTCACCCAGTAATACAGGCAGGGTGCCTGCTCTGATGCCAATTGAAATTCTGGCTGCAGATACTCAATGTCATAGTCAATGTTATGACACCGTATCTGACTTTCTATAAGACAGTAAATACAAAAACAGTAAAGAACACAGTCAATTGTTTACCCAGTTCAGTGTGAAACAACACCTACTCTGAGGGCTACCAAGCCAGGGAGGAAATCCACTATAAGAGATATTAATTCAGGAATAAACCAACCAGTTTATCTCCTTCACTTAAGACCTACCCAATGCAACTTCAATCTAAGTTCTACTTAAACCTGAGTTCCTACTCACTCCCCCTCAATCACAGCAGTGATACTTAAAACAATTGACTAATGAATTAATGAAGACACTCTTCAAAACATACACTTGATTATGCTTCACAGCTTTTTAATCAAGTAACACAAACACTCTTGCTTCACAGCTTTGAGTGATACATAAACCTAACTTGACATTGCTTCAAAGCTTTAGTCAAGAGACACAAAACACTCTTGCTTCAAAGCTTTGAGTGGTACAATAACCCTTACAAACAAAACCTATTCCAAGTCACTTATCACAATGATAATTGCTTGGATTACAGCAGTTAAAACTATACAGTTTCTGATTGATCTTCAGTCCAAAGAGATATTTTCCAAACAGCAGACCTGTTGAATATATAGCAGCTGTTTCTTCAGTTAGGGTTTCCACAAAAAGCAAGGGTTAATTAGGTTTAACCATAAGACTTGGTCACAATACTTTATCAACCAGTTTAGGGTTGAGCTAGGTTAACCCAAAGACAACGGGAGATTCTGTTCTGGAAGGAATGAGCCAACTTCTTGAAAAATCTCAGAATTAACCAAACTGCACTACTGTTAGATCAGTACTGGATGTCTTAACATTTGTTATGACATCAGAATTCCTGTTTACTGAGAAGACCATAAATGTGATCTTTTGCAAAATGCTCAGATACACACTCATAAACAGCAGTACCTGTATGCCACTATTTTTCTGCAAAGGTACCTAATAAACCATTACCTAATAAATCAGAATGTTATGACATTAGTCATGACATTCACACACCTGGTTTGACCAAAAATGCATGCCAATAACTAAACACCTACAATCTACTTCATTACTCGAAAAGGGTCATTTTTTTCCTCTTTTCCTTTAGACAGTGTTATCCTACTATTAGAGAGTAGGTAGCCTTATCGTTGGATGTTTGAGGGACATTCGAAGGGACATACAATCATAAAGGCAACATATGGAGAATCTTTAGCAATTTTGTTTAAAGGACGAGATCATTTACCGAAAGGCAACATCGTAGGGTCATCGAGGGACTATGATCTTTTGATTTTACGGGTCTTGGCTAAAGCGTCCCCATTCTTGAGGGACATGACTACTTTATTTTCAAAAAGGAAACCGAAGAGGGGATACCCTAGAGGTGCATATGTGCATATGTGTTCAATTCAATTATTTTTTGTCTTTTTGTTAGTTAGATAACGTTTTAATTTACAGTCTTTCCATACACACCTATTTACTAATAGTAATATAGCAAAATAATAAAGCAATAAATGTGCGAAAAATAAAATGCATAAAAATAAATCCTAAGCTATTACACGGCTTTGGGAGAGATACATTATAAAAGTAATAAGTAAAGTGCGGAATTTTAAATCTAAAACTATTACATCCATGATCAGTTACAATATTGAAAAAAATGCGAAAACAATAAACACGCGCGAGATAAAGACGAACGTCTAGAAACCTAAGAAAATGCTTAGTAGACAAAAGAAAATATTTTTTTGTTAAGAAAATAAATAGCTCTAAATTTAATTGAGAAAAATAAATATTAAATGGAAATTAACCTAGTTCTAAAGTGTTTTTGTATTTTTATTTAAGAAAATATTTGGATGAAGATAGCCTAAGTCTGATTGATTTTAAAATTGACAAAATACAGTTAGAATAATTAATCTAATTAAATTACAAAAATTAAAAATGATCTTAAGTCTAACTATTTTTATTATTTTTAGATTATTATATAAAATAAAATAAAATAAAATGAAAATAAAACAAGAAAAAAGAATAAGAAAACAAAATAAAAAAGGGCTTGGCTGTCAAAAGCAACTGGGGGTGTGTTTGTTGAAATTCGTTAGGCCCAGTGTGATGAGCCCAACGCTCAAACAGAAAACCTGCAAAATAGAAATGTTGAAAAAATAAAACCAAATGCAGCAATCTGGGGTTGAACCCGGGACCTCTAGCCATACACACACACGCTTCACCACCAGACCATTTTATCATTTGTTTATATAAACAAGAACAATAATATATATATATATATATATATATATATATATATATATATATATATATATATATATATATATATATATATATATATATATATATATATATATATATATATATGAAGCAAGTGGATCATGATGAGCTGTACACGCGCGCGCCCCAGGTGGGACCCTGATGTTTGAACGAACCAATCAGAGATGCTGATCCAGCCATGTATGCTCTTGCCTGAGTCAACTAGCCGGAGGGACGCCGGAGTCAAATCCAGTCGTCTTCTCCGGGATATCAAAATGTAAAACCTGCAAAAATCAGAAGATCAAAGCCTACAATCAAGGCTACCTCCCCCCCCCCCCCCAAATCAACCCTCATGATTCGATTTCTGGGGTTTGTTTATCCTGAAACGGCCTATATTATGAGGTATAATGAAAAACACAGATCGTGCCCTAGAAATGGCACGACCTTGTTTTGGTCCCTTTACTCATATATTTTACCCTAGACCTGTCCTATAAACTACCCTGAACACAAATCAAACACTGAAAGAGGTTAGTTCATCATGAAAATAAAAAATATGAATTCAAAAAATTTACCAACGATGAGTGTTTTAGTTTGGTGCTTCTAGGCGTGAGATTGCTTGAAAAAAGACTGATACGTGCTCCTGGGAACTTCTAGATGTTGATGGAGGGCTTAGGTTGGACTGAAACAGGCTGGAAGTGTCTGTTTGGATTTTCACGATTTGGACAATTTTTGCAAATTTGGTAGAGCTTCTTGTACAGCGTGTAGGCCTGTGTTTTGGCTTGCTAACATGCTCCTTATATAGAGGAGATGGAGAGGACAGGATATTATGGTAAGAATCATCCTTAATCATGGTCCATGAAAGCAAAATCAAACATTTTGAAAAATTCCATAATTGCATATTCTTTCCTCTTTTGATCAATGCAGTGTATTTGGACACTTGTAATGAAGCTTGCACAAAAAAAGGGTCCTCTTAATGGGCCAAGTCAGGCCTAAATGTTATGGCCCATATTTTCTAGTATTTCTCCCATTTTATTTAATTTTAAATCAAATAAAATCAAAATAAAATACAAGGAAAATTATGGTCATGCCAAAATTGGTTAATAGGTCCTTCTCAAGGTCATGGAGAGTTTTAAAGCTCAAAAAGTTAGGTCATTGACCTAAAATTATAGGTTTGATCAATGTATAATTCTTGAAACTTCCGAAATTTCCTCAAATTAGGCAAGCCACAACTTGCTCAATTTTTATCTCATGATAATGATCTTGGACTTTTTGGAAAGCCCAAGTTGCCTAATTCAATCTCTCTTTTGATAAATTTTGCATTTGAAGATTTTATATTGATGTAAAAGGTCTTGGCAAAAAGTGGCTTTTGTTGACTTTTTAAAAATGACATGTAATGTCTGAGCGTATATCTTCAAAATGGTGGATGTATTGAACTTGTGGGATGAAGAGAAGTTGTAGGGGATTGGATTCTCTTCAAAATGAGCCTTGGTGGGAAACTTTCTGATAAAGTATGAGAAAGTTATGCATGGTCAAAGTTTGGTTGACTTCTCCTATAGAAACCCTAATTTAGCAATTCTTGACTTTTGATGAATTAGGAGCATTTCTTGAGGAATCATGATCAACCCTTGATAAAATGATGGATATCACTTCAAAATGTTGATTTTAACCAAAACATTTGAAGTTTGACTGTACATGGGCCACAATTGACTTTTGACCTAGCATAGTTGATTTTCAAGCATTTGAGCAATTGACTGGGCAAACTTGTTATACAAGGCATGAAATTTGGCATGGATAATCTTGAGGAAATATTAGGATCATGGAAAACATTTGAGACCATTGGAGCTCACACATCTTGATTAAAATTGAAACCCTAGTTAGAGGTTCATTGCCTTAGGAGGAGAATTTGTCTGGCCAATTCTTGGTCATCCTTGGGCAAGTTGGGGACCTCAATGGGCATGTATTAAGTAAAAGGAAGGGCAAGTTTTGGAGTACAACAACTGCCCCTATTCAATCTTCTTGGACCTGAGGATGTAGATTGGCTTGTCTGCCTTTCGTGATCTGAAGGTGGAAGATGATTGAACACTAGAGTGCCCAAAAATTTGCACTCGTCCGAAGTGATATTGTTGGTGAATAATATCAGGAATAGGATTACAGATGCCATTTGGAAAAGATGACAGAAGGCTGTCAGAGATGGGCTTAAAGATGCCATCCAAGGAATATGATGGAGAGTCGTCGGAGATGGACTTAAAGATGTCATCCAAAGTGGATGCTGACTTCATAAGAAATCTCGTTGTGGAGATTCTTGTTCCTGCTGTCTGAGGAGAAGTCCACTGGGGAATGTTTTAGGGGAATAAAGTCTAGGAGCTTC
Organism: Vicia faba; assembly: GCA_948472305.1. Classification (NCBI taxonomy): domain Eukaryota; kingdom Viridiplantae; phylum Streptophyta; class Magnoliopsida; order Fabales; family Fabaceae; genus Vicia; species Vicia faba. The sequence continues at coordinate 95,878,474 of OX451735.1, read as the reverse complement.
GGCTGTCCATTACTCTACTGGGGATTTTATCTCTTGATTGGAGAGACGAAAGCAAGTTGTTATCTGGTCGGGACCCTGGCTTCACAGTGACTTACTGAGGACAATAAGATTTTCTGCTATCTGGTCGTATTCCGTGATTCATAGTGACCTATTGGGGAATATGAAATTAACTGCTATATGGTCGGTTCTAGGCTTCACTGTAATTGTAGACATTGAACTGTTATTTGGTCATATCCAGGCTTCTGCGATTTGAAGAAATTAAGCTATTATCTGGTCGGGTCCAGGCTTCAACTTGAATCTGAGGTATACCGTTATTTGGTCGAGTCCAGGCTTCGGTGTCATAGGTTATACTATCATCTGGTTGGGTCCAGACTTCATAGTAATTAATAAACTGCTATCTGGTCGGACTCCAGGCTTTATAGTATCTTTAACTGGATAAGAATCAGAAAATCTTAGGGTCGATTTAACTGAACCAGAGAAAGTATCTACCGGAAAAGAATCAGTAGTAAATCAATGGTCGATTTAAACTGAACCAGCAGAGGTCTTGAGTTATCTTTGACTAGATAAGAATCATAAAATCTTAGTGTCGATTTAACCGAACCAGATAAAGTATCTGCCGGAAAAGAATCAGAATAAATCATTGGTCGATTTAAACTGAACCAGCAGAGGTCTTGAGTTATCTTTGACTGGATTAGAATTAAAAAAATCTTAGTGTCAATTTAACTAAACCAGAAAAAGGTCTTGGGTTATCTTCAACTGGAATAGAAATCAGGAAAATCTTAGTGTCGATTTAACTGAACCAGAAAAAGGTCTTGGATTAACTTTGACTAGAATGGAAATCAGAAAAATCTTAGTGTCGATTTAACTGAACCAGAAAAAGGTCTTGAATTATCTTCAACTGGAATAGAAATCAGAAAAATCTTAGTATCGATTTAACTGAACCAGAAAAAGGTCTTGGATTAACTTTGACTGGAATGGAAATCAGAAAAATCTCAGTGTCGATTTAACTGAACCAGAAAAAGGTCTTGGATTAACTTTGACTGGAATGGAAATCAGAAAAATCTTAGTATCGATTTAACTGAACCAGAGGAAGGTCTTGAATTATCTTCAACTGGATAAGAATCAGAAAAATCTTAGGATCGATTTAACTGAACCATAAAAAGGTCTTAGAGAATATCTTTCTTAGGAAAATGCTGAAATAGCCCTTCGTCAGACGTATCCTTTGAGAAGACTGCCAGGTCCTATAAGTAGTTAATGGTGTATGTTGATTTGATCTTTCCTGAAAAGGTAAAGAGTTAGTCGTATGCAATATCATGATGTATGAAATGCATTGTGTAATGATGTTCTCAAAATAAATGAGATCATGCTGTATGCAACATATATGTGCATGCCATGATGTGTGAATATGAAATGTTGTTGCGATATTTCCTAGTTAAGGAAAATAAATCCCTGACTGCTGATGGAGAGTACTGGGAAGATGAATCTCGGACTGTTGTTAGGTAGATGAGGAAAGTGATTATTTTATTTCCGCTGGGGATGATGAACGGAGATGATTTGCTGAGGATTTCCTCTTTCCGCTTGAGGGTATTCTGTCGGGGATCTTTAACTCCTGCTTGAGAATGACTCTGTGGGGGAGGGATGCTCTTTCGGAAGATATTAACTATGCGGAGAAATAAACTCTGTTAGGGGATAAACTTACGCAGTTAGAGGAATAGACTCTACCAGGGGACAAGGCTTTATAAGCTGCTAGAGATTATAAAACTTAGCTGGGGGACACAAATTTCAGCTTTCCGAGGGAACTTCGCTGGAGGAGGTAATTCCTGCTTGGGGAAAAAGAGATCAAAATTTTGATTGCTTCTACTCTATGGGGAACATAGACATCATTGGTTCGTATGTTATGGATGTAGCGGTGACTTCGTCTCAAGACGTATTTGCCCTTGTACCTGCTGGAAAGAGTAACTGTCGAGAGTATAAATTGATTTTTTAGACTTTGCCCCGTTTCTTAAAGTCATTAGTAACTGTCCTTCTGTTTCTTATGCAAGTATTTGTAAACGGTAATCATATTCAAATGCACATGTCAAAAATAATCACTGGACGTTTTTTTTGCAAAACCAAACAGAAAAATAGAAAACAAATAGTTTTGTACTTTCAAAGAAATGATTTACATTGATTTTGAAGTTTGCCTATAACAGGCATTTTAGTACAAAGAGACTGACGTTCTAGTAGGAGAACGCCGTCGTGAAAACAAAAACTATACAAAATGGTGTACAAAGAGAAAACAATTATGTGTAATAATACCCTTGAGTCTCAATTCTGCTATTGCCCTTATGTCCTTGAGTGTCTCAATAGTTTGCTACTTGTCCGAAGCTGACTGAATTGAGTGGTACCATTTGAGTTTGATAGTTGATATTGAAGTCCGGTCACAAGGTGATCCAATGGGACATAGTTATACGCCTTAAATCCCTAACTTTTGCCTGGACCGCCCTTTCGGGTTTTCAGTCCACCGGGATACCCTTTTTTGCCCAAGTCGCCTTTTCAGGATTTCGACTTGCCGGGTGTATAGATTTTTTGTATTTATCCCTAATTTTTGCCCGAACCCTTTTGGTTCGCCAGGATTCCCTTATTTTTGCCTACGCCATTCAACTTAACAGGTATTTATTCATGCGTAGTATTTTTTCACTATGCCCATATTCACAAGGTGAGGAAGATCGTCACTATCCATGGTGGTTAGAATCATGGCTCCACCAGAAAATATGATTTTGATTACAAATGGCCCTTCGTATGTGGGAGTCCATTTGCCCTTGGAATCACCTTGTGGCAGTATGATGTGCTTGATTACTAGATCACCCACTTGATATACCTGGTGTCTGACCTTTTTGTTGAAAGCCTTGGTCATTCGTTTTTGGTACATCTGACCATGACAGACAGCGATAAGCCTTTTCTCATCAATCAGATTCAGTTGGTCAAGTTGAGTCTGGATCCAATCATCTTTGTTCAAACCCATCTCCTTCATGATCCTCAAAGAAGGGATCTGGACTTCAATAGGTAGGACAGCCTCCATACCATACACCATAGAATAAGGTGTTTCCCATGTTGATGTACGTGCTAAGGTGTGGTAACCATGAAGAGAAAACGGTAACATCTCATGCGAGTCTTTGTATGTCACCGTCATCTTCTGTATGATTTTCTTAATGTTTTTGTTAGCATCCTCCACAGTGCCATTCATCCTCGGCCGGTAAGGGGAAGAATTATGATGCTGGATTTTGAATTGCTTACAGAGTTCGGTGATCATAGTATTGTTGAGATTTGTACCATTATCTGTAATGATTCTTTATGGAACACCATACATATAGATAAGGTTATGCTTGACGAACCGCACCACAACATTCTTGGTAACATTAGCAAAAGAGGCAGCCTCAACCCAATTCGTGAAGTATTCAATGGCCACTAGGATGAAGCGATGCCCATTGGAAGGGGTAGGTCTAATCTCTCCAATCATGTCAACGCCCCACATTGCAAAGGGCCAGGGAGCCGTCAATATGTTTAGGGTAACCGGAGGTACATATACTTTATCAGCATAGATCTAGCATTTGTGACAAGTTCGGGAATGCTGATAACAGTCTGCTTCCATAGTGGACCAGTAATATCCTGCCCGTAGGATCTTTTTAGCCATGGTGTGTCCACTAGAATGGGTTCCAAAGGTACATTCATGTAAATATGCCATAATCCTCTCTGCTTCTCTCTTGTATACACACTGAAGTAAAGTAGAGTCGTGGTTGCGCTTGTAAAGGATTGCATTACTGAGGAAAAAATTTGCAGAGAACCTTCTTAGAAACTTTTTATCATTGACAGATGCCCCCTCAGGATATTCTTGAGCCTAGAGATACCTTTTAATTTCATGGAACCAAGGTTTGTCTGCTACTTCTTCAGTATCAATCCCATAGCAGTATGCTGGTTCATCCAATCTCTCAATAGTGATCTGAGGAGCCTCATTGCCCCACCTGACCTTGAACATAGATGACATAGTAGCTAGCGCGTCCGCTAACTGATTCTCTTCTCGTGGAAAATGTTCAAAGGTAACTTCTTCAAAGTATGGAAGCAACATCAGCATATGTTCTTTGTAAGGGATGATATTAGGGTGCTTCGTGTCCCACTCTCCTTTGATTTGACTTATCTCCAAAGTCGAATCCCCGAAAACACTCAAGAACTTGATCCTCAGGTCAATAGTAGCTTTGAGGCCCATGATGCATGCTTCATACTCATCCATATTGTTGGTACAGTTGAAACACAATCTGACGGTGAAAGGAGTATGACATCCCTCGGGAGATATGATTACAGCAACAAATGTCATTGCCGAGTGCGTTGGAAGTTGTGTCAAAAACCATAGTCCATTGGGATCCTTCCTCAGGTCCTTCATCTGGTCCAGGTTCTTCACTGTCAGTCACTAACATGATATTCTCATCCGGGAATTCAAATTTCATGGATTGGTAGTCATCCACAGCCTGATGAGCCAAATGATCAGCTAGTACACTTCCCTTGATTGCTTTCTGGGTCATGTATTGAATGTCGTATTCAGTTAGGATCATTTGCCATCTTGCTATCCTTCCGGATAGATCGGGCTTATCAAAGATGTACTTGATAGGATCTATCTTAGATATCAACAAAGTAGTGTGGGTTAACATATACTGTCTCAGTCAGAGAGCAGCCCATGCCAAAGCGCAACAAGTTTTCTCGAGTAGTGAGTATCTTGTTTCACAATTGGTAAACTTTTTGCTAAGGTAGTATATTGCATGCTCTTTTGATCGGAATCGTCATGCTGCCCCAGCACACACCTGTTGTACCCCAAAATTTTCCCTCCCAATACATGGCAAGTGAGGTCCCCAAATTGTTCAAGGAAGTTCAAGAGTTGACCAGACAAACTCTCTCCTAAGGCAGTCTACCTCCAATTAGGGTTTCATTTTTCATCAAGATGATTGAGTACAAAGGATCCCAAATGCTCACCATTGTCCTAATATGTTCTCAAGATCATCCATGTTAAGTTTCAAGCCTTGCAGAAGAAATTTGCCCAGTCAATTGCTCAAATGCTTGAAAATCGACTATACTAGGTTAAAAGTCAATTGTGGCCCCCATACAGTCAAACTTCAATATTTTTGGTCAACATCCTCATTTTGAAGTATTATTCGTCATTTTATCAAGGGTTGACCATGATTCCTCAAGGATTGCTCACAATTCATCAAAATCCAAAAGTTGCTAAATTAGGGTTTCGTAGGAAAAGTCAACTTAACTTTGACCAAGCATAACTTTCTCATAATTCATCAGAAATGACCCATCCAAATCTCATTTTGAATAGGACTAAATTCCCTACAATCCATCTTCAAATATCAAGTTAAGAATATGCACTCACAAAAAGATATGAATTTTGACATTATAGGTCATTTTTAAAAGTCAACAAAAACACCTTTTAGGTCAAAGCTTCATACATGAACATGGAAGATTCAATTGAGATGAGACCAAAAGGGTTGCTTAGAGGACATCCTAAGATTTCTAAAAAGTCCAAGAACACCTCTCTAAGGTCAAAATTGACAGAGTTAAGCATTGGCTAAGTTGACTATTTTTGCAAAATTGCCAAAAGTCAAATGTGCTCAAAAATACATTTTTTGTCAAATGGGCCTAGTTTTTTATGATTGAATCTTTCTTATGACATGGTCCACGATCCAAATCAGCACACACACCTATTTATTTGTTTTTTTTATTTTGATTTTTATCATTTAAAAGTCAAATTAAATCAAATAAATATAAAAAAATATCAAAGATTTGTTTTGTGATCAGATTTTGGGTGGAATCAAATCCAATTATGCTGACAAATCATATCCAAAACATGCAAAACAAATTGAACCAAAATTGGCATGATTTGGCTTGATATAGAAAGATATCATACAAGGATAAAGACCAAATCAAATCTTCATAATGGACCAAGATTTAGCTCGTTTTTGTTGACCTAATGTGTTGCCTTACATATACATAACATGGCCAAGGCAAGAGAGGGAGGATTGAGTTCGTGAAAGTCACCAAGCAAACTCACATTATTGAAGAAAAATTGTGCATCAGTTTTCAATTTAGAGGATGATTCAAGGAGATTCAAAGCCACCAATCAACTCTTGGACATCCTCAGAAGAGATTACAAGCATCACCAAGCTTCCACAAGTCCAGAAACACGTTGCACGACCGTCACAATTTGCTTCTCTTTCAAAATTCGATTATTACGATTCTTGAATTATAAACATGTTTTAATGGTATGTATGTGTTTGTTATCATGTTTGCAATGTATTGAACTGGTTTAATTGATGTTTGAGCGCATATATTATAGTTGCCATTGCTAGGGTTAGAGGTCGTGCATAGCCAAGAACAAAAACTGAAAATTTCAAGAAAAAGTGGGAATCGGTTTTCAACCTACAAGGAGTTTCAAAGCATTTCAAGAGCACCAATCCCTTCCCAGACATCCCAGGAAGCGATTCCAATCACTCCCAGGTCTTGAAACGCCCAGAATCGTGCTCTACGTCTCCCACGGTTTGCCCAAAAACTTGATTTTGATTTCACTAATCCACGCATCTTTAACACTTTTGATTGTTATACTCATGTTTATCATCATGTTTGCAAGCTAATCATTCCATTTAATTGCATTTTTTATGCTTGTACGTGAAATTGCCATGGTTAGGGTTTTGTGTTCTTGTTTAGGGTTTTTTAATGCAGGCAAAATTGGGCGTTAATTCTGGTACCATGATGCTCGTGAGGATGATACGAGTTGATTGGTACCAGCCATGGTCATTTATCTTGAGCATATGAAATTTTGGAGATGGACAGGGTTATACCTACAGCAAACGTCTGTAGGTAAAAGCCTGATTTGCTAAAGCGACGGAGGGAGGAAGAAGAAGCTTGTGTGGCAACATGTGACTCGACCATTTGAATTTTCACGCTTTTTTCTGATTACATCATGTGATTTGATTATATTGTTTATTTCTATTCTATGTACAAACAAACAAAGCAGCTCAGCTGGCAGCGTGGTATTGGGAGCGAGCATAGTGACCTGGGTTCGATCTCCAAGTCCCCACATTTGTTTCATATTATTTTTCAACAGGTGATCAGGCGCGTTGCTCAACAGGATATCCATCATATACCATCAAGATCCAACCATCAAATGCATATTTAGACCAAATCCAATGCCTTTCCATTGAGAGGCCTACCATGCACCTCAAGTCAACATACGCACTGGATCAAGCGAAGTCAAAAGGGCTTGGATTTGTTTGGGCCCAGAATTTCAACAACATACCCCCTTTTTCAGCATAGCAACCAGGCACATTCACTCTTTCTCTTATTTCTTTTTAATTTCTTTTAATTTTTATTTTAATCATTTTAATTAACAAATTAATCATTCCTTTTTTATAAAAATCATAAAATCAAAACTTCAAAAAAATTAGAATTAGACTTTTTTTATCAAAATTAATTTTGTTAATTTAATTTAATTTAGTTTAACTTAGGGAAATTTTAACTTTTTTTATATAATTAAAAATAATTAGCAAATTAGTTTAAATTATTGATTTAATTCTTTTATTTTTTCTCAAATACATAAGATACAAAAATAGCTTTTAGATTGAATCAATTTATTTTTTTCTTAATTTAAAATTAATTAGAATTTAGGATTTTCTTTTTAATTTAACTATGTCATTATTTTCTTAAATAACAAAAACCTTTTTTAGTCAATCGCAAATAGGTTTAGCAAAGGGTCAAAACCCTAGTCGTTTCGTATTTGATTCATCACGCGCTTATTATTTATTTTGACAATATTTTTGTAACTGTTCATGGTTTGTAATAGTTTAACTTAGGGTTTTATTTACCGTTTAAATTCTCGGGTTTTTGGCTATGTAATTAATCCCCCACCCTAAAGCCTTGTAATAGCATAGATTTAATTTCTCGCATTTTTAATTCCTGCAAATACTTAACTATTTAGATGTATGCTAATAGGATTGTATGACAAGAATGCATGACAAATTAATACGGTTAAAAACCCTAATGTGAAAAGATAAATAACTAAAACAGATCAATCGCACATATCACTCTTAGGGTATACTCTCACTTTGGTTGCCTTCGGTAAACGGTCATTAAGCATAGGGTGTCTTAGTGGTTTCCCTCCTGTCTAAAAAAGATCTAATGTCCCATTCGAATGTTGCCTCGGAAATGTTGCCTCGAGAAAGATCTTAAGACTTTAAGGTTATTACTAAGGTACCCTAATATTGCTTTAGTGATCGTACGTCCCTTTCGAATTGACCCTTCAAACTCCAACGACAGTGCTACCTATTTCTCAATAGTAGGATAGCGCTGTCTAAAGGAAACGAGAATAGAAACGATCTTTTTTCGAGTAGGTAGGTGCTAGTAGGTACTTGCTCAAATCAAAACTTTTCTCACTTACACTTTTCAAACCAACTTTCAAAATAACTTCGTCACGCCTTTGAGGACTGATACAAGGGTTATCACGAAGTCAAAACTTTTCAAAAACAAAGCACATACACAAGCAATTTAAAAAGATGAGAAAGTACCTAAGAGCCCATGGAAAACCATGGATAGAAAGGGTGTTAACACCTTCCCTTTCTATAATCTACCCCTCGTACTCAAAATCTCGAAAAGGGATTTTTTCTGTACTTTTTTCCTTTCCGGTTGGGTAAAATAAAAGTCGGTGGCGACTCTTTCTTACCGCGACATTTTGCAAACAAAAAACGCAAAATGCAAACCGGTAAAAACACTCGGTTCTGCCACCGTATCACAGAACTGGCGACTCTGTTGGGGACTTAATAAGTGGGGTATGCCTTAGGATCTAGTTCATCATAATTGCTTCTCTTGATTTCTTTGTTTGCTTTACTTTTAAAGGTTTGTTTGGAGTTATTATAGATGCTAACCCGGATCTGGGGAATACCTTTTAGGTAAGTAGCAATAGACTGTGAGGGAACTGTACGGTGTAGACCGATACGGTTGAAGCAGTAGCTACGTTGGTATGGCACTTTGGTTGGTATCGGTATCCCTTGTGGAGAAACGAGGAGAATACGGGGCCGCCGGGTGGTGTCGTTAAGCATCAGCTGACCTTAGAACCTTTAATCTCCCAACTTGGCCATTAGAAAGTAGTGAGATAGCCGGCCTCGATATAAAGTTGAGAACTGGTTGATACTTGATGCTACACTCATTGAGACCATACTCTCGGAATAATTTCGGCCACAAGAAAAGATTTCGTGAGCTGAAACCATGAACGATGGAGGATGGTCAGTGATATTGAGATCCTCTAGAACCCGATTACTTTTCTAGGACAGGTTGAAACCAACTTAACTTCAAGAGGGTACTACCTTTGACCTCATGCAAGCCTTAAACCTAGGGCTTTGTGTGATTTGATTGTGTTTGCAATACCTGTTGTTTGCTATACTTGTGTTTTATCATGACATCATGCATCATAACATGGCATACATGCTTTATTACACTAACCATTTCAAAGACCAAGGGAATTTATCTTTGTTCTGTTTTGCAGATCATGGCTTTCGTGCGTAGAAAGACTATCCGAATCAACTTTGTGGAGGTACCATCCCAACTCAAAGAGCTAGTGTCAAGAATTTCTGAAACTTCTATGTTCATTAAGAGACACGGTCAGCTTCTCAGCCTGGTTACTTTAAACCCTAATGAACAGATGATGAGCATACTTTTTCAGCTCTTCGATCCCAAGCACCGCTACTTCACCTTTCCAGATTATCAGTTGGTGCCCACCTTGGAAGAATTCTCTCATCTATTGGGCATATCCATTCTTGAACAGGTACCCTTCACAGGTATGGAAGAAGTTCCTAAGCCATAAGTCATTGCCTCAGCTTTGCATTTGAAGTAGGCCGATGTGGTATCCAATTGGGAAACTCAAAGCGGAGTCGAGGGTTTTCTAGCCAAATTTCTGATAGACCAGGCTCAACTATTTTGGGATGATATGGATTTTCAGGATTTCGAGGATTTCTTGGCTCTTCTTATCTATGGTTTAGTTCTCTTACCTAATCCGGACTCTTTCGTAGATGTGAATGCTATCAAGATTTTCCTTTCTCGCAACCCTGTGCCTACCTTGCTTGGAGATATTTTGCACGCTCTCTATACTCGTACCACGAGGAGAAGAAGGACTCTTATGTGCTGCATGCCATTGTTGGCGAGGTGGTTTATTTATCACCTCCCTAGGTCTATACTAAAGAACGAAGAAGGTTTGGGTTGGTCGCACAGAATAATGTCACTCGCTCATACAGATATTCTTTGGTGTTCCCGAGCTATGGAAGACGTTGTTGTTATTGACCGCTGTGGGGGGTATCCTAATGTCCCATTACTTGGTATCAGAGGAGGTATAACTTACAATCCTTGTCTAGCTTTGCGACAATTTGGTCGTGCTCGAAGAGATGGTCCCTATGAGTTACTTATCGAGGACACAGTATTCGACTATGAGGATGATGTTAAGGGACATCACCGGAGGTTCATACAAGCTTGGGGCATGGTAAACAGATCTGACCCCATGAGTTGGGACCAAAGACTTCCCTTCCTATGCAGCCTTACCTCCAATAAGTCTGAGCTCGTGCCCAGAAGCTTATGATGCCTTATGCGGCAGTGTTACCAGTGACTGTGGAACCCACTACTGAAGACGACATTCCTTACACGGTTCTTTATCCTTACATGCCCACTGATCTTGGGGAGTTACAGAGGTCTTGGATTCAGCTGAAGAATGAGCGGGATACTTACAGGGAGCAGTTCCATGAGCAAGAGAGGAAGGTTTTAAAGCTCACCAGGCAGCTCGAGGAAGAAAGAGTGCTCAATGACTATATCAGCACAAAGAGAAAGCGTCCATGGGACTTTTGATTTTTCTTTTCTAGTTTTAGATTTGTTTTATTTACTTCTTTGTAACGCCTTAAAGGCATGTTGAACCTTTCAAATTTAAGCTAATAAAGTTCTGTTTATTTTGGTTTGCAAATTTAAATCTCCCAAAGTCTTTGAAATCATTACATGCGCATCCCATTATCATATACATCATTACAGGTACCATTACAGGTTTCTCATCTTCTTCGCTGTTTATTTCAGCAGAAATGTCTTCCGATCAAGTCATCAAAGATCTTCAGGCACAGAACGCCCAGTTTCGACAGATGTTCATCAGTCTGGCAAAGGGGCAAGAGGACCTGAAGACCCTCATTCTGAAAGAGAAGAAGAAGAAGAATAAGGTCGGTATTCTGAATATAGGCATAAGGTTTGGAGAAAGGTTGAAGCATAGAACTGACCTGATCTCTTCATCCAAAGACGGGGAGAACCAAGAAGAGGAAAAGGACCCTAGTCCTGCAGTTTCTGATAATGATACTGATTTTGATGATGAGCAGTATCCTCCTGTTGAGGATAGATACAAGCAGCTAGAAGACCGTCTGAGTGTTATGGAAGTTCAAAGGATACCTGGTTTGGATTTCGGAGAATTGGGACTAGTATCAGGAGTGGTCATCCTCCAGAAGTTCAAGGCTCCAGTTTTTGCTAAGTATGATGGAGTGTCTTGCCCAAAACTCCATCTCCTCTCTTATGTCAGGAAAATCCAACCCCACACTGCTGATAGAAATTTGTGGGTGCACTTCTTTCAAGATAGTCTGTCAGGGACTCAACTTGAATGGTTCTACCAGTTAGAGGGAGCCAGTGTCCGAAACTGGGAAGATCTTGTTGCTGCTTTCTACAAGCAGTATCAGTACAATGCCGACCTTGCTCTTACTCGTACTCAACTCCAGAGTATGTCCATGGGTGCACGTGAAGGTTTCAAAGATTATGCTCAAAAATGGAGAGATTTGGTTGGGAGAGTTCAACCTCCTTTGTCTGATAGGGAGTTGGTTGATATGTTTATGGGAACATTGTCTGGTCCGTTTTTTAACCACTTAATCGGCAGCTCGTCGTCTGGTTTCACTGAGCTGAAATTCAGAGTGGTAAAATACAGAAGGATGTCTCCTCGAGTTCAGCAAAGAAGCCTTTCACTGGTAAGAAGGAAGCCAGTGCCATCTACAGCCTGAGGGGCCAAAGTAGATCTGAACACCGTCAAACGGTAAATGTTGTAGTGATATCAAGACCCGCAGTTGCTCCACAACACAACAATTAACAAAGAGCAGAAAGACCACAGAGGCAGTTCACCCGGCTCAATATAACTTTGTCTCAAATATTACCATAATTGTTGAAGACCAATCTAGTAACTCTGAAGGAAGCCCCGAAGAACCCTAACACCACATCTCCCCGCTACAACCTAAATGCCCCTGTGCTTATCACTCTGAAAGTCCAGGTCATGATACAAACGACTGTTGGGCCCTGAAAAATAAGGTGCAGGACTTGATCGAATCCAAAGAGATTGAGTTTGACGCTCCGGAGAAGCCCAACGTCATAACTGCACCCATGCCCAAGCATGGCTTGAGAATCAATGATATTGAGGTTGTCTCAGCCACAGAAGATGTCAGTGAAGAGGATTCAGACATTGACAGTTGGATCTACCCAACAACCAGCAGTGGACCAGATAACTGGATGGATCGGGACTTCATACATGTTTCTTTTATTCTGCAGTAATTGACTCATTTGTTTTAAGATTTGTAATAAACAATTTGAAACTTTACGGCCTGGTGCCTTTCCCAAGGCACCTTGGCTTTGCTTGTGAGGGTTATTATTTGTCATTTCATATATCGTTAATAAATCATTGGACGTTTCTTGCATTACAAATTTTGCGCTCCTTGTTTTTCTTTTCTGTCTCTCACTTTATCCAAACAGTTATTCTCTTACACACACTCACTTATCATACTGCAAATCCATATCTACTCTGGATCCCATTGATAACAATTCTGCTACTGCCAGTTATGACTTCAAAAATCCGATCAACCAAGCCGAGGACGAAGGTGAGGATGACTGTAAGGTGCCTGGAGAACTTGCTAGACTATTATAGCAGGAAGAGAGGGCCATACAGCCTCATGAAGAGCCAGTTGAGTTGGTGAATTTGGGTATAGAGGAAGACATGAAAGAGGTTAAGATAGGTGCAAATATGGAGCCTAGTGTCAAACAGCGGTTAATACAGATGCTACACGACTATGTTGAGATCTTCGCCTGGTCCTATGAAGACATGCCTGGTTTGGACACTGATATTATGGTACATCGCCTGCCGACTAAAGAAGACTGCCCTCCGGTAAAGCAGAAGGTCTGTCGTATGCGCCCTGAAATGTCATAGAAAATCAAGGCAGAGGTCATGAAACACTTTGAAACAGGATTCTTAGCTGTCACTTATTATCCATAGTGGGTTGCCAACGTCGTTCCTGTACCTAAGAAGGACGGTAAGGTACGGATGTGTGTGGACTACAAATATGTGAACAAGGCAAGCCCCAAGGATGACTTCCCACTTCCTCACATTGATGTCCTAGTAGACAACACCGTGCAACACAAGATCTTCTCCTTCATGGATGGTTTTTCTGGATACAACCAGATCAAGATGGATCCTGAAGACATGGAGAAGACAACCTTCGTTACACAATGGGGCACCTTCTGCTACAAAGTGATGTCTTTTGGGTTGAAGAATGCTGGGGCAACTTATCAGCGCACCATGGTCGCTTTGTTCCATGATATGATTCACTATGAGATCGAGGTTTATGTTGATGACATGATAGCTAGGTCCCAGACTTAGGAAGATCACCTTAATCATCTCCAGAAACTGTTTGACAGGTTGAAGACGTACAAGCTGAGGTTGAATCCGAACAAGTGTACCTTCGGGGTAAGGTCTGGTAAGCTTCTGGGTTTTGTTGTCAGTGATAAAGGTATTCAGGTAGACCCTGCAAAGGTAAATGCCATGCAAGAGATGTCGGCTCCCCGCACAGAGAAGGAAATTAGAGGTTTCTTGGGACGTCTAAATTACATCGCCAGGTTCATTTCACATCTGACTGCTACTTGTGAGCCAATTTTTAAGCTACTGAAGAAAGATCAAGTGGTAAAGTGAAATGATGAATGCCAGACCGCTTTCGAAAGAATCAAGGAATACCTTCAAGAACTACCAATTATGATGCCTCCGGTTGAAGGAAGACCTTTGATATTATACTTGACAGTGCTAGACAATTCAATAGGGTGTGTGTTGGGGCAGCATGACGAGTCTGGTCGAAAAGAGCATGCCATTTACTACCTTAGAAAAAATTTTACCGACTGTGAGACCCGATACTCATTGCTTGAGAAAACTTGTTGCGCTTTGGCATGGGCTGCTCGCCGACTGAGACAGTATATGCTGACTCACACTACTTTGTTGATATCAAAGATGGAATCCGATTGCTATCAGCACTCTCGAACCTATCATAAGTGCCAAGTCTATGCTGATAAGATGCATGTACCTTCAGTTCCCCTGAATGTTTTGACAGCTCCTTGGCCCTTTGCAATGTGGGGCATCGACATGATCGGCGAGATCAGACCTACTGCTTCTAACGGGCATTGTTTCATTCTGGTAGCCATTGATTATTTCACAAAGTGGATTAAGGCAGCTTCCTTTGCTACAGTAACCAAGAATGTTGTGGCGCGGTTTATCCGAAACAACCTGATATGTCGATATGGTGTACTAGAGAGGATTATTACTGACAATGGTACAAATCTCAATAACATAATAATCACCGAGCTCTGCAAACATTTCAAGATTCAGCATCATAACTCTTCTCCCTACCGGCCGAAGATGAATGGGGATGTTGAAGCGGCTAACAAGAACATCAAAAAGATTGTGCATAAGATGACAGTGACATACAAAGACTGGCATGAGATGTTACCATTCGCTCTTCATGGGTACCGTACCTCAGCACTGATGTTGACAGGGGCAACACCCTACTCTCTGGTATATGGCATGGAGGCAATCCTACCCATCGAAGTCCATATACCCTCTCTCAAGATTATGAAGGATGCGGGTTTGAACGAAGACGACTGGATCCAAACCCGACTTGATCAGCTGAATCTCATCGATGAAAAGAGACTTACTACAATCTGTCATGGTCAGACGTATCAAAAGCGAATGATCAAGGCTTTTAACAAGAAAATCAGACGTCAAGAATATCAAGTCGGGGATCTATTGATCAAACGCATCATACTACCGCAAGGTGATCGCGGGAGCAAATGGACCCCCATATACGAAGGGTCATTTGTGGTTAAGAACATTTTCTCGGGAGGAGCTATGATTCTAACCACCATGGATGGTGACGACCTTCCTCACCCCGTCAATGCAGACATAGTGAAAAGATACTACGCATGATCAAAGACCCGCTAGGTTAACTGGCCTAGGCAAAAATAAGGGCTTCCCGGCGAACCAAAAGGGTTTGGGCAAAAGTAAGGGATGAAAATGAAAAAAACTGGACACCCGGCAAGTCGAAAACCTGAAAAGGCGACTTGGGCAAAAAACGGTATCCCGGTGGACTGAAAACCCGAAAGGGAGGTCCAGGAAAAAGTTAGGGATCAAAGCGTAACACTATGTCTCATTGGATCATCTTGCGCCCAGACCTCGGTATCGACTATCAAGCTCAGATGGCGCCAGTCAATCTGATCCACCTTCGGCCAAGCAACAAAGTGATGAGACGCTTGAAGATATAAAGGCAGTAGCAGAGTTGAAACCCGATGGGATTCTTTTATCCGACAAAGGAAATGGTTAAAAGAACATAAAAAGACCTTTTTGAGATGTTTTCGGAGTAAGGGGGTAGATTATGGAAAGGGAAGGTGTTAGCACCCTTTCCATCCATAGTTATCTACGGGCTCTTAGAGGTTTGCTCATTTTTTTAAAACACCTTTGTGCTTTGTGTTTGAAAATGTTTTAAAAACGCCTTAGTACGGCGAACTTTGTAATGTTTCTCGGGATAGTGGAGAAAGTATACAAAGTGTTTTGAAATGTCTTTTGAAAAGTATTTTTTTGTGTAAGTGCAAAATGTTTGAGAAAACTTCTAATAGCTATCTACTTCATTACTCGAAAAGGGTCGTTCTTTTTCTCGTTTCCTTTAGATAATGCTATCCTACTATTAGCGAGTAGGTAGCCTTATCGTTGGATGTTTGAGGGACATTCGAAGGGACGTACAGTCCTAAAGGCAACATATAGAGACGCTTTAGCAATTTTGTTTAAAGGACGAGATCATTTACCGAAAGGCAACACCGCAGGGTCATCGAGGGACTATGATATTTTGATTTTACGGGTCTTTGCTAAAGCGTCCCCATTCTCGAGGGACATGACTGCTTTATTTTCTGAAAGGCAACCGAAGCGGGGATACCCTAAAGGTGCATATGTGCATATGTGTTCAATTCAGTTTTTTTTTCTTTTTGTTAGGTTAGCTAACATTTTAATTTACAGTCTTTCCATACACACCTATTTACTAACAGTAATATAGCAAAATAATAAAGAAATAAATGTGCGGAAAATAAAATGCAGAAAAATAAATCCTAAGCTATTACATGGCTTTGGAAGAGATATATTATAAGTGCAAGAAGTAAAGTTCGGAATTTTAAATCTAAAACTATTACATCCATGATCAGTTACAATATTGAAAAAAATGTGAAAGCGATAAACGCGCGCGAGATAAAGTTGAACGTCTAAAAACCTAAGGAAATGCTAAGTAGACAAAAGAAAATCTTTTTTATGTTAAGAAAATAAATAGCTCTAAATTTAATTGATAAAAATAAATATTAAATGGAAATTAACCTAGTTCTAAAGTTTTATTATATTTTTATTTAAGAAAATATTTGGATGAAGATAACCTAAGTCTAATTGATTTTAAGATTGACAAAATAAAGTTCGAATAATTAATAGAATTAAATTACAAAAATTAAAAATGATCCTAAGTCTAATTATTGTTATTATTTTTAGATTATTATATAAAATAAAATTAAATGAAAATAAAACAAGAAAAAAGAATAAGAAAACAAAATAAAAAAGGGTCTGGTTGTCAAAAGCAACTGGGGGGGGGGGTGTTTGTTGAAATTCGTTAGGCCCAAGGTGATGAGCCCAACGCACAAACAAAAAATCTGCAAAAGAGAAATGTTGAAAAAATAAAACAAAATGCAGCAATTTGTGGTTGAACCCATGACCTCTAGCCATACACACACACGCTTCACCAACAGACCATTTTATCATCCGTTTATATAAACAAGATCAATAATCTATATATGAAGCAAGTGGATTATGCTGAGTTGTAAACGCGCGCGCCCCAGGTGAGATCTTGATGTTTGAATGAACCAATCAGAGATGATGATCCAGCCACGCATGCTCCTTCCTGAGTCAACTGGCCGGAGGGACGCCTGAGTCAAACTCTGGTCGTATTCTCCGGGATATCAAAATGTAAAACCTGCAAAAATCAGAAGATCAAAGCCTACAATCAAGGGTACCTCCCCCCCCCCCCCCCTCAAATCAACCCTCCTGATTCCATTTATGGGGTTTGTTTATTCTAAAACTGCCTGTATTGTGAGGTATAATGAAGAACACAGATCGTGCCCTAGAAATGGCACGACCTTGTTCTGGCCCCTTCCTCAAATATTTTACGCTAGACCTGTCCTATAGACTACCCTGAACACAAATCAAACACTGAAAAAGGTTCGCTCATCATGAAAATAAAAAATATGTATTCAAAAAAGTTACCAACGATGAGTGTTTCAGTTTGGTGCTTCCAGACGTGAGATTGCTTGAACAAAGACTGATACGTGCTCCTGGGAACTTCTGGACGTGGATGGAGGGCTTAGGTTGGACTGAAACAGGCTGGAAGTGTCTGTTTGGATTTTCACGATTTGGACAATTTTTGCAAATTTGGTAGAGCTTCTTGTACAACATGTAGGCCAGTGTTTTGGCTTGCTACCATGCTCCTTATATAGAGGAGATGGAGAGGACAAGATATTATAGTAAGAATCATCCTTAATCATGGTCCATGAAAGCAAAATCAAACATTTTGAAAGAATGCTATAATTGCATATTCTTGCTTCTTTTCATCAATGTAATGTATCTGGACACTTGTGATGAAGCTTGCACGAATAAAGGATCCTCTTAATGGGCCAAGTCAGGCCTAAATGTTATGGCCCATATTTTCTAGTATTTCTCCCATTTTATTTAATTTTAAATCAAATAAAATCAAAATAAAATACAAGAAAAATCATGGTCATGCTAAAATGGGTTAAGAGGTCCTTCACAAGGTCATGGAGAGTTTTAAAGCTCAAAAAGTTAGGTCATTGACCTAAAATTTTAGGTTTGCTCAATGTACAATTCTTGAAACTTCCCAAATTTCCTTAACTTGGGCATGCCACAACTTGCTCAACTTTTATCTAATGATGATCTAGGATTTTTTGGAAATCCCAAGATGTCTACTTCAATCTCTCTTTTGATCAATTTTGCATTTAAAGATGCTATCTTGATGTAAAAGGTCTTGGTAAAAATTGACTTTTGTTGACTTTTTGAAAATGAACTGTAATGTATTAGATTATATCTTCTAAATGGTGGATCTCTTGAACTTGTGGGCTGAAGAGAAGTTGTAGGGGATTGGATTGTCTTCAAAATGATCTTTGGTGGGAAAATTTTTGATAAAGTATGAGAAAGTTATGCCTAGTCATAGTTTGGTTGACTTCTCCTATAGAAACCCTAATTTAGCAATTCTCGACTTTTGATGAATTAGGAGCATTTCTTGAGGAATCATGATCAACCCTTGATCAAATGATGGATATCACTTTAAAATGTTGATGTTGACCAAAAAATTTGAAGTTTGGTTGTACATGGGCCATAGTTGACTTTTGATCTAGCATAGTTAATTTTCAAGCATTTAAGCAATTGACTAAGCAAACTTGTTATGCAAGGCATGAAATTTGGCATGGATAATCTTGAGGACATATTAGGACCATGGCACACATTTGAGACCATTGGAGCTCACACGTCTTGATGAAAATTGAAACCCTAGTTTAAGGTTCATTGCCTTAGGAGGAGAATTTGTCTGACCAATTCTTGGTCATCCTTGGGCAAGTTAGGGACCTCAATGGGCATGTGTTGAGTAAAAGGTAGGGCAAATTTTGGGGTAGAACATAAGTGTTACTTTGTGTGACCGTTTTTGTTTGAACCATACATTTCTTTTGTTTTTCGAAACTTGCTGATTCATGATCCTTTGATTGTTGTCTTGTATTTCTTTAAGTTTGTTTGGCCTTGTTTGAGGACAAATAATGATGTAAGTTGGGGAGAGTTTGATAAGTGCAAATTGTAGCTATTCTTGTGTATAAGTTTTATTGCACTTATCGATAATTTTTGTTAATATCGGTTGAATAATATCAGCTTTGTTTGTAAATACGTTTAGTTTGTGTACATAATAGAATAATTTATTTTTGTGTAAATATTGTATTGTTTGATAGTTTTCCATCTCTTTTGTAGGTATTCATTCATAATTAGAGTATTGAGTAATAAAGGTCAAAGACTAAGCTTCAAGAATGCAATTTTTAGTAATTTATCAAAGAATAGGGCTACAAAAAGATGAGAAAAATCATTAATTTGGTTGATATTTAGGCATTGTTAGATATATCATTGAATAATCTTTGCAATTCTTTAAATCGTGCGTAAATTAGAGTTATGGTCCTCAAGTTATCGCGGAAACAAAATCTGATTTTTTTCTCGTGACAGTAGAGTGCGCTTAGAGGACTTTGTGCCGCTTGATGTAAGTCAATTTTACTCCTTCTCATCAATACATTAGCTGATGAAGATCATTTTCCTTCCCTCTTCAATAAACTGGTGTAGTTCGATTTTGTTGTTTCTCATCAGTACATTAGCTGATGAAGATCATTTTCCATCCCTCATCAATACACTAACTGATGTAGACATGTCTTTGTTTCCCTTCATTAGTACACTAGCTGATGCTGTGTTTCTTTTTTGTCCAGTGTTATTCCTAGATGACTCTGATGTATCTTCGGATTTGGTCTTACTCTGCATCTAATGCTTTTTCTAGATGTTTCTGATGTATTTTCCAGAGAGTTTATCGCCTTATTCAATACCATTCTTGGATGTCTCTACTTACCTTTTCAAAGAGTTTACTCCCTCTTCACAAGTATTTTTGGATACTCCTTGTAACCCTGACGAATATCCAGAATATCTTGTATTCCCCAACATGTCTTTCCATGTCATATTATTCAACTACCACAAATTTCCAGTTTCGAGTTTTTCCAATAATTCTCCCAGAGTCCGTCCTTCATATCATATATCATTCAAAGAAATATATAACAAAAAGAGTCATGCATCCATTGTATTCTCGTCACATTTCATTCACTGCACACCCATTGCATCTCAGGGTAAAATTCCATTTTCTTTAATATTTAATTATCTCCCACTACGATTATATAAAGACTGATCATCTTCATATCATATAGTTGAAGATATTTAAATAGGGGCAACTGTTGCACCCCAAATTTTACCCCGAGCTTTATCATTCGCATTCTTATATGAGATTAATTTTCATTCGCATATCTTTACTTTTCTTCGCACATTTACATTTATTTTTCGAGTTAGATCTTTTCTAAAAAAATTTATTTAGATATTATTTTTTATTAAGAAAATATAAAAAAAAAAGTTTTAAAAAAAATATTTGTTTATTTTTGTTTAATAATAGAAATATTTAGGCAAGGGACTATTTGGTCATTGCTCCATACCTAAGGTATTTTGGATAAGCCGAGTTTGTTATAATAAGGTGGAATCGATAGAAAGGATAAGGGGGGAAGAAGATGCAAGGATACAAAACATAAGAGAGAGAGGAATCGTGAAAGGGATTCTTCCTCTCTTCATCTTCATATCCACTTCTCATACTACCTCCAACCCATTGTTCTGGTACCGCACAATTACGCTTTCCGCATAAATTCAATCTCCAACTCTCTAATTGAAAATTTATCACCATCTTGCTAGTGAACTACTCCTATCATCCCTGTTTAGCAACCATAACAAAACAGAAACTACAATAACTAGCGTCTCAGATCTACCACCAATTTATTTTGATCCGCCTTATCTCTCTCTCCATCTTCATCAATCCTAGCCGCTCACAAGACTCTAACGTTCACAATAGCTTCTCACGATTCCAATTCCAACCATACAGTCGAAACAACACTTCATTCAATTCCACCCCTCGTTGTTCATGATTTTGTAAACCTTATCTTTGCATCATATTCATCCACTCACCTTCAAGCTCAGTATCTCCATATTTCCGCATGCAAATCAAACTTCTGTAACTTCCCTCTGCCGGAACCCTCTCTGCGGATGCACCCTTTGTGCATCTCTTTACTCCTTTCTTCGAGCTCTTCATTCTCACCGCGATAAATCTTCGAATTTTGGTGTAAGCCCTAGAGGCCAATAATGTTGGTACTTGTATTGAATTATTTATTAATAATAAAAGGCATTTCTTTATTATGTTTGCTTTTCAAAAATAATAAAGTCCCTAGAATAGTTCGTCTATTTAATGAAATATAAAGGGTGACTTAATCATGAGATCCCATTAAGCATAAGAACATTATTCTTAAAGTATATGTAGTCGAGCTTTATTGAATTATTTATTAATAATAAAAAGCATTTCTTTATTATGTTTTCTTTTCCAAAATAATAAAGTCCCTAGAATAGTTCGTCTATTTAATGAAATATAAAGGGTGACTTAATCATGAGATCCCATTAAGCATAAGAACATTATTCTTAAAGTATATGTAGTCGAGCTTTATTGCAAAGTGGGATAACATTAAAGAGTTGAGATTATTACGAAGATAGACTAATGATCACACCTCATGGATCATGGATAAGGAGTTATAAAGTATTGTCATAGGTATGAATATTAGGAGTAATCTTTATACTGGATTGACCCGCTATGAGAATACTACATAGAATGTTATGCAAGGTATCATAAGTTATTTTTATGGTGATAATGGTGTATACCACCCTTCGACTTGAAACCACTATGGACCCT
This sequence comes from Vicia faba, assembly GCA_948472305.1. NCBI lineage: Eukaryota > Viridiplantae > Streptophyta > Magnoliopsida > Fabales > Fabaceae > Vicia > Vicia faba. The sequence continues at coordinate 95,856,479 of OX451735.1, read as the reverse complement.
AGATGTAGAGTTAATTACTTTATTATTGATCAAACATTATCCGTAACTAAATGACCATAAAGATAATTTATGGGTACTTCACAAAGCATGTTGAGGGACATGAGTGACCTAGATGGAATTTTCCCATCCTGCATAACATGATAAATGTCTAAGGGCCCAATATTGAATTGGACAAGGGTGACATGGTCTGTGCCTTGTGCTAAATATAGACATAAGGGGAAAAGGGTAATTGTACACACAAATATTATCACAGAAAGGTTTTGTCAGATCACATGACATTTGCGTGACTTGGGTAGAAGTTATGTGTTGCTAGATACCTCTCACTATTTATCATGTTAAATGTGTGATTTAATATAATTGTCAATGTCACGAAAACCTACAGGGTCATACACATAAGGATAGGTTGATGAGAGATAGAGTAAATTAGGAATATCGTAAGGTACAATTCACTTAAGTGAATTGTAGAACACCGTAAGGTACGATACACTTAAGTGAAATGTGGAATATGTTAAGGTACTACACGCTTAAGTGATATGTGGTATATCATAAGGTATGATACCCGTAGGCTTAATTGGGCTTTTAGCTTGCATCCTTAATTGGGCTTTTAGCTTGCAGCCCACATAAGTGGTTCTATAAATAGAACCCTTGTCTTGAAGCATTTTACTTGATGAAATTTCAGTCTTGAAACCCTAGTCAAATTTTGTCTCACTCTCTCACTCAATGTTTTCGTTCGTAAGCAGCTAGTATTGTGACCAAAAGTGATATGTTTGTGTGGACTCAGTAGAGACGTTTCTATTCACCAACGTTCGTGATCACAACATCAAATATCTGAATCACCACAAGCGGTAATGATTTCTATCACTGACCATGCCAATTCTTAAGGATCACTAAAGGAAAATTTTAATTTTCCGGTGCATTTTGGATCATAATTTTCCTTCAGTGGTATCAGAGCCACTTACGAAACCATGGATATGATAGCTATTTATTTTCTGTATGTTCTGTATTAATCATATTAAAACACATAATGAATTGAATAATAACCAAGTAAATTAATACTTTGGCATCATGGTGTGTACGATTTGGGTGAATCGATGTTGACTATGCTTCGTAATCCGACACTAGTATGGTGAAGCAGCAATACATCGGCCGTTCATAAGTTACACTAATATGATCGATCAAATTTATATATGATATAAACAATTCTGGTGCAAAGATGGTATATTGGATATAGTGTTTTAATTTATTCCATTCAATCACAGAATGATTGTAATTCTTTTAAAAGATCATTGGTCATTCGCTTCGGAATCTGACGTTAGTATGGTGAAGCAATGGCATATTGATTGATCATACTAAATTATCAATTGAGTTGTGTTTGAAGGTATGAATTTATTTGCATTAGGGTTCATGATGGAACAAGGGTTGTAATGTCAGAGAGTTATGTGAATTAGGGTTGTAATAGCACAAGAGTTGTGCGAAAATGCTGTTAATTTCAAATGAATTATTTGTTAAAATTTTGCGTCGAGGCCCTGCCCCTAAAAACCCACCAAGGATGCGCTTCCCCCTTGACCCTCGTCCTCTTAACTGTCAGCGGAACCACCGTCCGCTGACCGGGCAGTGGAACCCCTGGTTAACTCTGAATAGTGTAATCAATCGCCAAAATTTAATTTGACTTATTTAATTAACAAAATTTAAATTAATAATAATAATAAAGTGTTTATTATTGTTATCTTGTGGTGATCAATTATTATTTTTAGATTCCTTTATTATCTCGTGTTTTTCTCTTAATCTCTTGATGTAACTTCTTTTCTCAATTCATTCCCTCGTATGTAAAACGATTATTCTTTTATGTAATATAATGTTATTAAGAAAAGGAATAAGACAATATTTAAGGAACACAACCATGGAGATCTATCTTGGAAAAGTTTAGATCGTTATTAGGTTAGCTTAGGTTCTCTTGTTGACTTGGGAGAACAATTGCACTAGGGGCCATAACTATATATTTTTATATGTATGTTTATGCATGTGTTTGTATGTTGATGCATGTGAGATACGACTTGCATGTTAAGCCGATGAGATCAAATTAATATCAAATTCCCTCAAAAGGAATATTAAGTTTATGTTTTTCCAAGTTTTAGCACTCATGAAGACTAGTATCGAACATTGTAGGTTTCTCCTAACACAAGGTGCATGTTCTATATTAGTAAGGTGTGATAGGATAAATGTAATATCCAATTGCTAAAACACTGGGTCAAACTTAACTAAACAAATTATAATAAGATTATACATGTTTAGAAGCAAGAGTTGGGAATGATTCATATGATGGATTATAATAAGGAGTTATTCACCCAACTGAAGATATTCGAGAATTGTATGAGATAAAATTGGAAGAATTTCCTACCTAAATAACCTAGTTTTGTGTAATCAGCCTAACGCTCACTTAAAATGAAGTGAAATATGGATCTCGACCCACTAGAAAATCTTCCAACAGGATTTTTCGAATCAAATGATAAGGGTCATTTGGTTTGAGTAAAATAGTGGGAGAATATTTGATTAAAGGCCTAATTGAATATGTTGTTTTAATGATACTTATATTTCATATTTTTCTTGTAGATTACCATGACAACAAACACCTCTAACAAAATTTTACGATCAATCCTTGATAAGGAAAAATTGTCTTGGACAAATTTTTTGGATTGGCACGGAAATCTGAGGATTATCCTCAAGCATGATAAAAAGTTGTATGTCTTGGAGACACCTGCTTCTGAAGTGGAACCTCTTAGTTCCACACCTAAGGAAGAAAGAGATGCTTATAAGAAGCATGTCGATGATACAAATGAAACAACTTGCCTTATGCTAGCTACCATGAACTCAGAGATGCAAAAGCAGCATGAGAATATGTCAGCGTTCGATATGATCAGACATCTGAAGATGCTCTATCAAGAGCAGACAATAAATGAGAGTTTTCAGGTTTCAAAGGCCCTTTTTAATATGAAGTTAGCTGAAGGAACCCCTGTAGGTCCCCACGTACTCAAGATGATTAGGTATATGGAGAACCTTGAAAGGCTAGGGTTTCCCCTTGGAAAGGAACTTGCAACTGATTTAATCTTGCAATTGTTTCAAGTGAGCTTCAGTCAATTTGTTCTGAATTTCAACATGAATGGCATGGACAAAAGTCTTCTAGAGGTTCTAAGCATGTTAATAACTGTTGAGAAAAATGTGAAGTCAAAAGGGAAGTCCATTCTGATGGTCAATAATGGAAAGAAGCTGAACAAAAGGCCCACCAAGAAGGTTGGTAAAGGGAAAGGAAAGGAAGTTATCAATGGTAAGGAAGTTGCCAAACCAAAACCTATTGTTCCTGCTATGAAGCCTAGTGGAGGCACAACAAAAGAGGGCACTTGCTTTCATTGCGGTAAGACAGGACACTGGAAGAGAAACTGCCCAAAGTACCTGGAAGATAAGAAGAATGGAGTAGAGACTTCAAATTCATGTACTTTTGTTATAGAAATAATTTATCTACTTCTGCATCATGGGTATTAGATACTGGATGTGGTTCTCACATTTGTACCAAAGTGCAGGAGCTTGAAAGGAGTAGAGATTTGGAAAAAGGTGAAGTTGACCTATGAGTTAGCAATGGAGCAAAGGTTGCTGCTTTAGCCATATGAACTTATGTTTTAACTTTACCTAGTGGTTTAATAATTCAGTTAGAGAACTGTTATTATGTACCTACAATTAGAAGGAATATTATTTCCATTTCTTGTTTGGACAAGTTTAGTTTTTCATTCATAATAAAGAACAATTGTTGCTCCATTGATTTGAATGATATATTCTATGCTTTTGCATAAATGAACAAGGGACTGTATGTCCTTGATCTTGAAATTCAAATTTATAACATTAATACTAAAAGGATTAAACCTAATGAGTTAAATCCAAGTTACCTTTGGCATTGTCGCTTAGTCCACATAAATGAGAAACACATTTCTAAACTCCATAAAGATGGACTCTTGGACTCTTTTGATTATGAATCATATGAGACATGCAGGTCTTGTTTAATTGGAAAGATGACAAAGTCCCCATTCACAGGAAAAGGTGAAAGCACTAACAATCTTTTGGCCCTCATACATACTGATGTATGTGGACCACTGAACATACCAGCCAGAGGAGGTTCTCAATACTTCATCACATTTACTGATGATTTCAGTAGCTATGGTTATGTGTATTTAATGAAACACAAATCTGAAACCTTTGAAAAGTTCAAGAAATGCAAGATTGAAGTACAAAACTAACTAGGTAAGAATATTAAAGTTCTTCGATCAGATCGAGGCGGTGAATATTTAAGCCTAGAGTTTGATGACCATCTAAAGGAATGTGGGATTTTATCCCAACTTACTCCTCTAGGAACACCACAGTGGAATAATGTATCTGAGAGAAGAAATCTAACCTTGTTAGACATGGTCTGATCAATGATGAGTCACGTCGATCTTCCAAACTCCTTTTCGGGACATGCACTATTGACAATAGCTTACACACTTAACCGTGTTCCATCCAAAAAGATTGAGAAGACACCATATAAGATATGGAGTGGTAAGAAACCACATATGTATTACATGAAGATTTGGGGTTGCGAAGTTTATGTGAAACGAAAAAACTCAACTAAGCTTGAGCCCAAATCTGACAAATGGTTATTTGTGGGCTATCCTAAAGAAACAAGAGGTTATTACTTCTACAATCCTTCTGAGGGCAAAGTGTTTGTCGCCCGAATTGGAGTTTTCTTGGAAATAGATTTTATTTACAAAGGAATTAGTGGGAGCAAAGTAGAGCTTTAAGAAATTCAAGAATCACAAACATTGATACACCTATGGAGGAATTAGAGCAGGAAACACAAGTGGTTGTGGAAGAGAAACCTGCTCAATTAGAGCAAGACCAACATAGGTCAAACAGGATAGATAACCAACCTGATAGATATGGATATCTCGTAAGTGATCAAGGTGATGTATTGCTCGTGGATCAAGATGAGCCTGTGACCTACCAAGAGGCCATAATTGGTCCTGAGCCTGAGAAGTGGCTAGAAGCCATGAAATCTGAAATGGATTCCATGTACACAAACCAGGTTTAGACCTTGGTAGAACCTCATGTAACAGTTAACCCTATAGGATACAAGTGGGTATTTAAAATAAGACTGACATGGATGGTAAGGTAGATACCTATAAGGCAAGACTGCTTGCAAAAGGCTATAAACAAATTCATGGGGTTGACTATGATGAGACCTTTTCACTAGTTGTAATGCTTAAATCTGTTCGAATTTTACTTGCTATCGTTGCATATCATGATTATGAAATATGGAAGATGGATGTCATGACTACTTTCCTTGATGGGAATCTTCTTGAGGATGTGTACATGACACAACCTAAAGGATTTGACATGCCAGGAGAATCCCATAAGATATGCAAGTTACAACGATCAATCTATAGATTGAAGCAAGCTTCCAGAAGCTGGAATCTTCATTTTGATGAAACAGTAAAACAATTTGGATTCATCAATAATGAAGGTGAGCCTTGTGTCTACAAGAAGGTTAGTGGGAGCATGATTGTTTTCCTGATATTATATGTAGATGACATATTACTCATTGGAAATGTTGTCCCTACCTTACAACAAGTAAAGACTTGGTTGGGGAAATGTTTTTCTATGAAGGACCTAGGTGAAGCAACCTATATATTAGGAATCAGGATCTATAGAGATAGATCACAAAAACTGATTGGCCTAAGTCAGAGTACATACATAGACAAAGTGTTGAGATGCTTTAATATGCATGATTCCAATAAAGGATTCACACATATGCAACATGGTTTATGTTTATCAAAAACACAATCCCATTCAACTGAGGAAGAAAGGGATCGCATGACTAAGATTCCATATGCATCTGCAATAGGATACATCATGTATGCCATGTTATGTACTCGACCAGGTGTCTCGTATGTTGTAAGTGAAACAAGTAGGTACCAATTTGATCCTGGGGATGCTCATTGGGTAGCTGTCAAGAATATCCTTAAGTACTCGAGAAGGACTAAAGACTCATTCTTAATATATGGTGTTCAGGAAGAGCTTGTTGTAATTGGATACACCGATGCTAGCTTCCAAACAGATAAGGATGACTTTAGATCGCAATATGGTTATGTGTTCAGCTTAAATGGTGGGGCTGTGAGCTAGAAAAGTTCAAAGCAAGATACAGTTGCAGATTCTACAACCGAGGTTTGTAACACCCTAATTCTACCCCAAGAAATTATCCAAACTAAATCAGAGTTATAAAATTTCAATCATACAAATAAATCGGGACGTCACAAATTCTTATAACAAAATTCATTGCATTCATTGTGGATATATAACACTTTCAAAACATCGGATGAACCATCATAACATCTTTAATAAATAATTCAACATCTACGCAGCGGAATTCTCAATAACATCTTTAATCAAAACAGCAACTTCGAAATATCTCATATTTAGTAATAATCAATTTAAAATTCAACAACTGAAAATCAACAATCAAAAATCAGAAAACGTTCACCCCCCCCGAGTGTTACATATCAGAGAAATGACACCGACTCGAACTACTGAAGGTATACAACCTTCACTCTCGATTACCTGCACGTTACCAATATAAGGGAAACATTCAAACAGAAGGGGTGAGATATCTAACAATATAATAAAGCGCATGATAATTAATATATTAAATTAGATCAACAACAACAACACTTCTCATCTCATAATCAACAACAATCTCACAATAATATACATCCATCAACATCAAAATACACTTCTTTATGAAATCATATAATGCGACTAAATACTATGCAAATGCATGTGGTACCATTGGAGCAGAACTCCCATCTCAAAAATTTGCCAATCAATAGAGGCATCAACAAGTCATAGCCTTCATCTCAAAATTCGCCAATACAGGCCATCTCAACGAGCATAAGCTCCATCTCAAAAATGCAATGTATGCGACACAACCATGAATGTAATAACAACACCCAAGTTAATAACATCTCAAATCATCTCAAAACATCTCAAATTAACATCTCAAAAACTTCTCAAATTAACATCTCAGAACATCTCAAATTAACATCTCAAAAACATCTCAAATAATCAACATCTCAGATTATCAAAATAATTCATCAAACATCATTTATTTATTATAAATCATCAACACAATATTATTAATAACTTCTCATTAACAACTCAGCAGTATTTTAATTTACACAGTAACCAATAGTGCTATTCTATAGCTCTGACATCAAGACGTCACTATTTCTACTGTTATAGCTCAACCAGCAGCTTCTAATTTCTAACTTCCCCATTCTGCACAAAACAGCGTAAAGGCCAACGCAGATTCTGACCACATAACCTCTAATTAACACAATTTCTAATAACATAACTTCTAATGCCACAACCTCTGGGCGACACAATCTTCTGACTACTATAAATTATGATCATCACAGCTTCTGACTAACTTAACCTCTGACCAGATACAACTTCTGACCAGATACAACTTCTGACCGTCACAGTTTCTGACTAACCCCATCTTCTGACTATAACAAATTCTGACTAATGCAACTTCTGACTAGCTACATCTTCTGACTAGTACAAATTCTGACTTAATGCAACTTCTGACTAACATACATATAACATCAGAACTTCTACCTTGCACTAATCTGACGTAACTTCTATCAACATCCTTCTAACGTCAGAATTTCTACCTTTCCTTAACGTTATTATTTTAATTCTTTTGCCTGTTATCACCCTAATCAGGAACAATACGACTAATGTTATTCCCTAATTAATTCATCATTCTAACATAGTAGCACCTGGTAATTCATTCTAGTATAATTCTGTGTTTTCTGGGCTACAGTATTTCTGCGTTTTCATAACTAAAGCCTTGGAACTTAATCTAATCATGATAATTCATCACCCATAATAACCCAATAATCTTACAGCATTTTAATCAGCATCAAGATATCAATATTCATCCAAAAATTCATCAATTCTCATCATACATCAATCAATATATTCTCAATTCAAGAACAAGACGACAATCACCACTAACCCCACATACCAATCATCATAAACCAAATTATAGAGTCATAACCCCAACCTTACCTTGGATTGAATGTTGCTCTACAATTTCCGGTTGGATTCTCGTTCTTGCCGTTATTCTTCTTTCTCACGCAGCTTGCACGTTCTCCTCAAGTATTATTGTCTTCATCTACTGCTTCTTACTTCAATTCCAACAACAAATAACAAAATAACCCTATTATTCTATTATTACTTAATGGGCTTAAAACCAATACACCCCCTTATTACTTCTACTCTCTCAAAATAAGCCCCCATAAAATAATATCACACTTCTAATATTATTTCACCATAAAATATTATATCTCTAATATTATTTCTACACTTAATAAAATAAATCCAATTATATTATAACACATCTTCACAAATATTCCAAAAATAATTTAATTAAATAATTAATTAAATTACGGGCGTTACAACTCTCCCCCACTTAGAATATTTTCGTCCTCGAAAATTTACCTCAATCAAATAATTCAGGATAGGAGTCTCGCATCTTGCTCTCCAACTCCCAAGTCATGCTTTCACCAGCAGCTCCTAGCCAAACCACTTTAACCAAGGCAATCTCTTTTCCCCTCAGAGTCTTCATTTCACGATTCGCGATCCGTACAGGCATCGTCTCCACCGTAAAATTATCCCGTACTTGCACGTCGTCCATATGAATCACATGAGATGGATCTGAAATATACTTCCGAAGTTGAGACACATGAAACACATCATGCAAATTCGAAAGATTAGAAGGTAAAGCCACTCTATAAGCAACATTCCCCATTCTCTATGAAATCTGATACGGCCCAATAAAATGAGAAGGGAGCTTCTTAGAATTCAACGCTCGCCCAACACCAGTCACAGGTGTAACTCTCAAAAACACATGATCACCAGCTTGAAATTCTAAATCCTTTATTCGCTTGTCATGATAACTCTTCTATCTACTTTGGGCAGCTTTCATCTTTTCTCGAATCAACTTCACCTTCTCGGTATTCTCACGAACAAGTTCAGGTCCAAATACTACACTTTCTCCAGATCCATGCCAACATAACGGAGTTCTACATCTTCGACCATACAACGCCTCAAAAGGTGTCATCCCAATACTAGAATGGTAATTGTTATTATAAGTGAACTCTATCAACGGCAGATAAGCATCCCACGAACCTCCCCGCTCAAGAACACATGCCCTCAGCAAATCTTCCAACAATTGAATAGTCTGTTCAGTCTGACCATCTTTCTGAGGATGATACGCTGAACTCAGCCTCAACTTAGAACCCAATGCTTCTTTCAAACTCTTCCAAAAATCAGAAGTAAATCTTGAATCTCTATCTGACACAATGCACAAAGGAGCACCATGCAGCTTCACAATCACGCTAATATAAATCTCAGCCAACTTCGTCACTGGAAAACTGATGTTAATAGGAATAAAATGAGCTGACTTCGTAAGCCTATCAACAATCACCCAAATCGAATCATGTCCTCTTATAGTATTAGGCAACCCTGTCACAAAGTCCATTGATATGCTATCCCATTTCCATTCTGGAACTTCCAACGGTTGCATCAATCCTACAGGCTTCTGATGTTCAACTTCCGACTTCTGACAAGTCAAACCTGCATACACAAACCGAGCCATTTCACTCTTCATCCCAGGCCACCAAAATAAACCCTTCAAATCTTGATACATCTTTGTAGCTCCTGGATGAATACTCAACTTACTCCTATGACTCTCCTCAACTGCCTCGACGCATAAGAAACTACCTTACAATTCTGCATAAGCACACCTCCTAATCCCATCTTATAAGCATCACAATAAACCACAAAAGGCTCTCCTGGATTAGGCAACGTCAAAATCGGAGCCGACGCCAACCTCTTCTTCAATTCTGTAAAACTTTCCTTGCACTGAACATCCCATACAAACGCTCTACCTTTACAAGTCAACTTAGTCAACGGAAGTGACAACTTAGAAAACCCTTCAATAAACCTTATATAATAACCAGGTAACCCAAAGAAGCTTCTAATCTCAATAGCTGACTTTGGAGTTTCCCATTGCAACACAATATCAACCTTCGACGGATCTACAGCAATGCCACTACCTGAAATCACATGGCCAAGAAAACTAACCTCTTTCAACCAAAACTCACACTTGGACAGCTTTACATACAACTTCTTCTCTTTCAAAACTTGCAATACTACTCTTAAATGTCCAGCATGCTCTTCTTCCGACTTAGAGTAAATCAAAATATCATCAATGAACACCACTACAAACAGATCCAAATAAGTATGAAAGATAAGATTCATATATTCCATGAATACTCCCGGCGCATTAGTAACACCTAAAGGCATCACTGAATACTCGTAATGTCCATAACATATTCTGAAAGCCGTCTTTTGAATATCTTCACCTTCACTTTAATCTGATGACAACCCGACCTAAAATCAATCTTACTAAACACATGAGCATCCACCAATTGATCCATCAAATCATCTATTCTTGGAAGGGGATACTTGTTCTTAATCGTCACTTTATTCAACTGTCTATAATCAACACAAAGCCTCATACTTCCATCTTTCTTCTTTACTAACAACACTGGAGCTCCCCACGGCGACACACTTGGTCTCACAAACTTCTTCTCAAGTAACTCTTCCAATTTCTTCTTCAACTCTGATAATTCAGATGCAAACATCATGTACGGTGCCATAGACACAGGTCTGGTACCAGGTACAAGATCAATTGCAAATTCAACTTCTCTCTTTAGTGGTACATCAGGAATCTCATTAGGGAAAACTTCAGGAAATTCACACACCACCTGCAACTCCTCAATTATAGCTTGAGTCTCTACAGATAGCGACGCCATTAACGAGAACATTTGTGCTTCTTCTTGCATCAACTTCCTCAACTGTCTAGCAGACAACAACCATCTTCCTCTTCTTCTGGAGTAGAAAACTTCACAGACTTGTCATAACAGTTAATATAAACACAGTTATGCTCTAACCAGTTCATACCCAAAATTACATCCAAACCTCTTAACGATAGACAAACCAAATCAACAACAAAGTCTTTGTCAAAGATCGACAAGGGACACTTAGCACACACCAAAGAAGTAGTCACCGACCCCTTGGCTGGAGTATCGGCGACCATTTCTCCATTCAAAGAAGACAACACAAGACCCAATCTTTCAACATAATCAGTAGCAATAAAACAATGTGTATCACCAGTATCAATAATAGTAATTAAAGGAGTACTATTAATGAAACATGTACCTCTAATAAGTCCGTCCTCAGCAGCTGTCTGATCCTCAACCAAAGCAAACACTTTACCACTTGACTGAGCCCTCTTCGGTTTCAGACATTGACTACCAATGTTCCCTTCTTCTCTACAGTTGAAACAAATCACATTCTTGTGTTCACACTCAGAGACAACATGTATGTTCTTACCACAACGATAACATCTCTTCACTTCAGCAGTGCACACATTACTCTTGTGCCCAGTTTTTCCACACTTAAAGCAAATCACACCAGTAGGAGCATCTCCCCCACTAGTCCTCTATCCATGAGCAACTTTCTATTTACCTTTACCCGCTGGGGCATCATAAGTCTTACCACGATTTTGTCGGTGCTTACCCCTCTTCTCACTGATAATCTTGTAATGAGCATTATTATCTTCTTCATAAATCCTGCAGCTATCAACCAAATCAACAAAGACACGGATCTTTTGGTATCCAACTGTCTTCTTAATCTTCGGGTGCAACCCGTTCTCAAATTTAATACACTTCGAAAACTCAGCTTTTTCCTCAGCGTAATGCGGATAAAACTTAGCTAATTCAGCAAACTTGGCAGCATACTCAACAACTGACATACTTCCTTGCTTTAGCTCAAGGAAATCAATTTCCTTCTTACCACAGACATCTTCAGGAAAATACTTTCTTATGAATTCCCTATTGAACACAGCCCAAGTGACATTCTCACTTGCTACTTCCAATCTCTGACAAGTCTCTAGCCACCAGTCATCAGCCTTGACTGCTAGCATATGAGTCCCATAATGAACCTTCTGCGCTGGAGTGCAGTCCATCACGCGAAATATTCTCTCAATCTCTTTCAACCACTCCAATTCTCCGTCAGGATCATACTTTCCCTTGAATGTAGGTGGATTCTCTCTCTGGAAAGTCGCCAAGCTACGAGATCCAGCATTCCCGTCAGCATTCGGCTGATTTTCCATCGCATGAGCCATTGCTTCTAAAGTAGCAGCAAGAGCAGCATCATTCCTTCCAGCCATCTCTACTTCTCACTATAATACAAACAACTGTTAGAACTTAAAATAACAATACTCGATTGTTAGACAACTAAGACTCGACGACAAGGTCGGACCAACCTTTTGCTCTGATACCAACTTTGTAACACCCCAATTCTACCCCAAGCAATTATGCAAACTAAATCGGAGTTATAAAATTTCAATCATACAAATGAATCGTGACGTCACAAATTCTTCTAACAAAATTCATTTCATTCACCATGGATATATAACACTTTCAAAACATCGGATGAACCATTATAACATCTTTAATAAATAATTCAACATCTACGCAGCGGAATTCTCAATAACATCTTTAATCAAAACAACAACTTCGAAACATCTCATATTTAGTAATAATCAATTTAAAATTCAACAACTGAAAATCAACAATCAAAAATCAGCAAACATTCATCCCCCCTAGTGTTACATATCAGAGAAATGACACCGACTCGAACTACTGAAGGTATACAGCCTTCACTCTCGATTACCTGTACGTTACCAACATAAGGGCAACATTCAAACAGAAGAGGTGAGATATCTAACAATATAATAAAGCACATGATAATTAATATATTAAATTAGATCAACAACATCACCACTTCTCATCTCATAATCAACAATAATCTCACAATAATATACATCTATCAACATCAAAATACACTTCTTTATGAAATCATATAATGTGACTCAATACTATGCAAATGCATGTGGTACCATTGGAGCAGAACTCCCATCTCAAAAAATTTCCAATCAATAGAGGCATCAAAAAGGCATAGCCTTCATCTCAAAATCCACCAATACAGGTCATCTCAACGAGCATAAGCTCCATCTCAAAAATGCAATGTATGCGACACAACCATGAATGTAATAACAACACCCAAGTTAATAACATCTCATATCATCTCAAAACTTCTGAAATTAACATCTCAAAAACTTCTCAAATTAAAATCTCAATTTAACATCTCAAAAACATCTCAAATAATCAACATCTCAGATTATCAAAATAATTCATCAAACATCGTTTATTTATTATAAATCATCAACACAATATTATTAATAACTTCTCATTAAAAACTCAGCAGTATTTTAATTTCCACAGTAACCAATACTGCTATTCTGTAGCTCTGACGTCAAGACATCACTATTCCTACTGTTATAGCTCAACCAGCAGCTTCTAATTTCTATCTTCCCCATTCTGCACAAAACAGCGTAAAGGCCAACACAACTTCTGACCACGCAACCTCTAACTAACACAATTTCTAATAACATAGCTTCTAATGACACAACCTCTGGCGACACAATCCTCTGACTAATACAAATTCTGATCATCACAGCTTCTGACTAACTCAACCTCTGACCAGATACAACTTCTGACCAGATACAAATTCTGACTGTCACAGTTTCTGACTAACCCCATCTTCTAACTAGTACAAATTCTGACTAATGCAACTTCTGACTAGCTACATCTTCTGACTAGTATAAATTTTGACTTAATGCAACTTCTGACTAACATACGTATAACATCAGAACTTCTACCCTGCACTAATCTGACGCAACTTCTATCAACATCCTTCTAACGTCAGAACTTCTACCTTTCCTTAACGTTATCATCTTAATTCTTTTGCTTGTTATCACCCTAATCAGGAACAATACGACTAATGTTATTCCCTAATTAATTCACCGTTCTAACACAGCAGCACTTGGTAATTCATTCTAGCATAATTCTGCATTTTCTGGGCTACAATATTTCTGTGTTTTCATAACTAAAGCCTTAGAACTTAATCTAATCATGATAATTCATCACCCATAATAACCCAATAATCTTACAACATTTTAATCAGCATCAAGACATCAATATTCATCCAAAAATTCATTAATTCTCATCATACATCAATCAATATATTCTCAATTCAAGAACAAGACGAAAATCACCACTAACCCCACATACCAATCATCATAAAACCAATTATAGAGTCAGAACCCCAACCTTACCTTGGATTAAAGGTTGCTCTACAATTTCCGGTTGGATTCTCGTTCTTGCCGTTATTCCTCTTTCTCACGCAGCTTGCGCGTTCTCCTCAAGTATTACTTTCTTCATCTACTGCTTCTTACTTCTATTCCAACAACAAAAAACAAAATAACCCTATTATTCTATTATTCCTTAATCGGCTTAAAACCAATACACCCCCTTATTACTTCTACTCTCTCAAAATAAGCCCACATAAAATAATATTACACTTCTAATATCATTTCACCACAAAATATTATATCTCTAATATTATTTCTACACTTAATAAAATAAATCCAATTATATTATAACACATCTTCACAAATATTCCAAAAATAATTTAATTAAATAATTAATTAAATTACGGGCGTTACAAGGTTTAGTATATTGATGCCTCAAATATAGAAAAGAAAGATGTTTGGATTAAGAAGTTCATTAGTGAGCTTGACATAGTCCCGAGCATTATGGACCCATTGATATCTATTGTGATAACAATGGTGCTATCATACAAGCTAAGGAGCCTAGATCTCACCAACGATCCAAACACATACTTAGGCGTTATCACCTCATTCTAGAGATAATTGATCAGTGAGATGTGAAGATATGTAGAGTACCTACACTTGACAATGTTGCTGACCCACTAACAAAGCCTCTTGTGTAGCAGAAGCATGATGGCCATACTAGGTCTATGGGTATTAGGGGTATGCCTGATTGGTTCCAGTGCTAGTGGGAGATTATTGGTATAAGCCCTAGAGACCAATACTTTTGGTACTTGTATTGAATTATTTATTAATAATAAAAGGCATTCCTTTATTATGTTTGTTTTTCCAAAATAATAAAGTCCCTAGAATAGTTCGTCTGTGTAATGAAATGTTAAGTGTGACTTAATCATGAGATCTCATTAAACATAAGAACAATATTCTTAAAGTATCTGTAGTCAAGCTTTATTGCAAAGAGGGATAACATTAAAGCATTTAGATTATTATGAAGATAGATTGATGATCACACCTCATGGGTCATGGATAAGGAGTTATCAAGTCTTAACATAGGTATGAATATTAGGAGTAATATTTATACTGGATTGACCCATTATGAGCATACTACATAGAATGTTATGCAAGGTGTCATAAGTTATTCTCATGGTGATAATGTTGTATACCACCCTTCGACCTGAAACCAATATGGACCCTAGATGTAGAGTTAAGTACTTTATTGTTGATCAAACGTTATTCGTAACTGGATGACCATAAATATTGTTGATGGGTACTTCACAAAGCATGCTCAGGGACATGGGTGACCTAGATGGAATTTTATCATCCTGCATAACAGGATAAAGGCCTAAGGGCCCAATATTGAACTGGAAAAGGATGACACGGTCTATGCCTTGTGTTCAATATAGGCATAAGGGAAAAAAGGGTAATTATACACACAAATATTATCACGGACAGGTTTTTTCAAATCACATGACATTTTTGTGACTTGGGTAACGGTGATGTGTTGCTAGATACCGCTCACTGTTTATCATGTTAAATGTATGATTTAATATAATTGCCAATGTCATGAAAACCTACAGAATTACACACATAAGGATAGGTTGATGAGAGATAGAGTAAATAAGGAATATCGTAAGATACAATGCACTTAAGTGAATTATAGAAAACCATATGGAACTTCCAACGGTTGCATCAATCCTGCAGGCTTCTGATGCTCAACTTTCGACTTTTGACATGTCAAACATGCATACACAAACCGAGCCACGTCACTATTCATCCCAGGCCACCAAAATAAACCCTTCAAATCTTGACACATCTTTGTAGCTCCTGGATGAATACTCAACTTACTCCTATGACTCTCCTCAACTGCCTCGACGCATAAGCAACTACCTTACCATTCTGCATAAGCACACCTCCTAAGCCCATCTTAGAAGGATCACAATAAACCACAAAAGGCTCTCCTGGATTAGGCAACGTCAAAATCGGAGCCGACGTCAACCTCTTCTTCAATTCTGTAAAACTTTCCTTGCACTGAACATCTCATACAAACGCTCTACCTTTACAAGTCAACTTAGTCAACGGAAGTGACAACTTAGAAAACCCTTCAATAAACCTTCTATAATAACCAGGTAACCCCAAGAAGCTTCTAATCTCAGTAGCTGACTTTGGAGTTTCCCATTGCAACACAGCATCAACCTTCGATGGATCTACAGTAATGCCACTACCTGAAATCACATGACCAAGAAAACTAACCTCTTTCAACCAAAACTCACACTTGGACAGCTTTGCATACAACTTATTCTCTTTCAAAACTTGCAATACTACTCTTAAATGTCCAGTATGCTCTTCTTCTGACTTAGAGTAAATCAAAATATCATCAATGAACACCACTACGAACCGATCCAAATAAGTATGAAAGATAAGATTCATATATTCCATGAATACTCCCGGAGCATTAGTAACACCGAAAGGCATCACTGAATACTTGTAATGTCCATATCACGTTCTGAAAGCCATCTTTTGAATATCTTCACCCTTCACTTTAATCTGATGATAACCCGACCTAAAATCAATCTTACTAAACACACGAGCATCCACCAATTGATCCATCAAGTCATCTATTCTTGGAAGCGGATACTTATTCTTAATCGTCACTTTATTCAAATGTCTATAATCAACACAAAGCCTCATACTTCCATCTTTCTTCTTTACTAACAACATTGGAGCTCCCCACGGCGACACGCTTGGTATCACAAACTTCTTCTCAAGTAACTCTTCCAATTTCTTCTTCAACTCTGACAATTCAGATGCAGACATCCTGTATGGTGCCATAGACACAGGTCTGGTACCAGGTACAAGATCAATTGCAAATTCAACTTCTCTCTCCAGTGGTACATCAGGAATCTCATCAGGGAAAACTTCAGGAAATTCACACACCACCTGCAACTCCTCAATTATAGCTTGAGTCTCTACAGATAGCGACGCCATTAACGAGAACATTTGTGCTTCCTCTTGCATCAACTTCCTCAACTGTCTAGCAGACAACAAACCATCTTCCTCTTCTTCAGGAGTAGAAAACTTCACAGACTTGTCATAACAGTTAATATGAACACAGTTATGCTCTAACCAGTTCATACCAAAAATTACATCCAAACCTCTTAACGGTAAACAAACCAAATCAACAACAAAGTCTTTGTCGAAGATCGATAAGGGACACTTAGGACACACCAAAGAAGTAGTCACCGACCCCTTGGCTGGAGTATCGGTGACCATTTCTCCATTCAAAGAAGACAACACAAGACCCAATCTTTCAACATAATCAGCAGTAATAAAACAATGTGTATCACCAGTATCAATAATAGTAATTAAAGGAGTACTATTAATGAAACATGTACCTCTAATAAGTTCGTCCTCAGCAGCTGTCTGATCCTCAACCAAAGCAAACACTTTACCACTTGACTGAGCCCTCTTCGGTTTCAGACACTGACTACCAATGTGCCCTTCTTCTCTACAGTTGAAACAAATCACATTCTTGTGTTCACACTCAGATACAACATGTCCGTTCTTACCATAACGGTAACATCTCTTCACTTCAGCAGTGCACACATTAATCTTGTGCCCAGTTTTTCCACACTTAAAGCAAATCACACCAGTAGGAGCATCTCCCCCACTAGTCCTCTGTCCATGAGCAACTTTCTGTTTACCTTTACCCGCTGGGGCATCATAAGTCTTACCATGATTCTGTTGGTGCTTACCCCTCTTCTCACTGATAATCTTGTAATAAGCATTATTATCTTCTTCATAAATCCTGCAGCTATCAACCAAATCAACAAAGACACGGATCTTTTGGTATCCAACTGTCTTCTTAATCTTCGGGTGCAACCCGTTCTCAAATTTAATACACTTCGAAAACTCAGCATTTTCCTCAGCATAATGCGGATAAAACTTATCTAATTCAGCAAACTTGGCAGCATACTCAACAACTGACATACTTCCTTGCTTCAGCTCAAGGAACTCAATTTCCTTCTTACCACAGATATCTTCAGGAAAATTCTTTCTCAGGAATTCCCTACGGAACATAGCCCAAGTGACATTCTCACCTGCAGCTTCCAATCTCTGACAAGTCTCTAGCCACCAGTCATCAGCCTCGACAGCTAGCATATGAGTCCCATAACGAACCTTCGGCGCTGGAGTGCAGTCCATCACGCAAAATATTCTCTCAATCTATTTCATCCACGCTAATGCTCCGTCAGGATCATACTTTCCCTTGAACGTAGGTGGATTCTCTCTCTGGAAAGTCGCCAAGCTACGAGATCCAGCATTCCTGTCAGCATTCGGCTGATTTTCCATCGCATGAGCCATTGCTTCTAAAGCAGAAGCAAGAGCAACATCATTCCTTCCATCAATCTCAACTTCTCACTACAACACAAACAATTGTTAGAAATCAAAATAACAATACTCGATTGTTAGACAACTAAGACTCGACGACAAGGTCGTACTAAGCTTTTGCTCTGATACCAACTTTGTAACACCCCAATTCTACCCCAAGCAATTATGCAAACTAAATCAGAGTTATAAAATTTAAATCATACAAATGAATCGGGACGTCACAAATTCTTCTAACAAAATTCATTGCATTCATCGTGGATATATAACACTTTCAAAACATCGGATGAACCATCATAACATCTTTAATAAATAATTCAACATCTACACAGCAGAATTCTCAATAACATCTTTAATCAAAACAGCAACTTTGAAACATCTCATATTTAGTAATAATCAATTTAAAATTCAACAACTGAAAATCAACAATCAAAAATCAGCAAACGTTCATCCCCCCGAGTGTTACATATCAGAGAAATGACACCGACTCGAACTACTGAAGGTATACATCCTTTACTCTCGATTACCTGCACGTTACCAACATAAGGGCAACATTAAAACAGAAGTGGTGAGATATCTAATAATATAATAAAGCGCATGATAATTAATATATTAAATTAGATCAACAACATCACCACTTCTCATCTCATAATCAACAATAATCTCACAATAATATACATCCATCAACATCAAAATACACTTCTTTATGAAATCATATAATGTGACTCAATACTATGCAAATGCATGTGGTACCATTAGAGAAGAACTCCCATCTCAAAAAATTTCCAATCAATAGAGGCATCAACAAGGCATAGCCTTCATCTCAAAATTCGCCAATACAGGCCATCTCAACGAGCATAAGCTCCGTTTCAAAAATGCAATGTATGCGACACAACCATGAATGTAATAACAACACCCAAGTTAATAACATCTCAAATCATCTCAAAACATCTCAAATTAACATCTCAAAAACTTCTCAAATTAACATCTCAAAACATCTCAATTTAACATTTCAAAAACATCTCAAATAATCAATATCTCAGATTATCAAAATAATTCATCAAACATCATTTATTTATTATAAATCATCAACACAATATTATTAATAACTTCTCATTAACAACTCAGCAGTATTTTAATTTCCACAGTAACCAATACTTCTATTATGTGGCTCTGACGTCAAGATGTCACTATTCCTACTGCTATAGCTCAACCAGCAGCTTCTAATTTTTAACTTCCCCATTCTGCACAAAACAGCGTAAAGGCCAACACAGCTTCTGACCATGCAAACTCTAACTAACATAATTTCTAATAACATAGCTTCTAATGACACAACCTCTGGGCGACACAATCTTTTGACTACTACAAATTCTGATCATCACAGCTTCTGACTAACTCAACCTCTAACCAGATACAACTTCTGACCGTCACAGTTTCTGACTAACCCCATCTTCTGACTAGTACAAATTCTGACTAATGCAACTTCTGACTAGCTACATCTTCTGACTAGTACAAATTCTGACTTAATGCAACTTCTGACTAACATACGTATAACATCAGAACTTTTACCTTGCACTAATCTGACGCAACTTCTATCAACATCCTTCTAACGTCAGAACTGCTACCTTTCCTTAACGTTATTATTTTAATTATTTTGCCTGTTATCACCCTAATCAGGAACAATACGAGTAATGTTATTCCCTAATTAATTCATCGTTCTAACACAACAGCACCTGGTAATTCATTCTAGCATAATTCTGTGTTTTCTGGGCTACAATATTTCGGTGTTTTCATAACTAAAGCCTTAGAACTTAATATAATCATGATAATTCATCACCCATAATAACCCAATAATCTTACAGCATTTTAATCAGCATCAAGACATCAATATTCATCCAAAAATTCATCAATTCTCATCATACATCAATCAATATATTCTCAATTCAAGAACAAGAAGACAATCACCACTAACCCCACATACCAATCATCATAAACCCAATTATAGAGTCAGAACCCCGCCCTTACCTTGGATTGAAGGTTGCTCTACAATTTCCGGTTGGATTCTCGTTCTTGCTGTTATTCCTCTTTCTCACGCAGCTTGCACGTTCTCCTCAAGTATTACTTTCTTCATCTACTGCTTCTTACTTCTATTCCAACAACAAATAACAAAATAACCCTATTATTCTATTATTCCTTAATGGGATTAAAACCAATACACCCCCCTTATTACTTCTACTCTCTCAAAATAAGCCCACATAAAATAATATTACACTTGTAATACTATTTCACCATAAAATATTATATCTCTAATATTATTTCTACACTTAATAAAATAAATCCAATTATATTATAACACATCTTCACAAATATTCCAAAAATAATTTAATTAAATAATTAATTAAATTACGGGCGTTACAAGGTTGAGTATATTGATGTCTCAAATATAGAAAAGAAAGATGTTTGGATTAAGAAGTTCATTAGTGAGCTTGACATAGTCCCGAGCATTGTGGACCCATTGATATCTATTGTGATAACAATGGTGCTATCATACAAGCTAAGGAGCCTAGATCTCACCAACGATCCAAACACATACTTAGGCGTTATCACCACATTCTAGAGATAATTGATCAGGGAGATGTGAAGATATGTAGAGTACCTACACTTGAGAATGTTGCTGACCCACTAACAAAGCCTCTTGTGCAGCAGAAGCATGATGGCCATACTAGATCTATGGGTATTAGGGGTATGCCTGATTGGTTCTAGTGCTAGTGGGAGATTATTGGTATAAGCCCTAGAGACCAATACTTTTGGTACTTGTATTGAATTATTTATTAATAATAAAAGGCATTCCTTTATTATGTTTGTTTTTCCAAAATAATAGAGTCCCTAGAATAGTTCGTCTGTGTAATGAAATGTTAAGTGTGACTTAATAATGAGATCCCATTAAACATAAGAACAATATTCTTAAAGTATCTGTAGTCGAGCTTTATTGCAAAGAGGGATAACATTAAAGCATTTAGATTATTATGAAGATAGACTGATGATCACACCTCATGGGTCATGGATAAGGAGTTATCAAGTCTTAACATAGGTATGAATATTAGGAGTAATATTTATACTGGATTGACCCATTATGAGCATACTACATAGAATGTTATGCAAGGTGTCATAAGTTATTCTCATGGTGATAATGTTGTATACCACCCTTCGACCTGAAACCAATATGGACCCTAGATGTAGAGTTAAGTACTTTATTGTTGATCAAACGTTATTCGTAACTGGATGACCATAAAGATTGTTGATGGGTACTTCACAAAGCATGCTCAGGGACATGGGTGACCTAGATGGAATTTTATCATCCTACATAACATGATAAAGGCCTAAGGGCCCAATATTGAACTGGAAAAGGATGACACAGTCTATGCCTTGTGTTCAATATAGGCATAAGGGAAAAAAGGTAATTATACATACAAATATTATCAGGGACAGGTTTTGTCAAATCACATGACATTTTTGTGACTTGGGTAACGGTGATGTGTTGCTAGATACCGCTCACTGTTTATCATGTTAAATGTATGATTTAATATAATTGCCAATGTCATGAAAACCTACAGAATCACACACATAAGGATAGGTTGATGAAAGATAGAGTAAATAAGTAATATCGTAATATACAATGCACTTAAGTGAATTATAGAAAACCATAAGGTATGATACACTTAAGTGAAATGTGTAATATGGTAAGGTATGACACACTTAAGTGATATATTATACCCGTAGGCTTAATTGGGCTTTTAGCTTGCATCCCACGTAAGTGGTTCTTTAAATAGAACCCTTGTGCTGAAGCATTTTACATGATGAAATTTCGGTCTTGAAACCCTAGCCGTATTTTGTCTCACTCAAAGTTTTCATTCGTAAGCAGCTAGCACTGTGACTGGAAGTGATCTGTTCGTGTGGACTGAGTAGAGACATTATAATTCATCAATGTTCGTGATCATAACATCAAAGGTCTGAATCACCACAAGAGGTAATGATTTCTATCACTGACTATGCCCATTCGTAAAGATCACTAAAGGAAAATTTTAATTTTCCACTGCATTTTGGATCACAATTTTCCTTTAGACAACATCTCAGCTCATCGTGAATTTTTGTCAAGCATTTCGTTCGACACATTACAGCTACTACTCTTTCCTTCCAACATCGCGACAAATCCAAATTTGTTCAGTAAGATTTTGATATCTTTTCTCCACTGTGATGTTGTTAAATTAACTGTTTGATGAGTGATTTAATTCTGTTATGTGGTAGTGAAAATCTGTGATATTGCTCTCTAAAAGAAATTCTATGAAGTCATTTATGTGTTAATTTTATGTGATGTTGAGAAATGTTTTTGTGATAAAGAATCTTCTGCAAAATAGTGTTATAATTTATGATGTTGTGCAAAAATATCGTGTCGAAATTCTGTCAAAACACTATGGTGATTTAGTTCATTTGATTTGCTGTGAAAAATTCTATGATAATTCTGTGAAAAAATGAGTTACAAGTGTTATGATGTCTGGTCCTGTTTATGTTGGATGAAGTGATTGGTGTTTCTGCCTGTTTTGATTTGTTTCGATTGAAAGGGTGGTTGTCCATGATAATAAAGTCGAGTTTGATCTTATTCTAAGTTATATTTGTAATGTGTTGCTAAAAATTATGATAAACTTTGTGAATTAGAACGTATGCTATGCTGATTTTGAAGTTTACATTTGATTGATAATATGAGTTTTATTCTTTCTCCCATTGTTTTGACATGAAGCTATGATAATTTGTGGAAAATCAATTTATAACTCAATGACATTTCATAACTTTTTATCCTGAAAGTTGTTGGTGTTTTTGTTTCATTTATGTCAATTTGGAAAGTTTAATTGCGATACGGCATGGCTTTTGTTATCTCTGTTGATATTGAACATGATTGAAATGAATTATGTGGACTATTATCGTGATTGCTATTTGTTGACCGAATTTAATTTAGAGGTTTAAGGTCTACTTTGAACTCGATTTCTTGTTTTGCATTGTAAATTCTCACCTCTTGCTTCATTTGTGCTTTGAAAATCGTGTTAGTTTGTGAGTGTACTTGAAATTGAACATGTTTAACGTAGTGATACCATGCTGATTTTTGCTTGAGAAATGTTCATTTATTCATGTCATTTGGTTTAAGTTTCATTTGTTTTCAATTTTCTTGCAATTACTAACTTGTTTGTTTTTTGTGCATGTTCTCAAGATAATCCAAGATGACACTTTCTTTTCCCATCTTTTACCCACGTTTAATTGATAAAACTAGTGTTGGTTCATTTATTTAATTTTGTTATTAAAAATGGATTAGTTTGCTAATCTATTTTTTATTAACTCGATTAATTATGTTAATCAACTCTAGATTAATCAATTAAAACTTTCCACTTCATCATAGCATTATGTTGTTGATTTAGTTAATTAACTAAAAGTTGATTTAGTTATTTAGTTTTGTTATTAAAAATTAATTATTTCGGCTAATTAATTTTTCTTAACTTAATTAATTAACTCAATCAACTTTTAAGTTAATTAATTAAGCATCCATTTCCATATTCCATTTTTTTTCATTTTAGCATTGATACGGGTTTCTAATTCATCTCATGAAATATGCGGATTATTTCTCTATCATACTGGTTTCGTCTGTCTGTTGGAGCCTTATCTGATACAGTGACTTTTATCCGATGCTTTGAGCCTTTATCTAACACCTTGAGCTTGCTTGATGAACCTTCCGATTGTGATTTATTTTCACATTGATGATGCTTCGACACTTATTTTGAGCATTCCATTTCTGACTCTTTTCTTTGTTGGTGAAGCTTTCGTGAAGATCTTCGGGTTTCTTTTGCTTTGATTGCACTTTGATATGAACATTATTGTTTGTTTGGTATTTTGGCTAATTTTGTTTATATTCCGTTTTGTCTTTTCGATTTCTTTGCCATGAGAAGTAGGAATAGATATGCATCTATGGGAATCCCTACTTTAGGTGGGAAATTCGGTTTAAAGTCCTCAAAAGAAGCAATGTTTGTGCTTGTTTAAAAGACCTCAAAAGAGGCAATGTCTGTGCTTGTTTAAAGACCTCGATGAAGGCATTTGTGTAAAGTCCTAAAAGAAGGTATTCTCCTTTCATTTTACTTTATGCTTACAATCGAGTCAATAAAAAGTGGAACAATAAGGTTTACAATTGGCCCCCACACTTTCTAGTTTGTGTCATTCTTAGCTCACGTCATACGTTGATGCTTTGAATCGTCCGTCTCTTGTCCTCGGGTCAATAAAATTAGAAAGAGATCTCAATCATCTGCCACACCTTGTCGTGGCTTCGGTGATATTGGCTCACATTTCTCAACGTTGATGCTTCAAGTTGTTACTTTATTTGATTGAGCTATTGTAGTGCTAGAAGGGCATTTCGACTCGTCTACCTTGGCTGCTTGTACATATATCTGATGGTGTCAATGCTTGTTCACATCCTTTCTTTGTTTACTTTCTTGCAACTTTGCTTGATCTTTTAGGTTCACCTTTGCATGTTCCCTTAAGATTGTTTCTTTCATTATCGATTCAAGGTAGACATTAGGTTTGTAAACCATGCATGCTAACTTAGGTAGATGTTTCCCCTTTGTATCCAAACTATAGGACCACATTGCATGATAACGTTAGGATTGTTAGTCTCCCTTATAATTTTTTTTTCATTCCCCTTTTGCATTATCAAAACAAAACTTCTTTGCTTATTACATGCTATACCACATAAGCATATTCAAACATTATCAAAAAGACTAAAAAAACATTCAACCTCATTCAAATATTTTTTGTGCGCTCGAGCACCTTTTACCTTTAAAACATTTTCCAAGATTAGACATGATTCATTTATAATTTATATGTTCTTCCTCTATCCCCATGGTTGTCGACTTCTCCACTTGAGTACCAGAGGCGTTCTTAAACCCTCCCTCATGTTGGTGCATAGTCCTTCTTTCTTTATCATACCTTATGGGCGTTTAGAAGAGTCTTCTCATTTAAAATGACGACTTGTCTCTTTATTTAAAATAAATCAATAAACCAAGTTTTGTTCTTTTTCTGAATAACTACGAGTGTCCTGATTCCCTACGTCATGAAAGGTGGTACGTAGGCACTAAAGGTTCACAACCGCAGCATACACAACTAATAAAACCTTTTTCCTTTGTATATACACTTTGCATACATGTATTTTTCCCTTAGCTTGTAAGCTTTAGATGGGGAAAAAACCATTTGA
Source organism: Vicia faba (assembly GCA_948472305.1). Taxonomy (NCBI): domain Eukaryota; kingdom Viridiplantae; phylum Streptophyta; class Magnoliopsida; order Fabales; family Fabaceae; genus Vicia; species Vicia faba. The sequence continues at coordinate 95,830,404 of OX451735.1, read as the reverse complement.
TTAGAACAACAAGAGTGGATCCTGTAGAGTACCACGGACATGAGGGGTGCTAATACCTTCCCCTTGCATAATCGACTCCCATACCCGATTTCTCAATCGCAAGACCGTGATTTCTCCCTCCTCGGGTTTTTCTTTGATGATTTTCCTTTCCCTTGTGTGGGATAAATAAATACTCGATGGCGACTTTGTTGATTTTCTCTCGATGATTTTCTGCTGGTTGTTGTAGTATTCTTTCAAAATAAACCTGGCTTCAATTATGTCTTTTAAGGGTTGTAATGTGGTCTAATTCACGGTTTAAGAAATAAAGGATAAAGGCTCAAAGCTTATTTGTACCCAACCCAATTTTTGTGATGTTCTTCAGACCTACGTTCAGTCACTTCATCCAACATAAACCAGCACAATCGGAACTTCATCGAAACAAATCACAACTAACATAAACATAAATCACTTCATCCAACATAAACAGAACCGAATAGCATAACACTTGTAACTCATTTTTTCACATAATTATCATAACATTTTTCATAGCAAATCAAATGAACTAAATCACCATAGTGTTTTAATAGAATTTTGACACGATATTTTTGCACAACATCACAAATTATAACACTATTTTTCAGAAGATTCTTTATCACAGCAACATTTCTCATTGTCACCGAAAATTAACACATAAATTACTTTATAGACTTGCTTTCAGAGAGTGATATCACAGATTTTCGCTACAACATAACAAAATTAAATCACTCATCAAACATTAAATTTTACATCATCACAATGGAGAAAATATATTGAAATCTTACTGAACAAATTCGGATTTGTCGCGGTGTTGGACGGAAAGAGCAGTAGCTGCGATGTGTCGAATGAAATGCTTAACGGAAATTCATGGTGAGCTAAGCTATTGTCGAAGAGTTATCGCGATGAGAATGAAGAGAACGACGGAAGGAGTAAAGTGATGCACAAAGGGTGCATCCACAGAGAAGGATTCTGGTGGAGGGAAGTTGCACAAGTTTGATTCATGTGCGAAAAGATGGAGATACATGGGGGAGAAGTTGTGAGGAAACGAAACATAAGAGAGAGAAAATCGTGAAAAAGGATTTTTCCTCTCTTCATCTTCATATCCAGTTCTCAAACTACCTCCAACCCATTGTTCCGATAGCGCACAGTTACGCTTGCCGCATAACTTCAATCTTCGCAGAAGTTTGATTCACGTGTGGAAAGATGGAGATACAGAGCTTGAAGGTGAGTGGATGAAGGTGATGCAGAGATAAGGTTTACAGAATTATGAACATGGAGGGGTGGAATTGGATGAAGTGTTGTTCCGACTGTGTGGTTGGAACTGGAATCGTGAGAAGCTATTGAAAATGTTGGAGTCTTGTGAGCAGTGGGTTTGTTGTGATCGGAAAAGATTGGTAGCAGGTCTGAGACGCTAGTTATTGTAGTTTATGTTTTGTTATGGTTGCTGAACAGGGATGATGGGAGTAGTTCGCTAGCAAGATGGTGATAATTGTGCGATTGGAGATTTGGAGATTGAAGTTATGCGGCAGGCGTAGTTGTGTGGTACTGGAACAATGGGTTGGAGGTAGTATGAGAACTGGATATGAAGATGAAGAGAGGAAGAATCCTTTTCACGATTTTTTCTCTTATGTTTCGTTTCCTCGTAGCTTCTTCTCCCCCCCCCCCCTCCTTTCTATCGATTCCACCTTTTTATATCAAACTCAGCTTATCCAAAAGACCTTAGGTATGGAGTAATGACCAAATAGTCCCTTTCCTAGATATTTCTCTTATTAAACAAAATAAACAAATATTCTTTTATAACAATTTTTTTTATATTTTCTTAATAATAAAGAATAATAAAAAATAATATCTAAAGAAAAAATTTAAAAAAATATCTAACTCGAAAAATAAATGTAAATGTGCGAAGAAATATAAAGATATGTGAATGAAAATTAATCTGATATATGAACGCGAATGATAAAGTTCGGGGTAAAATTTGGGGTGCAACATCGTTAAGCGGGATCTGCGAATTTCAAACTCATTAAATAGGGAAAAATCACGTTTTTAGGTTATAAGTTGGGTATATTTATTCCCAACTCCATCAACCTTCATTCGTTGTATACTAGAGCTTAGAAAACAACATGTATGGCTTATGATTGGATGATCCAGGATCAGGAGCTTGGTGAATCGTGTTTGACACCACGAGAGATTCGATTTTCTCTCCTTTTCTTCTCTTTGAAACCATTATTTGTTGGGTTTTGTATGTAAGTATGCTTATTTATATGTATATTTATTGCTCATGGTGTTGTTTGACGCTTTCTTTACAAATCTTAATTGGTGATTGCTTGCTTTATTTGGGTTTTAGTTGTTGCAGAAATGAACCGTTCGAATCCGAATTTAAGATGAAAATTTATTGGGTTTTGATTCTATAAATAGATTAGGACTTAGTATTCACTTGAGTATCGACTCTTAATGCCTCCATGTTAAATGAATTTCCCTGAGAGATCACCGAGCGAGCAATACGGTTGATATCTTGCTTTGTGTTAGAAATAACTTATGTGTGAGTGATACGTGATGATGTTGATGAATAGTTTAATCTCATTCAAAACCGAACTCAAGAACGCGAGACTTGTTGAACGAAAATTCAGTAACCATTAATCCATGTGGAGACGATATGATAAAACTGAATAAATACTTACTTTTTGCTGCCGCTTTACCGCTTCAACAATTGGCCAAAGGGTAATGAAAAAAAAGTTGGAAATTAACACATTCATCCATAATTTCCATATGTCTACCACCAGTGAAGTACAAGCCAAAGAGATGAATAAGAAGAGTAAAAAAGGTCAAGAGAGTTATATGCATCATGATCCTTCGCAGCGGGATTAGGCTGAGGGCCTGCAAGGGAGACATGCGGCAAAGAGATCATGTACAGAACCAACTCCAAGTCAACCGTATAGTCAGTCTTAAAGACATCTTTACTTGTCTTAGTTTCATACTTTCTTACATAACTACATTAATGATATTGATGATGTGGAGGTTCTAGTCTGTGGTTCTGACACATTTAGATGGTGAATTATATCAAAATCCTCAATTGTATTCTAATGTGGTATATGACAAGGTCTCTGAAGTTAGAAATTTGTTGTGAGTAGCTAGCTTAGGAGTTCAGAGTCGTGACAAATGGAAGAGGATTCTTGATATTGGTTACCCTATTACTTATAGATATAGTGTCATACTCGTCTCGTTATCCAAGAATCTTAACATAACTTTCTTCCCATGAGTAGTATCTCCGTTTATGTCTACGAATAAACATAAATTTATTATAGTTGGTTTTGTTAAAAGTCATTGGATTCACGTGAAATTAAAACCTAATTGTTCGCCTCTCACCACTGACCGCTGAAGACAGAACTCTAGTTAAAGGGCAAGGGCATAGAAAACATCATATGAGGGACGTATAAAACTGAGAAGAAGAAGTTAGAAAGTTAACATAATTTATTTTATATTGATAGTGTAGTGTCTTATCCATTATATATATATATATATATATATATATATATATATATATATATATATATATATATATATATATATATATATATATATATATATATATATATATATATATATATATATATATATATATAATTGAGTTAATTGTAATTGGACAAATAGTTTTGATACAATACATTAATATTGTCATTCTATTTTGTTAAAAATATCAAAAACACAGTTTAAAAAACAGAAATATCTAAAAGAAACCCACTGTCTATTGGATTTTTTAAAAGTTCAGAGAATTCAGTATTTGATACTTAGTATAGGTTAACGGTTTTTTTAAAATCCAATAGTATAGGACATTTTTGTAAAAAAAGAAAACCATTGCCTTGTATTGAATTTTTGGAAAAATCTGATATAAAATGTATCAAAATTTTGAAAATTTTGATATTTCTTCATACATTTTTCAAAAAAAAAACATTTTTATTGTTTTTTTTTTATATATCACGTATTTTCTCATAGAAACTCAAACTCCAATATTTTTCATAAAAAATGCGATAAGAACTCATGTAAAACCCCATAAACTAAAAAAAGTAGGTATCTATGGAAAAATCGAATAATAAATCGCACTTTTTTAAAAATCTGAAAACATTAAGTAAAAGCATAATGGTAAAAACACAGTTTTAGGGGGTGCTAGATATGAGTGAGAAGTGGCAGGACAAAACCTCTTATAAGCGTAGATATGTTATGGGCTCAATTCTTACTTACAATAAAGAGAATATCTTAGTACATTTTTATAAAATTGAAATATTTTGAAAACTCAAAAATTTTCTTTAGATATATATATTCGAATGTATTTTATTTTTTATAAAAAAAAGTATTTTTGAATATAAATTTCTGAATAAATCTTTTTTAACGAAAAAATAGGTTTTCGAATATACGTATCGGAAAATTTTTATGTGTTTTCTTAATAATTAAAAGAGAAATATTGATAATTAGTATTTGATTTAATGTTTGATCTTTTTAAACAGTAACATTTCTTATGAAAGAGATATTTGAATCTCTCCATTTAATTTTTTTTTTTTTTTAATAAATTTTTAATCAATGGGTGGTGAGAGAAATAAGGAGAACTGAATTCAAGAATTTCTAACGTTTTTTTTTCTTTCTTTTTTTCAATAAAATAAAACTAATAGTAAACTCATTGATTTTTCGAGAATTTGTGTTTTTAGATTCAATGTTATATCAGTTGTTTGTGTCGGATATGTATTTTTTTTTTTTTTTTAAAAAATATATAATAGAGTATTTTTCGAATATGTATATCTAAAAATATCTCTTTTCGTAAAAAAATATAAAATTTATTCAAATATGTACATTTAAAAATATTTTTTTTTAATAAAAAATAAAATATTTTCAAATATATATTTCTGAAATTAAATATTTTATAAAAAAAAAATTCGAATATACACATTATAGAAATTTTGTGAAAGATCTCTAAAAAGACACATAGATGCATTAAGAAATTGGGGTGGAAGGACAAAAGCTCTTATAAGTTTAGTAGGCTTGCAAAAACCACATATGTTATGGGCTACATTCTTACTTACTATGTTCAAATCCATTGGCTTTTTTCCAGTATTTTCTCTAGAATTGGTCTGATAACTAGAAATTTCAAATATAGCCAAGCTTGGAAAAATATTACTAGAAATACAAATAACTATTTTAAACCCGTTGAAAATCGAATCCGACCAAAACTGATTAATATTTATTTCATTTATTTTTATTACAAAATTATTATAAAAATAGAATTCATAATATTGTAGTTATTATCATTTTTATAATTTAAATTTTAGAATTGTATACTCACAACAATACAAGACAAAAGAATACAAGCCATACACTATAAATTTTTTAATATTATTTAATTTGTAATTTAAAGTAATAATTAAATTAATATCAAATACTATTGAAAATGTTATATCGTAATAATAATAATTCTTTTTTCAATATAATTTTGTTGAGATATTCTAAAATTCTAATAGTTTTTATAAAATAAAAAAAACAGGTCATTTTTATGATTTTAGTTCAATAAATATTAAATCGACGAACCTAACTCAATTTATCCATAAAACCGTTTTAATTAATTTTGTCGAAAATTAAACCATGTTATTTGTGTCGAACTAAAATTTTGGATCCAATTTTAACCCTAACCAATCTATTGGCTAACCATACTATTTTGGAAACTTCCTAGTAATTTTGGATAGAAGTTTAGGTGTAGGGGCAAGTGAAGTAAAATTTCCAATACATAGTACCACACTCTAAGCTCTAGCATTGACCAAAGTTTTACTATTAGTCTGGTCCATAGCCAAGGAATATTTATTAAATATGGGCTAGCTCTGATACACTGACATGCTAGGCCAAGCAACATACTAATTTACTAATCAATTTTTTCAAAATATTTTTCACACCTCACAATATTAAATGCTGCTAAAAAATAGTTGAACTCTCTTAAATGTAGTAAAAAAAAAACACTAAGCTAGTACTAATTTCATTGATGATTTTCTAATTTGTTAGAGCATTAATTAATTACATCATACAAAACAAAAACCTATGCTACTATTATGTGATGATATATTTTCTATCTACAAAGTGTAGTTAATAAGATGAGACTCTTATGTGTAATCCATTTGGGGCCACAACTCTTGGAAATTTCATTAGTTTATCTCCTCCTACTTCTTTCCATCTGCAAAATATCAAAGTCAATCAAAAAATGTAACATATTTGTCTCAAATTATGTCATTTTAATAACACGGGCGACATTGAAGATTAAATTCTCTCACCTGTATCTAGTTACAAAATAGTGTAAGAAAGTGGAAATTTCAGCAATGCCCAATTCTTTTCCCGGACATTGTCTAGTGCCTCCTCCAAATATCAAGAAGTGACTTTGTGACTCTAGACTATTACCCTGCATTTTCAAGTAACTTGTTAATTAAGATGCCATTTTCATGATTTTGTGCATAGAGAAATAAAAATATAGTAAAAATTTGTCACTAACCAGCCATCTCCAAGGGTTAAATGTTAGTGGATCATGATATAGAAAAGGGTCATAGTTTATCTCTCTAGTATATACATATATCCTCCACCCTTTAGGTACCAAATAGCCTGAAAACATCATTTACAAAACACAAATAACCAATTAGCTATTGTTCGATAAAACAGTGCAACATAGACACAATCATCAGACACAATACAATACTAATATGCATATGTCAACAACAACAATTATGTGTAAGAGTCATGTCAAATTATTGGATATTGATACATCTCAAATACCACTAATACACTGATACATGTCGAATACCAGACACACATATCGGTATCAATGTTTTTTCAACTATGATTATGTGATATTAAAATAATCAAAGTAATTTGGAAAAGATGCATTTTTTCTGCCAAACTTTTCACATTGTGAAAAGGGTCTAGTTGGTTTGTTGAAAGGGTGGTCAATGGCATGTGAACAATTACACTATCCTAGGGATTGAATTTCTTTTTGTGGTTACTGTTTAAAAAGCTTTATGATGCTGAAAAAGTTGATGAAAGAGACCTAAAAGGTCAAACATTTATCTTGAGCCCATAAATACATATAAACTAGAGAACTCAAGAGTAGGCCAATCTCAAAACCCACCATTTAATTCCATGTCATGAGTTGTTTTTCTCAGAACTCCATTAACTATTGTAGCTAATCTCGAGGTCTCAAAAATCACCTGCATAATCACAGTTTAAGTTAATACTATTCCACACAACTTAATGAAAAATCACTTCAAATTGTCTAAAACTCCAACGATGATTGATGTAAACCATCAGAAATACAAGTTCATCATTTTTTTTTCTTAACGTCTAAGACAATGATATGATCAATGCGACTTAGATCAGTGTTTTAGACGTGAGAACGAAAAAAAATACCGTGAAGATCTATTTCTAAACGGTGAAAACAATCGTCGTTGTTTTTTTTACTTATAATTGAAGAAATATTATTACTAACAATTCGTACCGCGCGAGTAAACCTCATTGACTTGAGATCATTACAATCAATAGGATCTTCTGGCTTTTTCCTTTCTCTAATAGCAAAATGTTCTTTCTGCAAGATTTCAATAATCAATATTATCACAATCATAAAATAAAATTAAAAAAACTTAAACAGAAAAAGCAATTATAATGAGAACTTTTGCACATACTCTCATTTCTTCAAGAACTTTAGGATGATCATGAAGGTACTTTACAGCCATCATTGAAGTGGTTGAAATAGTTTCATAGCCAGAATACATTATTGTAATGATTAGATCAATAAGTTCTTCATCATTAAGTTTGCATCTATTGTCATTATTTCCTCTCATCAAACAACTAAGCATGTCTTCATACTTCTCTTTTGATTCTCTCCTTTCCTTTAGTAGCTTACTCAAAATGCTAATTATACTTTTCCTTGCCTACAAAAATCAATCAAATAAAAGATTAAATTACCTATAATTGTGTATATAGAACCGTATTTGAAGACAGTCTATTACACAGAGCTTAAAATTTGTTACAGTTAAACCATGGTAAAAAATAATACACAGGTTCTATTTGTTAAACAACGAAAGCCTCCAAAAAATTAAGACGGGTGTGACTGTATTTACCTGTAATCCGTTGCGATAGTTTGTGCCTGGAAGGTTAAGAGGGAGGGAGAGAGTTCCTAAAACAAGCTTAAAGAACTCTGTCATGAAAGGTTGAGAAATTGAGCTTGTTTCCATACCAGCAATCTGCTTCAAGGATGAGAGAAATGCCATCTGTTGAAAAAAATTTGAGAATTCGCAATTATAGTTAGAAAGTTTTCCGATAAACTTTCATTTTCGATCGTGAATTTTTATGTGAGAAATCAATCATCATTATGATACATGAAATACAAAGTACTACATGTTTGAAATGTGATTTGCTTGAAGCTACAAAACGTAGCTTCTGCGATTCTGTCAAATTCACTGTCAATTCAAACATGCACACGGACGGAGTTACGGACCTGTTTAGTTTTGTCTTGAATGTTGATAACTTTGTTTTCCCAATGACTCAAGTGAGTTCTCATGAATTGATCAATTTTAGGTAAAAGCTGATTTCTAATCAAGGTGGGGCTAATGATTGAAAGCAATGTCCCTCTCATGTACTTGTGAGTGGAGCCATGAACAGCTGCAATGTTACATTTTCCTAAGATATCTAACATGGATTGAGGGTATCCTGGAACAAACCCTTTTGCTTCATTCATCAATATGTATCTATTTAGCTCTGGATCCATTGATACAATTGTAGGACACCCTAATATATGTGATTTGAAAATATTTCCATACCTGTCATTCACATCAATATAAAGTTATTATAATACAAATATCATTACATCATTACACAGCTATCAACTGAACTGACGTAACAAAACTATCGTCTATTTTTTTTAAGATTACTAGTTGAGTTGATTTAACGAATCTATCTTTTACATTTTCTTTTAATGTATTAAAAGTCAAATGTAACACATAGTGGAATTTTCTTTTAATAGGAACCGGAGGGTAAAGTAACAGCAGTGAATTTGACAGAATCACGAGTGTAAGAGTAATTTAGTAAAAACTAAATTTATAAAAAAAAGTTTTCACATAGAAAAACATGAACATAGGAAGATTAAACTTTTATTGAATACATGCACCAAAAAGACCAAACTATGATGATGAAAAAGAACATGTGAAGTTGTAATGTTTTTTTTTACCTTGACCTTTGATTTTTCATGAAGTTAGGACCTTGTTTAAGAAACTCAGTAGTTTCTCCAAAAACAGGCCACCCCATTGTTCCTTGAGGCAAACCTTTTCTTCTGTATCTAACTTGATTCCATTTGAGAAGAGCAGAGAAAAAGCAGAACACAAAGAGAAAACCAAGAATTGGAATGAAGATAGGCATTGGTAAGGTTGAAAACATAGTAGTAATTGAGTTGGAAAGAATTCAACACAAGTGCTTATATATATAAGCACTTTGAGTTTGAGGCAGTAGTAGCATTTGAATATGAGAGTGGACAAAAAGAGCCACCCTATGAGAGAAGTAGTATCCCCCTATGGTTTGTGTTGGAGAATGAGATAATAAATAAATGAATTGATGAGATTGTTGGAAGAAAAGGATGGAAAAAAAGGAGAATAAGAAATGATATAAATAAAAAAGTGATTATGGAAATGGAGAAAGAAAAGTATTGGTTGGTTATATAGAGAGGGAAAGGGAGAGAAATGGGGTGAAGGGTTGGTTGTATGGATGTTGATTGATGATGTAGATATGGTAAGCTATTTACTGCTTATGTTGTTTTTCTACAAGGTGTTGGGTTTATCTATCATAACTATTGCACTATTTTATTCCATCTTTTTTGTACTCTCAATAATAATATCCTCACGTTTTATAATAAAATATTTTTACTACAAAACTCGCACAAAATTTTATAAAAATTTAGTTATTTAAAAGTTTCACTCTTTGTAACTCATATGTTAAAAATAATGTTTTTAAATAAGTCACTTTTTCAAATTATAATGCAATATTAACTTTTTTTATTCTTCCATTTTAATTACTACTATTATTTTCATATGTTGGAAAATTTTGGGAAATAAAGTTTGAAAATATTAATAGACTAAACGTTTATGATTACAAGAGACTTTGATATCATATATCTCTCTAAATTTTAAAATAATCAAATATAAATCATATTTTTTATAAATTTAATATTTCTTTTATTCGTAATTGAGGTGAAACTTTAATACAAAATTTTCATTTGAAATCTAATATCATAATTTCTAATTCAATTTTTTTAGATGAGAAAATTTATACTCCATCAATCAAAAGGTGTTCAATATACAATATGATAATTTTACTTGTAACTGAGTTAGTTAAAGTTAAAGTGTGGTCGCCTTAACTAAATCATGTATAACTTCATTTGTTTATCTTTAAATAAAACTAACACTAGAGTTCTTATAATAAGTAGAATACACTTATCTATGATGACCTATAATATTTTCAAATTATGTGAATTCTTTTTAATATTTTCAAATTATGTGAATTCTTTCCGGAAGAAAAGAAATTATCCACAACAATATTAGCATATGCATTACATTTGTTAACCCAACTTAACGTCAAAAGTAGACTAACAGGTTCGCCCCCACGAACATCACATGAAGGGAAGATCTACTCGGTTTTAGCTAGAAGAAAGAGTTGTACTCATCTCTGATACAAGCTTTAATTCCTATTCTATTATTGGAATTGGAAAATAAATGCATATGCATTACATTTGAATCTTTTAAGATTTTCGATTGATCCTATAAACTAAGACGAGTCTTTTCAGCATGTTTGTCATCATTTACACGTTTTTTAGGAAACTTTCTAAAAAGAGTTCTTATTTGTTATGCTACCGAAAAAAGATGCATCTTGTTGGTATAAATAATATCAATCAATCCTTTTAAACATTCGTTCAACCATGCAGTCTCATACCTGCACAGTCTCGGGATCCATCTCATTCTTGTGTGAAATCGATTTTTTCCTAAAAGCTACCAGGAGTTGCTCATTTCATGCCTTTTCCACCGACGCCCACTCTCTGTCCTCGCCGACCTCGGGTGTTACATCATTCGTCACTTTGTTATGCATGGTACAAGCTCTTATCTCAAAAGAGTGAGTTGGAACAACTTTCATCTACTTTGCCTCTCCTTAAGATTGAAGCAAGTCAAGTGCTCTGCTAAGACTAAGTCGATGCATACTCTAAGCCTCTCACACGATCCACCTTGCCTCTGGGAAAGAAGGTATGACCGAACTAAGTAGATGCATACTCCAAGCCTCTCGCACGGTCCACCTCGCCTCCGGGCAAGAAGGTTTGACCGGACTAAGTCGATGCATATTCTGAGCCTTTCGCACGGTCCACCTCGCCTCCAGGAAAGAAGGTTTGACTGGACTAAGTCGATGCATACTCTAAATCTCTTGCACGGTCTACCTCGCCTCTGGGCAAGAAGGTTTGACCAGACTAAGTTGATGCATACTCTAAGCCTCTCGCACAGTCCACCTCGCCTCCGGGAAAGAAGGTTTGGCCAGATTAAAGTCGAAGCGTACTGAAAGCCTCGCGTACGGTCAAGCTCGCCAAGGCTCTCAAACCATTCTCGGTGTATCCTTGCAAGGGGCTCTGAACCCTTAAGTCGGTTAAGTCTATGGTCCTCTGTCCGCATTCGGCCAACCTCGTCTCTAGCAAAAGAGGCTCTGTCCGACTGCATGCATCAAGACAACCTGGCTACAGGTGCTTGGGGCTTGTTAAGTGACAATTAACTTGATAATATTTAATGAGTGAATGTCTACTCGGGGCTCTCAGGATAAAAAATGAGACGGACTCCCGGGAACGTTCAATTTAGGACATGCATCTTAAAATGTGTGATCTATAAACTGAAATCTTAATTAAAGATAACAGAAAGGAAAAAAGCCAATAAGCGGTTTGGTTGAAAATAAGTCCCAGCATTCCGTGATCGAACACTTAAAGTCATATGCCCTTTGTGCCCGAGGGGCTTGGGTATATGGGCAGAATTATTTTCAAAATTGTTATGGTTAAAAGAAAAACTAGCAGATTGATGAAATCAAACAACATCGTAAATCCACAAAAGGAAAAGAGTTAAGTACATTACCAGAATGGAATCAAGGCCTAGCCGATCAGGTTCCCAGGACAGAGCAGTCATTTCTTAAAACGATTAAAACGTCTCAGATAAAAAGAGCTCACAGCCTCTGACTTAAATAGTCAAGTAGCACGATACCTCAGTTATATTAAAGATGCATCGGGGTAAATCAAGCTAAATTAGGGGCTTTATTGGTTCCCATCAAATAATCCTAAAACATACCTTAGTCACGATGTAGATTCAAACTTATCTTCTCGTCGAAGAGTAAATCCAACCAAATAGATAGAGCTCATCGAGGAAATCCCAAGGATACGACAAGTTCACTTAGGGCTCATTAGCCTGAAAAATGAAAAAGGGAATGATCATCAAACCTCAAAACATGCTTGGAGATCTTATAAGAGACACCATGGCTGATTTCATAAAAACAATTGAAAGTGATATAGATCCGGGTACATTAATCTAAGACGTTTACCTCTGAAAACCTCGTATCCGAGAAACCTCTCACTTCTGACACAATCGGACTAAAAAAGACGCTTTAGCAGTCTCTATACCCAGGAAATATTTCACATATATCAAAGATAAACTCAAACCTACAACCCACACGGGGCTATAAATATTCAGAAAAATCCCGAACAAACATATAAAAATCTTGACAAGCTCACTTGGGGCTCGTTAGCCCAGAGTAGTAGATAAAAGGACGAACACCCGACCTCAAACATGTTTGAGGCTCTTGATCCAAGAAAAAAGCTACTACTAATTTTCTTAACTCGACCAATGATAGCGCAAGGCTAGGTCCCGTGTATGGGGCTTCACATGACTAATCAGAAGAAACAAAAGATGAACAAAAAGAACTGATTACTCGCTCTAGGCATATACTTGGGGCTTAGAGTAGACCGAATCTCCCGTTATGTCACAACCGAGACAAAATGATTCACATCAGTGAATTTTATACCCAGAAAGCTTTGCATATATCCCGATATAGGCACATAATGATAAAGATAAATTCATTATCCGCCTGGGGCTTTACATAGCTAAAGGTAATACATGATATTGACCCTACCATAACTTCTATAAGAAATTGGAATATAATATCCATAATCGTAAAGAGATTCTTGTAGGATCTGGTTGAGTATGAGTGCAAGGAATTATGGGGCTCTTCATGACCGAACACTTCATCCTAGCAGAAGAACTCGTGCTCGGGGGGCTTGTTCTACATCCTATAATTCTCCGAGTCGGGTATTGTAGCCCGATATGTCGATCAATTCTAAGGTAATAAAGGCTAACTAATTATGGCCTAGTTGTGTCTGGCCTGACTGTGCCTGACCGGGTTGTGCCAGGCCGAGTTGGTTACAGTTACGAAACTCAATAGATAGCAGTTACAAACGTTACAAGCCATTATGAGCGGTTACGAACATTACAGTACTCGTGGACAGTTACAAATGTTATAAGCGCATTAATGATTGTCGTACCCCAAAATTTTCCCTCCCGTTTTTCATATTCTAGGGTTTCTCGAATACTCAATTTGGCTCAGAAGTTGGTCAGACAGGTTCTCCCTAGGCAGCAAATCAACAGTTAGGGTTTGGTATTTCTCAAAGAAAATTGAGTTTTCAAGGTTTCAAATGGTCTTCATAGGTCTTCCTGTCTCCTCAAGGATGTTTATGCCAGTTTTCAAACTTTGCATTGCAATTTTTCTCAATCGATGGCTCAGATAACTGAAAGTAACTAAATTGACCCAAAAATCGACCTTTTGCAAGAACAAGTTCAAACGATTGTAACTTCTTCATTATTCGATATTTTTTGAGAAGTTTTTCTTGCGTATGATTCTCCTTGATGTTATCTCCAATTTCACGATATGATCCATCACGAGATAGTGGTCTACGTGGATGACATGATAGCCAGATCTCAAACTGAAAAGGAACACCTTGACCATTTGCAGAAACTGTTTGAAAGACTGAAGAAATACAAACTAAGGTTGAACTCGAGTAAATGCACATTTGGAGTGAGGTCCGGTAAACTCCCAGGCTTTATTGTCAGTGGTAAAGGTATCTAAGTGGACCCTATAAAGGTAAAAGCAATACAAGAAATGCCTGCTCCTCGCACCGAGAAGGAAGTCAGAGGATTCTTAGGACGACTAAACTACATCGCCAGATTCATTTCTCACCTAACCGCTACTTGTGAACCAATCTTCAAATTACTGAAGAAAGATCAAGTGTTGGATTGGAACGACGACTGCCAGGCTGGCTTTGACAGGATCAAAGAGTACCTTCAAGAGCCTCCCGTTTTGATGCCGCTAGTTGAGGGAAGACCTTTGATCGTGTATCTAAATGTCCTGGAAAATTCAATGGGGTGTGTGTTGGGGCAGCATGACGAGTCTGGCCGAAAAGAGCATGCAATATACTACCTGAGCAAAAAGTTTACCGACTGTGAAACCAAATATTCACTGCTCGAGAAAACTTGCTGCGCTCTGGCATGGGCTGCTCTCCGGCTAAGACAGTATATGTTGACCCATACTACCTTATTGATATCGAAGATGGATCCAATTAAATACATATTCGAGAAGCCCGCCCTCTTTGGAAGAATAGCAAGATGGCAGATGATCTTGACTGAATACGACATTTAATACACTACCTAAAAAGCAATAAAGGGCAGTGTGCTAGCCGATCATCTTTCTCATCAGGTTGTGGATGACTATCAGTCCATGAAATTCGAGTTCCCAGATGAAGATGTCATGTTGGTATACAATTGTGAAGAACTCAGACCATATGACAAACCTGACCAAGGATCCCGATGGACCTTGGTTTTTGACAGAGCTTCCAACGCACTTGGCAACGGCGTAGGCGTTGTGATCATATCCCCTGAAGCATGTCATACTCCCTTCACTGCTAGGATGTGTTTCAACCGTACCAATAATATGGTGGAATATGAAGCGTGTATTATGGGTCTCAAAGCTGCCATAGATTTGGGAATCAAGTCCTTAAGCGTATTTGGATATTCAACCTTAGTCATCAGTCAGATCAAAGGAGAATGGGACACGAAGCATTCTAATCTCATCCCTTATAAAGAACTTGTGTTGACATTGATCCCTCATTTCGAGGAAATCACCTTCGAGCATTTTCCACGAGAGGAAAATTAACTAGCTGACGCGCTAGCCACTATGTCATTCATGTTTAAAATCAAGTGGGATAATGAGGCTCCTCAGATCACCATTGAGAGGATGGATGAACCAGCTCACTGTCACGAGATTGATACTGAAGAAGTAGTGGACAAGCCTTGTTTCCATGAAATTAAGAAGTATCTCGAGGTCCAAGAATATCCTGAGGGAGCTTCAGTCAATGATAAGAAGTTCCTGAGAAGGTTTTCCGCTAAATTCTTCCTCAGTAACATAATCCTCTCTAAGCGCAACCACGACTCTACTTTGCTTCGGTGCATGGACTAGAGTGAGGCAGAAAAGATCATAGCTTATTTACACGAAGGTACCTTTGGCACTCATTCTAGTGGACACACGATGGCTAAAAAGATCCTACGGGCAGGATATTACTAGTCCACCATGGAAGCAGATTATTATCAACATTCACGAACTTGTCACAAGTGCCTGATCTATGATGACAAAGTACATGCGCCTCCGGTTCCTCTAAACGTCCTGACTGCTCCATGGCCCTTCGTAATGTGGGGGCATTGCCATGATTGGAGAAATCAAACCTACAACTTCCAATGGACACCGCTTCATCTTGGTTGCCATTGATTACTTAACAAAGTGGGTCGAGGCAGCTTCCTTCGCTTCTGTTACCAAGAACGTTGTGGCCCAATTAATCAAATAGAATCTCATTTGTAGATATGGTATCCCGGAGTGAATCATTACAGATAATGGTACCAATCTCAACAATACTATGATGACTGCACTATGCGAACAGTTCAAGATACAACATCATAACTCTTCTCCTTACCGGCCGAAGATGAATGACACAGTGGAAGCCGCTAATAAAAACATCAAGAAGATCATACAAAAAATGACAGTGACCTACAAGGACTGGCATGAAATGTTACCATTTGCTCTCCACGGTTACCGTACCACTGCGCGTACGTCAACATAGGCAACTCCTTTCTCTCAGGTATACGGCATGGAAGTTGTCCTAACAATTGAAGTCCAAATACCTTCTTTGAGAATTATAAGGGATGCAGGGTTGAATGAAGATGAATGGATTCAAACTCGACTTGACCAGTTGAACTTAATTGATGAGAAGAGGCTTACAGCTATCTGCCATGGTCAAATGTACCAAAAACGTATGATTAAAGCTTTTAACAAGAAAGTCTGACGTCAGGTATATCGGGTTGGTGACTTGGTAATCAAATGTATCATACTACCACAATGTGATCCCAGGGGAAAATGGACTCCTACATATGAAGGAACGTTTGTAATGAAAAACATATTCTCTGATGGAGCAATGATCTTAACCACTATGGATGGCGACGACCTGCCGCACCTTGTAAACACGGACATAGTTAAAAGATACTACGCATGGATAAGGACCTGCTATGTCGACTGACCTAGACAAAAATTAGGGCATACCGGCGAACCAAAAAGGTTCGGGCAAAAATTAGGGATAAGATACAAAAAAATCTATACACCCGGCAAGCTGAAAACCGAAAGGGCGGCTTGGGCAAAAAAGGGTATCCCGGTGGACTGAAAACCCGAAAGGGCAGTCCAGGAAAAAGTTAAGGATTTAAAGCGTATGACTATGTCCCGTTGAATCACCTTATAGACAATCTTCAGTATCGACTGACAAACTCAAATGGTTCTAATCAATCCAATCAGCTTCAGACAAAGTAGCAAGTGGATAAGGCATTCAGAGACATGAAGGCTATAACAGAGTGGGAACCCCATGTGATTATTTCACATAACTATCTTTTCTTTGTATCAGTTTTCATTTTCTACGACGACATTCTCTTACTAGGATGTTCATCTCTTTGTACAAAAGTATTTATTCAAGTTAATACAAATATATTCCTTTAAAAGTGCAAAACTATCTGTTTTTTTCTTTTACTTTCCTGTTTTGTTTGCAAAAATGTACAATGATTATTTTTGAAGGTATGCATTTGAACGTAATTACTATTTACAAATAAAAAAAGAAGGAGAATAAAAAATGGAAAGACAATTACTAATGTCTTTAAGAAAATAGGATAATATCTATAAGCCATTCCATAAAATCCTCGCAGGTACTTTCTCCAGCAAGAGCGGAAGCAAGGATATCCTACTACAGGATCACTAACGTATCTCCACTATGCAGCCTAATGGTATCAGGTGCTCTCACATCCCCGAACGGAGTAAAACTTCCAGTAACCGCCCCAAAGATTCCCCAGTGAAAGTCGCCCAGCTTCTCAGGATTCCCCAGCAGGATTTCACGAAGTCCACAACCAATGCACGACATTTCCCTTCCCCAATAGAGTTTATTTATCTAATAATGGAAACTCATCCCTCGACACTTCCACTTCAAAATATGAAGACTTACACCCCTCATTCCCAACAGTACTCAGGGATTTATTTTCCCCGACTCCAGCAACACTGCGGCAGAACAATTAATATGTCCATACATTACATTCATACGTCATAGCATTGAAAACACAAATTCATATAGCACAATCTCATTTATTTTGAGAAACAACATTATACCATGCACTTCATACATCATTGCATTGCATACAACTAACTCTTCCCCTTTTCAGGAAAGATCAATCAACAGAAAATTATCGTCAAATTTTCAACAAGACAAGGCAAATATCTATGAACAAGCCAATTACAGATCAATTCTTGAGAAAGGACTGGTCGACCATCTACATAGCAGATATTTCCTTCAGACCCCTGCCGGTTTAGTTTAAATCTCTCAACGGTTTATTCTGATTCTTCCCCGTAGACGTTTTCTTTGGTTTAGATAAATCTCTTAAGATTTATTCTGATTCTTCTCCAGATCCCTGCTGGTTCAGATAAATCTATCAACGGTTTATTCTGATTCTTTCCCACAGACATCTTCTCTGGTTCAGATAATTCGCTTCAAGATCTATTCTGATTCTTTTCTAGACCCCTGTTGGTTCAGTTTAAATCTCAACGGTTTATTTTGATTCTTCCCCGTAGACATTTTCTCTGGTTCAGATAAGTCACTTCAAGATTTATTTTGATTCTTCTCCAGACCCCTTCCGGTTCAGTTTAAATCTCTCAACAGTTTATTCTAATTCTTTCCCGCAGACATCTTCTCTAGTTCAGTTTAAATCTCTCAATGGTTTATTCTGATTCTTCTCCAGATCCTTGCTGGTTCAGATAAATCTCTCAATGATTTATTCTGATTCTTTCCTAGTAGACACTTTCTCTGGTTTAGATAAATCGCTCAAAGATCTATTCTGATTCTCTCCAGTTAAAGAATATCCAAGACCTCTTTTGGTTCACTTTAAATCTATCAATGGTTTATCCCGATACTTTCCAAATAAACATTTCTTTCGGTTCAGATAAATCGCTATAAGATTTATTCGGATTCTTTCCAGTCAAACAACATGCAAGATTTCTGCTAGTTTCAGATAAATCGCTCTGAAGGTTTATTCTGATTCTTTTCCAGTTGAAACCAAGTTCAGACTTAGTCCATCTTCTGTCAAAAGTCACCTTTGGATGGCATCTACAAGCCCATCTCCAACAGCTCTCCATCATTTCTCCAAATGGCATCTTTAAGCCCATTCCCTACACAATCAGCCAACACGTCATCAAGTGCAAATTTCTGGGCACCCTAAGTGTTCCATCATCTTCCACTTTCAAGCTACGAAGGACAAGCGTGCTGATCTCGCTTTTCAAGTTTAATAAGATTGAACAGGGGCAGCTGCCGTACCCTAAAATTTACCCTCCCATTTTTCATATTCTAGGGTTTCTCGAATACTCAATTTGGCTCAGAAGTTGGTCAGACAGATTCTCCCTAGGCAGCAAATCAACAATTAGGGTCTGATATTTCTCAGAGAAAATTGAGTTTTCAAGATTTCAAATGGTCTTCATAGGTCTTCATGTCTCCCCAAGGATGTTTATGCCAGTTTTCAAACTTTTCATTGCAATTTTGCTCAATCGATGGCTCAGATAACTGAAAACGACTATATTGACCCAAAAATCGACCTTTTGCAAGAACAAGTTCAAACGATTGTAACTTCTTCATTATTCGATATTTTTGAGCGGTTTTTCTTGAGTATGATTCTCCTTGATGTCATCTCTAATTTATCTTCACAAATCAAGAGTTGATTATGTATAAAAGATCACCAAAATTCAAATACGTTAGAAGTCACATCAGGGACTTTGACCTAATCTTAAATAAATGTCGTCTGATTTCTAAGAATTGTGATTTCCTCAAATTACAAGATCTTGAGACGATTATTTATGCATATGGTCATAAGTGATGTCGCTCACGAGTTTATCTTCAAAGATAAAAAGAAAATTATGTTTGAAAGACTTTGAAAGTTATCGAATCGTCGCAAGTCATTTGTTTGATTTCAAATGTTCTTAACCACAATTTGTTGAAGTTTGTTAATTCTACAAGATTGACGAATGTTCTTAAAGCATGTTTGTTTGGCAATAAAGTCCCATTTTAATCGAGCGTGGCGTGCAAGTTCATTTTGAATGCAAATTTGATTTGGACAAGAGGTGAAGATTAAGACTGTCATTTAGATGACCATGGTTTTGGGTTTGAGTTAACCAAGTTGGAATTGAATTCTTAAACATTTATTTTGTTTAGGAATTTTATTGGAGCACAAGGCGCATGGTTTATTTGATCATTTTGTGATTGCTTGAAGTTCAAGTTACCAAACCAAGGTGTTTTATTCAAAGCATTCAATTGAGAATTGCAAAGTTTAAATTAAAACTCAAAGTTTTGTACAATAAATTTCATCTACTAATTTATTCAAGGCTTTGTGTTTATTACATTACAAATTTTTGTCTTGTTTACAAAGAATTACAAATTTTTGTTTACAAAGAAAGAAATTTTGTTCTATTCCTTCAAGTCGTCTTTGCTTCATCTTCAAGCAATCCATCCAATCCTCGCTTGACATCCACATCTCATGTTCATGAAACAAAGAAAAGAAAGTTAGAAATTAAAGCAAAAGTGATGTGTAAAGAAAGGAAAAAGATTCATCACTAGGGTTTGTATGTAGGAATCAGATTTAAAGATGGTTTGTTTTATCATAATCCCTCTTCTCCCATTTTTGCAAATCATAAGGTTGGGCCTTGGTTCACAAAAAGGAAAAGAAATTTTACAAGCAAGCGCAAGGCTGTCAAAACAGCAAGAAAATATGCAAGCCCAAGGCTGTCAAAACAAGCAACAAAATATCACAGCAAGGTCAAACATGCAGCAGGGCAAAGAAAGCAAAGGCAGGCTGCAAGAAGCATGCAGCAGCTGCTGTAAACATAGCAACAAGAACAGGCTGCAACGCAGCAAGCAAGCTACCCAAGTGCATAAGCCAACAAAACCTGCAACAAATATGCAAACAAACAAAACAGGCTGCAATGCAGCAAGGTCAGACAGCAGGGCAAGCAAGCAAAGGAAAAGCATAGCTAGCTTGCCCAACACACCATATTACATCATCATGTTCCTTAAATTATACAAACCCTTCAGAATTTTTATAGAAAAAAAAGCAAAGTAGCTTTACATTTCATTGAAAGACAAAAGAGGAATGAGACAAGTTTAAGGATATCACCTAGCTTACATAAAATGCCAAAGTCAGCCCTGCCCAAACTCAGCCCAAGTGTTGCATAAAAGAGGCAACTCAAGGCCTGCACCTCAAAAGGCCAAAGTCAGCATATCAGAAAATATTTTCCCCCACTTTTTCCCCTGTTTCAATATAATAACCATTGTTGTTTCACAAGCGGGAGGAGGCAAGACAATATACAAACTACGAGAGTAATATCCAAACAGAGGACATCAAAACAGGCCAAGCATACAGAAAACCCCAGAAATACTCATCATTTTCCCCTTCCAACCCTTCAAAAAAAAGAGAGAAAAGAATACAAAAAAAGAAGCTTCCCTGTAAAACTTCAAATCTCAGAACCAATTCAAACAACAGCAACTCGCCCCCACTACCATAACCTGTATTGAACACAAAACAAACCAATTTCAACTCATATCGGGAATTAAGCCATAAATATACACAATCAAAAAGAGAAATGATTCAGAAGCTCAAAAGTCAAAGGGAAATCACCATACATGTGCTTGAAGAACTCCACCGAAGAGGCTCTGATTAGCTGTTCATCTCAACTGATTTGCAACCTTCGACCTTCTCCTCCAACCACCTCACTATCTCCTAACCTTCATCATTATTCAACAGCATCAACAACTTCATCTCTATTGCAACGACAACAACAACCACACCACAACCGCGTCTAATCCATCCTCATTCGTAAGTTCCCAATTTCTTCCATAGTTTTATTTATGGCTAATGAACTCGTTTGTTATTTGATTGAGAGTGAGAAGAAGAGCGTAGAATTAGAGAGAGAAACATAGGGAGTTTTTGGTTTTCGTGGAATAAGAAAGGAACATGTACCAACATCATGAAACAAGAGAGGAAGAAATTGATTTTGTTCAGCTTGTTGATAAAAAAATTAACTAAAATAACGAAGACACAAAGATTAAGAAAATTCTTGTTTGCCTCTTCCCAATACTCTCAGCAAGCGGCGCCTCTGTGTGTTTAGGGTTTCCAAACCCTTTCTTTTCCCCTTTCTGGACGGGTTGCCCCATTGGGCCTTTTGGCCCAATCCCATTATCAATTTTTACCTTATAATTCAATTAAATCATAGAATAATAGATAAAAAATCCAGCTCAATTGGTAAGCCATCATTGACTCTATCCTAGAGGAACCGGGTTCAACCCTTCCTAAGGCTTTGTTTTCTATTTTTCTGAATTTATTTTAGATAACAATTAGTTTAATTTTT
The DNA here is from genome assembly GCA_948472305.1 of Vicia faba. Classification (NCBI taxonomy): domain Eukaryota; kingdom Viridiplantae; phylum Streptophyta; class Magnoliopsida; order Fabales; family Fabaceae; genus Vicia; species Vicia faba. Next base: position 95,808,297 of record OX451735.1, on the reverse strand, counting down.
ATTTTTGACTTTAGTTTTGTTTTCTATTTTTCTTGATTTTTTTTAGATAGCAAAATTGGTTTAATCTTTAGTTTTGACTTTAAAATTCAATTAAACAAAAGTTATATAATTTCAAAATTAGTTAATTTAGGACTTTTGTAAATTATTTTGTCAACCTTTTTTTAAATAATATTTCAATAAACTTTATTTAAAAAAAAAATTTAGTCTATATATAATAAATTTCAAATAATAATAGATTCTTTATTTTTCTTTCCAAATTCCCCACAAACAAAATATCAAGAACTTTTATTTTCATACTTTGTTACTTAATGTTTACTTCATAGATTATTGTAGTTTTAATTATTGGTTCGATTCGATTTGGTTGTATTGATTTCCTATTTGTACTTTTTAATCGCATTGATCCATCCCCATTTGTAGATCTGTAACCCCATTCCCGAAAGCTCTGTAATAGCGTAGAATTTTAATTTCTGCAATTTACTGCTTTCCTTATATTGTATAGTAATTAGGCGTGCACGGCGAGATTTAAAACCAATCGCTAGATAACCCTAATCAAAGATAAAATTAACTTGAATCGAACACACTTTACACACGCGCACCTCTAGGGTAACCTCGCTTGTTGCCTCAGAAAAACAGTCATGTCCCTTGAATATGGGATGCTTTAGCAAAGACCCTTCGATAAAAAAGATTGTAGTCCCTCGATGTCCCTCGATGTTGCCTTCGGTAAAACGATCTAGTCCCTTACGAAAAATTGCTAAAGCGTCTCATAAGTTGCCTTCTATGACTGTACGATTGACCTGCGCCTGTCCCTTCACATCCAACGATGGGGTTTCTTACCAAATCAACGGTAAGATAGCCACATCTAAAGGAGGAGGAAAATAACATTAAAGACCCTTTGAGTAGGTAGATTCGCTCCTAGTTGCTCGTTTGCTCACAACAAAACATTTTACACCAACACTTTCATCTTGAAACATTTTCAAAAGACAAACACTTTGTACACGTTCTTATAGAAACGAGAGCCATTACAAAGGACACATTTTCAAAATCACCTTCAAAAACACATTCCACAAACACATCTTTGAACTATTTTTGAAACAAAACTTTGTATGCGTTCTTATAGAAACGAGAACCATTACAAAGACATTTTCAAAATACTTTCAAAACCCACACCACAAGCATATTCAAACAAAAACAAGTGATCTAGCAAGCAACTAAGAGCCCGTAGATAACTACGGATGAAAAGGGTGATAATACTTTCCCTTTTCATAATCTACCCCCTAACTCAAGAAAACATATCTAAAGGTCTTTCCTGTTCTTTTCAGCCTTTCCTTTTGGATAAAAGAAAAGTCGGTGGCGACTCTTGCTATCCGCACAATTGCGATAAAACGTAAAATACCCAAGTCAGTTCTCCCACCGTATCACAATGACCATTAGACCAAGAATTTGTCTATAAAAGAAATCATTGGAGAATGGAAAGGGAGATTGGTTCTTACACTTGAGACAGACACATATAGGGGCTCCCAGCAAAGGGGTAAGTAAGACACTTATTCTTGTGACAATACGCACTGCAAGTATAGCTCTCAAATCCCCAATTATACCTGCAGAAATCTACCTTTGAGATTCTCCCTATTTCTATAGGGAAGCTACTCTTTAGTTTTCCTATGCAAGAACAACTTATATTATTCCAAGCGATGTTGTTCATTTGCTTTCAAATGCTGTGAATGAGATTAGACAAGAAGCAAAATCTTTTGGAGAAAGTTACTAAATAATGTTGAAGAAAATTGTAGTGATATTTGATCCAGCAGCTACTGCTTCACATGTCACCGAGTAAAATGAGGTTTGAAGCAGAATATTCCTGCTATTTAAACATGTAAGAAAAATATATAGAGAATCTTTAATACCATCATCGCATAAGATATAATTTTTTGGGAAACTAACCCTTTTGTCTTGTAACCTGTAACGAGTGGGAATGCAATTTCTACATAATCCACCAAATGATATCTATATTTTATTTTTGAAGAAGGCGGATCTTCTAGATAATCTATCAATTGGCGGAGCATCTAAGAAAACTTGTATCAATAATCTCGTTGGTAAATAGCCATAATAAATTCTTAATGAGTAAACTCAGCATTCCAAACCTATTTATCAACTATAATCGAATCAAAACGAGTTTGGTTAAGATCTTTACCATTATTCATGGGGTCAAAATTTGTAGGAATTGACTGAGAATTTCATTTTTTTGAATTTTCCATGAGTATATCACCCACATAAAGTTGGTATTAAGATTGAAGATACGGGGTAAGTGTGGTTCCATCACTAAGCCATTTTTCATTCCAAACTCGGATATTTGCACTATTACCTATACACCATCAATTATCATATCTCACTATGAAGTTAGTGTTACAAAAACTTCTCCATACAAAACTTTGATTATGACTCATCTTAGAGCCAAAGAAATGTGTATGTAGAAAATACCAAGCATTAAAGAGTTGTGATATGAGACTATGTTGATAGGTCAAGATATGTTAGACCTATTGTTATTAAGATTTTTAAAACTCATACCTGTAAGAATCAGATTTGATTTTGTATATGACCTTGAATTCTGATGATAACATTACATGAGTGATTAGATAACAATTTAGTATTCTAATGGTTTATTTTGTGTGTAACTTTTGCTAATAGATTCTGATTCTGAAGATTTGATGTGTGACACCATCCAATTATAGACTTAACACACTAAAGGATACAACTGTGTGTTTCATTTCTTAGAATGCTCCTGAAACAACAGTTCTGATGAACGTTAGTTTTAAAGCTTCTGACTGTGACTCTGATAGTAGAGTTCTTGAAGGATTCTAAAGCTCTGAAGATTCCAAGATCTCTTGCTCCAAGGTTTTGAAGATTCTGAAGACAAGGTTCTGTTGAACAAGTTTTGAAGATTATGAAAACCAACGGTTCTGATGACCAAGTTCTGAAGACTCTGAAGACAAGGTTCTGATGAACAAGTTCTAAAGATTCTAAAGAAAAGGTTCTGAGGACAAGGCTCTGAAGACCAAGTGCTGAAGACAATGTTTTGTTGAACAAGTTCTAAAGACTCTGAAGATATGGTTCTAAAGACAAGGTTTTTTATCCTTCTTAGCATGCTTCAATTCCTATATATTATGAAGCCTATGAAGATTAGAAGATAAAGTCAAAAAGTTTTACGTGATAAATAGTATAAGTTCACCTCCTTCCACTACTCTGATTTTGTGGAACTGGAATTATACTATTTGTACGATGTTGTATATCATTCACACTGATCGTTATGCAAGAAGATAGTTGGAAATATGGTATTCTTATTATACCCTCCAACATATTTCTTTTTGGCTATAAAATGAAGACTTAGATGAATTGGAAAACAACGAATTTGTGAAGAATCATTATGCTAAAACGCTGCTAAAATTACATCGTAAATCTTTTGTAAAGTTTTGTAAAGCAAGGAACTTTTGTTTGTTAACTTGCTAGTAAGGAACGGTTGTTCGCTAACTTGCTCTTAGCTTTGTTGTCTTATTATCTGTACTTCATTTTTGTGTAATATGCTTTCAAGAAGCAATATTGTAAACACACAAACTTGTATTCATCAGTGAGTTGATTATTCCTTGAGAGACTAGAACTTTAGTCAGAATTCTCAAGAAGACATTGACAGGTAGTCTTTGTGGTTGTAAATTTTAACCGTTAGTTTTTGTTTGTGTTTGTAATTAGTTTAGTTATAATGGATTAAGTCCTTTTTTAGAAAGGCAAATCACCTTGTTGGGTGGACTGGATTAACTTAGTTAACAGTGAACCATGATAAAATTAATTGTGTTCATTTCTTTTTGTTCTTGTGTTAACTTTAAGTGTTTGGTTTCGAAAAGATTTTATTTCTAGAAACCCAATTTAAACTCCACTTTCTTGTGTTTCTCTCGCCTTCAATTGGTATCAGAGCTCTGATTATGGTATTGATTATTATCAAAAACTTCACTACGTTAGATAAAGACCAGAGTCTTTAGAAACACTATGGCTGAAATCCCTGCACCTGTTGCACAAATTGTTGAAAAAGATAACTACAGTGCCAAATATCCAATCTTTGATGGAGATAAGTTTGACATTGGGGGACTAATCCATTTCTTGAAAACATCACATACTCACAAAGAATTAATCTTCAACAAGCAAAATTTCTTATTTTCTGATGATTTGATCTTTGAGCAAATACATTGTTTATCTAATCGTAAATTTTTAACAAAAGCATTTAACATATATTACTTCTTATCTGATGAATCTGTCTTGCCAATTGATTCTTCAATCTTCTTTTATTGCAAGAGTTCAGTCTTCTTCTAGAAGAGCTTTATCAGAAAAGGTTGGCTCAGTCAAGGACACCAAACCCATAAGCATTTCTTCAGGAGGTTTGAAATCTTACATGGTTCTAACAAGAGCTTATTTATCTCCCAGAATCAGTTCTTCAGAAAGAGTGATTGTGATTCTGCTTTTCATCTTAACGGATCAGAAGAATCAACAACTGCATCTGAATTGAGAGCTTCTGATGCTACCACTTCTGGTATCTTTTTCTTGGGTTCTGAACAAATTATCTCCAAAAGAGAAGATTTTGTTGTTGACATTTTCAGTTTTTGAAGAATCAAAGACTTGCTCAAGGTAATCCATTTAGTTACAATTCAGTACACAATCATCACCTTCTGACATGAGATAGTAATTGAAGGTGGAGCAACTATCACCCAGAGTATTTCTTCACACATCATTTGGATCTTTATCTGACACTGTTAGGTGTTTAATATCCATCAATAACAGAACCAGGCTCTGATACCAATTGAAGGTATGAAGAAAATACAAGAAAGGGGGGTTTGAATTGGGTTTTTCACTCTTAACAAACTTTTGTCTCTTAACATTATTGAGTTAGGTGATGCTTTCGAATATGTTGTGAAAGTAGAAACAATAAATCATAAGCAAGAGTAAAGAACACATGATATATCCTGGTTCACTTGAGAACCCCTAAAGCTAGTCCAGTCCATCCTACCAAGGTGATTTCGCCTTGAACTCAAGGACTTAATCCTTTATAACCAAGCTGATTACAATATGCACAACCAACTGACGTGACTAACTACCACTAAGACTACCATCTTAGTCTTCTCAAAGCTTCTGACCTAACTGGTCCTTTGAGGAACACGTTACCTTCTAAAGCTTTTGACCTAATTGGTCCTTTAGAAGAAACACAAAACCTTCTAAAGCATCTGACCTAACTAGTCCTTTAGAAGGAACAAACAATTGTTTGTTTTTGCAAGGTTTGTTTACAATAGTGTTAGAACATAGTTTGGTTCTACATCCTTGTGATAGTTTTGATGATAAAAAATACATGATATTTATAAAGAACAAATATGATCTCTAAATTATGTATTTAAATATGCAAATAAATTCTGATATAAAAGCATAAGAAGATGATGAGAGATTTACGTTTTTGATGCTCTGATTAGACACAACAAACTTAGAAGTGAATTCGTGTAACACGCTAAATAGAAGAAGTTCTGATGTTATAACTTCTGAAATACCAACGCTAAAAGAATAGCTCTGATATTCTGATAAGTAAAGTTCTTGAAGAATAATAGAAGTCTCAACACACTCTCTATACAATTATTCTAAAGATTCAGCATTAAAGCTACACTCTGATAATAAAAACTCTTATTTGCAAAAAAAGCTTCAACGTATCATCCAACTTCTAATGAATATCAAGAAACTCTGAGTATCTAAAGTCTCAATGGTAATATTCTTATAAGATCCCAAGGAAGAAAAGTTCTGATACGTTACAACTCATTCATTATAAATAAAAAAGTAACGGCAGAACCAAGACAAGATCTATACTTTTGGAAAGTGCATTAACAATACTTTATCAACCTTCCAAAAACATCTCTTCATGTCCCATATGCCTCGCCTATATAAAGAAGACTTGAAGAAGAAATCAAATACAACACTATTGTGCATTGAAAGAGAAATATTTTTACCAGTTCCATCTTGTGCTTTACACTTGTGTATACATCACTGTTGTGATATAATTTTGTTTATAAACATCATTGTACACACTATTATTTTATTTATTTTGTAATACCTTCAGAAAACCAAGTTATGGTTTAGACTCAAGAAGATATTGATGGTAGTCATTGTGTCTGTGTAATCATGTTTTGGTTAATGGATTAAGACCTCATTTGAGAGAGGTGAAATCACCCTGGCGGGTGGACTGGAGTAGTTTGAGTTCAAAGGAATCCGGATAACCAACGTGTCATATTGTCTTATTTTTGAAAACCCCAATTCAAACCCCCTCTTCTTGTGTTTTTCCATTCTTCAATTGGAATCAGAGCACCTAGTTCTAGGTGCAAACACTTAACCATGTCAGAAAAAGATCCAAGCAAGAAAAACACTATGGTGGGACCAAGTCAGATCATCAACAATGATAACCATGATGAGAAAGACATAGTTAGCGACAAACCTCCAATCTTTGATAGTGAGAACTTCGATTATTGGAAAGATATAATCAAAAGTTTCTTTCTAGCTCATGATGTTGATATCTGGGATATGGTGATTGATGGATACATTCATCCTAGTGATGAAAACGGTCAAAAGATTTATAGAAAGAAAATGTCAGATCAACAAAAGAAAGAATTTAGAAACCATCACAAAGCCAGAACAAACTTTTTGAGTGTTATCTCATATACTGAGTATGAGAAGATCACAAATAAAGGTTATGCTAAAAACATGTTTTACTCTCTGAGAATCACACACGAAGGTAACACACAAGTCAAAGAGACCAAAGCTCTTGTACTCATTCAGAAGTATGAAGCTTTCAAAATGGAAGAAGAAGAAACTATCGAGACAATGTTCTCAAGGTCTCAAGCTCTAGATGTTGGATTGAAAGTTCTGGACAAAGGTTACTCCACAACAGATCATGTAAAGAAAATCATCAAAAGTTTACCCAAGAAATGGAGACCCATGGTCACAACCTTAAAACTAGCCAAAGACCTGAATAAAATATCTCTTAAACAACTTAAATCTAATAAAAAATATGAACCTAAAGTTTTTTAGGCAAAAGAAGAAAACTTTGGTGGATCCTCGTCAGAAGAAGATGAAATATCTCTTCTCTCTAGAAGGGTCAATCAGCTATGGAAGTACAGACAGAGGAAATTTTGAAACCCCAGAAAAACAGGAAACCACTATGAATCATCTTCTGGATACAGAAAATCTAGCAACAAAGATGTTGTTTAACCATTCCGAAATGCACTCTTAACATCCATCTGATAAAGGATATTATTATGATTGATAGAAAAAGAAACTAACAACTGGATAGCTTCTAACCTGGAGACTGGTCCAAAGGTTTATGTATAGACTATCCCTTCTTATTGACTATAACCTTGTGCAACCAGTCGTGCTTTCTTTCAGAAAACTTCACCCTTCTCATTGAGCTTGTTTCTGAACACCCATCTGGTTCCATTGGCGTGGACACCTTTAGGTTTCGGAACAAGATCCCATACATCGTTCTTTGAGAATTAGTTCAGTTCTTCTTCCATAGCCAAAATCTAATCTTTATCTACAAGGGCTTCTTCAAAAGATGAAGGTTCTATTAAAGAAACAAAACCTAGAAGCACTTCATCAGGAGGTTTGAGAGATAATCTTGTTCTGACTAGAGCATCTTTACTTCCAAGGATAAGGTCTTCAAGATGAGAGGATGTTATTATGTTATTCCTTGGTTGAGGTTGATTAGAAGAACTATCAATAGTATCAGAAGAAGGAGCTTCTGATTCTTTATCTTCTTGAATCTCCTCCTTTGGTTCAGCAAATGTTATGGTTATATCTGCAAGCTTTTCACGCAGCTTTGACTTTTCACAGTCAAGCTTATCATTAAATTTGACATAGATTGATTCCTCCATGTTTTGTGATTCTGTGTTATAAATTCTGAAGCCTTTAGAGCATTCAGAGTATCCTAATAGCAAACACTTTTATGCCTTAGAATCAAAATTACCCAAATTCTCTTTAGTGTCTAACATATAACAAGTACATCCAAATGGATCAAAATAGGAAATGTTAGGCTTTCTATTCTTCCATAATTCATAAGGAGTCTTACTCAAAATAGGTCTTATGGAGATTCGATTTTGAATATAACACATTGTATTCACTGCCTTTTCCCAGAAGTGCTTAGCCATATGAGTTTCTTGAATCATGGTGCAAGCCATTTCTTGTAGGTTCTATTTTTCCTTTCTACAACCCCATTTTTTTGTGGAGTTCTAGGACAAAAAAAATCATATACTATGCCATTTGAATCAAAAAGGTTTTCAAAATCTTTATTTTCAAATTCTCCGCCATGATCACTTCAAAATATGACTATTTTGTAATCTTTTTCATTTTGCACTTGGGAACAGATGGAAGAAAATAAAGAGTATGACTCATCCTTGTGTTTCAAGAATTTTACCCATGTCCATCTTCTATAATCACCAATGATGACAAGTCCATATTTCTTACCATTGACAAAAGTTGTTTTCACTGGTCCAAATAAGTCAATGTGAAGAAGTTCTAAATGGATTAGAAGTAGAAACAATCTTTTTAGCTTTGAAAGAGGTTTTTGAAAATTTGCCTTTCTGATAAGCTTCATAAAGGGCATCTGAAGTATACTTCAGATTGGGCAAGTCTCAAACTAATTCAAGTTTATTTATTTGAGAAATCTTTCTCAAATTAACATGACCCAGACGTTGATGCCAAACCTATTGCTCTTCTTGAACAGTCAGAAGATATTTTACATTTTGATTTTACAAATTTGATAATCTTATTTTGTAAATATTGTTATTCCTCTTGCCATTGAACAGAACTGGGCCATCCTTCTTACTAACAGCTTTACAGGGCGTTTAATTAAAACTAATGTCATAACTATTATCACTAAGTTGACTAATTTACAATAAGTTATGCATCAGAGCCTTAACTAAAATAACATTGTTAATAGAGGGGATTTTACCATTACCAATAGTTCCAGAACCGATGATCTTTCCCTTCTGATTACCTCTGAAACCAACAACTCCTCCATACTTAAGTTCCAAATCTTATAACATATGCCTTTCGTCCATCATGTGTCGTGAGCATCCACTATCCAGGTACCATGATTGGTGTTTTAGTGGCGCCATCAAGGACATCTACAACATATATTATTGATCCTTATGTACCCATTTTCTGGGTCATTTCTTGTTAGCAATTCCAGAAGTTCTGACACCTTTGGACTTATGTGCAACAGGATAATCATGTGAAATTTATGCATGATACTTTGGTTTAGAAGTTTCCTTTTGTGTGTGTGTTTGTGCTGCAGTACTATCAGAACCTTCTTATTATGGACATTTCAATTTTGTTCCAGCAAGCCCGAAATGTTTAGAAAGAGGTTTTGGTTTGACATTCAAAGTCTCATCAATTTTCTTTGATTGTCCTAAATACCCCAAGCCTATGCTTCCATATCTACTAACACCATAGATCATTGAATCCATTTTGCTTCTATCTATGCTCTTATCTAGGAAATGCTGAAAGCTCTATCATATCTGATTACTTCATTAGTAATAGATGTGGTAGAAGTTATCTCTTCTTCCAATCTAGACACTTTACATTTCAGAATAATGTTTGATTTTTCTAAAGAAAATAGTTTTTCATTTAAGTCAGAAATGTCTTGCTCATCTATAATAGTGTTCTCAGGAGTATCCGCAAATCTCTTTTTCAAGATTTTGTGTTTACTTAGAAGAAGTTGATATCTTTTCCTTAATTCAGATAAACCAATTTCAAGTTCAGAATGAGATAAGGAAGAAAGTACCTATTTGTCGTCATCAGAGTCTGACTCATAGTTAAGTGTCAGTTCATCTTTTGATGTTGCTTCTCCCTTACTGGTCCTGACCATGAATACCATGTTTGCATGCTCTTCGTTAGAATCTTCATCTTCTACTTCTGAATCATCCCATGTTGCCTTGAGACCCTTCTTAGCTTTGTAAGCCTTCTTAGGCTTCTTGAATTTCTTAAGCTTTGGATAATCATTTTTTTAATGTCCAGGCTCGTTGCATTCAAAACAAGTAGCTCCTTTTCCAGAAGCATTCCTCTGATCGGAAGTGGATTCACCTCTTCCATATTTCCTTCATTGACCTCTGGACTTTCTTTGTCTCTGCTTCCATATTTGACTTATTCTTCTGGTTATCAAAGAGAGTTCATCATCATCTGAATCTTCTTCAGATTCGTCTGATTCTTCCTTAACTTGATAAGCCTTGGTTTTCCCAGAAGTAGACTTTATAGAAACTGATTTTACCTCTTCTGAGGTTCATCTTGTTCCAACTCTATTTCATGACTTCTTAAAGAGTTAATCATCTCCTCAAGAGAGGTGTTGTTCGGATCATTTGCCAATTTTAACAAAGTTACCATTGGTCTCCATTTTACAGGATGACTTATGATGATCCTTTTAATATGATTTGCAGTGGTGTAACCTGTATTCAGAACCTTAAGTCCTGCCACAAGAGTCTGAAATCTTGAAAACATCATTTCCAAAAATTCGTCGTATTCCATATTGAAGGCTTCATATTTTTTAATTAAGGCCAGAGTGTTTGTTTCTTTTACTTGTGTGTTGCCTTCATGTTTCATCTGAAGAGAATCAAAGATAGACTTTGCAGTCTCTCTATCTGTGATTTTCTCATATTCATTATATGAAATATCCCTTAGAACAATTGTTCTTGCTTTGTAGTGATTTCTACATACTTTCTTACGTGCTTCTGTCATTACACTTCTTGAAATCTGATGACATTTATCATCTATTGGGTGAGCGTAGCCATTAACTACCGAGTTCCATAGATCCGAGCCATATGCTAGAAAATAACTTTTTATTCAATCCTTCCAATAGTCAAATTTCTCCCCATGAAACATAGGAGGTTTTCAACTATAATGATCTCTATCATTATCCCTATTATCAACAATGGAAGTAGGTGTAGCCATTAGTTTTTCACACACACTGGATCGATACTGAACACTTTTAAGTGTTGATAAAAATTCAAACTTTTTATCTCCTCAGAACCGGAACTCTGATACCAATTGAAGGTGTGAAAAACACAAGAAATGGGAGGTTTGAATTGAGTTTTAAATAAATAAAAAATTCTATAAAAATATTATTCCCCTTTAAGTTAAAATACTTTTTCCTTCACTCTTGGTAATAACAAGAAGTACGAATATGAAGTAAAGAACAAGGTATGTTTATACTAGTTTACTTGAAAATTATCAAGCTAGTCTAGTCCACCCGCCAAGGTGATTTTGCCTCACTCAATCGAGGACTTAATTCACTATAACTAAACTGATTACAATTTGCACAAGCTACCTGCAAGTGACTAACAACCTCTAAGACACACAAGTCTTAGACTTCTTAAGGATACAGACCTACCCGGTCCCTTAAGGAAAATCCTGCACAAGCTACCCACCAGTGACTAACAACCTCTAAGACAAAAAATTCCTAGACTTCTTAAGGATACAGACCTACCCGGTCCCTTAAGGAAAAATCAAACAATTGTTCGAATACAAGTTTTGTTTACAAGAGTATTTCTTCTACACAAGCTGAATACGTAAATTATTTTAAGAATAATGACTAAAAAATATGAAAGTTATGAACAACGCTTTATGCATGGATATTTTGTTGATTAGAAGCTTTCTATCTTTGTCTTAAAGCCTTTACATAGACAATAAAATGATATATTCATTAGAGATACTCTTGAGATTTCCAAAAACATTTGGCAGCTTGAGCAATAACGTGAGGGACAAGATCGTGCAATGTGTCCGTCCTTTTATGGTTGTGGAATGAAACGTTGATTGTACCATGTACTATTTGTACCATGTTAATGTTATCTTATTTCCTTCTACACTTCATAGGCTTCTGCGAGCATGAGTTTAGAAGCGAGAACATAACACAAGGTCATCAGAACTTCAAGTCTTCAGAACTGCATCTTCAGAGTCTTCAGCACTTGGTTGTGAGAACCTTTTCTTGGAACATTGGGTCTTTAGAACTTCAAGTCTTTAGAATCTTTAGAACTTATGTCTTTAGAGTCTTCAGCACTTGGTCTTTAGAACCCTTATCTTTAGAACCTTGGGTCTTTAGAAACTTGAGTCTTTAGCATCTAGACTTGAGTAGAAACTTTTGTATTCATATCTTCTGATTGTTTCTTTAGAACCCGTTGTCTTCATAAACACAAGTATTCAACATGTGGAATTAAGTAGCAACTTCTGTCTTCAGATCTTCTGACTGGTTTCTTTAGAAAAACATCAGATCCTACACTTCAGATCTTTTTGGAGTGTCTTGCTACTGTTCAACGGAACTTGTGTAGGGCAGGAGCGGAACTAATTATCTTCTAATGTCTTGGCCACACCATCCATCATAAGCAGAACATGTTTGTTAAGTACTCAACAATAACAAACATTAGAGTATCAAAATTGTTCATACAAACATACTAACTTGTTATCATCAAAACACAGAGATAATATTGCATAACCAAATCTTATTCTTACGCTGAATATTTTTTTTATCTCCATATAGTTTATAACAGAAAGGCTTAGTATAGCCATGCTCACCACAATAATGACATATTCAAGTGGATGTTTGAAATATGGATAAAGTTTCATCATGTCTTATAGGATGTTGTAACATATTGTTGGACATGTTGATCATTCTCTTCCTTTTAGGAGGAATGGACTTCATTTCAAACACCCTTCTTTGTTTATTATCAGACTGATAATAAACTTCTATATCTCCATCCTCTTTCACCATATCAGCTCTACTATTCATTTTCTTCAAAGAATCTGACATGTTATTAAGCTTAAAATGCAAGAGGGATACCTTATATTGAAGATGTGAAACAGAACATATAAGCTTCTTCTTTTCATTTTACAACTCAGCTATGATCTTTCTCTATTCTTCTACTATCTTAAGACTTTATTCACACATGTCACATGTGTCCTTATGGAATACATTAATGTCTTCATATAGGACACTTTCATCATAAGCTTCCACTTCATCTTCCCATCTTCCAGAAAGAGCCATTATAATCTTGGCAGTCTCATTGTTAGACTTATCTTTTGACTCATCATCATCAGACCAAGACACAATAAATCCCTTTTTCCGCCTCTTGAGAAAAGTGGGACATTCTGGTTTAATATGGCCAGAACCTTCACACTCATAACATTGAATGCCTTTGCTTTTATTGTCTTGTCCTTAGTTCTAGTATTTTTTCTAAAAATCCTCATCACTCCTGATGTCATATGAAATGTTCCTAATATTTGATCTTCCTCTTCTATCCATTCTTTTCAAAATTCTATTGAATTAATTTCCAAGTAGCACAATGGTGTTGGACAGTCTTTTATCAGTATCCAGATCAACTCGACTCTCTTCATCTTCAGCATTAGAAACAAAAGTTATGCTCTAGTTATTTTTCCCAGTCTTGTCACTAGTAGCCAATTCAAAAGTTTTAAGTGACCCAACAAGTTCATTAACTCTCATGATATTGATGTCTTGAGCTTCTTCAATAGCAGTTACCTTAATGTAAAATTTCCTAGATAAGGACCTGGGAATATTTTTAACAAGCTTTTGTTCTAACATGTTTCCTCCCAAGGCACTAGATCTATTTCCTATTTCAAGAGTCTTCAAATGATATTCCTAGATGGTATCATCATCATTCATCTTTAGATTCTCAAATTTAGAAGTGAGAAGCTGAAGTCTTGACATTTTAAGTTTGCATGTACCTTCATGAGTTATTCTAAGGATTTCCCAAGCATCCTTGGAAATAGTACAAGTGTTAATCAACCTTAACATATTCTTGTAAACTCCATCGAATAAAGCTTTCAAGGCCTTTGAATTTTCGAGAGCTAAGTTATCACCCTCGTCGTTTCAATCTTCCTCTGGCTTTAATGACACATTTCCATATTTGTCTATATTAACAGGATGTTCCCACCCTTTCAAAATATCCTTTCAAGCATTGCTTTCCATGGACTTCAAAAAAGTCACCATTCTAACTTTCCACCAATCATATTTGGAACCATCTAACATATGTGTTCTTTTGTTGTATCCTTCTTCTTTATCCATTGTACCAGAAAATATTCTCCCTGGAGCTCACCCAATAACTAGAACAAAGTGTCTACTCTGATGCTAATTAAAATTCTGGCACTTGCAATACACAGGTCAAGATTGATGTCTTAACACAAAAACACAATGTCAGGACAAATGTTATGACATCTATTGACAAAAAACCATAAAGTGTGCAGAAAAATAAACTTGTAGAAAAATTAAACAACCCAATCAATTGTTAACCCAGTTCGGTGCAACGTCATCTACTCTGGGGACTAGCAAGCTAGGAAGGAAATCCACTATGATAATATTAGTTTTAAACCTAAACAATCCCAATTTACAACTTCTTTTCTAATCACTACTTTGTGCAACTTCTACCATAGGAACTTCCTAGATATGAGATCCAACTATAACTTCCAATTACCACAAGGATAGCTACAACCACAAACCTTGTGACTAGACTTAAAACCAAATAGAAGATTACACTTCAAATAAACAATACTTAGTTTTGCTTAAAAGCTTCAACTAATAACAATACTCAACTCGTTTCTTAAAAGCTCATGAGTGAGAATAATAACTTGATAAAATCAAGTAATAATCAGTCAAACTTAATGCATCAAAAGATACATGAGTGACATACAAAAAACGAAAACACTAAAATCTTAAAAGACTCACAAAAACCTAATCCTTATGTTGCACCCATGGTTTCTTTAATGTGAATGCTTGCTATTTTAGGTCATAACAACTCCTTATTTATAGACTCTTATAGAATGGACTTGGACTCTTCAAATCAAATCCAATCTTCACTTTTTAAATCAACTGCAAGATCTTCACATAAAAATAGGAACAAATCTTTTAAAGTTTCCTAAAAAGTCTCCAAAATCCTTTTTAATGAAACAAATAAAATCTTCACTTGTTCCTAAAATATCCTTGATTTGTTGCGCCTGTATGAGTACTAAAATATTTCAAAATCTCATATTTTCAATCAAATCTTCAGGAAACAAAACAGCAGCGCCTGCTGCATAAAATGCCAAGATGTCAAGACATCTGGCTCAACATCTGTCTTATACACATGACAGTAGAAATTGTCATGATAGTTAATTAAGAAGTTATGACATCTTGCTCAACATCAGCCAAAAACCATGTTTTAGCAAAATTCAAGTTAAACCTAAAACCTAGAATTTAACACACCCAAGCCTTTATGCTAAAGTAATAAAATACTTGCAACCACCGGGTGTTGGTATTTACACTGAACACAAGTCTAAATGAATTATTTGTAGTAGTTTTTCTCTCTCACCAAGCCAATACAATTGGAAATTAGTCTCTATGCTTCTTTCCAATTTTACAAGTCTCACATACTCCATTTGGAATATTCAGAACATGCAAACCAGAAACATATTCATTTTGTGATAGGTAATATAAGCTAGAAAAATGAAAGTTACCAAATCTCATGTGCCACAACCAATCATCATTTAGAAGAATAGAACTCTAGCAAGGAACTTTTTCATATTGAATTTTCAAAGGAAATAGGTGGTTTAATATCATTCTTACCTTTATGATAAATCTACCATTTTTGTCCATCAACGTGCCAAAATAATTATGAATCTACATGTTGTAACCTTTATGACAGTCGTCTCGTACTCAATAGATTGTGATGAAGACCAGAAGCATAGAAAACATCACGGATAAAGGTTTGTGATTCATCGTTCAATCAGATAGAAATTAGGCCTTTCCCCAAAATTTGAATATTTGATTTGTTTCCAAAATTTACCCTTGATTTTTTGTTTCATCTAGAGAAGAAAATAACTCCATTTTTTCCATTCATATGATTACTACATTTAGTGTCCAAATACCATATATATTCTTTTCTTTAAAATGTGTTACTGTCGCGTCTTGGATTTTTATTGAAGCGCGAAAGGAGGCGGAAAGAAGAGTTGTAATCAATGTTATTTGTCCCAAGAGAGGGAAAGGAAACACTGAATAAACCTCAAGGAATGAAAGAACATGGTCTCACGACCAAGAGAGAGGTTAAGGAAGTCGATTATGCAAGGGGAAGGTATTAGCACCCCTCACTTATGTGGTACTCCACAAGATCCACTCAAGTTTGTTCTGATCTAAGGGTGTATAAAAAATCTGAAGCTTAATGCTAAAGGAATGCATGCAAGCTATATACAAAAAAGGAAGTTTTTATTAGTTATGCCCACTGCGGTTGCGAACCTTTGTGCCTACATACCTCCTTTCTTGAAATAGAAGATCAGGGAACTCGTAGTTCACCTAAAAAGGTGTTTTGGTTGTTGTATGTTTTTCTGAACAATGCTAACGAAGCATGTCCTTTTTGAAAAGGTTAAAGAAAAAGTCCGCAGACAAAAAGTTTGCATTTGTTTGTATTTTTTACCTTGAAAAAGGATTTGTGATTTGAACCACATTAAAGACTATGATTGAAAGAAACACAAGGTTCGAGAATGGACCCCATCATCCTCCTCCCAATGGATTAAGACTCGTGACACATGGTTCGAATCATTATTGTTAAGTGTTTTGACATTTTCTTAAGAAAGAAGTTTTAGTTTTAACATGGATGCAAAAGAGAAAGACTAAACAAAAGGGGATCTCAATCCTATAAGTTGTCATGCTTGTGGACCTAAAGTTGGGATGAGAGGGAGATTTACCTAGTGTTGTCATGCATGGATTCCAAACCTAAAGTCTATTTGATTTAATCTTAGAGAAGAATGAACTAAAGGTCCTATGGGGAGAAATGCCAAATCTCATGAAAGAGAAGAACAAGGAGAAGGAGAAGGAGAAGAGGTAAGCAATCAGACACTTAGATAAGATATGTGTTGTACCCCAAAATTTTCCCTCCCATCTCCTCAACATTTTCTCATCACAATACCCTTAGAGCTCAAGATCCAGTTAGGGTTTGCTCTGCTCAAGACTCTTCCTTGCACTATTGACCCAAATTAGGGTTTGAGTTTGCACAAAGATGTTTTGACCAAAAGTGCCCAAAATGACTTTCATGCTTCATATTGGACTCTCAAGTTTACCCATACCAAGTTTCAAGCCTTGATTCCAATCTTTGCCCAGTCAATTGGACAGTTGACCTATAAATCAGTTGTATTGGGGAAAAAGTCAACTGTGGCCAATTGACAGTCAAACCTCATGAATTTTGACCCACATCAACATTATGAACTCATGTAAACCATTTGGTCAAGTTTGGATCACAATTCCACAAGAAATTTGATCAGATCACCAAAAGGGCAAAATGGTCATTTTTAGCGTTTTGACTGCACAAAGGCAATTTTTGACTGTTTGACCTAACCAATGGCAAACCAAGCTCATATGTGGACTCAAGGACCCAATGGAATTGTCTTGACATGTTCAACAAGTTCAAAAGATCCCAAATGCACAAGATTGACAGATGAATTTTCCAGTCAATTGATCAATTTTTGACTGTATACTGAAAAGTCAAACTTTGACTTTTTGGTCAAAATCAAGTGTCAAGATTCATTTTTCATCAAAACATGCCAAATTATGAAACTTGTTCATCAAGAAATCAAAAATTGCAAATTAGGGTTTAAAATGAAGAATTTTCATAACTTAGAATTTTTCTAAGTTATGAAAATCCCTAATTTTTTCCTAACTTTGTCCCATTTTTTCATCAAGATACATTTGGATTAAAACAAAAGTCAAAACATGAAAGTTGTAGTCCATTGCAAAATCTACAACTTTGATTCACAAAGTTTCCTCAAAAGAAGCTTGTAGCTCAAGTTATTATTTTTGGAACAAGGGTGCAAAACATTCTTAACTTAGAGAAATTTTGACCTATTTTAGGCAGGATTTTTGCCTAACTTCATGGCTACTTTTCACATGATTCCACTTGGAATTTAAATTTGCATTACAAAGATGGATTGTAGTACATATTCCTAGCTTTCCAAAATGTCCAAGAACTCATCAAACAACCTTATGGTTAGGAAGAATCGAATTTGGCAATATGGGCAAAACTCACTTTGTTCATGGCCAATTTACATGTTCATAACTTTGCATTTTTGAACTCAGCATGCTCTAAGCTAGATTACAGGTCCTTTATCTCATTCACACTCATAAATTTAATGCCAATCCTTCATGTTTAAGTCTTATCTTGTGTGTTTAAGCATTGCATACAAGATTGATCCATAATTGGAAAAAGTGATTTATCCATTTTTGTAAAGTAGAACTTTATGTCAAGTTTGAAAATCAAGAAGTACAAGGCCATATCTTTGGGCACAAGTTCAGAAGCATATCACACTGATCAAGGGGGATGGTTGCAGCACATTAGAGGGGCCTGCACAAGCTTGTAAAACCAACTTGCCATTTCTTGCTTAAATGAGAAGTAACTTGACATAACTTAGGGCAACTCTTATTTCTGCTAACACAAGCTAATACAAACTTGTTGTACACCTTCCAAACATCAAACCTAAGCTAGGGCACGAGCCAAACACCTTCCAAACATCATCAAACCTCAAAACACCCTCCCACTGCAGAAAACAGAGTGACCTCTGCAGTTGGACTTCCATAAGCCAATCCATTCGTGCATTCTTGCTAAATCCAGTTCATACACATTCCATACCACTTATACAAGCTATCCCAAGCATTGGACACGACCTGTAACACCTCTAACCCACTTCACCATTTTCATTTTTTCTGTTTTGCAGGTTGATTGCCATAGCTGGA
The DNA here is from genome assembly GCA_948472305.1 of Vicia faba. Taxonomy (NCBI): domain Eukaryota; kingdom Viridiplantae; phylum Streptophyta; class Magnoliopsida; order Fabales; family Fabaceae; genus Vicia; species Vicia faba. Next base: position 95,789,480 of record OX451735.1, on the reverse strand, counting down.
TTCACTTGGTTTCAAAGCAAGTTAAAGGTTGGAATAGCATCCCTGGACCACAAGCAAACTGTACCAATCCTCACTTTGCCTTAAAAGTGCCTCCATTGTCAGACACGATCCAAGCTGAACAGGTAAATTCATGGACTTCTATCTCTCAATATAGGAAGAGTTAGCTCTAAGTTTGGGAATGAAAAATGTTCTACTCATGCCCCTGAAGCTATACATATCTTTACTTTCCATTTATGTTGCATGTGCTGAGAGAATTTGAGACCTGAACATTGACAAAAACTTAGGTTAAGAATTAGGGATGGAGAAATTCTCTCTCATTTCTGGGAGTTAGGTTAAGTTTTTTATATGTATGGAATCGTGGCTTGATGCTTAACATTTTTCATGTTGTGAGTTTGTGCTAAAAGTCCAAGAATCTTGAGATAGCAGAAGCGCGTGTTTTGTTCAAGGATGCTGGAGGTTGAAGAAGATAGAGTCTTGGGCTGGGCCTGAGATTTGTTTTTCCTTTTCACACCACTGCATTTCACATGCACCCCCCTGGCCCATTTTGAGTTTTACTTGTTATTTTCCATTTTTTCCTTTTGATTTTGTTTCCATATTTTTATTTAAGCATGAAAAAATATTAAATTTATTTTTCCCACATTTTTTGCATTTTATTTGATATTTATTTGGCTTTATTTAGTTTTGTATATAAATAAACATAAGTATACTTTTATTTTAAAATACAAAAAATAATACAAATATATTTTATTTCTGATTTTTATTTTATGTTATCTCTTGAAAACATTTTATAATAAATATTTTTTTTATATATAATATTAAATATTTTATTTTTTTACATATAATATATATTTAATAAATAATGTAAAATACTTATATATTTATTAGTATATTTAGGGAAAATACAAAGAATTAATACATTTTATTTTTATTAATATTTTGACCTCAAAATACTTTTTTTTACAATATACCTTCTTTTATTTATTTTTTGTACATAATTAATAAATATTGCATATATTATATAATAAATACCTTTTATTTATAAAATTAGGGTTTTACCCTAAATACATAAAAATACCAAAAATTAATTAATTTTATTTTTATTTACTTGACACATAAAAAATACTTTTTTTCATACATATAAAAAACCATTTTTTGCATCTTGCACATTTATTATATTTTTATTTAATTGTTGCAATTAATTAATTTATATAATTTCAATTTGGATGTAATAGTTAGATTTTAATTTCTTGCTAAAATATCCCCATTTGAACATTTGTACCCCCCATCCCATATATTGTGTTGTAATAACTTAGGACCTTTTATTTTTCGCATTTAAAAGCTTTCTAATTATGCCATGTTAGAATTAGGGTTTTGTATGCAAAATTAACCAAAAATAGTTTGACCTAATTTCAAGATAAACAAGCATGAAAATGGACAACACTAATCACACTTGTACCCTTAGGGTTACTCCACTTGTTGCCTTCAAATAATGGGCCATATTGCATGTTAGGTATCTTTGGCAAAAAACAAAACAATCAAATGATCATAGTCCCTCGATGACGCTTTCGAAAGTTGCCTAAAAATGATCAAGTCCCTTAAAGGAAAAATTGCCCAAAGATATTTGGCACCATTGCAATCATGGTCTAAACGATGACCCGCACCCGCCCCGTTAACATCCTAACACAAGATTGTCCACCAAATACAATGGTGGAACAAAATTGTTAAAAGGGTTAAAACATAGCAAAGATCTTTGAGAAATTTAGGATAGATAGCTCTTGGTTACTTGCCAACTTGCAAAACAAAAACCCTTGCCTATTTTTCAAAACCACACTCCACAACACATTTTCAAAATAACTTTCAAAAACATTGAAAATTTTTCAAAAGACATACATCTTTGTATACATCCCAACATGGATCATTACAAAGGTTGCCACCACATTGGCCTCTTTTCAAGACATTTTCAAAACCCACACACAAAGCACCATTTCAAACAATTGAAAATCAAGGCAAGTTGATCTAAGCAAGTAACTAAGAGCCCATGGATAACCATGGATAGAAAGGGTGCTAATACCTTCCCTTTCTATAATCTACTCCCCGAACCCAAGAAAACATCTCAAAGGTTTTTGCTGTGCTTTTTAACCTTTCCTTAGGATAAAATAAAAAGTCGGTGGCGACTCTTGCTCAACCGAAACATTTGCGAAAACAAACACAAAACCCAAGTCAGTTCTCCCACCGTATCACAGAACTGGCGACTCTGCTGGGGACAGTTTTAAAAGTGGAGTAACCTTAGGGTTTAGATCACCCTCTTGCATGACTAATTGTTTGTTTTGATTGCTTTACATCTTGGCTCTCTTGTTTGGGTTTGAAATCCTACACCCGGATTTGGGGAAACATTCATAGATAGCAATACGTTGTGGAAACTGTGCGGGGTATACCGACACGGTTGAAGCAATAACTATATTAGTGCGACATATTTGTGAGTACCGGTAACCCTTGAGTTCAATCAAGGAGAGTACGGGGCCGCTGAGTGATGTCACTAAGCACTGATGACCTAGAACCTTACTTGACCATCTTGGCCTTTCATTAGGGGTAGTGAGATGACCGACTTTGGTGCAGTCCGAAGTTGGTAGATACTCGATACTACACTCATTGAGGGTTGTTTTCTTGGAATATTTTGGTCGCTAGTTAAGTGGCTAAACCAAAACAATGAACAATGAAAACAATCCCGTGATATTGAGCTCCTTAGAACCCAGTTACTATTTATAGGACGGGTTTTTAAGCCAACTACACTCAAGAGGGTACTTACCTATGAAACCTCATGCAAGCTTGAAACTAGGGTTTTGTGTGAATTGCTTGTACATATGTTTGTACATACATCATAAACATCATAAAACATCATATGCATTCACTAACCATTTCAAGGGTTTAGATCTTCATCTTTGTTCTTGTTTTATAGGTAATGGAAATTCCTCACAGGAAAACCATCCAAGTCAACCTTGTGAGAATCCCTCCTCAACTCAAGGAGCTCACATCAAGAATTTCGAAAAGCTCTCCCTTCAGTGAAAGACATGGTAGACTGCTCAGCTTAGTCAGCACCAACATTGAAGAGGACATGGTAAAGGTGTTGTTTCAGTTCTTTGACCCCCTTCACCACTGTTTCACATTCCCCGACTATCAATTGGTGCCCACTTTGGAGGAATTTTCTCAACTCCTGAGAATTCCTATCCTTAATCAACTACCTTTCAACGGTACGGAAAAGGAACCAAAGCCTGAAGATGTTGCTCAAGCCCTACACTTGCAACCATCTGACATCAAGGGGCATTGGGAAACTAGAAGTGGTGTCAAAGGCTTCTTAGCAAAATTCTTGTTTGAGAAGGCACAAGAATGTTGGAATTCATTGGACCTACAAGCCTTTGAAGTAATTGTGGCCCTCCTTATCTATGGGTTGGTCTTGTTCCCAAATCCTGGCCAGCTTGTAGATGTCAACGCCGTCAAAATCTTCTTATCCAGAAATCCAATACCAACATTGCTTGGGGACATTCTTCACTCATTTTACACTCGAACAATGAGAAAGAGGGGGTGTTCTCATGTGCTGTACTCCTCTCCTTACAAGGTGGTTTATTTCGCACCTTCCACAATCTGTCTTGAAGAATGAACAAGGCCTAAGGTGGTCACAACGGTTGATGACCCTTACTCACTCTGATGTACATTGGTGTTCTCGGTCCAGAGAAAATGTCATCATCGTCGATCGTTGTGGAGAGTTCCCTAATGTTCCATTACTTGGCATTAGAGGAGGCATTACCTACAACCCTTGTCTAGCTTTGAGACAATTTGGATATGCACGGAGGGATGGCCCTCATGACATGTTGATTCCTGACTTAGTTTTTGACTTCGACAATGATGCGCAAGGACTTTGCCAAAGATTCATCAGAGCTTGGAGGATGCCTAACAAGGTTGACAGCAAGACACTGGGGCACAAGAACTCCATCCCTTTTGAGCCTTATCTTAAGTGGGTACGAACCCGAGCCCAGAGTCTAATGATGCCTTATCCTCATGTTCTCCCTGTGATTAAAGAGCCCGTTACGGAAGGAGAGGTCCCCTACACCATCCTATATCCTGACATGCCTACATCGTGGGAGGAGATGCAGAAGAGTTGGATCCAACTCAAGGAGGAACGGAACACTTTTGAGGCCAGCTTCTACGCCAGTGAGAAGAAGGTTTTGGAGCTTAACCGCCGACTCCATGAGGAAGAAAACCTCAACACCTACATCGCACCAAAGAGGATGCGCAACGTCTTTTTATCTTGAGAAGTTTTTGTAATATTTGGCCCATGGGGCATTTATGTACTAACAAATTTCTTCTTATTAATATGACGTGCGTTCTTTTTGTTTGCAACAATGTTGAACTTTCTAAATCCTTGAATGCATTGCATACATAAGCATACCATTCATCATGTGCATAAGCAGGTCTCCACACCAGGTTCCCTTATCTTTCTGCTGTTTATTTCAGTAAGATGGATCTCGAACAGACGGTCAAGGACTTGCAGTCTCAGAACGCACAGTTTCAACAACTCTTGATGACCTTGGCTAAGGGTCAGGAGGATCTGAAGACCCTGCTTGGGAACAAAGACCAAGTAAAAAAGAAGAAGAAGAGAGTCGGGGTGGCTACCTTGGGGAGAAGGTTTGAGGGTGAAGCCAGAAGGGTTCTTGAATTTCCTTCCGCATCCGAAGAAGAAAACAGTAAAGGAAAAGGGGCTGCGGTACCTTCCGAATTCGAAGCTGAAGAAGAAGAGGCTGAAGAAGACGAAGACTACTCAGAACAACAATACCCTCCGGCTGATGACAAGTACAAGAGTTTGGAGGACAGGTTAGCAGCTATGGAGCTGCAGAGAGTTCCAGGCTTAGATTTCGAAGATTTGGGATTAATTGCTGGAGTTGTGATCCCCCCGAAGTTCAAAGTGCCTATTTTTGCAAGATATGACGGGCTGTCCTGCCCAAAAATGCACCTAAGGTCATATGTCCGAAGAATCCAACCTCACACATCTGACAGAAACCTTTGGGTACATTTCTTTCAAGATAGCCTGTCTGGCACTCAGCTAGACTGGTTTTACAAGCTGGAAAGGTCGGAGATACGTAGTTGGGAGGATCTGGCAGCTGCTTTTTATCGCCAATATCAGTATAACTCTGACCTGGCCCCAACCCGTACTCAGCTACAGAGTATGGGAATGGCCTCAGGTGAGGGATTTAAGGAATACGCCCAGAAGTGGCGCGATCTGGCTGGAAGGGTGCAGCCGCCTCTTTTCGATAGAGTACTTGTTGATATGTTCCTAGGGACCCTGTCTGGTCCATTCTTTAATCATCTTATCGGTAGCTCTTCTTCGGGGTTTACTGAATTAATTCTAACTGGCGAGCGGGTAGAAGCCGGTATCAAGAATGGGAAGATTCAGAAGGATGCCTCTGCATCTATAATTGCTAAGAAATCATTTCCAGCGAAGAAAGAAACAGCTGTTGTGTATTCTCAAAGGGGAGCAGGAAGAAGTGAGCGTAGGCCGACTGTGGGGGCCGTAATGATCCAAAATCCACCAAATGATCAGCCTCGCAATAACCCGTCCAGACCTAAACAACAATGGGGAGAACGACCACCACGGCAGTTCACCCGCAATAATATGACGCCCGCGCAAGTTCTTCCACACTTGTTAAAGCTGAATCTCACAAATATCAAAGAAGCGCCGAAAAATGTGAATACGACCTCACCAGCTTACAATGCCAATGCCAAATGCGCCTACCATTCCGATAGCGTCGAACATGACACAAATAATTGTTGGGCGCTGAAAAATAAAATTCAAGACTTGATAGATGCAAAAGAGGTGGAGTTCGATGCTCCAGAGAAACCAAATGTGATATCTGCTCCGATGCCGAAGCACGGTCGAAATGTCCATGCTATTGAGGAAGATTTGTATGTTTCTGATGTCAATGACCTGATAACTCCGCTGTTAACCATCAAGTTAAATCTGTTAAAGGCCGGGATTTTCCCGGGATGCAAAGAAGACTGCTACTGTTGTTACTCTCTGCCAATTGACTGCCCGTTACTGAAGAAAGGCATCCAAGGCCTGATGGACAATCAACAAATTCTGTTTGAAAAAGTTTCTGCTATTCCAACCCCTACTGAAGATGTTTCAATTATCACCATTCACGCCAATCTTTCCAAGGCCGTCAGAAAGCCTGTTAAGATTACATCTGCTACAAAGTCTGTTCCTCTGAAGATAACTATGCCAGGGCCTGTCCCCTACAGTTCTGAAAAGTCAATACCATGGAATTACGGTGGAGAAATCTACTACCATGGTATTAAACAAGTTGAAATAACCGAAGGAAGCTCTGATGAAGAAGATGCCAGCATTGGAAACATTCCCGGCATAAGCAAGATCACCCGAAGTGGGAGAATATTTTCTCCAGAGATTGCCCCCCCAAAGGCAATCTTTGGACCCTTATCTACCGCCAAAGTTATTCCTGCACCAATAAAACTTTCCGCTAGAACCCCATTGATTGAAGATGCTGCTGTTCCTGTTGTTGTCCCTCCTACTTCTGCTGATAAGGGTAAAGGGATCCAAGATGAGCTCGTCAGGACGGGGGCTCAACCTTTGGTCATCCCGGAAACCTCTAAGAAAGAGATGGAGGAGATCTTGAAGATAATTAAAAAGAGTGATTATGACGTGGTAGAGCAACTGGGGAAAACCCCCTCGAAAATCTCCATGTTAGCATTGCTACTTTGTTCAGAGGCGCACGCCAAAGCATTGATAAAATTCCTGAAGACAACCCATGTACCCCAGGAAACCTCTGCCGACCAATTCCAAAACTGTGTAGCCAGTCTTACAGCAGACAATGGTTTAGGTTTCTCTGATGCTGACCTAACCTCAAAAGGAAGAAAACACAACGACGCGTTACATGTGTCAGTAGAATGCCAAGGGACTACTCTGGCCCATGTTCTAGTCGACACTGGTTCTTCTCTGAACGTGCTGCCTAAGAAGGCCCTCGACCGTTTAGACTGTGAAGGCTTGGAGTTAAGGCCAAGTAATATCATTGTAAGGGCATTTGACGGGTCAAAGAGAATGGTACATGGGGAGGTAGACATTCCCATTAAGGCTGGCACAGAGGTTTTCCCCTCAACTTTCTATGTGATGGACATCCGTCCGTCATACTCTTGCTTATTGGGGAGACCATGGATACACAATGCTGGGGCAGTCACCTCTTCCCTACATCAAATGCTGAAGTACCCTATCAAAGGAAAGATCGTAACCGTCCACGGTGAAGAAGAGTATATGATCAGCCACCTGAACTCTTTCCGATATGTAGAGGTAGAAGGTGAATTCATTGAGACGCCATTCCAACACTTCGAGGAAGTCTCTCCTGAGGGGGAAGTAGCAAAAGTGGTAGCTGAGGTACCAAAGCAGATAGCCAGGATGGCATCTCTAAAAGACGCGAAGGCCGCAATGAAGGAAGGGAAGAGCTCAACATGGGGGCAGTTGCCGGACATTCCTCACAAAACAGACAAGTTTGGTTTAGGATTCACTGCTGCGGGGCAGAAAGCTATGCGCCGCTCAAAGGTTGAAAGAGCACCCATCAAGATCTCTCCTTATGGGATCAATGCTTTGGAAGGTGAAGACGAAAAGGCCAACATTGAAGATTGGATCTACCCAACCATCGAAGGGGGACTACGCAACTGGGAGGCAAAGGACTTTGTCCCCATTACTTTTATTAATCAGTAATTATCTGTCAAACATTTCCTTTGGTCTGTAATAATTTCTTTTGAACAATCTGTACACTACTTTTTCACCTCATGCCTTGCCCGGGGCATGTAGGTCCATTTGTAAGGGTTTTGATTATCTTCATATCCATATGCCATGTTTAATGATTCATTGGACATTTTTCATCGATAAACTGCTGTGTTCATTTTCTTTCCTTTTGCATTTTTGTTTAAAGATGGCTATCCCTTACACACACCCATGCTCACAAATGCAGGTACCCATCCACTCTGGATTCTATGGGTGACTATTCTGCTATGTCCTTCAATAACTCTGAAGATCTGGTCAATCAGGATGAGTATGAAGATGACGAAGGTTGTGAAGTACCAGGAGAGCTAGCCAGACTTTTACAGCAAGAGGAAAGGGCCATCTTAAGACCGGAAGGAAGTGCAAGTGGGTGCCAATCTGGAACCAAGTGTCAAGGAGCGCCTGATATAGCTGTTAAATGAGTACGTTGAAATCTTTGCCTGGTCTTACAAAGACATGTCGGGTTTAGACACAAACATCGTGGTTCACCGTCTCCCTACAAGAGAGGATTGTCCACCGATCAAGCAAAAAGTCCGTCGAATGAGGCCCGACATGTCTGAGAAGATTAAAGCAGAAGTGATGAAACAATTCAACGCTGGCTTTCTGGCTGTTACATCCTATCCACAATGGGTTGCTAACATCGTGCCAGTTCCTAAAAAAGATGGCAAGGTCAGGATGTGTGTAGACTACCGGGATTTGAACAGGGCCAGCCCCAAGGATGATTTTCCGCTACCACACATTGACATTCTGATTGACAACACAGCTCAGCACAAAGTGTTTTCCTTCATGGATGGATTCTCGGGCTACAACCAAATTAAAATGGCCCCCGAGGACATGGAGAAAACAACCTTTGTTACACAATGGGGTACTTTCTGTTACAAGGTGATGCCGTTCGGACTGAAGAACGCAGGGGCAACTTATCAACACGCCATGGTAGCTTTATTTCATGATATGATACATCATGAGATCGAATTTTACGTAGACGATATGATAGCTCGGTCACAAACGGAGGAGGAACACCTTGAACACCTGGAAACACTGTTTTCCAGGTTGAAAGAGTACAAACTCAGGCTGAATCCAAGTAAGTGTACTTTTGGAGTTAGGTCTGGTAAGCTTCTAGGGTTTATTGTCAGCAACAAAGGCATTGAGGTCGATCCAGCAAAAGTGAAAGCAATACAAGAGATGCCTGCTCCCCATACTAAAAAGGAGGTTAGAGGGTTCTTGGGGCGCTTGAACTATATTGCCAGATTCATCTCTCATCTGACTTCTACCTGTGAGCCAATTTTCAAATTATTAAAGAAGGATCAGGTAGTCGAATGGAACGACGATTGCCAAGCTGCTTTTGATAAGATCAAGGAGTATTTGCTAGAAACTCCTATTCTGATGCCTCCCGTCGAAGGAAGACCATTGATCATGTATCTAACCGTCTTGGATAACTCAATGGGGTGTGTTTTGGGCCAGCATGACGAGTCTGGTCGAAAAGAGCATGCTATTTATTACCTTAGCAAAAAGTTTACCGACTGTGAGACTCGCTACTCACTGCTCGAGAAAACTTGCTGCACTTTGGTATGGGCTGCTCACCGACTAAGGCAGTATATGCTGACTCATACCACCTTGCTGATTTCCAAAATGGATCCTATCAAGTATATGTTCAAGAAGCCTGCTTTATCTGGAAGAATAGCTAGATGGCAAATGATCCTAACATACTATGACATCCAGTACACCACTCAAAAAGCTATAAAAGGGAGTGTACTAGCTGATCATCTAGCTCATCAAGCTATCGAAGATTATCAAACCATGAGATTTGACTTCCCAGACGAGGACATCATGAATTTGGACAACATTGAAGGTAACAGACCGTATGAAGGACCCGAAAAGGGATCCCGATGGACCCTGTACTTTGATGGTGCTTCAAATGCACTTGGAAACGGTATCAGTGCGGTACTCATTCCCCGGAAGGTTGTCACACTCCTTTCACGGCTCGACTCTGCTTCAGCTGCACAAACAACATGGCGGAATATGAAGCTTGCATCTTTGGTCTCAAGGCGGCTATAGACTTGGGGATCAAATCTTTGATCGTATTTGGGGACTCGACTTTGGTTATCAGTCAAATCAAAGGAGAGTGGGATACCAAACATCCTAATCTTATCCCATACAGAGAACATGTCCTGACATTGTTGCCTCATTTCGAGCAAATTACCTTCGAGCATTTCCCGCGAGAAGAGAATCAGCTAGCGGATGCTCTGGCCACAATGTCTTCTATGTTTAAACTCAACTGGGATAACGAGGCTCCCCAAATCACCATCGAGCGAATGGATGAACCTGCGCATTGTCATGAGATTAATACTGAAGAAGTAGTGGAACAACCCTGGTTTCACGAAATCAAAAGGTTTCTCCAGACTAGAGAATATCCCGAAGGAGCTTCCGTAAATGACAAGAAGTTCCTAAGGAAATTTGCTGCCAAGTTCTTCCTGAGCAATGGCATCCTCTATAAGTGCAACCATGATTGTGTTTTACTCCGATGTGTTGATAAAGCTGAAGCGGAGTTAATCATGACAGAGATGCACAGCGGTACATTTGGCACCCATTTGAGCGGGAATACTATGGCTAAAAAGATCCTAAGGGCAGGCTATTACTAGTCTACCATGGAAGCAGATTGCCATCAGCACTCCCGTACTTGCCACAAGTGTCAAGTCTACGCTGACAAGATTCATATTCCTCCGGTTCCTCTCAACGTACTGACAGCTCCTTGGCCATTTGCAATGTGGGGCATTGACATGATTGGAGAGATCAAGCCCACGGCTTCCAACGGACATCGCTTCATCCTGGTTGCCATTGACTACTTCACCAAATGGGTCGAAGCAGCTTCTTTCGCCTCTGTCACTAAAAATGTGGTTGCCCGCTTCATCAAGCAAAACCTCATATGCCAGTATGGTGTTCCAGACAGGATCATCACGGACAACAGTACAAATCTGAATAATACTATGATCACCGCATTGTGCGAACAGTTCAAGATTTATCATCACAATTCATCTCCCTATCGGCCGAAGATGAACGGTGTTGTTGAAGCTGTGAACAAAAACATTAAGAAGATCATTCAGAAAATGACAGTCACTTACAAGGACTGGCATGAGATGTTACCGTTTGCTCTGCATGGATACCGTACGACGGCACGTACTTCAACCGGGGCAACCCCATTTTCTTTGGTATATGGCATGGAAGCTGTCCTGCCCATGGAAGTTCAGATTCCCTCTTTAAGGATTATGAAGGACTCTGGTTTGAGTGAAGATGATTGGATTCAGACCCGACTTGATCAACTCAATTTGATCGACGAGAAGCGACTCGCTGCTGTGTGCCATGGTCAGACGTATCAAAAACGGATGATCAAAGCCTTCAACAAGAAAGTCAGACGTCAAGTATATCAAGTCGGAGATCTCGTAATCAAGCGGATTATCCTGCCACAAAGTGATCCCAGGGGAAAATGGACTCCTACATACGAAGGACCATTTGTGATCAAGAGCATATTTTCCGGTGGTGCAATGATTCTGACCACCATGGACGGCGACGATTTGCCGCACCCTGCGAACGCAGACATAGTCAAAAGATACTACGCATAAAATAACCCGACAAGTCAAAAACCCGAAAGGGCGGCTTGGGCAAAAATGGGCATCCCGGTGGACCGAAAACCCGAAAGGGCGGTTCAGGCAAAAATTAGGGATAAAACAAAAAAAAAATCTGTACACCCGGCAAGCTGAAAACCCGAAAGGGCGGCTTGGGCAAAAAGGGGTTTCCCGGTGGATCGAAAACCCGAAAGGGCGATTCAGGCAAAAGTTAGGGAATTAAAGCGTATGGCTATGTCTCGTCCGATCACTTTAAGGACAATCTCTTCATCAACCAGCTCCAAGCTTCTAATAAATCCAGTCATCGGCAGACGGAGCATTGAATGGACTGATGTTCAGAGTTGTGAAGGCTATAACAGAATGGAATCCCATGGAATTGTTTCACATAGCCATCTTTCTTTTGTATAAAATTTTCAAGTTTTACGACGGCATCCTCTTACTAGGATGACTGTCTCCTTTGTACAAATATATACATAGAAAGTTAATACAAATACTTTTCCAAATACAGAATCTTGCGTTGTCTTCCTTTTCTCTTTTCTTTTGCACTTATGTTTTATTTGAGAAACGTCCAATGTTTTGTTAAATAGGCATATGCATTTGAACATAATCATTTCCTTATGAATCAAGAAAGATGATTACTGATAGGTTAAAAGTACGGATAAATGTCTTGATGCCCTTTCAGGAGAAATCACCAGCAGATTTGAAATCCAAATTCCTCAATCAGAACTAAATTCCCCTCAGAGTTAAGTTTCAGAATCCCGAGTGGAGCCGTAAAAATCTGAAAATCCAATCCCCAGTGAAGCTAAGATTTCCTGCCATCAATCCCCAGTTGAACCAGGCTAGTGAAACTTCTCCCCACAGAGATACCTGCCACCAAACTGAAAATTCTCAATCATACCTCTCCAACATGAGTCTATCAGATTCTGAACTTCCCCAATAGAGATCTTCAGGAATTCTCATTCCCCGCAAGTCACCAAGGAATGCCAGTTCTCCAGCAGTGGCCCTAAGATCCCTCAACGATTGAAGATCTTGTATTCCCCAAGCAGAATGAAGGTTCATTCTCAATGCCTCACAGGATAATCAGATGTTCTCCAGTGAAGATCTCCTCAAGACAAGAATCCCCAGAAGATTGGTATATAACCCAAGCCCCTATTTCTCCAGCAGTAGTCGGCAAGGATGTCTCATCCTCAGCAATCAAAATTTTTGTCTTCCCCTGCAGCAGTCAAGGATTCACTTTCCCTGGCAGCAGTCAAGATTCTTTATCTCCAGGATTCATCTATCCTCAGCAAGACAACTCTTCGACTTACATACGCATTCATTTACATTCATATCATAAACATTGATATAACATATTTTGCATCATAAATATCATGCAACATAACTTTGTGTTTTAGCTAACATTTCACCCTTTTAAGGATAAAATTAAAAGGCTATCATTAACAATTATTCAGATACAGTATGGATACACCCCAGACACAGCGGTCATTCTATTACTCATTCAGAATCTCAAGTCAGATACAGTATGGATACACCTCAGACACGACGGTTATTCTACTACTCATTCGGACTACAGCAATCAGATATGGACTAGATACGCTCCAGACACGACAGCCGTTCTATCCCTTATTCAGATTCATTTATCCACCTCAAGGTTCAATGCATTCCAAACACGGATACCATTCTGACCCTTACAACAGCAGCTTGATTCTCTCCAGTGCGTTCGCCACGGAAGTCATTCTGTCATTTATCTAGATCCCAGTTACAGTTTCAGATACACTTCAAACACAGAAGTCATTCTATTACTCATACGAATCTCAATCCTAGTTACAGTTTCAGATACACTCAAGACATGGAAGTCATTCTGCTACTCATACAACTTTCAACTTCAGATACAGTCCGGATACGCTCAAAACATGGTTGCCATTCTGTCACTCATCCAGAATTTGTCCCCAGCACGCAGTTGCTCCGTACAGATGTTTCTCTGTTACCCAAATACAATACAGATACACTCCTGACACGGCAGTCATTCTGATATTCGTTCTACACTTCAAACACAGTTACAGCTCAGATACGCCCCAGACACGGAGGCCATTCTTCTGCTCATACAAACTCAGTCCTTAGATGCAGTTCAAATACATTCCAGACACGAATACCATTTTGATCCTCATTCTTCTGACCCGTCACACTACAGTTCAACAAACCTTCCAGATGGCATCTTTAAGCCCATTTCCAAATGGCATCTCTAAGCCCATTCCCATATCCATTGTTCTGATAAGTGCAAATTTAAGGGCACTCTAGTGTCCAATCTCCTTTTACCTTCGAGACGTGAAAGGCAAACCTGCCAATCTAACTCTTCAGGTGCAAGAAGATTGAACAGGGGCAACTGTTGTACCCCAAAATTTTCCCTCCCATTTCCTCAACATTTTCTCATCACAATACCCTTAGAGCTCAAGATCCAGTTAGGGTTTGCTCTGCTCAAGACTCTTCCTTGCACTGTTGACCCAAATTAGGGTTTGAGTTTGCACAAAGATGTTTTGACCAAAAGTGACCAAAATGACTTTCATGCTTCATATTGGACTCTCAAGTTTACCCATACCAAGTTTCAAGCCTTGATTCCAATCTTTGCCCAGTCAATTGGACAGTTGACCTATAAATCAGCTGTATTGGGGAAAAAGTCAACTGTGGCCATTTGACAGTCAAACCTCATGAATTTTGACCCACATTAACATTATGAACTCATGTAAACCATTTGGTCAAGTTTGGATCACAATTCCACAAGAAATTTGATCAGATCACCAAAAGGGCAAAATGGTCATTTTTAGGGTTTTGACTACACAAAGGCAATTTTTGACTGTTTGACCTAACCAATGGCAAACCAAGCTCATATATGGACTCAAGGACCCAATGGAATTGTCTTGACATGTTCAACAAGTTCAAAAGATCCCAAATGCACAAGATTGACAGATGACTTTTCCAGTCAATTGATCAATTTTTGACTGTATACTGAAAAGTCAAACTTTGACTTTTTGGTCAAAATCAAGTGTCAAGATTCATTTTTCATCAAAACATGCCAAATTATGAAACTTGTTCATCAAGAAATCAAAAATTGCAAATTAGGGTTTAAAATGAAGAATTTTCATAACTTAGAATTTTTCTAAGTTATGAAAATCCCTAATTTTTTCCTAACTTTGTCCCATTTTTTCATCAAGATACATTTGGATTAAAACAAAAGTCAAAACATGAAAGTTGTAGTCCATTGAAAAATCTACAACTTTGATTCACAAAGTTTCCTCAAAAGAAGCTTGTAGCTCAAGTTATGATTTTTGGAACAAGGGTGCAAAACATTCTTAACTTAGAGAAATTTTGACCTATTTTAGGCAGGATTTTTGCCTAACTTCATGGCTACTTTTCATATGCTTCCACTTGGAATTTCAATTTTCATTACAAAGATGGATTGTAGTACACATTCCAAGCTTTCCAAAATGTCCAAGAACTCAACAAACAACCTTATGGTTAGGAAGAATCGAATTTGGCAATATGGGCAAAACTCACTTTGTTCATGGCCAATTTACATGTTCATAACTTTGCATTTTTGAACTCAGCATGCTCTAAGCTAGATTACAGGTCCTTTATCTCATTCACACTCATAAATTTAATGCCAATCCTTCATGTTTAAGTCTTATCTTGTGTGTTTAAGCATTGCATACAAGATTGAGCCATAATTGGAAAAAGTGATTTATCCATTTTTGTAAAGTAGAACTTTATGTCAAGTTTGAAAATCAAGAAGTACAAGGCCATATCTTTGGGCACAAGTTCAGAAGCATATCACACTGATCAAGGGGGATGGTTGCACCACATTAGAGGGGCCTGCACAAGCTTGTAAAACCAACTTGCCATTTCTTGCTTAAGTGAGAAGTAACTTGACATAACTTAGGGCAACTCTCATTTCTGCTAACACAAGCTAATACAAACTTGTTGTACACCTTCCAAACATCAAACCTAAGCTAGGGCACGAGCCAAACACCTTCCAAACATCATCAAACCTCAAAACACCCTCTCACTGCAGAAAACAAAGTGACCTCTGCAGTTGGACTTCCATAAGCCAATCCATTCGTGCATTCTTGCTAAATCCAGTTCATACACATTCCATACCACTTATACAAGCTATCCCAAGCATTGGACACGACCTGTAACACCTCTAACCCACTTCACCATTTTCATTTTTTCTGTTTTGCAGGTTGATTGCCATAGCTGGATTCACTTGGTTTCAAAGCAAGTTAAAGGTTGGAATATCATCCATGGACCTCAAGCAAGCTGTACCAATCCTCACTTTGCCTTAAAAGTGCCTCCATTGTCAGACACGATCCAAGCTGAACAGGTAAGTTCATGGACTTCTATCTCTCAATATAGGAAGAGTTAGCTCTAAGTTTGTGAATGAAAAATGTTCTACTCATGCCCCTGAAGCTATACATATCTTTACTTTCCATTTATGTTGCATGTGCTGAGAGAATTTGAGACCTGAACATTGACAAAAACTTAGGTTAAGAATTAGGGATGGATAAATTCTCTCTCATTTCTGGGAGTTAGGTTAAGTTTTTTATATGTATGGAATCGTGGCTTGATGCTTAACATTTTTCATGTTGTGAGTTTGTGCTAAAAGTCCAAGAATCTTGAGATAGCAGAAGCGCGTGTTTTGTTCAAGGATGCTGGAGGTTGAAGAAGACAGAGTCTTGGGCTGGGCTTGAGATTTGTTTTTCCTTTTCACACCACTGAATTTCACATGCACCCCCTGGCCCATTTTGAGTTTTACTTGTCATTTTCCATTTTTTCCTTTTGATTTTGTTTCCATATTTTTATTTAAGCATGAAAAAATATTAAATTTATTTTCCCCACATTTTTTGCATTTTATTTGATATTTATTTGGCTTTATTTAGTTTTGTATATAAATAAACATAAGTATACTTTTATTTCTGATTTTTATTTTATGTTATCTCTTGAAAACATTTTATAATAAATATTTTTTTTTATATATAATATTAAATATTTTATTTTTTTACATATAATATATATTTAATAAATAATGTAAAATACTTATATATTTATTAGTATATTTAGGGAAAATACAAAGAATTAATACATTTTATTTTTATTAATATTTTGACCTCAAAAATACTTTTTTTTACAATATACCTTCTTTTATTTATTCAAGATAAACAAGCATGAAAATGGACAACACTAATCACACTTGTACCCTTAGGGTTACTCCACTTGTTGCCTTCAAATAATGGGCCATATTGCATGTTAGGTATCTTTGGCAAAAAACAAAACAATCAAATGATCATAGTCCCTCGATGACGCTTTCGAAAGTTTCCTAAAAATGATCAAGTCCCTTAAAGGAAAAATTGCCCAAAGATATTTGGCACCATTGCAATCATGGTCTAAACGATGACCCGCACCCGTCCCGTTAACATCCTAACACAAGATTGTCCACCAAATACAATGGTGGAACAAAATTGTTAAAAGGGATAAAACATAGCAAAGATCTTTGAGAAATTTAGGGTAGATAGCTCTTGGTTACTTGCCAACTTGCAAAACAAAAACCCTTGCCTATTTTTCAAAACCACACTCCACAACACATTTTCAAAATAACTTTCAAAAACATTGAAAATTTTTCAAAAGACATACATCTTTGTATACATCCCAACATGGATCATTACAAAGGTTGCCACCACATTGGCCTATTTTCAAGACATTTTCAAAACCCACACACAAAGCACCATTTCAAACAATTGAAAATCAAGGCAAGTTGATCTAAGCAAGTAACTAAGAGCCCATGGATAACCATGGATAGAAAGGGTGCTAATACCTTCCCTTTCTATAATCTACTCCCGAAACCCAAGAAAACATCTCAAAGGTTTTTGCTGTGCTTTTTAACCTTTCCTTAGGATAAAATAAAAAGTCGGTGGCGACTCTTGCTCAACCGAAACATTTGCGAAAACAAACGCAAAACCGAAGTCAGTTCTCCCACCGTATCACAATATGAAAGTAAGAAAACATCACAATTAGGCACTTAGACAAGGTACTAAGTAAATACCTACTTATATAAGCAAGTAACACACAAACAATCATGTATATAGGTGGATACCTAAATTAGAAATCAAGAAGGAAGAGAGATGACAACACATCAATCAAGTATAAATGCATAAGGGTATATACCCAAGAAAGCAAGAATGTATGAGAATAGATGTCAATAAATAAAGTAAGCAAGCATAAATTTTGACACCTAAACAAGCAAGCAAGTAGGAGAAGAGATGATAAAACACCAAATAAGGACGATACCACATCAAGTATCAAAAGAAGAATAATGATGGTAACACACTAAAATAGAATATTAATAGGGATTGATGGTAAAACATCAAGCATACATGTATTAAGATGAAAAAACATCAAGTCTCAAAGAAAATATAAGGATGATAAAACATTACTAAACACACAAGTCAATATGATAAAACACAAAAGTGATGGAGATCTCAAAATAAACTTGAAGAAGTGAAGAAGGAAAGTGAGAGACAAATGATAAGAAATCAAAGAGGCATGGAATAAAATCACATCAAATTAGGGTATTAGTTCTGGTCCTAACATGGTATACACCTTAGACTACCCTAAACATATCAACATGGGTCAAGAAGTAGAAGAATTTACCTAAATAGGCAAGTAGAAGTGCAAGTGTGCACTTAGAAGACAAAACTTCAGCACATGTCAAAAGAATCAATCAAAATAAAATACAAGAGGTGAATACCTAATTATAAACATGCTTCAAGACATCACAAGTTATCATCAAGAGATTACAGATTAATAAACATCCTCTTAAACAAAAAAGTAGGCATAGTAGAAAGAGATGATTTGTAGATAAGTGACAAGATAATAATTGTATCTCAAGTAAGTGGAAACCATGGATAGAAAATTATATGGCATAAATAAGACATAAATAAAAGGTGGATATATCACTAAGGGTCATACTTTAAGCATAGAGATCTAAAGATCACAAGAAAAGGCAAAAACGCAAGCACAATAGCATATGGGTATTCATATGTCAAGTGTCTAACCAAGCATGTTATAAGAAGGTGAAATTAAGTGAGATATATAGATAAGTGTACAATTAATAAGTAAACACAACAAGTAATTATCATCATAATACAAATAAACTTGAGAAAAATTCACATTAAAGTCATACAAGGAAAGCATCACAATCAACCCTAAGTGGACATAAGTCCTCATGCATTACTAACAAGAAAATTAATTGGAAATGAAGTGGTAATGTGAATAAGGAGAGGTAAAATTAGACATGTTATACACTTAGAACAATTATCATGGTCAAAAAGAATTTCCATTAGTCATTGAAAACATGGTTCAAACACCAAGGGACACAACCTAGCATCAATCAAAGTTGTGATGTAAAGTGGAAACAAATATGTGATCAATTGAACATGGTATAATGTGTCACGTAAGAGTGAATTCAGAAGAAAACACTAGAGCTTAACACACACCATTAAACTATAAACATCCCTAGGGCATCACTACTAAAGCACATACAAAGGTTAGTGCAAGATTTGGTCAATACCACACCATAACAAACACCTAAAGGCAAGTGAAGCACAATAAAGGGATATATAAAGAGGGAACATAATTAGAGGGTGTTAAATCACATAGGTAAGAAGAAAATTACCTCTAATGTCATACATTTAAACATCACAAGCAAAGAGAGAAAGTTGCATTCATGGTACACAAGGGAAGTGACTAAAGGAGACAAGCAATCATGTTCAAGTTAGACAAGTAAGGATCAAATAATGAAAGCATAATTTCAGAATTATGGAATGTGTGACTTGTGGAATAAATTATCTCAAGATGAGGTTCAATAGAAACCAAGAATAATATGAAACTTCATGCACAAACTAAGTCATATATTGATGAATATCATCATTCCAGGATGTATAACACTTGTCTTAAATCAAATAAGACTGATAAAGATCAAGTGGAATAAGGTGATACTTATAAGTCATGGGGAATTATAAAGGTCCATCTTAAAGTATCCATCATGAACTTTAAGCCTCAAGAAATGCCATCAATGTAACATGCTTAAGTATCATGACAAAATAGCAAAAGATGTAGCCTCTAGTGCACACAAGCATTGTAATCTAAATAGATCTAAATTAATTTTATTAGAGCTTATGGGTAGTATCCAACATCAAGATAAATTTAAGATAGATGACATAAAATCTCATGAAGAAATCACTAAACAATGATGCTCAAAGGACAAGTAAGAAAGAAAATGTAGCTTCTAAAGTGTCACCATGTTGGTTAGCAAGTAAGTGCTTAACCAAATGATCATAGAAGCATGGAGAATTGAGATCAGAAAAGTGGTTAAGATCAAAACTTAAACAAAATATGTTGGACCCATGGTCCTTTAAAAGATACAAAAGCCATCACACACAAACTAGGTCAAAACAAGAATATGGCTCCTAACTTGTCATCATTATGAATTGGCAATAAAATGTAAATAAAAGAATAAAAAGAGCTATGCATGAAAGAATTTAAGACCTTAGAGGTCAGAAGCAATCTCAAAAGCTTTCAACTAATTTGGGTCAATGGTACTTAAGTAGAAGTGTATTTACACAATCTCCTAAACCATGACCACAAAAGATAAACAAATAACTTTAAACAAAGAAGAAATGATAGAGTACTTGAATGGTTCATAAATATGAACTCAAGCCTCTAACATGTGATGATAATTAGTGAAAGAAATTGGTTCCTTATAGGTTGCACAAGTGCATACCTTGTATCTCAAACAACAAAGAAGTATATTCAAAATAGTAAGGCAAAAGGAGGATTGTCCAAATGAAGTCATATGATTCTCAAGTTATTAAGGGACTAGACTTGAACCTATCATCCCTCAATCATTTATTCACTCACAAAAGATCATGAAAATCGGCTCAAGAGCCAATCAAAACCCCTTAGGATTTCACAAGATAAATACATAATGTGCACAAGAAGGATTAATCAAATATTGACCTTAAAAGGACCTATAATTTGAATTTAATTGATATGATCCTTAATCACACATGTGCGCATAATTTTACTATAGGTTATCATCAAAACATGTTCAAAAATTTCCAAGTGAAGGCACTATTTGTCAAGACAAACACAAATGGAAAAGTTTTCAATATAAATCAAGAAAAAATAGCAAAGTGATTTTAAAATAAAAATAAAAATCATAGATATGATCTTCATGCATTTACTATTTAGGAACATCTCTTAATACCATTTACATACTGAAGGAAGTGGGAAAATATGATCAAAACTTGGAAACTAGCCATGAAAGCCATTCAATTAAGCACACTTGACAAGAAATTTTCAAACAATAGAAAAACCAACATGGAAAATTATTGAAGTATAATTTTTAGTGTCTCAGCACATTCACAAACATCCACAATTTAATTTGGAATTTTCAGATTAAGGGAAGATAGAAAATGAAGGTGAAACTTCTAACTAAGCAAGAAAAGGACAAAAATAGATATTCATCTTCAACAATTTATAAAATCAAACAAGATATAAAATAAAAATGGTTAAAAAATATCATGACCATCTCTACATATTAAGAAACATAGAAAATATTTTTTTGAATTTTTTAGGTTGAAGGAAAATTAGAAATAAAATTAAAACTCAAGTGAAACAAATTAAATCACAAGAAAAAAACACATTTAATCAAATGAATTAATTAATATACTTATGATTTTCAAAAATTGAAATAAAAATCATGGAAATAAAATAAACTCATTGAAGATTATTTTCAAATTTTTCCAATATTTTTAAATCAACAAAACCATTTAAAATAAAATCATGAAGTTAATTGAATAAAAGAGGGAAAAAGAAGACCAAAATTCAAAATAATATAAAATAAAATAAAAAGTGTACGCGGTGGGACCCGGTGGAATTCAAATGAGCCAATTAGAGCTCATCTTCTTTGTTCAGACAAACAAAATGTAACCCTAGCTCTTGTGTGAGTTGTTAACTTTAGATCCAGATTACAAACTCATTTCTCCATGAAATTACATGAGATCTGAAGCAAAGTTGTAGATATCATGGAGATATACAACATGATACCAAGAATCATATCAAACAATCACTGAATCAAAAATAAAATGGATCAAAATTTTATGGATTCACACATTTTTACACAAATTCAGAACACGATTAAAACTCAGATTCAAGAAATTGTATACATCAAACCTAATGTCTGGTCAGCTAATAACATTATGAACATCATTTCAACAATTAAAATCAACTGGAAACATAGATGCAAGCTTATGAAAACAGATCCATGGAATTTGAAGAGTTACCTAGTGGATCAACTCCACTGACTCTTCAGAAACCCATAAACACTTGTTCAAGCTCCAATATGAAGAATCAGCACCAAATAACATGATCTCTTGAATAAAGTTCTGAACCCGGGACTTGCAAATTGAGAGAAATTGAAAACTCGAGAGAGTGAGTGAGAGAGAGAGAGATTCAACTTGCATGCTTTCAGTGTGTATGAATTGTGTGTCAAATGAACAAAGAGAAGATCTTCTCTTATAGTCGTTAGAACTGTGGTTACCTACTAACTATGGTTAATCAAAGTTTGCTCAGCAAGTTTGATCAAAAATCAAATCACATGGGTGCTTGTGTTTTAAGATGTGAAGGAGAGTGTTTGGATGCATTTTGGTGAGTGAATAGAGAGTGGAAAATGAGTGTGATGTGCATGAGTGATGAGCTGTCACAACTTGCACATGGGTGAAAAAGAGAGTGGAGAGAATTTTTCAATTTCGGACAAGTCATAAGGGAAACATGATCATGCATGTGATTGCATTTTGTTTGGCCATATTGGGAAAAGATGAGGTGCGCACAAGGAGAAGAGCGTGTGAATTGAGCTTCAACAAGAGAATTGTGCAGCGAAAATTGCATATGCACAAAAGAAATCCAGTCATGACCTGACAATGCATGCATCGCTCCCATGTCAAATACCTTCAGCCTAAAGCAATTTTCTCATTCATCTGTTCATCATTTGAGACGAACCTTAGCTCTTTGGAAAGCTCTCTTTATGCATAACAATGTTGATGAAGGAAATAAATCAAATGGAAGCTTGTATCTTCCATAAAAATGAGCCTGAGTCTTGCATTTTTTAGTGTATAAAGCATTTGGCCAGATGTGTGCACGTGGTGCCCAAGGAATCTCTCTAGCCTTAAGCTAATTTCTTTTTTAATAATCGTTTGAGGAGTTCTTGTGATCAATGGAAATACTAGGATATACGCTTAAACATTGGTGAAGTAACCAATTTGAAATGATGCTTGTATCTCCCTTAAAATCTTGAACGAAAATCTGGTAATTTGGTGAATCAATAACTTAGTGAAAATATCACTAAGTGTTGAAAGTTTGACAACTTGAAATGCCTAACTTCAAACCATCATATCTCTCTCAATTTTAACCCAATAATGATGAATCAATCATGGTTAGAAATATCTTTAAACAAAGAAAAACATTGATGAAGAGTTGAAATTGAATTGGAGCTCACATCTTGGTGAAAAATTGGTAAGAAGATGACCGGTCAAGAAAAGAAAACTTGCCAAAATTAGAAAGTTCTCAACTTACCCTAATTCCAAATTGGGTAACTTCATACAATTCTTGATTTTTGATGAATCCTTGGGAATTTCTTGATCAAATCTTGCACATTGACCACATTTGACTTATTAATCATGATTTTGACCTTAAAATGATCAGAGTTGACTTTATTGACTGTATGGTTGACTTTCCCCCAATTTAATTTATTTGAATGCATCTGAGCAATTCAAAACATTCTTATTAAAATAAATGGCTAATTTTCCATCCTTAGGAACCTTATAACATATAGAAAACCATGAAATCAGGTTTTGCTCAAAAAATCAATGGGAGATTTACTTTGACCAAAACCCTAATTTTCAGTTGAAAGGATATGAGATGATTGCTTAACTTTAAAACCCTAATTCCTATGAGTATGAGGGAGAATCCATTGAACAAAGATGTCTTGTAGGATAAAAGGATGAAAATGATTTACTAAACTTGTTTATGGAGGTACCACATACTTGATTAATCACAACAAGACTCCAAGATCAATGAGATATGAGGAATAAATCCTCTCCAACATTATTGTAATTTTCAATCACTTGATGAAATGGTGATTCAAATGAGATGCCTCGGGGAATGAGGAATCCTTATAGATTGAATGACCCAAAGAGTGAGGGCATGAGACCCTTTTGGCATTTATTGTCAACACAACCACCCTGTTATAGCTTGTAGAAGAATATGAGAACCAAAGTACCTTGAACCTATCAAAATGCATAAATGTGTATGATAAAACATAAGCCATATAAGGTAAAAAGAAGAGGGCAAATTTTCTGGTGCAACATCTATCCCTATTCAATAATCTTAAACCTAATAAGTGAGAAAAAGCGACAACTTTTGAATGTTCAAGGTGGAAGAGGATTGAATACTAAAAGAACCCAAAAATTATTGCTCTGGACAAAGAAAAGGCGTACAAACACTAGTAACTGCATATTTTGTATTTTCTAAAATTTTGTGGCATCAAACAAACTAGATTGGGTTTGCGGGTATCATGAGCACAGGATGGGAAGACTAGTGGATACTAGACCTTACCAAAGAGCGTCAATAGAAACTGGACTTAAAAGGTATGCCAATAGAAATTGGACTTGAAAGGTAGACAAATAGAAATTGGAACTAACTCAAAAAGACTAGTAGAAGCTAGATTTCTAGAGGTGATGAGCCAGGACCGAACTGGTTCGCAAACAACCAAAATGAGTAGAAACTCAACCCAAGATAAGACTAGTAGAAACTAGACTCTAAAGTTAACAATAGACATTGTATCCAACGGGTAATACCAGACTAATCTGGTCTCGATTAACAAGGGACAATAGACACTGAACCAAAACCATTTGCACGCTAGCTGAACGCTGGTGGGACCAAGGAAAGGTAACGAGTAGAGACTCGGCCTTTAGAGAGTACTATAAAGAATGTTCCAGGTAGAAACTCGTGTGTATACAAGGTAGTGAATAGACATTTGACCTAAGAAGAACTAGACTCCGAAGAAGTACTCAATAGGACAATAATAGATATTGGGTCCTATAGCAAGATGACTAGGAAGTGTGTGTATTTCAAAAAGACACTTGCTGGTCTCGGTCGAGGATAGACATTAGATACTAAAATAATCCATGGGATATAAGAGACATATAACGAGTAATGACTCGACTCAAGAAGACTAGTAGTAGAGACTAGTCCAAAGATGAGGACCAGGATAAAATTGGGTAGCACACACAGGTAACGAGTAGACACCTGACCTAAGAGCAACTAGTGGATACTAAGCTCAAAAGGAATAACAGGGTAAAACTGGACTCAAAAGGTACACCAATAGACATTGGAATTGACCAAGAAGGGTAGTAGACACTAAAACCGAGAAAATTATGTCAGGGAAGACATGGACCATTACCAAAGATAATGAGTAGACTCTCGATACCCTGATGGTAACATCAAAGGATACTTGTAGGTGTAAAAACTGGGACACTAAGGATAAAGTGACCTTTCTAGGGGGATATGATACGGTGGCATAACCGACTGTTTAATACTGGTTTTGCGTTTGTGTTTGCAAATGTTGCGGTAAGCAAGAGTCGCCACCGACTTTTCTTTTATCCAAATTAAGGAAAGGGTGAAAAGAAAAGAAAAGACCTTTTCGAGATTATTCTTAGTAAGGGGGTAGATTATGGAAAGGGAAGGTGTTAGCACCCTTTCCATCCATAGTCATCTATGGGCTCTTAGTTTCCTGCTAGTTCACTTTTCTTTTGTTCGAAAATGTGCTTGTGGTGTGTAATGATTCTCGTCTCTATAAGAATGCGTACAAAGTGTTGGTTTTGAAAATAGTTCAAAGAAGTGTTTGTGGAAGATGTTTTTGAAAGTGATTTTGAAAAGTGCCTTTGTAATGATTCTCGTCTCTATAAGAATGCATACAAAGGACTTTGACTTTTGAAAATGTTTCAATTTAAAGTGTATGTGTGAAAATGATTTTTTATTGTGAGCAAGCGAGCAACTATAAGCATCCTACCTACTCAAAAGGTCTAATATTATTTTCCTCCTCCTTTAGATGTTGCTATCTTACCATTGATTGATAAGAAGCCCCATCGTTGGATGTATGAGGGACATTCTAAGGGACATACAGTCATAAAGGCACCTATGTAGAGATGCTTTAACAATTTCTGTTTTGGGACTAGATCATTTACCGAAAGGCAATTATAGGGTCATCGAAGGACTATGATATTTTTATTTATGGGTCTTTGCTAAAGCGTCCCTGTCTCGAGGGACATGACTGTTTTATTTCCGAAGGCAACCAAAGTGGGGTATCCTAGAGGTGTATATGTGCAATGTGTGTTATGTTCAGTTATTTTTTGTATTTTTTGTTAGTTTTGCTAGCATTTTATTATTAGTCTTGTCATCCAATCCTAATTACTAGAAGTTAATATATATATATATATATATATATATATATATATATATATATATATATATATATATATATATATATATATATATATATATATATATATATATATATATATATATATATATATATATATATATATATATATATATATATATATATATATATATATATATATATATATATATATATATATATATATATATATATATATATACAGGAATTTAAAGTGCAAAAATGTAAAGTGAGGGAATGTAAATCCTACGCTATTATAGGGCTTTGTGAGAGGTATATTATAGAAATGCGAAAAGTAAAGTCCTAGTTACTATTACAAACTGGGAAGCAGTTACAATAAGATGAAAAATGCGAAAGTAAATAAATGCGCAAACAAATTAACAGGGAAGTCTAAATCCTAAGGAAGAGAAATCTTTTTGTTTGTTTTGTTTTATTTTAAGAAAATACAACCTAAGTCTATTTAATTTTAATTTCAAGAAAGGTTAAAATCATTAATTAATTTGTTTACAAAATCAACTTAATTAGAAAAATACTAGCCTAATATTTTTTTTGTGATTTTTTTATTTAAAGTTGAAATAAAAAGAAGTAAAAAAAACAAAAAAAATAAAAATACAAGGGGGCATCCTTAGATCCAGGGAGAAAAAACGGCTTTTCGATCCTAAGGGGGAAGCTGCCTTTTGATTATGTGAAGGGTGTTATTTTCTTCGATCCAGGAGGGAACTGTCTTCTTCGATCCGTGAGGGAAATTTGATTTTCGATTCATATTTGTAAGACAGACATTAGAACAATAAAGATGCAGGACTTGGGTGTCGAGCCCAGGTCCTTTGATCCTTTGTGCGCTGGTCTACTCAGGCTTGGTCTGCAGTACAAGCGTTAGAAATAAAACAAATGAATACCTGGGTGTCGAACCCAGGTTCTTAATCTTGAATACAAATAGAATGAGTTACAAGTGTTAATGTATCATACAAATGTAAAGTTTAATCTTTTACCAGTTCTTACAAATGGTGATGTATGAATCTGTGGTTTCAGGCATGGATACCCTTGTTTAAGGATTGCTTAGATTTGGCACTTCTGATATGGGGATACTTTCTTAAGGGCTGGGGATGATTGGAAAAAGCTTCAGGAAACCTCCAAGAACGTGTTTTTAATTTCATGTGACTCTCTCTCTCTCTCTCTCTCTCTCTCTCCGGTTGTGTCCAGCCTCCTTTGATCTGGCTAGTGTGTTCTTTATATAGAGGGGATGGAGGCGGACAAGAAAACAAAGGTTTAAACAGCCATAAGCAAGTGTTTTCAAAGTCATGGAAACTTGTCTCTCTTTTGAATTTGAATGAATGTGGACAATTTTGGATTTCGAATACCTTCAGTCCCCGTCCTTCGATTGGACCTCTTATGCACCCTTCGAATGGGCCTTTTAAATGTTTCTTCGAATGGACCCTTTTGTGTACCCTTCAAATGGGCCTTTTGTTGTCTCCTTTGAATGGACTTTCGTGTGTCCTTCATATGTATGCTTTATGCCCTCTTCGAATGGGCCACCAAGGTGTGTCCTTCGAATGGCTCAAATATCATCATTGTGGCCTCTTCAATTGAGCCCCTACTCAGCTAGCCCCAACAAAAAATTCTTTCTAGGCTAACAAAATCTTCCTTTAGAATGCTTGTGTAGGAAACTTGAGTATGGCAATATGTGGGATTTTGGGCCAACCAATATCTTTGCATATCTCTCTTTCGTTTTGGCTAGCAATATGTGTATCCTTCATTTTAAACCAATGTGTGTGCTATTTTTAAGGGACCACATGCATCACTTGTATGCATCACTTGCCATTCCTTCGAATGGGCCAAACAAACTTTCCAAGGGAGATACTTCCCATTCAAAGCTGGAATCAAGCTTGCATGCAGGTAGTCATCAAGACAAACCTGCAGCGGCCCTTGCTCAATCGAAGCTGACATGTAGGTAACCATTACATTGTGAATCAAGTAAGCATGTAAAGCCAATGGTGCAGTCGAAGGACGTATGCTGGGGGCCATTGCTTTGTCCCTGCTGGCATGAAGGAAGTCCATTCCTTGTGAATTGAAGGCAAGTGTAGATAAGGCACTTATCTTCTGAATCGAAGGAAAGCTGTAGAAGGCCATTGCCAACACCTTCTGAATCGAAAGAAACCAGTAAGAAGCCAATTCCCTCTGAATCAAAAGAAGGCAATAGGAAGCTACTAACTTCTGAATCAAAGGAGCACCAACAGGAGGCCCATCCCTTTTGGATCAAAGGAGGCTATTTCAAAGGAAACACATGCCCAGTCGAAGTTGTATACAACAAACAAACAAAGGGCTAAGGCTTCAATCGAAGCTTGGAAATTTGAAGAAAACTTAAAGGAGGTTTAGGTGCTCAATCGAAGCCTGTCAAGATGCCAATCGAAAGAAACCTTGTTCATCTTCAAAATTTTCATTTTTCTTTAATCAAGTGCTTGTGACCACCCATATAAGAGAAAAAAACCTTGGGAAACATGAGAGGGCAAATTTTGGGGTACAACAGCTGCCCCTATTCAATCTTCTTAAACCTGAGGATTTATATTGGCTTGTCTGCCTTTCGTGATCTGAAGGTGGAAGATGATTGAACACTAGCGTGCCAAGAAATTTGCACTCGCATGAAATAACACTGTTAGTTGCTGATGACGGGAATGGGCTTACAGATGCCATTTGGAGAAGATGAGGGAGAGGCGTAAGAGATGGGCTTAAAGATGCCATCCAAAGTAGATGTTGATTCCACACATGGTCCCTTTGGGTGTTCCTGTTCCCGCTGTTCGAGGAGGAGTCCTCTGGGGAATGTGGGTTTCTGGAGTTCTCCTACTTAAGGAAACTCTGTGGGGAATAGAGTCTAGGAACTTCAGTTGTCCATTACTCTACTGGGTAAGCTATGTCTTGACTGGAGAGATGAAATTTTTCTATTTTTTGATCAAAATCCAGGCTTCACAATAACTTGCTTAGGATAATAAAAGTTGACTATTATCTGGTCGTATTCCAGGCTTTACAGCAATCTACTGGGGAATATGAAATTAAATTGTTATCTGGTCGTACCCTAGGCTTCACAGTAACTCAACTGTTATCTGGTCGGAATCCAGGCTTCAATGACTTGAACTATTATCTGGTCGTGTCTAGGCTTCAGTGATTTGAAGAGATTAAGTTGTTATCTGGTAGGATCTAGGCTTTAACTTGAATTCCAGGCTTCAGAGTAATGACAGAGTAAATTGCTATCTGGTCGGACTCCAGGCTTCGTAGTAAATTGAAATTGAACTGTTATCTGGTCATACTCCAGGCTTCACAGTAACTTAAACTGTTATCTGGTCGAAATCCAGGCTTCACAGTAATTGAAGAAGTGAACTACTATCTGGTCGAATTCCAGGCTTCGTAGCAACTTAAACTGTTATCTAGTCGAAATCTAGGCTTCATAGTAGCTTGCTGGGGAAAATGGAATTAACTGTTACCTGAAGATAGTTTTCCTGTCTGGTCATGTAGATAGTTTTCCTGTCTAGTTTCAGGTGTTAACCTACAAATTAACTATTCACAGATAGTTCTCCTGGTTTATTGAAAATTTCCGATCATTGAGATAGTTGTCCTGGCTTGTTACAGATATTAATCTTCAATCTATTTATGTAGATGGTTCTCCTGGCTGGTTACAGGTGTTAATCTATAATTGGTCATCCACAGATAGTTCTCCTGGATGGTTTCAGGTATTAATCTGGAATTTGGTTTTTATCGGTCGTCGAGATAGTTATCCTGGCTTGTTACAAGTATTAATCTTTGACCTAAAAAAGAAATTTAGTTTTCCTGGCTTGTTATAAGTATTAATCTGGAACTTGTTTTTTTGTCAGTAATCGAGATAGTTGTCCTAGCTTGTTATAGGTATTAATCTCTGACCTAAAAAAGAAATATAGTTTTCCTGGCTTGTTACAGGTATTAATCTGGAACTTATTTTTTGCCGGTCGTCGAGATAGTTGTCCTGGCTTGTTACAAGTATTAATCTCTGACCTGAAAAAGAAAGATAATTTTCCTGGATTGTTACATATATTAATCTTCAATCTCTTTATGTAGATAACTTTCCTAGATGGTTACAGGTGTTAATCCACAGTTGATCGTCCACAGATAGTTCTCCTGGCTGGCTTCAGGTACTAATCTTGAACTTGGCAATGTTGGGCACATAGATAGTTTCCCCGTCTGGTTTAAGGCATTAATCTGTGGCATGCTGTATTTGCTGGTAAACTCGTGTTATACCCCAAAATTTTCCCTCTCACTTATCAAGAATTTGCCCACAAGATCTCCTTGGGCTCAAGACTGCACTAGGGTTTGATCAGCTCTAGACACCTCCTTATGCATTGATGACCAAAATTAGGGTTTGAGTTTGCACAAGGATTTTTGAACTTTCTATGCCCCATATGATTTTCATGGATCATTATGGACCCCCAAGATTACTCATGTCAAGTTTCAAGCCTTGGATCACATTTTTTATCAGTCAATTAAGCAGTTGACCTAAAAATCAGTTGTATTGGGAAAAAAATCAACTATGGCCAAATTACAGTCAAACTTCATAATTTTTATCCACATCAACATTTTAAACTCATATGTATCACTTGATCAAGTTTGGACCACAACTCCTCAAGAAATTTGATCAAATCTCCAAAAGGGAAAAATGGTCAAAATTAGAGTTTTGATTGGGAAAGGGCAATTTCTGATTTTTGACCTAATGGTCAATTGGTTTAAGGCGTGATCTCAAAAGTCCAATTTCATCATTTTGACCTAATAGCATGGTTCAAAACATTGCAAGTCCATTGGATAGACAGATGAATTTTGCAGTCAACTGATTAAAAGTCAATTGTATACTGGAAAGTCAAACTTTGACTTTTGGTCAAATTCAAATGCCAAAGATCACAATTCATCAAAACATATCAAAATATGAAACTTATTCATCAAGAATCAAAAATTCAAGATTTCATTTTGAAAAGTCAAAATTTCTAAACTTAGAAATTTTACTAAGTGTTGGAAATTTCATGTTTTTTCATAACTTTGAGCAAACTTTTCACCATGATGCAAGATGATTCAAAATAAACTTCCAACATTAAAGTTGTAGATCTCCATGAAATATTCAACTTTTCTTTACACAACTCCTTCCAAAAATTCTTGGATCTCAAGTTATAATTTTATGAACATGTGGTCATGAAACTAAACACTTAGTGAAATTTTGCCCTAATTTGTCCAGGACGTTGACCTAACTTGATGACACTTTTTCATATAGTTCCAAGGGGAATCTTCAAAATCAATTCAAATATTGGTTATAGAGCATATTGCAAACTTTCCAAAATATCCAAGAACTCCTTGAGATCATTCTTGAGTAGGGAGAATCAAAGAGATGAAGTTAGGGTTTTATCACTTTAATTACAGGTCATTTTAGTGATGAACAAAATTCAAATTCAAACTATGATGCATAAAGACTACTTTGCATGCCTCAAAATTGTTAGGAACTCCATAATTAATGGTTTACACAGCTGTTAGAGGCCTCACTTCAAGCATTCAATGCATGGACATGATTTTTATCCATTTTTGGAAGAAAGGTTACATTGCCATTTTGATAAAGTGACTTTTTGTACAAAACTTGTTCTTGAGCCTTGCACTTGTTCTCTTCTGATCAAACAGGTCATATAACTCATGAGAAATGTTTCAAACACTTACAATCACCCATCCCATGCTTGTACCTCTCCTTGAAACTTGTTTCCCTCTTTTCTTCAAAATCAAGTAACCTAGCCAAAAGCTAGAAACTTGTACTTCTGATTGTCCAAAGCTCTCAAACACTTTTGTTTATACATACACAAACCATTTCACACAAACACACGAATGCTCAAGCCTTGAAAACACCTAGAACTCAGAATCACACTTCACACTTCCATTTTCACACAAACTGACCAAAAGCTTGAAACTCATAATCTATTCGTGCCTTTCTTGGCCTTTTGGTTTCTAATGTTTCTAAGCATCATAAATAGTTGATCCCACACCCTGTTATATAAATGTAACACCATTAACACCATCCTTCATTTCCAAAAATAGAGCTCTGCATATTGACTTCTCTAAACCATTTCAGCCATCCATTGCTCAAGCTAATCAATGCATTAGCTTCCTAGGACCTCAAGGAAGCTAACCTGATCATTACCATCACTTGAAACAAGCTCAAACTCAAAACACGATTTCCAGTTTTGAGGTAAGTTTTCCTAACTTTGAACTCTTCATACAAGCATCATCAATGATTTATTTGTGAACAAAACATGTAGATATCATTGCCCTGAAGCTAACCATGTCCATAGTTTTCATTAATTTTGCTTGAGCTTAGAGAATTTTGAAACTGAAATTTCTGAGATTTTTAGGGTTCAAATTAGGGCCATTAAAATTCATGCTTATCTTTGATCTATAGTCTTAATGCTTTACATTTCTGAAACCGTGAGAACATTTTCTACAAGTTTCATGATTACAGTTTTCATTTTTGATGAGAAATGAGCAAGTTACAGTTGGTCTGGCTGGAGGTTGAAGATGAATCCATCAAGACGCGTTTTGCCTTGTATATTTATTGGTTTGCTTATATTAACGGATGTATAGCCACCCAAGTGGTAGAAGCGCGCGCCTGTAACCTTTGAGACCTGGGTTCGAGTCCCAGTGGTACCCTTTTGTGTTTTTTTTCTTCATATTTTTGCACCATTCTGATTTTTGCAGGCGCTTGGGCTTTGTTGGGCCTGTTTTGTTTTTTATTTATTTTTGCTTACTAAGCCTCCTGCAGGCTATTTGCTCCCTGGCCTAAGTTTATTTATTTTCTTTTTTTATTTAATTTTTATTTTCTTAATATATTTTCTAAATACTAAAAAATCATAAAAAATACAAAAAAAATTAGATTTTTATTTTAACTTAGTTTATTTTATTTTTCTCACAAAAAATGTTTTTATTAACTATACTTTATTTATTTTTTACAAATCATCTTGTAAATTAAATTATAACTAGGTTAATATTTATTTTTCTTTTTACACCTATTAAAATATATTTATTTATATATGAAAAAGGGCCAAAAATATTTTATAATGTTATAAATATTTTCAAGATAAAAATACTAAAAAATACTTTTCTTAAACTTATTTTCTTTTGATTAATTAATAGAACTAGGGTTTTATTTAAAATATTTTCTTAAATAAATTCAAGTTTAATTAATTATTTTCTTTAGTTAATTAGGTTAAGACAATTTCCCTTTCTCTTATGAAAATCAAACAAAGATCCATTTTCTTTACATTTTGCATTTTTGTACATTTATTCATCTTGTACATCATATTCATTTAAATCTTTGTACTTTGATACCAATTCAATGTGGTTGTAATAGACTAACTAGGTTTACATTCTTGCAGTCCCCATTCAATTTGTACACCCCCTCCCACAAATGTTGTAATAGCGTAGTAACTTTAAATTCCGCAATTTATCGCTTTTGTACATAATATGCTAGTAATTAGGGTTTGTATTGAAAGACTAAAACTAATACTTAGAAAAACCTAATTCAAGACAAAAACAAGCATGAAAACCATACACTTGCACACAAGCACCCCTAGGGTTATTCCACTTGGTTGCCTTATATAAAATGGCCATATTACGCATGTAAGGTATCTTAGCAAAAACAAGCAAATATAAGATCATACTCCCTCAATGACGCTATCTAAGTTGCCTTTCAAATGATCTTATTCCCTAAAAAAGAATGTTAAGATACTTTGCAACATTGCTAATCATGGTTATACGATGACCCACGCTCGTCCCGTGTACATCCAAAGATAGGGTTACTTACCAAATCAATGGCAAGATAACAATGTCAAAAGAAAAGAAAAAGAATAAGAAAGACTTTTGAGTGGGTAGAATGTTCCTAGTTACTTGCTCCATTTCAAAATAAACATCCTTGCTATTCTTCAAAAAAAAACACTTACACTTTCAAAACATCTTATAAACTTGAAAATATTTTCAAAAGATCAAACATGTTTGTATACATTCTTACAAACAAGAATCATTACAAAGATTGCCTAAACAATGGCCTCTTTACAAAATACTTTAAAAAAACCACACCAAGCACAATTTCAAACAAAAATCAAGTGATCTAGCAAGTAACTAAGAGCCCATGGAAAACCATGGATGAAAAGGGTGCTAATACCTTCCCTTTTCATAATCTACCCCCCGAACTCAAGAAATAATCTCAAAGGTCTTTCCTGTGCTTTTTCACCTTTCCTTTTGGATAAAAGAAAAGTCGGTGGCGACTCTTGCTAACCGCAACATTTGCGATCAAACGCAAAACCTTCAAGTCAGTTCTCCCACCGTATCACAACTCGTCTTACTTTGGGGATTCATACTAATTTATCGTGTAGATAGCTTCCTCATCTAGTTTCGGGCATTAATCTTTGACCTGCTGCATAAGTTGATAATATTTGTCTGTCTGCTAATTTAGCCTGAAAAGGTAAAATCAATTTCATGCAATGTCATGATGTATGATCTACATGATGCTCTCAACATAAATGAGATTGTGATATATGCATTTGTGCTGCATACACCATGATGTTTGTAAAATGAGTTATGAATGTAATGTAGGAATGTGTCAGCTGTTCTATTGCAGTATTATTGAACCAGGGAAAATAAATCC
This sequence comes from Vicia faba, assembly GCA_948472305.1. NCBI lineage: Eukaryota > Viridiplantae > Streptophyta > Magnoliopsida > Fabales > Fabaceae > Vicia > Vicia faba. The sequence continues at coordinate 95,754,759 of OX451735.1, read as the reverse complement.
CTGATTGTTTCTAGGGGTAAGAATGTAGGTCCTCAAATTTGTTGAAGTTGAAACATTGTGAGAAAGATATTCTGTTGAAATAAACTCTGCCGGGGAAGGTAAACTTCGTGAACTGACTGTTGCTAGAAGATAGTCTGGAATAAGTATCAGGATGAAGTTCGTCTCTGGATCGTACCTGAACCGTTTCTAGAAGAGAATCTGGAGTATGTGTCAGGATGACATCCGTCTCTGGATCGTACCTGAACTGTCAGATGATGATCTGAATAAGTATCAGGATGACATCCGTATTTGGATCGTACCTGAACTATTTCTAGATGAGAATCCACTTTATTCAGAATTTTTCCGCTGGGGAAGGGAAACTCCATAATCCACTTGGGGATTTTGTGAGATCCTACTGGGGAATCCTGAGAAGCTTAGCGACTTCACTGGGGAGTTTTTGGAGTAGTAATTGGAGATTTTGCTTTCCCAGGGATATGAGAACCTAACACCATTAGGTTGCACGCTGAGAATATGGCAGTGACCTTGTAGTAGGCTGTCCCTACCGGAGAAAATATATGTCGGGGACTTTGTGGCTGGTTTGACTGTTGTCCCAACTCTTGGAGTCCTTGGTGAATGAAGACCAGGGTAATAGACCTTCTACTGATAGACAAGTGATGAGATTATGGGACGTAGTCGTACGCTTGAATCCCCAACTTTTGCCTGGACTGTCCTTTCAGATTTTCAATCCACCGGAATACCCTTTTTTTCCCAAGCCGCCTTTTCAGGTTTTCGACTTGTCGGGTGTACAATTTTCTTTCATATATATCCCTAAATTTTTCCAGAACCCTTTTGATTCATCGGGATGCCCTTATTTTTCCCTAGGCTAGTCAACCTAGCGGGTCTTTGTTCATGAGTAGTATTTTTTGACTATATCTGCGTTCATCGGGTGCGGAGAATTGTCACTGTCCATAGTAGTAAGTGTTGCCACACTGCCAGAAGATGTTTGTTTGATCGTACATGATTCGTTGCTAGAATTCATATCCAATGCTCTAAGTGATTCCGATGGAGATCTGCCCATGGCTATTTGGCATTTTTAAGAGTTTCCTTGAACCTTGACTGGACTACCCCATATTAGCTGGACACCATGTCATGCCCCTTGATTAAGAAGGGCTTGTTACTGGAAATGTCTTTCCATCTGAGGTGATTCTATCCATTGAGAGGATATTCATTCACTAAATATTCGTCTGCAAATTTCTCTGCTGTTTGAACAAATAGTCATATGCAAACAATGGCATTTAAAGAATGCAAAGCTTATGTCTGTCTTGAAGTTCTAAAATTCATTTTTAGTAAAACAAACAAATTTTGTAAGAGTGTGATATCAACTCAGGATTTATAGCAAACCTTATAGGAGTCAAGATACCTTTTGTAACAGTATGCTTTCGAACTAACCCATGCTTCAGCTAGGACTTTTAAGGGTTGTAATTTGGTCTGGTTCACGGTTTAAGAAACAAAGGATAAAGGCTCAAATTTTATTTATATCCAACCCTTTATTCACGATGTTTTTCAATTCTATGCTAAGCTAATTGTGCGTTTAGATCCCAATTGAGTCTGGGATCTTTGCTCTGTTACTTGGCGATGATTCAGGAATTGAACGTTCGTTTGAGAAGACAGTCATTTTGGTAACCTTTTCTTTTTTTTTGTTGAGGATTTGTAGGACCTCTTTTTTGATTTTGTTATCCCTACTTTTTCCTGAACTGTTTCTTTTGTGTTTACAGTCAGCGGGATGCCCCAATTTTTTTATTAAGTCTCCTTCATAGATTTGACTTAACGTGCTTTTCTCTCAAGAGATAATGACCGTATGTCTTGACGATTATGTGGAACCATCACTATCTTTTGGAAGGCATCTTCTACACTATTTGTCGTGTATGAAGGATGAGCTTACGACTGAATGCACATCTGAATTAACTGAGAAAACTACCCTTCCCCAAGTTATGATTAAGGGTTTTAATTTATGTGAAAAGAAAACCTCCTACTTCTTAGTCTCAAAGGGGTTAACTAGGGATTATCTGCCTTATAACTCCACTATTTTAGGATTTTGAAACAACGTCTATACATCGTCAATTGGGTCTGTTCAAAAGCACACTGTATGAGATTGTAGTATCGTTTTTGTCATCCTCCCTCTAAAGGCTTAGAGCTTTTGATCGAGAGTTGAATATGACAAAAAAGAAATAAGAAAGCGGTTTAAATATAGTGAATACGAGTGAATTGATTCAAAACATACATATGCAATGCATTAATAAAATAACAAAGTTTGACATGAAACAAATGTTTGAACAATAAAAAATTACAACTTTAAAATTCTAATGAAATAAAGCCTCTTTGTCTTGGACTTTTCACTTCAGATGGTGTGCCTTTGAAGAATGGAAGAAGAATTCCAGTTGACCATCCTATGCAAATTCCAATGCTCCTTCATCGATCAGGTCTTGAATTTTGTATTTCAACGTCCAACAACTACCAGTGTTATTCCCCGGACTGTTGGAGTGATATGCACATATTGCATTAGAATTGTAAGTAGGAGCGGAAGTATTAGGATTCCAAGGAGGATCCTTCAATGTGACAAAATTCAACTTCAATATGTGTTTCAAGACTTGCGACATTGGTATGTTGAGTTTTGTATATTGCCTAGTAAATGAATCTTGCTTACGCCGATTACCCTGTCATTGTTGGCGAGGTTGTGATTGGGCTCGTGATATAGTAGCAATTTGGAAAGGTCCATTCTCCACCAAGCCAACTTCTTGTCTCATCAGGGGTTGATTAATGACTTGATCCCCAGCCTCGACTGTTTATTTCACACGGTTGCATCCGTCTTGAGGAAGTTTACTGATAAGCAGTCTTAACTCTTCTTGTCCCCGAGCTATATTTTTGATAAGAGCCATCTGCCCCAGCGTCTAGATTCTCATTGTTTCTATCTTAGCTTGCAATTGTTCCAATTGTTCATCCTTGTTGTCTTCAGGACTTTTCTTGGCCAAGTTCCCAGCAAGGAGTGCTTTCAATTCTTCCTTCCCCTTGGATAGGTTTAGGAACATTTCCATGAACTGAGCCTCTTGAATTTGGAGATCTCTGTTGTCTTGTTTGAGAGCCATTTTCTTTGCTGAAATAAACAGCGAGAAAATGAGAGACATGTACTGGATGACCTGTTATGATATGACATGCATGCAATGTTTTCAAGGATCTCGCGGGGTAAACAAGAAAATGTCAGGAGTTGAATTTTGCAGCTTTTATTGAGGAACTTTGTATCATTGAATGTCCTTCTACAAGAGTCAAGCTCACCATATCGAGTGGGTCATAGCCCCTGACTCAAGTTGTTGTGTTTTGATCTTTGGGCGACATTGGCTAGAGGAAAATAAATCCCCTTGCCCCTTGCTAGACGGCTGGTTTATCATAACCTGCACCACAGGCCCTTGAGATCCTTGAAATGGTTAAGAAAATGTTATGATAAGATTCTATGATGTGTATGCTATGCGTCAAGCAAAAATGAAGGGTGATGAAGACAAGTGTGTCTTGCAAGAAAACTAGTTTATTAGATAATGTATACAAACAAGGTCCTTCAAGGAATACAAACAAAAGTCCCGCAATGAGTTTAAGTTGTTAGATAATGAAGGCAAACAATTCACACAAACAACCTTAGGTTCAGGCTTGCATGGGATTTGTAGGTAAGCACCCTCTTGAAGTTTAGTTGGCTCAACCTGTCTTATCAATAGTAACCGGGTTCTAAGGAGTCTCATATCACTGACCTTTATTTTAGGCATTGTTCTAGCTCAAACACCTAAGTATTGTGTCCATAATATCCCAAAAGTTCAATCTCAATGAGTATAGCATCGAGTATAAACCAATCTTCGGTCAGAATCAAAGTCGACCATCTCACTACTTTCTAATGGCTTAGGATGAGTCAATTAGAGGTTCTAAAGGTCAATTAGCACTTAATGACACTAAGGAAGCCTAATATTATCCTTGACTGACTCATATGTATCACTTGATCAAGTTTGGACCACAACTCCTCAAGAAATTTGATCAAATCTTCAAAAGGGCAAAATGGTCAAAATTAGGGTTTTGACTAGGAAAGGGAAATTTCTGATTTTTGACCTAATGGTCAATTGGTTTAAGGCGTGATCTCAAAATTCCAATTGCATCATTTTTACCTAATAGCATGGTTCAAAACATTGCAAGTCCATTGGATTGACAGATGAATTTTGCAGTCAACTGATCAAAAGTCAACTGTATACTGGAAAGTCAAACTTTGACTTTTGGTCAAACTCAAATGCCAAAGATCACAATTCATTCAAACATGTCAAAATATGAAACTTATTCATCAAGAAATCAAAAAGTCAAGATTTCATTTTGAAAAGTCAAAATTTCTAAACTTAGAAATTTTTCTAAGTGTTGGAAATTTCATGTTTTTTCATAACTTTGAGAAATATTTTCACCATGATGCAAGATGATTCAAGAGAAACTTCCAACATGAAAGTTGTAAATCTCCATGAAATCTACAAATTTTCTTTACACAACTCCTTCCAAAAATGCTTGGATCTCAAGTTATAATTTTATGAACATGTGGTCATGAACAAAGGGGAATATTAAAAATAAATTCCAAGGGGAATATTAAAAATAAATTCAAATATGGTTTATAGAGAACATTTCAAGCTTTCCAAAATGTCAAAGAACTCCTTGAGATCATTCTTGAGTAAGGAGAATCGAAGAGATGAAGTTAGGGTTTTATCACTTTAATTACAAGTCATTTTAGTGATGAACAAAATTCAAATTCAAACTATACTGCATAAACACTACTTTGCAGGCCTCAAACTTGTTAGACACTCCATAATTAATGGTTTACACGGCTGTTAGAGGCCACACTTCAAGCATTCAATGCATGGACATGCTTTTTATCCATTTTTGGGAGAAAGGTTACATTGCCATTTTGATAAAGTGACCTTTTGTACAAAACTTGTTCTTGAGCCTTGCACTTTTTCTCTTCTGATCAAATAGGTCCTATAACTCATGAGAAATGTTTCAAACACTTACAATCACCCATCCCATGCTTGTACCTCTCCTTGAAACTTGTTTCCCTCTTTTCTTCAAAATCAAGTAACCTAGCCAAAAGCTAGAAACTTGTACGTCTGATTGTCCAAAGCTCTCAAACACTTTTGTTTATACATACACAAACCATTTCACACAAACACACGAATGCTCAAGCCTTGAAAACACCTAGAACTCAGAATCATACTTCACACTTCCATTTTCACACAAACTGACCAAAAGCTTGAAACTCATAATCTACTCGTGTGTTTCTTGGCCTTTTGGTTTCTAAAGTTTCTAAACATCATATAGAGTTGATCCCGCACCCTGTTATAGAACTGTAACACCATTAACACCATCCTCCATTTCCAAAAACAGAGCTCTGCACATTGACTTCTCCAAACCATTTAGGACATCAATTGCTCAAGCTAGTCATTGCATTAGCTTCCCGGGACCTCAAGGAAGCTAACCTGATCATCACCATCACTTGAAACAAGCTCAAACTTAAAACACGATTTCCAGTTTTGAGGTAAGTTTTCTTAACTTTGAACTCTTCATACAGGCATCATCAATGATTTATTTGTGGACAAAACATGTAGATATCATTGCCCTGAAGCTAACCATGTCCATAATTTCCATTAATTTTGCTTGAGCTTAGAGAATTTTGAAACTGAAATTTCTGAGATTTTTAGGGTTCAGATTAGGGCCATTAAAACTCATGCTTATCTTTGATCTATAGTTTTAATGCTTTACATTTTTGAAACCGTGAGAAAATTTGCTACAAGTTTCATGTTTACAGTTTTCATTTTTGATGAGAAATGAGCAAGTTACAGTTGGTCTGGCTGGAGGTTGAAGATGAAGCCATCAGGGCGCGTTTTACCTTGTATATTTATTGATTTGCTTATATTAACGGATGTATAGCCACCCCAGTGGTAGAAGCGCGCGCCTGTAACCTTTGGGACCTGGGTTCGAGCCCCAGTGGTACCCCTTTGTGTTTTTTTCCATATTTTTGCACCATTCTGATTTTTGCAGGCGCTTGGGCTTTGTTGGGCCTGTTTTGTTTTTTTCCTTACTAACCCTCTGCAGGCTATTTGCACCCTGGCCCAAGTTTATTTATTTTCTTTTTTATTTCATTTTTATTTTATTAATATATTTTTTAAATACTAAAAAATCATAAAAAATACAAAAAAAAATTAGATTTTTATTTTAACTTAGTTTATTTTATATTTCTCAAAAAATTGTTTTTATTAACTATACTTTATTTATTTTTTACAAATCATCTTGTAAATTAAATTAAAACTAGGTTAATATTTATTTTTCTTTTTACACCTATTAAAATATATTTATTTATATATAACAAAAGGGCCAAAAATATTTTATAATGTTATAAATATTTTCAAGATAAAAATACTAAAAAATACTTTTCTTAAACTTATTTTCTTTTGATTAATTAATTGAACTAGGGTTTTATTTAAAATCTTTTCTTAAATAAATTTAAGTTTAATTAATTATTTTATTTATTTAATTAGGTTAAGACAATTTCCCTATCTCTTATGAATATCAAATAAAGATCCATTTTCTTTACATTTTGCATTTTTGTACATTTATTCATCTTGTACATTATATTCATTTAAATCTTTGTACATTGATACCAATTCAATATGGTTGTAATAGACTAACTAGGTTTACATTCTTACAATCCCCATTCAATTTGTACACCCCCTCCCACAAATGTTGTATTACCGCTTTTGTACATAATATGCTAGTAATTAGGATTTGTATGGAAAGACTAAAACCAATACTTATAAAAACCTAATTCAAGACAAAAACAAGCATGAAAATAATACGCTTGCACACAAGCACCGCTAGGGTTATTCCACTTGGTTGCCTTATACAAAATGGCCATATTACGCATGTAAGGTATCTTAGCAAAAATAAGCAAATATAAGATCATAGTCCCTCGATGACTCTATCTAAGTTGCCTTTCAAATGATCTCAGTCCCTAAAACAGAATGCTAAGATATCTTGCAACATTGCTAATCATGGTTATACGATGACCCACGTCCGTCCCGTGTACATCCAAAGATAGGGTTACTTACCAAATAAATGGTAAGATAACAATGTCAAAAGAAAAGAAAAATAATAAGAAAGACTTTTGAGTAGGTAGAATGTTCCTAGTTACTTGCTCCACTTCAAAATAAACATCCTTGCTATTCTTCAAAATAAAAAAACACTTACACTTTCAAAACATCTTATAAACTTGAAAACATTTTAAAAAGATCAAACATCTTTGTATACATTCTTACAAACAAGAATCATTACAAAGATTGCCTAAACAATGGCCTCTTTACAAAATACTTTCAAAAAACCACACCAAGCATAATTTCAAACAAAAAGAAAGTGATCTAGCAAGTAACTAAGAGCCCATGGAAAACCATGGATGAAAAGGGTACTAATACCTTTCCTTTTCATAATATATCCCTCGTACTCAAGAAATAATCTCAAAGTTCTTTCCTGTGCTTTTTCACCTTTCCTTTTGGATAAAAGAAAAGTCAGTGGCGACTCTTGCTATCTGCAACATTTGCGATCAAACACAAAACCTTCAAGTCAATTCTCCCACCGTATCACAGAATTAGCGACTCTGCTGGGGAAAAATTCTAAAAGTGGGGTTACCTTAGGGTTAGATCATATTTACCTGCTTGCATTGTTTGACTTGTATGCTTTACATTATGGTTCTCTGTTTGGGTTTGAATCCTCTACCCAGATTTAGGATACATTATAGGTAAGTAGCCATTCATTGTGGAAAATATGCGTGGTATACCAACATGGTCTAAGAAATAGCTACGTTAGTGCGACATATTTATGGGTATCGGTAGCCTTTGAGTTAATCAAAGAGAATACGGGGCCGCTGAGTGATGTCATGAAGCACTTATGAACTTTTATAACCTTTACTTGACCAACTTCGCCTTTAGGATGTAGTGAGATGACCGGCTTTGGTACAGTACGAAGTTGGTAGATACTCGACACTACACTCATGGAGGTTTGGTTTCTTGGGATATTTCGGTCGCCATTAAAGAGGCTTGTGCTGAAACAATGACCAAGGAAACAAACCGATGATATTGAGCTCCTTAGAACCTGGTTATTATTACTAGGACAGGTTGAGCCAACTAAACTTCAATAGGGTACTTACCTATGAGATTCCATGCAAGCCTAAATCTAAGGACTTGTTTGCTTTGTTTGTATATACATACTTGTACATAACATCATGAACATCATAACATCATAACATCATACACATTCTCTAACCATTTCAAGGATTTCGGGATTCATCTTTGTTATTGTTTTGTAGGACATGGATTATATTCGCAGGAAAACTATTCAAGTCAACCTTGTAAGGATCCCTCCACAACTTAAGGAACTAGCTTCAAGGATTCCAGAAAACTCTCCATTCACCCAGAGACATGGTCGCCTACTCAACTTGGTCACCTCCAACACAGATAAGGACATGATGAAGGTGCTCTTTCAGTTCTTTGATCCTTTACACCATTTCTTCACATTTCCCGACTATCAAGTTGTGCCTACTTTGGAAGAGTTCTCCTGACTCTTGAGGATTACCATTCTTAATCAACTACCTTTCAACGGTACTAAAAGAGACCCAAAGCCAGAAGAGATTGCTCAAGCTCTACACTTGCACTCATCTGATGTCACAACTCATTGGGAAACAAGGAGTGGTGTCAAAGGTTTCCTAGCAAAGTTCTTGTTTGAAAAAGCTCAAAACTGTTGGAATTCTTTGGACCTGCAAGCTTTTGAGGAAATTGTGGCTCTCCTCAAATATGGGATGGTTTTGTTTCCAAATCCTGACCAACTCATAAACGTGAACACCGTCAAAATCTTCATATCCCGCAACCCGACGCCTACATTGATAGGGGATATCCTACACTCTTTTCACACTCGCACGAGGAAAAGAGGTGTTCTTATGTGTTGTAATCCTCTCTTGGCAAGATGGTTTATTTCGCATCTTCCCCAATCTGAAATTGAAGAACGAGCAAGGTTTAAGGTGGTCACAAAGGTTGATGATGCTCAAACATTCAGACATTCACTGGTGCTCCTAATCCATAGAGAATGTTACTACTATCGACCGTTGTGGAGAGTTCCCTAATGTCCCCTTACTTGGCATTAGAGGAGGTATCACCTACAACCCTGTCATACCCCAATTTTTGACATAAGATCCCTGCTTCATCTGCATTATTTTTCTATATACATCAAGGTCACAGAATATGGTAGGCTCCGAAAGTTTCACTTTCGAGCTTTGACTGTATAGAGATTATCAAGTGTTGTGAGCATTTTATCTTATAAATGACTAACCACTAATCAAGCACGAAGTGTATGTTTTGTTGTTTTGTTTTCATGTGCAGGAAATAGGTCTGAAAGAAGAGCATTGGATGTTGTACATCGATTAGGGTTTTGAGTCTCGCGGCAGAAATGCGGTCGGTCGTTAATTCCCAAAAGCTGATTCATCAAAAGAATTTCAGAGAATTGTGCGTTTATTTCCATACTCTGTCCAACAGATGGTCTCAAGTTTCTCTGAATATTTTTTCAGAAAGAACAGTCGCAGTTCTACTGTCTTCGGTTAATATGTGTTTCACATTGTTTTAAAATACAAGAAAACCAAGCTATGCTAGTCATGTTCGATCACTTCGACCAAAAGCCATCTACAAATTTTCTCATAACGTGAGGTGAATTTCGTCAAAATGGGATAATTAAATTCAAAACCGTTCTAGAAGAATTTATTCGGAATATTTGGAATTTTCTTTATTTGATTCAAGTGATAATTAAAGAGGAGCTATCAAGAGATCTCATCCAAGAATAATCATTTATCGCATGAAATATTTATTCAAGATTATTTTTGTGATTATTTTTGTGGACTTACATGAAGCATTTATTCAAGAAGTTAGTGGGAAAAGGAATTCGATCCAATTAATCAGTCATCACAAGATTAATTACATGAGGATTTCTATTTGATTACAAAATCAATTCAAGTTATTTATTTGGATCTCTATTACAAAAATGCAAGATTAAAGTCTAAGACTTGCATTATTATTTATTCATCATTCAACAATTTATTCAAGTATTGTTCAACTCTTTCCTAATTGAAATGGAAGGCCTTGAATTTTTATCAAGACATATCAAGATTCATGTTCATATGAAGATTCAAGTTTATTTATAATTGCAAAAGGAATTGAGAATATATTGAAGAATACATGTTTATTCATGTTACAATTTATTTGGACTTATTGTTACAAAGTTACAAAATAAAATACAAATTTTGTACATGAAAATCAATCTATTATCCTTGCTACAAAACAGTCCCAATGCTGCCCATTTTTCCAGCACTATATTAATCCATAACAATCCATTTTTTTGAATGTAGTGATGTCCATTTTCTCCAACCTTGCTTCAACAAAGACCATGCCAAGCTATTGTCCAAATCTACCTTGAAAAACAGTCCAAAATGCAGGCCATAAGACAAAAATCTGCACATTTTTCTGCTACAAAAACAGTTTGCAAAGCTCCAAATATTGCACTAAAATGGATACTTCAAAAAGCTATCCCATAAAACATCAAAACAGGGCCTAGAATTTGTTCAAACTTTTACTGTTCCCCCCCCCCCCCCTAAAACCCCACACATTTCACTATAAATAGAGGCTTTTATCAACACAAAAAGAGACAAAAAGGGAATCCAAAAAAAATTCAGCAAGAGAGTGAAAACAGAAAAGAGAGTTTTGTCCAACAATCCAACAAGAGAGTGAAAACAGAAAAAAGATAGTTTTGTTCTAAAATTCAGTAGAGAGAAAAAGCCAGAAGAACATAACAAACTCATGGAAAAAATTTGCTATCTTTTAGAATCCCCATCGGAGAGGCTCCAATAGGTATTATTTTCTTCTTCCTCTCTATCTACTGCTGCATATATTTATGTTTGAATCACTTTCTGCACCATTTTTCTTGGCCATACAATGTTTGCCTTGTCATTCTTTTATTTGTTGTACTTTATTTGAGTGGCTGCATGATTGTTACCGTTTAAACATGTGTAGAATTCATAATAACGGTATTAACAATAAGTATAATGAAAGAACTATACTCCTTCCGTCGCGTAACAACAACTTCTACCTCTTCCTCTAGCATCCACCAGTCGACAACCTGCAACCATTTCTGCTCAACCAGTAGAGATTCCAAAACAAAATTTCATTCTTAAAATTAGAAGAATAAAAATCTAAATGGAAGAAAAACCAAAGATGGAATTTTGGAAATTGTTTTTGCCACGCCTTTCTCAAAACCTGTTAACAATAGAACCTGCTGTTACAAAACACTGGAACCTGTCAAAATATAGAACCTGTCAAAAGCTCTAGCCTGTTAAAATACCACTAACAGAACTATAGAATATATGCGTAAACCTCATAAATTCCAAGTTTTGCAAACGGATCCGTCAAGCTCCCAATATCATCCTTCAATCCACCAAGACCTCTTCTCCGACTTTCCACTAAACCCAATAACACCATCCATTGCTGTCCTCACCATCTTCAAACAGCTGAAGCTATCACCCATCACCATTTCACTTCAACAACAAGCCATCAACAACAAATAAGACAAGAGAAGAAAAATTTGAAACAAAGAGTTTAAATTCATATGACGCTATAACTTTAGCTACGAAACTCACCAAAAAGCGATAGAATCCAGACATAGAATCTTCTATCTCTCAGTCTCTAATAACGTTTTCAAATTTCAAATATCAAGTTTTTATCTTTCTTGTTCCTCTATACGCTTCCGATCGATCCTTTTTTTCTTCCCCTGACTACAATCATAGACAATCTCCGGCCACAAATCTTCCTTTGTTCGCTTGAATTCCGACGAGGTTTTTGAACGAACGAACGATGCCGCGTTGATGTTGTTTAGTTCTCACGTTGAAGATCGAGGGTGAACTGTATAGAAGCTCGAAGGTGGTGAAGGACGTTGTAAAGTGGAGAAGATTGGCGAAGTGCATAGAGTTTTTTTGGAAGTTTGGGATTTTTGTGTTTTTTTTGGTGGTCATCTGCACACCGTGAGAATGTGAGATGATGTTAAACAAGGTTGGAGATGAAAGGGAGAGGGAATCGTTCTTTTTTCTTTTTCTTGGTAATTGTTTTTTTGTTGGATTTAGCAATAATATTTAATCCGTTTCTCTCTTTCCAACTAGGCCCTGCGCCTTTCAACATACATTAGGGGTTTCATTTTTTTCCTCCTTGTCCTTTTCAAAGTGGGTCGGCCCATTGGGCCTGTTGGTCCAGCATCTTTACCAATTTTCCCTTATTTACTAATAGAAGCATGGATATAACGAATAAACAACATAGATCATTTCGCAAGGCAGTTAACAATAATTCAGGAGGGACACGGGTTCGAGTCTAGGCTGGGACGTTTTTGTTATTTCTTTTAGCATTATCTCCTTCATTATCCTATCTTGTTATAATTATTATGAAAACATAAAAAACATGCTTTTAGAATTTAATTTTTTATAATTTGTTATTAATCTTTTATTATTTAATTATTCAAAAATATTTGTTTCATAATTTAGTTTATTTAATTTTTGTTATTTGTTTAATTATTAAAAATTCATGATTTTTGTAATTTAATCTTTATGTACTTTTGGTTATTTATTTAATCGTTAAAATGCATGCTAGTATAATTTAATTTTCATTATTTAGTTGTTCAATTGTCATCTTAATTAATTTTGTCATCGATCGTTAATCTTTATATCTTTCGTCCGTCTCAATTCCAAGGGAAATGCTTTAACTTTGTTGACTTCATGTCATCAAACACGTCTCATCTAATCGTGTGAATACCCTCATTCATCTTTAGTTTATTATTTTGTTAAAAACTTAAGATAATTTTCCAAAATGTCCAATTTTCAAACTCACACCTTTTAAGTCAAAACTTCGATGTTAGGTCGTCGTATCTTCAAAATCTCGTCCATACCCATTTTTGGCCAAACAAACCATTTTAATCAAATAAACCTTTTTTTAATCAAACAAACAATTTTAATAAACAAATATTTCAAAATGTTCCGAAAGGATACTATAGATACATTGGGTGCTAATACCTTCCCATTGTATAACCAACCCCCGAACTCTAGATCTCTTTTCAAAACGCCTTGTATTTTTATTACTTTTAAGTATTATTTTACATTGCATATTTTAGGGTTTTATTTCGCTCTTTTCCCTTTTCCCTTGGAAATAATAAAGCGCAGTGACGACTCTTGCTTTTGTGAGACGAGTTAATTAATAGCTCGATCTCTGATTTACCCCGCTACATTTTTTATCGCTACAAAATTGGCGACTCTGCTGGGGAAAGATTGACCTCTTGCTGGTCCATCCCTAAGTGGGTTAAGCCTAGTTTGTTTTATCTGTTTTATCATTATTTGATTCTTTGATTATATGTTTATATTGTTGTTATTTGGGTTTTTGCAAAGGACAAGTCCTATACCCGGACTAAGTCACACTTAAGAATAGGACGGACGGTATAGTCATGTTAACTTTGAGGGAGTAATCCCGAAGAAGGAGGCATGAAATCCCCCACTTAGTGGAAGACCCTTTTGAACGTAGTATTTGTTTACCGAGTAATCGGGAAGACATTATTATTTTCGACCTGGGAGCCAGAGAAGCTGAGAACCGTAGAACCCTAACCCATCTTGGCCTTTTAGGTGTAGTGCGGAGACTATAACGGAGTAATTCGGAAGTAGTTGTCACGCGATGCTACGCTCAGATGAGTTTCTCTTGAGAATATTGCTAATTATTGAGTAATCAAGACGTTGGTAATATCCGAAGGAGGAATGTAGACTCTGGGAACTCTTAGAACCTTGTCTTGCAGGTGTGATTAAACCTTTAGTACATACCTTGAGGGTGTGCTTTACCTTTGACTCCATACTCGAAGCGTTGAACCTTTGAACCCCATGTTTGTGAACTTATGTGTAACTGTTGCATTATCATTCATCTATACATCCATAAACATTTTTTGTAAAACATGTTTTCAAGGAACTTAAGAATGATTTTTGCAGACATCTCAGATACTGTTATTATGGATTTTGGAAGAAGAAACACTCGAAGTTATAGTTTTAAGGAGCCTGAGATTGAAGAATTGAAGAGTTTGATTCCTAAGATCGAGAACCCTACGGAGTTTTAAAAGAAATATGGGTCCATCATACCTCTCATGAAGCGCAAGATAAAGGAAGGCATCCTTAGTACGTTGGTCCAATTCTATGATCCATTGTATCGATGCTTCACCTTTCCTGATTACCAGTTAATGCCCACCTTAGAGGAGTACTCCTACATACTTGGTTTGCCGATCACCGACTGTGTTCCTTTTTCTGGCTTACAAGAGGAACCCAAATCTCACGAGATAGCAACCATCACCCACTTGAGGAAGTCGGAGATAGAGGATAACATGACTACCAAAGGGGGAATCCGAGGCTTACCTGCGCAGTTTTTGTAGAAGAAAGCCCGTCATTTCACTAAGATAAAAGATACTATTGCCTTTAAAGGTGTCTTTGCTTTACTCGCTTATAGCCTATTCTTGTTCCCTAACGTTGATAAGTTCGTGGATATCAACGCCATCAGAATCTTCTTGATTGGAAATCCAGTCCCTACGTTGCTAGGAGATACCTACTACTCTATCCATCTTCGAAACTCCTATCAAGGAGGGATGATTATCTGTTTTGCACCGTTGCTATACCAGTGGTATGTTTCTCATCTACCTAGGTCTGATGTTTTTTGGGATCTCGAGAAGGAGCCACGATGGGCGCCAAAAATTATGGCTCTCACTCATTCCGACATAGATTGGTATAATCGAGTTTACTATGACGTGAAGATCATCGATAGTTATGGTGTTTTTCCCAACCTACCTCTTCTTGGTACGAAAGGAGGAATTAACTATAATCCTGTTCTCGCGCTCCGTCAGTTTGGGTACCCGATGAGGGACAAGCCGAACAACATTCACGTGAGTGGTTTCTTTCTACAAGAAGGAAAATATCACCAAGCAGCTAAGGAGGAGATTGAAAGAGCTTGGCGTTACATCCATAGAAATGGGAGAGACATGTTAGGGCATAGAGGTGTTGTTTCTTTGGAGCCTTACCTACAATGGGTTCGTGCTAGGGCTTATGCTCTCAAGATTCCTTATAATCCCAAGAAACCTTTATTCCCTGCTGTTGCATCATCATCTATTGATATCCCTATCGAGAACATGAGAGAATACCTAGGAAATCTGGCTAGGATGAAGTCCGAAAGAGATGCTTGGAAGGAAAAGTATAATATGTCTGAATACGAAAATAGGGTCCTGACTCGACAGCTGAAGGAAAAGGAGGATTTGTTATTTATTTAAGACGGTTGGTTTATTGATCATGATGAGAAGCTTCGTCAAAAGGATGCATTACTCAAGAAATATGCTAATGAAAGGAAGAGAAAGAAGGAAGATTTGGTAGGCGTTGCTCTTGTTTCTAATCCACGAAAGGAGATCGTTGATCAACTGGTAGCTGAGAAGAAAGAGATGGAAGACTTCTATGAAGAGAAGATTAGGAAGCTCCAGTTACAGTGGGCATTTGGTCCTTCATCTGATGATTCTAAGTGACCTTTAGTTCTTAGTTTTTTATTATTATTACTTATGTCATTTTGTAAAACTCTGTAAAAGGGCTTCATGTTCCAAAGTTGTAATTTACTGCTTTTATTATTGGGTTGTTGTCCCAAAGTTGTAATTTATTGTTTTTCTTGTCCCAAAGTTGTAATTTACCGCTTTGATTAATGAAGTGAGTTTTTGTTGTTCCAAATTCCTTTACCATTGATGTGTGCAAAATTATCGAAGTTCTAAAGTTCCTTGAAAAAAACTATCAAAATAAATGATCATTTGCATCGCATATCATGCATCATCCAACATTCAACTTCACAAGTTTTCTAGAGTCTTATTCTTGTTTCTCTTTTTCACTCCGATAAATTGTCAAGCTGTCTCACCAGTACGATACCCGAGCCAATCGTCAAAAGAAGATGGAGGATCTGGAACAGGAAAATCACGAGCATCGTGAAGAGGTTACTACTCTTCATGTCGGAATGGAAAAGTTAACCGCGCTAGTGGAAATCTTGATAGCTGCTGAAATTCAAACTTCAACTATTGTGGTTACCGAGATCATCACCGCTCCAACATCTGTGACTCGAGTCAACTCTCCGCTTCAACATCAAATGCCGAAAGGTTTTCCGTGGGGTATGCCTTATAACTTCATGCTAGAAGGGTATCAGCCTGTTGTACAACCTTTGATTTAACCCGTTGTGTCCTTTCCCCAACCGGAGACAACTACTGTGCAGCCTATAATCCCGCCTATGGTACCTTTCCCTCAACCAGTGATGACTACTTCCGCTTCTGTGGTTCATACTATTCCATACACAAATGAACCCATTCATCATGCTGAACCTGCTAAAAGCCTAGATCTTTTCGAAAGGATGGAGGAGTTTCAAGACCAGTTTCAAGAAATGCAGAGGGAAATCAGAGCGCTAAAAGGAAAAGACTTGTTTGGAAAGAATGCTCATGACTTGTGTTTACTTCCAAACGTGAACATTCCAGCTAAGTTCAAAGTGCCAGACTTTGAAAGGTACAAAGGTGACTCGTGTACATGAAGTCATTTAACCATGTATGTGAGAAAGATGTCCACTTATTCTGATGATCATAATTTATTAATTCACTACTTCCAAGACAGTTTGACTGGTGCCGCTCTGAAATGGTACACGGGTTTGGATAGCACCCGGATCCGTAACTTCAATGATCTTAGTGAAGCTTTTTTTCGCCAGTATAAGTACAATGTTGACATGGCGCCGAACCGAGATCAACTCCGGGCTATGTCCCAGAAAGATAGAGAGTCCTTTAAAGAGTATGCCAAAAGGTGGCGCGAGATTGTCGCTCAGATTTATCCCCCTCTTGAAGAGAAAGAAATGACAAAGATCTTCCTAAAAACTTTAGGTTCTTTCTATTATGAAAGAATGATTACGAGTGTGCCCAGTGACTTCACTGAGATGGTGAATATGGGCATGTGGCTGGAAGAAGGAATTCGTGAGGGACGTTTGGTCAAGGAAGGTAGTACATCTAGTGGTGTCAAGAAGTTTGGAAGTGTCTTCCCTAAGAGGAAAGAACAAGATGTCAGTGTAATTTTTCCTGGGAGACCAAGGAGAGGCTATTCACATGTTGCGGCAGTCACTCCGGCTGTCCGCCCAACAATGGTGACCCCAACTTATCAAGCCCCTCTAATTCAATAACGACAATTTCAACAACAACCTCGACAACAGGCTCATCAATTCAATAATCAGAATCGCTCACCAAGGAAACCAAAATTTGATTCCATCCCAATGACTTACATGAGTTGTTCCCCGCTCTGATAAGGAAAAACCTCATAACGACGAAGCCTCCTCCTATCGCACTGAATAATACTTCTCCTTGGTACAAGGAGGACCAGTTCTGTGCGTATCAACAAGGTTCGTCGGGGCATAACATTGAAAATTGCTTTTCTTTGAAGGCGGATGTCCAGAGGTTAATTAAGAATGGTATTTTGTCTTTCAAGGATGTTAACTCGAATGTTCGAGATAATCCCTTGCCTCGACATGGGGCAGCATCGGTGAATATGGTGGAAGGATGTCTGGGGAAGTTTCGAGTTTTCCAAGTTGAACACATAAGAGACTCGTTGATCAGGATACATCAAAGCTTAAGAAGACTCGCCTTCTTTAAGCATCAGCATGATTATGACGTTTGTGAATTTTGTTCAATAGAAGATGATTGCCCTATTGTGAAAGAGGATATTCAAAAATTGTTAGATCAAAGGGTTATCACTATTACACATGACAGAGATCCAGTTGATGAAGTGAACGTTATAGTACCACAATTCAACATGCCTAAACCAGTAGAAATTGTTTATGACAGTCAGACAACACCTGTTGCTCCCTTGATTATTTGTCCACCTGGTCCTATGCCTTATAATTCGGACCAAGCCATACCATACAAATATAATGCCACAATGATTGAGAATGGGGGTAGAAGTTCCTATACCGCCAATGCCATCTTTTGCTAACATTGCTGATGTGAGCAGAGTCACAAGAAGCGGACGTATCTTCGCAGCAGTACCATTGAAAAGACCTGAAGTTCAAGTCAGAAGGCCTATATCGGCAGAAATTCCGGCGAGGAATGTTGAACCAAGGGTTGAGGTAGGCCGATCCAATGAACCTAGCCCACACCTCGATGATGATGAGATTTAGAAACTCATCAAGAGAAGTGAATACAAGATTGTGGACCAACTATTGCAAACTCCTTCCAAGATTTTTGAGCTTGCTTTTCTAAGAGATTCTGGTGCCTATAGGGAAGCTTTGATGAAGGTCTTGGACCAGGAATTCGTATATCATGATGTGACGGTTGACCAATTTGATGGAATTGTGGGAAATATTACTTCGTGTAACAATCTTGGTTTCAATGATGAAGAGCTTCCGGAGGAGGGAAGGAACCATAATATGGATTTGTATATCTCAATAAGTTGTGGAAATGATACTTTATCAAGTGTGCTAGTAGATACAGGTTCGTCATTAAATGTAATGCCCAAAACTACATTATCTCGACTTTCATATCAAGGTGCTCCCATGAGACCTAGTGGGGTAATTGTCAAAGCGTTTGATGGTTCTAGGAAAACTGTCATTGGTGAAGTGGATCTTCCTATAATAATTGGTTCTCATACCTTTCAGATCACTTTTCAAGTAATGGATATTCGTTCCGCCTACAGTTTCCTATTGCGTCGCCCATGGATCCATGATGCAGGGGCAGTCACTTCCACGCTCCATCAAAGATTAAAGTTTGTAAGGAATAGAAAGCTGGTAATAATTGGTGGAGAGCAGGCTATGGTGGTAAGCCACTTGTCATCTTTCTCTTTTATTGATGTTGATGAGGATGTTGGAACCCAATTCCAAGCTCTATCTGTTGCTGATAGTGAAGTGAAGAAGCAAGGGACATATATTTCTTCTTTTGAGGATGCGCGGCGAGTGGTTGAGAGTGGTTCGGCTGAAGGTTGGGGCCAGGTGTTGACTTTGCCTAATAACAAGTCTGGAGAAGGTCTTGGTTTTCATCCCGTGTCTACAAGAGTTAAGCAGGATACAGTTACCCGTCCGATACAAGAAGTTTTCTAAAGCGCGGGTTTTATCCATCCGACTCCGCCTGAAGTTGATGCTATAATAGGAGACGATTCTGAAGAGGATTTACCCGACTTTGTAACACATGGAGTGGCTTGCCAGAAATGGACTGCAGTTGATATTCCTGTTGTGATGCATATTTCTGAGTAATGCTTTGTTCTATTTTTTTTGAAAAAACCTTTCGCTCTGCCCAAGGCGAAAAAGTATTTGTGTCAGGCTATGTTGAAAATAAATCCTTTTGCTCCGCCCAAGGCAAAAGAGAAGATGTCTGGGCTCTTTTGTTTCAAGTATTGCCAATCATGAATAAAAATGTTATTTTGTCCCCTACTGTTTTTATTTTTCACTTTTTCTGGAAAATGGTAATGAAAATTAATTAGTAATAATAGGAAAATATAATAATCTTTTTTATATCTGTACAACATTCACATTAATCAATTTCTAAAATAAAGCATAATCATATGTGCAGATTAATCCATGACTTAACCATTGAAAACAATGATCCTATGCCCCCTCCCAACTTTGAATTCCCTGTGTTCAGAGCCGAGGAAGAAGATAGTGAAGAGATTCCTGATGAAATTTCCCGTTTACTTGAGCACGATGAAAAGACTATTCAGCCATTTGAAGAGCCTATAGAGATGATCAATTTGGGTAATGAAAAAGACAAAATGGAGGTCAAGGTCGGAGCGTTGCTTATCCCAGAGGTCAAAGAGAAGATGATGGAGCTTCTCAGAGAGTATGTGGATGTGTTTGCTTGGTCCTACCAAGACATGCCAGGTTTGGATAACAATATTGTGGAGCATCGTTTGCCGTTGAGACCTGAATGTCCGCCAATTAAGCATAAGTTGAGAAGGACTCGTCCCGATATGGAATGTCAAGATCAAAGAAGAAGTTCAAGAACAAATTAATCCAGGTTTCCTTGTTACATTGGTCTATCCTCAATGGCTAGCCAATATAGTGCTTGGTCCTAAGAAGGATGGCAAAGTTCGAATGTGTGTAGATTATAGAGATCTGAATAGGGCTAGCCCAAAGGATGATTTTCCATTACCACACATTGATGTATTGGTCGACAACACCGCAAAATTCAAAGTCTTTTCTTTCATGGATGGTTTATCTGGTTACAATCAAATCAAGATGGCACCTGAGGATATGAAGAAGACATCTTTTATTACACCTTGGGGAATATTTTATTATCGGGTTATGCCATTTGGTTTGAAGAATGCTGGTGCAACGTACCAAAGGGCCATGACTGACTTATTCCATGAAATGATGTATAAAGAGATAGAAGTTTATGTAGATGACATGATTGCCAAATCACAAACTGGAGAAGATCATTTGGAACATTTATTGAAATTATTCCAGCGTTTGAGAAAGTATAAACTCCGTATGAATCCTAACAAGTGCACTTTTGGTGTTTGTTCTGGAAGACTTCTGGGTTTCATTGTGAGCCAGCGAGGTATTGAGGTAGATCCTGATAAAGTCAAAGCTATTCGGGAGATGCTTTCACCTAAGACGAAAAAACAAGTAAGAGGATTCCTTGGGAGGCTGAACTATATTTCTAGATTTATATCTCATATGACTGCTACCTGTGGGCCTATTTTCAAGCTTCTCCGAAAGAACCAAGGATGTGTGTGGATAGAAGATTGTCAGAGAGCTTTTGATAGCATCAAAGAATATTTACTTGAACCTCCCATATTGATCCCTCCAGTGGAAGGAAGTCCTTTGATTATGTACCTGGCTATATTGGAAGATTCCATGGGATGTGTGCTTGGTCAACAAGATGAGACTGGAAGAAAGGAGCATGCCATATATTATCTGAGTAAGAAATTCACAGACTGTGAGTCTCGATACTCAATGCTTGAGAAGACCTGTTATGCTTTAGCTTGGGCTGCTTGCCGTCTGCGCCAATATATGATTAACCACACCACTTGGTTGATCTCCAAAATGGATCTGATCAAGTATATCTTCGAGAAGCCCGCCTTATCTGGAAGAATAGCCCGTTGGCAGATGTTGTTATCTGAATATGACATTGAGTATCACACTCAGAAGGAAATCAAAGGGAGTATTTTAGCCGATCATTTGGCTCACCAACCGATTGACGACTATCAATCCATCAAGTTTGACTTCCAAGATGAAGATGTTATGTACTTGAAAGCTAAAGATTGTGAAGATCCATTACCTGAAGAAGGACCTGATCCCAAATCCCGTTGGGGTTTGATATTTTATGGAGCTATAAATGCTTATGGAAATGGAATTGGGGAAATCATCGTCACTCTCTGAGGTACTCATTCCCGTTCACGACGAGATTGAAGTTTGACTGTACGAACAACACGGCTGAGTATGAAGCATGTATTATGGGTCTCGAAGAAGCAGTGGATCTAAGGATCAAGATTCTCGATATATATGGAGACTCGACATTGGTAATTAATCAAATCAAAGGAGAATGGGAGACTCGTCATCCTGGTTTGATCCCTTACAGAGATTATGCTAGAAGATTGTTAACTTTCTTCAACGAAGTGGAATTACATCACATCCCTAGAGATGAAAACCAAATGGCTGATGCTTTAGCTACTTTGTCTTCAATGTTCCAAGTGAATGATTGGAACGATGTGCCTACCATCAGAGTTATGCGCCTTGATAGACCTGCTCATGTGTTCTCAGCAGTGGAAGTCACTGACGATAAACTGTGGTTTTATGACATTAAACGTGTTCTTCAAACACAAGAGTACCCGCCTGGGGCATCTAATAAAGATAGGAAGATGTTGAGGAGATTGGCAAGTAGTTTCTTCCTCAATGAAGAAGTATTATATAAGAGGAATTATGACATGGTCTTACTCAGATGCGTAGACAGGCATGAAGCAGACCTGCTGATGCAAGAAGTACATGAAGGATCTTTTGGCACTCATGCGAACGGACATGCAATGGCTAAAAAGATGTTGAGAGCTGGTTACTATTGGATGACGATGGAATCTGATTGCTGCAAATATGTGAAGAAATGTCATAAATGCCAAATTTATGCGGACAAGATACATGTGCCACCGACCCTCCTCAATGTTATCTTTTCACCTTGGCCTTTCTCTATGTGGGGAATTGATATGATTGGAATGATTGAACCCAAAGCTTCAAATGGTCATCGTTTCATCTTGGTAGCCATCGATTATTTTACTAAATGGGTGGAAGAAACATCTTATGCTAATGTAACCAGACAGGTAGTAGTCAGATTTATCAAGAATCAGATCATTTGTCGATACGGCATCCCGAGCAAGATCATCACTGATAATGGTTCGAATTTGAATAACAAAATGATGAAAGATCTTTGTGCAGAGTTCAAGATCGAACATCATAATTCTTCTCCCTACAGGCCAAAGATGAATGGGGCTGTTGAAGCTGCTAATAAAAACATCAAAAAGATTATCCAGAAGATGGTGGTAACTTATAAAGATTGGCATGAAATGCTTCCATTTTCTCTCCATGGGTACCGTACTTCAGTTCGAACTTCAACAAGCGCAACCCCATTTTCCCTAGTTTATGGCATGGAAGCAGTACTCCTCGTGGAGGTTGAGATCCCGTCTATAAGAGTTTTGATGGAAGCTAAACTTTCTGAGGCTGAATGGTGTCAAAGTAGATATGAACAGTTGAATTTAATTGAAGAGAAGATATTGACAGTGTTGTGTCACGGTCAACTATATCAGCAAAGAATGAAGAAGGCTTTTGATAAGAAGGTTCGACCACGCGAATTCAGAGAAGATGACCTCGTGCTCAAGAAGATATTATCTTTCCAACCTGATTCTAGGGGCAAATGGGCTCCGAATTATGAAGGACCATATGTCGTTAAGAAGGTTTTCTCTGGGGGTTCCATGATTCTCACAAATATGGATGGTGAAGAACTCCCGCGCTCCGTGAACGCCGATGCAGTCAAGAAGTATTTCGCCTAGGTCTGAGGTGACAGTTCGCTAAGTTGAAAACCCGAAGGGGCGGTTTAGACAGGCTTTTGGTCAGACCAGTCGTGGCATTTGAGCACATCTCGGAATTCGAAGTTGTTAGGGAGAATAATGATCATTGTTTTTGTGTAACCTTTTTCTTTCATGTACTATTTCCCAAATTTTTGTAAACCATTGGATTCGCATTGTTAGCGAACTACCATCTTATTAATGAAATTTGAGCATTTATCTTTTTGTTTTATCGGGCAAATTTTTTAGCTTTTATGGCAATATTTGAAACGAATCAATTAAAGTATTCTTACTTTGAAATGTGTCATGAATACTGAAATGAATATTAACAGTTGCTCAGAGGATGGTTAAGAAATGAAATGCAAAACAATACAGTAATTTATCCTTGCATGATGAACACATTTTCTTTCGAAATCGTCATCAGGTGTCGGTTGAGTAATCTTGCGTTTCTAGTATAGTACTAAGCTTGGTGACTCCCCATCATTTCCGATTAAGCTTTGTTTCGGTTATCTCTATTTGGACAAATTTCTGAAGTGTGGTACGTTTTGTATCATGTCAGTGGTCTATTGGTGTTAGAAGATTGGATTTGAATACTTTTCTCCCCAGAAGACTTGAGCCTTGTAGTATGATATGATCTGACGTTGCTTTTTGTTCCAGTTCCAGTTATCTTCTGTCTCTTTAAGATTGGCCGAGTATCTATTTATTTTGTGTTATCTTATCATCTTCAAGTTATTTCCTCTATCTGTTTTGTCAACATAATATTCATTTACTCATTTACACTTACATCATGCATACACATTCACATTTGTCGATGATTTTGGGTCGTATACCTTGTTTATGTTTATTCAAACAGCGTACCTGTTCTTTCCAAGTAGAATGTTAACTTAGGCAGAAAATGTGCTTCCTTTCTAATTCCCCAGCTGAGCTAATCCTCGTGGATGAATTTTTGATTTAGCCTTCCTTGTCTAGCTCTGGATAGGGTGAATCCCCAATTGAGTTATTTTCTCATTGGGTGGGGTCTTGTTTGACTGTCTTCTCTCTGGTTTATTCCTGGATTGAGTTTTTGCCTCTTGCATAGGCTATCTCGTGGTTTTCTCCAGGCTAGGCAACCTAGATGAATGGTGCATTTATTTTGTGCATTTGAGTATCTGATCTCCTCAGGAAGGATCTATTCATGGTTCCCTTTGAAGAAGAATTTTATTCTCTGGCAGTGTTATCACAACTTTCTTCTGAAACATTTTTGGAAAACGACAAGCGGCGGTCTCTTCATGAGCAACTTGTGTGTTATTGACATCTTTGAAAAACGACAACCGGAGGTCTCTTCATGATCAACTTGTGCGTTATTGACATCTTTGGAAAACGACAAGCGGCGGTCTCTTCATGAGCAACTTGTGCGTTATTAACATCTTTGAAAAACGACAAGAGGCAGTCTCTTCATGAGCAACTTGTGCGTTATTGCCATCTTTTGAAAACGACAAGCGGCGGTATCTTCATGAGCAACTTGTGCGTTATTGACATCTTTGAAAAACGACAAGCGGCGGTCTCTTCATGAGCAACTTGTGCGTTATTGACTTCTTTGGAAAACGACAAGAGGTGGTCTCTTCATGAGCAACTTGTGCGTTATTGACTTCATTGGAAAACGACAAGCGGCGGTCTCTTCATGAGCAACTTGTGCGTTATTGACATCTTTGGAAAACGACAAGCGGCGGTCTCTTCATGAGCAACTCGTGCGTTATTTACATCTTTGAAAAACGATAAGAGGCGGTCTCTTCATGAGCAACTTGTGCGTTATTGCCATCTTTTGAAAACGACAAGCGGCGGTCTCTTCATGAGCAACTTGTGCGTTATTGCCATCTTTTGAAAACGACAAGCGGCGGTCTATTTATGAGCAACTTGTGCGTTATTGACATCTTTGAAAAACGACAAGCGGCGGTCTCTTCATGAGAAACTTGTGCGTTATTGACTTCTTTGGAAAACGACAAGAGGTGGTCTCTTCATGGGCAACTTGTGCGTTATTGATTTATTTGGAAAACGACAAGCGGCGGTCTCTTCATGAGCAACTTGTGCGTTATTGACATCTTTGAAAAACGACAAGCGAAAGTCTCTTCATGAGCAACTTGTGCGTTATTGACTTCTTTGGAAAACGACAAGCGGCGGTCTCTTCATGAGCAACTTGTGCGTTATTGACATCTTTGGAAAACGACAAGCGGCGGTCTCTTCATGAGCAACTTGTGCGTTATGGACATATTTGGAAAATGACAAGCGGCGGTCTCTTCATGAGCAACTTGTGCGTTATTGACATCTTTGGAAAACGACAAGCGGCGGTCTCTTCATGAGCAACTTGTGCGTTATTGACATCTTTGAAAAACGATAAGCGGCGGTCTCTTCATGAGCAACTTGTGCGTTATTGACATCTTTGGAAAACGACAAGCGACAGTCTCTTCATGAGCAACTTGTGCGTTATTGACATCTTTGAAAAACGACAAGCGGAGGTCTCTTCATGAGCAACTTGTGCGTTATTGACTTATTTGGAAAACGACAAGCGGCGGTCTCTTCATGAGCAACTTGTGCGTTATTGACTTCTTTGGAAAACGACAAGTGGCGGTCTCTTCATGAGCAACTTGTGCGTTATTGACATCTTTGGACAACGACAAGCGGCGATCTCTTTATTTGAGCAGCTTGTATGTTATAGACATCCTTTGAAGACAACAAGTGACAGCTTCTTTATTTGAGCAGCTTGTATGTTACAGACATCCTTTAAAGATAACAAGTGGCGGCTTCTTTATTTGAGCAGCTTGTACGTTATAAACATCCTTTGAAGACAACAAGTGGCGACCTCTTTATTTGAGCAGCTTGTGAGCTTATTGATATCCTTTGAAGACAGCAAGTGGCGGCTTCTTTATTTGAGCAGCTTGTGTATCTACAACCATATATTACTTCAGCATCAATTGGTATCTCTCCGGAAAAATCTCATAGAGAAGTTTTTTATGAAGCCTCTACCTTCAGAAGACGGTAGTTCACTATCAGCAAAAGTTGATATATCTTTTGTTTATCTTTGACCTTGAGTTGTGAACTCACCATCATCTTGGGTCGATAATATGTTTTTTTTCGTGACCTATGCAAGGCGTTTTTCTTTGTTAGGGTCAGGGGTTGTCTTCTCTCAATTTTTATTCTCCGTTAAGAGTCTATCATTCGAAGTCGATGGCTCATTTCCCTAGTAGTGTATAATCTCTGTTCCTGTGGATTATTTGTGATTGGTTTCTCCAACATTATTTTGTCTCGTACAGTATCATACTCCATAAAGTTAAATACTACATTCATATCATAAACATAATGGCGGTATCTTAGGGCAAAAATTGCGTATTATGTATTTAAGTACCTTCAATCTCGTCGAGACGAAGATTTTAATCTTCATATCTCCGGATAGAAGAAACTTAAATAGGGGCAACTGTCATACCCCAATTTTTGACCTAAGATCCCTGCTTCATCTACATTATTTTTCTATATAAATCAAGGTCACAGAATATGGTAGGTTCCGAACGTTTCGCTTTCGAGCTTTGATTGTGTAGAGATTATCAAGTGTTGTGAGCATTTTATCTTACGAATGACTAACCACTAATCAAGCACGAAGTGTATGTTTTGTTGTTTTGTTTTCATGTGTAGGAAATAGGTCTTAAAGAAGAGCATCGGACATCGTACATCGATTAGGGTTTCGAGTCTCGAGGAAGAAATGCGGTCGGTCGTTAATTCCCAAAAGCTGATTCATCAAAAGAATTTCAGAGAATTGTGCGTTTATTTCCATACTCTGTCCAACAGATAGTCTCCAGTTTCTCTGAATATTTTTTCAGAAAGAACAGTCGAAGTTCTACTGTCTTCGGTTCATGTGTGTTTCACATTGTTTTAAAATACAAGAAAACCAAGCTATGCCAGTCATGTTCGATCACTTCGACCAAAAGTCATCTGCAAATTTTCTAATAACGTGGGGTGAATTTTGTTAAAATGGGATAATTAAATTCAAAATCGTTCTAGAAGAATTTATTCAGAATATTAGGAATTTTCTTTATTTGAATTCAAGTGATAATTAAAGAGGAGCTATCAAGAGATCTCATCCAAGAATAATCATTTATCGCATGAAATATTTATTCAAGATTATTTTTGTGATTATTTTGGTGGACTTACATGAAGCATTTATTCAAGAAGTTAGTGGGAAAAGGAATTCGATCCAATTAATCGGTCATCACAAGATTAATTACATGAGGGTTTCTATTTGATTACAAAATCAATTCATGTGATTTATTTAGATCTCTATTACAAAAATGAAAGATTAAAGTCTAAGACTTGCATTATTATTTATTCATCATTCAACAATTTATTCAAGTATTGTTCAACTCTTTCCCAATTCAAATGGAAGGCCTTTATTTTTTATCAAGACATATCAAGATTCATGTTCATATGAAGATTTAAGTTTATTTATAATTACAAAAGGAATTGAGAATATATTGAAGAATACATGTTTATTCATGTTACAATTTATTTGGACTTATTGTTACAAAGTTACAAAATAAAATACAAATTTTGTACATGAAAATCAAACTATTGTCCTTGCTACAAAACAGTCTCAATGCTGCCGATTTTTCCAGCACTATATTAATCCATAACAGTCCATTTTTTTGAATGTAGTGCTGTCCATTTTCTCCAACCTTGCTTCAACAAAGACCATGCCAAGCTGATGTCCAAATCTACCCTGCAAAATAGTCCTGAATGCAGCCCATAAGACAAAAATCTGCACATTTTGCTGCTACAAAAACAGTTTGCAAAGCTCCAAATATTTCACTAAAATGGATACTTCAAAAAGCTATCCCATAAAACATCAAAACAGGGCCTAGAATTTGTTCAAACTTCTACTGTTTTCCCCCCTAAAACCCCATAAATTTCACTAAAAATAGAGGCTTTTATCAACACAAAAAGGGACAAAAAGGGAATCCAAAAAAATTCAGCAAGAGAGTGAAAACAGAAAAGAGATTTTTGTCCAACAATCCAACAAGAGAGTGAAAATAGAAAAAAGATAGTTTTGTTCTAAAATTCAGTAGAGAGAAAAAGCCAGAAGAACATAGAAAACTCAAGGAAAAAACTTACTATCTTTTAGAAGCCCCATCGGAGAGGCTCCGATAGGTATTATTTTCTTCTTCCTCTCTATCTACTGCTGCATATATTCATGTTTGAATCACTTTCTGCACCATTTTTCTTGGTCATACAATGTTTGCCTTGTCAATCTTTTCTTTGTTGTACTTTATTTGAGTGGCTGCATGATTGTTAGCGTTTAAACATGTGTAGAATTCATAATAACGGTATTAACAATAAGTATAATGAAAGAACTATACTCCTTCCATCGCGTAACAACAACTTCTACCTCTTCATCTAGCAACCACCAGTCGACAACCTGCAACCATTTCTGCTCAACCAGTAGAGATTCCAAAACATAATTTCATTCTTAAAATTAGAAGAATAAAAATCTAAACAGAAGAAAAACCAGAGCTGGAATTTTAGAAATTGTTTTTGCCACGCCTTTCTCAAAACCTGTTAACAATAGAACCTGCTGTTACAAAACACTAGAAAATGTTAAAAACACTAGAACCTGTCAAAATATAGAACCTGTCAAAAGCTCTAGCCTGTTAAAATACCACTAACAGAACCTATAGAATATATGTGTAAACCTCATAAATCCCCAGTTTTGCAAACGGATCCGTCAAGCTCCCAATATCATCCTTCAATCCACCAAGACCTCTTCTCCGACTTTCCACTGAACCCAGTAACACCATCCATTGCTGTCCTCACCATCTTCAAATAGCCGAAGCCATCACCCATCACCGTTTCACTTCAACAACAAGCCATCAACAACAAATAAGACAAGAGAAGACAAATTTGAAACAAAGCGTTTAAATGCATATGACGCTATAACTTTAGCTACGAAACTCACCAAAAAGCGATAGAATCCACACATAGACTCTTCTATCTCTCAGTATCCGATAACGTTTTCAAATGTCAAATATCAAGTTTTGATCTTTCTTGTTCCTCTGCCCGCTTCCGATCGATCCTTTTTTTCTTCCCCTGACTACAATCGTAGATAATCTCCGGCCACAAAGCTTCCTTTGTTCGCTTGAATTCCGACGAGGTTTTTGAATGAACAAACGATGCCGCGTTGATGTTGTTGAGTTCTCGCGTTGAAGACCGAGGGTGAACTGTATAGAAGCTCGAAGGTGGTGAAGGACGTTGTAAAGTGGAGAAGATTGGCGAAGTGCATAGAGTTTTTTTGGAAGTTTGGGATTTCTGTGTTTTTTTTGGTGGTCATCTGCACACCGTGAGAATGTGAGATGATGTTAAACAAGGTTGGAGATGAAAGGGAGAGGGAATATTTCTTTTTTCTTTTTCTTGTTAATTGTTTTTTTGTTGGATTTAGCAATAATATTTAATCCGTTTCTCTCTTTCCAACTAGCCCCTGCACCTTTCAACATACATTAAGGTTTTCATTTTTTTCCTCCTTGTCCTTTTCAAAGTGGGTCGGCCCATTGGGCCTGTTGGTCCATCATCTTTACCAATTTTCCCTTATTTACTAATAGAAGCATGGATATAATGAATAAACAACATAGTTCATTTGGCAAGGCAGTTAACAATAATTCAGGAGGGACACAGGTTCAAGTCTAGGCTGGGACGTTTTTGTTATTTCTTTTAGCATTATCTCCTTCATTATCCTATCTTGTTATAATTATTATGAAAACATA
Source organism: Vicia faba (assembly GCA_948472305.1). Lineage (NCBI taxonomy): Eukaryota > Viridiplantae > Streptophyta > Magnoliopsida > Fabales > Fabaceae > Vicia > Vicia faba. Next base: position 95,724,756 of record OX451735.1, on the reverse strand, counting down.
AAAAACATGCTTTTATAATTTAATTTTTGCTAATTTGTTATTAATCTTTTATTATTTAATTATTCAAAAATATTTGTTTCATAATTTAGTTTATTTAATTTTTGTTATTTGTTTAATTATTAAAAATTCATGATTTTTGTAATTTAATCTTTATGTACTTTTGGTTATTTATTTAATCGTTAAAATGCATGCTAGTATAATTTAATTTTCATTATTAAGTTATTCAATTGTCATCTTAATTAATTTTGTCATCGATCGTTAATCTTTATATCTTTCGTCCGTCTCAATTCCAAGGGAAATGCTTTAACTTTGTTGACTTCATGTCATCAAACACGTCTCATCTAATCGTGTGAATACCCTCATTCATCTTTCGTTTATTATTTTGTTAAAAACTTAAGATAATTTTCCCAAATGTCCAATTTTCAAACTCACACCTTTTAAGTCAAAACTTCGATGTTAGGTCGTCGTATCTTCAAAATCTCGTCCATACCCATTTTTGGCCAAACAAACCATTTTAATCAAATAAACCTTTTTTTAATCAAACAAACAATTTTAATAAACAAATATTTCAAAAGGTTCCTATAGGATACTATAGATACATTGGGTTCTAATATCTTCCCATTGTATAACCAACCCCCGAACTCTAGATCTCTTTTCAAAACGCCTTGTATTTTCATTACTTTTAAGTATTATTTTACATTGCATATTTTAGGGTTTTATTTCGCTCTTTTCCCTATTCGCTTGGAAATAATAAAGCGCGGTGACGACTCTTGCTTTTGTGAGACGAGTTAATTAATTGCTCGATCTCCGATTTACCCCGCTACATTTTTTATCGCTACAAACCCCTGCTTAGCCTTAAGACAGTTTGGTTATGCCGGAAGGGATGGTCCGCATGAGATACTGATTCAAGGTTTGGTATTCGACTACGACAACAACGATCAAGGTCTTTGCCAGAGATTTATCCGAGCTTGAAGAATGTTGAACAAGGTAGATAGCAAAACTTTGGGGCATAAGAATTACATCCATCTTGAGCCTTACCTCAAATGGCTACGAACTCGTGCTCAGAGTCTTATGATGCCTTATCCCTCCATTCTCCCGGTAATCATTGAGCCTGTCATGGAAGGAGATGTTCTATACACTATCCTACATCCTGACATGCCCACCTCTCTTGAAGACCTACAAAGAGATTAGATACAACTCAAGGGGGAGCGAGATACTTTGGAAGCCCTATTATATGCAAGCGAGAAGAAGGTTTTAGAACTCACTAGACTACTTCATGAGGAGCAGACTCTGAATTCCTACATTGCACCAAAGAGGATGCGTACTACCTTTTTATCTTAGAGTTTTTGTGTTATTTTTCCCAAGAATGCATTGATGTACTCGAGCTTTAATCTATTAATATAACGTGTGTTTCCTTTTTGTCTAAAACAAATTTGAATCTTAAAATCCTTGAAATCATTGCATATGCATTTATCATTCATCATAACATAAGCAGGTTTCTTGCGACAAGTCTCCTCATCTCTCTATTGTTTATTTCAGTAAGATGGATCTCGAGCAAACGGTGAAGGACCTCCAAGCTCAGAATTCACAGTTTCAACGGTTGTTCTTAACTCTAGACTAAGGACAAGAAGAGTTGAAGACTTTGTTGTCTGAGGAGAAGAAAAAGAAGACGAAGAAGACAACCAGAGTTCTAAACATGGGAAGAAGATTCCAAGGGAAAACAATAAGGGCCTTAGACTTCGCAACAACATCTGGTGAAAAAGACAATCAAGATGGGAAGGGCAAGGAAATAGTTGTCCAGTCAGAGGCAGAAGAGGAAGAGGAAGAAGAAGACTATTATGAAGAACAATACCCTCCATCCGACGACAAGTATAAGCATCTAGAAGAGCGGTTGAGTGCAATGGAAATCCAAAAAGTGCCTGGATTGGACTTTGAGGAGTTGGGACTAGTATCGGGAATTGTCATTCCTCCAAAATTCAAAGCGCGTGTGTTTGCCAAATATGACGGAGTTTCATGCCCTAAAATGCATCTTAATTCCTATGTGAGGAAAATCCAGCCCCATACCGCTGACAAAGATTTATGGGTACACTTCTTCCAAGACAATCTGAAACTCAACTTGATTGGTTTTATCAGTTGGAAAGAGCCAATGTTCATAACTGAGAGGATCTTGCTGCAGGCTTTTACAAACAATACCAATACAACGCTGATCTTGCGCCAACCCATACTCAACTCCAGAGTATGGCCATGGTTTCAAGTGAAGGCTTCAAGGACTATGCGCAAAAATGGAGGGACTTGGCCGGAAGAGTTCAACCTCTTCTATCTGAAAGAGAGTTGGTAGACATGTTTTTGGGCACCTTGTCTGGTCCCTTCTTCAATCACTTAATTGGGAGTTCATCGGCAGGTTTCACTGAATTGATATTGACCGGAGAAAGGGTAGAAGTCGGGATAAAGAATGGAAAGATTCAAAAAGATGCATCCTCTGCTGTTGTAAGGAAGCCATTCATCAGAAAGAAAGAAGTGGTTGTTGTATATCCTCATAGAAATCAAGATAGGGCCGAACGCCGTCCAATGGTGGGGGCTTTTATGATTCCTAAACCCGCGCCTGATCAGCAAAGAAACAACCAACCAAGATTGGAAAGTCCAGTCAGACAATTCACCCGAATTCATATGACACTATCTCAAGTATTGCCACATCTGTTAAGATCCAACCTAGTAACTTTGAAAGAAGCTCCAAAGAACCCTAACACAACCTCTCCTTACTATCATCCTAATGCCCGCTGTGCATACCACTCTGAGAGTCCCGGCCATGACACTAATAACTATTGGGCTCTAAAGAACAAAGTACAAGACCTCCTTGAAGCCAAAGAGATTGAATTCGATGCACCAGAAAAACCCAATGTCATTTCTGCCCCCATGCCCAAGCACGACCATAATACCAACACCATTGAAGAAGATATGATTGTTAATTCAATTAATGAACTTATGACCCCACTCCTGACTATTAAAAAGAACTTGTTGATTGTCGGTGTATGTTGCACCCCAAAATTTACCCTCTTGATTTTGGCTTATGATTCATCATGAATATCATATTGCATTACATTCATACATTATGATGGGATCAAGGTACTCTGGTTATCAAGTTTTCCTCAAGCGTTGAAGGTTAATTGCATTGACAAGTTTCTCAAGTAGAATCTTGTCATCTAAACCTCTGGATCTTTCAAGCTCAAAAGTTATTGCATATCTCAAGATGTTTTATCCATCTCTTTAGATCATCAGAGGATTGAAGTCTGTGTTTGATTATAAGGAGAATCAATCTTTTGACTCACCAGTCAAATTAGGGTTTTATTTGAGCAAGGCTATTGATCAATGTAAAAGTGTTGATTTAGAAGCTGCAACATCTCATTGTCATGTGGAAAGTCTTTTACAAGAAATTGGTCAAGATGCCCAGAGGATTTAAAATTTTTGAGATGATTCATCACTCTTCTAAGGTGTTAACCAAAACTAGGGTTTGGGATTTCATCAAGATTTCTTGAGTATTTTGAAGTGAAACTTTGTACATGGCTTCTATATGTTTGGAAGATCATATGTTTGAAGTTTTGATCATCAATTTTGAAGGGAAGTGGATCAATTGATTCAAAGGGGCAAAATGGTCATTTTGGTCAAAATCAGTCAAAGTCAAGGTTAACCAAGTGAACTTTTGGCAACCATCAATTCAAGGATGTAATTTTCATATTTCAAGTAAATTTTGATCATTGGATCAAAAAGATTGAGGTTTGGGTTGAAACTTGTTCTTGAAGAAACCCTAAAAGTTTCAAATTTTGGAAAATAAGGACTTAATTTCAAAAATTCACATTTTATTCACCTTTGATCAAAAAAATGCAAATGAAATATGATTGGAAAGATAAGAGGATGATCTTTCATCTCCTTTTGGTCTCATGTCCAAATTGGAAAAAAGTCAAGAGTTATTAAGCTTGGAAGTCACAAAATTATAGGTTATTTTCCAAATTTAGTGAATTTCATGTCATATTTTGAGGACCTTAATGGATTCAATTGCAAAAACTCAAAACTAAGGGATTATATATATTTTCAATACCTTTCCAAATTGTACTCATTTGTGTTCAAATTCGAAAATATGAGCAAGTTATGAACCTTGGAATTTGGAGGCATTTCATTGAATTCATGCATACCATGCAAATTGCAAATTCTTGATAACTTGATTTGTGGCCATTTGTTTCACTTCAAACTTGGCCCATGACTAATTTACAATGTAATAAGGCCCATCATGCCAAAGATTGAGCTGCACATGGGCAAATGCAAGGGCAACTCATGATTTTACAAAAAGTGGCACGAAAATGCCTAATCACCAACACTTAGTTAATACAAGGATTTGAGCCTTAATTATTTTGCTAATCTCTTCCTGAGATAAAATGGATTGAAATGCACGTAAAAGGAAATCAAATGCACGAGGGATTTGAGGGCTGCATGTGCACACTTCATTTTGGCAAAAAGAGGAATTCATTCTTTCTAACAGTTTTCAGTGTGAAAAACCTATCCTACCCTCCTCTTCATGCTCTATATATTGAGAGGTAAGCTTCATTAAACAGGGTTCGTGCTTCATTTCATCCCTGAGCTCAGAAAACTCCATAGCTATTTGTTCTGCAAATTTCTTCGATTCTCTCAATTCACTTACGCATTTTGAGTGTTTCTTCTTGCATTCTCTTCTCCGAGTGATAAGGATTGTAGATTGAGGCTTGGTTTGCAACTGGAGTGAAGGAGACAGTAGATTCGTTTTTGCCTCAAAGGTTAGAATTCTTAACTTTGGATCTTGATTTCTAGCCGTGCATTGTGTGATTTGAGTTCATAATCATGTTGATTGAAGTTCATTAAGTGTTTCTGTAGCTACAGAGCTTTTGATTTGATGAGATATGCATGTATGATGCATCTGAATTTTTCTGCTCAGTGAGTTTTTTTCATTTTCACGCAATCCGTTCTTGATCCATGGTTAATTATTTAATGTGATTCGAATTTCAATGTGTAGTATGATATGCTGGCTTTAATTTGCACAAAATTTCATGAAAAATGGTGTAGAATTGAGAATGTTATGTTGATTGGAACATGAGGTGATGGATTTGATCATGCGCACGTTTTTGCCCTAGCCAGAGGTTGAAGATGATTGTGTGACCTCCTCTGGTTGGCTGGCTTGTTTCTTTAATTCATTTGAATTTTGTTTCATAAATTGATTTTCATGATTTTATTTCTTGCTCAAAAATGGTTGAAAAATTATGAAAATATTTAGGAAACCTAAAAATAATATTCCTGACCTTGTGCATTTGTTTGATAATTTTTGAAAATGTTTTGATTGGTTTAAATATTTGTGTTATTATTTAATTATTTGTCTAGTGTTTATTTTTGTTTTAATATTTCTTTGATTTGAAAAAATTCACAAAAATTATCTTTGACTCAAAAAATAAATCAAAAATTGATTCTGATTTTTGTTTAGCATTTTTTATATTTTTGATTAGAAATTTAATTTGAGAAGTTTATTTTGAATTTTTGCTTCATATTTTTTATTTTAATACTTCCTTTAATTCAAAAATCCTTAAAAAAAATCATGTAAGGCTGTTTTTAATCATAGAATCTGAATATAGTTTTATTTTGACCTTTTCATGACTTTTGGCTAGGGTTTGCATTTTTGCCTTTAAATGATAGTTTAATTGTTAATTGTTTGTTTGATTTGTATTTTAATATTTCCCTTAATTCAAAAATTCCACAAAAAAAATATGGGATGTATATTTTTAATTCTAATATTTGAATATAATTTAGATTGGATATTTTTTCTGATTTTCGATTAGATTTTCATTTTGAAATAAGATTATTTGTCTAATTGATTAATTGTTTGAATTTGATTTTATTTTTTACTTTTCTTTGATTCAAAAAATATGGAAAAATAGGTATTCTGACCTTTTGAGTTTTGTCATGTTTGATGTATATTGGTTCTGATTTTTTTGAATTTTGATCTTATCTAATCAATATTTAAGATTAAAAGTCAAAAATTAGGGTTTTGTTGTTTATTGTGAAAGTTTCATGTTCAAAACCATTATACCCTGGATTTTTAATGGAATTTAAGTCTTGATTAGGGTTCTGGATGTATTGAGGATCTGAAAACCATTTTTTTTCAATTATTTGACTTGGTTTGATATTTTTCCACAAATTATTTTGAAAACTTGTCTAGTTTGGTAGTTTTGCCAACTAGTTTTGAACTTTGGGCCTCATTTGATCCCCTCCTCAATCATTCATGAACATAACACTTACTTTCTAACTTCTACACACTTCAAAGATGCTAAGAAATTTTTGGTTTGAATTATTGAGATCATTTTCCATTTTTGGTGTATTTTTGAAGTGAAGGTACCCAATTAATGTTGCATATCTTGTTGCAATTTGTTTGATGGCCAATGAATTTGAGTGAGGCCTATAATTGGGAACCTAATGATCATGTTGATTTTGTTTATCCACATAAACTCAAGTCATTTCACTTAATACCCCATGTTTGAATGATTGAACCTTTTGATGCATTGTGTGGGATTCCTCTTCTATTATGCTTGTGAGATGTGATGGATTAATTCTGCATAACTGAATTGTGTTTGCTACTGACCTTCATGGTATTTGATTGTGTTCTTCTCAAGCTCTCATGATCCTTGATTGATATTCAATTGTCAACTCAACATGGTGATAGAAAGGAGCAACATTCCTCTAATTTCTGACCAAATTGTGCATATGCCTGTTTCCTTTTGTATATCATAACTAATGTTTTGATAATTGCTATCATGTTTCATCCATCCCTTATGTGAGTCATCATTCAATTTATGGAATACTAACTTGGTTGTTGAATGTGCGAGGTACTTTGAGAAAGGTTTTCCATTTTTGACTTGAGGCTACTGTGTTTCACTTTATTTGTGGAACACAACTTATTATATTAACACTGCTCTTATGTCTGGCATGTTTAGTAGTCTATGCAGGATATATACATGTGATTATGAATGCCATACATTTCCCATGGGATCTGTTCATATCTGATAATCTCATTACTTACATCCTGATGGCGTAATTTCTGAATTGATTTGTCTGCTGATGCCAGCTTGCTTGAAGTTTTATGGGTTTCTTTTATTCTTGCCCAGTTTCTACGGATAGTTATCCATTTGGTATTGCACTATTTCCTTTCTCCTATTTGCATAGTTTTATGTTGCATGATGGGACCTTTGTTTCTGATATATGTCAGGAGGCCCTCTAGTTTTTTTGTCTGATACATGTGTTGTGTTTGTTTCTTTAACTTGTTGATCGATGAGTCACTCAATTTAGAAATTGAGATCATGAATTTGCTCTCAGTGCATGTTCCCTATAGGATGTTTATTATTTTTCTTCTTTAGTTATTGATCGATGAGTCACTCGATTTAGAAATTGAGATCACGACTTCGCTCTCAGTGCATGTTCCCTATATGAGATTTATTGTTTTCTTTCTTCTTTAATTGTTGATCGATGAGTCACTCAATTTAGAAATTGAGATCACGACTTCGCTCTCATTGTATGTTACCTATAGGATAGTTTTGTTAAGCTTCATTTAACATGTTAATTAAGGTAAGGTTTTCCTTTATCCTCAACCTTAGGGTCAACCATTGTATGATAACACTAGGGATAATGCTAGGCTAGTTTCCCTTAGTTGTTTTTCCTTCCTTTGCATTTTGCATCTTAAAGCAAAAACTGTTTTCTTGGCAAATCATAAAACACCTCTAATAAACTCAAACCCTTCTTCAAGGTAAAAGATACAAATCAATCTTATTTGTTTGTGTGCCTCTTGGTTTTGTTCTTAAACTTGGTTTAGCTGGTGTTTCGCCATCGCACATCTGTCTGAAGCCGATATTTCACCATCGCACATGTTTGTTATCCTTCTTTGATTCTCAATATCATTTTTAGGTGTGATATTTTGTTATCCGTCTAATTGATGTTTCACCATCCTTACCATGATATCTTGTCATCTTTTAGCCGATGTTTCACCATCCCACATTTGTTTGAAGCCGATGTTTCCCCATCGCACATGTTTGTTATCCTACTTTGATTCTCAATATCATTGTTAGGTGTGATGTTTTGTCATTCGATTCATTAACTTTTTTCCATCTCTACCATGATACTTTATTACCTTTTAGCCGATGTTTCGCCATCGCACATTATTTTGAAGCCGATGTTTTGCCATCACACATGTTTGTTATCCCACTTTGATTCTCAATATCATCGTTAGGTGTCATGTTTTGTCATCCGTTTTATTGATGTTTCGCCATCTTTGACATGTTACTATGTTATTATTTAGTCGATGTTTTATCATCTCATCTTTTTGTTGTTTTATTTGATGTTTTGCCATCTTTATTGTTTTTGTTGCCTTAACTAATAAACACAAACAAACCAAAATATATGAGCCGAACTACGGCTACTCTGATTCCTTAAAAGGGATACGTAGGCAAAGGGATAGGGCCCAACCGAGCACACCTTTTATTTTCCCTACATTGTTTTCTTTTTCTTTCGCATGCATTTCCTTTTCAGTTCTAAGCCATAGACATAGGATTTGACCACACCCATTATATTAGACAACAAGAGTGGATACCGTAGAGTACTACGGGCATGTGGGGTACTAATACCTTCCCCTCGCGTAAAAGACTCCCTAACCCGATCTCTCGGTCGAAAGACCGTGATTTCTCCCTTTCCAGGTTTTCTCAATGTTCACCTTTCCCTTTCGGCGGGATAAAAGACGTTCAGTGATTCGAATTTCAATGTGTAGTATGATATGCTGGCTTTAATTTGCACAAAATTTCATGAAAAATGGTGTAGAATTGAGAATGTTATGTTGATTGGAACATGAGGTGATGGATCTGATCATGCGCACATTTTTGCCCTAGCCAGAGGTTGAAGATGATTGTGTGACCTCCTTTGGTTGGCTGGCTTGTTTCTTTAATTCATTTGAATTTTGTTTCATAAATTGATTTTCATGATTTTATTTCTTGCTCAAAAATGGTTGAAAAATTATGAAAATATTTAGGAAACCTAAAAATAATATTCCTGACCTTGTGCATTTTTTTGATAATTTTTGAAAATGTTTTGATTGGTTTAAATATTTGTGTTATTATTTAATTATTTGTCTAGTGTTTATTTTTGTTTTAATATTTCTTTGATTTGAAAAAATTCACAAAAATTATCTTTGACTCAAAAAATAAATCAAAAATTGATTCTGATTTTTGTTTAGCATTTTTTATATTTTTGATTAGAAATTTAATTTGAGAAGTTTATTTTGAATTTTTGCTTCATATTTTTTATTTTAATACTTCCTTTAATTCAAAAATCCTCAAAAAAAAAATCATGTAAGGCTGTTTTTAATCATAGAATCTGAATATAATTTTATTTTGACCTTTTCATGACTTTTGGCTAGGGTTTGCATTTTTGCCTTTAAATGATAGTTTAATTGTTAATTGTTTGTTTGATTTGTATTTTAATATTTCCCTTAATTCAAAAATTCCACAAAAAAATATGGGATGTATATTTTTAATTCTAATATTTGAATATAATTTAGATTGGATAATTTTTCTGATTTTCGATTAGATTTTCATTTTGAAATGTGATTATTTGTCTAATTGATTAATTGTTTGAATTTGATTTTATTTTTTACTTTTCTTTGATTCAAAAAATATGGAAAAATAGGTATTCTGACCTTTTGAGTTTTTCATGTTTGATGTATATTGGTTCTGATTTTTTTGAATTTTGATATTATCAAATCAATATTTAAGATTAAAAGTAAAAAATTAGGGTTTTGTTGTTTATTGTGAAAGTTTCATGTTCAAAACCATTATACCCTGGATTTTCAATGGAATTTAAGTCTTGATTAGGGTTCTGGATGTATTGAGGATCTGAAAACCATTTTTTTTCAATTATTTGACTTGGTTTGATATTTTTCCACAAATTATTTTGAAAACTTGTCTAGTTTGGTAGTTTTGCCAACTAGTTTTGAACTTTGGGCCTCATTTGATCCCCTCCTCAATCATTCATGAACATAACACTTGCTTTCTGACTTCTACACACTTCAAAGATGCTAAGAAATTTTTGGTTTGAATTATTGAGATCATTTTCCATTTTTGGTGTATTTTTGAAGTGAAGGTACCCAATTAATGTTGCATATCTTGTTGCAATTTGTTTGATGGCTAATGAATTTGAGTGAGGCCTATAATTGGGCACCTAATGATCATGTTGATTTTGTTTATCCACATAAACTCAAGTCATTTCACTTAATACCCCATGTTTGAATGATTGAACCTTTTGATGCATTGTGTGGGATTCCTCTTCTATTATGCTTGTGAGATGTGATGGATTAATTCTGCATAATTGAATTGTGTTTGCTACTGACCTTCATGTTCTTTGATTGTGTTCTTCTCAAGCTCTCATGATCCTTGATTGATATTCAATTGTCAACTCAACATGGTGATAAAAAGGAGCAACATTCCTCTAATTTTTGACCAAATTGTGCATATGCCTGTTTCCTTTTGTATATCATAACTAATGTTTTGATAATTGCTATCATGTTTCATCCATCCCTTATGTGAGTCATCATTCAATTTATGGAATACTAACTTGGTTGTTGAATGTGCGAGGTACTTTGAGAAAGGTTTTCCATTTTTGACTTGAGGCTACTGTGTTTCACTTTATTTGTGGAACACAACTTATTATATTGACACTGCTCTTATGTCTGGCATGTTTGGTAGTCTATGCAGGATATATACATGTGATTATGAATTCCATACATTTCCCATGGGATCTGTTCATATCTGATAATCTCATTACTTACATCCTGATGGCGTAATTTCTGAATTGATTTGTCTGCTGATGCCAGCTTGCTTGAAGTTCTATGGGTTTCTTTTATTCTTGCTCAGTTTCTACAGATAGTTATCCATTTGGTATTGCACTATTTCCTTTCTCCTGTTTGCATAGTTTTATGTTGCATGATGGGACCTTTGTTTCTGATATATGTCAGGAGGCCCTCTGGTTTTTTTGTCTGATACATGTGTTGTGTTTGTTTCTTTAACTTGTTGATCGATGAGTCACTCAATTTAGAAATTAAGATCATGACTTTGCTCTCAGTGCATGTTCCCTATAGGATGTTTATTATTTTTCTTCTTTAGTTATTGATCGATGAGTCACTCGATTTAGAAATTGAGATCACGACTTCGCTCTCAGTGCATGTTCCCTATATGAGATTTATTGTTTTCTTTCTTCTTTAATTGTTGATCGATGAGTCACTCAATTTAGAAATTGAGATCACGACTTCGCTCTCATTGTATGTTACCTATAGGATAGTTTTGTTAAGCTTCCTTTAACATGTTAATTAAGGTAGGGTTTTCCTTTATCCTCAACCTTAGGGTCAACCATTGTATGATAACACTAGGGATAGTGCTAGGCTAGTTTCCCTTAGTTGTTTTTCCTTCCATTGCATTTTGCATCTTAAAGCAAAAACTGTTTTCTTGGCAAATCATAAAACACCTCTAATAAACTCAAACCCTTCTTCAAGGTAAAAGATACAAATCAATCTTATTTGTTTGTGTGTCTCTTGGTTTTGTTCTTAAACTTGGTTTAGCCGGTGTTTCGCCATCGCACATCTGTCTGAAGCCGATGTTTCACCATCGCACATGTTTGTTATCCTTCTTTGATTCTCAATATCATTTTTAGGTGTGATATTTTGTTATCCGTCTAATTGATGTTTCACCATCCTTACCATGATATCTTGTCATCTTTTAGCCGATGTTTCACCATCACACATTTGTTTGAAGCCGATGTTTCCCCATCGCACATGTTTGTTATCCTACTTTGATTCTCAATATCATTGTTAGGTGTGATGTTTTGTCATCCGATTCATTAATGTTTTTCCATCTCTACCATGATACTTTATTACATTTTAGCCGATGTTTCGCCATCGCACATTATTTTGAAGCCGATGTTTCGCCATCGCACATGTTTGTTATCCCACTTTGATTCTCAATATCATCGTTAGATGTCATGTTTTGTCATCCGTTTTATTGATGTTTCGCCATCTTTGACATGTTACTATGTTATTATTTAGTCGATGTTTTATCATCTCATCTTTTTGTTGTTTTATTTGATGTTTTGCCATCTTTATTGTTTTTGTTGCCTTAACTAATAAACACAAACAAACCAAAATATATGAGCCGAACTACGGCTACTCTGATTCCTTAAAAGGGATACGTAGGCAAAGGGATAGGGCCCAACCGAGCACACCTTTTATTTTCCCTACATTGTTTTCTTTTTCTTTCGCATGCATTTCCTTTTCAGTTCTAAGCCATAGACATAGGATTTGACCACACCCATTAGATTAGACAACAAGAGTGGATACCGTAGAGTACTACGGGCATGTGGGGTACTAATACCTTCCCCTCGCGTAAAAGACTCCCTAACCCGATCTCTCGGTCGAAAGACCGTGATTTCTCCTTTTCCAGGTTTTCTCAATGTTCACCTTTCCCTTTCGGCGGGATAAAAGACGTTCAGTGGCGACTTTATTGATGTTTCATTACATCCAGATGACAGGTTCCGGTCGGGTGGTTTCAGCGTATTCCCAGGCTGTGATGAAAGGTGTCATTTCTGTTTGTCCTTACCAACCAGTTGTCCTTTGTTGAAACCAGGCGTTCAGTGCCTAATAGATCATAAGGAAATTCTGTTCGAAAAGACTTATATTCCAACTGTTTCTTATAATGATGTTTCCATCGTGACCATTTCTGACAATTCTTCCAGGCTCTCCACCAAAAGACCTGTTAGAATTACATCAGTTCCAAAAGTAGCTCCTATGATAATTACAATGCCTGGACCAGTCCCGTATTCGTCAGACAAAACCGTACCATGGAATTATGGATGTGATATCTACTACCACGGTATCAAGCAAGATTGTCCAGCTGTCGAAGATTCAAGTTTTGAGAAAGTTGACTATGATATCAGTAATATTGCAGGGACTAGTAAGATAACCTGAAGCGGAAGGATATTCTCTCCAGAAATTGCTCCCCTAAAAGCAGTTTTTGGACCCGTAATCATTCTTGTTGTTGTTGCTCCTCCAAAGGCTGTTCCCAGTCCTATAATCATTTCTGCTAATACTCCTACTAACAAAGCAGTTACAACCCCTGTTATCACTCCTACTGACATTCCTGCTGCCGAGTCAACTGAAACTCGAGGTAAAAGTATTCTGATTGAGCCTTTTCAGATGAAGGCATAACCATTGGTTATCCCTGAGACCTCCCAGAAAGAGATGGAGGAAATTCTAAAGATCATAAAAAGAAGCGACTATAATGTAGTTGAGCAACTGGGGAAAACTCCATCAAAAATTTCCATGCTGGATTTACTACTATGTTCCGAGGCGCATGCAAAGGCCTTGGTAAAATTCCTGAAAACTGCCCATGTACCCCAAGAAACTTCTGCCGATCAGTTCCAAGACTGTGTAGCCAGCTTGACTGCAGATAATGGCTTAGGTTTTTCAGATGCTGATTTAACGCCAAGAGGGAGGAAGCATAATGAGGCATTACATGTCTCAGTGGAATGCAGGGGCACAACCTTGGCTCATGTCTTGGTAGACACTGGCTCGTCTCTGAATGTTTTGCCTAAAAAGGCTCTTGATAGGCTTGACTGCGAAGGATTGACATTGAAACCAAGTAACATAGTAGTGAGGGCCTTTGACGGCTCAAAAAGGATGGTGCATGGGGACATGGATATCCCCATAAAGGTTGGAACCTAAACATTTGATTCGACCTTTTATGTAATCGATATCCGCCCTTCATATTCCTGCTTGCTAGGCCAATCGTGGATTCACAATGCATGCGTTGTTACTTCTACGTTGCACCTAATGCTGAAATATTCGATTCAAGGGAAGATAATCACCGTTCATGGAGAAGAAGAGTATATGATCAGCCATATCAATTCCTTCAGATATGTGGAATTAGATGGTGAATTTATTGAAACTCCATTCCAGCACTTTGAAGAAGTCCCACAAGATGTGGCAGTGACCAAGGCTGTGTCTCAAGTTCCCAAGATCACAAGGCCTCCACTCAGGATGTCATCTTTAAAGGATGCCAAGGCAGTGATAGAAGAAGGTGGGTGCCATATTTGAGGACAACTCCCAGATATCCCATACAAATCTGACAAGTTTGGTCTGGGTTTCACTTCAGGTGCCTGGAAGGCTGTACACCGCGCTCGTGCCGGAGGACCACCCTTGAAGATCAGCAACCGTGAAGTCAATGTGGTGGAGGATGATGAAGACAACTACAACCTGGAGGATTGGATTTTCCCAACTGTCAGTGGAGGGCTCAGCAACTGGGAGGCTAGAGATTTTGTCCCGATCACTTTTATCCCACGTTAATTTGTCTTTACATTTTGTTGGATCTGTAATATTAAAACAATTCAGACTCTTAAAACCTTGTGTCTTACCCGAGGCACAATGGTCCATTTGTAAGGGTAATTATCTCATTTCCATATGACATCAATGAATCATGGACGTTTTTGCATACAAACTTTGTGCTCATTGTTTTTATTTTTACATTTTCATTTCTTTCAAAGATAGCTATACCCTTACACACACTCACACTCACAATAGAGGCCTACATCCATTCGGGATCCCATGGATAACGGTTCTGCTATGGCCTTTTGTAACTCTGAAAATATAATCTACCAAGCCGAAGACGAAGGAGAGGAAGATTGTGAAGTACCATGGGAACTTTCCAGATTACTACAACAAGAAGAGAGAACCATTCAGCCCCATGAGGAACCAGTGGACACCATCAACCTAGGTACCGAGGAAGATAAAAGAGAAGTCAAGGTGGGTGCCAATCTGGAACCCAGTGTCAAAGAGCATCTGATTCAGTTGCTACATGACTATGTTGAGGTCTTTTCCTGGTCGTATGAAGACATGCCAGGAATTGATACAGATATTCTGGTACATCGTCCACCTACAAAAGAGGATTTCCCACCAGTAAAACAAAAGGTCTGTCTTATGCGACCAAATATGTTGGAGAAGATTAAAGCAAAAGTCATGAAACAATTCAATGCTGGATTCTTGGCCGTCACCTCCTATCCGCAATGGGTGGCCAATGTTGTTCCCGTGCCCAAAAAGGACAGCAAGGTACGAATGTGCATGGACTATAGAGACTTGAATAGGGCAAGCCCTAAGGATGATTTCCCACTTCCCCACATTGATATCCTAGTTGACAATACGGCACAATATAAGGTGTTTTCCTTCATGGATGGTTTCTCAGGCTACAACCAAATCAAAATGGCGCCTGAGGACATGGAGAAGACAACCTTTGTCACACAATGGGGCATATTCTGCTACAAGGTTATGCTATTCGGACGGAAGAATGCAGGGGAAACCTATCAGCGTGCCATGGTAGCCCTATTTCACGACATGATACATCAAGAAATAGAGGTCTATTGGACGATATGATAGCTAGATCTCAAACAGAAGAAAAGCATCTTGATCATTTACAGAAACTGTTTGAGAGGCTAAAGAAGTACAAGCTGAGGTTGAACCCAAATAAATGCACGTTTGGAGTAAGTTCTGGTAAGCTCCTAGGATTTGTCGTCAGCAATAAAGGTATTGAAGTAGATCCCGCCAAGGTGAAAGTGATACAAGAGATGCCTGCTCCTCGTACTGAGAAGGAAGTCAGAGGGTTCTTGGGACGTTTGAATCACATTGCCAGATTCATTTCTCACCTGACAGCTACTTGTGAACCAATCTTCAAAGTACTAAAGAAAGATCAAGTAGTCAAATGGAATGATGAGTGCCAAACTGCTTTTGACAAGATCAAAGAGTATCTACAAGAGCCTCCTGTGTTGATGCCACTAGTTGAGGGAAGTCCATTGATCATGTATCTGACTATTTTGGAAAATTCAATGGGGTGTGTGCTGGGGCAGCATGACGAGTCTGGCCGAAAAGAGCACGCTATTTATTACCTAAGCAAAAAGTTTACCGACTGTGAAACAAGATATTCACTGCTCGAGAAAACTTGCTGCGCTCTGGCATGGGCTGCTCGCTGGCTAAGACAGTATATGCTGACCCATACTACCTTGTTAATATCTAAAATGGATCCAATAAAATACATCTTCGAGAAACCTGCACTCTTTGGGAGAATAGCGAGATGGAAGATGATCCTAAAAGAATATGACATACAGTATACTACCCAGAAATCAATAAAGGGCAGTGTACTAGTTGATCACCTTGCTCACCAAGCTGTGGAAGACTACCAGTACATGATGTTCGAATTCCAAGATGAAGACATCGTGATGGTAAACAACTGTTAAGAACTCAGGCCATATGACGGACCTGAACAAGGATCCCGAAGGATCCTGGTTTTTGATGGGGCATCTAACGCACTCGGCAATGGTATTGGCGTTATACTCATATCTCTGGAAGGATGTCACACTCCCTTTACATAAAGACTCTGCTTCAATTGTACAAATAACATGGTGGAATATGAAGCGTGCATCTTTGGTCTCAAAGCTGCCATAGACTTGGGGATCAAATCTTTGAATGTATTCAGAGATTCAACTTTGGTTATCAGCCAGATCAAATGGGAATGGGACACCAAACACCCTAACCTTATCCCTTACAAAGAACATGTGTTGCATTGCTCCCATGTTTTGAGAAGATTACCTTCGAGCACTTCCCGCGAGAAGAAAATCAGCTAGCAGACACACTAGCCACAATGTCATCTATGTTTAAACTTAAATGGGATAATGAGGCTCCCTAGATCCCCATTGAACGAAGGGGTGAACCAGCACACTGTTACGAGATTAATACTGAAGAAGTAGTGAACCAACCTTGGTTTCACGAAGTCAAGAGGTATCTCGAGACTCGAGAATACCCAGAAGGAGCTTCAGTAAACGATAAGAAGTTCTTAAGGATATTCTCTGCTAAATTCTTCCTTAGTAATGGCATTCTTTACAAACGCAACCATGAATCTGTGTTACTTCGGTGCGTAGACAAGGTTGAAGTTGAAAGGATCATGGCTGAGCTATATGAAGGCACTTTTGGCACCCATTCCAGTGGGCATACAATGGCAAAGAAAATCCTACGGGCAGACTATTACTGGTCTACTATGGAAGTAGATTGCTATCAACACTCTCGAACCTGCCATAAGTGTCAGATCTATGTTGACAAGGTGCACGTACCTCCGGTTCCTCTGAATATCTTGACGGCTCCTTGGCCCTTTGCTATGCGGGGGATTTATATGATTGGGGAAATCAAGCCAACGGCCTCCAATGGACACCGCTTCATCCTAGCGGCCATTGACTATTTTACAAAGTGGGTTGAGGCAGCCTCATTCGCTTCCGTTACCAAGAATGTTGTCGTCTGGTTCATCAAGCAGAATCTCATTTGTCGTTACGGTATCCCAGAGAGGATCATTACAGACAATGGTACCAACTTGAACAATACTATGATCACCGCCTTGTGCGAGCAATTCAAAATCCAGCATCACAATTCTTCCCCTTACCGGCCAAAGATGAATGGTGTTGTTGAAGCCGCGAATAAGAACAATAAAAAGATCATACAGAAAATGACAGTCACGTACAAAGAATGGCATGAGATGCTACCATTTGCTCTCCACCGATATCGTACCACAACTCACATATCAACCGGGGCAACACCCTATTCTTTGGTATACGGCATGGAAGTTATCTTGCCTATTGAGGTTCAGATCCCCTCTCTGAGAGTTATGAAAGATGCAGGGTTGAATGAAGAAGATTGGATCCAGACTCGACATGATCAACTAAACTTGATTGATGAGAAAAGGATTACTGTTGTTTGCCATGGTCAAATATATCAAAAACGGATGATCAAGGATTTCAATAAAAAGGTCAGACGCCAAGTGTATCAAGTTGGAGATCTGGTGATCAAACGCATCATACTGCTGCAAGGTGATCCTAGGGGAAAATGGACTCCTACATACGAAGGAACATTTATAATCAAAAACATATTCTCTGGTGGAGCAATGATCTTGACCACCATGGATGGCGATGACCTGCCGCACCCTGCGAACACAAACATAGTCAAAAGATACTACGCATAAGAGACCCGTTAGGTTGACACACCTAGGAAAAACAAGGGCACCCCGACGAACCAAAAAGGTTCGGGCAAAAATTAGGGATAAAACAAAAAAATATGTACACCCGGCAAGCTGAAAACCCAAAAGGGAGGCTTGGGAAAAAAAGGGTATCCCGGTGGACTGAAAACCCGAAAGGGCGGTCCAAGCAAAAGTTAGGGAACTAAAGCGTATGACTATGTCCTGTTGGATCACCTTACGGACAACCTGCGAACTCAACGGGTTTGATCAATTCAATCAGTTTCGGACAAGCCAATAAAAAGACAAGATGCTCAGAGATACGAGGGATATAGCAGAATGGGAACCCCATGAGATTACTGCACACAACTATCTTTTCTTTGTATCAAAATTTTCATCTTTTATAACAAAATTCTCTTACTAGAATGTTTGTATCATTATACAAAAATACTTACTCAAATTCAATACAAAGATATCCCTTTGAAAGTGCAAAACTATCTGTTTTTCTTTACTTTTGTGTTTTGTTTACAAAAACGTCCAAATGATTCATTTTGGAACATATGCATTTGAACATAATTAATGTTTACAAATAAACAAAATAGAAAGACAATCACTGATGGCTTTAATAGGTAGGGAAATCTCTCTATGCTATTTCCATAAGTCCCCCGCAGTTTGTAGTTTAATCCCCAGTTGAACAAAGCTTCCAATTATCAATCCCTAGTAGAAGTCGTTCAATTTCTCAGGATTTCCCAACAGGATTTTACAAGCAGTACACGACATTTCCATTACAATAGAGTTTATTTCTCTAAGTGGAAATTCATCAACACTTCAACTTCACAACATGAAGACTTACACTCCATATCCTCAGCAGCAGTCAGTGATTTATTCTCCCCAATCCAACAGCAGTGTAGCAGATTAGCTCACATATGTATACATCGCATCCATATATCATAAACATTGATTACACAAATGCATCATACCATGCATTTCATACAACATGACTTTGCATTTTAGCTAACATTTTACGCTTTTCAGGATAAGGTTAACAGCTACCATTAACAATGTTCAAAGTTTCCAGATACAGTTCAGATACGCTCCAAACACAGATGCCATTCTGATACTCATTCAGTTTTCAAATTCCAGATATAGTACAGATACGCTCCAGACATGGATGCCATTCTGATACTCATTCAGACTCAGCTTTTAGATACAGATCAGATACGCTCCAGACACGAATGCCATTCTGATACTCATTCAGACTCAGCTTTCAAATACAGTTCAGATACGCTCTAGACACAGATGCCATTCTGATACTCATTTAGTTTTCAACTTCAAGATACAGTACATATATGCTCCATACATAGACGCCATTCTAATACTCATTCAAAATCAGCCTCTAGATGCAGTTCAGATACGCTCCAGATACAGACGTCATTCTGATACTCAATCTTTCAGCTTACAAATTACAATTCAGCAATCACTTTTGGATGGCATCTGCAATCCTATCTCCAACAACTTTATATCACCTCTCCAAATGGCATTTTTAAGCCCATTCCCTCAACCATCACATCACCGAGTGCAAATTTCTGGGCACTCTAGTGTCCAATCATCTTCCACCTTTGAGTCATGAATGGAAAAACTTGCCAATCTAACTCTTCAGGTTTAAGAAGATTGAACAGGGGAAGCTGTTGTACCCTAAAATTTTCCCTCTCACTTATCAAGAATTTGCTCATAAGATCTCCTTGGGCTCAAGACTGCACTAGGGTTTGACCAACTCAAGACACTGATGACCAAAATTAGGGTTTGAGTTTGCACAAGGATTTTTGAACTTTCTATGCCCCATATGATTTTCATGGATCATTATGGACCCCCAAGATTACTCATGTCAAGTTTCAAGCCTTGGATCATATTTTTTATCAATCAATTAAGTAGTGGACCTAAAAATCAATTGTATTGGGAAAAAAAATCAACTATGGCCAAATTACAGTCAAACTTCATAATTTTTTATCCACATCAACATTTTCAAATCATATGCATCACTTGATCAAGTTTGGACCACAACTCCTCAAGAAATTTGATCAAATCTCCAAAAGGGCAAAATGGTCAAAATTAGGGTTTTGATTGGGAAAGGGAAATTTTTGATTTTTGACCTAATGGTAAATTGGTTTAAGGCATTATCTCAAAAGTACAATTGCATCATTTTGACCTAATAGCATGGTTCAAAACATTGCAAGTCTATTGGATTGACAGATGAATTTTGCAGTCAACTAATCAAAAGTTAAGTGTATACTAGAAAGTCAAACTTTGACTTTTGGTCAAATTCAAATGCCAAAGATCACAATTCATCAAAACATGTCAAAATATTAAAATTATTCATCAAGAAATCAAAAAGTCAATATTTCATTTTGAAAAGTCAAAATTTCTAAACTTAGAAATTTTTCTAAGTGTTGGAAATTTCATGTTTTTTCATAGCTTTGAGCAAACTTTTCACCATGATGCAAGATGATTCAAGAGAAACTTCCAACATGAAAGTTGTATATCTCCATGAAATCTATAACTTTTCTTTATACAACTCCTTCTAAAAATTCTTGGATCTCAAGTTATAATTTTATGAACATGTGGTCATGAAACTAAACACTTAGTGAAATTTTGCCCTAATTTAGCAAGGATTTTGACCTAACTTCATGACACTTTTTCATATAGTTCCAAGGGAAATCTTCAAAAGCAATTCAAATATGGGTTATATAGCACATTGCAAGCTTTCCAAAATGTCCAAGAACTCCTTGATATCATTATTGAGTAGGGAGAATCGAAGAGATGAAGTTAGGGTTTTATCACTTTAATTACAAGTCATTTTAGTGATGAACAAAATTCAAATTCAAACTATGCTGCATAAACACTACTTTGAAGGGCTCAAACTTTTTAGGCACTCCATAATTAATGGTTTATACAGCTGTTAGAGGCCTCACTTCAAGCATTCAATGCATGGACATGCTTTTTATCCATTTTTGGAAGAAAGGTTACATTGTCATTTTGATAAAGTGACTTTTTGTACAAAACTTGTTCTTGAGCCTTGAACTTGTTCTCTTCTGATCAAACAGGTCCTATAACTCATGAGAAATGTTTCAAACACTTACAATCACCCATCCCATTCTTGTACCTCTCCTTGAAACTTGTTTCCCTCTTTTCTTCAAAATCAAGTAACCTAGCCAAAAGCTAGAAACTTGTACTTATGATTATCCAAAGCTCTCAAACACTTTTGTTTATACATACACAAACCATTTTACACAAACACGTGAATGCTCAAGCCTTGAAAAAACCTAGAACTCAGAATCACACTTCACACTTCCATTTTCACACAAACTGACCAAAAGCTTGAAACTCATAATCTACTTGTGCGTTTCTTGGCCTTTTGGTTTCTAAAGTTTCTAAACATCATATAGAGTTGATCCCACACCATGTTATAGAACTGTAACACGATTAACACCATCCTCCATTTCCAAAAATAGAGCTCTGCACATTGACTTCTCCAAACCATTTCAGCCATCCATTGCTCAAGCTAATCATTGCATTAGCTTCCTGGGACCTCAAGGAAGGTAACCTGATCATCACCATCACTTTAAACAAGCTCAAACTCAAAACACGATTTCCTGTTTTGAGGTAAGTTTTCTTAACTTTGAACTCTTCATACAAGCATCATCAATGATTTATTTGTGAATAAAACATGTAGATATCATTTCCCTGAAGCTAACCATGTCCATAGTTTCCATTAATTTTGCTTGAGCTTAGAGAATTTTGAAACTGAAATTTTTGAGATTTTTAGGGTTCAGATTAGGGCCATTAAAATTCATGCTTATCTTTGATCTATAATTTTAATGCTTTACATTTCTGAAACCGTGAGAAAATTTGCTACAACTTTCATGTTTACAGTTTTCATTTTTGATGAGAAATGAGCAAGTTACAGTTGGTCTGGCTGGAGGTTGAAGATGAAGCCATCAGGACGCGTTTTGCCTTGTATATTTATTAATTTGCTTATATTAACGGATGTATAGTCACCCCAGTGGTAGAAGCGCGCGCCTGTAACCTTTGGGACTTGGGTTTGAGCCCCAGTGGTACCCTTTTGTGTTTTTTTTCTCATATTTTTACACCATTCTTATTTTTGCAGGCGCTTGGGCTTTGTAGGGCCTGTTTTATTTTTATTTTTATTTTTGCTTACTAACCCCCCTGCGGGCTATTTGCACCCTGACCCAAGTTTATTTATTTTCTTTTTTATTTCATTTTTATTTTCTTAATATATTTTTTAAATACTAAAAAATCATAAAAAATACAAAAAAAATTAGATTTTTATTTTAACTTAGTTTATTTTATTTTTCTCACAAAAAATGTTTTTATTAACTATACTTTATTTATTTTTTACAAATCATCTTGTAAATTATATTATAACTAGGTTAATATTTATTTTTCTTTTTACACCTATTAAAATATATTTATTTATATATTAAAAAAAGGGCCAAAAATATTTTATAATGTTATAAATATTTTCAAGATAAAAATACTAAAAAATACTTTTCTTAAACTTATTTTATTTTGATTAATTAATAGAACTAGGGTTTTATTTAAAATCTTTTCTTAAATAAATTCAAATTTAATTAATTATTTTCTTTATTTAATTAGGTTAAGACATTTTCCCTTTCTCTTATGAAAATCAAACAAAGATCCATTTTCTTTACATTTTGCATTTTTGTACATTTATTCATCTTGTACATTATATTAATTTAAATCTTTGTACATTGATACCAATTCAATATGGTTGTAATAGACTAACTAGGTTTACATTCTTGCAATCTCCATTCAATTTGTACACCCCCTCCCACAAATGTTGTAATAGCGTAGTAACTTTAAATTCCGCAATTTATCGCTTTTGTACATAATATGCTAGTAATTAGGGTTTGTATGGAAAGACTAAAACCAATACTTAGAAAAACCTAATTCAAGACAAAAACAAGAATTAGAACTATACACTTGCACACAAGCACCCCTAGGGTTATTCCACTTTGTTGCCTTATACAAAATGGCCATATTACGCATGTAAGGTATCTTAGCAAAAACAAGCAAATATAAGATCATACTCCCTCGATGACGCTATCTAAGTTGCCTTTCAAATGATCTTAGTCCCTAAAAAATAATTCTAAGATACTTTGCAACATTTCTAATCATGGTTATACGATGACCCACGCCCATCCCGTATACATCCAAAGATAGGGTTACTTACCAAATCAATGGTACGATAACAATGCTAAAAGAAAAGAAAAAGAATAAGAAAGACTTTTGAGTAGGTAGAATGTTCCTAGTTACTTGCTCCATTTCAAAATAAACATCCTTGCTATTCTTAAAAAAAACACTTACACTTTCAAAACATCTTATAAACTTGAAAACATTTTCAAAAGATCAAACATCTTTGTATACATTCTTACAAACAAGAATCATTACAAAGATTGCCTAAACAATAGCCTCTTTACAAAATACTTTCAAAAAACCACACCAAGCACAATTTCAAACAAAAAGCAAGTGATCTAGCAATTAACTATGATCCCATGAAAAACCGTGGATGAAAAGGATGCTAATAACTTCCCTTTTCATAATCTACCCCCGAACTCAAGAAATAACTCAAAGGTCTTTCCTGTGCTTTTTCACCTTTCCTTTTGGATAAAAGAAAAGTCGGTGGCGACTCTTGCTAATCCCAACATTTGCGATCAAACGCAAAACCTTCAAGTAAGTTCTCCCACCATATCACAACTCATCTTGCTTCGGGGATTCATACCAATTGGCCGTGTAGATAGATTCCCCATCCAGTTTCGAGCATTAATCTTTGACATGCTGCATAAGTTGATAATGTTTATCTTTCTACTAATTTAGCCTGAAAAGGTAAAATCAGTTTCATGCAATGTCATGATGTATGATCTACATGATGCTCTCAACATAAATGTGATTGTGATATATGCATTTATGCTGCAGACGCCATGATGTTTGTAAAATGATGTATGAATGCAATGTAGGAACGTGTCAGTTGTTCTATTGCAGTTTTGTTGAACCAGGGAAAATAAATCCCTGATTGTTTCTAGGGGTAAGAATGTAGGTCCTTAAATTTGTTGAAGTTGAAACATTGTGAATCTGGAGTAGGTGTCAGGATGACATCTATCTCTGGATCGTACCTGAACCGTCAGATGATGATCTGAATAAGTATCAGGATGACATCCATATTTGGATCATACCTGAACTTTTTCTAGATGAGAATCCACTTTATTTAGAATGTTTCCGCTGGGAAAGGGAAACTCCATAATCCGCTTGGGGGTTTTGTGAGATCCTACTAGGGAATCCTGAGAAGCTTAGCGACTTCACTGGGGAGTTTTTGGAGCAGTAGTGGGAGATTTTGCTTTGTCGGGGATATGAGAACCTGACACCATTAGGTTGCACGCTGAGAATATGGTAGTGACCTTATAGTAGGTTATCCCTACTGGAGAAAATATATGTTGGGGACTTTGTGGATGGTTTGACTGTTGTACCAACTCTTGGAGTCCTTGGTGAATGCAGACCAGGGTAATAGACCTTCTACTGATAGACAAGTGACGAGATGACGGGACGTGGTCGTACGCTTGAATCCCCAACTTTTGCCTGGATTGTCCTTTCACATTTTTAGTCCATCGGAATACCCTTTTTTCCCAAGCCGCCTTTTCAGGTTTTCGACTTGCCGGGTGTACAGTTTTCTTTCATATGTATATCCCTAATTTTTGCCAGAACCCTTTTGGTTCTTCAGGATGCCCTTATTTTTGCCTAGGCCAGTCAACCTAGCGGGTCTTTGTTCATGCTTAGTATTTTGCGACTATATCTTGTTAGAACAATGTTTGAATCTAGTACCCTATAATTAAGTTTTGATGATAACAAAGTGAAAAGATATAGTAGTTAAATATTTCATGATTGAATTATATGCTACTTAAAATTACTATGCTCTGACTTGCAGATATGCTGATTAAAATAAGCAAGATCACGTTCTCAGCATCAGAATATGAGTTTGCACACCAGCATCAGAAGTTGCTGAATCAGAACGTCAAGATCAGAAGATCAACGCTTGCACATGCTGAAGCTTGATGAACAGAACTGCGCGTGAAATACTCTGATACAGAATCAAATTAGTTCATCAGCAGCGAAGCAGAATCAGAATGAGCCAAGCCAGAACGTGCATTGAAGAAGCAACGGTACTGTGCATTGAAAGCTAATCAATACCAACGGCATCATTCTAGACAAGATCTGCTCAGAAAGGAAAGCTTGTTAATAGCATTGAATCAAGAATATTTGTTTCAACGTTCATCTTCTCAAGTGCTATATAAACCAAGCTTTGAAGATTATCACGGCTAATGCTTCCAAACTCTCTACACGCAAAAAGCTGAACAGTAATCTTAACTCTACAAGTTTTGCTAAACCACCAAACTCTGATACTCTATTAGCGTTTAGCATCTTAGTATTCTAAGCTTCATTTGTGTAAACATCACAGTTGTGATATAGTTTTTGTAGAAAACATTCATACACACTTGTTCATTCCTTTGTAAGAAAGTGTTGCCTTGACAAACCGGATTGTGGTTTGAATCAAGAAGGTTTTAGCAGTTGCTAAAGCAGATTTGTATTCAGTTGAATATAGTGAATTAAGACCTCGTTGGAGAGAGGCGAAATCACCTTGAACGGGTGGACTGGAGTAGTTTGAGATCAAACGAACCAGGATAAAAATACCTTGTCATTTGCTTTAAAGTTTCCAGTTTTACAATTCAACCCCCCCCTTCTTGTGTTTTTCACCCCTTCAATTGGCATCAGAGCGCCTGGTTCTGAGCTAAAACACTTAACCGTGTCAGTAAAAGATCCAGCGTCAGAAAAACACTATGGCAGGAAACAACTCTCATTTCAGCAATGACAACAATGAGGATAGAGACAGATTCAGCGGCAAACCTCCAGTCTTTGATGGAGAAAACTTTGACTACTGGAAAGACAGAATTGAAAGCTTCTTTCTAGCACATGATGCTGATCTGTGGGATATGGTGACAGATGGATACACGCACCCTGTTAATGCAACTGGTCAGAAGATTGATAGAAAATCAATGACTGATCAACAAAAGCGTGATTTCAAGAATCACCATAAGGCCAGAACCATCCTCCTCAGTGCTATCTCCTATACTGAGTATGAGAAGATCTCCAACAGAGACACAGCTAAGAACATCTTTGATTCTCTCAGAATGACGCATGAGGGCAACGTCCAAGTCAAGGAAACAAAGGCTCTGGCGCTCATTCAGAAGTATGAGGCGTTTAAAATGGAAGAATCTGAATCCATTGAAACTATGTTCTCCAGATTCCAGATTCTGGTAGCTGGTCTCAAAGTTCTGGACAAGGGGTACTCTACTGCTGACCATGTCAAGAAGATAATCAGAAGTTTACCCAAGCAGTGGAGGCCTATGGTTACTGCTCTGAAGCTGGCGAAAGATCTCAACAAAATCACTCTGGAGGAACTTATAAGCTCCCTCAGAAGTCATGAGATAGAGCTGGAAGCTGACGAGCCTCAGAAGCAAGGTAAGCCTATAGCTTTAAAATCTAACAGAAAATCTGAATCTAAAGTTTTGCAGGCAGTTGAAGAAACATCTGATGGATCCTCATCAGAAGAAGACGAGCTTTCTCTTCTCTCCAGAAGAGTAAATCAACTGTGGAAGCAAAGACAAAAGAAATTCAGGAATCCCAGAAGATCTGATCAGAACGAGTCTTCCTCCAGATACAGAAGAACAGATTCTTCCTCTGGATACAGAAGATCTGAAGGCTCCTCAGGTAGCAAGAAGCCAAATACAAAAGACATCATCTGCTACGAGTGCAATGAGCAAGGTCACTACAAGAGCGACTGCCCAAAGCTTCAGAGGGAAAAGCCAAAAAGGAAGTTTGGAAGAGAGAAGAAGAAAAGTCTCATGGCCACATGGGATGACTCTGACTCGTCTGAAGCTGACTCAGAATCAGATGATGAAAGGGCGAACATAGCGCTTATGGCTAACATTCCAGATGACAGTGAAGCTTCTGACTCAGACTCAGAATCAGACACAGAAGAGGTATTCCCTAACTTCGCTGTTAATTTTACAAAGGCTGAACTTGCTGAAAGCCTAAATGAAATTCTGGAACGTTATCAGCAGATTAGAGCTAAATTCAGAGACCTGAAAAGGACTCTTGAATCTGACTCTAATAAGTCTGAGAGTCTCAAATTGGAAAACTCTGAGCTGAGAGATAAAATTTTAAAATTAGAAAACTCTTTACAAAACTCTCAGAAGGTACCAATTTCTGAAACTCCCAGCAACGCTGATGAGATCATCAAGGAGTATGATCATAGTTTCCAGAAGTTCCTTGCTAAAAGCATAGATAGAAGCAGAATGGCTTCAATGATCTATGGAGTTAGCGGAAACGGCAGGAAAGGAATAGGATACCTAGGTAAGGTTCCTACACCCAAAAATGTCATGGATTTAACAATTAAATACACTCCTCTAAATTCACACTTTGTGTATGGTCACACACATGACATCAAATATACTAGTAGTAATCACTTTGTGAAACCAAAATTCAACCAGAGTTTTGGTAAAACTAACAAATCAGGACCCAAGAAGATCTGGGTACCTAAGGATAAAATAATACATGTTGCAGATATCTTTAGCAGCAAGTCAGAAACACCAATCATGGTACCTGGACTCTGGCTGCTCACGTCACATGACAGGAAGAAGGCATATGTTCCAAAGCCTGGAACTTAAGCCTGGAGGCCACGTTGGCTTTGGAGGCAATCAGAGGGGAAAGATAATTGGCTCTGGAACTGTAGGTAACGGAAATCTTCCCTCTATTAATAATGTTCTGCTTGTTGATGGATTGATGCATAACCTGTTATCCATAAGTCAATTAAGTGATAACGGTTATGATATAATCTTTAATCAAAAATCATGTAAAGCTGTTAGTCAGAAAGATGGGACTATCCTATTTAATGGTAAGAGGAAAAACAACATTTACAAAATCAAACTTTCTGAACTTAAGAGTCAGAACGTAAAATGTCTTCTGTCTGTTAACAACGAGCAATGGATCTGGCACAGAAGATTGGGACATGTTAGTATGAGAAGAATATCTCAGATTAACAAACTCAATCTGGTCAGAGGACTTCCAAATTTGAAGTTCAATTCAGATGCTCTGTGTGAAGCATGTCAGAAAGGCAAATTTGCAAAACCCTCTTTTAAATCCAAAAATGTTGTTTCTACCTCTAAGCCATTAGAACTTCTGCACATTGACTTATTTGGACCAGTTAAAACTGCTTCTGTCAGTGGCAAGAAGTATGGGTTAGTAATCGTAGATGACTATAGCAGATGGACATGGGTAAAGTTCTTAAGACACAAGGACGAGTCACACTCTGTGTTTGTCACCTTCTGTAACCAAGTTCAGAATGAAAAAGATCTTAGAATCGTTAAAGTCAGAAGTGATCATGGTGGAGAATTTGAAAATAAAGATTTTGAGTCATTCTTCAATGACAAAGGCATTCTGCATGATTTCTCTTGTCCTAGAACTCCTCAACAAAATGGAGTTGTAGAACGAAAGAACAGAACATTGCAAGAAATGGCCAGAACCATGATCAACGAGACAAACGTTGCTAAGACTTTCTGGGCAGAGGCAATAAACACAGCGTGCTACATTCAGAATAGAATCTCAATAAGACCTATTCTGGAAAAGACTCCATATGAATTGTGGAAGAACAGAAAGCCCAACATTTCGTACTTTCATCCATTTGGATGTACTTGCTATATGTTAAATACTAAGAATTATTTGAACAAGTTTGATTCTAAGGCACAGAAGTGTATTATGTTAGGATACTCTGAACGCTCAAGAGGGTACAGAGTATACAATACAGAAACACAGATTGTGGAAGAATCAATCAGTGTTCGTTTTGATGACAAGCTTGACTCTGAAAAGTCAAAGCAGAATGAAAATCTTGCAGGTATAGAAATTGAATTTGCAGGTTCTGAAGACAGGTCATCAGAAGCTCTCAACACAGACATTCCTTCAACGTCTGAAAGAAGCAATGCTAGAAATCCTACAACTGCTGCTGATCAACCTCAGAAGAGATTACCCAGAAGCAGTTTGGATCACCCAGAAGAGACTATTCTAGGAAGAAAGGAAGATCCAATCAGAACAAGAGCAAGCTTCAGAAACTCTGAAGAAACTCTGATGGGACTTGTGTCTCTGATTGAACCTTCTTCTATTGATGAAGCACTTCTGGACAATGACTGGATTCTGGCAATGCAAGAAGAGCTGAATCAATTCACCAGAAACGACGTTTGGGATCTCGTTCCAAGACCAAAAGGATTCAACGTCATTGGAATAAGATGGGTGTTCAGAAACAAGCTCAATGAACAAGGTGAAGTCGTCAGAAACAAGGCACGACTGGTTGCACAAGGTTATAGTCAGCAAGAGGGGATAGACTATACAGAAACCTTTGCCCCAGTCGCCAGGTTAGAATCTATCAGACTCTTAATCTCATTTGCTGTTAATAGAGGCATCACTCTGTATCAGATGGATGTCAAAAGTGCATTCTTAAATGGTTATATAGAAGAAGAAGTGTATGTTCACCAACCCCCAGGTTTTGAAAATACTAAACATCCAGAACATGTTTTCAAACTGAAAAAGTCACTGTATGGTCTGAAACAAGCTCCCAGAGCTTGGTATGAAAGGCTAAGTAACTTTCTGCTTGAAAATGAGTTCACCAGAGGGAAAGTGGACACCACTCTATTCTGTAAAACAGTTAAGAGTGACATTTTAGTCTGTCAAATTTATGTTGATGATATAATCTTTGGTTCTACTAATCCTTCTCTTGGAAGAAAATTTGCTAAGTGTATGCAGGCAGAATTTGAGATGAGCCTCATGGGGGAACTGAAGTTCTTTTTAGGAATTCAGATCAATCAAACTCCAGAGGGAACTTACATTCATCAGAGCAAATACATCAGAGATCTTCTGAAGAAATTTGACCTCTCAGAATGTAAGCCATCAAAGATTCCAATGCATCCCACGTGCATTCTGGAAAGAGAAGAGGTAAGCAAAAGCGTAGAACAGAAGGTCTACAGAGGTATGATTGGTTCTCTCCTTTATCTGACTGCTTCAAGACCTGATATTCTATTCAGTGTATGTATTTGTGCTAGATTCCAATCAGATCCTAGAGAATCTCACTTAACAGCTGTTAAGCGAATTTTCAAGTATCTGAAAGGTACTACTAATCTGGGTTTGTTTTATAGAAAATCTAGTGATTACAGTTTAGTAGGCTACTGCGACGCTGATTTTGCTGGAGACAGAGTGGAACGCAAAAGTACTTCTGGAAGCTGCCAGTTTCTGGGAGAAAATCTGATCTCGTGGTCCAGCAAAAGGCAATCAACTATTGCTCTGTCAACAGCAGAAGCTGAGTACATAGCAGCAGCTGGATGTAGCACACAGATGCTCTGGATGAAAAGTCAGCTTGAAGACTTCCAGATTTTTGAGAGTAACATTCCTATTCTTTGTGATAATACTTCTGCTATTTGCTTGAGTAAGAATCCTATTTTACATTCTAGAGCTAAGCATATAGAAATAAAACATCATTTCATTAGGGACTATATTCAGAAAGGCATTTTAAACTTGAAATTTATAGATACAGACCATCAATGGGCTGATATCTTTACAAAACCCCTTTCAGAAGATAGGTTTAATTTCATTCTGAAACATCTCAGCATGAAAGTATGCCCAGAATGAAAATGCTTTAATTCCATATTTTTATCTTTCAGAATGTAATTATATTACTGTGAACTTCTGATCAATCTTTGTCTCAGAAAGTTAGAACATGCAGATTGTATCAGAGGCAAGTCTAAAGATCTGAGAGTCTAATCTCAAATACAGACGTGCTGATCACTACATCAAACAAGTGTCATCCAATCATCAGCAAATCCCTGAAGCAGAACGCGTGCACGCTTCTGAGAAAGGAAAGCGCTGATTGGGTGCATTGAGACACATGTCTGGTAACCGTTTTTAAGTATCTTTCTCAAATCCCCCAAAATCAGCAAGCATTAAATGCAAAAGTAATCACACTTGTTAATTGCAATCATTATTTTTTTCTCTCTCTTAAAAACGTTTTATTTTTCAAAATAATTTTTGAAAATCCTATTTAAGCACATTACTCTTCATGTTTATTCTTTACGCTTATTCATAATCTCTTAAGAATTTTTCTGCATATCTCCTTCAAAACCCTAGCTTTTCTCAAATCACTCTCAAGCTTTTTGTGTGAGAACAATGGCATCCTCCAGCATTTCTGCAGGAAATCAGAAGAAAGAAACCTCTGAGCAATATCAAGCGCCTACCAGAACTCTTCTCACACCGGTTAAGAATCTTGAGGTTCTCTCTGAATTAATCATCGATTTCGAAAGTTTGAAGGATAATGGATTTGACCTATCTGCTGAAGTCAAAGCTCAGAAGTGGGAGAGGTACTTTGATAGATTGGTTGGACCAACCTTCCCAGAGCTTGTCAAAGAATTTTGGATTCATGCCAAGATTGATAAGCATCTAGTTATCTCTTCTGTCATGGGGAAGAAGATAATAATTTCTGAAGACCTCATTGCCAGGTTAATAGGTCAGAGTGGTGGTGGAGTCCGTTGTGTGGACATGGCTGATAGGTGCCCTGATATTGGTGTGGTAGCAAACTGCATCTTCACTCTTGGTTTTCCCAGCAGCAAAATCAAGGATCTGAAGGATCACTGCAGAGTGTGGGCCAAGATTGTCCTAGGTTGTTTCAATCACAGGAAGCCAACAAGCTCTCCTGACTATATAAACGTGGATCAGCAATTTCTGATCTACTTTATTAATCAGAGGGTGAAGATCAATTTGGCACACTTCCTGTTCAATCACCTGAAGACTAGTGTGAAAGAGACTAGAGAAGAAGAAAGGACGAAAAGAGACTGGATACCTTTTGGGAGGCTCATATCAGATATTCTGACAGAGAATAAGCTGATAGATTATCTGAGCGAAGCTAAAGTACTGGGCAATTTTGAACCAACTGTTGGAAAACCGCTGAATGCCAAGAATCTGAAAAAGATGAAGCTGATAGACAATATCAGGAAGGAACCCAGAGCTTCTTCAACTGCTGACATCTCCAGAAGAAGAGTGCCTCTGAGTGATTTTCCAAGATTTTCTGAGATGGAATCTCACCCTGATATGGTTGCCAAGTATCCAGATTCTCCCAAGGCAGACGTTGCAGGTTCTAGGCTGAAGATCAAAGACCTGAGTCAAGTTCAACCTGAAGTGACTCAGAAGAAGTCAAAGAAGAGGAAAGCAGAAGGATCATCTCACCAGACTCCAAAGAAACGAGGTAATCCATCTGCTACTCCTATTTCAATTTCAACTACTATTCCATCATCTGTTGCTCCACCCCAAACCTCTCACAGAATTTCCATTCCAATCCCCACTATTGATGAAAACATACCAGAAGACCCTTCTGAGGCCTTACAACTCAGAAGAACCAGAATTAAAATTCCTCTCAAAATTACCAAACAACAACCAACTGTTTCAACAACATCAGCACTTGATAGCGTGCTAGCTGACATTGAGCGTGAACATGCTTCTGTTCAACCTCACTCTGAACCACCAAATATCCCTCCTCCACAACCTGAACCAGAAATTCAACCAGAACCACAACCAGAACCAGAACAACAACAACCTATCACAGAAGAACCTCTGATCCCTGAACAATCAGAAGTTCCACCTCCTCAACCAGAAAATAATCCTCCCTCACCTCAAACAGAGTTTCATCGCTATGAAACCCCATCTCCTCATCATTCTGATCCCCACTCACCTCAACCTTCACCGCTGGCAATCCAGTTGCCATGTGGAACCACCATTATCACACCCCAGTTACCATCATCAGAGGAATCAACACCTCCAAAAACTCCAACCACTCCAATAGACATATCCTCTGACTCTGATAACCATCCACCAACACAAACAGCACCTCAGCACACCTCTGAAAACCAATCATCTGAAAACCCCAGCAGAACATTCATTGACTTAACAAGTCTTGAACGTCTTGCTGATTTAAGACACAAATTGGCCATTCCCAAACCAAAGCAATTAGATGTTGGCTCTGGTATTTTGGACTTTGAAACAGGTATGCTGCAGTGGATTACTTCGCTGAAGCAAGTTTGTCCGGGGATGATCGACCCAGCTGCTTCTGATCAGCTCTGGTCACAGTTCAGAGTATGGGTTCGTGCTGAAGCACTCAAGCTGCAGGACGTCAACTATGAGCAGGCTCAACAGAACTTTAGCAAGCTGCTGAAGGAAGTTGAGAGTCAGCTGCCTCAAGAAGTTGTGCTCCCTCTGGACTCTGAATCGTGGTCTGAGAAAGAACAAGCTGCACAGGTGGAACCAGCAGAAGAAGACAAGACTCTTCAAGAAGAAAATCCAGCAGAAGATGTAGCTGAAAGTTCTGAGAAGCTTCCTCCTGCTGAAAATTCTCAAGCTGCCTTGGACAGGCAGGCTCTGGAAGAATTAAGGCTGAATGACTTGCGTCTACAGCAGCGGATGGATGAGAATAATCAGAAGATGGAAGCAAGAATGAATGTCCAGGACAGCAAGATTGATACTGTTGTCACCATGGTTCAGAAGCAGAATGCAACTTCTGAAAAGATTCAGGCAATGCTGGAAAGCCTGTTCTCACGCATGCCCCCACAACCTTAAAATTTTTTTTCATGCATGACATTCTCTATATTTTCTTCATTTTCTGATGTACTTTTGACTATGTTTTGACTATGGTTTGTAATGCTATTTTGCTCTAATTCTGAACTATCTTTAATATTATTAGTTTTTCTGATCTAAATCATTTTAGCACATCACCAGCACTTTTTGATTGCTGACAAAAAGGGGGAGAACAAGAATGATATTTAAAATCAATAACGGCTAACTAGACAGAAATTCTCAAACATTCTAACTCTATTACTTGAAATGTTTTTCTGTTTTGTCTTTAAGTCTACAGGCACAATGAAGACTAGAAGCTCTGATCAAAAATGTAGAAGCTCATGTTGCTCTGATCAAATATGAAGTTCTGATATATGAAGATCTGATCGACCTAACACTCTGATCCGAAGCAAAGCTCTGACAGGAAAAGCTCTGAAGCTCTGCTCTCTGATAAGTCAAAGACTTATAATCTGATGCTCAAAGATAGAAAAAGATCTGACTCTGAAGAACACACATATCAAAAGGAAGTAACAAACTCAGGGGAGTATCTCTTAACTCTGACTTCTCCGTACTTCTTATTCTGATACATAGATCTGATAACTTTTCACGTTATTTTTTATTTAAAATATCTAGTTTTTGTCATCATCAAAAAGGGGGAGATTGTTAGAACAATGTTTGAATCTAGTACCCTATAATTAAGTTTTGATGATAACAAAGTGAAAAGATATAGTAGTTAAATATTTCATGATTGAATTATATGCTACTTAAAATTACTATGCTCTGACTTGCAGATATGCTGATTAAAATAAGCAAGATCACGTTCTCAGCATCAGAATATGAGTTTGCACACCAGCATCAGAAGTTGCTGAATCAGAACGTCAAGATCAGAAGATCAACGCTTGCACATGCTGAAGCTTGATGAACAGAACTGCGCGTGAAATACTCTGATACAGAATCAAATTAGTTCATCAGCAGCGAAGCAGAATGAGCCAAGCCAGAACGTGCATTGAAGAAGCAACGGTACTGTGCATTGAAAGCTAATCAATACCAACGGCATCATTCTAGACAAGATCTGCTCAGAAAGGAAAGCTTGTTAATAGCATTGAATCAAGAATATTTGTTTCAACGTTCATCTTCTCAAGTGCTATATAAACCAAGCTTTGAAGATTATCACGGCTAATGCTTCCAAACTCTCTACACGCAAAAAGCTGAACAGTAATCTTAACTCTACAAGTTTTGCTAAACCACCAAACTCTGATACTCTATTAGCGTTTAGCATCTTAGTATTCTAAGCTTCATTTGTGTAAACATCACAGTTGTGATATAGTTTTTGTAGAAAACATTCATACACACTTGTTCATTCCTTTGTAAGAAAGTGTTGCCTTGACAAACCGGATTGTGGTTTGAATCAAGAAGGTTTTAGCAGTTGCTAAAGCAGATTTGTATTCAGTTGAATATAGTGAATTAAGACCTCGTTGGAGAGAGGCGAAATCACCTTGAACGGGTGGACTGGAGTAGTTTGAGATCAAACGAACCAGGATAAAAATACCTTGTCATTTGCTTTAAAGTTTCCAGTTTTACAATTCAACCCCCCCTTCTTGTGTTTTTCACCCCTTCATATCTGTGTTCATCGGGTGCGGAGAATTGTCATTGTCCATAGTAGTAAGTGTTGCCACACTTCCAGAAGATGTTTGTTTGATCGTACATGATTCGTTGCTGGAATTCATATCCAATGCCCCAAGTGATTCAGATGGAGATCTTTCCATGGCTATTTGTCATTTTTGAGAGATTCCTTGAACCTTTACTGGACTGCCCCATATTAGCTGGACACCATGCCATGCCCCTTGATTTAGAAGGGCTTGTTACTGGAAATGTTTTTCCATATGAGGTGATTATGTCCATTGAGAGGATCTTCATTCACTGAATATTCGTCTGCGAATTTCTCCGCTGTTTCAACAAATAGTCATATGCAAACAATGGCATTTAAAGAATGCAAAGCTTATGTCTGTCTTGAAGTTTGAAAATTCATTTTTAGTAAAACAAACAAATTTTGTAAGAGTGTGATATCAACTTAGGATTTATAGCAAACCTTATAGGAGTCAGGATACCTTTTGTAACAGTATGCTTTCGAACTAACTCATGCTTCAGCTAGGACTTTTAAGGGTTATAACGTGGTCTGGCTCACGGTTTAAGAAACAAAGGATAAAGGCTCAAATTTTATTTGTATCCAACCTGTTCTTCATGATGTTCTTCAATCCTATGCTCAGCTAATTGTGCGTTTAGATCCCAATTGAGTATGGAATCTTTACTCTGTTACTTGGTGATGGTTCAGGAATTAAACGTTTGTTTGAGAAGGCAATCATTTTGGTAACCTTTTCTTTTTTTTTGTTGAGGATTTGTAGGACCTTTTTTTGATTTTGTTATCCCTACTTTTGCCTGAACTGTTTCTTTTGTGTTTACAGTCAGCGGGATGCCCCAATTTTTTTATTAAGTCTCCATCATAGATTTGACTTAACGGGCTTTTCTCTCGAGAGATAATGACTGTATGTCTTGACGATTATGTGGAACCATCACTATCTTTTGGAAGGCATCTTCTACACTATTTATCGTGTATGAAGGATGAGCTTGCGACTGAATGCACATCTGAATTAACAAAGAAAACTACCCTGCCCTAGGTTATGATTAAGGGTTTTGATTTATGTGAAAAGAAAACCTCCTACTTCTTAGTCTCAAATGGGTTAACTAATGATTATCTTCCTTATAACTCCACTATTTTAGGATTTTGAAACAACGTCTGTACATCGTCAGTGGGGTCTGTTCAAAAGCACACTGTATGAGATTGTGGTATCGTTTTGTCATCCTCCCTCTAAAAGCTTAGAGATTTTGATCGAGAGTTTAATATGACAAAAGAGAAATAAGAAATCGGTTTAAATATAGTGAATACGAGTGAATTGATTCAAAACAGACATATGCAATGCATTGATAAAATAACAAAGTTTGACATGAAACAAATGTTCGAACAATAAAAAATTACAACTTTAAAATTCTAATGAAATAAAGCCTCTTTGTCTTAGAGTTGTCACTTCAGATGGTGTGCCTTTCAGGAATGGAAGAAGAACTCAAGTTGACCATCTTGTGCAAATTCTAATGCTCCTTCATCAACCAGGTCTTGAATTTTGTATTTCAACATCCAACAACTATCAGTGTCATGCCCCAGACTGTTTGAGTGATACACACATATTGCATCAGAATTGTAAGTAGGAGCGGAAGTATTTGGATTCCAAGGAGGATCCTTCAATGTGACCAAATTCAACTTCAACATGTGTTTCAAGACTTGCGACATTGGTATGTTGAGTTTGGTATATTGCCTAGTAAATGAATCTCGCTTAGGCCAATTACCCTGTCGTTGTTGGCGAGGTTGTGATTGTGCTCGTGATGTAGCAGCAATTTGGAAAGGTCCATTCTCCACCAAGCCAACTTCTTGTCTCATCAGGGGTTGATTAATGACTTGATCCCCAGCCTCGACCATTTGTTTCACACGGTTGCATCTGTGTTGAGGAAGTTTGCTGATAAGGAGTCTTAACTCTTCTTGTCCCCGAGCTAGATTTTGGATAAGAGCCATCTTCCCCAACGTATGGATTCTCATTGTTTCTATCTTAGCTTGCAATTGTTCCAACTGTTCATCCTTGTTGTCTTCAGGACTTTTCTTGGCCAAGTTCCCAGTGAGGAGTGCTTTAAATTCTTCCTGCCCCTTGGATGGGTTTAGGAAAATTTCCTTGAACTGAGCCCCTTGAGTTTGGAGATCTCTGTTGTCTTGTTTGAGAGCCATTTTCTTTGCTGAAATAAACAGCGAGAAAATGAGAGACCTGTACTGGATGACCTGTTATGATATGGCATGCATGTAATGTTTTTAAGGATCTCGTGGGGTAAATAAGAAAATGTCAGGAGTTGAATTTTGCAGCTTTTATTGAAGAACTTCGTATCATTATATGTCCTTCTACAAGAGTAAAGCTCACCATATCGAGTGGGTCATATCCCCTGACTCAAGTTGTTGTGTTTTTATCTTTGGGCAACATTGGCTAGAGGAAAATAAATCCCCTTGCCCCTTGCTAGACGTCTGGTTCATCATAACCTACACCACAGACCCTTGAGATCCTTGAAATAGTTAAGGAAATGTTATGATAATATGCTATGATGTGTATGTTATGCGTCAAGCAAAAATGCAGGGTGATGAAGACAAGTGTGTCTTGCAAGAAAACCAGTTTATTGGATAATGTATACAAACAAGGTCCTTCAAGGAATACAAACAAAAGCCCTGCAATGAGTTTAAGTTGTTAGATAATGAAGGCAAACAATTCACACAAACAGCCTTAGGTTCAGGCTTGCATGGGGTTTGTACGTAAGCACCCTCTTGAAGTTTAGTTGGCTCAACCTATCCTATCAATAGTAACCGGGTTCTAAGGAGTCTCATATCACTTACCTTTCTTTTAGGTATTGTTCTAGCTCAAACACCGAAGTATTGTGGCCAGAATATCCCAAAAGTTCAATCTCAATGAGTGTAGCATCGAGTATCTACCAATCTTCATTCGGAACCAAAGCCGACCATCTCACTACTTTCTAATGGCTTAGGATGAGTCAATTAGAGGTTCTAAAGGTCAATTAGCGCTTAATGAAACTAAGGAAGCCTAATTTTATCCTTGACTGACTCAAGGAACATTAGTACAAACCAAAGTATCACGCTAACATAGCTATCATTTCGTCCATATCGGTCTACACCGTACCACCTCCATGATTTATTTCTACTTACCTAATAAGGTACCCCAGATCTGGGTGTAGGATCATTAAAGTAAGAACCCAAAAAAAAACCTCAAAATTAAAGCATACAAAACACACAATGCAAAGCAATAAAGAATGAACTAAACTCTAAGGTAACCCCACTTTTTGATACAAAGTCCCCAGCAGAGTCGCCCATTCTGTGATACGGTGGCAGAACTGACTGTTTAATACTGGTTTTGCATTTGTGTTCGCAAATGTTGCAGTAAGCAAGAGTCGCCACCGACTTTTCTTTTATCCAAATTAAGGAAAGGGTGAAAAGAACAAAAAAAGACCTTTTCGAGATTATTCTGAGTAAGGGGGTAGATTATGGAAAGGGAAGGTGTTAGCACCCTTTCCATCCGTAGTTATCTACGGGCTCTTAGTTGCTTGCTAATTCACTTTTATTTCATTTGAAAATGTGCTTATGGTGTGGGTTTGAAAATATTTTGAAAACGTCTTTGTAATGATTCTCGTCTCTATAAGAATGTGTACAAAGTGTTGGTTTTGAAAATAGTTCAAAGAAGTGTTTGTGGAAGATGTTTTTGAAAGTGATTTTGAAAAGTGCCTTTGTAATGATTCTCGTCTCTATAAGAATGCGTACAAAGGAATTTGACTTTTGAAAATGTTTCAATTGAAAGTGTATGTGTGAAAATGATTTTTTATTGTGAGCAAGCGAGCAACTATGAGCATCCTACCTACTTAAAAGGTCTAATATTCTTTTCCTCCTCCTTTAGATGTTGCTATCTTACCATTGATTGATAAGAAGCCCCATCGTTGGATGTATGAGGGACATTTTAAGGGACATACATTCATAAAGGAAACAATGTAGAGACGCTTTAGCAATTTCTGTTTAGGGACTAGATCATTTACTGAAAGGCAGTTGTAGGGTCATCGAGGGACTATGATCTTTTGATTTATGGGTCTTTGCTAAAGCGTCTCTGTCTCAAGGGACATGATTGTTTTATTTCCAAAGGAAACTAAATTGGGGTATCCTAGAGGTGTATATGTGCAATGTGTATTATGTTCAGTTATTTTTTTTGTCTTTTTTGTTAGGTTTGCTAGCATTTTGTTATTAGTCTTGACATGTAATCCTAATTACTAGCAGTTTATATATACGAGAATTTAAAGTGCAGAAATGTAAACTGAGGGAATGTAAATCTTACACTATTATAGGGCTTTGTGATAGGTACATTATAGAAATGCAAAAAGTAAAGTCCTAGTTACTATTAAAAATTGGGAAGCACTTACAATAAGATGAAAAATGCAAAAGTAAATAAATACGCAAACAAATTAACAGGGAAGTCTAAATCCTAATGAAGAGAAATCTTTTTGTTTATTTTGTTTTATTTTAAGAAAATAAAACCTAATTCTATTTAATTTTAATTTCAAGAAATGTTAAAATGATCAATTAATTTGTTTACAAAATTAACTTAATTAGAAAAATACTAGCCTAATATCTTTTTTGTGATTTTTTGATTTAAAGTTGAAATAAAAAGAATTCAATGAAAACAAAAAAAATATACAAGGGGGAATCCTTTGATCCAGGGAGAAAAAAGGGCTTTTCGATTCAGAGGGGGAAGTTGCCTTTTGATTCTGTGAAGGGTGTTATTTTCTTCGATCCAAGAGGGAACTGTCTTCTTCGATCCAGGAGGGTAATCTTCTTTTCGATTCATATTTGTAAGACAAACATTAGAACAATAAAGATGCAGGACCTGGGTGTCAAACCCAGGTCTTTTGACCCTGTGCGCACTGGTCTGCTCAGGCATGGTCTGGAGTACATGCGTTAGGAACAAAAAAAATAGAGAGCTGGGTATCGAACCCAGGTTCTTAATCTTGAATACAAATCGAATGAGTTACGAGTGTTAATGTATCATGCAAATGTAAAGTTTGATCTTTTACCAGTTTTTACCAATGGTGATGTATGAATTTGTGGTTTCATACGTGGATACCCTTGTTTAGGGATTGCTTCGATTTGGCACTTCTGGATATGGGGATACTTGCTTAAGGGCTGGGGATGATTGGAAAAAGCTTCAGGAAACCTCCAAGAATGTGTTTTTAATTTCGTGTGACTCTCTCTCTGGTTGTGTCCAGCCTCCTTTGATCTGGCTAGTGTGTTCTTTATATAGAGTGGATGGAGGGGACAAGAAAACGAAGGTTTAAACAGCCATAAACAGGTGTTTTCAAAGCCATGAATAATGTTTTGTAACTTTGCCAAAGTCATGGAAACTTATCTCTCTTTTGAATTTGAATGAATGTGGACAATTTTGTCTTTTGAATACCTTCAGTCTCTGTCCTTCGATTGGACCTCTTATGCACCCTTCGAATGAGCCTTTTAAATGTTTCTTCAAATGGACCCTTTTGTGTACCCTTCGAATGGGCCTTTTTTTACCTCCTTCGAATGGACTTTTGAGTTTCTTTCATATGTATGCTTTGTGCCCTCTTCGAATGGGCCACCAAGGTGTGTCCTTCGAATGGCTCAAATCTCATCATTGGGGCCTCCTCGATTGAGCCCCTACTCAGCTAGCCCCAACAAAATATTCTTTCTAGGCTAATATAAGCTTCCTTTAGAATGCTTGTACAGGAAACTTGAGTATGGCAATATGTGAGATTTTGGGCCAACTAACATCTTTGCATATCTCTCTTTCGTTTTAGCTAGCAATATGTGTATCCTTCGTTTTGAACCAATGTGTGTGCTCTTTTGAAGGGACCACATGAATCACTTGTATGCATCACTTTCCATTCCTTTGAATGGGCCAAACAAACTTTCCAAGGGAGATACTGCCCAGTCGAAGCAGGAATCAAACTTGCATGCAGGTAGTCATCAAGACAAACCTGCAGAGGCCCTTGCTCAATCGAAGCAGACATGCGGGTAACCATTACATTGTGAATCAAGCAAGCATGTAAAGCCAATGGTGCAATCGAAGTGCGTATGGAGGGGGCATTGCTTTATGCCTGCTGGCATGAAGGAAGTTCCTGCCTTGTGAATTAAAGGTAAGTGTAGAGAAGGCACTTGTCTTCTAAATCGAAGGAAAGTTACAGGAGGCTATTGCCAACACCTTCTGAATTGTAAGAAACCAGTAAGAAGCTGTAGCGGTAGAAATGTTCAAGACTAAGCCATTGGATTGACTAGACTTTATACAAATCAAAAATAAAAATCGCCACCGCGCTTTATTGTTTCCAAAGGAATGGGAAAAGAGCCAATAACCCAAAAAGAGGGGGAAATATTCAAGGTAAGGGGGTTGGTTATGCAAAGGGAAGTTATTAGCACCCTAAACATCTACGGTACTCCGCAGGAGCCTCTTTGTAAAATCTGTATATTTTGGCTATAAAAACTATTATATATAAAATGGATGGTGGAGGTGAGAAAAGAAATATATTTTTTATGATTTTTGCACCTGCCGCGGTTGCGAACCTTTAGTGCCTACGTACCACCTTTCGTGCAATAGGAGATCAGGGTACACGTAGTTCCTCTTTTAAAAATTTGAAACACAAATGCGTTGGTCAATTTTATGAGATAAAAGATCATCATCATTGTCCGTGTGGAAAACATACCTACTACCCACAATTATGAGAAAGGAGAATTTGCATCATCTAAAAGTGGAGGATATGGCTTGGATTTTAAAATCAATAATGCCTCACTCAACAACCAAGTTGAAAATATCTCTGTTCACTACATATTGTAGAAGTATAGTTATTTGCATCACTACAAGGATTGACAAGAGTTTAATCTTTTGAGAAAAGTTTAAAGTAAAAGCCAAAGTGACAAAATGGTTTGAATGAGATTGATTGACTTTTAGTCTTCTCACAAAAAATGTCAAGGTATTATTAAGTTGGTTGGAATTTATTTATGAAAATGCTTTGAAAATGCATGGACCTAAGCCAAGTTTATCATGAAAATGGTTCAGGTTTCAAAACAAGAAGAGTTTTCAAAAGGAGGAAGAAATTTTTTTTAATTAAAGAAGATGGGAGGAGAAGAGGAGGCTATCCTAAAGCATAAGATAAAAGTTAGGGATAAGAACCATCTAACCAACAAGAAGCCAAAACTTGACATTATAAGCCAAGATAGAATTCTCGTTCCTTGGATTGGAACCAATCAATCAAAGAAATACTAGACCTCTTGAGAGAACTAAAATTTAAGTGTATTAA
Organism: Vicia faba; assembly: GCA_948472305.1. NCBI lineage: Eukaryota > Viridiplantae > Streptophyta > Magnoliopsida > Fabales > Fabaceae > Vicia > Vicia faba. The sequence continues at coordinate 95,681,869 of OX451735.1, read as the reverse complement.
GTCTTCACAAAAAATTGGGCAGAGTAACGGTTGTATACGGGTGAATTCCAGATCACAAATAAAGGATGTGATCACAAAAACCTACACACAAAACAAATAAGCAACCCAATGTCTTGAGGTAAACCTCAAGAATTCCATACAAAATAATCAAATAAGATCTCCAAGATAGGTCAAGGTTTCTAATCCTAAGTCCAAGAAAAGTCCCATGATCCATAATGCCAAGGATAGTAACCAAGTAGTCCAAGTATTATTAAATATTTTTTAGTGTTTATGTTGATTATTAAGTATCTTAAGAAAGGAAGAAAAAAGCTCAAGTGAGCAAAGTAAAAATGGCAAGAAAATAAATGCTCAAATGAGCAAAGATGAAAATGGCATGAAATCTAAATGCTAAAAGTAAATAGTACATAAAGCATAAAAAAGAATAAAAGCATAAGATAAAACAAGTCAATAATTAGTGGTTAGTTGGATGACCATCTTGAAACTTGCATTTGGAACTCATTAGAGGATTGATAGAACCAAAGCCTCCACACAACAAGTTGCATTTGCTTTTTGTCAAGTATATCATCCATTTGGAATTCTCATAAGTACCGTTTAATGATCAACGATGTTTAAGTGATCCGCGTTGACCAAAGGTGTTGTAGATCCATTAGATGATTGGTAGAACCAAAGCCTCCACACAATGAATCTCAAGGTTATTGGATCAAAGAGATCAAATTAACATACTTGGGCTTGCAATCATAAGTTTGGGCCACGAATGATCATTTATTTGACTTGGGACAAAATTTAGCGCTATGTTAAGCAATCGTAAGTGGACTTATATAGAAGTCGCACCTATTTTGAGGCCGGTCAATAGCAATTTATGCACCATTTATTTTGAGACATGATATAGAGATCATACTCCAACAACATTTAGTGCAATAAGAAGGGGATGAGATAAAGAGGGATAGGGTAAAAAAATATACAAACCACATTTGAATTAAATTTTAATCAAACTATTATTAAAATCATTCATCCATTTTTTGTGGAGTTAAACTCAACACCATGGATCCAATGATGTTAATAAAGTTCATGATCCAAAACCTAACCCAAGATTAGCCAGAAAATAATCACAAAATAATATCACATTTAATATAAAAAAAGGGATTAAAAAATGTTTTTTAAAAATAGAAAATAAATGAGAAAAATATCAGTTATGTTCAAATTAATCAAGAAGTGAGAAGTAATGCCATAGAAAAATCAGAAATGGATCCAAATATTTTTATAAAATTTTTGGTAATTTTTAAAAGTCAGAAACTATTTTTTAACTATTTAAAATTGCTCAAACAAACATAAAATAGGTCAAAAATAGTAAACCTCAACATGAAATATCACAAAATTTTCAGAAAGTCAAAAATATGCAAAATAACATTTATGAATTTTTTCAGAATTAAAAAATGTCAGAAAGTATTTTTTAGATAATTAAAAGAAAGCAAAAAATACAAAAAATACTAAATGTCAAAATAAAAATGTGAAAAAAATAGTCATGAGATCAGAAATAATTCAAAGTATTTTTGTGAATTTTTTCATAATTTTTGGATAAAAAATAAAAGAGTTATGAATTTTAGAAAATTTAATCAATAAAAATATAAAATCAGAAAATAAAATAAAACCAAAAAGATGTGGACCATCAGATCATAGTCAAAATGTGTTAGAAGCTAATCCAGTGGACCAGACACGTTGTGCTTGATATGGACCTTAGTGAGATACACATGGGATCAGAAAAAGGGCAACCAGTGAAATTAAAATGTTTGGCACGTTATCATTAGCTGAGACGAGACATGTCATCGTCTTCAACCTCCAGACACCCTGCAATGGGGATTTTGTGAGATCCTTCAAATGGAAAAGTTAGGATCTCAGGCTAGCATCATTGAACTCGTCTTTTCAAGACGATTCTAACACAACCATCGCACCAAATTTATATAACATACCGAGAGAGATATGAATCAAAAACCCAGAAAATAGCGAGCACCTTCAATTTGAGATTTCTCTCTCAATTCTCAATGGATTTAAAATTGTAAGCAACATTAGAATCAGGAGAAGGAGTAGAATAGATTAGTGCTTGATTTGGATCCAAATGGTGGAGAATTCTACCTTTTCGAAGTTCAAGGAAGAAGCTCTGAAACTGGACTTCAATAGCTTGAATTATGGCTCGTTTTTATTGGTTTAAGTGCTGGAGAGTTTGTATGATGATCAAGGATGATGAATGCGCAAAGAATTTTGGAAAAGGGAGCTTAAATATCAGAAACTAAATTCAAAAAAGATGGGTTTGTGTGAGGTTTTGGAAGGGTGTTTTTGGCTCTCAAAGCTTGAAGAAATGAATGGGGAATGATCCTCTATTTCTAGGGAAGTGAATGGGAATGAAAATTTGAAGAAACAAGGAAGTTTGGAGGGAAATTGAGTGAGGGTCGAGCACGAGTGAAGTGTGACTTCATTTCCATATAAACTCAACCAAATGTTTCATTTTGGGGTGCTAATCACTTATGGCAAGTTTGCTAATCAAGTTTAAATCAAAAACACGCATAAATCTTGTGTTTAGAAGTCACATTATGGATTTCAAAATTCTGACTTTGTGAAAAAATCAGTTTCAAGTTACCAAATTCAAATTCATGGCATTTCCATCTCAAAGGGTCTTAGGGCATGATTCTTGATGCTTTAGAAAGATGAGGTTACAATTTTGCAATGGAAAAAGAATGGAATCAAATGGATGCTTGAGCTGAAAGTTACATGGAGTCAAAGTTGAATAAAAAGAGTTGACTTTCCATACTTAGAAATATTTCAAATTCTTCTTCAAAAATGACCTATAATCTTTTGCATCCAAACATGGCCTTCCACTTGGAATTTGCTCTTGACCAAAAAAGATGGAATGAAGTAGATCTCTTGAATGAAATTTTGGGACTTGAACCATTTAAAATATCCAAAAATTGAGAGAGTTGTGACTTGTTGAAGTTGGACAAAAATCATGAAATGACCTATAATCTTTTGCATCTTTAAGGAAACTTCCATCAATTTTCTCACTTTACACATAAAATAAGGCATAAAGTACACATCTTAAAGATCATTATGGAAAACTAACACACTCAAAGTGATTAAAAATTAACCAAGTTATGAACATTTGAAGTCACATATGGAAAATTGTGGATTCATCTGGATGACCTGTAATCTTTCTTCTTCACCAAGTTCCTTCCACAAGAAAACTATTTGAAATTTTTGAAGTGGTTTATTGATAACCCTTTGAAGAGAAAGATGTCTTTGGAATTACTCAAAAATACCAAAAGGTGAGCAAGATATGCTCCTTTGAAGTTTAAAACCCTAACTTCTAGATCAAGAGAATGCCTTGGAGAACTTTGACAAGTTTGAACAACCTTCTTGTACCAACACTTTTTCTTTGTAAATAGAGGTGGTTGAGGATGATAATGATAACTCATAGCCATCAAAACCACTTCCATATCTTGAATTTTGAGAGAAATGTGCTCTTGTGACCAGTAGGAACAAGGCCTTGTCCAAATATGACAACTTCTCCAATCAACCCCTTGTACTTTTGGGTCAAATTTAATAACCTTGAAATATGGTGAACCAAAACAATCTTGCCATGAAATTTCTTCCAAAACCAATCCAATGATGAGGTTTGAACTTCTCAAGCTTGTATTGACTAGGGAATTGAAATAAACTCACGAACCCATGGGGGTAACTTGTTAAATCTCATTGCCCTTACCTACATGGATAACAAACAAGACAAGCCAACATTGTATTTTATAAGTGAAGAAATCAAAACAATATTCATGATCACAAAAAGAACATAAGTCAAGGTGCTTGGTAATCCCTCAAAAGGAGCATAACTCAAAGTAGGGAGGGGAACCAAGGATCCTAGTGTGATCTTGTTGTGAGTGAAACAACATGGTATGATGAAGGGATCTTAGGGGGAAAAATTGTGGTACAACAGAAGCCAATGCCCTTTGAATCAAAAGAAGCCAATAGGAAGCTACTAACTTCTGAATTGAAGGAGCACCAATAAGAGGCCCTTCCCTTTTGGATCAAAGGAGGTTGTTTCAAAGGAAACACATGCCCAGTCGAAGCTTGTATACAACAAACAAAAGGTTAAGGATTCAATCGAAGCTTGAAAATTTAAAGCAAATTTGAAGGAGGTTTAGGTGCTCAATAGAAGCCTATCAAGATGCCAATTGAAAGACACCTTGTTCAGCTTCAAAATTTTCATTTTTCTTTAGTCAAGTGCTTGTGACCACCCATACAAGAGAAAAAAAAACCTTGGGAAACATGAGAGGGAAAATTTTGGGGTACAAAAAGGGATAATCCAAAGTTTTTAGTAACTCCAATGAGGAACAACAATGGATTATGTTTCTATGCATGATTGAATTGTTTTTCTATGGAGTAATGTTCCAAAAGAGAATGGAAACAATACACTTTAAGGATACAATGCAATTATGCATGATTTTGCTAGAGAAATGAAGAAGATAACCGCTGGAGAGAAGCCCTTGGAAACCTGGAACTCTGTGGGGAGTAACGAACATAGTAACTGATAAATATGGGCTACAAACTCTGAATGAATTTGCAAAAATAAATTTCAAACTCTACTTGATAAGATCAGACCAAAATTGTAAATTCTTAGAAGGTATGCAAATGGAGATTGGGTGTTACTAGGCAGACACCAATAGATATTAAAATTCACCTCTGACTGCTTGGGGAGTAATTTATCAACCTGTCACTGGGGATGATGAAAAAATCATACTATTAGGGATATGAGGACCCATGTTGGAGATAAGAGAACTAAGGAACATAACTTCTACTGGATATAAGGTAATCTCTGCATACAAATCATTCAGCAAAATATACCATTGTCAGAGATACAAGATTCTTTAATCAACAAATCTTAATAGAAAAAATCGGATGGGGATTTAAGAATGATATTCAATAAGAAAGAGCCATGCCGCGAATATAGGATCCTCAAGCAAGAAGCCACAATAATGTACTCCTCCATGGATATGAAACTTATCAGCAGCCAGAATCAAAATCTATTGGGGAAAAGGGAGAATCCTTAAATAATATTTTTCAATGAAATGGCTCAGCTGAGGAAATGAGAATTCCTGAGTAAGAGATATTATAAGTTATCTATTTTTAGGATTGACATCAATTTTTGTAAAATAAATAAGACAAAAATATGTTAGATAAGAAGCATTAACTTGCCAACAGGAACATGTTGAGCAACAAGTCATATCTTATGTTAGGACATGTTGAGTTGAAGTGTTTCAACATTTGGAGAAACATGTTGGATAAGATGTCCTATGACAGAGCATACTGTTGTACCCCAAAATTTGCCCTCGCATTTTTCTCAAGAAATCACAGTTTCAGGCGTTTCCTGATTTTTCAAACTGGCTCAAGAATCGGACAAACGGACTTTTTTTCGTCAGCCAAGCAAAATTAGGGTTTTATTGATTTTTCAGGGCTCTGGATTATTTCATACAGTTGGCTTAGGGTTTTGGTTGATTTTGGCTCAACTTTGATCAGGCGAACGCTCTTAGGCATTTAATCAGGAATTAGGGTTTTTGTGGGCATGTTCTCAGAAGGATTTAGATTCTACAACACTTTGCAAGTTATTCCGAGATTTGGGTTGGATTCGCATTGTTTGACTTAATCAGTAAAAAGAATGCATTTGGTTTGAATTCACATTGGTTTGTTTGAACCGGTCAAAAGATCCATGCAGTTTGGATTTACAGTGTTGGTAAAAATCAGTGAAAAGGGAATGCGCCTGATCAGTTGATTTGATTAACTGTTGCTTTGCTTTGGATGTTAGAGGTACCAGGTTTAACTGATCAATTTGTTAAAGCTTTGTTTATTTAAATTATTTATTATTCTAAAATTAAGTAATTGGAATTTATTTTTCAATTATTTTAATTCAAAGAATTTTAAATAAATGAATAAACAATAAAAGAGAAAATAGAATTAATTGGATAATGAAAACTTTTATTTATTCTTAAATTAATTGTACAATTATTGTTTACAATTTATTTACAAACAATGATTTTACACTAATTTAAATTTAAATAAAAAATGAAACTATCCTATTTTTTCTAAGTCTTCTATTCTTCAAATTCTTCATCCTTTGCTCCCCTCCATTCAATTATTCATCTGCAAGAGAAAAAGAGAAAAGTCAAAAAGCAGATAAATAAATAATGACAGATAAAAAGAGTTTATCATTAAGGGCCACTGATTGGGATCAGTTAACCCTCTCTGCAAATCACGGGATTTCTCCCGGTTCACAAAAAGGGAAGAATTTTTATTTGCTATTCATGAATGCACAAAGTTGAAAAATGCAAAGTTTGTCAATATACTGCATAGTTCCAAATCTCAAAACTCCAAGTTCAAATCAAACTAAAAATCCAAACTTCAACTTTCTGTCAAAATGCCAAAAAGGTTACCCAAGCTGTCAATAAAGAAGATTTGGCAAAGATATGAAAAGTTCCAAAAGTACAAAAGCTGTCAAAAGAAGAGACAAATATGCAGAGAAAAAGTGATATGCAAGCAAGATATTTCATCATTTCCCAACTAGGTGGCCCTTTCAGAAAAGAAAAGTACAAAGCATAATAATATCTTAATGCAACTGTACTGAGAGAGAAAGGAGAAGAGAGATAAGAGAGCAGGTTTTTAGGCTTTAGGCAGGAAGGCATGATAAAATATACAAAACTGCCAACAACACAGTGGACAAAAGAAAATAAAGAAAATATAAAGTTTTGATCAATAAAACCAGTAGGATAAAAAACAGAAAAAAGATATAAAAGAGAGGGAGAGCAAACCACCAAAGCCCTGAACCTGCTGTCCAGAAAAAAAACAAATACAAAAAAGCCTTACCATTTTCAGAACCAAAAGCATCAAACCTTAAGCAAGAACCTGCCTAAGCCTCACCCTGCCTGAAGCCTAACAAAAAACAGTTCAAGCCATTCAAGAACCCTGTCAAAGAAATATCAAGAGGCCTTACCATTTTTTAAAACCAAAAAAAGCATCAAACCTTAAGCAAGAACCTGCCTAAGCCTCACCCTGCTTGAAGCCTAACAAAAAAACAGTTCAAGCCATTCAAGAACCCTGTCAAAGAAATATCAAGAGGCCTTACCATTTTTTAAAACCAAAAAAAAGCATCAAACCATCAAGCATTGAACCAGGTCCAAGCCATACCAGCATATGCCTACATACCAGATGAAATCACAAGTCTAAACCTGCAACTGTCAAAAGCCTAACACACCATCAAGCCCCTGTAAGACCAGCATATGCCCAAAAAACCCTTAACCCTGTCAAAACCTTTCAAGCCCCTTAACCCTGTTCAAAGATCATAACCAAGCCTAAAGAACCAGAGGCAACATCAAAGCATCCAAAGCTAACCCACAGGCCCTCAGAACCCTAGGCTCATCATGGGGCAAAGAAGAAGTAAATAAGCAACTCAAAGCAAAGTATCAAGGCAGCCAAAAGCATACCAATTTCCAAACCCACGAACCCTCAGATTTGCATCATCATAGGGTATTTCAAGAATCAAACACAAGCCAGCACAAAGAAAGGCAGCAGAAGTCAGGGGCGAGAAGAGAAAGAAGGCAAATCAAAGAGCATCATACAAAAGGAAAGTGTAATAACCAACATAAGCAAGCATACGACAAACACGTTCAAGGCAACAAGCGTACAGAGGCAAGCCAAGAAAGAGAAGAAGAAAAGAAGACGTGTATCAAGCTTTCAGATTGACATCATAAAGCCTAAAAAAGGTAGTACAGAAATACCAAGTGTCATCCAAGCAAGCGTCTTCACCGTCTCATCACCGAGCCTCCGCCTCAACGCCTCCGTTTCATCCTCCTCCTTCTCCAAGACCGAAGGTAGTAATTTCCTTCCTTCCCTTTCATAATCCTCAAACAACAAGGCAAATAACAAACATTCCAAATTAGAAGCTATACGTGTAAAAAGAATCATAAAAAGCGTAAAACCCTAAAAGACGAAGTGAATTGAAATCGCTACCTTTTGCTCTCATCTTCGCGTTGTCCAACCATGGAGGGAAGAGGATGAACATTGGCGTCTGGTGGCTAAGGATGAAGAGGAATTGGAAGCCTGATTCAGGGACGAGACAAAGAGGATGAACGGAAATGAACGAAACCCCCAAAACGGCGCGTTGCTCACAAACCCTAAGTTCTCTTCTGAACACAAAATCAACAAAACCCTAAAAAATGTTTTGTGTCAACATGGGCCTAACCCATTTTTTCCAACGCCCAAGCCTTTTTTTTTGTTTCCCTTCATACACCTCCCCATTTCTTTTCCATTTGGGCCATAACCCTACCCTTGAGCCCATTTCTGATTTTTATTTCACACTATTTTTTTAAAACCAACATTTTCTTTTCTTATACATTTAAATTAACAAAACCCTTTTATTTTTGTTAATAAATTAACATAATTTTTACATCAAACCTTTTTATAACATAAATTTGAACAATATATTTTTTCCTCTAACGTAAGTATTTTTGCATTAATATCTTAATATATAAAATACATAAAAAATACCCTTTTTTATATATACATAATTTAAATTTAAAACATTTAATTAAAATACTTTTTTTGTACATAAATAACTAAAATACATTTTTTTACACCATATAATTAAAATTGAAAACACTTCTTTTTTTAATTCAAATATTCTTATTAATAATACAAAGATACCTTTTTTATATATCAAATGTAAAATAATAACTTTCAAACTTAGAATATTTTTCTTTTCATTAAAACATTCTTTTCATACATATTAAAGAAAATACAAGATTATTAATTAAATTAAACAAACATTTAATTCTTTAAGTCAAAACAATACTTAATACACATTCAATTTCACATTTCGCACCTATAAATAATATACATGCACATATACACGTACACTTACACAATACATTTACATTGCTCCTATACACATTTGCTTATATTTGTATATTCGTTACATTTACATTTGATCGATTCGATTTGGTTGTAACTTATTGGATGCTATATTCCTAAGTCTCATCCCCATTCATAAATTTGTACCCCCACTCCCGGATACTTATTTTGTAATAGCGTAGACTTTACATTTTCGCAATTTACCGCTTTCAATTATACCATGGTTAGACCTAGGGTTTGCATGTACATAAAATCAAACGCTAGATAACCTAATACAAGACAAATACATGAAATCAATACACAATCACACTTGCACCCTCTAGGGTAATCCCACATGTTGCCTTCCAAAATGGGCCATGTTTGCACGTCGAGTATCTTTGGCAAAACAAATTCAAATGATCATAAGTCCCTCGATGACGCTTTCGAATGTTGCCTAAAACGGAATGATCATAGTCCCTCCAAAGCGAATTGCCAAAGACACTTGGCACCATTGCATTCATGGTCCATACGATGACCCGCGCTCGTCCCGAACAAACTTCCTAAACGCAAGATTGTCCATCAAATTCAATGGTGGAACAAAATTGTTAAAAAGGGTTGAAAACATAGAGAAAACCTTTGAGTACAATAGGGTAGACAAAACTCTTAGTTACTTGAGATCAACTTGCAAAAAAACGCTTGCCTTCTTTTCAAAAACCACAATCCACAACACTTTCAAACAAACTCTCAAAAACATTTGAAACATCTTTTCGAAAAGATACACACTTTTGTAAAACACTCAAACACGAGTCGAATACATTGTTAGCCTAAGACAAGGCATCTTCTTCAAAAACATTTTCAAAACACACACACACACCACAATTTCAAGCAATCGAAAATCAAGGCAAGTGATCTAAAAAAAAAAAACCAAGTAACTAAGAGCCCATGGATAACCATGGATGAAAAGGGTGCTAATACCTTCCCTTTTCATAATCTACCCCTCGGACCCACGAAATATCTCAAAAGGTTTTTGCTGTGCTTTTTTAACCTTTCCTTTAGGATAAAATAAAAAGTCGGTGGCGACTCTTGCTCAACCGAACAAGTGCGAATACAAACGCAAAACTCATAGTCAGTTCTCCCACTGTATCACACATACGACATCACGCCTGAGCTGAAGTAGACAGTTAGATTTTGTTATGATTTAACAGATGCAAAATATTTTAGGAATATTATGCAATATTATATGGCATTAATTTAAAGGTCAAGAAGAATCAAATCAAAATATTGAAGATTAAGTAGTTTCTAAATATGGAGATATATTAGGAAACTAATGATTGAAGACCTTATTTGTAGCAGAAGTTACTGCTTGTTGTTACACCTGATACGTTGTACTTTGAAGGCCCAAATCTAATTAGGTATAGGTTATAAATAGAAGTGTTTGTAACCTAAAAAAGATACGGGTTCAAGATGTAGAAGTCTAGGGCTTTGTCTATGTGAACCATTCGGGTTCTGAGATGGTCACTATGTTCTCACTCAGAAGCTGTAAAGTAATGAGTTGAGTAATGTTCTTGTAGTAAGTTTTGAAGCAACTTTAAGTTGTTGTTCTTGGTTAGGAGAAATGTTGTAAATGTGTGGGTATAACCTTGAGTCTTAGCTAGCTATGGTCATGGAAGTGTGTCTTCTAGTTTGTTCAGAATTGTTTTATTGATCCAATCGCTGTCTCTGATTGAAGAGGAATTAAGGAGGGCCTCATATCAAGGTGAGTCTTAGATAGAAATCCAGAAAGGGTAGTGATTAAGTTATTAGGCTATAAATTGGAGGTTTGTTGTAGGGTCTATGAATTGATACTATTATAGTGGATTTGTCCCTGGCTTGGTATGCCCCCAGAGTAGGAGAGTTGCTCCGAAGTGGGTTACCAATTCTGGTATGTTATTTATGCTTTTCAGTATTGTTTTTATTGTTAATACCTTGCTTGTTTGTTTATGTCAAATTAGATGTCCCAGCATGTCATAGGACATATGAGTTCTGTCATACTAGAATTTCAATTGGTATCAGAGTAGGCATCTTGTCTTTTTCTTGATAAGATTCATAGGGGATACTTCTTGGTGTTTATGCAAGGTAAAAGGTTTCTACTGGAAAGCTATTTGAACTTATAAAGTTTATATTGTTATTTTAATGGTCCCTAGAAATGGAGGATGTATTGTTCAGGACAGGGTGTGTATTGGACCTGTCTGTGAAGTTTTCAGGCATGTAGCTTTAGTGGCAAGCTAATGTGTTGATGGTTTGATTTATTTTTAAATATAGGTTAACCTATTGCACCTGGAGTATGGTGTGTTTGTGCAAGGGTTTATGTTTTTTCCTGAACGTTGGTGTGAAGTTTTCTTGTTTGTATTCCGCTGCATATATATTTGATGGATAACTACTGGTGGTTTTGTGTGTTGAGTCTGCAACACTCTATTCTCCTCTAAAGGTGTATCCCATGGTGTGGTGATACTTGAGGAGAGGTTTGACTAGCTTGTTAGAGTTGCCAAAGATACTTGAGGTTTATCCCAAGTCCACTCATAAAGGCACTCTTTTATGAGTTTGTTGAAGAGAGATCTGGTAGAGGCAATTCATTTTTGCTTCCAACCCTAAAAGGCTAATCTCCAGGTTTTGATAGAGGATCTCTTGGTGTGTTTCTTTGTATTAAGAATTTATTTTTCTCAATATGATTGGTGCTGCTTTTCTTAATAGGATGGATGATTTTTACTCTAACTTGGTACTCTTATCAAGTCTATGAGAGCATGGAACTCTTGTTCTGTTGATGTTAAAGATTAAGTTATGTCTGCAATGTTGAAATGTCATCTAATTCAACTAGGATGAGCATTTAGGTTGATTGAAGCAAGGATGCGTTATTATTTTTGGGACCAAAGGATTATGGTTTCCTGGTATATATATGGGAAGTTCCTCTCTCTACTAGGGTTCAGTTATATGGTGTCCTCACATAATGGAACAGATGTTTTGCAAGAACTAAAGGGAGTCCTTGTGTAGCAGATCATACATTGCAATTATTCTTGAAGTCTGCTCCAGATACCTATTAGAGGGAATCTACTCTTTAGGTGCAGAATAATAGTGTCCAACACCTCAAAGTCAGACATGAGGTCTGAACATTATGCTTATAAGAAGAAGATTCTTGTGGTGTGCATGCTCTGCGTGTATTGGTTTGAGTTTGAAGGTTGATCATCTACTAATGGTTGATACTCTTGTATCCCTTATAAGAGTTATGAATTACTATGGTGTCTCTAAACCATATTTAATGGTGTAATCCAGGTGTTTGAGACTGATGTTAGAACATCGTCTCAAAGTGTGTTTTATTCCTTCAGCCAAGGAAGTATCAAGAGTGGATTTTAAGGTTAAGCCATTGACCTAATATGGAATGTTTTGGGATGTTAATGGATGTCATGACTATTTGTCATGAAGATGAATCAGCTAGTTCCATATGTTTATAGAAGAAGATTGTCAGACCAAATGTCTTACCTTGTGTGAGAAGGTAATCTTATCTGACCCCTAATAAATACTTTGACGGGAGCTGAGTATTTGTTTGTCCTCTAAGGAAATTGTGCATGAGACTGATGGTGAATACTTTGACGGGAGACTAAGTATTTCTTTGAGGATTTATGAAATTCTGCATTCTGAACATTGTATTTCAGAGAGTATGTGCGAGTTTATTTTTCTCCAAAGCATTCATGTGTTTGGAATAACCTGAGTAAGCTGCATTGGTTGTGTGTTCTATTGGGAGCTTCTTAAAGGATTTATATGCATAATGAGTCATTTGAATTAATTTAAGAATCATAATGGTTTGGGTTCTATACTAATAAGTTGATGTCCCAAATGATGTTATAACATCGTAATTGTTGATGGCTGTTTGTTTTTGCTTGGGATTATGCATATGAAGTTGGATGCTCAAGCATTATTGTCAGAAGTGGAATTTCTGACTATATGGATTAGAATGTGGAGAATATAATATTGTCTACAGTAGTATTCTTGGTGAATGCATGACTACTTTGTTGAAGACTTCACTAGTATTAGAAACTACTAGTGGATGTAAGGGCGGAAGAATGGTGTTAGATACTGAGGTTTGAGTAGAGTATTTTGATAAGGTGTTTTTCTTCTGCTACAAGTCACTCTAGAAAAGGTTTGGTAATCTGGATCTTAGTAAAGATTTTAAGCAAACTAAGAGTTTTTAAAGTTTGTGAGTGACTTCACACCTAGTATGCATGACAATTTGCCTATTCACAAGGTCATGATATAAAGTGTGGTTATAAAAGGACAGTGATAAGATATTTCCTTGTGTTGTTAAGAAGTCAGAGTTCTTGGTTGTATTCTCAAGGAGTGAGAGTATCTAACTTTGGTTTGACTCTACTGATGGAGTCGGGTTCAGCATATGCAGTAAGTGATGTCCTTCAACATGAGAGAATGAAGTCTTTCATGTGTTTTTATCTAGTTCTCAAGATTTCATCTTCAGTTCGAAAATTGGTTATTCATGACATGGGGAGTCATGGATTTGTCTGTGGATTGTTTCTGCAACGGTACAAATATTGTTTGGGTGTTGTTCAAGCTTGTGAAGATCTTATGCCTTTTATGAGTATGTGATGTTGTGATACGGTGGCATAACCAACTGTTTTGAAAATGCTGGTTTGTGTTTTGCGTTTTGTATTCGCAAAATGTCGCAGTAAGCAAGAGTCGCCACCGACTTTTATTTTATCCAACTGGAAAGGAAAAAAGCACAGAAAAAAATCCTTTTTCGAGATATTCTGAGTACGGGGGGTAGATTATAGAAAGGGAAGGTGTTAGCACCCTTTTTATCCATGATTTTCCATGGGCTCTTAGGTACATGCCCATCTTTTAAAATTGCTTGTGTGTGTTTGTTTTGAAAAGTTTTGTTTTACTTCGTTTTAACCCTTGTTTTTGTCCTCAAGAGTGTTACGAAGTGTTTTGAAAATTGTTTTTTTTAAAAGTGTAAGTGAAAAATTTTGATTTGAGCAAGTAACTAACAATTATCTACCTACTCGAAATAAAGATCGTTTCTATCCTCGTTTCCTTTAGACAATACTATCCTACTATTGAGAAATAGGAAGCACCGTCGTTGGAGTTGTAAGGGTCAATTCGAAAGGGACGTACGATCACTAAAGCAATGTTAGGACGTCTTAATAATAACCCTAGAGTCTTAAGATCATATTCGAGGTAACATTTCCGAGGCGAAGTTTCCGAACGGGACTTTTGATCTTTGTTAGACAGAAGGGCAACCACTAAGACACCCTATACTTAATGACCATTTACCGAAGGCAACCGAAGTGAGAGTATACCCTATGAGTGCACATGTGCGAGTGATTTGATTTCAGTTATTATCTTTACACATTAGGGTTTTCTAGCCGTTTTAAATTATCATGCAATCTTGTCATACAATCCTATTAACATACATCTAAACAGTTAATATTTGCGAGAATTAAAATGCGGGAAAGTAAAACTACGCTACTACAAGGCTTCGGGGTAGGGATTAATTACATAGCCAAAAAACCCGTAAAAGCGATAAATAAAGAAAATCCTAGATTAAACTATTACATACTATAGGCAGTTACATTAATATTGCAAAAAATAATAAATGTGTGCCATGAATCGAATGCAAAATAATTAGGGTTTTGACCCCAACTATACCTAATCGCAATTTAAAAGGAAAACCATTTTTTTCGTTTTTATGTTATTTGAGAAAATAAAGTTCAATCGAATTAAAATAACTTAATCACTAATTAATTTTAGTTAAGAAAAATAATTAAATTAACCTATTTTTTTTGTATTTTTTATTTTTGAGAAAGAAAAAATAAAAATAAAATCAAAAGTCTAACCCTAATTTTTCAAATTGATTTTAATTATATAAAAAGTTAGAATTACCCTAAATAAAACTAAATTATATTAACAAAATTAATTTTGATAAAATTAAAATCTAATTCTAATTTTTTGTGAAACTCTTGATTTTATGATTTTTTTATGAAAAAAGAAATTTATTTTGTTTAAAAATAATTAATCAAATTAAATAAATAAAAGAAATAAATAGAAAAGAAAGACGTGCCTGGTAGAATTAGCAAGAGGGGGGGTGAATCTGATTCTCTGGCCCAACAACTCCTGGCCTTTGTTGACTTTGTTGGATCTAGTGTACTCATTGACTAGAGGCGTATGATGGACCTTCAGGGGAGAAGCCTTGGATCTGGCTTTTTGATGATCTGATGGTTGGATGCTGATGATGCACAGTGGACTCATGGGATACTAGCGCACCTGATCATGTAAAGAAAAACAACATGAAGCAAACGTTGGGACCTGGGGATCGAAACCAGGTCCTTGAGCATTTTCCCCTTGCCACGCTGCCAGCTGAGCCAGGATGATTAGTTGTAATTACAAGAATAAACAATTATTATATAATACAAACAAATGTTAGTCCTTAAAATGCGTGAAATTCAAATTGGCAAGTCAGGGAGCGCCACGTGACCATCTTCTTCCTCCCACCGTAGTGTTAGCCCTGGAGGGCATTTCAAGAAAAGAGACAAATCGTGTGACTCTTACAGGGCATTTCAAGGCGTGGGGAAGCTTGCTAGCGATTGAAACACGATCCTGGGGAGTCCAGCAATTGATTGGTATGATTAGAATGGCTTGAGATGGCCTGAAACTTGGAAATTGGTTTGCAACTTTTTCTTGAATTTTGGAAATTGGTTCTCTGCCTTTGCACGCCTCTAGCCTTTTTCTTTTGATCTGCTTTTGTTCCTTATGTATACTAGAATGCATTAGGGTTGCAATTTGTATCAAATCTCTTTCAATTATGAATATTGATCCATGATTTCACTCTTGCACCAAATCTTTCCAAAACAAGCAAATTCAATCTTTTATTACCCACATGGAGCCTTGCACGATTTGATCTTGTCTCCAGCTGTATAATGAACCTAATCATGCATAAAATCTCAAGATTTAATTAGTTTTTGATATTTTCATTATTTTATATTGATTTTATTTGATTTAAATGAAATAAAATCAAAATAAATAACAAAAATAAAAGAATGACAAGTGTAAGGGCTCATGGGTCGTGGTTCACATTACAAACTCAGTGCAAGCATAAAAAGTTGGGCCCATTTGGCAAAAAATGCAATTTTGGACACATTTGACTTTTGGCAATTTTGCAAAAAGGGTCAACTTGGCCAATGCATAACTCTTTAAATTTTGAACCTAGAGAGGTGTTATTTAACTTTTTAGAAATCTTAAGATGTCCTCTAAGCAACCCTTTTGGTCTCATCTCAATTGAGTCTTCCATGTTCATGTATGAAGCTTTGACCCAAAAGGTGTTTTTGTTGACTTTTCAAAATGACCTATAATGTCCAAATTCACATCTTCTTGTGAGTGCATATTTTGAACTTGGGAGCTGAAGATGAATTGTAGGGAATTACATACTCTTCAAAATGAGCTTTGGATGAGTCATTTTTAATAAAGTATGAGAAAGTTATGCTTGGTCAAAGTTGAGTTGACTTTTCCTCCAAAACCCTAATTTAGCAACTTTTGGATTTTGATTAATTATGAGCAATCCTTGAGGAATCATGATCAACCCTTGATTAAATGATGAATAATACTTCAAAATGAGAATGTTTACCAGAAATATTGAAGTTTGACTGTATGTGGGGCACAATTGACTTTCGCCCTAGCATAGTCGATTTTCAGGCATTTGAGCAGTAGACTGAGCAAACTTCCTCTGCATGGCTTGAAACTTGACATGGATGATCTTAAGAACATATTAGGACAATAGTGAGCATTTGGGACCTTTTGGATTCAAACATCTTGATGCAAAATGAAACCCTAATTTGAGGTAGACTGCCTTAGAAGAGAGTTTGTCTGGTCAACTGTTGGACTTCCTTGAGCAATTTGAGGACCTCACTTGTAATGTATTGACAAACATGGGAGGGAAAATTTTAGGGTGCAACAGCTGCCCTTGTTCAATCTTCTTAAACCTGAGGATGTAGATTGTCTTTTCTGCCTTTCGTGGTCTGAAGGTGGAAGATGATTGAACACTAGAGTGCCCAGAAATTTGCACTCGCATGTAGTGGTACTTATCTTGTGATATCAAGAATGGGCTTATAGATGCCATTTGGAAGTCAATGACGGAAGATGGGCTTAAAGATGCCATCATAAGAAGTGTTGATCGCGTAAGAGATTCCTTTGCGAGAGCCTGTACACCTGTTGTTGAGGAGGACTACGCAAGGGAATCTTATTCTCTGTCTTTAGAGAAATAGAGTTTTAGGAACTTCAGTTGTCCTTTACTCTATTGGGGAATCATCTCTTAGTCGAGGAAGTGAAAATGAACTGCTATTTGGTCGTGCTCCAGGCTTCAGAAGGAATTAAGTGGTTATTCGGTCGCATCCGGGTTTTAACTTGAATTTAAGGCATACTTATATCCGGTCGATTTCCGGGCTTCAAGTAATTGGCCGAGTAAACTTCTATTTGGTCGAATTCCAAGCTTCACAGTACCTTATACTGTTATCTGGTCGTGTCCCAGGCTTCAGTGTCCTTTTCTGCTATCTGGTCGTGCTCTAGTCTTTACAGCGTCTTATACCATTATCTGGTCCTGCGCCAGGCTTCATGGTGTCTTGTACTGCTATCTGGTCAATTTCCAGGCTTCACAGTAACTTGTTAAGGGTTAAGTTGTTTTCCGGTCGATTTCCGAGCTTCAAAGCTTGAACTGGAATAGAAATCTTAGTATCGATTTGACTGAACCAAGGGAAACTTGTGGGAACTTCAACTGGGAGAGAAATCTTAGTGTCAATTTGACTGATCCCGGGAGAGGTCTCGAATTAACTTTGACTGGCATAGAAATCAAGGGAATCTTAGTGGAGATTCGGCTGACCCAGACAGAAGTCTTAAAATGTCTTCAACTAGAATTGAAACCTTAGTGTCGGTTTGACTGAACTAGAGAAAATTTGCCAGAACTTGATTGCATCTTTCCCTGAAAGGTAAAGAGTTAGTCGTATGTAATGTCATGATGTGAGTAATGACGTTTTCAAAATAAATGAGATTGTGTTGTATGATGCATATGTGTATGCCACGATGTATGGATATGCAATGCTCTTGTGATATTCTCTAGCTGGGGAGAATAAATCCTGGACTGCCGCCGGAGACTATAAGGAGTTGAGTTCTTCGTTCTCGCTGGGGATAATGACCGAAGATGATTAGTTGGAAACTTGCGTATGTTCTGCTTGAGAATATTCCGCCGGGAGAGACTATGTTTGAGAATAATCCTGTGGGAGAATAACTCTGTAGGGAAGAGAGATACTTTGTTGGACGATCTGCTGATTTGGAGAAATAAACTCAACTGGTGGTGAACTTCTATTGCTGGTGATAGATAAACTCTGCTTGGGGAGAATTTTTCCGAATCATTCGCGATTATGAACCTCGACTGGGGAGAGCTAACACCATTGTCTTTGGATACTTCCTACTCTGCGGGGAATGTATGTACATTTAGTTATATTCTCAAGTTGGCTCTATCCATGTACCTGGTGGGTAGAGAAACTGTAAGGTTTGGACACTTCTTGTTTGCCCCTGTTCCTGGAATTACGAGTAATTGGCTTTTGTTTTTTTCATGTAAACATTTATGAGCAGCAATTATTCTCAAATGCATATATCAACAATGAATCGTTGGACGTTCTTTTCAAAACAAAACAGAAAAAGAAAAACAAATCGAAATTTCTTGTAAAATGAATTGTATTGATTTTGAAGTTGGCCTGTAATAGGAGTTTTCTACAAGAGGCTGACATCCTAGTAAGAGAATGCCGCCGAAGGATAGAAATTACACAATTTGTAAAAAAGAAAGAAAAACAGCTATATGAAGCAATCCCACTGGGTTCCAACTCTGCTATTGCCCTTATATCTTCGAGCGTCTCATCACTTTGCTACTTGGTCGAAGGTAGATCAGATGGATTGGCGTCGTCCGAGCTTGATAGTTGATACTGACGTCTGGTTGCAAGATGATCCAATGAGACATAGTGTTACGCTTTGATCCCTATTTTTTTCCTGAACCGTCCTTTCGGGTTTTCAGTCCACCGGGATACCCTTTTTTTCCCAAGCCGCCTTTTCAGGTTTTCGACTTGCCGGGTGTACAATTTTTTTCATTTTCATCCCTTACTTTTGCCCGAACCCTTTTGGTTCACCGGGAAACCCTTATTTTTACCTAGGCCAGTCGACCTAGCGGGTCTTTGATTATGCGTAGTATATTTTCACTATGTCTGCATTGACGGGGTGAGGAAGGTCGTCACCATTCATGGTGGTTAGAATCATAGCTCCTCTCGAGAAAATGTTCTTAACCAGAAATGGTCCTTTGTATGTGGGATTCCATTTACCCCTGGGATCACCTTGCGGTAGTATGATGCGTTTGATCACCAGATCCCTGACTTGATATTCTTGACGTCTGACTTTCTTGTTAAAAGCCTTGATCATTCGATTTTGATAAGTCTGACCATGACAAATAGCAGTAAGCCTCTTTTCGTCGATTAGATTCAGCTGATCAAGCCGAGTTTGTATCCAGTCGTCTTCATTCAAACCTGCATCCTTCATAATCCTGAGAGAGGGTATATGGACTTTGATGGATAGGACTGCCTCCATGCCATACATCAGAGAGTAGGGTGTTTCCCCTGTCGACGTCCGTGCTGAGGTATGGTACCCATGAAGAGCGAATGGTAACATCTCGTGCCAGTCTTTGTAGGTCACCGTCATCTTATGCATAATCTTTTTGATGTTCTTGTTAGCCGCTTCAACAGCCTCATTCATCTTCGGTCGGTAGGGAGAAGAGTTATGATGCTGTATCTTAAACTGTTTGCAGAGCTCGGTGATCATCGTGTTGTTGAGATTTGTATCATTATCCATGATGATCCTCTCTGGTACAACATATCGAAAGATCAGATTGTGTCGGATAAATCGTGCCACGATGTTCTTGGTTACTGTAGCAAAGGAAGTTGCCTCAACCCAGTTCGTGAAATAATCTATAGCTACCAGAATGAAACAGTAGGTCTGATCTAACCTATCATCTCGATGCCCCACATTGCGAAATGCCAAGGAGTTGTCATGACATTCAGAGGAACTGGAGGTACATGCACCTTATCAGCATACACATGGCACTTATGACAGGTTCGAGAATGCTGATAACAATCGGCTTCCATATTGGACCAATAATATCCTGCCCGTAGGATTTTCTTTGTCATGGTATGTCCACTGGAATGAGTTCCTAAGGTACCTTCATGTAACTCTGCCATGATCCTTTCTGCCTCGCTCTTGTCCATGCACCGCAGTAAGGTCGAATCATGGTTACGCTTATAAAGGATCCCATTGCTAATGAAGAACTTTGCAGCGAACCTTCTCAGGAACTTCTTATCATTAACATATGCCCCCTCGGGGTATTCTTGAGCCTTAAGATACCTCTTTACCTCGTGAAACCAGGGTTTATCTGCTGCCTCTTTAGTCTCAATGTCACAGCAATGTGTGGGTTCATCCAACCTCTCAATGGTAATCTAGAGAGCTTCATTTTCCCACCTGACTTGAACATAGAAGACATGGTAGCTAACGCGTCCGCCAACTGGTTCTCCTCTCTCGGGAAATGTTCAAAGGTTATCTCCTCAAAGTGCGGGAGCAATGTCAGTACATACTCTTTGTAAGGAATAAGACTTGGGTGCTTTGTATCCCACTCGCCTCTGATCTGACTGATCACTAGAGCAGAATCTCTGAATATACTCAAGAACTTAATCCTCAAGCCAATAGCAGCTCGAAGACCCATGATACACGCTTCATACTCCACCATATTGTTGGTGCAGTTGAAACATAATCGGGCGGTGAATGGATTATAACAGCCCTCAGGAGATATAATTACAGTGCCAATGCCATTACCCAATGCATTTGATGCTTCATCAAAATACATAGACCATCGATATCCTTTCTCAGGTCCTTCATCCGGTCCAGGCTCTTCACAGTCGGTCATCAACATGATGTTCTCATCTGGGAACTCGAAATTCATGGATTGGTAGTCATCCACGGCCTGATGTGCCAAATGATCCACCAATACACTCCCCTTGATTTCTTTTTGGGTTGTGTATTGGATGTCATATTCAGTTAAGATCATCTGCCATCTTGCTATCCTTCCGGAGAGAGCGGGCTTCTCGAAAATATACTTGATTGGATCCATCTTTGATATCAATAAGGTGGTGTGAGTCAGCATATACTGTCTCAGCCGGCGAGCAGCCCATGCCAAAGCGCAATAAGTTTTCTCGAGCAATGAGTATCAGGTCTCACAGTCGGTAAACTTTTTGCTAAAGTAGTAAATAGCGTGCTCTTTTTGGCCAGACTCGTCATGCTGCCCCATCACGCACCCCGTTGAACTATCCAGTACTGTCAAGTATAAGATCAAAGGTCTTCCCTCAACTGGAGGCATCAGAATTGGAGGCTCTTGGAAGTATTCCTTGATTATTTCAAAAGCGGTCAGACATTCATCATTCCATCTTACCACTTGATCTTTCTTCAGCAGCTTGAAGATTGGCTCACAAGTTGCGGTCAGATGTGAAATGAACCTGGCGATGTAATTCAGACATCCCAAAAAGCCTCTAACTTCTTTTTTTTATGCGGGGAGCCGATATCTCCTGTATGGTCTTTACCTTGGCAGAGTCCACTTGAATACCCTTATCACTAACGACGAAACCCAGCAACTTACCAGACCTTACCCCGAAGGTGCACTTGTTCGGGTTCAACCTCAGCTTGTATGTCTTCAACTGGTCGAACAGTTTCTGGAGATGGTCAAGGTGCTCTTCCTCAGTCTGGGAATCATGTCGTGGAACAAAGCGACCATGGCGCGCTGATAAGTTTCCCCAACATTCTTTAACTCGAAAGTCATTACCTTCTAACAGAAGGTGCCCCATTGTGTAACAAACATTGTCTTCTCCATGTCCTCGAGAGCCATCTTGATCTGATTGTAACCAGAAAAACCATCCATGAAGGAGAAAATCTTATGATGTGCGGTGTTGTCGACCATAACATCAATGTGAGGAAGTGGGAAGTCATCCTTGGGGCTCGCCCTGTTCAGATCTCTATAGTCCACACACATCCGTACCTTACCATCCTTCTTAGGCACCAGAACAACGTTGGTAACCCACTGCGGATAAGAAGTGACAGCTAAAAATCCCGCGTCGAACTGTTTCATGACCTCAGCTTTGATTTTCTCAGACATCTCAGGGCGCATACGGTGAACCTTCTGTTTTACCGGAGGGCAGTCTTCTTTAGTTGGCAGGCGGTGTACCACAATGTCAGTGTCCAAACCGGGCATGTCTTCATAAGACCAGGTGAAGATCTCAACATAGTCGCGTAGCATCTGTATCAACCATTGCTTGACACTAGGCTCTAGATTCTCACCTATCTTGACCTCTTTCCTGTCTTCCTCTGTACCCAAATTCACTGACTCAACTGGCTCTTCATGAGGCTGTATGGCCCTTTCTTCTTGCAGTAAGAGTCTAGCAAGTTCCCCAGGCACTCGCAATCATCCTCACTTTCGTCCTCAGCTTGGTTGAGTGGATTTTCGAAGTCATAACTGACAGTAGCAGAGTTGTTATCAATGGGATCCATAGTGGATATGGATTTGTATTATGATACGTGAGTGTGTGTAAGAGAGTAGCTGTTTTGATAGAGTGAGAGACAGAAAAAAGAAAAACAAAGAGAGCAAAATTTGTAATGCAAGAAACGTCCATTGTCTTATTAATGATATATGAAATGACAAATAATAAGCCCTCACAAGAAAAGCTAAGGTTCCTCGGGCAAGGCACCGGGCCATAAAGTTTCAAACTGTCTATTACAACTTTCAAAACAAAAGTCAATTACTGTGGAATAAAAGAAATAGGTATGAAGTCCTTCCCCGTCCAGTTGTTCAATCCACCATTGGTTGTAGGGTAGATCCAGCTGTCGATGTCTGGATCTTCTTCACTGTCCTCAATTGCATTAACTCCATGATTGTTGATGTACAGAGGAGGTCTTCCAATCTGCGCGCGCCTAACAGCCCTTTGAGCCCCTGTAGTAAAGCCCAAACCAAATTTGTCAGTTTTGTGCGTGAAATCGGGGAGCTGACCCCAATTGGTAAACCCATCTTCTTCGATTACAGCCCTGACATCCTTGAGAGAAGCCATCTTCATCGGAGGTTTGTTGGTAGCAACTTCAGTTGACACCGAAGTCTGGGGGACCTCTTTAAAGTTTTGACAAGGGGTTTCGATGAATTCCCCATCCATCTCCATGTAGCGGAAGGAATTGAGATGACTCACCATATACTCCTCTTCACCTTGTACAGTGACAATCTTCCCCTTTACCGGATATTTCAACATTTGATGGAGCATGGAAGTCACTGCCCCAGCCTTATGAATCCCAGGATGACCCAACAAGCAAGAATACGATGGTCGGATATCAATCACATAGAAGGTGGACCCAAAGATCTGAGAACCCACCTTGACAGGGATGTCCACCTCCCCGTGCACCATTCTCTTTGACCCGTCGAAAGCCCTGACCACAATATTGCTCGGATTTAGAATCAAACCTCCACAGTCCAGACGGTCTAACGCTTTCTTTGGCAAAACATTCAATGAGGACCCGGTATCCACCAGTACATGGGCCATAGTAGTGCCCCTACACTCGATCGAGACGTGCAGAGCATCATTATGATTTCGCCCCTTGGCGGTCAGATCTGCATCTGAGAAACCCAACCCATTATCGGCAGTCAAGCTAGCTACACAATCTTTGAATTGATCGGTTGAAGTTTCCTACGGCACATGCGCTGTTTTGAGGAATGCAATTAGATCCTTTGCATGGGTTCAGAACACAACAACAAGGACAACGTGGAGATTTTTGATGGGGTCTGCCCCAGCTGCTCGACTATGTTGTAATCGCTCTTCTTGATAATCCTCAAAATCTCTTCTATCTCTTATTTCGAGGTTTCTACAATGATCTTCTTAGGTGCCTCCGTCCGGGCAGGCTCACCTGTGATTTCTTTGCCCCGAGCCCCAGATGGCTCGGCGACAGAGGTGATAACTGGAATAGGAACTGGTATGGTAGCTGATGTACCAGTAGATGGAATGACAACAGGTTTGTGGACAGTCGGAGGGGAGATCTCGGGAGAAAAGAGTCTTCCACTTCTGGTGACCTTGCTGGCCCCGACAATATTGCTGACATCAACATCAGCTTCCTCGCTCTTTACGTCTTGTTTAACTCCATGGTAATATACATCAGCACCATAGTGCCAAGGGACAGCCTTATCTGAAGTGTATGGGATAGTACCAGGGACAGTAATTATTAACGAAGAAATTCTTGGGACGGGTGTAATCTTAACAGGCTTTCTCGAGGAAACCTTGGAAGGATTGGTGGAAATGGTTATGATGGCAACATCTTCAATTGGGACTAACAGAATCATAGACTTTTCGAACATGATCTCTTTATTATCTATCAGGCATTGAACACCTGATTTCAATAAGTGGCAACCAGCAGGCAGAATTGAACACATGTGGCAACCTTCATCACAACCCGGAAATAAACCGGCCAACAACAAATTCTTCTTAACCGTCATCAAAGGATTAGAAATTTCTTCCACAGAGGTCACAAATAAATCATCGTCTATAGCATTTACTCCATGACCATGTTTGGGCATGGGAGCAGTTATGACGTTGGGCTTCTCCGGAGCGTCAAACTCAATCTCTTTGGCTTCGATCAAGTCTTGCACTTTGTTTTTCAAGGCCCAACAGTTGTTTGTATCATGACCTGGACTTTCAGAGTGATAGGCGCAGCGGGCATTCGGACGGTAGTGGGGAGAAGTGGTGTTGGGGTTCGCCGGGGCCTCCCTCAGAGTTACCAGATTGGTCTTCAATAATTGTGGTAGAATTTGAGACAAGGTCATATTGACCCGGGTGAACTTCCTCTGTGGTCTTTCCACCCTTTGTTGATTGTTGCATTATGGAGCAACTGTGGGTCTTGATATCACTACTGCATTTACTGCTTGACGGTGTTCAGGTCTGCTTTGGCCCATCGGGCCGTAGACTACACTAGCTTCTTTCTTACCGGTGAAAGGCTTCTTTACTGCACTTGATGAAGTATCCTTCTGTATTTTACCACTTCGAATGCCAACTTCTACTCTCTCTCCAGTCAAGATCAACTCAGTAAACCCAGATGATGAACTGCCGATCAGATGATTGAAAAATGGACCAGACAGCGTCCCTAGAAACATGTCAACCAACTCCTTATCAGACAAAGGGGGTTGGACTCTTCAAGCCAAGTCCCTCCACTTTTGAGTTTAGTCCTTAAAACCTTCACTTGCACCCATAGACATACCCTGAAGCTGAGTACGAGTGGGAGAAAGGTCGGCGTTATACTGATACTGCCTGTAAAAAGTAGCAGCAAGATCTTCCCAGTTTCGGACACTGGCTCCTTCCAATTGATAAAACCATTCAAGCTGAGTCCCTGACAGACTATCTTGAAAGAAGTGCATCCACATATTTCTATCAGCAATGTGAGGTTGGATTTTTCCGACGTACGAGCAGAGGTGGAGTTTTGGACAGGATACTCCATCGTACTTGGTAAAAATCGGACCTTTGAACTTATGAGGGATCACCACTCCCGATACCAATCCTAGTTCTCCGAAATCCAAACCAGGGATCTTCTGAATCTCCATAGCACTCAGAAGGTCTTCTAGTTTCTTGTACCTATCCTCAGCAGGAGGATATTGTTCATCATCGTAATCTGTATCTTTATCAGAAACTGCTGGACTAGGGTCCTTTGTCCTTTCTTGGTTCTCCCCGTCCTTGGATGAGGAGGTCAGATCAACTGATTGTCTTATCCTTTCTCTGAATCTTCTACCCATGTTCAGAATACCAACCTTCTTCTTCTTCTTCTTCTTCTTCTTCTTCTCTTTCAGAATCAGGGTCTTCAAATCCTCTTGCCCTTTAGCCAGACTTAAGAACATCTGTTGGAATTGGGCGTTTTGTTCCTGAAGATCTTTGATGGCTTTATCAGAAGACGTTTCTGCTGAAATAAATAGCGAAGAAGATGAGAAACCTGTACTGGTACCTGTAATGGTGTGCATGATAATGGGATGCGCATGTAATGATTTCAAAGTCTTTGGGAAATTTAAATTTGTAAACCAAAAATAAACAAACTTTATTAGCTTAACTTGTAAAAGGTTCAACAATTCCATTGAGGAGTTACAAAGAAATAAATGGAAAACAAATCTAAACTAGAAAAAGTAAAATCAAAAGTCCCATGGACGCTTCCTCTTTGTGCTGACGTAGACATTGATCACTCTTTCTTCCTCGAGCTTCCTGGTGAGCTTCAAAATCTTCCTTTCTTGCTCATGGTACTTTTCTCAGTAAGTATCCCTTTCCTCTTTTAGATGAATCCAAGATCTCTGCAACGCCCCAGGATCAGTGGGCATGTAAGGATATAGGACTGTGTAAGGAACGCCTTCTTCATTGGTGGGCTCTACAATCACTGGCAATACGGCTTCATAAGGCATCCCAAGCTTCTGGGCGCGAGCTCGTACCCATTGGAGGTAAGGCTGCATAGGAAGGGAAGTCCTTGGTCCCAACTCTTAAGGGTCAGATCTGTTCACCATGCCCCAAGCTCGTATAAACCTCCAGCGGTGCTCGTCAACGTCTTTCTTGTAGTCAAATGCAATATCCTCAAGAAGTAGCTCGTGGGGACCATCTCTCCGAGCACGACCAAATTGTCGCACAGCTAGACAAGGATTGTAGGTTATTCCCCCTCTGATTCTAAGCAACGGGACATTAGGGTATCCCCTACAGCGATCAATAACGGCAATGTCTTCCATAGCCCGGTGTGATCGGTGGATCTGGAACTGACTGTTTAACGCTGGTTCGCGAAATGTCGCGGAAGCAAGAGTCGCCACCGTCTTTTATTTTCTCCAAATGGAAAGGACAAAAGCACAGAAAAATTCCTTATAGAGATTGCTCTCGGTTCGGGAGGTAGGTTATAGAAAGGGAAGGTGTTAGCACCCTTTCTATCCATGGTTATCCATGGGCTCTTAGATACTTGCTCATTTGTGTTTTCAAAATAGTTTGTTTGCTTTTCAACTGTGGGTTTTAAAAAGTTTCTTTGAAAATTCCAGTTCGACTCTTGTATCGGTCCTCAAGAGTGTTTGAAAAATTGCTTTCGAAAGCTTTTTGAAAAGGTGTCGGTGTGAAAAGTCTTTTTGAATTTGTTTTGAGATTAGAGCAAGTATCTACGAGAACCTACCTACCCTAAGGAATTCGTCTGTGTAAATGTCCTTTAAAGTAGTGCCATCCCACCATTGAGAGGTAGGTAGCACCGCCGTTGGAGGTGTTCGGGTCAATTCGAGTTTAGGGACATGGTGATCACCGGAGCAATAGGAAGACACCTTAGAAGCTACCCTCATGCCAGGTTCCCGGATCATGAGGACTTACTAAGACATCCTCTACTCGACGATCACCTTTCGAGGCAAGGAAACAGTGAGGCGTGCCCTAGGGGTGGTGTGTGCGATTTGTGTGTCGTTTTCATTTGCATTTATCTTGTCATGTTATTGGTGATCTAGCGTTTGTTTTTTTATTTTTGTCCATACATTCTTTCATGCCATTTGTTAACAGTTAAGAAATTGCGGGAAATAAAAGTTCTAAAGCTATTACAAAAGGCGCGGATCCACATCGCCAAAATTAAACCAGGACCCGATTTGACAGAAAAATAAAGAACGTAAAGAAAAGTGAGAGAAAATTAAAAGGTTACATGGCCTTGGGAGAGATACA
This sequence comes from Vicia faba, assembly GCA_948472305.1. NCBI lineage: Eukaryota > Viridiplantae > Streptophyta > Magnoliopsida > Fabales > Fabaceae > Vicia > Vicia faba. The sequence goes on along the minus strand of OX451735.1, from coordinate 95,654,108 downwards.
TAAATATTTAAACGAAATAAAATAAATATGCGAATAAGAATTAAATCGAAACGAGGGCGTTGGACCCTTTTTGCAAAATTAAACTAATGAGGAATTAATTAAAATTAAAAGAAAGAAAGAACTTGTTTTTTGGTATTTTTTAGTATTTTAGGATTTAATAGAAAAAGGAATTAATTGAAATTAAATGCTAACCCTAATTCTATTTTATTTTTAATTTATTAAGAAAACATTGAATTTTAACCTAAATTAACCCTAATTTTTATATACAAATTTAATTATAAAAATAAATAAAATAAATAATATTAAATATTTGATTATCATGAAAGAAAAATAAAAGGATAAAAATTAATTAAACCTAATTTTATGTTTTTTTAGATTTTTATTATGAAAATATTAATTTAAACCCTAATTTAAAACTAAATAATTTAGGAATTTATTTACAAAATATTAACTAATTAAATATATTTAATTTTTGGTCTTTTCTGATTTTTATGTGTATTTTTTGATTTTATGAAAAATATTAAACTAATTAAACAAGCAATTTATAAAAAGAATAAAAATAAAATAAAAAGAGTTAAAAGAATTTGCAAACCAAGGGGGGTTGTAGTCCCCAACATGGAGGTGAAAGTTGAGAAATCTGGCCCATTTAGCTTGGCCTGTTTGGACTTTTGCCAGGTAGCATGTTGAAGCGTTGACTGGGACTCACCGTGTATCTCAATTCTTGGCCTTTGATTGGATTCTGTTGGACGCGTGGACGCTTAATCTTGGAAGTGTATCATGGGACAACAACATTGAACCTGCATAGGAATATTAATTGAAAAAAAAATATGTGGAAAGGGTGGGGACCTGGGATCGAACCCAGGTCCTGAACATCACCAGTCAACACGCGCGCCACTGAGCCAATTCATGCGTTTTGTATATTAAATAAACCAAGAATAATATAATAAGAAAACAATGGTTAGTGGTAATCAGCGCGCGAAATTTAAACTAGCCAATCGTTGGCAGCCATGATATCATCTTCTTCGTTGTGTTTTATTTTTCCTAAAATATACAAACAATGAGCAACGGTTTTTAAGCGTGGCTGTAGACACCATACAAGAAAATAGCGATTAGCCATTGGACGCTCATAAATTGAGCGCGACCCTATCAATGAGTTCGTATGAAGGTCCTGGTTAGGATAGCCTAGGTCTTGTGCTCCAATTTTTCCTTGTTTCAAAAGCCCTAATTCCAAGTCCTGTAAACCCTAAAAATTGACAATGGTATATTGGCACACAACGCATAAAGATACAATTGAATCATTGGGTTAGCATCAGAACAAGTCAATTAGTGTGAATGCATAAAAAAAACGCAATGAAAATGCCTTAAATATGAAACACGATTATGCATTTTTTTCTGTACAGGGCCAGTTCATTGTACCAATTCTTGATGTTTTGAGGAATGTTTTTGATCGGGAATCGTTCAGTGAACCTCCAGGAAGATGTTTGAACAGTTATTATGCCTTGAATCGCTCTAGAATGTGGTTTTCAGAATTGAGTTTCTTGCAAAAAAATTCAAGTTTGTGCAAGGGTTTTCTGAGCAGCTGCGTGTGTGTTTCCATTAGGGTTTCGTTCAGGCTTATGTAATGAATCAATTAGGTCAACAAACTTGATCAGAATCTCTTGCAATGATGGCTTTTGAGATTTGATTTTCAAGCATTATTTTTCAATCTTTTTCATGTAATTTTGTACTAATCATGATCCAATCAAATAGATTCTTTCCAATCTTAACCATGCACGAAATATTGAAGGCATATCATGTATAAAAAGATTTGAAATAGTAGGTTAAGTATTTTCTATGTATTTAATTTGATTTAAATGAATTATTATAAATAAAAATTCAAATAAATAAATAAAAAATGAAGAAATACTTCCCTTTGGGCCAAGTGGTCGTGCACATGCTATGTATGATGAATTGTGGAAGAAAAATGGGCCCATTAGCAAATTTAGGTCATTTGAATCAATGTTGACTTTTCAAAATATCCAAAAATTTCCCAACTTCCACAAGGCATAACTTGCTCAACTTTTAAGCTTTTCTCATGTTCTTGGACATTTTGGAAAGGTATTTGAGTCCTCTAACCAATTCCTTTGGTCCCATGGCATTTTGATTTACCAATCTCAAGTTATGGCCTTTGACTTAAAGTCCCTTTTTGTTGACTTTTGAAAATGACCTATAATGTTGAAATTGATAACTTTTTGTGAGAGCATTTCTTGGACTTGAAGTATGAATATGAGTTGTAGGAAATGTCTTTCTCTTCAAAATGAGCTTTGGATGGAATTTTTCTGATAATCCATGTGAAAGTTATGCCCTGGTCAATTTGCAGTTGACTTTTTCAACTGTCCAAATGAGGAAACTTTTGCATCTTGATGATTTTTGAGCCAAGCGTTGAGAATCATGATCAAGCTTTGATCAAATGATGTTTGTGGCTTCAAAATGATATGTTGACCAAAAATTTGAACTTTTGACTGTCAAATGACCATTTTGCCCCTACAGTTGACTGTAGTGCAATTAGGGTTTTTGACTGTGCAATTTTGTGCTGAATGTCTTGAAACTTGGTATGAGGATACTTGACCATATTTATAGGCATGTGAAACTTGGTTGGACCTTTGAAAACTTCATTTTCTTGACCAGAATACAAACCCTAATTTTGACTGTATAGGAGACCTTTGCACTGTGCAACCTTTGGAGAGTTTTGAAGCTTTGATTTGGCAATTTCTTGGAGAATATGGGAGGGAAAATTTTGGGGTACAACAGTTGCCCCTGTTCAATCTTCTTAGACCTGAGGATGAAGATTGGCTGACGTGCCTTTTGTAATCCGAGGGTAGAAGATGATTGAACACTAGAGTGCCCAGAAATTTGCGCTCACATAGTAGGAGTGTGATGGAATGGGCTTATAGATGCCATTTAGAGATTGGTGGATAGGATGATGGGCTTATAGATGCCATCTGGATGTTGATCGCGTAAGAGATTCCTTAGCGGGAACCTGCATACCTGCAAAAGAAAAATGAGTACCTGACATGTTGCAGGAGCTGATTTTCAGATGATTGGTATAGATGTGTCCTGACTGGTTACAGGAGTTGAATCTGGAGCTTCACAAGATGATGAATGAACCAGGGGTGGTTACCACCTCAGTATGAACAGTAAGAGAACCTTGGGTGACTTTCACTTCAACAACGCTCGTTGAGAAAATCTTGGTGGGAATTACCATCTTCGCAGTATCGGGAAGAGAACCAAAGGAAATCATAATCTCAAAGCAAACATTGAAAAACCTGGGTTGGAATTATCATCTCACGCACCGTCGGGGAGAGAACCATAGGAAACTATAATCTGAAAGGGAATTACATCTCACGCACCGTCGGGGAGAGAACCATAGGAAATTATAATCTGAAAGGGAATTACATCTCACGCGCCGTCGGGGAGAGAACCATAGGAAATTATAATCTGAAAGGGAATTACATCTCACGCACCGTCGGGGAGAGAACCATAGGAAATTATAACCTGAGAGGGAATTACATCTCACGCACCGTTGGGGAGAGAACCACAGGAAATTATAACCTGAAAGGGAATTACATCTCACGCACCGTCGGGGAGAGAACCATAGGAAATTATAACCTCACGCACCGTCGGGGAGGGAACCAAAGGAAATTATAACCTGAAAGGGAATTACATCTCACGCACCGTCGGGGAGAGAACCATAGGAAACTATAATCTGAAAGGGAATTACATCTCACGCGCCGTCGGGGAGGGAACCAAAGGAAATTATAACCTGAAAGGGAATTATCACCTCACGCACCGTCGGGGAGGGAACCATAGGGAATTATAATCTCAAAAGGAATTATCACCTCACGCACCGTCGGGGAGGGAACCATAGGGAATTATAATCTCAAAAGGAATTATCACCTCACGCACCGTCGGGGAGGGAACCATAGGAAATTATAACCTGGATAACTTCTACTGAGTCTTCATCAGAAAAATCTGTCGGGAGTCGACTTAGCTGGACTAGAGAAGGCCTTGGACTGGATAAGAAATCTTTGGAGTTGATTAACTGAACCGGTCTAGGTCTTGAATTATGATTGAGAACTTAGTTGAATCTTTCCTGAAAGGTAAAGGTCAGTCATATGCAATGCACGATATGGATCAAGCAATGATATTCTCAACATAAATGAGATTTGTAGGATATGATGCGTCTATGCATGCTATAACGATATATATGATGTTTTATGAATGTGTTTTTCGTCTAGGAAAGTAAATCCTTGACGGGTGCCGGGAAATCACTCCTGGGCTGATGTTGGAGAATAAGCTTTTACTCCTGCTGGGGATGATAACTGCAAGAATACCGGTAGGAGAAGATGACTCCATTGAGGAATAAACTTGGCGAATGGGATAACTCTGCGGGGAGGAAAAATACTCTAGCGACCTTGCTGGGAAGTGATACTTTGTGGGGAGAGAGGTACTTTGTTGAGTTGATAATAATAACTTGCTGAGGATATCTTTGCTGTATTGGAAGTATGATAGACTTTGCTGGGGGTAAGAGAACTTCGTCGGGGACGCTCTTTCCGTGGCTTTTGGCTGAGGATAACCCAGTTATATCATGTTAAGGAAATAACTCTTTGAATAAAGCCGGGCGACGCGTTCGTGCTTTTGCGAGGATAAGCTTCCAGAATCTGCTGGGGATAAGCTTACTGCTTGGGGAGATGAATTCTAACCTTCCTGGGGAAACTGGATTGGACTCTTCTGGGGAGTTTTGAATGCGGGGAAGTGATTCCTTTGAATATTTGATATGCCGCCGGGGAAGAATCTTTAGACCAAGACTGCCGGGGATGCTTGTTAAGAATAGGTGTATATGGCTGCTGGGGAAGTATTGAGATCTACTGGAGGATACTCAACTTCCTTGAGATTTGATAACTCTGCTTGGAGAGAGTGTACTGACTTTCTTACTCTCTGGGGAATTAGGATATCTGGTTATGTTCTTTAGCTGAACCTACCTTGGTACCTTGGAGGACAGAACAATTAGATTGCTTAGACAACTCTTTATTGCCCCTGTTTCTAGTGTTACCTGTAATTAATCCTTTGTTTCGTATGCAAGTATTCATGAGTTAGCAAATTATGGTCAATGCATATATCACAAATTGAACCTTGGACGTTCTTCGCAAGACAAAACAGAAAAAGAAAAACATTTGGCACTTTTAACTGAAAGATATATTTGTATTGATTTTTGAATGGCCTGAAAATAGGCGTTTTGTGTACAAGAGGCTGACGTCCTAGTAAGAGAACGCCGCCGAGCAAAAGAGTTTATACAAGTTTTGTACAAAAGAAAATAAAACAGCTGTGTGAAAAATGAATGATCCCACTGGGTTTCAATTCTGCTATTGCCTTTATAACTCCGAGCGTCTCATCACTTGATGACCTTGGTTGAAGGTGAAGCTGACTGATCGATGCCGTCTGAACTTGATATAGATACCGGATTCTGGATGCAAAATGATCCAATGAGACATAGTATTACGCTTTTATCCCTAATTTTTTCCTGGACCGCCCTTTCGGGTTTTCAGTCCACCGGGATACCCATTTTTGCCCAAGCCGCCTTTTCAGGTTTTCGACTTGCCGGGTGTACAGATTTTTTCATTTTCATCCCTTCATTTTGCCCGAACCCTTTTGGTTCGCCGGGAAGCCCTAATTTTTGCCTAGGCATGTCAGCCTAGCGGGTCTTTTTTCATGCGTGGTATCTTTTTACTATGTCTGCATTGGCGGGGTGAGGAAGGTCGTCACCGTCCATGTTGGTTAGAATCATGGCTCCTCCTGAGAACACATGCTTAACCACAAATGGCCCTTCGTACGTAGGGGTCCATTTTCCCCTTGGATCACTCTGAGGAAGGATGATTCGCTTGATTACCAGGTCCCCAACTTGATATTCCTGTGGTCTGACCTTTTTGTTAAATGCCCTGATCATCCGTTTTTGATACGTCTGACCATGGCAGATAGCAGCAAGTCTCTTTTCATCAATAAGGTTGAGATGATCAAGTCGGGTCTGGATCCAATCATCCTCGTTCAGATTTGCATCCTTCATTATCCGGAGAGAGGGTATTTGCACTTCGATCGGCAAGACTGCCTCCATACCATAAACCAGAGAGAAAGGAGTTGCCCCGGTTGACGTCCTAGCTGAGGTACGGTACCCATGTAGAGCGAACGGTAACATCTCGTGCCAATCTTTATAAGTCACTGTCTCTTCTGCACGATTTTCTTGATATTTTTATTTGCTGCTTCTACAGCCCCATTCATCTTCGGTCTGTAAGGAGAAGAATTGTGGTGCTGTATCTTGAACTGTTCGCAGAGCTCAGCGATCATCTTATTGTTCAGATTGGTACCGTTGTCTGTAATAATTCTCTCTGGGACGCTGTATCGACAGACCAGATTGTGCCGAATGAACCGTGCTACAACAGTCTTGGTTACAGTAGCGTAGGATGCTGCTTCGACCCACTTCGTAAAGTAATCAATCGCCACTAGGATGAAGCGATGTCCATTAGATGCCGTAGGTTTAATCTCACCGATCATGTCTATGCCCCACATTGCAAACGGCCAAGGCGCAGTCAGAACATTCAGGGGAACTGGAGGAACATGCACCTTGTCTGCATAAATCTGGCACTTATGGCATGTCCTAGAGTGTTGGTAATAGTCAGCTTCCATTGTGGACCAGTAATATCCTACCCGAAGGATCTTCTTAGCCATAGTGTGCCCACTGGAATGTGTACCAAAGGTCCCTTCATGTAGCTCTTCCATGATCCTTTCTGCTTCAGTCTTATCCACACAACGCAGTAAGGTTGAATCATGGTTTCGCTTGTACAAGATGCCGTTGCTTAGGAAGAACTTGGCTGCGAACCTTCTCAGGAACTTCTTATCATTGACAGAGGCACCTTCAGGGTATTCCTGAGTTTCCAAATATCTCTTCACCTCATGGTACCAAGGCTTCTCAGTCACCAATTCAGTCTCGAGATCGCAACAGTATGCCGGTTCGTCCAGTTTCCAGATGATGATTCGGGGAGCCTCATTGTCCCATTTGACCTTGAACATATAAGACATTGTAGCTAACGCGTCCGCCAGCTGATTCTATTCTCTTGGAAAGTGCTCAAAGGTTATCTCTGTGAAGTGGGGGATCAGGGTCAACACACATTCTCTGTAAGGGATAAGATTCGGATGTTTCGTATCCCACTCTCCTTTGATCTGATTGATCACAAGAGCGGAATCTCCGAAGACACTCAGAAACTTGATCCTTAAGTCGATCGCAACTTGAAGACCCATGATGCACGCCTCATACTCCGCCATGTTGTTGGTACAATTGAAACACAGTCGGGCAGTGAGTGGAGTATGAGTACCTTGAGGTGATATGATTATGGCGCCGATACCATTTCCCAAAGCGTTGGAGGCTCCGTCAAAGTGCATAGACCATCGGGATCCTGGTTTAGGTCCTTCATCCGGTCCAGGTACTTCACAATCAGTTACTATCATGATGCTTTCATCCGGAAACTCAAAGTTCATTGACTGATAATCATCTACGGCCTGATGTGCCAAGTGGTCTGCCAATACACTTCCCTTGATGGCTTTCTGGGTTGTATACTGAATGTCGTATTCCGTCAAGATCATCTGCCATCTTGCAATTCTCCCAGACAGAGCATGCTTTTCGAATATGTACTTTATAGGATCCATTTTTGAGATCAACAAGGTAGTGTGAGTCAGCATATACTGTCTCAGCCGGCGAGCAGCCCATACCAAAGCGCAGCAAGTTTTCTCAAGCAGTGAGTATCGGGTCTCACAGTCGGTAAACTTTTTGCTAAGGTAATAAATGGCATGCTCTTTTCGGCCAGACTCGTCATGTTGCCCCAGCACACACCCCATTGAGTTGTCAAGCACTGTTAGATATAGTATAAGAGGTCTCCCTTCAACCGGTGGCATAAGGATGGGTGGTTCTTGGAGATACTCTTTGATTCTGTCAAAAGCGGCCTGACATTCATCGTTCCAACGTACTACCTGGTCTTTCTTCAGCAGCTTGAAGATTGGCTCACAAGTAGCAGTCAGATGTGAGATGAAGCGAGCAATGTAATTCAGGCGTCCTAAAAAGCCTCTGACTTCCTTCTCTGTCTTAGGAACTGGCATCTCTTGAATAGCTTTGACCTTAGCAGGGTCCACCTGAATTCCCTTGTCACTTACAACGAAGCCTAGCAACTTTCCGAATCTTACCCCGAAGGTACACTTGTTCGGGTTCAATCTCAGCTTGTACAGTTTCAACCGGTCAAACAACTTCTGCAGATGATCTAGATGCTCTTCCTCAGTCTGGGACCTTGCGATCATGTCGTCAACATATACTTCTATCTCATGGTGGATCATATCATGAAATAGAGCAACCATGGCACGCTGGTAGGTTGCCCCAGCGTTCTTTAACCCGAATGGCATGACCTTGTAACAGAAGGTGCCCCACTGAGTAACAAATGTAGTTTTTTCCATGTCTTCAGGTGCCATCTTGATCTGATTGTAACCTGAAAAGCCATCCATGAAAGAGAATACCTTGTGCTGAGCTGTATTATCAACAAGGACATCAATGTGAGGTAAGGGGAAGTCATCCTTGGGGCTGGCCCTGTTCAGATCCCTGTAGTCGACACACATTCTGACCTTTCCATCCTTCTTAGGTACCGGCACCACATTAGCAACCCACTGAGGGTAAGAAGTCACTGCAAGGAACCCGGCATCCAACTGCTTCATAACCTCGGCTTTAATCTTCTCAGACATCTCTGGACGCATCCGACGGACCTTTTGCTTAACCGGAGGGCAGTCTTCCTTAGTTGGCAAGTGATGGACCACAATATCGGTATCCAACCCGGGCATGTCTTCGTAGGACCAGGCAAAGATCTCCATATAATCATGCAGCATTTGAGTCAACCGTTGCTTCACGCTGAGCTCTAGGTTGGCACCAATCTTTACCTCTTTCCTGTCCGCCTCAGTACCCAAGTTTATTGTTTCCACTGGCTCTTCATGGGGTTGAATTGCCCTCTCTTCCTGAAGCAACAGTCTTGCAAGCTCGCCAGGCACTTCGCAATCATCTTCACCTTCGTCTTCGGCTAAGTTGATCGGATTTTCGAAGTCATAATTGGCAGTAGCAGAGTCGTTACCAGTAAGATCCAGAGTGGATTGGAACCTGTATGAGTGAGTGTGTGTGTAAATACAGCTGTTTTGAAATATATGTAAAAGAAAGAAAGACAGAAAAGGAGTATAAGATTTGCAATGCGAGAAAACGTCCAAGATTTTCATTCATGATATATGAAATGACAATTTATATGCCCTCACAAATGAAACCACGGTGCCTCGGGTAAGACATCGGGCCATAGAGTTTATTATTGTTTATTACAGATACCAAAAACATAGCAATTCATTACTTAGTAACAAGAGAAACAGATAGATTGTCCTTTGCACTCCAATTGTTAAGTCCACTGTCGGTTGCCGGGTAGATCCAGCTATCAAACTCAGCCTCATCCACTTCATCTTCGTCCCTAACAGCATTCACTCCATGAGCGGGCAGGGGAGCTGTCACTACATTAGGCTTCTCAGATGCCTCAAACTGTACCTCTTTGGCGTCAAATAAGGTCCTGCAGCTTGCTCCTTAGGGCCCAACAGTCATCAGTAGAATGCCCCGGGCTGTCTGAATGGTAAGCACAACGAGCATTCGGGTTGTACTTGGGAGATGCAGTATTTGGAAACTTCGGCGCCTCTCTGACAGTCACTAAATTGGTGGATAGCAACTGTGGCAGGATCTGCGATAGGGTCATGCTTAACCGGGTAAACTCTCTCCGGGGTCTTTCAGCCCTTTGAGGATTGGTCGGCCGAGGAGCGGCAGCAGGCTTGGCAATCATTACCGCACTGACAGATTGGCGGCGTTCAGGTCTCTCTGATCTCTTGGAACCATACACGGCACTAGCCTCCTTTTTGAAGGGTTTCTTCTCCGAACTAGATGATGCACCCTTCGGAATCTTTCCAGACTTCAACCCAGCCTCAATTCTCTCTCCGGTCAGAATCAAATCAGTGAACCCTGCAGACGAATTCCCGATAAGATGGTTGAAAAACGGCCCAGATAGGGTCCCCAAGAACATGTCTACCAACTCCCGATCAGTCAACGGAGGCTGCACCCTGCCAGCCAGGTCTCTCCACTTCTGAGCGTACTCCTTAAAACCTTCACTTGAACCTAACGACATACCCTGGAGTTGGGTACGTGTAGGGGCAAGGTCGGCATTATATTGATACTGCTTATAGAAAGCAGTAGCCAACTCCTCCCAGTTACGAACCTTGGTCCCATCCAGCTGATAGAACCATTCGAGATGAGTCCCTGAAAGACTCTCCTGGAAGAAGTGGATCCACAAATTCTTATCCGCAGAGTACGGTTGAATTTTCCGAACATAGGACCTGAGATGTAGCTTGGGACAAGACGCCCCGTCATACTTAGAAAAGGATGGTGCTTTGAACTTGTGAGGGATAATCACACCAGTAGACAAACCCAAATCTCCGAAATCCAGCCCAGGTACCTGTTGTATTTCCATAGCCATCAACCTGTCCTCCACTTGCTTGTATCTGTCTTCTGCAGGAGGGTACTGCTCTTCATCAAAATCAGTCTCATTGTCGGAGACTACCGGACTAGGAACCCTTGCTTCTGCCTGAGGAGTACTCTTGCCAACAGAAGAACCAGCCTCTTCCTGCTGCAGAGCATTGCCAAACCTTCGGCCCGAGTTAAATAGAACAATTCTTCTCTTCTTCTTCTTCTCCTTCTTCAGGAGCATAGCCTTCAGCTCTTCTTGGCCTTGAGCCAAACCCTTAATTAATTCCTGAAACTGCGCATTCTGCGCCTGAAGAGCCTTGATGGATGTCTCAGTTGATGACGAGTCGGGATTCATGATGCTGAAATAAACAGCGAAGAACTGTAAGCAACCTGAAAAGAGGAAAAACCTGCTATGCACATGATGAATGAGATGTGTTTATGCAATGCATTCAAGGGTTCGAAAGTTCAAATTTGTTGTAGACAAAAAGGAACACACGTTATCATTAAGGAAACAATTGTTTTAGTACATCAAAGCCTCATGGGCAAAATAATACAAAAGTAAATCAATCCCAAAATACACTGCGCATCCTCTTTGGAGCTATGTAAGTGTTGAGATTCCTCTCCTCATGCAACAGGCGGGTGAGCTCCAAGACCTTCTTTTCACTGGCATGTAGACTAGTCTCAAGAGAATTTCGTTCTTCCTTGAGCTGGATCCAGCTCTTCTGCATCTCTTCCCAGGATGTGGGCATATCAGGGTGCTGAATAGTGTAAGGCACTTCCCCCTCCAAGACTGGCTCTTTGATCACAGGGAGCATATGGGGATAGGGCATCACTAACTTCTGGGAGCAGGCTCGTACCCACTTGAGATAAGGTTCCAACGGGATGGAGTTCCTGTGCCCCAGTGTCTTGCTGTCTATCCTACTTGGCATCCTCCAGGCTCTTATAAATCTCTGGCGAAGTCCTTGAGTATCGTTGTCGAAGTCAAAAACTATGTCAGGAATTAACATGTCATGAGGACCATCCCTCCGAGCATAACCAAATTGTCTCCAAGCCAGGCATGGGCTATAAGTAATACCTCCTTTGATTACAAGTAAAGGAACATTAGGGTACTCCCCGCAACGATCAATGATGGTGACCTCTTCTCTGGACCTAGGGCACCAATGTATATCAGCATGTGTAAGAGTCATCAACCGTTGTGACCATCTCAAACCCCGTTCATTCTTCAAGGCTGATTGGGGAAGGTGCGAAATAAACCACTTTCCCAGGAGAGGAGTGCAACACATAAGGACACCTCTTTTTCTCATGGTTCGAGTGTAACATGAGTGAAGGATGTCCCCTAGCAACGTAGGTATAGGATTCCTGGACATAAAGATCTGGACAGCACTGATATCAATAAGCTGATCTGGGTTAGGGAACAACACCAAACCATAGACAAGGAGGGCCACAACCTCTTCAAAAGCTTGTAAGTCAAGGGAGTTCCAACATTCACGGGCCTTTTCAAACAGAAACCTGGCTAAGAACCCTTTGATACCACTTCTAACTTCCCAATGTCCCTTGAGGTCAGATGACTGTAGGTGCAAGGCTTTAGCAATCTCTTCAAGCTTAGGTTCCTTTTCCGTACGGCTGAAGGGTAGCTGATCAAGGATAGGGATCTTCAGGAGCCGGGAGAACTCCTCCAATGTAGGTACCAACTGATAGTCCAAGAAAGTGAAACAGTGATGCAGAGGGTCAAAGAATTGGAACAAGACCTTGATCATATCTTCCTCAATGTTGGTATTGACCAAGCTGATGAGACTTCCATGTCTTTCACTGAATGAAGAGTTCTCGAGAATCCTGGATATAAGCTCCTTAAGCTGAGGAGGGATCCTTACAAGACTGACTTGAATTGTCTTTCTGCGAACAGTTTCCATGTCCTACAAAACAAAGAACAAAAATGAAGATTCGAACCCCTGAAATGGTTAGTCAATGCATATGATGTTGGATGATGTCATGATGCTATGATTAAACACACCACAGATATTTACAAAGACAAACATGTAAGGCACACAAGGCACACAAGACAAGCCCTTATGGTTTAAGGCCAGCATGGGGTCTGGGTAGTACCCTCTTGAAGTTGGTGGGCTCAACCTGTCCTATTAGAAGTAACCGGGTTCTAAGGATCCCAATATCACGGGATTGCTTTCATTGTTCATCGTTTCGATTTAGCCATTGAACTGGCGACCGAAATATTCCAGGAAAGCAACCCTCAATTGAGTGTAGTATCGAGTATCAACCAACCTCGGACTGCACCAAAGTCAGTTATCTCACTACCCTAAAGAGGCCAAGATAGTTCAATTAAGGTTCCTAAAGTCTGTTGATGCTTCACGACACCACGTGGAGGCCCCGTACTCTCCTTGACTGAACTCAAGGGTTACCGGTACACACCAAAGTGCCACATCAACGTAGCAGACTGTTTCAACCATGTCGGTATACCCCGCACAGTTCCCTCACAGCCTTGTTGCTACTTTCTAAGAAGGTATCCCCCAGATCCGGGTTAGGATCTATAGAACTCCCAAGCAACCCACAATTTAAAGCACAGAAGGAAAACAATTGAAAACACAGTTATGAACTAACCCTAAGGTACACCTCACTTTATAAGAGTCCCCAGCAGAGTCGCCAGTTCTGTGATCGGTGGATCTGGAACTGACTGTTTAACGCTGGTTCGCGAAATGTCGCGGAAGCAAGAGTCGCCACCATCTTTTATTTTCTCCAAATGGAAAGGACAAAAGCACAGAAAAATTCCTTATAGAGATTGCTCTCGGTTCGGGAGGTAGGTTATAGAAAGGGAAGGTGTTAGCACCCTTTCTATCCATGGTTATCCATGGGCTCTTAGATACTTGCTCATTTGTGTTTTCAAAATAGTTTGTTTGCTTTTCAACTGTGGGTTTTAAAAAGTTTCTTTGAAAATTCCAGTTCGACTCTTGTATCGGTCCTCAAGAGTGTTTGAAAAATTGCTTTCGAAAGCTTTTTGAAAAGGTGTCGGTGTGAAAAGTATTTTTGAATTTGTTTTGAGATTAGAGCAAGTATCTACGAGAACCTACCTACCCTAAGGAATTCGTCTGTGTAAATGTCCTTTAAAGTAGTTCCATCCCACCATTGAGAGGTAGGTAGCACCACCGTTGGAGGTGTTCGGGTCAATTTGAGTTTAGGGACATGGTGATCACCGGAACAATAGGAAGACACCTTAGAAGCTACCCTCATTCCAGGTTCGCGGATCATGAGGACTTACTAAGACATCCTCTACTCGACGATCACCTTTCGAGGCAAGGCAACAGTGAGGCGTACCCTAGGGGTGGTGTGTGCGATTTGTGTGTCGTTTTCATTTGCATTTATCTTGTCATGTTATTGGTGATCTAGCGTTTGTTTTTTTATTTTTGTCCATACATTCTTTCATGCCATTTTTTAACAGTTAAGAAATTGCGGGAAATAAAAGTTCTAAAGCTATTACAAAAGGCGCGGATCCACATCGCCAAAATTAAACCAGGACCCGATTTGACAGAAAAATAAAGAACGTAAAGAAAAGTGCGAGAAAATTAAAAGGTTACATGGCCTTGGGAGAGATACATAAATATTTAAACGAAATAAAATAAATATGCGAATAAGAATTAAATCGAAACGAGGGCGTTGGACCCTTTTTGCAAAATTAAACTAATGAGGAATTAATTAAAATTAAAAGAAAGAAAGAACTTGTTTTTTGGTATTTTTTAGTATTTTAGGATTTAATAGAAAAAGGAATTAATTGAAATTAAATGCTAACCCTAATTCTATTTTATTTTTAATTTATTAAGAAAACATTGAATTTTAACCTAAATTAACCCTAATTTTTATATACAAATTTAATTATAAAAATAAATAAAATAAATAATATTAAATATTTGATTATCATGAAAGAAAAATAAAAGGATAAAAATTAAACCTAATTTTATGTTTTTTTAGATTTTTATTATGAAAATATTAATTTAAACCCTAATTTAAAACTAAATAATTTAGGAATTTATTTACAAAATATTAACTAATTAAATATATTTAATTTTTGGTCTTTTCTGATTTTTATGTGTATTTTTTGATTTTATGAAAAATATTAAACTAATTAAACAAGCAATTTATAAAAAGAATAAAAATAAAATAAAAAGAGTTAAAAGAATTTGCAAACCAAGGGGGGTTGTAGTCCCCAACATGGAGGTGAAAGTTGAGAAATCTGGCCCATTTAGCTTGGCCTGTTTGGACTTTTGCCAGGTAGCATGTTGAAGTGTTGACTGGGACTCACCGTGTATCTCAATTCTTGGCCTTTGATTGGATTCTGTTGGACGCGTGGACGCTTAATCTTGGAAGTGTATCATGGGACAACAACATTGAACCTGCATAGGAATATTAATTGAAAAAAAATATGTGGAAAGGGTGGGGACCTGGGATCGAACCCAGGTCCTGAACATCACCAGTCAACACGCGCGCCACTGAGCCAATTCATGCGTTTTGTATATTAAATAAACCAAGAATAATATAATAAGAAAACAATGGTTAGTGGTAATCAGCGCGCGAAATTTAAACTAGCCAATCGTTGGCAGCCACGATATCATCTTCTTCGTTGTGTTTTATTTTTCCTGAAATATACAAACAATGAGCAACGGTTTTTAAGCGTGGCTGTAGACACCATACAAGAAAATAGCGATTAGCCACTGGACGCTCATAAATTGAGCGCGACCCTATCAATGAGTTCGTATGAAGGTCCTGGTTAGGATAGCCTAGGTCTTGTGCTCCAATTTTTCCTTGTTTCAAAAGCCCTAATTCCAAGTCCTGTAAACCCTAAAAATTGACAATGGTATGTTGGCACACAACGCATAAAAATACAATTGAATCATTGGGTTAGCATTAGAACAAGTCAATTAGTGTGAATGCATAAAAAAAACGCAATGAAAATGCCTTAAATATGAAACACGATTATGCATTTTTTTCTGTACAGGGCCAGTTCATTGTACCAATTCTTGATGTTTTGAGGAATGTTTTTGATCGGGAATCGTTCAGTGAACCTCCAGGAAGATGTTTGAACAGTTATTATGCCTTGAATCGCTCTAGAATGTGGTTTTCAGAATTGAGTTTCTTGCAAAAAAATTCAAGTTTGTGCAAGGGTTTTCTGAGCAGCTGCGTGTGTGTTTCCATCAGGGTTTCGTTCAGGCTTATGTAATGAATCAATTAGGTCAACAAACTTGATCAGAATCTCTTGCAATGATGGCTTTTGAGATTTGATTTTCAAGCATTATTTTTCAATCTTTTTCATGTAATTTTGTACTAATCATGATCCAATCAAATTGATTCTTTCCAATCTTAACCATGCACGAAATATTGAAGGCATATCATGTATAAAAAGATTTGAAATAGTAGGTTAAGTATTTTCTATGTATTTAATTTGATTTAAATGAATTATTATAAATAAAAATTCAAATAAATAAATAAAAAATGAAGAAATACTTCCCTTTGGGCCAAGTGGTCGTGCACATGCTATGGATGATGAATTGTGGAAGAAAAATGGGCCCATTAGCAAATTTAGGTCATTTGAATCAATGTTGACTTTTCAAAATATCCAAAAATTTCCCAACCTCCACAAGGCATAACTTGCTCAATTTTTAAGCTTTTCTCATGTTCTTGGACATTTTGGAAAGGTCTTTGAGTCCTCTAACCAATTCCTTTGGTCCCATGTCATTTTGATTTACCAATCTCAAGTTATGGCCTTTGACTTAAAGTCCCTTTTTGTTGACTTTTGAAAATGACCTATAATGTTGAAATTGATAACTTTTTGTGAGAGCATTTCTTGGACTTGAAGTATGAAGATGAGTTGTAGGAAATGTCTTTCTCTTCAAAATGAGCTTTGTATGGAATTTTTCTGATAAACCATGTGAAAGTTATGCCCTGGTCAATTTGCAGTTGACTTTTTCAACTGTCCAAATAAGGAAACTTTTGCATCTTGATGATTTTTGAGCCAAGCTTTGAGAATCATGATCAAGCATTGATCAAATGATGTTTGTGGCTTCAAAATGATATGTTGACCAAAAATTTGAACTTTTGACTGTCAAATGACCATTTTGCCCCTACAGTTGACTGTAGTGCAATTAGGGTTTTTGACTGTGCAATTTTGTGCTGAATGTCTTGAAACTTGGTATGAGGATACTTGACCATATTTATAGGCATGTGAAACTTGGTTGGACCTTTGAAAACTTCATTTTCTTGACCAGAATACAAACCCTAATTTTGACTGTATAGGAGACCTTTGCACTGTGCAACCTTTGGAGAGTTTTGAAGCTTTGATTTGGCAATTTCTTGGAGAATATGGGGGGGGCAAATTTTGGGGTACAACACCCGGGAACACCAAAGAATGTATGTATGGGCAAGTGACATTATTCTATAGGACCATCCTAAACCTTCTTCGTTCTTCAGCACAGACTTAGGGAGGTGCGAAATAAACCACCTTGACAGCAAAGGCATGCAACACATGAGAGTCACTCTTCTTCGCACAGTACGAGTGTAGAGGGCATGAAAGATATCACCCAACAGAGTAGGCACAGGATTGCGAGAAAGGAAAATCTTGATAGCATTTACATCTATGAAGGAATCCGGATTTGGGAAGAGAACCAAACCATAGATAAGGAGAGCCAAGACATCTTCAAAATCCTGAAAATCCAAACTATCCCAGAATAGTTGAGCCTGGTCTATCAAAAATTTGGCTAGGAAACCTTCGACCCCGCTTCATGTTTCCCAATTGGATACTACATCAGCCCGTTTCAGATGCAGAGTTGAGGCAATGTCTTCTGGTCTAGGAACCTCTTCCATACCTTTGAAGGGTACATGCTCAAGGATGGATATGCCTAATAAGTGAGAGAACTCTTCCAAAGTGGGAACCAGCTGGTAATCTGGAAAGGTGAAGCAATGATGCACAGGATCGAAGAACTGGAAGAGTACACTCATCATCTGCTCATCAAGTTTTGAGGTGACCAGGCTAAGAAGTCGACCATGTCACTTAATGAACATAGAATTCTCAGAAACTCTTGAGGCTAGTTCTTTAAGTTGAGTAGGTATTTGCACAAATCTAACTCGGATGGTATTTCTGCGCACGGAAGCCATAATCTGTAAAACAGAACAAAGATGAATTCCCTTGGTCTTTGAAATGGTTAGTATAATGAAGTATGAATGCCATGTTATGATGCATGATGTCATGATAAAAAAAACAGGTATGGCAGATAACAGGCATGGCAAAGGAAAACAAGTCACACAAAAGCCCTTAAGTTTAAGGCTTGCATAAGGTCAAAGGTAGTACCCTCTTGAAGTTCAGTTAGTTTCAACCTCTCCTAGCAAAAGTAACCGGGTTCTAGTGGTTCTCAATATCCCTGACAATCCTCCATCGGTCATGGTTTCAGCTTACGCAATCTTTTCTTGCATCCGGAACTATCTCGAGAGTATGGTCTCAATGAGTGTAGTATCGAGTATCAACCAGTTCTCATCTTTACACCGAGGTCGGCTATGTCACTACTTTCTAATGGCCAAGTTGGTCGATTAAAGGTTCTAAGGTCAAATGATGCTTAACGACACATGCAGCGGCCCCGTATTCTCCTCGTTTCTCCACAAGGGATACCGGTACCAACTAATGTGCCACATCAATGTAGCTACTTCTTCAACCGTATCGGTCTACGCCGTACAGTTCCCTTACAGTTTATTGCTACTTACCTAAAAGGTGTCCCCAGATCCAGTTTAGAATCTATAGCAACTCGCAAACAAAACCCTTAAATGTAAAGCAACCAAAACAAACAAGAGAAGAAAATATGATGAACTAGATCCTAAGGTATACCCTACTTGTATCTCCCCAACAGAGTCGTCAGTTCTGTGATACGGTGGCAGAATCGACTGTTTTGAAAATGCTGGTTTGTGTTTCAAGTTTTTTATTCGCAAAATGTCACGGTAAGCAAGAGTCGGCACCGACTTTTATTTTATCCAATCGGAAAGGAAAAAAGCACAGAAAAAAATCCTTTTTCGAGATATTCTGAGTACGGGGGGTAGATTATAGAAAGGGAATGTGTTAGTACCCTTTCTATCCATGATTTTCCATGGGCTCTTAGGTACTTGCTCATCTTTTAAAATTGCTTGTGTGTGTTTGTTTTGAAAAGTTTTGTTTTACTTCGTTTTAACCCTTGTTTTTGTCCTAAAGAGTGTTACGAAGTGTTTTGAAAATTGTTTTTTTTTTAAAGTGTAAGTGAAAAATTTTGATTTGAGCAAGTAACTAACAGTTATCTACCTACTAAAAAAAAAGATTGTTTATGTCCTCGTTTCCTTTAGACAATGCTATCCTACTATTGAGAAATAGGAAGCACCGTCGTTGGAGTTGTTAGGACATCTTAGTAATAACCCTAGAGTCTTAAGATCATATTCGAGGTAACATTTCCAAGGCGACGTTTCTGAACTAGACTTTTGATCTTTGTTAGACAGAAGGGCAACCACTAAGACACCCTATACTTAATGACCGTTTACCGAAGGCAACCGAAGTGAGAGTATACCCTAGGAGTGCACATATGCGAGTGATTTGATTTTAGTTATTATCTTTGCACATTAGGGTTTTCTAGCCGTTTTAAATTATCATGCAATCTTGTCATACAATCCTATTAACATACATCTAAATAGTTAATATTTGCGAGAGTTAAAATGCAAGAAAGTAAAACTACGCTATTACAAGGCTTCGGGGTAGGGATTAATTACATAGCCAAAAAACCCGTAAAAATTATAAATAAAGAAAGTCCTAGATTAAACTATTACATATTGTAGGCAGTTACATTAATATTGCAAAAAATAATAAACGCGCGCGATGAATCGAATGCAAAATAATTAGGGTTTTGACCCCAACTATACCTAAATGCAATTTAAAAGGAAAACCATTTTTTGTCGTTTTTATGTTATTTGAGAAAATAAAGTTCAATTGAATGAAAATAACCTAATCACTAATTAATTTTAGTTAAGAAAAATAATTAAATTAACCTATTTTTTTGTATTTTTTATTTTTGAGAAAGAAAAAATTAAAAATTAAATCAAAAGTCAAACCCTAATTTTTCTAATTGATTTTAATTATATAAAAAGTTAAAATTACCCTAAATAAAACTAAATTATATTAACAAAATTAATTTTGATAAAATTAAAATCTAATTCTAATTTTTTGTGAAACTCTTGATTTTATGATTTTTTTGTGAAAAAAGAAATTTATTTTTGTTTAAAAATAATTAAGCAAATTAAATAAATAAAAGAAATAAATAGAAAAGAAAGAAAGATGGGTCTGGTAGCATTAGCAAGAGGGGGGTGAATATGATTCTCTGGCCCAACAACTTTTGGCCTTTGTTGACTTCGTTGGATCCAGTGCACTCATTGACTGGAGGCGTATGATGGAACTTCAGGGGAGAAGCCTTGGATCTGGCTTTTTGATGATCTGATGGTTGGATGCTGATGATGCACGGTGGACTCATGGGATACTAGCGCACCTGTTCATGTAAAGAAAAACAATATGCAGCAAACGTTGGGACCTGGGGATCGAACCCAAGTCCTTGAGCAGTTTCCCCTTGCCACGTTGCCAGCTGAGCCAGGATGATTAGTTGTAATTACAATAACAAACCATTATTATATAATACAAACAAATGTTAGTCCTTAAAACGCGCGAAATTCAAACTGGCAAGTCAGGGAGCGCCTTGTGACCATCTTCTTCCTCCCACCGTCGTGTTAGCCCTGGAGGTTTTTACCTACAGACATTTGAGTGTAACTACAGCCCCTATTCATTCCAAAATCTTGTACACGCATGATAAATGATAACCAATGGTACCAATCAACTCGTTTCAACCTCACGAGCATCATGGTACCATTATTAAGGTCCAATTTTCCCTGTACACAAAACCCCTAAAAATGAAGCATGAACCCTAGCCATGGCAATTTCATGTTTAGTCAGTAAAAATGCAATTGGATATAATCATTAGCTTGCAAACATCTCAAGGATTACAAATATGCCAATCAATCATGTTAAATATGCCAGAATCAATGCATTCGATTTCAAGAAAAGAGACAAATTGTGTGACTCTTACAGGGCATTTCAAGGCGTGGGGAAGCTTGTTAGTGATTGAAACACGATCCTGGGGAGTCCAGCAATTGATTGGTATGATTAGAATGGCTTGAGATGGCCTGAAACTTGGAAATTGGTTTGCAACTTTTTCTTGAATTTTTGAAATTGGTTCTCTGCCTTTGCACGCCTCTAGCTTTTTTCTTTTGATCTGCTTTTGTTCCTTATGTATACTAGAATGCATTAGGGTTGCAATTTGTATCAAATCTCTTTCAATTATGAATATTGATCCATGATTTCACTCTTGCACCAAATCTTTCCGAAACAAGCAAATTCAATCTTTTTGTACCCACATGGAGCCTTGCACGATTTGATCTTGTCTCCAGCTGTATAATGAACCTAATCATGCACAAAATCTCAAGATTTAATTAGTTTTTGATATTTTCATTATTTTATATTGATTTTATTTGATTTAAATGAAATAAAATCAAAATAAATAACAAAAATAAAATAATGACAAGTGGAAGGGCTCATGGGTCGTGGGTCACATTACAAACTCAGTGCAAGCATAAAAAGTTGGGCCCATTTGGCAAAAAATGCAATTTTTGACACATTTGACTTTTGGCAATTTTGTAAAAAGGGTTAACTTGGCCAATGCATAACTCTTTCAATTCTGACCCTAGAGAGGTTTTCTTGGAATTTTTAGAAAGTTTAAGATGTCCTTTAAGCAACACTTTTTGTCTCATCTCAATTGAGTCTTCCATGTTCATGTATGAAGCTTTGACCCAAAAGGTGTTTTTGTTGACTTTTCAAAATGACCTATAATGTCCAAATTCACATCTTCTTGTGAGTGCATATTTTGAACTTGGGAGCTGAATATGAATTTTAGGGAATTACATCCTCTTCAAAATGAGCTTTGGATGGGTCATTTTTTATAAAGTATGAGAAAGTTATGCTTGGTCAAAGTTGAGTTGACTTTTCCTGCAAAACCCTAATTTAGCAACTTTTGGATTTTGATGAATTGTGAGAAATCCTTGATTAATCATGATCAACCCTTGATAAAATGATGAATAATACTTCAAAATGAGAATGTTGACCAGAAATCTTGAAGTTTGACTGTATGTGGGACACAGTTGACTTTTGCCCTAACATAGTCGATTTTCAGGCATTTGAGCAGTTGATTGAGCAAACTTCCTCTGCAAGGCTTGAAACTTGACATGGGTGATATTAAGAACATATTAGGACAATAGTTATCATTTAAGACCTTTTGGATTCAAACATCTTGATGCAAAATGAAACCCTAATTTGAGGTAGACTACCTTAAGAGAGAGTTTGTCTGGTCAACTCTTGGACTTCCTTGAGCAATTTGAGGACCTCACTTGAAATGTATTGACAAACATGGGAGGGAAAATTTTGGGGTGAAACAGATGTCAAACAACATGTTGTGACATTATGAAGTTTTTGGTGATCTTGACAAGGCATGGTTGTTTCTAGCCGTGTGAAGCTGGATGATAAATCAAAAGGTCACATATTTCTCAAGTGGTTAATTATTGAGTTTGGGAGAATTTATTTTTCTCTACAGATTTTGTGAAGGACTCTCTAAGGGTCTTTATTATTGATACGTGTCACAAATGTGATATTCTAACGTCTTGGTGTGTCTCACTATGTCTAAGTGAAAGGAGAACACATATAATTCAGTGGAAGACAATATGGTTGAAGATGTGTTGGTCAATACGCTAGCAAAGAAGACAATGTCTGACTGGATGTCAAGACATTATTTAGGACATGTTTCCTGTATGATCAACAAAGGCTTTTTGTGGTCAGTGTGATTAAGCATGTGGCAAAAAGAAGTGGAGAAAATATGGGTGAATGTGCATGTATTGGGACTTATTTTGCTCATAAGAAATAGCCCATAGTTTTTAAAGGCGTTCAAAGCTTTTTTGGACGGTGCACATTGTATTTGGTGGAAGTTTCTCCTCAAATAACGGCTCTTTTGGCCAAGATTATTGCTACATTCAAGGATCGTTATTTCCCAAGTGAATGACCAGTTATTTATAGAGGGTTCTCCTGTCCTCTTTTACCATATGATTATTCATCATTATAACGAGTTTTGTCGGATTTAGGAAATTTGTGCCTGGGTCTGGTGTTGTAAAGGTATCCTTTTCCATGTTTTCTCTAAAAATGGGGAGAAATGTGATGATCAAAATGCTCAAGGTTCTCGGCTGATTAATATGGAGACTGACTTTTCCAGATATGTCACAAACATGTTAGATCGGATGTTACATCCTATTATGTATGAGTTTGTGACTTGTGATATGAGTTATGAACACAGTTGTGACCTGTGCTCTGAGTTACCAAGAGTGGTGATTGATTTGTCTAGGTCAACAGGTGGCTGCTGATCAAAAAGTTGTTAAGTAATCTCTTATGCCACCATTAGTCTTTTGTGATAAGGAATGGTTCCTGGTTTAAGGGGGAGTGTCAGCTATCTTTTTCCTCATGTACACAAAATGACTTCAGAAATTTCTACTCCTTTTCTTGAAGGTGTTGTTCTTTGGTGATGGGTTTGGTACTACAATGGAGTTCATTCAAAATGTAAGAAAGAAGATGTCAAACAAAGATGTCCCAACATCTTTATTGAAGACTGAATCCATGTTGTTGTACTGCTGAGATCAGTAGTTTTTGAGGACTACTGTTAAAGGATTGTTTTGATATTGTTGTGATATTGGATTATAATTTTTATTTATTTTTTTTAGCCAAAATTTTCCAAAGGGGGAGATTGTAAGTTCTCTATTTTTAGGATTGGCATAAATTTTTGTAAAACAAATAAGACAACAATATGTTAGATAAGAAGTATTAACTTGCTAACAGGAACAAGTTGAGAAACAAGTCCTATCTTATGTTAGAACATGTTGAGTTGAAGTATTTCAATATCTGAAGCAACATGTCAGATAAGATGTCCTATGAAGGAGTATACGACATCGCGTCTGAGCTGAAGTGGACAATTAGATTCTATTATGATTTAACAGAAGCGTATATTACAGGAATATTATGCAATATTATATGGCGTTGATTTAAAGGTCAAGAAGAATAAAATCAAAATATTGAAGATTATGCAGTTTCTAAATATGGAGATATTTTAGGAAACTAATGATTAAAGACCTTGTTTGTAATAGAAGTTACTACTGACTGTTACAGTTGATATGTTGTATTTTGAAGACCCAAATCCAGTTCAGTATAGGTTATAAATAGAATTTTTTGTAACATAGGAAATACACGAGTTCAAGATGTAGAAGTCTAGGGCTTTGTCTATGTGAACCACTTGGGTTGTGAGATGGTCACTATATTCTCACTCGGAAGCTATAAAGTAATAAGTTGAATATTGTTCTTGGATGAAACTTTAAAGCAACTCCAAGTTGTTGTTATTAGTTAGGATAAAGGTTGTAAAAATGTGAGTTTAACCTTGATTCTTATCTAGGTATGGTTATGGAAGTGTGTCTTCCGGTTTGTTCAGAATTGTTTTGTTGATCCAATCACTGCTTGTGTTTGAAGAGGGATTGTGGAGGGCCTCATATCTAGGTGAGTCTTAGATAAAAATATAGCAAGGGTAGTGATTAAGTGATTAGGCCATAAAACTGGAGGTTTACTATAGGGTCTATGAATTGATACTATCATAGTTAAGTTGTCCCTGGCTTGGTATATGCCCCTAGAGTAGGAGAGTTTCTCTAAGCTGGGTTAACAATTCTGGTGTGTTTTTTATGCTTTTCAGTACTATTTTTATTGTTAATACCTTGCAGGTTTGTTTATGTCGGAACAAATGTCCCAATATGTCATAGGACATCTGAGGCCTGTCATACCAGAATTTCAAATATCAATAAGGCAACTCCGCTGGGGAAATGAGAGATCCTGAGCAAGAGATCTTAGAAAACAACCTCTTTTTGAGAGTGAGATAATCTTCAACATGTATCGGCCGAGGAAAAGGAATAATCTCGAATATACTTGGCTAGAGGATGAGAAAAATTCCTTAGCATAAGGAATCTAAAAAGTATGCTTCTGTCGGAGAGAAGAGAAAATTATTGGATAAGAAATCTTCATGAAGCGACTTTCTTTGAGGAATAAGATAATTCTAAACCAGAACTTTCGCCTGGAGAAAGAAACTTTGCTTTGGGTAAAAGAAATTCTCTTTACACAAACATTTTTTGGGTAATAAAGATTCTATACCAAGAAATATTATTAATCACAACTTTCAGACGAAAGATTTTCTGCTAGGCGGTGCTGGGAGAAGAAAAATTCAAGTTTTGTTGGGAAATCATCCAAGAATTCTAGTCAGTTAAATTCTCTACTCGGGGAGACTCACTAAGGAAAAGTGGAACTTTTGTGCTTCTGGGGAAACAACCCAAGCCAGGGATACCCTATCCATCTTGAAAGATGTTGTTTTGGTATTTGCAAATTACACATAAGCGAGTGAATGACAGTTTTTGCAAAACAAATCACACTGTATGTGCCCCAGGTATAGTATGACGACTTTGTCCACCAACCAGGCTACAAACAACTTAAAAGTAATATATGCAATTTATTTATCATGTTGCACAAAACCACAATTTTTTCAAATGCAAATGTTTATCAAAAGGTATCAGACATTTTTCCAAACAAAACAGTAAAAGACAAATAATAAGTAAGCTTTTTTGATGAAAAAGAAACCTTTTATGATGGAAATTGGCCTGTAAATAGGCATTTACATCAGGAGGAAATTCCTAGAAAGAGGTAACTGCAAAAATAAAATAAAAGAGTGTTACAAAAATGGCAATGTGAAAACGGATATCCATCAGGTTCTGATTCTTTTATAACTCTTATGACCTCGAAGCTCTCATCACTTTGCTTTCTAAAAAAGATTACTTGGACTGATTCTACCCTTCGGGGTGACCAACTGTAGTATCAGATGAAATCTGGGATCCGATGCCATACACAGTCATTCGCTTTAAATCCCTAACTTTTTCCTGGATCGCCCTTTCGGGGTTTCAATCTATCGGGATACCCTTTTTTGCCTAAGCCGCCCTTTTCGAGTTTTCAACTTAACGAATGTACTTATTATATTTTTCATTCTTTTTGTTTCTTCTTTTTCATCTGTAATCTTTGCCTGAACCTTTTATTCATTTTTCGTGGTTCATCGGGATGCCCCTTTTTTCCTAAGTCGTCGACTCAGGGGGTCTTCTTATGCAAAGTGTTTTTTGACTACGTCTGCATTCACAGGGAGTGGGAAGTCTTCACCATCCATAATTGTAAGCATCATGGCTCCGCCAGAAAATACCTTTTTTACAACAAATGGTCCTTCATAAGTCAGAGTCTACTTGCCCCTAGGATCCCCTCGAGGAAGAATAATTCTTTTCAGAACATGGTCACCAGCTTGATAACTCTGAGGATGCACCCTTTTGTCAAATTCCCTTCTCATCTTCTTTTAGTACACCTGACCATGACAAAAAACCGCTAGTCTGTTTTCGTCTATGAGGTTCAACTGATCCAATCAATTATGTATTCATTCATCTTTGTCAAGCTCAACATCTTTCATAATCCTTAATGAAGGAATCTCAATTTCCACAGGAAAAACTGCTTCCATTCCATAGACAAGTGAGAAAGGAGTTACCATGGTCAAAGTACGCACTGAAGTACAATAACCATGCAAAACAAAAGGCAACATCACATGCCAATCCTTATAGGTCACCGTCATCTCTTGCATAATCTTCTTGATATTCTTATTAGCCGCTTCAACAACGCCATTCATCTTTAGACGATACGGAGAAGAATTGTGATGCTTGATCTTGTAGGTCTCACAGAGTTCCTTTATCATCTTGTTATTGATATTAGATCCATTATCAGTAATGATCTTTTTAGGAATCCCATAAGGATAGATTATGTTTTGCTTGATAAAATGAGAAACTACTTGCTTGGTAACATTTGCATAAGATGCAGCTTCGACCCACTTGGTGAAGTAATCAATTGCAACCAGAATGAAATGATGACTGTTAGAAGCAGTTGGCTCAATAAGACTAATCATATCAATGCCCCACATTGCAAAAGGCCATGGAAAAGTCAAGGCATTCAACTGAACAGGTGGGACATGTACTTTGTCAGCATAAACTTGACACTTGTAGCAGATTCTAGCATGTTTGTAACAATTAGTTTTCATGGTGGACCAATAGTAACCGACCATCAAAATTTTCTTAGCCATGTGTAATACGGTGGGAGAACTGACTTGGTTGTTTTGCGTTTGATCACAATTGTTGCGGATAGCAAGAGTCACCACCGACTTTTCTTTTATCCAATAAGGAAAGGGTGAAAAGAACAGGAAAGACCTTTGAGATGTTTTCTTGAGTTAGGAGGGTATATTATGAAAAGGGAAGGTGTTAGCATCCTTTTCATCCATAGTTATCTATGGGCTCTTATTTGCTTGCTAGATCACTAGCTTTTGTTTGAAAATGTTCTTGTGGTGTGGGTTAGAAAATATTTTGAAAACATCTTTGTAATGATTCTCGTCTCTATAAGAATGTGTACAAAGTGTTGGTTTTGAAAATAGTTCAAAGAGGTGTTTGTGGAATGTGTTTTTGAAAGTAATTTTGAAAAGTGCCTTTGTAATAATTCTCGTCTCCATAAGAATGCATACAAAATGTTTTGACTTTTAAAAATGTTTCAATGGAAAATGTTGGTGTGAAAATGGTTTTTTAGTTGTGAGCAAGCAAGCAACTATGAGCATCCTACCTACTCAAAAGGTCTAAGTTATTTTCCTCCTCCTTTAGATGTTGATATCTTAACATTGATTTGATAAGAAGCCCCGTCGTTGGATGTGAAGGGACATGTGTGGGTCGTTTGTATGGTCATAGAAGGCAACCTATGAAACGTTTTAGCAATTTCGTTAGGGACTAGATCGTTTACCGAAGGCAACATCGAGGGTCATCGAGGGACTACGATCTTTTATCGAGGTTCTTTGCTAAAACGCCCATATTCGAGGGACATGACTATTTTCCGAGACAACAAGTGATATTACCCTAGAGGTGCATGTGTGTGAATGGTGTGTTTGATTGCATGCATTTTGTCTTGAATTAGGGTTTTCTAAGCATTGGTTTTAATCTTGCCATACACACCCTAATTACTAACATTTAATATGAAAGTAGTAAATTGCGAAAAGTAAATTTACTACGCTATTACATCACTTAGGGATGGGGATACAAATGTACAAATGGGGATTGCAAGAAATTATATCCTAATTAATTATTACAACCATATTGAATGTGAATAAATGCAAGAATTGGAATGAAAAGAAAATGAAATTTGTTTTGATTTTGTTAAAGAAAGGTTTTGATTAATTAAAATAATTATGAAAATAAAATATTTTTTGTAATATTTTTATATATTCATAAAAATAAAATTTGTGAATAAATAGTGTGTAAAATATCAACTCAAAAGGGGTTATTTTGATTGGATGGAAAATGTATGAAGTTTGTTAAAAAAGAAAAGGAAACAAACAAAGGATGAAAATGGTTTTGGTCCTGCCAGGGTTTAAACCCAGAACCCTATACATAAATGCCTTTCGTGCGTGTTGTTTGTACCACTGGGGTGGTCTGTTTCATTTTTTGGTTGTACAGCTTGCACTAAAAATAAAATGAACTCATGGCTTCATTTCATTCCTTTGAGCACAGGGATGTATATTACCATGTTAAGCTTTTTGAAAGCTTCGATTCTCCACCAAATCTAACAATACAAATACCAAACCTGTCTAAAATCTTAATACACATCTAACTATATAACATTCGAAAACCATATATCAAAGGTTAGCACAAATTTGTTTGATTCAAAAATCGAAGCCTAACTAGTCAGAATTGCAGTTCTCAACATATATGCCATGATAATCGAAACTAAGAGCATGGATAACTTCCTAGACATGATATCTACATTTCTTCGACATAACCTCCAGAAATGGTTTGATATTTGATCAAGTCTGCCTAAAACTCCTTGAAGCTATTCCAGTTGCTACTTTGCTTTGAAAACCACTTGAATCAAAGGTTGATTAGGAGTGAATCGAAGAGTTCTCTGACTTCCTTGAGTGGTCTTTTTTGAAGGCTTTGGAAATGTTCCAAGGCTAGTCTATGAAAGCTAGAGGGAGTGAGTCAAAAGGCTATTGTATATGGAAGCTGGAGGGTGAATCGAAAGGGCTGATATGTGGAGGTTAGAGGGTAAATCGAAAGGCTGGTGTGTGGAAGTTAGAGGGTGAATAGAAAGGCTCTAACGTATGAAGGGATTTGAGTTTTTTTTTAGAGTTTGAGAGTTTGAGAGTTTTTTATGATCTTTTTTCTCTATCAAAAAATCTGCCCCTGATTTGTAAAGAGTCTCTCTATTTATAGAGAATATGGTTCTTTCACGTTCAGGATAACATGTTATTGTTTTGTGTAAAATGAAAAGAAATCTTGTTTAATGGGTTTTTCATGGTTCCCAAGTTCAAGTACAAGTGGGGGCCTGATGTTTGCAGGAGACTTGACTCATGCTTTTTGATGTTACTTGCACTCAGAGACAAAGGTTACAAGGCTCAATGCATTGACAATTTGCATAAAGCCTATTTTCCTGAAATGGCAATGATAACTTTATGCCATATACAGAATGAGCTTTTGGACAATACTTTAAACACCTGGGTAATAGTTTAGCTAATTGTGTAACCAAATAGTTATGGAGTGAGGCAAAGGTTTGAGGCGTGAAGAGCAAGATCATGTAACCCTGGCCAATGGATTATGTCTTTAACTTGATACCTTGGATCGAATACCCTGTCTTTCGCTTTGGCCATACAGATCCAACCTTTGACCAAAATCAAGAGCAAACGAATTTGAATGTTTCCAACAATGGCATGTCTTTTGATTGGGCCATATTCAGCTGCATGTACCATTTTGAACCCTTTTGTTTTTTATCACGTAAGTCCAATCTTTGACCAAACTCAAGGTAGGCAAAACTAAAACTAAATATTCCCCACAATGGCATGCCTTTTGATTGGGCCATATCCAGTGAATATACTACTTTGAGTAGGCAAGATAATCTCAATGGTATAGTCAAAACAAAAAAAAACTCTGGATTACTTTCTTACTTCACCAAAAGAAACCAAATGTCCAAACGAAGCATAGGAACCAAGCTTGCTCAAAGAAGCCAGGTGTTCAATCGAATCTTGCATGAAGATAACCTTTATCCAAACGAAACTTTCATGTAAGAGGTTACTGCTTTGTAAATTAAAGAAAACATGTAAGAAGCCTTTGCTCAATTGAAGCCTTGCATGAAGCAAGCAATTGCCTCAATCGAAACTTGGGAACATGAAGCAAGCTTGAAGGAGGACAGAGTCCAATTTAAGGTTGGGAATGCTTGCATCAAAAGAGGCTAGGTGCCTAATCGAAAGAGGTATTAATATGGATTTAAAGTAAACATTAAGGGTGGATTCGAATTAAGCATTAGGGTAGATTCGAAGCAGGCATTAGGGTAG
The DNA here is from genome assembly GCA_948472305.1 of Vicia faba. NCBI lineage: Eukaryota > Viridiplantae > Streptophyta > Magnoliopsida > Fabales > Fabaceae > Vicia > Vicia faba. The sequence goes on along the minus strand of OX451735.1, from coordinate 95,623,886 downwards.
ATTCAAAGCAAAATTGAAAGTGGATTCGAAGCAGGTATTAAGGTGGATTCGAAGCAAGATTGAAGGTGGATTCAAAGCAGGCATTAAGGTGGATTCGTAGCAGTCTTGAAGGTGGATTCGAAGAAGGCTTTAAGGTGGATTCGAAGTAGGCTGCTTCGAAGGAAACAATGCCCCAATCAAAACTTTTGAAACAAACATTAATCGAAACAATGCTCATTCTAAGTTAGCATGAATCGAAGTAAGCTTTTTTTTTCCAATTTTTTCAAAAACTCAAATTTATCTGCTTTGCTCTTTCAATTAATTAAAAAAACAATTATACTTGTGCAATCTTGAACTTGTGAAAAAATGTCTTGAGAAATGAGAGAGAAAATTTTGGGGTACAAAAGCTACCCCTGTTCAATCTTCTTAAACCTTAAGAGTTAGACTACCGAGTCTGCCATTCTTGACTTGAAGGTGGAAGATGATCGAACACTAGAGTGCCAAGAAATTTGAACTCGATGATGTGGTGGTTGATTGCATAGGGAATGGGCTTAAAGATGCCATTTGGAGAAGTGATGGAGAGTTGTTGGATATGGGCTTATAGATGCGATCCAAAAGTGATTGTTGATAAAAATTAGACTAAGTCTAAGCTTGACTTCAACTGGAAAAGAATCAAAATAAATCTTTGGTTGATTTAAGTTGAACCAGAAGAAGTGTCTATCGAAATGGAATCAGGATCAGAATAAGTATTTGGAGTGATTTAACTGAACCAGAGAAAGTGTCTACAAGAACGGACTCAGGATAAACCATTATTCAATTTAAACTGAACCAGCAGAGGTCTTGAATAATCTTTAACTCGAAAAGAATCAGAATAAAACTTTGGAGCGATTTAACTGAACCAGAGAAAGTGTCTACCGAAACGGAATCAAGATAAACCATTGATCAATTTAAACTGAACCAGCAGAGGTCTTGAATAATATTTAACTAGAAAAGAATCAGAATAAATCTTTGGAGCGATTTAACTGAACCAGAGAAAGTGTCTACCGGAACGGAATCAGGATAAACCATTGATCAATTTAAACTGAACCAACAGAGGTCTTGAATAAAGTGTTTGTTATGTAGATAATCATCCCATCCGGCTTTGGGAATTGATCTGCAATCAATTTGTTCACAGATAGTGGTCTTGTCTTGTGTTAGGTGTTAATCTGGAATTAATGAAAATTGGTAATGATACTTGTTTCGTGGCCAACTTTCCTGAAAAGGGTAATGAGTTAGCTATGTGCAGTATGATGCATGAGATGTGTCGAGTAATGATATTCTCAAAATAAATGAGATTGTGATATATAAAATTGTGTTGTCGATGCTTTGATGTATGAATGCAATGCCTGAACATATCAATTATTCTGTTGTGGTGTTGCTGGACTAGGGAAAATAAAATCTTTGACTGCTGCTGGGGATGAGGAGTGTAAGTCCTCATATTTGGTTAAAGTTGAAGTGTTGATAGAAGGGTTTCCATTATTAGAGAAATAAACTATGTTGGGGAAGGGAAACTCCGTGCATTGTTTGGGGATTTTGTGAAATCCTGCTGGAGAATCCTGAGAAGCTCGGCGATTTCACTGGGGAATCTTTGGAGTGGTAATTGGAAATTTTGCTTTGTCGGGGATATGAGAGTACCTGATACCATTAGGCTGCATACTGGAGATACGATAATGATCCTGCAGCAGGATGTCTCTGCCTCTGCTCCTGCTGGAGAAAGTACTTGCGGGGATTTTATGGAATGGTCTCCAGACATTGTCCTGTTTCTTAAACCCTTAGTAACTGTCTTTCTGTTTTCTTTTCCTTTTTTATGTGTATATTTGTAAGCAGTAATCAAATTCAAATTCATATGTTCAAAAATAATCACTGGACATTTTCTCAAACAAAGCAGGAAAATAAAAACAAATAGCTTTGCACTTTCAAATGAATAGCTTTGTATTAACTTGAATAAGCGTTTTTGTACAAGGAGACGGACATCCTGATAAGAGAATGTCATCGTAAGAATGAAGATTTACAAAATAGCATAAAAATAAAATAGCTATGTAAAATAATCCCATTGGGTTCCCATTCTGCTATTGCTTTTATGTCTTTGAGTGTCTCATCCCTTTGTTGTTTATCCGAAGCTGATTGGATTGATTAGTACAATTTAAGCTTGACTGTTGATATTGAAGATTGGTTGTAAGGTGATCTAACGGGACATAGTTATATGCTTTAAATCCCTAACTTTTGCCTGGACCGCCCTTTCGGGTTTTCAGTCCACCGGGATGCCCTTTTTATCCCAAGTCGCCTTTTCAGATTTTCGACTTGTCGGGTGTACAAATTTTTTCATGTATATCCCTAGTTTTTTCCCAAACCCTTTTGGTTCGCCGGGATGCCCTAATTTTTTTCCTAGGCCAGTCGACCTAAAGGATCTTTGTTCATGTGTATTATCTTTTAACTATGTCCGTGTTTACAGGGTGCGGAAGGTCGTCGTCGTCCATAGTGGTTAAGATCATGGCCCCACCAGAAAATATGTTTTTGATCACAAATGGTCCTTCATATGTAGTAGTCCATTTTCCCATGGGATCACCTTGTGGAAGTATGATACGCTTGATTACCGTGTCACCAACATGATATACCTGACATCTGACCTTCTTGTTAAGAGCTTTAATCATACGTTTTTGGTACATATGACCATGGCAGACAGTTGTAAGCCTCTTCTCATCAATCAGGTTCAATTGGTCAAGTTGAGTTTGAATCCATTCATCTTCATTCAACCCTGCATCCTTCATGATTCTCAAAGAAGGTATCTAGACTTCAATTGGTAGGACAGCTTCCGAACCATATACTAAAGAGAAAAGAGTTGCCCCTGTTGATGTGCGCACCATGGTACGGTAACCGTAGAGAGCAAATGGTAACATCTCATGCCAGTCTTTATAGGTCACTGTCATCTTTTGTATGATCTTTTTGATGTTTTTATTAGCGGCTTCTACAACACCATTCATCTCCGGCCGATAAGGAGAATAGTTATGATGCTAGATTTTGAATTGCGCGCATAGTCTAGTGATCATAGTATTATTGAGATTGGTACCTGTTGTACCCAAAAATTTTCCCTCCCATATTCTTCAAAGTTTTGCCAAGCATCACCTCAAATGGTTCAAAGTCTACTCAAGGGCTACACAGTCAACCACTCTCCTAAGCCATGCAAATTAGGGTTTTGGTTCCTGCAAGGAAGTTGAGGTTTTCAAGGGCTCAATCAAGTCCCATATGCTCATACACATTGTCAAGCACCTACATGTCAAGTTTCAAGGCTCACAAGGTCAAGTTGCACAGTCAAAAACCCTAATTGCTCAACAGTCAACTGTAGGGGCAAAAAGGTCATTTGGCAGTCAAAAGTAAAAATTTTTGGTCAACATCTTATTTTGAAGCCACAAACATCATTTTATCAATTCTTGATCATGATTCTCAAAGTATGGTTCAAAAAGTCTCAAGATGCAAAAGTTTCTATTTTTGGACAGCTGAAAAGTCAACTGTAACTTGACCAAGGCATAACTTCCTCATGGTTCATCAGAAAAATCCCATCCAATGCTCATTTTTAAGGGGATAACATTTCCTACAACTCATCTTCACATTCCAAGTCCAAGAAATGCTCTCACAAAAAGTTATCAATTTCAACATTATAGGTCATTTTCAAAAGTCAACAAAAAGGGACTTTAAGTCAAAGACCATAACTTGAGATTGGTAAATCAAAATGACATGGGAGCAAAGACATTGGTTAGAGGACTTCAAGACCTTTCCAAAATGTCCAAGAACATGTTCATAGCTTCAAAATTGAGCAAGATATGCATTGGAGAAGTTGGGAAATTTTTGTGAAATGGCCAAAATCAATTATCCTTGAAACTTCATTTTTGACAAAAGGGGCCCACTTTTTCCACTTGTTTCAGCTTGGCCATGCTTCCCACGTGTCCCACAAATTATTTCAAAATTTAAAATTAATTTTTCCATTTTTATTTAATTTTATTTGATTTAATTCATTTTAAATCTTTTAAAATCAAATAAAAATCAAGAAAATTAATTAAAGGGTATATTTTGTGTTGAATAGCTTTGAATCACCATCATGACCATTCCAAATTCGTGCAAAGGCCTAAATCAAGCAAGAATTCAAATTTTGGCACAAAAATGGAAAGTGTTTCAATGGAGGTTATGGCAAATCTCAAACATGAATGCATTAGGTTAATGGCCTTAATTCTGATCAAAACTCTTTACATAACATGTATGCAAGCCATCACAAAAGAATTCACGACCTAGAGAACCATACAAACTGAGAACCAAGTTGCAAAATTTTCACAAAAACTTGAAATATGAAAATCCATTTGCAGCACGTTTTAAACCTCCATTCCAATCAAAACACATTCCTGGTATCCCAAGGAAGCTTTTGCAATCAAAAACCAATCCAAACGTGCCCAGAATCTTAGAACTCAGGCCAAACGGTTTGCAATATTTTCTTGATTTCTATATGATCATTCATGCGCTTTTAACATTTTTTTTGAATTGATTTATACTCATAGGGACATTCTGAAGCTTTTGGTACCATTCAATTGAACTATAGCATCCTATATCAAAAACTGCCATTGATGGACATTAGGTTTTCAGAAGCTCAAAATTAGGCATTTCCTCATATGGAAAAATTAGGCTACCAAACTGGTACCATTGAATTCGTGACATCCAAACGAATCATTCCATGACCTCGCGCTCAATTTATGTTGCTTCCTCTCCTAATCGCTATTTTTCGCTATGTCACTTAGTGGGGGTTTAAAACCCCCGCTATCTCATTCATGTTACAGGTACAAACGGAGAAGAAGGCTGAGGTGTCCAGGCGTGAGTGGAAGGTTCAAATCCACGCGCGCAATTTTTTGTTTTCAGCATTATTGGCTTTGGTTTTATATAATATTTGTTTTTCATATTATTAACAAATGCAACAAAGTGCCTCAGTGGTTGGGAACGTGTCATGCCATCTTTAGGACCTGGGTTCGATTCCCAGGTCCCCTTACAATTCCCATATTATTTTTCATTTGACTTTCCTGTGCAGCGCTCTAAGGAAGGTTCATCATAAGCCCTATAGATCCAACAAGCCAGGTGTCTTCAAGGCAAATCCAAGGGCCCAGAAAGCCAGAACACCATGTGCCTGGTCAACAGCCTTCCATTCAATTCCCAGGGTCAAACGAGCTGGCTTCCTAATGGGCCAAGATTCAGCATCACACCCACATTTCTGGCCCAGCACCCCCTCCATTTGGTTTATTATTTTCTTTTCATTTTATTTTTCAATTTAATTTCTAACCCCTTTTTATTTTATTTATTATTAGTAATTAATCAATTAACCATTTTCATAAAAAACCAAAAAAATAAAATTAACATTTTTATTATTATTATTTTTATTTTGTAAATAAACCATAATTGAATTAGTTTTTAATTAGGCCATTTTAACATTCTTTTTAATAATTAAAATAGATTTAGATTTAGGTTAACCTAGAATTTTATTTCTTTTTCTATTTTATTTCATAAAAAACATAAAAACCAAAAAATATTTTCTTTTAATTAAAATAATTAATTAGTTTTTAATTTCATTTAATTACAAAAAAAGACTAAAAAATTAATTTCCTTTTCTTAAAAGGGTCAACACCCTTAGACTTTCCCGATTAATTTATTCGCGCGCATTTAATTTGTTCGATTATTATGTAATTGCTCCGGACATGTAATAGTAATTAGGACCTTTACTGTTTTTATTTACCTTCCGCATTTTTATTAAAACGGGTCTTTGTTAATTTGGCGATGTATAGACCCGCGCCTTGTAATAGCGTAGGATTTTACTTTCCGCACCCCCTTAACTGTTAACCTGTATGAAAGAATGCATGCTAATTAAAAACAAGCGTAGCTCACCGATACATGTACAAGATAAAACATAACATGAAAATAACACACAAATACACACACCACTTCTAGGGTACGCCTCACTGTTGCCTTACCTTCGAAACGTGGTCGTCGAGTATAGGACGTTTTAGTAAGTCCTTATGTCCATGACATGATCCAGTTGCCTCGAAACGGTTGCATCGGAATTAAAAAGGATCAATGACATAAGGGTAGCTTCTAAGGTGTCCTACTGTTGCTCAGGTGACCACACTGTCCCTACAAACGAATTGACCCGAACACCTCCAATGGTGGTGCTACCTACCTCTCAATGGTGGGATGGCACTACCTTAAGGACATTTATACAGCCTAATTCCTTAGGGTAGGTAGATGACTCGTAGATACTTGCTCTATTTCAAAAAACAATCAAAACTCTTTTCACACCGACACTTTTCAAAAAGCTTTCAAAACAATTTTTCAAACACTCTTAAGGACTGATACAAGAGTCGATCTGAAATATTTAAACGAAACTTTCTTCAAACCCACTCACACTTTGAAAAGAAAACCATTTTGAAAACACAATGAGCAAGTATCTAAGAGGCCATGGATAACCATGGATAGAAAGGGCGCTAACACCTTCCCTTTCTATAAATCTACCTCCCGAACCGAGAAACGATCTCATAAGGAATTTTGTTGTGCTTTTGTCCTGTCCATGTTGGAGAAAATAAAAGACGGTGGCGACTCTTGCTTCCGCGACATTTCGCGAACCAGCGTTAAACAGTCAGTTCCAGATCCACCGATCACAGAACTGGCGACTCTGCTGGGGACTCTTATAAAGTGAGGTGTACCTTAGGACTAAGATCACTTGTGTTTTCAATTGTTGTGCTTGTTTGCTTTATTATTGTGGGCTGCATTGGAGTTACATAGATCCTAACCCGGATCTGGGGATACCCTGTTAGGTAGCATAAGTTGTGAGGGACCTGTCCGGCGTAGACCGACATGGGTGAAGCAGTGGCTACGTTGGTGTGGCACCTTGGTCTGTACCGATATCCCTTGTGTCGCAACGAGGAGAATATGGGTCTTCTGAGGAGTCATTAAGCACCAACCGACCTTAGAACCTTAAATGATCCAACTTGGCCAATAGAACAGTAGCAGGCAGTATGCTACGCCCATTGAGGCTAAACTCTCGTGAGGGTTCTGGCTGCAAGAAAAGATTGCGATGCTGGATTTATGACCGATTGAGGGTAGTCAGTGATATTGGGATTCTCTAGAACCCGGTTACTTCTGATAGGACAGGTCTTAACCAACAAACTGAAAGAGGGTAATACCTAGACCCCATGCTTGCCTAAACTCTAAGGGCTTGTCTTGTGTGACTTTTGTGCCTTATCATGTTTGCCTTTGTGAATATTTGTGGTGTGCTTTATCATAACATCATGCCATCATAAACATTGCATGCATCCTGCATAAGAACTGACCATTTCAAAGACAAGAGGGTTTCACCTTTGCTCTGTTTTGTAGGACATCATGATGCCTATGTGAAGGAACACTATCCGGTTCAATTTTGTTCACCCACCTGAGTTGCTTGAAGAATTGGTTAGCAGAATACCAAACACCACTTCCTTCATCCAGAGGCGTGGTTCTCTTCTCGGCTTAGTCACTGCAAAGTGGGACCAACAACTGATGAGTGTCCTGACCCAGTTTTATGATCCTCTGTACTAGTGCTTCACCTTTCAAGACTTCCAGCCGGTCCCTACCCTGGAAGAGTTCTCTGATTTGCTTGGCATCCGTATCTTGGATCAGACTCCCTACACTGGTTGGGAAAAGACCCTTAGGCTTGAGGAGATTGCTGCAGCTCTTCCTTTGACCCACAAGGAGGTAATGGACAACTGGGTGACTAGAAGCAAAGTTAAGGGTTTCTTGGCCAAGTTTCTGATTGTTAAGGCTAACAGTTTCTGGAATGACCTGGACTTTAGGGCGTATGAAGACATTCTGGCTCTCTTAATCTACGGTCTAGTCTTGTTTCCTAATCCTGATAACTTCATTAACGTCACTGCCATAAGGATCTTCATGTCTCAGAACCCTGTACCCACTCTCCTGGGTGATGTCCTGCAACAACTCTATGCTCGTACTGCCCGAAGACGAGGAACTCTGTGGTGTTGTACTCCTTTGTTGGTGAGGTGGTTTATTTCGCACCTCCCCAAGTTCGTGCTAAAGAACCAAGAAGGAAGAGGTTGGGCTCATAGGTTAATGTCTCTCACTGATAAGGACATCATTTGGACTCTCAGAGGTTTGGATGAGGTGGCTGTTATTGATCGCTGCGGAGAATATCCTAATGTTCCATTGATTGGCACTCAGGGCGGAATCTCTTATAATCCATGTTTAGCTCTCCGTCAGTTTGGAAGAGCCAGAAGAGCAGGACCTCATGAGATGCTGGTGCCTCACATCAGTTTTGAGTTTCAGAAAGATAGTGATGAGCTACGCCGTAGATTCATCAAAGCTTGGGACAGAATTCACAAAGCTGGCCCACAAGAGTTGGGACCGAAGACTTCTCTACCTATGGAAGCCTACTACAAATGGGTCCGCATCCGTGCTCAGAAGTTAGGTATGCCATATGAAGCTGTCAGGCCTATCATTCTTGAAAGTCCTGATGGAGATGGGGTTCCCCCAACTGTTCTCCCCCCTCAGATACCCACTAATGTTGATACACTAAAGAGGTCTTGGGCGCAACTACAGGAAGAGCGGGATTATTATCGGGAAAAGTTCAACGAACAGGAACAGAAGATCCAGAAGCTGACCAAGCAACTGGAGAACGAGCGAACCTTGAATGACTATATCCGTATTGAGAAGAGGAGACCCTGGGATCAATGATGGGCTTTGGATGTTTCTTTTACAGCTTTATTTCCTTTTCAGTATTTTCATTCTTGTAATGCCTAAGGGCAGATTGTTGAACAATTTAAAGTTTGAATCTAATAAAGTGTGTTCCTTTTGTTTACAAAGTTGATTCCCGATTGTCTTTGAAAACATAATTCATACGCATTTCATTCATCATATGCATCACAGGTGCCCCTTTTTCCTACAGGTTGCTTAATCTTCTTCGTTGTTTATTTCAGCACTCAAGCATCATGAATCCTGAACTCACTACCGAGCAAGCTATCAAGGCCCTCCAGGCCCAGAATGCCCAATTTCAGGAGATGGTCATGAACTTGGCCCAGGGACAACAAGAGCTGAAGGCTTTGCTCCTGAAGAAGAATAAGAAGAAGAAGAGGACTGTGATATTCAACACTGGGCGCAGACTCGGGAACACATTGCAGAATGAAGCTGAGAGGACTACTCCATCTGTGGGGGAAGGTAGTCACCAAGGGAGAGAGGTCCCTAGTCCTGTGGTCTCTGACACTGAGACAGACTTCAACGACGAACAGTACCCTCCTGCTGAGGACTGGTACAAATAATTGGAGGACAGGTTAAATGCTATGGAGATTCAACGTGTGCCTGGGTTGGATTTCGGAGACTTGGGGTTATCTTCTGGGGTGGTGATCCCGCACAAGTTCAAGGCGCCGACCTTTGTGAAGTATGACGGGGCTTCCTGCCCTAAGATGCACCTCCGTTCTAATGTAAGGAAGATCCAGCCTTACACAGCAGACAAGAACTTATGGATCCACTTCTTCCAGGAGAGTCTTTCAGGGACTCATCTCGAATGGTTCTATCAGCTGGATGGAATCAACATTCGTAACTGGGAGGATCTGGCCACTGCTTTTTACAAGCAGTATCAATATAATTCTGACCTCGCTCCTACACGTACCCAACTCCAGGGTATGTCACTGGGAACGGGTGAAGGTTTTAAGGAGTACGCACAGAAATGGAGAGATCTGGCTGGCAGGGTGCAGCCACCGTTAACGGACCGGGAGCTAGTGGACATGTTCTTGGGGACCCTATCTGGTCCATTCTTCAACCATCTCATCAGTAATTCCTCTGCTGGGTTTACTGACCTGATCCTGACTGGTGAGAGGATCGAAGCTAGTATAAAATCAGGGAAGATACAGAAGGGCGCCTCCTCAAATGCTGAAAAGAAGCCCTTCATGAAGGAGGCCAGTGCTGTGTATGGTCGAAGAAAGCAGAACAAACCTGAACACCGCCAAGCTGTCAACGCGGTGGTTATTTCTAAGCCTGCTGCTGCTCCACAACAGTACAACCAACCCAGAGCTGAGAGGCCCAAACGGCAGTATACTCGACTCAGCATGACTCTCTCTCAGATCCTGCCACAACTGCTGTCAACTAGCCTGGTAACTGTCAAAGAGGCTCCGAAGATGGTAAACACAACATCTCCGAAATACAACCCCAACGCCCGCTGCGCTTATCACTCTGATAGCCCGGGACATTCTACTGATGATTGTTAGGCCCTGAGGAATAAGGTTCAGGACCTTATTGATGCCAAGGAGATACAGTTCGAGGCGCCCGAGAGGCCAAATGTTGTGACCGCTCCCATGCCCCAGCATGGAGTGAATGTTGTTGAAGAGGATTTGTATGTAGCTTCTGTGGGTGATGTTGCTACTCCGCTGCTGACCGTCAAGAGGAACTTGTTGCTAGCCGATTTATTTCTGGGATGTAGCAAAGGTTGCCCTTTATGTGCTGATTCCCCTGCTGGTTGTTCTTTACTGAAATCAGGCGTCCAAAACCTGATGGATAGTAAAGAGATCTTGTTCAAGAAGACTGTCGTTCCTGCTGCCCCTGTTGAAGAGGTTTCAATTGTTACCATTTTCAATAACCCTTCCAAGGCTCCTTCAAAGAAGCCTGTCCAAATTTTTCCTGTTCACAAGATTGCTCCCATCATCATTACTGTTCCGGGACCCATCCCCTACAAGTCTGATAAAGCTGTCCCATGGCACTATGGGGCAGATGTTTATGTTCTCGGAGTGAAACAAGAGTTCAACACTAGTACCGGTGTCACCAACATCACCGGGCCTGCTAAGGTCACTCGTAGTGGAAGACTGTTCTCACCAGACATTTCTCCTCCAGCAATTCAAAGGCCTCTGGTCATCACACCTGCCAGTGTGCCTGTTTCCCCCCCTAATCAAGTTTCCACCCCTGCTGTCGAGTCGTCTGACGCTCGGGGCAAGGGGATTGCTGCTGATATGCCTGCCCGGACGGAGGCACCAAAGACCATTGTTGAGGCTTCCAACCAAGAGATGGAAGAGATCCTCAAGATTATAAAGAAAAGTGATTTCAACGTCGTTGAACAGCTGGGGCACACCCCCTCTAAAATCTCCATGCTATCACTGTTGCTGTGTTCAGAGGCCCATGCCAAGGCCCTGATTGCTTTCCTGAAGACGGCCCACGTGCCCCAAGAAACGTCTGCTGACCAATTCACCGACTGTGTGGCCAACTTAACCGCTGATAATGGCCTGGGTTTCTCTGATGCTGATCTGACGGCCAAGGGGAAGAACCATAATGATGCCCTGCATGTCTCCATTGAATGCAGGGGCACTACTCTTGCTCATGTGCTGGTCGACACTGGTTCTTCACTAAACGTGCTACCCAAGAAGGCTCTAGACAGGCTGGACTATGAGGGTTTAGAGCTCAAACCAAGTAACATTGTTGTTCGGGCCTTTGACGGGTCCAAAAGGATGGTACATGGTGAGGTTGACATCCCGATCAGGGTTGGTTCGCAGGTATTTGATTCAAAATTTTATGTGATGGACATTCTTCCATCCTATTCTTGTTTGCTGGGTCGCCCGTGGATCCACAAGGCTGGAGCTGTGACCTCCACTTTACATCAGAAGCTCAAATACCCGGTCAGGGGGAAGATCGTAACAGTGCAAGGGGAAGAGGAATACATGGTCAGCCACCTCAACTCCTTCAGGTACGTAGAAATGGATGGGGAGTTCATTGAGACCCCCTTTCAACATTTTGAAGAGGTGCCACAAACATTGGCAGCAGTAGAAGCAGTGACTGAAGAGGGTTCTCCCTTGAAGATGGCCTCCTTAAAGGACGCCCGGGCTGTGATTGAAAAAGGTGAATGTGAAAATTGGGGCAGGCTCCCTGATTTTACTCCAAAGACTGATAAATTTGGCTTGGGTTTCACTGCAGAAGCTCAGAAGGTTGTGCGCAAGGCAAGGATTGGAAGACCTCCTGTGGTCATCACCAATCCAGGAGTGAATGCTATTGGGGATGAAGACGAAGTGGAAGAATCCGAGTTTGACAGCTGGATCTACCCAACGACTAACGCTGGACCTAGCAACTGGACCGCAAAAGACTTTACACCCATTACTTTTGTCACCCAGTAATGAACTTCTTTGTTTTGGATTTGTAATAAACAATAATTTGAAACTTTATGGCCCTGTGTCTTACCCGGGGCACCGTGGTTTTATTTGTGAGGGCTTTTGTTTGTCACTTTCATATATCATGAATAAAAGCATTGGACGTTTTTCACATTTCAAATCTTGCGCTCCCTTTCTTTCTTTCTTTATATATTGCAAAACAGCTGTATTTACACACACTCACCCATACAGGTTTCAATCCACTCTGGATCTCACTGGTAACGACCCTGCTACTGCCAGTTATGACTTCGAAAATCCGATCAATGTAGCCGAAGACGAAGGTGAAGATGATTGTGAAGTGCCTGGTGAGCTTGCAAGACTGTTACTCCAGGAAGAGAGGGCCATTCAACCACATGAAGAGCCAGTGGAAACGGTAAATCTGGGTACTGAGACAGATAGAAAGGAAGTCAAGATTGGGGCCAATCTAGAGCTCAGCGTGAAACAACGGTTGATTCAGATGTTGCATGATTATGTGGAGATCTTTGCCTGGTCCTACGAAGACATGCCTGGGTTGGATACCGACATTGTGGTCCATCATCTACCTACCAAGGAAGACTGCCCTCCGGTTAAACAAAAGGTTCACCGTATGCGTCCAGAGATGTCCGAGAAGATCAAAGTTGAGGTTATGAAGCAATTTAACGCCAGTTTTCTAGCAGTGACTTCTTACCCTCAGTGGGTTGCCAATGTGGTGCCGGTACCGAAGAAAGATGGTAAGGTCAGAATGTGTGTCAATTACAGGGATTTGAATAGGGAAAGCCCCAAGGATGATTTCCCTCTACCTCATATTGACGTTCTGGTTGACAATACTGCTCAGCACAAGGTGTTCTCCTTCATGGATGGCTTTTCAGGTTATAATCAGATCAAGATGGCTCCTGAAGACCTGGAAAAGACGACCTTTGTTACTCAGTGGGGCACCTTCTGCTACAAGGTCATGCCTTTCGGACTGAAAAATGTTGGGGCAACCTACCAACGTGCCATGGTTGCTTTATTTCATGACATGATCCATCATGAGATAGAATTGTACATTGACGACATGATTGCAAGGTCCCAAACTGAGGAGGAACACCTTGACCATCTGCAGAAGCTTTTTGACCGTCTGAAGTTGTATAAGCTGAGGTTGAACCCGAACAAGTGCACATTCGGGGTAAGATCTGGAAAGTTGCTAGGCTTCATCGTAAGTGACAAGGGTATTCAAGTGGACCCTACCAAGGTTAAAGCCATTCAAGAGATGCTAGTCCCTAAGACAGAGAAAGAGGTCAGAGGCTTTCTGGGACGCCTGAACTACATTGCCCGATTCATCTCGCATCTAACTGCTACCTGTGAACCAATCTTCAAGCTGCTGAAGAAAGATCAAGTAGTACGTTGGAATGATGAATGTCAGGCCGCTTTTGACAGAATCAAAGAGTATCTCTAAGAACCACCCATCCTTATGCCACCGGTTGAAGGGAGACCTCTGATACTATACCTGACAGTGATTGACAGCTCAATGGGGTGTGTGCTGGGGCAGCATGACGAGTCTGGCCGAAAAGAGCACGCCATTTATTACCTTAGCAAAAAGTTTACCGACTGTGAGACCCGATACTCACTGCTCGAGAAAACTTGCTGTGCTTTGGTATGGGCTGCTCGCCGGCTGAGACAGTATATGCTGACTCACACCACCTTGTTGATTTCAAAGATGGATCCAATAAAGTACATATTCGAAAAGCCTGCTCTGTCTGGGAAAATAGCAAGATGGCAAATGATCTTGACGGAATACGACATCCAGTACATGACTCAGAAAGCCATCAAAGGAAGTGTATTGGCAGACCATTTGGCACACCAAGCAGTGGATGACTACCAATCAATGAACTTCGAGTTTCCAGACGAGAGCATCATGATAGTGACTAATTGTGAAGTACCTGGACCGGATGAAGGACCTGAGGAAGGATCCCGATGGTCTATTCACTTTGATGGAGCCTCCAACGCTTTGGGTAACGGTATCGGCGCTGTGATCATATCTCCCCAAGGCACTCATACTCCACTTACTTCCCGGCTATGTTTCAACTGCACCAACAACATGGCGGAGTATGAGGCATGTATCATGGGTCTTCAAGCTGCGATTGACTTAAGGATTAAGTTTCTGAGTGTCTTCGGAGATTCCGCTCTCGTGATCAATCAGATCAAAGGCGAGTGGGATACGAAACATCCAAATATTATTCCTTACAAAGAATGTGTGTTGACATTGATCCCCCATTTCATAGAAATAACTTTTGAACATTTCCCAAGAGAGGAGAATCAGTTGGCGGACGCGTTAGCTACGATGTCTTCCATGTTCAAAGTCAAATGGGACAATGAGGCTCCCCGGATCATTATCTGGAAACTGGACGAACCTGCATATTGTTGTGATCTTGAGGCTAAGGTAGTAGCTGAGAAACCCCGGTATCATGAGGTGAAGAGGTATTTGGAAGCTCAAGAATACCCTGAAGGTGCATCCATCAATGACAAAAAGTTTCTGAGAAGGTTCGCAGCAAAGTTCTTCCTCAGCAACGGCATTCTGTACAAGCGAAACCATGATTCAACCTTACTGCATTGTGTGGATAAGACTGAAGCAGAAAGGATCATGGCAGAGCTGCATGAAGGTACCTTCGGAACATATTCCAGTGGACACACCATGGCAAAGAAAATCCTCCGGGCAGGATATTTCTGGTCCACAATGGAAGCCGACTGTTACCAACACTCTCGGACATGTCATAAGTGCCAGATTTATGCAGATAAGGTGCACGTTCCTCCATTTCCTCTGAATGTCTTGACAGCACCTTAGCCTTTTGCAATGTGGGGCATTGATATGATCGGTGAGATCAGACCTACAGCATCCAACGGGCATCGCTTCATGCTGGTGGCGATTGATTACTTTACGAAGTGGGTTGAAGCAGCTTCTTACGCTACCGTAACCAAGAACGTTGTGGCACGGTTCATTCGGCATAATCTGATTTATCGATACGGTGTCCCAAAAAGGATCATTACGGACAACGGTACCAATCTCAATAACAAGATGATCACTGAGCTCTGCGAGCAATTCAAGATACAGCACCACAACTCTTCTCCTTACCGGCCGAAGATGAATGGGGCTGTAGAAGCAGCGAATAAGAATATCAAAAAGATTGTGCAGAAGATGACAGTGACCTATAAATATTGGCACGAGATGTTACCGTTCGCTCTTCACGAGTACCGTACCTCAGCAAGAACGTCAACCGGGGCAACTCCCTTTTCCTTGGTCTATGGCATGGATGCAGTCTTGCCGATTGAAGTCCAGATACCCTCTCTCCGGATAATGAAGGATGCAGGCTTGAGCGAAGATGACTGGATCCAGACTCGACTTGATCAATTAAACCTAATCGACGAAAAGAGACTCACTGCTATTTGTCATGGTCAAACGTACCAAAAACGGATGATCAGGGCATTTAACAAGAAAGTCAGACCACGAGAGTATCAAGTTGGGGACCTGGTAATCAAGCGCATCATTATTCCTCAAAGTGATCCCAGGGGCAAATGGACCCCTACGTACGAAGGGCCATTTGTGGTTAAACATGTGTTCTCAGGAGGAGCCATGATCCTAACCACCATGGATGGTGACGAACTTCCTCACCCCGCCAATGCAGACATAGTAAAAAGATACTACGCATGATAAAAGACCCGCTAGGTTGACATACCTAGGCAAAAATAAGGGCTTCCCGGTGAACCAAAAGGGTTCGGGCAAAAATAAGGGATGAAATAAAAAAAATCTGTACACCCGGCAAGTCGAAAACCTGAAAAGGCGGCTTGGGCAAAAATGGGTATCCCGGTGGACTGAAAACCCGAAAGGGCGGTCCAGGCAAAAGTTAGGGATTAAAGCGTAATACTATGTCTCATTGAATCACCGTGCATCCAGAATACGGTATCAACTGTCAGGTTCAGACGGCATCGATCAGTCAGCTTCACTTTCAACTGAGCAGCCAGGTGATGAGACGCTCGGAGATATAAAGGCGATAGCAGAGTTGGAACCCAGTGGGATTATTCTCTTCACATTGCTGTTTTGTTTTCTCTTTGTACAAAATTGTATAAACTCTGTTGTTCGGCGGCGTTCTCTTACTAGGACGTCAGCCTCTTATACATAAACGCCTATTCACAGGCAAATTCAAAAAATCAATACAAATTCACTGTTCAGACCAATTGCCTATTGTTTTTCCTTTTTCTGTTTTGTTTTGCGAAGAATGTCCAAGGTTCGATTTGTGATATATGCATTTGACACTAATTGCTAACTCATAAATATTTGCATACGAAACAAAGGATTAATTACAGGTAACATTAGAAACAGGGGCAATAATGAGTTGTTTAAGCGATCTAATTGCTATGTCCACCCAGGTACCAAGGTAAGTTCGGCTGAAGAATGTAACCAAGATACCTTAATTCCCCAGAGAGTGAGCCAGCAAGTCAACAATACTCTCCCCAAGCAGAGTTAGCCTACTCTATCAGCCTTAAGGAAGTTGGGTATCCCCAACAGATCTCAACATTCCCCAGCACAATATACAAACATTCTTAACAAGCATCCCCGGCAGTCTTGATCTAAGATTGTTCCCCGGTGGTATACCGGACATTCAGTGGAACCACTCCCCCAGTACAGTCTCAAAAAGTTTCCCCAGGAGAGTTGAACCATCTCCCCAGTAGTAAGCTTATCCCCAGTAGATTCTGGAAGCTTATCCCCTGCAGAGCGAACGCGTCTCCCCGGTTTTATTCAAAGGTTATTTCCCCACCAGGATATAACTGGGTTACCCTCAGCTAAAAACCACGGAAAGATTGTCCTCGACGAAGTTCTTCCGATCCCCAGCGGAGTTCATCTTCCAACATAACCTATCAATGGTATCCCCAACGGAGTTATCATCATCTCAGCAAAGTACATCTCTTTCCCCACAGAGTTCACTCCCCGCAGAGTATTCTCTTCGCCAAGTTTACTCCCCAACGGAGTCATCTTCTCCTATCAGTATTCTTGCCACTATCATCCCCAGCGGAAACGAAGCTCTTCAACATCAGCCCAGGATTTAACTTCCCGGCACCCGTCAAGGATTTATTTTCCTAGACGAAAATACATTCATAAACATCATATCCTCATACATTATAGTGTGCACATACGCATCATGAACATACAATCTCATTCATTCAGAGAACATCACGTAGGTCATACATCATGACATTTCATACAACTAACATTTTGTCTTTTCAGGGCAAAGGTTAATACCAAGATAATTACCATCAACGGTCGCGACTAAAGATCCGATTCCTGTATCTCGCCAGGGTGTATCTGTTGACGACTACATTACCAGACTCGATTCCTGTATCCTGCCAGGGCACGTCTGAAGAGTTCGAAGATCCGATTCCTGTATCTTGCCAGGGTGTATCTGTTGACGACTACATTACCAGACTCGATTCCTGTATCCTGCCAGGGCACGTCTGAAGAGTTCGAAGATCCGATTCATGTATCTTACCAGGGTGTATCTGTTGACGACTACATTACCAGACTCGATTCCTGTATCCTGCCAGGGCACGTCTGAAGAGTTCGAAGATCCGATTCCTGTATCTTGCCAGGGTGTATCTGTTGACTACTACATTACCAGACTCGATTCCTGTATCCTGCCAGGGCACGTCTGAAGAGTTCGAAGATCCGATTCCTGTATCTTGCCAGGGTGTATCTGTTGACGACTGATTCCAGACTCGATTCATGTATCCTGCCAGGGCACGTCTGAAAAGTTTAAAGATTCGATTCCTGTATCCAGCCAGGGCACATCTACATAAAGAGTTTGAAGATCAACTCCTGTAACAGGCCAGGTGATTATTTTCTTTCTCAGGTACGCAAGTTCTCGCTAAGGAATCTCTTACGCGATCGACTTCCAGATGGCATCTATAAGCCCATCCCCCTATCCATCATCTTTCCAAATGGCATCAGTAAGCCCATTCCCGCCATCACACTGCTGACATGCTACCATGTGAGTGCAAATTTCTGGGCACTCTAGTGTTCAATCATCTTCCACCTTCAGATTACGAAAGGCACGCAAGCCAATCTACATCCTCAGGTCTAAGAAGATTGAACAGGGGCAACTGTTGTACCCCAAAATTTTCCCTCCCATATTCTTCAAAGTTTTGCAAAGCATCACCTCAAATGGTTCAAAGTCTACTCAAGGGCTACACAGTCAACCACTCTCCTAAGCCATGCAAATTAGGGTTTTGGTTCCTGCAAGGAAGTTGAGGTTTTCAAGGGCTCAATCAAGTCCCATATGCTCATACACATTGTCAAGCACCTACATGTCAAGTTTCAAGGCTCACAAGGTCAAGTTGCACAGTCAAAAACCCTAATTGCTCAACAGTCAACTGTAGGGGCAAAATGGTCATTTGGCAGTCAAAAGTCAAAATTTTTGGTCAACATCTTATTTTGAAGCCACAAACATCATTTGATCAATTCTTGATCATGACTCTCAAAGTATGGTTCAAAAAGTCTCAAGATGCAAAAGTTTCTATTTTTGGACAGCTGAAAAGTCAACTGTAACTTGACCAAGGCATAACTTCCTCATGTTTCATCAGAAAAATCCCATCCAATGCTCATTTTTAAGGGGATGACATTTCCTACAACTCATCTTCACATTCCAAGTCCAAGAAATGCTCTCACAAAAAGTTATCAATTTCAACATTATAGGTCATTTTCAAAAGTCAACAAAAAGGGACTTTAAGTCAAAGACCATAACTTGAGATTGGTAAATCAAAATGACATGGGAGCAAAGACATTGGTTAGAGGACTTCAAGACCTTTCCAAAATGTCCAAGAACATGTTCATAGCTTCAAAATTGAGCAATATATGCATTGGAGAAGTTGGGAAATTTTTGTGAAATGGCCAAAATCAATTATCCTTGAAACTTCATTTTTGACAAAAGGGGCCCACTTTTTCAACTTGTTTCAGCTTGGCCATGCTTCCCACGTGTCCCACAAATTATTTCAAAATTTAAAATTAATTTTTCCATTTTTATTTAATTTTATTTGATTTAATTCATTTTAAATCTTTTAAAATCAAATAAAAATCAAGAAAATTAATTAAAGGGTATATTTTGTGTTGAATAGCTTTGAATCACCATCATGACCATTCCAAATTCGTGCAAAGGCCTAAATCAAGCAAGAATTCAAATATTGGCACAAAAATGGAAAGTGTTTCAATGGAGGTTATGGAAAATCTCAAACATGAATGCATTAGGTTAATGGCCTTAATTCTGATCAAAACTCTTTACATAACATGTATGCAAGCCATCACAAAAGAATTCACGACCTAGAGAGCCATACAAACTGAGAACCAAGTTGAAAAATTTTCACAAAAACTTGAAATCTGAAAATCCATTTGCAGCACGTTTTAAACCTCCATTCCAATCAAAACACATTCCTGGTATCTCAAGGAAGCTTTTGCAATCAAAAACCAATCCAAACGTGCCCAGAATCTTAGAACTCAGGCCAAACGGTTTGCAATATTTTCTTGATTTCTATATGATCATTCATGCGCTTTTAACTTTTTTTTTGAATTGATTTATACTCATAGGGACATTCTGAAGCTTTTGGTACCATTCAATTGAACTATAGCATCCTATATCAAAAACTGCCATTGATGGACATTAGGTTTTCAGAAGCTCAAAATTAGGCGTTTCCTCATATGGAAAAATTAGGCTACCAAACTGGTACCATTGAATTCGTGACATCCAAACGAATCATTCCATGACCTCGCGCTCAATTTATGTTGCTTCCTCTCCTAATCGCTATTTTTCGCTATGTCACTTAGTGGGGGTTTAAAACCCCCGCTATCTCATTCATGTTACAGGTACAAACGGAGAAGAAGGCTGAGGTGTCCAGGCGTGAGTGGAAGGTTCAAATCCACGCGCGCAATTTTTTGTTTTCAGCATTATTGGCTTTGGTTTTATATAATATTTGTTTTTCATATTATTAACAAATGCAACAAAGTGCCTCAGTGGTTGGGAACGTGTCATGCCATCTTTGGGACTTGGGTTCGATTCCCAGGTCCCCTTACAATTCCCATATTATTTTTCATTTGACTTTCCTGTGCAGCGCTCTAAGGAAGGTTCATCATAAGCCCTATAGATCCAACAAGCCAGGTGTCTTCAAGGCAAATCCAAGGGCCCAGAAAGCCAGAACACCATGTGCCTGGTCAACAGCCTTCCATCCAATTCCCAGGGTCAAACGAGCTGGCTTCCTAATGGGCCAAGATTCAGCATCACACCCACATTTCTGGCCCAACACCCCCTCCATTTGGTTTATTATTTTCTTTTCATTTTATTTTTCAATTTAATTTCTAACCCCTTTTTTATTTTATTTATTATTAGTAATTAATCAATTAACCATTTTCATAAAAAACCAAAAAAATAAAATTAACATTTTTATTATTATTATTATTATTTTGTAAATAAACCATAATTGAATTAGTTTTTAATTAGGCCATTTTAACATTCTTTTTAATAATTAAAATAGATTTAGATTTAGGTTAACCTAGAATTTTATTTCTTTTTCTATTTTATTTCATAAAAAACATAAAAACCAAAAAATATTTTCTTTTAATTAAAATAATTAATTAGTTTTTAATTTCATTTAATTACAAAAAAAGACTAAAAAATTAATTTCCTTTTCTTAAAAGGGTCAACACCCTTAGACTTTCCCGATTAATTTATTCGCGCGCATTTAATTTGTTCGATTATTATGTAATTGCTCCGGACAAGTAATAGTAGTTAGGACCTTTACTGTTTTTATTTACCTTCCGCATTTTTATTAAAACGGGTCTTTGTTAATTTGGCGATGTATAGACCCGCGCCTTGTAATGGCGTAGGATTTTACTTTCCGCATTTAACTTTCCGCACCCCCTTAACTGTTAACTTGTATGAAAGAATGCATGTTAATTAAAAACAAGCGTAGCTCACCGATACATGTACAAGATAAAACATAACATGAAAATAACACACAAATACACACACCACTTCTAGGGTACGCCTCACTGTTGCCTTACCTTTGAAACGTGGTCGTCGAGTATAGGACGTTTTAGTAAGTCCTTATGTCCATGACATGATCCAGTTGCCTCTAAACGGTTGCCTCGAAATTAAAAAGGATCAATGGCATAAGGGTAGCTTCTAATGTGTCCTACTGTTGCTCAGGTGACCACACTGTCCCTACAAACGAATTGACCCGAACACCTCCAACGGTGGTGCTACCTACCTCTCAATGGTGGGATGGCACTACCTTAAGGACATTTACACAGCCTAATTCCTTAGGGTAGGTAGATGACTCTTAGATACTTGCTCTATTTCAAAAAACAATCAAAACTCTTTTCACACCGACACTTTTCAAAAAGCTTTCAAAACAATTTTTCAAACACTCTTGAGGACTGATACAAGAGTCGATCTGAAATCTTTAAACGAAACTTTTTTCAAAACCACTCATACTTTGAAAAGTAAACCATTTTGAAAACACAATGAGCAAGTATCTAAGAGCCCATGGATAACCATGGATAGAAAGGGTGCTAACACCTTCCCTTTCTATAAATCTACCTCCCGAACCGAGAAACAATCTCATAAGGAATTTTGCTGTGCTTTTGTCCTGTCCATGTTGGAGAAAATAAAAGACGGTGGCGACTCTTGCTTCCGCGACATTTCGTGAACCAGCGTTAAACAATCAATTCCAGATCCACCGATCACAGTACCATTATCTATAATTATTCTTTCTGGAATACCATACCGATAAATAAGCGTCTGATGAATCTGGCCACAACATTCTTGGTAACCAAAGCAAATGAAGTCGCCTTGACCCATTTTGTGAAGTAATCGATGGTAACAAGGATGAAACAGTGTCCATTTAAAGTTGTAGGTTTGATCTCCCTAATCATGTCAATGCCCCACATTGCAAATAGCCAGGGAGCGGTTAAAATGTTTAGAGGAACCGGTGGCACATGTACTTTATCAGCGTAGATCTGGCATTTGTGACAAGTTCGCGAATGCTGATAACAATCTATTTCCATAGTGGACCAATAGTATTCTTCTTGTAGGATCTTTTTAGCCATCGTGTGCCCACTAGAATGGGTTCCAAAGGTACCTTCGTGTAAATCAGCCATGATCTTTTCTGCCTCACTCTTGTCTATGTATCGAAGCAAAGTAGAGTCATGGTTACGCTTATAGAGGATTCCGTTACTGAGGAAGAATTTAGCAGAGAACCTTCTTAGGAACTTCTTATCATTGACTAAAGCTCCCTCAGGATATTCTTGGGCCTCTAGATATCTTTTAATTTTATGGAACCAAGGTTTGCCCGCTATTTCTTCAGTATCAACTTCATGACAGTATGCTGGCTCATCCATCCTCTCAATAGTGATTTGAGGAGCCTCGTTATCCCACTTGATTTTGAACATGGATGACATAGTAGCTAGCGTGTCTGCTAGTTGATTTTCCTCTTGTGGAAATTGCTCAAAGGTAATTTCCTCAAAATGTGGGATCAGTGTCAACATATGCTCTTTGTAAGGGATGAGATTAGGATGCTTCGTGTCCCATTATCCTTTGATCTGACTGATTACTAAGGCCGAGTCTCCAAATACACTTGAGAATTTGATCCCCAAATCTATAGCAACTTTGAGACCCATAATGCATGCCTCATATTCAGCCATATTATTGGTACAGTTGAAACACAGCCTGGCAGTGAAAGGAGTATGACAACCTTCGGGAGATATGATCACAGCGCCGATGCCATTGTTGAGTGTGTTGGAAGCTCTGTCAAAAACCATGGTCCATCAGGATCCTTGTTCATGTCCTTCATACGGTCTGAGTTCTTCACAATCATTCACCAACATGTTATCTTCGTCTGTGAATTCGAAATTCATGGATTGATAGTTATCCACAGCATGATGAGCTAAATGATCAGCTAGTACACTTCCTTTTATTGCTTTTTGGGTAGTGTACTGAATGTCGTATTCGGTCAGGACCATTTTCCATCTTGCTATTCTTCCAGAGAGGGCGGGCTTCTCGAATATGTATTTGATAGAATCCATCTTGGATATCAATAAGGTAGTTTGAGTCAGCATATAATGTCTTAGCTGGCGAGTAGCCCATGCTAGCGCACAACAAGTTTTCTCGAGTAGTGAATATCTGGTTTCACAATTGTTAAACTTTTTTCCCAGGTAGTATATTGCATGCTCTTTTCGGCCAAACTCATCATGCTGCCCCAACACACACCCCCATTGAATTTTCCAAAAATGTTAGGTACATTATAAGAGGTCTTCCCTCAACTGGAGGCATCAAAATGGGAGGCTCTTGAAGGTACTGCTTGATCCTGTCAAAGGCAGCCTGACAGTCGTCATTCCATTTCACCACTTGATCATTCTTCAGTAATTTGAAGATTGGTTCACAAGTAGCGGTTAGATGGGAAATGAATCTGGTGATGTAGTTTAGACGTCCTAAGAATCCCCTAACTTCCTTCTCAGTTCAAGGAGCGTACATTTCTTGTATTGCTTTTACCTTTGCAGGGTCTACTTCAATACCTTTGTCGCTGACAATGAATCCTAAGAACTTACGGGATCTTACTCCAAAAGTGCATTTATTCGGGTTCAACCTTAGTTTGTATTTCTTCAGTCTTTCAAATAGCTTCTGCAGGTGGTCCAGATGTTCCTCTTCAGTTTGAGATCTGGATATCATATCATCCACATAGACGTCTATCTCGTGATGGATCATATCGTGAAACAACGTTACCATGGCACGCTGATAGGTTGCCCCGACGTTCTTCAACCTAAATGGCATAACTTTGTAACAGAAAGTGTCCCACTGTGTGATGAAGGTCGTTTTCTCCATGTCCTCAGGTTCCATTTTGATCTGGTTGTATCTGGAGAAATCATCCATGAAGGATAATACTTTATGATGTGTAGTGTTGTCAACCATAATATCGATGTGGGGAAGCGGGAAGTCATCCTTGGGGCTTGCCCTATTCAGGTCTCTGTAATCCACACACATACGTACCTTACCATTCTTCTTAGGCATCGGAACAACATTGGAAACCCGTTGTGGATAAGAGGTGATAGCTAAGAATCCGGCGTTGAACTTTTTCATGACTTCGGTCTTGATTTTTTATGACACTTCTGGCTGCATACGATAAACCTTCTGTTTCACTGGAGGGCAGTCTTCTTTTGTCGGCAGACGATAAACCACGATATCAGTGTCGAGTCCTGGCATGTCTTCGTATGACCCAGGGAAGACCTCAACATAGTCATGTAGTATCTGGGTTAAACGCTTCTTGACACTATGCTCCAGATTGGAACCTATCTTGACTTCCT
This sequence comes from Vicia faba, assembly GCA_948472305.1. NCBI lineage: Eukaryota > Viridiplantae > Streptophyta > Magnoliopsida > Fabales > Fabaceae > Vicia > Vicia faba. Next base: position 95,599,322 of record OX451735.1, on the reverse strand, counting down.
TCTTGTCCTCTTCGGTACCTAAGTTAATTGTCTCAATCGGATCTTCATGAGGCCGTATTTCCCTTTCTTCCTGTTGCAACAATCTAGCAAGTTCCCCTGGTATTTCAGAATCTTCCTCACCTTCGTCCTCGGCTTGGTAGATCGGATTTTCAAAGTCATAATTTGCAATAGTAGAATCGTTACCAATGGGATCCAGAGTGGATATGGATCTGCATTTTTATATGTGAGTGTGTGTAAGAGCGTAGCTATTTTTTATAAAGTAAAAAAGTAGAAAAAGAAAACAAAGAGCGTAAAATTTGTATGCAAAAACGTCCCATGATTTATTAATGACATATGAAGATGAAGTAACAACCCTCGCAGATAGACCATTGTGCCTCGGGTAAGACACAAGGTTTTAAAGTTTAAATTATTTAAATATTACAAGTCCAAAAATTTAAAAGACAATTGCTCTTGAATAAAAGTAATAGGAACAAAATATTTGGCCTCCCAATTTTTGAATCCACCGCTGATGGTTGGGAAAATCCACTCGTCCATGTCATAGTTGCTATCATTGTCTTCCAACGCATTGACCCCACGATTCCTGATGCGTAATGGTGGTCCCCCAGCGCGAGTGCGTCGAATAGCTCTTTGGGCCTCCGAAGTAAAACCCAGACCAAAATTGTTAGATTTGTAGGGAATGTCCGGAAGTTGACCCCAAATGGTACATCCACCTTCCTCAACTACTGCTTTAGCATCCTTCAAAGAAGCCATTTTCAATAGATGTCTGGTAATCTTCAGAACCTTAGTAGCAGTCTTGGTTACAGCAACCGTTTGTAGAACTTCCTCAAAATTATGACAGGGGGTCTCAATGAAATCGCCGTCCATTTCAACATACCTGAAAGAGTTCAGGTGGCTAACCATGTATTCCTCCTCCCCGTGGACTGTTATAATTTTTCCCTTGACTGGGTACTTCAACATCTGATGTAGGGTAGAAGTGACAGCACCAGCCCCATGGATCCAGGGTCGACCCAATAAACAGGAATAAGATGGGCGGATGTCCATCACATAGAAGGTTGAATCAAAAGTATGAGTACCAACTTTGATAGGGATGTCCACCTCCTTGTGCATCGTTCTTTTAGAACCATCGAAGTCCATCACCATAATGTTGCTGGGCTTCAATGTGAGTCCTTCGCAATCTAACTAGTCAAGGTCATTCTTGGGTAAAACATTCAGCGATGAACCTGTATCCACCTGAACGTGGGCTAATGTAGTGCCCATGCACTCAATGGAGACATGCAGGGCATCATTGTGTTTCCTTCCCTTGGGAGTTAAATCAGCGTCAGAAAAACCCAGTCCATTATCAGCAGTTAGACTGGCCACACAATTCTCAAATTGATCAGCGGAGGTCTCTTGGGGCACGTGGGCGGATTTCAAGAATTTTACTACAGCCTTAGCATGGGCTTCAGAGCATAAAAGTAAGGCTAGCATTGATATCTTTGAGGGGGTCTGCCCCAATTGCTCTACAATGTTGTAATCACTTTTCTTGATTATCTTTAATATCTCTTCCATTTCTCTTTTAGAAGATTCAGGGGTGACTTCTGGATGTGCCTTCGTCTGGACATGCTCAACCAATACCTCTTTGCCCCGTGTCTCGGCCGACTCGGTAGCAGGGATAACAATAGGACTAAAAATAGGAGTAAAATTGGGTATACTGATAGGAGCGGTAGCAGGAATAATCACAGGAATAGTAACAGTTTTTGGAGAGATCTCGGGAGAGAAAACTCTTACGCTTCTTGTAATTTTAATGGTCCCGACAATATTGTCGACGTCAGGCTCAGTATTTCCAGCAAGTTTGTCTTCAATAGCCAATAGGTCTTGCTTGACGCCATGGTAATAGACATCAGCCCCATAATTCTCGGGAACAACTTTATCCGAGGAATAAGGTATTGGCCCTAGCATGGTAATGATCAAGGGAGCAAACTTGGGAACATATGTAATCCTGACTGGTCTTTTGGTAGAGACCCTAGGAGGATTGTCGGAAATGGTGATTAAGGAGACATCTTCATAACAACTTTTTGTAAGGGGAATTTTTTCGAACATAATCTCTTTGTTGACCATTAGGCGCTGAACGCCCATTTTTAACAACAAACAGCCATCTGGTAGAGACATACATAAGTGGCAACCTTCACCACAGCCCAGAAATAAACCGACTTGCAATAGATTCTCTTTAACAGTTAACAGGGGAGTAGTTAATTAATCCACAGGAAACAAAACAGTCATCATCAACAACATTGACACCTTCGTCGTGTTTGGGCATTGGCGTCATTATTACATTAGGTGTTTCTGGAAGGTCAAACTCAATCTCTTTCGCCTCGATAAGGTCTTGTACCTTATTTTTCAGGGCCCAACAATCGTTTGTATCATGCCCTGGACTTTCAGAATGATAGGCACACCGAGCGTTTTGGTTGTAGCGGGGAGAAGCAGTATTGGGGTTCTTGGGAGCTTCCTTTAGAGTCACTAAATTGGACTTCAATAGATGTGGAAAAAACTGGGATAAGGTCAGGTTGATCTAGGTGAATCATCTTATGGGCGCATCTAGCCTGCATTGATGGTTTTATACAGGATTGGAGATCATAACAGCCTCTATTGTTGGACGACATTCAAATTTATTTTGATTTCTCTGGCTATAAGCAACACTAACCTCTTTTTTTCCCGTGAAGGGTTTCTTCATCGAACTTGAGGATACATCCCTTTGAATTTTTTCACTCTTAATACCAGTTTCTACCCGTTCACTGGTCAGGATCATCTTAGTAAACCCAGCTGAAAAGCTTCCAATTAGATGTTTGAAGAATGGACCAGACAATGTGCCCAAGAACATATCCACCAGCTCTCTATCAAATAAAGGGGGCTGGACTCTTCCCGCGAGATCCCTCCATTTCTGGGCATAATTTTTGAAACCCTCATCAGAACCCATAGACATACTTTGCATTTGTGTTTGAGTTGGAGCTAGGTCAGCATTATAATGGTATTGCTTGTAAAAGGCAACAGCCAAATCTTCCCAATTGCGAATATTGGTTCCTTCCAACTGATAGAACCAATCCAACTGCGTCCCTGACAAACTTTCTTGAAAGAAATGTACCCATGGGTTCCTATCCGCAGTATGTGGTTGAATCTTCCTGACGTATGACCTTAAATGCAGCTTAGGACAAGAGACACTGTCATATTTAGCAAATGTGGGGACCTTGAATTTTTGCAGGATGACCACCCTTGAGACCAATCCTAGCTCTTCAAAATCCAATTCGGGTACCCTCTGGATCTCCATAGCATTGAGGGGGTCCTCCAACTGTTTGTATTTATCATCAGCAGGAGGATATTATTCTTTAGAGTAGTCAGCTTCATCTTCCTCAGACTCTGGGTTGTCATTTCCTTCCTTGTTCTTTCCTTCTTGATTATCTCCTTCACCCGACGAGATTGCGAAATCTAGAGCTCACTTAGCCGGTCCTCTGAACCTTCTTCCCAAATTCAAAACGCTGACTGGTTTCTTCGCCTTCTTCTTCTTATCTTTTATCATAAGAGCCTTCAGGTCCTCTTGTCCTTTAGCCAGATCCAGGAACATCTATTGGAATTGAGTATTTTGTGCTTGAAGATCGTTTACTGTCTGTTCAATATCCATCTCGCTGAAATAAATAGTAGAAAGATAAGGAGACCTGTTATAAAAAACCTGTTTGTGTTATGATGAATGAAAATGCATATGCAAATGATTTCAAGGAAACCAGGAGATTTAAATTTGTTTAGACAACAGGAAACAAACATTATATTAATAAATCCAAGTTTGATTACATCATGCCTCTTGGGGCTTACAATGAAGGAAATAAACACAAAATAAACTGCTAAGACAAAAAGGTCGAACGCATCCTCTTCGGCGCAATATAGGCGTTCAAACTCCGCTCTTCATGAAGTTTCTTTTTGAGCTCCAAAACCTTCTTCTCACTAGCATAGAATTGGTTCTCAAAGGTGTATCATTCTTCCTTGAGCTGGATCCAAGACTTTTGCAATTCTTCGAATCTGGTTGGCATATCAAGATGAAAAATGATGTGAGACTCGTCTTCTTGATCAATAGACTCGGAGATCACTGGCAGGATAACAGTGTATGGCATCATAAGACTTTGAGCACGAGCTCACACCCATCTGAGGTAAGGCTCCAAAGGGATGGAGTTTTTGCGTCCCAAGGCGCAGCTATCAGTCTTCTTCACCATGCCCCAAGAGCGAATGAACCTCTGATGATAACCTTGTAAATCATTTGAATAGTCAAACACAATACCCTAGATGGGCATATCGTGGGGACCATCCCTCCAGGCGTAACCAAACTGACGCAGGGCCAAAGAAGGGTTATAGGTGATGCCTCATCTAATGCCAAGGAGTGGCACATTAGGGAACTCTTCACAGCGGTCAATAAAAGAGATATCTTCTTGAGAGCGAGGGCACCAATAGATATCAGAGTGAGAAAGGGATATTATCATTTGATTCCACCTTAAGCCTAACTCATTCTTCATTACTGACCGAGGGAGGTACGAGATAAACCACCGATAGAGCAAAGGCGTACAACACATAAGAGTCCCTCGTTTCTTCATGGTACGGGTGTGGAGTGAATGCAACATATCTTCGAGCAATGTAGGCACTGGATTGCAAGCAAGGAAGATGTTAATTAAACTGACATCTATAAACTGGTTTGAATTGGGAAACAGAACCAACCCATAGATCAAGAGAGCTAAGACATCTTTAAAGGCATGGTAACTCATAGAATCTAAGAATATCTGAGCTTTCTTCATTATAGAATTTGCAAGGAGGCCTTTAACTCCACTTCTTCTTTCCCAATTGGATTCAATGTCAGGTGGTTTCAAATGCAGAGCTATGGCAACACTTTAAGCAATTGGGTCTTGTTCTAAACTGGTGAAAGGTACTTCCTCCAATATAGGTGAGCCAAGTATCTTGGAGAATTCTTCCAACGTGGGCACCAACTGATAATTTGGAAATGTGAAGCAATGGTGTTTAGGGTCAAAGAACTAGAACAGGACACTTATTAGACCTTTGTCAAACCCGGTAGTAACCAAACTAAGCAAGTGACCATATCTCTTGTTGAATGATGAGCTCTTAGGACCAATTATTTGAGCTTGGGAGGGACCTCTACAAAATTGATTCGGATGGTCTTTCTGTGAATTGAATCCATGCCCTACAAAACAAAAGGAAAGATAAATCTCCAGGCCTTGAAATGGTTAGCATGTATGTCATGATGTTTATGATGTTATGGTTATGCTCTGAGATCAGAGATATATCAAGTAAATCACACAAAGACCCTAGGTCTCACGGCTTGCGCGAGTTTTTTTAAAGGTAAGTACCCTCTTGAAGTTTAGTCGACTCAACATATCCTATTAATGGTAACTGGGTTCTAAGGAGTCTCATATCACTGACCTTTCTTTTAGGCATTGTTCTAGCTCTAGCTCAAGCACTGAAGTATTGCGGCCAAAATATCCCAAAAGTCCAATCTCAATAAATGTAGCATCGAGTATCAACCAAACTTCAGTAGGAACCAAAGTCGGCCATCTCACTACTTTCTAATGGCTTAGGATGAGTCAAGTAAAGGTTCTAAAGGTCAGTTAGCGCTTAATGACACTATAAGGAACATTAAGGAACATTAGTACAAGCCAGAGTATCACGCTAACATAGCTATCACTTTGTCCATATCGGTCTATGCCGTATAGCCTCCATGATTTATTGCTACTTACCTAAAAATTTTCCCGAGATCCGGGTATAAGATCTTTAACAAAAGCCCAAGCAAAGACCCAAAAATGTAAAGCAAACAAGTCAAACAAAGAAAGTAAGTAAAGGTGAGCTAGGCCTAAGGTAACTCCACTTTTAAGTCAATCCCCAGTGGAGTCGCCAGTTCTGTAATACGGTGGGAGAACTGACTTGGTTGTTTTGTGTTTGATCGCAATTATTGCGGATAGCAAGAGTCGCCACCGAGTTTTCTTTTATCCAATAAGGAAAGGGTGAAAAGAACAGGAAAGACCTTTGAGATGTTTTCTTGAGTTCGGGGGGTAGATCATGAAAAGGGAAGGTGTTAGCATCCTTTTCATCCATAGTTATCTATGGGCTTTTAATTGCTTGCTAGATCACTTGCTTTTGTTTGAAAATGTGCCTGTGGTGTGGCTTTAAAAATATTTTGAAACGTCTTTGTAATGACTCTCATCTCTATAAGAATGCGTACAAAGTGTTGGTTTTGAAAATAGTTCAAAGAGGTGTTTGTGGAATGTGTTTTTGAAAGTGATTTTGAAAAGTGCCTTTGTAATAATTCCCGTCTCTATAAGAATGCATACAAAATGTTTTGACTTTTAAAAATGTTTCAATTGAAAGTGTTGGTGTGAAAATGTTTTTTTAGTTGTGAGCAAGCAAGCAACTATGAGCATCCTACCTACTTAAAAGGTCTAAGTTCTTTTCCTCCTTCTTTAGATGTTGCTATCTTACCATTGATTTGGTAAGAAGCCCCATCGTTGGATGTGAAGGGACAGGCGTGGGTTATTTGTATAGTCATAGAAGGCAATCTATGAGACGTTTTAGCAATTTCGTTAGGGACTAGATCATTTACCAAAGCCAACATCGAGGGTCATCGAGGGACTACCATCTTTTATCGAGGGTCTTTGCTAAAATGCCCATATTCAAGGGACATGACTATTTTCCGAGGAAACGAGTGATATTACCCTAGAGGTGCATGTGTGTGAATGGTGTGTTTGATTGCATGCATTTTGTCTTGAATTAGGATTTTCTAAGCATTGGTTTTAATCTTGCCATACACACCCTAATTACTAACATTTATATGAAAGCGGTAAATTGCTGAATGAGGATACAAATGTACAAATTCTTAGAAAACCAACGCAAGAAATGTACAAATGTACAAATGGGGATGGGGATACAAATGTACAGATGGGGATTGTAAGAAATTAAATCCTAATTAATTATTACAACCATATTGAATGTGAATAAATACAAGAATTGGAATGTAAAGAAAATGAACTTTATTTTGATTTTGTTAAAGAATGGTTTTGATTAATTAAAATAATTATGAAAATAAATTATTTTTTGTAATATTTTTATATATTCATACTTGCTTTTTAGGTTTAAGAAGATTGAACAGGGGCAGTTGTTGTACCCCAAAATTTGCCCTCTCTCTTCTCAAGGCATTTCCTCACAAGGATTCTCAAAATTCAAGCTTGCACTAGTACAATTGGATTTTCCAGCATCAACCCCACTCTTCTTAACCTTTGAATCCAGTCAAAGAAACACCACACTTGTTTCTTTCCTTCGAATCTAAGAATACTCAGGGAAGCCACTCAAGGCCCAACACACACGTTCCAGCTTCAAGCAAGAAAGATGGATATGGAACAAACGGTGAAGGATCTTCAAGCACAAAATGCCCAATTCCAACAAATGTTCCTGGCTATGGCTAAGGGGAAAGAGGACCTTAAGACTCTTCTTCTCAAAGACAAGAAGAAAAAGACAAAGAAGTCAGTAGGCGTCCTGAATTTGGGAATAAAGTTCAGAAGATCAATAGAGCGAGCTCTAGAATTCGTAACTCCGTCAACTGAGAGAGACAATCAGACAAAAGAAGGGGACCATTGTCTGGAGTCTAATGAAGAAGAGGCTGACTAGGCTGAAGAACAGTATCCTCCTGCGGACGACAAATACAAACAGCTAGAGGAACGTTTCAATGCCATGGAGATTCAGAGAGTACCTGGTATAGACTTTGAAGAAATGGGATTGGTTTCTGGAGTGGTCATCCGACCAAAGTTCAAAATCCCTACCTTTACCACGTATGATGGGGTCTCTTGTCCTAAGATGCATCTGAGATCTTATGTCCACAAGATTCAACCATACACAACTGATCAGAAGCTCTGGGTCTATTTCTTTCAAGAGAGCTTAGCTGGGAAGCAACTTGAGTGGTTCTATCAATAGGAGAGTTCCCACATTCACACTTGGGAAGATCTAGATGATGCTTTCTACAAGAAGTACCAATATAATGTTGATCTGGCACCAACTCGCGTACAGTTGCAGAATATGACCATGGGTTCCAACGAGGGCTTCAAAGAATATGCCCAAAAGTGGAGAGACCTGGCTGGCAGGGTGCGGCCACCCTTAACTGAAAGGGAGATGATTGAAATCTTTATGGGAACTTTGATGGGACCTTTCTTCAATCACTTAATCGGAAGCTCCTCGGCCGGGTTCACCGAGCTAATACTGACTGGTGTAAAATCCGTAGCTGGCATCAAAAGCGAAAAGATACAAGAACCTAGATCCTCTGATACTTAGAAAAATCCATACAATGGGAAGAAGGAGTCCAATGTTGTGTACAGACAAAAGGGTCGTAACAAGAGCAACCACAATCAATGTGTGGGGGAAGTCTTGATCTCTGGTCCTGAATCACGGTGACAATAACAACGGGGAATCCAGCGAAGGCAAGATGAGCCCAAAAGACATCTCATCCCTAAAACTTCTTCTCCTAACTACAATCCTGATGCAATATATGCTTATCATTCTGGCAGTCTTGGGCATGATACTAACGATTGTTGGGCACTTAAATACAAAATTCAAAATATGATCGACGCCAAGGAGATTGAGTTCAATCCTCCAGAGACTCCCAGTGTGATCACTGCTCCCATGCCAAACCATTGAGCATTCCAGTTCATTTTAAATTTTCAATTGTAATTTCTTTTGTTACTCAAACACTTACCTATTAATGTTATACTCTGTTTCATTAATTCTTTTCATATGTTTGTCTTGAATTCATCCATTTGTTTTCACTATATTTAAGTTATGCTTTTACTCTTTATGAAATTCAACTCTTGCTAAACGTTACAAGCCTTTAGATGGAGGATGACGAAAACAATTCCATAATCTCATACAGTATGCTTGTAAACAGACCTTGCTGATGATGTACATGCGTTTGTTTCAATTCCTAAACATTAGAGTTATAATGAGGATAATCCCTAGTCAACCCCTTTGAGCCAAAGAAGTAGAAGTTTTCTTTTTCACACAAATTGAAACCTTTAATCAAAACCTGGGGCAGGATAGTCTCTCAGTTAATTCAAATGTGCGTTCAATCACAAGCTTTCATTTCGTACACAATGAATGATATCAAAAGCATTCCTCTGAAATCAAAAGATGGTGATGGTTCCCTATCAAATATGAAGTCATTATCCCTCAAAACAAAAAGCCCACTAAGTCAAAACCTACGAAGGAGACTTAAGAAAACTAGGGGCATCCCGCTGACTGCAATCTCAAAACGAGAACAATTAGGAAAAAATCAGGGATAGTAAATCAAAAAAGGGAGGACACTACAAATCCTCAGCGACATGAAATTTTTTGCAAAAATGACTGCCTTCCAACAAACTTAACTTGTCTGAACCATCACCAAAATGTCATTCCAGACTCAATTGGAGTTCAAGTGCACAATTAACTGAGTTTAGGACCAAAGAAAATCACAAAGAACGAGCGGGTACAAATACACTTTGAGCCTTATCCTTTATTTCTTAAACCGTGAACTATACCACGCTACAACCTTTCAAAAGTCCTAATTGAAGCATGGGTTAGTTCGAAAGCATACTGTTACAAAAGGTATCCTGACTCCTGTAAGGCTTTACTCTAAATCCTGTGTTTGAATTAACATTCTTACAAAACTCCTTATTTGTTAAAACTGCATTTTCAAAACTTCAAGACAAGCATAAAACTTTGCATTGTTCGAATACTTCTGTTACTTGTTTGACAGCGGAAAAATTCACATGACGAATATTTGTTGAACAAAATTTTCAATGAACATAATCACTTCAAATGGGATGGCCCTTCCAAATGACAAATTCTACCATAAGCATGGGGGCATGGAATGTCACTGTCCACATTGTCTGGGGCAATCAAGTTGGAATTCCAAGAAATCTCTCACAACACTTAATACCAGAGGCAGGTCTGTATTTGAATCACTTGGGGCATTGAACGTGAATTCCAGCAAAAGGTTACGTACGGTCAAGCAAACATTTTCTGGTGGTACTATAACACTTACTACTTGGGGCAGCAACAAATTCCCACATAGTCCTCTTCATAAATTTATCCCTAGTTAAGTCTCCATAGAATCATCTCTATAAGATTATCCCCACAAAGTTGGATCCAGGAAACAGCCAGGGTTTCAACCTCCGGAAAACCACTCCCCAGCAGAGTCGCCAGTTCTGTGATACAGTGGGAGAACTGACTTGGTTGTTTTGCGTTTGATCGTAATTGTTGCGGATAGCAAGAGTCGCCATCGACTTTTCTTTTATTCGATAAGGAAAGTGTGAAAATAACGGGAAAGACCTTTGAGATGTTTTCTTGAGTTTGGGGGGTAGATTATGAAAAGGGAAGGTGATAGCACCCTTTTCACCCATAGTTATTTATGGGCTCTTAGTTGCTTGCTAGATCACTTGCTTTTGTTTGAAAATGTGCTTGTGGTTTGGGTTTGAAAATATTTTGAAAACGTCTTTGTAATGATTCTCGTCTCTATAAGAATGCGTACAATGTGTTGGTTTTGAAAATAGTTCAAAGAGGTGTTTGTGGAATGTGTTTTTGAAAGTGATTTTGAAAAGTGCCTTCGTAATAATTATCGTCTCTATAAGAATGCATACAAAATGTTTTGACTTTTAAAAATGTTTCAATTGAAAGTGTTGGTGTGAAAATGGTTTTTTAGTTATGAGCAAGCAAGCAACTATGAGCATCCTACCTACTCAAAAGGTCTAAGTTCTTTTCCTCCTCCTTTAGATGTTGCTATCTTACCATTGATTTGGTCAGAAGTCCCATCATTGGATGTGAAGGGACAGGATTGGTTCGTTTGTATAGTCATAGAAGGCAACCTATGAGACGTTTTAGCAATTTCGTTAGGGACTAGATCGTTTACCAAAAGGCAACATCGAGGGTCATCGAGGGACTACGATATTTTATCGAGGGTATTTACTAAAACGCCCATATTCGAGGGACATGACTATTTTTCGAGGCAACAAGTGAGATTACCCTAGAGGTTCATGTGTGTGAATGGTGTGTTTGATTGCATGCATTTTGTCTTGAATTAGGGTTTTCTAAGCATTGGTTTTATTCTTTCCATACACACCCTAATTACTAAAATTTATATGAAAGCGGTAAACTGCGGAAAGTAAATTTACTACGCTATCACATCACTTGGGGATGGGGATACAAATGTACAAATGGAGATTACAATAAATTAAATCCTAATTTATTATTACAACCATATTGAATGTGAATAAATGCAAGAATCGGAATGAAAAGAAAATGAACTTTGTTTTGATTTTGTTAAAGAAAGGTTTTGATTAATTAAAATAATTGTGAAAATAAAATTTTTTTGTAATATTTTTATATATCCATAAAAATAAGACTTGTGAATAAATAGTGTGTAAAATATCAACTCAAAAGGAGTTATTTTGATTGGTTGGAAAAATGTCTGAAGTTTGTTAAAAAAGAAAAGGAAACAAACATAGGATAAAAGTGGTTCTGGTCCTTCCAGGGTTTGAACCCAGGACCCTACATAGAAATGCCTCTCGTGCACGCTGTTTGTATCACTGGGGTGATCTGTTTCATCTGTTGGTTGTACAACTTGCACTAAAAATAAAATGAACTCAGGGCGTCATTTCATTCCTTCGAGCACATGGATGTATATTACCATGTTAAGCTTTTTGAAAGCTTAGATTCTCAACCAAATTGAACCGTACAAATACCAAACCTGTCTAAAATCTGAACACATATCTAACTATATAACTTTCGAAAACCACATATCAAAGGTTAGCACAAATTTTTTTGATTCTAAAGAAGCCTAACAAGTCAGAATTACAGTTCTCAACATATATGCCATGATAATTGAAACTAAGAGCATGGCTAACTTCCTAGACATGATATCTACATTTCTTATTTTTAATGCATATACAAATGAAGTTTGAATGAAAGGTACAAATTTTAAGAAATCTTACCTCTTGGAGCGAAACTTGAAGTAATTCGACAGAACCTCCAAAAATGGTTTGATATTTAATCAAGTCTACCTCAAACTTCTTGAAGTTATTCCAGTTGCTACTTTACTTTGAAAACCACTTGAATCGAAGGTTGATTAGGAGTGAATTGAAGAGTTCTCTGACTTCCTTGAGTGGTCTTTTTTGAAGGCTTTGGAAATGTTCCAAGGCTAGTATATGAAAGCTAGAGGGAGTGAGTCAAAAGGCTGATATATATGGAAGCTGAAGGGTGAATCGAAAGGGCTGATGTGTGGAAGTTAGACGGTGAATCGAAAGGCTCTAATGTATAAAGGGATTTGAGTTTTTTTTAATAGTTCGAGAGTTTGAGAGTTTTTTATGATTTTTTTCTCTATCAAAAAATCGGCCCCTGATTTGTAAAGAGTCTCTCTATTTATAGAGAAGAGGGTTCTTTCACGTTCAGGATAACATGTTATTATTTTGTGTAAAATGAAAAGAAATCTTGTTTAATGGGTTTTTCATGGTTCCCAAGTTCAAGTACAAGTGGGGGCCTGATGTTTACAGGAGACTTGACTCATTCTTTTTTATGTTACTTGAACTCAGAGACAAAGTTTACAAGGCTCAATGCATTGACAATTTGCATAAAGCATGTTTTCCTGAAATGGCAATGATAACTTTTTGCCATATACAAAATGACCTTTTGGACAATACTTTAAACACCTGGGTAATAGATTTGATAATTGTGTAAACAATTAATTATGGAGTGAGGCATAGGTTTGAGGCCTGGAGAGCAAGATCATATAGCCATGGCCTATGGATTCTGTCTTCAACTTGATGCCTTGGATCGAATACCCTGTCTTTCGTTTTGGCCATACAGATCCATCCTTCGACCAAACTCAAGAGAAAACGAATTTGAATGTTTCCAACAATGGCATGTCTTTTGGTTGGGCCATATCCAGCTTCATGTACCATTTTGAACCCTTTTGTTTTTTATCACGTAAGTCCAACCTTCGACCAAACTCAAGGCAGGAAAAACTAAATATTCCCCACAATGGCATGCCTTTAAATTGGGCCATATCCAGCTGAATATACTACTTTGAGTAGGAAAGATAATCTCAATGGCATAGTCAAAACGAAAAGAATTATGGATTACTTTCTTACTTCACCAAAAGAACCCAAATGTCCAAACGAAGCATAGGAACCAAGCTTGCTCAAAGAAGCCAGATGCCCAATCGAAGCTTGCATGAAGATAACCTTTATCCAAATGAAACTTTCATGCAGGAGGTTACTGCTTTGTGAATTAAAGAAAACATGTAAGAAGCCTTTGCTCAATCGAAGCCTTGCATGAAGCAAGCATGCAAGAGGCCATTGCCTCAATCGAAACTTGGGAACATGAAGCAAGCTTGAAGGAGGACAGAGTCCATTTAAATCTTGTTAATGCTTGCATCAAAAGAGGCCAGATGCCCAATTGAAAGAGGTATTAATGTGGATTCAAAGTAAACATTAAGGGTGGATTCGAAGCAGGCATTAGGGTAGATTCCAAGCAGGCATTAGGGTAGGTTCGAAGCAAAATTGAAAGTGGATTTGAAGCATGTATTAAGGTGGATTCAAAGCAATATTGAAGGTGGATTCGAAGCAGGCATTAAGTTGGATTCGAAGCAGGCTTGAAGGTGGATTCGAAGAAGGCTTTAAGGTGGATTCAAAGCAGACTGCTTCGAAGGAAACAATACCCTAATCGAAACTTTTGAAACAAACATGAATCAAAATAATGCTCGGTCGAATCTAGCATGAATCGAAGCAAGCTTTTTTTCCAATTTTGTCAAAAACTCAAATTTATCTGCGTTGCTCTTTCAATTAATTTAAAAAAAACCAATTATACTTGTGCAATCTTGAACTTGTGAGACAATATCTTGAGAAATGAGAGGGAAAATTTTGGGGTACAACACCATGTTATGTCCACTGGAATAAGTTCCAAAGGAACCTTCATGCATCTCCTCGATTAACTTTGTTGCTTCCTTCTTGTCCACACATCTGAGCAGCATAGTATCATGATTTATTTTGTATAGCACCTCACCACTGAGGAAAAACATGACCGACAACCTCCTCAAGAACTTCTTATCTGTAATAGATGCATCTTCAGGATAATCTTGAGTCTCAAGGTACCTCTTAATATCGTGAAACCACGGATTACCATCCAATTCCATATCAACTTCATAGCAATACGCTGGCTCATCCAACCTCATGATAGTGATCAAAGGTGCTTCATTATCCCACTTTACTTTAAACATGGATGACAGAGTAGTCAAAGCATCTGCAAGATTATTCTCTTCCCTCGAGATATGATCAAACATAATCTCTTCGAAGTATGGAATCAACTTCATAACATGTTCTCTATAAGGAATCAGATTTGGGTGACGAGTCTACCTATTTCCATTAATCTGGAAAATTACAAGTTCTGAATCTCCATAAACTTTCAAAAACTTATTTCGCAAATTAAATACAGCTTCAATGTCATAGATACAATCTTCATATTCTTCCATATTAATGGTGAAATCAAAATAAATCCGGGCAGTAAACAGAGTATGAAAACCTATCGGGGAAGTAATAATAGCTATAACACCATTGCCTAGAGAATTTAAGGCACCATCGAACACCATCATCTATCATGATCTTGCTTCGGGTCCTTCTTTTGGGTCGGGAATGTTACAATACCTGATGTACATGATGTCTTCATCTGGGAATTCAAATCTCATTGGTTGATAATCATCCACGGGTTGGTGAGCAAGATAGTCTGCCAATACACTACTATTAATGGATTTCTGAATAGTATACTGGATGTCGTATTCAGTCAAAATCATCTGCCAATAGGCTACCCTTCCTGTGAGAGCTGGCTTCTCAAAGTTATACTTGATTAGATCCATTTTGGATATCGAGTAAGTGGTATGTGTCTACATATATTGTCTCGCGCCCTTGGAAGCCCATGCAAGTACACAACACGTCTTTTCAAGCAAAGAGTACATTGACTCGCAATCTGTAAACTTCTTGCTCAAGTAATAGATAGCCTATTCTTTCTTTCCAGTCTCGTCGTGTTGACCGAGCATGCAACCCATGGAATTTTCCAGAATTGTTAGATACATGATTAACGACTTTCCCTCCACTTAAGGCACAAGGATCGGAGGTTCCTGCATATATTATTTTACTCTACCTAATTCTTTTTGACAGTTTTCATTCCACCTGACGACTTGATATTTTCTTAACAACTTGAATAATGGTTCACAAGTGGTCGTAACATCAGAGATGAATCTAGAAATGTAGTTCAACCTCCCGGAGAAACCACAAACATCTTTTTCTATTTTCGGCTCAGGAATTTCTTGAATTGCTTTTACTTTAGCAGGATCAACCGCGACCTTTCTCGCTTACAATAAATCCCAACAGCTTGCAATATCTCACCCCAAAGGTGCACTTATTCGGATTCAACCTCAATCGAAATGTTCTCAACCTTTCAAACAGCTTTTGTAAATGAACAAGGTGCTCTTCTTCAGTATAAGACTTTGCAATCATATCTTCCACATAGAACTTGATTTATTTGTGAACCATATTGTGATACGGTGGGAGAACTGACTTGGAGGTTTTGCGTTTGTCTTTGCAAATCTTGCAGTTTAGCAAGAGTCGCCACCGACTTTTCTTTTATCCAAAAAGGAAAGGTGAAAAAGCACAGGAAATACCTTTAGAGATGTTTTCTCGGGTTCGGGGGGTAGATTATGAAAAGGGAAGGTATTATCACCCTTTTCATCCATGGTTTTCTATGGGCTCTTAGTTACTCGCTAGATCACTTGCTTTTGTTTGAATGTGCTTGTGGTGTGGGTTTTGAAAGTATTTTTGAAAATGGAACTTCGTAATGGTTCTCGTTTCTATAAGAACGCATACAAAGTGTTTGTTTCGAAAATAGTTTAAAGAAGTGTTTGTGAGATGTGTTTTTGAAAGTGATTTTGAAAAGGTGTCTTTGTAATGGTTCTCATTTCTATAAGAACGCGTACAAAGTGTTGTTTTAAAAAAAAATTCAAAATGAGAGTGTTGGTGTATAAAATGTTTTTGTTGTGAGCAAGTGAGTAACTAAGAGCGAACCTACCTACTCAAAAGGTCTTAGATGTGTTTTTCCTCCTCCTTTAGATGTTGCTATCTTACCATTGATTTGTTAAGAAGCCCCATCGTTGGATGTGAAGGGACAAATGTGGGTCATTATATAACCATGATAGCAACATTGTGAGATGACTGGGCATTTTCTTTTAGGGACTAAGATCATTTTAAAAGGAAACTTTGATAGCGTCATCGAGGGACTATGATCTTGTATTTTTTATTTGTTTATGCTAAGACATCCCACATGCATAACGTGGCCATTTTTCGTAAGGCAACAAATGGAGTAACCCTAGGGGTGCTAGTGTGCAAGTGTATTTGATTGCATGCATAATTTTGTCTTGAATTAGGGTGTTCTATTTGTTGGTTTTAGTCTTTCCATACACACTCTAATTACTAGCATTTACATTTGAAAGTGATAAATTGCGAAAAATGTAAAGTCCTACGCTATTAAAATGTTTGCGGGATGGGGGTACATATTTACGAATGGGGATTGCAAATTAAATTCTAAGTTATTATTACAACCATATTGAATGAATAAGAATGTACAAGAAAATTTGAAATGAACTTGTTTTGTTTTAAGAAAATATTTTAGATCTTTTGTTTTAAGAAATAAAATAAAGCATGAAAAAAATGTTTTTGGTGTTTGTTGATTAATGAAATAGAAAGTGATAGCAAAAATAGTCAGAAAAAGGAAAAACAGAATCAGCGTATTGCTGATTAAAGGAGGTCAGAAGTTCTGACTCTGGCGTGCTGCAAAACAGATATCTTGTTAGTGAAAAATAGGTAAAGTCAGAAGTTCTAGGTCCGCTAGGAACGAGGTAGTTTTCCGAAGTTCTGATACCACCGGCGACAAAGTAGATTTCAGAAGTTCTGATACCACTGGCAGGACTTGGTCTCCCTCTCCATGCTAGTCAGAACATCTGCAACTTGGTCATTTCTAAACAAAACAGAAGATGTGAATATGAAAGTTATGGCAGGTGTCATAGTGTTTCAGAAATAAGAAATATCAGAACTATAAATCAGAGGCAAGTATGAATTTTCTAATCCTAATTCTGAGTTCTAATTTCTTCAAGAAGTTCTGAACTGATTTATTCCCTACTTAGGCAGGCAGATGCATGAAATCTCAGAATATATACAACATCAGAAACATGATATCTACATTGTATTTTTGAACATGCAAATCTAGTAATGCTTAAATAATATGGTGAGAGTTAGCAGAAGCTTACCTTGCAGCTGGAAGAGATTCTGTGAACCGGAGTTAACCTTAACTCTGATGATGTTCTGAGCAACTTCTTCACGTACTCAGCAGGCTGGAAGTTTTCAACTTCTGGAACAACAAAGGGGTGATGTTATGACTCCTTTGAGTAGATGGATGGAGAGTGTATGGTAGTAGGAATACAGAAGTTAGGGTAACTTCTAATATGTGAATCAGCAACTGCATAGACGGCTTTAGTCAAGAAACACTTGAGAACAAATGAAGTTTGAATGCAAGGAATCAAAAGTTAACAGGTTTTGTATGTTGTGTTTACAGTTTTTGGACTGTTTTTGAATTTTGGCAGGGGTTCAAGGCTTTTCTTTTTTCTTTTGATAGTTCTCTCTCTCCAAAAGCCAGCCCCTTGAACATGTGATGGAGCAAAGTATTTATAGGTGAATTTTTTGTGATTTTGGGGGGAAAAACAAATGGGATTTGAACCTTTTTTGGCATCTTGTTCCCTTGATTTTTCATCATTGTTTTCGTATGCTAGTTTGGCGCAATTATGGGATGCAGGCATAGGCTGAATTAGCTGTTGGTTATAGGTCTGCAGCAGGTTGTATAAACAAAGTTTTGGGATTTGGTCAAGTTCTGACCAAAGCGTTGAATATAACCCCCGTATGCTAAAGTGTTGCCTTGTTCTTGAAGCAAGCATGGTGGTTGTCAGCAGGAATTAAGGAAAAGCAAAAAGTAAAGCATGGGCTTAGTATCAAAGTTGATATCCCAAGACAGTAGAGGTACACGTGGTGAAAATCCTTTGGATAAAGACTCAGAAAGTGGTTGTGAGCATTAAATGACGGTGAGACTTATCACAACTAGAAATCCTGCAACGTGAGACTCTACACCAAGGCTTAGTTCTGGATCAGAAGTTCTGAGCTTGCGTAGCATCCAATCTTATGATCCTCTTATCTTCTGGCTCCAGCATGTTCTGAAGGAGCTTTCAGTCTTTCTAGAAAGCTTGCAGCATGCTTCTTAACCTTCTTTGAATTACCCTGGCAAACTCTGACTGAACTTTTGTGAAAACTTGCCCAGAAGTTCTTACCAAACTCTGTCTTGAGAATATCCAGAATTTGCTGAGCGTTATGGTGATAATCTGGTCAGAAGTTCTGAGCTTGTCATATTTCTTAAACACTTAGAAAAATTCTAAGTATTTTAGAATTTTGACTTTTCCAAAGTAATTTGACTTTTGAATTTTTTTGATGAAACAAACTTCATATTTCAACATGTCTTGATGAAATATGATTCTTGAAATTTGATTTTGATCCAAAAGTCAAAGTTTGACCTTTTAGTGTGCAAATGACCATTTTGCCCTTGCGGATGACTTTCTTGAAAAATTGCAGTTCAAGGCTTGGAATTGGATGGAAGCCAACTTGAGGATCCAGGGTGATCCTTTGAGAAATGAGAGGGCGAATTTTGGGGTACAACAGCTGCCCTTGTTCAATATTCTTACACCTGAAAAGTTAGATTGGTAAATCTGCCATTCGTGGCTTGAAGGTGGAAGATGATTGAACACTAGAGTGCCCAGAAAATTTGCACTCGAAGATGTGTTAGTTGATTATGTAGGTAATGGGCTTAAAGATGCCATTTGGAGAGGTAATGGGTAGTTGTTGGAGATGGGCTTAAAGATGCCATCCGAACGTGATTGTATCTGGACTGTATTTGAATGAGTGACATAATTATATCCGAATGTGGATCATATTTGGACTGTATTTAAAGGAATATGGAATAAGTATCAGAATGTCAGCCATATCTGGGTTGCATCTGAACTGTTTCTAGAAGGAATCTGGAATAAGTATCAGAATCTCAGTCATATTTGGATCGCATCTGAACTGTTTCTAGAAGAGAATCTGGAGTAAGTATCAGAATGTCAGCCATATCTGGATCGCATATGAACTATTTCTAGAAGAGAATCTAGAGTAAGTATCAGAATGTCAGCCATATCTGGATCGCATCTGAACTGTTCCTAGAAGAGAATATGGAGTAAGTATCAGAATGTCAGCCATATCTGGATCGCATCTGAACTGTATCTAAAAGAGAATCTGGAGTAAGTATCAGAATGTCAGCCATATTTGGATCGCATCTGAACTATTTCTAGAAGGAATCTGGAATAAGTATCAGAATGTCAGCCATATCTGGATCGCATCTGAACTATTTCTAGAAGAGAATCTGGAGTAAGTATCAGAATGTCAGCCATATCTAGATGGCATCTGAACTATTTCTAGAAGAGAATCTGGAGTAAGTATCAGAATTTCAGCCATATCTGGATCGCATCTGAACTGTCTCTAGAAGAGAATCTGGAGTAAGTATCAGAATGTCAGCCATATCTGGATCACATCTGAACTGTCTCTAGAAAGAATCTAGAATAAGTATCAGAATGTCATCCATATCTAGACTGCGTCTGAACTGTTTCTAGAAGAGAATTTGGAGTAAGTATCAGAATGTCAGCCATATTTGGATCGCATATGAACTGTTTCTAGAAGAGAATCTAAAGTAAGTATCAGAATGTCAGCCATATCTGGATCGCATCTGAACTGTTTCTAGAAGAGAATCTGGAGTAAGCATCAGGATGTCAGCCATATCTGGATCGCATCTGAACTGTTTCTAGAAGAGAATCTGGAGTAAGTATCAGAATGTCAGCCATATCTGGATCGTATCTGAACTATTTCTAGAAGAGAATCTTTGGTCACCTCAGAAAGATAATGAAGGAATCTGAGACGATTGCTACCTCAACGGATGATGACCTTTATTTGTTGACTAATCTTTCCTGAAAAGGTAAAGAGTTAGTTGTATGCAATGTCATGATGTATGCATTGCGTAATGATATTCTCAAAATAAATGAGATTGTGTCGTGTGCACTTGTCATGTATGTAATATGATATATGAAATGTGAGATATTTATTTGAATGTATCTTTGTCCGAAAAATAAATCCTTGACAAATGTTGGAGAGTCATTAAATCCCGGACTGCTGTTGAAGAATAGGTGAGTCTTCAAACTTTTCTTAGAATATTTCCACCAAGGATTCATGTTTTGTTGAGGAGAACTCCGCCGGGGAAAGTTGAGAACTTTGTGGAGAGTAATGATTCGTACTTGGGGGAAAAAGTTCAGGAGTCTCGGTTTTCCGTTGCTCTACTGGGGAGTCGAAGTTGAACTAATGTCTGGTTGGGTCCAGGCTTCACAGTAACTTGCTGGGGATTGTAGAGTACTCTACTGGGGAAAGAGAGTTGTGGTCCTTTGATTTGTAGTAGCCGGAGAGGCCAACTCAAACTGGGGAATCTATAGTTTGTTGGGGAAATAAACCTTGTTGTCGGTCTGCTAGAGAGGTGACGACTTTGTTGGGGAAAGTCTTCGAGGACTCTTGAGGTTGTCTCAGCTGGGGGAAGGTTTTCAGAGATTAAACCCTTGCTGGGAGTCATCCTATGAGAAGGATTTTGGGGAGATTTATCATTGCCCCTAGTAGCAAGTGTTTGTGGTATTGCCAAAAATGTTTGATTGTACGTAACCCTTTGCTAAGATTGACGTTTTTTGCCCCAAGTGACGGAGATGGAGACCTGCCCCTGGTTACTCTGCATTTCTTGAGAGGTTTTCTGGAATCTTGACTGGACTTCCCCAGGTGTGCTGGATAGTGACATGTCATGTCCCCTTGTTGATATGAGTTTTGACAATGGAAGTATCATCCTTCTTGAACTGATTTTGTTCACTGAGAGAGCTTTCGTTCACTGGATATTCGTCGTCTAAATTTCTCCGCTGTCAAACAAATAGCCATATGCAAATAGTGATATTCAAATAAATGCAAAGTTTATGCTTGTCTTGAAGTTTTGAAAAATGCGTTTTTAGCAAGTAAAGAAGTTTGTAATTCAACTCTAGATTTTGAGTAAAGCCTTACAGGAGTCAGGATACCTTTTGTAACAGTATGCTTTCGAACTAACCCATGCTTCAATTAGGACTTTTGAAGGGTTGTAACGTGGCTTGGTTCACAGTTTAAGAAACAAAGGATAAAGGCTCAAAGTATATTTGTACCCACCCGCTCTTCGTGATGTTCTTCAGTCTTAAACTCAGTTAATTGTACATTCGAACTCCAATTGGGTCTTGAATTACGTATTGGTGATGGTTCAGACAACTTAAGTTTGTCGGAAGGCAGTCATTCTTGCAACATTTTTTTTCCATGTGGTTGAGGATTTGTAGTGACCTCTTTTTGATTTGTTATCCCTGATTTTTTCCTGATTGTTCTTGTTTTGAGGTTACAGTCAGCGGGATGCCCCAGTTTTCTTTAAGTCTCCTTCGTAGGTTTTGACTTAGTGGGATTTTCCTTTTTTTGAGAGATAATGACTGCCTATGTGATAGGGAACCATCATCGTCTTTTGATTCCAGAGGAATGTTTCTTGACGTCATTCGTTGTATTACGAGATGAGAGTTTGCGGCTTAACGCGCGTTTGAATTAACTGAGAGACTACCCTGCCCCAGGTTTTGATTAAAGGTTTCAAATTATGTTAAAACAGAAAACTTTTACTTCTTTGGCTCGAAGGGGTTGACTAGGGATTATCTTCCTTATAACTCCAGTGTTTAGGATTTGAAAAAACGCCTTTACATCGTCAGCAAGGTCTGTTCAAAAGCATACTGTATGAGATTATGGCATTTTTTTTGTCATCCTCCCTCTAAAGGCTTGTAACTTTTAGCAAGAGTTGAATGTCATAAAATTGAGTAAAAATCATAGTTTAAATGTAATGAAAATGAGTGGATCAAATCAAGACAAACATATGCAATGCATTAATGAAACAAAGTTTGACATTAATAGATAATTGTTTGAATGACAAGAGGAATTACAACTGAAAATTCAAATGAAACATAAGCCTTTTTGTCTGAACTTGTCACTTTAGGTGGTGAGCCTTTGAAGGATGATAGAAGAACTCAGTCTGGCCACCTTGTGTGAACTCCAATGCTCCCTCGTCGATCAGGTTTTGAATCTTGTACTTCAACACCCAACAATCATTTATATCATGCCCAGGACTATCAGAATGATAGGCACACCTGGCATCGGGATTGTAGCTGGGAGATAAAGTTTTGGGATTTGGATAAGGTCTTATTGGTGTAATTAGATTCATCCTCAGCATGTGTTGCAGAGCTTGGGACAGTGGTATGTTGATGTTGGTAAACTGTCTTTTGGGCTCGCTTTGCCTTTGCTGATTTTCCGGTTGATGTTGACGAAGTCCATGTTGGGCTCGTGACGTGGAAGCAAATTGGGAAGGTCTTCTCTCCCTTAAACCGGCTTCTTGCCTCATGGGAGGCTGAATGATGACCTGATCCCCAATTCTAGATGTTTTCCCCATTTGGTTATATCCATCCTGACGAAGCTTGTTGATGAGGACTCTCAGCTCTTCCTGTTCTTGAGCCAGGTTTTGGATAAGAGCCATCTGGCCCACCAGTTGTCCCATCATTTGGACCTTCATTATGGCTATCTCGGTTTGTAGTCGTTCCAACTGATCATCCTTGGTTCCCTCCGGACTCCCCATGACCATGCCCCTTGTGAAGAGAGCCTTCACCTCTTCTTTCCCCTTGGATAGGTTCAAGAACATCTCTTGAAGTTGAGCATTTTGAGCCTGGATGTCCCTGATAGTCTGCTCTAGATCCATATCTACTGAAATAAACAGTAGGAAGATAAGGAGACCTGTGTGGGAAAAACCTGTCATGATATGATGCATGATATGTGGATGCATGTTTTCAAGGATCTCGCGGGGTAAGTAGTCACTTACAGTTTTGATTGGAGAACTTTGTATCAGTGGATGTCTTTCCACGAGAATTAAGCTCACCATGTCAAGTGGGTCATAGCCTTTGAATCTGGTTTGTTGTACTTGATTTTTGACGGAGTTTGGTTAGAGGAAAATAAATCCTCTTGCCCCTTGATAGACGTCTGGTTCAATGTGGCCATGTATCATAGGCCCTCGAGATCCTTGAAATTCTATGGTTCAATGTTATTGAAAATGCTATGGTATGATGTTATGATGTTATGTACAAATATGCGAGGTAAACAAGTTTATATACAAATAATCATATTCACATAAAGCAAACAAATCCTTAGTTTTAGGCTTGCATGGAGTTTGTACGTGAGTAACCTCTTGAAGTTTAGTTGGCCCAACCTGTCCTAGTTGATAATAACCGGGTTCTAAGGGATCTCAATATCACCAACCTTTCTCTTAGGCATTGTCTCAGCACAATCAATCTTTTCTTGCGGCCGAGATATCCCAAAAGTCCAGCCTCAATGAGTGTAGTATCGAGTATCAACCAATTTTCACTATGTCCTAATGGCCAAGTTTGTTCAATTAGGGTTCTAAAGTCAGTTAGTGCTTCATGACGCCACTCAGCGGCCCCGTATTCTCCTCGATTCACCACGAGGGATATCGGTACCCACAAATACGTCACACTAACATAGCCATTGTTTCAATGATATCGGTCTATATCGTACAATTTCCACAATCTATTGCTATTTACCTAAAAAGGTGTCCCAGATCCGGGTGGAGGATCAAAGCAAGCCCAAACAGAGAACCATAATGTAAAGCATACAAATCAAACAAAGGAAGAAAGTAAATGTGATCTAATCCTAATGTAACTCCACTTTTTAAGTAATCCCCAACAGAGTCGCCAGTTCTGTGATACGGTGGGAGAACTGACTTGGAGGTTTTGCGTTTGTGTTTGCAAATGTTGCGGTTTAGCAAGAGTCGCCACCAAATTTCCTTTTATCTAAAAAGGAAAGGTGAAAAAGCACAGGAAAGACCTTTAGAGATGTTTTCTCGGGTTCGGGGGGTAGATTATGAAAAGGGAAGGTATTAGCACCCTTTTCATCCATGGTTTTCCATGGGCTCTTAGTTACTCGCTAGATCACTTACTTTTGTTTGAATGTACTTGTGGTGTGGGTTTTGAAAGTATTTTTGAAAATGGAACTTCGTAATGGTTCTTGTTTCTATAAGAACGCATACAAAGTGTTTGTTTTGAAAATAGTTCAAAGAGGTGTTTGTGAGATGTGTTTTTGAAAGTGATTTTGAAAAGGTGTCTTTGTAATGCTTCTCGTTTCTATCAGAACGCGTACAAAGTGTTGTTTTTAAAAATGTTTCAAAATGAGAGTGTTGGTGTATAAATTTTTTTCATTGTGAGCAAGCGAGTAACTAAGAGCGAACCTACCTACTCAAAAGGTCTTAGATGTGCTTTTCCTCCTCCTTTAGATGTTTCTATCTTACCATTGATTTGGTAAGAAGCCCCATCGTTGGATGTGAAGGGACAGACGCGGGTCATTGTATAACAATGATAGCAATATTGTGAGATGACTTAGCATTTTCTTTTAGGGACTAAGATCATTTTAAAAGGAAACTTTGATAGGGTCATCGAGGGACTATGATCTTGTATTTTTTATTTGTTTATGCTAAGACATCCCACATGCATAACATGGCCATTTTTCATAAGGCAACAAGTGGAGTAACCCTAGGGGTGCTACTGTGCAAGTGTATTTAATTGCATGCATAATTTTGTCTTGAATTAGGGTGATCTATTTGTTGGTTTTAGTCTTTCCATACACACCCTAATTACTAGCATTTACATTTGAAAGCGATAAATTGCAAAAAATGTAAAGTCCTACGCTATTACAATGTTTGGGGATGGGGGTACATATTTACGAATGTGGATTTCAAATTAAATTCTAAGTTACTCTTACAACCATATTGAATGAATAAGAATGTACAAGAAAATGTGAAATGAACTTGTTTTGTTTTAAGAAAATATTTTTGATCTTTTGTTTTAAGAAATAAAATAAAGCATGAAAAAAATGTTTTTGGTGTTTGTTGATTAATGAAATAGAAAGTTATAGCAAAAATAGTGAGAAAAAGGAAAAATAGAATCAGCGTATTACTAATTAAAGGAGGTCAGAAGTTCTGCTATGGCGTGCTGCAAAACAGATATCCTGTTAGTGAAAAATAGGTAAAGTAAGAAGTTCTGGGTTCGCTAGGAACGAGGTAGTTTTAAGAAGTTCTGATACCACCGGCAACAAAGTATATTTCAGAAGTTCTGATACCACTGGCAGGACTTGGTCTCCCTCTCCATGCTAGTCAGAACATCTGCAACTTGGTCATTTCTCAACAAAACAGAAGATGTGCATATGACAGTTATGGCAGGTGTCATAGTGTTTCAGAAATAAGAAATATCAGAACTATAAATCAGAGGCAAGTATGAATTTACTAATCCTAATTCTGAGTTCTAATTTCTTAAAGAAGTTCTGAACTGATTTATTCCCTACTTAGGCAGGCAGATGCATGAAATCTCAGAATATATACAACATCAGAAACATGATATCTACATTGTATTTTTGAACATGCAAATCTGGTAATGCTTAAATAATGTGGTGAGAGTCAGCAAAAACTTACCTTGCAGCTGGAAGTGATTCTGTGAACTGGAGTTAACCTCAACTCTGATGATGTTCTGAGCAGCTTCTTCACGTACTCGGCAGGATGGAAGTTTTCAAC
The DNA here is from genome assembly GCA_948472305.1 of Vicia faba. Classification (NCBI taxonomy): domain Eukaryota; kingdom Viridiplantae; phylum Streptophyta; class Magnoliopsida; order Fabales; family Fabaceae; genus Vicia; species Vicia faba. Next base: position 95,573,408 of record OX451735.1, on the reverse strand, counting down.
TTCTGGAATAGCAAAGGGGTGATGTTCTGACTCCTTTGAGTAGATGGATGGAGAGTGTATGGTAGTAGGAATACAGAAGTTAGGGTAACTTCTAATATGTGAATCAACAACTACGTGGATGGCTTTAGTCAAGAAACACTTGAGAACAAATGAAGTTTGAATGCAAGGAATCAAAAGTTAACAGGTTTTGTATGTTGTGTTTACAGTTTTTGGACTCTTGGAATTTTGGCAGGGGTTCAAGGCTTTTATTTTTTCTTTTGATAGTTCTCTCTCTCCAAAAGCCATCCCCTTGAACGTGTGATGGAGCAAAGTATTTATAGGTGAATTTATTGTGATTTTGGGGGGGGGGGGGAAACAAATGAGATTTGAACCTTTTGGGCATCATGTTCCCTTGCTTTTTCATCACTATTTTCGTATGCTAGTTTGGTGCAATTATGGGGTGCAGGTGTAGGCTGAATTAGCTGTTGGTTATAGGTCTGCAGCAGGTTGTATAAACAAAGTTTTGGGATTTGGTCAAGTTCTGACCAAAGCGTTGAATATAACCCTCATATGCTAAAGCGCTTCCTTGTTCTTGAAGCAAGCATGGTGGTTGTCAGCAGGAATTAAGGAAAAGAAAAAAAGCAAAGCATGGGCTTAGTATCAAAGTTGCTATCCCAAGACAGTATAGGTACACGTGGTGAAAATCCTTTGGATAAAGACTCAGAAAGTGGTTGTGATGATTAAATGACGATGACACTTTTCACAACCAGAAATCCTGCAACATCATATTCTACACCAAGGCTTAGTTCTGGATCAGAAGTTTTGAGCTTGCATAGCATCCAATCTTCTGATCCTCTTATCTTCTGGCTCCAGCATGTTCTGAAGGTACTTTCAGTCTTTCTAGAAAGCTTGCAACACGCTTCTTAACCTTCTTTGAATTACCCTGGCAAACTCTAACTGAACTTTTGTGAAAACTTGCCCAGAAGTTCGGACCAAACTCTGTCTTGAGAATATCCAGAATTTGCTGAGCATTATGGTGATAATGGTCAGAAGTTCTGAGCTTGTCATATTTCTTAAACACTTAGAAAAATTCTAAGTATTTTAGAATTTTGACTTTTCCAAAGTAATTTGACTTTTGAATTTTTTGATGAAACAAACTTCATATTTCAACATGTCTTGATGAAATATGATTCTTGAAATTTGATTTTGATCCAAAAGTCAAAGTTTGACCTTTCAGCATGCAAATGACCATTTTGCCCTTGCGGATGACTTTCTTTAAAAATTGTAGTTCAAGGCTTGGAATTGGATGGAAGCCAACTTGAGGATCCAGGGTGATCCTTTGAGAAATGAGAGGGAAAATTTTGGGGTACAACACATATCATGGAAAAGAGTAACCATCACATGTTGATACGTTGCCTCTGCATTCTTGAACCTAAAAGGCATCACTTTATAACAGAAAGTTCCCCACGGTGTAATAAATGTTTTTTTCTCCATGTCTTCTGGAGCCATTTTTATCTGATTTTAACCAGAGAAACCATCCATAAAGGAAAACACTTTAAACTGTGCATTATTATCCACCAAAACATCGATGCGGGAAATCGAGAAATCATCTTTAGGGCTTGCTCTGTTCAAGTCCATATAGTCCACACACATCCTTACCTTTTCATCTTTCTAAGGAACATGTACGATATTTGCAATCCACAGAGGGTAATTGACAACCTTCAAGAAAACTGCATCCAATTTTTTATGAACTTCCTCTTTAATCTTCTTGGACATGTCAAGCATAGTCATTCGAAGTTTCTGCTTGACAGGAGGACATTCCTCTTTAAGAGGCAGACAGTGCACGACCATATCTGTATCCAACCCTAGCATATCTTCATAAGACCAAGCAAAGATGTCAACATACTCTCGAAGCAGCTCTATTAATCTTACATTTACACTTTCCTCTAAATCATCCTGTATCTTGACCTCTTTCACGTCTTCCTCAGTTCCGAGATTCACAACCTAAATCGACTCTTGGTGTGGCGAGATAACCTTCTCTTCTTGCCTCAATAATCTTACCAAATCTTGGAGTTCACAATCCTCGTACGCTTCTTCTTCGGCTTGGTAAATCAGATTATCAAAGTCATAATGAGAGATAGCATAATCGTTTTTAATGGAATCCATGGTGGAAGTGCATCTGCATGAGCGGTTTTTTTTTATGTTTTATGATGGTGTGTGAAAAAGAAAACATTGCCATTTAAAGAAAAAATAAAAACAGAAAGAAATGGAACATAAAATTTGAATGCAAAAATGTCCTTTATTTAATGATAAACTTTTGAAAAAGCAAACATGGTGTCCCTACACAAAGATTCACTAGGCCTTGGATAGAGCATATGAATTATGACATGATAAAAAGTAAACAAGAAAATTACTCCTAAGCGAGTGTAACTTGGATGGATTCCTCAGAAGTCCAATTGTTAAGCTCTTGACCTAGAACACTCGGGAGAATCCAATCGTCAATGTTGTAGTCATTGTCTTCATCATCACCCACTGTATTGGTGTGATCATCTTGGACAATACCAAAAATGGAGAAATATACAAGAGTAGACAAATTTGGAGCTCCAGGAGCTGCATTCTGCTGACTGGGATTAAAACCTAAACTGAACTTGTTGAACTTGGGAATAACATCCAACACACAACCCCAACCTTCGGGGTGACCAGCTTCAACCAATGCTCTCACATCTTTAAAAGAAGACATAGAAGTCTTAGGTTTCTTTCTCTCCTCAGAGCGATGAGTCTTGACCATATGCACAACTTCAAAAGCCTAGAAGGGCATCTCATGCACCTCTCCCTCAACTTCAACATATCGAAACGAAGTAAGATGACTCACCATATACTCTTCTTCTCTACAAACAATTATCGTCTTGTCATTCACATGGTACTTAATCTTTTGATGAAAAGTGGAAGTCACTGCCCCTGCCTTATGTATCCAAGGGAGTCCCAACAAACAACAATATGTTAGTTGCATTTCCATCAAGAAAAATGTAGCAGTGAAAATCTGGGGTCCAATCTTAATAGGTATATCTACCTCACTAAAAACTGATTTTCGAGATCCATCAAAAGCCTTAACTACCAAGTCACTTGGGCGCAAATCAACACCTGAATAGTCAATCTTCATCAATGCAGACTTTGGAAGTACATTCAGAGACGACCTTGTATCTACCAGCACATGGGAGAGAGTAGTTCCCTTACACTCTATTGAAATATGTAACACCTTGTTATGGTTTCTTCCTTCAGGAGGGAGATCAAAATATGTAAAGCCCAGGCCATTAATAGCAATAATACTAGCACAAACACCTTCAAACTAAATTACGGAGATCTCTTGAGGAATAAAATATGTACTCAATAACTTCATCAAAGCATTGCGGTGTGCCTCAGAATCTCGAAGCAAGAATAAAATGGAGATCTTAGATGGAATCTGACTCAGCTAACCAATGATATGGTAGTCGTTTTCTTGATATACCTCATTACTTCCTCGACATCTTTAGCTATATCCGGAATTGGAGTCTGGTCTGGAGTACTTTGTGAGGGCCTTTGATTTTCCCCCATCGCTTGTTTTCCATTAACCTTTTCCAAGGCATCAACATCATCTTGCACACTGTGGGGACCAAACACCCTACCATTTCTCGTTATACGGCCAATACCGGCAAAGTTGTCAATGTTTGCACTATCATTCTCAATAGGCTTCTCCTCTGAAGGACTCTCCTCCTTCTTCACCCCATGGTAATAGACATCGGCACCGTAATGCTACAGAATAGCCTTTCAGTGGTATAAGGCACTGGACCAGATAATGTAATTGTTAAAGGAAATGTTCTGGAAGGAGCAGGAATGCTCGTTGGAGTGTATGGGATAGAAATCACCACAATATCCTTCTCAGTAACCTTTATGTACTTGGGAATTCTTTCAAACTGCAAAGAACCATCATCAATCAAGCTTTGAATACCAGTTTTCAAACTGCAAAGTATATACAAAAATAAATTTTTTATTAGTTATGCTTGCCTCAGTTGTGAACCTTTGTGCCTACGTACCACCTTTTGCATAATAGGGGATCAGGGCACTCGTAGTTCACCTAAAAATGTGATTTGGTTTGTTGTGTGTTTTTTATGAACAATGCTAGAGAATCATATCCTTTTTGAAAAGGTTAAAAGAAAAATTCCGAAGAGAAAAAAGTTTGCATTTGTTTTTGTTTTTGTTTTTTTACCTTGAAAAAGGATTTGTGATTTGAACCATATTAAAGACTATGATTGAAAGAAATACAATGTTCGGGAATGGACCCCATCATCCTCCTCCCAGTGGATTAAGGCTTGTGATACATGATTCACATCATTATTGTTAAGTGTTTTGACATTTTATTAAGAAAGAAGTTTTAGTTTTAACATGGATGCAAAAGAGAAAGACTAAACAAAAGGGAATCTTAATCCTATAAGTTGTCAGGCTTGTGGACCTAAAGTTGGGATGAGAGAGAGATCTATCTAGTGTTGTCATGCATGGATTCCAAACCTAAAGTCTATTTAATTCAATCTTAGAGAAGAATGAACTAAAGGTTATATGGGGAGCATGCCAAATATCATAAAAGAGAAGAAGAAGGAGAAAGAGAAGAGGAAAGCAACCAGACTATTAGATAAGATATGAAAGCAAGAAAACATCATAATTAGGCACTTAGACAAGGTACCAATAAAATACCTACTTAGATAAGCAAGTAACACACAAACAATCATGTATATAGGTGGATACCTAAATAAGAAATCAAGAAAGAAGATAGATGACAACACATCAATCAAGTATACATGCATAAGGGTATATACCCAAGAAAGAAATAAAGTATGAAAAAAAGATGGCAATACATCAAGTAAGCAAGCATATAGGTGGAGACCTAAACAGGCAAGCAAGTAGGAGAAGAGATGATAAAACACCAAACAAGGATGATAGCACATCAAGTATCAAAAGAAGAATAATAATGGTAACACACCAAAATAGAAGATCAATAGGGATAAATGGTAAAACATCAACTCTTTAAGAAAACATAAGGATGATAAAACATCCTTAAACATACAAGTCAATGTGATAAAACACAAAAGAGATGGAGATCTCACAAACAAACTTGAAGAAGTGGAGAAGGAAAGTGAGAGAAATGATAAGCAGTAAAAGAGGCATGGGATAAAAACACATAAAAGTAGGGTATTAGTTTTGTTCCTAACATGATATACACCTTAGACTACCCAAAACATATCAACATGGGTCAAGAAGTAGAAGAATTTACCTAAATAGGCAAGTAGAAGTGCAAGTGTGCATTTAGAAGATAAAACTTAAACACATATCAAAAGCATCAATCAAAATGAAATACAAGAAATGAATAAATAAGTCTAAAAATTCATCAAGACATCATAAATTATCATCAAGAGATTACAGGTTAACAAACATCCTCTTAAACAAACAAGTAGGCATAGTAGAAAGAGATGATGTATAGATAAGTGACAAGATAAGAATTGTATCTCAAGTAAGTGGAAAACCATAGATAGGAAATGATATGGAATCAATAGGAAATAAATAAGATGTGGATACATCCCTAATGGTCATGCTTTAAGCGTAGATATCTAAAGATCACAAGAAAAGGCAAAAAGGCAAGCACACTAGCATATGAGCATTCATGTGTCAAGTGTCTAACCAAGCATGGTATAAGAAGGTGAAATGAAGTGAAATAGATGGATAAGTGTACCAGTATGAAGCAAACACAACAAGGACTCATAATCATCACATAAATATACTTGATAAAGATTCACATCAAAGTCATACAAGGAAAGGATCATAATCAATCCTAAGTGGACATAAGTCCTTATGCATTGCTAACAAGCAAATAAATTGGAAAAGAAGTGGTAATGTGAAGAAGGAGAGGTAAACATAGACATGTTATACATTTAGCATAAAGTTCATGGTCAATAATAAGTTCCATTAGTCATTGAAAAAAGGGTTCAAACACCAAGGTACACAAACTAGCACCAATCAAAGTTGTGATGTAAAATAGAAACAAGTGTATGATCAATTGAACATGGCATAATGTGTAAAGTAAGAGTTAAGTAAGAAGAAAACACTAGAGTTTAACAGACATCATTGACTTATAAACATCCATAGGTCATCACTACTAAAGCACATACAAATCTTAGTGCACGATTTGGTCAATACCACACCCTAACATACTCCTAAAGGCAAGTGAAGCACAAGAAAGGGATATATAAAGATGGAATATGATTAGAGGGTGTTAAATCACATAGGTTAGTAGAAAATTCCATCTAATGTCATACATTTAAAAATTACAAGCAAATAGAGAAAGTTACATTCATGGCACACAAGGGAAGTGACCAAAGGAGACAAGCAATCATGCTCAAGTTAGACAAGTAAAGATAAAATAATGAATGCATAATTGAATAATTATGAAATGTGTGACTTGTGGAATAAATAAACTCAATATGAAGTTCAAGAGAAATCAAGAAGAAGATGAAACTTTATGCACAAACTAAGTCTTATAATTGATAAATAACATCATTTAAGGATGTATAACACTTGTCTTAAACCAAATAAGGCTGATAAAGATCAAGTGGAATAAGATGATACTTATAAGTCATGGGGAATTAGCAAGGTCCCTCTTAAAGTATCCATCATGAACTTTAAGCCTCAAGCAATGCCATCAATGTAACATGCTCAAGTATCATGACAAACTAGCAAAATATGTAGTCTCTAGTGTACACAAGCATTATGATCTAAATAGATCTAAGTTAATTTTCTTAGAGGTTATGGGAAGTATCAAACATCAAGATATATTAAAGAGTCATGGAACAAAATCTCATGAAGCAATCACAAAACAATGATGCTCAAAACACAAGTAAGAAAGAAAATGTAGCTTCTAAAGTGTCACCATGTTGATTAGCAAGTAAGTGATTAACCAAATGATCATAGAATCATGGAGAATTGAGATGAGAAGAGAGGTTAACATCAAAACTTAAACAAAATATGTTGGACCCGTGGTCCTTTAAAGGATTCAAAAGCCATCACACACAAACTAGGTCAAAATAAGAATGTGGCTCCTAACTTGTCATCATGATGATTTAACAATGAAATGTCAATTAAAGAATAAAAGGAGCTATGAATGAAAGAATTTAAGACCTTAGAGGTCATAAGCAAGCTCAAAAACTTTCAACTAATTTGGGTCAATGGTACTCAAGTAGAAGTGTATGTAAACAATCTCCTAAACCATGACCATAAAAGATGAACAAATAACTTTAAACGAAGGGGAAATGATAGAGTACTTGAATGGTTCATAAATATTAACTCAAGCCTATAACATGTAATGATAATTAGTGAAAGAACTTGGTTCCTTATAGGTTGCACAAGTGCATACCTTGTATCTCAAACAATAAAAAAGTATATTCAAAATAGTAAGGCAAAAGGAGGATTGTCCAAATGAAGTCATATGATTTTAAAGTCACTAATGGAGTATCCTTGAATCTATCATCCCTAAATCATTGATTCACACACAAAAGATCATGAAAGTTAGCTCAAGAGACCAATCAAAACTCCTTAGGATTTCACAAGATAAATACATAATGTGCAAAAGAAAAATTAATCAAATATTAACCTTAAAAGGACCTATAATTTGAATCCAATTTATATGATCCTTAAGCACCAACGTACGTGTGATGTGACCAGAGGTTAGCATAAAAATATGTTCAAAAATTTCCAAGTGAAGGCATTATTTGTCAAGACAAACACTAATGGACACATTTTCAATTTAAATCAAGAAAAAATAGCAAAGTGATGTTAAAATTCAAATAAAAATCATATATATGATCTTCATACATTTATAAGTCAGGAACATATCTTAATACCATTTACACACTGAATGAAGTGGGAAAATAAGATCAAAACTTGGAAACTAGCCATGAAAGGCATTCAATGAAGCACACTTGACAAGCAATTTTCAAACAATAGCAAAATCAACATGGAAAATTATTGAAAAATATTTTTTTGTGTCTCAGCACATTCACAAATATCCACAAATTAATTTGGAATTTTCAAATTAAGGGAAGATAGAAAATAAAGGTGAAGCTTCTATCCTAAGCAAGAAAAGGACCAAAATAGATATTCATCTTCAACAATTTTTAAAATCAAACAAGATATAAACTAAAAATGATTAAAAACATCATGATCATCTCTAGATATTAAGGAACAAAGAAAATATTTTTGTCAATTTTTTAGGTCGAAGGAAAATTAGAAATAAAATTAAAATTCAAGTGAAATAAATTAAATCACAAGAAAAAAAAACACATTTAATCAAATGAATTAATTAATATGCTTATGATTTTCAAAAATTGAAATAAAATTCATGGAAATAAAATAGATTCAATGAAAATTATTGTCAAATTTTTCCATAATTTTTAAATCAACAAAACTATTTAAGATAAAATCATGAACTTAATTGAATAAAAGAGGGAAAAAGAAGAATAAAATTCAAAATAATATAAAATAAAAGAAAAAGCGCGCACGGTGGGACCCAGTGGAATTCAAATGAGCCAATAAGAGCTCATCTTCTTCGTTCATACAATCAAAATGAAACCCTAGCTCATGTGTGAGTTATGAACTTCAGATCCAGTTTACAAACTCGTTTCTCCATGAAATTTTTGAGATCTTAAGCAAAGTTATAGATCTCATGGAGATCTAAAACGTGATACCAAGAATCACATAAAACAATCGCTGAATCACATAGAAAATGGATCAAACTTTCACAGATTCAAACATTTTACACAAATTTAGAACATGATTAAAACTCAGATTCAAGCAATTATATACATCAAACCTAATGTTTGGCCAGCTAACAACATCTTGAACATGATTTCAACAATTAAAATCAACTGGAAACATAGATGCAAGCTTATTAAAACAGGTCCATGGAGTTTTAAGATTTACCTAGTGCAGCAGCTCCACTAGCTCTTCAAATCGAGTAGATGATCTTCAGAAACCCAGAAACACTTGTTCAAGCTCCAATATGAAGAATAAGCACCAAATAAACAAGATCTATAGAAGAAAATTTTGAACCCGAGACTTGCAAATTGATAGAAATTGAGAACTTAAGAGTGAGAGAGAGAGAAAGAGAGCTTCAACTTGTGTGTTTTCAGTGTGTATGAAGTGTGTGTCAAATGAATAAAGAGAAGAGCTTCTCTTATAGTCGTTAGAACTGTGGTTACCTACTAACTGTGGTTAATCAAAGTTTGCTCAACAAGTGTTTGGCTGCATTTTGGTGAGTGGATAGAGAGTGGAAAGTGAGTGTGAGGTGCGTGAGTGATGAGTTGTCACAGCTTGCACATGGGTGAAAAAGAGAGTGGAGAGAATTTTTCCATTTCGGGCAAGTCATGAGGGAAGCATGATCATGCATGTGATTGTATTTTGTTTGGCAATATTGAGAAAAGATGAGGTGTGCACAAGTAAAATAGTGTGTGAATTGAGCTTCAAAAGGAGAATTGTGCAGAAAAAATTGCATCATATGCACAAAACAAATCCAATCATGACCTGACACTGCATGCATCGTGCACATGGAAAATACCTTCAGCCTAAAGCAATTTTCTCATTCATCTCTTCATCATTTAAGATGAACCTTAGCTCTTTGGAAAGCTCTATTTATGCATAAAAATGTTGATGAAGGAAATAAATCAAATGGAAGCTTGTATCTTCCAAAAAAATGAGCCCAAGTCTTACATTTTTTAGTGTATCAAGCATCTGGCCAGATGTGTGCACGTGGTGCCCAAGAAATCTCTCCAGCCTTAAGAAAATTTCTTTTTCAATTCTCAATCGTTTAAGGAGTTCTTGTGATCAATGGAAAACCTAGGTTATGCTCTTTAACATTGGTGAAGAAACCAATTTGAAATGATGCTTGAATCTCCCTTAAAATCAGACACAAAAATCTGGCAATTTGGTGAATCAATAACTTAGTGAAAATTTCACTAAGTGTTGAAAGTTTGGCAACTTGAAATGCATAACTTTAAACCATAATATATCTCTCAACTTTAACCCAATGATAAATTAGCCATGGTTGGAAAGATCTTTGAACAAATAAAAACATTGATGAAGAGTTGAAATTAAATTGGAGCTCGCATCTTGGTGAAAAATTGGCAAGAAGATGATTGGTCAAGCAAAGAGAATTTGCCAAAATTAGAAAGTTCTCAACTAACCCTAATTCCAAGTTAGGTAACTTCATACAATTATTGATTTTTTGATGAATCCTTGGGAATTTCTTGATTAAATCTTGCATATTGACCACATTTGGCTTGTTGATCATGATTTTGACCTTAAAATGACCAGAGTTGACTTTGTTGACCGTATGGTTGACTTTTCCCTAATTCAATTTATTTGAATTCATCTGAGCAATTGAAAATCTTATGATTAAAATCAATGGCTAATTTTCCATCCTTAGGAACCTTATAGCATTTAGAAAACCATGAAATCAAGTTCTTCTCAAAAAGTCAATGGTAGATTGACTTTGAGCAAAACCCTAATTTTCAGATGAAAAGATAAGAGATGATTGCTTAACTTCAAAACCTTAATTCCTCTAAGTATGAGGGAGAATCCCTTGAACCAAGATGTCTTGTAGGATAAGAGGATGACAATGCTTTACCAATATTGTTCATGGATGTACCACATACTTGATTAATCACAACAAGACTCCAAGATCAATGAGATATGAGGAATAAATCCTCTCCAACATTCTTGAAATTTTCAATCACTTGACGAAATGGTGAGTCAAATGAGATGCCTTGGGGTATGAGGAATCCTTGTAGCTTGAGTGACCCAAAGAGTGAGGGCATGAGACCCTTTTGGAATTGACTGTCAACATAACCATCCTTTTATAGCTTGTAGAAGAATATGAGAACCAAAGTACATTGAATCTATCAAAATGCATGAATGTGTATGATGAAACATAAGACTTATAAGGTAAAAAGAAGAGGACAAATTTTGGGGTGCAATAATTACTTTCCAAAAATAAGTTTTGTGGACTTTCAAAGTACTCGCTAATATTTTGATATGAACTTTCGGCCACATTTGCCTAATCTTTGTATCTGCATTCAAATGCTTTGTGTCTAAACTTTCCACAATAAAAACAATGATAATTTGTCGTTTCTTGATTATCGTTACCTCTTTCTTGACCACAACTATTAAAGTTGAAATTCTTTTCACCTCTTCCTTGATTGGATAGATTGAAATTATTGTCTCTCTGTTGGTTAAAGTTTCCAAGTCCTCTTCTCCCATAATTTCCTCGGCCTATGCCTCTATAAATTCCCCTTCCCCTGTTGTTGTAATTATTTTTACCTCTTTGTTCTCTAGTACAACTTGATTCAAAAGTTTATCGAAATTTACCTAACTCTTAAGAGCTTCTTCTTTGACTACTTTCTCGATCTTTTCTAATATTCCACTGACATGACTTTTAATGCTTTCCTATAACTCTACTACAGACAAAGTGTTTGTGTTGTGAGACTTAAGTATTGTAGTTACCATATGGTAAAACTTCATTGGCATCGTAAGTAAAAAAAATTTCCACCGCCTCTACTACAAAATATACCTTTCGTAACAAACTATTACCTCGCCCAAACTATCCACCATGGTAGAATCTCCTTAATTAGGCATGTTCCTTTCATTTTCATTTTTAAGCCACTTTTTTACCAAGGTTTAAATTCCAATCGTGGTGAAAAGTGGCGTCTAGTCATGAATTCGAATCCCAATACCAACAATTATGGCTTTTTATTTATTTTTAAGCTAGTTTTTTTACCACAGTTGGAATTCAAACCATAGTGAAAATTGGCACCTAGTTATGGGTTTGAATCCCACCACTAACAGTTTGGCTTTTTATTTATTTTTAAACCACTTTTCACCGCGGTTGGAATTCCAACTGTGGTGAAAAGTGGCATTTTATTTTTATTTATTTACTTTTATATTAAAAATAAATTACATTTTCAAGATATATAATGCTCCATGTTCATTCATTTCTGTCCTAGATGAAATTCATCTTCTACCTCCAAACTTCATCTTGGATTTACAAAATTCTATTTTTTTCACTAAATCAAACTCAAAAACATCATTTCTTCCATAAAAAAAAAACTAGAAAAACATCATTTCTTTCATTATCAAGTTTTAGAACTACGTCGTATTTTCTCCAACTTGAACGAGGTAAGGAAAACATCGATTCAAGTTAGCAATATTAGTTGTTGTTGTTATTGTTGTTGTTATGTCAAGTAAAATGTTTAATATTGTTATTTTTGAGATTTAATATTTAACGATTTTATTGATTTTGTTTTTGTTGTTGTTGATGTAGTTTTTCTCATGTTGTTATTGTTGAGATTAAATATTTAATAATTGTTATTGATTTTGTTTTGTTGTTGATATTGTTGTTTTTTTTATTGTTGTTATTGTTGTTATTGTTAATTTTATTGTTATTGTTGTTCTTGTTATTGTTCTTGTTCTTGTTCTTGTTCTTGTTCTTGTTATAGTTGTGTTAGAAATATTTAATATCATATATTATGATGGAAGTTCTCAATGTAATCGGCCAAAGCATGTGACAAAAAAGAAAATTAGGTTGATTGACTTTTCACCACAGTTGGAACTTCTAACAGTGGTGAAAAGTGGGTTGATTGACCTTTTACCAAAGTTGAAAGTTCTAACCGTAGTGAAAAGTGAGTTGACTATATTTCACTATCGGTTGCAATTTCCAACCGTGGTGAAATGTAGTGTGCTATCTATTTTTTTACCACAGTCCTTAGTTCGTGGTGGAAAGTAGCGCACTTACTACTACACTTTTTGTTACCATGGGCCACTATCCGTGAAGAAATCATTTGCCCAACTGTGGTGATATATATTTTTTGTAGTAGTGCACTTTGCTATCCATAATATCTGCTCCATATACTCACATCTTTCTCACAAGATTTATAATACGAGAAAAAATTTGTTTTACCGTTTCTAAATTAGACATTTTGTACCTTTCATATTCTATATGCAGCGACAATAATTTGGATTTCTAAGCCTTCTTTACTTTATGTCACGGCTTCAATATATTTCATACTATTCTTTAGCATACTTGGAATTTTCTATTTTCTCAAATATTGAATAATCAATTTCTTAATGAATTTGTAAAAGTGTCAATTGGTCATTTCTACGAGCAACTTCTTCAACTCCTTATTATAAACCGAGATCCATAAAGTTCTAAAAAATATGAGCTTTTAGATGTGTTAACATACAAAAATTCTAATAACTTAAATTTAATTTTACACTTAATTTTGGACTGGACCAGACAATTTAATTGTTTATTATATATATTACAAAAATACTCACAATAATTTTTAACACAATAAAAACACTTTTGTTCTCATATACTCATAATAATTTTAACACTCACTAGAAAGATCTAATCAACTCTGATGCAAATTTGATATCAAAGCAAACTTATAATTAAAATAAAAGTCATACACACATTAATCAAAAGAGATGAAGAGTAATATGTAATAACTCACATTCATTTAAACTTAATATCACTATCTCATAGATGAGATACAATTGTATAGGCTTGAAAGTTACACTAAATTTATAAGTTAAGGAACTATATGGCGGTACTAAATAATTGCTAGCTAGAATCTAACTTAATTCTTACTAGTTAAGTATATGAAATTTATTTTATTTATTAATGAAAGTAACTAAAACACCTCCTCAATTGTTAGGGAATTATATGATATACATTTTTAACATATGATGGATAGAGATGTTATTTTAAGGTTTCAGATCTGCTGCTCATAAGAACTGCAAAGGTTCATTAATCCATTTTCTATTAAAATTATTTTAATGATAATAAATAAAAACATAGAAAAGCATATTTATATTTTACTTTTATCTTTTGAATCTATGGTGAAAAAAGGGCAACAATTTTTAAAAAATGGCACATGCATAGCATCCAATTACACCTAAAATAAAATGTACTATAGTCATAGCTAGCTTCAGTTGTTCACATGTCTGTCAACAAAATTTAGTCAAACGACAGTAGTTTCCTTCTTTTACCATGTGATACTATGTGTTTGTGAGATTGAAAAAATTTGGTTCTATTTTAAAATTCCAAATATACAAGTTTCAAATATTATGAGACTGTAATTCCTAGAGAATCATTAATTCAACTGTGCTAGTATTGACTTTCTAGACTGTTGAGTCTAGTGGCTTTTTGGAATGGGTGAATCAACAACATGTACCGCAAGAAAAGTCTCAATCATGTCCATGCAAAAAGGTAAAAAAGAAATATAAAATATTATTCCTTTTATCTCAAAATAACAATATTTTTTTAACTTCAAAAAATTATCTAAAAATAATAGTTATTTTATTTTTTTCAATTATAATAATATACTACAACCAATAATAAAAGATAATTTTATAAAAATATTATTTTTATTGACTCAATTATTATTTTTTTAGTCTTTATATAATAATTTTAAATGATTATTATTTTAAGACGGAAGAAATATAATAATATTAATATATAGATATTTGTCCTCAACATTTACATTTCTTCTTTAATATTTTATTTTATAAAAATAGAAAAAAAAAATATTAACCAGTGTATTAGGAGCACTCTTTAAATATTTAAAATAATAATTTTTTAAAAAAACACGTGCAATCAATATATTAGAAATTAGAATAATTAATATTATAAAAAATACTTTTTTATTTGATATTATTAAAGAATGTTCTGAGAATACTGATTAGCATGATCTAAATAAAATAAAAATAAAAATTATCATTTTTTATATTCAATAAAATAAAATAAATTATTATATTAAATAATTAATATATTTAATCTAATATTAATCGGACATAAAATGAACCTACAAAATAATTTATCGACTGAAAAGTGTATAATTTTCTTCTTATATTAATAGATTGAAAAAAGTTTTAAATGATTTTTAATTGTTTATAGTTTAATATATTATTTAATTTATATTATAGGATAACTCGATTTGTCAATATTTAAATTAGTGTTGTGATTTCTAACTCATCTCATAAAAGTATAATTGTATATTAGACATTATTATCAGATTTAAAATTTTAAATCTCACACATTTGTGAATTTCTCAATAATTTATTGTATTTTATTACAGTTATATGTAAAAAAAAAAACTAAAAAAAAAAACTTCAATCATCAACACTATGTTTAGATTGATGGTGTAAAAAATTAATTTTAATAGAATTAAGTTTGATATAATTGATTTTTATAAAATTGAGTTTAGCATAATTAATTAATGTTTGGATACATTTATATAAAGGTGAGTTGAACTCAAAATCAATTCTGAAAGAAAAAGTTACAAATTCTAGCTTCTAATAGAATCATTTCTAAAGACAAAATCAATTATACTTTTGATAAAACAAACATCTTAAAATCACTCGGAATCAATTCTATACCTCTAAAATTAATTCTGAATCTTTTAAAAACCAATTCAAACAGAGGGTTAGAGATATTTGATCACCGTTGGATATCATCTAACTCTTTTCCATATTCTAAGACGTGAAATATGTAACACCTTAACCAACTTTTATAAATTTAACATCCCATATAAAACGAAATGTATGATTTTAATCATAACGCACTTTATGTTTCTTGAATTCATTGACTAACTTAAGTGTTATAGTGATAATTTTGAAGATCTATCTATGCTTCTTCTTATCAAAAGTTCAATCCACCACTCGAAGACTCCACCTCATCACCTCATCAATCATTTCTAGTTCTCAAATAGAACCAAACATTAAGAGTAGTTATATTTTTTAAATCTTCTTTGAATTATTATATATTATTGTAAATTCACTTTTATATGAAAGTTATTGACACTATTATAAAAAATACATTTAACAACGGTTGAAAAACATATATAATCATGTAGATTCAGACGTTGTTGTGTAGAGTGTGGTTGTATATGTGCCACTTATAATCACAGGTCTAGGATTTGTTGTGGTAAAATGTATATCACAACAGTTGACATAAACAATCGTTGTAATAATTATAGTGACATGTGTTCGATACCTAGCTACAACCAAAATTAAAGCACATAAAAATAGCATTTCACCACGGATAAACATTCTAACCGTTGTGGTATGCGTAATGTAAATCATGATTTCCTCTTTTAGCCTATAGGATTTGATTCAATCTCAAATTCTTCAAAGTAATGTTGATAAATGAATGTAAGTCTGAGTCTTTCACATAAAATTTGATTTCCTCTTCTTTCTAACATAAGATTTGTGTGAAAGATTCAGACTGGTATCCATCTATCAAAATTGTTTTGAAGAATTTGTGACATTGAATGAAATTCTATACGCTAAAAAGAGAATTATGATTTACAAGATGCATGCAATTCAAAAAATATTGGATCGTCTAAGTTGATTTTCAAGAATAACTTAATTTTTTTAAATATCATTTTAAATTTATTTTTAAATGAATGCAAGTTCAATGAGATGTTAGTGAAACAAGCAATCAGATATGATATAACAATCTCACTAACAATATTAATCAACAAAAATATCGAATTAATTTACATAGATTGGGACAACTGAAGAACTAATCATTTCTTTGAAGCTTTAAATGATAAGTAAAGAACCATAATCACTTGCTAGCTTTACAGGAAAAATCAATTATCAACTCATACTATACGCTTGCTACCATCATCATCATCACCATATGAGGTTCAACTAGTTTGTGAAGCCATGAAAAAAATATAAGGTGGATGGAGTTAACACAATAGCTTCATACATCTTATATTTCTTTTCATAGCTTCTAAAACTAGATGAAGTTTATTGTTGTTGTTGTTGTTGTTTCTTCATTCACTTTTCTTGAGTCTTACAAACACCATGAAAATTATCAACATGTAAAACCGTAAACTTATTTGTCAACAATCCAACATGCAACAACATAGAACTACATACTACAATAAAAGAGCCATAAACTATGTAACAAGAATAAATTCATAAGAAAACCAAGTGAAACATAACAACAACATACACGAAAACGAGAGAATAAGGAAAAAGAAATATATATTTATGTAAGAAGAACAAGATTAACGACCACACTATAGAATATGAATGCTAATGATGAAGAAGAAGAAGAGAAAAAATGAGTTCTAGGATTTTGCTGTGATAGATACGGTGCTACTGTGAAAGAGTGAGAGTTAATTTGCTTATATATAAATATACTCACAATGGTTTAAATTTCCATCCGTGATCGTAACTTTTATTTTATATATAAAAATAAATAAAATAGAAAAGACGCGCATTAACGTTAAATGAATAATATATTTGAGGGCATTGAGTTTCGAATCCAATAAAGTCTGGATTCTATAATTACGGTAATGACTGCAACCGTTATTATATGTTAACAATTTTTAATAAAAAAATAAAATAAAATATTAGCGCCATGGATTTAGAGATGTCACTATGGTGTTGAAAGAACCGTTGTAAATTGCGCGTTATTGTTTGTGTGTTTTGTAGTAGTGTGATTTCAATTTAATCCATATTTCATAAATTGACAAACTAGTGAAATGTATAAAATTCAAAAATATATTAAATTCATATTTGTATTATTAAACTTAATATCAATAAAGTTCGTGTAGAATGAAACTTAATATTTATTTAGGGTATCTTTGGATTCATGGTGGACAAAATTGAGTTTAGTAAAATTAATTTTAATATAATTGAGATTAGTAAAATTGATTTATGTTTGGAGCAATAAATTTCAATGTAAAAATCATCCATAATCAATTCTGAAAGCAGAATCAATTCTATATTTGATAAATCAAATTTCTCAAAATTATCCGGAATAAATTTCACATCACTAGAATTGATTCTGAGTGCATGTTTAATTTGCCTTTTGGAATGGGCAAAAACAATTCTAAATATGTAAAATTGATTTTGAGTGATTTTGAGATATTTGATTACGCAAAAATAGAATTGATTCTATCTCTAAAATTGATTTTAAAGCTAGAATTTATAGCTTCTGCATCCAAAATTAATTCTGAATAATTTTTATACTGAAATTTATTATTCGATTTAGTTTTACATAAATATATCTAAACATAAATCAATTCTACTAAATTCAATTCTACTAAATTCAATTATACCAAAATCAATTAAAACACACTTATAATCCTCTAAAAGTAGAACTAAACATACACTTAATAGTGTAAATAGATGTATAATAGAAAAATGACTTAAGTATATAATAGATTTATCTTTGACAATAAGTAGTACTATGATAGAATTATTTATTATCTCAAAAATTGTTGTAAGTAATTATTACTAAAATAAAAATAATGCGAATAATGATGGAAGGAAGAAGAAGAAAAAGTACAGAATTTGAAGCAATATAAAAAGCGCAAGAAAACAAAAAAAAGGGTCTCGTGCAAACTGTATGCTTCAGTGTACATCACAAACTTTGGTTTTTTAAATTAATAAAAATAAAAAGAGAACAAAGGCACAATAAATTTCATTCGTGTGTTTAAGACATTCCTCCTCTTCCTCTTCAACCTTTGGTTGGGCCCCTCTCTCTTTCTCTACCAAACCAATTATTGATTATTTTGCTTCCACTCTAACGTGCTTCTATATTTCCTATATCAATAATTCACTTCTTAGAATCTCTTTTGTGATTCACTTACAAAAGATGAAACGTAACTTGTTAAGTACTTACAATATGCATAAACAGAAAAATATTATAGTACCATGCAACAACTGTGAGGAATTTATCACTAGGTTAGAATAGGTCAGGTCCATTAATAGAACTTATGACACTACTTCCTCCATTTTAAAATTTTTAAAATGATTATGATTTAACGTTTTTTTACATAAATTAAGAAATATAATAATATTATTATAAAATATTATACTTTTATAAAATTAACTTTATTAATATATTAGAAGTAGTGTAAAAGTAAAAAAGTAAATTATACAATTAAAAAAATGATGGTCATTATTATATTAAAAAATAAAAATAACAATCAATTTAAAATAAATTTTATTTGCTAAAACGATAATTATTTTGAAAATGATGGAGTAATTTACAAGTGTTTGATTGTGCAATGAAAAGAATTGATTTTAAATTAATTGATTATTTAAAATTGATTTTATATAAAATTGAGTTGAATGTAAAATTATTTATATTTGATCAAATTTATGTTTAAATAAGTTAAATAGTAAATTTTAATATAAAAGTTAAACTAAAATTAAAAAATTAGAAATTCTAGCTTTAATTATAAACAATTCTATAGACAAAATCAATTTTAAATTAGAAAAATCAAACACACCATAATCATTTCAAAATCAATATTACATCCTTAAAATTATTTTTGCTTATTTCAAAAGTTAAAGCAAACATACATTAGATACAATTAAATTAGGTTACACCAATTTGTTAGTGCGTGAGACACTTTTAATGAGAAGAGAAAGAGAGAATAGAGAAATAAAGATTAATATTATTGAATGAATAAAAACTGATTTACAATATATCTATTTATATATAACTAACTTGTATACTAAGTAATAAATAATAAACTCTAATTAACTTGGGTTTGGACTACACAACTTGGATTATATCACAACATACCCCCTATAGTTTAAGTTGTCGAACATACGCTAATCATAGTTGATCTGAACTATTCCTAATTTCTTTCTCAAATTCAGGAATCTGTCAATCTTCGATCCTTTGGTGAAAATGTCGGCAAACTGTGTTTCACTTTAGCAACGCCTTACTTCAAGTTCACCTTATTTTACCTTCTTCATTAAGAAGTAAAATCTAGTTTCGATGTGCTTACTCCTTCCATCTAGAATTAGATCCTTTGTAAGATTAATGGTTGGTTTGTCGTCGATATGCAGCACCAGAGGTTTCTTCACTTCGGCCCCACTCTCTTTCAGCACATATCTGATCTAAATTGCTTGAAACACAACATAGGATCATGTTATATATCTAGCTTCACACTATGACAATACCACCACGGGTTACTTTCTCGAGAACCATGAGATTGGGGCACCAAATACTTGAAAGAAATGATTTGTTGTGCTTCTTCGATCTTCCTTATCTCCACACCAATCAACATTTGAATAATAACTAACCACAACTTTTCTGTTTTCAGAGTCTCGTCAAAAAGAATTCCATAGTTTGTCGATCCTTTTAAGTATCTCAGGATTCTTCTTGCAGCTTTCATGTGTGACACTATTGGTTCACTCATGTATTTGCTTATTAATTCGACTGCGAAACCTATATTTGGTCGACTATTACACACATATCTCAGAGATCCCATAATTTGTTTGAACAAACACTACGCCAAAAAAGACCTACGAAAGCGCTTTTTTTTGCCTTTAAAAGCGCTTTCTAAGGTGGCGCTGCTATAGGTTTTAGTAGCGCTTTTTGTTTAATGAAAAGCGCTTTCGTAGGTCTACTTATGACAGCGCTTTTTCTAAAAAGCGCTCTCTTAAGTACCCTTATGGCAGCGCTTTTTCTAAAAAGCGCTCTCTTAAGTACCCTTATGGCAGCGCTTTTTCTAAAAAGCACTCTCTTTAGTACCCTTATGGCAGCGCTTTTTCTAAAAAGCGCTCTCTTAAGTAGGCTTTTGGCAGCGCTTTTTCTAAAAAGCGCTCTCTTAAGTAGACTTTTGGCAGCGCTTTTTTATGAAAAAGCGCTTTCATTGGTGGCGTTTTTTTTGGAAAAAAGCTTTCATAGGTTGTCTTTTAGCAGCGCTTTTTCTTGGAAAAGCGCTGTCATATGTGTACCTTAGACAGCGCTTTATGTGAAAAAGCGCTGTCATAGGTCTACCTATGTAAGCGCTTTTCTCCAAAAAGCGCTTTCATAGGGTGTTTTTTTTAGAGGTATAATTTATATAATTCATATACCTGCATTGTTTGCAGCATATTATTTATATAAACCAGTTGCCATAACCTGTAGTTCATAAATAGCGGTAATGCATTGTAATTCCGATACCCCGTTCTCGTACTCTTTCGACAATCGATTGGAATACATCCATGTCTTATCCATGGTTTACGGTTTCTGAGTCAATCTGAGCTAAATGATAAATTAGAAAACAAAACCAATACTCAAAACTTGCACTTGCTCTTGCACAACCATATAACAAAACCAATACTCAATACTTTTCACTAAATTCATTTTATTCTATCAACTACTTTAGTACACAAGTATAACACAAGAAACCATAAACAAGAAACTATCATTGCTCAAAATCAATCATAAATTATGTTTGTATCTCAAATTATATATAACCCATTGTTATCAGTATTGTAACTCAAAATCAGTCTTACAAAATCAACCCTAACAACAACTAAACCAGTCCTTATATGATTCTCTGCTCAATAAAATATTGACACAACTCCTCTTTGGTTTCTTCCAACTGGAGTTTCGTGTAATATGCACATTTGTACTCATCGAAGTACTACATAACAAAACATAATATGCATGATTTAGTTAAAAGTAAAAAATTATATGAAATATCCGAGAAATAATAAAACAAATCCTAAGTTATAAATTCATACCGTGACTGGAATCTCTATTTGATTCAGTTGAATGATTTCTTTGATAAACCGCATAACGAAGTATCCGCAATCTATACCGTTTTGCTGTTGAGGATACTACATAGAAAAACAAATAAGAATATATAGTTGTATTGTTTTATCAAATAGCGTAAATATTATAAGCAAAATAGTGGAAATTAATATACCTGCACTTTGATCCAATTAATGTTGTTTGATTTAGACCGTCGTACCCGAGCTTCTCTTTGACACCGGAATACTTGTATCGCTCTAACAAAATAAAAATATATATTTAGAACAATGTCACAGAAATAATTAAATACATAAATACACACAAATATTTAGAATAATCTCACTTACGTATCAATCATTAACTTCATATCCAGATAATTTGTCCAATCACCGTCAACCGAATTCAGATAATAGACCACTTCTTTTATAGGATCGATAACAACCAACAACCAGTGACGTCTATAAATTAAAACAACAGTTTAGAAGAAATTTTTCTACGCAAAAATTACAAATATTAAAATGAACTTAGAATGAAAATCTAACCCTGTAGGAATAGTATTATACGTCCAAAGATATAAGCTTTCTGTACTTCCAGTTGCCATGAATCTTTCGACTAAGTGCTCTCTTACTGATTCTGGTTCCCTACCAATTGTCGCTCCGCTGACACGGGAGGAAGACACAAAATGGAATATGTTTGACAATTTATTCCCGCGCATCAATTTGTCATATAACAGCCTTAAATAAAAACATAATTAATATTAGAGTATATTCATTGAAAATGTTTAAAAAAGATTTCAGCTAATTACATAATATAAAGATGGGGTTACCGGATGTATGCGTGCATAATACTGACGCCCAATTCTTTATGACGGAAAATCTGTTCCACGTCCTCATGTCCAATTATTTCGGTGCAAGGAAAACCAAAGATACCTTGATCCATATCCATTTGACGAATACCACCATCCATCAAATTTGTTGTTCCCACTATTGTTTCAAGACACTGCCGGTATCGAGGGAAAAATCTAGTAGGCACCCTTTTCTTGGGTGGTACGCCAACGATTTTCTGGCTCACTTGTTGTGACCCATGAAAAGGTACCTAAAAATCATATAAACTCAGTTAAATTATAAAATTATGCAGTTTTTTATTCGGATCATATAATTAACACTTTAAACGTACCTCTTTTGGTGATACGTCAGACTCGTCGTGCCGCAAAATCCCTTTACCCTTAGATGCGGGTGTTGTAGGAGTCTATAATTACCGTGGAAATAACTGAGGTCAGAACTGACAGTTGAAGACTTAAAGATTCATAATTGTTTTCAACATACCTGATCATCTATGAAAATGAGGTCTGATGGCCATGCAACAAAAGATCCTATTGCATCTCGCAGCAATGTGGTCTCAGTAACAATGTCAGGTACCGGCAGCAACGCATCCATATCTAAAGCAATGTCAACCGATACTTTCATGTGTCCATCCGGAAGCAGTCTATTATGAAGTAAATCTCCCGAACTGTTATGGACTTTTCCCTTGCCAACTAGTCGATAAGTCGGTGACGATAGGTATAGCTGGCAAGATGAAATGCCCTAAACCAATAATAACCGTTAGAAGTGACTAAAAATATTCTATAATAATAACGGATATATATTGAAAATTACCTCGGGAAATTTATGCTGACAGTTGATACTAGCTTTGTCACTAGTTTCTTTCAATTGTGAACTGCTCTTTTCTGCCATATATCTCTCTTTATCCTTCTGCAATTCACGAACTTGAGCTTGTAAATCCTGCAATGTTTGCATCACTTCTGCATTACTAGGATTTCTTATCCTTGGATGCTTATACAAAGAGGTTGGAGTCACACCATGACCTTTACCCCTCACCCGACCCGGATACTCAGCAATATTTAATGATCGACTAAGTACGCTCCTGGTATCCTGAGGATCCTCACCTGGGGATATCGATTGCGACAAGGTCTCCTGTAATTCAATTACATATAAAAAATTATTAGTGGAGATAAAAAATTACTTAAATATTAATAAACATTAATTGATTTAACTAAAGACACAATCTTATACTTACACATTCATCATACACATGTTGAATATCGGGATTAACAGCTTGATCCTTGCCCACACAGGCTTCCTTCCACAACAAATGTGTCGGTAGTGATGTTGCGTCACTTTTCGTCTCTTCTAACTACGCAATGACGGAAGTCTTAAGATCATCAACTATAAAACATTGAGAGAATTAATAAGATCGTAGAGTTTATATTTACTTACAATTTTTTCCTCTAAGCGAGCATATCCCAAACGCCCTTTTTTGTATGGATATGCGGGTTTTGACGCTCTCTCGTGATTGATAGCACTCACTTTCTTGAAATTCTCGTCTCTTCTTTGGCCTACAAAACCAACCCATTCTTCAGGTGTAATGAAGTTCTCATATTTCTTTGGACGTTCCGGATCCTCTTCAAGAAAAATTCCTTCATCATCTTTAAGATACTTGTTTGTTAAAAATGTTCTCCACCCTCTGTGTCTTTTTCCAGCCAAACCCATTATATACTTTTTACGGGTATCTTCAATGTTAAAAGACCTCTACAAAAAAACATACGCATAAAGTGTGTTAGTAAAAGAAATTTAAACACATATTATCGTCAAGATAAAGCAAATAACAAAAACCATATATGTACCTTTATCTCAGTCCAAACTTTCTCCTTAGCCTCATCCAACTCTCCTCTTTTCCATCTAGGAGTGGTGATCGGAATGTGTATATGAACAAGCGTACCAATGTAGCTTGTCAACTTTGCAGCATTAGACCCAATTAATTGGTCATTATCATTCCATTCTACATTATATGTTACTGAAGTATTTTCTCCATTCTACATTATCATTCCATTCTACATTATATGTTACTCCTCTATCTCTTTTCTGAAGTATTTTCTGGAGTATTTTCAGGAGCATTTTCAAGAGCATTTGCATCTTTTGAGTTTTCTTGATTACTAGCCATTTGACCTGTAATAATGAAAAAAAATAAAAATGAAATGGCAAATAAAAATGAAATGACAAATATAAAAATGAAATGACAAATAAAAATAAAATGGCAAATTAAAATGAAATGACAAATATAAATGAAATGGCAAATAAAAATGAAATGACAAATATAAAAATGAAATGACAAATAAAAATGAAATGGAAAATTAAAATGAAATGACAAATATAAAAATGAAATGACAAATAAAAATAAAGTGACAAATAAAAATGAAATGACAAATTAAATTTTATTGAATGATATAGGCTATAATTATATATACTATTACCCTTTTCACTAAGGTCTCTTTCTTTTCTTGGTAGGAATGTGTTCTACTCGTCTCTTAACAACGCGGACAGTTGGATTGATCCAAATAACCTCATTATAATCGTTTCTAATACATGATTCATTATCATTTTGATCAGTTATGGTTAAAGATTCAATGTCAACACCAATATCACTTTGATCTCCAATGCTTCCATCAATTACTTTGTTAGATAATAGCACTATAGACCATTTCGTACTTGTCGGATCATTGACATAGAACACTTGTTTAGCTTGAGAGGCTATAATGAAAGGCTCATCTTTGTACCCCACCCTATTAAGATCCACTTGCAAAAAACCTGACTTATCCAATCATATGCCATTATTATTTTCAACCCACTTGCAACCAAATATAGGAATCTGAAACTTCTCGTAATCAAACATCCAAATGCGCTCGATAACCCCAAAATATGACAGGTTTGCAAATTTTGGGTTTAAGTCCTTCACACTTGATATATGCATTGCTTCAGCGATCAAGGTGACACCACTATTTTGCATAGTACTTTTGTCATCCTGTTCTTTGGTATAAAATGTGTATCCATTAATTGCATATGCGCTATAAGAAAACACAACTAAACTTGGACCGTATGCTAAACATCTCAATCTTTATGTTACTGAAGCATGATCTGAACGATACTTTGAATAAATATGTTCCTTAAACCATGGTATGAAACTTCGATTATGCTCTCGTACAATCTAATTCTCATTTCTATTCGGATTTAAACCTCGAAGAACACCCTTGTGAATTTCAACATACGGCTCAACTTCAAGCTCATTATGCAGAACATACAAATGCACTTGATCCCGTTCGACCATTGATACTGTCACAACTTTATTTCCAATTAGCTTCTTACCTTCTTTTTTTTCAACAATGTGAGATTTGGGGAGTCCAATTGATTAAACATTTGACAGATATTCAGTACAAAACTCAATCGCTTCTTCAACAATATATCATTCAGCA
Organism: Vicia faba; assembly: GCA_948472305.1. Classification (NCBI taxonomy): domain Eukaryota; kingdom Viridiplantae; phylum Streptophyta; class Magnoliopsida; order Fabales; family Fabaceae; genus Vicia; species Vicia faba. Next base: position 95,547,483 of record OX451735.1, on the reverse strand, counting down.
ATACAACCCTCTGGTCGACTTCGGTTTTTCACATACCCTTTTAATATTTTCATATAACATTCAGTAGGGTACATCCATCTCATATAAGCTGGTCCGCACAGTTGTGTCTCTTTGACAAGATGAACGACAAGATGAACCATTATATCAAAAAACGAGGGAGGGAAATACATTTCAAGATCACACAAAGTAACAACTATTTCTTTTTGCAATGTTGGTAAGATCTCAGGATCGATCACCTTGCTGCAAATTGACTTGAAGAAAAAACACAGTTTAGTTATTGCGCTTCTTACTTTTTCTGGAAGAATAGAACGTATACCTATCGGTAGAAAATGTTCCATTATAACATGGCAATCATGCGTCTTTAAACTCTTTAACTTGAGGTCTTGCATAGACACAAGTCTTCTAATATCTGATGAGTAGCCTTCTGGAACTTTAACCTCACTTAGGAACTTACACAATATTTTTTTCTCCTTTCTGGATAGAGTGTAAACAGCAGGTGGTAGATATGTTCGTGTTCCTTTTTTCACGGGTCCCAATTCAGTTCTTATTCCCATCTCTACCATGTCCTCCCTTGCTTTAAGACCATCCTTAGACTTCCCTTTTATATTGAGTAACGTACCAATAACACTGTCAAATACATTTTTTTCAATATGCATAACATCAAGAAAATGTCTTACGTACAAAGATTTCCAATATGGCAATTCAAAAAAAATCGACCTCTTCTTCCACCCACCTGTAACAACTTTATGTGCAAAAGGCTTGCCAAACTGAATACTCACATATTTCACCTTTTCAAATAATTGATCACCTGTCAATCCAGGCGGAGCTCTACGTTGTTCGGTATCTCTGTTGAACGCTTTTCTCCATCCACGATATTGATGTTTAGAATTTAAGAATCTACGATGACCGAGAAAGACATTCTTCTGACAAAGTTTCAATCGCATCGTATCGGTTCCATCTTCACAGATAGGACACGCTTTTTCACCTTTAATGCTATACCCGGATAGATTTCTGTAGGATGGAAAATCGTTAATTGTTCCAAACAACATCGCCCTCAAGTTGAAACTTTCTTTCTTATACCCATCATAAACCTCCACACCGTTCTCCCACAATATCTTCAAATCTTCGATTAAAGGTTCCAAATATATGTCTATGTCATTTCCTGGTTGTTTAGGCCCAGAAATTAACATAGATAGCATCATGTACTTACGCTTCATACATAGCCACGGAGGTAGGTTATAAATCATAAGAATTACAGGTCATGTGCTATGCGGGATACTTTGAATACCGTGTGGGTTCATTCCATCAGTAGACAATGCCAAGCGAAGGTTTCTTGCGTCTTTTCCAAATTCAGGATAATCATTATCAATTTTCATCCACTGTGGTGAATCTGTCGGATGTCGAAACTTTCCATCAACAATTCTTTCATCTGCATACCAAGTTAAGTGTCTTGAATCGGTTTCACTACGATACATCCGTCTAAATCTCAGAATTATAGGAAAATACCATAAGACTTTTGTCGGAGACAACTTTTTCTTATATCGAGGGGCACCTCATTTAGGACACTCATTTAACGATGCATACTCGTTTCGAAACAAAACGCAATCTTTTGGACAGGCATGTATCTTGTCATAGCTCATGCCAATAGAGTACAACATCTTTTTGGCCTCATACGTTCGATTGGGGAGAACATTATCCTCTGGTAGCATATCTTTCATAAGGGCTAATAACTCCGTGAAACTTTTATCCGACCATCCATTGCCCGCCTTTAAGTTGTACAACTTTAATACCGCAGACAATCTTGTGAATTTTGTACAACCATTATACAACGGTTTCTCTGCATCGCTTACCAACCTCTCGAACATTTTGGGACAATCATTAAGATCTTCTTCAAGCGCTTCTGCAATCTCTTCAACTCGATCATAATCGTATGTATCTGTGCCATTGTCGTTTGAAGCATAGGTCCTATTATCCCCCGATTCATCATTCCCGTCACTTTTCTCACCATGCATATTCCAACATGTATAACTTCTATCAATTCCATATCGTATTAGATGCGATGCCAACTGAACCGCGTCAACCCGATTCCCATAACAGCAACACAAACATGGACATGTCATTCGACCGGGGTCTTCGGCGTGCGCAACAGCAAACTTAACGAATTCCGATACCCCGTTCTCGTACTCTTCGGCGTACTCTTCCAAAACCCAACCACAACAAACACTGTATCTGCGATAATATAGTTAATATGGAATGTGAAAGAATCTGCATAAACTAGCGACTTTGACCATCAGACATGCAAACTCCAACACATATGCATTCCCCTACCACTATAGAAAAAAGTAATGCTACATAAAATTCCTATATCGAATTAACTAAAAGAATTATTAGAAGATAGTCACATCTTTATTCATACAAAACTATTCTAGAAATTAGAATCAAAGCAAGTATAGAACAATTTATTCATACAAAACTATACTAGAAATTGACATACCTAGAACGGAGGCGGAGGTCCTGATGAACGGAGGCGGAGGTACTGATGAGCGGAGGCGGAGGTACTGATGAACGGAGGCGGAGGTACTGATGAACGGAGGCGGTGGTCCTGAACAAGATTTCGTAGATGCTAACGGCGGCAGAGCTCTGGTTTAGGGATTTGAAGATTTCGTGAAGAACAATAGAAAAGTGATGATACAAATTTTTGATTTTTATTATAAAACTACCTACGAAAGCGCTTTTAAAAGCGCTTTCTAAAGGTCACCTATAACAGCGCTTTTTAATGTAAAAGCGCTTTCGTAGCATATCCTATAACAGCGCTTTTAAAAGCGCTTTCTAAAGACCAGCTTTAGCAGCGCTTTGTAAAAGCACTTTCTAAGGCTAACCTTTAGCAGCGCTTTTTGAAAGCGCTTTCTTAAGGTACCCTCTGAAAGGCACCCTTTAGCAGCGCTTCTCAAAAAGCGCTTTCTAAGGGTGACCTTTAGCAGCGCTTTTGAAAAGCGCTTTCTTAAGGCACCCTTTGAAAGCGCTTTTTTGAAGCGAATTTTTTTAAAACCTACAGCAACGCTTTTACCTAAAAGCGCTTTCGTATGTGTACTGCTAAAACTTATTTTTGGCATAGTGAAAGTATCATCGATCTTGTAATCCTCTCCATGTTTCTCTCGTTTCAAATTTGATTCGACATGTGAGGATGCAGAATTCGAATCATCCATTCTCTATCTCTTGAGTATCTCTTTGACATACTTCCTTTTATGTAGCACCATACCTTGCTTCAACATTTGAAATTTCATTCCTAGGAAATAAGATAAGTTTCACAAATCTGACATTTCAAATTCCCTCATCATCAGCTCTTTGAACTTCAACAAGTTCTCCAAGAAATTTCCAGTTACCAGCAAGTCATCGACATATAAGCAAATGGTTTTTATATCTTGTGCCACAACCTGAATATATACACCACTCACAATTTCATTTTATAAATCCTAATTCGACTAAGTATGAGTCGATCTTCTTGTTCCGTGCCCTAGGTGTCGGTTTGAGGCCATATAGTGTTTTGTGCAACTTATACACCTTACTCGCTTCCTCCTGAATCACAAACCCAGAAGGTTGTGTGACATAGACTTCTTCATCTAATGGACCATTCAAAAATGATTACTTCACATCTAAGTGAAATATCGACCAACCTTGCTCGCATGCCAAGGCGACAACCAATATGACAATCTCTAATATTGCGACAGGTGCAAATACTTCAGAGTAGTCGAGTCTTGCTCTCTAAAGAAATCCTCAAGCTACCAATATCGCTTTATGTATGACTACGGACCCATCAAAATTTTGCTTCAACTTGAACACCCACTTCACTTTGATAGCTTTTGTTTGTGCTAGCAAATTAACTAACTCCCATGTGTTGTTCCTTTCGCTTGCTTTTAACTTTTCGACCATAAAAAACTTCCATTGTTTAATTTTTAAAGCTTCGCTATAGTTGATTGGTTCATCACTTGCAAGTAAAGCAAAATGAACTAATTTTCCATCTGACTTTATTTCATCATCACCATTCACTTCATAGTCTTAAAGTCTTGCTGGAAGAACTCTAGTTCTTTGAGGTCTCTGGCTTGTGCTAGCCCCACCATATTCACTTTGACTATACCGGGTGTAACACCCCAATTCTACCCGACAATTATTATGAAAATTAGAGTTATAAAAATTCAACAACTAAATCAGGATGCTACAATTTCAACTTAAAACAACGACATTCATTACAGATACATAACACATTAAGCTTGGATGAACCAACGACAACATAATTTAATCTCTTGAAAACAACAACTTTCATAACTACGCAGCAGAATCAAATATTCAACTTAAAAGAATATATCATCTTCGTCCAACTGAAACAACTTCAAATAACAAGTATTTAACGAACAACAACTTCAAGTTCAATCAACTGAATTAATAACAATAAAACAGCAAGCGTTCATCCCCCCACCGAGTGTTACGTATCAGAGCAATGACACTGACTCGAACTACTGAAGGTAAACCGCCTTCACTCTAGATTACCTGCACGTTACCAACATCGGGGTAACATTCAAACAGAAGGGGTTAGATATCGAACAATATAATAAGATGTATGATAATATTACATTAGAATGTCTATGCCAAATCACCACTTCGCAACTTTAAACAACGTCAATCACACCGAAAACATCAACCAAACGTAATAAATAATTTACCAACACAACAACTCAATATGCCACGTGAAATGCAACTTGTTACTATGCACATGCATGTGGTATCAATGGAGCAGAACTCCCAACTTAGGAATCTGCCAATAAATAGAGGAATCAACAAGGCATAAGCCTTCAACTTAATATTTTGCCAATCCAGGCCAACTTAACGAGCATTAGCTCCAACTTGATATGCGATGTATGCGACAACATGATTAAATGCAACAACAACAACATAAAGACATTGGCATAAGCCCGCGACTTAACAATTGCCAATCAATAAAGGCAACACAACAAATTCATCACCTGCAACTTTAATAATTAATAATAAAAATACAACAATTTATACATGCCAATAATGCTATTAACACATTCCTACTAAAGTACTTCTACTAAAGTATTCTACTGATAAGCCTCATTAATAGTTTTCTGCTAAATTAGTAAAACTATAATTTTCCTGCTACTTAAGTTATCTCTACTGATAATATATTTTGGGTACTAATACTACTGTTATTTACTGCTAGTTCTGCAACTAAAACTATACCAGTTATTAATTCTGCAATTTATTAATTATCCTTGCTAAAGATCTACTGCTATTACTTTCATATATCACTGCTACCAACAATTTCCATTACACTTTCTGCTAATTACTAATTTTCTACTAACATTAACTAACTCTGTTACTCGTTAATATTACCTGCTATACTTATGCTAATTTACAAATTGATCACCTCTGTTACTAATAGATAAACTCTACTGTGATTTATTCTTTTCCTAACCCTGCCACACCTTTTTCTGTAACAAAATACCAAGGGACGGACATGCAGGAAAGACACAAGAAATAACTAAAAGAAATAATGGTTAAGGGATCCATGCCCCTCGTCACGACAACCGTGCCCCTCGACACAAAAGCATGGTGTCGGTCGGCACCCTTCATCAACATACGTATGTTTTTCGGCACACGTCCATAATTCCAGTTGCAGTTCTGCAACTTCGTCCAAGTTTTCTTGCTATCAGTAATTGCTTCCATTCCCATGATCTCAGACCAACATAACAACTATCCCCACATTAATATATGCAAATTTCCAACACTCGATTCATTAATTGAATCACTGCAATGTTAGCATAATTATCACAGACACCAAACAATAATTTGTTCATACAACCATCACATACATTAACAATTTCACACAATCCAATTCTCACGTAACATGCATCATATACCCAATTATAGAGTCAGAACCCCAACCTTACCTTGGATTGAAGGTTGCTCTACAATTTTTCCGATCGAATCCCGCTTTGCCTCTTTTCCTTCTTCTCTGCAACTTCTACGTTCTCTTTATCTCTTCCAACCCTTATTCCTCTTCTTCTTGACAAAAACTTATTTTTCTATTATTATAACTAAACTCAATAATAATAGAATTTTTCTATTGGGCTTAATTCTCACACCCCCTTAATACTACATACCATCCAAAACAAGCCCAACAACTAATACTAATAATTCCAACATTATTATTATTATTATTATTATTATTATTATTATTATTATTATTATTAATCAACTAATTAATTAATTAATTAATAATAATCTAACAACTTATACCAACAATTATCAACATATCACAACTTCAAAAAATAATCCAAAAATAATTTAATTAATTAATTAATTAAATAAATGGGCGTTACAACTCTCCCCCACTTAGAATATTTTTGTTCTAAAAAATTTACCTCATTCAAACAACTCAGGATAGGAGTCCCACATCTTGCTTTCCAACTCCCAAGTCATACTTTCTCCAGAAGCTCCTAGTCATACTACTTTCACCAAAGTAATCTCTTTGCCTCTTAGAGTCTTCATTTCACGATCCGCGATTCGTACATGCATCGTCTCCACAGTAAGATTATCCTGTACTTGCACATCATCCATATGAATCACATGAGATGGATCTGAAATGTACTTCCGGAGTTGAGACACGTGAAACACATCATGCAAATTCGAAAGATTAGGCGGTAAATCCACTATATAAGCAACGTTTCCAACTCTTTCTGAAATCTGATACGGACCAATAAAACAAGAAGTGAGCTTCTTAGACTTCAATGCTCGCCCAACACTAATCACAGGTGCAACTCTCAAAAACACATGGTCTCCTGCTTGAAATTCCAAATCTTTCCTTCATTTGTCATGATAACTCTTTTGTCTACTTTTAGAAGCTTTCATCTTTTCTCGAATTAACTTCACATTCTCAGAAGTCTCACAAACAAGTTCAGGTCCAAGTACTACACTTTCTCCAAACTCATGCCAACATAAAGGAGTTCTACATCTCCTACCATACAACACTTCGAAAGGTGCCATTCTAATACTAGAATGGTAACTGTTATTATAAGTGAACTCTATCAGCGAAAGATAAGTATCCCATGAACCTCCCTGCTCAAGAATACATGCTCTCAACAAATTCTCTAACGAATGAATAGTTTTTCCCATTTGACCATCCGTCTAAGGAGGATACGCTGAACTCAACCTCAACTTAGAACCCAACTCCTCTTGCAAACTCTTCCAAAAATCTGAAGTAAACCTCAGGTCTCTATCTAACACAATACACAAAGGAACACCATGAAACTTTACAATTACACTAGTATAAATCTCTACCAACTTTGATACAGGAAAACTGATGTTAATAGGAATAAAATGAGCCGACTTCGTAAGCCTATGAACAATCACCCAAATCAAATCATGCCCTTTTGAAGTATTAGGCAATCCTGTCACAAAGTTCATCGAAATGCTATCCCATTTCCATTCTGGAACTTCTAACGGTTGCATCAACCTTGTAGGCTTTTGATGTTCAACTTTCGACTTCTGACAAGTTAACACATGCATACATAAATTGAGCCACATCACTCTTCATTCCAGGACACCAAAACAAATCCTTCAAATCTTGATACATTTTTGTAGCTCCCGAATGAATGCTCAACTTGCTTCTATGACTTTCCTCGAGAATCACTTTCTTCATCTCAGCATCATCAGGAATACAAATCTGATTATGAAATCTTAACACACCTTGCACATTTAACTTAAAATCACTATTCTCAGACCGATCGATCCCAACCATCACATCTACTAGTTTCATGTCCAACTTCTAAGCTTCTTTGATACTGTCCAGAAATTCATTATTAATCTTCAACATCCCCAACATAACACTATACGGTGTCACCTCGCAAACTAAGCTCATAACTCTGAACTGTTTAATTAATTCCAACTCTTTAACCATCATTGCTGACATATGTAAAGTCTTTCAACTTAACGCATCAACCACCACATTTGCTTTTCCTGGATGATAATTCAAACCGAAATCATAATCCTTTAACAACTCCGACCATATTCGTTGTCTCATATTCAATTCTTTATAATCAAATAAATACTTTAAACTCTTATGGTCACTAAATACTTCAAATCTAGAACCATAAATATAATTCCTCTAAACCTTCAACACGAAAACAACTACAACAAGCTCTAAATCATGCGTAGGATAGTTCTTCTCATGGATCCTCAACTGCCTTGGCGCATAAGCAACTACCTTTTAATTTTGCATAAGCACACCTCTTAAACCCATATTAGAAGCATCACAATATATCACAAAAGGTTCTCCTGGATTAGGTAACGTCAAAATCGGAGCCGATGTCAATCTCTTCTTCAATTCTATAAAACTTTCTTCACACTGAACATCCCACACAAAAGCTCTACCTTTACAAGTTAACTTAGTCAACAGAAGTGCCAACTTAGAAAAACCTTCTATAAACCTTATATAATAACCATCTAATCCCAAAAAGCTTCTAATCTCGATAGTCGGCTTTGGATTTTCCTACTGCAACACATCATCTACCTTAGATGAATCTACAACAATGTCACTACCTGAGATCACATGACCAAGAAAACTAACTTCCTTTAGCCAAAATTCACACTTAGAAATCTTTGCATATGTTGTAACCCAAAATTTTCCCTCTCATTTATCAATTAATCTCTCACAAGATCTCCTTTAGTTCAAGACTGTATTAGGGTTGATCAGCTCAAGACACCTCTTTAAGCACTAATGACTGAAAATTAGGGTTTGAGATTGCACAAGGATAATTTAACTTTTAATGCCTCATATTACTTTCATGGATTATTAGGGACCCTCAATATTTCTCATGTCAAGTTTCAAGTCTTGGATCACATTTTTGCTCAATCAATTGATCGGTTGATCTAAAAATCAACTGTATTGGGGAAAAAGTCAACTGTGGTCAATTTACAGTCAAACTTCATAAATTTTTATCCATATCAACATTATGAACTCATATATGTCATTTGATCAAGTTTGGACCATAATTCCTCAAGAAATTTGATCAAATCATCAAAAGAGCAAAATGGTCAAAATTAGGGTTTTGACTAAGAAAGGGCAATTTCTGATTTTTGACCTGGAAAATGATTAATTGGTTTTGGAAATGATCTCAAGGGTTCAATTACATCATTTTTACCTAATTGCATGACTCAAAACTCTGCTCAAGACCAATTGATTGATAGTTGATTTTCAGTCAACTGATCAAAAGTCAACTGCACACTAAAAAGTCAAACTTTAACTTTTTGGTCAAAATCAAGTGTCAAAGATCACAATTCATCAAAAACATGTCAAAATATGAAACTTGTTCATCAAGAAATCAAAAATTCAAGATTTCATTTTGAAAAGTCAAAATTTCTAAACTTAAAATTTTTTCTAAGTGTTAGAAACTTCATATTTTTTCACAACTTTGAGCCAATTTTTCACCATGATGCAAGACGGTTCAAAGGAAACTTTAAACATGAAAATTGTAGATCTCAATTATATATAAAACATTGTAGAACACAACTTCTCCTAGAAATGAATGGATTTTAAGTTATAATTTTGTGAATACTGAAGAAGTGAAAAACACAAGAAGGGGGGTTGAATTGTAAAAACTGGAAATCAATTGCAATCAACACGATATTTTTATCCTGGTTCGTTTGTCTCAAACTACTCCAGTCCACCCGTCAAGGTGATTTCGCCTCTCTCCAACGAGGTCTTAATCCACTATATTCAACTGAATATTACAATCTGCTTTAGCAACTGCTAGAGCCTTCTTGATGCAAACCACAAACCGGTTTCTCAAGGAATTACTTTCTTACAGAGAATTGAAATCTAGGTGTGTGAATGTTTTCTACAAAACTGTTTATCACAACTGTGATACTACACAATTTAAGCTTATGAAAACTAGATTGCTAAAATAATTGAGTAAGGAATTTGAGAGCTTTTAGCAAACTGAGAGTGAGGAAGATGATGAATAGCTTTGTAGCGTGTAGATTGTTGTAGAGCATTAGCCAATTCAATCTTCATTGACTTGTTTATATAGCATTGGAAATAGTGTACGTTGGAGTAATAATTCTGTTTCAATGCCAATAACATTCTTTCCTTATTAAGCAGATCTTGTCTGGAATGATGCCGTTGGTAATAAATCATCTTGAATGCACAGTACCGTTGCCACTTAAGCGTGTTCTGGCTTTGGCTCATTCTGACGCTGCTTAGGTGCTGATGAACTGTTGTTGTCTTTATCAAAGTTCAGATGGTTAAGCGCAGATATGTTCATCAAGCTTCAGCATAAGCGCAAGTTGATCTTCTGATTCTGGTATCTGATATAACATCTTCTGATGCTGATGTTGATATCCAATTTTCTGATGCTGATGAGGATGTTCTCCTGCTGATACCCATCAGAGTTTCTGTAAAACAGAATGTAATTTTTTGATAGCATATGTGTCTTACATGAATCATACAATTAATGTATCTTAGCATTTTGTTATCATCAAAACTTAAACTTAGGGTAGTAGATTCAAACTTTTTTCTAACAAATACGTGGTCATAAAACTTGGAAACTTAGTAAAATTTTGCCCTAGTTTAGGCAGGATTTTGACCTAACTTCATGGCAATTTTTCACATAGTTCCAAGAGGAATTTTCAAAAATGACCAACATAGAGGTTGTAGAGGATGTTACAAGCTTTCCTAAATGTCCAAGAACTCATTGAGATAATGCTTGAGCTAAGAGAATAAAAGAGATGAAGTTAGGGTTTCATTCTTGATTTACAAGGCAGAATTTGTGATGAACACTTGACCAATTCATAGCTAGGCTGCATAATATTTGCTTTATAGGCCTCAAACTTGTTTTTCACTCCATAACTAAATGTTTACACAACTGTTAGAGCTTTGACCCAAGCATTTGAGCCATTATCCAACTTGCATTTCCATTTATGGCACAAAGTTACCCTTCCATTCTTGTAAAGAGGCTTTAATCACAAAGTCAATGCATAGAGCTTTGCACTTGTTCCTTCTGATCACAAGTAATGTAAAAGGTAAAAGCAACATGTCTAGAGCCTCCTATAAACTCAGGCCATGCTTGTACTATTCCTTGAAACCATGTTTTCACTTTTCTTCAAAATCAAGTAACATAGCCAAAACTCTATATCTTGTGTTGTTGACCATCTCAAGTGCTAAAACCTTTTCCATATAATTATACAAGTTGCTTGTAAGCTAAGACACGAATACACAAGCTCTCAAACTTCCCCAAACTTAGAAATGCATCACAAACCACCATTGTTGCATATTCTGACCAAGAACTTTAAACTTCCATTTCCCTCATGTGTTTTTTGGCCTTTCAGTTTCAAAAGCTTCCTCACATCAAAAACAAATCATCCATGTCCCTGTTACACGACTGTAACATCATCTTCATCAACTTCCAAGTTCAAAAACAGAGCATTGTAGTTGGACTTCTCCAGACCATTCCAGCCACTTTCAGTTCAAGCTAGCCATTGCATTAACTTCCTAGAGGTTCAAGGAAGTTAACCTGATCATCACCGTCACTTGAAACAAGCTCAAACTCATTTCACGATTTCCAGTTTTGAGGTATTTTTCTTGAACTTCTATTTCATTATTTAGACATTGTTAGGCTTGCATTTTTGAAGATAAAATGTAGACATCATTGCCCTGAAACTATACATGTCCATAGATTTCATTTATGTTGCTTAAGTAGGGAGAATTTTGAGTTTGAACTTGCTGAAACATTTAGGTCAGAATTTGGTACTTTCATAAATTCATCCTTATCTTTGAATGTTAGCTTAAGTTAGTTACATGGTTGGATTCGTAGTGGAAAAATGCACAAGTTTCATGTTTACACTTTTATGAATGGATAAGAAATTAACAAGTTACAGATCCTCTGGATGGAGGTTGAAGATGAAGTACAGTCAGGGCAGGATTTATATCATATATTTATTGTTTTGTTTAAGTTAACGGATGTATCACCACCTTAGTGGTTAAAGTGCGTGCCTGTTACCTTAAGGACCTGAGTTTGATCCCCAATGGTACCCTTTTGCCTATTTTTTTTTCATATTTTTCACTCTTTTTGATTTTTTTTTGCAGCGCTGGGCCTCCAACTTGGGCCTGGCTATTTGTTTGTTGACTTTCCCCCTAACTATGTTTACACCCCTGGCCTTTTTATTATATCTATTTCTTTTTCTTTATTTTATTTTTCATATTACTTTTATTTTTATTATTATTATTATTATTATTATTATTATTATTATTATTATTATTTATTATTATTATTATTATTATTATTATCATTATCATTTTTATTAATAAAAATCCAAAAATATATTTATTTATTTACTTAAATATTTAAAAAATGTTCATTAATATTTTATTTTTCTCCATAAAACAAAAAGACCAAAATATTTTTTTTTAACAAATTAATTCTTTTTTTATAATAATTAATGTTTATACCAAAATATATTAATATCACATTATTTTCTTGTAAATTAAAAATTAATTTAGAACTTAGATTTCTTTTTAATTAATCAATTCTCATGTTATTTTCATTATTTAAAACCTTTTCATAAAAAACCTAAAAAATCATTTTTAAATTAATTTCTTTTCTTAATTAGTTTAAGTTCATTTTAGTTAATTTTTTATTAATTATTTTCTCAATTAGGTTTAGGTTAAAATCTTTCATAAAATCAAACAAAATCATTTCTTTTTCCATTTTGCATTCTTGCATTTTATCTTCAATTTTTGTACAATATTCAATATGATTGTAATAGTTAATTTGATTTGATTTTCTTGCAAATCCCCATTTGTAAATTTGTATACCCCCTCCCCTAATGATGTAATAGTTTAGTATTTTTATTTTCCACAATTTAACACTTTATAGAAATGCTAGTAAATTAGAGTTTGTATGAAAAGATTAAAATCAATAACTTAGCAAACCCTAATTCAAAGACAAAACAATGCATGTAAATCAACACACTTGTACACTTGCACCCTTAGGGTAATTCCACTTTGTTGCCTTATAAAAATGGCCATGTTATGCATGTGGGATATCTTAGCAAAAAGCAATCAAAAATACAAGATCACAGTCCCTCGATGACGCTATCAAATGTTACCTTTCAAAATGATCTTAGTCCCTCAAAGAGAATTGCTAAGATATTTCACAATATTGCTATCATGGCTATATGATGACCCACGTCCGTCCCTTTACATCCAAAGATAGGGCTTCTTACCAAATCAATGGTAAGATAGTAATATCAAAGGAAAGGAAGAAATAAACTAAGACTTTTGAGTAGGTAGATTGTTCCTAGTTGCTTGCTCAATTTCAAATCAAACACTCTTGCTTATTTTCAAAACAAACACCGACACTTTCAAAACTTCTTCCAAACTTGAAACATTTTCAAAAGCTCAACACTTTGTATACGTTGTTACGAATGAGAACTATTACAAAGTTTACCTAAACGATGGCGCCTTTTCAAAATACTTTCAAAAACCATACAAAGCATATTTTCAAACAAAAGCAAGTGATCTAGCAAGCAACTAAGAGCCCATATATAACTATGGATGAAAAGGGTGCTAACACCTTCCCTTTTAATAATCTACCCCCCTAACTCAAGAAATAATCTCAAAGGTTTTTCCTTTTCTTTTCAACCTTTCCTTTTGGATAAAAGAAAAGTCGGTGGCGACTCTTGCTAACCGCAACATTTATGATAATACGTAAAACACCAAGTCAGTTCTCCCACTGTATCACAGAACTGGTGACTCTGCTGAGGAAATTCTTAAAAGTGGGGTTACCTTAAGGCTAGATCACCTTTATTTGCTTTCATTGTGTTATTTGTTTGCTTTACATTTTTGTTTTTTGTTTGGGCTTAAATCCTCTACCCGGATTTGGGATACCTTATAGGTAAGTAGCAATACGTTATGGAAACTGTGCGGGGTATACCGACATGGTCTAAGAAATAGCTATGTTAGTGTGACATATTTGTGGGTACCGGTAGCCCTTGAGTAGTCAAGGAGAATACAGGGCCGCTGAGTGATGTCATGAAGCACTAACTGACTTTTAGAACCTTTACTTGACCAACTTGGTCATTAGGACGTAGTGAGATGACCGGCTTTGGTGCAGTCCGAAGTTGGTAGATACTCTATACTACACTTGTTGAGGTTTGGGTTTTTGGGATATTTCGGTCACCGTGAAAGAGGCTTGGGCTGAAACAATACCCGAGAAGACAAACCAGTGATATTGGGATCCTTTAGAACCCGGTTACTATTGCTAGGACAAGTTTGAGTCAACTAAACTTCAAGAGGGTACTTACCTATGAGACTCCATGCAAGCCTAAACCTAAGGACTTGTTTGCCTTGTTTGTATATATTTACTTGTACATAACATCATAAACATCATAACATCATACTCATTCTCACTAACCATTTCAAGGATTATTGAGATTTATCTTTGTTCCAGTTTTGAGGACATGGCTTATATTCGCAGGAAAACCATTCAAGTCAATCTCATAAGGATCCCTCCTCAACTCAAAGAGTTAGCATAAAGGGTCCCTGAGAACTCTTCATTCACTGAAAGACATGGTCTCCTCCTAAAATTGGTTACCTCTAACACATATGAAGATATGATGAAGGTGCTCTTCTAATTCTTTGATCCTCTACACCATTGCTTTACTTTTCCCGATTATAAACTTGTGCCAACTTTGGAAGAATTCTCCCAACTCTTGAGGATTCCCATTCTCAATCAACTACCCTTCAATAGTACAGAAAGAGATCCAAAACCTGAAGAGATTGCTCAAGCCCTACACTTGCAACAATATGATATCATAACTAATTGGGAAACAAGGAGTTGTGTCAAAGGTTTCTTGACCAAGTTCTTGTTTGAGAAAGCTCAAGATTGTTAGAACTCCTTGGACTTACAAGCTTTTGAGGAAATTGTGGCCCTTCTCATCTATGGGATGGTTTTGTTTCCAAATCCTGGCCAACTCATACATGTAAACACCGTCAAAGTCTTCATGTCTCGTAACCCGATGCCTACTTTGTTAGGAGACATCCTACATTCTTTTCACTCTCGTACTATGAGGAAGAGAGTTATCCTCATGTGTTTCACTCCTCTCTTGGCACTATGGTTTATTTCGCATCTTCCCCAATCTGTGTTAAAAAATGAACAAGGTTCAAGGTGGTCCCATAGGTTGATGACACTCAGACATTCAAATATTCATTGCTGTTCCCGATCTTTAGATAATGTTACTATCGTTGACCGTTGTGGAGAATTCCCTAATGTCCCTTTACTTGGCATTAGAGGAGGTATCACTTACAACCCATGCTTAGTCTTACGACAGTTTGGTTACGCCCAAAGGGATGGTCCACATGAGATGCTCATCCAAGCTTACCGTCAGAGGTTTATCCGAGCCTGGAGGATGGTGAACAAGGTGGATAGCAAGACACTAGGACACAAGAATTCCATTCCCCTTGAGCCTTACCTTAAGTGGGTATGAGCTCGTGCTCGGAAACTTGTGATGCCTTATCCCTCCATTTTACCAGTTATCATGGAGCATGTGGTTGAAGGAGATATCCCGTACACTATCCTCCACCCCGACATGCCAACTTCTCTCGAAGACTTGCAAAAAGGATGGATCCAGCTTAAGGAAGAACGAGATACTTTTGAAGCTCAATTCTATGCAAGTGAGAAGAGGGTCTTGGAGCATACGAAGCATCTACAAGAAGAGAAAAGTGTGAACGCCTATATCGCACCAAAGAGGATGCATTCAGTCTTTTTATCTTAGAAAGTTATTTTGTAAGCCCAAGAGGCATGATGTAATCTTTCTTTGTTTTGTTTAATGAAAATTGACGTTTGTTCATTCTTTTGTCTATACAAGTTTAAATCTCATTAATCCTTGAAATCATTTGCATATACATATTCCATGCATCATAACATGCCAGGTTTTCGCATAATAGGTTTCCTTATCTTTCTGTTGTTTATTTCAGCAAGATGGATCTAGAGAAAACTTTGATGGATCTCCAAGCCCAAAAATTTCAATTCCAAGAGACTCTACTGGCCCTAGCCAAGGGGCAGCAAGACAAGATGGCTTTGCTGGCAGTTAAGAAGAAGCCCAAGAAGAAAGCTCTACTCAACATGGGTAGAAGGTTCAAGGAGACAGTCCGTCAGTTCCCAGTAGGAGAAGACTCATCTGAAGAGGACGAGAACCAGATTGGTGAAGTCAAGAGTACTCAGGCTGATTGTGTTAATGATCAAGCATCCGACGATTATTATTTCGACGAGCAGTATCCACCCGCCGATATCAAATACAAGCAGTTAGAAGACAAATTGAAAGCTGTTGAAATCCAAGTCGTCCCCGATTTAGATTTTGATGATTTGGGTTTGATATCTGGGGTAGTCATTCCTCACAAGTTCAAAATACCAATCTTTTCAAAGTACGATGGAGTTTCTTGTCCAAAACTCCACTTGAAATCTTATGTGCGCAAGATACAACCGCACACTCCTGATAAGAAGCTTTGGGTTCACTTTTTCCAAGAGAGCTTGGCTGGAACGTAACTTGAATGGTTTTATCAGTTGGATGGATCCCGTATCAATACTTGGAAGTATTTAGCTACCGCCTTCTATCATTAGTATCAATATAACATCGACTTGGTGCCAACAAGGGTCCAGCTACAAGATATGACCATGGGAAAGAATGAAGGATTTAAAGAATATGCGCAGAAGTGGAGAGACCTCCTCAGTAGGGTTCAACCACCCTTGACTGATAGGGAGCACATTGACATGCTCATGGGCACTTTATCTGGCCCTTTCTTTAATTTTTTGGTTGGCTGCTCTTCTTCTGGTTTCCCCGAATTAATCTTAATCGGTGAAAGGGTTGAAAGCGGCATTAAAAGTGGAAATATCTCTGTGGAATCTACCTCCACTTCAAATCCTATCAAGAAACCTTTTGTTGCAAAGAAGGAAGTCAATGTTGTTTATGGGACAAGGGCCCGTACCAAGAAGAATAATCATCTGTCTGTCAATGTCGTCTGAATCTCCAATCCAACTTCTACTCCAAGACCATCTACAAATCATCAATGTTTTAAAACTCAGAGAAGACAATTTACGAGGTTAGGCATGTCATTATATCAATCCCTTCAACATTTGCTAAAGGATAACTTAGTTACATTACGCGACCCTCCTGCCAACCCTGATACCTCGTCACCAAAGTATAATCTGAATGCTAAATGTGCTTACCACTTAAGCAGCCCCGGGCATGAGTCTGACCAGTGCTGGGCCTTGAAGAACAAAATTCAGGATTTGATTGATAACAAAACTATTGAGTTTGATCCTCCTACAACTCCGAATGTAATCACCGCTCCAATGCTGAAGCATGACAAGGGTGTTAATGTTGTTGAAGATGTAATTTTTGTCGTCTCTGTTGAAGAATTGACTACTCCACTGAATATAATAAAAACCAAACAGTTGAAAGCTGGGATTTTCCCTGGCTGTGTAAAAGACTGTGTGTGTTGTACGAGACAACTCAATGGATGTGAAGGGCTGAAGAAAGGCATTCAATGCTTGACGGATATCCATGAAATTCTATTTGAGAAGACCCCACTTGCCAAAAGTTTGATTAACAAATGTGAAGATCTCTCCATTGTTACCATATCAAACAAGCCTCTTAGGATCACCTCCAAAGGTCCTATTAGGATTTCAAATGAACCCACTGTTGCTCCCTTAATAATTACCAATCCCGGACCAATTCCATATTCTTCAAACAAGGCAGTACCATGGAACTATGGTGCTAAGGTGTTTTATCACGGCGTAAAACAAGACGCTTGGATCGAAGAAGAAGATGACAATGTTGGTAAAATAGCTGGCTCAAGCAAAGTAACGAGAATTGGGAGAATATTTTCACCCAATATCTCGCCACCAGTTGTTACAAAGACGCCCATCTGCATTACTGCTGCCAAGCCAAGTACCAATACAAGAGGGAAAGAGAAGGTTGTTGAGCCTGATGTGATTGAAGTACCCGTAAAGGACGTTGCTGATGGAGAGCCCTCCGCTTGTGAGATGGACGAGATCTTGAAGATCATAAAAATAAGCGACTTCAAGATTGTAGAACAGTTAGGGCAAACCCCTTCTAAAGTATCAATGTTGTCATTGCTGCTTTGTTCCGATGCCCATGCTCGGACATTAATCAAATTCCTGAAAAAAGCTCATGTCCCCCATGAGACAACAACAGACAAATTTAAGAATTGTATGGCTAGCCTAACGACTGATAATGGCTTGGGGTTTTCAAATACTGACTTGACACTGTTAGGGAAGAACCACAATAAAGCTTTACATTTTTCTGTCGAGTGCAAAGGCACTACCTTGGCACATGTGCTAGTCGACAATGATTCTTCTCTGAATGTATTACCCAGGGAAGCGTTAGACCGTCTAGACTATGAAGGTTTAGTCTTGAAGCCAAGTGATATCATTGTAAGAGCATTTGATGGATCAAAGAGGACAATTCATGGGGAAGTAGATCTTCCAATCATAGTGGGCTCCCAAATCTTCAACTCCACCTTCTACATTATGGAAATCCGTCCTGCCTATTCTATTCTATTGGGTCGTCCGTTGATCCATAAAGCTGGGGAAATAACCTCAACTCTCCATCAAAAGCTTAAATATCCTGTCAAGGGAAGAATTGTCATCGTCTATGGTGAGGAAGAGTTTATGGTGAGCCACCTTAACTCTTTCAAGTACGTAGAGATGGATGGAGAATTCATTGAGACCCCGTGTAAAGCCTTTGAGGTTGTACCACCAATGGTTGCTACTACCAAATGTTCCTCTGATGAATCTGAAGCTGTTAAAGTCATACCAAAGATGGTTTCAGTCAAATATGCTCGCGCGGCAATTGAAGAAGGAAATTATGATACTTAGGGGAAACTCCTCGATATCCCATTTAAAGAAGACAAGTTTGGTTTGGGCTTCACCGTCAAAGCTCATAAGGAAGTGAAGCGTGCTCGTGATGGAAAGCTACCTCTCTGCATTGGAAGCCATGAAGTCAACGTTGTGGGTGATTCTGATGAAGAAGCTGCATTTGAAGATTGGGTGTATCCAACTACAATGGAGCTGGAGAATTGGCATGCAAAGGACTTTGTGCCCATCTCCTTCGTTGAGGAGTAATCTACTTGTTATTGCTTTTCTTTCAATTTAAGAACATGTTGTCTGTAATATTTAACAATGACTTTTAAGCCATGTGCCTGGCCCGAGGCACTTTGGTCCATTTGTTAAGGGTTTTACTTATGTTAATCTATTCATATGGTCATTCAGTACATTAGACTCTTTTTCATTCAAATATTTGTGTTCATTATATTTCTTTTCTGTCAAATACATTTTCAAAAAATAGCCATGTATCTTACATGCACACACACACTCTTGCAGGTCCTCATCCACTCTGGATCCTATTGCCATTGACTCTACTATTGCCGGCTATGACTTTGAATTCCCAATTAACCATACCGAAGACTAAGGCGGGGAAGATTGTGACATACCGGGAGAATTATCCAGACTTCTATTACAAGAGGAAAAATCTATTCAGCCGCACGAAGATTCAGTTGAAGTCATCAATCTGGGTGCTGAAGAAGATAAGAAGGAAATCAAGATTGCCGCTAAATTAGAAAGGCAGTGTTAAGAGACGGTTGGTTCATATGTTGCATGATTATGTGGAAGTATTTTCTTGGTCTTATGAAGATATGCATGGGTTGGATACCGACATCGTAGTTCAATGTCTGCTAATAAAAGAAGACTGTCCTCCTGTCAAACAAAAGGTTCGTCGCATGAGGCCTGATATGTCTAATAAAATCAAAGCTGAAGTAATGAAACAGTTTTATGCAGGGTTCCTAGCTGTGACATCTTATCCCCAATAGGTTGCCAATGTGGTGCCAGTGCTGAAAAAGGACGGAAAAGTTCGCATGTGCATAGACTATAGGGATCTGAATAGGGCAAGCCCCAAGGATGACTTCCCTCTACCACACATTGACGTCTTGGTCGATAATACTGATCAACATAAAGTCTTCTCATTCATGGATGGATTCTTAGGCTATAATCAAATAAGGATGGCTCCCGAAGACATGGAGAAGATAACTTTTGTCACGCAATGGGGCACCTTTTGGTACAAGGTCATGTCGTTCGGATTGAAGAATGCAGGGGCAACGTATCAAAGAGCTATGGTAGATTTGTTTCATGACATGATTCATCATGAAATAGAGATCTATGTGGATGATATGATTTCCATATCACAAACTGAAGAAGAAGAACTCGATCGCCTGTACAAACTATTTGAAAGGCTGAAAAGTACAAATTGAGGTTGAACCCTAACAAGTGCATGTTTGGAGTATAATCTGGAAAGCTTCTAGGTTTTGTTGTCAGAAATAAAGGCATTGAAGTTGACCCTGCCAAAGTAAAGGCCATCAAGAAATTCCATTCCCTCATTCTGAAAAGGAAGTTAGAGGATTCATGGGTCGTCTCAATTACATTTCTCGTTTCATATCACACTTGACCGCTACTTGTGAGCCAATCTTCAAACTCTTGAAGAAAGATCAGGTAGTCAAATGGAATGATGAATGCCAAGCTGCCTTCGACAAAATCAAAGAATATCTATAAGAACCTCCTATTCTCATGCCTCCAGTTGAAGGAAGGCCCTTGATCATGTAATTGACAGTACTAGAGAACTCTATGGGGTGTGTTTTGGGCCAACATGACGAGTCTGGCTGAAAAGAGCATGCTATTTATTACCTGAGAAAAAAGTTTACCGACTGTGAAACTAGATATTCACTGCTTGAGAAAAGTTGCTACGCTCTGGCATGGGCTGCTCGCCAGCTAAGACAGTATATGTTGACTCATACCACTTTGTTGATTTCTAAAATGGACCCAATCAAGTACATTTTCGAGAAACCTGCCCTTTCCGGACGGATAGTCAGATGGCAAATGATCTTAACCGAGTACGACATTAGATACACTACACAAAAGGACATCAAAGGAAGCGTACTAGAAGATCATTTGGCTCATCAAGCTGTGGATGATTATCAGTCTATGAACTTCGACTTCCCTGATGAGAACATCATGCAGGTGACCGATTATGCGAAACCTAGACCGTATGACGGACCTGAATAAGGATCTCGATGGACTATGGTATTTGATGGCGCTTCCAACGCCTTGGGTAACGAAATTGGCGTTGTGTTCATCTCTCCCAAAGGTTGCCACACTCCATTCACTTCTAGATTATGCTTCAATTGCATGAATAATATGGCAGAATATGAAGCGTGCATCTTGGGTTTGAAAGCTGCCATTGATTTGAGGATCAAGCATTTGAATGTGTTTGGGGATTTTGCTCTAGTGATTAGCCAAGTAAAAAGAGATTGGGACACTAAGCACCCTAACCTTATCCCTTACAAGGAACTTGTGCTATTCCTAATTCCTTACTTCAAAGAGATCACTTTTGAGCACTTCCCTAGGGAAGAAAATCAGTTGGCTGACGCTTTGGAAACCATGTCTTTAATGTTCAAGGTCAAATGGGACAACGAAGCCCCTATGATTACAATTGAAAGATTCAACGAACTTGCACATTGCTGTGAACTTGACACTGACGCAGAAAAGCCATGGTACCATGAGGTGATGAGGTATCTTGAAGCATAAGATTATCCCGAGGGAGCATCCATTAATGACAGAAATGTCTTACGAAGATTTTCAGCTAAATTCTTCCTAAGCAACGGAATATTATACAAGCGCAACCATGACTCTACTCTACTCCGATGTGTGGACAAGAAGGAGGCAGAGGAAATCATGGAAGACATGCACGATGGACTCTTTGGTACTTACTCAAGTAGACATACAATGGCCAAGAAGATCTTGAGAGCTGGCTACTATTGGTCAACAATGGAGACTCATTGCCATCAACACTCTAGGACTTGTCACAAATGCCAAATCTATCCTGACAAGGCCCAAGTTCCTCCTATCCCTTTGAACGTCATGGCCACTCCATGGCCATTTGTAATGTGGGGCATTGATATGATTGGATAAATCAAGCCCATCGCTTCCAACGGACATCGCTTCATTCTTGTCGCTATCGACTATTTCACCAAATGGGTCGAAGCCGCCTCATTTGTCTCAGTCACCAAAAATGTAGTAGCCAAATTCATCAAACACAACCTTATATGCAGTTATGGTATCTCTGAAAGGATCATCTCCGATAATGGGACTAACCTTAACGATGCTATGATTACTGAGCTTTGCACTTAGTTTAAGATCAAGCATCACAATTCTTCTCCATATAGACCGAAAATGAATGGCGCAGTCGAAGCGGCCAACAAAAACATCAAGAAGATTATGCAGAAAATGATAGTAACCTATAAGGATTGGCATAAGATGTTACCGTTTACTCTCTACGGCTACCGCACTTCATCTAGAACATCAACTGGGGAAACTCCCTTTTCCCTAGTCTATGGCATGGAAGCTGTTTTGCCAGTGGAAGTTCAGATTCCCTCACTAAGGATCATGAATGAAGCAGGCTTAGGTGAAGACGAGTGGATTCAAACGAGATTGGATCAGCTGAACTTGATCGACGAAAAATGATTGGCTGCTGTTTGTCATGGTCAGACGTACCAAAAATGGATGATCAAGGCTTTCAACAAAAAGATTAAGCCTCGAGTATATCAAGCTGGTGACTTGGTGATAAAGCGCATCATTCTACCACAAGGCGACCCCAGAGGCAACTGGACTCCCACCTACGAAGGGCTATTTATTGTCAAGAGAGTGTTCTCTGGAGGTGCCATGATGCTGACTACCATGGACGGTGAAGACTTCCCACATCCTATAAACGCTGACATAGTTAAAAATACTGCGCATAAGAGACTCGCTAGGTTGACATACCTAGGCAAAATAAGGGCATCCCGGCAAACCAAAAGTTTGGGCAAAAATTAGGGATATATGCAAAATATTATACACCCGACAAGTTGAAAACCCGAAAGGGAGAATTGGGCAAAAATGGGTATCCTGGTGGGCTGAAAACCCGAAAGGGCGGTCCAGGAAAAAGTTAAGGATTGAAAGCGTATGACTATGTACCGTGGATTCACCACACTCAACTTTATCATCAAGGTCCGAGTTCAAATGGTCCAAGATCAATCCAATCAATTTCTGTCAACGGAAAGGGGAATTCAAAAACATTGGGGCAATAGTAGAGTTGGAAGTCAATGAGATCATTTCACATGGCTATTTGTTTTTGTTTTCAATTTTGTTTCCCTTTCAACGATTTCCTTTTACTAGGATCTCCGTCTCTTTGTATAAAAATGCTTATTCAGGGGAAAAATATCAATACAAATATACTTCGAAGTGCAAACTTTATGTCTTTGTTTTGAATGCAAATTTGTCCAATGACTAAAATTGAACGAACATATGCATATGAACATAATTAAAACTGTTTGGCACATTTGACCGAAGCATCAACAAACATCTCTTTAATGTATATTGGAATATCCCCAGAGTTATTTCATTAACATTATCCCCCACAAATCGGCTACAATAGACCAATCTCCAGCCAGAGTCTCAATCTCTTGGCAGCTCTCTCCCTAGCTAAGTTGATCCTACAAGTAGAAGCCTCGTGGATCTCTTCCTCAAAGAACTCACATTGTCAGCAGTTCATCAAGTATTCATCAACAGGGTTTATTTCCCCAACAAGTAACGAGTAGTATAACTCCCTAGCAGGGTACAAAATTCCCCAGCTTGGTTTATCTTCTCCAACTGAGCCTATTACCCCCAACTGAATATACCTCCCCAAGCTGAGTCTGTCCTCCACGACTGAGGCTACATTCCCCAGTAAATTCGTCAACAAAACCTTTACTATCTCTGAAAGCTACTATGAAACCTGGACCCGACCAAATATTAGTAAAACTTTCAAACTACTATGAAGCCTAGACCCGACCAGATAATAGTCAACTTCTCAAGTCACTATAGAGCCTAGATCTGACCAGATAATAGTGTAATCTTTCAAATGCTATGAAACTTGGACCCGGCCAGATAATAGTTTAACTCTTCAGATATAGAAGAACCTAGACTCAACCAGACTAAGGTTTAACTTCTTTTCCCCAGTAGAGTATGCATTTACCCCAACAAGTTGTTGTGAAGCTTGGATCCGACCAGATAGAAATTACCCTCAGAAATTCACTGTGAAACCTGTAACCCGACCAGATAACAAATAAATCCCCAAACAGTTGATTGTGAAACCTGGACCCGACCAGATAACAATTAACCTCATCAACCTCAAAAATCTTCAAATCTTGGATCGATTAGATGTCCATTTTTCAAGCAAGTTATTGTGAAACCTGGAGCCCGACCAGATAACAATTAACTACGATCCCCAAAGAGATACCATGAAGCCTGGACCCGACCAGATAATAGTACAACTTTCCAAAAACCATGAAACTTGGACCCAACCAGATAATAGTTACCACTTCAAGTTACTACAAAGCCTGGATCCGACCAGATAACAGTTAACTTCCTCATCCCCAGAAAATTGTTGTGAAGCCTGGATCCGACCAGATAACAGTTAACTTCCTTATCCCCAACAAATTGTTGTGGAGCCTGGATCCGACCAAATAACCATTTAATTTTAAGAAATTTTTTGCAAAGCCTGGAAACCGACCAGATATCAGTTAATTCATTTCTTCCCCAGTAAGTTATCGTGAAGCCTGGATCCGACCAGATAACAGTTGACTTCCTCATTCTCAGCAAGTTGTGAAGCCTGGATCTGACCAGATAACAACTGACATTCAAGATGTATTCCCCAACAGAAATCCGGGAGTCAACTTCCCGAATTTCCTCACAAACAGTCAGGGATTTATTTTCCCAGACAAAAACATACATCTCATGTTCATACATCATAACATGTACATACAAATGCATTTAGCATAATACCACATCTGGTGAATATCATGTATACATCTGCATTTTACTAACTCTTTTTCTCACAGGTAAAACATCAAGTTTTAGTATAAGTTAACAAGAGATTTGTGCTGATACTTCTTCCAGTGTTTACCAACATTCCTCCAAATGGCATCTATAAGCCCATTCACAATCCATCTTCGAGTGCAAATTTCTGGGCACTCTAGTGTTCAATCATCTTTCACCTTCAAGTCACGAATGATGGATCCGCCAATCTAACTCTTCAGGTTTAAGAAGATTGAACATGGGAAGCTGTTGTACCCCAAAATTTTCCATCACATTTATCAAGTAATCTCTCACAATATCTCCTTTGGTTCAAGACTGCATTAGGGTTGATCAGCTCAAGACACCTCCTAAAGCACTGATGACTGAAAATTAGGGTTTGAGATTACACAAGGATAATTGAACTTTTAATGCCTCATATGACTTTAATGGATCATTATGGACCCTCAAGATTGCTCATGTAAAGTTTCAAGTCTTGGATCATATTTTTGCTTAGTCAATTGATTTGTTGATCTAAAAATCAGCTGTATTGGAGAAAAGGTCAATTATGGTCAACTTACAGTCAAACTTCATAAATTTTGATCCATATCAACATTATGAACTCATATATGTCATTTGATCAAGTTTGGACCATAATTCCTCAAGAAATTTGATCAAATCATCAAAAGGGCAAAATGGTCAAAATTAGGGTTTTGACTGAGAAATGGCAATTTCAGATTTTTGACCTGGAAAATGATTAATTGGTTTGAGACATGATCTCAAGGGTTCAATTTCATCATTTTAACCTAATGGAATGACTCAAAACTCTGCTCAAAACCAATTGATTGATAGTTGATTTTTAGTCAACTGATCAAAAATCAACTACACACTGAAAAGTCAAACTTTGACTTTTTGGTCAAAATCAAGTGTCAAAGATCACAATTCATTAAAACATGTAAAAATATGAAACTTGTTCATCAAGAAATCTAAAAGTCAAGATTTCATTTTGAAAAGTCAAAATTTCTAAACTTAGAAATCTTTCTAAGTGTTGGAAACTTCATATTTTTTTACAACTTTGAGCCAATATTTCACCATGATGCAAGATGATTCAAAGGAAACTTTCAACATGAAAATTTTAGATCCCAGTGAGGTATAAAACATTGTAGAACACAATTTCTCCTATAAATTCATGTATTTCAAGTTATGATTTTGTGAATACATGTTCATGAAACTTGGAAACTTAGTAAAATTTTGCCCTTGTTTAGGCAGGATTTTGACCTAACTTCATGGCAATTTTTCACATAGTTCCAAGAGGAATTTTCAAAAATGACCAACATAGAGGTTTTATAGGATGTTATAAGCTTTCCAAAATGTCAGAGAACTCATTGAGATCATGCTTGAGATAAGAGAATCGAAGAGATGAAGTTAGGGTTTCATTCTTGATTTACAAGGCATAATTTGTGATGAACACTTGACCAATTCATAGCTAGGCTGCATAATATTTGCTTTACAGACCTCAAACTTGTTTGTCACTCCATAATTAAATGTTTACACAGCTGTTAGAGCTTTGACCCAAGCATTTGAGCCATTATCCAAGTTGCATTTCCATTTATGGCACAAAGTTACCATTCCATTCTTGTAAAGAGGCTTTAATCACAAAGTCAATGCATAGAGCTTTGCACTTGTTCCTTCTGATCACAAGTAATGTCAAAGGCAAAAGCAACATGTCTAGAGCCTCCCATAAACTCAGGCCATGCTTGTACTATGCCTTGAAACCATGTTTTCACTTTTCTTCAAAATCAAGTAACATAGCCATAACTCTATATCTTGTGCTTCTGACCATATCAAGTGGTAGAACATTTTCCATATAATTATACAAGTTGTTTGTAAGCTAAGACATGAATACACAAGCTCTCAAACTTCCCCAAACTCAGAACTGCATCATAAACCACCATTGTTGCACAATCTGACCAAGAACTTCAAACTTCCATTTCCCTCATGCGTTTTTTGGCCTTTCAGTTTCAAAAGCTTCCTCACATCAAAAACAAACCATCCATGTCCCTGTTACACGACTGTAACATCATTTTCATCAACTTCCAAGTTCAAAAATAGAGCATTGCAGTTGGACTTCTCCAAACCATTCCAGCCACTTTAAGTTCAAGACATCCATTACATTAGCTTCCTAGAGGTTCAAGGAAGCTAACCTTATCATTAACATCACTTGAAACAAGCTCAAACTCAATTAACGATTTCCAGTTTTGAGGTATTTTTCTTGAACTTCTATTTCATTATTTAGGCATTGCTAGGCTTGCATTTGTAAACATAAAATGTAGACATCATTGCCCTGAAACTATACATGTTCATAGATTTCATTTATGTTGCTTGAGTAGGGAGAATTTTAAGTTTGAACTTGCTGAAACATTTAGGTCAGAATTTGGTACTTTCATAAATTCGTCCTTATCTTTGAATGTTAGCTTAAGTTAGTTGCATGGTTGGATTCATGGTGGAAAAATGCACAAGTTTCATGTTTACACTTTTATGAATGGATAAGAAATAAACAAGTTACATATCCTCTGGCTGGAGGTTGAAGATGAAGTACAGTCAGTGCAAGATTTATATCATATATTTATTGTTTTGTTTAAGTTAACGGATGTATCAGCACCCCAGTGGTTAAAGCGTGCGCTTGTTACCTTAGGGACCTGGGTTCGAGCCCCAGTGGTATTCTTTTTCCAGTTTTTTTTCATATTTTTCACTCTTTTTGATTTTTGTTTGCAGCGCTGGGCCTCCAACTTGGGTCTGGCTATTTCTTTGCTGACTTTCCCCCTTGACTATGTTTACACCCATGGCCTTTTTATTATTTCTATTTATTTTTCTTTATTTTATTTTTCATATTACTTTTATTATTATTATTATTATTATTATTATTATTATTATTATTATTATTATTATTATTATTATCATTTTTATTAATAAAAATCCAAAAAATATATTTATTTATTTCTTTACATATTTAAAAAATGTTCATTAATATTTTATTTTTCTCCATAAAACAAAAAGACCAAAATATTTTCTTTTAACAAATTAATTCTTTTTTTTATAATAATTAATGTTTAGACTTAAGTTAATTATCACATTATTTTCTTGTAAATTAAAAATTAATTTAGAACTTAGATTTATTTTTAATTAATCAATTCATATGTTATTTTCATTATTTAAAACCTTTTCATAAAAAACCTAAAAATCATTTTTAAATTAATTTCTTTTCTTAATTAGTTTAAGTTCATTTAAGTTAAATTTTTATTAATTATTTTCTCAATTAGGTTTAGGTTAAAACCTTTCATAAAATCAAACAAAATCATTTCTTTTTCTATTTTGCATTCTTGCATTTTATCTTCAATTTTTGTATAATATTCAATATGGTTGTAATAGTTAATTAGATTTAATTTTCTTGCAAATCCCCATTTATAAATTTGTATACCCTCTCCCCTAATGATGTAATAGTTTAGTATTTTTTATTTTCTGCAATTTAACGCTTTATATAAATGCTAGTAAATTAGGGTTTGTATGGAAAGATTAAAATCAACAAGTTAGCAAATCCTAATTCAAAGACAAAACAGTGCATGTAAATCAACACACTTGCACACTTGCATCCTTAAGGTAATTCCACTTTATTGCCTTATAAAAATGACTATGTTATGCATATGGGATATCTTAGCAAAAAGCAACCAAAAATACAAGATCATAGTCCCTCGATGATGCTATCAAATGTTACCTTTCAAAATGATCTTAGTCCCTCAAAGAGAATTGCTAAGATATTTCACAATATTGCTATCATGGCTTTACGATGACCCACGTCCGTCCCTTTACATTCAAAGATAGGGCTTCTTACCAAATCAATGGTAAGATAGTAATATCAAAGGAAAGGAAGAAATAAACTAAGACTTTTGAGTAGGTAGATTGTTCCTAGTTGCTTGCTCAATTTCAAATCAAACACTCTTGCTTATTTTTAAAACAAACACCAACACTTTCAAAAAAACACTTTCAAAACATATTCCAAACTTGAAACATTTTCAAAAGCTCAACACTTTGTATACGTTCTTACGAACGAGAACTATTACAAAGTTTGCCTAAACGATGACGCCTTTTCAAAATACTTTCAAAAACCACACAAAGCACATTTTCAAACAAAAGCAAGTGAGCTAGCAAGCAACTAAGATCCCATAGATAACTATGGATGAAAAGGGTTCTAACACCTTCCCTTTTCATAATCTACCCCCTAAACTCAAGAAATAATCTCAAAGGTCTTTCCTATTCTTTTCATCCTTTCCTTTTGGATAAAAGAAAAGTCGGTGGCGACTCTTGCTAACCATAACATTTGCGATAAAACGCAAAACACCAAGCTAGTTCTCCCACCGTATCACGCATACAACTTCATCTCTTTCAAAACTTGCAATATTATTCTTAAGTGTTCTGCATGCTTTTCCTCCGATTTAGAGTAAATCAAAATGTCATAAATGAACACCACTACAAACCGATCCAAATAAGTATGAAAGATACGGTTCATGTATTACATTAATACTCCCGGCGCATTAGTAACGCCAAAAGGCATCCCCAAATACTCATAGTCTCCGCCTCATTAATTTGCTTCTCCAGCCCTTCAATTTCTTGCTTCAACACCATGATATGTTGTTGCCATTGAGAGATATTATTGTCCCTAATGTTGAAGTATGCTTTTTATTTTTCAAGAGTTTTCTTCAATTCTTCACTATCAACCATAGAAGAGTTTACGAAAGCTAATTCAACAGTGCGCTCCTTCTCCTTAGAAAGACGTTTTTCCCGGATATCTTTCTTTTCGCCCAAGTCGACCAAAAGCTGGTCAAGGAAGGTATACGCCTCAACCAAAAATTTGAGGACCAAAGGAGAATCATTTTGAACGTCAACTTTCTTCAACATATTTTTAATCTTGGCACCATCAGAAGGATACACCTCCAAATGGGCGATCAAATCAACATGGAAGAGCATGGTTTTGAGACGATTAAGAGCCTCTTCTTGAGTCCCAAGAAAAGAGACGCCTTCATATGCAGTAGAAGTGATGGAGCCTCAATCAATCGAACGGTTCCTAACATTCACCAAAAATTTCATGTACTCAAAAGGGTTGTTTTTCCTTAGAGTAACAACTTGTTGGGGCGACAGGTGGTAGTTGCAGGAATCATGTTGGGAGGGGTCGAAATGGTTCCAAAAGAGGCAATTTCCTGAGGATTCACTTCTCTTGTTTGGGAATGATTTTGGTTGGTAGTTATGGTGATATCAACATCAACAACATGTTCAGGACCCTTTAGGCCATCATCTCTTGTATCCTCCCCTAGACTTTCATTATTGACATCGTCCTCCAATCCTTCACTAATGGGAGAATATTCAGAAGCATCCTGAGTGACAGGAGAGTTGAGATTTCTCCCAGAAGGCTCAGTATCAGTCAAGACCACAATTGGTTTATTTTTGGTCTTGGAAGATTTCAAGACAATCTTGGTGGGGGCGTTTTTTAGGTTTAACTGTCAGTCGCTAAAACAATAAAGGAAAGTTAGAACAGAATCACAAAAGGGACAAAAAAAATACCAAAGATAAAGAATCTTTGGAAGAAGAAGGTACCTGGTGGTCCCCTTCAGAACTAGAGTTAATGCTCTTTAGTCGAGTTTGTGCAGACAACAAAACTCGTTCTTTTGCCACCACAGGAGTAGGCGCAATGGCAGAAGTGGCCTTTTTTAAGGCAACCTCAAAGCGAGTCGACTGAGATTTTTTTGGATTTTTTAGGAATGGAAGGCGAATATGCATCGTCAATTCGTTTCTCTTTACTAGAAAAGTGTTTTCGTCTCTTTGGGGGTGGTTCAGGAGGGACGACAATGTTGGCTTCAGGGGCCTACGAATGGGTCAGCATAATCAGTGTGTTAGAAAAGGAATGCAATCAGTTAGTAAACCACCAAGTTAGTAGATTAACTGAGAAGAAGTCCCAAGGGCTTCATTAGCAGAAGGAAATACGGTTGCACCACTGGCGGCTCTGCTAGTCTGCTTCTTGTGTTCAACAGCTAGATAAGGTGGTAACATTAAGACAAAGCAGTAAAAGCCAAAAGCATAAAACAAACAAGAGGACAATCGATAGTTAAGACATACCTTTTTTGAACTTTTTCTGCATAACGTTTGTTGTATCCCAAAATTTTCTCTCCCATTTTCACACAAGACATACTCCTAGAGGTTCTCAATTGCCATAGGTTGACCAAGATTTGACCAGACAATTTTCCTCCTAAGGCAATGAGCCCCCAACTAGGGTTTCATTTTCACCAAGATGTGTGAGCTTCAAAGGTCTCAAATGTCTTCCATAGTCCTAATATGTCTTCAAGATTATCAATGAAAAATTTCATGCCTTGTTCAACAAGTTTGCTCAGTCAATTGCTCAAGTATTAGAAAATCAATTGTGCTAGGTCAAAAGTCAATTGTGGCCTATGCACATTCAAACTTCAAGATTTTTGGTCAACATCAACATTTTGAAGTGATATCCATAATTTGATCAAGGGTTGATCATGATTCCTCAAGAAATGCTCCTAACCCATCAGAAGTCAAAAATGGCAAAGTAGGGTTTCTATAGGAAAAGTCAACTGAATTTTGACCAGGAATAACTTTCACATACTTCATCCATTTTCCCCCATCAAAAGCTCATATTTAAGATAATCTCATTCCCTATAACTTCTCTTCATCCCTCAAGTCCAAGAAATGCACCATTTGAAAGATACAAGCTCATACATTAGAGGTCATTTTCAGAAAGTCAACAAAAGCATCTTTTTGCCAAGACCTTTTACATCAAGATAAATCTTCAAATGAAAAATTTATCAAAAGAGGGATTGAAGTATACATCTTGGGATTTCAAAAAAGTCCAAGATCATCATCATGAGATAAATATTGAGCAAGTTATGGCTTGCCCAAGTTGGGAAAATTTGGGAACTTTCAAGAATATGCATTGAGCAAACATGAAGTTTTAGATCAATGACTTAATTTCTTGGACTTCAAACATCTTCCTAAGCCTATATAGGACCTCTAAAATTATTCTTGCCATGCCTTGCATTTTCTAACTATTTTATTCATATTTATTTTAATTTATTTCAAATAAATATAAAATAAAATGTATAAAATAATTGGAAATGGGCTTTGAGCTTTGGGTTGATGTTTTGGACAACCTAGGCCCATAAAATTTCGTGCAAGCAATGTCCACATTCACTCAAATTCAAAAAGGACAAGATTCCATGTCTTTGGCAAAGTTACAAAATATCATTCATGGCTTTAAAAACTAATGTTTATGGTTGTTATTACCTTTGTTCTCTTGTCTCCTCCCCCTCTCTATATAAAGGACACATTAGCAAGATTCAACGCATGAGATACATCACGGAAAAGCTCTACAAATTTTGCAAAAATTATCAAAGTTGTAAAAATTCGCATTTTAGGTTCCAGCCTTTCTCAGTCCAAACAAAAGATCCAAATACATTCTTGGAGGCTCCATGAAGCTTTTGCAATCATTACCAAGCCCTGAAACATCACAAAACTCCTCAGTAAGCTCCATTTTTATATTTTCTAACTTGTTTCATGCAAATACGGTGCTCCTTGTAGCTAGATGTGCATTATACACCATCAGACATGTGCCATCAGATGTCCATCTAATCAGATCTAGCGTACTCCAGCTGCGGGCTCACCATGTGCCATCAAGACCAATCCACATTGGATCCAGAAGCAAATCTAGGCCTCTCCCTTCATGGGCCAGCGAATTCAACAACCACACCCCCACTTTTTTTTTACTATCTCAAGCCCATCTAGTTTTTTTTTATAATGTTTTAATTTCTTTTATCTTCTTTACTTAATTAAGAAAATAATAAAAAAAAACTCACAAAAAAATCAGGCTTACACTTTTTTAAAATTAAAATAATGAATTACTTTAATTAATTAATTAATTAAATTTTAACTACTTTCTTATTTTAAAATGAACTAGAATTTAGGATTTAATTTATGTTTCAAATGTTTTCTTAATAAAAAATGAAAAATATTAGAATTAGATTAATTTCATTCAATATTTATTTTCTTAAATTAAATTTAGATTTAGTTTAATTATTTTTCCTGAAATAAATAAAAATAAAACCAAAAAGATTTTTCTTGTTTACTTAGAATTTTTCTTAGGATTTTTAGACGTAATATTTATTTCACGCGCGTTATTTTTATTCTCGTATTTTATATAAATAATGTAACTGATTATGGGATGTAATAGTCTAGATTTAAAAGTCTGCATTTTATTTTCTTGCATTTTTTTATGTAATTGTCCCAAAGCGTTGTAATAGCATAGGATTTAAATTTTCGCACTTTAAATTTATGTAAATATTAACTGTTAGTAACTAGGCGTGCATGATAAGACTGAAAATTAAAATGTTAGCAAACTTAATAATGCAAGATAAATAACTGAATTTTAATACACTTGCACATGCACACCTCTAAGGTATCTCCAACTTTAGTTGCCTTTAAATAAAACAGTCATGAGGCAGGAACACTTTAGTAAAGACCCATAAATAAAAAAAATATCACAGTCCCTCGATGACCCTACAGTTTCCTTTCGGTAAATGATCTAGTCCCTAAAAGAAAATTGCTAAAGCGTCTCCAGAAGTTTCCTCCGTGATTGTAAAATGTCCCTTTGATTGTCCCTCAACATCCGAAGATAGGGCTACCTACTCACTAATAGTAGGATAGCACTATCTAAAGGAAAGGAGGAAAAAAACATCCTTTTCGAGTAGGTAGACTGTTCTTAAGTACTTGCTCAAACCTGAAATTTTCACACTTACACACTTTCAAAAAAAATCTTTCCAAAAATGCTTTATCACACTCTTGAGGACTGATACAAGAGTTACCATAAAGTAAACAAAAACTTTCAAAACCACAAACACACAAACAGTTTTAAAAAATGAGAAATACCTAAGAGCCTGTGGAAAACCACGGATGGAAAGGGTGCTAATACCTTCCCTTTCCATAATCTACCCCCCTTACTCAGAAAATCTCGAAAAAAGGTCTTTTTCTGTTCTTTTTACCCTTTCCTTTATTGGATAAAAGAAAAGTCGATGGTGACTCTTGCTTACCGCAACATTTGCAAACAAAAAACATAAACCAGTATTAAACAGTCGGTTCTGCCACCGTATCACAGAACTGGCGACTCTGTTTGGGTGTATTAAAGTTGGGTTTACCTTAGGGTATAGATCATTTCTAAATTGTTTGCTTGTTGGTTTACTTTACTTTTAAGGGATTGTTTGGGTTACTATAGATCCTACACCTGTATCTGGGGAAACCTGTTAGGTAAGTAGCAATAGATTGTGGAAACTGTGTGGGGTATACCGATACGGTTGAAGCGATGGCTATGTTGATGCGACACTTTAGTTGGTACCGGTAGCCCTTGAGTTAATCAAGGAGAATACAGGGCCGATGCATGGTGTCATGAAGCGTCAACTGACCTTAGAACCTTTAAATGAACAACTTAGCCATTAGGACGTAGTGATATGGCCATCTTTGGTGTATTCCCAAAGTTGGAAGATATTTGATGCTACACTCATTGAGATTTGACTCCTGGGTTTTATTTGGTTGCAAGTCAGTTACCTATCGAACGAAGCTTGTGGCAAAGATCAGTAATATTGAGATCCCTTAGAACCCGATTACTATTTATAGGACAGGTTGAACCAATCCAACTTCAAGAGGGTATGACCTTAAAACCCATGCAAGCCTTAAACCTAAGGTCTTTGTGTGATTTGCTTTTGTTTTCTATATCTCTGATTTCTTAGCATAATCATACACATCATGACATCATGCCACAACATTTACTTAACCATTTCAATGATCTAAAGGGTTTGTGATGCAGGTTATGGTAAATCAAACGTCTAGCAAGGGGAAAAGGGGATCTATTTTACTCTAGCCAATACCGTCAAAAGATCAAAACTCAACAAATTGGGCAGGGGCTATGACCCACTTGATATGGTGAGCTTGACTCTCGTAGAAGGACACTCAATGATACGAAGTTCTTCAATCAAAGCTGCAAATTCTGACATTTTCTTGTTTACCCCACGAGATTCTTGAAAACATTGCATACATATCATTGCATAAACAGGTTTCATAACAGGTTTCTCATGTTCTCACTGTTTATTTCAGCAATGGCTCTCAAACAAGACAACATAGATCTCCAAATTCAAGAGGCTCAGTTCATGGAAATGTTCCTAAACCTATCGAAGGGGGCAGGAAGAGTTGAAAGCACTCCTCGCTGGGAACCTGGCCAAGAAAAATCCTAAAGACAATAAGGACGAACAGTTGGAACAACTGCAAGCTGAGGTTGAAGCAATTAGAACCCAGGTGCTGGGGCAGACAACTCTTATCCAAGGCCTGGCCCGGGTACAAGAAGAGCTGAGAGGCATTGTCAACAAGCTTCATCAAGACGGATGCAACCGTGTGAAGCAAATAGTCGAGGTTGGGGACCAAGTTATTGATCAACCTCTAAGAAGACAAGAGGTTGGTTTGGTGAAGATTGGACCTTTCCAAATTTCTACCACATCACGGGTCCAACAACAACCTCGCCAAAAACAACGGGTTAATCAGAGTAAGCCAGATACACCCAAGAGGCAGTTTACCAAACTCAACATGCCGTTGTCTCAAGCTTTACAACACATGATGAGGATGAATCTGGTTACGTTGATAGGGCCTCCTCTGAATCCCAAGACTTCTTCCCCAAACTACAATCCTGATGCAAGGTGTGCATATCACTCCAACAGTCTGGGGCATGATACTGACGATTATTGGGTGTTGAAATATAAAATTCAAAACTTGATTGATGAAAGAGTGCTGGAGTTTACACAAGATGGTCAGGCTGAGTTCTTTTGCCATCCCTCCAAGGCACGCCATCTGAAGTGGCAAGATCAGACGAAGAAGCTTATGTTCATTAGAATTTTCAATTTGTAATTTTCTTTTGATTGTTCGAACATTTATTCATGTCAAACTTTGTTACTTTATCAATGCATTGCATATGTCTGTTTTGAATCAATTCATTCGTATTCACTATATTTAAACTGCTTTCCTTTTTGTGATATTCAACTCTCGATCAAAAGCTCTGAGCCTTTAAAGGGAGGATGACGAAAATTATACCATAATCTCTACAATATGGTTTTGAACAGACCCCGCTAGCGATGTACAGGCATTGTTTCAAATCCTAAATGGTGGAGTTATAAGAAATATAATCCCTAGTCAACCCCTTTGATCCTAAGAAGTAGTAGTTTTCTTTTCAGTGAAATTAAAATCCTTAATCATAACCTGGGGAAGGATAGTTTTCTCAGTTAATTCAGATGTGCATTCAGTCACAAGCTTCCCTTTCATACACGACAAATAGTGTAGAAGATGCTCTCCAAAAGATGGTGATGGTTCCTGTGATACGGTGGGAGAACTGACTAGTGTTTTGCATTCGTATTCGCACTTGTGCGGTTGAGCAAGAGTCGCCACCGACTTTTTATTTTATCCTAAAGGAAGGGTTAAAAAAGCACAGCAAAAACCTTTTGAGATATTTCGTGGGTCCGGGGGGTAGATTATGAAAAGGGAAGGTATTAGCACCCTTTTCATCCATGGTTATCCATGGGCTCTTAGTTACTTGGTTTTTTTAGATCACTTGCCTTGATTTTCGATTGCTTGAAAAATGGTGTGTTTGTGTATGTTTTGAAAATGTTTTTGAAGAGATGCCTTGTCTTAGGCGACCAATGTATTTGACTCGTGTTTGAGTGTTTTACAAAAGTGTGTATCTTTTCGAAAAGATGTTTCAAATGTTTTTGAGAGTTTGTTTGAAAGTGTTGTGGATTGTGGTTTTTGAAAAGAAGGCAAGTGTTTTTGCAAGTTGATCTCAAGTAACTAAGAGCTTTGTCTACCCTATTGTACTCAAAGGTTTTCTCTATGTTTTCAACCCCTTTTAACAATTTTGTTCCACCATTGAATTTGGTGGACAATCTTGCGTTTAGGAAGTTTGTTCGGGACGGGCGCGGGTCGTCTTATGGACCATGAATGCAATGATGCCAAGTGTCTTTGGCAATTGGCTTTGAAGGGACTATGATCATTCCATTTTAGGCAATATTCTAAAGCGTCATCGAGGGACTTATGATCATTTGAATTTGTTTTGCCAAAGATACTCGACGTGCAAGCATGGCCCATTTTGGAAGGCAACATGTGGGATTACCCTAGAGGGTGCAAGTGTGATTGTGTATTGATTTCATGTATTTGTCTTGTATTAGGTTATCTAGCGTTTGATTTTATGTACATGCAAACCCTAGGTCTAACCATGGTATAATTGAAAGCGGTAAATTGCGGAATGTAAAGTCTACGCTATTACAAAATAAGTATCCGGGAGTGGGGGTACAATATTCACAAATGGGGATGAGACTTATAGTATCCAATAAGTTACAACCAAATCGAATTTGCGATCGAATGTAAATGACGAATATACAAATATAAGATAAACAAATGTGTATAGGGGCATTGTGAATGTATTTGTATTGTGTACAAGTATATGCGTACGTGATTATTTACAGGTGCGACAAGGTGAAATTAATGTGTATTAGGGTATTGTTGACCTAAATATGTGTTTAATGAATCTTTGATTTGTATATTTTTAATATGTACAAAAGAAATGTTTTAATTGAATGTTTTAACGAAAAGAAAAATAATATTCTAAGTTTGAAAGTTATTATTTTACATTTGATATATAAAAAGGGTATCTTTGTATTATTAGTAAGAATATTTGAATTAAAAGAAAAGAAGTGTTTTCAATTTTAATTATATGGTGTAAGAAAATGTATTATTTGTTATTTATGTACAAAAGATGTCTTAATTAAAAGAAAAAGGTATTTTCAATGGTATAGTAAAAAATAGTTCTTTATTTGTTTATCAGTCACTGACTTTTCTTCTTTTCTTTTTTGCAGATGAATAATTGAATGGAGAGGGGTACTAAATGAAGACTGAAGAATTAGAAGAAATAGGATAGTTTTCTTTTTTATTTAAAGTTAAATCAATGTAAAACCATTGTTTGTAATTAAATTATAAACAATAATTGTACAGTTAATTTAAGAATAAATAAAAGTTTCTATTATCCAATTAATTCTGTTTTCTCTTTATTGTTTATTTATTATTTAAAACTCTTTGAATTAAAATAATTGAAAAATAAATTTCAATCATTTAATTTAGAATAATAAATAATTAAAATAAACAATGCTTTAGCACATTGATCAGTTAAACCTGGTATCTCCAAAGCGAATCAATAGTTAATCAAATCACTGATCAGGCGCATTCCCTTTTCACCGATTTTTACCAATCACTGTAAATCCAAACTGCATATATCTTTGACTGGCTCAAACAAACCAACTTGAATTCAAACCAACTGCCTCTTTTACTGATTAAATCAAAACAATACGAATTCAAACCGATTCTCGGAATAACTAGCAAAGTGCTGTGGAATTTAAATCCTTCTGAGAATGCGCGCACAAACCCTAATTCCTGATTAAATGCCAAAGAGCATTCGCCTGATCAAAATTGAGCCAGAATCAACCAAAACCCTAAGCCAACTGTGTGAAACAATTCAGAGCCCTGAAAGATCAATAAAAACCCTAATTGCGTCTGACTGACGAGAAAAGTCTGTTTGACCGATTCTTGAGCCGGTTTGAAAAATCAGGAAATGCCTGAAGCTGAGATTTCTTGTGGAAAAATGCGAGGGCAAATTTTGGGGTACAACAGTTTCCCCTGTTCAATCTTCTTGGACCTGAAGAGTTAGATTGGCAAGTTTGCCTTTCGCGACTTGAAGGTAAAAGAAGATTGGACACTAAAGTACCCAGAAAATTTGCGCTCGGCGATATGATGGTAGAGGTGAATGGGCTTAAAGATGCCATTTGGTTATGGGCTTAAAGATGCCATCTGGTGCGATAGAATCTTGTCGGGGAATGGGCTTAGAGATGCCATTTGGTGATGGCTGGTAGGAGGATGGGCTTATAGATGCCATCTGGTTATGTTGAACTGTATGTCAATGGTGAGTGGACAAGTATCAGAAAGGCATCCATGTTTTGGAACATCTCTGAATTGGGGGTCCGAATAGGCAATAGATTGACATCCATGTCTGGAGAATCTGTAAACTATTTTCAGGAGTTGAGATTGAATAAGCAATAGAGCAGCATCCGTTGTTGGGAAGCGTCCGTAAACTGTTTTCAAAAGTTGAGAAGAGTCTGAACAAGTTGGTAGATTAACATCCGTTGTTGGGAAGAATCCGTAAACTGTTTTCAGAAGTTGAGATGAGTGTGAACAAGTTGGTAGATTAACATCCGTTGTTGGGAAGAATCCGTAAACTGTTTTCATAAGTTGAGATTGAATAAGCAATAGAGCAGCATCCGTTGTTGGGACGCGTCCGTAAACTGTTTTCAAAAGTTGCGTCTGAACAAGTTGGTAGATTGACATCCGTTGTTGGGAAGAATCCGTAAACTGTTTTCAGACGTCTTGAAGAGGAACCGGTGTAGGGTTTCCTGATGATGAGCTCGTGTAAAGCTGCATTTGGATGAATCTGGAATAAGTATCAGAATGTCGCCGTGTCCGGGTCACATCGGAGTAAACTTGGAAGATGATCTTTGTCTGCCGACTGATCTCATCTGAAAAGGTAAAGGGTTAGTTGTATGCAGTGTTATGATGCATGATGTAACGTATGTGACATTAATGGTTATGACATGAATGCGCATGTAAGCTGATGAACTATCTTGCTGAGGATAAATGAATCCGAGATGGCTGAAGATAAAAGCATCTTGATTGCTGCCGGGGAAAATAAATCCTTGGCTGCTGCTGTGGAGGGCAAGAGTCTTCAATTGTTGAAAATGAGAGATCTTGGGACCACCGTTGGGAGAATCAGAAGCTTGGGTTGTATGCCAAACTACTGGGGTCTTCCTGTTTTAAGGAGATCTGTGTAGGATTTCCTGACGATGAGTCCGTGTAAAACTGCATCGGGTTTTTGAACACTTTTGACATTCGAATGCCCCCAGTGGTGATGTAGATAAATTCCTGGCTTGTTACAGGTGTTGGTCTAGAATTCTTCAGACGTGCCCTGGCTGGATACAACAGTCGAGTCTGGAAATAGTCGTCAACAGATATGCCCTGGCTGGATACAGGAATCGAGTCTGGAAATAGTCGTCAACAGATATGCCCTGGCTGGATACAGGAATCGCATCTGGAAATAGTCGTCAACAGATATGTCCTGGCTGGATACAGGAATCGAATCTGGAAATAGTCGTCAACAGATATGCCCTGGCTGGATACAGGAATCGAATCTTCAAACTCTTCAGACGTGCCCTGGCTAGATACAAGAATCGAGTCTGGAAATAGTCGTCAACAGATATGCCCTGGCTGGATACAGGAATCGAATCTTCAAACTCTTCAGACGTGCCCTGGCTAGATACAGGAATCGAGTCTGGAAATGTGACAGTTAATAGATATGCCCTGGCTGGATACAGGAATCGAATCTTCAAACTCTTCAGACGTGCCCTGGCTAGATACAGGAATCGAGTCTGGAAATGTGGTTAACAGATATGCCCTGGCTGGATACAGGAATCGAATCTGGAAATGTTGTAGTTGATAGATGTGCCCTGGCTGGATACAGGAATCGAATCTTCGAACTCTTCAGACGTGCCCTGGCTAGATACAGGAATCGAGTCTGGAATTGTAATAGTTGATTTGTTGAACACTTTTGACATTCGAATGCCCCAAGTGGTGGAGAAGGAATCTTGAATCAGATTACTCTGCATATTGAGAGATTTCTTGAAATCTTGACTGGACTGCCCCAGGTTAACTGAACTTTGAAAGATCTGTTGGACCTTGACTGGACTGCCCCAGGTTAATTGAATTGTGACATGTCATGTCTCTTGTTGATAGGAGATTTGATGGAAGTGTCATCCTCTTGAAGTGATTTTGCTCACTGAGAGAGTTTTCGTTCCTCCGAACATTCGCTGTACGAATTTCTTCGCTTGCAAACAAAAAAAGCCAAATGCAGACAGTGATATTCAAGTAATGCAAAGTTTATGTTTGTCTCGAAGTTTTGAAAAATGCGTTTTTTAGCAGAAAACTTTTCATAAGACAAGTTAACACAAGATTTAGAGTAAAGCCCTACAGGAGTCAGGATACCTTTTGTAACAATATGCTTTCGAACTAACCCATGCTTCAATTAGGACTTTTGAAGGGTTGTACCGTGGCTTGGTTCACGGTTTAAGAAACAAAGGATAAAGGCTCAAAATATATTTGTACCCACCCGCTCTTCGTGATGTCCTTCAACCTAAGCTCAGTTAATTGTGCGTCACACTCTATTTTGAGTTTTGAACGACTTTTGGGCGATGGTTCACCAATTGAATTTGGGGAGACAGTCATCATCTCCTTTTCCTTTTCAACATTTTTCATGTTTTTGAGGATTTTGTAATGACCTCACTATTTTGATTTTGATTTGTTATCCCTAACTTTTGCCTGACTGTTACCGTTTTCTTTTTCGGAATTTCTGTCAGCGGGATGCCCCAGCTTTCTTAAGCCTCCTTTATAGGTTTTGGCTCAGTGGGCTTTTCTCTTTTGAGAGATTGACTGTCTATGTGATAGGGAACCACCCTTGTCTTTTGATTCGAAAGGAATGCTTTCTTTTTCGACGTCGTTCGTTGTATTAAGAACTGAGAGTTTGCGACTTCAATGCGCATTTTCTTTTGAATCAACTGAGATACTACCCTGCCCCAGGTTTATATCAAAGGT
Source organism: Vicia faba (assembly GCA_948472305.1). NCBI lineage: Eukaryota > Viridiplantae > Streptophyta > Magnoliopsida > Fabales > Fabaceae > Vicia > Vicia faba. The sequence continues at coordinate 95,505,628 of OX451735.1, read as the reverse complement.
TTTGATTGTTCAGAACAAAAAACTCCTACTTCTTTGGCTCGAAGGGGTTGACTAGGGATTAACTTCCTTATAACTCCAGTGTTTGGGAATTGAAAGAAATGCCTGTACATCATCAGCAAGGTCTGTTCAAAAGCATACTGTATAAGATCATGGTATTGTTTCGTCATCCTCCCTCTAAAGGCTTACACCTTTTTATCAAGAGTCAAATATCATAAATAAACGCATAAGAGTAGTGAAACGAATGGATGAATTCGAGACAAACATATGCAATGCATTAATGAAAACAGAGTTTAACATCAACAGATAATTGTTTGACAGCAAAAGAAATTACAACTTTGAAAATTCAAAAAGAAGCAAAAATCTTTCAGCTTGAGCTTCGTCACTTCAAGTGGAGAACCCTTTTAACGGAAGATTTTCATCTCGCCGTCTGGCATGAATTCCAGCACTCCAATGTCGATCAGATCTTGAATCTTGTTCTTCAAGGCCCAACAGTCGTTGGTGTCGTGTCCTGGGCTGTAGGAGTGGTAAACACAGAATGCGTCGGGATGATAGTTAGGAGAGGAGGTATTGAGCTTCTGAGGAGGATCCTTTACGGTAAGCAAATTGACCTCCAACAGGCGCTTTAGTATGAAAAATGATGGTATTTCAGTTTCCGTGAACTGTCTTCCTGACGTTTCTTGCTTACGCCGATTACCCCGTTGGCGCTGGCGAGGTTATTGATGGGCTTGTGACCCTGAAGCGAGCAAAGGAGCTTTCCCCTTGTCTTCTTGAGTGGCTGGAGGCTGAGCGGTGACTTGCTCTTCAACCTCAGATGTTTGCCTCAGTTGGTTGTTTGGAAGCAGTTGGCGGACAAGAACTCTGAGTTCCTCTTGTCTTTGAGATAGGTTTTGGATGAGAGCCATCTGGCCCACCAACTGTCCCATCACTTGGGTCCTCAGTGTTGTCAGATCAAACTGCAGCTCCGCCAGCTGGTCACTCCTGGCATTGTTGGAATTCTCCAAGCCCTTTGTGAGGAGAGCTTCCATCTCCTCTTGCCCCAGAGACAAGTTCAGGAACATCTCCTGCAGCTGAGCAGTCTGGTCTTGGATGTCTTTGACAGACCTTTCTAGAGCCATCTCTTGCTGAAATAAACAGTAGGAGAGTAAGGAAACCTGAAAAAGGAAAGACTGTCAAAATGCAATGCATGATATGTGGATGCATGCTTTCAAGGATCTCTCGGGGTAAACACAAGAAAATGTTAGAGGTTGAACTTTGCTCTTGGATTGGAGAATTTTGCACCGGTGGACGTCCTTCCACGAGAATCAAGCTCACCATGTCAAGTGGGTCATAGCCACTGATTCAAGTTGTTGTTCTTGAACTTTGATTGGAGAGCTTTGTATCGGTGGATGTCTTTCCACGAGAATCAAGCTCACCATGTCGAGTGGGTCATAGCCACTGATTCAAGTTGTTGTTCTTGAACTTTGATTGGAGAGCTTTGTATCGGTGGATGTCTTTCCACGAGAATCAAGCTCACCATGTCGAGTGGGTCATAGCCACTGATTCAAGTTTTTGTTCTTGAACTTTGATTGGAGAGCTTTGTTTAGAGGAGAAACCCTCTTGCCCCTTGGTAGATGTCTGGTTCAACGTAACCCTGCACCAAAAGAACCCTCGAGATCCTTGAAATGGTTATTGAAAATGCTATGGTATGATGTCATGATGTTATGTACATGTATGCACAAGCAAGTGAGTGTATATACGGCAAACATATTCACACAAACCAGACAAGTCCTTAGGTTTAGGCTTGCATGAGGTTCAGGTACTACCCTCTTTCAGTTTGTTGGTTAAAACCTGTCCTATCAAAAGTAACCGGGTTCTAAGGAGCTCAATATCATTGGATTGTTTTCTGTGTTCATTGTTTCGGTTTAGCCACTTACTGGCGACCAAAATATTCCAAGAAAACAATCCTCAAAAGAGTGTAGTATCGAGGATCTACCAACTTCGGACTGCACCAAAGTCGGTCATCTCACTACTCCTAAAAAGGCTAAGATGGTCAATTAAGGTTCTAAGAGTTCGTTAGTGCTTCATGACATCACACAGCGGCCCCGTACTCTCCTTGACTACTCAAGGGTTACCGGTACTCACAAATATGTCACACTAACATAGCTTACTGCTTCAACCATGTCGGTATACCCCGCACAGTTCCCTCGCAGTTTTTTTGCTATTTACCTAAGAAGGTGCCCCAAATCCGGGTGGAGGATTTACAACAAACCCAAACAAGAACCCAAAGGATAAAACAATCAAGTTAATCAAATCAAGAAAGTAAAGGTGATCTAAACCCTAAGGTAACCCCACTTTTAAATTTTCCCCAGCAGAGTCGCCAGTTCTGTGATACGGTGGGAGAACTGACTAGTGTTTTGCGTTCGTATTCGCACTTGTGCGGTTGAGCAAGAGTCGCCACCGACTTTTTATTTTATCCTAAAGGAAGGGTTAAAAAAGCACAGCAAAAACCTTTTGAGATATTTCGTGGGTCCGGGGGGTAGATTATGAAAAGGGAAGGTATTAGCACCCTTTTCATCCATGGTTATCCATGGGATCTTAGTTACTTGGTTTTTTTAGATCACTTGCCTTGATTTTCGATTGCTTGAAAAATGGTGTGTGTGTGTGTATGTTTTGAAAATGTTTTTGAAGAGATGCCTTGTCTTAGGCGACCAATGTATTTGACTCGTATTTGAGTGTTTTACAAAAGTGTGTATCTTTTCGAAAAGATGTTTCAAATGTTTTTGAGAGTTTGTTTGAAAGTGTTGTGGATTGTGGTTTTTGAAAAGAAGGCAAGTGTTTTTGCAAGTTGATCTCAAGTAACAAAGAGCTTTGTCTACCCTATTGTACTCAAAGGTTTTCTCTATGTTTTCGACCCCTTTTAACAATTTTGTTCCACCATTAAATTTGGTGGACAATCTTGCGTTTAGGAAGTTTGTTCGGGACGGGCGCGGGTCGTCGTATGGACCATGAATGCAATGATGCCAAGTGTCTTTGGCAATTGGCTTTGAAGGGACTATGATCATTCCATTTTAGGCAATATTCGAAAGCGTCATCGAGGGACTTATGATCATTTGAATTTGTTTTGCCAAAGATACTCGACGTGCAAGCATGGCCCATTTTGGAAGGCAACATGTGGGATTACCCTAGAGGGTGCAAGTGTGATTGTGTATTGATTTCATGTATTTGTCTTGTATTAGGTTATCTAGCGTTTGATTTTATGTACATGCAAACCCTAGGTCTAACCATGGTATAATTGAAAGCGGTAAATTGCGGAATGTAAAGTCTACGCTATTACAAAATAAGTATCCGGGAGTGGGGGTACAATATTCACAAATGGGGATGAGACTTATAGTATCCAATAAGTTACAACCAAATCGAATTTGCGATCGAATGTAAATGACGAATATACAAATATAAGATAAACAAATGTGTATAGGGGCATTGTGAATGTATTTGTATTGTGTACAAGTATATGCGTACGTGATTATTTACAGGTGCGACAAGGTGAAATTAATGTGTATTAGGGTATTGTTGACCTAAATATGTGTTTAATGAATCTTTGATTTGTATATTTTTAATATGTACAAAAGAAATGTTTTAATTGAATGTTTTAACGAAAAGAAAAATAATATTCTAAGTTTGAAAGTTATTATTTTACATTTGATATATAAAAAGGGTATCTTTGTATTATTAGTAAGAATATTTGAATTAAAAGAAAAGAAGTGTTTTCAATTTTAATTATATGGTGTAAGAAAATGTATTTTTTGTTATTTATGTACAAAAGATGTCTTAATTAAAAGAAAAAGGTATTTTCAATGGTATAGTAAAAAATAGTTCTTTATTTGTTTATCAGTCACTGACTTTTCTTCTTTTCTTTTTTGCAGATGAATAATTGAATGGAGAGGGGTACTAAATGAAGACTGAAGAATTAGAAGAAATAGGATAGTTTTATTTTTTATTTAAAGTTAAATCAATGTAAAACCATTGTTTGTAATTAAATTATAAACAATAATTGTACAGTTAATTTAAGAATAAATAAAAGTTTCCATTATCCAATTAATTCTGTTTTCTCTTTATTGTTTATTTATTATTTAAAACTCTTTGAATTAAAATAATTGAAAAATAAATTTCAATCATTTAATTTAGAATAATAAATAATTAAAATAAACAATGCTTTAGCACATTGATCAGTTAAACCTGGTATCTCCAAATTGAATCAATAGTTAATCAAATCACTGATCAGACGCATTCCCTTTTCACCGATTTTTACCAATCACTGTAAATCCAAACTGCATATATCTTTGACTGGCTCAAACAAACCAACTTGAATTCAAACCAACTGCCTCTTTTATTGATTAAATCAAAACAATGCTAATTCAAACCGATTCTCGGAATAACTTGCAAAGTGCTGTGGAATTTAAATCCTTCTGAGAATGCGCGTACAAACCCTAATTCCAGATTAAATGCCAAAGAGCATTCGCCTGATCAAAATTGAGCCAGAATCAACCAAAACCCTAAGCCAACTGTGTGAAACAATCCAGAGCCCTGAAAGATCAATAAAAACCCTAATTGCGTCTGACTGACGAGAAAAGTCTGTTTGACCGATTCTTGAGCCGGTTTGAAAAATCAGGAAATGCCTGAAGCTGAGATTTCTTGTGGAAAAATGCGAGGGCAAATTTTGGGGTACAACAGTTCCACATAATCATTAATAACATGCAATCATTATCTCTCAAAATAAAATCCCATTAAGTCAAAACCTATGAAGGAGACTTAAGAAAAAACTGGGGCATCCCGCTGGCTGTAATCACAAAAGAAACAGTTCAGGAAAAAGACTTGGATAGCAAAATAAAAAAAGAAAGAGGTCCTACAAATCCTCAATAAAAAGAAAAGATTACAAAAATGACAGCCTCTTCAAAATAAACTTTCAGTATCTGAACCATCACCGGAACATTAAAGACAAGATGTCAGACTCAATTGGGATCTGAATGCACAAATAATGGAGCATAGGATTGAAGAAAATCACGAAGAACGGGTGGGTACAAATAAACTTTGAGCCTTTACCCTTTGTTTCTTAAACCATGAACCAGGCCAAGTTATAACCCTTAAAAGTCCTAGCTGAAGCAGGGGTTAGTTCGAAAGCATACTGTTACAAAAGGTATCCTGACTCTTGTAGGGTTCGCTATAAATCCTGAGTTGACATCACACTTTTACAAAATTTGTTTGTTTTACTAAAAAATGAATTTTAAAACCTCAAGACAGACTTAAGCTTTTCATTCTTAAAATACCATTATTTGCATATGACTATTTGTTCAACAGCAGAGAAATTCGCACGACGGATATTCGATGAACAAAAATCTTCTCAGTGGATAGAATTACCTCAGATGAAAATACATTTCAGTGATAGGCCATTCATAATAAAGGGGGATAGCATGGTGTCCAGCTGATCTGGGGCAGTCAAGTCAAGGTTCAAGGAATCTCTCAAAAATTCCAAATAGCCAGGGACAGAACTCCATCTGAATCACTTGGGGCATTGGACATGAATTCCAGTAACGAATCTTGTACGATCAAACAAACACCTTATGGCAGTGTGACAACACTTACTACTAAGGACAATGACAATTCTCCATACTTGGTGAATATGGACATAGTCAGAAAAGACTACGCATGAAAAAGACCTGCTAGGTTGACAGACCTAGGAAAAAATAAGGGCATCCCGGCGAACCAAAATGAGTTCGGGAAAAAATTAGGGATATATATATATATATATAAAAATTATGCACCCGACAAGTCGAAAACCTGAAAAGGCGGCTTGGGAAAAAAAGGGTATCCCGGTGGACTGAAAACCCGAAAGGGCAGTCCATGCAAAAGTTAGGGATTAAAGCGTACACCTATGTCCCGTCATCTTGTCACTTGTCTATCAGTAGAAGACTTGTTATCCTGATCAGCATTTACCAAGCACCCCATGAGTAGGGATGACACTCAAACAATCCATAAAGTCTCCACAGGTACATTCTCCGACAAGTACAGGGGCAGAGATATTCTGAGATGAAGTCACCTCTACATATGACCTGATGACACCTATGTTCCCCACATAGTAGAAACAACCAAAGTTTTGACCTCTTCTTCCCCAAGCAGAAATTACTTCCTCCAGCCAAGTTCCTTCAGAGAGCTGAAATCTGTGTTCTCCCGCCAAGCTTTATAACCTTAAACAATTTATAAAACCTCCTCCCGGTTAGAGTTTATTTCTCAGTATGGAAGTTCATTCCAAAATAGAGTTTATTTCTCTACATCAGAAAAATATTCCAATAAAGCATCTCCCTCCATAGAGTTATTCTCAAGCAGAGTCAATCCCCGGCAGAACATCCTCAAACAAAAAGAGGAAATCCCCGAAAAATCATATTCATTCATCATCCCCAGCGGAAATGAAGGATTCAGCCTCCTTATATTCTCCAGCAACAATTAGGAATTTATTTTCCCAGATTGGAAAATATCGCAATAGCATGCCATGTTCATACATCGCGGCATGCGCATACACATCACATACAATATAACCTCATTTATTTTGAGAACATCACCACAATGCATTTCTTCCATCATGACATTACATATGACTAACTCTTTGCCTTTTTCAGGGAAAAGATCAAATCAACAAACACAACTGACTACTTATGTGACATGGTAGTATTCTCAAAAGCTATATCTAACGAAGGGCAATTTCAGCATTCTCCGCAGAAAGGTGTCCTCACAAGAACTTCTCTGGTTCAGTCAGATCGACACTAAGATCTCCTTGATTCTTATTCCAGTTGAAGATATTCCAAGACTTTTGTCTGGTTCAGTTAAATCGACACTAAGATTTTTCTGATTCTTATCCAGTCAAAGTTAATCCAAGACCTTTTTTGGTTCAGTCAGATCGACACTTAGATCTCTCTGATTCTTATTCCAGTTGAATATATTCCAAGAATTTTGTCTGGTTCAGTTAAATCGACATTAAGATTTTTCTGATTCTTATCCAATCAAAGTTAATCCAAGACCTTCTCTGGTTCAGTCAGATTGACACTAAGATCTCCCTGATTCTTATTCAAGTTGAATATATTCCAAGACTTTTGTCTGGTTCAGTTAAATCGACACTAAGATTTTTCTGATTCTTATCCAGTCAAAGTTAATTCAAGACCTTCTCTGGTTCAATCAGATCGACACTAAGATCTCTCTGGTTCCTATTCTAGTTGAAGATATTCCAAGACTTTTTCTAGTTCAGTTAAATCAACACTAAGATTTTTCTGATTCTTATTCAGTCAAAGTTAATTCAAGATTTTCCTCTAGTTCAGTCAGATCGACACTAAGATCTCTCTGATTCCTATTCCAGTTGAAGATATTCCAAGACTTTTTCTGGTTCAGTTAAATCGACACTAAGATTTTTCTAATTCTTATCCAGTCAAAGTTAATTCAAGATTTTCCTCTGGTTCAGTCAGATCGAAACTAAGATCTCTCTGATTCCTATTCCAGTTGAAGATATTCCAAGACTTTTTTCTGGTTCAGTTAAATCGACACTAAGATTTTTCTGATTCTTATCCAATCAAAGTTAATTCAAGATTTTCCTCTGGTTCAGTCAGATCGACACTAAGATCTCTCTGATTCCTATTCCAGTTGAAGATATTCCAAGACTTTTTTCTGGTTCAGTTAAATCGACACTAAGATTTTTCTATTTCTTATCCAGTCAAAGTTAATTCAAGATTTTCCTCTAGTTCAGTCAGATCGACACTAATATCTCTCTGATTCCTATTCCAGTTGAAGATGATCCAAGAATTTTTTATGGTTCAGTTAAATCGATCCTAAGATTTTTCTGATTCTTATCCAGTCAAAGTTAATTCAAGACCTTCTCTAGTTCAGTTAGATCGACACTAAGATCTCTCTGATTCCTATTCCAGTTGAAGATATTCCAAGACTTTTGTCTGGTTCAGTTGAATAGATCCTATGATTCTTCTGATTTTCGTTCCAGTCAAAGTTAATTCAAGAACATCTCTGGTTCAGTCAGATCGACACTAAGATCTCTCTGATTCCTATTCCAGTTGAAGATATTCCAAGACTTTTGTCTGGTTCAGTTAAATCGATCCTAAGATTTTTCTTATTCTTATCCAGTCAAAGTTAATTCAAGACCTTCTCTGGTTCAGTCAGATCGACACTAAGATCTCTCTAATTCCTATTCCAGTTGAAGACGTTCCAAGACTTTTGTTTGGTTCAGTTAAATCGATCCTAAGATTTTTCTGATTCTTATCCGGTGAAAGTTAATTAAAGACCTTCTCTGGTTCAGTCAGATCGACACTAAGATTTCTCTGATTCCTATTCCAGTTGAAGATATTCCAAGACTTTTGTCTGGTTCAGTTAAATCGATCCTAAGATTTTTCTGATTCTTATCCAGTCAAAGTTAATTCAACACCTTCTCATATTCAGTCAGATCGACACTAAGATCTCTCTGATTCCTATTCCAGTTGAAGATATTCCAAGACTTTTGTCTGGTTCAGTTAAATCGATCTTAAGATTTTTATGATTCTTATCCAGTCAAAGTGAATTCAAGACCTTCTCTGCTTCAGTCAGATCGACAGTAAGATCTCTCTGATTCCTATTCCAGTTGAAGATATTCCAAGACTTTTGTCTGGTTCAGTTAAATCGATCCTAAGATTTTTCTGATTCTTATCCAGTCAAAGTTAATTCAAGACCTTCTCTGGTTCAGTCAAATCGACACTAAGATCTCTCTGATTCCTATTCCAATAGAAGATATTCCAAGACTTTTGTCTGGTTCAGTTGAATCGATCCTAAGATCCTTCTGATGTCCATTCCAGTCCAAGTTAATTCAAGATTTTCCCCTGGTTCAATTAGAATGATACCAAGATCTCCCTGATTCCTATTCCAGTTGAAGATAATCCAAGACCTTTTTCTGGTTCAGTTAAATCAACACTAAGATTTTTCTGATTCTTATCCAGTCAAAGATAAACCAAGACCTTTGCTGGTTCAGTTTGAATCGACCATTGATTTGTTACTGATTCTTTTCCAGTAGACCTTTTTCTGGTTTAGTTAAATCGACACTATGATTTTTCTGATTCTTCCCCATTAAGTCGCTATGAAGTTTGGAATACGACAAAATAGTAGTCATCCTTATCATCCTCAACAAGTCACTGCGAAGCCTGGATCCTGACCAAATAGCAGTTCACTTCTGTCTCTTCAGTCAAGGGATGACTCCCCAGTAGAGTAATGGACAACCGAAGCTCCTAGTCTCTATTCCCCTAAAAAAACATTCCCCAGAGGACTCCTCCTCGGACAGCAGGAATAGGAATCCCCACAAAGAGAATTCTTATGAAATCAACATCTATTTTGGATGGCATCTTTAAGCCTATCTCCGACGAATCTCCGTCATACTCCTTGGATGGCATCTTTAAGCCCATCTCCGACAGTCTCCTGTCATCTTTTCCAAATGGCATCTATAAGCCCATTCCCGATATTACCTACACAGTCAAATATCATTTCAGACGAGTGCAAATTTCTGGGCACTCTAGTGTTCAATCATCTTCCACCTTCAGATCACGAAAGGCAGATCAACCAATCTACATCTTCAGGTTTAAGAAGATTGAACAGGGGCAGGTGTTGTACCCCAAAATTTTCCCTCCCATTTTCACACAAGACATACTCCTAGAGGTTCTCAATTGCCCTACGTTGACCAAGATTTGACCAGATAATTTTCCTCCTAAGGCAATGAGCCCCCAACTAGGGTTTCATTTTTCACCAAGATGTATGAGCTCCAAAGGTCTCAAATGTCTTCCATGGTCCTAATATGTCTTCAAGATTATCCATGAAAAATTTCATGCCTTGCTCAACAAGTTTGCTCAGTCAACAACTCAAGTATTGGAAAATCAATTGTGTTAGGTCAAAAGTCAACTGTGGCCTATGTACAATCAAACTTCAAGATTTTTGGTCAACATAAATATTTTGAAGTGATATCCATCATTTGATTAAGGGGTGATCATGATTCCTCAAAAAATGCTCCTAACCCATCAGAAGTAAAAAATGGCAAAGTAAGGTTTCTATAGGAAAAGTCAACTGAACTTTGACCAGACATAACTTTCACATACTTCATCCATTTTTCCCTAACAAAAGCTCATATTGAAGATAATATAATTCCCTGTAACTTCTCCTCAGCCCTCAAGTCCAAGAAATGCACCATTTGAAAGATACAAGCTCATACATTACATGTCATTTTCAAAAAGTCAACAAAAGCCACTTTTTTCCAAGACTTTTTACATCAAGATAAAATCTTCAACTGCAAATTGATCAAAAGAGGGATTGAAGTATACATTTTGGGATTTCCAAAAAGTCCAAGATCATCATCATGAGATAAATATTGAACAAGTTATGGCTTACCCGAGTTGGAAAAATTTGGGAACTTTCAAGAATTATGCATTGAGAAAACTTGAAGTTTTAGGTCAATGACTTAATTTCTTGGACTTCAAACATCTTCCTAAGCCTATATAGGACCTCTAAAATTATTCTTGCCATGCCTTGCATTTTCTAACTATTTTATTCATATTTATTTTAATTTATTTCAAATAAATATAAAATAAAATGTATAAAATAATTGGAAATGGGCTTTGAGCTTTGGGTTGATGTTTTGGACAGCCTAGGCCGATAAAATTCCATGCAAGCAATGTCCACATTCACTCAAATTAAAAAAGGACAAGATTCCATGTCTTTGGCAAAGTTACAAAGCATCATTCATGGCTTTAAAAACACATGTTTATGGTTGTTATTACCTTTATTCTCTTGTTTCCTCCCTCCTCTCTATATAAAGGACACATTAGCAAGATTCAACACATGAGATACAACCCAGAAAATCTTTACAAATTTTGCAAAAATTATCAAAGTTGTAAAAATTCGCTTTTTAGGTTCCAGCCTTTCTCTGTCCAAACAAAAGATCCAAATACATTCCCGGAGGCTCCCTGAAGCTTTTGCAATCATTACCAAGCCCTGAAACATCACAAAATGCATCAGTAAGCTCCATTTTTAGATTTTTTAACTTGTTTCATGCAGATCAGGTGCTCCTCGTAGCTAGATGTGCATTATACACCATCAGACATGTGCCATCAGATGTCCATCTGATCAGATCTAGCGCACTCCAACTGCGGGCTCACCATGTGCCATCAAGACCAATCCACATTGGATCCATAAGCAAATCTAGGCCTCTCCCTTCATGGGCCAGCGAATTCAACAACCACACCCCCACTTTTTTTTACTATCTCAAGCCCATCTAGTTTTTGTTTTGGTAATGTTTTAATTTCTTTTATCTTCTTTACTTAATTTAGCAAATAATAAAAAAAAACTCACAAAAATATTAGGCTTAGACTTTTTTTAATTAAAATAATTAACTTCTTTAATTAATTAATTAATTAAATTTTAACTACTTTCTTATTTTAAAATGAACTAGAATTTAGGATTTAATTTATGTTTCAAATGTTTTCTTAATAAAAAATGCAAAAATATTAGAATTAGATTAATTTCATTCAATATTTATTTTCTTAAATTAAATTTAGATTTAGTTTAATTATTTTTCCTGAAATAAATAAAAATAAAACCAAAAATATTTTTCTTGTTTACTTAGAACTTTTCTTAGGATTTTTAGACGTAATATTTATTTCGCACGCGTTATTTTTATTCTCGTATTTTATATAAATAATGTAACTGATTATGGGATGTAATAGTCTAGATTTAAAATTCTGCATTTTATTTTCTTTCACTTTTTTATGTAATTGTCCCAAAGCGTTGTAATAGCCTAGGATTTAAATTTTCGCACTTTAAATTTCTATAAATATTAACTGTTAGTAACTAGGCGTGCATGATAAGACTGAAAATTAAAATGTTAGCAAACTTAATAATGTAAGATAAATAACTGAATCTCAACACACTTGCACATGCGCACCTCTAAGGTATCTCCCACTTTGGTTGCCTTTAAATAAAACAGTTATGAGGCAGAAATGCTTTAGTAAAGACCCATAAATCAAAAAATATCACAGTCCCTCGATGACCCTATAGTTGCCTTTTGGTAAATGATCTAGTCCCTAAAAGAAAATTGCTAAAGCATCTCCACAAGTTGCCTTCGTGATTGTAAAACGTCCCTTCGATTGTCCATCAACATTCGACGATAGGGCTACCTACTCACTAATAGTAGGATATCACTATCTAAAGGAAAGGAGGAAAAGAACATCCTTTTTTGAGTAGGTAGACTATTCTTAAGTACTTGCTCAAACCTGAAACTTTCACACTTACACACTTTCAAAAAAATCTTTCCAAAAACGCTTTATCACACTCTTGAGGACTGATACAAGAGTTACCATAAAGCAAACAAAAACTTTTAAAACCACAAACACACAAACAGTTTTAAAAAATGAGCAAGTACCTAAGAGCCCGTGGAAAACCACGGATGGAAAGAAAGCTAATACATTCCCTTTCCATAATCTACCCCCCTTACTCAGAAAATCTCGAAAAAAGGTCTGTTTCTGTTCTTTTCACCCTTTCCTTTGTTGGATAAAAGAAAAGTCGGTGGTGACTCTTGATTACCGCAACATTTGCGAACAAAAAAATGCAAACCAGTATTAAACAGTCTGTTATGACATCGTATCACAATGTTAAAGGCATGGGTCAGTCGAGCCTTGAAAGACTTGAGAGTCCATTACTCTGCACAAAGTGTACAATCCACCAATCATAGAACTCCTTAGTAGTGAACAAAAAAGGTTCAAAGGAGAGAAGACTCAGGGTGGGAACTTCAGTAGCAAATTGTTTGAAGCGTCGGGTACATTCTTCTTCATTATAGCCGGTATACGAAAGACATAGTTCATCTGATGGTTTATAAAATCTACGAGGAAAAGGTTGGCACAAGCCAAATAGCCTAGACATTAGATTAGGCTGATAAGATATGAGTGTTACGCCATCATTAGCTCCTACCCTAGATGCTATGAGCCTATGGGTTAAGAAAGCCTTCCAGATGGCTTTTGATTCAGGGATCTGCGTAGGATCGACATGAGGTAATGGTCGAGTGAACCATTCAAGACCATGTTGTCTAGAAGTAAAATGCGTCATGCTTGGCTGAAAAGAAGTGCACTTAAAGAAAAACTTCAAGTATTTTTCGAGCGAATCTTCTCGAGTCATGTCGTTGTTGGAAAGATTCATTGCAACAAGATGAAGGATTTTGTTGGTACGCTGAGCAAATGCAGTCTATTGTGCTTCAGAAAGTCACAGTTTGAGTTAGCTCGCAAATGTGGCGTTTAACCATAATTGAAGCAGCAAAAAAGGACCAACAAGCAGATAACTGGAAGTAGGAGAGAGTGAGGTCATGTGGTTGACCCCCGCGCTAAGTGATTCATAGAGAGACCCCAAATTTAGTTTGCTCATGCATATGTCTCGACCCAGATGAAATTGGTGAGCTAAGGAGATAAATCACTAAGCTAGCATCAAAGATCGACTGCAGAAGACATACTTGGAAAGCCACAAGGACAAGAAGGCAATGTGCTTTTCGTCAAACACAATGTCGACATCTTTATCATGAAAGCGCTTTATATATTTGGTGAAGCCAACAATGTCCTTTTCAAAAGTGATAACATTTTCGTCTGCTTCAGTAGGAAGAAACGCTTCACCTGTGGGGCGGAGACTAGTGATGGCCGCAATGCCGAACAAGGTAGGAGTAAGCATACCAGTTACAAAATGAAAGGTGTTTGTGGAGCCTTCCCAGAAATAGAGTGGAGAAATCATCATGTAATTCCAATAGCTAGGACCAACCCTAAAAAGCTGAATCAAATCAAATATGCCTTGGGCCTTCCAAACGTCACCTTTAACTTTATCCACTTTATTCAACCATGCAATGAAATCTTGGTTGACAGCAGGAGCAGAACGAAAAACTTTAGATGTCCGATAAATGTGTGAAAAATCTATGGGGAAATCTTTGTTGATAGGAGGTTTTGTAGTTTTGTGAGTGGGGAAACAACCTTCGAGTTGTTTAGGCGCTCTGATTTTATCAGGAATAGGCCCCAAAAAAGCGTAAGGGCTTTGCTTATGGACGAAGGGGAGCAACACTTGGGAACAAAAAATTTAAAGGTTGCGTGACGATGTTGGTTCCAAAATGAAATTATTTTGATCATGAAAGAAGAACTCACTCATATTAGAAACCAGTTCAATTTTCTAGGGAGTTTGAATATGTTCAGAGAGTTGGCTTGAAGCGGCCATGAAGATGGTTGAAAGTTTTTCTGGGTAAAAATGAAAGTAAAAACTTCTGTTGAGTATGAAAACGAAGATATTTAGCATGCAAAGAGAACGTAAAAAGGAAATTGAAGAGGTGAAATGAGTATTTATATCGTCAAGAAAATCAAATATTTGGGAAGAAAGTGGCAAAAATATGGCTATATGACTGACACGTGTCAGGCAGGTGGCGGTTGATTAAAGAAGTTGGTGAGTTAGGGGTCACGTTTATCCTAGGAAGTTGAAGCTAGAAAATAGGGAAGTGACTGTGTGACTGCAGAGGTAACATTTAAGGGAAAAGGTCATGATTACGATTACGTTACTTCGCACTAAGAGAAAAGGATTAAAATATCTATTTCTACTCTTTCAGTCGAAAAGGACATTTTGGGGGGAAATTTGTTGGCTAGGATTTTTCATAAAGATTAAAATCTAACCAAAATCCAAAAAGGTTCTTTGGCTACTTTGAATTATGAGAAGTCGACTACAGAAGCAGTCAACTGGGAGAGATTTCATAAGTAGTCAATTGGACTTGTGGACACAGTCGACCAGAAAGAGGCCTCATGAGAAATGGATTGAGCCCAAGAACGCTAAAAATCCCAAATAGTGCATAACTAGCAAAGCAAGGTGTTATGGATGGAGAACATGGGTTCAACATCATGAATGGATAATGTGAGTTCAGGGAGGAAAGTTACAAGACACACGTGACATACAAGGAAGTGAAACCCACTAGAAAGTAGTTATTTTTGTGTATTATAAATAAAGCACTTAGTACACAGTGTTAGGGGTTCAAAATTTCACATTCCTATACGCTAGTCACTCAGAGTACCCAAGTGAAAGAGAGAAATGAGTCAAGCTAGGGCAATGTACGTTTGAATAAACCTATTTTTCAACTATTTTTGATATTATATCATTTATATTTATTGTTTAAAATGTCTTTGTTTTATTTTACAAGTCTTTCTTTATTGCTTATAAACTCGTTTGGCATTAGTCGAACGAATCATTCTGAATACATTTTGTGAAAACACTCGAAAATTGAAGCATTGTACTGAGATTCCCTGGTTGATCTCGCCAGTAAACTTTTTATTAAGGGACCAGCGTTATTTACCAAAATTAGAGGTAAACAATGTCCCTCAATACTTCCATGGTATTGAAGATCACCATCAGGCTAATGGCATTTTATTACTTACACAAACGAAATATATTAATGACTTATTATTCAAGGTGAATATGGTGGAAGCAAAGGGTGTGGCTACTCCTATGTTCATTCAATGTAAACTAAGAAAACACAACACAAATTTCATGATCGATCCTCTTGTGTATCGTTCCACGATTTAGACATTACAATATTTAACCCTCATTCGACCTGACATTGCTTTCTTAGTGAATAAAGTGTGTCAATTCATGTCTTTTCCACTTGATTCTCAATGGGTTACAGTTAAATGAATTCTTTGTTACTTAAGTGGCACGATAACACATAAATTGTTACTTTCTCAGGTTATACATCCTCCAAAATTCTCTTTGCGTGTCTACAACAACTCATATTGGACAACCGATCCTGATGATCATCGTTTAACTTATGGATCATGTGAGTTCTTTGGTCCCAATCTAGTAGCATGAAGCTCAAAGAAACAAGTGCTTGTAACACGATCAAGCACAAAAGCGAAATACTAAGTCTTGACACACACTACTGCACTATTATTTATCTTCTTTCTGAGCTACTCGTTAAATATCATGTGTCAACTTTACTATGTGCTAACCTAAGTCCAGTAATACTTTCTCAAAATTTGATACTTCATGCGAGGGACCAATCATATTAAACTTGAGATCCATTTTATTAGGGAGAAATTTGTGGCCAAAGATCTTTACATTTAACATTTACCAACTCATACACAACTAAGTGATGCGCTCACCAAATCACTACTCTAACAGTCATATTTTCAAATTTTTTAAGCAAGCTCAAAATAAATTTATTAAATCCACCGTAATCTTGAAGGGGGTGTATTAAAAGAGAGTATATGGATGTATGATAATAGTCTATGCGTGAGTAAGTTGAGTGATGTACATGTCCATGTCCATGTCCATGTTAAGTAGTTAATTCGGTATATCTCAAGCAAGTACATAATATATAAGCCTACTCGATCTTTTAATGCTAACTAAGAAATTAATATACAAACAAGCAAGAGGTTCACTCATTAGTGAAGCTCTCATCTTCCACTTCCTTCATGATCAAGTAATATTGTTCTAACACAACCAAAATTCTTCTTAATTCTTTATATAAAAAAATCTCAATAACTAACATAACTTTAAAAAATTCATTTAGAACAAATATTATCTAAAAATGAAATAGAACTTTAGAAGAGAGAAAAATATTTTTAAGTTTTTCTTTTTATTTCTACTCATTTTTGTATTTGCAAAAAGCATTTAAAATCATTGACACATTTATATTTTGTGTCATCGATATTTCGTGATAAAACTTGATGTGATTATATGCATATTGGTAGTAGGCACAATGTCAAATAAGTTGATTTTATCTAAATAAAGGCATTGCAAACCATTTTCATCACGGCTCTATATTTGGCTGATTCTATCGATTAGCACTTTTCTAGAAATTTAAAAAATTTCCACCTCTTCATTTTTTGTATCTTTTTGCTTTAAAATCCGCACGATTGCATGTATTTTGTTTTGACGTGATCATTCATGTACCATTCCATTCGAGTGTTTATCGACCAAAATTTGTTTGATCTCCCTTTTCACTATTACAGATTCATTTTAATCAAATCCTTAATTTATCACACGTCCCTTTCAAATTTAATCATGTTTTTAATTAATTTCGTACTCGAACATAAATAGATGGAAGGTGAAAGGCAACTACCATGTTAAGACTTTTAATATGGTTGTTATAATTATACTATGATCAAATGAACAACTTATAACAAAATTAACACTATAACACTTATTTTAATATTTGAATAAGGTGAAATTTTATAAATATATGTTTAAAAGAATATATCAGAATTATAAAAAAAATTGTTAGAACCGTTCTCATTTAATAGGTAGTGAATTGTAAACAAACAATCGTTGAATGTGAATCAAACGTTGAGATGAAAAGAATAGATATACTTCTATACAAAATCTCTCAAATTTTTAAAGGTTTCACATGGATTAAACATAATTTAACCATAACACAACAAAGAAAAATACTATTTAATTATAACAAATATTTTATAAAGTTTTCTTTAATTATAATTTAACTATAATAGACTTTAAATGATAATACAAATAATAACTGTAATAATGACAACACTATGTAAATTCTGTTTGCTAACTAACTTTAGGAGTTAGTTAGAATTAGTTAAGAAGAGTTAGTTAGGATCTAACTACTTGTCTTAGTTATATATAGTTGTCTTCTACATTGTAATGTGAGAGATTGAATTACATTTCATTTTGATCACATACAACTTCTCTTCATTCAAGCTTTTTCTTTCCTTTGATTATGGAGTTTCAGCTTATTGTTGTATGTTCACATGGTATCAAGAGCATGTGATTCTGTTTTCCGCTGCGATCTTTCTCAATCTTCCTCTTTCGATCCTTTTTTCTTTCTCTGCAGCCTCTGCTTTTTTGTTGTTTCTCATCATGTCATCTTTAAGCTCTAATAGCAGTGATCATGGTGATTCTGCTTCAAGAAACAACAATAAAGGTTATCAAAATGATATCCTAAACCCTTATTTCATGCATCCCAATAAAAATCCATCTTTGATTCTAGTTACACCATTACTTTCCAATAACAATTATCACTCTTGGTCGCGTTCTATGACCATGGCTCTTCGTTCTAAGAGCAAATTGCATTTCATCAATGGTGTGTTACCACGACCTTCTGATCTTGATCCAAATTCTTTAGCATGGGATAGATGTAACACCATGATCATGTCTTGGATCAAGAATGCCGTAGAAGTTGAAATTGCTCAAAGTATTCTTTGGATGGAAAATGCTGCTGATATGTGGAATGAGCTCAAGGAGCGTTTCTATCAAGGTGATGTTTTTCGAATTTCTGATATCCAAGAAGAAATCTGCACATTGAAACAAGGTGATACTTCTGTTTCTTCATATTTCACAAAACTGAAGATTTTATGGCAAGAACTTGATAATTTTAGACCTATTCCTGAATGTGCATGTGATATTACTTGTCTTGCCATTATCAAGATTCGTACTTACAAAGCTAGTGATCAAGTAATTCGTTTCTTGAAAGGGCTGAATGATCAGTACTCTGCTATTAGGTCACAAATAATGCTTATGGATCCTCTCCCTAGCATTTCCAAAGTATATTCTTTGCTTGTTCAACAAGAGAGACAAGCTAATCTTCCGATTGATGAGTCCAAGATTTTGGTCACTCCATCTTCTGATCAGCATCAGACTACTCGTGATACTCAGTCTAAATCATATTCCAATATGCGTGGCAGAGGCAGCTCCAGAGGAGGTAGATCTTCTGGTGGCAGGGGCAGAAACAACCGTGTTTGCACGCATTGTGGCATGACTAATCACACCATTGATACTTGTTTTAAAAAACATGGTTATCCTCCTCATTGGAAGCATGATGGTACCATCAATCAATACAATACTGCATCTGCTAGACCTGAGAACACATCTGGATCTGAAGCAAGTGCACCAGCATCTCATGGTTTGGCTTTTACACCAGAGCAGCATCAAGCATTGCTAGCCTTACTTCAAGGCTCATCACAATTGCAATCTCATACCATTAACCAGTTAACATCTCGAACTGATCTTGGATCAGGTACTATATGCACTATTCCAAATTCCTTTCATGCTGCATCATTCATATTAGATACAGGTGCTACTGATCATGTTTGTTTTACTCGTGAATATTTTCAGTGTCTTAAGCAAATTAAGCCCATTACCCTCAAACTTCCAAATGGCAGTCTTGTTACCACTAATTTTTCAGGCACTATTCAGTTTGACAGCAATTTTTACATCACTGATGTTCTTTATTTACCTAATTTTGCTTTTAATCTCATTTCTGTCACCAAATTAACCAAGTTACTCAATTGTCAACTTGTTTTTAATGATACTTCATGTACTATACATGACAAGTTTTCTCTGAAGATGATTGGCATAGCTGAGTTACATGGTGGATTATATCTCTTAACCTCTCCTTCAGTCACATTACCTAAAACTCCTCCCATACATTGTATTAATTCTTCTGTTAATAATAGTCATGATTCTGAATGTAGCCTATGGCATATCAGATTAGGACATGCTTCTAATTCCAAATTGATTGAACTCAATAAAGAATTTCCTTTCATTAAACCTGTCAATATCAAATTGCCTTGTGATGTATGTTTCTATGCCAAACAGAAAAGACTGCCTTTTTCTCCTAGTTCCAATGTTTCTCTATCCACCTTTGACACATTACATATGGATATTTGGGGTCCATTGGCCATACCATCCATGATGGGCTATAGGTATTTTTTAACTATAGTTGATGATAAGAGTAGATTTACATGGCTGTATCTTATGAGACTAAAATCTGAAACCACTTCTCATGTTAAGTCTTTTGTGGCATTGGTTAAAACTCAATTCAATTGTCATGTCAAGTGCATTAGATCAGATAATGGCAATGAGTTTTTGATGCCTGATTTTTACAATCAATTAGGTATCATTCACCAAACATCTTGTGTGGCTACCCCTCAACAAAATGGTATTGTTGAAAGAAAACATCAACATATCTTGGGCATCACTAGAGCTCTTTTATTTCAGGCTCATTTGCCTCCATTATTTTGGGCTCATGCAGTGAGTTATGCTGTCCATATCATCAATAGACTTCCCACACTTTTCTTAAAACACAAATCACCATACCAAATTCTGTACAACACTTTACCTGACATGACCAACCTGAAAGTTTTTGGTTCTTTGTGCTATGCAGCCACTCTAAAATCCAATAGAAAGAAATTAGATTCCAGATCTAGAAAGTGCATTAATCTAGGTCATAAATCTGGTGTGAAAGGACATCTTTTGTTTGATCTGCATAATAAGGAACTGTTTATTTCCAGAGATGTTACTTTCTTTGAATCTCATTTTCCATATAAACACAATCCTCCTTTGTCTTCACATACTACTACACACATGGATGCTTTATTTGATGATATGTTTCTGCCTCATTCAGTTCCCAATCCTATGTTTAATCATTCAGTTGACAATGGTCATACTGAGCATACTTCAGTTGACAATAGTCATACTGAGATTCCTTCTCCCTCTACAGATTCCACTACCAATGAAACCAATCATCTTCCATCTATTACCTGTGATCCCATACCATTAAGAAGATCACATAGACAAGTTCATACCCCTAACTATCTAAAAGATTATCATTGTAATATGCTTCATCATCCTGACTCAGCTATGGCCTCATCTTCATCCACCTGTAAGTATCCCCTTTCATCTTCTATATCCTATGATTCTTTTTCCTCTTCTCATAAACATTACATGTTAAATTTGTCTGCCAATCCTGAACCTACATCTTATGAGTATGCTATTTGTGATGAGAATTGGAGAACTGCTATCAATACTGAATTGCAGGCTCTGGTTAAAACTAAAACATGGGATCTTGCGCCATTACCTTCAAACAAGAAAGCCATTGGTTGTAGGTGGGTTTTTAAAGTAAAAATGCATGCTGATGGTACTATTGAGAGGTACAAGGCACGACTTGTTGCAAAGGGGTTCACTCAAACTGAAGGATTGGATTATACTGACACTTTCAGTCCAGTTGTTAAAATGACCACTGTTAGAGTTTGTTTAGCTATTGCTGCTGTTCACAATTGGCCCTTGTTCCAGCTTGATGTTAACACAGCCTTCCTCCATGGTGATCTTAATGAGGAAGTTTACATGAAGCCTCCACCTGGTCTCATTTTGTCTACTCCAAATCTTGTTTGCAAATTACAAAGATCTCTTTATGGGCTGAAGCAGGCTAGCAGACAATGGAACACAAAACTCACTGACACCCTTATTGCATCAGGTTATGTCCAATCCAAAGCAGATTATTCTCTTTTCACTAAGACTTCTCCTCAAGGTTTCACTATGATTCTGGTTTATGTTGATGATTTAGTAGTTGGAGGCACTGATTCTCATGAAATTTTACAAATAAAAACTTGTTTGGATGCTAAATTCAGTATCAAAGACTTGGGAGTTCTTAAATACTTCCTCGGCTTTGAAGTGGCTCGTAGCTCTCATGGTATTTCTTTGTGTCAAAGAAAATACACCCTTGATTTGATTTCTGATGCTGGTCTTCTTAGTGTCAAACCTTGTTCCACCCCTATGCAACCTCATCTTCAACTTCACAAATCATATGGCACACCTCTCTCTGATCCTACTCCCTACAGAAGGCTTATTGGTCGTTTATTGTATCTCACACATACTAGACCTGAAATTTCCTATGCTGTTAGCAAACTAAGTCAATTTCTTGCTGCTCCAACAGATAAACATATGTTAGCTGGTCTACATGTTTTGAAGTATCTCAAAAACAATCCAGGCCAAGGACTCATTTTTCAATCTAATGCCTCTTTATGTCTCAAAGGTTTTTCAGATTCAGATTGGGGTGCTTGCCCTGATACACGAAGATCCACTTCTGGTTTTTGTTATTTTCTTGGCACTTCACTCATTAGCTGGAAGAGCAAGAAGCAGCCTATCATTTCCAGATCTTCATCTGAAGCTGAGTATCGTGCTCTTGCTCAAGCTACTTGTGAAGGGGTTTGGCTTCTCACTGTTCTTCGTGATTTTCACATCACTCCTTCAGTACCTATCATTCTTTACTGTGATAACAAATCTGCCATGCATATAGCTGCCAATCCTGTGTTTCATGAACGCACGAAGCATATAGAGATCGATTGTCATGTTGTACGTGAGAAAGTTCTAGCTGGAGTTGTTCATCTCATGCCTGTCACTTCTAAGGAGCAGGTTGCCGATATTTTCACCAAGTCTCTTCAACCCGGTCCTTTCAATACTTTACAATCCAAGCTTGGAATGATTGATATTCATTCCAGCTTGAGGGGGGCTGTAAATGATAATACAAATAATAACTGTAATAATGACAACACTATGTAAATTCTGTTTGCTAACTAACTTTAGGAGTTAGTTAGAGTTAGTTAAGAAGAGTTAGTTAGGATCTAACTACTTGTCTTAGCTATATATAGTTGTCTTCTACATTGTAATGTGAGAGATTGAGAATTACATTTCATTTTGATCACATACAACTTCTCTTCATTCAAGCTTTTTCTTTCCTTTGATTATGGAGTTTCATCTTATTGTTGTATGTTCACAAGACCATCCATAGTAATCCTATTTAGTTGTCAGAAATATTTTATAAATTTTATTTTATAAATCTACTTTATCGTAATGAAATAGAGTATTCATATTAAATTTGCTGTATGAACATAATATTTCTTCTATCTCGTATTAAATTATGCTTTTGAATATTTCCTATTTATTAAAGATATTATAATTAATGAAATGTTAATTTTATTAAATTATTCTGATTAAATATTTATATATTATTAAAAAGATATTAAAGTGATATTAATTAGATTATAAAATGAAATAAAATAAAGTAATGTTATATTGAAATTAAAAGAAATACATTAAAAATATTTTATAAATAAAAATTACTTATTACAAGAAGGATAATAAACATAATTAAAAATAGTTAAGACTTAGTAATAGGATAGAAATATTAATTGAATTCCATTGAGAGTCAGAGAGATACTATCTTATTTCTCTCCTTGTCATTGGAATCTTCGGTTGCCAACTTAAAATCAAAGAAGAGTTAATATACAATGAATTCTTTGCAATTGCATACCTAAATCTAGCACTAGCATCTAGTATCTAGTCTCAATTCTCCTCAAGAGATCAAAGTCAGATATCAGTGCTAGCTTGTTTTCTAGCTTGGTAGACAATTCAATTCACAATAATGATGTTAATTCAGTATTTGTCTCGTAGGCATTATGGCCAAATAGGTTACTCACACCACCTAATTATCAATCTCATTACAAAAATTGACTTTAAATATAAATTAAATTTCAAACATAATTTTATTTAATATTATTTGGTTTTTCATTTATTGTTTTTAATTTATTAAGGATTTTCTATATATTCAATATTGTATATTGTGCTCTTTGTATTATATAAATATTCAATAATTTTCTCATTGAATACTATCAAATTCTTATTAAGATTTTCTGCGTGACGAGGTACTCATCCTTCTTAATATTGAGAAACATGTAACAAGTTTAAATAATATTTGTCTATATTCAAGTAATTTTCTGATCTTATGAAATCTTACATCAATATGTTTGATATTGATGTGATATACCTGATTGTTTGCTAAATAAATGATGTTCTCACTATCACAATGCAACCAGACTCCATCTTACTTAACACCTAATTCTTTCTCCAATTCTGTAAGGCATGAGGCTTTTTTGGAAGTTTCAGCTACTGCCATATACTTTGCTTCAGTTGTCGACATGATCACTAATAAATAGGTATTTCTGCTAAAATAAAGACATATCTAGTTGTAGACCTTCTATCATCCATATCACAGACATAATCTATTAACATATACTAGAACCGAAGGATCACCTTATTCATTGTTATACATGATATCATGACTCATTGTACCCTTCAAATACTTGAAAATCCACTTGAATTCTTCTTAACGATGCTTTCATAATTTTGAACATAAACTTACAATTTGACTTACAACTTGTGATAAATCTGGTCTAGTGCAGATCATAACATACATTAAACAACCAACATCGTTGGCATAAGGAACCTTTGACATATGCTTAGCTTCTACATATATTTTTGGACACTTATCTAATAAGAGCTTAAACTGATTAGACAATGGAGTACTCACAACCTTCGAATTACATATGTTAAATTTATCTAGCACCTTTTCAACATATCTTTTCTGAGAGAGCCGTGAATTTCTAGCACTGTTATCCTTGTAAATTTCCATACAAAGACTCTTCTTAGCATCACCAAAGTATTTTTATGTCAAAATCCTTTTCCAATATGATTTTTGGTCCATTTAAATCATGTAAATAATTAGTAGAAATCAACATACGATAGACGTATACACTACAACAAATAACTTATTTTATGACAAAGTTTTCACCTCATTTAATGAACAATCAAGGTGTAAACCATAGGTGCACCATAATTTTTTTATAAATAATTAGAGGACACGCCTTCGAATCCCATCAACTTCATTTTAGCACCTTTTATTGTTTTTATATTTCTATTTATGACCTATTGCCTTAGTTGAGCTGGAAACTGAGGGGAAAAGTATTAAGGGGACACACCTTTGAATCCTAACAACTTCATTTTAGCATATTTAATTTTATTTTTATTTTTGTTTATGACCTATTACCTTGGTTGAGTTGGTAACCGAGGGAAAAAGTTTAGAGGACACAGCTTTAAATCTCAACAACTGCATTTTAACACATTTTAATTTTTTTATATTTTTGTTTATGACGTATCATCTCGATCGAGCTCACAACAGAGGGAAAATTATTGATCATCTCCCCTTTTGAATTCCAACAACTACATTTTAGTGCCTTTTGTTTTATTTTTATATTTTATTTATGACATATTATCTCGGTTGAGCTCGCAACTGAGGGGGGGGGGGGGGGGGGGAATTTTGTCCATTTATAAAGTAACAATGGTCAAGACATTGTAAACTCATCAATCCACATGAAACATCAATGATCCACCTGAAACTCTCATTGGAAAATCAGAATGTGAATGCCACAACGATCCATCTGGAATGCAAAGTTCTTAAATGTAAATTTAACGTAATGAAAACAATGATAATAAAAATAATTGTATGAAGTACAACATCAATTTCTAGGATGGATTGCAAAAGCAGAAAAATATTTCAAGGTTGGTACCATAATGTAATATCTTTTCTTATAGTTTCATGTTAAAAATGTTTAATGTTAGTTAGGAAATCATAAGTGTAACTTAGAAATGTTAGTTGTTATTGTGTCAAGTAAAATGTTTAATTGTTGTTATTGAGATTTAATGTTTAACGATTCTATTGATTTTGTTTATTTTTTATTGTTATTGTTGTTGTGATTTAATGTTTAACGATTCTATTGATTTTGTTGTTGTTAATGTTGTTGTTGAGATTTAATGTTTAACAATTCTATTGATTTTATCATAGATGATATGATTTCCAAATCTCATACAGAGGAGGATCACATGGTACATTTAAAAAAATTATTCGAATGTCTGCGGAATTTCAAACTAAGGTTGAATCCGAACAAATGTAAATTTGGTGTTAGGTTAGGCAAGCTATTGGGTTTTATCATAAGTCAACATGGTATTAAGGTAGATCTCGACAAGGTGAAATCCATACAAGAGATGCCAGCTCCAAGGACAGAAAAAGAGGTTCGTGGTTTCTTTGGATCATTGAATTACATTTCAAGGTTCATATTACACCTAACTACTATGTGCGAGCCTATATTCAAATTACTTTAAAAAGATCAGACAGTGGTGTGGAACGATGATTATCAGGCAGCCTTCGAGACAATAAAGAAATGTTTACAAGAGCCACCAATCTTGATGCCACCAGTTTCTGGAAGATCGCTCATCATGTATCTAACAGTGCTTGAAGGGTCAATGGGGGTGTGTATTAGAACAACATAACGAAACAGGTAGAAAAGAGCACGCAATCTATTACCTCACCAAGAAATTCACCGACTGCAAAACCAGGTACTCACTTCTCGAAAGGACTTGTTGTGCATTGGCTTGGGCTACTAAAAAATTGAGGCAATATATGTTAACTCACACCACAAATTTAATAACAAGAATGGATCCTTTGAAGTATGTATTCGAAAAACCAGCTCTTATAAGAAGAATTTCCCGATGGAAAATGTTACTATACGAGTACGACATTTAATATGTTACTCAAAAGGCCATCAAGGATAGTGTATTGGCTGACCATCTAGCTCATCAACCATTACCAGAATATTAACCAATGAAGTTCAACTTCCCAAACGAAGATGTCATGGTTATAGGTGACTACGAAATACCAAAGCCTGACGAAGCACCTGAACCAGGGGCACGTTGGACACTCATGTTTGATGGGGGCTTCAAATGCACTAGAGCACGTTATTGGAGGTGTTTTGACTTCCCCGAAGAATTTTCACAAACCTTATACTGCAAGGTTATGTTTTGACTGCACCAACAATATTGTGGAATACGAAGCTTGTATCTTGGGTTTAGAAGCCGCTATCAATATAAGAATTAAACATCTCGAAGTGTTTGGAGACTCATATCTAGTCATATACCAAGTCAATGGTGAATGGGACATCAAACATCCCAAATTGATTCCATATCGAGATCATGTTTTAAAATTAGCTGCGGAATTTAACGAGATTACGTTCAGTCATATTCTGCGAGAAGAAAATCAAATGGCAGATGCCTTGGCATCTTTATCAACCATGTTCAAAGTAACCTGGCCAAATCACGAACCACACATTACAATCAGACATTTTGAAGAACCTACACATTGTCTTGCTATTGTAGAAGGACCAGATGTTTTTGGTTCAAAAAAAGAAGAAGAAGGACCAGATAACAAACCTTGGTTCTATGACATCAAGATATATCTTGAGAAGCAAGAATATCCAGAGAATGCCTCTATAATTGACAAGCAAACTCTGTGGAGTCTAGCTTCAAAGTTCTTTCTGAATAGTAATGTGTTGTACAAAAGGAACTATGATATGGCGTTACTCAGGTGCGTGGAGAAACATAAGGCAAATATACTTATGAGAGAAGTCCATGAAGGTACTTTTGGAACTCATACAAATGGACATGCCATGGCTAGAAAGATCTTACAAGCAGGTTATTATTGGTTGACGATGAAAGCTAATTGCTACCATTATACAAAGACATGTCACAAATGCCAAATTTACATTGACAAAATGCATGTGCCACTGACTCCTTTGAATGTCTTAAGTTCTCCTTGGCCATTTTCAATATGGGGAATTGATATGATAGGAATGATTGAGCCGGAAGCCTCTAACATACACCGGTTCATACTAGTTACCATTGATTACTTCACCAAATGAGTGGAATCTGCGTCCTGCACAAATGTGACAAAACAAGTGGTTACTCGGTTCATCAAGAAGAATATTATATGAAAATATGTGGTTCCTAGCAGGATCATTACAAATAATGGGTCTAACTTGAACAACAAAATTATGAAGTAATTATGCGATGACTTCAAGATTGAGCATCATAATTCCTCACCATATCGACCCAAGATGAATGGGGTTATTGAAGCTGCCAATAAGAATATCAAGAAAATCATTCAGAAAATGGTGAAGACATACAAATATTGGCATGAAATTATTCCCTTAGCTCTACATGGCTATCGAACTTCTATACGTACACCAATAGGTGCAACTCCTTTCTCTCTGGTATATGGTATGAAGGAAGTACTCCTTGTTGAAGTAGAGATTCCATCGTTATGAGTTCTAATAGAAACTAAACTAGAAGAAGCTGAGTGGGTTCAGACGCGACTTGATCAACTTAACTTCATTGAAGAAAAACGCTTAACAACTTTGTGCCACGGTCAGTTGTACCAAAACTGGGTGAAGAAAGCATTTGACTAGAAGGTTTATCCTCGAGTGTTCATAGAAGGGGATTTGGTGCTCAAGAAGATTCTACTACCTCGCCTCGATTCACGTGGTAAATAGAAACCCAACTACGAAAGTCTATATGTGGTAAAAACAACATTCTCAAGGGGAAGTCTTATCCTCACAACAACGGATGGGGAAGAACTACCACATCCGGCAAATTCAGATGCAGTCAGAAAATACTATGTATAAAAAGCTCTCTAAGTTCAAACCATAAATAGGTGACTCAGACAAAAAGGAGCGTCCCGGTGGATTGAAAACCCTAAAGGGCAATCCAGGCAAAAATTAGGGACATATACAAAAAATATTTATCCCGATGGATTGAAAACCCGAAAGGGTGATCCAGGCAAAAGTTAAGGATCTTACTCAGAAATAAAGAACAAAAAGACTGCAATCTAAGAACCACGACTACGACCACGAAGGATAGAGATTGGTCTAAATCATTCCAATCATAAGCAAAGGAGATTGGAGCTATCAAAAGGACAATGGAGAAACAACAATAGCAATTATCATTTTCATTTCCATATTTCAGTTTTAAATCTTTCTGTAATTACCTCTTTTAAGGAATTACATCTTGTACTCTCGCCTATTCATAAGAATATTTATCAATAAACATTTAATTCCTCAAATTTTCAATTGTTTTTTTCCTTGTTGACTGGTTTGTAAAATACTACAATTACTTCTTGTGAATACTGCATTGAAATCACTTTGGAGATTTGACAAATAAATAAAAGCATTGGATAAAACATTGAAAAACATTTTGTTTAGAAAAAAATTGAAAGAAAATCCACCCCTACGTCCATGACTATTTCCATGTCTGTGATCATAACTATAATCCACGCCTACGTCCGCAGCTACGTCCGCACCTGCGCTTGCAATACGGATATTAAAATCCTGCTAATACTCATTCATCTTGTTCAAATCAATTCAAAATACCATGAAAATTCAACATACAATGTTGGGGTGTCAGTGACACAAAACCAATGGTTTAAAAGGAGAGAATATTAAAACATTTACAACAAATATTTGGTGCATCTACAAACATTTGGGACATATAAAAAATACTCGGTGCATATATATTTTGGGTTCCATATCAACTTAGGGCATTTTTCATGGCATTTTTAAAATACATTTTGGTTAAACTGTGAACTTTCTTGGGGCCCATTGTTGAATTACCTTAACGAATGAATACCTTGGTTGAGAAAAGACACAACTGGTAAACTCCGATCTTATCTTTGATTTAGTTATCTAAGATTCGATTACCAAAACACTCTTCAATTATCTACCCTCTAGGTTGTGGTAGGTATGCGAATTTTTAGGATTATGTTATTTATCCTCTAGGTTATGATAAATACATAAGACTATCTTCGTGTCGTTTATCCTCTAGATCGTGATAAACACACAAAATTTTCAATCATCTATCCTCTATATTTTGGTAGGTGTGTGGATTATCGGGTTAATGTTATACGCTCTCTAGGTCGTAATGAATATATAAGTCTATCCTCATGTCATCTATCCTCTAGGTTATGGTAGATGTAAGAATTATATGGTTTATGTTATTCATCTTTTAGGTCGTGATGATTACATAAGTCTATCTTTGTGTCATCTATCCTCTAGGTTGTGGTAGATGTACGAATTATCAGGTTTATGTTATTCATTATCTAGGTCGTAATGAATACATCAGTCTATCTTCGTGTCGTTTTTCCTCTAAGTCGTGATAAACACACAAACTTTTTCAATTATCTATCCTCTAGGTTGTGATAGGTATGCAAGTTTTCAGGGTTATACTATTCATCCTCTAGGTCGTGATGAATACATAAGCCCGCCCCTATGTCATTTATCCTCTAGGTCGTGATAAATGCACAAGATCATCTTTGTTTTGTTTATTCTCTAGGTTGTAGTAAACATGAAAAATATGTGATATAATTCATTGTGTTAGTCTCCATGCAACAATGTATTATTAAGCTTTGTTTTTATTCACCCCCTAGACTATGATGAATAGACAAAAATTGCGTCATAAGCTTACTATGTTAGTCTCGAAGCATTAGTGAGCCAATTTTCAAACATGTGGTATTTACCTCCTAGGTTACGATGAATACACGAAAAATCTACGATCTCTTTTTAAAGCATTGAAGATTTATCTGTGTCGTCGCATCTAAGTCAAATAAAAAATCTATGTTTAAATTATGGTAAGATGATACATCATCATATGTGCCTATTTTTCATGCTCTTGGGAACGTTGTACAGTGTATCCTTATAATCTTTCAGACAGATTTTGGGGTCTTCCATTATTTAATAAACCTCTAATTCGAATATGCGAGACCTGTGTATTCTTGCACTATTCAATCGAAGAGTAATTAAATAGGGAAAATTGCTATACCCTAAAATTGTCCTATCAATTTCAACAGTCACATTATTATTCTTCTAAATCTTTAATCAGTTTTGTTTAAATTCTTCTTTACGAATTATTCTACGAGGGGTTTAAAACAAATAAGGGAGTGTATTGTCTTAAATGTACCATCAAAATCTGATGGCCCATTAAGATAATTGTGTTTGGCCCGGTTAAATAAGTAAGAAAGGGGGGGGGGGGGGGGGGGCTTAAAGTTTAAAGACGCGGTGTGTTATTTAGTGTTGGACTAAATATTTTGTCAAAAGTTAGAGGCCTAGATCGGATCATATTATTTTAAGGCCCATGTTTGTTTTGTGATTGAAGAGATGTAATGTCAGTCTGTTTGCTTTGCTTGCATGCCCATATTTCATTACTTAGAGGCCATCATGGTAGGGGTGTTGACTGAAGTCAACATTTCAGGATTGTCATATTATTATTAATTATTATTAATAAGTATTCTTATTTGGTATTATATATAATTCTTATTATTTAATTTTATTATTATCATCAATATTTTCATTTCATTATTAATATTGACCGAGTTAACCAAATAGGGACGAAACCCTAATTTGTGCCCTTGTCCTTCATTCGTCTTCTCTAAGTAAACAAAGAAACGAATATTGTACAGATTAAGAAGAAAAAAAGAAACGTATCAAAGTACAAAATTGAAACAAATCCAATCATGTAATTACAGATCCAAATCAATGACAATACCTAAGGCAGAATCAAATCTTTTCTAAAAAAATCTAATCTTTAATTTCTAAAACTAAAACAACTATACAAAATCAGATCAAATTAAATCCCTAATTGATTCAATCACTAAAATATAACAACAATCAAACATAAAACTTCATAATTCATCTAAAAACCTAAGCTATATAAAAAACCCTAAAACTATTTGAAAGGGAGAGAGGACGATCTGAAACAAGAAATTTGGGAGAAGAAAACTTGTAAACTGAGAAGAAGAAGGAGAAGCAGTTGAAGCCCTGAAATTTCTTCTTGCTTGAGATCTAGGGTTTTAATTTCTAAAACCATGAGATCTGTCCGCAAAGCCATCACTGCAACACCATTGTTACAAACTGCAAACTAAGAGAGGAAGAGGATGTCAGAAAGAGACGAAAGGGAAATCAAATTACAAGAAGTTTCACTACAAGGAATGTAAGCCCCAAACTTAGCTTTAAATTAAAAGATTGTTATCGTTGCTGAATTTGGGGTCGATTGGTGGTCTGATCTGGATTTCTGGGAAATTTAGGGTTAGGGTTCATCACTTAGGATTAGAGTTCATCCACATGGGGTTAGGATTCTAAGGGTTTGTGCTTCTGGGTTGGATAAGGGTTAGGGTTATTGGGGTTTGGTTGAAGGTTGGGGTTAGGGTTCTTAAGGTTCTAAGTTTCTGGGTTTTGGCACAGTGATTTAGCATGAAAGTTTAAAGTTGTCGGTTGAATAGCAACCGTAAAACTGAACATGAAGGGTGTTTGGTGGTGGCTTATGGTTGTGACCACCAACATAAGCGATTTCCGGTCGGCGGGGTGATTTTCGATCACATAGAGAGAAGCGAGAGCTTCTCTCCCTAGAATTGTTGTTGTTTGAAGGAAAATGAAGAGAGAGAGAGAGGAAGAGGAAAACGGGCCTTAGGCCTTGGGGGTCAATGTATAACACACTCTGTAATCTGGTGCCTGTATTCTCACACCCTTACCATACGCCCTTGCTATATGTCCCTCTGATAATAATCCAACGTTCCATAATTGCGTGCCCATCATAAGCGCATACGCTCGTTCACACGAGGTCCAAACAAACCTCCCAGTGTTCTAGGGTTTTGGGCCTAGCCCATTGCTTAAGCAACCCCCAATTTTGCTGACTACGTACAAATCGTACCCCCTTTTTACGCTAATGGGCCAAGTCTAACATCTGGACTTGAGCCCTTGTTTCCTACACCTTCAAATTTTCTAAAACATTCAAGTTTGCACCCCCAACGTTTCGGGCCCAAATTCAATATCTAAATTTAGGGCCTTACTCCTCACACCCTCAGCCTTTTATCAATTAATTGAAAATACATCCCCCTTGCATTTTAATTAATTTTGTTTTTTATATTTTATTTTATTTATTTATTTATTTATTTTATATTATAACTAATATCTTTAAAATTTAATATACTTTTTATATAAATTATAAAATTGTTTTTTATTATTAAATTCAAAATTCTTTTTTTTACTAACTCATTCTTAATTATTTTTAAATTGCATTAAAATTCTTTTATCATGCATTAAAAAATTCTTTTTATATTATATAATATATTTGAAAATGTCTAACCAATCAAATTACTAACAATTTTCACTAACTTAATTAACCCAAGATATTATTTTCAAAATGGATTATGGAGATATTTCTCATTAACTACGAACTTTTTCTAACAACTCCGCGATTTACAAACCCAGACTTGGTTCAAGGAAAATTCAAAATATCTTCATAATCCATAAAAAACACTAACCAAACAACTGCGAACTACGAATTAGAAATTTGATTCCTCATAAGAGGATACGTAGGCATACGATTGAAATCGTGGCGAGTTTCCATAATAAAAATCAAAACCATATTTCCTAAAATTTGCAATTATAAACCCTAGTATCCTTGTGAATAAGGTATATGAGGGGTGCCTAACACCTTCCCTTCGTCTAAGAACTAGTCAACAACTTTAATCTCTTACCAGATTAGGGTTATCCGCTATATTCCCTTCCCTAGGATAAAAACTAATTATGGCCACTCTTATTTTAAAACCAGTTACAACACATATCCCTGAGAGATGCATTGTCATCATCAAAAGGGAGATAATGTAGAGCTATATGCTTGCATGTATAGTCATCTACAAATGATCTTAGTGGCATATGATATTTGGTGGTTTTGATGCTAACAAAACCTAATGTCAAGAGGTATTCAGTGGAGTCCTTGAGGATCTCAGATAATGAAACCTCTAATAATGTTGTCTATCAAAGAAGTCATACCAAGCCTCCTCAGATAGAAGAAGGCAATTCTCACATGAAGTGTTAAATTCTTAATAAATCTAGTAAGGGATCCTAAAGCTTCAAGGTTGTGAAAGAGAATAAATGTGAAAGATTGTTTGGTCATGTGTCTGAGTGATTATTGTATTGTAAAAGTATAGGAGTATCTCCTAAGATCTTATGTTAACTCTCATACAAGCTCTAAAATATTTTTGAAGGTTCATTGCTTTTATAAAATCTCTTAACAATATTTTACACCCGTACCTAGTTGGTTACTAGTTTGATTAAACCTTATAACAATTATTTACACTAGATAATCGATTAGCACACTAGGGTGAATCGATTATCTATTTTGTAACGTCTCTTAATTGTTTAAGAGATATTTTGATAGACAGTGACAGTGATTTTGAAAACCTTCTTTATTTAGCCTACATAACCATTTAAACCTTACTTATAATTGATTATGAGCATTAAAAAGCCCATGAGCCTTCTTCTTTTTTGAGCTATATTTTCTCCTATAAATAATGTTTCTCTTAATTACAAAACACACCAGAATTCAGACGTTTACTATCCTTTTCTTATTTTCTAATCTACTCTTATTTTTATATTCTTTCACTAAAGTTGCCTTATTTCTTGTGAGTGAAAAATACATCTGAGAGTCTTCGATTGTATAAGTGTCCGTGCTTAAGTATTCTTCATTAAGAGTGTGAATCTCTTGTTTGAATTATTTAGTTCTTGAGATCGTCTTGATAAAATACATGTTTGGTTCATGAGATTGTCTTGGTAAAATATTTGTTTGGTTATGGAGATTAGCTGATAAAATCTATGCTTGGTTTGTGAGCTTAGTTGTTAAAAGCTATGTTTGGTTTTGGGGATTATCACGTATAAGGTATATCATATGTTGTAATAAGGTTTGTGAGCATACCCGTAAAAAGCTCAATATATTATTTTATTGAAACTCTCAAGAAGAAATTCTTGGGGAGAGGATCAAGCCAAGTGATTAGGCCGAAACTCTATAAATCCTAGAACAATCTTTCTATCCCTATCTCTTTAATATTTTTTTATTTAATTTTCTCTCCTCAATAAATCTTTCTTTCTACTTTCTATTTACTTATCTCTGCACAAACATAAATTTTTTTAAAAGAAAAAGATTTTTTTTTAATTTATCATAATTTCCACACTTCACAATTCACCCCCTCTTGTGTTTGAAGTTATTTGTTCAATACTTGTTAGATTAAGCAAAAAGTATAGTTGTTTCACAGACATAATCATCGGCTTGAATGACATTTGCAGAGTTAGATGAGCAATACTTTCAGAACCTGCTTTAACCTAGTTCTACCCACGATCTTGACCCCTTTCAGATACAAACCTCACATTGAGTTTCTTCCTCTACACTTTGTCTCCTTTATGAAAGAGACAAAAGTAAAGTAGTAATCACATCAAGATTAATAGTTCCTTTCATGTAGGTAAGAGTAGTTACCAAGTGATCATAAGAACCTTGTAATGATCACAAAAATATAATTGCCTTATCTTCCTCATTTATTTTCACCCCGAGCATCACCTGATTGGTGATTATATTGTTGAAGATGTTGACATTGTTAATCTAATCCTTCCTGCATCTTTAGAAAGTATAGTCAGTGCTTCACAAATAACTTATTAATCAACGTCTTTGACATATATTGAATCTCCAATTTGTCTCAAACCTCCTTCAGCATAATAAGTTACAAGATATGATATATCAAATCGTCTGAAACACACTTGCGAATCAATCCTGTAACATTCTCCTTTATATCTGCCCAATCGATATCCTCCACGTTGTTTAGTTTTGCCTCACGTTGTGCCTTATATAAACTTTGTCGAGGTAATAAATTCTTAACCCCTTCTTTGTCATAATATGAAATTATCCATCCCAACGAACCTATCACCTCGAATTTCAGACTAGGATTAATCACCATCTAACACTACTTCAAAAAACACTTTTCACCCCTGTTGGCATAAAGATTTAACCCTAAATCCTAAAAAATTAAAGAACAACAACCGATATAAAAATTAAAGAAATAAAAGTAAAATACAATATTATTTAGTAGCGCAATTCGGCCAATACTATCTACCATCATATCGTGATGTATTAAGAGATGTATAAAAAAAAATTTTAAACGAGATAAATCAAAACTCGCATATATTACAAGAGGTTAACTAACTATTAACCCTTTAAAATATTTACATATTATATTTTTCTTTATATTAATGAGTTATACTCAACAATTGACATTTGTGTAATTCAAATAAAGAAGCATATTTTTTAATTTCAAGTCTTACAGTTTCAATTCTAATTTTTATTTTTATTTTATTATGGTTGAAAAAAATTATAAATTTAAATAATATGTATAAATTCTATATTGATTAAAAATATGAAGACTTAAACATTTATAAGTGTGAAAATTTATTTATCTATTACTTTAAGATTTTTAGTAAATATAGTATGCCTCTCAGAAATATGTGTTATTAAAAAAAAATCCTAAAATTATAAAAATCGTTTAGTTACAATTTTGAGACTAATCTAATTTAATCCTTATATAAAATAAATATATAATTTAATATTAAAAAATAAATATATAAAAATACAAAATAATGTCTATCGTAATATTGAAATCGAAAAATTAAAAGTAAATATTGTGTGACATAAATAATCAAAATGAGAAGAACTTCGTGTGAAATGCTCTTTACTGTAGAAAAAAATATAGTAAAATAAGAAATTGTTATTAACTAAAATAAAATAAAAAAGTGATTCATATGATGATTGAGTACACGTGTGGTAGATCGTATACACGTGCATCTGTTTGTATTCATTGAAATTGATGTATTTGTCGTTTATTTATTTCATCCATATCTTCATCATGTGGTGGTGCATGTATTACTTTAATGTTTTTCAAAGGCTTTCATTGGTTATAGAGAAATACAGAGGCTTAAATATAGGTTTGGTGCAATGTGATTGGTGCAATGTGGCTTAAAAAGTTTATGAAAATCGTGAGAGTGTCACAAATTCACAATTAGTCAAAAATAAATGGAATATGATAATTTAACATTAGGATTTATGTTCAATTATTAGCTTCATAAATTGAAAAACTTTTTCCAAAGACATTATTAAAAGTGTAGCGTCACATTAATAATTTGTGTATGCACTTTTATCATAATAAAAGTCTAAGTAGGATTAACCAACAATCAACTTCAATTCCAAAAAAGTTAGGTCTTCAAAGATCTAATGATCCACCATAATTTCGAGGAATACTAATTTTTCTGGCTTATTTTCGATGATAGAAGGATTACTAAAGTCGATTCACCTAAATAACCAATGGCAATTATCATGTTTTTAATTATAAAAATCCGTAGAATTGACCTCGATCGACTATTATAAAAGATTAATATTTTTTCTGTTTCTTTATAATTATCATTTTTAAATTTTTTTCTATGTATCAAGAAAAATAATTATTATTGTTAATTTTTAAATAATAAATTTTATTTTACTTATAATATCTTTAATTATTTATCACATGCATATGACTTTTTCACTTTCTACAATAAATGATTAGAGATACTTTTGATAAAGTACAATTAATACTATCTTGAACTTTATAAGTGAATTAAAAAGGAATACAAAATTATTTCAAAAGGGATATTTAAAAAGGAATAGAGGGAGTATTATTTTCAGAATCTTCTCAACACAAGCACTTTCTTCATAACGTTAATAAAAATATTAATTGCAAGTGCATCCAATGGCTCTTCGCAATCTACTTTTATATAAAAAACACCAAATTGAGATGATAAGTTTCAAACACAATCTCAATTCACTTTTCTTCTTTGCATCCTGACTTGAATGTTGGAGTGATAATCTTGCAGACATCCCTCTCCACCACACCGGAGGCTCAAATCCATCATAACCTTGGATCATCACTCTATTTCTAGTTCTAGAACGAAACAAAGATATATGATATATGTTGGGAAAAAATAAATCATAGAGAAAAAATAGAAACAAAATCGGAGAGAAAAACCACGACAATTGTCAAATGACAATCAGAGAATATCACGATGTGAAGATTATTATAACACATAAACTATCCTTAACCACCCCCAAGGCTCCAATGCACCCGCACTCTCCTAAACAAATATTTAACTATCCCTCAAAATACTCTAAACAAGAATATAAGAGAAAATATAAAAAGTCAAATACAAACTTAAAGTGCTTTTGACCGGTACATCTTGTAAATAAAAATTTGAGTCCTATATATAGCCTTGGATTCTCTCTTCCATCACTAAACTAAGCGATGTGAGACTTAGAAGAACTTTAATCCTATATATAGCCTTGGACTCTCTCTTCCTTCACAAAACTAACCGATGTGGAACTTCTTCAACATGTATATTTTCAACAAACCCTAACAATCTCCACCTTGATTAAAAATAATATATAAGTTTCATTGTCTTTACCGACAATCATACTTCACCATAAAGAGTATAGTCACTTGAAGCTATACCACTCTAAGAATTTTCACATTATCTTCATCGAAAGTCATAGTTTTGAAAACTATCATATCATATTTGATCACGACTTTAAGAGTCTGTCGAAATTATTGACTGCAAGTGCACAACTTAATCACGTAGTTTTAAAAGATATGGAATCCACAGAGACTGATAATCAAACTAATGCTATCTAATGTTACTATGTAATCTAAGGCTGAAGATTAATCTTAGGTTTTTAAGGGAAATAGGGAGTAAGTTCAAGTTTAATAAAATACTCGGAATAAAGGATACCATTATGTAATTTGTCTGACTTCAGAGATCCGACTAACGATTGGTTTTTGTTGTACCCCAAAATTTGCCCTCCCATATTCTTCAAGAAATTGCCAAGTCAAACTGCAAAAGTTCCCCAAGGGTTGCACAGTTCAAAGGCCTCCTGAACAGTCAAAATTAGGGTTTGTGTTCTGATCAAGAAAATGAAGTGTCCAAAGGTCCAATCAAGTCTCACATGCCTACAAATATGGTCAAGTATCCTCATATCAAGTTTCAAGGCATTCAGCACAAAATTACACAGTCAAAACCCTAATTGCACTACAGTCAACTGTAGGGGCAAAATGGTCATTTGACAGTCAAAAGTTCAAATTTTTGGTCAATATATCATTTTGAAGCCACAAACATCATTTGATCAATGCTTGATCATGATTCTCAAAATTTGGCTCAGAAATCATCAAGATGCAAAAGTTTCCTATTTTGGACAGTTGAAAAAGTCAACTGAAATTGACCAGGGCATAACTTTCACATGGATTATCAGAAAAATTACATCCAAAGCTCATTTTGAAGAGAAAGATATTTCCTACAACTCATCTTCATACTTCAAGTCCAAGAAATGCTCTCACAAAAAGTTATCAATTTCAACATTATAGGTCATTTTCAAAAGTTAACAAAAAGGGACTTTAAGTCAAAGGCCATAACTTGAGATTGGTAAATCAAAATGACATGGGACCAAAGGCATTGGTTAGATGACTCAAAGACATTTCCAAAATGTCCAAGAACATGAGAAAATCTTAAAAATTGAGCAAGTTATGCCTTGTAGAAGTTGGGAAATCTTTGGATATTTTGAAAAGTCAACATTACTTCAAATGACCTAAAATTGATAATGGGCCCATTTTTCTTCCACAAATCATCATCCATGGCATGTGCACGACCACTTGGCCCAAAGGGAAGTATTTATTCATTTTTTATTTATTTATTTGAATTTTTTATTTATATTAATTCATTTAAATCAATTAAATATGTGAAAAATACTTAACTTAACCTAACAAATCTTTTTGTACATGTTTTACTCTCAATATTTCGTGCCTAACTAAATAAGGAAAGATTTGGGTTGATTGATCATGATTGAGAACAAAGAACACATGGAAAAGATTGAAAAAGATCCTTAAAAATCAAATTTTCA
The DNA here is from genome assembly GCA_948472305.1 of Vicia faba. Lineage (NCBI taxonomy): Eukaryota > Viridiplantae > Streptophyta > Magnoliopsida > Fabales > Fabaceae > Vicia > Vicia faba. Next base: position 95,466,277 of record OX451735.1, on the reverse strand, counting down.
AAAACCATCATTGCATTGGATTTGTTCTACTTTTCTTGACCTAATGGACTCACTACATAAGCCTAAAGGAAACCCTAATGAAAGAATACACAGAACTGCGCAGAAAGGCATCAAAAGAACTTGAAATTTTCTCTAAAAAAGTCAAAACTGAAAGTTCACTTCCAGGGCGATTCAAGACCTAATTCTTGTTCCATTAGCTTCCTTGAAGGTCACTGGACATATTCCAATCAAAAACAACCATCAAAACGCAAGGAATTGGTATACAACATTCAAGATATTTCAAGAAAAACTCATAATCGTACATCACGATTCATGCATCCTTTATAACTTTTAATGCTTGATTTACATTCCTTGTGAAGTTCTGAAGCTAACCAATATATTTAATTGTATTATTATGCGTTGTGTACGATTTCACCATGGTTAATTTCTAGGGTTCACAGGATTCCAAATTGGGGCTTTTCACCCAAGGAAAAATTGAGACTTATGACCACCATCATTCAAATCAACGCGTTGGGACGAACAAGAACCAACCCTCGCGCTCAATTTATGAGTGCCTGAGAGCTAATCGCTATTTTCTAATAGCATGCCTAAAAGAACGCGTATAAAACCGTGGCCATTGTTTTGATATTTTCAGGAACGAAGAAGACAACTAGGTGGCAGGGAGCGATTGGCTTGTTTAAATCTCGCGCGCGTTCCCAAAGCCATTGACAATTTTCTTTTATAATATTTATTTGTTATATTAGTTTACAGATAAACAAAGCGCTTCAGTGGCAAGGTGTGTGTGTTGGCAACGCTAAAAACCTGGGTTCGAGCCCCAGGTTTGTATTATTTCCCATATTATTTTGCAATTTACAATCCCCTGCAGTGCCAACATCAAGACGCACCATATGCCTTCCAGCATCCCACATCCATGTGTCCCTGGAGATCAAATCAAAGGCATAGATTGGAAGCGCATCATAAGCCTGGTCAAAGCGCTAGCATGCTACCAAAAAGGTCAAACGGACCCAGGTTGTTGGGCCAGAATTCTTGGATTAAACCTCCTATTTGGGGACTACCACCCCCCCTGGTTTGCAATTCTCTATATTTCCCTTATATTTTGTTTTCAATTATTATTTTATTTTCTTTATTGTTTTGAATTAATTAATTATTTTCACAAAATATAAAATGTCACAAAAAAATCAGAAAAAGGAAAAACACAATAAATATTTTTTTTTGTTTTAATATTTTCATGAATAAATTCGCATGTAATTAAATTTAGTTTTAAATTAGGTTAACTTTAATTCTTTTGATAAAAAATCTAAAAAATGTAGAACTAGGGTTTAATTAATATTTTTTTCATCCTTTTTTATTTTGCTTTCAAATAATTAAATATTTATTTTATTTATTTTTATAATCAAATGTGCATGTAAAAATTAGGTTTAATTTAAAAATTTCAATATTTCTTAATAAATTAAAAAATAACTAGAATTAGGGTTTGCATCTCATTTTGATTTTAGTTAATTTTCCCTTTTTATATTAAATCCAAAAAATCATAAAATACCAAAAAAACCAACTTCTTGCTTCCTTTTTAATTAATTAATTTATCGTTAATTCAATTTTTGCAAAAGGGTCCAACGCCCTCGCCTCATTCCGATTTAATTCTTAATGCGCATATTTCTTTTATTTCGCTATAATACCTATGTATCTCTCCCGAAGCCTTGTAATTACTTCTCGCACTTTCTTTTCTTTATCTTTAAAATTCCTTATTTATTTTCTGTCAAATCGGGTCCTGGTTAATTTTGGCGATGTGGACCCGCGCCATTTGTAATAGCTTAGAATTTACTTTTCCCGCAAATATCTTAACTGTTAAACAAAGCATGCAAGAATGAATGTCTAAATAAAAGCAATGCGTAGAACACCAAAAACATGACAAGACAAATACAAATGAAAACGACACACGAATCGCACACACCACCCCTAGGGTACGCCTCACTGTTGCCTTGCCTCGAAAGGTGATCGTCGAGTAGAGGACGTCTTAGTAAGTCCTCATGATCCGGGAACCTGGCATGAGGGTAGCTTCTAAGGTGTCTTCCTATTGCTCCGGTGATCACCATGTCCCTACAAACTCGAATTGACCCGAACACCTCCAACGGTGGTGCTACCTACCTCTCAATGGTGGGATGGCACTACTTTAAAGGACATCTACACAGACGAATTCCTTAGGGTAGGTAGACGACTCGTGGATACTTGCTCTAATTCAAAACAAAACAAATCAAAAATACTTTTCACACCAACACATTTTCAAAAAGCTTTCGAAAGCATTTTTCAAACACTCTTGAGGACCGATACAAGAGTCGAACTGAAATTTTCAAAGAAACTTTTTAAAACCCACAGTTGAAAAGCAAACAAACCATTTTGAAAACACAAATGAGCAAGTATCTAAGAGCCCATGGATAACCATGGATAGAAAGGGTGCTAACACCTTCCCTTTCTATAATCTACCTCCCGAACCGAGAGCAATCTCTTTAAGGAATTTTTCTGTGCTTTTGTCCTTTCCATTTGGAGAAAATAAAAGACGGTGGCGACTCTTGCTTCCGCGACATTTCGCGAACCAGCGTTAAACAGTCAGTTCCAGATCCACCGATCACAGAACTGGCGACTCTGCTGGGGATACTTTTAAAGTGAGGTGTACCTTAGGGTTTAGTTCATAACTGTGTTTTCAATTGTATTGCTTTGCTTGCTTTAAATTGTGGGACTGTCTTGGGAGTTCTATAGATCCTAACCCGGATCTGGGGGATACCTTCTTAGAAAGTAGCAACAAGGCTATGAGGGAACTGTGCGGGGTATACCGACATGGTTGAAACAGTCTGCTACGTTGATGTGGCACTTTGGTGTGTACCGGTAACCCTTGAGTTCAGTCAAGGAGAGTACGGGGCCTCCGCGTGGTGTCGTGAAGCATCAACAGACCTTAGGAACCTTAATTGAACTATCTTGGCCTCTTTAGGGTAGTGAGATAACTGACTTTGGTGCAGTCCGAGGTTGGTTGATACTCGATACTACACTCAATTGAGGGTTGCTTTCCTGGAATATTTCAGTCGCCAGTTCAGTGGCTAAATCGAAACGATGAACAATGAAAGCAATCCCGTGATATTGGGAACCTTAGAACCCGGTTACTTTGATTAGGACAGGTTGAACCCACCAACTTCAAGAGGGTACTACCCAGACCCCATGTTGGCCTTAAACCCTAAGGGCTTGTCTTGTGTGCCTTGTGTGCCTTACATGTTTGTCTTTGTAAATATCTGTGGTGTGTTTAATCATAGCATCATGACATCATCCAGCATCATATGCATCGACTAACCATTTCAGGGGTTCGAATTTTCATCTTTGTTCTTGTTTTGTAGGACATGGAAACTGTTCGTAGAAAGACAATTCAAGTCAGTCTTGTAAGGATCCCTCCTCAACTTAAGGAGCTTATATCCAGGATTCCCGAGAACTCTTCATTCAGTGAAAGACATGGAAGCCTCATCAGCTTGGTCAACACCAACATTGAGGAAGATATGATAAAGGTCCTGTTCCAATTCTTTGACCCTCTGCATCACTGTTTCACCTTCTTGGATTATCAGTTGGTACCTACATTGGAGGAGTTCTCCCGGCTCTTGAAGATCCCTATCCTTGATCAGCTACCCTTCAACGGTACAGAAAAGGAACCTAAGCTTGAAGAGATTGCTAAAGCCTTGCACCTACAGTCATCTGACCTCAAGGGACATTGGGAAGTTAGAAGTGGTATCAAAGGGTTCTTAGCCAGGTTTCTGTTTGAAAAGGCCCTTGAATGTTGGAACTCCCTTGACTTGAAAGCTTTTGAAGAGGTTGTGGCCCTCCTTGTCTATGGTTTGGTGTTGTTCCCTAACCCAGATCAGCTTATTGATATCAGTGCTGTTCAGATCTTTATGTCCAGGAATCCTATACCTACGTTGTTGGGGGACATCCTTCACTCATGTTACACTCGAACCATGAGAAAAAGAGGTGTCCTTATGTGTTTCACTCCTCTCCTGGGAAGGTGGTTTATTTCGCACCTTCCACAATCAGTCCTGAAGAATGAGCGGGGTTTGAGATGGTCACAACGGTTGATGACTCTTACACATGCAGATATACATTGGTGCCCTAGGTCCAGAGAAGATGTCACTATCATTGATCGTTGCGGAGAGTACCCTAATGTTCCTTTACTTGGAATCAGAGGAGGTATTACTTATAGCCCATGCCTGGCTTGGAGACAGTTTGGTTATGCTCGGAGGGATGGTCCTCATGACATGTTAATTCCTGACATAGTTTTTGACTTCGACAACGATACTCAAGGACTTCGCCAAAGATTTATCAGAGCTTGGAGTATGCCAAGTAGGATAGACAGCAAGACACTGGGGCACAGGAACTCCATCCCTTTGGAGCCTTATCTCAAGTGGGTACGCGCCCGCTCCCAGAAGTTAGTAATGCCTTATCCTCATATGCTCCCAGTAATCAAAGAACCAGTCTTGGAAGGAGAAGTGTCCTACACTATTCAGCACCCTGATATGCCCACATCCTGGGAAGAGATGCAGAAGAGCTGGATCCAGCTTAAGGAGGAAAGGAATTCTCTTGAGACTAGTCTACATGCCAGTGAAAAGAAGGTCTTGGAGCTCACCCTCCTGTTGCATGAGGAGAGGAATCTCAACACTTACATAGCTCCAAAGAGGATGCGCAGTGTATTTTGGGATTGATTTGATTTTTGTACTTTTGCCCATGAGGCCTTAATGTATTAAACAATGATTTCCTTAATGATAACGTGTGTTCCTTTTTGTCTACAACAAATTTGAACTTTCGAACCCTTGAATACATTGCATAAACACATATCATTCATCATGTGCATAGCAGGTTTTTCCTCTTTTCAGGTTGCTTACAGTTCTTCGCTGTTTATTTCAGCATCATGAATCCTGATTCTGCATCAACTGAGACATCAATCAAGGCTCTTCAGGTGCAGAATGCACAATTCCAGGAATTAATTAAGGGCTTGGCTCAGGGCCAAGAAGAACTGAAGGCTATGCTCCTGAAAAAGGAGAAGAAGAAGAAGAGAAGGACTGTTCTGTTCAACTCGGGCCGAAGGCTTGGCAATGTTCTGCAGCAGGAAGAGGCTGGTTCTTCTGTTAGCAAGAGTAGTCCTCAGGCAGAAGCAAGGGTCCCTAGTCCGGTAGTCTCCGACAACGAGACTGATTTTGATGAAGAGCAGTACCCTCCTGCAGAAGACAGATACAAGCAACTGGAGGATAGGTTGAAAGCTATGGAGGTTCAACAGGTACCTGGGCTGGATTTCGGAGATCTGGGTTTGTCCACTGGTGTGATTATCCCTCACAAGTTCAAAGCACCATCCTTCTCTAAGTATGACGGGGCGTCTTGCCCCAAGCTGCATCTAAGGTCCTATGTTCGGAAAATTCAACCGTACTCTGCGGACAAGAATTTATGGATCCACTTCTTCCAGGAGAGTCTTTCAGGGACTCATCTCGAATGGTTCTATCAACTGGATGGGACCAAGGTTCGTAACTGGGAGGAGTTGGCTACTGCTTTCTATAAGCAGTATCAATATAATGCCGACCTTTCCCCCACGCGTACCCAACTCCAGGGTATGTCGTTAGGTGCAAGTGAAGGTTTTAAGGAGTACGCTCAGAAGTGGAGAGACCTGGCTGGCAGGGTGCAGCCACCATTGACTGATCGGGAGTTGGTAGATATGTTCTTGGGGACCCTATCTGGGCCATTTTTCAACCATCTCATCGGGAATTCGTCTGCAGGGTTCACTGATTTGATTCTGACCGGAGAGAGAATTGAGGCTGGGCTGAAGTCTGGAAAGATTCCGAAGGGGGTATCATCGGGTTCTGAGAAGAAACCCTTCAAGAAGGAGGCTAGTGCCGTGTACGGTTCTAGGAAATCAGAGAGACCTGAGCACCGTCAATCTGTCAGTGCGGTAATGATTGCTAAGCCTGCTGCCACTCCCCGGCCAACTAATCCTCAAAAGGTTGAAAGACCCCGGAGAGAATTCACCCGCTTAAGCATGACCTTATCACAGATCCTGCCACAGTTGCTATCCACTAACTTAGTGACTGTCAGGGAGGCTCCGAAGTTCCCCAATACTGCATCTCCCAAGTACAACCCGAATGCTCGTTGTGCTTACCATTCAGATAGCCCGGGGCACTCTACTGATGACTGTTGGGCACTAAGGAGCAAGCTGCAGGACCTCATTGACGCTAAGGAGGTACAATTTGAGGCATCTGAAAAGCCTAATGTAGTGACAGCGCCCCTGCCTGCTCATGGAGTGAATGCTATTAGGGACGAAGAGGAAGTTGATGAAGCTGAGTTTGATAGCTGGATCTACCCGGCAACCGACGGTGGACTTAACAATTGGAGCACAAAAGACAATCTCCCTGTTTCTCTTGTTACTGAGTAATGAATTCCTATGTTTTGTTATTTTGTAATAAACAATGATAAACTCTACAGCCCGGTGTCTTACCCGAGGCACCGTTGTTTCATTTGTGAGGGCATATAAATTGTCATTTCATATATCATGAATGAAAATCTTGGACGTATTTTCGCATTGCAAATCTTATGCTCCTTTTCTGTCTTTATTTCCTTTACATATATTTCAAAACAGCTGTATTTACACACACACTCACTCATACAGGTTTCAATCCAATCTGGATCTCACTGATAACAACTCTGCTACTGCCAATTATGACTTCGAAAATCCGATCAACTTAGCCGAAGACGAAGGTGAAGATGATTGCGAAGTGCCTGGCAAGCTTGCAAGACTGTTGCTTCAGGAAGAGAGGGCAATTCAACCCCATGAAGAGCCAGTGGAAACAATAAACTTGGGTACTGAGGCAGACAGGAAAGAGGTAAAGATTGGTGCCAACCTAGAGCCCAGCGTGAAGCAACGGTTGACTCAAATGCTGCATGATTATATGGAGATCTTTGCCTGGTCCTACGAAGACATGCCCGGGTTGGATACCGATATTGTGGTCCATCACTTGCCAACTAAGGAAGACTGCCCTCCAGTTAAGCAAAAGGTCCGTCGGATGCGTCCAGAGATGTCTGAGAAGATTAAAGCCGAGGTCATGAAACAGTTTGATGCTGGGTTCCTTGCAGTGACTTCTTACCCTCAGTGGGTTGCTAATGTGGTTCCGGTACCAAAGAAAGACGGGAAGGTCAGAATGTGTGTCGACTACAGGGATCTGAACAGGGCCAACCCCAAAGATGACTTCCCCCTACCTCACATTGATGTCCTTGTTGACAATACAGCTCAGCACAAGGTATTCTCTTTCATGGATGGCTTTTCAGGTTACAATCAGATCAAGATGGCACCTGAAGACATGGAAAAGACTACTTTTGTTACTCAATGGGGCACCTTCTGCTACAAGGTCATGCCATTCGGGTTGAAGAACGCTGGGGCAACCTACCAACGTGCCATGGTTGCCTTATTTCATGATATGATCCATCATGAGATAGAAGTGTATGTTGACGACATGATCGCTAGGTCCCAGACTGAGGAAGAACACCTAGATCATCTGCAGAAGTTGTTTGACCGGTTGAAACTATACAAGCTGAGATTGAACCCGAACAAGTGCACCTTCGGGGTAAGATCTGGGAAGTTGCTAGGCTTCGTGGTCAGTGATAAGGGAATACAAGTGGACCCTGCTAAGGTCAAAGCTATTCAAGAGATGCCAGCCCCTAAGACAGAGAAGGAAGTCAGAGGCTTTTTAGGACGCCTGAATTACATTGCTCGCTTCATCTCACATCTGACTGCTACTTGTGAGCCAATCTTCAAACTGCTGAAGAAAGATCAGGTAGTACGTTGGAATGATGAATGCCAAGCCGCCTTTGACAAAATCAAAGAGTATCTCCAAGAACCACCTATCCTCATGCCACCGGTTGAAGGGAGACCTCTGATACTATATCTGATAGTGCTGGGCAACTCAATGGGGTGCGTGCTGGGGCAGCATGACGAGTCTGGCCGAAAAGAGCATGCCATTTATTACCTTAGCAAAAAGTTTACCGACTGTGAGACCCGATACTCACTACTTGAGAAAACTTGCTGCGCTTTGGTATGGGCTGCTCGCCGGCTGAGACAGTATATGCTGACTCATACTACCTTGTTGATCTCAAAGATGGATCCTATAAAGTACATATTCGAAAAGCCTGCTCTGTCTGGGAGAATTGCAAGATGGCAAATGATCTTGACAGAATACGACATTCAGTACACGACCCAAAAAGCCATCAAGGGAAGTGTATTGGCAGACCACTTGGCACATCAAGCTGTAGATGACTACCAATCAATGAACTTCGAGTTCCCGGACGAAAGCATCATGATAGTAACTGATTGTGAAGTACCTGGACCGGATGAAGGACCTGAACCAGGATCCCGATGGTCTATGCACTTTGACGGAGCCTCCAATGCTTTGGGTAACGGTATCGGCGCCATCATCATATCTCCACAAGGTACTCATACTCCACTCACTGCCCGGATATGTTTCAACTGCACCAACAACATGGCGGAGTATGAGGCGTGCATCATGGGTCTTCAAGCTGCGATCGACCTAAGGATCAAGTTTCTGAGTGTCTTCGGAGATTCCGCTCTTGTGATCAATCAGATCAAAGGAGAGTGGGATACGAAACATCCCAACCTGATTCCTTACAGAGAATGTGTGTTGACTTTGATCCCCCACTTCACAGAGATAACCTTTGAACACTTTCCAAGAGAAGAGAATCAGCTGGCGGACGCGTTAGCTACAATGTCTTCCATGTTCAAAGTTAAATGGGATAATGAGGCTCCCCGGATCATCATCTGGAAACTGGACGAACCGGCATACTGTTGTGATCTCGAGACTGAATTGGTGACTGAGAAGCCTTGGTACCATGAGGTGAAGAGATATTTGGAAGCTCAGGAATACCCTGAAGGTGCGTCTGTCAACGATAAAAAGTTTCTGAGAAGGTTCGCCGCAAAGTTCTTCCTTAGCAATGACATCTTGTACAAGCGAAATCATGATTCAACCTTACTGCGTTGTGTGGATAAGACAGAAGCAGAAAGGATCATGGAAGAGCTACATGAAGGGACCTTTGGCACACATTCCAGTGGACACACTATGGCAAAGAAAATCCTACGGGCAGGGTATTTCTGGTCCACAATGGAAGCTGACTGCTACCAACATTTCCGGACATGCCATAAATGCCAGATTTATGCAGATAAGGTGCATGTTCCTCCAGTTCCTTTGAATGTTCTGACCGCGCCTTGGCCGTTTGCAATGTGGGGCATAGACATGATCGGTGAGATTAGACCTACGTCATCTAATGGGCATCGCTTCATCCTAGTGGCGATTGATTATTTTACGAAGTGGGTCGAAGCAGCATCCTATGCTATAGTAACCAAGACTGTTGTGGCACGGTTCATTCGACATAATCTGATCTGTCGGTACGGCGTCCCAGAACGAATTATTACAGACAACGGTACCAATCTGAATAACAAGATGATCGCTGAGCTCTGCGAACAGTTCAAGATACAACACCACAATTCTTCTCCTTACAGACCGAAGATGAATGGGGCTGTAGAAGCAGCAAATAAGAACATCAAGAAAATCGTGCAGAAGATGACAGTGACTTATAAGGATTGGCACGAGATGTTACCGTTCGCTCTACATGGGTACCGTACCTCAGCCAGGACGTCAACCGGGGCAACTCCCTTCTCTCTGGTTTATGGTATGGAGGCAGTCTTGCCGATCGAAGTGCAAATACCCTCTCTCCGGATAATGAAGGATGCAAATCTGAACGAAGATGATTGGATCCAGACACGACTCGATCAGCTCAACCTCATTGATGAAAAGGGACTTGCTGCTATCTGTCATGGTCAGACATATCAGAAACGGATGATCAGGGCATTTAACAAAAAGGTCAGACCACAGGAATATCAAGTTGGGGATCTGGTAATCAAGAGAATCATCCTTCCTCAGAGTGATCCAAGGGGCAAATGGACCCCTACGTACGAAGGGCCATTTGTGGTTAAACATGTGTTCTCAGGAGGAGCCATGATATTGACCAACATGGATGGTGACGACCTTCCTCACCCCGCCAATGCAGACATAGTAAAAAAATACTACGCATGAAAAAAGACCCGCTAGGCTGACATGCCTAGGCAAAAATTAGGGCTTCCCGTCGAACCAAAAGGGTTCGGGCAAAATGAAGGGATGAAAATGAAAAAAATCTGTACACCCGGCAAGTCGAAAACCTGAAAAGGCGGCTTGGGCAAAAATGGGTATCCCGGTGGACTGAAAACCCGAAAGGGCGATCCAGGCAAAAATTAGGGATAAAGCGTAATACTATGTCTCATTGATCACTTTGCATCCAGAATCCGGTATCTACATCAAGTTCATACGGCATCGATCAGTCAGCTTCACCTTCAACCAAGGTCATCAAGTGATGAGACGCTCGGAGTTATAAAGGCAATAGCAGAGTTGAAACCCAGTGGATCATTCATATTTCACACAGCTGTTTTTATTTTCTTTTGTACAAAACTTGTATAAACTCTTCTGTTCGGCGGCGTTCTCTTACTAGGACATCAGCCTCTTGTACACAAAACGCCTATTCACAGGCCGTTCAAAATCAATACAAATATATTTTCAGTTAAACGTGCCAACTGTTTTTTTTCTTTTTTATGTTTTGTTTTGCGAAGAACGTCCAAGGTTCAATTTGTGATATATGCATTGATAATAATTTTGTAACTCATAAATATTTGCATACGAAACACAGGATTTTATTGCAGGTGACACTAGAAACAGGGGCAATAAAGAGTTGTCTAAAGCAATCTAATTGTTCTATCCTCCAAGGTACCAAGGTAGGTTCGGCTAAAGAACACGACCAGTACATCCTAATTCCCCAGAGAGTAAGTCAGCAGTCAGTGCATTCTTCTCCCAGCAGAGTTATCAAGTCTCGAGGAAATTGGGTATCCTCCAGCAGATCCCAACGTTCCCCAGCAGCAATACATACACTCATAACAAGCATCCCCGACAGTCTTGGTCTAAAGATTGTTCCCCGGCGGCATATCAACATTCAAAGGAACCACTTCCCCCGTATATCAAAACTTCCCCAGGAAAGTCCAATCTAGTTCCCCAGGAAAATTGGAATTCATACCCCCAAGCAGCAAGCTTATCCCCAGTATATTCTGGAAGCTTACCCTCGCAAGAGCACGAACGCGTCTCCCGGCTTTATTCAAAGAGTTGTTTCCTTAACAGGATATAACTGGGTTATCCTCAGCCAAAAGCCACGGAAAGAGCGTCCTCGACGAAGTCTTCTTACCCCAGCGAAGTCCATCAACACTTCCAACATAACAAAGATATCCTCAGCAAGTTGTTATCAACAATTCATCAAAGTATCTCTATCCCCACAGAGTATCACTCCCCAGCATGGTCGTTAGAGTTTTTTTTCTCCCCGCAGAATCGTCCATTTGCCAAGTTTATTCCGCAACGGAGTCATCTTCTCCTACCGGTATTCTTGCAGTTATCATCCCCAGCGGAAGCAAAATTTATTCTTCAATATCAGCCCAGGATATGACTTCCCGGCACCCATCAAGGATTTAATTTCCTAGACGAAAAAAAAAATACATTCATAAAACATCACATACATCATTATAGCATGCATAGACGCATCATGTCATACAAATCTCATTTATGTTGAGAACATCATTGCTTGATCCATATCATGCATTGCATATGACTGATCTTTACCTTTCAGGAAAGATGCAGTTGAAATTCTCAATCATACCTAGACCGGTTCAGTTAATCGACTTCGAAGATTTCTTATCCAGTCCCAGGCCTTCTCTAGTCCAGCTAAATCGACTCCCAACAGATTTTTCTGATAAAGACTCAGTAGAAGTTATCCCAGATTATAATGTCCTATTGGTTCTCTCTCCGACGGTGCATGAGATTTCCATTTTGGGTTTTTCTTTGAGATTATAATGTCCTATTGGTTCTCTCTCCGACGGTGCATGAGATTTCCATTTTAGGTTTTTCTTTAAGATTATAATGTCCTATTGGTTCTCTCTCCGGCGGTGCATGAGATTTCCATTTTAGGTTTTTCTTTAAGATTATATTTTCCCATTGGTTCTCTCTCCGACGGTGCATGAGATTTCCAGTTTAGGTTTTTTCTTTGAGATTATAATGTCCTATTGGTTCTCTCTCCGACGGTGCATGAGATTTCCAGTTTAGGTTTTTTTTCTCTGAGATTATAATGTCCTATTGGTTCTCTCTCCGACGGTGCATGAGATTTCCATTTTAGGTTTTTCGTTAAGATTATATTTTCCTATTGGTTCTCTCTCCGACGGTGCATGAGATTTCCATTTTAGGTTTTTCTTTAAGATTATATTTTCCTATTGGTTCTCTCTCCGACGGTGCATGAGACTTCCATTTTAGGTTTTTCTTTGAGATTATAATTTGCCTATTGGTTCTCTCTCCGACGGTGCATGAGATTTCCATTTTAGGTTTTTCTTTAAGATTATATTTTCCTATTGGTTCTCTCTCCGACGGTGCATGAGACTTCCATTTTAGGTTTTTCTTTGAGATTATAATTTGCCTATTGGTTCTCTCTCCGACGGTGCATGAGATTTCCATTTTAGGTTTTTTCTTTGAGATTATAATTTTCCTATTGGTTCTCTCTCCGACGGTGCATGAGATTTCCATTTTAGGTTTTTCTTTAAGATTATAATGTCCTATTGGTTCTCTCTCCGACGGTGCATGAGATTTCCATTTTAGGTTTTCCCTTTCAGATTATAATTTCCTATTGGTTCTCTCTCCGACGGTGCATGAGATTTCCATTTGAGGTTTTTCTTTAAGATTATATTTTCCTGTTGGTTCTCTCTCCGACGGTGCATGAGATTTCCATTTTTAGGTTTTTCTTTGAGATAATAATCTCCTATTGGTTCTCTCTCCGACGGTGCATGAGATGTCCATTGTAGATCTTTCTTTCAGATTATAATTCCCTATGGTTCCCTCTCCGACGGTGAGTGAGGTGATAATTCCTTTTCAGATTATAATTTCCTAGAGTTCCCTCTCCGACGGTGAGTGAGGTAATTCCCTTTCAAATTATAATTGCCTATGGTTCTCTTCCCGATCCTGCGAAGATGGTAATTCCTACCAAGATTTTTCTCAACGAGCGTTGTTGAAGTCAAAGTCACCCAAGGTTCTCTCAGCGTTCATGCTAAGGTAGTAACCATCCCTGGTTCATTCATCACCGTTTGAAGCTCCAGATCCAGCTCCTGTAACCAGTCAGGACACATCTATATCAAGCATCTGAAAACAGCTCCTGCAACATGTCAGGTAATCATTTTCTGTTTTGCAGGTACGCAAGTTCTCGCTAAGGAATCTCTTACGCGATCGATATCCAGATGGCATCTATAAGCCCATCATCCTACCCAACAATCTATAAATGGCATCTATAAGCCCATTCCACCATCACTGCTACTATGTGAGCGCAAATTTCTAGGCACTCTAGTGTTCAATCATCTTCTACCCTCGGATTACGAAAGGCACGTCAGCCAATCTGCATCCTCAGGTCTAAGAAGATTGAACAGGGGCAACTGTTGTACCCCAAAATTTGCCCTCCCATATTCTTAAAGAAATTGCCAATTCAAACTGCAAAAGTTCCCCAAGGGTTGCACAGTTCAAAGGCCTCCTGAACAGTCAAAATTAGGGTTTGTGTTCTGATCAAGAATAATGAAGTGTCCAAAGGTCCAATCAAGTCTCACATGCCTACAAATATGGTCAAGTATCCTCATATCAAGTTTCAAGGCATTCAGCACAAAATTACACAGTCAAAACCCTAATTGCACTACAGTCAACTGTAGGGGCAAAATGGTCATTTGACAGTCAAAAGTTCAAATTTTTGGTCAATATATAATTTTGAAGCCACAAACATCATTTGATCAATGCTTGATCATGATTCTCAAAATTTGGCTCAGAAATCATCAAGATGCAAAAGTTTCCTATTTTGGACAGCTGAAAAAGTCAACTAAAATTGACCAGGGCATAACTTTCACATGGATTATCAAAAAAATTACATCCAAAGCTCATTTTGAAGAGAAAGACATTTCCTACAACTCATCTTCATACTTCAAGTCCAAGAAATGCTCTCACAAAAAGTTATCAATTTCAACATTATAGGTCATTTTCAAAAGTCAACAAAAAGGGACTTTAAGTCAAAGGCCATAACTTGATATTGGTAAATCCAAATGACATGGGACCAAAGGCATTGGTTAGAGGACTCAAAGACATTTCCAAAATTTCCAAGAACATGAGAAAATCTTAAAAATTGAGCAAGTTATGCCTTGTAGAAGTTGGGAAATTTTTGGATATTTTGAAAAGTCAACATTACTTCAAATGACCTAAAATTGATAATGGGCCCATTTTTCTTCCACAAATAATCATCCATGGCATGTGCACGACCACTTGGCCCAAAGGGAAGTATTTATTCATTTTTTATTTATTTATTTGAATTTTTTTATTTATATTAATTCATTTAAATCAATTAAATATGTGAAAAATACTTAACTTAACCTAACAAATCTTTTTGTACATGTTTTACTCTCAATATTTCGTGCCTAACTAAATAAGGAAAGATTTGGGTTGATTGATCATGATTGAGAACAAAGAACACATGGAAAAGATTGAAAAAGATCCTTAAAAATCAAATTTTCAAAAACCATCATTGCATTGGATTTGTTCTACTTTTCTTGACCTAATGGACTCACTACATAAGCCTAAAGGAAACCCTAATGAAAGAATACACAGAACTGCGCAGAAAGGCATCAAAAGAACTTGAAATTTTCTCTAAAAAAGTCAAAACTGAAAGTTCACTTCCAGGGCGATTCAAGACCTAATTCTTGTTCCATTAGCTTCCTTGAAGGTCACTGGACATATTCCAATCAAAAACAACCATCAAAACGCAAGGAATTGGTATACAACATTCAAGATATTTCAAGAAAAACTCATAATCGTACATCACGATTCATGCATCCTTTATAACTTTTAATGCTTGATTTACATTCCTTGTGAAGTTCTGAAGCTAACCAATATATTTAATTGTATTATTATGCGTTGTGTACGATTTCACCATGGTTAATTTCTAGGTTTCACAGGATTCCAAATTGGGGCTTTTCACCCAAGGAAAAATTGAGACTTATGACCACCATCATTCAAATCAACGCGTTGGGACGAACAAGAACTAACCCTCGCGCTCAATTTATGAGTGCCTGAGAGCTAATCGCTATTTTCTAATAGCATGCCTAAAAGAACGCATATAAAACCGTGGCCATTGTTTTGATATTTTCAGGAACGAAGAAGACAACTAGGTGGCAGGGAGCGATTGGCTTGTTTAAATCTCGCGCGCGTTCCCAAAGCCATTGACAATTTTCTTTTATAATATTTATTTGTTATATTAGTTTACAGATAAACAAAGCGCTTCAGTGGCAAGGTGTGTGTGTTGGCAACGCTAAAAACCTGGGTTCGAGCCCCAGGTTTGTATTATTTCCCATATTATTTTGCAATTTACAATCCCCTGCAGTGCCAACATCAAGACGCACCATATGCCTTCCAGCATCCCACATCCATGTGTCCCTGGAGATCAAATCAAAGGCATAGATTGGAAGCGCATCATAAGCCTGGTCAAAGCGCTAGCATGCTACCAAAAAGGTCAAACGGACCCAGGTTGTTGGGCCAGAATTCTTGGATTAAACCTCCTATTTGGGGACTACCACCCCCCCTGGTTTGCAATTCTCTATATTTCCCTTATATTTTATTTTCAATTATTATTTTATTTTCTTTATTGTTTTGAATTAATTAATTATTTTCACAAAATATAAAATGTCACAAAAAAATCAGAAAAAGGAAAAACACAATAAATATTTTTTTTTGTTTTAATATTTTCATGAATAAATTCGCATGTAATTAAATTTAGTTTTAAATTAGGTTAACTTTAATTCTTTTGATAAAAAATCTAAAAAATGTAGAACTAGGGTTTAATTAATATTTTTTTCATCCTTTTTTATTTTGCTTTCAAATAATTAAATATTTATTTTATTTATTTTTATAATCAAATGTGCATGTAAAAATTAGGTTTAATTTAAAAATTTCAATATTTCTTAATAAATTAAAAAATAACTAGAATTAGGGTTTGCATCTCATTTTGATTTTAGTTAATTCTCCCTTTTTATATTAAATCCAAAAAATCATAAAATACCAAAAAAACCAACTTCTTGCTTCCTTTTTAATTAATTAATTTATCGTTAATTCAATTTTTGTAAAAGGGTCCAACGCCCTCGCCTCATTCCGATTTAATTCTTAATGCGCATATTTCTTTTATTTCGCTATAATACCTATGTATCTCTCCCGAAGCCTTGTAATTACTTCTCGCACTTTCTTTTCTTTATCTTTAAAATTCCTTATTTATTTTCTGTCAAATCGGGTCCTGGTTAATTTTGGCGATGTGGACCAGCGCCATTTGTAATAGCTTAGAATTTACTTTTCCCGCAAATATCTTAACTGTTAAACAAAGCATGCAAGAATGAATGTCTAAATAAAAGCAATGCGTAGAACACCAAAAACATGACAAGACAAATACAAATGAAAACGACACACGAATCGCACACACCACCCCTAGGGTATGCCTCACTGTTGCCTTGCCTCGAAAGGTGATCGTCGAGTAGAGGACGTCTTAGTAAGTCCTCATGATCCGGGAACCTGGCATGAGGGTAGCTTCTAAGGTGTCTTCCTATTGCTCCGGTGATCACCATGTCCCTACAAACTCGAATTGACCCGAACACCTCCAACGGTGGTGCTACCTACCTCTCAATGGTGGGATGGCACTACTTTAAAGGACATCTACACAGACGAATTCCTTAGGGTAGGTAGACGACTCGTGGATACTTGCTCTAATTCAAAACAAAACAAATCAAAAATACTTTTCACACCAACACATTTTCAAAAAGCTTTCGAAAGCATTTTTCAAACACTCTTGAGGACCGATACAAGAGTCGAACTGAAATTTTCAAAGAAACTTTTTAAAACCCACAGTTGAAAAGCAAACAAACCATTTTGAAAACACAAATGAGCAAGTATCTAAGAGCCCATGGATAACCATGGATAGAAAGGGTGCTAACACCTTCCCTTTCTATAATCTACCTCCCGAACCGAGAGCAATCTCTTTAAGGAATTTTTCTGTGCTTTTGTCCTTTCCATTTGGAGAAAATAAAAGACGGTGGCGACTCTTGCTTCCGCGACATTTCGCGAACCAGCGTTAAACAGTCAGTTCCAGATCCACCGATCACAGTTTTGTTTTTCTTAAAAAAAACTTTTCAGTAGAAAATATCAATTTAAAAATCTTTATCTCACACTCTCGTGTTGATTTAGACTATATTCTTAAATATAAATGTTTGCTCTCGCTGTCTCATTTGCATTTAAAAACACTTTTTGGAAACCAATAAAATATAATTAATCCAAAAGCTCTCTCGCTGTATTTAGAATCAATGTCCGATTACTACTATCTGATTAAAAATCCCAAACTCTCGTTGTATTGATTTTAACATTTGTTGTCTTTTTTTCTCGTAACAAAACAATTTTAATAATTTAATTAGAAACCAAAACCAGGAAAGTAGTTTGTAAATATTTATACCAATAGATTTTCGAATCCCTTCGGTTAAATTATTTTACATACCGTTATCTAAGGAAATTAGCTAGACATAGTTTTGAATAGAAACATGCTATAATAGTAAATAATCATAAAATAGAACATAATTTCTATAACGTAAATATAAATAAAGCTTGAATTAAAAACCTGAAAATAATCTCTAGTACAAAAAAAAACTAGAATGCAACTTGAATGAAAATTAACTTCACGATCCTCACAAATGTCGGCATGATTCCCTTCCGAAAGTACAGAATTGAAAAAAAAAACTAAAATGTAAATCTAAAACTAATGTTGCAATAGCTCCCCGATGTGGAAAGCTATTACTTTAAAATGGTGATTTTTTTCTACTTAGAATCTTGAACGAAAAGTGCTCTGAACAATGAAAATCTTTGACCCTTGTAACTGCCAATCCTGGCCCTTTTTATAGATTGCTTCATTCATGTAACTTCCTCGAGAAAAATCCGGAACAACTTCGTTCGTGGAGATATTTTCGTCATTCCTGTTCTTGCGGAGAGAAAACTATATAAGTCATGGTCTCCTGGCTCTGACGTGGGAAGGAACGTAATTTCTGTTATAAAAAAGTCGGTGGCAGTGGCTATAGGACGCGCGACGAGGGCCACAATCTTGACATGCGTGGCGAGGGCCACGACCATTTGTGTGTAGATTTTCCTTATTTCTTCTTTTACTTCATGTTTTCTTGCTTTTTCTTTGCCAATTCCTCTTGTTTCCTCATGAAAGCCTCTAGGAGGAAAAAAACTTGAAATACAGTAACACTACCAGCATAAAATGACATAAATGACTAAAAATAGAAAAATAATTCATGTGAGTCGAGTCGAAATACAATGAAATTTCACGTTATCAAACTCTGCTACACTTGAACCTTTGTTTGTCCTCGAGCAAATAATCATCATGAAGATCAATTTAAAAATGGGTTCGACAAAAATACACGATATAACTCAAATCGTACGTAGTTGTGAGGTATTTTGTTAGAATGATATATACTCGAATTCAACACTAAGGATATCGTAGTGACACAAATTCGCAAACACGACCAAAAACTCACTCCTTAATCAAAACCACTTTGAATCATTCTCATATAGCTCAACCTATTTCTTTCATTTTATTTTATGCACTTTCATTCAAGTGCAATCACATGAAGCCCTTTATCCGCGCATGCATATAGTAGAGTAGTTGGTTAGTGATTCTGATCCTTTAACATGAGGTTCTGGTACATGAGTTTGGTAACTCCTTTATTTAACTAATTGCAAGCTGTGGGGATCGAACCGTAGTCCGCCTTACCAAGTTTAACACTGAATACCTCTGAACTAACTAATAATGGATTTTTATGAAAACTTTTGTAGGTTCGACAATCGTTGGGTTAAGTGATCGGGTGAGGGTCACCTAACTTAATAGGTGCATTCTCTCTCTCTCTCTCTCTCTATATATATATATATATATATATATATATATATATAGTTTGTTCTTAAGATGGTGCTGACTACTAGTATAAACTACTCGGAGCTACTTAAAAAATCAAACTTAAGGTCTCAGTATAATAGGTATTCAAATTGATCGTACATAACTAGGGAGTTTAGGGTGTCAAAAAAATATCTATTTTGGTGAGTCTTTCTCAAATCAATCTAACATAGCCTAAGTGTAAAACAACCTATATACTTTTTAAGGTGTCGTGTTATGAGTCAAACCAAAATTTTTTGTTATGGCTCAAGAAAATTAAGGAATCAATAAAAAGCGGAAAAACACGCATAGAGACTCAACACGGAAAGAATTCGACTCAACTAACACTAACACTAAATGAGAAAGGGCAAAAGTAAAACTACCTAGAAAAACGATAAACAAAAGTAGTACAGATTTCTCCCCCACACTTAAATCGAACGTTGTCCCTAATGTTTTGAAATAAGGTGAAAAAGAAAGTTAGAACCTAGGATATCTACTACTGGTGGCCTCTGCCACGTGCTCGCCCATGACCACTATTACCAGGCTGGTGAGGTCACATACATATATGAAGAATGTACTCTTGTAGCTGTCCACACGCAGTGTCAAAGTTGTCATATGGTCGATCATGCCTGACATTCTTTGGTCATTCATGTCACTGTAGTCACACGGATCCTGATGAATTTGATGAATGAGGCGCATCATCTCAGTCTGCTGAGTTTGAATATCCTAAAGTCTTTGGTCGCGCTGAGCATCTAAATCATTATGCTTCCTGATTTCAGCAAGAATGTCATCAGATGTGCTAGAAGTGTCTTCATGTCTTCTTTGGCGTCTTGATGATGTTCCAGCAATGCTTTCAGAAGGAACCTGTATGGGTTGCGGTTAAACTTCAGGGGAACCATGCTCCATCTCATCAAAATCATCGTCAGTGTGGCCACCTTGTGCACCTTGTGTAGGTGCATTGGGCTCAAGGGCAGATAGATCATAAAGCCAATTAGCCATATTTTATGTATTAGTGTGATTGCGATAAGGAAAAATGACACTCTTGACCGCTTTATTTCAGACCATCAGATAATACTTACCATCTTCTCTAACTTTAATGAAGTGTGTTGATAGAAAATTGTTGATGTCAAGGTACATGGCTGGTATTGATGGTAAATTAGTTAGTTTTCCGTCTACGCCCAAGGCAAGAGCTATGGATGTGACTATCCCCCCTATACATAAAGGATTGGTTCCTCTTTCATAAATGGAATGAATATGTTACAGCAAAAAGGGAGTGGCATTGATTCTGGTTGGTTAAAGATACAATGCAGAAAGAACAACTCTTTAGAATTTACCTTGTGGTTGTTAATCCTGCCAAAATTGTGCTTGCCAGAATGCGGTGAAAGTAGCGGATGGCTGGGTTATGGATTAGGGAGGCATTAAGTCCTTCCTAGTTTAGAGTCATTTTACCTGTTAACTTTTCCTAAATATTAAATGCTATGTTCTTCTAATCCTCCTCAAAAGGAACTCTACAAGCCATATCTTCTCCATGCGGAAAATGTAACATATCACCTATGGTATCTTGACTTAATGAGTATTCTTTGTTGAACACCCTAAACTTGGAAGTTCCTGTGAGATATAGTTCTGCCATAGGGGTTTCGTAGATAAATGAACTCAATAACTCTAGAGTTAAAGGTTCGTAGGTTGGGTGGTTCAACAAACAGATGTGGGTTAGACCTGAATTAGTCAACATCCATTGAGCACTATTTAAGAGCCCCGGTCCACGCAAACAAGACTCATTATTGTACCTTGTGGGGATGAAAAAATGTTGGTAGAACTTAAGGTACTTCTCCCTCTATAATCTGAAATCCTCAGTGTGGAAAACGATTGTCGATAAATCCGATGATGGTCTTGCCCTTCTGTTTGGTTGTTGAGTGTGATGAGACATGATTGATACAATAAGGTTTAGTTTTCTTAGGTCACTGTGAGTGGAGAGGTATGATATGTGGAGCAATTCAAGGAATTTAAAGGGTGAAATGAAATTGGAAAGTGAAATGTGAGTGGGTGATAATGAGTGTTTAATGGAAGTTGGAAAGGGTTGAAAAAGGAAGAGATTCGATTAAATGAAGGAAGATGGGGAAACGAGGAATGTTTTATAAAAATACTCATGTTTCTGTTTTGTGAAGATATTGGCGAGGGCCACAAAAACTGTGGCGGGGGCCCACGTAGTTTGGATACCGTGGCAAAGGCCACGGGCTTGTAGCAAGCGCCACAAATGTAAAACCTGAATAGTATGAAATTCTAAACAAACTTCAACTTAAACTCATACATGCAATAGTAGATAAATCACATAAAAATGAAAAACATAAATTAAAATAATAAAATGCCATAAGATTAAATACTGAAAATTTTAAAACTCTTACTGTAACAAAAGAAAGCAGAAATATTACAAAATAGCCTAAAAACATCAAATCTAATCTAGAAAACATGAAAATCCTAATTTTAAGAAAATAATATTATTCAGAAAAACTAGCCACTACGTCCAAGATGAGGAGCAACAAAATAAATATGTTGATATATATTATCAAATTGATCCATCACTCTACATCCATAAACCCGTAAAAGTCGACACATAAAGAAGTGAGGTCGTCTCTAATGTTAGCAATGCCAGTCTGGAGGGCGTTGATGGTATAAGTGTGATCAGGAGGTGGAGAAAAAGAGGTAGCGGAGGTACAAGAAGTTGTGCAAGGAAAATGGTCCTCATGTGGAAGTGGTGCGATGATTAGAGGGACACGTGAAGGGTCAGTAAGATTTGGGGATGGAAGATTATGGTAGAATGGAGGGGTTTCAGAACCAGTTTCAACTTCAGAGATATCAAAATGATCATAGACTTGAGGTGTCCCAAGAGGAGTTGGTGGGTCATTTTGGGGTTCATCTAATTTAAATAGCTAGTTATTTCTGTCATGTACGCTAGTCCTGGGATTTGACAAGGTGCAGAGCTTGATTATTGATAAGCATTTCAAACTCATTTGGTCCTAAGTTTCTAATGAAGCTGGTGTTAAAACAGAACTGGATGTTCATGGGACGTATTCCTCCTAGAGGGTCAAGGCTGATAAGTGCTTGTCTCAACCCAATAGCATTTACAATCATGGTCACTAAGCCTCTTATTATGATTGGTTCGTGGTTAGCTTATGCAAGATGAGTGAGATTATCCAACATAAAAGTAGTTGTATTAACGGGGCGATTTTGGGAGGCACAATACATGATGAAAAGTTCTTCTTTAGATACAGAGATTATGTTTTGTTCTTTTCCGAATAGGGTATGAGCAAGGATCTTATGGAAATAACAGATAGTAGGGTTATGGATATTCTCATAAAACATGTTAATAGGCTCATGGTTATTATCTTTATATATGCTATCCCAAAAATATCAAAGTTCAAGGTCCAAAAGACCGTTTTCTTGGGTACTAGCAAAGACATGTGGGCCACCAGGAACTCCTAAAAGTCTAGGAAACTCTCTTCATTGTAATAGAAATCAATACCAAACATTCTATAAATAATCAGACCTCAGTTAAATCCTAATCCATGGTCATGCATGAAAGTAAGCGAACTAAAGAATTCAAGGGTTAGCCTATAGTAAGAACTAAATCTTCTCCCTACCATGAAATTTCTTAACCCAATTTGGTCAAGTAGAAAAACATGACACTATCTCTAATGCCTAGAGAGACTATGGTGCTTCTATCGGGGTAGATGGTTAGTGCCATCTCTCTTTTAGCTAAAACTTCAAACCACTGCTTCTAAGCTCTGCCTCTAAAAGTAATATCCATATAGTCCATTTGTTGCATCGCGAGAGTTAGTTAGTTAGCTAAATTTAAGTTAGCCTAAAAGTAAGTGGACGATGATACTAAATCGGTAGGGACAAATTCTAAAGAATAATATTGTATATAAAAGATAAAAAAGGAAAGCAGTAAGAAATGACAAAAGAAAATTAACATTAAAGTTAAAAATGCGGGTTGTCTCCCACCAAGCGCTTTCTTTTATGTCATAAGCTCGACTGAAATAAAAATTAATTATGGGTGTTACTGGACAGCTCCGTGAGATTTAGACTACAATAGTAGTCTTTGTTGTTAACACAATGATAATGTTTCAAGCGTTTTCCATTTACAATAAATGGTTCACTAGATTTACCCTTTATTTCTATTGCACCATTTGGAAAAACTTTGGTGATTTCAAAGGGACCTGACCACCTAGAACGGAGCTTACAAGGGAAACGTCTAAGTAGATAATTAAAAAGAAGTACTATGTCACCCTCATTAAACTCTTTCCTCGATATATGCTTATCGTGCCATATTTTGGTTATTTCTTTATAGATATGGGCATTCTTGTATGCGTCTAATCTAAGTTCTTCTAGTTCATGAATGTCTAAAATTCTCTTCTCGCCTGCGACTGTATAATTTAAGTTAAGGGTCTTAATAGCCAAATAAGCTTTATGCTCTAATTCTACCAGCAAATGACATTATTTACCATAAACTATCTTAAATAGTCTGGTTCCTATTGGGGCCTTATAGGCTGTCCTATAAGCCCACATAACTTTGTGTAACTTTGAAGACCAATCTTTCTTATAGGCGGTAACAATTTTTTCTAGAGTTTGCTTAATTTATCTATTTGAGACCTCTACTTGACCACTTGTCTGTGGGTGATAGGGTGTTGCTACACGGTGTCGGACTCCATATTTCAGTAATAGTGTTTCAAAGATCTTTGAGATAAAATGGGAGCCACCATCATTGACGACAAGTCTTGGCACACCGAATCTAGGAAAAATTATATACTTGAAGAGCTGATTACTACTCGTGTGTCATTTGTTGGAGAAGCAATAACTTTGATCCATTTCGATACATAATCAACAACAATGAGTATGTACTGGTTACCAAAAGAAGATGTGAATGGTCCCATGAAATCTATTCCCCATAGTCAAAAACTTCTACTACTAAAATTCTTTTTTATGGCATCTCGTCGCGTCTAGAGATGTTTCCAGTGCATTGGCACCTGTGGTAATTTGTGACCGTGACATGGACATCCTTCCACAGGTTAGGCCAAAAGAGGCCAGCTTGTAAGATCGTAGTGCAAGTCTTTGAAGTGCTCACGTGTCCGCCATTTGGGGCAGAATGACAATTGGAAATGATACTTCTTACTTCTCTTTGGGGACACACCGACGGAAAATACCATCAGCGCCTCTCTTGAAAAGTAGAGGTTCATCACAGTAATAATGTTTAATATCATGGAAGAATTTCATCTTTTGTTGGTAATTAAGATCTAATGGAAGCACTCCAACTTCTAAGTAGTTAACAAAGTCATCATACCATGGCAGTGTGGTTTTAGTGTAGATTGCCTCCACAAATTCATTTGTTTCGATACCTTTATAAGTTATAGAGCATTTAATGGTGTTATTTTCCAACTGGGCTATGAGTTGTTCGTAAGGGAAATTGTCATTGATAGGCACTTGTTTAGGCTTAATATCTTCCATTCTAGATAAGTGATCAACTACTACATTTTTAGTGCCTTTTTTGTCTTTGATTTCTAAACCAAGCTCTTGTAGGAGTAAGATCCACCTGAGTAATCTTGGTTTGGAGTCTTTTTTACTTAATAGGTATCTAATTGCAGCATAATCAGTATAGATGATTATCTTTTCTCCTACTAAGTAAGAACAAAATTTATCCAGGGCGAACACGATAACTAAAAGTTCATTTTCGGTGGTGGCGTAGCTCATCTGCGCATGATCAGGGTTCTACTAGCGTAATAAATCGCATGAATCTTTTTATCCATTCTTTGTCCTAAAACTGCACCTACGGCATAGTCACTAGCGTCACACATGATTTGAAACGGTAATATCCAATTGGGTGGTTGCCTAATAGGTGTGGTAATAAGAGTTGTTTATAATTGTTCGAATGCTTTTAAGCATTTGTCATCAAAATTGAATTCAACGTCTTTCATTAACAGGCCAGTTAGTGGTTTGGTGATTTTAGAGAAATCTTTAATGAATCGTCGGTAGAAACCTGCGTGTCGTAAGAAACTTTGTATTTCTCTTACGGTTTTCAGAGGTTGAACGTTTTCATAATTTCTATTTTAGCTGTTTCAACTTCAATCCCCTTATCAGACACTATGTGTCCAAGCACAATACCTTGTCGGACCATAAAATGGAAATTTTTCCCAATTTAATACGAGGTTAACTTTTACGCATTGTACAAGTACCATTTCTATGTTCGATAAGCATCCTTCAAAATATTTCCCATAGATAGAGAAACCATCCATATATACTTTCATGATGTCGTCTATAATTCAGCTAAAATTGACATCATGCATCTTTGGAATGTTGTGGGAGTGCTACATAGTTCAAACAACATTCGTCGATAGGAATATGTACCATAAGAACAAGTGAAAGTAGTGTTTTCTTGGTCTTCAGGATGTATAGGAACTTGGAAAAATCCTGAATAACCATCTAAGTAGCAGAAGTGAGAGTGCTTAGCCAGTCGTTGGAGCATTTCATCAATGAAAGGTAAAGGAAAATGATCTTTTAGAGTGGCTTTGTTTAATTTCCTATAGTCAATGGACATTCTCCATCCGGTTTGAGTACTTGGTGCCACATATTTGCCTTTTTCATTGCTGACTACTGTAAAACCTACATTCTTTGGTAAACCGTGTACGAGGCTAACCCATTTACTATCAGATATCGGGTATATGATTCCTGCTTCTAATAACTTTTGTACTTCTTTCTTAACTACATCACTCAGAACAAGATTTATTCTTCTCTGATGTTCTCTCGAGGTCTTGCAGTCTTCCTCAAGCATAATGCGATGCATGCAAATTAAGGGACTTATTCCTTTTAGATTAGAGATGTTATAGCCTAAAGTAGTTGGGTATTTCCTTATAACATGTAATAACTTTTCTGTTTCTATCTGTCCTAAATCTTCGTTGACTATAACAGGTTGTTCGAGTTCTGTATCTAGGAATTCATACCTTAGATATTTTGGTAATGTTTTAAGTTCGACAGCTGTTTTCTTTAGGCAAGGCATATGGTCAGGAGTTAGCGTGAGACATTCACTTAGTTTTTAATCTATATATTCATCACACCAATTATCATCTTCAAGGATAAGAGGTATTGGAAATTTTAAAGCTTCTAAATATTTGATATGTTGTTTATCCATTTATTTAACGCACTCATCAATGATATCTAAGAAACAGCATGAATCATCTATAGCTGGTGCCTTGAAGAATTGTGAGAGAAGAAATTCTACCTTTTCTTTGCCAACCTCAAATGTGAGTTTACCCATTTTTACATCAATGATGGCTCTAGCGGTGGCGAGGAATAGTCTTCCTAATATAATAAGGATGTTGGAGTCTTCCTTGATGTCTATAATAATGAAATCAGTGGGAATATAGAATTTTCCGATATGTACTGGAACATTTTCTAGCATTCCTAAAAGAAACTTCATTGAACAATCAATTAGTTGCACAGACATTCTTGTTGGTTGAAATTCTCCCATGTTTAGCCTTTTGCAGATTGATAATGGCATTAAACTAATACTGGCTCCCAAGTCGCGTAGAGCTTTGTCTATGATGAATTTTCCTATTACACAAGGTATAGAAAAACTACCAGAGTCTTTTAGCTTAGGGGGCATGTTATTTTGGATTATAGCGCTACATTCTGCAGTAAGCATAATGGTTTCATTCTCCTCCTAATTTTTCTTATTAGATAAGATTTCTTTAAGGAACTTAGCATAAGAGGGCATTTGCGTGATGACTTCTGTAAAAGGTATAGTGATATTCAATTGTTTTAGAAGTTCAACGAATTTCTTAAACTGCCCTATATTTTTATATTTAGCTAACCGTTGAGGGTAAGATCTTAGTGGTTTGTACAGCGGCGGAGGAACAAAGGGTTTTCTCTCTCCTCTGCCTCTGCGCTTTCATTTCATCTTCTTTTGGTTTGTCTTCCTTCTCATTTGGTTTACCAGTACTCTGGTACATGGTTGGATTTTTTTTTCTCAGGCCAGTTGGTCCATCTACTTCCGTTCCACTTCGAGGTATTATAGCATTAGCATGGACTTTCGAATTTGGATGTGGTTGGCCAGGAAAAGTTCCAGTTGGAGCAGCTATAGCCGCTTGATGCTGAGCCACTTGAAAGATTTGCGTTTCAAGCATTTTATTATGAGTGGCTAGGGCGTCAACCTTGTTTGGTAGTTGCTTTAGTTATTCACTAGTGTGTATGTTCTGATTTAGAAAATCTTTGTTATGTTGAGCTTGAGTGGCTACGAAATTTTCTATCATGATCTCTATATTGGATTTCCTATGAACATTTAGAGCATTTGGGTCGGCTTTCTGGTATCCTGATGGTGTAATAGGAGCTTTCCCAGGTGCATATAATGCATTGTTGTTGTTGTACAAAAATTTTGGATGGTTCTTCCAGGTAGGATTATAGGTACTATCATATGGGTTCCCTTGAGCATAATTCACTTAATCAGCTGGTACTCCTGTTAAAAGTGGACATTCGGGTGCAGCATGTGCGTGAAGTCCGCATAAATCACAGGTTGGAGCTACTGCAGCCACGGTGGCTGCGGGAGTTATGGTCAAGTTTCTATCTTTTGGGTAAGAGCTTCTACCTTAGTGTTAACTTGGTCTAAACTACTAACTTCATACATACCGCCTTTCGTTTGAGGTTTCTTCACAATGGTTCTATCACTTCCCCACTGGTAACGATTTTGAGCCATACATTCGATAAGATGTTAAGCATTATGATAAGGTTTATCCATCAGTGCGCCGCCCGCTGCAACTTCAATCGTTAGTCTTGTGTTATATAAGAGACCATTGTAAAAGGTGTGGATGATCATCCATTCTTCTAGACCGTGATGTGGACAAAGTCACAACATGTCTTTGTATCTTTCCCATGCTTCGAAAAGAGTGAAGAAGTGAAAAACACAAGAAGGGGGGTTGAATTGAAACTTAAAATCAAAAATAGCAGACACGATATTTTTATCCTGGTTCGTTTGATCTCAAACTACTCCAGTCCACCCGCCAAGGTGATTTCGCCTCTCTCCAACGAGGACTTAATTCACTAATCAAAACTTGATTACAATACTACTTTGACAATTGCCAAAGTCGTCTTGAGTACAACCACAACCTGGTTTATCTCAAGGAAAACTGGCTTAATCAAAAGAAATTGGTTTACTGTGTACTGTTGTTTTTCATTACAAAACTGTATCACAACTGTGATATATTACACAATTTGAGCGTATAAGTGAATATGAAAGATTGCAGCGTTTAAGATGTATGAGCAATGGTAGTCAAAATCGTAAATGATTTGTCCTTTGGGCTTGTTTATAAAGGCGTGGAAATCTTGTCCAACATAAAGCGTGATAATGGACACTCAATGCTATTTCCATATTGAGAAGATTCTTGTCTGAATGAAGCCGTTGCATATGATACTGTCTTAATTGAAAAGTAACCCTTCAGAACTAGAATCTTGCATGCTGATTTTACTTCAGAACATTGATGACTCAGAGATATGAGGATCTGATGGTATATTAGACTTCTGTTCAGAATCAGAGTATCCTTTACTTTATTGCAGATTCTGATCATCATTCTTCAGAACATTCTAATTGTCTCAGCGTGAAAGCTTCTGTAGCTTAACTTCTGATGCTGTTTCAGTCAGAACTTCTGCATACAAAATGACACAAATTTAGAGTGCATATTTGTTCTTTGTGTTTGTTATCATCAAAACTCTAATTGAGGGTTGTAGAATCAAACTATGTTCTAACAATCTCCCCCTTTTTGATGATGACAAAAACTAGGATTTTCAATGAAAAATATAGAACAAAAAGCTTAAGAGAGACTCCCCCTGAGTTGATTACTCAGATAGAGATGAGTTACTTCCCTGGAGTTCCTTCTCGTCAGAGATTTTGATGCATCTCCTTCTGTTCTTATCAGAATATGTTCCTGTTCAAGCTTTTCAGCAAACATAGAGGTTAAGATATTCAGAATGTTTGAGACTTTGTCCCGGTATACTGTTATTGAAAATATCTTACTTTCTCCCCCTTTTTGTTAGGTATCAAAAAGAAATATAATCAGAGTCAAAAGGATGATTTATATTGAAAACAAAATGCAATGACATTTTTCAGAAACAAAGAGGATAAGATGAAAAAATACAGATAAAAGTTAAAGAAAAACTAAGAAGGAGGGAGAAGTCGTGTGAACAACGCTTCCAACAAGCTCTTAATATGAGTGCTTGATTCTTCCTGCTTTCCCAGAATGTCTTTGATTTCTTTTGTTGTATCTTCTTGTTTATCCAATATATCCCTGATCTCTTTGTTTGTGTCTTCTTGCTTATCCAGTCTGGCATGGATTAAGGCAGTCTCCTTCTTTAACTCTTCCAGAGTTTGCATGACTAGAGACGAAGCTGGTGTATCTTCAGGGGTTGCATGTCATTCAGAAAACTCTACAAACTCTTCTGATTGAACAACTTCTTCTGTTGCAATCACCTTTTCTGGAGTAGTAGTCAGAGGGTGACTATCAGAATCTGGTTCAGTGGCTTCTGAAGGTTGGTGCTCTTTCCAGAGAGCATTTTCCAGCAAAAGAATTTCTTTCTTATCCCAGTTGCTCAGAACTTGATCTTTGAAGGCTTTCAGCTGATCACTGAAGTTCTACTGAGCCCTTTCATAGCTCAATTCTTTCAGCTTTTGGGTTTCAGAGTTGAACCATTTTCTGAATCTTTCAAACAGAATCAGAAGCAGTAGGATTAGAATTCTCTTGACTTGGTTTCTTCAAATAAGTAACCCATTCCTATATTTTTGTTTCAAAAATCAACAGATTCTTACCAACATCTGATTTTGTTAAGGTTGGTTTAGGTTTGGGGATGGCAATTTTGTGTGAGGTGGAAGCTAGATGGTCCAGTGCTTCTAGATCAATGACAGTTCTGAGATGGTCAGCTGGAAGGTTGATAGGTGAGGGAGTGGAAGAATCAGAAATCAGGATTGGTGAGTTAGGTGTGTTTGGTGGTGTGGATTCATACGGTGAAGGTATTTCTGGAATATCATGAATGGAGAGAGGTAAACAAACCGTAAGAGGTTCTGTTATCTCAGGAATTGGGGTAGAGGTATCATAGTTTGAAAGGGAGTCTTCTGATTGGTTTGCGGTAGCGTGTTGAATTTCTGGTTCAGGTATTTCAGAAGATGGATTTTCAGATTGAGGAGTGAGAGGGTTTTCATTTTCTGGTTGGGGTGAGTGGAGGTTTTGATGTTCTGGTTGAGGAAAGTGTGGTTGTGGATTTTCTGGTTGTTGAGATTGAGTATTTGGATTATCTGGGAGTGGTGAGGAAAAGTCTTGATCAAACAGTTCAATATCAGAGAGAACTCTTGCATGTTCTGGTTGATTTTGTTCTGAATTTGGATTGGGGGAGTGAGGTTCATTTAAGAAATTTCCAAGATTTACAGATGGGTCAAACTCTATGTCAAAATCCTCAAATGTTTGGGGTGAAGGATTTTCTGTTGGTTGAGGGGGAATGGTTTCAGATGTTGGAATAGCTATTGATTCTACAACAGAAATAAAAGATGTGTTACTTTTCTTTTTCGCAGCTTTGGGTGTCCTCTGAGAGGATCCTTCTCCTGATGCCTTCCTCTTTCTGAATTTATTTAGCACAACCTCTGGAGCTGGCTTGTGCATATCTTGGATGTTTATTTCTGGAATAGTCCCATCAACTTTGCAAGCTTCAAGGTATCTGACTATAATCTCTGGAGAGGCATCTATCTCAGAGAATAGTTGAAAATCCTTCAGAGGGATTCTCCTAGAAGTGATGACCTCATGAGAAGCAATTGTTGGTTCCTTCTTAATGTTTTCAATAATCTTCATTTTCTTCAGATTCTTGACATTCAAAGGTTTCCCGGCAGTTGCTTCCAGAGTACTGATTTCTTGAACCTCTGTCAGATGTTCTATCAGCCTATTTTCCGTTAGAATATCTGAAATCAATCTTCCTAGAGGAATCCAGTCCCTCTTAGTTGTTTCTTCTTCTCTTGTCTCTTTCACACTTGTTCTGAGATGGTTGAAGAGTAAATGTGGAAGGTTTATTTTGGTCTTCTTTGTAATGAAGTATATCAGAAACTGCTGATCAATGTTGATGTAATCAGGAGAGCTTGTAGGCTTCCTGTGATTGATACATCCCAAAATTATTCTTGCCCAGATTCTGTAATGATCTTTCAAGTCCCTGATCTTGCTGGATGGCTATCCAAAAGTGAAGATGACCCTAGCAATGGATTTTAGGTCAGAACACTTATCAGCCATATCAATGCATCTGACTCCGCCGCCATTGTATCCAATGAGTTTTCCAATCAAATCTTCTGTAATCACTATCTTCTTCCCCATAACATAAGATGTGACCTGGTGGTTGGATGAAGTAGCATGAATCCAAAACTCTTTAACAAGAATGGGAAAAGTTGGACCCAACAGACAATCAAAGTATATGTTCCATCCATGTGCAGTTACATCTTCATACAGATTAAACCTATTTTCTTGTAAGCTTTGAAAATCGACGATCAATTCACAGAGAACTTCAAGGTTGTTGACCGGAGTGAGTAGTGTTATAATGGGCTCCTCATATTGTTCAGTAAATGAAGAACCAGGAGCACTGTTGAGATTCTTGAGACTTGATGAGGATGCCATTGTTCACACGGATTCTTTGAAGAAAATTAATAGAAGGGGTTTTTGAAAAAAACTTGAACAAGAGAGAATGTCGAAGATGGTAAAACGTGAATGAGTGAAATAGTAAATTGAGTTTATATAAGTTCTTTAGAAAACATAATCAGTAAGAAAGAGAAAATAAGTAATGATTATATTTAATTAATGAAACCTGAAATTGGGGGATTTAGAGAGATATTGAACAGTTACCAATGACAAATGTCTCAATGCATGCAATCAGAGCCTTGGACCCTTCAGAATTTGAATGCGTGTTCAGCCTCAGAAGGTAGCTTGTGAGAGGATGACAGGTGTTTGATGGTGTGAACTGCATGCCTCTATCCTTAAAATGAAAAGTTCAAATCTTCATAGATAGACTCTGATGCAGCTGTACTCCTGTTTACCCTCGAATTTTGGTAAACAACCGCTGATCTTCCAAATCCTTTCACGGATCCAATTACTTGCGAGATCGATCAGATTAATCTCAGGACACGAGTGTCTTCCTTTAACTTGATTGTTGTATTTTAACATGTTTTGTATATGAAGACAAATGGCTTCAAATGTCGAATTAAAATGCATATAAAGTGAAAGTAAAATTACTTCTAAACTTGAAATGGTAAAAGGCTTAAGTAAATGTTACTGGAAATTCTGCAGAATGTAAATTCATTTATGTTAAATGGGTGTATCATACGTACATCCTCAATAAAATCGTTTCTCTTTAACACTTGGTACTTTGAGTAATTTCTGAGTAATTTGTACAAAGATGTTCACCACCTCTAATCGAAATACTAAGGCCACTATTTATACTACTTCGACCCTAACGGTCTTCTACACGAATTAATACCACGTTTCTGTTTGCATGTTTTCGATGAACTCAGAGCCTTCCACGAGTTCTTTCAGATAAGATCAAAATATTTGAATTCGAATCTCCTTCTTATCTTGAGCGCCAATCTCTGAAGACGGTCGAAAAATGTTTGAAACCTTAGCCACATTTCGAAACAAGAAATGCATATTTTTTGTAACCTCTTCAAAATTTCGACTCCCTGAACATGCTGTCAATCTTTCAACTACTATGGAGTCATCCTCATGATGATCTTTAATCTCAAAATGTCAAATCACAGCATGGGTATCTATAAATTCCATCATTAGCTATAATGACTAGTTCCTGTCTTGGAACTCACAAAACCGTCCATCAGCATACAGGATCATTCTACACGTGTCCCACTAACCTGAGAAATTTAATTTTCTCTTTCATCAAAATGGTTCACTTTCTTCCATATAAGTAATATTTTTAAGGCAAAATACTCATTTTGGTCCCTTAACTATACCCTTGGGTTCATATTGGTCCCTTAACTTTTTTTTGTGTCATTTTGGTCCCTTAACTTTCAAAAAGTTTCATTTTAGTCCTTTTTGTCTAAATTCGTAGCTAATTAGACGGAAAAACTTTGAAATCAGCCGCTAAATTCGTAGCTAATTAGACAAAAAGGACTAAAATGAAACATTTTGAAAGTTAAGGGACCAAAATGACACGAAAAAAAGTTAAGGGACCAATGTGAACCCAAGGGTATAGTTAAGGGACCAAAATGAGTATTTTGCCTATTTTTAATCTCTTTTTCCTTTTTTCAATCTTATTCAACTTTCAAGCTTCTTCTTTCTCAAGTCTCTAGCAAAACTTTCTTAACAATTTTTTTCTTATCTGCATCAATGGTGTCCCAAAGCAAAACTAAATCTAAAAAGGGTAAACGAAACAAAGACAATGCTGCCTCTCAACCCCTTCTTCAAATATCAGCACCATTAATGATTGGGAACCGGGAATTCGTCCCAACACCATCTTTGAAGAATGAACAGATAGCCATGTATTCTTCACAAGTATTAATTCCTTTTACTCTTGCCTCTAAAACATTAGGGTTTATGGGTCCAGTCCTTGATATAGAGAAATTACCTAAACTAAAAAAGTTTTTTCCAACTCACCATTCTACCAAACCCATTGCTAGCAAGACTAATGTAGTCATAAAAACTAAGGCAGATGATGAACAGGATGTTCAAAAGAACCTTCCCCAGGAAGAAAAAGAACTAATAAAAATTCCTTTAAATTTAGACTTTGTTACTGAAGTATCACGCCCCTTTAGATCAGGTCTGTCGAAAGATGACCAAAAGTATTTAGGTTGGTTAGCTAGGGTAGAAAAAGTAAAGCTAACTATCTGGAAGGAATTAGGGATTTTCGACTTGATTCATCTGTCGAAATATGGTCCTGGATATTGTTAATTGATGTTGACGGCTTCGTTATACTTCTAGGACAATACTTTTAACACATTCCACCTTCCTTGTGGTATCGTTACCCCAACCCTTTTCGACGTTGCTGCCATCACTGGGCTTCAACCCACTGGAGAGACTTTCAATCCAACAATCGATAGTGAGGATACCATTGATTTCAGCAAAACTTCTCCCACATATAACAATTATATGGATCATTACATAGGAACCATAGATGAAGTCAATGATCAAGAGCACATTGCTTTCCTTGCGTTGTGGCTCTCAAGGTGTGTTTTCTGCTGCAAGTCTCTCCAAGTCGCTAGGAGATTCTTGACCCTTGCTAATCAGTTGCATGCCGGTCGAAACATTTGCTTGAGCAAATTGATTCTTGCTGGACTCTATGAAAGTCTTGGAGAGGCTTCTTCGAGACTGAAAGAAGTCGAACCCCAAACCAACATCCTCCGAGCTGGACCTTATTGGTTGTTGCAATTGTGGTTGAACGCCACATTTGAACCTTCTCTTTCAACCCACAACACTATTAACGAAGCTGATCCTGAGGTCGAGAATAGGACTATTGAAGGAACCAGACTATTTCGACTGACCCCTGAAGAAGGAGGGAAAAACTTGCAAGAGTGCTTCACCAGACACCTTATGATGTTTGCGAGGAGGCACAAATACACTCATTCAATGGCTCCTTTTGCTGCGAGAAGTCATGGCCCAAAATGGTTTACCAGACCATTATTGAATCTTTCGACTGAGCAACAGGTGGAATCCCTTCAAATCTGGGAAGCATTTCTTACTTCTAGACTTCTCCTTACCAGGATTATGCCTAAGAAAACCCAGAATATTCTTCTCACCTACCAGCCAAACTTCGTAGCAAGACAATTTGGCCTTTGCTAGATTCTACCAGAACCAGTATATCATAACAAGAGTGGTATTTGCCACAGAGGGATGAACTTTAATAATGTCGAAGCCCAAAGCATCATTAGCAAATTCACAGGCCTTTTCCAAATCACTCTTGTGCCCTTTACCCCTTCATACTACTGCACTAAAGACTTTGAAGACTGGTGGCAAGAATATTATTCTTCCAGCATGTGCAGCATCAAAGACTTCCAAAAACATCTAACAAAAGCCTTTGCTTCTGTGCAGGACAAGACGAAGAAAGGTACGCAATGACACATCAAGGAGATCCAGGAATTCCAAAAATACTTTGAAACTTTTCACAATCCCACTGATCTTGGTCGAACCATTCGAGACGCATCTGTGACCTTGAAAGAAAAATTTACAGGGAAACTCCCACGTTTGCGCATACCTTCGTGTGTCAAACCTGAGGACAGATATGACTTGGATTTTCAATTAGAGCCTCTAAAATTTCCTAGATTGCCTACAGCAGACTTCGCTTTGGCCTGGTATCCACCTTATCCACCATGGTTATCGGTGAAAGAGGATTTTAAAGTCATGAGGCAAGATGCATTTAAGCTTGAAAAATGAGTGGTTGCGACCAAGCACAGTTTGTATAGTTTCAAAGGATTCCTTCATCTGGATTTAAAACATGTCAGGATGGACACTTCAGAAAGTGAAGGTTTGGAAACCATGGACTCCTTGGTTACTTCGAATTCAATTCTTTTCTTCGAAATAATATCTAACCCTCGCTCCCTTTACAACTATTGAGAGAAAGAACACCAAAGTGGTGAAGGCTACTACATCGACAGGGTCTGCACAAGCAGCCCCAATACCAAAGCCTTCGACAACTAGCATTCCTGAAGCGGCTAGAGAAGTTAGCAAGACCAACAAGGAAAGCTTATACATTTTACTTATTTTTTACCTACTTGTTGAATCATGCATTGATTTTTGAATTTTCATTTTTGTTTCAGGATACCGGAAAACCTCCATTGACTCCAAAAAAGAGAAAACTAATAAGAGAGTCCACCTCGACACCTAAAAAAACCAACACCATGCCATCTACAGACCTTACCAAAGCTAAAAAGAAGACGAAGAAAATAAAATCCTCCACTGCAGGTTCACTTTCGAAGGAAACTTGTACCAAAAACCAATTCCTTCCAAGTCCAAAAAAGAAAAAAGATAGTGTGGCCACACTTGTAGCCCGAGTACTTGAAGAAATCGAAAGTGATAACTCCAGCCCTGGGGATGAGGGAACAAAGGTAATGACTTTTATAAATTTTTCTTTTTAAGTCAACTTTCAAATCAATCAGATTTTAACCCATGTTTCATTTTGTAGGAACAACTAATCACCCTTAGTGAATCTCCAGTTTAGCATGGGGTTCCTCACAGCGCCAGCACACCATCTATCCCACTTTCCTCAGCGAAAGTCTCAAACAAAGGCTCAACCACTGATGTGCACATGAAAGATCTCCAAATAGAGGACCCTGATTCTCCTCAATCACCACAGAAATCGAAACGACAAACAATAACAGACGAACAAACCGATACTACTGCTCAAGGGGAACCTATTCAAGCCAGTTCAGACGATACTCCATCTACTGATGCTTCCCCGAAGGCTAATAGGGGGAAATCTGATGAAGAAGAATCTAATAGTGATGCCAATGAGTGTGCTGATGAAGATAACGTCATTCCACACAAAGATACCAACATGGATGACACTGAGGACCAAGACCAACAAATCCAAAACATTCCAACTTCATCTGAAACTGAGAATCCTACAGCAAAACCTCCCAACTCCAAAGTTACTGAAGATGCTCTTCCTTCCATCAAAGAAATGGAGCTTTTGAAGAAGACGAACCCTATGCAGTATGTCACACTTTTTAGATCAAGAAAGGACTTAATAACAGAAAGTCCTTGCCCCAACCTAACTACTGCTTCAAGTGAAACTTCGACTGACGAATCCAATGAAGCATTGCTTCAGAAAATCAAAGACACAGTCTTTGGAGCAGGTTTATTTGAACTGGTGAAGACAAACGCAACTGCAGGTATCGTTATAAGGAAGCTGATCCATAAAGTCGATTTGGGGAAATGTCCCCCTGAGATTACTGAGGTTCTGATTGATTTGACCATGCTTATCAATAACTTGGAATCTGACTTTCTCAGAGAGAAAGATGTGGATTCCAAACTCATGGAGAAGAAAAAACTTCAAGACTTGAAGTGGGCGCAAGATTTTGAGTTATCAGATAAGGTTGAGAAGCGCGAGAAAGCCAAAGAACTTGCCCAAAAGGAGCAAGACAAGATTTCTTCTTCTATTGCCCTCTGGAGAAAGCAGATTAAAGAGCTGCAGAAGAAAATTTCCGAGGCTGAAAAACGTCATCAGGATCTCGAAGAAGAGAAAAATGACAAAGCCAACAAAGAGCTGAACCAAAGCATCCAATGTATTGATGAAGCTAGGAGCTTAGAAGGCGAAGTAACTGCTCTTCAAACTGCAAAAGCTTCCATTGTCTACATGCTAGGCTTTTCCAGGGACAAATATGATAAGATGAAGACCAACCTACCTTTCTGATAACTTGTATTTTGACCAATTCGATTCTTGTTTTTTTTTGTATAGGCCCAAAAGCCTTATGCTGTAATTTCGAACAAAGCCAGTTTGGCACTCCAATACCATGTTTGGCCCCGTTACTTGTTATTTTATCTTTGTTACTCTGTCGAAATCTTTAGATCTTGAATGAAAGTCTTATATATTTTTCAAATAATTACCATTAATTCTTAAGATCCTCTTGTCTTCTTCCAGTTCCTCAATTTCATAGGCATTATTAGTAAAGGTTCTGATGATTCGAAATGGGCCTTCCCAATGTGGGGACCATTTTCCTAATGACTTATTTTTCCTATCCATTGGCAAAATTACTTTCCAAACCAAATCATCGCTTGAAAAGATTTTACCCTTAACCCTTTTGTTGTATGCTCTGGCTACCCTTTCTTTTTGTCTTCTCAAGACTTCTAGAGCATACAGTCTTTCTTCGTCCAAATCTACTAGTTCATTTATCATTGCTTCCCAATAGAGATCTGAAGGAATCTCATTTTGCCTTTGAATTCTGACTGATTGTAAATAAATTTCTACTGGCAAGACTGCATCATGCCCAAATGTTAGACGAAATGGAGTTGTATTCGTTGCTTCTTTGGGAGATGTCCGACAGGCCCATAAAGATTGATCTAGGTTTTTGTGCCAATTCTTTAGCTTTCTTCCCACATGTCTTTTGATTAGCCATATGATCACCTTATTAATTGCTTCAACTTGCCTATTGGCTTGTGCATAATAAGGTGTCGATGTTAACAATTTGAAACCCATTTCTTTAGCAAACTCCTGCATCTTTCGACCAGTAAACACTGATCCTTGATCAGTTGTAATGGTTTCTAGGATTCCAAATGTATACACAATATGATTCTGTATGAATTCGATAATGAATTCTTGGTCGACATTCACCAGAGGTATTGCTTCTATCCATTTTGTGAAATAATCTATTCCTACCAAAATGTATTTCTGATTTTTTGACGATGATGGTTTTATTTCGCCAATCAGATCCAATGCCCAACCCCTAAAAGGCCATGGATTGATAATTGAATGAAGTTCACTCCCAGGAGCATGTTGAATTCCTGCATGAACCTGACATTCTTGGCACCCCTTAGCGAAATCTATACAATCTTTCAAGATTGTAGGCCAATACATACCATATCGAAACAACAACCACTTCATCTTGTGACCCGCTTGATATGCTCCACATGCCCCCACTATGTACATTGGATAGTGCTATGTAAGCCTCACTTTCCCCTAAACATTTTAATAAAACTCCCTCTGGGGTTTTCTTAAACAATTCGTTGCCTATTAACACATAACTCAAGGCTCTATATTTAATTTTTCTTTCTACATCCACTGTTGGATCCTTCAAATAGTTTATTATTGGACTTCTTCAATCTGTATCTGCTAAACTATCTATGGCTAAAACCTCAAAATACGCATCATTCACATAACCTAGCCTTGAATTCTTTAAATATGTCGGAGAAAGTTTAGTTGCTAGTACCTTACCACGTACTTCGATTAGGCCTTCTAGTCTTTCCTTTGACACTTTATATCCTGAAGCTATCTGACCCAGATCATTTGCTTCTTGATTCTTTAGTCTGGGAATGTGCTTGATTTCTACGTATTCGAACTTTCGAAGAAGCCTCTTTGCCACCACAAAGTATAACATCAAGTTTTCTTTTATGCACTTGTATTCTTTGGTAATTTGCTAGATTACTAACTCAGAATCTCCCATTATTTCGACTCTAGTTGCCCCCAATTCCAATAAAGTCTCAAGTCCCGCTATGAATGCTTCATTCTATGCTTCATTGTTTGAGCAACGGGAACCAGTTATCTTATACTTGAGCTTTGTTGGAATTTGATCTGGAGACATAATCAAGATTCCAATCCCGGTTCCATTTTTATGTGCAGAGCCATCAAAGAATAATTTCCATGGTTCTGGTTCCACAAAGTTTTGGGATATTCCGACCACTGCATGGTCGACAATGAAATCAGAGACTACTTTCCCCTTCATTTCTTTCAAAGGCATGAAAGTTAAAGAGTACTCCGTTAAAGCCAAAGCCCATTTACCAATTCGACTATGCAAAATTGGTTTGGACAACATATGTTTAATAACATCAAAGTGTGAAGAAACAAAAACATCAACTGGCTTTATATAATATTTTAATTTTGTACATGAGAAGTATAGACAAAGACATATCTTTTCTATATCGCTATATCTAGTTTCTACGTTATTTAAGACCCTACTTAAGTAGTAAATGGCTCTTTCGGCACCATTATCATCTTCTTGGGCCAACATGCTTCCGATCGTTTTGTCTGACGCCGAAATGTACAATCTCATGCACTTGTTTCTTCCTGGAGGCGAAAGAATTTGTGGATGCACCAAGTATTTCTTGATCCTTTCGAATGCCTCCTGATGTTCTTCGTTCCAGACAAAGGCCTCTTGTTTTAATCGTAAGAGTGGGGAAAAGGAATGAGTTCGACCACTTAGGTTGGATATAAACCTTCGTAAGAAATTTATCTTTCCTAAGAGTGATTGCAACTCTTTCTTTGTCGATGGCGCCTTTGCCTCCAAAATTGCCTTTGTCTTGTTTTGGTTGATTTTTATACCCTTCTTGTGGACCACAAAGCCCAAAAAATCACCTGCCTGCACAAAAAATGCACACTTAAGGGGATTCATTTTTAGGCCATGCTTTCTCATTCTTTCGAATGATTGTCGAAGGTGATCCAAATGGCTTGGCCCTGATATAGATTTCACTACTATGTCATCAATATACATCTGCATAAAGGTCTCGATGAAATCATGGAATATTGAATTCGTTGCCCTTTGATAGGTTACCCCAGCATTTTTTAGGCCAGAAGGCATCACCACCCATTCATAGGTGCCTATTGCGCCAGGGCATCGAAACGCTGTCTTTGGCACATCTTCTTCTGCAATAAAAATCTGGTTGTATCCTGAATAACCATCTAACATACTAAGGTATTCATAACCAGCAGCAGAATCCACTAACATTTCAGCCACAAGCATTGGGTATTCATCTTTAGGAGTAGCTGAATATAAATCACTAAAATCTATGCATACTCTGAGAGAACCGTTTTTATTAATTACAGGAACTATATTAGTTATCCATTCGACATACCTTGTGGTCCTGATGAACTTGCAACGTAGGAGTCTTTCGACTTCCTCTTTTATTTTGGACAGGATTTCTGGCACAAATCTCCTTGGGCTCTGCTTGATGGGCTTCTTGCCATCCTTTATTGGAAGCTTCAATTCGACCAGTTCCCTTCTTAAACCAGGCATTTCATCATAGTCCCAGGCGAAACAATCTTTATACTCCTTGAGCAATTGGATCACTTCTGCTCTTACTTCTGGGTTCAATTTTACGCTGATGTACGTTGGCCTCTTTTGAGTTCCATCTCCTAGATCCACTTCCTCGAGAGGGTCTTGCGCCAACATCTTTGTGTTGGATGCCGCTGGATCCTTCTCGAACCCCAAAGGCTCATCGTCATAGATGGCATCAAGCCTTTGGTCTTTGTCTTCGACAAGTGTGTCTTCGTCAGGTGGTTCAGGCTTGAAGAAAATTCCTGGCCCCTTGTTGTTAATCCCTTCAGCCTTGGCTTCAACAGCCATAATTTTAACTTCGGCTTCCAAAGCCGTTTTCATCCTATTTTCAACCAAATAGGCCGAAATCTTCTTGAAGTAAGAAGACTCAGACATGGACACAGTCTTCGTTTTCCCAGCCAGTTGGCCGCATTCTTGGGACTCCAAGCACATCTTCGTCAGGTTCCATGTTTTCCTTGTCCCAATAAAATCCATGTGTTGGGTGAAGGGTAAGGAAATACATTGCATTATTACTTGGTGCTGATGCACCTTCCGCTGCAATGCATGGCCCAATGTTAGCCAAGTTCCTGTCGAAATTCCTTCTATCGACATGATTAACCTCAGCCATGAAATAGCTTTGGTCTGCTTCTATGTTTTCGACAATCCCATCATCTCTCCATATTGCCACCCTTTGGTGCATTGAGGATGGAACTGCCCCGATTCCATGTACCCATTCACGACCTAGAAGAAGATTGTAATTTGTCTTCGCCGCACTTACCATGAACATGGTGGGTCTTGTTATGGTACCTACAGTTAATTCTACTTGGACCACTCCTAGAGTCTGTCCTATTTTTCCATCATAGTTTGACAACACCATGTTGTTTGGTTTGATGTCGGTGTCGAACATCCCAATCCTCTTCAATAGGAATTGAGGCATCAAGTTCACTGCTGCCCCACTATCCACTATAACTTTGTTGATGCCCACTTGTTCAATTTTAGCCCTAATAAATAAAGGCTTAAGGTGGTTTTTCATACCTGCATCTGGCCTTTCGAAGAAGGCGTTATGCTCTTCAAAGACACCATTATTCATGACATAGTAACATACAGGTTTGTGTTTTGTCATTTCCAATTCGTCAGCCTCTTCGGAGTCTTCAACCTCAGTAACTTGGTCGTACTCATGTGGTAAGACAGAAACCACATTGCAATTTATTTGCAAAGAAGATTCTCCATTGGAATTGAAGCTATCTGTTGACATATCTTCATCATCTACTAGCCTATTGCTGGCCAGTTCGTTGCTGTCCCCTTCGCCAGGGACCTTCATCTTGGTAGGAGAGAAAAGTTTCCTACTTATTGGGGACTTCTTTTTCATTGTTGGGACAGTCGAAGTTTGGTTGGTGCTTAAATCGCCAACTT
This sequence comes from Vicia faba, assembly GCA_948472305.1. NCBI lineage: Eukaryota > Viridiplantae > Streptophyta > Magnoliopsida > Fabales > Fabaceae > Vicia > Vicia faba. Next base: position 95,423,943 of record OX451735.1, on the reverse strand, counting down.
CCTTGTTTGTAAGCTCCCTTTGGGCTTTCTTGTTTCTTTGGTGTCGCCTCCATTGGGACCTAGACATGGGGTTCTTCTCCTCGTAGTTCTCCAACACGTGAGATTGTTGCTTGTTAGAGCGAAACTGCCTCCTGAAGGCCCATGCAGTATGTCCACCTTCTTCGAAGCTTCTCCACTTCAACTTTCCTTTGGCCTCAGTTCTGTTTTGTCCTGCTTTTAGCCATTTTCCCGTTGGCATGTTTGATGGGGGCTTAAATGTTGCTTGTTTGCATGCCCCAGGGTGTGGGATATTTTCCCTTTTGGGAATTCCTCTTGCATTATTGACGTAGCGTTCCCTACTCCAGCTTTGATTGTTCCAACACTGAGAGTATGAAATCCTTTTGTAGGCTTCAGTAGTCTTTACGTTATATAGCGCACTGCACCATGGGCACATAAGAACTTCTGAACCCATTTTGTGACAACGAACTAAGAATCCCATGAGACTCTCTCCCATCTGAGGGTAAGGTAAGAGTTCCTTCTTCCTTTGCCAGTTGTTTCTGGACTTCTATTGATAGACCCTTTGGTAGGTAGCAGCCGCTCCTTGATCATTCATGATGCTGCACCTTGGGCACACAAGCCCCTTTGGGTTCTTCGAGTGGCAATGGAATAAGTAATCCACCAAACTCACCTTTTGGTCGCCTGCCTTCATATTTTCATTCTCCATTTTGAGTCGCTTTTCTATCTCCTCCATTTCTGGGGAGAGTTGGTTCAGGTCCACCATGTTCACTTTGAATTTTGGACCCTCAGCAAGTTTCATTCCTTCGAACTTGACCCTAAGACCATCAATAGTCATGGTCTTCATTGCACTCTTCATTGCATCATCAGTAGTGCTTGTTTCCTTCTCCTCCACGTGATCATCAACAAATCCTGGCTCTGAGGCTTTGTCAGACCCCTGGTTCTATTCTGGTTGCAACCCTTCGAATCCAGCAATGTCCACCATGTTGATGGCAGCGGGCTTAACATAATTGGTCTCAGAAACCTGCATAGAGTTAGCATCAATCCTCATTTGAGGTTTGGGTTTTCCCCCAAACTTCAACCTTCCATCCTGAATTGCTTTTTGTATCATATCCCTGAAAAGAAAGCATTGTGAGGTTTTATGGCCTAAGAAATTATGATACTTACAGAAACTCCTTTTCTTCCGTTGTTCTAACAGAGGAATTTTAGCACTAGCGGGCACTATAATCTGGCCATCTTTAACTAGTAAGTAGAAAATTTTGTCACACTTGGTGATGTCGAACGTATAATATTTTCTTGGAAATTTGTCGCTCCTTTCTGGTTCGACAGGATTTTTCCCATTCGCAGGAGTCAACATTTTGCAAGGGTACGGTGGTCCTTGCTTCAACTCTGCAAGATCTATTTTGTGCTCTTCGACTTCTGAGAAATCCTCTTCGACTTCTCTTTCGTCTGAGCAGGCTTCGATATAAGCCACTCTTTCTTTTCTATTACTTTGTTTCGCCCTAGCCTTTTCAATCTTCAAACGCTCAACTTTTTGAACCCTATCAATCAATTGCGCCATATCCCTGAAATAATGGGGATCTAACTTTTTCCTGATAGAAAAGTCCAAATCTCTTGCTGCCATTTCGACCAACTCGTGTTCTGGAACTTGTGTGAAGCATCTTGCCTTCAACAAACGAAATCTATTGAGGTAATCGCCAATGGGCTCACTAAATTTTCGCTTGACATTTGCCAATTCTCTTAGACTAATCTTGGTTTGTCCTACATAAAATTGTTCATGAAACAGCCTCTCCAAACGAGTCCAATCATGGATGGAATTCGCCGCGAGGGTGGTGAACCAAGTAAAAGCATTTTTTGTCAACGAAGAAGGGAAGTATTTAACCCTTAGATTTTCATTATTTTCTATTTCTCCCGCCTCTGTAAGGTATCTGGCGATATGTTCTATGGTAGATTTGCTAGTGTCGCCAGAAAACTTGGTGAATTTGGGTACTTTCCATCCTCTTGTCAATTCAGTTTGTTGAATATATTCTGACAAAGGGGATGTATAATTTAGTCTACACATGCCTAAGTTTACCCTATTCCGTGCCATAATCCTTTCGACTAAGGCTGCTAGGTTATTGTTTCCCACCATATCATTCTGTCGACAACCCTGAAGGATTTCATCAGCATCTTGGTTTTGATTCACCAAAACTACCCTTCTCCCTGGTTCCTCCCTAGGGATAGCCTATTGGGGTCTGGGTGGTTCCTCCCTTCGAATTGGTTGTTAGACTTCGACTTCAGGGTGAATCAAAGGTTGGGTCTGGTTTATGGTTGGCTCTTCTTGGAATATGATGCCTTGATTCTCCCTTACCCATGTGGGCTGTTGGGGTGGCTGTCGAACTGCTTCTCTGGGCGCACCAAAGAAATCTGCAAGACGCCCTATTTGTGCTGCCATCTATTGGTTTGCTTGGGCATTTTGCAAGTTAGTTTGTGTAGTGCTTTGAATTAAAGGGTTAAAAATCGTACCCATCTGTTGGGCCAATACGCCCAAAATGTCGTGGTTTCTATCATCCATTTGTTGCCTTATGACTGCTTGTGTATTTATGGTGATAGCGGGTATTTGGGCTGGCTGCGAATTATTTCTAGCCATATGGTTTATCCCAGACCCTAATCCTTGCAATGGTGATAAAGTAGATGTTATGGTACGGGTGTATGTCGACGTATTATTTTGAAATCCCGTCATGAACGAAGTTGGCATGCCATATATAGGATCTGATGTTGGGATTGTAAATCCTGGTGGAAAAGTTCTAGACATACCTATCGAAGGCCTGGGTGTTGATGGTGGATTTTGATCGGCCATAGACACAATGGTATGTTCGTTATGGGTGTTTGACGATATAGTTGAAGCGTTTGTATTTTGGGGTATAACTGCAACGCTTGTTGTCAAAGGGATTGTTGCAGTCCCTTGACTCGCCGTCATCACTTCGTTTGTATTCGAAGCGCTGGTATTTCCTCCCACAGGAGGGTGAACTTGTTGCGCATCACTAGTGGGCTGGTTAGCCATTCCCCTAATGTATTGTCCTTTTGGTCTAGGATTTGTATTGTTGGCAAATTTTCCACTTCTCAATCTCATGCAATAAACAAGTCAAAACTAAGATGGATAAAGACACAGGTCCCATCGGGCGTGCCAATTTGTTTACCCTCGAATTTTGGCAAACAACCGCTGATCTTCCAAATCCTTTCACGGATCCAGTTACTTGCGAGATCGATCAGATTGATCTCAGGACATGAGAGTCTTTATTAATCCTTTAACTTGATTGTTGTATTTTAACATGTTTTGTATATGAAGACAAATGGCTTCAAATGTCGAATTAAAATGCATATAAAGTGAAAGTAAAATTACTTCTAAACTTGAAATGGTAAAAGGCTTAAGTAAATGTTACTGGAAATTCTGCAGAATGTAAATGCATTTATATTAAATGGGTGTATCATACATACATCCTCAATAAAATCGTTTCTCTTTAACACTTGGTACTTTGAGTAATTTCTGAGTAATTTGTACAAAGATGTTCACCACCTCTAATCGAAATACTAAGGCCACTATTTATACTACTTCGACCCTAACGGTCTTCTACACGAATTAATACCACGTTTTGGTTTCCATGTTTTCGATGAACTCAGAGCCTTCCACGCGTCCTTTCGGATAAGATCAAAATATTTGAATTCGAATCTCCTTCTTATCTTGAGCGCCAATCTCTGAAGACGGTCGAAAAATGTTTGAAACCTTAGCCACATTTCGAATAACAATCTTTATTCAATAATTTGAATTGGTAAACCTTTCCAACGAATTTTACTCAATTCGAATCTAAACCTTTATGGCTTCACATAAATAAAGTAGTTGAATATTCTGAAGTATATTCGAGTTTAACTTAAAAACCCTTAGTTGAAATTTCCAGCTAATAACTCCTAACTTCTGAAGACAAGTTGATTAGATGTTCACAGAAAACAATAAGATTCTGAGGGTTAGAATATGCAAATAAAATATTTTATTCTGGACACAATTTCATGCTGAGATGTTTCAGAATGAAATTGAATCTATCTTCAGAAAGGGGTTTTGTAAACACATCAGCCCATTGATGGTCTGTGTCAATAAATGTTAAAGTAAGAATTCCTTTATGAATATAATCCCTAATAAAGTGATGTTTTTTTTCTATATGCTTAGCCCTAGAATGCAAAATGGGATTTCTGGATAGACATATGGCAGAAGTGTTATCACAGAAGATAGGAATGTTACTCTCAAATATGTTGAAGTCTTCAAGTTGACTTTTTATCCAGAGCATTTGAGTGCTACATCCAGCAACTGCTATGTACTCAGCTTCTGCTGTTGACAATGCTATTGTGGACTATCTCTTGCTGGTCCATGAGATCAGGTTGTCTCCCAGAAACTGGCAGCTTCCAGAAGTGCTTTTACGCTCTACTCTGCCTCCAGCAAAGTCAGCATCACAGTATCCTACTAAGCTGTATTCATTGGATTTTCTATAAAATAAACCCAGATTAGTAGTACCTTTCAGATACTTGAAAATTCACTTAATTGCTGTTAAGTGAGATTCTCTAGGATCTGATTGGAGTCTAGCATATAAGCAAACACTGAATAAAATATCAGGCCTTGAATCCGTCAGATAAAGGAGAGATCCAATCATAGCTCTGTAGATTTTCGGTTCTACCTTTTTACTTACCTCTTCCTTTTCCAGAATGCACGTGGGATGCATTGGAGTCTTTGAGGACTTACATTCTGAGAGGTCAAATTTCTTCAGAAGTTCTCTGACATATTTTCTATGATGAATGTAAGTTCCTTCTGGAGTTTGGTTTATCTGAATGCCCAGAAAGAATTTAAGTTCCCCCATTAAGCTCATCTCAAACTCTGCCTGCATGCACTTAGCAAATTCTCTTCCCAGAGAGGGTTTAGTGGATCCAAAAATGACATCGTCTACGTAAATCTGACAAATTAAAATGTCATTCTTAAATGTCTTACAGGACAAGGTTGTGTCCACTTTCCCTCTGGTGAATTCCTTTTCTAACAGGAAGTTACTTAGTCTTTCATACCAAGCTCTAGGAGCTTGTTTCAGACCATAGAGTGACTTCTTTAGTTTGAAAACATATTCTGGGTGTTTGGAATTTTCAAACCCATGGGGTTGGTGCACATTGTGATCGGTGGGAACGAGAACTGACTGTTTTTGGAATGCTGGTTCGCGTTTGCGTTTGTTTTCGCAAAGTGTTGCGGTAAGCAAGAGTCGCCACCGTCTTTTATTTTATCCAACAAGGGAAAGGACAAAAGCACAGAAAAATTCCTTTTCGAAATGTTTCTCGGGTTCGGGAGGTAGATTATAAAAAGGGAAGGTGTTAGCACCCTTTCTATCCGTGGTTATCCACGGGCTCTTAGGTACTTGCTCACTATGTTTTCAAAAGGTTTGCTTTTCTTTGTGATTGTGGGTTTTGAAAAGAATTTTGTTTTTGAAGAAAGTGTAAGTGCAAAAAGTTTTTGTTTTGTTTTTAAAAGAGAGCAAGTACTTAAGAACCTCTACCTACTCAAAAAGGAATTTAATTGTGAAAATGTCCTTTAGACAGTACTATCCTACTATTGAGGAGTAGGTAGCACCGTCGTTGGAGTTTTCAGGTAAATTTGATTTTAGGGACGTGTGGTCACTAAAGCAACATTAGGACGCTTTAGTGGTAATCCTAATGTCTTAGATCATTTTTATCGAGGCGACCATTTTGAGGCAACTTATGATTTTGGGACAAAGGACGACCTCTAAAACATCCTATACTTAATGACCAAATTCGAGGCAACCAAGTGAGGTGTACCCTAAGAGTGGCATGTGCAAGTGTGTCAATTTTCAGTTATATTATCTTTGCATGTCATGGTGAGCTACTGTTGATTTTAAGTTAAGAGTTAATCTTGTCATGCAATCCTAGTTAGCATACATCTAAACCGTTAATATATGTACAAGAATTTAAAGTGCGGGAATTGTAAATCCTACGCTATTACAAGGCTTTCGGGGAGGGGGATTATTTACATGTCCAAAAATTGGGGAAATAAAAGCAGTAAAGGGTCTTAGTTAAGCTATTACATCCCAGTAAGCAGTTACAATAAACGCGCGTGAATCTGAAAATAAACTCTAAAAATTCTAAGAATAAAATCTTTTTGTTGTTTTATTTTATTTTGGGAAAATGATCTAAATCTACTTAATTTTAGTTTTTTTGGAAAAATGTTAAAATAATTAAAAGATTAATTAACAAAGTTAATTTAATAGAAAAAGAACTATCCTAATGTTTTTGTGGTTTTCTTATTTTAATGTTAATTAAAAAGAAAAAAAAAGAAGTCAATGAAAGCAAAAAATAAAATAAGGGGAATCCTTCGATCCAGGTAAAAAGGAGTTTAGACCCAGGGAGTGGCATGGAAGCTTCGATCCAGAGGGGGTCATGGTCCTTTCGATTGGGCCAAGCAGCAAGGCGTGAGTAGCCTTCGATCCAGGGAAGAGGATTGTCTTTTGATCATGGAGGTCATGGTTTTCGATCCAGGAATGAGATGCCTCCTTCGATCCAGCATGCTCATGGGTTCGATCCAGAGAAGGTGCTCTCCTTTGATCTGGGGTGTTATACCTGCAAAAGCATGTTAGCGAAATAAAACGCAGGGCCTGGGTATTGAACCCCAGGCCCTTCGATCCTGCGCTTGCTGGGTCTCTTCAGGCTATGTCTGCAGCAAGTATTAGCAAACGAAAAACATGACCTGGGTGCCTAACCCAGGCCTTTTGATCCTGTCTAGGATGGCAAATCGAAAGTAACAACGAGTAATGATATGTTATGCGAAAAACAAGGTTGGATAATTTACCCTTTCTTACCAACAGATTGGACTTTCGATTTGGGCGCTTCCTGGATGTAGGCAACTTTGATCTAGGCTTGGCTACTTATGAAAATGTTGATGACTTTTGGGCAACGTAACTCCAATGTCTTTTGTTCTCCTGTTGTGTGATTTTCGTTGTGTATTCTCCTGCAGAGTTTTTGTGTGTGTTGTATATTTTCGTGTGTATATTTTCTGTGTATATTTTTCTTTGTATATTTTCTGTGTATATTTTCTGTGTATATTTTGTGTTGGTAATGTATGCTAGCCTCTGTATTTATAGGGGTGTGAGGGTGCAGTAATGGCAAGGGACAACCATTAAAACAGGCCTTTAATGCTCTGGACAAAAATCAAACACATTAAATTATTTCCTCTTTTGAAACATTCGTGTCCCTTGAATGAACCTGGACGCTTGGATTTCGAATGCTTTCAGGCCATGCTCTTCGATTAGTCCTGATTTTCCTCTTTCGAATGGACTCCCTGCGTACCCTTCGAATGGGCCTGGCCCAAATATCAATCGAAGGATTCCAATCGAAAGGCTCTTCTAACAGGCCAATCAAAAGGTGTTGTTCATGCCAATCGAAAGACATGGTTGACATGCCTGTCGAAATTGCCTTGACATAATTCCAATCGAATGCTTGTCCATAATGCCAATCGAAAGACTCCTTCAGAATGCCAATCGAAGGGTCTTTCAGGATGCCAATCGAAATGCTTGTCCAGAATGTCAATCGAAGTGTCTTTCAGGATTCCAATCGAAATACTTGTCCAGAATGTCAATCGAAGTGTCTTTCAGGATGCCAATCAAAAGTTACTTGTCCAGAATGTCAATCGAAGTGTCTTTCAGGATTCCAATCGAAAGGTACTTAAAGTACCACTCAAAAATCTTCTTTTTCCTTAGGCAAGAGTTTGTGATCAACCAGGCAGGGGGAAGAATTTGGAAAACATGAGAGGGAAAATTTTGGGGTGCAACAGTTGCCCCTGTTCAATCTTCTTAAACCTGAGGATATAGATTGGCTTTCTAGCCTTTCGCGATCCGAAGGTGGAAGATAATTGAACACTAGAGTGCCCAGAAATTTGCACTCGCATGGTGTAGTATCAACATTGTGGCGTCGGGAATGGGCTTACAGATGCCATTTGGAGATTGTTGGTAGGAGGATGGGATTATGGATGCCATCTGGAGGTTGTTGGTAGGAGGATGGGCTTATGGATACCATCTGGAGGTTGTTGGTAGGATGATGGGCTTATAGATGCCATCTGCAGGAGTGTCGATCGCATAAGAGATTCCTTAGCGAGAACTTGCATACCTGTTGTTGTAGAAGATTCCACTGGGGAAGTCTAACTTTGTTTGAGATTTAGGAACTGACTCGTTCTCATCGAGAGTATACCGTTGAGGTTATAATACTCGTCCTGTCGGGTTCCAAGTATTAATCTTCAATCTCTTTGTGTAGATAGTTTTCCTGGCTTGTTACAGGTATTAATCTCTGACCTGAGAAAGAAAGGTCTTCCTGGCTTGTTACATGTATTAATCTTCAATCTCATCATGTAGATAGTTTTCCTGGTTGGTTTCAGGTATTAATCTACAATCAGTCGTCCACAGATAGTTTTCCTGGCTTGCTACAAGTATTAAACTGGGACTTGAAAAGGTTTTGGAACATCTTCAACTGGATCGGCATCAGAAAAATCTTTAGGAATCGATTTAACTGGACCAGAGAAGGCCTTTGACTAGATCATCGTCAGAAAAATCTTTAGGAATCGATTTAACTGGACCAGACAAGGTCTTGGAATATCTTCAACTGGATCGGCATCAGAAAAATCTTTAGGAATCGATTTAACTGGACCAGAGAAGGCCTTTGACTGGATCGGCATCAGAAAAATCTTTAGGAATCGATTTAACTGGACCAGGCAAGGTCTTGGAATCTTCAACTGGATCTGCATCAGGAAAATCTTTAAGAATCGATTTAACTGGACCAGAGAAGGCCTTTGACTGGATCGGCATCAGAAAAATCTTTAGGAATCAATTTAACTGGACCAGGCAAGGTCTTGGAATCTTCAACTGGATCTGCATCAGGAAAATCTTTAGGAATCGATTTAACTGGACCAGAGAAGGCCTTTGACTGGATCGACATCAGAAAAATCTTTAGGAATCTATTTAACTGGACCAGAGAAGGCCTTTGACTGGATCGACATCAGAAAAATCTTTAGGAATCTATTTAATTGGACCAGGCAAGGTCTTGGAATCTTCAACTGGATCTGCATCAGGAAAATCTTTAGGAATCGATTTAACTGGACCAGAGAAGGCCTTTGACTGGATCGGCATCAGAAAAATCTTTAGGAATCGATTTAACTGGACCAGGCAAGGTCTTGGAATGTTCAACTGGATCTGCATCAGGAAAATCTTTAGGAATCTATTTAACTGGACTAGAGAAGGCCTTTGACTGGATCAGCATGAGAAAAATCTTTAGGAATCGATTTAACTGGACCAGGCAAGGTCTTGGAATCTTCAACTGGATCTGCATCAGGAAAATCTTTAGGAATCGATTTAACTGGACCAGAGAAGGCCTTTGACTGGATCGGCATCAGAAAAATCTTTAGGAATCGATTTAACTGGACCAGGCAAGGTCTTGGAATCTTCAACTGGATCTGCATCAGGAAAATCTTTAGGAATCGATTTAACTGGACCAGAGAAGGCCTTTGACTGGATCGACATCAGAAAAATCTTTAGGAATCGATTTAACTGGACCAGGCAAGGTCTTGGAATCTTCAATTGGATCTTTCCTGAAAGGTAAAGGCCAGTCATATGCAATGCATGATATGGATCAAGCAATGATGTTCTCAACATAAATGAGATGGTATGATGTGTATATGCATGTATCATGATGTATGGAAGTGTGATGTTTTAGCTGGGGAAAATTAATCCCGGATAGCTTGCTGGAGAATAGAGTTGAATTCTTTGTTTCCACTGGGGATGACGAACGAAGATGATTGCAAGGATAAACCTGTTAGGAGAAAAGAACTCCGGTGGGGGATAAACAGGATGAAGAGATTACTCTGAGGGGAAATACTCTGTGGGGAAGAGATACTTTGCGGAGATTTTAATGATGAACTCCGCTGGGGAAGATATACTCTACTGAGGATTTTAACGATAAACTCCGCTGGGGATTCCGTTGATAAGCTCTGTTGGGGATTTTGATGATAAACTCCGCTGGGGGTGGATTACCGTTGCTGGTGATATTGAATCTGTTGAGGATAGAAGTCCTGCTTGGGGAAAGAAAGAACTTCTCTAGGGATGATCTTTCAGTTGCAACTTGGAGAGGATAACCTTCTGAAATTGGCTGGGGAGACTTATTTGTGCTTCGCAGGGGATAAGCTTCCAGAATCTACTGGGGAAGATGATTCAACTCCATTGGGGAAACTTTTTTTTTTAGACTACGCTGGGGAAATGGCTCCACTGGGGGTATCTTGTATTCCTCCAGGAAACATTCTTATACTCTGTTGAGGAATATTAAGACTGCCGGGGATACTCTTACGCTTGCTGGAGAATATCCTTATACTCCGCTAGGGAATATTAAGATCTTCTGGGGATACCAAACCTTTTCGGGGCTGACGGTAGACTAACTCTGCTTGGGGAGAGTATTGCTGATTTGTACATAGCTGCAAGTCTCAGCTGAGAGAGCTATCATTATTGTTTTACTCTGCGGGGAGTGATAGTATCTTAGCCATATTCTTCAGCTGAATATACCTTGGTACCTGGTGGACAGAGCAATTTGTACAGTTCGGACAATTCTTATTTACCCCTGTTTTTGCGGGACAAGGTGCCTGCGGCGGCCCTGTGGATCTGGTATTATCCCCACCTATGAGGTGCTTGGTAATTGCCGATTGAAGTGACAAATATTCTTCTGGTAGGAAAGTGACGAGATGACGGGACATAGTCGTACGCTTTGATCCCTAATTTTTGCCTGGACCGCCCTTTCGGGTTTTCAGTCCATCGGGATACCCTTTTTTGCCCAAGTCGCCTTTTCAGGTTTTCGACTTGCCGGGTGTACAAATTTTCATTTTCATCCCTTATTTTTGCCCGAACCCTTTTGGTTCGCCGGGAAGCCCTTATTTTTGCATAGGCCAGTCAACCTAGCGGGTCTTTGATTATGCGTAGTACTTTTTTGACTATGTCCATGCTCTCAGAGTGTAGGGAGGTGTCACTGCCAGTAGTGTCGTGTTGCCATACTACCAGAAGATGTTTGATCATGCAAGATTCGTTGCTGGAATTCATGTCCCATGCCCCAGGTGACGGAGATGGAGACTTGCCCCTGGTTACTCTGCACTTCTTCAGAGATTTCCTGGAATCTTGACTGGACTGGCCCAGGTGTGCTAGATCGTGACATGTCATGCCCCCTTGTTTATAGGAGATTTGCCAATGGAAGCGTCATCCTTTTTAAAGTGATTTTGTTCACTGAGAGGGCTTTCGTTCATCGGATATTCGTTGTGTGAATTTCTCCGCTGTCAAACAAATAGCCAAATGCAAACAGTGATATTCAGATAATGCAAAGTTTATGCTTGTCTCGAAGTTTTTGAAAAAATGCGTTTTTTAGCAGAAAACTCTTTATAAGACAAATTCAACACAAGATTTAGGGCAAAGCCTTACAGGAGTCAGGATACCTTTTGTAACAGTATGCTTTCGAACTAACCCATGCTTCAGTTAGGACTTTTGAAGGGTTGTAACGTGGCTTGGTTCACGGTTTAAGAAACAAAGGATAAAGGCTCAAAGTATATTTGTACCCACCCGTTCTTCGTGATGTTCTTCAATCCTAAACTCAGTTAATTGTGCATTTGAACTCCAAATGAGTCTGGAACGATGTTTTTGGTGTTGGTTCACACAAGTTGGATTTTTGAAGGCAGTCATCATTTTTTGCAACATTTTTCATGTTGTCGAGGATTTGTAATGACCTTGTTCTTTTGATTTGTTATCCCTAATTTTTGCCTGATTGTTCCTGTTTTCGAGATTACAGTCAGCGGGATGCCCCGACTTTCTTAAACCTCCTTTATAGGTTTTGGCTCAGTGGGCTTTTTTTTGAGAGATTGACTGCCTATGAGATAAGGAAGCACCACTGTCTTTTGATTCCAGAGGAATGCTTTTGATGTCGTTCGTTGTATTATGAACTGAGAGTTTTGCGACTTCAATGCATATCTTTTGAATTAACTGAGAGACTACCCTGCCCCAGGTTTAAATCAAAGGTTTCAATTTGTTTAAAAACAGAAAACTCCTACTTCTTTGGCTCGAAGGGGTTGACTAGGGATTATCTTCCTTATAACTCCAGTGTTTAGGATTTGAAAGAAATGCATGTACATCGTTAGCAAGGTCTGTCCAAAAGCATACTGTATGAGATTATGGCATTGTTTCGTCATCCTCCCTCTAAATGCTTGTAACTTTTAGAAAGAGTTGAATGTCATAAAGTGAGTAAAAATCATAGTTTAAATGTAATTAAAGGATGAATTCAAGACAAACATATGCAATGCATTAGTGAAATAGAGTTTGACATTAATAGATAAATGTTTGAATAGCAAAGAGATTACAACTTGAAAATTCAAATGAACAAAAGTCTTCTCGTCTCAGTACTGATCACTTCAAATGGTGAACCTTGGAGGGATGGTAGAAAAACTCAACCTGACCATCTTGTGTGAATTCCAATGCTCCTTCATCAAACAGGTTTTGAATTTTGTACCTCAACTTCCAACAGTCGTCAGTATCGTGCCCCTGACTGTTAGAATGGTACGCGCACCTTGCATCAGGATTGTAGTTGGGTGAAGAAGTCTTAGGATTTGGATGAGGTCCTACTAACGTCACCAGATTCAGTCTCAACAGATGTTGCAAAGCTTGGGACAGCGGCATGTTGAGCTTGGTAAACGACCTCTGGTCAACCCGTTGCTTTTGGTGAGGTTGTTGTTGGACCCTTGAGGTATTAGCAACTTGGAGAGGTCCATTCTTTACCAAGCCAAACCCTTGTCTTCTTGGAGGCTGATCAATGACTTGACCACCAGCCTTGACGGTTTGCTTCATGTTGTTGTATCTGTCTTGATGAAGCTGGTTGATCATGGTTCTCAGCTCTTCTTCTCCACGAGCTAAGCCTTGGATAAGAGCCATCTGCCCCATCATCTGGGTTCTCAATGCGTCTACCTCAGCTTGCAGATGTTTCAGCCGTTCGTCCTTATTGTCTTCAGGACTTTTCTTGACCAAGTTCCCCATGAGGAGTGTTCTCAACTTTTCCTGCCCCTTGGATAGGTTTAGGAAGATTTCCCTGAACTGAGTCTCTTGAGTATGAAGATCCTGGTTGTCTTGTGGGAAAGCCATTGCTGAAATAAACAGCGAGAACATGAGAGACCTATATTGGGAGACCTGTTATGCAATGATATGTATGATATATGTATGCAATGTTTTCAAGGATCTCGCGGGGTAAACAAGAAACTTGTTAGAATTTGCATCTGGTAGCTTGATTGAAGGAACTTCATGTTGCTGAGAGTCCTTCTTCAAGAGTTAAGCTCACCATATCGAGTGGGTCATCGCCCCTGACTCAAATTGTCGTGCTTGGATTTCTAGACAACCTTGGCTAGAGGAAAATAAATCCCCTTTGCCCCTTGCTAGCCATTTTATTTACCATAACCTGCATCATAGACCCTTGAGATCCTTGAAATGGTTAAAGAAATGTTAAGGCATGATGTTATGATGTGTATGCTATGCGTTTAAGCAAAAGTGTGAAGTGGTGTAAGTAAACCCTGCAATAAATCCAAGTTATTGGATAAGGACTGTAAACAAAACCTGCAAGGAACTTCTGTTGTCAGATAACAAGAATGTGCAAGTAGTTCAAGTTTGAAGGCACACAAGTCACACATATAGCCTTAAGTTTAGGCTGGCATGGAGTTTTAGGCATTACCCTCTTTCAGTTTCAGTTGGTTAAGACCTGTCCAAAAATATAGTAACCGGGTTCTAGAGGATCTCGATATCACTGACTACCCTCAATCGGTCATAATTCCAGCTTAGTAACCTTTTCTTGCAGCCGGAACCATCGCGAGAGTTTAGTCTCAATGAGTGTAGCATACTGCTACTGTTCTATGGCCAAGTTGGTCAATTTAAGGTTCTAAGGTCAGTTGGTTCTTAATGACTCCTCAGAAGACCCATATTCTCCTCGTTTCAACACAAGGGATATCAGTACAGACCAAGGTGCCACACCAACGTAGCTACTGCTTCATCCGTGTCGGTCTATGCCGGACAGATCCCTCACAGTTTATTGCTACTTACCTAAAAAGGGTACCCCCAGATCCGAGTTAGGATCTATAGAACTCCGATACAACCCCATAAAATTAAAAGCATACAAAGTAATACAATTGAAAACACAAGTGATCTAATCCTAAGGTATACCTCACTTACAATATGTCCCCAGCAGAGTCGCCAGTTCTGTGATCGGTGGGAACGAGAACTGACTGTTTTTGGAATGCTGGTTCACATTTGCGTTTGTTTTTGCAAAGTGTCGCGGTAAGCAAGAGTCGCCACCGTCTTTTATTTTATCCAACAAGGGAAAGGACAAAAGCACAGAAAAATTCCTTTTCGAGATGTTTCTCGGGTTCGGGAGGTAGTTTATAGAAAGGGAAGGTGTTAGCACCCTTTCTATCCGTGGTTATCCATGGGCTCTTAGGTACTTGCTCACTATGTTTTCAAAAGGTTTGCTTTTCTTTATGATTGTGGGTTTTGAAAATAATTTTGTTTTTGAAGAAAGTGTAAGTGCGAAAAGTTTTTGTTTTGTTTTTAAAAGAGAGCAAGTACTTAAGAACCTCTACCTACTCAAAAAGGAATTTAATTGTGCAAATGTCCTTTAGACAGTACTATCCTACTATTGAGGAGTAGGTAGCACCATCGTTGGAGTTTTTGGGTCAATACGATTTTAGGGACGTGTGGTCACTAAAGCAACATTAGGACGCTTTAGTGGTAATCCTAATGTCTTAGATCATTTTTATCGAGGCGACCATTTCGAGGAAACTTATGATCTGGGGACAAAGGACGACCTCTAAAACATCCTATACTTAATGACCACGTTCGAGGCAACCAAGTGAGGTGTACCCTAAGAGTGGCATGTGCAAGTGTGTCAATTTTCAGTTATATTATCTTTGCATGTCATGGTGAGCTACTGTTGATTTTAAGTTAAGAGTTAATCTTGTCATGCAATCCTAGTTAGCATACATCTAAACCGTTAATATATGTACAGGAATTTAAAGTGCGGGAATTGTAAATCCTACGCTATTACAAGGCTTTCGGGGAGGGGGATTATTTACATGTCCAAAAATTGGGGAAATAAAAGCAGTAAAGGGTCTTAGTTAAGCTATTACATCCCAGTAAGCAGTTACAATAAACGCGCGTGAATCTGAAAATAAACTCTAAAAATTCTAAGAATAAAATCTTTTTGTTATTTTATTTTATTTTGGGAAAATGATCTAAATCTACTTAATTTTAGTTTTTTTTTGGAAAAACGTTAAAATAATTAAAAGATTAATTAACAAATTTAATTTAATAGAAAAAGAACTATCCTAATGTTTTTGTGGTTTTCTTATTTTAATGTTAATTAAAAAGAAAAAAAAAGAAGTCAATGAAAGCAAAAAATAAAATAAGGGGAATCCTTCGATCCAGGTAAAAAGGAGTTTCGACCCAGGGAGTGGCATGGAAGCTTCGATCCAGAGGGGGTCATGGTCCTTTCTATTGGGCCAAACAGCAAGGCGTGAGTAGCCTTCGATCCAGGGAAGAGGATTGTCTTTTGATCATGGAAGTCATGGTTTTCGATCCAGGAATGATATGCCTCCTTCGATCCAGCATGCTCATGGGTTCGATCCAGAGAAGGTGCTCTCCTTCGATATGGGGTGTTATACCTGCAAAAGCATGTTAGCGAAATAAAACGCAGGGCCTGGGTATTGAACCCCAGGCCCTTCGATCCTGCGCTTGCTAGGTCTCTTCAGGCTATGTCTGCAGCAAGTATTAGCAAACGAAAAACATGACCTGGGTGCCAAACCCAGGCCTTTTGATCCTGTCTAGGATGGAAAATCGAAAGTAACAACGAGTAATGATATGTTATGCGAAAAACAAGGTTGGATAATTTACCCTTTCTTACCAACAGATTGGACTTTCGATTTGGGCGCTTCCTGGATGTAGGCACCTTCGATCTGGGCTTCTGGGCTTGGCTACTTATGAAAATGCTGATGACTTTTGGGAAGCGTAACTCCAATGTCTTTTGTTCTCCTGTTGTGTGATTTTCGTTGTGTATTCTCCTGCAGAGTTTTTGTGTGTGTTGTATAGTTTCGTGTGTATATTTTCTGTGTATATTTTTCTGTGTATATTTTTCTGTGTATATTTTTTGTGTATATTTTCTGTGTATATTTTCTGTGTTGGTAATGTATGCTGGCATCTGTATTTATAGGGGTGTGAGGGTGCAGTAATGGCAAGGGACAGCCATTAAAACAAGCCTTTAACGCTCTGGACAAAAATCAAACACATTAAATTATTTCCTCTTTTGGAACATTCGTGTCCCTTGAATGAACCTGGACGATTGGATTTCAAATGCTTTCAGGCCATGCTCTTCGATTAGTCCTGATTTGCCTCTTTCGAATGGACTCCCTGCGTACCCTTCGAATGGGCCTGGCCCAAATATCAATCGAAGGATTCCAATCAAAAGGCTCTTCTAACAGGCCAATCAAAAGGTGTTGTTCATGCCAATCGAAAGACATGGTTGACATGCCTGTCGAAATTGCCTTAACATAATTCCAATCGAATGCTTGTCCATAATGCCAATCGAAAGACTTCTTCAGAATGCCAATCGAAGGGTCTTTCAGGATGCCAATCGAAATGCTTGTCCAGAATGTCAATCGAAGTGTCTTTCAGGATGCCAATCTAAATACTTGTCCAGAATGTCAATCGAAGTGTCTTTCAGGATGCCAATCGAAAGGTACTTGTCCAGAATTTCAATCGAAGTGTCTTTCAGGATGCCAATCGAAAGGTACTTAAAGTACCACTCAAAAATCTTCTTTTTCCTTAGGCAAGAGTTTGTGATCAACCAGGCAGGGGGAAGACTTTGGAAAACATGAGAGGGCAAATTTTGGGGTGCAACACACATATACCTCTTCATCTATGTAACCATTTAAGAATGCACTTTTAACATCCATCTGATACAAAGTGATGCTATTATTTACAGCAAAGGAGATTAAGAGTCTGATAGATTCTAACCTGGCGCCTGGAGCAAAGGTTTATGTATAGTTTATCCCCTCTTGCTGACTATAACCTTGTGCCACCAATCGTACCTTATTTCTGATGACTTCTCCTTGCTCATTCAGTTTGTTTCTGAACACCCACTTTGTTCCAATGACGTTGAATCCTTTTGGTTTGGGAACCAGATCCCATACGTCATTCCTGGTGAACTGGTTTAATTCCTCCTGCATTACTAGAATCCAGTCATTGTCCAGAAGAGCTTTATCAATTGTTTTTGGTTCAATCAGTGAGACCAGTCCCATGAGGGATTCTTCTGAGTTTCTGAATGTTGATATTATTCTGATTGGATCATCCTTCTTTCCCAGGATCTTATCTTCTGGGTGAACTATGCTGCTTCCGGATAACCTTTTTTGGAGTTGATTAACAGAGGGTACTGGAGCACTTTTAACATTTCTTTCTGAAGTTGTTGGAGCGTCTCTGTTAGGAACTTCTGATGAGTTGTCTTCAGTACCTGTGAATTCAACTTCTATATCTGTAAAAGATTTATTCTGCTTTGACTTTTGAGTGTCAAGCTTATCATCAAATCTAACACTGATTTACTCTTCAACAATCTATGTTTCTGTATTGTATACTCTGTACCCTCTTGAGCGTTGATAGTATCCTAACATAATACACTTCTGTGCTTTAGAGTCAAACTTGTTAAGATGATCTTTAGTATTCAGAATAAAACATGTGCATCCAAAAGGATGGAAGTAAGAAATGTTGGGCTTTCTGTTCTTCCACAATTCATATGGAGTCTTTTCCAGAATAGGTCTTATAGAGATTTTATTCTGGAATATAACACGCTGTGTTAATTGCTTCTTCCCAAAAGATCTTAGCAATGTTAGTCTCATTGATCATGGTTCTGGCCATTTCTTGCAATGTTCCATTCTTTTGTTCTACAATTCCATTTTGTTGGGGAGTTCTAGGACAAGAGAAGTCATGCGAGATGCCTTTTTCATTAAAAAATGTTTCAAACTTTTTATTTTCAAATTCTCCACCATGATCACTTCTGACTTTGACAATTCTAAGATCCTTTTCATTCTGAACTTGGTTACAGAATGACGAAAACGAAATATGACTCGTCCTTGTGTCTTAACAACTTTACCCATGTCCATCTGCTATAGTCATCTACGATCACTAACCCGTACTTATTTCCACTAACAGACGCAGTTTTCACTGGTCCAAATAAGTCTATGTGCAGAAGTTCTAATGGCCTAGAGGTGGAAACAACATTTTTAGCTTTAAAAGCAGGTTTTGCAAATTTTCCTTTCTGACATGCTTCAGACAGAGCATCTGAGCTGAACTTCAGATTAGGAAGTCCCCTGACCAGATTGAGTTTGTTAATCTGAGATATTCTTCTCATACCAATATGCCCCAATCTTCTGTGCCAAACCCATTGCTCGTTGTTAACAGAGAGAAGGCATTTTACATTATGAATTTTTAGTTCAGAAATTTTATCTTATAAATGTTGTTTTTCCTCTTTCCATTAAAAAGGATAGTTCCATCTTTCTGACTAACAGCTTTGCATGAATTTTGATTAAAGATTATATCATAACCGTTATCACTTAATTGACTTATGGATAACAAGTTATGCATCAATCCATCAACTAAAATCACATTATTGATAGAAGGAAGATTACCATTACCTATTGTTCCAGAGCCAATGATATTCCCTCTTTGGTTGCCTCCAAAGACCATATAGCCTCCAAGTTTAAGTTCCAGGCTTTGGAACATATGCTTTCTTCCCGTCATGTGTCGAGAGCATCCAGAGTCCAAGTACCATGACTGGTGTTTTAGCCTTGCCGCTAAAGATATCTGCTACATATATAATTTTGTCCTTAGGTACCCATATCTTTTTGGGTCCTGGTTTGTTAGTTTTACCAAAACTCTGTTTGAATTTTGGTTTGACAGAGTAATCATTACTAGTGTATTTTAGATCATGTGTGTACCGGTATGTAAAGTATGATTTTAGTGGTGTGCGTTTTATAATAAGGTCCATGACTTTCTTAGGTGGAGATACCTTACCTTGGTATCCTATTCCTTTTCTTCCATTCCTACTAACTCCATATATCATTGAAGCCATCTTGCTTCTATCTATGTTTTTAGCCAGAAACTTCTGAAAGCTGTGATAATACTCTTTGATGATCTTATCAGCATTACTGGGAGTCTCTGAGATTATTTCTTTGAGAGTTTTGTAAATCATTTTATAATTTTAAAATCTTTTCTTTTAACTCAGAATTTTCTAATCTAAGACTCTCAGTTCTTTTAGAGTCGGAGACAAGATCCCTTTTCAGGTTCTTGAATTTGACTCTGATCTGCTGATACCTTTCCAAAATTTCATTCATACTTTCTGCAAGTTCAGTCTTAGTAAAATTAACAGTGAAATCAGGGAATACCTCTTATGTGTCTGATTCTGAGTCTGAACCAGAAGCTTCGTTGTCTTCTGCCACATTTGCCATAAGAGCGATGTTGTCTTTTTCATCATCTGACTCTGAGTTAGCATCAGAAGTGTCTGAATCGTCCTATGTTGCCATGAGGCTTTTCTTCTTCTCCTTGAAGAACTTCTTTTTGGGCTTCTCCTTCTGAAGCCTTGGACAGTCACTTTTGTAGTGCCCTTGTTCATTACACTCATAGCAGATGATGTCTTTGTTATTTGACTTTCTGTGACCGGAGGAAGCTTCAGATATTCTGTGTCCAGAGGAGGACTCAGGTTTTCTGTATCTGGAGGAGGATTCATTCTGATTCTCTGATCTTCTTGGGTTTCTGAACTTTCTTTGTCTCTGCTTCTATAGTTGATTGACCCTTCTGGAGAGAAGAGACAATTCATCTTCTTCTGATAAGGATCCATCAGAGGTTTCTTCCATAGCCTGCAAAACCTTAGAATCAGATATTTTGTTAGATTTTAATGCTAGAGGCTTACCTTGCTTCTGAGGCTCGTCTTCTTCTAGCTCTATCTCATGACTTCTGGGGGAGCTAACAAGTTCCTCCAGAGATATCTTGTTGAGATCTTTAGCCAACTTAAGTGCATTGACCATTGGCCTCCATTGCTTTGGTAGACTTCTGATGATCTTCTTTACGTGATCAGCAGTAGAATATCCTTTGTCAAGAACTTTCAGCCCAACAACAAGAATCTGGAATCTTGAGAACATTGCTTCTATGGATTCACTTTCATCCATCTTGAATGATTCATATTTCTTAATGAGCGCAAGGGCCTTGGTTTCTTTGACTTGTATGTTGCCTTCAATCGTCATTCTCAGAGAGTCAAACATGTTTTTGGTTGTCTCTCTGTTTGAGATCTTCTCATATTCTGAGTATGAGATGGCACTGAGAAGTATTATTTTGGCTTTATGATCGTTTCTGAAATCACGTTTTTGTTGGTCAGACATCCTTTTTTTTATCTATCTTCTGACCACTTTCATCCACGGGATGTGTGTATCCATCAATTACCATGTCCCATAAATCAGTATCATGAGCCAGAAAGAAGCTCTCAATTCTGTCTTTCCAGTAGTCAAAGTTTTCTCCATCAAAGACTGGAGGTTTTCCGCTGATTCTGTCCTTGTCCTCATGATAGTAATTGTTGATGTTTTGGTTTGGTCCCACCATAGTGTTTTTCTCAAGCTTGGATCTTGTACTGACACGATTGAGTATATGAACTCAGAACCAGGTACTATGATTCCAATTGAAGAAGTGAAAAACACAAGAAGGGGGGGTTGAATTGAAACTTAAAATCAAAAACAGCAGACACAATATTTTTATCCTGGTTCGTTTGATCTCAAACTACTCCAGTCTACCCTCCAAGGTGATTTCGCCTCTCTCCAACGAGGACTTAATTCACTAATAAAAACTTGATTACAATACTACTTTGACAACTGCCAAAGTCTTCTTGAGTACAACCATAACCCGGTTTATCTTAAGGAAAACTGGCTTAATCAAAAGACACTGGTTTACTGTTGTTTTTCGTTACAAAAACGGTATCACAACTGTGATATATTACACAATTTGAGCGTATAAGTGAATATGAAAGATTGCAGCGTTTAAGATGTATGAGCAGTGGTAGTCAAAATCGTAAATGATTTGTCCTTTAGGCTTGTTTATAAAGGCGTGGAAATCTTGTCCAACATAAAGCGTGATAATAGACACTCAATTCTATTTCCATATTGAGAAGATTCTTGTCTGAATGAAGCCGTTGCATATGATACTGTCTTAATTGAAAATTAACGCTTCAGAATTAGAATCTTGCATGTTGCTTTTACGTCAGAACATTGATAACTTAGAGATATGAGGATCTGATGGTATATTAGACTTTTGTTCAAAATTAGAGTATCCTTTACTTTAGCGCAGATTCTGATCATCATTCTTTAGAACATTCTGATTGTCTCAGCTTGAAAGCTTCTGTAGCTTAACTTCTGATGCTGTTTCAGTCAGAATTTCTGTATACAAAATGACACAAATTTAGAGTGCATATTTGTTCTTTGTGTTTGTTATCATCAAAACTCTAATTGAGGGTTGTAGAATTAAACTATGTTCTAACAATAATTCAAGAAGTGAAAAACACGAGGAGGGGGGGGGGGGGGGGTGAATTGAAACTTAAAATCAAAAATAGCAGACACGATATTTTTATCCTGGTTCGTTTGATCTCAAACTACTCCAGTCCACCCGCCAAGGTGATTTCGCCTTTCTCCAACGAGGACTTAATTCACTAATTAAAACTTGATTATAATACTACTTTGACAACCACCAAAGTCTTCTTGCGTACAACCACAACCCGGTTTATCTCAAGGAAAACTGGCTTAATCAAAAGAAATTGGTTTACTGCTGTGATCGGTGGATCTGGAACTGATTGTTTTTAAGCTGGTTCGCGAAATGTCGCGGAAGCAAGAGTCGCCACCGTCTTTTATTTTCTCCAAATGGAAAGGACAAAAGCACAAAAAAATTCCTTATAGAGATTGCTCTCGGTTCGGGAGGTAGGTTATAGAAAGGGAAGATGTTAGCACCCTTTCTATCCATGGTTATCCATGGGCTCTTAGATACTTGCTCATTTGTGTTTTCAAAATGTTTTGTTTGCTTTTCAATTGTGGGTTTTAAAAAGTTTCTTTGAAAAATCCAGTTCGACTCTTGTATCGGTCCTCAAGAGTGTTTGAAAAATTGCTTTCGAAAGCTTTTGAAAAGGTGTCGGTGTGAAAAGTATTTTTTGAATTTGTTTTGAAATTAGAGCAAGTATCTAGAGTCGTCTACCTACCCTAAGGAATTCGTCTGTGTAGATGTCCTTTAAAGTAGTGCCATCCCACCATTGAGAGGTAGGTAGCACCACCGTTGGAGGTGTTCGGGTCAATTCGAGTTTTGGGACAGTATGGTCACCGAGCAATGGTAAGATACCTTAGGAGCTACCCTTATGCCATTGATCTTTTATTCCAAGGCAACTATTCCGAGGCAACTTATTTTGAGGCAACCAGATCAATGGGACATAAGGACTCACTAAGACGTCCTATAGTCGGCGACCACGTTTCGAGGGACAAGGCAACAGTGTGATCACCGGAGTAATAGGAAGATACCTTAGAAGCTACCCTCATGCCAGGTTCCCGGATCATGAGGACTTACTAAAACATCTTCTACTCGACGATCACCTTTCGAGAGGTAAGGCAACAGTGAGGCGTACCCTAGGGGTGGTGTGTGATTTGTGTGTCGTTTTCAGATATTTTGTCTTGTTCATGTCATGGGTGATCTACGCTTTTGTTTTTATTTTAACATTCATTCTTGCATGCAAATTTATTAACAGTTAAAAAGTTGCGAGAAATATAAAGTTCCTAAACTATTACAAAGGCGCGGGTCCACATCGCCAAATTTAATCCAGGACCCGATTTGACATAAAATAAAGAAATAAAGTGCGAGAAATAAAACGTCCAATTTACACGGCTTTGGGAGAATTACATAAATATTATAAGAAAGGAAATAAAAAATGCGAAGAGAATTAAAATCAGGAATGCGAGGGCGTTGGACCCTTTTAAGGAAATTAAATTGTAATTATGAAATTAATTAAATGAAAAGAAATTATTTTTTAGTTTTTTTGTATTTATTGATTTTTATGAGAGAATTAAATGAAATTAAAATATTAACCCTAATTCTAGTTATTTTTAGTTTATTAAGAAAAGCATTAAAATTTAAATCTAAAGTTGACCTAATTAATTAATACAATTTTATTTACGAAAATAATGATAATTAATATTTAATAATTAATATGGTGAAAAAAGGAAAAAAAGGATAAGAATGCTTAAAACCCTAATTCTACCAATTTTTAAGTTTATTGAAAAAAAATTAAAGTTAATCCTAGAATTTAAAACTAAATTAATTGGTATAATTTATTTACAAAGATATTAAAATAAAATATATTTGATTTTTGTCTTTTCTGGTTTTTATATTATTTTTATATTTTATGAAAATAAATTAAATTAAAGAATTACATTAAAACTAATTAAAACAAATAGAAAAAAATATGAGAAAAGAATAAAAAAAGCAAACCATGGGGGGTTCTGTCCCCAAATTGGAGGTCAAGTTGTAGCAATTCTGGCCCAATAGCCCTTGGCCTTGTTGACTTTCATGCTGGCGTGTGGCACCTCTGACTCATGCCCATGGTGGTCTCCAAATCAAGACCCTTGGATCGCCCTCAGTGGCCATGTGGCGCTCTTGGATCAGGGGTTGTATGATGGTCTTCAGGGAGAACGCTGCATAGGATGATATTGAAACAAAATATATGAATAAAGTGAGGGACCTGGGAATCGAACCCAGGTCCCAGTGGTTATAGGACAACGCACCAACCATCTGCACCATTCGCTTTCTTTGTAATACTATTGGAAGGGAATAATTATAAGAGAAAACAAGTTAGTGGCCTGAATAAATAAAAAGACGCGCTAATTTTTGAATTGTCCATTCACGTTATGCCAACTAAGCATCTTCTTCCTCCATTCTGCGTTTTACCTGAAACATAAAAAGAATTAGCGGGGGTTTTAAACCCCCCCAAAATGCAACCTTTTTAAAAATAGCGAATAGCTCCTCTTGCTACATAAATTGGGCGCGATTAGTGGGTTATGTTCGTCCAAGCTTCCTGAGTCTAGCCATGGCACTGAGGTGTCTTGATTTTACCATATACGTAAACGCCCAATTTGGAGCTTGAAGAACCCTAGCTATCTTTAATGGTGAAATCGTGTATGGGCAAGCAAAACTTAATTAAACAATAGGGTTAGCTTCAGAATGATAAGAACAATACAAAACAAGCATTAGAATTGAAAATCATGGCATGAATGATACAATACGATTATGCAAAAAAAGTGACACGGTCTGACTTCTAGTTACCAATTCTGGGCGTTAGGGATGATGGTTTTGATCTGAAAACCTTCCTTGAAGTCTCAGGAATGTAATGGAATGATTATTTTCCTTTGAATCGCACTGGAATGTAGTTTTCAGTTTTGGAATTTTTTGACAAAAACTCAAACTTTGTTCTTGAATTCTGGCGCAGCTTGGAGGTGTCCAACACTAGGGTTTGCATTAGGCTTATGTATGGAATGATTAGGGTAAAGATTTGGATCCAAAAAACCTTTGCATTGATGTACAAGATATTTGATTTTCAAGCATATATTTTTCAATCTTCTCCATGCATATTTGATACCAATTATATCCAAATCACATTGATTCTTTCCCTATCTGATTTGCACGAAATCTTGGAGATATTTCATGCATAAAAAGATTTAAAAAGTTTGCTTTGGTATTTTTCCATATTTTAATTAATTAAATGAATTAATAGCAATTTAAAATTCAAATAAATAAATAAAAATGATGAATAACTTCCCTTTGGGCCAAATGGTCGTGCATAGCTCTTGGATGATGAATCTAGGAAGAAAATGTGGCCCATTAGCAATTTTAAGGCATTTGAAGCAAAGTTGACTTTTCAAAATATCCAAAAATTTCCCAACTTCCACAAGGCATATCTTGCTCCATTTTTAAGGTTTGATCATGTTCTTGGACATTTTGGAAAGGCCTTGAAGTCCTCTAACCAATGCCTTTTGTCCCATGTCATTTTGATTTACCAATCTCAAGTTATGGCCTTTGACTTAAAGTCATTTTTTGTTGACTTTTGAAAATGACCTATAATGTTGAAATTGATAACTTTTTGTGAGAGCATTTCTTGGACTTGAAGTGTGAAGAGGAGTTGTAGGAAATGTATTTCTCTTCAAAATGAGCTTTGGATGGAATTTTTCTGATAATCCATGTGGAAGTTATGCCTTGGTCAAGTTACAGTTGACTTTTTCAACTGTCCAAATATGGAAACTTTTGCATCTTGAGACTTTTTGAGCCAAGCTTTGAAAATCATGATCAAGCATTGATCAAATGATGTTTGTGGCTTTAAAATGAGATGTTGACCAAAAATTTGGACTTTTGACTGTCAAATGACCATTTTGCCCCTACAATTGACTGTAGGGCAATTAGGGTTTTTGACTGTGCAATTTTGTGTTGTAAGTCTTGAAACTTGACATTAGGATACTTGACAATGTTTGTAGGCATGTGGGACTTGATTGGACCCTTGGAAACTTCATTTTCTTTGTCAGAACCAAAACCCTAGTTTTTGACTGTTAGAAGGCCCTTGAACTGTGCAACCCTTGGGTGATTTTGAACCTTGATCTTGGCAAATCTTGAAGAATATGGGAGGGCAAAATTTGGAGTACAACAGTTGCCCCTGTTCAATCTTCTTAGACCTGAGGATGCAGATTGGCTGACGTGCCTTTCGTAATCCGAAGGTGGAAGATGATTGAACACTAGAGTGCCCAGAAATTTGCGCTCACATAGTAGTGTGATGGTGGAATGGGCTTATAGATGCCATTTGGAGATTGACGGATAGGATGATGGGCTTATAGATGCCATTCTAAAAGGTGATGGATAGGTGGATGGGCTTATAGATGCCATATGGATGTTGATCGCGTAAGAGATTCCTTAGCGAGAACTTGCGTACCTGCAAAAGAAAATGATTACCTGACCTGTTACAGGAGTGGTCTTCAAGCTCTTTGCGTAGATGTGTCCTGACTGGTTACATGAGCTGGATCTGGAGCTTCAAAAGGTGATGAATGAACCAGGGATGGTTACTACCTCAACAGGAACGGTGAGAGAACCTTGGACGACTTCAACCTCAACAGTAACGCTGAGAGAGTTTTGGGCGACTTCAACCTCAACAATAACGCTGAGAGAATCTTGGGCGAATTCTACCTCAACAGTAACGCTGAGAGAATCTTGGGCGAATTCTACCTCAACAGTAACGCTGAGAGAATCTTGGACGACTTCTACCTCAACAGTAACACTGAGAGAATCTTGGGCGAATTCTACCTCAACAGTAACGCTGAGAGAATCTTGGACGACTTCTACCTCAACAGTAACGCTGAGAGAATCTTGGGCGACTTCTACCTCAACAGTAACGCTGAGAGAATCTGGAGAGTTCAACCTCAACAGTATCATTGAGAGAATCTTGGACGACTTCAACCTCAACAGTAACACTGAGAGAATCTGGGGATGATTACTACCTCCGCAGTAACGGGGAGAGAACCATAGGCGACTACAACCTCAACAGTATCATTGAGAGAATCTTGGATATCTTCTACTGAGTCCTTATCAGGAAAATCTGTTAGGGGTCGATTTAGCTGGACTAGAGAAGGCCTTTGACTGGATAAGAAACAGAAAAATCTTAGGGTCGATTTAACTGAACCGGTCTAGGTCTTGAAATCTTCAACTGGGTAAGAAACAGGGAGATCTTAGGGTCGATCTAACTGAACCAGAGAAGGCCTTGGACTAGATAAGAAACAGAAAAATCTTAGGGTCGATTTAACTGAACCGGTCTAGGTCTTGAAATCTTCAACTGGATAAGAAACAGGGAGATCTTAGGGTCGATCTGACTGAACCAGAGAAGGCCTTGGACTGGATAAGAAACAGAAAAATCTTAGGGTCGATTTAACTGAACCGGTCTAGGTCTTGAAATATAGTTGAGAACTTAACTGGATCTTTCCTGAAAGGTAAAGGTCAGTCATATGCAATGCATGATATGGATCAAGCAATGATGTTCTCAACATAAATGAGATTGGTAAGATGTGATGCGTATATGCATGCTATAATGATGGAAATGCGATGTTTATGAATGTATCTTTTTGTCTTAGGGAAATAAATCCTTGACGGGTGCCGGGAAGTCACTCCTGGGCTGATGTTTGAAGAATGGATTTTTGTCTCCGCTGGGGATGATAATTGCAAGAATACCGGTAGGAGAAGATGACTCCGTTGGGGAATGAACTTGGCGAATGGATTACTCTGCAGGGAGAAAAGTACTCTAGCGATCTTGCTGGGAAGCAATACTCTGTGGGGAGAGAGGTACTTTGTTGAGTTGTTGATAATAACTTGCTGGGGATACCCTTGTTGTGTTGGAAGTGTTGATGGACTTCGCTGGGGATAAGAAGACTTCGTCGAGAACAATCTTTCCGTGGCTTTTAGCTGAGGATAACCCAGTTATATCCTGGTAAGGAAAATAACTCTTTGAATAAAGCCGGGAGACGCGTTCGTGCTCTGCGAGGATAAGCTTCCAGAATCTACTGGGGATAAACTTACTGCTTGGGGAGATGGATTCCAACTTTCTTGGGGAAACTGGGTTGGACTCTCCTGGGGAAGTATTGAACTGTATCGGGGAAGTGACTCCATTTGATGTTTGATATACGCCGGGGAACAATCTTTAGACCAAGACTGCCGGGGATGCTTGTTAAGAATATCCGTATACTGCTGGGGAATGTTGAGATCTGCGGGAGGATACCCAACTTCCTTAAGGTTTGATACTAGCTATGCTTGAGGAGAGTGTACTGACTTGCTGGCTCACTCTCTGGGGAATTGGGATGTACTGGTTATGTTCTTCAGCTGAACTCACCTTGATACCTTGGAGGACAGAACAACTAGATTGCTTAGACAACTCTTTATTGCCCCTGCTTCTAATGCTACCTGTAATTAATCCTTTGTTTCGTATGCAAATATTCATGAGTTAGCAAATTATCGTCAATGCATATATCACAAACTGAACCTTGGACGTTCTTCGCAAAACAAAACAGAAAAGGAAAAACAATTGGCAATTTTAACTGAAAAGTGTATTTGTATTGATTTTTGAATTTGCCTGTAAATAGGCGTTTTATGTACAAGAGGCTGACGTCCTAGTAAGAGGACGCCGCCGAACACAAAAGAGTTTATACAAGTTTGTACAAGAGAAAATAAAATAGCTGTGTGAAATGAACGATCCCACTGGGTTTCCACTCTGCTATTGCCTTTATATCTCCGAGCGTCTCATCACTTGATGACCTTAGTTGAAGATGAAGCTGACTGATCGATGCCGTCTGAACTTGATGTAGATACCGGATTCTGGATGCAAAGTGATCCAATGAGACATAATATTACTCTTTATCCCTAACTTTTGCCTGGACCGCCCTTTCGGGTTTTCAGTCCACCGGGATACCCATTTTTGCCCAAGCCGCCTTTTCAGGTTTTCGACTTGCCGGGTGTACAGATTTTTCATTTCATCCCTTCATTTTGCCCGAACCCTTTTGGTTCACCGGGAAGCCCTAATTTTTGCCTAGGCATGTCAGCCTAGCGGGTCTTTTTCATGCGTAGTATCTTTTTACTATGTCTGCATTGGCGGGGTGAGGAAGGTCGTCACCATCCATGTTGGTTAGAATCATGGCTCCTCCTGAGAACACATGTTTAACCACAAATGGCCCTTCGTACGTAGGGGTCCATTTGCCCCTTGGATCACTCTGAGGAAGGATGATTCGCTTGATTACCAGATCCCCTACTTGATATTCCTGTGGTCTGACCTTTTTGTTAAATGCCCTGATCATCCGTTTCTGATATGTCTGACCATGGCAGATAGCAGCAAGTCTCTTTTCATCAATAAGGTTTAATTGATCAAGTCGTGTCTGGATCCAATCATCTTCGTTCAGATTTGCATCCTTCATTATCCGGAGAGAGGGTATTTGCACTTCGATCGGTAAGACTGCCTCCATGCCGTAGACCAAGGAGAAAGGAGTTGCCCCGGTTGACGTCCTGGCTGAGGTACGGTACCCATGTAGAGAGAACGGTAACATCTCGTGCCAATCCTTATAAGTCACTGTCATCTTCTGCACGATTTTCTTGATATTTTTATTTGCTGCTTATACAGCCCCATTCATCTTCGGTCTGTAAGGAGAAGAGTTGTGGTGCTGTATCTTAAACTGCTCGCAGAGCTCAGTGATCATCTTGTTATTAAGATTGGTACCGTTATCTGTAATAATCCTCTCTGGGACGCCGTATCGACAGATCAGATTATGCCGAATGAACCGTGCAACAACAGTCTTGGTTACCGTAGCGTAGGAAGCTGCTTCAACCCACTTCGTGAAGTAATCAATTGCTACCAGGATGAAGCGATGCCCGTTAGATGCCGTAGGTTTAATCTCACAGATCATGTCTATGCCCCACATTGCAAACGGCCAGGGCGCAGTCAGAACATTCAGAGGGACTGGAGGAACATGCACCTTGTCTGCATATATCTGGCATTTATGGCATGTCCGAGAATGTTGGTAGCAGTCTGCTTCCATTGTGGACCAGAAATACCCTGCCCGAAGGATCTTCTTTGCCATAGTGTGTCCACTGGAATGTGTTCTGAAGGTCCCTTCATGTAACTCTTCCATGATCCTTTCTGCTTCTGTCTTGTCCACACAACGCAGTAAGGTCGAATCATGGTTTCGTTTATACAGGATGCTGTTGCTAAGGAAGAACTTCGCTACGAACCTTCTCAGAAACTTTTTCTCATTGACAGACGCACCTTCAGGGTATTCCTGAGCTTCCAGATATCTCTTCACCTCATGGTACCAAGGCTTCTCAGTCACCAATTCAGTCTCAAGATCACAACAGTATGCCGGTTCGTCCAGTTTCCAGATGATGATCCGGGGAGCCTCATTGTCCCATTTGACCTTGAACATAGAAGACATTGTAGCTAACGCATTCGCCAGCTGATTCTCCTCTCTCAGAAAGTGTTCAAAGGTTATCTTTGTGAAGTGGGGGATCAATGTCAACACACATTCTCTGTAAGGAATAAGATTCGGATGTTTCGTATCCCACTCTCCTTTGATCTGATTGATCACGAGAGTGGAATCTCCGAAGACACTCAGAAACTTGATCCTTAGGTCGATCGCAGCTTGAAGACCCATGATGCACGCCTCATACTCCGCCATGTTGTTGGTACAGTTGAAACATAGCCGGGCAGTGAGTGGAGTGTGAGTGCCTTGAGGGGATATGATTATAGTGCCAATACCGTTACCCAAGGCGTTGGAGGCTCCGTTAAAGTGCATAGACCATCGGGATCCTTCTTCAGGTCCTTCATCCGGTCCAGGTACTTCACAATCAGTCACAATCATGATGCTCTCGTCCGGAAACTCGAAGTTCATTGACTGATAGTCGTCTACTGCCTGATGCGCCAAGTGGTCTGCCAATACACTTCCCTTGATGGCTTTCTGAGTTGTGTACTGGATATCGTATTCTATCAAGATCATTTGCCATCTTGCTATTCTCCCAGACAGAGCAGACTTTTCAAATATGTACTTTATAGGATCCATCTTTGAGATCAACAAGGTAGTATGAGTCAGCATATACTGTCTCAGCCGGCGAGCAGCCCATACCAAAGCGCAACAAGTTTTCTCGAGCAGTGAGTATCGGGTCTCACAGTCGGTAAACTTTTTGCTAAGGTAATAAATGGCATGCTCTTTACGGCCAGACTCGTCATGCTGCCCCAGCACACACCCCATTGAGTTGTCAAGTACTGTCAGGTATAGTATCAGAGGTCTCCCTTCAGCCGGTGGCATAAGGATGGGTGGTTCTTGGAGATACTCCTTGATTCTGTTAAAAGCGGCCTGACATTCATCATTCCAACGTACTACCTGATCTTTCTTCAGCGGTTTGAAGATTGGTTCACAAGTAGCAGTTAGATGCGAGATGAATCGAGCAATGTAATTCAGGCGTCCTAAAAAGCCTCTGACCTCTTTCTCCGTCCTAGGAACTGGCATCTCTTGAATGGCTTTGACCTTGGCAGGGTCCACTTGAATACCTTTATCACTTACCACGAAGCCTAGCAACTTCCCAGATCTTACCCCGAAGGTGCACTTGTTCGGGTTCAACCTCAGCTTGTACAATTTCAGACGGTCAAACAATTTCTGCAGATGATCTATGTGCTCTTCCTCAGTCTGGGACCTTGCAATCATGTCGTCAACAGACACTTCTATCTCATGATGGATCATGTCATGAAATAAAGCAACCATGGCACGCTGGTAGGTTGCCCCAACATTTTTCACTCCAAAAGGCATGACCTTGTAGCAGAAGGTGCCCCACTGAGTAACAAAGGTAGTCTTTTCCATGTCTTCAGGGGCCATCTTGATCTGATTGTAACCTGAAAAACCATCCATGAAAGAGAACACCTTATGCTGAGCAGTATTGTCAACAAGGACATCAATGTGAGGTAGAGGGAAGTCATCCTTGGGGCTGGCCCTGTTCAGATCCCTGTAGTCGACACACATTCTGACCTTTCCATCTTTCTTTGGTACCGGCACCACATTAGCAACCCACTGAGGGTAAGAAGTCACTGTAAGGAACCCGACATCAAACTGTTTCATAACCTCGACTTTGATCTTCTCAGACATCTCTGGACGCATACGGCGGACCTTTTGCTTGACCGGAGGACAGTCTTCCTTGGTAGGCAAGTGATGGACCACAATATCGGTATCCAACCCGGGCATGTCTTCGTAGGACCAGGCAAATATCTCCACATAATCATGTAACATCTGAGTCAACCGTTGCTTCACGCTGAGCTCTAGGTTGGCACCAATCTTTACCTCTTTTATGTCTGCCTCAGTACCCAGATTTATTGTTTCCACTGGCTCTTCATGTGGTTGAATTGCCCTCTCTTCCTGGAGTAACAGTCTTGCAAGATCGCCAGGCACTTCACAATCATCTTCACCTTCGTCTTCGGCTAAGTTGATCGGATTTTCGAAGTCATAACTGGCAGTAGCAGAGTCGTTACCAGTGAGATCCAGAGTGGATTGAAACCTGTATGAGTGAGTGTGTGTAAATACAGCTGTTTTGAAATATATAAGGGAAGGGAAGAAAGAAAAGGAGCATAAGATTTGAAATGCGAGAAAACGTCCAAGGTCTTTATTTCATGATATATGAAATGACAATTTATATGCCCTCACAAATGAAGCCAACGGTGCCCCGGGTAAGACACCGGGCCATAGAGTTCAATTTATTGTTTATTACAAATAACAAAACAAAGAAGTTTATTACTGCGTAACAAAAGTAACAGGAGTATGGTCTTTGGCAATCCAATTGGTCAATCCGCCCTCAGTTGTCGGGTAGATCCAGATATTGAACTCTGACTCTCCCACTTCATCCTCATCTCCCACAGCATTCACTCCTGGGTTGGTAATGAGTACAGGAGGTCTTCTGATCTTTGCCTTCCGCATAGCCTTCTGACCCTCTGCAGTAAAACCCAGTCCGAACTTGTCAGTTTTTTGTGTAAAATCAGGGAGCCTGCCCCAGTTAGCACATTCACCTTTTTTGACCACAGCCCGGGCATCCTTCAAGGAAGCCATCTTCAAAGGAACATCCTCTTCGACCACTGTTTCTGCTGCTGCTAAAGTTGGAGGTACCTCTTCGAAATGCTGAAAGGGGGTTTCAATAAACTCCCCGTCCATCTCAATATATCTGAAGGAATTCAAATGACTCACCATATACTCCTCCTCTCCCTGCACAGTGACGATCTTCCCTCTGACGGGGTACTTGAGCTTCTGGTGCAAGGTAGAGGTCACTGCCCCAGCTTTGTGGATCCAAGGTCGACCCACTAGACAAGAATAAGATGGACGTATATCCATCACATAAAAGGTAGAGTCAAATACTTGAGAACCCACACGAATAGGAATGTCCACCTCTCCATGGACCATCCTCTTCGAACCGTCAAAGGCTCTGACGATGATATTGCTAGGTTTCAGCTCCAGGCCTTCACAATCCAAACGGTCTAAGGCTTTCTTGGGTAGCACATTTAGGGAAGAATCAGTGTCCACCAATACGTGCGCCATAGTAGTGCCCCTGCATTCAATAGAGACATGCAGGGCGTCGTTGTGGTCCTTTCCCTTGGCAGTAAGGTTAGCATCTGAGAAACCCAAACCATTGTCCGCTGTCAGATTTGCTACGCAATCAGTGAGCTGAACTGCAGATGTCTCCTGTGGCACATGGGCCGTCTTGAGAAATGAAATCAAGGCCTTAGCATGGGCCTCGGAGCATAGTAATAAGGAGAGCATTGAGATCTTGGAGGGCGTATGCCCCAGCTGCTCGACAACATTAAAGTCACTCTTCTTGATTATTTTCAGGATTTCCTCCATCTCTTGTTGGGAGGCCTCAGCATTTATAGGTCTTGGTGCCTCCATCCGGGCAGGCTCATCTTCAATCCCTTTGCCCCGAGCATTAGATGACTCAGCAGCAGGGGAAACAACTTGATCAGAGACAGGAACAGGTACACTTGTAGGTGTTATAGTGAGGGGTCTTCGAATAGCGGGCGGTGCAATGTCAGGCGAGAAGAGCCTGCCACTGCGGGTAACCTTTGCTGGACCAGTGATATTGCTGATACTGGTGCCAGTGTTGAACTCTTGCTTGATTCCATTCACATACACATCTGCCCCATAGTGCCAGGGGACAGCCTTATCAGATTCGTAGGGGAGAGGCCTTAGCAGTCTTCTTGAAGAGAATCTCTTTGCTGTCCATTAGGCTTTGGATGCCCAACTTCAGCAAAGGACAACCAGAAAGGGAAACAGCACAGAAAAGGCAACCCTCACTACAACCCGGAAATAAACCGGCCAGTAGTAGGTTCCTCTTAACAGTCATCAGAGGAGTAGCTACATCATCCACAGAAACGGCGTATACATCTTCATCAACAGCATTTACTCCATGCTGGGGCATAGGAGCAGTCACCATGTTTGGCCTCTCAGGCGCTTCAAACTGTATTTCTTTTGCGTCGATAAGGTCTTGCACCTTATTCCTTAAGGCCCAACAGTCATCAGTGGAATGGCCTGGGCTATCGGAGTGGTAAGCACATCAGGCATTTGGATTGTACTTGGGAGAGGCCGTATTCACAACTTTTGGGGCCTCTCTGACAGTCACTAGGTTGGTGGATAGCAACTGCGGCAAGATTTGCGATAAAGTCATGCTCAAACGGGTAAACTCTCTTCTGGGTCTTTCAGCCATTGGTGGATTGGTTTGCCGAGGAGCGGTAGCAGGCTTAGCAATCATCACCGTGTTGACAGATTGGCGGCGCTCAGGCTTCTCTTGTCTTCTGGACCCATATACCGCACTGGCCTCCTTCTTAAAGGGCTTCTTCTCAGAGCTTGACGATGCACCCTTCTGAATTTTACCAGACTTCATCCCAGCCTCTATTCTCTCTCCAGTCAGAATAAGATCAGTAAACCTTGCAGACGAGTTACCGATAAGATGGTTGAAAAACGGCCCAGAGAGGTTCGCCAAGAACATGTCTACCAACTCCCGGTCAGTCAACGGAGGCTGCACCCTGCTAGCCAGATCCCTCCACTTATGTGCGTGCTCTTTAAAACCTTCACTTAACCCTAGCGACATACCCTGGAGTTGGGTACGTGTAGGGGCAAGGTCGGCATTATATTGATACTGCTTGTAGAAAGCAGTAGCCAACTCCTCCCAGTTACGAACCATGGTCCCATCCAGCTGATAGAACCATTCGAGATGAGTCCCTGAAAGACTCTCCTGGAAGAAGTGGATCCACAAATTCTTGTCCACTGAGTACGGTTGAATCTTCCGCACGTAGGATCTGAGATGTAGCTTGGGACAAGACGCCCCGTCATACTTGGTAAAGGATGGTGCTTTGAACTTATGAGGAATGATCACACCAGTAGATAAACCCAGATCTCCAAAATCCAGCCCAGGCACTTATTGGATCTCCATAGCATTCAGTCTGTCTTCCAACTGCTTATACCGGTCTTCAGCAGGAGGATACTGTTCCTCATCAAAATCAGTCTCGTTGTCAGAGACCACCGGACTAGGACCTTTTCCCCCTTGGGGACAGCTCTTGCCTATAGAAGAACCAGCCTCTTCATTCTGCAGAGTGTTGCCAAACCTTCAGCCCGAGTTGAAAAGAACAGTTCTCTTCTTCTTCTTCTTCTCCTTCTTCAGGAGCAGAGCCTTCAGTTCTTCTTGGCCCTGAGCCAAACCCATGATTAGTTCCTGAAATTGCGCATTCTGCGCCTGAAGAGCCTTGATGGACATCTCGGTTGATGATGAGTCAGGATTCATGATGCTGAAATAAACAGCGAAGAACAGTAAGCAACCTGAAAAGAAGAAAACTTGCTATGCACATGATGAATGATATGTGTTTATGCAATGCATTCAAGGGTTCGAAAGTTTAAATTTGTTGTAGACAAAAAAGAACACACGTTATCATTAAGGAAATAATTGTTCAGTATATCAAAGCCTCATAGGCACAATAATACAAAGCAAATCAATCCCAAAAGACACTACGCATCCTCTTTGGAGCTATGTAGGTGTTGAGATTCCTCTCCTCATGCAATAGGCGGGTGAGCTCCAAGACCTTCTTTTCACTAGCATGTAGACTGGTCTCATGGGAATTCCGTTCTTCCTTAAGCTGGATCCAGCTCTTCTACATCTCTTCCCAGGATGTGGGCATGTCAGAATGTTGAATGGTGTAGGACACTTCTCCTTCCAAGACTGGCTCTTTGATCATAGGGAGCATATGAGGATATGACATCACTAACTTCTGGGAGCGGGCGCGTACCCACTTGAGATAAGGTTCCAACGGGATGGAGTTCCTGTGCCCCAGCGTCTTACTGTCTATCCTACTTGGCATCCTCCAAGCTCTGATGAATCTCTGGCGAAGTCCTTGTGCATCGTTGTCGAAGTCAAAAACAATGTCAGGAATTAACATGTCATGAGGACCATCCCTCCGAGCATAACCAAACTGTCTCCAAGCCAAGCATGGGTTGTAAGTAATACCTCCTCTGATTCCAAGTAAAGGAACATTAGGGTACTCCCCGCAACGATCAATGATGGTGACATCCTCTCTGGACCGAGGGCACCAATGTATATCTGCATGTGTAAGAGTCATCAGCCGTTGTGACCATCTCAAACCCCGCTCGTTCTTTAAAACTGATTGTGGAAGGTGCGAAATAAACCACCTTCCCAGGAGAGGAGTGCAACACATAAGGACACCTCTTTTTCTCATGGTTCGAGTGTAACATGAGTGAAGGATGTCCCCCAGCAACGTAGGTATAGGATTCCTGGACATGA
This sequence comes from Vicia faba, assembly GCA_948472305.1. NCBI lineage: Eukaryota > Viridiplantae > Streptophyta > Magnoliopsida > Fabales > Fabaceae > Vicia > Vicia faba. Next base: position 95,387,389 of record OX451735.1, on the reverse strand, counting down.
AGATCTGGACAGCACTGATATCTATAAGCTGATCTGGGTTAGGGAACAGCACCAAACCATAGACAAGGAGGGCCACAACTTCTTCAAAAGCTTGTAAGTCAAGGGAGTTCCAACATTCATGGGCCTTTTCAAACAGAAACCTGGCTAAGAACCCTTTGATACCACTTCTAACTTCCCAATGTCCCTTGAGGTCAGATGATTGTAGGTGCAAGGCTTTAGCAATCTCTTCAAGCTTAGGTTCTTTTTCTGTACCGTTGTAGGGTAGTTGATCAAGGATAGGGATCTTCAGGAGCCGGGAGAACTCCTCCAATGTAGGTACCAGCTGATAGTCCAAGAAGGTGAAACAATGATGCAGAGGGTCAAAGAACTGGAACATGACCTTTATCATATCTTCCTCAATGTTGGTATTGACCAAGCTGATGAGTCTTCCATGTCTTTCACTGAATGAGGAGCTCTCAGGAATCCTGGATATAAGCTCCTTAAGCTGAGGAGGGACCCTTACAAGGCTGATTTGAATTGTCTTTCTGCGAACAGTTTCCATGTCCTACAAAACAAGAACAAAGATGAAGATTCGAACCCCTGAAATGGTTAGTCAATGCATATGATGCTGGATGATGTCATGATGCTATGATTAAACACAACACAGATATTTACAAAGACAAACATGTAAGGCACACAAGTCACACAAGACAAGCCCTTAGAGTTTAAGGCCAGCATGGGGTCTGGGTAGTACCCTCTTGAAGTTGGTGGGCTCAACCTGTCCTATTAGAAGTAACCGGGTTCTAAGGGTCCCAATATCACGAGATTGCTTTCATTGTTCATCGTTTCGATTTAGCCACTGAACTGGCGACCGAAATATTCCAGGAAAGCAACCCTCAATTGAGTGTAGCATCGAGTATCAACCAACCTCGGACTGCACCAAAGTCAGTTATCTCACTACCCTAAAGAGGACAAGATAGTTCAATTAAGGTTCCTAAGGTCTGTTGATGCTTCACGACACCACGCGGAGGCCCCATACTCTCCTTGACTGAACTCAAGGGTTACCGGTACACACCAAAGTGCCACATCAACGTAGCAGACTGTTTCAACCATGTCGGTATACCCCACACAGTTCCCTCACAGCCTTGTTGCTACTTTCTAAGAAGGTATCCCCAGATCCGGGTTAGGATCTATAGAACTCCCAAGCAACCCACAATTTAAAGGAAGCAAGTCAATACAATTGAAAACACAATTATGAACTAAACCCTAAGGTACACCTCACTTTAAGTTTAAGTCCCCAGCAGAGTCGCCAGTTCTGTGATCGGTGGATCTGGAACTGACTGATTTTAAGCTGGTTCGCGAAATGTCGCGGAAGCAAGAGTCGCCACCGTCTTTTATTTTCTCCAAATGGAAAGGACAAAAGCACAGAAAAATTCCTTATAGAGATTGCTCTCGGTTCGGGAGGTAGGTTATAGAAAGGGAAGGTGTTAGCACCCTTTCTATCCATGGTTATCCATGGGCTCTTAGATACTTGCTCATTTGTGTTTTCAAAATGTTTTGTTTGCTTTTCAATTGTGGGTTTTAAAAAGTTTCTTTGAAAATTCCAGTTCGACTCTTGTATCGGTCCTCAAGAGTGTTTGAAAAATTGCTTTCGAAAGCTTTTGAAAAGGTGTCGGTGTGAAAAGTATTTTTTGAATTTGTTTTGAAATTAGAGCAAGTATCTAGAGTCGTCTACCTACCCTAAGGAATTCGTCTGTGTAGATGTCCTTTAAAGTAGTGCCATCCCACCATTGAGAGGTAGGTAGCACCACCGTTGGAGGTGTTCGGGTCAATTCGAGTTTTGGGACAGTATGGTCACCGAGCAATGGTAAGATACCTTAGGAGCTACCCTTATGCCATTGATCTTTTATTCCGAGGCAACTATTCCGAGGCAACTTATTTTGAGGCAACCAGATCAATGGGACATAAGGACTCACTAAGACGCCCTATAGTCGGCGACCACGTTTCGAGGGACAAGGCAACAGTGTGATCACCGGAGTAATAGGAAGATACCTTAGAAGCTACCCTAATGCCAGGTTCCCGGATCATGAGGACTTACTAAAACATCTTCTACTCGACGATCACCTTTCGAGAGGCAAGGCAACAGTGAGGCGTACCCTAGGGGTGGTGTGTGATTTGTGTGCCGTTTTCAGATATTTTGTCTTGTTCATGTCATGGGTGATCTACACTTTTGTTTTTATTTTAACATTCATTCTTGCATGCAAATTTATTAATAGTTAAAAAGTTGCGAGAAATATAAAGTTCCTAAACTATTACAAAGGCGCGGGTCCACATCGCCAAATTTAATCCAGGACCCGATTTGACATAAAATAAAGAAATAAAGTGCGAGAAATAAAACGTCCAATTTACACGGCTTTGGGAGAATTACATAAATATTATAAGAAAGGAAATAAAAAATGCGAAGAGAATTAAAATCGGGAATGCGAGGGCGTTGGACCCTTTTAAGGAAATTAAATTGTAATTATGAAATTAATTAAATGAAAAGAAATTATTTTTTAGTTTTTTTGTATTTATGGATTTTTATGAGAGAATTAAATGAAATTAAAATATTAACCCTAATTCTAGTTATTTTTAGTTTATTAAGAAAAGCATTAAAATTTAAATCTAAAGTTGACCTAATTAATTAATACAATTTTATTTACGAAAATAATGATAATTAATATTTAATATTTAATATGGTTAAAAAAGGAAAAAAAGGATAAGAATGCTTAAAACCCTAATTCTACCAATTTTTAAGTTTATTGAAAAAAAATTAAAGTTAATCCTAGAATTTAAAACTAAATTAATTGGTATAATTTATTTACAAAGATATTAAAATAAAATATATTTGATTTTTGTCTTTTCTGGTTTTTATATTATTTTTATATTTTATGAAAATAAATTAAATTAAAGAATTACATTAAAACTAATTAAAACAAATAGAAAAAAATATGAGAAAAGAATAAAAAAAGCAAACCATGGGGGGTTTTGTCCCCAAATTGGAGGTCAAGTTGTAGCAATTCTGGCCCAATAGCCCTTGGCCTTGTTGACTTTCATGCTGGCGTGTGGCACCTCTGACTCATGCCCATGGTGGTCTCCAAATCAAGACCCTTGGATCGCCCTCAGTGGCCATGTGACGCTCTTGGATCAGGGGTTGTATGATGGTCTTCAGGGAGAACGGTGCATAGGATGATATTGAAACAAAATATATGAATAAAGTGAGGGACCTGGGAATCGAACCCAGGTCCCAGTGGTTATAGGACAACGCACCAACCATCTGCACCATTCACTTTCTTTGTAATACTATTGGAAGGGAATAATTATAAGAGAAAACAAGTTAGTGGCCTGAATAAATAAAAAGACGCGCTAATTTTTGAATTGTCCATTCACGTTATGCCAACTAAGCATCTTCTTTCTCCATTCTGCGTTTTACCTGAAACATAAAAAGAATTAGCAGGGGTTTTAAACCCCCCAAAATGCAACCTTTTTAAAAATAGCGAATAACTCCTCTTGCTACATAAATTGGGCGCGATTAGTGGGTTATGTTCGTCTAAGCTTCCTGAGTCTAGCCATGACACTGAGGTGTCTTGATTTTACCATATACGTAAACGCCCAATTTGGAGCTTGAAGAACCCTAGCTATCTTTAATGGTGAAATCGTGTATGGGCAAGCAAAACTTAATTAAACAATAGGGTTAGCTTCAGAATGATAAGAACAATACAAAACAAGCATTAGAATTGAAAATCATGGCATGAATGATACAATACGATTATGCAAAAAAAGTGACACGGTCTGACTTCTAATTACCAATTCTGGGTGTTAGGGATGATGGTTTTGATCTGAAAACCTTCCTTGAAGTCTCAGGAATGTAATGGAATGATTATTTTCCTTTGAATCGCACTGGAATGTAGTTTTCAGTTTTGGAATTTTTTGACAAAAACTCAAACTTTGTTCTTGAATTCTGGCGCAGCTTGGAGGTGTCCAACACTAGGGTTTGCATTAGGCTTATGTATGGAATGATTAGGGTAAAGATTTGGATCCAAAAAACCTTTGCATTGATGTACAAGATATTTGATTTTCAAGCATATATTTTTCAATCTTCTCCATGCATATTTGATACCAATTATATCCAAATCACATTGATTCTTTCCCTATCTGATTTGCACGAAATCTTGGAGATATTTCATGCATAAAAAGATTTAAAAAGTTTGCTTTGGTATTTTTCCATATTTTAATTAATTAAATGAATTAATAGCAATTTAAAATTCAAATAAATAAATAAAAATGATGAATAACTTCCCTTTGGGCCAAATGGTCGTGCATAGCTCTTGGATGATGAATCTAGGAAGAAAATGTGGCCCATTAGCAATTTTAAGGCATTTGAAGCAAAGTTGACTTTTCAAAATATCCAAAAATTTCCCAACTTCCACAAGGCATATCTTGCTCAATATTTAAGCTTTGATCATGTTATCGGACATTTTGGAAAGGTCTTGAAGTCCTCTAACCAATTCCTTTGGTCCCATGTCATTTGGATTTACCAATCTCAAGTTATGGCCTTTGACTTAAAGTCCCTTTTTGTTGACTTTTGAAAATGACCTATAATGTTGAAATTGATAACTTTTTGTGAGAGCATTTCTTGGACTTGAAGTGTGAAGAGGAGTTGTAGGAAATGTCTTTATCTTCAAAATGAGCTTTGGATGGAATTTTTCTGATAATCCATGTGGAAGTTATGCCTTGGTCAAGTTACAGTTGACTTTTTCAACTGTCCAAATATGGAAACTTTTGCATCTTGAGACTTTTTGAGCCAAGCTTTGAAAATCATGATCAAGCATTGATCAAATGATGTTTGTGGCTTCAAAATGAGATGTTGACCAAAAATTTGGACTTTTGACTGTCAAATGACCATTTTGCCCCTACAGTTGACTGTAGGGCAATTAGGGTTTTTGACTGTGCAATTTTGTGCTGTAAGGCTTGAAACTTGACATGAAGATACTTGACAATGTTTGTAGGCATGTGGGACTTGATTGGACCCTTGGAAACTTCATTTTCTTTGTCAGAACCAAAACCCTAGTTTTTGACTGTTAGGAGGCCCTTGAACTGTGCAACCCTTGGGTGATTTTGAACCTTGATCTTGGCAAATCTTGAAGAATATGGGAGGGCAAATTTTGGGGTACAACAACTGCGTACTGTTGTTTTTCGTTACAAAAACTGCATCACAACTGTGATATATTACACAATTTGAGCGTATAATTGAATATGAAAGATTGCAGCGTTTAAGATGTATGAGCAGTGGTAGTCAAAATCGTAAATGATTTGTCCTTTAGGCTTGTTTATAAAGGCATGGAAATCTTGTCCAACATAAAGCGTGATAATGGACACTCAATTCTATTTCCATATTGAGAAGATTCTTGTCTGAATGAAGCCGTTGCATATGATTTTGTCTTAATTGAAAAGTAACGCTTCAGAACTAGAATCTTGGATGCTGCTTTTACTTCAGAACATTGATGACTCCGAGATATGAGGATCTGATGGTATATTAGACTTCTGTTCAGAATCAGAGTATCCTTTACTTAAGCCCAGATTCTGATCATCATTCTTCAGAACATTTTGGTTGTCTCAACTTGAAAGCTTATGTAGCTTAACTTCTGATGCTGTTTCAATCAGAACTTCTGCATACAAAATGACACAAATTTAGAGTGCATATTTGTTCTTTGTGTTTGTTATCATCAAAACTCTAATTGAGGGTTGGAGAATCAAACTATGTTCTAACAAAGAGATTCGCTTTCCTTTTGTTTATAACCATTGATATTGCCTCTTAGCATAACTGTCTTACTTGGCGGAAAATATCGCGCTAGGAAAACTTTCTGCAACTTGTTCCATGTGGTAATAGAGTTGGATGGCAGAGATTGGAGCCAAACTCTAGCTCTATCTCATAATGAGAAGGGAAAAAACATAGTCTTATTGCTTCAGGGCTGACACCATTTGCTTTTACTGTGTTTGCGTACTGCACGAACACAGATAAATGTAAGTTTAGATCATCCGTAGGACATCCTGAAAACTGATTTTGTTGGACAACTTATAACAACAAAGGTTTCAACTCGAAATCATTCCGAGCGATAGCGGGGGCAGCAATGCTGTTGTGAGGTTCCTCCTGTGATAGGGCAGCATAATCCTTCAAAGGACGATTTTGGGGTCCTTCATCCATTCTTGGTTCAGGTTCAGGAAGAGACCAATTAGGAAGATTGAATTCAGGAAGATTATACTTAATTTGGTATTCTCTAATTTGGCATCTTATACTAACAAAATGCTCGACCTCGTCAATTGGTTGCTCTAGTTCTTCACCTTGAGAGCTAGTGTTTTTCATACAATCAACGGGTTAAAGGGAATAAAATATGTTGCCTTAGTCTATACTGCGAAACAGAGGAATCACAATATTCACTAAATCAGTCCCTAACAATGGTGCCAAAAACTTGATTGCGACTTTAAGAGTCTGTCGGAATGACTGATGGCAAGTGAAAAGCCTTATCGCGTAGTTTTAAAAGATATCGAATCTGCAGGGACTGATAATTAAACTAATGTTATATAATGTTACTATGTAATCTAAGGCTGATGATTAATCTTAGGTTTTTAAGGGTAATAGGGAGTAAGTTCAAGTTAAATAAAATACTCAGAATAAAGGATACCAATATGTAATTTGTCTGACTTCAGGGATTCGACTAACCATTGGTTTTGTTTTTCTTAAAAATACTTTTCAGTAGAAAATATCAGTTTAAAAATCTTTATCTCACACTCTCGTGTTTATTGACTTAGACTGTGTTATAAAATATAAATGTTTGCTCTTGCTGTCTCATTTGCATTTAAAAACACTTTTTGGAAACCAATAAAATTTAATTAATCCTAAAGCACTCTCGCTGTATTTAGAATCAATGTTCGGTTACAACTATCTGATTAAAAATCTCAAACTCCCGTTGTATTGATTTTAACCTTTGTTGTCTTTTACTCTCGTAATAAAACGATTTTAATAATTTAATTAGAAACCAAAACCAGGAAAGTAGTTTGTAAATATTTATACCAATAGTTTTTGAATCCCTTCGGTTACATTATTTTATATACCAGTATCTAAGGAACTTAGTCGGACATAGTTTTGAATAGAAACATGCTATAACAGTAGTTAATCATAAAATATATCATGATTTCTATAACGTAAATATAAATAAAGCTTGAATTCAAAACCTAGAAATAATCTCTAGTACAAAAGAAACTTGACTACAACTTGAATGAAAATTAACTTCACGATCCTCCACAAATGTCAGTAGGATTCGCTTCCAAAAGAACAAAATTGAAAAAAATCTAAAATATAAATCTAAAACTAATGTTGCAATAGTTTCTCGATGTGGGAAGCTATTCATTTAAAGTGGTGATTTTTTTCTGCTTAGAATCTAGAAGGAAAGGTGCTCTTAACAATTAAAATCTTCGACCCTTGTAACTGTCAATCCTCGCCCTTTTTATAAATTGCTTCATTCACGTAACTTCCTCGAGAAAAATTTGGAACAACTTCGTATGAGGAGAGTTTGCAGAGAGAAAACATGATAAGTGATGGTCTTAATGCTTTGACGTGGGAAGGAACGCGAGTTCTATTATAAAAAAGCCTTTGGCAGTGACCACAGGAAGCGTGGCGAGGGCCATAGTCTTGACATGCATGGCGAGGGCCACAACCTTTTGTGTGCATATTTTCCTTATTTCTTTTGTTACTTCATGTTATATTGCTTTTTCTTTGCTAATTCCTCTTCTTTTCTCATGCAATCCTCGAGGAGGAAAAACACTTGAAATACAGTAACACTACCAGCATAAAATGAAATAAATGACTAAAAACATTAAAATAGTTCATGTGAGTCGAGTCGAAAATACAATGAAATTTTGTGTTATATATACTCCACCTAAAGAAGAGTATATTTCACTTGAAGCTAAACCACTTCAATAATTTTCGCATGTCGAAAACCAGATTGAAACTTTAGGATGCAAATTCCATGTTGGCAGGATGTTCTTCAACCATTGACAAAATCTCACAACATATTATACATCAATTCCCACGAGTTATTCCGCTAGCAATAACTCGTCCATGTCCATTACATCAGAAATGTCAAGAGGACACACTTCTCAATTTTCAGACAAGATCGTCCTCTGTCACAACGAGAGAAACATTGTCAGCATTTGACTCAGATCCCTTCTTGGACGCTGCCCCATCAGGACGTTTATACTTTAAATGTCTAATCTTTCCACATTTCCAACATCTCACACCCATTTCATTGTTTTTCTTCACATAAGGCCTTCCTCTAGCAACCAACATCGAGTTTGATGAAGTATTATTCTCATTTTTTAATCTTCTTTGTTCCTAATTTTACTAGAAACTTCTTCAAAACTCAAAGTTTCCTTCCCATATATCATGACAAGTTTAATATGCTCCTAAGAAGATGAAAGAGACCATATGAGTCTAAAAGCTTTATCTTCATCATCAATCTTGACTCTAATAATTTCTAACTCAGAAACAATACCATTTAGAACCGTTAGATGATCAAACACTTTTGTATGTTCATCCATACGCAAGCTATTAAACTGCTCCTTTAATAATAAACTATTTGATATACCCTTTTCTTGATATAGCCCTTGAAGTTTCTCCCAAACCTCTTTGGATGACGATGTACCAAGAATATTTGCAAGAATATTCTTAGCCAAAGACACGCAGATCGTAATCGAAGCTCTCAAATCTAGTTCTTCCCACTTCTCGTTGTCCATGTTGGAAATGTTTCATTTCAACATGTTGTGTAATCCTAATTGTATCAAAACATCTTTGACTTAAATTTTCCACAAGGAAAAATTGATGCTTCCATCAAATTTCTCTAAGTTAATCTTCATTGCACTTGAAAAACTTGACATTATAACCAAAACCTTTCCTACAGCAAACCAATTTTTTTCCAACCAACACAGAATATACAATTTCTTTTTTGATGTGGAAGATCAGACAAAACTGCAACCACATAGCATAATAAAATTTATTCCCTACCAAGGAAAGGATCTTGATACCACTGTTGGGGAGTCCGGGAGAGTCGAGAGCACCAATGAGACTAATTCTCCAGGACCACAAGAGAGGGAGACGCCATATCTCAAAAACCTTAAGGTGTGAGTCTCCAACATTCCACCCATTCATAGACATTTATTCTCCCCGACAAGTGTGAGTCTCCCACATCCTATAATAGGATCTAACAATGGATCCATCTCTTGCTCTCCTATCAAGCCGAACCATTACTCAAAGACCATTGTTGGGGAGTCCGGGGTAGTCGGGAGCATCTAATGGGATCCATGCTCCAAGACCACAAGAGAGAACGATACCACATCTCCACCAAAAGCCTTAAAGTGTTAGGAAAATGGTCCATCTCTCTTATAAATCCAACATTCCACCCATTCATAGGAAATGTGGGACTTTAACCACTCAAATTTGCAACCATCATTATACCAGTTCTTGGGGAAAAAACAAAGCATAGAGAAAAATAGAAACACAAGAATAACACAAGGATAACGTGGAAACTCCAAAAATGGAGAAAAAACCAAGGACATTGTCAATAGACAACTAGAGAATATCACTATATGTAAATTGTTACAATAGATAGACAATCCTCAACCACCCCAAGGCCCTAATACATTCGCACTCTCCAAAATTGTTTTTTAACTATCCCTCAAAATACTCTAAAACAAGAGTATAAGAGAAAATATAAAAATTCAAATACAAACTTAAAATGCTTTTGACCGGTACATCTTGTAAAGAAAAACTCGAATCTTATATATAGCCTTGGATTCTCTCTTCCATCACTAACCTAAGCGATGTGGTACATAGAAGAACTTTAATCCTATATATAGCCTTGGACATCCTCTTCTGTCACAAAATAAACCGATGTGGGACTTCTTGAACATGTATATTTTCAACCAACCCTAAAAATATCATGTACCCAGTCTCTCTACAAATATTAAATTGTTAATCCCATAATCTACAATGAGATTCAACAAGTAAGAGAGTTTGAGGAAGAATGATCCAATTATGGTGATAATACGATCACTTCCATTATTTATATATCTCAATGTATTAAAGTGAGACATGTCTTTCTATCAAAGTCAACCAATCATCACATCAATATGGCCTTCACTCATTTTTAATTATAACAGAGGGGAAACCTTATTTGAAACATGCTACTAATCCCAGTAAATGGAATTTATATTTTTATTTCTTTAAAAGTCATGCCTTTATTTTTATTTTGTTTTTATTTTTCAATTAAATAATTTATTAACTATGTTTCTTTAATAATTGAGGGGTTTGATAATCATATTCTACTATAAAAGCACTCGTTAATTAAGTTTTACCCTAAATCTAACTCCTTTATAGCCGCTCTAAACTCGTACAAATCATTCTTTTAGATGAATTGCAAGACACAAAAATCTCCAAGGTTCTGTGTTGTATGTTGTTCTTCTAAGACCAACCATGAAAAAACATTTTTTATGCTCTTATAAGGAAATTGTTATATTTTGGAATAACCTTCCTATGTTATTGTAATACGGTGGGAGAACTACTTGGTTGTTTTGTGTTTGATCGCAATGGTCACGGATAGCAAGAGTCGCTATCGAATTTTCTTTTATCCAATAAGGAAAGGTTGAAAAGAATAGGAAAGACCTTTCGTGATTATTTTATTGAGTTCGGGGGGTAGGTTATGAAAAGGGAAGGTATTAGCACCCTTTTCATCCGCAGTTATCTACTGGCTCTTAGTTGCTTGCTAGATCACTTGCTTTTGTTTGAAAATGTGCTTGTGGTGTGGTTTTTGAAAGTATTTTGAAAACGTCTTTGTAATGGTTCTTGTTTCTATAAGAACGCGTACAAAGTGCTTTGTCTTTGAAAAATGTTTCAAAATGAGAGTGTGGGTGTATAAATGTTTTTGTTGTGAGCAAGCGAGCAACTAGAAGCATCCTACCTACTCAAAAGGTCTAATGTTCTTTTCCTCCTCCTTTAGATGTTGCTATCTTACCATTGGTTTGGTAAGAAGCCCCATCGTTGGATATGAAGGAACGGGCGTGGGTCGTTTGTATAGTCATAGAAGGTAACCTATGAGACGTTTTAACAATATCTTTTAGGGACTAGATCGTTTACCGAAGGCAACATCGAGGGTCATCGAGAGACTATGATATTTTATCGAGGGTCTTTGCTAAAACACCCATATCCGAGGGACATGACTATTTTCTGAGGCAACAAGTAAGATTATCCTAGAGGTGCATGTGTGTGAATGGTGTGTTTGATTTCATGCATTTTGTTTTGAATTAGGATTTTCTAAGCATTGATTTTAATCTTGTCATACACATCCTAATTACTAACATTTATATGAAAGCGGTAAATTGCGGGAAGTAAATTTACTATGCTATTACATCACTTGGGGATGGGGATACAAATATACAAATGGGGATTGCGAGAAATTAAATCCTAATTAATTATTACAACCATATTGAATGTGAATAAATGCAAGAATTGGAATGAAAATAAAATGAACTTTGTTTTGATTTTGTTAAAGAAAAAGTTTTTATTAATTAAAATAATTTTGAAAGTAAAATATTTTTTGTAACATTTTTATATATTCATAAAAATAAAACTTGTGAATAAATAGTGTGTAAAATATCAACTCAAAAGGAGTTGTTTTGATTTGTTGAAAAAAAGTTTGAAGCTTGTTAAAAAAAAGGAAAAGGAAACAAACAAAGGATAAAAATGGTTTTGGTCCTACCAGGGTTTGAACCCAGGAACCTACACAGAAATTCCTTTCGTGCATGCTATTTGTACCACTGAGGTGGTCTATTTCATCTGTTGGTTGTACAACTTACAGAGAAAATAAAATGAACTCAGGGCTTCATTTCATTCCTTCGAGCACAGGGATGTATATTACCATGTTAAGCTTTTTGAAAGTTTGATTCTCAACCAAATCGAGAAGTACAAATACCAAACCTATCTAAAATATGAATACACATCTAACTATATAACATTCGAAAACCATATATCAAAGGTTAGCACAAATTTGTTTGATGCCAAAATCGAAGCCTAACTAGTCAGAATTGTAGTTCTCAACATATATGCCATGATAATCGAAACTAAAAGCATGGCTAACTTCCTAGACATGATATCTACATTTCTCATTTTCAATGCATATATAAATGAAGTTTAAACGAACGGTACCAAGTTTAAGAAATCTTACCTCTTGGAGCGAAACTTGAAGTACTTCGATAGAACCTCCAGAAATGGTTTGATATTTGATCAAGTCTGCCTCATACTCCTTGAAGCTATTCCAGTTGCTACTTGGCTTTGAAAACCACATGAATCGAAGGTTGATCAAGAGTAAATCGAAGAGTTCTATGACTTTCTTGAGTGGTCCTTTTTTTGAAAGCTTTGGAAATTTTCCAAGGCTAGTAGATGAAAGCTAGAGGGAGTGAGTCAAAAGGCTGATGTATATGCAAGCTGGATGATGAATCGAAAGAGTTGATGGGTGGAAGTTAAAGGGTGAATCGAAAGTCTCTAACATATAAAGGGATTTTAGTTTGAGAGTTTATTTCTACGGTATTTTTTCTCTATCTAAAAATCCCCCTGCTTTGTAAAGAGTCTCTCTATTTATAGAGAAGAGGATTCTTTCACGTTCAGGATAATGTGTTATTTTTTTGTGTAAAATGAAAATAAATCTTGTTTAATGATTTTTTCATGGTTCCCAAGTTCAAGTACAAGAGGGGGGCCTGATGTCTGCAGGAGACTTGACTTATGCTTTTTGATGTTACTTGCACTCAAGGACAAAAATTACAAGGCTCAATGCATTGACAATTTGCATAGAGCCTAATTTTCCAGAAATGGCAATGATAACTCTATGTCATATACGGAATGACCTTTTGGACAATACTTTAAACACCTGGGTAATAGTTTAACTAATTATGTAAACAATTAATTATGGAGTGAGGCATAGGTTTGAGGCCTGAAGAGCAAGATCATATAGCCCTGGCCTATGGATTCTGTCTTCAACTTGATGCCTTGGATCAAATACCTTGTCTTTCGTTTTTTGGCCATGCAGATCCAGACTTCGACCAAACTCAAGAGCAAACGAATTAGAATGTTTCCAACAATGGCATGTCTTTCGATTGGGGCCGTATCCAGCTGCCTGTACCATTTGGAACCCTTTTGTTTTTGATCACGTAAGTCCAACCTTCGACTAAACTCAAGGCAGGCAAAAACTCCTTACAATGGCATGCCTTTCGATCGAGGCATATCCAGCTGAATATATTGCTTTGAGTAGGCAAGATAATCTCAATGGCATAGTCAAAACAAAAGAAATTCTGGATTAACTTCTTACTTCATCAACATAAGCCAAATGCCCTAAATGAATAATGCAACCAAAGCTTTCATTAAAGAGGGCCATATTCCCAAACGAAAGATGCATGCAGGAGGTCTAAATGTGCAATCGAAGGATGCCAAAAAGAGGCCTTTGCCTCCTAATTCGAAGGAAGACAAATATGAGGCTTTTACTCTTTGAATCGAAGGAGGCTACAAGAGGATTTTGCCTTGTGTCTGCTAGTCTGGTGGGAGCCTCTTGCATGCAAGAAATAATCTGTGGCTCAATCAAAGGCTACATATAGCCAGCCATCACTTTGTGAGTCAAAGCAAGCATGGGAGGAATATTTGTCCAGTCAACACAGGCAGGTAAGCACCAACATCCAATCGAAGCAGTCACATAGGCAACCACTGTATTATGAACCATATGGGGCCAAAGATGCAATCGAAGGTTGCATGCAGGAAGCTTCTTCCATATGAGTTAAAGCCAACGCACCAGAGGCTCATGCCCAGTCGAAGGATGCAAGCCAAGCTTGCATCGAAAGAGTCCAAAAGGCCAATCGAAAGAGATAAATCAAAAGTGACTTGTTTTTTCTCCAATTTTGTCAAAAATATTATTTTCATCTGTTTTCCCCTTTTTTAACAATTTCCTCTTTAACTTGATGCTGGAAAATCCAGATTGTACTTATGCAAGCCTGAATTTTGAGAATCATTGTGAGAAATGCCTTGAGAAATGAGAGGGAAAATTTTAGGGTATAACAACTTACCCTACTTAATCTTATTAAACCTGAAGAGTTAGATTGGCGAATCTTCCATTCGTGACTTGAAGGTGGAAGATGATTGAACACTAGAGTGCCCAGAAATTTGCACTTGATGATGTTGTGGTTGATTGTGTAGGGAATGGGCTTAAATATGCCATTTGGAGAAATGATGGATAGTTATTGGAGATAGGCTTATAGATGCCATCCAAAGGTGATTGTTGACAGAAATTAGACTAAGTCTAAGCTTGACTTCAATTGAGAAAGAATCATAATAAATCTTTGGAATGATTTGTCTGAACCAGAGAAAATGTCTACCCGAAAAGAATCAGGATAAAACATTGATCGATTTAAACTTAACCAACATCGGTCTTGAATTATCTTTAACTGGGAAGAATCAGGATAAATCTTTGGAGCAATCTATCTGAACCAGGGAAAGTGTCTACAGGGAATGAATCAGGATAAACCATTGATCAATTTAAACTGAACCAGCAAAAGCCTTAAATAATCTTTAATTGGAATGAATCAGGATAAATCTTCGGAGCGATCTATCTGAATTAGAGAAAGTGTCTACCGAGAAAGAATCAGGATAAACCATTGATAAATTTAAACTTGAACTAGCAGAGGTCTTGAATATTCTTTAAATCGAAAGAATCAGAATAAATCTTGGAGCGATTTATCTGAACCATAGAAAGTGTCTACCCGAAAGGAATCAGGATAAACCAATGACCTATTTAAACTGAATCGGCTGAAGTCTTGAATAATCTTTAACTGGAACGACCTATAGATATTATCCTATTTCTTAAAGCCATTAGTAATTGTCTTTTTGTTTTCTGTTCCCTATCTTTTTATGCGCTCATTTGTAAACAGTAATTACGTTCAAATGCATATGTTTAAAAATAATCATTGGACGTTTTGGCAAACAAAACAGGAAAGTAAAAGAAAAACAGATAGTTTTGCATTTTTAAAGGAATATCGCTGTATTAACTTGAATAAGTATTCTTGTACAAAGAGGCGAACATCCTAGTTAGAGAATGTCGTAGTGAAAATGAAAACTAATAAAGAAAGACAGTTATGTGAAATAATCCCATGGGGTTCCCATTCTGCTATAACCTTCATGTGTCTGAGCGTCTCATCCACTTGCTGCTTTAACTGAAGCTGATTGGTTTGACTAGTACCGTTTGAGTTTGACGATTGATACTGAAGATTGGTTGCAAGGTGATCCAACGGGACATAGTCATACGCTTTAAATCCCTAACTTTTTCCTAGACCTCCTTTTCGGGTTTTCAGTCCACCGGGATACCCTTTTTTACTCAAGCCGCCTTTTCAGGTTTTCAGCTTGCGGGTGTACAATTTTTTTTATGTTTATCCCTAATTTTTGCCTAGGCCAGTCAACCTAGCGGGTCTTTTTCATGCGTAGTATCTTTTAACTATGTCCGCGTTTACAGGGTGTGGAAGGTCGTCGCCGTCCATAGTGGTTAAGATTATTACCCCACCAGAAAATATGTTTTTGATCACAAATGGTCCTTCTTATGTAGGATTCCATTTCCCCTGGGATCACCTTGTGGCAGTATGATATGCTTGATTACCAAGTCACCAACCTGATATACCTGAAGTCTGACCTTCTTGTTAAAAGCTTTAATCATACGTTTTTGGTACATCTGGCCATGACAGACAACCGTAAGCCTCTTCTCATCAATTAAGTTCAGCTGGTCAAGTCGAGTTTGAATCCATTCATCTTCATTTGACCCTACATCCCTCATGATTCTCAAAGAAGGTATCTGGACTTCAATTGGTAGGACAACTTCCATGTCGTATACTAAGGAGAAAGGAGTTGCCCCTATTGATGTGTGCGCAGTGGTATGGCAACCGTGGAGAGCAAATGGTAACATCTCATGCCAATCCTTATAGGTCACTGTCATCTTTTGTATGATCTTCTTAATGTTTTTATTAGAGGCTTTTACAACGCCATTCATCTTCGACCAGTAAGGAGAAGAGTTATGATGTTGGATCTTGAATGTCACGTATAGTACGGTGATCATAGTATTGTTGAGATTGGTACCATTATCTGCAATGATTCTCTCCAAAATACCATACTGACAAATAAGATTCTGTTTGATGAATCGGGCCACAACGTTCTTGGTAACAGAAGAAAATGAAGCTGCCTCGACCCACTTCGTGAAGTAATCAATGGCAACCTGGATGAAGCGATATCCATTGGAAGCTGTAGGTCTTATCTCTCCAATCATGTCAATGCCCCACATTGCAAATGGCCAAGGAGCAGTCAATACATTTAGAGGAACCAGAGGCACATGTACTTTGTCAGCTTAGATCTGGCACTTGTGACAAGTTCGTGAATGCTGATAATAATCCACTTCCATTGTGGACTAGTAGTATCCTGCCCGTAGGATCTTTTTAGCCATCGTGTGCCCACTAGAATGGGTGCCAAAGGTAACTTTATGTAAATCAAATATGATCTTATTTGCTTCACTCTTGTCTACGCATCGAAGCAAAGTAGAGTCGTGGTTGCGCTTATAGAGGATTCCGTTATTGAGGAAGAATTTAGTAGAGAACCTCCCCGGGAACTTCTTATCATTGACTGAAGCTCCCTCCGGATATTCTTGGGCCTCGAGATATCTCTTAATTTCATGGAACCAAGGCTTGTCCATTACTTATTTAGTATCAATCTCATGACAGTAAGCTGGTTCGTCCATCCTCTCGATAGTGATCTAAGGAGCCTCATTATCCCACTTGATTTTGATCATGGATGACATAGTGGCTAGCGCGTCCGCTAGTTGATTTTCCTCTTGTGGAAAATGCTCAAAGGTAATTTCCTCAAAATGTGGGATCAGTGTCAACACATGTTCTTTGTAAGGGATGAGATTAGGATGCTTCGTATCCCATTCTCCTTTGATCTGACTGATGACTAAGGCTGAGTCTCCAAATACACTTAAGGACTTGATCCCCAAATCTATGGCAACTTTGAGACCCATAATACACACTTCATATTCAACCATATTATTGGTACAATTGAAACACAACCTAGCAGTGAAGGAAGTATGACAACCTTCAGGGGATATGATTACAACATCGATGCCATTGCCGAGTGCGTTGGAAGCTCCATCAAAAACCCTGGTCCATCGGGATCCTTGTTCAGGTCCGTCATATAGTCTGAGTTCTTCACAATCATTTACCAGCATGATGTCTTCATCTGGGAATTCAAAATTCATGAATTGGTAGTCATCCACAGCCTAATGAGCCAAGTGATCAGCTAGTACACTTCCCTTTATTGCTTTTTGGGTGGTGTATTGAATGCCGTATTCGGTCAGGACCATCTGCCATCTTGCTATTCTTCCAGAGAGGGCGGGCTTCTCGAATATGTATTTAATTGGATCCATCTTGGATATCAATAAGGTAGTGTGAGTCAGCATATACTGTCTTAGCCGGCGAGCAGCCCATGCCAGAGCGCATCAAGTTTTCTCAAGAAATGAATATCTGGTTTCACAGTCGGTAAACTTTTTTCTCAGGTAGTATATTGCATGCTCTTTTCGGCCAGACTCGTCATGCTGCCCCAACACACACCCCATTGAATTTTCCAAAACTGTTAGGTACATGATCAGAGGTCTTCCCTCAACTGGCGGCTTCAAAATGGGAGGCTCTTGAAGGTACTCCTTGATCCTATTAAAGGCATCCTGGAAGTCGTCATTTCATTCCACCACTTGATCCTTCTTCAGTAATTTGAAGATTGGTTCACAAGTAGCGGTCAAATGAGAAATAAATCTAGTGATGTAGTTTAGTCGTCCTAAGAATCCCCTAACTTCATTTTCAATGCGAGGAACATGCATTTCTTGTATTGCTTTTACCTTTGCAGGATCCACTTCAATACCTTTACCACTAAGTATGAAGCCTAAGAGCTTACCGAGCCTTACTTCAAAGTGCATTTTTTCAGGTTCAACCTTAGTTTGTATTTCCTCAGTCTTTCAAGCAGTTTCTACAGATGTTCAACGTGTTCCTCTTCAGTTTGGGATCTGAATATCATGTCATCCACGTCGACCTCTATCTCGTGATGGATCATATCGTGAAACAAAGCTATCATGGCACACTAATAGGTTGCCTCGGCGTTCTTAAGCCCAAATGGCATAACTTTGTAACAGAACGTGCCCCACTGTGTGACGAAGGTCGTTTTCTCCATGTCCTCATGTGCCATTTTGATCTGATTGTATCCGGAGAATCCATCCATGAAGGAGAACACTTTATGTTGTGCGGTGTTGTCAACCAGAATATCGATATGGGGAAGCGGGAAGTCATCCTTGGGGCTTGCCCTATTTAGGTCTCTATAATCCACACACATACTTTACCGTCCTTCTTAGGCACTAGAACAACATTGGTGACCTATTATGGATAGGAGGTGACACCTAAGAATCCGGTGTTGAACTGCTTCATGACTTCAGTCTTGATCTTCTCTGACATTTCTGGCTGCATACGATGAACTTTCTGTTTTATTGGAGGGCAATCCTCTTTTGTCGGCAGACGATGGACCACGTTATTAGTGTCAATTCCTGGCATGTGTTCGTATGACCAGGCAAAGACCTCAACATAGTCATGTAGTATCTGAATTAAACGCTTCTTGACACTACACTCTAGATTGACACCTATCTTGACTTCTTTCCTGTCCTCTTCAGTACCTAAGTTAATTGTTTCAACTGGCTCTTCATGGGGCTGTATGGTCATTTCAACCTGTTGTAATAATCTGGCAAGTTTCCCCGACACCTCACAATCTGCCTCACCTTCGTCCTCGGCTTGGTAGATCGGATTTTCAAAGTCATGATAGGACATAGCAGAACCGTTACCAATGGGATCTCGAGTGGATGTGGATATGCATTTCGATATGTGAGCGTGTGTAAGAGCATAGCTATCTTTGACAAAATAAAAGGTAGAAAAAGAAAAACAAAGAGCATAAAATTTGCATGCAAAAACGTCCCATGATTTATTAATGGCATATGAAGATGAAGTAACAACCCTCACAGATGGACCATTGTGCCTCGGGTAAGACACGTGGTTTTGATGTCTAAATTGTTTAAATATTACAAGTCCGAAAAATTTAAAAGATAATTACTCTTGAATAAAAGTAATAGGAACAAATTCTTTGGTCTCCCATATGTTGAGTCCACCGACGATGGTTGGAAAAATCCACTCGTCCATGTCACAACTGCTATCATTGTCTTCCAATACATTGACTCCCTGATTGCTGATGCGTAATGGTGGTCCCGCAGCGTGAGTACGTCGAACTTCTCTTTGGGCCTCCGAAGTAAAACCCAAACCAAATTTGTTGGATTGGTAGGGAATGTTTCGAAGTTTGCCAACTACTGCTCTAGCATCCTTTAGAGAGGACATTTTCAATGGAGGCCTGGTAACCTTCAGAGTCTTGGTAGTAGTCTTGGTCGCAACAACCGTCTGTAGGACCTCTTCAAAATTCTGACATGGGGTCTCAATGAACTCACCGTCCATTTCAACATACCTGAAAGAGTTCAGGTGTCTGTCCATGTACTCCTCCTCCCCATGGACTGTGATGATCTTTCCCTTGATTGGGTACTTCAACATCTGATGTAGGGTAAAAGTGACGGAACCAGCCCCATGGATCCAGGGTCGACCCAACAGATAGGAATATGATGGGTGGATATCCATCACATAGAAGGTTGAATCAAAAGTCTGAGTTCTAACTTTGA
The DNA here is from genome assembly GCA_948472305.1 of Vicia faba. Classification (NCBI taxonomy): domain Eukaryota; kingdom Viridiplantae; phylum Streptophyta; class Magnoliopsida; order Fabales; family Fabaceae; genus Vicia; species Vicia faba. The sequence goes on along the minus strand of OX451735.1, from coordinate 95,367,497 downwards.
TAGGGATGTCTACTTCTCTATGCACTGTTCTTTTAGAACCATCGAAGGCCCTCACCATGATGTTGCTGGGTTTCAATGTGAGTCCTTCACAATCTAACTGATCAAGAGCATTCTTGGGTAAGATGTTCAGTGAAGAACCTGTATTCACCAGAACATGGATTAAGGTAATGCCTCTACACTGTTCCTTTGGGAGTTAAACCAGTGTCAAAAAAACCCAGTCCATTATCATCAGTTAAACTGGCCACACAATTCTCGAATTGATCAATGGATGTCTCTTGGGGCACGTGGGCGGTCTTCAGAAATTTTACTAAGGCCTTGGCATGGGCCTCAGAGCACAAAAGTAAGGCAATCATTGATATTTTTGAGGGGGTCTGCCCCCAACTTTTCCATGACATTGTAGTCACTTTTCTTGATTATCTTTAATATCTCTTCCATCTCCTTGTTAGAAGCTTCAAGAATGACCTCTGGATGCGCCTTCGTCTGGACCGGATCAAACAATACCTCTTTGCCTCTTGTCTCGGTAGGAGGGATAACAGTAGGACTATCAACGGGAGTATCACTGAGAATGCTGGTAGGTGTGGTAGTGGGAATAATTATAGGAGTAGAAATGGTCTTTGGAGAGATCTTAGGGGAGAAAACCCTTCCACTTCATGTTATCTTACTGGTCCCAACGATATTGTCGATGTTAGGATCAATGCCTTTAGCAACTTTGTCTTTGATATCCAATAGATCTTTCTTGACGCCATGGTAATAGACGTCAACCCCATAGTTCCAGGTAACCACTTTATCCGAAGAATATGGTGTTGGCCCTGGCATGGTGATGATTAGGGGAGCAGGCTTTGGAACAGATGTAATCCTGACGGGTCTTTTGGTGGAGACCCTGGGAGGATCGTCGAAAATGTTGATTATTGAAACATCTTCACAGGAATTTCTGGAAAGAGGAACTTTCTCGAACATGATTTCTTTGTTAACCATCAGGCGTTGGACGCCCATCTTTAGTAACAAACAACCATCTGATAGAGACATATATATGTGAAAACTCTTATCACATCCCAAAAACAGACCGACTTGTAATAGATTCTCTTTAATAGTCAAAAGAGGAGTAGTTAAATCATCCATAGAGGAAACAAAATAGTTATCATCAACAACATTAACACCTTGGCCATGTTTGGGCATTGGCGCCGTTATTACATTAGGTGTTCCTGGGGGGTTAAACTCAATCTCTTTCACCTCGATAAGGTCTTGTACCTTATTCTTCAAGGCCCAACAATCGTTTGTATCATGCCCCGGACTTTCAGAATGATAGGCACATCGAGCATGCAGGTTGTAGCGGGGAGAAGCAACATTGGGGTTTGTGATACGGTGGAAGACCGACTATTATACTGGTTAGCGTTTTGTATTCACAAATGTGCGGTAAGCAAGATTCGCCATCGAATTTTATTTTATCCAACAAAGGAAAGGGTGAAAAGAATAGAAAAATACCTTTCAAGAGTTTTCTGAGTAAGGGGTTAGATTATGGAAAGGGAAGGTATTAGCACCCTTTCCATCCGTGGTTTTCCACGAGCTCTTAGGTACTTGCTCATTTTTGAAAATTGCTTTCGTGTTTGTGTGAAAAAGTTTTTGTTTGAAAATGTCTTAGTGCGGCGATTCGGTTTATGATAACCCTTGTATCGGTCCTCAAGAGTGTGATAAAGCGTTTTGAAAACATTGTTTGAAAAGTGTTTGAAAGTGTGGTGTGTAAAAAGAGTCGTTTGAGCAAGTACCTAACAATTATCTACCTACTCGAAAAAAAGTTTGTTCTTTTCCTCATATCCTTTAGACTGTGTTATCCTACTATTAGTGAGTAGGTAACCCTAGTCGTTGGATGTTGAGGGACTATCGAAAGGGACGTAATGGTCATTAAACGCGCGCATGAATTGAAAATACGTCTAAAATCCTAAGTGAAAGGAATTTGTTTGTTTGTTTTTGTTATGAAAAGAAATTGAATTAAAAATCCTAAGTCTATTAAATTTTAGTTTTTTTTAAAGAAAATATTAAAATAATTAATTAATTAATTGAAAAAATTAATTTAATATAAAAAGCTAAGCCTAATGTTTTTGTGGTTATTTAATGTTAATTAAAGCTTAAAAGAAGTAAGGACAAACAACCAAAAGAAAGGAAAAAATCGAAAGATAAGAATAGTAAATGAAAAGAGTGCAATATTGGATGTAAGGCCTGGATCGAAGAGGCTTGGGTTGCCTTTCGATCCAGAGGGATGATCGAAGGTGCCTGAGAGACTGCACGTCTGGGGGCGTTCGATCTGGATGTGTCATCCTTCAATCTGGGACATTGGATCTGCAAGGAAGTTTGTTAGAAAAAAACACAAAATGTATGATCTGGGTGTCGAACACAGGTCCTTTTCGTTGCAGCACATCTTCCTCACCAACATGGTCGAAATATTTCCATTTATTGGTACAAACGAAACAACAACATTACGTTAGAAACAAAAAAACACATTATTAACTTAAATATTAAATCTACGTGCTCAGTGGGCCCCTATGGTGTTTACCCATCGAAGACAAACTAGAGCTGTAAGAATCAAAGGTAAGCTCAGATCATGCCCCAACAACGGCACGATCTCGATCCTGCATCTTTGCTCACATGTAACACACTAAAACAAACATGAAGATTAGCAACAATGTGTATATATGTTCGACATGAATTTAAATCATATTTAACAAGTTTGAGATCAAAGACAAAATTACCAATAGGGGGATTGTATGAGGGATTCTTCTGCGTGAATCCCAGGAACACGATTCAGGTGTTAGTCTTGACGGAGGCTTCTTGCAAAATCAGCTTTGAGTTTGACAGTCTTTGGAAATTTTGTGAAACTTTCTAGAACCTTGTAGGGCAGGTTGCATTTTCTTCTGAGGCAGTCTCCGTGTATTTTTTCTGATATTATGAGGTTTATATAGACAAGAGGTTTTAGGTCAACATTTGTGTATCAAATCTTGGTCCATTATGATGAAGAGATTTGATTTGATTTCTTCATAAAAACTTGCTATATTTGATTCAATCAAGTGCCAATCTATTTTCATGCTATACTGACATCCTGTTATGAGTTGTTTGGGCCTCCAATATGCTGTCGAAAGCTGACCTTCCCCTGCAGATCCATTTCCATTTGAGTTTTTTTTTCTTTGATGGCTCTAAGCTCTAATTCGAATTACCCAGAGCCTTCCTTATCAGAGCATTGTTTCCTTCAAAAGCTCTGAACTCTAATTCAAATTGCACCAACTTCAATGTCATGACTCCTTTGATTGAGACACCCTCTGCTTCGATTGCTTGATTTGAAGAGAATCACCCTGGTCGAATCAGCTCTTGTGGAGTTAGGAACATACAAGGCAAGAATCTGGCCTTTAACTCAGGAATTGAATCCACGATCAATATTGAATTATTTCCATATTTGCAAGGAAAACATGCCATTTTGAAGTTTGGGTGAACCTGGACAGGTTAGGATAGGTGTTTTGTTCGAATTTGGCTAAAGGCTTTCATCATGGTTCCTTCGATTGAGTCTCAAGTTTTGCTCGCTTCAATGGCTTTGAACTTGGTCCAATCGAAACGTTATCTTATTGACTAATCGAAGTGTTGTTCTACACTCCTTGATGGCTCTAAGTCCTGATGCGAATTGCCCAGAACTTCCCTCATCAGAACATTTCTTTTCCTTCGAAGGCTGTGAATTCGAATTGCACCAAATTTGTTATCACGACTCCTTCAATTAAATCTTAAGCCTTTCTCCCTTCGATGGCTATGCATCTTGATTCGAATTGCTCATATTCTCAGCATCAGGGCTTCTACGTTTGAACCATAGTCTCCAGAAAGGCTTAGAGTTGTCCTCTCCAATCTGCATGAATTCTAATGCCCATCATCAGAGCTTCTGGAGCCCTCTCAGTTCTTGCTCACTTTGATCTCATTTTCTCTAACTTGGACAATCAGAATATCGCCTTGTTGATATGCCAATCGAAAGGCCAGTTGGTTAACATGCCTATCGAAAGGCACTTTGTACTCTCTAACGAAAAACAACCTTATTTAAGATGCCCGTCGAAGCTTCCTTGTTGGAAATGCCCATCGAAAGGCCCTATACCAATCGAAGGACCTTTTGCAGATGCCAATCGAAGGACCTTTTGTAGATTCCAATCGAAGGACCTTTTGCATATGCCAATCGAAGGACCTTTTGCAGATTCTAAACGAAGGACCTTTTGCATATTCCAATCGAAGGACCTTTTGAATATGCCAATCGAAGGATACTTAACCATTATTTTAAAAATTTCCTTTTCTTTAGGCAAAGGTTTGTAACCACCTATGCAATAGGAAATCTTGGAAAAACATGAGAGGGAAAATTTTGGGGTACAACAGCTTCCCCTGTTCAATCATTTTAAACCTGATGATGTAGATTGGCTGGTATGCCTTTCGTGATCTAAAGGTGGAAGATGATTGAACACTAGAGTGCCCAGAAATTTGCACTCGCCTAAAATGATACTGGTAGTTGATGATGTCGGGAATGGGCTTACAGATGCCATTTGGAAGAGATGATGGAAGATCGTCGGAGACGGGCTTAAAGATGCCATCCATAGAATGTGACAGAGAGTCGCGGAGATGGGCTTAAAGATGCCATCCAAAATAATGACGATTTCATGAGATATCTCTTTGTGGGAATTCCTGCTCTTGCTGTTAGAGAGGACTCCGCTGAGGAATGTTGGTCTCTGTCTTGGAACATGGAGTTTTAGGAGCTTTAGTTGTCTGTTACTCTACTGGGGAGTCATCACTTGATTGAAGAGACAGAAGTGAACTACTATCTGGTCAGGATCCAGTCTTTACAGTGGCTTGCTAAGGATAATAAGGCTAATTGTTATCTGGTCCTGCTCCAGGCTTCACAGTGACTTACTGGGAAGATGAGATTAAACTGTTATCTGGTCAGGATCCAGGCTTCACAATGTCTTGAATTTTTGATTGACTATTATCCGGTCAGTTTCCAGGCTTCATAACTTCTTTAACTGGAATAGAAATCTTAGAATCGATTTGACTGAACGAGAGAAAGGTCTCGAGTTGTCTTCAATTGGGATAGAAATCTTAGTATCGATTTGACTGAACCAGAGAAAGGTCTCGAATTGTCTTCAACTGTGATAGAAATCTTAGTTTCGATTTGACTGAACCAGGGGAAGGCCTTGAATTAACTTTGACGGGCATAGTAATCAGGAAATTTTTATTATCAATTCAACTGACCCAGACGAAAGTCTTGGAATATTTTCAACTGGAATGGTAATCAGAGAGATCTTAGTGTCGACCTGCCTTACCCAGGGAAAATCTTGGGTTAACTTTAACTGGAATTGTGATCAGGAGAATCTTAGTATCGATTCAACTGACCCAGACGAAAGTCTTGAAGCATCTTCAACTGGCATAGTAATCATACAAACTCTCTCTTAAGCCAATGTACCTCAAACTAGGGTTTCCATTTTTATCAAGATGTGTGAACTCTAAAGGCCCCAAATGCTTTCCATGGTCCCAATATGTTCTAAAGATCTTCCATGTCAAGTTTCATGCCTTGTGTGATCGGTGGATCTGGAACTGACTGTTTTAAAGCTGGTTCACGAAATGTCGCGGAAGCAAGAGTCGCCACCGTCTTTTATTTTCTCCAAATGGAAAGGACAAAAGCACAGAAAAATTCCTTAAAGAGATTGCTCTCGGTTCGGGAGGTAGATTATAGAAAGGGAAGGTGTTAGCTCCCTTTCTATCCATGGTTATCCATGGGCTCTTAGATACTTGCTCAATGTGTTTTCAAAAATGGTTTGTTTGCTTTTCAATGTGGGTTTTAAAAAGTTTCTTTGAAAATTCCAGTTTGACTCTTGTATCGGTCCTCAAGAGTGTTTGAAAAATTGCTTTCAAAAGCTTTTTGAAAAGGTGTCGGTGTAAAAAGTATTTTTTGAATTTGTTTTGAAATTAGAGCAAGTATCTAGAGTTGTCTACCTACCCTAAGGAATTCGTCTGTGTAAATGTCTTTTAAAGTAGTGCCATCCCACCATTGAGAGGTAGGTAGCACCACCGTTGGAGGTGTTCGGGTCAATTCGAGTTTTGGGACAGTGAGGTCACCGAGCAGAGGTAAGATACCTTAGGAGCTACCCTTATGCCATTGATCTTTTATTCTGAGGCAACTATTCCGAGGCAACTTATTTTGAGGCAACTAGATCAATGGGACATAAGGACTCACTAAGACGTCCTATAGTCGGCGACCACGTTTCGAGGGACCAGGCAACAGTGTGATCACCGGAGTAATAGGAAGACACCCTAGAAGCTACCCTCATGCCAGGTTCCCGGATCATGAGGACTTACTAAGACGTCCTCTACTCGACGATCACCTTTCGAGGCAAGGCAACAGTGAGGCGTACCCTAGGGGTGGTGTGTGATTTGTGTGTCAGATTCATTTATTTTTGTCTTGTCATGTCATGGGTGATCTACGCATTTGTTTTTATTTTTGTCATTCATTCTTGCATGCATTTATTAACAGTTAAAAATTGCGAGAAATTAAAAGTTCCTAAACTATTACAAAGGTGCGAGTCCACATCGCCAAATTAAATCCAGGACCCGATTTGACATAAAATAAGGAAATAAGGTGCGAGAAATATAAAATGTCCGAGTTTACAAGGCTTTGGGAGAATCACATTAATATTATAAGAAATAAAGTAAAATGCGCGAATTGGAATTAAAATTGGAAGCGAGGGCGTTGGACCCTTTTTAATGAAATTAAATTAAATTATTAAATTAATTAAATTAAAAGAAAAAGAAATTATTTTTTTGAGATTTTTTGGATTTATGGTTTTTTATGTGAATTAAATGAAATTAACTAATTAACCATAATTCTACAACTTTTATTTATTAAGAAAAAAAAACATGTTAAAATTAAACCTAAAATTAATCTAATTATTTACATGGCAATTTGATTTATAAAAATAAATAATTAATTATTAGTGAAAAGAAAAGAAAAAGGATGAAAATTGATTAAAACCCTAATTCTACAAATTTTTAATTTATTAAGAAAAATATTTGAATTAAACCTAATTTTACAAAGCTAAATTAATTAATGATATTCACTAAAAAAAATATTAAAATAAAATATATTTTTGATTTTTTTATGACTTTTCTGATTTTTTTGTATTATTTTTATATTTTATAAATTAATTGAAGAATTTACAAGAAATTAATTAAATCAAATAAAAAATGGAAAATATAAAAGAAATAGCAAACCTTGGGGGGTTCTGTCCCCAATTGGAGGTGTAATTGTAGTAATTAGGCCTAGGGATTAAGGCCCTTTCTGACTTTTCATGGGACCATGTGTAGGCGTTGACTGCAGCGTATCATAGACCTTGATTCTGGGCCATTGGATTGATGTCATAGGCTATGTGGCAAGCTGGATATGAGGGACGTATGGTGAACCTTAGGATCAAATCTGCATGGGATTAGATTGAGATAAAAAATATTGAAAGAGAGTGGGGACCTGGGAATCGAACCCAGGTCCCAAAGGTTACCAATGTTACTTTTCACCATCCAAGCTAACGCGTTCATTCATTAACCTAATGGAAACCAAATAATATAATGAAAACAAAACGGATTAGTGGACAGAACAAAAAAACGCGCTAATTATTTGAATCCTCCTATCGTGTCCTGCCACATAATCATCTTCTTCCTCGTTTGATTTTTTTCCTGAAATATAAAAGAGGTTAACGGGGGTTTTAAACCCCCCCAAAACATGCAGTTTTTAATAATAGCGAATAGGCCATATGGCCACATAAATTAGGCGCAATGAGTGTTTTCAAATCGTCCAAGCTCCCTGATTTCAACCATGGCACTGGCATGTCCTAATTTTACAGTATGCATAAATGCCTAATTTAAAGTTTGAGGAACCCTAGAACCTTCCAATGGCAGTTTCGCGTATGGTGCACAAAAATTCAATCAAACTACATGGTTAGCTTCAGAAAGGTCTCATTAGTATAAATCCACAAGAAAAATGCAATGGAGATGCTTGAATCATAAAACACGATTATGCAAAAGAAGTGATACAGTCGGACTTCTAATTACCAGTTCTTGATGTTTAGGGATGATGTTTTTGATTCAAACACGTTCCTTGAAGCCTCTGGAACACAATGGAATGATTGTTTTGGCTTGAATCGCACTAGAATATAGTTTTCAGTTTTGGAATTTTTGTCAAAAAACTCAAGCTTGGTTATGGTGTTCTTGCGCAGCTGGGAGGTCCTGATCACTAGGGTTAGCATGTATATATATGTATGAGTGATTAGGGTTGAGAAATTGATCCAAAGAATCAATGAATTGATGAGAAAATATTTGATTTTCCATGCATATATTTTTCAATCTTTTCATGCAAATTTGATTCAAATTATGTCCAATCACATGGATTCTTTCTAAATCAGATCATGCACGAAATCTTGAGACTATTTCATGCACAAAAAGATTTAAAAACTTAGGTTTAGTATTTTTTATGTATTTTAATTAATTAAATGAATTTCTAGCAATTAAAAATTCAAATAAATAAATAAAAATGATAAAAAACTTCCCTTTGGGCAAAATTGTCGTGCACATGCTTTGGATGATGAATTGTGGAAGAAAAAGAGGCCCATTAAAAGTTTTAAGACTTTTGAAGCAATGTTGACTTTTCAAAATTCCCAAAACTTTCCCAACTTCCACAAGGCATAACTTTCTCAATATTTAAGCTTTGCTCATTTTCTTGGACATTTTGGAAAGGTATTGAAGTCCTTTAACCAATGTCTTTGGTCCCATGTCATTTTGATTTACCAATCTCAAGTTATGGCCTTTGACTTAAAGTCCCTTTTTGTTGACTTTTGAAAATGACCTATAATGTTGAAATTGATAACTTTTTATGAGAGCATTTCTTGGACTTGAAGTGTGAAGAGGAGTTGTAGGAAATGTCTTTCTCTTCAAAATGAGCTTTGGATGGAATTTTTTTGATAATCCATGTGGAATTTATGCCTTGGTCAAGTTACAGTTGACTTTTTCAACAGTCCAAATATGGAAACTTTTGCATCTTGAGACTTTTTGAGCCAAGCTTTGAGAATCATGATCAAGTATTGATCAAATGATGTTTGTGGCTTCAAAATGAGATGTTGACCAAAAACTTGAACTTTTGACTGTCAAATGACCATTTTGCCCCTGCAGTTGACTGTAGTGCAATTAAGGTTTTTGACTGTGCAATTTTGTGCTGTAAGTCTTGAAACTTGGCATGAGGATGCTTGACCTTGTTTATAGGCATGTGGGACTTGATTGGACCCTTGGAAACTTCATTTACTTTGTCAGAATCAAAACCCTAATCTTTGACTGTTAGGAGGCCCTTGAACTGTGCAACCCTTGGGGAATTTTTTGAAGCTTGACTTGGCAAATCTTGAAGAATATGGGAGGGCAAATTTTGGGGTACAACAGTTTCCCCTGTTCAATCTTCTTAAACCCGAGGATGCAGATTGGCTGACGTGCCTTTCGTAATCCGAAGGTGGAAGAGGATTGAACACTGGAGTGCCCAGAAATTTGCGCTCACATAGTAGTGTGATAGTGGGGAATGGGCTTACAGATGCCATTTGGAGATTGATGGATAGGATGATGGGCTTATAGATGCCATGCTAAGAGATGATGGAAGGTGGAAGGTGGGCTTATAGATTCCATTTGGATGTTGATCGCGTAAGAGATTCCTTAGCGAGAACTTGCGTACCTGCAAAAGAAAAAATGATTACCTGACCTGTTACAGGAGCTGGTCTTCAAATTCTTTATGTAGATGTGTCCTGACTGGTTACAGGAGCTGAATCTAGAGCTTCAAATGGTGATGAACCAGGGGTGGTTACTACCTCAACAGGAACGGTGAGAGAACCTTGGATGACTTCTACTTCAACAGTAACGCTGAGAGAATCTTGGGGCGATTACTACCTCTGCAGTAACGAGGAGAGAACCACAGGCGACTTCAATCTCAATAGTAATCATTGAGAGAATCTTGGATATCTTCAACCTCAACAGTAACGCTGAGAGAATCTTGGGCGATTACTACCTCCGCAGTAACGAGGAGAGAACCACAGGCGACTTCAACCTCAACAGTAATCATTGAGAGAATCTTGGATAACTTCTACTTCAACAATAACGCTGAGAGAATCTTGGGGCGATTACTACCTCCGCAGTAACGGGGAGAGAACCACAGGTGACTACAACCTCAACAGTAATCATTGAGAGAATCTTGGATAACTTCTACTTCAACAGTAACGCTGAGAGAATCTTGGGCGACTTCAACCTCAACAGTAATCATTGAGAGAATCTTGGGCGACTTCAACCTCAACAGTAATCATTGAGAGAATCTTGGATAACTTCAACCTCAACAGTAACGCTGAGAGAATCTTGGGCGACTTCAACCTCAACAGTAATCATTGAGAGAATCTTGGGCGACTTCAACCTCAACAGTAACGCTGAGAGAATCTTGGGCGACTTCAACCTCAACAGTAATCATTGAGAGAATCTGGGGATGATTACTACCTCCGCAGTAACGGGGAGAGAACCATAGGCGACTACAACCTCAACAGTAATCATTGAGAGAATCTTGGATATCTTCTACTGAGTCTTTATCAGGAAAATCTGTTAGGGGTCGATTTAGCTGGACTAGAGAAGGCCTTGGACTGGATAAGAAACAGGAAAATCTTAGGGTCGATTTAACTGAACCGGTCTAGGTCTTGAAATGTCTTCAACTGGATAAGAAACAGGGAGATCTTAGGGTCGATCTGACTGAACCAGAGAAGGCCTTGGACTAGATAAGAAACAGAAAAATCTTAGGGTCGATTTGACTGAACCGGTCAAGGTCTTGAAATATAGCTGAGAACTCAACTGGATCTTTCCTGAAAGGTAAAGGTCAGTCATATGTAATGCATGACATGGATCAAGCAATGATGTTCTCAACATAAATGATATTTGTAAGATGTGATGCGTATGTGCATGCTATAATGTATGGAGATGTGATGTTTATGAATGTATCTTTTTCGTCTAGGAAAATAAATCCTTGACGGGTGCCGGGAAGTCACTCCTGGGCTGATGTTGAAGAATAGGTCTTTGCTTCCGCTGGGGATGATAGGTGCAAGAATACCGGTAGGAGAAGATAACTCCATTGGGGAATAAACTTGGCATGAATTGCTCTTGCGGGGAGAAAAGTACTCTAGTGATCTTGTTGGCGAGCAAAACTCTGTGGGAGAGAGGTACTTTTGTTGGAATGTTGATGGTAACTTCGCTGGGGATGCCATTATTGTGTTGGAAGTTTTAATAGACTTCGCTGGGGATAAGAAGACTTCGTCGAGGACGCTCTTTTCGTGGCTTTTGGCTGAGGATAACCCAGTTATATCCTGATAAGGAAATAACTCTTTGAATAAAGCCGGGAGACGCGTTCGTGCTCTGTAGGGGGTAAACTTCCAGAATCTACTGGGGATAAGCTTACTGCTTGGGGAGATGGATTCCAACTTTCCAGGGGAACTAGATTGGACTCTCTTGGGGAAGTTTTGAATTGTATTGGAAGTAACTCCACTGAATGTTTGATATGCCGCCGGGGAACAATCTTTAGGCCAAGATTGCCGGGGATGCTTGTTAAGAGTGCATATATATTGCTGGGGAATGTTGAGATCTGCGGGGGTACCCAACTTCCTTAAGGCTGATAATAGCTTTGTTTGGGGAGAGTGCACTGACTTGCTGGCTTACTCTCTGGGGATTTGGGATACCCTGGTTGTGTTCTTCAGCCGAACCTACCTTGATACCTTGGCGGACAGAACCATTATGCCTTTTAGACAACCCATTATTGCCCCTGTTTCTGAGGCGGGAGAGGAAGACCTGTGAGGTGCTGATAGTTGTTGATGGACAAACCTTCTTCTGGTAGGCAGGTGACAGGATGATAGGACATAGTCATACGCTTTAATCCCTAACTTTTGCCTGGACCGCCCTTTCGGGTTTTCAGTCCAACGGGATACCCATTTTTGCCCAAGCCGCCTTTTCAGGTTTTCGACTTGCCGGGTGTACAGATTTTTTTTATTTCATCCCTTGTTTTTTCCCGAACCCTTTTGGTTCTCCGGGAAGCCCTTATTTTTGCCTAGGTGTGTCCACCTAGCGGGTCTTTGATTATGCGCAGTATCCTTTCGACTATATCCATGCTCTCAGAATGTAGGGAGTTGCCCCTGTTAGAAGTGTTTTGTCCTGCCACCAGAAGGTGTTTGATCAGGCAAGATTCGTTGTTGGGATGCCCCAAGTGACTCAGGCGGAGATTTGCCCCGGGCTATTTGGCCTTTGAGAGATTCTCCGAATCTTGAATGAACTGCCCCAGATGACGGACCATGATCATGCCATGCCCCTTGATTGGAAGTGCTTCTGTTCATTAGGCTTTCGTCATGCGAATTTCTATGTTGTTCAAACAAAAAGTCATATACAAACAAGGTTATGTTAAAAATGCAAAGCTTATGTCTGTCTTGAAGATTTTGAAAATGCATTCTTTTTTCATAAAACAAGTGAATGTTTGTAAAACGTGATGTCAACTCGTTATTTACCGTAGGCCTTAAGGAGTCAGGATACCTTTTGTAACAGTATGCTTTCGAACTTACCCATGCTTCAGTTAGGACTTTTAAAGGTTGTAGCGTGGCCTGGTTCACGGTTTAAGAAACAAAGGATAAAGGCTCAAAGTATTTGTACCCACCCGTTCTTCGTGATGTTCTCCAAACCTAAACTCAGTTGATCATACGTTAGACCTTGTTTGAGTCTTTGCTTTGATTTTCCGGTGATGATTCGAATGTTGACAGTTTTATTTTGAACAGACATCCATTTTTTGTTGAGGGTTTGTAGGACCTCTTTCTTTTTTGATTTTTGTTATCATTATCCCTAAATTTTGCCTGAACTGTTTCTTTTGTGATTACAGTCAGCGGGATGCCCCAGTTTTGTAAGTCTCCTTCATAGGTTTTGACTTAATGGGCCTTTTGATTTTGGTAATGACTGCCTATCCTTATGATTGTTCGGAACCATCACCGTTTTTCTTTGTTTTGTAAGGACCTTTTTGGTGCCATTTGTTATGCATTTGGATCAACTGAGAGAACTACCCTGCCCCAGGTTATGATTAAGGGTTTTAATTTTCGAAAAGAAAAACTCCTACTTCTTTGGCTCAGAGGGGTTGACGAGGGATTATCTTCCTTATAACTCCAGTGTTTAGGGATTGAAACAATGCCTGTACCTCATCAGCAGGGTCTGTTCAAAAGCATATTGTAAGTGTCGTGGTATCGTTTTCGTCATCCTCCCTCAAGAGGCTTAGAATTATTAATCGAGAGTTGATCATCAGAAAAAATATGAAAATAATTTGCATATAGTGGATACGAATATATTGCTTTAAAACAGACATATGCGATGCATTAATGAAATAACAACGTTTAACATGAGTAAATGTTTAAACAATCAAAGAACAACACAACTTGAACATTTGAATGAACAAAAGTTTTCTAGTCTCAGGGCTTGTCACTTCAAATGGTGAGCCTTGGAGGGATGGTAGAAAAACTCAGCCTGACCATCTTGCATGAATTCCAATGCTCCTTCATCAATCAGGTCCTGGATTTTGTTCTTCAGAGCCCAACACTCATTTGTATCATGTCCTGGACTGGCAGAGTGGTAGGCACACCTTTTATTGGGATCATAGATAGGAGATGTTGTGTTGGGGTTCCAGGGATGAGCCCTTAATGTGATCAGATTCAATCTCAACAGGCGTTGTAAAGCTTGAAACAACGACATGTTGAGCTGGGTGAATTGCCTCCTGGGCTTGTCTGGCTGAAGCTGGTGAGGTTGACGCTGAATTTGTGACGCTGGAGCTATTTGAGGAGCTCTCCCCTTATCTCCTTGTCTCAAAGGTGGTTGAACGATGACTGGCTGTTTACCCTTAGATGTTTGCCCCAGTTGGTTACCCCGGAGCAGTTGGTTGACGAGAACCCCGAGCTCGTCTTGTCTTTGAGCTAAACCTTGAATGGCAGTCCCCTGCCCTAGCATTTGGGCTTTCATTGCCTCCATCTCAGCTTGCAGATGTTTCAGCCGTTCGTCCTTATCATTCTCAGCACTGTTCCTGACCAAGGTCCCCATAAGAAGGGTTCTTAGCTCTTCCTGCCCCTTGGATAGATTCAGGAGGATTTCTTCGAACCGAGTCTCTTGAGCATGAAGGTCTTGGTTATCCTGTTGGGAAGCCATTGTTGAAATAAACAGCGAGAAAGGTAAGTGACCTGTCAAGAGGGTACCTGTAATGCAATGAGATGTATGATATGTATGCAATGTTTTCAAGGACCTCGCGGGGTAAACAAAAAGATTGTTAGCATTTAAATTTGTAGTTTGATTGAAGGAACTCCATGTTGCTGAGAATCCTTCTTCAAGGGTCAAGGCTCACCATATCTAGTGGGTCATAGCCCCTAACAATCTTGACTCAGGGAACCTTCTACAAGTGTCAAAGCTCACCATATCCAGTGGGTCATAGCCTCTGACAACTTTGGCTAGAGGAAAATAAATCCTCTTTTCCCCTTGCTAGATGTTTGATTCATCATGACCTGCATCACAAGCCCTTGAGATCCTTGAAATGGGTTAGTCCTTATGTAGGATGTATGCAATGGTATGATGTTATGCTATGCATGGGGTAATGTAAGTAACCCTGTTATGAGTCCCAATTAAGGACCGTAAATAAAACTTGCAAGAAATTCAGTACACCCTGTCATGAGTCCCGATTAAGGACTACAAACAAAACCTGTAAGAACTTAGTAACCCTGTTATGAGTCCCAATTAAGGACCGTAAATAAAACTTGCAAGAAATTCAGTACACCCTGTCATGAGTCCCGATTAAGGACTACAAACAAAACCTGTAAGAACTTAGTAACCCTGTTATGAGTCCCAATTAAGGACAAAACCTGCAAGTAGCTCATGTGTCAGATAACAAGCATGCAAGTAGTCAAGTTGGAAGGCACACAAGTCACACAAGAGAAACCCTTAGAGTTTAGGCCAGCATGGGGTCTGGGTATTACCCTCTTTCAGTTTGTTGGTTCATACCTGTCCTATCAAAAGTAACCGGGTTCTTAGAGGATCCCAATATCATTGACTACCTTCAATCGGTCATAACTCCAGCATCGCAATCTTTTCTTGCAGACAGAACCATCACGAGAGTTTAGCCTCAATGGGCGTAGCATACTGCTGCTGTTCTAATGGCCAAGTTGTGTTAATTAAGGTTCTAAGGTTGTTGGTGCTTAATGACTCCTCAGAAGACTCATATTCTCCTCGTTGCAACACAAGGGATATCGGTACAGACCAAGGTGCCACACCAACGTAGCCACTGTTTCACCCGTGTCGGTCTACGCCGGACAGGTCCCTCACAGCTTATGCTACCTAAACAGGGTATCCCCAGATCCGGGTTAGGATCTATGTAACTCCCATGCAACCCACAAATTTAAAGCAGACAGGTCAATACAATTGAAAACACAGTTATGAACTGACCCTAAGGTACACCTCACTTTAAGAGTAAGTCCCCAGCAGAGTCGCCAGTTCTGTGATCGGTGGATCTGGAACTGACTGTTTTAAAGCTGGTTCGCGAAATGTCGTGGAAGCAAGAGTCGCCACCGTCTTTTATTTTCTCCAAATGGAAAGGACAAAAGCACAGAAAAATTCCTTAAAGAGATTGCTCTCGGTTCGGGAGGTAGATTATAGAAAGGGAAGGTGTTAGCACCCTTTCTATCCATGGTTATCCATGGGCTCTTAGATACTTGCTCAATGTGTTTTCAAAAATGGTTTGTTTGCTTTTCAATGTGGGTTTTAAAAAGTTTCTTTGAAAATTCCAGTTCGACTCTTGTATCGGTCCTCAAGAGTGTTTGAAAAATTGCTTTCGAAAGCTTTTTGAAAAGGTGTCGGTGTGAAAAGTATTTTTTGAATTTGTTTTGAAATTAGAGCAAGTATCTAGAGTTGTCTACCTACCCTAAGGAATTCGTCTGTGTAAATGTCCTTTAAAGTAGTGCCATCCCACCATTGAGAGGTAGGTAGCACCACCGTTGGAGGTGTTCGGGTCAATTCGAGTTTTGGGACAGTGAGGTCACCGAGCAGAGGTAAGATACCTTAGGAGCTACCCTTATGCCATTGATCTTTTATTCCGAGGCAACTATTCCGAGGCAACTTATTTTGAGGCAACTAGATCAATGGGACATAAGGACTCACTAAGACGTCCTATAGTCGGCGACCACGTTTCGAGGGACCAGGCAACAGTGTGATCACCGGAGTAATAGGAAGACACCTTAGAAGCTACCCTCATGCCAGGTTCCCAGATCATGAGGACTTACTAAGACGTCCTCTACTCGACGATCACCTTTCGAGGCAAGGCAACAGTGAGGCGTACCCTAGGGGTGGTGTGTGATTTGTGTGTCAGATTCATTTATTTTTGTCTTGTCATGTCATGGGTGATCTACGCATTTGTTTTTATTTTTGTCATTCATTCTTGCATGCATTTATTAACAGTTAAAAATTGCGAGAAATTAAAAGTTCCTAAACTATTACAAAGGCGTGAGTCCACATTGCCAAATTAAATCCAGGACCCGATTTGACATAAAATAAGGAAATAAGGTGCGAGAAATATAAAATGTCTGAGTTTACAAGGCTTTGGGAGAATCACATTAATATTATAAGAAATAAAATAAAATGCGCGAATTGGAATTAAAATTGGAAGCGAGGGCGTTGGACCCTTTTTAATGAAATTAAATTAAATTATTAAATTAATTAAATTAAAAGAAAAAGAAATTATTTTTTTGAGATTTTGTGGATTTATGGTTTTTTATGTGAATTAAATGAAATTAACTAATTAACCCTAATTCTACAACTTTTATTTATTAAGAAAAAAAAACATGTTAAAATTAAACCTTAAATTAATCTAATTATTTACATGGCAATTTGATTTATAAAAATAAATAATTAATTATTAGTGAAAAGAAAAGAAAAAGGATGAAAATTGATTAAAACCCTAATTCTACAAATTTTTAATTTATTAAGAAAAATATTTGAATTAAACCTAATTTTACAAAGCTAAATTAATTAATGATATTCACTAAAAAAATATTAAAATAAAATATATTTTTGATTTTTTTATGACTTTTCTGATTTTTTTATATTATTTTTATATTTTATAAATTAATTGAAGAATTTACAAGAAATTAATTAAATCAAATAAAAAATGGAAAATATAAAAGAAATAGCAAACCTTGGGGGGTTCTGTCCCCAATTGGAGGTGTAATTGTAGTAATTAGGCCCAGGGATTAAGGCCCTTTCTGACTTTTCATGGGACCATGTGTAGGCGTTGACTGCAGCGTATCATAGACCTTGATTCTGGGCCATTGGATTGATGTCATAGGCCATGTGGCAAGCTGGATATGAGGGACGTATGGTGAACCTTAGGATCAAATCTGCATGGGATTAGATTGAGAGAAAAAATATTGAAAGAGAGTGGGGACCTGGGAATCGAACCTGAAATTCTGGTGTATGCCAGTCTTCAGATGTTATACCCAAGGTCAAGACATCTGATATGACATAATAAATACACTGCAAGGTAGATACCCAATTTTTCATGTTACAGTACTGAAGAGTAACAGAAGCACAGTTTATCCAAGATGTGACAGATATACTTTGAAGGTGCAGAGGATAGAACAACGATGTACCTAGTTCTGTTCATCTGTGGCACATGATCAGCAGAGAGCAAACAACCTTCACAGTTCTGTTTCTCCTACACAGATATCAGCATGATGTCTTAACATGTTCTGAGACATCATCTGTTACAACATTACAGTTTTACCTTGATATATATAACAGACAGAATTATAAAGTGTTGAATGTAAAAATACAAATCAGTTGTTGACCCAGTTCGGTGAAACACACCTACTCTGGGGGCATACCAAGCCAGGAAGAAGATCCACTATCAGCAATATTAATTCAGGACTAAACTTCACAAGTTCCCATCCTTCACTTAATCATTTACCCAGTGCAACCTATACCTAGGAACTCCTAGATAGAAACCTACCAGTTTCCATTCCTATTGCCGCAGCAACAGAAGTCTTACTTCTACTCAAGAAGCAGAGCCCTCCCACTTGATTTCCTACATTACAATGATTATGAAGTAATGCAGAAATACTTAGACTTGCTTCATAGCTTCGTCCAAGAATACTCAAACTCTTACCTACTGGTATCGAGTTACACACATGGTAACCTTGCCACAGACCGACAGATTTACCTAACAAAAACACCCCAATGTTACATTATGTGAGCAATACTCACCCTAGGTTACAATCTGCTATTTATAACCTATTACCCAACTGGATTTGGGCCTTCAAAAATCTCAGCAAGCTTTTCTCCTTGCTGTTACAACTCAGCAGCAAACTTCTCCTATAATCAAGGTCTTCAATCTTCTAGTTCCTAAAATATCTCCATATTTAGAAACAGTATTTTCTTCAAATATTCTGATTGATTCTTGATTGATCTTCAGATTCTCCATAAGAAACGCCACATATATTCTCAGAGTATTTAAGTACCAGAACTGTAACTGAATTATCAATTCTGTTGACGTGATGTCAAGTCAGATGTCATGACATTACATCTAACATGTTTTCCTAGATGTTGAACTTTTTCAACACAACAAATAACCTCTTTCATAATTTAGATCACTTAGAATAGTTAGGTTACAAGTCACATCTGTTACAAACATTCAACATATAACATAGTTACTTAATCAGTACTTAATTTCAGGCGCGATGTCATATGCTGATGTTGTGACATCTTACATAACATGTTGGTCCAGATGTTGAACTTCTTCAACCCCACATATTAAAACAACAAAGGGAATATGGGTAAACTTGCTTTCTTATTTGTTTTACAAATGAAGCCAACTCTCCAGCCAGGGCATTTACAATCTCCCCCTTTGGCAAATTTTGGCTAAAACAAATAAGTGCAAGTTGTATTCTGGGACCAGGCCACAACACAGTTGAGATGTTACAACATCTTGTCCAACATCTTCTTTGTAGAGGCTGATGTCCTTTGAGTAAACAACAAACCTCTATCCTTCAACTGTGAGCAACTCCAAACCATCGATGCCCCAAGAGGATTTCTTTTCTCAAGATTATTGTTGATAATCTTGATACTTATTACTTGTGATCATGTAACTCAGATCACAAGTCACAACTATCCTCTTAACTCATAACACAAGACACAACCAAAGTCACTTACTTAGGGATCATGTTGCTTTCACCTGAGTCTCGCTGGACATTGCCGTGTGTTGCTTTCACCTGAGTCTCGCCTGAGACTGGGTCCCTATCTTTCTCCCCCTTTTTGGCCAGAATTTGACAAAGACTGCCCATACAGATCCATACCCATGCACAATTTTCCCAGATGCTAACAAACTTCATATTGCTGAAACCCTCTGATGAAGAGAAAGAATAGAGAGAGTCTTCATAAATAATGCAATTTTGGCATAGATAGTAACGATCTTGGTACTTTATTCTGACAGTTTCAGTACCCTAGGACTGGTTTTAATGCAGGTACCTACCCTTGGGTTTGACCCTTTGACCATTGTCAGACATTTGTCTTTTAGAACCGACTACTCTTTTTAAGTATTTGTCCCCTATCCAAGAACCATCGTTGTCTCTGCCTCAGTTGTATAATACCTTTATTAGATGACAAGTTATCATCTAAACATTACAGCTCACTAAACAGCAGATGAAAAACACGCTCAAATCCTATGTTTGAAACTATTCCATTTTTCACAAAGAGGATGGTTACTCCCTCTGAGTCATACAGCTGTACACACATGGGTTTATTAATAACAATCCATACTTCATCCAACTTTCCTCCTGTCTGTAGTTTTAGGGGAAATTAGGAACAATGTCATTACCAATGTGATGACATTCGGTCAGACATAGTGCTCTTCAGTCTCGAACACATCATCCCAATAGTTAATAAGGTTCCACACTTTATATCCTACGAGTTTGATGAAGACCTTTCGTACAAACCAATACTCCCCCTGTTATGGACAATCACTTCTCTTCATGGAAACAAGTAGGTCACATTCAATACTTAGTTGGACCTTCAAGACAACTTCTGATTCAAGGTAAATAAGACCCCTTGATGAATGGAAAACATAAGACGCATCTTTATGTCTTCAAGAGCGCACCCTCTGTTCAACAATACTGGTTGAACGCATTCATACTTTGAATCAAACTTTCTCGATAATAATCAGCTGCCACATGTTGATTATCTTGATTCTCTGAATCCACTGTTGAGATGGACCAAATGCCACTGTTTGATTATCTCCTTCATGAATCCTCATATGAAAAAATCAAATGCCACCTTTTGACTTCTCCATGTTTATCAGACTTCTCCCAAAGATATTCTGATCTTCCAATTGAAATTTGAACTTCAAGCTACAAGTTATCACAAAAGGCTTAGATACACTAAGACAGGAACATGTAACATCTTCTCCATCCAACAACTCCAAAGAGCTGCAAAGAGACGATCCTTTTGAAGTATCCAACCTTCAACTTCGTAGATCATCCTATCTTAAGTTGATGTGCCACTTCACCAACCAAGAATCTTATGTTGAACCAAATGTCACAACATTATGTTATAACATCTAGTTGTTGAATTCAGCTCCTTCTCTAATTTACTTCCTTACCTAGATCAGAACCATACTGATCCAAGTAACTATCATCAAGATTATGATGTCTTCTTCTTCTTGTAGCTTCGAGTCTGAACACGTTTCCAGGAAACCTTTTCAAGGATCAAATGATTTTGCTGTCACCAAAGAGATAGCTCTAAAGCATCACTCTTCCTGTGATTCTTCACAGCGTCTAGAAGAAGGAATGTTCCCACATCTTTAAGAACATCAGTTATCTTGAACTCCAAGGATAATCAATTAAGTACCTGTACTTGTCACGAATAGCAATTGATCATAAATCCTTCCCATTATCCTGTAAGATACTTTCACCTTTTGAATACTTTGACATACTCTTCGTGTGTTAATATCTTCTTCTTGCAAGCACTTTCTTTGAGAGACCAAAGAGTTGAGATATCTAGGTTCTCTGAACAAACTCTACTCACTTTAACAGATTTGAAACTCCTACCAGATCAGATTCATTCCTAGGAATGAGAGAGATGAATCCTTCCTTGCAAATATGTCACACAACACCCAGAACCCATGTGACATAGGTCAACAGCCAGCTAAACACCAGGCTGAACTAATGTGAGGAGGTTAACCAAATCTCCCCCTCAAACTACCCATCATGGAAGCTCCACACAAAATATCCATGCATTGTACACAAATGTCTCGACATGACATATGACATCCCTACCAGATTCAAGTAACTCCAAGAGTTATACCTTAACCAAATTCTGAGTCTTCAAATTCTCACATCTTGAAAGATCTTCCACTTCTAATCATGATGTTTAAATGACAAGATTCATGATCCCAATCTACTTCTATGAAGGAGCGATAATGCTGCACCATTATTGACTTTTATTAACCAATGAGCTTGTCTTTCTTCACACCATAGTACTCCAGGGAACAACTGCTCAGCCCTGATCAATGTCATATCTCAACCAGCTTCACTTCTAGAGTTCTGACTCTTAAAAGTAACCTTCGGGAGCACACAGACATAGTTGACTCTACCATTGTCAACTTTGCACACACAGATGTCTCCTCTTCCAGGTCAGGAGTAGGTCCCAAACAAAAGTATCCCTTTGTTTGACACCCAAAACATATGCTCTTCAACTAGTAGCTGCATACATTCTGAACGAAGAACGTCTTCATGAGTGGACTTGAGAGGACTCAAGTATCGGTGACATCTTTAATGGCTTATGTTGAATTCTTGAATACAGTAGCCTTCAATCCACAAGAGGGGAAACACATCAGAGCTTGAGTTTTGCCAAGTATTACACAACGGAAGAACATAATACAACTCAATCTTTGCACACACACTTTAGGCGTACACAAATCCTAGGTTTGAAAATAAATCAAACCTAGAGCAGCTACCACACAACCAGGCCAAATGCCAATCACACAGTTCCTGTCATGAATAGTCCATCCTCCCACTTTAAGGGACCATTCAGGGAAATAACAAACCTTTCCAGGTTACAATCTCCAGTACTAAGATTGACCTTGCAGATACCAGAAAGTATCACCCATGGATCTCATCCAGAAACAGAACAGGATGCCCGCTCTGATACCAATTGAAATTCTGGTGTATGCCAGTCTTCAGATGTTATACCCAAGGTCAAGACATCTGATATGACATAATAAATACACTGCAAGGTAGATACCCAATTTTTCATGTTACAGTACTGAAGAGTAACAGAAGCACAGTTTATCCAAGCTGTGACAGATATACTTTGAAGGTGCAGAGGATAGAACAACGATGTACCTAGTTCTGTTCATCTGTGGCACATGATCAGCAGAGAGCAAACAACCTTCACAGTTCTGTTTCTCCTACACAGATATCAGCATGATGTCTTAACATGTTCTGAGACATCATCTGTTACAACATTACAGTTTTACCTTGATATATATAACAGACAGAATTATAAAGTGTTGAATGTAAAAACACAAATCAGTTGTTGACCCAGTTCGGTGAAACACACCTACTCTGGGGGCATACCAAGCCAGGAAGAAGATCCACTATCAGCAATATTAATTCAGGACTAAACTTCACAAGTTCCCATCCTTCACTTAATCATTTACCCAGTGCAACCTATACCTAGGAACTCCTAGATAGAAACTTACCAGTTTCCATTCCTATTGCCGCAGCAACAGAAGTCTTACTTCTACTCAAGAAGCAGAGCCCTCCCACTTGATTTTCTACATTACAATGATTATGAAGTAATGCAGAAATACTTAGACTTGCTTCATAGCTTCGTCCAAGAATACTCAAACTCTTACCTACAGGTATCGAGTTACACACATGGTAACCTTGCCACAGACCGACAGATTTACCTAACAAAAACACCCCAATGTTACAATATGTGAGCAATACTCACCCTAGGTTACAATCTGCTATTTATAACCTATTACCCAACTGGATTTGGGCCTTCAAAAATCTCAGCAAGCTTTTCTCCTTGCTGTTACAACTCAGCAGCAAACTTCTCCTATAATCAAGGTCTTCAATCTTCTAGTTCCTAAAATATCTCCATATTTAGAAACAGTATTTTCTTCAAATATTCTGATTGATTCTTGATTGATCTTCAGATTCTCCATAAGAAACGCCACATATATTCTCAGAGTATTTAAGTACCAGAACTGTAACTGAATTATCAATTCTGTTGACGTGATGTCAAGTCAGATGTCATGACATTACATCTAACATGTTTTCCTAGATGTTGAACTTTTTCAACACAACAAATAACCTCTTTCATAATTTAGATCACTTAGAATAGTTAGGTTACAAGTCACATCTGTTACAAACATTCAACATATAACATAGTTACTTAATCAGTACTTAATTTCAGGCGCGATGTCATATGCTGATGTTGTGACATCTTACATAACATGTTGGTCCAGATGTTGAACTTCTTCAACCCCACATATTAAAACAACAGAGGGAATATGGGTAAACTTGCTTTCATATTTGTTTTACAAATGAAGCCAACTCTCCAGCCAGGGCACTTACAGAACCCAGGTCCCAAAGGTTACCAATGTTACTTTTCACCATCCAAGCTAACGCGTTCATTCATTAACCTAATGGAAACCAAATAATATAATGAAAACAAAACGGATTAGTGGACAGAACAAAAAAACGCGCTAATTATTTGAATCCTCCTATCGTGTCCTGCCACATAATCATCTTCTTCCTCGTTTGATTTTTTTCCTAAAATATAAAAGAGGTTAACGGGGGTTTTAAACCCCCCTAAAACATGCAGTTTTTAATAATAGCGAATAGGCCATATGGCCACATAAATTAGCGCAATGAGTGTTTTCAAATCGTCCAAGCTCCCTGATTTCAACCATGGCACTGGCATGTCCTAATTTTACAGTATGCATAAATGCGTAATTTAAAGTTTGAGGAACCCTAGAACCTTCCAATGGCAGTTTCACGTATGGTGCACAAAAATTCAATCAAACTACATGGTTAGCTTCAGAAAGGTCTCATTAGTATAAATCCACAAGAAAAATGCAATGGAGATGCTTGAATCATAAAACACGATTATGCAAAAGAAGTGATACAGTCGGACTTCTAATTACCAGTTCTTGATGTTTAAGGATGATGTTTTTGATTCAAACACGTTCCTTGAAGTCTCAGGAACACAATGGAATGATTGTTTTGGCTTGAATCGCACTAGAATATAGTTTTCAGTTTTGGAATTTTTGTCAAAAAACTCAAGCTTGGTTATGGTGTTCTTGCGCAGCTGGGAGGTCCTGATCACTAGGGTTAGCAAGTATATATATGTATGAGTGATTAGGGTTGAGAAATTGATCCAAAGAATCAATGAATTGATGAGAAAATATTTGATTTTCCATGCATATATTTTTCAATCTTTTCATGCAAATTTGATTCAAATTATGTCCAATCACATGGATTCTTTCTAAATCAGATCATGCACGAAATCTTGAGACTATTTCATGCACAAAAAGATTTAAAAACTTAGGTTTAGTATTTTTCATGTATTTTAATTAATTAAATGAATTTCTAGCAATTAAAAATTCAAATAAATAAATAAAAATGATAAAAAAAACTTCCCTTTGGGCCAAATTGTCGTGCACATGCTTTGGATGATGAATTGTGGAAGAAAAAGAGGCCCATTAGCATTTTTAAGACTTTTGAAGCAATGTTGACTTTTCAAAATGCCCAAAAATTTCCCAACTTCCACAAGGCATAACTTGCTCAATTTTTAAGCGTTGCTCATGTTCTTGGACATTTTGGAAAGGTCTTGAAGTCCTTTAACCAATGTCTTTGGTCCCATGTCATTTTGATTTACCAATCTCAAGTTATGGCCTTTGACTTAAAGTCCCTTTTTGTTGACTTTTGAAAATGACCTATAATGTTGAAATTGATAACTTTTTATGAGCGCATTTCTTGGACTTGAAGTGTGAAGAGGAGTTGTAGGAAATGTCTTTCTCTTCAAAATGAGCTTTGGATGGAATTTTTTTGATAATCCATGTGGAAGTTATGCCTTGGTCAATTTACAGTTGACTTTTTCAACTGTCCAAATATGGAAACTTTTGCATCTTGAGACTTTTTGAGCCAAGCTTTGAGAATCATGATCAAGTATTGATCAAATGATGTTTGTGGCTTCAAAATGAGATGTTGACCAAAAACTTGAACTTTTGACTGTCAAATGACCATTTTGCCCCTGCAGTTGACTGTAGTGCAATTAGGGTTTTTGACTGTGCAATTTTGTGCTGTAAGTCTTGAAACTTGGCATGAGGATGCTTAACCATGTTTATAGGCATGTGGGACTTGATTGGACCCTTGGAAACTTCATTTACTTTGTCAGAATCAAAACCCTAATCTTTGACTGTTAGGAGGCCCTTGAACTGTGCAACCCTTGGGGAATTTTTTGAAGCTTGACTTGGCAAATCTTGAAGAATATGGGAGGGCAAATTTTGGGGTACAACACCTTGCACAAGAAGTTTTCTCAGTCAACTGCTCAGATGCCTGAAAATCAACTATACTAGGTTAAAAGTCAACGGTGGCCCACATACAGTCAAACTTCAAGATTTTTGGTCAACATCAACATTTTTAAGTGATATCCATCATTTGATCAAGTTTTGATCATGATTCCTCAAGGAATGCCCTAAATTTATCAAAACCCAAAAGATGCTAAATTAGGGGTTCATAGAAAAAGTCAACCAAACTTTGACCAAGCATAACTTCTTCATAGTTTATCAGAAATTTTCCATACATGGCTCATTTTGAATAAGATGCAATTCCCTACAATTCATATTCATCCCACAAGTTCAAAATATGCACTCATCAAAAGATATGAATTTCTACATTATAGGTCCTTTTGAAAAGTAAAAAAAAAACACCTTTTGGGTCAAAGCTTCTTACATGAACATGGAAGACCCAATTGAAATGAAACCAAAATATTTGTTTAGGGGACATCCTAAGCTTTCTAAAAAGTCCAAGAACACCTTCCTAGGGTCAAAATTGAAGGAGATATGTATTGTCAAAGTTGACCAATTTTTGGAAATATGCATGAAGTCAAAATTGATCAAAATGACTTTTTTTTCTCTAAATGGGCCCATGTTTTCTTGTTTGAAACTTGTTCCTAAGATGGTCCACGACCCCTGATATTATCCACCTATTATTTTATTATTTTTATTATTTATTTTGATTTTTTATCCATTTAAATCAAAATAAATCGATTTAAATAGTAGAATAATCAAATAAAATCAAAGATTTGATTTTATGAGCATATTATGAGTCCATGAACAGCTAGCAAATCAAAAAATTCGTGCAAGAGCCAATTTATTGGAAAAGATCTTAATTTGGTCTATTTTGGAAACAAATCATACAAGGCAAAGAATGAAATCAAATCTCCATAACTTGCAAAGATATGATCAGTTTTTGTTGACCTAAATCATTCTATCATATATACATAACATCCCTAAAGCATAGAAAAGGGTTTGGGGTCGTGAAAACAAGGGAAGAAGTTGCAAATTTTGGAAGAAAAAGTGCAGACCGTATTCTCTTCCATAGGCCGTTTCATGTAATTCCAAAGCCAGCAATCTGTTCCTGGACATGTTCTGAAGCTATTCCAATCATCCTCAAGGCCAAAAACATCAAGAAACACGACTTACAGACCCACAGTTTGCACATACCATCTTGAACTTGATTTTATAATTTACGCATGATTAATCACTTTTAAGCATATAATTGTGTTTGTATCATCATTTGGGATATTTTGGTTTAATTAATATTGCGTTTTGATGCGTACATTGATGATCACCATTGTTAGGGTTTGCTTTGCCGTTTTAGGGTTTCTCTATACAGGTTAAATTGGGCCAAGAAAAGAACACCATGATGCTCGTGAGATCAAAACGAATTGATCTATACAGCTAGAATTAATTTATCATGCGTCTTGTGAATTTTTGAAACTTACAGGGTTATAGAAATGGAAACGACTGTAGATAAAAGTGTGGAAAAAAACAACAGTTATGGGGAAGAAGACAATTAGGTGGCAGAATCCTATTGGGTGATTTGAATCACACGCGCGTTTGGGAAAGACCATTTTATTTCCTTTATATTTTATTTATGTTATTATATATACAACAAACCATCCCAGCAAATTTTGTTTTCTTACTTTGTTTCTACAGATTCAATGCATCATCATCCAAAACACCTACCATGCGCTACCACCATTTGGCCATTGGATGTATCAATAATTCAGATCCAACGCCTCAAACAATGATGGACTATGGTGCACTCTCAGGCTGGCACAACACATGCCCATTATTTTCTTTTCTATTTTAATTTTTTTAATTGTTTTTCTAATTATTTTCTTTTTAAAAAAATAACACAAAAATCATTACTTTTTTATTTAATAAAAAAAAATCATAAAAACATCAAAAATCTTTTTCATAAAAACATCAAAAATCTTTTTCATAAAAAACATCAAAAATATTTTTCATAAAAATATTTTGTTTCTTTAATTAATTAGTTTAATTAAATTAGGGAAATTAAATCTTATTTTTCATAATTAAAAAATAGTTAGAATTAGGGTTTAATTTTGTACATAACCTAATTTTTTCTCAAAAACTAACCTAAATCTTTTTTCAATTAGATTTTTTAGGTTTCCTAAATTATTCTCGCATTTAATTCGCCGCGTGCATTTTTTAATTTCCTTTTATTATTATTGTAACTGTTTCGAGGTTGTAATAGTAATTAGGATTTAAATTCCATATTTTTATTTCCAGTCCAAAATAATTATGCATCTGCAAAAGCCTTGTAATAGCTAGGACTTTAAACTTTCTTGCTTTTAATTCCGCAAACTATAAATTGCTTAGATGTATGTTAATAGGATTGTATGGAAAGACAAACTGAAAATTAATACGGTAGAAAACCCTAAATGTGCAAAGATAAATTAACTGAAAATTACACCCGCACATGGTCACTCCTAGAGTTTGCCTCACTTGGTTGCCTCGGAAACAATGGTCATGTCCCTCAAACATAGGGATATCTTAGAAAAATACCCTCAATCTAAAATTCATCATAAAGAACATAGCCCCTCAATGTCCCTCAAGTTTCCTATGAGAAATGATCTTGTCCCTCGATGTTGCCTACGAATATATGATGACAGTCTCTTCGAACTGCTAAGGTATCCTTACATGTTGCCTTCGATGACCATTTTGTCCTTTCGAATGTCCCTTTAAAAATCCAACGAAGGTGCTACCTATTTGTTGTACCCCAAAATTTGCCCTCCCATATTCTCCAAGAAATTGCCAAGTCAAGCTTCAAAATCTCCTCAAGGGTTGCATAGTCAAGGGCCTCCTAAGCAGTCAAAATTAGGGTTTTGGTTCTGATCAAGAAAATGGAGTTTCAAAGGGCCCAATCAAGTCTCACATGCCTACAAATATGGTCAAGCATCCTCATATCAAGTTTCAAGACTTTCAGCACAAAATTGCACAGTCAAAAACCCTAATTGCACTACAGTCAACTGTAGGGGCAAAATGGTCATTTGACAGTCAAAAGTTCAAATTTTTGGTCAACATATCATTTTTAAGCCACAAACATCATTTGATCAATGCTTGATCATGATTCTCAAATCTTGGCTCAAAAATCATCAAGATGCAAAAGTTTCTATTTTTGGACAGCTGAAAAAGTCAACTGAAATTGACCAGGGCATAACTTCCACATGGATTATCAGAAAAATTCCATCCAAAGCTCATTTTGAAGAGAAAGACATTTCCTACAACTCATCTTCATACTTCAAGTCCAAGAAATGCTCTCACAAAAAGTTATCAGTTTCAACATTATAGGTCATTTTCAAAAGTCAACAAAAAGGGACTTTAAGTCAAAGGCCATAACTTGAGATTGGTAAATCAAAATGACATGGGACCAAAGGCATTGGTTAGAGGACTCAAAAACCTTTCCAAAATGTCCAAGAACATGAGCAAATCTTAAAAATTGAGCAAGTTATGCATTGGAGAAGTTGGGAAATTTTTGTGAAATGGCCAAAATCATTTATCCTTGAAATCTCATTTTTGACAAAAGGGGCCCACTTTTTCCACTTGAATTAACTTGGCCATGCTTCCCACGTGTCCCACCTTTTATTTCAGATTTTTTTATTAATTTTTTCATTTTTATTGATTTTTATTGGATTTAATTAATTTTAAATCTTTTAAAATCAAAAGAAATTCAAAAATTGATTTAAGAGGGAATATTTGGCCTTAACTAGCCTTGAAACATCATTATGGGCCTACCAAAATTCGTGCAAGGGAGTAAACAAGGCAAAAATTCAAAAATGGACTCAAAATGGAAAGTTGATAATGGTGGTTTATGTGAAAATCCAAATCATCATTGCAAGGCTTAAAAGCTCCTTAATGTGACTGATTCTCATCCAAGCCTATATATACAAGCCTTGCAAGCCTCATTCACAACCTAGAAAAAGTGCACAAACAGCCAGAGAAAAGTTCAAAATTTGTCAAAAAAAAAGTGTGAGATCCTAAGGTCCATTATCAAGCACTGTAAGTATTCTCAGGTCCCCCCACTTTATTCAATATTTTTCTCTTTAACATAATTCTGTGCAGTGCTTCATCAAAGGACCACCATACAACTCCATCCCTTGGCACGCCACATGTCACCAAGGGTCAATCCAAAGGCTATCACGTGAGTTCCACCATACGCATTGGTCAACACCCCCCTTTGTTTGCTCTCTTTCACTCTTTTTTTTATTTTTCTATTTTTATTTGTTTAATTTAGTTTTAATTTAATTCTTTAAATTAATATTTTCATAATGTAAAAAACCAAAAAAATCAGAAAATCATAAAAATCAAAATGTGTTTTATTTTAATTTAATTCATCAATGACCTTTTTTTTTGTAAATAAATTCAATAAGTAATTTAGTTTTAATTTTAGGTTGTTAATTTTAATGTTTTTTTAAATAACTAAAAAATATAAAAAAATAGACCTTTAGCACTTTTTTATCTTTTTTTTTTTAAATTAAATATTTTTATTATAAGTATCATTAACCATTAATTTTGTAAATAAATTTTATAATCAATTTAGTTTTAATTCTAGGTTTTAACTTTAATGCAATTTCTTTAATAAATTAAAAAATAATTAGAACTAGAATTATTTGACTTTTAATTCCAATTTAATGTTCTTTAATGTCATAAAAAACAAAAACATAAAAAAATAAGTCATTTCTTTTATCTAACTTAATTATTTCAATAATCTTATTTTAATTCCTTTAAAGGGTCCAACGCCCTCGCATTTGATTATTTTCTTTTTCGCGCGTTTTATTTGTTTCTTTGTTGTAAATATAATGTACTTGCTCCAAAGCCCTGTAATGGTTAATTAGACATTTATTTTCTACACTTTATTTTTAAATCGGGTCTGGATTAATTTGGCGTTGTAGACCCGCGCCTTTGTAATAGCGTAGGACTTTTACCTTTTCCGCACTTTAAATTCCCGCACCTTTAACTGTTAAACAATAACATGAAAGAATGAATGCCCGAAAATAAAATCAAAGCGTAGATCACCAATGCATGACAAGACAAATAATAAACTGAAAATGACACACAATTCACACACCACCCCTAGGGTACGCTTCACTGTTGCCTTGCCCCTCGAGAGGTGGTCATCAAGTATAGGACGTCTTAGTGAGTCCTTGTGTTCCATTGATCTAGTTGCCTCGAATAAGTTGCCTCAGAATAAAAGATCAATGGCATAAGGGTAGCTTCTAAGGTATCTTACCATTGCTCTGGTGATCACCCTGTTGCCTTGCCCCTCGAAACGTGGTCGTTGAGTACAGGACGTCTTAGTAAGTCCTTATGTTCCATTGATCTAGTGGCCTCGAATAAGTTGCCTCGGAACGATTGCCTCGGAATAAAAAGATCAATGGCATAAGGGTAGCTTCTAAGGTATCTTACTATTGCCCGGTGACCACACTGTCCCTAACCCTCGAATTGACCCGAACACCTCCAACGGTGGTGCTACCTACCTCTCAATGGTGGGATGGCACTACTTTAAGGACACTTACACAGAAGAATTCCTTAGGGTAGGTAGATTCTCATAGATACTTGCTCTTTCCAAACAAAAAACAAACAAAATACTTTTCACACCTTACACTTTTCAAAAAGCTTTCAAAACAACTTTTCAAACACTCTTGAGGACTGATACA
Organism: Vicia faba; assembly: GCA_948472305.1. Taxonomy (NCBI): domain Eukaryota; kingdom Viridiplantae; phylum Streptophyta; class Magnoliopsida; order Fabales; family Fabaceae; genus Vicia; species Vicia faba. The sequence continues at coordinate 95,336,072 of OX451735.1, read as the reverse complement.
AGAGTCGATCTGAAACTTTAAACGAAACTTTTTTCATACCCACTCACACTTTGAAAAGCAAACCAACATCTTGAAAACACAATGAGCAAGTATCTAAGAGCCCATGGATAACCATGGATAGAAAGGGTGCTAACACCTTCCCTTTCTATAAATCTACCTCCCGAACCGAGAACTAATCTCATAAGGAATTTTTCTGTGCTTTTGTCCTTTCCATTTGGAGAAAATAAAAGACGGTGGCGACTCTTGCTTACCGCGACATTTCACGAAACCAGCTTTAAAACAGTCAGTTCCAGATCCACCGATCACAGAACTGGCGACTCTGCTGGGGACACTCTTTTAAAGTGAGGTGTACCTTAGGACTAAGATCACTGTGTTTTCAATTGCTTTGACTTGTTTGCTTTAAATTGTGGGTACTGTCTTGGGAGTTCTATAGATCCTAACCCGAATCTGGGGATACTTCTTAGAAAGTAGCAACAAGGCTGTGAGGGAACTGTGCGGGGTATACCGACATGGTTAAAGCAGTCTGCTACGTTGATGTGGCACTTTGGTGTGTACCGGTAACCCTTGAGTCAATCAAGGAGAGTACGGGGCCTCCATGTGGTGTCGTGAAGCATCAACAGACCTTAGGAACCTTAATTGAACCATCTTGGCCTCTTTAGGGTAGTGAGATGACTACTTTGGTGTACTCCGAAGTCGGTTGATACTCGATACTACACTCAATTGAGGGTTGTTTTCTTGGGATATTTTGATCGCCAGTCAGTGGCCAAATCGAAACGATGAACAATGAAAGCAATCCAATGATATTGAGATCCTTAGAACCCGGTTACTTTGATAGGACAGGTTTGAGCCCACCAACTTCAAGAGGGTAATACCTAGACCTCATGCTGGCCTAAACTCTAAGGGCTTCTCTTGTGTGACTTGTGTGCCTTCGTACTTGCCTACTTGCATGCTTGTTACCTGATACATGAACTACTTGCAGGGTTTGTTTACAGTCCTCAATTGGGACTCATAACAGGGTTACTAAATTCTTGCAGGGTTTGTTTACAGTCCTCAATTGGGACTCATAACAGGGTTACTAAATTCTTGCAGGGTGTGTTTATGGTCCTTAATTGGGACTCATGACATGTTTACTTGAGTTCCTTGCAGGTTTTGTTTATAGTCCTTAATAAGGGATCATAACAGGGTTTATCCATCTTACCCCATGCATCATAACATCATACCATTGCATACATCCTAACCCATTTCAAGGATCTCAAGGGCTTGTGATGCAGGTCATGATGAATCAAACATCTAGCAAGGGGAAAAGAGGATTTATTTTCCTCTAGCCAAGGTTGTCAGAGGCTATGACCCACTGGATATGGTGAGCCTTTGACCCTTGAAGAAGGACTCTCCACAATATGCAGTTCCTTCAATCAAGCTACCGGACCCAAGTTCTAACAGATTTTCTTGTTTGTCCCGCGAGGTCCTTGAAAACATTGCATGCATATCATACACATCGTTGCATAGCAGGTATCCCTGTTGCAGGTCACTTACCCTTCTCGCTGTTTATTTCAGCAATGGCTTCCCAACAAAATAACCAGGACCTTCACGCTCAAGAGACTCAGTTCAAGGAGATCTTCCTAAGCCTATCCAAGGGGCAGGAAGAGTTGAGGACACTCCTCATGGGGAATTTGATCAGAAAGAGTCCTGAAGATGACAAGGACGAGCAGCTGAAACGTCTACAAGCTGAGGTAGATACATTAAAGACCCAAATGCTGGGGCAGAGGGCTCTCATCCAGTGTTTAGTTCAGGAGCAAGGAGAGCTGAGAGCCATGATCAGCCAGCTTCCTCAAGGCATGAAGCAACCAGCCCAAATCAGGGACCAGGTCATGGAACAGCTTCCAAGAAGGCAAAGGTCGGGTCCAATGAATAAACCTCTCCGAGTTGCTACTACTTCTCAGGTCCAACAACGACCTCGCCGAGAACAGCGGGTTGATCAGAACAGGTCGTACGAGCCTAAGAGACAATTCACCGACCTCAACATGTCATGGTCACGAGCTTTGCAGCACATGTTAAGGATGAACCTGATTGCGGTGATCAACCCTCCTGCAAATCCAAAGACTTTCTCTCCAAACTATAACCCAAAAGCAAGGTGCGCTTACCATTCTGGTAGCCCGGGGCACGATACTGAGGACTGTTGGGCACTGAAGTACAAGATTCAGAACATGATCGATGCTAAAGAGATCGAGTTCGAGCCCGCTGTGACTCCCAACGTGATCACTGCTCCCTTGCCAAAACATGGCTAGGATTGAGAAATTTTTGTTCATTAGAATCTTTCAAGTTGTAATTTTCTTTTGATTGTTCAAACATTTGTTCATGTTAAACGTTGTTATTTCATTAATACATCGCATATGTCTGTTTTGAATCAATATATTCGCATTCGCTATATGCAAATTATTTTCATATTTTTTCTGATGATCAACTCTCGATAATTCTAAGCCTCTTGAGGGAGGATGACGAAAATGATACCATAATCTGCAGTATGCTTTTGAACGGACCCCGCTGATGAGGTACAAGCATTGTTTCAATCCCTAAACACTGGAGTTATAAGGATGATAATCCCTCGTCAACCCATCTGAGCCAAAGAAGTAGGAGTTTTTTATTTTCGAAAATCAAAACCCTTAATCATAACCTGGGGCAGGGTAGTTCTCTCAGCTGATCCAAGTGCACAACGAATGGCATCAAAAGAAGTCCTTCTGAAACAAAAGACAGTGATGGTTCTAAATAACCATAAAGATAGGAAGTCATTATATCTCAAAAATAAAAAACCAATAAGTCAAAACCTATGAAGGAGACTTACAAAACTGGGGCATCCCGCTGACTGTAATCACAAAAGAAACAGTTCAGGCAAAATTTAGGGATAGCAAAATCAAAAAGAAAGAGGTCGCACAAACCCTCAACAAAAAAAAAAAAAAAGACTGCCTATTCAGAATGAATCATCAATATCTGAATCATCATTGGAACATCAAGGCAAAGACTCAAACAAAGTCTAGCGCACGATCGGCTGAGTTTAGGATTGAAGAACATCACGAAGAGAGGGTGGGTACAAATAATTTGAGCCTTTATCCTTTGTTTTTTGAACCATGAACCAGGCCACGTTATAACCCTTAAAAGTCCTAGCTGAAGCATGGGTTAGTTTGAAAGCATACTGTTACGAAAAGTATCCTGACTCCTTAAGGCTTGCGGTAAAATAACGAGTTGACATCACATTTTACAAAATTTGCTGTTTTTACTGAAAAAATGAATTTTTCAAAAAAACTTCAAGACAGACATAAGCCTTTGCATTCTTAAAATAACCTTGTTTGCATATGACTATTTGTTTGAACAGCAGAGAAATTCGCACGACGAACATCTAATGAACAAAAGTCCTCTCAACAAAGAGATCACCTCAAGTGGAAGAAACACTTCCAATCAAGGGGCAGACATGACCATGGTCCATTATCTGGGGCAGTCCAATCAAGATTCGGAGAATCCCTCAAAGGCCAAATAGCCTGGGGCAAATCTCCACCTGAGTCACTTGGGGCATCCCAACAACGAATCTCGCCTGATCAAACACCTTCTGGTGACATGACAACACACTTCTAACAGGGGCAACTCCCTACCTTCTGAAAGCACGGACATAGTCGAAAAAATACTGCGCATAATCAAGGACCCGCTAGGTTGACACACCTAGGCAAAAATAAGGGCTTCCCGGCGAACCAAAAGGGTTCGGGCAAAATGAAGGGATGAAATGAAAAAAATCTGTACACCCGGCAAGTCGAAAACCTGGAAAGGCGGCTTGGGCAAAAATGGGTATCCCGGTGGACTGAAAACTCGAAAGGGCGGTCCAGGCAAAAATTAGGGATCAAAGCGTACGACTATGTCCCGGCATCTTGTCACTTGCCTACCAGAAGAAGGTTTGTCCATCAACCACTATCAGCGCCTCACAGGTCTTCCTCTCCCACCTCAGAAACAGGGGCAATAAAGAGTTGTCTAAAAGCAATCTAATTGTTCTGTCCTCCAGGGTACCAAGGTAGGTTCAGCTAAAGAACATAACCAGGCATCTTAAATTCCCCAGAGAATGAGCCAACAAGCAGTATACTCTCCTCAAGCAAAGCAGTTATCAACCTTAAGGAAGTTGGGTATCCTCCCGCAGATCTCAACATTCCCCAGCAGCATATATTCTTAACAAGCATCCCCGGCAGTCTTGGTCTAAAGATTGTTCCCCGGCGGCATACAAGCATTCAAAGGAATCACTTCCCCCGCAGTTCAATACTTCCCCAGGAGAGTCCAATCCAGTTCCCCAGGAAAGTTGGAATTCATCTCCCCAAGCAGCAAGCTTATCCCCAGTAGATTCTGGAAGCTTGTCCCTCGCAGAGCACGAACGCGTCGTCCGGCTTTATTCAAAGAGTTATTTCCTTAACAGGATATAACTGGGTTATCCTCAGCCAAAAGCCACGGAAAGATCGTCGTCGACGGAGTCTTCTTATCCCCAGCGAAGTCTATTAACACTTCCAACATGACAACGGTATCCCCAGCGGAGTTCTCATACAACATTTCAACAAAGTATCTCTCTCCCCAGAGTATCGTTTCTCAGCAAGATCGCTAGAGTACCTTCCTCCCTGCAGAGTTATTCCATTCGCCAAACTTATTCCCCAACGGAGTCGTCTTCTCCTACCGGTTCATTCTTGCAACCATCACTCCCCAGTGGAAACAAAGAATGCTATTCACATCAGCCCAGGATTTGACTTCCCGGCATCCGTCTAGGATTTATTTTCCTAAGACGAAAACATACATTCACAAACAACATATCTTCATACATTATAGCATGCATATACGCATCATGAACATACAATCTCAGTCATTCTGAGAACATCTCGCATGTCATACATCATGGCATCGCATACAACTAACGTTTTGTCTTTTCAGGGCAAAAGTTAATACAAAGATAATTGCTATCAACTGTCGTGATTCCAGATCCGATTCCTGTATCTTGCCAGGGAGTATCTGTTGACGACTACAGTACCAGACTCGATTCCTGTATCTAGACAGGGCACGTCTGAAGAGTTCGAAGATCCGATTCCTGAATCTTGCCAGGGAGTATCTGTTGATGACTACAGTACCAGACTCGATTCCTGTATCTAGACAGGGCACGTCTGAAGAGTTCGAAGATCCGATTCCTGAATCTTGCCAGGGAGTATCTGTTGACGACTACAGTACCAGACTCGATTCCTGTATCTAGACAGGGCACGTCTGAAGAGTTCGAAGATCCGATTCCTGTATCTCGCCAGGGAGTATCTGTTGACGACTACAGTACCAGACTCGATTCCTGTATCTAGACAGGGCACGTCTGAAGAGTTCGAAGATCCAATTCCTGAATCTTGCCAGGGAGTATCTGTTGACGACTACAGTACCAGACTCGATTCCTGTATCTAGACAGGGCACGTCTGAAGAGTTCGAAGATCCGATTCTTGTATCTTGCCAGGGAGTATCTGTTGACGACTACAGTACCAGACTCGATTCCTGTATCTAGACAGGGCACGTCTGAAGAGTTCGAAGATCCGATTCCTGTATCTTGCCAGGGAGTATCTGTTGACGACTACAGTACCAGACTCGATTCCTGTATCTTGACAGGGCACGTCTGAAGAGTTCGAAGATCCGATTCCTGTATCTTGCTAGGGAGTATCTGTTGACGACTACAGTACCAGACTCGATTCCTGTATCTAGACAGGGCACGTCTGAAGAGTTCAAAGATCCGATTCCTGAATCTTGCCAGGGAGTATCTGTTGACGACTACAGTACCAGACTCGATTCCTGTATCTAGACAGGGCACGTCTGAAGAGTTCGAGGATCCGATACCTGAATCTTGCCAGGGTGTATCCGTTGAAGACTAACATTACCAGACTCGATTCCTGTATCTCGCCAGGGCACGTCTGAAGAATTCAAAGATCCAACTCCTGTAACCAGTCAGGACACATCTATACCAAGCATCTGAAAATCAGCTCCTGCAACGTGTCAGGTACTCATTTTTTCTTTTGCAGGCATGCAGGTTCTCACTAAAGAATATCTTACGCGATCAACATCCAGGTGGCATCTATAAGCCCATCATCCTATTCGTCAACCTCTAAATGGCATCGGTAAGCCCATTTCCATCATCACACTGCTGCTATGTGAGCGCAAATTTCTGGGCACTCTAGTGTTCAATCATCTTCTACCCTCGGATTACGAAAGGCACGTCAGCCAATCTACATCCTCAGGTCTAAGAAGATTGAACAGGGGCAACTGTTGTACCCCAAAATTTGCCCTCCCATATTCTCCAAGAAATTGCCAAGTCAAGCTTCAAAATCTCCTCAAGGGTTGCATAGTCAAGGGCCTCCTAAGCAGTCAAAATTAGGGTTTTGGTTCTGATCAAGAAAATGGAGTTTCAAAGGGCCCAATCAAGTCTCACATGCCTACAAATATGGTCAAGCATCCTCATATCAAGTTTCAAGACTTTCAGCACAAAATTGCACAGTCAAAAACCCTAATTGCACTACAGTCAACTGTAGGGGCAAAATGGTCATTTGACAGTCAAAAGTTCAAATTTTTGGTCAACATATCATTTTGAATCCACAAACATCATTTGATCAATGCTTGATCATGATTCTCAAATCTTGGCTCAAAAATCATCAAGATACAAAAGTTTCTATTTTTGGACAGCTGGAAAAGTCAACTGAAATTGACCAGGGCATAACTTCCACATGGATTATCAGAAAAATTCCATCCAAAGCTCATTTTGAAGAGAAGGACATTTCCTACAACTCATCTTCATACTTCAAGTCCAATAAATGCTCTCACAAAAAGTTATCAATTTCAACATTATAGGTCATTTTCAAAAGTCAACAAAAAGGGACTTTAAGTCAAAGGCCATAACTTGAGATTGGTAAATTAAAATGACATGGGACCAAAGGCATTGGTTAGAGGACTCAAAAACCTTTCCAAAATGTCCAAGAACATGAGCAAATCTTAAAAATTGAGCAAGTTATGCATTGGAGAAGTTGGGAAATTTTTGTGAAATGGCCAAAATCATTTATCCTTGAAATCTCATTTTTGACAAAAGGGGCCCACTTTTTCCACTTGAATTAACTTGGCCATGCTTCCCACGTGTCCCACCTTTTATTTCAGATTTTTTTATTAATTTTTTCATTTTTATTGATTTTTATTGGATTTAATTAATTTTAAATCTCTTAAAATCAAAAGAAATTCAAAAATTGATTTAAGAGGGAATATTTGGCCTTAACTAGCCTTGAAACATCATTATGGGCCTACCAAAATTCGTGCAAGGGAGTAAACAAGGCAAAAATTCAAAAATGGACTCAAAATGGAAAGTTGATAATGGTGGTTTATGTGAAAATCCAAATCATCATTGCAAGGCTTAAAAGCTCCTTAATGTGACTGATTCTCATCCAAGCCTATATATACAAGCCTTGCAAGCCTCATTCACAACCTAGAAAAAGTGCACAAACAGCCAGAGAAAAGTTCAAAATTTGTCAAAAAAAAAGTGTGAGATCCTAAGGTCCATTATCAAGCACTGTAAGTATTCTCAGGTCCCCCCACTTTATTCAATATTTTTCTCTTTAACATAATTCTGTGCAGTGCTTCATCAAAGGACCACCATACAACTCCATCCCTTGGCACGCCACATGTCACCAAGGGTCAATCCAAAGGCTATCACGTGAGTTCCACCATACGCATTGGTCAACACCCCCCTTTGTTTGCTCTCTTTCACTCTTTTTTTATTTTTCTATTTTTATTTGTTTAATTTAGTTTTAATTTAATTCTTTAAATTAATATTTTCATAATGTAAAAAACCAAAAAAAATCAGAAAATCATAAAAATCAAAATGTGTTTTATTTTAATTTAATTCATCAATGACCTTTTTTTTTGTAAATAAATTCAATAAGTAATTTAGTTTTAATTTTAGGTTGTTAATTTTAATGTTTTTTTAAATAACTAAAAAATATAAAAAAAATAGACCTTTAGCACTTTTTTATCTTTTTTTTTTAAATTAAATATTTTTATTATAAGTATCATTAACCATTAATTTTGTAAATAAATTTTATAATCAATTTAGTTTTAATTCTAGGTTTTAACTTTAATGCATTTTCTTTAATAAATTAAAAAATAATTAGAACTAGAATTATTTGACTTTTAATTCCAATTTAATGTTCTTTAATGTCATAAAAAACAAAAACATAAAAGAATAAGTCATTTCTTTTATCTAACTTAATTATTTCAATAATCTTATTTTAATTCTTTTAAAGGGTCCAACGCCCTCGCATTTGATTATTTTCTTTTTCGCGCGTTTTATTTGTTTCTTTGTTGTAAATATAATGTACTTGCTCCAAAGCCCTGTAATGGTTAATTAGACATTTATTTTCTGCACTTTATTTTTAAATCGGGTCTGGATTAATTTGGCGTTGTAGACCCGCGCCTTTGTAATAGCGTAGGACTTTTACCTTTTCCGCACTTTAAATTCCCGCACCTTTAACTGTTAAACAATAACATGAAAGAATGAATGCCCGAAAATAAAATCAAAGCGTAGATCACCAATGCATGACAAGACAAATAATAAACTGAAAATGACACACAATTCACACACCACTCCTAGGGTACGCTTCACTGTTGCCTTGCCCCTCGAGAGGTGGTCATCAAGTATAGGACGTCTTAGTGAGTCCTTGTGTTCCATTGATCTAGTTGCCTCGAATAAGTTGCCTCGGAACGGTCGCCTCAGAATAAAAGATCAATGGCATAAGGGTAGCTTCTAAGGTATCTTACCATTGCTCTGGTGATCACCCTGTTGCCTTGCCCCTCGAAACGTGGTCGTTGAGTACAGGACGTCTTAGTAAGTCCTTATGTTCCATTGATCTAGTGGCCTCGAATAAGTTGCCTCGGAACGATTGCCTCGGAATAAAAAGATCAATGGCATAAGGGTAGCTTCTAAGGTATCTTACTATTGCCCGGTGACCACACTGTCCCTAACCCTCGAATTGACCCGAACACCTCCAACGGTGGTGCTACCTACCTCTCAATGGTGGGATGGCACTACTTTAAGGACACTTACACAGAAGAATTCCTTAGGGTAGGTAGATTCTCATAGATACTTGCTCTTTCCAAACAAAAAACAAACAAAATACTTTTCACACCTTACACTTTTCAAAAAGCTTTCAAAACAACTTTTCAAACACTCTTGAGGACTGATACAAGAGTCGATCTGAAACTTTAAACGAAACTTTTTTCATACCCACTCACACTTTGAAAAGCAAACCAACATCTTGAAAACACAATGAGCAAGTATCTAAGAGCCCATGGATAACCATGGATAGAAAGGGTGCTAACACCTTCCCTTTCTATAAATCTACCTCCCGAACCGAGAACTAATCTCATAAGGAATTTTTCTGTGCTTTTGTCCTTTCCATTTGGAGAAAATAAAAGACGGTGGCGACTCTTGCTTACCGCGACATTTCACGAAACCAGCTTTAAAACAGTCAGTTCCAGATCCACCGATCACAGAACTGGCGACTCTGCTGGGGACACTCTTTTAAAGTGAGGTGTACCTTAGGACTAAGATCACTGTGTTTTCAATTGCTTTGACTTGTTTGCTTTAAATTGTGGGTACTGTCTTGGGAGTTCTATAGATCCTAACCCGAATCTGGGGATACCTTCTTAGAAAGTAGCAACAAGGCTGTGAGGGAACTGTGCGGGGTATACCGACATGGTTAAAGCAGTCTGCTACGTTGATGTGGCACTTTGGTGTGTACCGGTAACCCTTGAGTCAATCAAGGAGAGTACGGGGCCTCCATGTGGTGTCGTGAAGCATCAACAGACCTTAGGAACCTTAATTGAACCATCTTGGCCTCTTTAGGGTAGTGAGATGACTACTTTGGTGTACTCCGAAGTCGGTTGATACTCGATACTACACTCAATTGAGGGTTGTTTTCTTGGGATATTTTGATCGCCAGTCAGTGGCCAAATCGAAACGATGAACAATGAAAGCAATCCAATGATATTGAGATCCTTAGAACCCGGTTACTTTGATAGGACAGGTTTGAGCCCACCAACTTCAAGAGGGTAATACCTAGACCTCATGCTGGCCTAAACTCTAAGGGCTTCTCTTGTGTGACTTGTGTGCCTTCGTACTTGCCTACTTGCATGCTTGTTACCTGATACATGAACTACTTGCAGGGTTTGTTTACAGTCCTCAATTGGGACTCATAACAGGGTTACTAAATTCTTACAGGGTTTGTTTACAGTCCTCAATTGGGACTCATAACAGGGTTACTAAATTCTTGCAGGGTGTGTTTATGGTCCTTAATTGGGACTCATGACATGTTTACTTGAGTTCCTTGCAGGTTTTGTTTATAGTCCTTAATAAGGGCTCATAACAGGGTTTATCCATCTTACCCCATGCATCATGACATCATACCATTGCATACATCCTAACCCATTTCAAGGATCTCAAGGGCTTGTGATGCAGGTCATGATGAATCAAACATCTAGCAAGGGGAAAAGAGGATTTATTTTCCTCTAGCCAAGGTTGTCAGAGGCTATGACCCACTGGATATGGTGAGCCTTTGACCCTTGAAGAAGGACTCTCCACAATATGCAGTTCCTTCAATCAAGCTACCGGACCCAAGTTCTAACAGATTTTCTTGTTTGTCCCGCGAGGTCCTTGAAAACATTGCATGCATATCATACACATCGTTGCATAGCAGGTATCCCTGTTGCAGGTCACTTACCCTTCTCGCTGTTTATTTCAGCAATGGCTTCCCAACAAAATAACCAGGACCTTCACGCTCAAGAGACTCAGTTCAAGGAGATCTTCCTAAGCCTATCCAAGGGGCAGGAAGAGTTGAGGACACTCCTCATGGGGAATTTGATCAGAAAGAGTCCTGAAGATGACAAGGACGAGCAGCTGAAACGTCTACAAGCTGAGGTAGATACATTAAAGACCCAGATGCTGGGGCAGAGGGCTCTCATCCAGGGTTTAGTTCAGGAGCAAGGAGAGCTGAGAGCCATGATCAGCCAGCTTCCTCAAGGCATGAAGCAACCAGCCCAAATCAGGGACCAGGTCATGAAACAGCTTCCAAGAAGGCAAAGGTCGGGTCCAATGAATAAACCTCTCCGAGTTGCTACTACTTCTCAGGTCCAACAACGACCTCGCCGAGAACAGCGGGTTGATCAGAACAGGTCGTACGAGCCTAAGAGACAATTCACCGACCTCAACATGTCATGGTCACGAGCTTTGCAGCACATGTTAAGGATGAACCTGATTGCGGTGATCAACCCTCCTGCAAATCCAAAGACTTTCTCTCCAAACTATAACCCAGAAGCAAGGTGCGCTTACCATTCTGGTAGCCCGGGGCACGATACTGAGGACTGTTGGGCACTGAAGTACAAGATTCAGAACATGATCGATGCTAAAGAGATCGAGTTCGAGCCCGCTGTGACTCCCAATGTGATCACTGCTCCCTTGCCAAAACATGGCTAGGATTGAGAAATTTTTGTTCATTAGAATCTTTCAAGTTGTAATTTTCTTTTGATTGTTCAAACATTTGTTCATGTTAAACGTTGTTATTTCATTAATGCATCGCATATGTCTGTTTTGAATCAATATATTCGCATTCGCTATATGCAAATTATTTTCATATTTTTTCTGATGATCAACTCTCGATAATTCTAAGCCTCTTGAGGGAGGATGACGAAAATGATACCATAATCTGCAGTATGCTTTTGAACGGACCCCGCTGATGAGGTACAGGCATTGTTTCAATCCCTAAACACTGGAGTTATAAGGATGATAATCCCTCGTCAACCCATCTGAGCCAAAGAAGTAGGAGTTTTTTATTTTTGAAAATCAAAACCCTTAATCATAACCTGGGGCAGGGTAGTTCTCTCAACTGATCCAAGTGCACAACGAATGGCATCAAAAGAAGTCCTTCTGAAACAAAAGACAGTGATGGTTCTAAATAACCATAAAGATAGGAAGTCATTATATCTCAAAAATAAAAAACCAATAAGTCAAAACCTATGAAGGAGACTTACAAAACTGGGGCATCCCGCTGACTGTAATCACAAAAGAAACAGTTCAGGCAAAATTTAGGGATAGCAAAATCAAAAAGAAAGAGGTCGCACAAACCCTCAACAAAAACAAAAAAAAAAGACTGCCTATTCAGAATGAATCATCAATATCTGAATCATCATTGGAACATCAAGGCAAAGACTCAAACAAAGTCTAGCGCACGATCGGCTGAGTTTAGGATTGAAGAACATCACGAAGAGCGGGTGGGTACAAATAATTTGAGCCTTTATCCTTTGTTTTTTGAACCATGAACCAGGCCACGTTATAACCCTTAAAAGTCCTAGCTGAAGCATGGGTTAGTTCGAAAGCATACTGTTACGAAAAGTATCCTGACTCCTTAAGGCTTGCGGTAAAATAACGAGTTGACATCACATTTTACAAAATTTGCTGTTTTTACTGAAAAAATGAATTTTTCAAAAAAACTTCAAGACAGACATAAGCCTTTGCATTCTTAAAATAACCTTGTTTGCATATGACTATTTGTTTGAACAGCAGAGAAATTCGCACGACGAACATCTAATGAACAAAAGTCCTCTCAACAAAGAGATCACCTCAAGTGGAAGAAACACTTCCAATCAAGGGGCAGACATGACCATGGTCCATTATCTGGGGCAGTCCAATCAAGATTCGGAGAATCCCTCAAAGGCCAAATAGCCTGGGGCAAATCTCCACCTGAGTCACTTGGGGCATCCCAACAACGAATCTCGCCTGATCAAACACCTTCTGGTGACATGACAACACACTTCTAACAGGGGAAACTCCCTACCTTCTGAAAGCACGGACATAGTCGAAAAAATACTGCGCATAATCAAGGACCCGCTAGGTTGACACACCTAGGCAAAAATAAGGGCTTCCCGGCGAACCAAAAGGGTTCGGGCAAAATGAAGGGATGAAATGAAAAAAATCTGTACACCCGGCAAGTCGAAAACCTGGAAAGGCGGCTTGGGCAAAAATGGGTATCCCGGTGGACTGAAAACTCGAAAGGGCGGTCCAGGCAAAAATTAGGGATCAAAGCGTACGACTATGTCCCGGCATCTTGTCACTTGCCTACCAGAAGAAGGTTTGTCCATCAACCACTATCAGCGCCTCACAGGTCTTCCTCTCCCACCTCAGAAACAGGGGCAATAAAGAGTTGTCTAAAAGCAATCTAATTGTTCTGTCCTCCAGGGTACCAAGGTAGGTTCAGCTAAAGAACATAACCAGGCATCTTAAATTCCCCAGAGAATGAGCCAACAAGCAGTATACTCTCCTCAAGCAAAGCAGTTATCAACCTTAAGGAAGTTGGGTATCCTCCCGCAGATCTCAACATTCCCCAGCAGCATATATTCTTAACAAGCATCCCCGGCAGTCTTGGTCTAAAGATTGTTCCCCGGCGGCATACAAGCATTCAAAGGAATCACTTCCCCCGCAGTTCAATACTTCCCCAGGAGAGTCCAATCCAGTTCCCCAGGAAAGTTGGAATTCATCTCCCCAAGCAGCAAGCTTATCCCCAGTAGATTCTGGAAGCTTGTCCCTCGCAGAGCACGAACGCGTCGTCCGGCTTTATTCAAAGAGTTATTTCCTTAACAGGATATAACTGGGTTATCCTCAGCCAAAAGCCACGGAAAGATCGTCGTCGACGGAGTCTTCTTATCCCCAGCGAAGTCTATTAACACTTCCAACATGACAACGGTATCCCCAGCGGAGTTCTCATACAACATTTCAACAAAGTATCTCTCTCCCCACAGAGTATCGTTTCTCAGCAAGATCGCTAGAGTACCTTCCTCCCTGCAGAGTTATTCCATTCGCCAAGCTTATTCCCCAACGGAGTCGTCTTCTCCTACCGGTTCATTCTTGCAACCATCACTCCCCAGTGGAAACAAAGAATGCTATTCACATCAGCCCAGGATTTGACTTCCCGGCATCCGTCTAGGATTTATTTTCCTAAGACGAAAACATACATTCACAAACAACATATCTTCATACATTATAGCATGCATATACGCATCATGAACATACAATCTCAGTCATTCTGAGAACATCTCGCATGTCATACATCATGGCATCGCATACAACTAACGTTTTGTCTTTTCAGGGCAAAAGTTAATACAAAGATAATTGCTATCAACTGTCGTGATTCCAGATCCGATTCCTGTATCTTGCCAGGGAGTATCTGTTGACGACTACAGTACCAGACTCGATTCCTGTATCTAGACAGGGCACGTCTGAAGAGTTCGAAGATTCGATTCCTGAATCTTGCCAGGGAGTATCTGTTGACGACTACAGTACCAGACTCGATTCCTGTATCTAGACAGGGCACGTCTGAAGAGTTCGAAGATCCGATTCCTGAATCTTGCCAGGGAGTATCTGTTGACGACTACAGTACCAGACTCGATTCCTGTATCTAGACAGGGCACGTCTGAAGAGTTCGAAGATCCGATTCCTGTATCTCGCCAGGGAGTATCTGTTGACGACTACAGTACCAGACTCGATTCCTGTATCTAGATAGGGCACGTCTGAAGAGTTCGAAGATCCAATTCCTAAATCTTGCCAGGGAGTATCTGTTGACGACTACAGTACCAGACTCGATTCCTGTATCTAGACAGGGCACGTCTGAAGAGTTCGAAGATCCGATTCCTGTATCTTGCCAGGGAGTATCTGTTGACGACTACAGTACCAGACTCGATTCCTGTATCTAGACAGGGCACGTCTGAAGAGTTCGAAGATCCGATTCCTGTATCTTTCCAGGGAGTATCTGTTGACGACTACAGTACCAGACTCGATTCCTGTATCTTGACAGGGCACGTCTGAAGAGTTCGAAGATCTGATTCCTGTATCTTGCCAGGGAGTATCTGTTGACGACTACAGTACCAGACTCGATTCCTGTATCTAGACAGGGCACGTCTGAAGAGATCGAAGATCCGATTCCTGAATCTTGCCAGGGAGTATCTGTTGACGACTACAGTACCAGACTCGATTCCTGTATCTAGACAGGGCACGTCTGAAGAGTTCGAGGATCCGATACCTGAATCTTGCCAGGGTGTATCCGTTGAAGACTAACATTACCAAACTCGATTCCTGTATCTCGCCAGGGCACATCTGAAGAATTCAAAGATCCAACTCCTGTAACCAGTCAGGACACATCTATACCAAGCATCTGAAAATCAGCTCCTGCAACGTGTCAGGTACTCATTTTTTCTTTTGCAGGCATGCAGGTTCTCACTAAAGAATCTCTTACGCGATCAACATCCAGGTGGCATCTATAAGCCCATCATCCTATTCGTCAACCTCTAAATGGCATCGGTAAGCCCATTTCCATCATCACACTGCTGCTATGTGAGCGCAAATTTCTGGGCACTCTAGTGTTCAATCATCTTCTACCCTCGGATTACGAAAGGCACGTCAGCCAATCTACATCCTCAGGTCTAAGAAGATTGAACAGGGGCAACTGTTGTACCCCAAAATTTGCCCTCCCATATTCTCCAAGAAATTGCCAAGTCAAGCTTCAAAATCTCCTCAAGGGTTGCATAGTCAAGGGCCTCCTAAGCAGTCAAAATTAGGGTTTTGGTTCTGATCAAGAAAATGGAGTTTCAAAGGGCCCAATCAAGTCTCACATGCCTACAAATATGGTCAAGCATCCTCATATCAAGTTTCAAGACTTTCAGCACAAAATTGCACAGTCAAAAACCCTAATTGCACTACAGTCAACTGTAGGGGCAAAATGGTCATTTGACAGTCAAAAGTTCAAATTTTTGGTCAACATATCATTTTGAAGCCACAAACATCATTTGATCAATGCTTGATCATGATTCTCAAATCTTGGCTCAAAAATCATCAAGATGCAAAAGTTTCTATTTTTGGACAGCTGAAAAAGTCAACTGAAATTGACCAGGGCATAACTTCCACATGGATTATCAGAAAAATTCCATCCAAAGCTCATTTTGAAGAGAAAGACATTTCCTACAACTCATCTTCATACTTCAAGTCCAAGAAATTCTCTCACAAAAAGTTATCAATTTCAACATTATAGGTCATTTTCAAAAGTCAACAAAAAGGGACTTTAAGTCAAAGGCCATAACTTGAGATTGGTAAATCAAAATGACATGGGACCAAAGGCATTGGTTAGAGGACTCAAAAACCTTTCCAAAATGTCCAAGAACATGAGCAAATATTAAAAATTGAGCAAGTTATGCATTGGAGAAGTTGGGAAATTTTTGTGAAATGGCCAAAATCATTTATCCTTGAAATATCATTTTTGACAAAAGGGGCCCACTTTTTCCACTTGAATTAACTTGGCCATGCTTCCCACGTGTCCCACCTTTTATTTCAGATTTTTTTATTAATTTTTTCATTTTTATTGATTTTTATTGGATTTAATTAATTTTAAATCTTTTAAAATCAAAAGAAATTCAAAAATTGATTTAAGAGGGAATATTTGGCCTTAACTAGCCTTGAAACATCATTATGGGCCTACCAAAATTCGTGCAAGGGAGTAAACAAGGCAAAAATTCAAAAATGGACTCAAAATGGAAAGTTGATAATGGTGGTTTATGTGAAAATCCAAATCATCATTGCAAGGCTTAAAAGCTCCTTAATGTGACTGATTCTCATCCAAGCCTATATATACAAGCCTTACAAGCCTCATTCACAACCTAGAAAAAGTGCACAAACAGCCAGAGAAAAGTTCAAAATTTGTCAAAAAAAAAGTGTGAGATCCTAAGGTCCATTATCAAGCACTGTAAGTATTCTCAGGTCCCCCCACTTTATTCAATATTTTTCTCTTTAACATAATTCTGTGCAGTGCTTCATCAAAGGACCACCATATAACTCCATCCCTTGGCACGCCACATGTCACCAAGGGTCAATCCAAAGGCTATCACGTGAGTTCCACCATACGCATTGGTCAACACCCCCCTTTGTTTGCTCTCTTTCACTCTTTTTTTTATTTTTCTATTTTTATTTGTTTAATTTAGTTTTAATTTAATTCTTTAAATTAATATTTTCATAATGTAAAAAACCAAAAAAATCAGAAAATCATAAAAATCAAAATGTGTTTTATTTTAATTTAATTCATCAATGACCTTTTTTTTGTAAATAAATTCAATAAGTAATTTAGTTTTAATTTTAGGTTGTTAATTTTAATGTTTTTTTAAATAACTAAAAAATATAAAAAAATAGACCTTTAGCACTTTTTTATCTTTTTTTTTTTAAATTAAATATTTTTATTATAAGTATCATTAACCATTAATTTTGTAAATAAATTTTATAATCAATTTAGTTTTAATTCTAGGTTTTAACTTTAATGCATTTTCTTTAATAAATTAAAAAATAATTAGAACTAGAATTATTTGACTTTTAATTCCAATTTAATGTTCTTTAATGTCATAAAAAACAAAAACATAAAAAAATAAGTCATTTCTTTTATCTAACTTAATTATTTCAATAATCTTATTTTAATTCCTTTAAAGGGTCCAACGCCCTCGCATTTGATTATTTTCTTTTTCGCGCGTTTTATTTGTTTCTTTGTTGTAAATATAATGTACTTGCTCCAAAGCCCTGTAATGGTTAATTAGACATTTATTTTCTGCACTTTATTTTTAAATCGGGTCTGGATTAATTTGGCGTTGTAGACCCGCGCCTTTGTAATAGCGTAGGACTTTTACCTTTTCTGCACTTTAAATTCCCGCACCTTTAACTGTTAAACAATAACATGAAAGAATGAATGCCCGAAAATAAAATCAAAGCGTAGATCACCAATGCATGACAAGACAAATAATAAACTGAAAATGACACACAATTCACACACCACCCCTAGGGTACGCTTCACTGTTGCCTTGCCCCTCGAGAGGTGGTCATCAAGTATAGGACGTCTTAGTGAGTCCTTGTGTTCCATTGATCTAGTTGCCTCGAATAAGTTGCCTCGGAACGGTCGCCTCAGAATAAAAGATCAATGGCATAAGGGTAGCTTCTAAGGTATCTTACCATTGCTCTGGTGATCACCCTGTTGCCTTGCCCCTCGAAACGTGGTCGTTGAGTACAGGACGTCTTAGTAAGTCCTTATGTTCCATTGATCTAGTGGCCTCGAATAAGTTGCCTCGGAACGATTGCCTCGGAATAAAAAGATCAATGGCATAAGGGTAGCTTCTAAGGTATCTTACTATTGCCCGGTGACCACACTATCCCTAACCATCGAATTGACCCGAACACCTCCAACGGTGGTGCTACCTACCTCTCAATGGTGGGATGGCACTACTTTAAGGACACTTACACAGAAGAATTCCTTAGGGTAGGTAGATTCTCATAGATACTTGCTCTTTTCAAACAAAAAACAAACAAAATACTTTTCACACCTTACACTTTTCAAAAAGCTTTCAAAACAACTTTTCAAACACTCTTGAGGACTGATACAAGAGTCGATCTGAAACTTTAAACGAAACTTTTTTCATACCCACTCACACTTTGAAAAGCAAACCAACATCTTGAAAACACAATGAGCAAGTATCTAAGAGCCCATGGATAACCATGGATAGAAAGGGTGCTAACACCTTCCCTTTCTATAAATCTACCTCCCGAACCGAGAACTAATCTCATAAGGAATTTTTCTGTGCTTTTGTCCTTTCCATTTGGAGAAAATAAAAGACAGTGGCGAATCTTGCTTACCGCGACATTTCGCGAAACCAGCTTTAAAACAGTCAGTTCCAGATCCACCGATCACACTATTCCTTAATAATAGGATAGCGATGTCTAAAGGAAAACGAACAGTCTTTTTCGAGTAGGTAGATTTGTTCTTAAGTACTTGCTCAAAACAAACAAACTTTTTCACACCAAACACTTTTCAAACAAAATTTTCAAAACAACTTTGTCACATCCTCTAGGACTGATACAAGGGTTATCACGAAGTAAAACATTTTCAAGACAAACACACACAAGCAATTTGAAAAATGAGCAAGTACCTAAGAGCCCATGGAAAACCATGGATAGAAAGGGTTCTAACACCTTCCCTTTCTATAATCTACCCCCCGTACTCAGAAACATCTCGAAAAAGGTTTTTTCTGTTCTTTTTCCTTTTCCTGATTGGAAAAAATAAAAGTCGGTGGCGACTCTTGCTTGCCGCGACATTTGCAAACAAAAAACGCAAACCAGTATTAACAAGTCGGTTTTGCCACCGTATCACAATGTCGATTCAAATGACCCAGACGAAAGTCTTGGAACATCTTGAACTGGTATAGTAATCAGAGAGATCTTAGTGCCGACCTTCCTGACCCAGGGAAAATCTTGGGTTAACTTTAACTAGCATAGTAATCAGGAGAATCTTAGCGTCAATTCAAATGACCCAGACGAAAGTCTTGGAACCTCTTCAACCAGAATGGTAATCAGGGAGATCTTAGTGTCGATTTGGCTGATCCAAAGAAGATCTTGTGAGGACATCTTTCTTAGGAAAATCCTGGAATAACCCTTTGTTAGACGTAGCTTGTTGATTTGATCTTTTCCCTAAAAAGTAAAGAGTTAGTCGTATGCAATGTCATGATGTATGAAATGCATTGTGATGATGTTCTCAAAATAAATGAGATTGTGTTGTATGCAATATGTATGCGCATGCCATGATGTATGAATATGGGATTCTATTGCGGTATTTCTTAGTTGGGGAAAATAAATCTCTGACTGTTACTGAAGAGTATTGGGAAGCTGAATTCTTCATTTCCGCTGGGGATGGTGAATAGAGATGACTATGTTGGGGATTTACTCCTTTCTGTTTGTGAATATTCTGTCGGGGAGAGACTCTGCCTGAGAATAACTCTGCTGGGGAATAACTTTGTTTTTGAGAGGAGATGCTTTGCTGGAAGATTTTACCGATTCGGAGAAATAAACTCCGTTGGGGGATGAACTTTCGTAGCTGGAGAAATAAACTCTGTTGGGGATTGAGCTTCTACAGTCAGAGAAATAAACTCTGATGGGGAGGAGGTTCCGTAGTCATAGAAATAAACTCTGATCGGGAGAAAGCTTTATAAATCGTTTACGATTATAAAAACTCGGTTGGGTAATATATATATCGGCTCTCTGAAGGAACTTTTCTGGGGAAAGTAACTCCTGTTCGGGGAAGCAAAGATTAAAACTTTTGGTTGCCTCTACTCTGTGGGGAGTTTAGATGTCACGGGGTCTCATGTAATGGTGACTTCACCTCAAACTGTCTCTGCCTTGTACCTGTTGGAAGGAGTAACTTGTCGGGACTGAAGTGTTTTTTTTTTACTTTGCCCCGTTCCTTAAAGTCGTAAGCAACTTTCTTTCTGTTTCTTATGCAAACATTTGTGAATAGAAATCATATTCCAATGCATATGTCAAGAATAAGTCATTGGACATTTTTGCGAAATAAAACAGAAAAAAAACAAGCAGTTTTATACTTCCAAAGAAATGATTTATATTGAGAAAGTAGTCTATACAAGAAGTGTACAAAGAGAAGAAAACATCTATATGTAATAATCCCATTGAGTTTCAATTCTGCTATTTCTGCTATGTGTTCGAGCGTCTCATCACTTTGCTACTTGTCCGAAGCTGACTGGATCGATCGGTGCCGTTTGAGCTTGATAGTTGATACTGAAGTCTGGCTGTAAGGTGATCCAATGGGACATAGTTATACACTTCGAATCCCTAACTTTTGCCTAGACCTTCCTTTCGGGTTTTCAGTCCTCCGAGATATCCCTTTTGCCGAAGCCGCCTTTTCAGGTTTTCTGCTTGCCGGGTGTACATATATTTTTTGTTTTCATCCCTAATTTTTGCCTGAACCCTTTTGGTTCGTCGGGATGCCCTTATTTTTTGCAAGGCCAGTCAACCTAGCGGGTCTTTATTCATGCGTAATATCTTTTCACTATGTCCGCATTAACAGGGTGAGGAAGGTCGTCACCATCCATGGTGGTCAAAATCATGGCTCCACCAGAAAATATGCTTTTGATCACAAATGGTCCCTCGTATGTGGGAGTCCATTTTCCCCTGGGGTCACCTTGCGGCAGTATGATGCGCTTGATCACTAGATCTCCGACTTGATATACTTGGCGTCTGACCTTTTTATTGAAAGCATTGATCATCTGTTTTTGATACATTTGACCATGACAAACAGCAGTAAGCCTTTTCTCATCAATCAGATTCAGTTGATCAAGTCGAGTCTTGATCCAATCGTCTTCATTCAAACCCGCATCCTTCATGATTCTCAATAGGCAGGACAACCTCCATACTATATACCAGAGAGTAGGGTGTTTCCCTTGTCGACGTTCGTGGGGAGGTGCGGTAACCATGAAGAGCAAATGGTAACATCTCATGCCAGTATTTGTATGTCACCGTCATCTTCCCTATGATTTTCTTAATGTTCTTGTTAGCAGCCTCCACAACACCATTCATCTTCGGCCGATAAGGGGAAGAATTATGATTCTGGATCTTGAATTGTTTACAGAGATCGGTGATTATTGTATTGTTGAGATTTTTATCATTGTCAGTGATGATTCTCTCTGGCACACCGTAACAATAAATCAGCTTATGCTTGATAAATCGCGCCACAACGTTCTTGGTAACAGTAGCAAAAGAGGAAGCTTCAACCCACTTAATGAAATAATCAATGGCCACCAGGATGAAGCGATGCCCATTGGAAGAAGTAGGTATAATCTCTATGATCGTGTCAATGCCCCACATTGCAAAGGTCCAAGGAGCGGTCAAGACGTTCAAAGGAACCGGAGGTACATGCAACTTATCAATATAAATCTGGCATTTGTGACAAGTTTGGGAATGCTGATAGCAGTCCACTTCTATAGTAGACCAATAGTATCCTGCCCGTAGGATCTTTTTAGCCATGGTATGTGCCCTAGAATTGGTTCCAAAGGCGCCTTCGTGTAAATCTTCCATAATCCTATCTTCCTCGCTCTTGTCTATGCATCAAAGTAAAGTAGAGTCATGGTTGCGCTTGTAGAGGATTCCATTACTTATGAAGAACTTTGCGGAGAACCTTATCAGAAACTTCTTATCATTGACAGATGCCCCCTCTGGATATTCTTGGGCCTCGAGATACCTTTTCACTTCATAAAACCAAGGTTTGTCTGCAAATCCTTCAGTGTAAATCTCATAGCAGTATACTGGTTCATCCAACCTCTCGATAGTGATTCGGGGAGCCTCATTGTCCCACTTGATCTTGAACATAGATGACATGGTAGCTAGCGCGTCCGCTAACTGATTTTCTTCTCGTGGAAAATTTTCAAAGGTGACTTCTTCAAAGTGTGGAAGCAATGTCAGCACATGTTCTTTGTAAGGGATAAGATCTGGGTGCTTCGTATCCCACTCGCCTTTGATTTGACTTATTACCAAGGTTGAATCCCCAAAAATGCTCAAGAACTTGATTCTCAGGTCAATAGCAGCTTTGAGACCCATGATGCATGCTTCATACTCCGCCATATTCTTGGTACAATTGAAACATAATCTGGCGGTGAAAGGATTATGACAACCTTCAGGAGATATAATTACAACACCAATTCCATTGCCAAGTGCGTTCGAGGCTACGTCAAAAACCATAATCCATCGGGATCCTTCTTCAGGTCCTTCATCTGGTCCAGGTTCTTCATAGTCAATCACTAGCATAATATTCTCGTCCGGGAACTCAAAATTCATGGACTGGTAGTCATCCACAACCTGATGAGTTAAATGATCAGCTAGTACACTTCCCTTGATTGCTTTCTGGGTCGTGTATTTGATATCATATTCGGTCAAGGTCATTTTCCATCTTGCTATTCTTCCGGAGAGGGCGGGCTTCTCAAAGATGTACTTGATCGGATCCATCTTAGATATCAGCAAAGTAGTGTGGGTCAACATATACTGTCTCAGTCGGCGAGTAGCCAATTCCAAAGCACAACAAGTTTTCTCGAGCAGTGAGTATCTTGTTTCACAGTCGGTAAACATTTTGCTAAGGTAGTATATTGCATGCTCTTTTCAACCAGACTCGTCATGCTGCCCCAACACACACCCCATTGAATTATCTAACACTGTTAAGTACATTATCAAAGGTCTTCCTTCAATCGGAGGCATTAGAATTGGTGGTTCTTGAAGGTATTCCTTGATTCTTTCGAAGGCAGTCTAGAATTCTTCATTCCACTTTACCACTTGATCTTTCTTCAGGAGCTTGAAGATTGGCTCATAAGTAGCAGTTAAATGGGAAATGAACCTGGAGATGTAATTTCGTCATCCCAAAAAGCCTCAGACCTCCTTCTTAGTGCGAGGAGCCGACATATCTTGTATAGCCTTTACTTTTGCAGGGTCTACCTGAATACCCTTGTCACTAACAATGAAACTTAGCAGTTTACCAGACCTTACCCCGAAGGTGCATTTGTTTGGATTCAACCTCAGCTTGTACGTCTTCAACCTATCAGACAACTTTTGTAAATGATCAAGGTGCTCTTCCTTAGTTTGAGGCCTGACTATCATGTCATCCACATATACGTCTATCTCATGGAGAATCATGTCATGAAACAAGGCTACCATGGCTCGCTGATAGATTGCCCCGACATTCTTTAATCCAAACGACATCACTTTGTAGCAAAAAGTGCCCCATTGCATGACGAAGGTTGTCTTCTCCATATCTTCGGATGCCATCTTGATCTGATTGTAACCAGAGAAACCATCCATGAAGGAATAGATCTTGTGCTGCACGGTGTTGTCAACTAGAACGTCGACGTGAGGGAGTGGAAAGTCATCTTTGGGGCTTGCCCTGTTCAAATCTGTGTAGTCCATACACATCCGTACCTTTCCGTCTTTTTTAGGCACCGAAACTACGTTAGCAACCCATTGGGGATAAGAGGTGACGGCTAGTAAACCAGTGTTGAACTGTTTCATAACCTATGCTTTGATCTTCTCTGACATTTCAGGGTGCATGCGACGAACCTTCTACTTTACCGGAGGGAAATCTTCTTTAGTTGGAAGACGGTGAACCACAATATCCATATCCAGTCCTGGCATGTCTTCATATGACTAGGAAAAGATCTCGACATAATCATGAAACATTTGAATCAACCGTTTTTTCACATTAAACCCCAGATTTGCAACGATCTTGACTTCTTTTCTGTCTTCCTCTGTGCCCAAGTTTATTGTCTCAATTGGCTTTTCATGAGGCTGTATAGCCTTTTCTTCCTACTTTAACTGCCTAGCAAGTTCTCCAGGTACCTCAAAATCTTCCTCACCTTCGTCCTTGGCTTGGTTGATCCGATTTTCAAAGTCATAACTGGAAATAGCAGAAATGTTATCAATGGGATCCAGAGTGGAAATGGATCTACAGTTGACGCGTGAGTGTGTGTAAGAGCATAGATGTATAGACAAAGTAAAAGTAGAAAAGAAAAATAGAGAGCGCAAAATTTGTATGCATAAATGTCCAATGCTTTATTAATGCCATATAAAAGTGAAACATGATAACCCTCACAAATAAACCGATGTGCCCCGGGTAATACACATGGCCATAAAGTTATATTGTTTATTACATTTCCAAAAAAACAAGAAATACAATTACTTCTAAACAAAAGTAATCGGTACAAAATCTTTTTCCGTCCAGTTACTGGATCCACCGTTGGTAGTAGGGAAGATCCAGTTGTCCATGTCATTGTCACCGTCTCTATCTTCTAAAGTGTTCACCCCATGATTGCTGATGTGTAGGGGAGGTCTTCCAGCACGAGCACGTCGAACAACCCTTTGAGCCCCTGAAGAGAAACCCAAACCAAATTTATCAGACTTATATGAAATATCAGGGAGCAGACCCCAGATGGTAGACCCACCTTCTTCGACAACAACTTTTGCATCCTTGAGAGAAGCCATCATTAAGGGAGGTCTGGTGATCTTCGATATATTGGTTACAGTTTCAGTTGTAGCCAGAGTTTAAGGTGCCTCTTCAAAATTCTGGCACGGAGTCTCAATGAACTCACCATCCATTTCCACATATCTAAATGAATTCAGGTGACTGACCATGTATTCTTCTTTTCCGTGTACAGTGACAATTCTCCCTTTGACCGGGTATTTCATCATCTGATGTAGAGTGGACATAACAGCTCCCGCCCCATGAATCCAAGGGCGATCAAATAAACAAGAATAGGATGGTCTGATGTCCATCACGTAGAAGGTAAAGTCGAAAGTCTGAGAACCAACTTTGATGGGGACGTCCACCTCCCCGTGCACCATTCTCTTTGTACCGTCAAAAGCCCTCACTACAATATTGCTGGGCTTCAAGGTCAAACCTTCATAGTCTAGTCTATCCAGAGCGTTCTTCAGTTGTACATTCAATGATGAACCAGTATCTACTAGGACATGGGCCTAAGTATTTCCCTTGCATTCGATAGAGACATGCAACGCATCATTGTGCTTCCTCCCTCTAGGAGTCAAATCAGCATCAGAAAAGCCCAAACCGTTATCAGCCGTTAAACTAGCCACACAATATTCAAATTGGTCAGCAGAGGTTTCGTGGGGCACATGGGCAGTTTTCAGGAACCTCACCAAAGCCTTCACAAGAGCTTCGGAGCACAACAACAAGGCTAGCATAGAAATCTTTTAAGGGGTATGCCCCATTTGTTTGACCATGTTGTAGTCGTTTTTCTTGATAATTTTCAAATTTTCTTCCATTTCTTTCTTGGAAGCCTATGGGATAGATACCGAATGTGCCTTTGTCTAGACAGGTTCAACCACTATGTCTTTGTCCCTAGTCTCGGTCGACTCGGTGATAGGGGTGTCAGCAAGGGTAATCAACGGGATTGTAGTAGTAGTATCAACATGAATAAAAGTAGGAATGATCACAGGACTAGTAACAACTTTTCGAGGATAAATCTTAGGGGAGAACACTCTTCCACTTCTGGTTATTTTGCTAGTTCCCACAATGTTGCCAATGTAGGGGTCAGCCTTTTCAAAAACCTGGTCTTCATCAGCCATCCAATCTTGCCTGACACCGTGGTAGTAGACGTCACCCTCATAGTTCCAAGGAACAGTTTTGTCTAAGGAGTATGGGATTGGCCCTGGCATACTAATTATCAGTGGAGTAACCTTCGGAACAGATGTAATCCTGACGGGTCTTTTGGTGGAGACCCTGGGAGGATTGGCGGAAATGGTTATTATCGAAACATATTTGCAAGAAATGGTTGGAACGAGATTCTTCTCAAACAAAATCTCTCTATCATCCATCAGGCGCTGGACACCTGCCTTCAACAAATGACAACCAGTTGGTAGAGATAAACAGAAGTAACAAGCCCAGAAATAAACCAGCCTTCAATAAGTTCCACTTAACGGTCATAAGAGGAGTAACAAGCTCTTCAACAACAGTAACAACCATATCATCTTCAATAGCGTTAACACAACGGTCGTGCTTGGGCATAGGAGCAGTGATAACATTTGGAATTTCAGGGGCGTCAAACTCAATTTCCTTCGCCTCGAGAAGGTCTTGCACCTTGTTTTTCAAAGCCCAACAATCATTTGTATCATGACCTGGACTTTACGAATGATAAGCATAGCGAGCATTTAGATTGTAGCAGGGAGAGGTAGTGTTGGGATTCTTTGGAGCTTCCCGTAAGGTTACCAGGTTAGATTTCAGCAAATGAGGCAAAACTTGGGATAAAGTCATATTTATCCGGGTAAACTATCTTACCGGCCTTTCTGCTCTCTGCTGATTATTCCTCCGTTGAATGGGTGCAAGCTTAGGGATCATGACAACCCCTACCATTGGACGGTGTTCATTTTTGTCCTGATTCCTTTGATTGTACACATCACTAACCTCTTTCTTCCCAACAAATGTCTTCCTTACAGAACTGGAGGATGCATCCTTTTGGATCTTAGCACTCCTAATTACAGCTTCCACTCTTTCCTCTGTCAATATCAATTCAGTAAAGCCGGCCGAGGAGCTTCTAATCAGGTGATTAAAGAACGGACCAGACAAGGTACCCAGAAACATATCCACTAGCTCCCTATCAGACAGGGGAGGCCGGACTCTTCCTGCTAAGTCCCTCCACTTCTGAGCATAGTCTTTAAAGCCCTCACTTGAACCCATAGCCAAACATTGGAGTTGAGTACAGGTGGGAGCAAGGTCTGCGTTGTACTGATACTACTTATAGAAAGTAGCGATTAGGTCTTACTTAGTATGAATGTTGGTCCTTTCCAGCTGGTAGAACCAATCTAACTGAGTTCCGGACAAACTATCCTGAAATAAGTGGACCCATAAGTCCCTGTCAGCAGTGTCAGGTTGTATCTTCCTCACATAAGATCGGAGGTCTATTTTGGGACATGAAACCCCTTCGTACTTGGAAAACACTGGCACCTTGAACTTTGGCGGGATGACAATACCGGACACCAAATCCAGCTCTTCAAAATCCAGCCTAGGCACATTCTGAATCTCCATTGCACTCTGTAGCGGTGAAAATCAGAGATCGAGCTATTAATTAACTCGACTCACAAAAGCAAGAGTCGCCACCGCGCTTTATTATTTCCAAGGGGAAAGGGAAAAGAGCGAAATAAAACCCAAAAACATGCAATGTAAAATAATACTTAAAAGTAATAAAAAATACAATGCGTTTTTGAAATAGATCGAGAGTTAGGGGGTTGGTTATGCAATGGGAAGGTATTAGCACCCAATGCATCTGCGGTACTCCGTAGGAACCTTTTGAAATATCTGTTTTTTGGTTTAAAATTGTTTGTTATGTACAAGGGTGTATTTATCTACAACTATGTTTTCTTAAGGGGAAAGAAATGAGTTTTTATTATTGCGTCCGTGAGGGTTTCGCGACCCTTTGCCTACGTATCCAATGAAGGAATCAAAACACCGTAGTTCCTCTAGAAAAAAGTTGATTTGTTTGTGTTTTTTTAGTGGGCGACATTAACGCACACATTCTAGCAATAGGCACGACCGGTATCACGATAGAACGGGGATAACATGCCCTTGGGGGAGTTTTGATCTGTTGAGTGTTTTTGCATGTTTTAAAGTATGTTCAAGTAAGGATTAAAGAGTGTTTTTTTTGGATTTTCTTGGTTTGTTTACTTGTTGATTTTATCTTGACTAATTACTAACATTTGTACAAAGTAAATAAAATGCAGAAAGATAAAATCCTACGCTATTACAACCATATCAAAAGGCATAAAAAATATGAAGGAAAAAATAAGATAAAAGTAAGAAAAAAGAGTGTATTTCGACCCAGGCAGTAGCACACTTCGACTGGCATTTTGTTGGCCTCCTTCGATTGGGGTTGGCAACAAAAAAGTCACGTCTTTCGATTGGGCCTTGGCAGGGGCGAGGTCCTGTCCTTTGATTGGGAAAAGGAAGCAGCAAGTTGTATCCTTCGGCTGGGAGTTCGCACCAGTGAGGTTCTGTCCTTCGATTGGCCTAGCAGTCAGTGTATGGCGAAGTCTTTTGATTCTGCCTTGTTGCCTTCTTCGACTGGGGGTTGAAAGCAGTGAGGGAATGTCTTTCGATTGGACATGGTTTGCCTCCTGGTTGTCTCTTTCGTTCGACCTGGAGAAAGGGGGTAGAAGCCATAAGCTTCGTTTCCTATTTCCTGTTTCATGTTTCTTTCATTTCAAGCATTAAATGACAACATGGCCTGAGACCATGCTAGTATTTATCTTTCAAACAGTTTAATAATTAAAGCTAGTTCAGGTAAACAAAAAGCAAAACGAAAGGGTTAACTTTAAAAAAAAACATGTTAACAGGGTGGAAACGAAAGGAACAGTGGTATATACATGCTTGAAATGAACAAAAAGATTATTTACATGTTATGCCATGAAACGAAAAGTTCAAGGGTAAGAGTGACTTACCTTGCTTCAGGCCTTGAATGGATGTGGGACCTTGAGTGGAGGCCCTGGGTTCTGGATTTGAAAGAGAGGGGTCACAGGCTGTACTTGGAGCGCTGAATTTGAAGGAATAGAAAAAGCAAGTGTGATGCTTCTTTGATTCGAAGGAGACTGAAGTGTGGTTGTTCTTCAGAGTCGAAGGAGATGAATGTGATTCTGGGTTTTTTGTGATTTCTCAAGTGTTGATGAACTTTGAGAATTTTTCTGTGTTTGAGAAAATTTGGGGGATTCGTTCCTCTGGTCCCAAAAATCCTCCCCAAAAATATGTGTTGGAGCCTCTTTATTTATAGGCGAGCTTTGATATGGTTTTGGGGGGAAATCAAATAATATTTGAATTATTTGGGTATATTGCCCCCTTGTTTTCTTCAATGCAGCTCTTGTGCACTCCTTTTTTGTGCAAGTACAGGACAGAGACAACGCAGGCTTATCAGTATTTTGGAGCTTAGTGGCAGGTTGGTGTAGGACTGCTGCATAGCAGCACAACTGGCTTGAGTTTGGCAGTATTTGGGACTTTAGTCAACAAACTCCTTGAATACTTCCCCCTTTCGTTTTGATCACTTCGACCAGCTTCATGATTACACAAAAACGTTCGTTTCCAAACAATATGTGCTCTAAGTACGTTGCTTCGAAGGGTTTAGTGGTCCAACTTATGAATCGAAGGAGGCCACCTTGAAGGAAATCACATGTCTAGCTTGTGGATCAAAGGGGGTCACTTCGAAGGAAACTACATGGCCAAATCGAAGCTTGTGACTGAAGGAGACTGCATTTCCAAATCGAAGCTTGTGACTGAAGGGAGACTGTATTTCCAAATCGAAGCTTGTGACTGAAGGGAGACTGTATTGCCTAATCGAAGCTTGTGAATGAAGGAAGCAATGTTTCCCAATCGAAGCATGTGGATCGAAACAAACATATTTCCCAATCGAAAGCCCGTGTTCGAAGGAAGCAATGTTTCCTAATCGAAGCATGTGGATCGAAACAAACATATTGCCCAATCGAAAGCCCATGTTCGAAGGAAGCAATGTTGCCCAATCGAAGCATGTTTGCAGGCAGTAACTTGTCCAAATCGAAGCATGTTTGCAGGCAGTGAACTTGTCCAGTCGAAGCAGGCTTGATCGAAGGAGACCTGTCAGCACATGAAATCAAAGAAAAAAAAAACACACATTTCGTGCTTGATTAGAAGTTAGTGATACATAGGCTAAGAATGTTCAAAACACTTGACAATTTCTGCATAATCAATTCTCGAAGGTGAGAGGTTAAAAGCGACTGTATTTAGTGACCTTGACTTTTGTATAAAAATGCAAAAATAAAAATGGGATCTTAGGTCAAAAATTGGGGTATGACAGCTGCCCCTATTTAAGTTTCTTCTATCTGGAGATATGAAGATTCGAATCTTCATTTTGACGAGATTGAAGGGACTTAAATATATAATACACAATTTTTGGCCTTAAGATACCACAATTATGTTTATGATCTGATATGAATGTAATATCTTGAATTTAATGAGGAATGATGTTGTATGAGACAAACTACTGCTAGAGAAACCAAGCACATTATACAGTAATCCTACAGGGGAAGAGATTATAACTCCACTGGGGAAACAAGAGTCATAGGCTTCAAATGAGAGACTCTTGAATTATTTACATCAGTATTGAGACTGGAAAAGAAATGATTGACATCAGCACTAAGGCTGGCAGATGATGATTGACATCAGCACTGAGACTGGCAAATGATTGGCATCAGTACTGAGACTGGAAATAAACATTTATGACTTCTGAATTTTACCAAGATATCGCTTGAAAAGGATAAAATACAAAATTCCCCATGGAACTTTTCCGAAGAGGTGTCGTTTGCATTATTATTGGGGATACACAAACTGCTCAAATAAAGAGGCCGCCACTTGCTTCCTTTCAAAGGTGTCAATAACATACAAGTTGCTCATGAAGAGACCGCCGCTTGCTGTTTTTCAAGAGAACAATAACACACAAGTTGCTCATGAAGAGACCGCCACTTGCTGTTTTTTCAAAGGTATCAATAACATACAAGTTGCTCATGAAGAGACCGCTGCTTGCTGTTTTCAAAGGTGTCAATAACATACAAGTTGCTCATGAAGAGACCGCCGCTTGCTGTTTTTCAAGAGAACAATAACACACAAGTTGCTCATGAAGAGACCGCCTCTTGCTGTTTTCAAAGGTGACAATAACATACAAGTTGCTCATGAAGAGACCTCCGCTTGATGTTTTCAAAGGTGACAATAACACACAAGTTGCTCATGAAGAGACCGCCGCTTGCTGCTTTCTCTAAGGTATCAGTAACATACAAGTTGCTCGTGAAGAGACCGCCGCTTGCTGTTTTTTCAAAGGTAACAATAACATACAAGTTGCTCATGAAGAGACCGCCGCTTGCTGTTTTCTCAAAGGTAACAATAACATACAAGTTGCTCATGAAGAGACCGCCGCTTGCTGTTTTTTTCAAAGGTATCAATAACATACAAGTTGCTCATGAAGAGACCGCCGCTTGCTGTTTTTCAAGAGAACAATAACACACAAGTTGCTCATAAAGAGACCGCCGCTTGCTGTTTTCTCAAAGGTATAAATAACATA
Source organism: Vicia faba (assembly GCA_948472305.1). Taxonomy (NCBI): domain Eukaryota; kingdom Viridiplantae; phylum Streptophyta; class Magnoliopsida; order Fabales; family Fabaceae; genus Vicia; species Vicia faba. Next base: position 95,304,521 of record OX451735.1, on the reverse strand, counting down.
CAAGTTGCTCATGAAGAGACCGCCGCTTCCTATTTTCAAAGGTGACAATAACATACAAGTTGCTCATGAAGAGACCGCCGCTTGTTGTTTTTTCAAAGGTATCAATAACATACAAGTTGCTCATGAAGAGACCGCCACTTGATGTTTTCAAAGGTGACAATAACACACAAGTTGCTCATGAAGAGACCGCCGCTTGCTGTTTTTTTCCAAGGTATCAATAACATACAAGTTGCTCATGAAGAGACCGCCGCTTGCTGTTTTTTCAAAAAGAACAATAACACACAAGTTGCTCATGAAGAGACCGCCACTTGCTGTTTTCTCAAAGATGCCCATAAAATATCGTGAAGATATTGCTGGAGGTGAGAATCAATAATTTCATCGAGGATGGACAAACTGCTCATGAAGAGACCGCCACTTGTCATAATATAAAGAAATTCAGAAATAATCAAACTGCTCAAATAAAGAGTCAGTCGCTTGTTGTCACGTCGATATTCCAGAAGAAGGTTATGATAACACTACTCGGGAATAAAGTTCATCTTCAATGGGGAACCATGGATAAATCCTTCCTGAGGAGACCAAGTATTTAGATTGCAAAATAAATGAACTCTCCATCTAGGTTTCACAGCCTAGAGAGATCCACAGGGTATCATTCACAAGAGACAAAGCTCAATCCAGGAATAAACTGGAGAGAAAACAGTCAAACAAGACTCCACCCAATGAGGAAACAACTCAAATGGGGATTTATCCTATCCAGAGATGGAAAAGGAAAGCTAAAGCAAGATTCTTCCACGAGAGTTAACTCAGTGGGGAATTAGAAAGGAGGCGCACTTTATGCTTAAGTTGACACTTTATTTGGAAAGATCAAATACGCTCTTTGAATAGACATAACCAAGGTATACGAACTCAAAGACATCAACAAATACAAATGTGCGTGCATGATGTAAGTGTGAATGAATAAATGAATGTCATGTACATGATTGACAAAACATATAGAAAAGATAAACTGGAGATGATAAGACATCACAGTACAACTCGACACTCGGCTAATCTCAACAAGATGGGAACATTACTGGAGATAGAACAAAAGTCATCATTGGAGTAAATTCCTTTTACAGGAGCTTAAATATCTATGGAGGGGAAGATATTTTCAGGTAGAAAACCCAAAGTCCAGTCTTCTATCGCAAACAGTCCATTGAAAGGATAACAACACAAACAATGTTTCAGCTGGAAAAAGTCATGCTTAGCTGGAGATACTGGGAACACCACCCTCTGATAACGTGTGCAAAACATATCACATATCTTAACAAATCTGGATTGCCTCTGGGACTAATTTTGGATGCCCCAAGTTTACTGCTGATAAGCTGCATGTTGCACGACAATTCTTGCGAATAACTTCACTTCTAAAATGCCCCAAGCTATATGGTTGATGAGGAGAAATCGTCTCAAGAGGATTTTACAAAAGACCTGGCATTCACCATGCTCTGGTGTCTTCAAACTCTTAGAGAGATTCATCAAATCTCGACGTGATTGCCCCGGATTGACTGTAGTTGGCACAACAAAGTCTTCAAATTTTGCCCCAAAAGAGTAAACAAGTTGGGAAAGCATTAACTAGGAGAAGCAACACGTCCATGCTTAAGGTCTTTAGGTGACATGCCCCTGGATATGATTTTTTTCTTGAAATGATTCGCCAATTACTCAATCATAGTTTCAGGCCTTAAAAGAACAAACTCATCACTAGTGCTTATATGTGAGCTTCCTTGATATCAAACAAATGTTTTGCAGTTAGAAAATTTTTATTATGAGAATGAAAATTCTAATGCAACAGTTATGTAAGTCTTGAAGATTTTGAAAAGATATTGCACAAATTTTGCGAGTTAGAGCACCATTAATTTTTGTATAGCAAAAGCATATGATACCAACATAACTATTTAGAAAACATTCATGGGAGTCAGGAACAATATCTCATTGAAGTATGCTTTCAAAATAACCTTGCTTCAATTAGGACTTTTGAAGGTTGTAACGTGGCCTGGTTCATGGTTTTTAGAAAAAAGATTTTTAAGGCTCAAAATTTATAGGTGCCCACCCATTCTTCATGATGTTCTCCAACCCTATGTTCAGTTAATTCAACATGAGTGTTCATCTCTCAAAAGGATTTTGTGACGGTTAAGGAAACGACGAGGCTTTCGGAGTAGCAACCACCCTTATGTCTTCGTGTTTGTAGTCACCAATTTGTTCTTTGCTGAGGACTTTTCTTTGTAGTCCTTTCTTTGCAATTTTTATTTTCCCTAACTTTTTCCTAAACTAATTCTTTTGAATTGATAGTCCAGCGGGATTTCCTAATTTTTGCTTAAGCCGCACGTTTTCAAGTTTTCGACTTAGCAGGCTTTTTTTTTCTTCTTGATTTTTTTATTTTTTGAACAAAAGTGTGACATTAGCTTGTATTTGCTTGTTGAGAGGATTGTGACTTCCTCGTTTCTTGATGAATGAGGGATAACATTGTGATTCCACATCTTATGGATTCATTATACATGAAGGATAGCCCTCGTAGTTTCTCTTCAGAAATATCTTTCTTATGAATTTTGAACACTCAATCAGATTAACTGAAAACTACCCTGCCCCAGGTTAAAATTTGAGGGTTTTTCGTAAAGAAAAGAAACTCCTACTTCAAGGCTCAAAAGGGGTTAGCAAGGGATTATCTTCCTTATATCTCCGGTGTTTAGGGATTTGAAACAATGCCTGTACATCGTCAGCAAGATTTTATCCAAAAGCATACAACCAGGGATTTTGTTTTTTAGATCATCATCCTCCCTTCAATCTCTGCCTAGGCAGGAGAGTGGGCAACAAGTTGGTATCATAATGGAAAAAGAAATTTAAAATTCGAAAACAAATATGAGTGAAACGAATGAATTTCTTCAAGACAAACATACTCATTGCATTAAGATAATCATTCAGATGCAAACAAGTTATTACATGCAAACAATGTTTTGATAAACAAGAAAAATTACAAAAAGCAGAAATAAGTTAATTATCTGGGAAGGCTTTCCATCTGGACTTGAATTACCAAAAACATCCTTCAAAACTCAAAGTGACCATCAATCGTGTTTACTCTTCGGCGCATGCTTGATTTGAACTTCAAAACCAACGTCCTTGAATGACAAGATACCACTTCTGACCAACTTCTGAACCTCGATCTTCGAAGCAAAGCAACCAAATTTTCAACCAAACCAGTTAAGGGCTCCACACTAGCTTCCAAATTAGTCATCTCTCTACGGAGTTCAGAAACCTCTTGCTTGATATTCTCCATTGTTCCCTTAGCGCGAGTGTTGTACTGGTGAGACCAAAGGAAAAATAAGACTTGGAAAAAGACCTTTGAAAGTGAAACCAAAAATGTAGAATGATGCATGATATGCAAAAGAGAGTTTTTATTTGACTTTCAAGGAACTCAAGATATTAAGTTGTAAACATCAAAGTATGAAGATAGAAGATGAATTTTAAATTGGATCAAAGTGTTGATCAAGTTATCATCAAGATCAATCATCCATTTTGGTGGATTAGAGTTTTCACCCCATCAACACCCAAGATCCATTGAGCTTGACGAAACTTTTGATGTTTACAAAGAAAGGCTTCCAAATAACTTGAAATTCAAGTGAAAAGGGTTTTATGGATGCATGAATGCATGGCTATGCAACAACCACAAGCAAGGTCACAAATAAAGTCGAAAGTTTCAACATCACGAGCATGGAGTCAAAGGTAAAGACAAACCCCAAGGTATGTACTAAAGGTTTAATCACACCTGTGGAACAAGGTTCTAAAAGTTCCCAGAGTCTACATTCCTCCTTCGGATATTACCAACGTCTCGATTACTCGATAATTAGTAATATTCTCAAGAGAAACTCGTCTGAGTGCAGCATCGCGTGACAACTACTTCCGGATTACTCCGTTATAATCTCCGCACTACACCTAAGAGGCCAAGATGGATTAGGGTTCTACGATTCTCAGCTTCACTGGCTCCCAGGTCAAAAGCAATAATGTCTTCCCGATTACTCGGTAAACAAATACTACGTTCAAAGGGGCTTCCACTGAGTGGGGGATTTCATGCCTCCTTCTTCGGGATTACTCCCTCAAAGTTAACATGATTATACCGCCCGTCCTATTCCTAAGTGTAACTTAGTCCGGGTATAGGACTTGTCCTTTGCAAAAACCCAAATAACCACAATATAAACATATAATCAAACAAACAAGTAATAATAAATAAAAAAAACAGATATGACAAATTAGGCTTAACCCACTTAGGGATGGACCAGAAAGAGGTCAATCTTTCCCCAGCAGAGTCGCCAATTCTATAGCGGTGAAAATCGGAGATCGAGCTATTAATTAACTCGACTCGCAAAAGCAAGAGTCGCCACTGCGCTTTATTATTTCCAAGGGGAAAGGGAAAAGAGCGAAATAAAACCCTAAAACATGCAATGTAAAATAATACTTAAAAGTAATAAAAAATACAATGCATTTTTGAAAGAGATCGAGAGTTAGGGGGTTCGTTATGCAATGGGAAGGTATTAGCACCCAATGCATCTGCGGTACTCCACAGGAACCTTTTGAAATATCTGTTTTTTGGTTTAAAATTGTTTGTTATGTACAAGGGTGTATTTATCTACAACTATGTTTGCTTAAGGGGAAAGAAATGAGTTTTTATTATTGTGTTCGTGAGGGTTTCGTGACCCTTTGCCTACGTATCCAATGAAGGAATCAAAACACCGTAGTTCCTCTAGAAAAAAGTTGATTTGTTTGTGTTTTTTTAGTGGGCGACATTAACGCACGCATTCTAGCAATAGGCACGGCCGATATCGCGATAGAACGGGGATAACATGCCCTTGGGGGAGTTTTGATTTGTTGAGTGTTTTTGCATGTTTTAAAGTATGTTCAAGTAAGGATTAAAGAGTGTTTTTTTTGGATTTTTTTGGTTTGTTTACTTGTTGATTTTATCTTGCCTAATTACTAACATTTGTACAAAGTAAATAAAATGCAGAAAGATAAAATCCTACACTATTACAACCATATCAAAAGGCATAACAAATATGAAGGAAAAAATAAGATAAAAGTAAGAAAAAAGAGTGTATTTCGACCCAGGCAGTAGCACACTTCGACTGGCATTTTGTTGGCCTCCTTCGATTGGGGCTGGCAACAGCAAAGTCACGTCTTTCGATTGGGCCTTGGCAGGGGCGAGGTCCTATCCTTCGATTGGGCAAAGGCAGCATCAAGTTGTATCCTTCGACTGGGAGTTCGCACCAGTGAGGTTCTGTCCTTCGATTGGCCTGGAAGTCAGTGTATGGCGAAGTCTTTTGATTCTGCCTTGTTGCCTTCTTCGAATGGGGGTTGAAAGCAGTGAGGGAATGTCTTTTGATTGGACATGGTTTGCCTCCTGGTTGTTTCTTTCGTTCGACCTGGAGAAAGGGGGTAGAAGCCAGAAGCTTCGTTTCCTATTTCCTGTTTCCTGTTTCTTTCATTTCAAGCATTAAATGACAACATGGCCTGAGACCATGCTAGTATTTATCTTTCAAACAGTTTAATAATTAAAGCTAGTTCAGGTAAACAGAAAGCAAAACTAAAGGGTTAACTTTAAAAAAAAAACATGTTAACAGGGTGGAAACGAAAGGAACAGTGGTATATACATGCTTGAAACGAACAAAAAGATTATTTACATGTTATGCTATGAAACGAAAAGTTCAAGGGTAAGAGTGACTTACCTTGCTTCAGGCCTTGAATGGATGTGGGACCTTGAGTGGAGGCCCTGGGTTCTGGATTTGAAAGAGAGGGGTCACAGGCTGTGCTTGGAGCGCTGGATTTGAAGGAAAAGAAAAAGCAAGTGTGATGCTTCTTTGATTGGAAGGAGACTGAAGTGTGGTTGTTCTTCAGAGTCAAAGGAAATGAATGTGATTCTGGGTTTTTTGTGATTTCTCAAGTGTTGATGAACTTTGAGAATTTTTCTGTGTTTGAGAAAATTTGGGGGATTCGTTCCTCTGGTCCCAAAAATCCTCCCAAAAAATATGTGTTGGAGCCTCTTTATTTATAGGCGAGCTTTGATATGGTTTTGGGGGGAAATCAAATAGTATTTGAATTATTTGGGTATATTGCCCCCTTGTTTTCTTCAATGCAGCTCTTGTGCACTCCTTTTTTGTGCAAGTACAGGACTGAGACAACGCAGGCTTATCAGTATTTTGGAGCTTAGTGGCAGGTTGTTGCAGGACTGCTGCATAGTAGCACAGCTGGCTTGAGTTTGGCAGTATGTGGGACTTTAGTCAACAAACTCCTTGAATACTTCCCCCTTTCGTTTTGATCACTTCGACCAGCTTCATGATTACACAAAAACGTTCGTTTCCAAACAATGTGTGCTCTAAGTACGTTGCTTCGAAGGGTTTAATGGTCCAACTTGTGAATCGAAGGAGGCCACCTTGAAGGAAATCACATGTCCAGCTTGTGGATCAAAGGGGGTCATTTCGAAGGAAACTACATGGCCAAATCGAAGCTTGTGACTGAAGGAGACTGTATTTCCAAATCGAAGCTTGTGACTGAAGGGAGACTGTATTTCCAAATCGAAGCTTGTGACTGAAGGGAGACTGTATTGCCTAATCGAAGCTTGTGACTGAAGGAAGCAGTGTTGCCCAATGGAAGCATGTGGATCGAAACAAACATATTGCCCAATCGAAAGCCCGTGTTCGAAGGAAGCAATGTTGCCCAATCGAAGCATGTGGATCGAAACAAACATATTGCCCAATCGAAAGCCCGTGTTCGAAGGAAGCAATGTTGCCCAATCGAAGCATGTTTGCAGGAAGTAACTTGTCCAAATCGAAGCATGTTTGCAGGCAGTGAACTTGTCCAGTCGAAGCAGGCTTGATCGAAGGAGACCTGTCAGCACATGAAATCAAAGAAACAAAAAAACACACATTTCGTGCTTGATTAGAAGTTAATGATACATAGGCTAAGAATGTTCAAAACACTTGACAATTTCTGCATAATCAATGCTCGAAGGTGAGAGGTTAAAACTGACTGTATTTACTGACCTTGACTTTTGTATAAAAATGCAAAAATAAAAATGGGATCTTAGGTCAAAAATTGGGGTATGACACACTCAGACGCTCTTCCAGCTGTTTGTACTTTTCTTCGGCCGGAGGATACTGCTCTTCATTGTAATCAGTCTCGTTGTCAGATTCCTGTGGACTAGGGTCATCCTCTCTTGTCTCACCCTCTTGGTTATCTCCTTCTTTGGAGGAAGATGTCAGCTCAACCACTTGCCTTAGCGGTCCTTTGAATAGCCTTCCCAGATTTACCACACCAGCTGTCCTCCTTGGCTTCTTGATCTTGTCTTTAACAATCAGGGCTTTCAGTTCCTCTTGCCACTTGGCCAGAGCCATAATCAGCTGTTGGAATTGTGTTTTGAGTCTGTAAGTCCTTCACAGTTTGTTCTAGAGCCATTGCTGAAATAAACAGCGAAGAGAATGAGAAACCTGCTTTGAAACCTGTTTATGCAATGATATGTATGATATATGTATGCAATGTTTTCAAGGATTTCTAAGACTCAAATTTTCTTAAACAGAAAGAGAACAAATGTTAATTGTATTGAAAATGTTTTATTGATCATAATAATGCCTTTTAGGCTCACAAGGGAACAAAGCAAAATAAAACCATCCAAGCTAAAGAAAACTCAAGCTTCCCACAAACGCATCCTCTTTGGTGCAATGTAGGCATTTATACTCCTCTCCTCGTGAAGTAACCGGGTGAGTTCTAGAACCTTCTTCTTGCTGACGTAGAATTGGGTTTTGAAAGTGTCTCGTTCTCCTTTGAGTTGGATCCAATACCTCTGTAACTCTTCAAGATCAGTTGGCATGTCAGGATGAAGAATCACATAAGGAGTGTCTTCATCTGCAACTGGCTCCAAAATCATAGGTAAGATGGCGGGGTAAGGCATCAAAAGACATTGAGCACGAGCTCGCACTCATTTGAGGTAAGGCTCAAGAGGGATGGAATTCTTGTGCCCCAGTGTCTTGCTATCAACTCGATTTATCATTCCCCAAGCTCGAATGAAACTCTTGCGATAATCCTGAACATCATTCTCGTAGTCAAATGTGATTCCTTGGACAAGTGTGTCGTGAGGACCATCCCTTCTAGCGTAACCAAACTGTCGTAACACCAAACAAGGGTTATAAGTGATTCCTCCCCTGATTCCTAAGAGAGGGACATTAGGGAATTCCCCACAATGATAAATGATGGTAACATTCTCCGAGGATCACAAACACCAATGAATGTCCGAATGTGTAAGAGACATCAGCCTACGAGACCATCTCATACCATACTCATTCTTCAAGACAGACCGAGGTAGGTGCGAAATAAACCACCTAGCCAGTAGAGGAGTGCAACACAGAAGGGTCCCTCTTCTCTTTAGAGTGCGAGCATGCAGAGAGTGTAGAATATCCCCAAGTAAGGTGGGCACTAGATTACGTGATAGAAAAATATTAACCGTATTCACATCTATGAGTTGTTCCGTGTTAGGGAATAGTACCATCCCATAGATGAGAAGGGATAACACCTCCTAAAAAGCTTGTAAATCCAGGCTATCCCAAAAATAGTGAGCTTTTTCAAATAGGAACTTAGCTAGAAATCCTTGGACACCCCCTCTGGTTTCCCAATTTGCCACTACATCAGGCCATTGTAAAGACAGAGCTTGGACAATCTCTTCAGGCTTTGGGTCTTTTTCTGTACCGTTTAATGGTATCTGATTAAGGATAGGTACCCCCAATAATTGAGAAAACACCTCCACACTAGGCACTAGCTGGTAATGAGGGAAGGTGAAGCAGTGGTGCAACGGATCAAAGAACTGAAAGAGCACCTTTAAAATTTCTTCGTCCGGGGTTACAGTGACCAAGTTGAGAAGTCGACCATGTTTTTCAGTGAAGGAAGAACTTTCAGGAATCTTGGATGCTAAGTCCTTGAGTTGCGGAGGAACATTCATTGGTTGATCTGGATAGTGTTCCTGCAAGCGGATGTCATGTCCTACAAAACAAGACAAAGATAAGCCCTAGAAAATCCTTGAAATGGTTAGTATGATATGCCATGTTATGATGTCATGATTATGCTAAGAAATCACATATATAGAAAACACAAACAAATCACACAAATACCTTAGGTTTAAGGCTTGCATGGGTTTTAAGGTCATACCCTCTTGAAGTTGGATTCGTTCAACCTGTCCTATAAATGGTAATCGGGTTCTAAGGGATATCAATATCACTGACCTTTCCCACAAGCTTCATTCGATAGGCGACTGAATCGCAACTAAATAAAACTCGGGAGTCAGGTCTCAATGAGTGTAGTATCGAGTATCTGCCTACTTTTGGAATACACCAAAGACGGCCATCTCACTACGTCCTAATGGCCAAGTTGTTCATATAAAGGTTCTAAGGTCAGTTGACGCTTCATGACACTACGCAGCGGCCCTGTATTATCCTTGATTAACTCAAGGGCTACCGGTACCAACCAAAGTGTCGCATCAACATAGCCATCACTTCAACCGTGTCGGTATACCCCGCACAATTTCCACGATCTATTGCTACTTACCTAAAAGGTTTCCCCAGATCCGGGTGTAGGATCTATATTAACCCAAACAATACCCTTAAAAGTAAAGCAATCAAACAGACAAAGAAGCAAGCTTAAAATGATCTAGACCCTAAGGTAAACCCAACTTTTTATTTTTCTCCCCAGCAGAGTCGCCAGTTCTGTGATACGGTGGAAGAACCGACTGTTATACTGGTTTGCATTTTGTATTCGCAAAGGTGCGGTAATCAAGAGTCGCCACTGATTTTTCTTTTATCCAACAAAGGAAAGGGTGAAAAGAACAGAAAAAGACCTTTCGAGAGTTTTCTAAGTAAGGGGGGTAGATTATGGAAAGGCAAGGTATTAGCACCATTTCCATCCGTGGTTTTCCACGGGCTCTTAGGTACTTGCTCATTTTTGAAAATTGCTTTCGTGTTTGGGTAAAAAAAGTTTTTGTTTGAAAATGCCTTAGTGCGACGATTCACTTTATGATAACCCTTGTATCGGTCCTCAAGAGTGTGATAAAGCGTTTTGAAAACATTGTTTGAAAAGTGTTTGAAAGTGTGGTGTGTAAAAAGAGTTGTTTGAGCAAGTACCTAACAATTATCTACCTACTCGAAAAAAAGTTTGTTCTTTTCCTCCTATCCTTTAGACCGTTTTATCCTACTATTAGTGAGTAGGTAACCCTAGTCGTTGGATATTGAGGGACTATCGAAAAGGACGTAATGGTCATTGAAGGTAACATGTAAGGACACCTTAGCATTTTGAAGGGACTATCATCATAAGATCATTTCTCGTAGGCAACTCGTGGGATAGTAAGGGACTATGATCTCTGTGATGATTTTTAAATTGAGGGTCTTTGCTAAGATATCCCTACGTTCGAGGGACATGACCACTGTTTCCGAAGCAATCAAGTGAGGTATACCCTAAGGGTGCAAGTGTGCAGCAGTGTGCTTTTTTTCCAGATATTTTATCTTGCAGTTTAGTGATCTACTGATTGATTGATTAAGCATACACGCCTAGGTTACTAGCAATTATATACAAGCATATAAAATATAAAAGCGAGAAATAGAGGTCCTACACTATTACAAGGCTTTGGTGTAGATACATAAGGAATTGACTGAAAGTAAAATGCGGAAATTAAAACCCTAATTAAGCTATTACAAATCGGGCACAGTTACATAATTAACAAAAAATGCTAAAGTAATTAAACGCGGGCATGAATTGAAAATACGTCTAAAATCCTAAGTGAAAGGAATTTTTGTTTGTTTGTTTTTGTTATGAAAAGAAATTGAATTAAAAATCCGAAGTCTATTAAATTTTAGTTTTTTTAAATAAAATATTAAAATAATTAATTAATTAATTGACAAAATTAATTTAATATAAAAAGCTAAGCCTAATGTTTTTGTGGTTTTTTAATGTTAATTAAAGCGTAGAAGAAGTAAGGACAAACAACCAAAAGAAAGGAAAAAATTGAAAGATAAGAACAGTAAATGAAAAGAGTGCAATCTTGGAAGTAAGACCTAGATGGAAGAGGCTTGGGTTGCCTTTCGATCCAGAGGGCTGATCAAAGGTGCCTGAGAGACTGCACGTCTGGGGGCGTTTGATCTGGATGTGTCATCCTTCGATCTGGGACACTGGATCTGCAAGGAAGTTTGTTAGAAAAAAAACACAAAATGTATGACCTGGGTGTCGAACCCAGGTCCTTTTCATTGCAGCACATCTTCCTCACCAACCTGGTCGAAAGATTTTTGTTCATTGGTACAAACGAAACAACAACATTACGTTAGAAACAAAAAAACACAGTATTAACTTAAATATCAAATCTGCGCGCTCAGTGGGCCCCTATGGTATTTACCCATTGAAGATAAACTAGAGCTGTAAGAATCAAAGGTAAGCTTAGATAGTGCCCTTATAATGGCACGATCTCGATCCTGGATCTTTGCTCACATGTAACACACTCAAACAAACATGAACATTAGCAGTAATATTTATATATGTTCGACATGAATTTAAATCATATTTAACAAGTTTGAGATCAAAGAAAAAATTACCAACAGGGGGATTATACGAGGGATGCTTCTGTGTGAATCCCAGGAACACGATTCAGGTGTTAGTCTGGACGTAGGCTGCTTGCAAAATCAGCTTTGAGTTTGACAGTCTTTGGAAATTTTGTGCAACTTTTTGGAACCTCGTAGGGCAGGCTACGTTTTCTTCTGAGGCAGTCTCCGTGTCTTTTTTCTCTGAGATTATGAGGTTTATATAGACAAGAGGTTTTAGGTCAACATTTGTGTATCAAATCTTGGTCCATTATGATGAAGAGATTTGATTTGATTTCTTCATAAAAACTTACTATATTTGATTCAATCAAGTGCCAATCTATTTTCATGCGTTACTGCCAGCCTGTTATGAGTTGTTTGGACCTCAAATATGATGAAAATCGAAAGTTGTACTGCCCTTGCAGATCCATTTCCCTTCGAGTTTGTTTTCTTCGATGGCTCTAAGCTCCAATTCGAATTACTCTGAACTTTCCTCATCAGAGCATTGTTTCCTTCGAAAGCTCTGAACTCTAATTCGAATTGCACCAGCTTCAATGTCATGACTCCTTCAATTGAGCCACCCTCTGCTTCGATTGATTGATTTGAAGAGAGTCACGCTTGTCGAATCAGCTCTTGTGGAGTTAGGAACAAACAAGGCAAGAATCTGGCCTTTAACTCAGGAATTGAATCCACGATCAATATTGAATTATTTCCATATTTGTAAGGAAAACATGCCATTTTGATTTTTGGGTGAACCTAGACAGGTTAGGATAGGTGTTTTGTTCGAATTTGGCTTAAGGCTTTCATTATGGTTACTTCAACTGAGTCTCAAGTTTTGCTCGCTTCAATGGCTTTGAACTTGGTCCAATCGAAATGTTATCTTATTGACTAATCGAAGTGTTGTTCTACACTCCTTGATGGCTCTAAGTCCTGATTCGAATTTCTCAGAACTTCCCTCATCAGAACATTTGTTTACCTTCGAAGGCTCTGAATTCGAATTGCACCAACTTCGTTATCACAGCTCCTTCGATTAAATCTTAAGCCGTGCCCCCTTCAATGGCTCTGTATCTTGATTCAAATTACTCATATTCTCAGCATCAGGGCTTCTATGTTTGAACCATAGTCTGCAGAGAGGCTCAGAGTTGTCCTCTCCAATCTGCATGAATTCGAATGCCCATCATCAAAGCTTCTAGAGCCCTCTCAGTTCTTGCTCTCTTTGATCTCATTTTCTCTAACATGGACAATCAGAATATCGCCTTCTGATACGCCAATCGAAAGATCAATTGGTTAACATGCCTATCCAAAGGCACTTTGTACGCTCTAACGAAAAACAACCTTATTTAAGATGCCCGTCGAAGCTGCCTTGTTGGAAATGCCCATCGAAAGGCCCTATACCAATCGAAGGACCGTTTGCAGATGCTAATTGAAGGACCTTTTGCAGATGCCAATCGAAGGACCTTTTGCATACGCCAATCGAAGGACTTATGCTGATGCCAATCGAAGGACCTTTTGCATATGCCAATCGAAGGACCTTTTGCAGATGCCAATCGAAGGATACTTAACCATCATTTGAAAAATTTCATTTTCTTTAGGCAAAGGTTTGTAACCAGCTATGCAATAGGAAATATTGGAAAAACATGAGAGGGCAAATTTTGGGGTACAACAGGGTTCTTGGGAGCTTCCTTTAGAGTTACCAGATTGGACTTCAATAGATGTGGAAAAACTTGGGACAAGGTCATGTTGATCCGGGTGAATCGTCTTATGGGCGCCTCTGGCCTACGTTGATAGTTTCGATGTTGATTAGATATAAGATTGGAGATCATAACAACACCTACCGTCGGGCGAAGTTTAGTTTAGTTTTGATTCCTGTGGTCATAAGCAACACTGACCACCTTGTTTCCGGTAAAGGGTTTCTTCATCGTGCTTGAGGATACGTCCCTTTGAATTTTTCCGCTCTTAATACCGGCTTCTACTCACTCACCAGTCATGATTAGTTCAGTAAATCCAGCCGAAGAGCTTCCGATCAGATGGTTGAAGAATGGACCTGACAACATGCCTAAGAACATATCCACCAACTCTCTGTCAGATAAAGGGGGCTGGACTCTTCCCACGAGATCCATCCATTTTTGGGCATAAATTTTGAAACCTTCACCAGCACCCCTATAGACATACCTTGAAATTGTGTTCGAGTTGGAGCTAGGTCATCATTATACTGGTATTTCTTGTAAGAAGCAGCAGCCAAATCTTCCCAATTGCGAATATTGGTTCCTTCCAACTGATAGAACCAATCTAACTGCTCCCTGACAAACTTTCTTAGAAGAAATGTACCCATAGGTTCCTATCAGCAGTATGGGGTTGAATCTTCTTGACATATGACCTTAAATGCAGCTTAGGACAAGAGACACCGTCATATTTAGCCAAAGTGGGGACCTTGAATTTCTGCGGGATGACCACCCCTGAGACAAGTCCTAGCTCTTCAAAATCCAGCCCGGGTACCCTCTGGATCTCTATAGCATTGAGGCAATCATCCAGTTGTTTGTATTTATCATCAGCAGGAGGATACTATTCTTCAGAGTAGTCAACTTCTTCTTCTTCAGACTCCTGGTTGTCATTTGCTTCCTTGTTCTTTCCTTCTTGATTATCTCCTTCACCCGACGAGGTTGCGAAATCTAGAGCTCGGTTAGATGGTCCTCTTAATCTTCTTCCCAAATTAAAAATGCCGTCTGGTTTCTTTGCCTTCTTCTTCTTATCATTGATTAAGAGAGCCTTCAGATCCTCTTTTCCTTTAGCCAGAGACAAGAACATCTATTGGAATTGAGCATTATGCGCTTGAAGATCCTTTACTGTCTGTTCAATATCCATCTCACTAAAATAAACAGTAGAAAGATAAGGAGACCTGTTGTGAAAACTTGTTTGTGTTATGATGAATGAGAATGCATATGCAAATGATTTCAAGGAAATTTAGAGATTTTAAATTTGTTTAGACAAAAGGAAACACACATTGTATTAATAAATCCGAGTTCAAGTACATAACGCCTCTTTGGGCTTACAACGAAAGAAATAAAATACAAAAATGCAAGTCCTAAGACAAGAAGGTTGAATGCATCCTCTTCGGTGCAGTGTAGGAGTTCAAACTCCACTCTTCATGAAGCTGCTTGGTGAGTTCCAGAACTTTCTTCTCACTGGCGTATAATTCGGCTTCGAAGGTGTCTCGTTCTTCCTTTAGTTGAATCAAATCCTTTTGCAAGTATTCAAGAGAGGTAGGCATGTTAGGATAAAGGACAGTATACAGGACATATTCTTCAGCAACAAGCTCCATGATAACAGGTAGGATGGAGGGGTAAGGCATTACGAGACTCTGAGCACGAGCTCGTACCCACCTAAGGTAAGGCTCAAGGGGAATAGAATTCTTGTGTCCCAATGTCTTACTATCCACTTTGTTTACCATCCTCCAAGATTGTATAAACCTTTGACGGTCGCCTTGATTGTCACTCTCGTAGTCGAACACCACACCTTGGATGAACGCATCATGAGGACCATCTCTTCGTGCATACCCAAACTGTCGTAAATCTAATCAAGGGTTGTAAGTGATACCTCCCCTAATGCCAAACAAAGGGATATTATGGAATTCCCCATAACGGTCGATGATAGTAATGTCCTCCAAGGATCGAGAACACCAGTGAATATCCGAATGTCTGAGTGACATCAACCTATTGAACCACCTCAAACCTTGCTCGTTCTTCACAATGAATCATGGGAGGTGCGAAAAAAACCATATAACTAATAGAGGAGTGCAACACTTGAGGGATCCTCTTCTCTTCATGTTACGAGAGTGGAGAGAATGCAGGATATCCCCTAACAAAGTAAGCACTGGATTGCGAAATATGAAGATTTTGACAGCATTCACATCTATAAGTTGGTCAGGATTTTGAAATAGTATCATCCCATAGATGAGAAGAGCCAAGATTTATTCAAAAGCTTGTAAATTCAGAGTGTTCCAACAATCTTGAGCTTTCTCCAACAGGAACTTGGCTAGGAACCCTTTGACACCACTTCTTGTTTCCCAATTAGCCGTGACGTCAGATTGTTGCAAGTGTAAAGCTCGGGAAATCTCCTCATGGCTTGGGTCTCTTTCAATACAGTTGAAAGGTAGTTGATTGAGAATAGGAATTCCCAAGAGTTGATAGAATTCTTCCATAGTAGGTACAAGCTGGTAATCAGGGAAGGTAAAATAATGGTGCAAAGGGTCGAAGAACTGGAAAAGCACCTTCATCATGTCTTCATCAAAGCTTGAGGTAACCAAGTTGAGAAGGCATCCATGTGTTTTGGTGAACAGAGAGTTCTCAGGGACCCTTGATGCTAATTCTTTGAGATGCAAAGGTACTCGTACGAGATTGACTTGGATTGTATTTCAGCGAGTGAGAGTCATGTCCTACAAAACAGAACAAAGATAAATCTCAAAATATTTGAAATGGTTATCTAAAATGCTATGGTATGATGGCATGATGTTATGTACAAGCATATGCACAAGTTAACCAAACAAGTCCTTAGGTTTAGGCTTGCATGAGGTTCATAGGTAAGTACTCTCTTGAAGTTTAGTTGGTTCAACCTATCCTAGAAAGTAAACGGGTTCTAGGGAATCTCAATATCACTGATCTTTCTTCATCGGGCATTATTTCAGCGCAAGCCTCTTTATTGGCGACCTAAATATCCCGAAAAGTCCGATCTTAATGAGCGTAGTATCGAGTATAAACCAACTTCGGACTGCACCAAACCCGACTACCTCACTACTTCCTAATGGCCAAGTTGTTCAAGTAAAGGTTCTAAAGCCAGTTAGTGTTTCATGACACCACACAGGGCCCTCGTATTCTCCTTGACTACTCAAAGGCTATCGGTACCAACAAATGTGTCACACTAACATAGCTATTACTTAGACCATGTCGGTATACCCCGCACAATTTACACAACTTATTGCTACTTACCTAAAAAGGTACCCCAGATCCGGGTAGAGGATCAAAACAATCCCAAACAAGGAACCATAACGTGAAGCAAACAAGTCAAACAAGGAAAATTAAGTAAAGGTGATCTAGCCCTAAGGTTACCCCACTTTTAAGTGTTCCCCAGCAGAGTCTCCAGTTCTGTAATACAGTGGGAGAACTGACTTGGTTGTTTTGTGTTTGATCGCAATTATTGCGGATAGCAAGAGTCACCACCGACTTTTCTTTTATCCAATAAGGAAATGTTGAAAAGAACAGGAAAGACCTTTCGAGATTATTTTCTTGAGTTCAGGGGGGGGGGGGGGGGGGGGTAGGTTATGAAAAGGGAAGGTATTAGCACAATTTTCATCCATATTTATCTACAGGCTCTTAGTTGCTTGCTAGATCACTTGCTTTTGTTTGAAAATGTGATTGTGGTGTGGTTTTTAAAAGTATTTTGAAAATGTCTTTGTAATAGTTCTCGTTTCTATTAGAACACGTACAAAGTGATTTATCTTTGATAAATGTTTCAAATATAGAGTGTGGGTGTATAAAATGTTTTTGTTGTGAGCAAGCGAGCATTTAGGAGCATCCTACCTACTCAAAAGGTCTAATGTTCTTTTCCTCCTCCTTTCGATGTTGCTAACTTACCATTGGTTTGGTAAGAAGCCCCATCGTTGCATATGAAGGGACGAGCGTGGGTCGTTTGTATATTCATAGAAGGTAACCTATGGGACGTTTTAGAAATATCTTTTAGGGACTAGATCGTTTACCGAAGGCAACATCGAGGGTCATCGAGGGACTATGATCTTTTATTTAGGGTCTTTGCTAAAACGCCCATATTCGAGGGACATGACTATTTTCTGAGGCAACAAGTGAGATTACCCTATAGGTGCATGTGTGTGAATATTGTGTTTGATTGCATGCATTTCGTCTTGAATTAGGATTTTCTAAGCATTGGTTTTAATCTTGTCATACACATCCTAATTACTAACATTTATATGAAAGCTGTAAATTGCGGGAAGTAAATTTACTACGCTATTACATCACATGGGGATGGGGATATAAATATAGAAATTGGGATTGCGAGAAATTAAATCCTAATTAATTATTACAACCATATTGAATGTGAATAAATGTAAGAATTGGAATGAAAAGAAAATGAACTTTGTTTTAATTTTGTTAAAGAAAAGTTTTGATTAATTAAAATAATTATGAAAATAAAATATTTTTTGTAACATTTTTATATATTCATAAAAATAAAACTTGTGAATAAATAGTGTGTAAAATATCAACTCAAAAGGAGTTATTTTGATTTGTTGAAAAAAAGTTTGAAGTTTGTTAAAAAAAAGGGAAAAGGAAACAAACAAAGGATAAAAATGGTTCTGGTCCTACCAGGGTTTGAACCTAGGAACCTACACAGAAATGCCTTTCGTGCGCGCTATTTGTTCCACTGGGGTGGTCTATTTCATCCATTGGTTGTACAACTTGCACTAAAAATAAAATGAACTCAGGGCTTCATTTCATTCCTTCGAGCACATGGATGTATATTACCATGTTAAGCTTTTTGAAAGCTTAGATTCTCAACCAAATCGAACAGTACAAATACCAAACCTGTCTAAAATCTGAATACGCATCTAACTATATAACATTCGAAAACCATATATAAAAGGTTAGCACAAATTTGTTTGATGCCAAAATTGAATCCTAACTAGTCAGAATTGCATTTCTCAACATATATGCCATGATAATCGAAACTAAAAGCATGGCTAACTTCCTAGACATGATATCTACATTTATCCTTTTCACTGCATATACAAATGAAGTTTAAACGAATGATACCAAGTTTAAGAAATCTTACCTCTTGGAGCGAAACTTGAAGTACTTCGACAAAACCTCCAGAAATGGTTTGATATTTGATCAAGTCTTCCTCAAACTCCTTGAAGCTATTCCAGTTGCTACTTGGCTTTGAAAACCACTTGAATCGAAGGTTGATTAGGAGTAAATCGAAGAGTTCTCTGACTTCCTTGAGTGGTCCTTTTTTTGAAAGCTTTGGAAATGTTCCAAGGCTAGTAGATGAAAGCTAGAGGGAGTGAGTCAAAAGGTTGATGTGTATGGAAGCTGGATGATGAATCGAAAGAGCTGATGGGTGTAAGTTAGAGGGTGAATCGAAAGGCTCTAACGTATAAAGGGATTTGAGTTTGAGAGTTTCTTTCTATGATCTTTAGTCTCTATCTAAAAATTCCCCCTGATTTGTAAAGAGTCTCTCTATTTATAGAGAAGAGGATTCTTTCAAGTTCAGGATAATATGTTATTGATTTGTGTAAAACAAAAAGAAATCTTGTTTAATGGGTTTTTCATGGTTCCCAAGTTCAAGTACAAGTGGGGGGTCTGATTTCTGCAGGAGACTTGACTTATGCTATTTGATGTTACTTGAACTCAAGGACAAAGTTTACAAGGCTCAATGCATTGACAATTTGCATAAATCCTATTTTTTCTAGAAATGGCAATGATAACTTTATGCCATATGCAGAATTACCTTTTGGACAATACTTTAAACACCTGGGTAATAGTTTAAATAATTGTGAAAACAATTAATTTTGGAGTGAGGCATAGGTTTGAGGCCTGAATAGCAAGATCATATAGCCTTGGCCTATGGATTTTGTCTTCAACTTGATTCCTTGTATCGAATACATTATCTTTCATTTTTTGGCCATGCAGATCCAGCCTTCGACCAAACTCAAGAGAAAATGAATTAGAATGTTTCCAACAATGGCATGTCTTTCGATTGAGGCCATATCCAGCTGCCTGTACCATTTGGAACCGTTTTGTTTTTGATCACGTAAGTCCAACCTTCGACCAAACTCAAGGCAGGAAAAAACTAAAAAATCCTCACAATGGCATGCCTTTCAATTGGGGCATATCCAGCTGAATATATTACTCTGAGTAGGTAAGATAATCTCAAAGGCATAGTCAAAACGAAAGGAATTCTGGATTAACTTCTTATTTCACCAACAGAAGCCAAATGCCCTAAATAAAGAATCCAACCAAATCTTGCATTAAAGAGGGCCATATGCCCAAACGAAAGATGCATGCATGAGATCTAAATATGCAATCGAAGGATGCCAAAAAGAGGCCTTTGCTTCCTGATTCGAAGGAAGCCAAACATGAGGCTTTTCCTTTTTGAATTGAAGGAGGCTACATGAGGCTTTTGCCTTGTGTCTGCTAGCCTGGTGTGAGCCTCTTGCATGCAAGAAGGAATCTATGGCTCAATCAAAGGCTACATATAGCCAGCCATCACTTTGTGAGTCAAAGCAAGCATGAAGGGGAATATTTTTCCAATCAACACAGGAATATAAGCACCAACATCTAATCGAAGCAGGCAGGCATCCATTGTATTACGAACCATATGGGGCCAAAGATGCAATCGAAGGTTGCATGCAGGAAGCTCCTGCCTTATGAATCAAATCCAACGCGCCAAAGGCCCATGCCCAGTCGAAGGATGCAAGACAAGCTTGTATCGAAAGAGGCCAAAAGGCCAATCGAAAGATATTATTTTCATCTGTTTTCCCCTTTTTTTAACAGTTTCCTCTTTAACTTGATGCTGGAAAATCCAAATTGTACTTATGCAAGCTTGAATTTTAAGAATCATTGTGAGAAATGCTTTGAGAAATGAGAGGGAAAATTTTGGGGTACAATTGTTGTCAATCAAATAAAACACTTCATAATTTATTGCTTTCCTCAGTTGACAACATTGAGAAATTTATTCTAAAACATACTATAAAATGAAAGCAACATTGATGTTTCACAATACAAGTCATTTGTTTGAAAATTGCATCACACAAATAAAATGGTGAAGTAATATATTACCTCGACTGTTTTATAAAACTGAGAGGAAGTTCTTATTTATTTTATTTTTTAACTAAAAAAGAAATAACCTTTCCTAGGAGTATAACTACTTAGTTAATAAACAATGACTCTATGTTAACCTACATTCATAAAGTAACAACACTCAAGATATTGCCAACATATAAATCCACAAGAAACCATCTACTTCAAATAAGAACACGAACACCACCACTATATATCTTATATTTTATCTTGTTAATCTCAAATATTGATAATTGTAATACGGTGGAAGAATTGACTTGGTTGTTTTCCGTTTGATCGCAATTGTTACGGATAGCAAGAGTTGCCACTGACTTTTCTTTTATCCATTAAAGGAAAGGTTGAAAAGAACATGAAAGACCTTTGAGATGTTTTCTTGAGTTTGGGGGGTAGATTATGAAAAGGGATGGTGTTAGCACCCTTTTCATCCATAGTTATCTATGGGCTTTTAGTTGCTTGCTAGATCACTTGCTTTGTTTGAAAATGCTTTTTTATGATGGGTGTAAGTTTGAAAATATTTTGAAAAATTCCTTTGTTGTGGCGAGCTTTGTAATGATTCTCGTCTTTATAAGAATGCATTCAAAGTGTTGGTTTTGAAAATAGTTTAAAGAGATGTTTATTTTTTGAAGTTGTTTTGAAAGTGTAAGTGTGGAAATGGTTTTAGTTTTCGAGCAAGCAACTACGAGCGTACTACCTACTGAAAAGGTCTATGTTATTTTCCTCCTCCTTTATATGTTTCTATCTTACCATTGATTGATAAGAAACCCCGTCGTTGGATATGAAGGGACGGGCGTGGGTCAATCGTATAGTCATAGAAGGCAACCTATCAGTGTGTATCGAAGCACAACCTTCGATTCACACACCCTTTTTTTTCTGTTTTCTTTCGTCTGAGACATGATAACAGTATGGATCGAAGCCATGCTAATATTGTTTCATGGCCTATACAGGTTATTCTCTAACATATATTTGGACAAATGATGAAGACAAACCAAAAGGTTATAAATGAAAACAAACAAAGAAGGTAGAAACGAACACAAACACAAAGGTTTTAATGATGCTTGAAATGAAAGGTTAGTTTTGAAAGCAATGGTTATTTACATGTTGTGCTTGAAACGAAAGGTTCAGAGTCAAGAAGTCTTACCTTGAATCTGGAGTTGGTGTTTTAAACCTTGAGTTGCTGCCTTGAATACTCTTGGATTCGAAGGAAGGAAAGAAGTTGTTCGAAGGACAGGGAAACTTGGATTAGAAAGAGAGAACATAGGTGTTATGTTTCTTTTTGGTTCTTGGTTGAATAATGTATGAAGGGGTTTGAGATTTTTGTGAGAGTTTGAGAGTTTCAGAGTTTGAGAATATTTGAGAGTATTTAAAGATTTTTTTTCACACAACTAAAGTCTATTCAGCTACTAAAAAAAGCCACCCTTAGACGTGTTATGGAACGTCTTATTTATAGATGAAGTTTGGTTGAGGTTTGGGGGGGAAAACAAATGAAATTTGAATAAATTGGGTATGCTGTTTTTGTAGCTTTCGAGGTGCAGTTTTTGCACGCCAACATGGTGCAAATAAGGGAGCAGCATAGCTGGATTGCTTTGCAGTAGTTTTGAAGTGTTGTGGCCAGTACATCAGGCTTGGGCTTGGCAACATATTCGACTTTGGTCAGCAAGCATCTTGAATAAAACTCATCAAAAGACAAAACAAAACTTGTTTCCATCAATTGTGTCCTTCTAATGAATTACATGCGTGTTCTTCGAATGAACCACATCCACCACTTGTGTGTTCTTCGAATGCACCACTTGCAATTCTTCGAATGGGTCACCAATGTTTGTCCTTCGAATGGGCCACCCATGTATGTCCTTTAAATCCACCAATTCATGTCCTTCGAATGGGCCACCAATTGTGCGTCATAGTGTAGAAACTATGTGTGTTGAAGGTTTTTATAGGTGGAATCGAAGCAAGATGTTTCAAAGGGAGCCACTGCCTAGTGAATCGAAGCACGCATGAAAGAAGCCGCTTCTTTGTGTGTGCTAGCATGAAGGGAAGCCATTTCCTTGTGCATTTAAAGAAAGCACAGAGGAAGCCATTTCCTTGTGGTTGCTAGCATGAAAGAAGTCATCGCCTTGTACATGATAGCATGAGGGAAACCCTTGCCTTGTGCATGCTAGCATGATGGGAGCCCTTGCTTTGTGAATCAAAACAAGTTGCTTAAAAGGAAAACATTGCCCCATCGAAGCTTGTAGGAAGATAGCCATTGCCCAAATGAAGTATGTATGAAGATAATCATTGCTTTGTGAATCAAAACAAACATGCAGGAGGCCACTGCTTTATGAATCAAAGCAAGCATGCAGGAGGCTACTGCTTGTGAATCGAAGCAAACATGTAGGAGTCCACTACCTTCTGAATCGAAGTAAACCTGTAGGAGGCCATATGCCCAAATGAAGCCTGTGGACCAAAGCTAGCTCGAAGGGGACCCAATGCCCAATTGAAGCTTGTGGACCAAAGCTTAATCGAAGGGTACTGTAGTGGTAGAAATGTTTAAAGACTAAGCCATTGGATTGACTAGACTTGTACAGATCAAAATAAAAATCATACCCGTGCTTTATTTTTTCCAAAGGAATGGGAAAAGAGCGAGTAAACCAAAAAGAGGGGGAAAGATTTAAGGTAAGGGGGTTGGTTATGCAAAGGAAGGTATTAGCACCCTAAACATCTACGGTACTCCGCAGGAACCTCTTTGAAAAATCTGTATATTTTGGATATAAAAAATGTTGTATAAAAAATGGATGGTGGAGGTGAGAAAAGAAATATATTTTTTATGATTTTTTCACCTTCCGCGGTTGCGAACCTTTAGTGCCTACGTACCACCTTTTCATGCAATAGGGGATCAGGGTACACATAGTTCCTCTTTTAAAAAATTTAAAACACAAATGTGTTGGTCCATTTTATGAGATAAAACATCATCGTCATTGTCCATGTGGAAAACATGCCTATTACCCACAATCATGAGAAAGGAGAATTTGCATCATCTCAAAATGGAGGATATGGCTTGGATTTTAAAATCAACAATGCCTCACTCAACACCCAAATGGAAAATATCTCTCTTCACTACATATTGTAGAAGTATAGTTGTTTGCATCACTACAAGGATTAACAAGAGTTTAATCTTTTGAGAAAAGTCTAAAGATAAAAGCCAAAGTGACAAAAATGGTTTGAAATGAGATTGATTGACTTTTAGTCTTCACAAAAAAAAAAGTCAAAGTATTATTAGGTTTATTGAAGTTTATTTATGAAAATGTTTGAAAATGCATGGACCTAAGTCCAAGTTTATTATGAAAGTGGTCCAAGTTTAAAACAAGAAGAGTTTTCAAAAGGAGGGAGAATATTTTTGAAATTAAAGAAGATGGGAGGAGAAGAAGAGGCTATCCTAAAGCATAAGGTAAAAGCTAGGGATAAGAACCATTTAACCAATAAGAAGAAAATACTTGACACTATGAGCAAAAATATAATTCCCATTCTTTGGATTGAAACCAAACAAGCAATGATACTAGACCTCTTGAGAAAACCAGACTTCAAGTGTATTAAGTCTTCACAAAAATTGGGCAGAGTAACGGCTGTATACGGGTGATTTCCAGATTACAAACAAAGGGTGTAATCATAATAACTTGCACACAAAACAAACAAACAACCCAATGTCTTGACGTAAATCTCAAGAGCTCCAGACAAAATAATCAGATAAGATCACAAGGTCTCCAATCATAGGCCAAAGTTTCTAATCCTAAATCCAAAAAGTCCAATGCTCCATAATGTCAAGGATAGTAAACATATAGTCCAAGTATCATTAAAGATTTTTAGGGTTTATGTTGATTATTAGGTGTTTTAAAAAAGAAAAGAAAAGATCAAGTGAGCAAAATAAAAATGACAAGAAAGTAAATACTCAAATGAGCAAAGATGAAAATGGCATGAAATGTAAATGCTAAAAGTAAATAGTGCATAAAAATAAAAGGGGGCATATAAAAGAATAAAGGATAAAGTCAATTACTAGTGATTAGTGGTTAGTTGGATGATCATCTTGAAACTTGCATTTG
Organism: Vicia faba; assembly: GCA_948472305.1. Taxonomy (NCBI): domain Eukaryota; kingdom Viridiplantae; phylum Streptophyta; class Magnoliopsida; order Fabales; family Fabaceae; genus Vicia; species Vicia faba. Next base: position 95,279,960 of record OX451735.1, on the reverse strand, counting down.
GAACTCATTAGAGGATTGGTAGAACCAAAGCCTCCACACAAAAAGTTTCATTTGCTTTTTGTCAAGTATATCATCCATTTGGAATCCTTATGAGTATCATTTAATGATCAACGATGTTTAAGTGATCCGCGTTGACCAAAGGTGTTGTAGATCCATTAGAGGATTAGCAGAACCAAAGCCTCCACACAATGAATCTCAAAGTTAGTGGATCAATGAGATCAAATTAACATACTTGGGCTTGCAATCATAAGTTTGGGCCACGAATGATCATTTATTCGAATCAGGACAAAATTTAGCGCTATGTTAAGCAATCCTAAATGGACTTATATAGAAGTTGCACCTATTTTGAGGCCGGTCAATTGCAATCATGCTCCAACAACATTTAATGCAATAAGAAGGGGATGAGATGAAGAGGAGTGGGAGAGAATATACAAACCACTTTTGTATTAAATTTAATCAAAATATTATTAAAATTATTCATCCAATTTTGTGGAGTTAGACTCAACACCATGGATCCAATGATGTTAATAAAGTTCATGATAAAAAATTTAACCCAAGATCAGCCAGAAAATAGTCACAAAATAATATTACATTTTTATATATACAAAAAGGTTTAAAAATAATGTTTAAAAATAGAAATAAAAGAGAAAAATATCAACTATGTTAACATTAATCAAGAAATAAAAAGTAAGACCATAGAAAAATCAGAAAAGGGCTCAAATGATTTTATAAATTTTTTGGTAATTTTTTAAAGTCAGAAACTATTTTTAAAATTAAAAGAAAGGGGTAAAATAAAAAAAATGATAAAAAATGACAAAGTCAGGAACAAAAATAAAATAAGGTCATCAATATTTGTCACAATATCATTGGATCATTCCATAATTTTTTCAGAATTTAAAAATGCATAAAAGTATTTTTAAACATTTAAAACAATTCAAATAAAGTGTAAATTTATATAAAATACAAAAACACAGAATTAAATTGTGAAAAAATAAAAATCAGAAAGAGAATAATCAAAAATATTTTTCATAATTTTTTCAGATTTTTTGGACTAAAAATAAATTTTCTATGATTTTTTTGAAGTTTAAAACAATTAAATATAAAAAATCAGAAAAGAAAATAAAAGTCAAAAATATGTGGACCCTTGGATGAGAGTCAAAACGCGTTAGTAATCAAACCCAAGGGATCTGGCGCGCTGTGCATATCATGGTCATTAGTGAATAAAGCACTGAATCAATTATTAAATCAGAATTAAAAAATAACAAGTGGCGTGCCATCATTGGTTGGAAGATGACACGTTGGTCATCTTCAACCTCCAGCCAACGTGAATTGCAGGTCTCTCAAACTATAAAATCAGAAGCTCAGACCTATGCCATTCTCTTCGTCTCTTTAAGATGAAGACAACCACACCCTCGCACCAAATTTATATAAACTGTAGCTCAAACAATTTGGAAAGAATGTTTTGAAAAGGGATTTGAAATTTCATGGTCAAAACATGTTTCCAGTAAAAATCAAGTGTTGCAACTAGAACCATTTCAACGAGAGCATCACAATGATATCAAAGTTTTGAAGAATTGGTGAAGGAATCTACCTATTGAAGTTAAGTTGTAGAGCACTGAAACTGGACTTCTATGGAGCAATATAGGGCATGGATTTCGAAGTTGCATGATGGAGAAATTCAGGGAAGACCAAGGAAGGTGAATTGATGAGAAAATTGGATTGAAATAGGCTTGTATATGGATTTCGAAGTTGCTGAATTCTGAGTTATGGAACAAGTTTGGCAGGGTGATTCTCGCTATCCAAGCTTAAGAAAATGAATGGGATATTTCGTGAATTTATAGGAGAAGCAAATGGGATCAAAAGGAAGAGTTAATGATGCGTTTTGGAGGGAATTCGTGCAAACCTGATGCATGAGTGAAGTGTGATTTAATTTTCCCAAAAACTCATCTAATCCTTGAGTTTTGAGGTGCTGAACAATTCTGGAACTTCACTAAACATGTTTAGAGGCAAAAACGCGTGGAAAACTTGTGATTAGAAGCCAAAACAAAGATTTCAAACTTCTGACTTGGTGAAAAATTCAGTTTCAAAGTGCCAACTTCTGACCAATGGCATTCTCAGCTCAAAGGGTCTTAGGGCATGATTCTTGATGCTTCAGAAAGATGAGGTTACAAGCTTTGCAATGGAAAAATAATGGAATCAAATGGATGCTTGAGCTGAAAGTTGTGTTGAGTCAAAGTTGGAGAAAAATGTTGACTTTCCATACTTAGAAATATTTCAAATTTTTCTTCAAAAGTGACCTATAATGTCTTGCATCCAAACATAGCCTTCCACTTGGAATTTTCTCTTGACTAAAAAATATGGCATGAAGTATATCTCTTGAATGACATTTTGGAACTTGAACCATTCAAAATATCCAAAAATTTAGAGAGTCATGAATTGTTGAAGTTGGCAAAAAATCATGAAATAACCTATAATCTTTTGTATCCTTAAAGCAATTTCCATCCATTTTCTCACTTTGTACATAAAAGAAGGCATAAAGTTCACATCTTAAAGATCATTATGGAAAAAAGAATGGGCTCAAGGTGATAAAAATTGACCAAGTTATGATCATTTGAATTCACATATGAAAAATTGGGGATTCATTTGGAGGACTTATAATCTTTCTTCTTCATCAAGTTTCTTCCACATGAAAACTCCTTGGAACTTTTGAAGTGATTTGTTAATAACCCTTTGAAGAGAAAGATGTATTTGGAATCACTCAAAAATACCAATAGATGAGCAAGATATACTCCTTTGAAGTTCAAAACCCTAGCTCCTAGATCAAGAAAATGCTTGGAGGAACCTTGACAAATTTGAACCACCTTCTTGTACCAACACCCTTGATTTGTAAATAGAAGTTGTTGAGGATTAAAAGTGAGAAATAATAACCACCAAAACCACTTACATATCTTGAGAATTTAGAGAAATATGCACTTGTGACCAATGAGACAAGGCCTTGTCCAACCATGACAACTTCTTCAATCAACCCCTTGCACTTTTGAATCAATCTTGATAACTTGGAAATGTAGTGAACCAAAATAACCTTGCCACGCCATCCCTTCCAAAACAACTTTAATGGTGAGGTTTGAACTTCTCAAGCTTCATTGACTAGGTCATGGAAATAAACTCATGAACCCATGGATCAACTTACTAAAACCTATTGCCTTTACCTACATTGATGACAAGTAAGACAAACCAACATTGCATTTCATTAATTAAAAGGAAAATAAAAACCAAACATGAATGATTACACAAGAAAAACAAGTCAAGGTGCTTGGTGATTCCTCAAATATCAAAGCTAAATATAAGGAGGAGAACCAAAACCCTTATGTGATCTTGTTGTGATTGAATCAACATGGTATGATGAAGGGATCTTAGGGGAAAAAATTTGGGTACAACATCTGCCCTTATTTAAGTTTCTTCTATCCAGAGATATGAAGGTTAAAAATCTTCGTGTCGATGCGATCGAAGATACTTAAATATAAAACAAAACCTATTTTTGGCCCTAAGATGCCATGCAAATGTTTATGATTATGAATGCATATGAACAAGACCAAAGAGACGCAGAACACCATTGGGGATGTAACAATAATAAATAAAAAAAGAGAGCGACCCGACCAGGAAAATAAATCACTGATGGATCAAAAGATTCGACTCATAGAGGATGGTAAAATGGTCAAAGGATACACCAACTCCTACTGGAGGTAAAACTACCAACGTCCACTGAAGGTAGAAAGAAAGGAAATAACAACACCGATGTTCACTGAAGGTAGAGGGAAAAGAAATATCATAACATCACCGTTCACTGACGATGAACTACCTACATTCACCGAGGGTAGCAAAAAGATAACAAACACTAACTTTAACTTAAGGTAGAAAGAGAATATATCATAGCACCGCCGTTCACTAACGATGAACTACCAACGTTCACTGAAGGTAGCAAAAAGATAACAAACACCAACTTTCACTGATGGTGATCTACCAACTTTCACTGAAGGTAGAAAGAGAATATATCATAGCACCGCCGTTCACTGGCGATTAACTACCAACATTCACTGAGGGTAGAAAAAAGATAACAAACACAAACTTTCACTGATGGTGATCTACCAACTTTCACTGAAGGTAGAAAGAGAATATATCCTAGCACCACCGTTCATTGACGATGAACTACCAACGTTCACTGAGGGTAGCAAAAATGATAACAAACACCAATTTTCACTGATGGTGATCTACCAACTTTCACTGAAGGTAGAAAGAGAATATATCATAGTACCGCCGTTCACTGACGATGAACTACCAACGTTCACTAAGGGTAGCAAAAATATAACAAGTTTCCCTAAAATTCTGGCATTTTTCCTAGAACGGGTCTCAACTTATTCGTTAATCGAGGCAATTTGCTTGGAAAGGGTAATATGTAGGCTGTCTCAAATAAAGAGACTTCCAGAATACCAAGTAGCTAAGATTTCACAATGAGTTGTTTCCGCGAATTTAAAAGTCTTTCCCTCCACTGGCGTAAACTGACGACGGACTGCAAACTGTCCACTCATAGAGGAGATAACAAAAAAAAGTTACGTCAACTTTTACAGGGAAGCACAAGTTGGTCAAATAAAGAGACCTGCTACTTGTTGTCTTGGAGGATTGTAAAAAGAAATGACTTTCTGGAGATAGAAATATGGCTTCAGGGGGAAAGAAATATGACTTCCTGGGGAGATGCCACGATATTCCTGTTGAGGAGATAAAGTCTTTTCGTGGAAAATAAATGCACAAACCTAAACTCGAAGCTTTCAGAAATCCAAAGTAAATAATATTGCTATGGAACCAAAGATTCAAACCAGAAATAAACTGGAATGAAACAGTCAAACAAAATACATCCTTTAAGAAATAAACTCAAGAGGGGAAACCAAATCCACCCAAACAAGGAGCTGTACAGGAAGGCTAAAGAAAAATCTTCCACAAGGGACAACTCAGTGGGGACATTGAAAGAATATACGCTTTCTTCTTAAGGCCAACAATCTATTTAAGAGAGGACAACGTAACTCTGTAAAACAGGGTGATATGTCAACAAAAATATTAGAAAATGTCAATGAACAATGACTTTCCAATTTTAGCTATGCATGATGTATGTATGAATGTATGAGTGTTATCATGCGTATGCTGACAAAACAGATATATAACACTGGGAATAAACATGCAAAACCAACTCTGGCCCAAACAACGCTCGGCTAAACCACATCCAAGATGATCATTCCAAGAAAAATTAAATGCTAACTGAGGAAACAAAACCTACTTCCTTCTTTAGCTTTATCGGGGAGAAACACAATCTGGAAGTAAACAAAACAAAGTGACAGAATAGTACAGATACAGGGATAAAACATCCTTCTCCAGGCTTCACCGGGGAAACAAACGTTTTCAAAAGTAACACTTCTACTAGGGATTGCAAAACCAGTCTCAAGTAAAGCAGATGGACACCAAATCATCAAAACATTCACTGGGGAATTCAGGCCTACTTCATTGGGGAGGTTAACACCACATCCTCAAAGGGAAAACTACAATACGTTCTTCACTAGAGAAACCAGGGACCTGCGTTCTTCAAAAGTGATTATGGTACCAACTTCTCGGGAAAAAAGAACTTCCATTAGACCAAACAAAAACTTCACTGGAGAAATCTCGAATTGAAACTTCATATCATGAAAATTCAGAAAAGAGGAGAAATGAATCCACACTTAATCGATGATGCCAAAGTCACAAACCCAATACGGCGAATCATCCTGAGTAAACCTTCCGGAGGGGAACAAAAACCTCTTAAAACAAATTGGAGTTTGTCCATTCTTGGGATCACCATTTTGTTGTTGTTATTTTTTTTCGCATCACATATTCTAAAGTAAAAGGAAATTGTAAATTCATTTTGAAAAATAGATTTTGTTATTTAATCTTTTTTCTTTGAAAGTTATTATCAATAATAAATGGAGTCTTTGCAAGCTAAATAAAATAAGAAACACAAAGAATTGGGTAACAACTAGAACTTTATTAATAGAATGGTAGTGTGCAAATGGCGAGACTCCATGGATAATTACAAAGTTTAGAAAATGGTAATATATAATGGAAAAGATACATTGAGATACAATGACCACTATCCACTCTAACAACTTTTGAAATCCTGAGCAAAAACTTCTGTTGAAGTGTGATGAGAATCCGAGAAGATTGTTGCTCCAATGATCAAGTCTTGCCTGATGTAGTTACTTGCCAAGAAAGTCCCTAACTTTTTCCTAAGCTGCCCTTGCGGGTTTTCAACTTAGCGAGAAATTTATTCTGTTTATGTCTCTAATTTTTTTGCCTAGACCGCCCTTTCGGGTTTTCGGCCAGCCGAGACGCTCTTTTTTGCCTAAGCCTCCCTTTCGGGTTTTCAACTTAGCGAGCTGTTCTTTTATTTCTTTAGGCGAAGTATTTCTTGACAGCATCAGCATTCATGGGACGTGGGAACTCCTCGCCATCCATAGTTTCAAGAATTAATGCAGCACCAGAGAAGGCTTTCTTGACAACATATGGGCCTTCAAAATTGGGAGTCCACTTGCCCCTAGAATCAACGTTAAAAGACATGATCTTCCTGAGCACGAGGTCGCCTTCTATGAATTCACGAGGTTTGACCTTTTTATCAAAAGCTTTCTTCATTCTCTTCTGATATAACTGTCCATGACACAAAGCTGTCATTCTCTTCTCTTCGATCAAATTCAATTGGTCAAACCGATTCTGGATCCATTCAGCCTCTGTCAACTTGGTTTCCATTATCACACGCAAAGAGGGAATCTCAACCTCAATTGGGAGAACAACTTCCATTCCATACACAAGGGAGAACGGGGTTGCTCCTGTTGAAGTGCGGACAAATGTTCGATATCCATGCAAAGCAAAAGGGAGCATTTCATGCCAATCCTTATAAGTAACTACCATTTTCTGGATAATTTTCTTGATATTCTTATTAGAAGCTTCAACAGCCCCATTCATCTTTAGCCTGTATGGAGATGAATTATAATGGACAATCTTGAATTCTTCGCACATTTCTGTCATAATTTTATTGTTCAAATTCGAGCCATTGTCGGTGATAATTCTGCTCGGCACACCATACCGACATATAAGATTATTCTTGATGAAACGCACAACCACCTGCTTAGTAACATTAGCATATGAAGCAGCCTCCACCCATTTGGTGAAGTAATCAATTGCTAACAAGATGAAACAATGTCCATTCGAAATTGTAGGTTCTATCATCCCTATCATCTTAATACCCCACATGGACCTTATCTAAATAAATCTGACATTTATGACACTTCTTTGCAAATTTATAACAATCAGATTCCATTGTCAGCCAATAGTAACCTTCCCTTAGCATCTTTTTAGCCATCGAATGTCCATTGGCATGAGTTCCAAATGAACCTTCATGAACCTCATGCATCAACATGTTTGCTTCGTGTCTCTCCATGCATCTGAGCAAGACCATGTCATAATTTCTTATACAACACATTTTCATTGACGAAGAAACTGCCTGCCAATCTTCCCAATGTCTTTATATCTTTCTTCGAAGCACCAATTGGGTATTCCTGATTCTGAAGGAAATGCTTGATGTCATGATACCAAGGTTTTTCATCTGCTACCTCCTCTGTTGTAAAGACATGAGCGGGTCTATCCAGTCGCCGAACCGTAATTCGAGGTATATCATTTCAAGTATTCACTTGGTACATAGAAGCCAAAGTTTCCAGAGCATCCGCCATTTGATTTTCATCTCTAGGAATATGATGGAATTCAACTTTGTTAAAGAAGGGTAACAATCTTATAGCATAATCTTTGTAAAGGATCAAGCCAGGGTGAAGAGTATCCCATTCTCCTTTAATCTGATTTATTACCAAAGCTGAATCACCATACACATCTTGAATTTTAATTATGAGATCAATAGCTTCTTCGAGACCCATGATGCAAGCCTCATATTCTTCCATATTATTAGTATAATCAAATGTTAACCTTGCGGTAAAAGAAATGTGCGATCCACGGGGAGTGGCAATCACAACACCAATTCCTTTACCATAAGAATTCACAGCTCCATCAAATATCATACTCCAACGAGATTCAGGGTCAGGACCTTCCTCAGGAAATGGTTCATCATAATCTTTCACTTTCAGGAACATCACATCCTCATCGGGGAACTCATATTCTACAGACTGGTGATCCTCCACTGGTTGGTGAGCAAGATAATCTACCAACACACTTCTTTAAATAGCTTTTTGAGTGCGGTATTCAATATCATATTCAGATAACAACATCTGCCAGCGGGTAATTCTCCCAGCAAGAGCAGGCTTTTCAAAAATGTACTTGATTGGATCCATTTTGGAGATCAACCAAGTAGTGTGATTCAACATATACTGCCGTAAACACTTTGCCGCCCAGGCCAAAGCACAACATGTCTTTTCCAGCATGGAAAACTGCGACTCACAATCAGTGAATTTTTTACTGAGATAATAAATGGCGAACTCCTTCTTCCCTATTTCATCCTATTTTCCCAGAATACCACCCATAGATTTATCTAACAGTGTCAGATACATAATCAACGGTCTTCCTTCGACAGAGGGAGCAAGATAGGAGGTTCAAGCAGATATTATTTAATACTTTCAAATTCCCTTTGGAAGTGATCCATTCACACACAACCTTGATCTTTCTTTAACAACTTAAAGATCGATTCACATGTTGCAGTCATGTGGGAAATGAATCTGGAAATATAATTCAAACGGTCGAGGAAACCTCTGACTTGATTTTCAGTTCTTGGCGCTGGCATCTCTTGAATTGCTTTAACTTTATCAGGGTCAACTTCAATTCCTTTCTGGCTAACAATGAAACCCAACAATTTCCCTGATCAAACACCGAAGGTGCATTTATTTGGATTCAAGCGGGGACGATACTTCCTTAAATGCTGAAACAACTTCAACAAATCTTTTACATGCCCTTCTTCAGTCTGGGATTTGGCAATCATATCATAAACATATACTTCGATTTCCTTGTGCATCAGATCATGGAATAGGGTTGTCATAGCCCTCTGGTACGTTGCACCAGCGTTCTTCAACCCGAAGGGCATCACTCTGTAATAGAATGTTCCCCAGGGTGTGATAAACGTTGTTTTTCCATGTCCTCAGGAGCCATTCTTATTTGATTATACCCCAAAAATCCGTCCATGAACGAGAATACTTTGAATTTTGTTGTGCTATCCACTAACATATCAATGTATGGCAATGGAAAATGATCTTTTGGACTATCTTTATTTAGATCTCTGTAATCTACGCACATGCGGACTTTTATGTCTTTTTTTGGTACTGGGACAATATTGGAGATCCATTGAGGATATACTGACGTCACAAGAAAACCAACATTAATCTGCTTTAGAACCTCCTCTTTGATTTTCACAGCCATATTTGGGTGAGTTCTTCTCAACTTTTATTTAATTGGCAGACACTCTGGCTTCAATGGAAAATGGTGCTCTACAATATCTGTATCTAGACCAGGCATATCTTGGTAAGACCAAGCAAAAATATCCACATACTCTTTCAACATATCAATCAACCTACTCTTCACATCAGGATGCAACAATGCTCCAATCTTGACTTCCTTCGGATCTTCTTCTGAACAAAAATTGATCACTTCCAATGGCTCTTTATATGGCTGAATGGTATTTTCCTCGTGCTCAAGAAACTGTGAGACCTCTTCTGGAATCTCATCATAATCTTCTTCTTCATCCCCATACACAGGACATTCAAAGTTGGGAGAGGGTGAAGGGTCATTGTATTCAACTGGTTTTTTAATTAATCTGCACATATGATTTATGATTGCTTTTAGAAACTGACACATATAACAAGTGATCATGCAGATTGTATTTTAGTTATTTTTAATTAATCTGCACATATGTTCACCAATATTTGTCACAATATTATTGGATCATTCCATAATTTTTTCAGAATTTAAAAATGCATTAAAGTATTTTTAAACGTTTAAAACAATTAAAATAAAGTGTAAATTTATAAAAAATACCAAAACAAAAATTATGAATAATCAAAAATATTTTTCATAATTTTTTCATATTTTTTGGACTTAAAATGAATTTTCTATGATATTTTTGAAGTTTAAAACATTTAAATATAAAAAATCAGAAAAGAAAATAAAAGTCAAAAATATGTGGGCCATTGGATGAGAGTCAAAACGCGTTATTAATCAAATCCAAGGGATCTGGCGCACTGTGCATATCATGGTCATTAGTGAATAAAGCACTGAATCAATTATTAAATCAGAATTCAAAAATAACAAGTGGCGTGCCATCATTGGTTGGAAGATGACACGTTGGTCATCTTCAACCTCTAGCCAACGTGAATTGCAGGTCTCTCAAACTGTAATATCAGAAGCTCAGACCTATACCATTCGTTTCGTCTCTTCAAGATGAAGACAACCACACCCTCGCGCGAAATTTATATAAACTGTAGCTCAAGCAATTTGGAAAGAAAGTTTTAAAAATGGATTTGAAATTTCATGGTCAAAACATGTTTCTAGTAAAAAGCAAGTGTTGCGACTAGAACCAGGGCAATGAGAGCATCATAGTGATATCAAAGTTTTGAAGAATTGATGAAGGAATCTATGGGGAAATATAGGGCACGATTCTTGAATGTAATTATATGGTTAGCTTCAGGGAAGACCAAGGAAGTTGAATTGATGGAAAAAATGGAGTAAAAAAGGCTTGAGAATAGATTTCAAAGTAGCAGAATTTTGAGTTATGGAGCAAGTTTTCTAGGGTAATTCTGGCTATCCAAGCTTGAGGAAATGAATGGGGGATGACCCTCTATTTATAGGGAATCAGATGGAATGTCCAAGCGTGTGAAATGATGAAGTTTGGAGGGAAATCGTGTGAAGTGGCAATCAAGAAAAGTGTGACTTCTAATTTGATCAAAACTAATCCAAAATACGCTTTTTGTTGTGATAATTAACTCTTGAACTTCACTAAACATGTTTAGAGGCAAAGACGCGTGGAAAATTTGTGATTAGAAGCCAAAACAAAGATTTTAAATTCTGACTTATGGAGAAACTTCAGTTCCAAGTTACCAAGTTTAATCCAATGGCATTCTCAGCTCAAGGGGTCTTAAGGCATGATTCTTGATGCTTTAGAAAGATGAGGTTGCAAGTTTTGTAATGAAAAATAATGGAACCAAATGGATGCTTGAGCTAAAAGTTGCTTTGAGTCAAAGTTGGGAAAAAGAAGTTGACTTTCCATACTTAGAAATGTTTCAACTTTTCCTTCAAAAGTGACCTATAATGTTTTGCATCCAAACATGGCCTTCCACTTGGAAATTGCTCTTGAACAAAAAGATGGCATGAAATAGACTTCTTGAATGACATTTTTAAACTTGAACCATTCAAAATATCCAAAAATTGAGAGAGTTATAAGTTGTTGAAGTTGGCAAAGAATCATGAAATGGCCTATAATCTTTTGTATCCTTAGGGCATCTTCCATCCATTTTCTCACTTTGCATATAAAAGAAAGAATAAAGTTCACATCTTCAAGATCATTATGGAAAATGAATTGGATCAAGGTGATAAACATTGACCAAGTTATGATCATTTGAAGCCACACATGGGAAATTGGGGATTCATCTAGAGGACTTGTAATCTTTCTTCATCATCAAGTTTCTTCCACATGAAAACTCCTTGAAACTTTTGAAGTGATTTGTTCACAACCCTTTGAAGAGAAGGATTTCTTTGGAATCACTCAAAAATACCAAAAGATGAGCAAGATATACTTCTTTGAAGTTCAAAACCCTAGCTCCTAGATCAAGAAAATGCCTTGAGGAACTTTGACAATTTTGAACAAACTTCTTGTACCAATACAAATGCTTTGTAAATTGGAGTTGTTGAGGATGAAAATGAGAACTCATAGCCACCAAAATCACTTCCATATCTTGAGAACTGAGAGAAATATGCACTTGTGACCAATGGGAACAAAGCCTTGTCCAAGCATGACAACTTCTTCAATCAAGCCCTTGTACTTTTGAATCAAATTTGATAACCTTGAAATATGGTGAACCAAAATAACCTTTCCATGCCAATTCTTCCAACATAACTTTAATGATGAGGTTTGAACTTCTCAAGCTTTATTGACTAGGGCATGGAAATAAACTCATGAACCCATGGATCAACCTGCTAGGCCTCATTGCCTTTACCTACATTAGTAACAAGCAAGACAAACCAACATTGCATTCTATTAATTAAAAGGAAAAAAAAAGACAAAATATTCATGATCACAAAAGAAAACAAGTCAAGGTGCTTGGTGATTCCTCAAAGAGCAAAACTAAAGATAGGGAGAAGAACCAAAAGCCCTAATGTGATCTTGTTATGATTAAATCACCATGGTATGATGAAGGAATCTTAGGGGTAAAATTTTGGGTATAACAGGTATAACTCCCCAGTAGAGCAACAGACAACTAAAACTCCTGAACACTTTTCCCTCAAGCAGAAATCAACATTCTCCATAAAGATTTCTCAAGCCAAAGCCAATATTCCCCAATGGATTTCTCCTCACACAACAAACATGAATCCCCAATGGAAACATTCTAAACAAGGTTTCTAGATGTGCATACTCTTCATCCCCAATAGTATTCCGTGATTTAACCTCCCAAAGCTCCCCAACACTTATCAAGGATTTATTTTCCGAAGCAAAGATACATTTCAACAAATATTTCACATTCATACATCATATTACATACATGATAAATTCATACAACATAATCTCATTTATTTTGGGAAAATCATCAAGCCATGCATACATCTGCATGCAACTAACCCTCTTCCTTGCTAGAAAAGGCAATTAACAGAAGTCCTCTTTTTGAAAATACCACAACCATTTCTTAAAAGGTCAGATATTAATTCCTGAAACAAGCCAGGGCAATTATCTCTACGACCAACAAAAAAAAGTTCCAGATTAATACCTGAAATAAGACAGGACAACTATTTGTGAGCGACAAGATAACTATCTACATGAACCGATTGAAGATTAACTCCCGAAACAAGTCGGGGAAACTATCTTTCTTTCTCTAAGGTCAGAGATTAATACTTGAACCAAGACATGACAACTATCTGTGAGCGACTGATTATAGATTAATACCTGAAGCAAGACAGGAAAACTATCTAAATGAACCGATTGAAGATTAACTCCCGAAACAAGCCGGGGAAACTATCTTTCTTTCTCTAAGGTCAGAGATTAATTCCTGAAACAAGCTAGGGTAACTATCTCTACGACCAACAAAAACAAGTTCCAAATTAATACCTGAAACAAGATAGGACAACTATCTGTGAGCGAATGATTATATATTAATACCTGAAGCAAGACAGGACAACTATCTACATGAACCGATTAAAGATTAACTCCTGAAACAAGCTGGGGAAACTATCTTTCTTTCTCTAAGGTCATAGATTAATTCCGAAAAAAGCCAGGGCAACTATCTACACGACCAGACAAAGTAATCCTACCCAGGTTACTTCTCATAATTTCCAAATGCGGTTTCACACGGACTCATCCTGAAGCAACCCTACCCAGGCTCAATCTTCTTATAATTTCCAAATATAGTTTTACACAGACTCATCCTGAAGCAGCCCAACCCAGGCTCCATCTTCTCATAATTTCCAGATGTAGTTTCACACGGACTAATCTTGAAGCAGCCCTACCCAGGCTCCTTCTCTCAAAATTTCCAGATGCAGTTTCACACGGACTCATCCTGAAGCTGCCCTACCCAGGCTCCTTCTCTCATAATTTCCAGATGCAGTTTCACACGAACTCATCCTGAAGCAACCCTACCCAGGTTCCTTCTTATAATTTCCAGATGCAGTTTCCTACGAACTCATCCCGAAGCAACCCTGCCCAGGTTCCTTCTCATAATTTCTAGATGCAATTTCAAACGGACTTATCCTGAAGTAACCCTACGCAGGTTCCTTCTCATAATTTACAGATGCAGTTTCACATGGACTCATCCTGAAGCAACCCTACCCAGGTTCCTTCTCATACATTTCTAGATGAAGTTTCACATGGACTTATCCCGAAGCAATCTTACATAAATTTCTTCTCATACATTTCCAGATGAAGTTTCACACGAACTCATCCTAAAGCATCCCTACACAGGTTCCTTCTCATGAATTTCCAGAAATAGTTACACACAGATTCATCCTGAAGCAGTCTTACACGGATTCCTTCTAATACATTTCCAAACACGGATTAACACGGGTCCATTCCAGCATGGAATTCAGAATTAAATCGACCAAATATTTATTCCGACACTTCTCCCAATTATAGTCAAGCTTATAATTGGTTTAATTTCTATCAACAATCACCTTTGGATGGCATCTATAAGCCTATCTCAGACAACTCTCCATCATCTCTACAAATGACATCTTTAAGCCCATTCCCTACACAATCAACTAACACATAGTCGAGTGCAAATTTATGGGCACTCTAGTGTTCAATTATCTTCTACCTTCAAGCTAAAAACAGTAACATGCCATACTCGCTTTTCAGGTTTAAGGAGATTGAAAAGGGGCAGCTGTTGTACTCCAAAATTTTCCCTCTCATTTCTCAAGATTTTTCTCACAAAATTTCTACTAGGTCAAGACTGCAAAAGTTTCCATGGATCATATTGGGCTCTCAAGTATCAAATCGAAGAAGAGCAAGTTTACTTTGATTAATAAGCTTCGATTGGATATTTGGTCCCCTTCGATCAAGCTTTGGTCCACAAGCTTCGATTGGGTATTTGTCCCTGTAGTACCCCAATTTTTGCCCCTAAGATCCCTTCATCATACCATGTTGATTCAATCACAACAAGATCACATTAGGGATTTTGGTTCTCCTCCCTATCTTTAGCTTTGCTTTTTTAGGAATTACCAAAAACATTGACTTGTTTTTCTTGTGTAATCATTCATGTTTGGTTTTGATTTTCGTTTTAATTAATAAAATGCAATGTTGTTTTGTCTTACTTGTCAACAATGTAGGTAAAGGCAATAGGGCTTAGCAAGTTGATCCATGGGTTTATGAGTTTATTTCCTTGACCTAGTCAATGAAGCTTGAGAAGTTCAAACCTCACCATTGAAGTTGTTTTGGAAGGGATGGCATGGAAAGGTTATTTTGGTTCACTACATTTCCAAGTTATCAAGATTGATTCAAAAGTGCATGGGGTTGATTGAAGAAGTTGTCATGGTTGGACAAGGCCTTGTCTCATTGGTCACAAGTGCATATTTTTCTGAATCTCAAGATATGGAAGTGGTTTTGGTTGCTACGAGTTCCCATTTTTCATCCTCAACAACTTCTATTTAAAAAGTAAGGGTGTTGGTACAAGAAGGTGGTTCAAAGTTGTCAAGGTTCCTCCAAGCATTTTCTTGATCTATGAGCTAGGGTTTTGAACTTCAAAGGAGTATATATTGCTCATCTTTTGTTATTTTTGAGTGATTCTAAAGACATCCTTCTCTTTAAAGGGTTATAAACAAATCACTTCAAAAGTTCTAAGGAGTTTTCATGATGAAGAAGAAATATTACAAGTCCTCCAATTGAATCCCCAATTTTCCATGTGTGACTTCAAATGATCATAACTTGGTCAATTTTTATCACCTTGAGCCCATTATTTTTTCCATAATGATCTTGAATATGTGAAATTTATGCCTTCTTTTATGTGCAAGCATACATTTGATTCCATTATTTTTCCATTGCAAAGCTTGTAACCTCATCTTTCTGAAGCATCAAGAAACATGTCCTAAGACCCCTTGAGCTGAGAATGTCATTGGTCAGAAGTTGGCACTTTGAAACTGAATTTTTCACCAAGTCAGAAGTTTAAAATCTTTGTTTTGGCTTCTAATCACAAGTTTTCCATGCATTTTTGCCTCTAAACATGTTTAGTGAAGTTCCAGAATTGTTTAGCACCTCAAAACGCAAGGATTGGATGAGTTTTGGTGAAAATTATATCACACTTCACTCGCGCATCTGGTTTGCATGAATTCCCTCCAAAACACGTCATTCACTCTTCCTTTTGATCCCATTTGCTTCTCCTATAAATACATGAACTATCCCATTCATTTTCTCAAGCTTGGATAGGCAAAATCACCCTGCCAAACTTGTTCCATAACTCAGAATTCAGCAACTTCGAAATCCATATGCAAGCCTTTTTCAATCCAATTTTCTCATCAATTCTCCTTCCTTGATCTTCCCTGAAGCAAACCATATAATTACATTCAAGAATCGTGCCCTATATTGCTCCATAGAAGTACAGTTTCAGAGTTCTGTAACTTAACTTCAATAGGTAGATTCCTTCATCAATTCTTCAAAACTTTGATATCATTGTGATGCTCTCATTGCCCTAGTTCTAGTCGCAACACTTGATTTTTACTGGAAACACGTTTTGACCGTGAAATTTCAAATCCCTTTTTAAAACTTTCTTTCCAAATTTCTTGAGCTACAGTTTATATAAATTTGGCGCGAGGGTGTTGTTGTCTTCGTCTTGAAGAGACGAAGCGAATGGCATAGGTCTGAGCTTCTGATATTACAGTTTGAGAGACCTGCAATTCACGTTGGCTGAAGGTTGAAGATGACCAACGTGTCATTTTCCAACCAATGATGGCACGCCACTTGTTATTTTTGAATTTTGATTTAATAATTGATTCAGTGCTTTATTCACTAATGACCATGATATGTACAACGCGTCAGATCCCTCAGATTTGATTAGTAACGCGTTTTGACTCTCATCCAATGGTCCACATATTTTTGACTTTTATTTTCTTTTCTGATTTTTTATATTTAAATGTTTTAAACATCAAAAAAATCATAGAAAATTCATTTTAAGTCCAAAAAATATGAAAAATATTTTTGATTATTCTCTTTCTGATTTTTATTATTCCACAACTTAATTTTTTGTTTTGGTATTTTTTACAAATTTCCACTTTATTTGAATTGTTTTAAATATTTTAAAATAATTTGATACATTTTTAAATTCTGAAAAAATTATGGAATGATCCAATGATATTGCGACAAATATTGGTGACCTCATTTTATTTTTGTTTCTAATTTTGTTATTTTTTATCATTTTTTGTTTATTTTATTCATTTCTTTTAATTTTCAAAAATAGTTTCTGACTTTAAAAAATTACCAAAAATTTTATAATGTCATTTTAGTTCATTTCTGATTTTTCTATGGTCTTACTTTTTATTTCTTGATTAATTTGAATATAGTTGATATTTTTCTCATTTATTTCTATTTTAAAACATTTTTTAAAACCTTTTTTTATGTATATATTAAATACCATATTATTTTGTGATTATTTTCTTGTTGATCTTGGGTTGGATTTTTGATCATGAACTTTGTTAACATCATTGGATCCATGGTGTTGAGTCTAACTCCATAAAAATGGATGAATGATTTTAATAATAGTTCGATTCAAATTTAATTCAAATGTGGTTTGTATATTCTTCCCCACTCCTCTTCATCTTATTCCTTTCTTTTTTGATTATGCTACATGTTAAGGGATGCTGATCTCTATATCATTTATCTAAACATGAAGTACATAGATTTATATTGACCGGCCTCAAAATAGGTGCGACTTCTACATGAGTCCACTTACGATTGCTTCACATAGCGCTAAAATTTATCCCTATTCGAATAGATGATTATTCGTGGCCCAAACCTATGTTTGCAAGCCCAAGTATGTTAATTTGATCTCTTTGATCCTATAACTTTAAGATTCATTGTGTGGAGGCTTTGGTTCTACCAATCCTCTAATGGATCTACAACACTTTTGGTCAATGCAGATCACTTAAACATCGTTGATCATTAATTGGTACTTTTAAGGATTCCAAATGGATGATATACCTGACAAAAAGCAAATGCAACTTGTTGTGTGGAGGCTTTGGTTCTACCATATCTGGAATTCACCCGTATACAGCCGTTACTCTGCCTAATTTTTGTGAAGACTTAATACACTTGAAGTTTGGTTCTCTCAAGAGGTCTAGTATATTTGCTTGCTTGGTTTCAATCCAAAGAATGGGAATTCTATCTTGACTCATAATGTCAAGTATTGGCTTCTTGTTGGTTAGATGGTTCTTATCCCTACCTTTTACCTTATGCTTTAGGATAGTCCCTTCTTCTCCTCACATATTCTTTAATTTCAAAAATCTTCTCCCTCCTTTTGAAAACTCTTATTGTTTTTTTTAAAACTTGAACCACTTTCATAATAAACTTGGACTTATGTCCATGCATTTTCAAAACATTTTTGTAAATAAACTTCAATCAACTTAATAATACTTTGGAATTTTTTTTCTGAGAAGACTAAAAGTCAATCAATCTCATTTCAATCCATTTTTGCCACTTTGGCTTTTTACTTTAAAAGCTATTCTCAAAAGATTGGACTCTTGTCAATCCTTGTAGTGATGCAAACAACTATACTTATACAATATGTAGTGAAGTGAGATATTTTCCACTTGGGTGTTGAGTGAGGCTTTGTTGATTTTAAAATCCAAGCCATATCATCCACTTTGAGATAATGCAAATTCTCCTTTCTCATGATTTTGGGTAGTAAGTATGTTTTCTACACGGACAATGACGATGATGTCTTATCACATACAATTAACCAACACATTTATGTTTTAAATTTTTTTGAAAGGTGAACTATGTGTACCCTGATCCCATATTGCACGAAAGATAGTACGTAGGCACTAAAGGTTCCCAACCGCGGCGGATGCAAAAATCATAAAAAAATGTATTTCTTTTCCTACCTCCACCATCCATTTTTTTACAACATTTTTATAGCCAAAATATACAAATTTTACAAAGAGGTTCCTGCGGAGTACCTTAGATGTTTAGGGTGCTAATACCTTCCCTTTGTATAACCAACCCCCTTACCTAGAATCTTTCCCCATCTTTTTGGGTTATTCGCTCTTTTCCCATTCCTTTGGAAACAATAAAGTGTCATGGAGATTTTTATTTTGATCTATACAAGTCTAGTCAATCCAATGGCTTAGTCTTAAACATTTATATCGCTACAATACCTTTGTTTAGAGAGAATGGAAGTTAACAACTTATTGGGGATAAAGAAGTTAATTGTTATCTGATCCGCTTCAAGGCTTTGCAGCAACTCACTGGTGATAGTGGTAAACACTACTGGGGAAGAGGAGCTTTGTTGATGACTTCACTGGGGATTAGGAATTATGGTCCCTCAATTTGTAAAAGTCTGAGAGGAAAACTCAAGCTGGGGAATCTGTAGTTTGTCGGGGAAATAAACCATGTTGAAGAGAATATTTGAAAAACTGCCGGAGTGGTGTTTTCTTTTGGGCAGAACTCCTTGAGGATTCTTGTTGAGACCAACTCAGCTGGGGAGAGGTTTTCTAGAGACTGAAACTCTGGTTGGGGATTGCATGGATCTAATTTTATGGAGATATCCATGAATTTGGACTTGAGGGGTTTATACCCTTATCCTTGAAGAGTATTCTGTGGGGATAACCTTATAGAGGTGGCTCTGGAGATTTGACTGGGGGCCACCTTATGAAGGGGAATTTGTGGGTATTTGTCATTTCCCCTAGTAGTAAGTGTTGTAGTACTGCCAGAAAATGTTTGTTTGGCCGTATATAACCCTTTGCTAGAATTCATGTTCAATGCCCTAAGTGATTCAGATATAGACCTGCCCCTGGTTATTCAGGACTTCTTGAGAGATTTGTTGGAATCTCGACTTGACTGCTACAGATGAGTTCGACAGTGACATATCATGCCCCCTTTATTATAGGAGATTTGTCATTGGAAGTCTCTTTCCATTTGAAGTGATTCTATTCATTGAAAGAGTTTTTTGTTCATTGAATATTCATCGTGTGAATTTCTCTGCTGTCAAACAATTAGCCATATGCAAACAACGATATTCAAACAATGAAAAGTTTATGTTTGTCTTGAAGTTTTGAAAATGCAGTTTTAACAAGTAAAAGAGTTTTGTAAGAATATGAATTCAACCTAGGATTTACAGTAAGCCTTACAGGAGTCAGGATACCTTTTGTAACAATATGCTCTCGAACTAACCCATGCTTTAAATAGGACTTTAAAGGGGTTATAGTGTGGCCTGGTTCACGGTTTAAGAAACAAAGGATAAGGCTCAAAGTGTATTTGTACCCAACCCGTTCTCCATGATGTTCTCCAATCCTAATCTTAGTTAATTGTGCATTTTGAATCCCAATTGAGTCTGGAATGACGTAAAGGGAGTAAAAGCATAGTTAAATATAGTGAAAATGAATGGATTAATTCAAGACAAACATATGCAATGCATTAATGAAAGTAACCAAAGTATGACATAAAGATAAGTGTTTAAACAAAAACCAAAAAAATTACAATTGAAAATTCGAATGAACAAAAATTTTTATGCCTAAACTTTGTCACTTCAGATGATATGCCTTAGAGGGATGACAGAAATATTCCAGTTGACCATCTTGTGTGAATTCCAACGCTCCTTTGTCGATTAGGTCATGAATTTTGTTCTTCAGAGCCCATCAACCATGTGTATCATGTCCAGGACTATCATAATGGTATGCACACCTCTCATTGGGGTGGTAACTAGGAGCTGAAGTATTGGGATTCCGGGGAGGAGCCTTTAACGTAATTAGCTATGCCTTCAACATATGTTGTAACACTTGAGCCAGAGACATGTTGATCTCGGTGAATTGTCTCTTAGGTTCGATCTCCTTATGCTGATTCCCCTGTCGTTATTGGCGAGGTTATTGTTGGGCTCGCGAAGTAGCAGCAATTTGGAAAGGTCTACTCTCCACCAAGCCAACTTCTTGTCTCATCAAGGGCTGATTAACGACTCGATCCCCAGCCTCGACTGTTTGTTTCACACGGTTGAATTCTTCTTGATGAAGTTTGTTGACGAAGGCCCTTAACTCTTCTTGTCCCCGAGCCAAGTTTTGGATAAGATCCATCTGGCCCATCATCTGTCCCATCATCTAGCTCCTCATTGTGGCTATCTCAGTTTGTAGCCGTTCCAACTGGTCACTCTTGTTTTCCTCAGGATTCTTCATGGTCATGCCCCTAGTGAAGAGTGCTTTCACTTCTTCTTGCCCCTTGGATAAGTTCAATAACATTTCTTGAAGCTGAGCATTTTGAGTATGAATGTTCTTGATAGTTTGTTCTAGAGCCATCTCTACTCGAAATAAACAGTAAGCAAATGAGAGTCCCGTGTGGGGAAAACCTGTCATGATATGATGCATGTTTATATGGATGCAAGGTTTTCAAGGATTTTGGAGGTTTAAATTTGTTTAGACAAAAGGAACAAACAACAATTGCATTAATAAGTTCAAATTGATTACAAACATGCCTCTTGGGATTACAACACAAAATAAACTCCTAAGACAAAAGGTCGAGTGCATCTTTTTTGGCGTAATGTAGGCGTTCAAACTTCGCTCTTCATGAAGTTGTCTCGTAAGCTCCAAAACCTTATTTTCACTTGCGTAGAACTGGGCTTCGAAGGTGTCTTGCTCTTCCTTTAGATTAGTCCAAGCGTTTTGCAAATATTCAAGAGAAGTAGGCATGTTAGGATAAAGGATAGTGTACGGAACATCTCATTTGGCAATATGCTCCATGATGATAGGTAGGATAGAGGGGTAAGGCATCATGAGACTTTGAGCACGAGTTCGTACCCGTTTAAGATAAAGCTCCAAAGGAATGGAGTTATTATGCCCCAATGTCTTGCTATCAACCTTGTTTACCATTCTCCAAGCTCGTATGAACCTTTGATGATAGCCTTGGTTGTCGCCCTCGTAATCGAATACCAAACCTTGGATGAGCGCATCATGGGGGCCATCTCTTCGTGCATACCCAAACTGTCGTAAAGCTAAACAAGGGTTGTAGGTTATACCTCCCCTAATTCCAAGTAGAGGGATATTAGGGAATTCCCCACAACGGTCGATGATAGTAATATCCTCCAAGGATCGAGAACACCAATGAATATTAAAATGTGTGAGTGACATCATCCTTTCAGACCATGTCAAGACTTGCTCATTCTTCAACATTGATCGAGGTAGGTACAAAGTAAACCACCTAGAGAGTAAGGGAATGCAACACAAGAGAGTACCTCTTTTCTTCACGGTGCGAGTGTGGAGACAATGTAGAATGTCTCCAAGCAGGGTAGGTACAAGATCACGAGAGAGGAAGAACTTGATGGCACTCACATCTATGAGTTGGTCCGGATTGGGAAATAGAACCAAACCATAGATTAGAACGGCCAAGACATCTTCAAAAGCTTGAAAGTCCATATCCTCCAAGAATGAACGAGCCTTCTCCAACAGAAACTTGGCTAAGAAACCTTTAACTCCACTTCTTGTCTCCCAATTTGTTATAATGTCGGCTCGCTTCAAATGCAAGGCTTCGGCATTGATTTCAGGCTTTGGAGTCTCCTATAAACCGGTGAACAATATTTGATCAATAACATGCACTCCTAACAGTTGAGAGAATTATTATACTGTAGGCACCAATTGGTAGTAAGGAAAGGTGAAGTAATGATGCATGGGATCAAAGAATTGGAATAACACACACATCATTTCTTCTTGGAAGTTTGAAGTAGCCAAGTTGAGGAGTCGACCATATTTCTTGGTGAAGGGAGAATCTCCAGGCACCCTTGATGCTAATTCTTGAAGTTGAGGATGCGCTTTCGCGAAGCTGATTCGGATGGTATTCCTACGAATGGGAATCATGGCCTAAAAAACAGAACAAAGATAAATTACTAAATCCTTGAAATGGTTAGTGAGAATGCTTATGATGTTATGATGTTTATGATGTTATGTATAGGTGAACAAAGCAAACAAATCTTTATGTACAAATAATCATATACAAACAAAGTAAACAATTCCTTAGGTTTAGGCTTGCATGGAGTTCATAGGTAAGTGCCCTCTTGAAGTTTAGTTGGTTCAACCTGTCCTAGAAAGTAACCGGGTTCTAGGGGATCTCAATATCACTGATCTTTCATCATTGGGAATTATCTCAGCATAATCAATCTTTTCTTGTGGACGAGATATCCCAAAAGTCCGATCTCAATGAGTGTAGCATAGAATATAAACCAATCTTCAGCTTTACACCAAAGTCGGCTATCTCACTACTTCCTAATGGCCAAGTCATTCAGTTAAGGTTCTGAGGTTAGTTTATGCTTCATGACACCGCTCAACGACCCCATATTCTCCCCCAAGTCAACACAAGGGATACCGGTACCAACAAATGTGTCACACTAACATAGCCATTGGTTCAACCATATCGGTCTACACCGTACAATTTCCACAATCTATTGCTACTTACATAAAGAGGTGCCCCATATCCGGGTAGAAGATCAAAGCAAACCCAAGCAAGGAACCATAAACGTAAAGCAAACAAATCAAACAAGGAAAGTAAGTAAACATGATATAGCTCTAAGGTAACCCCACTTTTAAGTATCTCCCCAGCAGAGTCACCAGTTCTGTAATATGGTGGGAGAACTGAATTGGTTGTTTTGCATTTGATCGCAATTTTTGCGGATAGCAAGAGTCGCCACCGACTTTTCTTTTATCCAATAAAGTAAAGGATGAAAAGAACATGAAAGACCTTTAATATTATTCTTGAGTTCGGGGGGTAGATTATGAAAAGGGAAGGTGTTAGCACCCTTTTCATCCATAGTTATCTTTGGGATCTTAGTTGCTTGCTAGATCACTTGCTTTATTTGAAAATGCTTTTTTGTGATGGGTGTAAGTTTGAAAATATTTTTCAAAATGCCTTTGTTGCGACGAACTTTGTAATGATTCTCGTCTCTATAAGAATGCATACAAAGTGTTGGTTTTAAAAATAGTTCAAAGAGATGTTTGTTTTTTGAAGTTGTTTTGAAAGCGTAAGTGTGGAAATGGTTTTAGTTTTCGAGCAAGCAACTACGAGAATCCTACCTACTCAAAAGGTCTATGTTATTTTCCTCCTACTTTAGATGTTACTATCTTACCATTGATTGATAAGAAACCCCGTCGTTGTATGTGAAGGGACAAACGTAGGTCAATCGTGTCGTCATTGAAGGCAAGCTATGAGACGTTTTAGCAGTTTTGTTAGGGACTAGATCATTTACCGAAGGAAACATCGAGGGACTATGATCTTTTCATCGAGGGTCTTTGCTAAAACGCCCATATTGGAGCGACATGACTATTTTCTGAGGCAACAAGTGAAATTACCCTAGAGGTGCATGTGTGTGAATAACGTGTTTGATTGCATGCATTATTGTCTTGAATTTAGGGTGGTCTAAGTATTGGTTTTAATCTTTCCATACACACCCTAGTTACTAACATTTATGAAAGCAATAAAAATACAGAAAATAAATGTGCCACGCTATTACATGTTTTGGGGGATGGGGTATACAAGTTTACAAATGGGGGTTGAAAAGCAATAAAAGTCCTAATTATCACAATCATATTGAATAGCAAGAAAATGTAAATATATAGAAAATATAAAGACAAAAATAGTGTAAAAGAGAGAAAGAAAAGACATCCTGGATCGAAGGATGTGTCTTTCGATTCCCACACTTTTTCCTTCTATCGATTGGGCCTGCAACCAGTGTTGCATCCTTCGATTCACACTCCCTTTCCTTTCGTTTGGGCCTGCAAATCAGTGTGTATTGAAGCACACCCTTCAATTCACACACCCTTTTTTTCTCTGTTTTCTTTCGTTTGGGACATGATAAAAGTATGGGTCGAAGCCATGCTAATATTTTTTTATGGTTGTTGTACCCCAATTTTTACCCCTAAGATCTCTTCATCATATCATATTGTTTCAATCACAACAAAATCACATTAGGGCTTTTGGTTCTTCTCGTTATCTTTAGCCTTGCTCTTTGAGGAGTTACCAAGCACCTTGACTTGTTTTCTTTGGTGATCATGGATATTTTTCTTTGATTTTCTCTCTAATTAACAAAATGCAATATTGGTTTGTCTTACTTGTTAATAATGTAGGTAAAGGCAATGAGGTTTATCAAGTTACTTCATGGGTTCATGAGTTTATTTCCATGCCCTAGTCAAAGTCTTGAGAGATTCAAACCTCACCATTGAAGTTGTTTTGAAGTTGGTATGGAAGTAGTTTTGGTGGCCATGAGTCCTCATCATCATCCTGAACAACTTCTTTTCACAAAGGAAGAATATTGGCACAAAAAGTTTGTTCAAACTTGGCAAAGTTCCACCAAGCTTTCTCTTGATCTAGAGGCTAGGGTTTTGGACTTATGAGGGGCATATCTTGCTCATCTTTTGGTATTTTTGAGTGATTCCAAATAAATCTTTCTCTTCAAATAGTTACGAACAAATCACTTTAAAAGTTCCAAGGAGTTTTCATGAGGAAGGAACTTGGTGGAGAAGAAAGATTACAAGTCATCCAGATGAATCCATAATTTTCCATATGTGACTTAAAATGGTCATAACTTGGTCAATTTTTATCACCTTGAGCCCATTATTTTTTCATGATGACCCTAAGGATGTATACTTCATGCCTTCTTTTATGTTCAAAGTAAGAAAATGGATGGAAGTTTCCTTAAGAATGTAAAAGATTATATGTCAAAATGTCATTCAATTTTTGGATATTTTGAGTGGTTCAAATTTCAAAATGTCATTCAAGAGATCTACTTCATTCCATCTTTTTTGATCAAGAGCAAATTCTAATTGCAAGGCCATGTTTAGATGCAAGAGATTATAAGTCATTTTTAAAGAAGAATTTGAAATATTTCTAAGTATGGAAAGTCAACTCTTTTTCTTCAACTTTGACTCCATGTAGTTTTCACCTCAAGCATCCATTTGATTTCATTATTTTTCCCTTGCAAAGCTTGTTACCTCATCTTTCCAAAGCATTAATAATTTTTCCCTAAGATTCCTTGAGGTGAAAATGCCATTGGATTGAACTTGGTAACTTGGAACTGAAGTTTCACCATAAGTCAAATTTTGAAATCCATGTTTTGGCCTTTAAACATCAAATTAGCACGCGTTTATGATCTAAACATGTTTAACCAAGTTGCCAAAGTGGATTAGAGCCTTGAAACACAAGGATTTGATGAGTTTTGATGCAAATCAGATCACACTTTGCTCGTGCATCAGGTTCACACGATTTCCCTCCAATTTGCATCATTCCACACGCTTGAACATTCCATTTGATTCCCTATAAATAGAGGGTCATCATCTATTCAATTTCCCAAGCTTAGATAGCCAGAATCACCCTGCCAAACTTGCTTCACAACTCAGAATATAGCTACTTCGAATCCTATTGTCAAGCCTTTTTCAATCCGTTTTTTTCATCAATTCACCTTCCTTGATTTTCCCTGAAGTTAACTATATAATCACATTCAAGAATCATGCCCTATATTGCTCCATAGAAGTCCAGTTTCAGAGCTCTGCAACTCAACTTCAATAGGTAGATTCCTTCATCAATTCTTAAAAACTTTGGTATCATGGTGTTGCTCTCATTGCCCTGGTTCTAGTCACAACACTTACTTTTATCTGGAAGCACGTTTTGACCATGAATTTTCAAATCCCTTTTCAAAACTTTCTTTGCAAATTGCTTGAGTTATAGTTTATATAAATTAGGCGCGAGGGTGTGGTTGTCTTTGTCTTGAAGAGACGAAGCGAATGACATAGGTCTGAGCTTCTGATTTTACAGTTTGAGAGACCTGCAATTCGTGAAGGCTGGAGATTGAAGATGACCAACGTGTCATCTTCTAAGCAATGAAAGCGTGACATTTGTTATTTTCAAATTATGATTTTATTAATGATTCTGTACATTATTCATTAAAGACCATGATATGCACAGCGTACCAGATCCCTTGGATTTGATTACTAACGCGTTTTGACTCTCATCCAATGGTCCACATCTTTTTCTTTTATTTTCTTTTTCTGATTTTTATATTTTAATTGTTTTAAATTTCAAAAAAATCATAGAAAATTCATTTTTAGTCCAAAAAATCTAAAACAATTACGAAAAATATTTTTCATTATTCTCTTTCTGATTTTTATTTTTTCACAATTTAATTTTGTGTTTTGATATTTTTTTATGAATTTTATACTTATTTGATTTGTTTAAAATATTTAAAAATACTTTTACACATTTTTAAATTCTAAAAAAATTATGGAATGATCCAATGATATTGTGACAAATATTGGTGACCTTATTTTATTTTTGTTTCTGACTTTGCTAGTTTTTTACTATTTTTTATTATTTTACCCATTTATTTTAATTTTAAAAAATAGTTTTTGACTTTTAAAAATTTCCAAAAATTTTGTAAAAATATTTGCCTCTTTTCTGATTTTTCTATGGTCTTATTTTTTATTTCTTGATTAATTTGAATTTAATTGGTATTTTCTTCATTATTTTCCATTTTTTAAAACATTTTAAAATCCTTTAATGTACATATTAATTATATTATTATTTTGTGAATATTTTCTGGCTGTCTTGGATTGATTTTTTGGTCATGGATTTATTAACATCATTGGATCTATGGTGTTGAGTTTAACTCCACTAAAAATGGATGAATGATTTTAATAATAGTTTGATTAAATATTAATTCAAATGTGGTTTTTCTTTTTACCCTAATTCCTCTTCATCTCATCCCCTTCTCATTGCACTAAATGTTGTTAGAGCATGATCTCTATATCATGTCTCAAAATAAATGGTGCATAGATTACTATTGACCGACCTCAAAATAGGTGTGACATCTATATAAGTCCACTTACGATTGCTTAACATAGCGCTAAATTTTGTCCCGATTCGAATAAATGATCATTCGTGGCCCAAACGTATGATTGCAAGCCCAAGTATGTTAATTTGATCTCTTTGATCCAATAACCTTGAGATTCATTATGTGGAGGCTTTGGTTCTACCAATCCTCTAATGGATCTACAACACCTTTGGTCAACGCGGATCACTTAAACATCGTTGATCATTAAAAGGTACTTGTGAGAATTTCAAATGGATGATATACTTAAGAAAAAGCAAATGCAACTTGTTGTGTGGAGGATTTGGTTCTACCAATCCTCTAATGAGTTACAAATGCAAGTTTCAAGATGGTCATCCAACTAACCACTAATTATTGACTTGTTTTACTTTATGCTTTTATTTTTTTTATGCTTTATGTACTATTTATTTTTTAGCATTTTACATTTCATACCATTTTCATCTTTTCTCATTTGAGCATTTATTTTCTTGTCATTTTTACTTTGCTCACTTGAGCTTTTCTTTTTCCTCTTCCTAAGATACTTAATAACCAACTTAAACCCTAAAAAACTCTTAATGGTACTTGGACTATTTGGTTACTATCCTGGGCATGATGGAGTGGTGGACTTTTTCTTGGACTTAGGATCAGAAACCTTGGCCTATCTTGGATACCTTGTGATCTTATCTGATTATTTTGTCTGGAGTTCTTAAGGTTTAACTCAAGACATTGGGTTGCTTGTTTGTTGTTGTGTGCAGGTTTTTTTTTTGTGATTACATCCCTTGTTTGTAATCTGGAATTCACCCGTATACAGCCGTTACTCTGCCCAATTTTTATGAAGACTTAATATATTTGAAGAGGTCTAGTATCTTTGCTTGCTTGGTTTCAATCCAAAGAATGAGAATTCTATCTTGGCTCATAATGTCAAGTTTTGGCTTCTTGTTGGTTAGATGGTTCTTATCCTTAGCTTTTACATTATGCTTTAGGATAGTCTCTTCTTCTCCTCTCATCTTCTTTAAATTCAAAAATCCTCTCCCTCCTTTTGAAACTCATCTTAATTTAAAACTTAAACCACTTTCATAATAAACTTGGATTTATGTACATGCATTTTCAAAACATTTTCATCAATAAACTTCAATCAATTTAATAATACTTTGACACTTTTTTGTGAGAAGTCTAAAAGTCAATTAATCTCATTTCAAACCATTTTTGCCACTTTGGTTTTTATATTTAAACTTTTTCTCAAAAGATTAAGGCTCTTGTCAATCCTTGTAGTGATGCAAATAATTATACTTCTACAATATGTAGTGAAGAGAGATATTTTCCACTTGGGTGTTGAGTGAGGCATTGTTGATTTTTAAAATCTAATCCATATCCTCCACTTTGAGATGATGCAAATTCTCCTTTCTCGTGATTGTGGGTAGTAAGTATGTTTTACACATGGACAATGACGATGATGTCTTATCTCTTAAAATCAACCAACACACTTGTGTTTCAAACTCTTTTAAAAGAGGAACTACGTGTACCCTGATCCCCTATTGCACGAAAGGTGGTATGTAGGCATTAAAGGGTCGCAACCGCGGCGGGTGCAAAAATCATAAAATATATTTCTTTTCTCAACTCCACTATCCATTTTATATACAACACATTTTTTATAGCAAAAATATACAAATTTTTCAAAGAGGTTCCTGCGAAGTACCGTAGATGTTTAGGGTGCTAATACCTTCCCTTTGCATAACCAACCCCTACCTTGAATCTTTCCCCCTTTTTTTGGATTATTCGCTCTTTTCCCATTTCTTTGGAAATAATAAAGAGCGGTGGCAATTTTTATTTTGATTTGTATAAAGTCTTGGCAATCCAATGGCTTAGTCTTGAACATTTCTACCGCTACAATGGCCTGTACAGGTTAGTCTCTAACATATATTTGGACAAACGAAGAAGACAAACCAAAAGGTTAGAAACGAAAACAAACAAAGAAGGTAGAAACGAAAATAAACACAAAGGTATCAATGATGCTTGAAACGAAAGGTTAGTTTTGAAAGCAATGGTTATTTACATGTTGTGCTTGAAATGAAAGGTTCAAAGTCAAGAAGACTTACCTTGAATCTGGAGTTGGTGTTTTGAGCCTTGAGTTGGTACCTTTAATACTCTTGGATTCGAAGGAAGGAAAGAAGTTGTTCGAAGGACAAGGAAACTTGGTCTGGAAAGAAAGAACAAAGGTGTTATGTTTCTTTTTGGTTCTGGGTTTAATAATGTATGAAGCGATTTGAGATTTTTGTGAGAGTTTGAGAGTTTGAGAATGTTTGAGAGTATTTTAAGATTTTTTTCACACAACCAAAGTCTATTCAGCTACTAAAAAAGCCACCCTTAGATGTGTTGTGGAACCTATTATTTATAGATGAAGTTTGGCTGAGGATTGGGGGGGTAAACAAAAGAAATTTGAACAAATTGGGTATGCTATTTTTATAGCTTTCGAGTTGCAGTTTTTATACGCCAATTTGGTGCAAATAGGGGAGTAGCATAGCAGGACTGCTTTGCAGCACTTTTGGAGTGTTGTGGCCAGTACATCAGGCTTGGGCTTGGCAGCATATTGGACTTTAGTCAGCAAGCATCTTAAATAAAACTCATCAAAATACAAAACAAAACTTGTTTCCAACAATTGTTTCCTTCGAATAGACTACATGTGTGTTCTTCGAATGAACTACATGCACCACTTGTGTGTTCTTCGAATGCACCACTTGCAATTCTTCGAATGGGCCACCAATGTTTGTCCTTCGAATGGGCCACCCATGTATGTACTTCAAATCCACCAATGCATGTCTTTCGAATGGGCCACCAATTGTGTGTCATAATGTAAAAACTATGTGTGTTGAAGGTTTTTATAGGTGGAATCAACGCAAGTTGTTTCAAATGGAGCCACTGGCCAGTGAATTGAAGCATGCATGAAATAAGCCACTGCTTTGTGGGTGCTAGTATGAAGGGAAGCCATTTCCTTGTGCATTGAAGGAAAGCACAGAGGAAGCCATTTCCTTGTGGGTGCTAGCATGAAAGAATTCATCGCCTTGTGCATGCTAGCATGAGGGAAACCCTTGCCTTGTGCATGCTAGCATGATGGGATCCCTTGCCTTGTGAATATAAAGAGGTTGCTTAAAAGGAAAACATTTCCCCATCGAAGCTTGTATGAAGATAGCGATTTCCCAAATGAAGCTTGTATGAAGATAGCCATTGATTTGTGAATCGAAACAAACATGCAGGAGGCCAATGCTTTGTGAATCAAAGAACGCATGCAGGAGGATACTACTTTTGAATCGAAGCAAGCATGTAGGAGGCCACTACCTTCTGAATTGAAGCAAACCTGTAGGAGTCCATATTCCCAAATGAAGCTTGTGGACCAAAGCTTGCTCGAAGGGGACCCAATGCCCAATCGAAGCTTGTGGACCAAAGCTTGATCGTAGGGGTCCAAATACCCAATCGAAGCTTGTGGACCAGAACTTGATCGAAGGGGATAAAATACCCAATCGAAGCTTATGGATCAAAGCAAACTTGCTCTTCTTCGATTTGATACTTGAGAGTCCAATATGATCCATGGAAACTTGTGCAGTCTTGACCCAGTAGAAATTTTGTGAGAAAAATCTTGAGAAATGAGAGGGAAAATTTTGGGGTACAACAATAATGAAAGCATTTTCCATAAAAATAGTGAAAATATTGATAATGAAAGCTTATAACAGATCTCTAGAATGGATTATGAGTGTAGACATAATTTGTTCCAAGGTTGGTGTTCTTACATGATATCTTATCTTAAGTATAAAATTGTTGCCTCAGATTTTTAGCTAATGGAAAGTCAGCGAAGAATGTCATAATGGAAGATAATTCAATGTTAAGGGACATTAATCAAAGTGTCTAAGGGCATTATTATCAAGTGCTTAAGGGCATTAATGATCCAACAATGATAGAGCATCAACAGGGAGTTAACTAATGTGACAGTTACAATTTGGAAGAATCACAAGAGGAGATCCACAATATTAGGATCACCTAAAAACATTTCAAAATCTCGAAAAGGAGAGTCGAAAATATTCTAGCGTCAATAGGAATATCAGTCGACAAAGTCACAAAGAGGTTAAATACTTGTAAATTATCCAAGTTTAAGTTTTCAAGCTAAGATGATGTCGATAATACGTTGGAAAATATTATCAAAAATTCGAGGGGAAGTTTGAAGCAGTTAATTCAATGTGGATTACAAAAAATGAATCGTGGCTGACACGTAGACGTGCTAGTGGGTGCTTGAAGATTATAAGTGGGGTGAAAAGTATCACTTCCCTAGTGGTCAAAATAGTTGTCAACAATTATTTATAAATAGAATAAATAATAGACTCATACTTAGTAACAAGGATCGCAAAATTTCATACATTTTCTCCATATAACTAGAGTACCCGAGTCAAAGAGATAAATAATTTGCGAGAAAAATATATGTGTTTGCGTCCAATCTTTTCATCATTTTTTTGTTTCCTTAAATGAAACATTTACTTTTTCTATCTCTTGCTTTTTACCTTTGTTTAATGTCATTTATTGCATTTTATCTTCTTGTCATTCATCAAAGCTTGCCTTCATTTACACTATTTCTTTACACTGTCTTCGTATGAACAACTACATTCAATTTGCATGCACATGTTTTCATACAAATTATTTGCACTAATTGATTTGGATATTTTTAGAGTTAGCCTCACTAGATTTTTAAACCCATGATTTTTAACCCAAAACACCCGTAAACAAATTGGCACGCTCAGTGGGACCATTTTGTATGAATATTTCTAAACATTTTTGCAGAAAAAAGGAACTTTATGTTATTTTCTTCATACATAAAATCATTATGAGTTTTGAGTGTTTTTTTTAGGAGTGGTAAACACTTGTCTGAAATGTCTCATAGAAATCAACTCCCTCCCCGAAATAATTCTTCAAACCCCGAAGAACAACCAGTGGTGACGAGTGTTAGTATTTATGGAATTCCAACCTCTGTTGAAGAAATCCCCACTGTCATAAGCCAAATAAATATGTAGATTATATTGCCAAATATGGTGGCCTCATTGCCACAAGCATCAAGCATACCACCCTTTTTTAGGAGATACAAAATCTAGGAGACCAAAGGCCTTCTTACCTATGTTTTACACTTCCTTAGAAGGATAAGCCTTATGGTATGCGAACTACAATGATGGAATGCATACACTCTAGTGTGTAAATATACTTAGAAAGTATGATGGCTACTACGTCGCCTTTCAATCCATATTTAGCCCCAGGGTCCAATATGAGCAACCTTGGCCGAATAAGACAACCGCTAAGAGGTATGGGTTATTTTCCTCTAGTTATGTCATCCTTGACCAATAACTCTTTTCAGGTTTTAAGACTACAAATGGATGAGAGTAAATGTGATATGGTAACCAAGCCCACGCATCAGATAAGAAATGTGTTTAACCCAATGATAGAAAACACAAATCAAATTTATCAACAATTTGCCCACCAAATGGGTGGAGTTGCTATTTTTTGGTTGGCCCCCAGCGCCAGCAACCCTAATTCCTAATAATTCCTCAGAGGTTAACCCTCGGGAAATTAGGGTTTTCAAGAACAACCAAGAGATAAATGGCCTTGATATAGTATTGGTTCAAAGAAACCAAGATGTTGAACAAGTTCTTAAACAGGACAAATAAGATAATCTTGAGGTGAAAAATAATATCACCAATTGGTGGTAAAATGCGAGGGCCAAATTCTGCCATGTATGGATTTTAGTCCCTTCCAATTGGTAAAACCACTCCAACTACGTCCCAGACAGACTTTCTTGAAAAAGTGCACCCATAGTTTCTTATCAGCGGTATGCGGCTAAATTTTGCGGATGTAAGATCTTAACTGAAGCTTTGGACATGAGACACCATTGTAATTGGAAAAAACAGGGATCTTGAATTTGTGGGGAATGACTACCCCAGGAACCAAACCCAAGTCACCAAAGTCCAAGCCAGGCACAACTTAGATTTCTACAGCCTTTAGTTTATCTTCTAGTTGCTTATATTTGTCGTCGACCGATGGATATTACTCGTCAAAATAATCCTCGTCTTTAGAGATTTGATTGTTTCCACCTCCAGCACGGGTGCTCCCAGCATCTTCATCTTGATTCTCATCCTCCTCTGAGGAGTCTTCTTCAACTTGAACTTTTCGGATGGGGCCTTTGAATCTCTTCCACATGTTGATTACAACTTTCTTCTTGGTCTTCTTCTTTGTTACAAGAAGTGTCATCATTTCTTGCTGCCCCTTCGCTAAGTTGAGCAGAGTCTCTTGAAACTGAGAGTTTTGGGTCTGCAGGTCCTTGACAGTTTGCTCGAGATCTATATTATACTAAAATAAACAGTAGAAAGATGAGGAAACCTGTTTCGAAAAACCTGCTTATGATATGATGCATGTTATGCGTATGCAACATTTTCCATAACCTTTAAGATTTAAATTTTCTTAAACAAAAAGGAAACAAAACATTAATTGTATTAATAAGTTCAAAGGTTACAAACCGCCTCTTGGGATTACAATGAAAGAAAAACAACAAAATAAAATTAAACAAATAAAGACTCAGGTCTATCATGGAAGCTTCTTCTTTGGACTGATGTAGGCATTTAAGTTCTGCTCCTCGTGAAGTCGCCTTGTGAGCTCCAACACTTTCTTCTTGCTTGCATAGAATTGGGCTTCAAATGTATCTTGTTCTCCTTTGAGTTGAATCCACAATCTTTGCAGTTCCTCGAGAGTAGTAGGCATGTCAAGATGAAGAACGGTGTAAGGAACATCCCCTCGATAGTAGGCTCCACAATTATTGGCAAGATGGCTTGATAGGGCATCATGATATTTTGAGCACGAGCTCGCACCCATTTGAGATAAGGCTCCAAAGGAATATAGTTATTATGCCCCAAAGTTTTTCTATCAACCTAGGTTACCATTCCCCAAGCTCGTACAAATCTTTGATGATAACTTTGGACATCGCTTTCGTAGTCGAACATAATACCTTGAATGAGTGCTTCATAAGGACCATCCATTCGAGCGTAACCAAACTGTCATAGAGCCAAAGAAGTGTTGTACGTAATACCTCCTCTAATGCCCAAGAGTGGAACATTAGGGAATTCACCACAATGGTCAATGATGGTGACAACCTCTAAAGATCGGGAACACCAATGGATATCTGAATGCAAAAGCGGTATCATCCTTTTAGACCACCCCAAGCCTTGTTCATTCTTCAAAGCAGATCAAGGAAGGAGTGAAATAAACCACATAGAAAGCAATGGTATGAAACACATAAGGATCCCTCTTCTCTTCATGGTACGAGTGTGAAGAGAGTGCAAAACGTCTCAAAGCAAGGTAGGCATGGGGTTTCGAGAGAGAAAAACTTTGACCGTATTCACATCTATAAGTTAGTATGGATTAGGGAACAATACCAACCCATAAATTAGAAGAGCCAAAACTTCTTCAAAAGTTTGTAAATCTATAGCATCCCAAAACTGTTGAGCCTTTTGAAATAGAAACTTGGCTAGGAAACCCTTGACTCCGCTCCTTGTTTCCCAGTTGGCTACAATGTCAGACCATTGCAAATGTAAGTCTAATGCAATCTCCTCATATTGTGGCTCTTTCTCTAGAACGGTGAAAGGAATGTGATCAAGAATTGTCACTCCCAATAATTGAGAAAACTCTTCCATCGTTGGAACCAATTGATAATCAGGAAATGTGAAACAATGATGTTTAAGGTCAAAGAATTGAAAGAACAAAAATAAATCCCAAGGTCCTTGAAATGGTTAATGCAAATGCTATGGTATGATGTCATAATGTTATGTACAAATAATCATATACAACCAAAGAAAACAAGTCCTTAAGGTTAGGCTTGCATGGGGTTTATATGTAATCACCCTCTTGAAGTTTAGTTGATTCAACATGTCCTAGAAAGTAATCGGGTTCTAGGAAATCTCAATATCTTTAATATTTCTTCATCTGGCATTGTCTCAGCACAATCAATCTTTTCTTGCGGCCGAAATATCCCAAAAGTCCGATCTCAATGAGCGTAGTATCGAGTATCAACCAATCTCCAGCTTTCCACCGAAGTCGGCTATCTCACTACTTCCTGATGGACAGGTTGTTCAACTAAAGGTTTTATGGTCAGTTAGTGCTTCATGCCACCACACAGCGGCCCCGTATTCTCCTTGATTCAACATAAAGGATACCGATACCCATAAATGTGTCACACTAACGTAGCTATTGTTTCCACCATACCAGTCTATGCCGTACAGTCTTCACAATCTATTGCTACTTACCTAATAATGTTCCCAGATCCAGGTAGAGGATCTATCCAAGACCCAAACATGGACCCAAAAATGTAAAGCAAATAGGTCAAGCAAATTAAAGAATTTAAAGGTTATCTAGTCTCTAAGGTAACCCCACTTTTAAGTATAGATCCCCACCAGAGTCGCCAGTTCTATTATACGGTGGGAGAACTGACTTGGGTGTTTTGCATTTTATCACAATTATTGTGAATAGCAAGAGTCGCCACCGACTTTACTTTTATCCAATAAAGGTAAGGGTAAAAAGAACAGGAAAGAGCTTTTGAGAATTTTTCTTGAGTTCGGGGGGTAGATTATGAAAAGGGAAGTTGTTAGCACCCTTTTCATCCGTAGTTATCTACGAGCTCTTAGTTGCTAGCTCACTTTAAAATGCTTTATAAATGTGTTTGTGTTTGGTGTAAGTTTGCAAATATTTTAAAAACGCCTTAGTTTCGGCAAACTTTGTAATGATTCTCGTCTCTATAAGAATGTATACAAAGTGTTGGTTTTGAAAATAGTTCCAAGAGATGTTTGTTTTTGGAAAGATGTTTTGAAAGTTTGAGTGTGGAAATGGTTTTAGTTTATGAGCAAGAAAATACGCGCTTTTTATATACTAAAAAAACTCTTAGTTCTTTTCCTCCTCCTTTAGATATTGCTATCTTACCATTGATTGGTAAGAAGCCATATCATTGGATGTGAGGAACAGGCGTAGGTCATCGTACAGTCATAGAATGCAACATTGTAGGATACCTTAGCAATTTGTTATAAGGGTCTAAGATCGTTTACCGAAGGAAACATCGAAGGGTCATTGAGGGACTACGATCTTGTAATCGAGGGTCTTTGCTAAAGTATCCCACGATCGAGGGACATGATTGTTTTATTCTAAGGTAACAAGTGTGGGTTAACCCTAGAGGTGCATGTGTGAAAA
Source organism: Vicia faba (assembly GCA_948472305.1). Classification (NCBI taxonomy): domain Eukaryota; kingdom Viridiplantae; phylum Streptophyta; class Magnoliopsida; order Fabales; family Fabaceae; genus Vicia; species Vicia faba. The sequence goes on along the minus strand of OX451735.1, from coordinate 95,242,908 downwards.
GTGTATTATTTTCATGCATTTGTATTAATTAGGGTTATCTATTGTTTGATTTAAGTCTTGCCATACAAACCCTAATTACTAGCAATAATATGGAAAGCGATAAATTGATGAAATTAAATGTCCTACTCTATTACAATACTTGAGGGGATGGGGGATACAAATTTACAAATGGGGATGACAAGTAAAATAAACCCTAATTACTATTACAAGTCTTTGACAATTACACCATTCACAATGTAAAAATGCGCAAGAAAATGTAAAGTGAAAAGAATATTTTTTTTAAGGTTTTTTGCTAGAAAAGGTTTTGTAGTTCATTTAATTAAAGAAAAAACCTTGGTCTAAGTTAACTTAAAAGAACACTAATTGTTTAGAAAAATGTTTTTGATGTTTCCTTTAGAAAAACAGTTTTATGGTGTTAAGTAAACTCCAAGCAAAGCAATATGTCAAAGGTAATTTAAAAAATCTCAAAATTAGGAATTTTAGTGCATGAGCAGACACAGGCTGTGTCAGTAAACACAAGCAACCGTGTCAGGACCTGTTCTTGGCTTCTTATTCAAATTTTGTTCCAACAAAAATGACATGGGTCGTGTCGTGTGACACAGGCACCCGTGTCAGCCCTTGCCTACTTGTTTTTGCACGGATCTAAACCAGTTGATTTGGCACAGGCCGCGTTGTATGACACGGGCACCCGTGTCAGGACCTGCCCTGCATTTTTGTTAAGTTTTCAACCTAGTTGTGCTGACACGGGCCGTTTCGTGTGACACGGGCCGTGACGTGTGACACGGGCACCCGTGTCAGCCCCTGGCCTGGCTTTTTGCTAAGTTTTCTATTTGATATGTCATGTTGTATCCTTTTGAAAACAAAAGCAAATGATGTATGGATAAAGATATTATAGTTTGAGAAAATTTACCCCCTAAAGCGTAAACTTTAGAACATGTATGGATGTTTCTGAGTGCAAAGTGGTAATTGATTGAGCTTCTTTGGACCTTCTTAAAGCTATGCCAATCCTCACCTTGTGCTGAATGTTGCTCAATCACTCCAACCAAGTCAAGTAGCAAAGTACCATTTTTGAGTTTGGAAGATGGTGATAATGATGTTACAGAAGTTGTTCTTGTGTTTGAACAACTTCTATATGATGTATGTGAAATATTTGGATGGTTTATTTGGGCAAAACTTGCAAAGTGTAAGAGGTTCAAAGATTTAGACTTTAAAGCTCAAAAGTGGAGGTTTCATGGACAATTTTTGTTTTTTCAAGAGTATTGAAGTTTTGAGGGCTTGTTCATCTCTTTCTTATCTTGCAAATGGTCTCTCTATTTATAGGCAAGAGAATTTAAAACAAGGGTTAATCAAATTTTCAAAATCACATGTTGTGTCTAGGTTGGGTTGTAAGTGAGAGTTCATGACTTTTCATAGTTGCAATGTGGGCATGGTCTATTTTTTAGGAGTGCCTTTGTGCCAAAAATGGAAAGATCACTTGGACAATGCTTAAACCAAATGGACCATAGCTCAAAAGTTTCTGTAAGCATTAAATTATGTTGAGATTTGTAAGTTAGAAGGTCTGCAACACAAGATTATGCAGCATATCATGTAGATTGAATTATCTGTTCTTCACCAAAATGACTTGTAATTCAAGAATGGATGCCCAACTACAACCTTCATGTTGAAATTTTTCTTTGAATCATCTTGGTGAAAAAATGTCATGAAGTATTGAAATTATCAAGTGTAAAAAACACTTAGAAAATTTCTAAGTATTGGAAATCTTGACTTTTTGTTGAATTTCTTGAATTTATTTATTTATTTTTATGATCAAGTTTGATATTTTTAAAGGTCTTGACGAATTTTGAAATTTAATGTTGACCAAAAAGTCAAAGTTTGACCTTTTGTGTATCGATTGACTTTTTGTCAGTTGATCCAAATTTCAAATATCAAACCTTTGATCTTGAGAACTGATTCGAGACATGAATTAGGTCAGTATGTTGTATTTGAGTCCTTGAGATTATGATTCAAGCCATTAAGTCATGTATTAGGTTAAAAGTCGATGATCAGTCATTCTCAGTGAAAACCCTAAATTGGAGGCTCACTGCTTTAGAGGCGAGCCTGTCTGATCAAACTCATGAGAACCCTTGAGCATTTGAGATCTTTGGTGAGAAATATCTTGAGAAAAGGTAGGGAAAATTTTGGGGTACAACAACAACATTCGTCTTACTTTCCTTTTTTCGAGAGAACCCATACGACGACTTCTTTGTCCCTTCATCTTTTTTCAAGCTCCCTTCTCTAACAACCTCTTCCAAATGAACACCCATGCTTACCTCTTTTATAATAAAATGATCCAAGGGTTTTCAGGAAGTCCTTGGTCAATTATTGTTCTCCTATAGTTGGCACCACTTGGGCAGCTATCTCGTGCCAACGCTGCACATATTCTTTGAACGAATCCTTGTCTCTCTGAGCCATTGCCCTTAACTGGTTGCAGTTAAGCGCCATGAACATATTGTACTTATACTATTTGATAAAGGATTCCCCCAGTTCATTGAAGGTACAAATACTACTACTGTCCAGACTCATATACCATTTCAAAGCGGCACCAGTCAAACTATCTTGAGCAAACGCTGATCATCAGTATGGGTAGACATCTTTTCGATATACATCACAAGGTGGTCACTAGGACAAGAGTTTCCCTTGTATCTCTCAAATTCTGGAACTTTAAACTTCGATGGCACCTTTACATTAGGAACTAGGCAGAGTTCACTGACATTCTGTCCAAATAATTTTTTCCTCGAAGGGCCTTAATTTCCTTCTGCATCTGATTGAACTGGTCTTGAAAATCATCCAACCTGTCAAGAAACCCACATTTTTACTCAGTGGAGGAACATGACAATAAACATCATCACTAACAAACGTCATAGCATTCACCGAAGAAGATGCAGTAAAGTGCACCATAGGAGGTGCAAGAGTAGAAACAACTTGCACAACTGGAGCAACTTAAGTGTCAAGATTAAAACCTTTTGGCATGAAATTTTCAGGCATCCCCCATGGGTAACCCTGAGGCATACGATTTAGAGCAACAGTAAGTGGGGAAATAGAAACGGGAACTGATGGACCTTCAGAAGCAATTGTTGTTTGTTGTGGCTGAACAAGTGGTGGCTGATTCTGAGCAGCCACCAATGATTCCATCAAAGCAGTCAGATTGGCCATACCGGCCTTCAAAGCAGTAACATCTTCGCGTAGCTTTGGATTCTTTTGTTCAATATTAGCCTGAGTATTATACCGGTGAGACAACTTGCTGAAGGAAGCCATAGAAACACAGTAAGACACCTGGGTATGAACAGAAATGCAAGAAATATGTACAATATGATGCATGATATGCAATGCACTTGATTTATTTTATCATTATTAATATTTCAAGCGACTCAAAGAATTATAGAGAATTTAAAAATGTTAAAGTACTAACACAATTTTGAAATACTGAAAATCTCATTATAATAACTTCAAAATGGATTAAAACTTTTAGTACAAGTTTCAATAATCCTAAGTACAAGAGAAGATAGAATCTAAAATCCTAAGAAGGAAAAGCTGATGAAGATCTCTCCCCACACTGGCGTTTTCCCGTGAGTCTTGCAATATGAGCCATCAATAACTTGTTCTCTTTTGCATACCTGTCAATAACCCCTTTCCAATCACCAGAGTTAGGAAGTGAATGACTAAGTCCTGATCGAGCTCTAGAGGAAAATACGTCCTCTTGCCTTTCCATCATAACTACAACACGACTCTCAAGAATCTCAATCAGGTCATCCTTCTCTTTCAGGTCTGCTTTGTAGGACATTTCTAAAGTCTGTCACTTATTCTTCTAGGACTCCTTATCCTGTTGTATTCTAACTAGGGCAAGCTAAAGCTCTTCCACATCATCTAAAAGGGGAGGAGTAGTCTTCACAAACATATCAGGTAAAGGTTCCTCATGGGAAAATGGCATCTTCAATTGGATTTCCCTTTCCTGTACCCACCGCAGATAAGGCTCCAAAGAAACAACTCCTCTAGGTCCCAAGTCCTTTATACTCTTCCTGTGGATATGGCGCTAAGCCTTTGCAATTTCCTCCTTAGCTTCCTTATGATCCTCTCCCTCTTTAAGAAAGAAACCACTTAGATGAATACTATTTGGCTTGTCTCTCATCATATATCCAAGTTATCGTCGTGCCAGAACGGGTTTGTAGTTAATTCATCCCTTTGTACCAAGAAGAGGTACATTGGGGAAACTACCACAACTATCAAAAATCTCCACATCATGGTAAGCCTGATGATACCAGATAACATCTGAATGAGTTAGGTCCATAATCTTTGGAGCCTAACAAGGTTCCTTCTTGATATCCCAGAAATCATTGGCCCGAGGTAAGTGAGAAATAAACCACTGATACAACAAAGGTGTGCAAAAAATGATCATCCCTCCATGATGAGAATCCCAAAGATGAATGGAGTAATAAGCATCCCCTAATAATGTGGGGACTAGATTCCCTATCAAAAAGATCCTGATGGCATTTATATCCACAAATTTGTCGATGTTAGGAAACAAGATCAACCTATAAGCAAGTAGAGCCAAGATGGCATCAAAAGCAACTGTACTCTTTATCCTAGCAAAGTAGCAAGCTTTCGCCAATAAAAACTGAGTGGGTAATGCTCTAATTCCTCCTTTGGTAGTTATGTGGGCCTCAATCTCAGACTTCCCCAAATGAATCATAGTAGCAATCTCCCGAGTCTTGGGATCTCCCTCCAAACCGGTGAAAGGAATACGATCGGTAACAGGTAAACCCAGGAGGTAAGAATACTCCTCCAATGTAGGCATCAACTGATAATCAGGGAAAGTAAAACATCGATACATTGGATCATAGAACTGGACCAAAGTCGAGAGAAAACCCTTCTTCGTCTTGAGCTTCATGAGAGACACGATGGATCCATACTTCTTCCAAAAATCTGTAGAACTCTCGATCTCAGGAATTAGACTCATCAAATCATCTATCTTAGGATCTTTGAAACTGTACTTCCGAGTCTTTCTTTTTCCAGAATACATGGTCAAACAGTACCTGAGATATTTGTGTATGTGCTAGGTGACAAATTTGTGTATATTAATGCTTTCAGGATCTTTTTGATAGGGAATCTAGTCCCTATATTATTAGGATATGATTATTACTCCATTCATCTTCGAGATTCTTATCATGGAGGGATGATCATTTGCTGCATGACTTTGTTGTATCAGTTGTTTATTTCACACTTACCTCAGGCTGATACTTTCTGGGATATCAAGAAGGAACCTCATTGGGCTTCGAAGATTATGACCCTCACTCATTCTGATATTGTTTGGTATCATAAAGCTTACCAAGGCGTCAAGATTTTTGATAGTTGTGGTAGTTTCCCCAATGTACTTCTTCTTGGTACAAAGGGAGGAATTAACTACAGTCCTGTTCTCGCATGATGATAACTTGGATATCCGATGAGAGATAAGTCAAATAGTATTCATCTGAGTGGCTTCTTTCTCAAAGAGGGATATGATCATAAGAAGGCTAAGGAGGAGATTGCAAAGGCTTGGCGCCATTTTCACATGAAGAGTAGAAAGGACTTGGGACCTAGAGGAGTTATTTCTTTGGAGCCTTATATCCAGTGGGTACAAGCAAAGGCAATTAAGTTGAAGATTTCATATTCCCGTGAAGCACCTATGACTGATATGTTTGTGAAGACTACTCCTCCCCTTTTAGATAATGTGGAAGAGCTTCATCTTTCCATAGTCAGGATACAGCGGGAGAAGGAGGCTTGGAAGAATAAGTGTCAAACTTTAGAGATTTCCTACCGAGCAGACTTGAAGGAGAAGGATGACTTGATCCAGATTCTTGAAAGTCCTGCTATAGAGATGATGGAGAAGCAAGGGGATTTATTTTCCTCTAGAGCTAAGTCAGGACTTAGTCATTCACTCCCCAACTCTGGTGATTGGAAAGTGGTTGTTGACAGGTATGCATAAGAGAACAAGCAGTTGAAGGCTCAGATTGCAAGACTCATAAGAAAGCGTTAGTGTGTGGAGTGATCTTCATCAACTTTGATTTTTTAGGATTTCAGATTCTATCTCTTCTTGTACTTAGGATTGTTGAAACTTGTACAAAAAAGTTGTAATCCATTTTGAAGTTACTATAATGAGATCTTCAGTATTTCAAAATGTGTTGGTTTTTTAATATTTGCAAAATTGTCTATAATTATTTGAGTCCCTTGAAATATTAATAATAATAAAATAAATCATGGGCATCACATATCGTGCATCATTTGGTACATATTTCTGGCATTTTTTTTCATACCCAGGTGTCTTACTGAATTTCTCTACTCCATTCAGCAAGTTGTCTCACTGGTACAATACTCGATTTAATTCCAGGAAGAAAATAGAGAATCGCGAGCTACGCGAAGAAGTTACTTCATTGAAGGACGGTATGGCCAATCTGACTACTTTGATGGAATCATTGGCGGATTCTCAGAATCAACCACCACTTGCTCAGCCTCAACAAACAACAATTGCTTCTGATGATCCATCAATTCCTATTTCCATTACTCCAGTTACTGTTGCTCAGAACCGTATGCCTAGGGTTACCCATGGGGGATGCCTGATAACTTCATGACATAAAGTTATAATCTTTATGCTCAAGTCGCTCCAAATGTTCAAGCTGCTGCTACCCTCACACCTTCTGTGGTGCATATTACTCCTACTCCTAGAAATGAGATCCACTATACTACATCTCCTTAGGTGAATGTTATGCCATTTGTTAATGATTAAGTTTAACATCCTGTTCCTCCACCGAGTGAAAGTGTGGGTTTCTATGACCGGTTGGATAACTTTCAAGACCAGTTCAATGAGATGCATAAGGAAATGAAGGCCCTTCGAGGAAAAGTTGTTTGGACAGAACATTAGTGAGCTCTTCCTGGTTCCCAATGTAAAGGTGCCAGCTAAGTTTAAAGTACCATAATTTGAGAGGTACAGGGGAAACTCTTGCCCTCGTGACCACCTCGTGATGTATATTAGGAAAATTTCTACCCATACTGATGATCAGTGTTTGCTCGTTCATTTCTTCCAAGATAGTTTAACGGGTGCTGCTCTGGAATTATATATGAGTCTGGACAGTAGTAGTATCCGTACCTTCAATGATATGGAAGAAGCCTTTATCAAGCAGTACAAGTAAAATATGTTCATGGCGCCTGACCGTGACCAGTTAAGGGCAATGGCTCATAGAGACAAGGATTCGTTTAAAGAATATTTGTAGAGATGGCGCAAGATAGCTGCCTAGGTGGTGCCACCTATAGGAGAACAAGAAATGACCAAGGTCTTCCTGAAAACCCTTGGATCATTTTATTATGAAAAGATGGTCGCCAGTGCACCGAGTGACTTCACCGAAATGGTAAGCATGGGTGTTCGTTTGGAAGAGGCTGTTAGAGAAGGACGCTTGACAAAAGATGAAGGGACAAAGAAGTTGTCACACGGTTTCTCTCGAAAGAAAGAAAGTGAACTGAGTGCTATTATTGGGGAAAGAAATATTAGGACACCTAGAAGACATCAAGGGTACCAGTAACAGGTTGCTTCTATGACTCCAGTTGTTAATGTAGCTTCAACCACTATTACCTATCAGAGACCGTCCCCTCAGGGAAATCAAGAGCAAAGTCAGAAGAAAGAAGCCTTTGACTAAATTCCAATGAGCTATGCAGAGTTAATCATGGCTTTGATTCAGAAGAAGTTGGTTCAGAACATGCCTCCCCCTATTGTACCTTCACCTTTACTCTGATATTATAAGGCATACCAGACGTGCGCTTTTCATTAGGGAGCACCAGGGTACAATATTGAGAACTGTTATCCTTTGAAACCTGAAGTACAAAAGATGGTGAATCCGGCCTTTTATCCTATAAATATGTTGACCCTAACGTGAAAGATAATCCTTTACCAAAGCATGGAGGAGAAAATGTTGTAAACATGGTTGCTGGTTGTCCAGGGGACTTTCGGATTTTTTATATCAACCTGATTAGAGTAGATTTGGTAAAGATGCATGCTGACCTCTGCGAGTTCAGTTACTATATGCACGTCCATGTTGGTTGTGGTATTTGCAGTACAAATATTTAGGGATGTGATAACATAAAAGCTGATCTTCAAGAAATGATGGAAGAAGGCCTCATTCATATATTCAGGCCAAGGGAAGAGTACGAAGAAGATGTGAATATGGTCTATGGATATCCTGGAGAATTCCAGATTTTTGACGTGGATCATATGGATGATGATTTGTTGCAGTTGCACGCTACCTTCTGTCACATGGATGGTCAAGAAGAACACCATTATGGGTCTTGCCGGATATGCTGCACCGATTCTCCTGGTTGTTCCATGGTGAGAAAGTGTGTTCAATTGTTATTGGATAATGGTACTATCAATATTTCAAGCAATATAGATGATTACCGTGGGATTAACTTAATTGAAGATTTCTTGGCCGAAACTATTTCAGATGATGAGTATGCTTCTGCAGATGAATTCTTTTCTGCTGATGAAGATATGTTCTCCAGTAATGATTCTGTGAGGTCTAAGTATTCTGAAGAGGGGGTGAATGTTATTCTGCTTTGTTTGGTGTTCCTTCCCCTCTAGAGATTGAGTACCATAGCAAGCCAATTGTTGCTCCAGTGGTGATTTGTTTGCCGGGTCCTATTCCTTACGAATCAGACAAAGTTGTTTCATAGAAATACAACGCTACAATCCTAGAGGATGGTGTGGAGGTTCCCATCCAACCTTTGTTTGATGTCAAGAATATTGCTGAAGGCAGCCGAGTAACCCGAAGTGGCCGTGTTTTCGCACATGTCATTCGAGGGAGTGTTAATGGTGATAAAAAGGTTGTCGAAAGTACTGAACCCAAGAAAGCAGTGGGGGAATCTAGTGGTACTACTCTAGAAAAAGATGTGGACGATATATTGAAGATTATTAAGATGAGCGACTACATGATCTTAGATCATTTGTTGAAGACTCCATCAAAGATATATATTCTAGACTTGCTAATGAACTCTTCTGCCCACAGGGAATATTTGATGAGAGTATTGGATCAAGCTTTCATGGAAAGTGATATGCCTTTGGACCAATTTAGTAGTGTTGTTTGGAATATTACCTTCTGTAATAACCTGAGTTTCTGTGATGACGAGCTGCCCGACGAAGGAAGGAATCATAACTTGGCTCTCCATATCTCCATGAACTGTAAGAACGATTCATTGTCCAATGTGTTGATTGACAATGGATTCGCTTTAAATATCATACCGAGGAGTACACTTATGAAGTTGAAGTACCAAGGAACTCCCATGCGCCCAAGTGGCATAATTGTGAAAGCTTTCGATGGATCAAGGAAGTCTGTCATCGGGGAAGTAGATTTGCATATTCATATAGACCTGCACTTATTTAATATTACTTTCCAGGTTATGGATATTGTACTCGCTTATAGCTATTTACTGGGACGACCATGAATACACGAGGCAGGGGCTGTCACTTCAACTTTCCACCAGAAGTTGAAGTTTGTTCGGGATAGAAAGATGGTCATCATAAATGGAGAGAAAGAATTGTTAATATCTCAGTTATCCTCTTTCAATGTTGTGTAAGAGGATGAAACTGCTGTTGGAACTCAGTTCCAAGCTTTATCCATTGATAATATAAGGGAAAATGAGAATTCTATAGCTTCGTTTAAGGATGCTCAGCTGGTAGTGCGTAATGGCCCTAGTAAAGTATGGGGGCAAATTGTTGATCTGCCTGTGAATAAGGATAGATCTAGTTTGGGATTCTCTATGAAGAATAGTAAAGGTGAGGTTATGAAACTGATGTCTGCTTTAGGAAAATATCAAGACAATTTCACAGCTGAGGTTATCTTCACCTAACTGTTCCGAGGATCAATGCTATTGTGGAAGGTGAAGCAGAGAAAGAGATGCCGAACTACGTGACACATGGAGTCAGACCCTAAAACTGGATCACTCTTGATGTTCCCTCTTGCATTCATATTTCAAAGTAACTTGTTTTTTGTTAATCTTTTAAAAAATCTTTCACTCTGCCCAAGGTGAAAGTATTGATGTTGTATCGGCTTATCTGTTGCTTTGATATTTAAAATCAATAATAAAAGTTGTCTTTGATTCCTAAATTGTGTCTTTATTTTTTGCTTTTTCTTGGAAAATGGTAATCAGAAAAATCCCTTTCAAAATAAATAATAACTGTAAATAAATCTGCATAATCACTTGTTATATGTGTCAGTTTCTAAAAGCAATCATAAGTCATATGTGCAGATTAATTAAAAAACCCGTTGAATACAATGACCCTGCACGCTCTCCCAACTTTGAATATCATGCGTATGTAGCCGAAGAAGAAGAATATGATGAAATATCAGAAGAGGTTTCTCGGTTGCTTGAGTGCGAGGAAAGTTCCATTCATCCATATAAAGAGTCGTTGTAGACAATCAATTTGGGTACAGAAGAAGATCCAAAAGAAGTCAAGATTAGAGCATTGCTTTATCCCGACATAAAGAGCATGTTGATTGAATTGTTGAAAGAGTATGTGGACATATTTGCTTGGTCATACCAAAACATGCCGGGGTTGGATACTGATACTGTGGAACATCATTTCCCGCTAAAGCCAGAATGCCCACCAATCAAGCAGAAATTGCAAAGAACTGACCCTGATATGGAAGTGAAAATTTGAGAAGATGTTTTAAAGCAGATTAATTCCATTTTTCTTGTGACATCAGTGTACCCTAAGTGGGTTGCCAATATTTTCCCTGTACCAAAGAAAGACGGAAAAGTTCGCATATGCGTTGATTATAAAGATTTAAACAAAGCTAGTCCAAAAGATGATTTTCCATTGCCACATGTTTATATGTTGGTTAATAGTATAAAACAATTCAAGGTATTCTCGTTCATGGACGGATTTTACGGATATAATGAAATTAGAATAGATCTTGAGGACATGGAAAAACAACGTCTATCACACCCTAGGGAAAATTATGTTACAGAGTGATGCCCTTCAGGATGAAGAACACTGGTGCAACGTACCAGAGGGCTATGAAAACCCTATTCCATGATCTGATGCACAAGGAAATTGAGGTATATGTTGATGATATGATTGCCAAATCCCATACTGAAGAAGGGCATATAGAAGATTTGTTGAAATTGTTTCAGCGTTTGAGGAAGTATCGTCTCCACTTGGATCCAAATAAATGCACCTTTGGTGTTCGATCGGGAAAATTGTTAGTTTCATTGACAGCCAAAAAGGAATTGAAGTTGACTCTGATAAAGTCAAATCAATTCAAGAAATGCCATCACCAAGAACTGGAAAGCAAGTTAGAGGCTTCGTCGGGCGTTTGAATTACATTTCCAGATTTATTTCCCATATGGCTGCAACATGTGAGCTGATCTTTAAGTTGTTAAAGAAAGATCAGGGTTGTGTGTGGACTGATGATTGCCAAAAGGCATTTGAAATTATTAAAGAGTATCTGCTTGAACCTCCTATCTTGCTCCCTCTTGTTGAAGGAAGACCTTTGGTCATGTATCTGACAGTGTTGGATAATTCTATGGGCTGTATTCTGGGACAACAAGGTCAAACAGGGAAGAAGAAATATGCCATTTATCATCTCAGTAAGAAGTTTACTGATTGTGAGTAACGATATTCTATGTTGGAAAAGACATGTTGTGCTCTGTCCTGGGTGGCAAAGCAGTTGCGGTAATATATGTTGAATCATACTACTTTGTTGATTTCCAAAATGGATCAAATTAAGTATATTTTTGAAAAGCCTACTCTTACAAGGAGAATTTCCCGCTGGCAGATGCTGTTGTCTGAATATGATATTGAATACCGTACTTAGAAGGCTATAAAAAGCAGTGTGTTAGTGGATTATCTTGCTCACCAACCGGTTGATGATTATCAGTCTGTAAAATTCGATTTCCCTAATGAGGATGTTATGTTTCTAAAAATAAAAGATTGTGATGAATCGTTTGCTGGGGAAGGTCCTTATCTTGAATCTCATTGGGGCATGGTGTTTGATGGAGTTGTGAATGCTTATGGGAAAGGAGTTGGTGCTGTGATTATCACCCCTCATGGATCGCATATCCCATTTACTGCAAGGTTGGAATTTGATTACACCAATAACATGGCATACTATTAAGCTTGTATCATGGGACTCAAAGAGGCTATTGATCTCATAATCAAAAATCTAGATGTGTATGGCGATTCAGCTTTGGTAATAAATCAGATTAAAGGAGAATGGGATACTCATCACCCTGGTTTGATTCCCTATAAAGACTATGGTAGTAAATTATTACCCTTCTTTAATAAAGTCGAATTCCATCATATTCCCAGAGATGAAAATCATATGGTGGATGCTTTGGCCACTCTGGCTTCTATGTATCAAGTGAATACCTGGAACGATGTGCCTCGTATCACAGTGCGGCGTTTGGATAGACTAGCTCATGTGTTTGCAACAGATGAAACGTCAGAAGAAAAGCCTTGGTATTATGATATCAAGCATTTTCTCCATACTCGGGAATACCCGTTTGGTGCGTAGAACAATGATAGAAAGACATTGAGAAGGTTGGCAGGCAGTTTCTTCCTCAATGAAGATGTGTTATACAAAAGAAATTATTACATGGTCTTGCTCAGATGCGTGGATTGACACGAAGAAGATATGTTGATGCATGAAATCCATGAAGGCTCCTTTGGAACTCCTGCCAATGGAAATTCGATGGCAAAAAAGATGCTTAGGGAAGGTTACTATTGGCTGACAATGGAATCTGACTGTTATAAATTTGCAAATAAGTGCCATAAATGCTAGATTTATGCTGAAAAAATTCATGTGCCTCCGAAACTTCTCAATTTTATTTCTTCCCCATGGCCTTTCTCTATGTGGGGTATTGATATGATTGGAATGATTGAACCTAAGGCGTCGAGTAGACATCGTTTTATCTTGTTAGTGATAGACTACTTTTCCAAATTGGAAGCAGCTTCATATGCAGGTGGTAGTATGCTTTATCAAGAACAATCTTATATGTCGGTATGGTGTGCCAAGCAGGATTATCATCAACAATGGCTCAAATATGATTAACAATATTATGACAGAACTTTGTGGAGAATTCAAGATTGTCCATCACAATTCATCTCCTTACAAGCCAAAGATGAATGGGGCTGTTGAAGCTGCTAATAAAAACATTAAGAAAGAAAATGGTCGTTACCTATAAAGATTGGCATGAGATGCTCCCGTTGGCTTTGCATGGGTATCGTACATCCGTCCGCACTTCAACAGGGGAAACCCCATTCTCACTTGTGTAAGGTATGGAATCAGTGCTCCCCGTCGAGGTTGAGATTCCCTCTTTACGTGTGACAACGGAAACCAAGTTTTCAGAAGCTGAATGGGTCCAGAACAGGTTTGATCAATTGAATTTGATTGAAGAGAAGAGAATGACAACCTTGTGTCATTGTCAGTTATACCAGACTAGGATGAAGAAAGCTTTTGGTAAGAAGGTCAAGCCTCACAAATTCAGAGAAGGCGACCTCGTGCTCAGGAAGATCATGTCTTTTAACGCTGATTCTAGGGGCAAGTGAACTCCTAATATTGAAGGCCCATATGTTGTCAAGAAATACTTCTATGGCGGTGCGTTGATTCTTGAAAATATGGATGGTGAGGAGTTCCCACGTCCTATGAATACTGATGTAGTCAAGAAATACTTCGCCTAAAGAAATAAAAAGAACAGCTCGCTAAGTTGAAAACCTGAAAGGGCGGCTTAGGCAAAAAAGAGCATCTCGGTAGGCTGAAAACTCGAAAGGGTAGTCTAGGAAAAAATAAGAGACATAAATAGAATAAATTCTTCCCGCTAGGTTGAAAACCCGCAAGGGCAACCTAGGAAAAAGTTAGGGATTTCTTGGCAAGTAACTGCGTCAGACAATACTTGATCATTGAAGAAACAATCTTCTCAGATTCTCACCACACTTCAACAGAGGTAGCTGCTCAGGAATTCAAAGTTGTTAGGGATAATAGTGAGCATTGTATTTCAATGTATCTTTTCCAATATATTACCATTTTTCAAACTTTGTAATCATCTATGGGGTCTCCGCATTCGCACACCACCATTCTATTAATAAAGTTTGAGCTTTTATCCAATTCTTTGTAATTCTTATTTTATTCTGCTTATAAAGACTCCATATATTATTTGTAGTAATTTTCAAATCAAAGAGATTTAATAATAAAATTGTTTTTGAAAAAATAATTTACAAATTACTTTTTACTTTAGATTTCCTGACTCAAGAAAAACAAAAATGGTGATTCCAAGGATGGACGAACTCTGAAATTTTGGAAGTATGTATTCCCCGGGAAGTTTCACCCATTACACTTTTGCTAGTATGCATATGATCTTCTTGTGTTTCTCAGATAGTTGGAGCTGATGCCAATTGATGTATGGTGCAGTGTTGGGTTTGTGATCCCATTTTCCCCAATCAAGTCTTGGTTCATTTTGATTTCGAGTTTGCATTTATCTGAAGCCTCTATCACAGATTCCCCAGTAAGGTCTTCGCTCATATGACGAAAGTCCCTTCTCTCTTTGCGTACTGAGGTGGAATCATTTGCAAAACATTGCCCTTCGCAGTGATGGTATTACTGTTGTTGTTTGTTTCCCAGGAAACTAGACAAGGGTAGTATCTTTTCTAAGAAGTGTTGAAATGGTTGTTATATTTTTGGGTTTTATCCCGCCAAGTGTTGGGTTTGAGTTAAAATCCCCATAAGTTTGATTTCTTGCTGTATTGTTTGACTTCTTAAATCCCCAAGTAAAGCTGAGATAATGTTTCTCTCTGAAAGTTGTTATCTCCGTGTGGTCTCATAATTTCTCCTCAGGAAAATTTGTGTAATCTTCACTCTCGGTATTAAAGAATATATTTTGGGATCCTCTCGATGATGTGGTATTTTCCTCCCCAATGAAGTCATCACGAGATCCCCAATTGAAGTCTCGACGATGTGGTTTTCAGCTTCCATAATAAAGTCAGCATTATAATCTCCAGTGGAAGTCTAGACGTTGAGGCATTGTTTTCCCATTGAAATCTGTGTGACATTCCCCGGTGAAGCCTAAAGGAGGATGTTATATCCCTGTATCTGGTTTGATTTACTGTTTTGACTTGATTATTTTTTAATTATGTTTATTCCCAGTGGAGTTAAAGCCGTGAAATAGGAATTTTTTTTCCTCAGTTAGTGCCTACTTTTTTATGAAATTTTCATCCTGGATGTGATTTAGCCGAGTGTTGACTTTACCCGGGCTTGTTTTGTCTGGTCATTCCCTGTTCTGTATGTCAATTTTGTCAGCATATACAGGATAATATTCATACATTCATACATACATCATGCATAGTTGAATTTAACAATCATTGCTCATTTGCATTCATTAATATTTTGTTAGGATATTACCCCATTTTGCAGAGTTATGTTACCCTCTCTCCAATAGAGTGTCAACCTTAAGCAAAAAGTCTATATTCTTTCAATTTCCCCATGAGTTATCCCTCGTGGAAGAATTTTACTTCAGCCTTCCTATTCAGCTCATTGTCTGGTTAGGTATGTGTTTCCCTTTTGAGTTTATTTCTGATAAAGTGCTTTCTTGGTTGATTGTTTCACTCTGATTTTTTTTCTGGTTTGAATCAGTGGTTCTTGGTAACTTTATTATTCTGATTTCTGTAGGCTTTGAGCCCTAGTTTGATAATGTGAATTTATTTTTGCACGAGAACACTTTATCTCCTCAGTAGGAATATATTGGCATTTCCCCAGGAAGTATTTATTACAACTCCTTCTCGTAACAGCAATTGGCAGGTCTCTTTATTTGAGCAAAATGTACTTCCCCAATAAGTCTGTTAGTTCCTAGAGAAGATTCATGATTTTTACTCTAATGGATGGTAGTCTCTTCATTATGGGAGAAAGTTCGTTGTTGAGATTTTTTAATCCAATGGATGGTAGTCTCGTCATTATGGGAGATAGTTCGTTGTTGAGATTTGTTACTCCAATAGAAGACACTTAAATAAGGGCAGTTGTTGTACCCCAATTTTTTCCCTTAAGATTCCTTTATCATATCGTATCAAATCAATCACAATAAGATCACACTAGGGTTCAGTTCTTCTCCCTATCTTTAGGCTTTCTCATGAGGAATCACCAAGCACCTTGATTTATATATTGTGATCATCTATGTTTTGTATTGATTAATTTTTAATTAATAAATACAATGAATGTTTGCTCTAATTGATTATATTATAGGTAAGGGCACAACACATTTCATCAGTTTGATTTATAGGTTCATGAGTTTATTTCCATGCCTTCTTCAACAAAGTTTCATTGAGATTCATCATTAAATATACATTGATGTAATATCATGACAAGGTCTAGTATTATTCATCATGCCTCAATTTGTCAACGGAAATCAAAAGATGCAATAGTTGATTGAAAAAGTTTAACCTAATTGGACAAGATCTTGATTTCTTAATCACAAGTGCATAAGTCTCTCAATTCTTAATATTTGGAGTTGGTCTTGGTTACTATGTGTAATACGGTGGGAGAACTGACTTGGGTGTTTTGCGTTTGATCGCAACTGTTGCAGATAGAAAGAGTCGCCACCGACTTTTCTTTTATCCAATAAAGGAAATGGTGAAAAGAATAGGAAAGACCTTTATGATATTTTCTTGGTTTAGGGGGTAGGTTATGAAAAGGGAAGGTGTTAGCACCCTTTTCATCCATAGTTTTCTATAGGCTCTTAGTTGCTTGTTAGATCATTTTTGAAATTGCTTTGTTTGAAATGTGTTTTGTGATGTAAGTTTGAAAATATTTTGAAAACGCCTTTTTTTCGGTAAGCTTTGTAATGATTCTCGTCTCTATAAGAATTTATACAAAGTGTTGGTTTTGAAAATAGTTCAGAGAGATTTTTGTTTTTTGAAGATGTTTTGAAAGTCTAAGTGTGGAAATAGTTTTGGTTTGTGAGCAAGCAACTGCGAGCGTCCTACCTACTCAAAAGGTCTTTATTCTTTTCCTCCTCCTTTAAATGTTGCTATCTTACCATTGATTTGGTAAGAAGCCCCATCGTTGGATGTGAAGGGACGGGCGTGGGTCAATTGTATAGTCATAACAGGCAACTTATAAGACGTTTTAGCAATTTTCGTAAGGGACTAGATCGTTTACCGGAGGCAACATCGAGGGACATTGAGGGACTACAATCTTTTTTATCGAGGGTCTTTGCTAAAACACACATATTCGAGGGACATGACTACTTTCTGAGGCAACAAGCAAGGTTACCCTAGAGGTGCACGTGCGTGAATAGTGTGTTTGATTACATGAAATTTTGTCTTTGAAATTAGGGTTTTCTAATAGTTGATTTTATCTTGCCATACACACCCTAATTACTAACAATTTATATTAAAGCGGTAAATAGTGGAAATTAAAATCCTAAGCTATTACATCATTAGGGGATGTGGGATACAAATGTACAAATGGGGATTGCAAGAATTCAAACCTAATTATCTATTACAACCATATCGAATAAATGTACAAGAAATGACATGAATATAATGTAGAAGGAATATAAAAAGAAATGGATTTTGCTTTGGATTTTTGTTAGGAAAATTGTTTTAACCTAATTAAACTAAAGGGATATGATTAATAAAGAATAGGAAAATTAATCCTAAGTTAAAAGGAAATAAAGTTAATCAAGAAATTATTTTTTAGGGTTTTTTATGGAAGGCTTTTGGTTAATTAAAATAAATTAAAATATAAAAAAAAAACACAAAAGAGAGAAAAAAAACAAATCTTTCGACATCATGTGTCGAAGCATGTTTCGAAGCATGCTTATGTGCATCGAAGCATACCCTTCTTTCGACCCTGTAATTCCAAATTGAACTCAATATGAGTTGAAGCATAATGTGTTGTGTCGAATTACACACCCTTTTTCCCTTCTGTTTGGGCCTGTAAAGCAGTATCTGTCGAAGCCTAAGGCTTTGTGTCAAACCATGCTGTAATTTTCACTCCAACATTGTTTTATGGTCTGTACAGGTTAGTTCTTAACATATAATTGACAAGGAAGGAATACAAACGAAAAGTCAGTTTCGAAGGCAATGGTTATTACATGTTATCTTCGAAGATGAATCATCAATGATGCTTGAAATGAAAGGTTTAAAGTCAATAAGACTTACCTTGAAGCTGGAGTTTGTGTTTCGTACTTGAGTTGCTGCCTTGAATGTTCTTAAGTTCGAAAAGAAAACGAAGGTGTTGTTTTTGGTTTTAGGTTTAAGAGTGTTTTAAGGCTTCAATATTAGTATTCTCTACTCTCTCTTTTTCTTCTCCTTTTTCCTTGTCCAAAGCCCTCCTTTGTGTGTTGTGAAATAAATTATTTATAGAAGAGTCTTGCTGGGGTTTTGAGGGGAAAAACAAATAAAATTTGAACAGTTTGGGTATGCTCTTTTCATAGATTTCGAGGCGCAGCTCTTATATGCTAGTTTGGTGCAAATATGGGACTGGTTTAGGAGAACCATAGCAGGACTATTTTGCAGCAGTTTTGGAGTGTTGTGGCAGCTTGGTGTGTGGCTGTTTCATAGCAGTACAACATACTTCTTTTTTGACATGGTTTTAGGATGTTATGTGGACAGTACATCAAGCTTGGGCTTGGTAGCATATAGGAATTTGTTCAACAAGCATCTTGAATCTATAAAAGATGTCGAATACTTCATCCTTTTGTTTTGATCACATAGATCCACAACCTTCGACCAAACTCATCAACAGACAAAACAATATTTGTTTCCACCAATTGTGTGTTCTTTGAATGGACCACTTACAACCTTCGACCAAACTCATCAACAGATAAAACAATATTTGTTTCCACCGATTGTGTGTTCTTCAAATGAACCACTTACAATCTTCGACCAAACTCATCAACAGACAAAACAATATTTGTTTCCACCAATGGACCATATTCATCTGAATGTACCACTTTGAGTATGCAAGATGATCTCATTGACATAGTCAAAATAAAATAATTCCTGGATTACTTTCCTACCAGTAGCCATCAGTTGATTAAGTGGTCGAAAGTTCAAATGTCCAAACCTCAAATTGTAATTCATAGTGTAGAAACTATGTGTTTCGAAAGGTTTAGAGGTGGAATGAAGCAAGTTGCCCGAAGGAAGTCGTTGCCCAGTCGAAGCTTGTGGATTGAAGCAAGCATGAAGATAGACTTGTAATTCATGAAGAAGTGAAAAACAGAAGAAGGGGGGTTGAATTGAAACTTAAAAATCAAAAGCAATAGACTCAATATTTTTATCCTGGTTCGCTTGATATCAAACTACTCCAGTCCACCCGCCAAGGTGATTTCGCCTCTCTCCAACAAGGACTTAATTCACTAATCAAACAGATTACAAATCTACTTTGACAACTGCCAAAGTCTTCTTGAGTATAACCACAACCCGGTTTATCTCAAGGAAAATATCTTAATCAAAGAAAAATTTACTGTGTACTATTTGTTTTTCGTTACAAAAAGTGTATCACTACTGTGATGTATTACACAATTTGAAAATAGAATGAATATGAATATCTGCAGCTTTTTGAGATTGTATATAGCAGTGTGAGGAAATCGTAAATGATTTACCCTTTGAGCTTGTTTATATAGGTGTGAAAATCTATCCAAATTGAAATGTGATAATGGACACTTAATGCACTTTCCATACTGAGAAGATTCTAGTCTGAATGAAGTCGTTGCATATGATACTGCCTTAATGGAAAAGTAACGCTTCAGAACTTAGGAATCTTGCATGCTTCTTTGTTGTACCCCAAATTTTGATCTAAGATACCATCTCCCATCTGCATCATCACATTACAAGTGTTTTGATCTATTGATTTTTAAAATTCATAACTTGTTTCAGGCCGAGAGCTATTTATTTTGAACACTAAATTATTTAATCGATTCATGCGAAAACAATGTTTATTAATTATTTATTATCTTAAATTTAAATAATTGGACTTTGTTTTCAATTATTATATAATTTAAAGATGTATAGATAATAAAATAAATATTAGAAAAGAGGCATATTAATCATGCAGACAGTGTTTATTTATTATTCACTATCTTAAATTTAAATAACTGGAATTTATTCTCAGTTATTGCATAATTTAACGATTTATGAATAATATAATAAATATTTGAAAAAGTTCATTAATTGGTCAATAATGATTATTTAATCATTTATCATTCTAAGTTAAATAATTGAAATTCTATTTTAATTATTATAATTTAGAAAATTATGGATAATGAATTAAATAATTGAAACTATTAATTGATCAATGATACTATTTATTTATTTGTTTATTATTCTGGATTTAAATAATTGAGATTTATTTTCAATTATTATATGATTTAAAGAATTGTAAACGATAAAATAAATAATTAGAGAAGGAAGAAATTAATTGGCAAATATTGGAATTTTATTCATTTTCTTCTAATTGTACAATTATTGTGTAAATATTGTATTTATTACAACAAAATTACA
The DNA here is from genome assembly GCA_948472305.1 of Vicia faba. NCBI lineage: Eukaryota > Viridiplantae > Streptophyta > Magnoliopsida > Fabales > Fabaceae > Vicia > Vicia faba. Next base: position 95,222,357 of record OX451735.1, on the reverse strand, counting down.
ATAATAATTTTACAAAGTTAAAATAAAATAAAAATTAATCTAATGTTTCCTAATTTTAAATCTTCTATCCAATGCTTTTTGTCTGCTCACTTGATTTTACCTGCAAAACGATTAAAAGAAAATTAGAATTGAACAAATAATTAAAAGCAAAAAAATTATTTTATGTTCATCATTAAAAGCAACGGCTGGAATCAGTTTACCCTTTTTTGCAAATCACGTGATTTCTCCCGGTTCACAAAAAAGAGAGGAATTTTTATTTCATAAATGAATGCACAATTGTGAAACATGCACAAAATTCATTTCATTTTTAAAAGACTGCATAATTAAAAAATCCATTGCATTTTTCAAAGTCCCATGCACATTACAAATATACACAGCATATGCAAGCAAATAAAGCCAACATAAACCTACATGCAGCCACATAGTAGAAGCCAAAACAATAGGCTCTACTGTTGCATTGGAAGTCAAAGAAAATATGCAGTTTAAACAATTTTTGCAAGCAATATATTTCCTCATTCATCATATTCCAGCACTTTTTGCAATTTCAGAAAATAAAGCAGTACATCATTTTATGTATCAATGTACTTGAGAGAGAGAGAGAGAGAGAGAGAAAGAAATTGGTTTTGTAGGTTTTGGTTTAGGCAGAAGGAATTATAAGACAAAGCTACTGCAGTATCACAGTAAAAGGAGAAGCACAAGAGTAGAATACAAACAAAACTGCTGTAACAATATGATGCAGGAGGCAGAATATTGTGCAAATAAAAAAATCTCCAACCTGTAACATAGCCTAAGCCCTCAACGTAAACCTGAAGGAAGAGAAGTGGTTATAACATAACAAAAAATCACTACACAAAAAACATTCATTCATCAATCTATCTCCAAGCAAGAAAACTATCAAAAAGCAAAAGCTTCTCAAGTCCCCTAAGCCTGTACTGCATACACCTGCTACTACATAAACCATTGCAGAACCAAACTACAACATGGCCTAAACTTCAATAGCTTGTTTGAACCATAGAAAACCTTACCAAAACTGATTGAGCCCTCAAGCCAATATCACCATAAACCTGTCAAAAACCAACATGACCTGAACCTTGGCCTAAACCTGCCTACCACATCATCAAAACCATATATCAAAAACCATTCACGCCATATAGCCTACTGCATAAACCAAAACCATGTCAAAACTTGTCATGGCCTAAAACCAGTAAAAAACCAGTAAATTCAAGGCCAAACATGCCTACTGTCATAAACCATAAACCTGCATCAACTACAACAAACTGCATCACCACTTCAAACCAACTGCATTTCAAAAAACCAGTAGAATCGTAAACCAACAAACACCATCACCATTTCAAACCAGCAAAGCATAAACCATTGAAACTATGTCCAAATCCACAAAAAGCCTCAGACGCATGTCATCATAAGCATCAAGGCAGCATTAAAGCAACAGTAGCATACTACAGAAGGAGAAGAAAAGAGGCTAATCAAAACAAATGTCCCAACAATAGCATGTTCAAGGCAACACAGTAAAACACATAAAGGCTACCAAGAAAAAGCATCATTCGAAGGAAACTCACTCAAGTGTCAAAGCCCTCAGACAGTGTCATCACCGGGCAAAGGCAATCAAAAGCAAAAGCGTACAGAAGTCAAGGAGAAGAAGAAGAAAAAGTGTAACAAGAATTCTCAAACCAGTAATCAGAAGCCAACTCACGCGCCTATCCTTCCTTGCCGTGGCCTCCGTCGCACCCCAACTGTTCCTCCTCCGTCTCCGCCTCTAGGTAACGTTTCCCTTTTTCCCTTTTACTTTCATAACACCTCACACAAACAATAAAATGAAATCAGAATCAAGCAGAAAAAACATGAACATGCATTTATAATGAAACCCCTAAAACGAGTGATAGAACGAATTTGTACCTTAAAGAATCCGTCGCCCCTGTACGCGTGGCTGGAGGGAAGAGGACAGTGGAAGCTGGTGGCCATTAGACAGGATGAGATTCCAGTAGCGATTGAAGAGGATAACGCGCGAGGACGAAGAGGACGATCAGAGAAGAAGATGATACACAAGGAGCGCCGTTTCGGCCAAAACCCTTAACCCTAATTTACTTTCCCTAATTTTTTTAACCCCCTAAAGAACAAGTCTTGAAGTGGACCTCAACCTAAATGCCAAGCCCAACGAATTTGTTTGCACACCCCCCCGTTTCTGCCTTCCTCTTAATCAGATTTGGGCTCTCCCTCAAAACTCTCTAGCCCATTTGGTTTGTTATTTCACTTCTTTTTTAATTTTGACCCTTTTTTCTTTTTGTTTGATTTCTTTAGCCCTTTAGAATTTTATTAGTTTAATTTTTTAATTATAAGTTTAATTAAATGGAGATAATTCATATCAAAACCTTTTTTTTAAATAATTGAATCACTTTTATTAATTTAAAACTTTAGGTTTAAGTTAATAATTTTTAAATATCCTTTTTTAATTAGGTTTTAAGTTAATAGCTTTTAAGTCTTACTTATTTAATAACTCTAAAAAACAAAATAGAATTAAAAAGCTTTAAATAACATTTCTATCATAATGCTAAAATATATAAAAAATAAAGAGACTTAAAAAACTAAAAAATATTTTATTCCCCTTAATTAATTCTCATTTTACTTTTATCCATTTTTAAAATGTGTAAAAATGAAAACTATTAAAAATACTTTTCTTTTCATTAATATTAAACAAAATCATAAAAATGCATTATTCACATCATTTAGTCTATCATTTAACTATTATTATTAATCATTATTCGCATAATTTTTTCTGTTTATTTATTTCATATTTATTTGTTTATTCCGTTTACGTTTAAATCCAAAGGAAAAACGATAAATTTGTTGACTTCATGTCCTCAAGTCTAATCGTGCGAATATTTGCATTTTCATTAAAACTTAGGACCATTTTCCTTCAAGTATTCAATCTTTTCAAATTTATGCCCCTTAAGCAAAAACTTCGAAGTTAGGTCGTCGTATCTTCAAAAACCCGCCCGTATCCCTTTTCGGCCAAAACGATTTATTCTTAATCAAACGATCAATTTTAAATAAACAGATATTTCAAAAGGTTCCTATAGAGTACTATAGATACATTGGGTGCTAATACCTTCCCATTGTATAACCAACCCCCGAACCATAAGATCTCTTTTCAAAAACGCTTTGTATTTTCATTACTATTTACATTGCATATTTAGGGTTTTATTTCGCTCTTTTCCCTTTTCCTTTGGAAACAATAAAGCGCGGTGGCGACTCTTGCTTTTGTGAGACGAATTAATCAATAATTTGATCTCCGATTTACCCCGCTACATTTTTTATCGCTACATTCTTTACTTCAGAACTTTGATAACTCAGACATGAGGATCTGTTGGCGCGTTAGACTTCTGTTCGGAATCAGAATATCTTTTACTTTAACATAAATTCTGATAATAATTCTTCATAACATTCTGATTACTCAGCTTGAAAGCTTTTGTGGCTTAACTTCTAATGTCGTTTCAGCCAAAACTTATGTACAACATAAAACAAAAATTTAGAGTGCATATTTGTTCTTTATGTTTGTTATCATCAAAACTCTTATAAGGGTTTTAGAATCAAACTATGTTCTAACAATCTCCCCATTTTCGATGATGACAAAAACTAGGATTTTCAATAAAAAAATATACAAAACAAAAAGCTTAAAAGAGTCTCCCCCTGAGTTGAGTACTCAGATAGAGATGAATTACTTCCCTGAAGTTCCTTCTTATCAGAGCTTTTGATGCATCTCCTTGTCTTTATCAGAATATGTTCCTGTTCATGCTTTCAGAGAAAAATAGAAGTTAAGATATTCAGAATGTTTAAGACTTTGTCCCAGTATACTGTTATTGAAAATATCTTACGTTCTCCCCCTTTTTGTCAGGTATCAAAAAGTAATATAATCAGTGTAAAAAAGAAGATGATTTGTATTGAAAACAGACTGCAATGACATTTTCCAGAAACAAAGAAGATAAGATGAAGAATACTGAATATAAGTTAAAGAAAATCTAAGATGGAGGGGGAAGTTGTGTGAACAACGCTTCCAGCAAGCTCTTAATCTGAGTGCTTGATTCTTCATGCTTTCCTAGAATATCCTTGATTTATTTTGTTGTATCTTCTTGCTTGTCCAATATAACCCTTATCTCTTTGTTTGTGTCTTCTTGCTTATCCAATCTTGCGTGGATTAAAGCATTATCCTTCTTCAACTCTTCCAGAGTTTGCATGACCAGAGACGTAGCTGGTGTATCCTCATATGTTGCATGTCGTTCAGAACACTCTACAGCAACTTCTGATTCAACTACTTCTTCTGTTGCAATTTCCTTTTCTGGAGCAATAGTCAGAGGGTGACTATCAGAACCTGGTTCAGTGGCTTCTGAATGTTGGTGCTCTTTCCAGGGAGCATTTTCCAGTAGAAGAATTTCTTTCTTGTCCCATTGACTTAGAACTTGGTCTTTGAAGGCTTTCAGCTGATCATTGAAGTTCTGATGAGCCATCTCATAGCTCAATTCTTTCAGCCTTTTGGATTTAGAGTTGAACCAATTTCTGAATCTATCCCACAGAGAATCAGAAGCAGCAGGATTAGAAATCTCTTGACTTGCTTGCTTCAAAGAAGTTACCCATTCCTGTATTTCTGTTTCAAAAATCAACAAGTCCTTACCAACATCTGATTTGGTTAAGCTTGGTTTGGGTTTGGGAATGGAAATTTTATTTGAGGTGGAAGCTAGATGGTCCAGCGCTTCTAGATCAATGACAGTTCTGAGATGATTAGCTGGACGGTTAATTTGTGAGGGAGTAGGAGAATCAAAAATCTGGATTTATGAGTGAGGAGTGTTTGGTGGTGTGGAATCATATGGTGAAGGTATTTCTGGAATGTCATGGATAGAGAGAGGTAAACGAACCATAAGAGGTTCTGTTATTCCAGGAATTGGGGTAGTGGTATCAGAGTCTATAAGGGAGTCTTCAGATTGGTTTGCGGTAGCGTGTTGATTTTCTGGTTCAGGTGTTTCAGAATTTGGATTTTCAGATTGAGGAGTGAGAGGGTTTTCATTTTCTGGTTGAGGTGAGTTGAGGTTTTGATGTTCTGATGAGGATGCCATTGTTCACACGGATTCGTTGAAGAAAACTGAGAAAAAGGGTTTTTGAAAAACTAGAGCGAGAGAGTATAGTGAAAGCAGTAAGTGAATGAAATAGTAACTTTTGAGTTTATAAACACTTTTGAAAACTTAATAAGTAAGAAAGAGAAAATGAGTAATGATTATACTAAATTAATGAAACCTGAAATTAGGGGATTTCGTGTAGATACTGAACAGTTATCTTTGACAAGTGTCTCAATGCATCCAATCAGAGCCTTGTACCCTTCAGAATTTGAATGTGTGTTCAGCCTTAGAAGGTAGCTTGTGAGAGGATGACAGATGTTTGATGGTGTGAACTGCACTCCTCTATCTTTGATATGAAAGTTTTAGATCTTCATAGTTAGATTCTGAAGCAACTGTACTGCTAACTTCTGAAGACAAGTTGATCAGATGTTCACAAAAATAAAGTTCTGAGGGTTAGAATATGCAAATAAAACTTCTTATTCTGGACATAATTTCATGCTGAGATGTTTCAGAATGAAATTAAATCTATCATCAGAAGCTTATGGATCGAAGCAAGCTTGCTCTTCTTTGATTTGTCAAAATCTTCCCACCACTCCTTTTCGATCAGTCATTTGGTTCGAACAACCTGGACCAAATTTTGAATTCGAACTGTTATCTGCAGCTGCACACCATTTGATCTGCTTTGCCCTTTCGACAGTTTCCTCTTCCTCCTTTCGAGGATTCAGAAGTTCCATCTTTGACCTGATGCTTCAGAGCCCAATATGGTCCATGGAAACTATATGGGGCATTAAAAGTCCAATTGTACTTGTCCAAACCCAAACCTTAATTTGAGCCCAGTGTTGAAGAAGTGTCTTGAGTCGATCAAACCTTTTGCAATTTTGAGCAATGGAGATTTTTTTGAGAGAATCTTTGAGAAAAGAGAGGGAAAATTTTGGGGTACAACAGCTGCCCCTGTTCAATCTTCTTAAACCTGAAGAGTTAGATTAGTGAGTCCTCCATTCGTGACTTGAAGGTGGAAGATGATTGAACAATAGAGTGCCTAGAAATTTGCACTCGATGATGTGGTGGTTGATTGTGTTGGGAATGGGCTTAAAGATGCCATTTGGAGAGGTGATAAATATTCTGTCAGAGATGGGCTTACAGATGCCATCCAGAGTGACTGTTGGTAGAAACTGAAAGAAGTATCAGAATAAATCTTTGGTCGATTTATACTGAAACAGTAGATGTCTTGAAGGAATTGTTTTGTCATGTAGATAGTCACCCCGTCTTGTTTCGGGAATTGATCTAGAATATTCTCATGTAGATAGTTGTCCTGTCTTGTTTCAGGTATTAATCTATAATCAGTGGTTCACATATAGTTGTCCTGTCTTGTTTCAGGTATTAATCTGGAACCTTTTTTTTGTTGGTCGTAGAGATAGTTGCCCTGACTTGTTTCAGGAATTAATCTCTGACCTTAGAGAAAGAAAGATAGTTTAATCGTCCTGTTTTGGGAGTTAATATTCAATTTGCTCATGTAGATAGTTGTCCTGTCTTGTTTCAGGTATTAACCTACAATCAGTTTTTCACAGATGGTTGTCCTGTCTTGTTTCAAGTATTAATCTGGAACTTGTTTTTTGTTGGTCGTAGAGATATTTTCCCTAGCTTGTTTTAGGAATTAATCTCTGACCTTAGAGAAAGAGAGATAGTTTCCCCGTCCTGTTTCGGGAATTAATCTTCAATCTGCTCATGTGGATAGTTGTCCTGTCTTGTTTCAGGTATTAATCTACAATCAGTTGTTCGCAGATAGTTGTCCTCTCTTCTTTCAGGTATTAATCTAGAACCTTCTTTTTGTTGGTCGTAGAGATAGTTACCCTGGCTGGTTTCAGGAATTAATCTCTGACCTTAAAGAAAAAAAGATAGTTTCCCTGTCTTGTTTCAGGAGTTAATCTTTAATTTTCTCATGCATATAGTTGTCCTGTCTTGTTTCAGGTATTAATCTATAATCGGTTGTTCGCAGATAGTTGTCCTGTCTTGTTTCAGTTATTAATCTGGAACCCGCTTTTGAAAGATGTGTTAAATGAGGGTCAGAATGACATCCGCATCTGGATCCTATCTGAACTGTATTTGAAAAATGTGTTGAATGAGTGTTAGAATGACATTCGTATCTGGATCGTATCTGCAGTGTATTTGAAAAATGTGCTGAATGAGTTTCAGAATGACATATGTATCTGGATCGTATCTGAACTGTATTTGAAAAATATGTTGAATGAGTGTCAGAATGACATCCGTATCTGGATCTTATTTGAACATATTTGAAAGATTTATTGACTGAGTGTCAGAATGACATCCGTATCTGGATCATATCTAAAATGTATTTGAATAAGTATCAGAATGTCATCCATATCTGGGTCGTATCTGAATTGTTTCTAGAATAAGTATCAGGATGACAGCCGTATCTAGATCGTATCTAATCTGTTTTTGAATGAGTGTCAGAATCACATCCGCATCTGGAACGTATCTGAACCGTTTCTAGAGTGAATCTGGAATAAGTGTCATAATGTTTTACGTCTCTGGATCGTATCTGAATCGTTTCTATAAGAGAATTTGGAATAAGTATCACAATGCCATCCGTATTTGGATTGTATCTGAATCATTTCTAGAAGAGAATATGGAATAAGTATTAGAATGTCATTCGTCTCTGGATTGTATCTGAACTGTTTATAGAAGAGAATCTGGAATAAGTATCAGAATGTCATCCATCTCTGAATCGTATCAGAAACGTTTCTAAAAGAGAATCTGGAATAAGTATCAGAATGTCATCCGTCTCTAGATCGTATGTGAACCGTTTCTACAAGAGAATCTGGAATAAGTATCAGAATGTCATCCGTGTCTGGATCGTATCTGAACCGTTTCTAGAAGTGAATTTGGAATAAGTATCAGAATGTCATCCATCTCTAGATCGTATCTGAACCATTTCTAGAAGAGAATCTGGAATAAGTAACAGAATGTCATCCGTCTCTAGATCACATCTGAAATGTTTCTAGAAAAGAATCTGGAATACGTATCAAAATGTCATCCATATCTAGATCATATCTGAACCATTTCTAGAAGGGAATCTGGAATAAGTATCATAATGTCATCTGTCTTTGGATCATATCTGAACTTTATTTGAAAGATGATCTTTGGTGGGTTGTATTTGACAGATGATAGGTTGTTGAAGAGATTTACCTGTTCGGGAACCTCCCTGAAAAGATAAAGTTAGTTTCATGCAAGGGCATGATTTATGTATTGCGGGATGATGCTCTCAGAATGAATGAGAATGCTATATGCGTTTCGTAATCATATGTTATGATGTATGAATATGAAATGTTATTGAAGTGCATCTTTGTCTGGGAAAATAAATCCCTGATAAGTGCTGGCGAGTTTTGGGGAGTTAAACCCCAGAATGCTGTTGGAGATGAATATTATGCACATCTTCAAGCCTTGTTTAGAATGTTTCTGCTGGGAATTCCTGTTTTGTTGTTTTAAGAAGAAATCCACTAGGGATCATTGATTTTGCTTGAAGGAAACTCTGTGGAGATGTTGATTTCTTCTTGGGGGAGAAGTGCATGAGTTTTAGTTGTCTGTTCCTCTACTTGGGAGTTATCTCTTGATTGGAGAGAATAGAAGTTAACAACTTGTTGGGGGATAAAGAAGTTAACTGTTATCTGGACGGCTTCCAGGCTTTGTAGAAACTCTCTTGGAATATTGGCAAACTCTACTGGGGAAGACGAGTTTGGTTAGTGATTTGAAGAAGTCAAACTATTATCTGGTCGGATCCAGGCTTCAGCAACTCGAACTGTTAACTGGTCGGGTCCAGGCTTTGTAGTAACTTGCTTTAGAGGAATGGAGTCAATTGTTATCTGTTCGGGTTCCAAGCTTCACAGTCACTTTCAGGGATAGTAACGACTCCGTTGGCAACTTCAACTGTGGATTAGGGGTTGCGGTCCCTTGATTTGTAATATTCTGAGAGGAAAAATCAAGCTGGGGAATCTGTAGTCTGCTAAGGAAATAAACCCTGTTGAAGAGGATATTTGACGAACTGCTGGGGAGGATATTTTTTAGGAAGAATTCCATAAGGCTCCCATTTAAGACCAACTCAGCTAGGGAGAGGATCTTCTGGAGATTGAAACTTTGGCTGGGGATTTCATGAATCCAACTTTGTAGGGATAATTCTGTGCATATATCCATGAATTTGACCTTGTGGGGTTTTGACCCTTATCTATGAAGATTATTCTGTGGGGATAACCTTGTGGGGATTTGTCATTGTCCACAACATTAAGTGTTGTAGTTACTGCCAGAAAAGTTTTACTTGATTGTACGTGCCCCTTTGATGGAATTCATGTTTAACGTCCCAAGTGATTCGAATTGAGAACTTCCCCCGCTATGAGAGATTTCTTAGAATCTTGACTTGACTGCCCCAGATGGGTTGGACAATGATCATGTTATGCCCCTTTAATTATGGAACATTTGTCATTGGAAGTGTTTTTCCATTTGAAGTGATTTTGTTTCTTGAGAATTTTCGTTCATTGGATATTCGTCGTGCGAGTTTCTCCACTGTCAAACAATTAGCCGTATGCAACCAACGATATTCAAACAATGCAAAGTTTATGTTTGTCTTGAAGTTTTGAAATTGTATTTTTTAGCAGATAAAAGAATTTTGTAAAAATATGAACTCGACTCAGGATTTACAGTGAGCCTTACAAGAGTCAGGTTACCTTTTGTAACAATATGCTTTCAAACTAACCCATGCTTTAATTAGGACTTTTAAAGGGTTTTAACGTGGCCTGGTTCACAGTTTAAGAAGCAAAGGGTAAGGCTCAAAGTTTATTTGTACCCGCCCATTCTTCATGATGTTCTTCAGCCCTATACTCAGTTAATTGTGAATTTTGAATTCCAGTTGAGTTTGGAATGACGTTTTGGTGATGGTTCAGATACTGAAAGTTTATTCGTGAAGGAAGTCATTTTTGCAACATTTTTTCTGTAGTTGAGGATTTGTAGTGACCTCTTTTTGATTTATTGTCCCTGGTTTTTTCCTGACTGCTCTTGTTTTGAGATTACAGCCAGCGTGATGCCCCCGTTTTTTTTTCTTAAGTCTCCTTCATAGGTTTTGACTCAGTGGGCTTTTATTTTGAGAGATAATGATTGCCTATTTTACAGGGAACCATCGTCGATTTTTGATTCAAAAGGATGTTTTTTAATGTCATTCATTATGTATGATGTGAAGGTTTGTGACTGCACGCACATTTGGATTAACTGAGAGACTACCCTGCCCCAGGTTCTGATTAAAGGTTTCAATTTGTGTGAAAAAGAAAACTCCTACTTCTTTGGCTCAAAGGGGTTGACTAGGGATCATATTCCTTATAACTCCAGTGTTTACGGATTGAAAGAACGCTTGTACATCGTCAGAAAGGTCTGTCCAAAAGCATACTATATGAGACAATGATATTGTTTTCGTCATCCTCCCTTTAAAGGCTTGCAACTTTTAACAAGAGTTAAATATCATAAAGGGAGTAAAAAGAGCAGTTTAAATATAGTGAAAAGGAATGGATTAATTTAAGACAAACATATGCAATGCATTAATGAAAGTAACCAAAGTATGACATAAATATAAGTGTTTAAGCAAACAAAAAAGTTACAACTGAAAACTCGAATGAACAAAAATTTCTCCTCCAAAATTGGTCACTTCAGATGGTGCGTCTTTGAGGGATGATAGAAAAATTAAATCTCACCATCTTGTGCAAATTCCAACACTCCTTCATCGATCAGGTCTTGAATCTTATATTTCAACATCCAACAGCTATCAGTATCATGCCCCAGACTGTTGGAGTGATATGCACACCTTTCACTGGGATGGTAACTAGGAGCGGAAGTATTAGGATTCCTAGGAGGATCCTTCAATCTGACCAAATTCAACTTCAACATGTGTTGCAAGGCTTGCGACGTCGGCATGTTGAGTTTGGTATATTGCCTATTGGATTTATCCTGCTTACGCCGATTACCCTGTCGTTGTTGGAGAGGTTGTTGTTGGGCTCGTGATGTAGCAGCAATTTGGACAAGTCTATTCTCCACCAAGCCAACTTCTTATCTCTTCGGGGTCTGATTAATGACTTGATCCCCAGCCTCGACTGTTTTCTTCATACGGTTGCATTCGTCTTGATGAAGCTTGTTGACAAGAGTTCTCAACTCTTCTTATCCCAGAGCTAAGTTTTGGATGAGAGCCATATGGCCCACCATTTGTCCCATCATCTGGATTTTCATTGTTACTATATTTGTTTGTAACTGTTCCAAATGGTCATCCTTGTTGTCTTCAGGATTCCTCTTGGTCATGCTCTTAATGAGGAGTGCTTTCACTTCTTCTTGCCACTTGGATAGGTTCAGCAACAATTCTTGAAGTTGAGCATTTTGGGTCTGAAGATCTATGACAGTCCGTTCTTGAGCTATCTCTACTAAAATAAACAGTAAGCAGATGAGAAACCTGTGTGGGGAAAACCTGTCATGATATGATGCATGGTATGTGGATCAAATAATTTCAAGGATCTCGCGGGGTATACACAAGAAAATGTCAGAAGTTGAACTTTGATTACAACTTTGATTTAAGAACTTCGCATTGCTGGAATATCCTTCTACGAGAATCAAGCTCCACAGGTCTAGTGGGTTGTATCCCCTGACTTCTTGTTACCGTGCTTTGGTCTTTGACATCATTGGTTAGAGGAAAATAAATCCTCTTTCCCCTTGATGAACGTCTGGTTTAACATAATCCTGCATCACAAACCCTTGAGATCCTTGAAATGGTTATTGAAAATTATATGGTATGATGTCATGATGTTATGTACAAATAAACATATACACACATACAAGTCCTTAGGTTTAGGCTTGCATGGAGTCATAGGTAAGTACCCTCTTGAAGCTTAGTTGGTTCAACCTATCCTAGAAAGTAATTGGGTTCTAGGGAATCTCAATATCATTGATCTTTCTTCATTGGGCATTGTCTCAGCATAATCAATCTTTTCTTGCGGCCGAAATATCCCAAAAGTCCGATCTCAATGAGTGTAGTATCGAGTATCAACCAATTTTCAACTTTACACCAAAGTCGGCTATCTCACTACTTCCTAATGACCAAGTTGTTCAATTAAGGTTCTACGGTCAGTTAGTGCTTCATGACACCGCTCAGCGGCCCCGTATTCTCCTCGATTCAACACAAGGGATACCGGTACCAAAAAATGTGTCACACTAACGTAGTGATTGCTTCAACCATATAGGTCTACGATGTACAGTTTCCACAATCTATTTCTACTTACCTAATGATGTTCCCAGATCCGGGTAGAGGATGAATACAAACCTAAACAAGGACCCATAAATGTAAAGAAATCCATTCAAACAATGAAAGAAAATAAATGGTGATCTAGCTCTAAGGTAACACTACTTTTAAGTATCTCCCTAGCAGAGTTGCCAGTTCTGTAATACAGTGGGAGAACTGACTTGGGTGTTTTGTGTTTGATCATAATTATTGCGGATAGCAAGAGTCGCCACCGACTTTTATTTTATCCAACAAATGAATGGGTGAAAAGAACAGGAAATACATTTCTAGATATTTTCATGAGTTCAGGGGTTAGTGTTGTACCCCAATTTTTTCCCCTAAGACCCCCTTATCATACCATGTTGATTCCATCACAACAAGACCACATTAGGGATTTTGGTTCTCCTCCCTATCTTTAGCTTTTCTCTTTGAGGAATCACCAAACACATTGACTTGTTTTCTTTTGTGATCATGAATATTTTGTCTTGATTTTATTTTTAATTAATAAAATGCAATGTTGGTTTGGCTTACTTGTTAATAATGTAGGTAAAGGCAATGAGGCTTAACAAGATGATCCATGGGTTCATGAGTTTATTCCCATGCCCTAGTCAATAAAGATTGAGAAGTTCAAACCTCACCATTGGATTTGTTTTGGAGGAAATGGCATGGAAAGGTTATTTTGGTTCACTACATTCCAAGATATCAAGATTGATCCAAAAGTACAAGGGGTTGATTGAAGGAGTTGTGATGCTTGGACAAGGCCTTGTTCCCATTGATCACAAGTTTATATTTCTCTAAATTCTCAAGATATGGAAGTGGTTTTGGTGGATATGAATTCTCATTTTACATCCTCAACAACTTCTATTTACAAAACATTTGTGTTGGTACAAGAAGTTTGTTCAAAATTGTCAAGGTTCCTCAAAGCATTTTCTTGATCTAAGAGCTAGGGTTTTGAACTTCAAAGAAGTATATCTTGCTCATATTTTGGTATTTTTGAGTGATTCCAAAGACATCCTTATCTTCAAAGGGTTACCAATAAATCACTTCAAAAGTTTCAAGGAGTTTTCATGTGGAAGAAGCTTGATGATGAAGAAAGATTACAAGTCCTCTAGATGAACCCCCAATTTCTCATATGTGACTTCAAATGATCATAACTTGGTCAATTTTTATCACCATGAGACCATTATTTTTTCACAATGATCTTGGGGATGTTAACTTTATGATTTCTTTTATATGAAAAATGAGAAAATGGATGGAAGATACCCTAAGGATACAAAAGATTATAGGTCATTTCATGATCTTTTACCAACTTCAACAATTCATAACTCTCTCAATTTTTGGAGATTTTGAATGGTTCAAGTTTCAAAATATCATTAAAGAGGTCTGTTTCATGCCATATGTTTTGGTCAAAAGCAAATTTCAAGTGGAAGGCCATGTTTGGATGCAAAACATTATAGGTCACTTTTAAAGAAAACATTGAAATATTTCTAAGTATGGAAAGTCAACTTTTTTTCCATCTTTGACTCCATATAACTTTCAGCTCAGGCATCCATTTGATTCCATTCTTTTTCCATTGCAAAGCTTGTAACCTCATCTTTCTAAAGCATCAAGAATCATGCCTTAAGACCCCTTGAGCTGAAAATGTCATTGGATTGAACTTGGTAACTTGGAACTGAAGTTTCTCCATAAGACAAAATTTGAAGTATTTGTTTTGGCTTCTTATCACAAGTTTTCCACGCGTTTTTTCCTCTAAACATGTTTAGTGAAGTTCCAGAATTGATTAGCACAATAAAACGCGTGTTTTGGACTAGTTTTGATCAAATTAGAAGTCACACTTTTCTTGTTTGCAACTTCACACGATTTCCCTCCAAACTTCATCATTTCACACGCTTGGACATTCCATTTGATTCCCTATAAATAGAGGGTCATCTCTCATTCATTTTATCAAGCTTAGATAGCCAGAATCACCCTGCCAAACTTGTTCCATAACTCAAAATTATGCTACTTCGAAATCTGCTTTCAAGCCTTTTTCAATCCAATTTTTCCATCAATTCACCTTCCTTGATCTTCCCTGAAGCTAACCATATAATTACATTCAAGAATCGTGCCCTATATTGCTCCATAGAAGTCCAGTTTCAGAGCTCTGCAACTCAACTTCAATAGGTAGATTCTTTCATCAATTCTTCAAAACTTTGATATCATTGTGATGCTCTCATTGCCTTGGTTCTAGTTGCAACACTTATTTTCATCTGGAAACTTGTTTTGACCACAAAATTTCAAATCCCTTTTCAAAACTTTCCTTCCAATTTGCTTGAGCTACAATTTATATAAATTTTTCGCGAAGGTTTGGTTGTCTTCGTCTTGAAGAGACGAAGCCAATGACATAGGTCTGAGCTTCTGATTTTACAGTTTGAGAGACCTGCAATTCGCGTTGGCTGGAGGTTGAAGATGACCAACGTGTCATCTTTCAACCAATGTTGGTACGTCATTTGTTTTTTTTAAATCTGATTTAATTAATGATTCAATGCATTATCCACTGAAGTCCATAACATGCACAACGCGCCAGGTCCACTTGATCTGTTTACTAACGCGTTTTGACATTAATTAGATAGCCCATATTTTTTTGGTTTTTATTTTCTTTTCTGGTTTTTATATTTAATTGTTTTAAATTTTAAAAAATCATAGAAAATTCATTTTTAGTCCAAAAAATATGAAAAAATTATGAAAAATATTTTTGATTTTTATTTTTTCACAATTTTATTGTGTTTTGGTATTTTTTATAAATTTCCACTTTATTTGATTTGTTTTAAATGTTTAAAAATACTTTTATGCATTTTTAAATTCTGAAAAAAAATATGGAATGATACAATGATATTGTGACAAATATTGGTGACCTCATTTATTTTTTATTTCCGACTTTGTTATTTTTTTTATCATTTTTGGTTTATTTTACTCATTTCTTTTAATTTTAAAAATAGTTTCTGACTTTTAAAAATTGCCAAAAATTTTATAAAATCATTTTAGTTCATTTCTGATTTTTTATGGTCTCTTATTTTTAATTTCTTGATTAATTTGAACATAGTTAATATTTTTATCCCTTATTTCTATTTTAAATATTTTTAAAACTTTTTTTGTATATATTAAATGCAATATTATTTTGTGATTATTTTCTGACTGATCTTGGGTTGAATTTTTTATCATGAACTTTATTAACATCATTGGATCCATGATGTTGAGTCTAACTCTACAAAAAATGGATGAATGATTTTAATAATAGTTTGCTTAAAATTTAATTCAAATGTGATTTGTATATTCTTCCCCATCCCTCTCTATCTCGTCTATTTCTTATTGTACTAAGTGTTATTGGAGCATGATCTCTATATCATGTCTCAAAACAAGGGTGCATAAATTGCTATTGACCGACCTCAAAATATGTGTGACTTCTACATAAGTCCACTTACGGTTGCTTAACATAGCGGTAAATTTTGTCTCGATTCGAATAAATGATCATTCGTTGCCCAATCCTATGTTTGCAAGCCCAAGTTTGTTAATTTGATATCTTTGATCCAATAACTTTGAGATTCATTGTGTGGAGGCTTTGGTTCTACTAATCCTCTAATGGATCTACAACACTTTTGGTCAACGTGGATCACTTAAACATCGTTGATCATTAAATGGTACTTTTGAGGATTCCAAATGAATGATATACTTGATAAAAAGCGAATGCAACTTGTTGTGTGGAGACTTTGGTTCTACCAATTCTCTAATGAGTTCCAAATTCAACTTTCAAGATGTTCATCCAACTAACCACTAATTATTAAATTGTTTTTACTTTATGCTTTTTATTTTTATGCTTTATGTACCATTTACTTTTAGCATTACACTTCGTGTCATTTTTACTTTGCTCACTTGAGTTTTTCTTTTTTCTTCTAAGATACTTAATAGTCAATATGAACCATAAAAAACATTAATGATATTTGGAATGTTTGGTTACTATCCTTGGCATTATGGAGTATTAGACTTCTTTGATCTAGGATTAGAGACCTTGGTCTATGTTGGAGACCTTATGACCTTAATTAATATTTTGTCTGGAGTTCTTGAGTTTTACCTCAAGACATTGGATTGTTTTTTTGTTTTGAGTGCAGGTTATTGTGATTACATACTTTGTTTGTAGTATAGAATTCACCCGTATACAACCATTACTCTGCCCAATTTTTCTATGAAGACTTAATACACTTGAAGTTTAGTTCTCTCAAGAGGTCTAGCATCTTTTCTTGCTTGGTTTAAATCCAAATAATCAGAATTTTATCTTGACTCATAATGTCAAGCATTGGCTTCTTGTAGGTTAGATGGTTCCTATCCCTATCTTTTATCTTATGCTTTAGGATAGTCTCTTCTTCTCCTCCCATCTTCTTTAATTTCAAAAATCTTCTCTCTCCTTTCGAAAATTATTCTTGTTTTAAACTTTAACCACTTTCATAATAAATATGGACTTAGGTCCATGCATTTTCAAAACCTTTTCATAAATAAACTCCAATCAATTTAATAATACCTTGACATTTTTTATGAGAAGACTAAAAGTCAACCAATCTCATTTCAAACCATTTTGCCGCTTTGGCTTTTTATTATAAAACCGTTCTTAAAAGATTGGACTCTTGTCAATCCTTGTAGTGATGCAAACAACTATACTTCTAAAATATGTAGTGAAGTAAGATATTTTCCACTTGGCTGTTGAGTGAGGCATTGTTGATTTTAAAATCCAAGCCATATCCTCCACTTTGAGATGATGAAAATTCTCCTTTCTCATGATTGTGGGTAGTAAGTATATTTTCCACACGGACAATGACAATGTTGTCTATCTCATAAAATTAACCAACATATTTGTGTTTTGAAATTTAAAAAAAAGGAAATTACGTGTACCCTGATCCCCTATTGCACGAAAGGTGTTACGTAGGCACTAAAGGTTCGCAACCGCGGCGGGTGAAAAAATCAATAAAAAAATACTTCTTTTCTCACCTCCACCATCTATTTTTATACAACATTTTTATAGTCAAAATATACATATTTTACAAAGAGGTTCCTGTGGAGTACCGTAGATGTTTAGGATGCAAATACCTTCCCTTTACATAACCAACCCCCTTACCTTGAATCTTTCCCCCTCTTTTTTAGGTTATTCGCTCTTTTCCCATTCCTTTGGAAACAATAAAGCACGGTGGCGATTTTTAGTTTTGATCTGTATAAGTCTAGTCAATCCAATGGCTTAGTCTTGAACACTTCTACTGCTACATAAAATTGGCGACTTCACTGGGGAAATATTGACCTCTTGTTGGTCCATCCCTGAGTTGGTTGAGCCTATCTTTGTTTATATATGTTTATATGCTATTGTTGTTTATGTGTTATATGTTGTATATATGTTTATCTGGATTTTCCTAGTTTTCAGGGTGCTTGGTGATTACTCATAAGTCTCATACCCGAACTTGGGAAAACTTTAAGATAGGATGGGCGGTATAGTCATGTTAACTTTGAGGGAGTAATCCCAAAAAAGCAGGCATGACATCCCCCACTTAGTTGTCACGCGATGTTATGCTCGGACGAGTCTTTCTTGGGAATATTACTAATTACCTAGTTAATTGGGAAGTTGGTAATATCCGAAGGAAGGATGTAGACTCTAGGAACCTCTAGAACCTTGTTCGGTAGGTGATAACTTTTAGACCATACCTTATGGGTAATACTTTCGACCTCATACTCGTGACGTTGAACCTATGAACCATGTATGTATGATCTTTTGTGTGATTGTTGCATCTTGTATCCATGCACTCATAAGCATCTTTTGAAGAAATCTTATTTCAAGGGATTTAAAAGTTGACCATTTGTGAATGTCTTAGGTAACCATGTGTGATCGGTGGATCTGGAACTGACTGTTTAACGCTGGTTCGCGAAATGTCGCGGAAGCAAGAGTCGCCACCATCTTTTATTTTCTCCAAATGGAAAGGACAAAAGCACAGAAAAATTCCTTATAGAGATTGCTCTCGGTTCGGGAGGTAGATTATAGAAAGGGAAGGTGTTAGCACCCTTTCTATCCATGGTTATCCATGGGCTCTTAGATACTTGCTCACTTGTGTTTTCAAAAATGGTTTGTTTGCTTTTCAACTGTGGGTTTAAAAAGTTTTTTTGAAAATTTCAGTTCGACTCTTGTATCAGTCCTCAAGAGTGTTTGAAAAATTGCTTTCGAAAGCTTTCTGAAAAGGTGTCAGTGTGAAAAGTATTTTTGATTTGTTTTGAGATTAGAGCAAGTATCTAGAGTCGTCTACCTACCCTAAGGAATTTGTCTGTGTAAATGTCCTTAAAGTAGTGCCATCCCACCATTGAGAGGTAGGTAGCACCACCGTTGGAGGTGTTCGGGTCAATTCGAGTTTTGGGACAGTATGGTCACCGAGCAAAGGTAAGATACCTTAGGAGCTACCCTTATGCCATTGATCTTTCATTCCGAGGCAACTATTCCGAGGCAACTTGTTTTGAGGCAACCAGATCAATGGGACATAAGGACTCACTAAGACGTCCTATAGTCGACGACCACGTTTCGAGGGACAAGGCAACGGTGTGGTCACCAGAGCAATGGGAAGATACCTTAGAAGCTACCCTCATGCCATGTTCATGGACATGAGGACTTACTAAAACATCTTCTACTCGACGACCACCTTTCGAGGGGCAAAGCAACAATGAGGCGTACCCTAGGGGTGGTGTGTGATTTGTGTGTCATGTTCATTTATTTTTGTCTTGTTCATGTATTGGTGATCTACGCATTGCTTTTATTTTTGACATTCATTCTTTCATGCAAATTAATTAACAGTTTAAAAAGATGCGGAATTAAAAGTCCTACGCTATTACAAAGGCGCGGGTCCACATCGCCAAATTAATCCAGGAACCGATTTGAAATAAAATAAAATGCGGAAAATATAAACGTCTAGTTAAGCTATTACATGGCTTTGGGAGAATTACATGAATATTCACGAAAAAGAAATAAGAATAAAATGCGCGAAGAGAATAAAAATCGGGAATGCGAGGGCGTTGGACCCTTTTAAGGAAATTAAATTATAATTATGAAATTAATTAAGTTAAACGAGAAAGGAAATTATTTTTGAGTTTTTGTATTTATGGATTTTTATGAGAATTAAATTGGAATTGAAACCTAATTCTAGCTATTTTTAGTTTATTAAAAAAAATGTGAAAAATTAAACCTAAAGTTAACCTAATTAATTAATACAATTTTATTTACAAAAATAAATAATTAATTATTAGTAATGATAAAAGAAAAGAAAAAAAGGATAAAAGTAATTAAAACCCTAATTCTACAATTTTTAAGTTTATTAAAAAAATATTAAAATTTAAACCTAGAATTAACTAAATTAATTAATATCATTTATTTACAAGAAATAACATTAAAATAAAATATATTCTTATTTTTGTCTTTTCTGATTTTTTATTATTTTTTATGTTATGAAAATATATTAATTTAAAGAATTGAATTAAAACTAAATTAAACAAGTAAAATAGAAAAATAAAAAGGGTGAAAGAAAGCAAACAATGGGGGGTTTGTAGGCCCATTTGGAGGTATGCTGGTAGCAATCAGGCCCATTTGTGGAAGGCCTCTTTTGACTTTTCATGCTGGCGTGTGGAACGTTGACCAATGAGTATGGTGTTCATCAGATCAGGGCCCTTGGATTGAGATTCTGAGCCATGTGGCATGCTGGGATTGTGGACGTAGGATGAACGCCTGGGCTTGTGAAGTACCTGAACGTATTGTAAAGAAAAATAACAAGAATGTGGGGGGACCTGGGATTCGAACCCAGGTCCCAAGGCTTGCCAGCGTGACCTTCCACCAACTGTGCTGCATGTTCATTCATAAATATAATGGGACAAAATTATTATATGAGAAAAAAGCATGTTTATTGGTAGAAACAAAAAACGCGCTAAAATATTTGAACGCTCCAACCAGGCTGAGACAAGTCATCATCTTCTCCACTCATTTTCTTTTGGCCTGAAAAAAATAGAACAAGATTGCGGGGGTTTTAAACCCCCACTATATGACACACAGAAAAATAGCGACTAGAACCCTGTCGCTCATAAATTGAGCGCGACATATGAAATTGGTTCGTCATGAGCCCCTGATTCCAATGATACCACTCAGGTTGGCTAATTTTTCCCCAGGCGTAAAGCACTAATTCGTGGTTCCTGCAACCCTAAAAAACAACAATGGCAATTCGCAATTCTTGATGCTATGGGCGTGGAAAAGTATTCAGTCAGGTTCAGTGATGCCTCAGGAACGTAATGGGATGGTTCTCTTGCCTTGAAACCCTTTGGAATGATGTTTTCAGTTTTGAAAAAATTCACAAAAAGTGCAAAGTTCTTGAGAGGTTTTGAGCGTAGCTTTCTGGTCTTGTGCACTAGGGTTAGGCTCAGTATATGTATGGCAATAGATTAGGGTTGAAATTTGGATCCAAATCCCTTTGCATTGATGTATGGAATATTTGATTTTCATGCATATTTTTTCAAATCTTTTCATGTGATTTTGATTCCAATCATGGCCAATCTTTCCAATTTTGGTATGCACGAAATCTTGAGTATCCCATGAGTGATTACACTGCATAAAAAGATTCAAATGCATTGGTTTAGTATTTTTTCCATATTTTATTTAATTAAATGAATTAATTGTAATTAAAATTCAAATAAATAAATAAAAATGATGAAATAAATCCCCTTTGGGCCAAATGGTCGTGCATAGCCTTTGGATGATGAATCTTGGAAGAAAATGTGGCCCATTAGCAAATTTGAGGCATTTGAAGTAAAGTTGACTTTTCAAAATTCCCAAAAATTTCCCAACTTCCACAAGGCATATCTTGCTCAATTTTTAAGCTTTGATCATGTTCTTGGACATTTTGGAAAGGTCTTGAAGTCCTATAACCAATGACTTTGGTCCCATGTCATTTTGATTTACCAATCTCAAGTTATGGTCTTTGACTTAAAGTCCCTTTTTGTTGACTTTTGAAAATGACCTATAATGTTGAAATTGATAACTTTTTGTGAGAGCATTTCTTGGACTTGGAGTGTGAAGAGGAGTTGTAGGAAATGTCTTTCTCTTCAAAATGAGCTTTGGATGGAATTTTTCTGATAAACCATGTGGAAGTTATGCCTTGGTCAAGTTACAGTTGACTTTTTTCAACTGTCCAAATATGGAAACTTTTGCATCTTGAGACTTTTTGAGCCATGCCTTGAAAATCATGATCAAGAATTGATCAAATGATGTTTGTGGCTTCAACATGAGATGTTGACCAAAAATTTGAACTTTTGACTGTCAAATGACCATTTTGCCCCTACAGTTGACTGTAGGGCAGTTAGGGTTTTTGACTGTGCAATTTTATGCTGTAAGTCTTGAATCTTAGTATGAGGATGCTTGACCATGTTTATAGGCATGTGGGACTTGATTGGACCCTTGGAAACTTCATTTTCTTTGTCAGAACCAAAACCCTAGTTTTTGACTGTTAGGAGGCCCTTGAACTGTGCAACCCTTGGGGAGATTTTGAAGCATGCTCTTTGCAAATCTTGAAGAATATGGGAGGGCAAATTTTGGGGTATAACAGTTGCCCCTGTTCAATATTCTTAAACCTGAGGATGCAGATTGGCTGACGTGCCTTTCGTAATCCGAAGGTGGAAGATGATTGGACACTAGAGTGCCCAGAAATTTGCGCTCACATAGTAGTGTGATGTGGGGAATGGGCTTACAGATGCCATTTGGAGATTGATGGATAGGATGATGGGCTTATAGATGCCATGCTAAGAGATGATGGACGGTGGATGGTCTTATAGATGCCATCTGGGTGTCAATCGCGTAAGAGATTCCTTAGCGAGAACTTGCGTACCTGAAAAAGAAAATGAGTACCTGGCCTGTTACAGGAGCTGGTCTTCAAACTCTTTGTGCAGATGTGTCCTGACTGGTTACATGAATTGAATCTGGAGCTTTTAAAAGGTGATGAATGAGCCAGGGATGGTTACTACCTCAACGGGACGATGAGAGAACCTTGGACGATTACTACCTCAACAGTAACGCTGAGAGAATCTTAGGCGAATTCAACCTCAACGGTAATGCTGAGAGAATCTTGGGCGACTTCAACCTCAACGGTAACGCTGAGATAATCTTGGGCGACTTCAACCTCAACAGTAACGCTGAGAGAATCTTGGGCGACTTCAACCTCAACAGTAACGCTGAGAGAATCTTGGATGGCTTCAACTGGATAAGAAACAGGGAGATCTTAGGGGCGATCTGACTGAACCAGAGAAGGCCTTTGACTGGATAAGAAACAGAAAAATCTTAGGGTCGATTTAACTGAACCGGTCTAGGTCTTGAAATCTTCAACTGGATAAGAAACAGGGAGATCTTAGGGTCTATCTGACTGAACCAGAGAAGGCCTTTGACTGGATAAGAAACAGTAAAATCTTAGGGTCGATTTAACTGAACCGGTCTAGGTCTTGAAATCTTCAACTGGATAAGAAACAGGGAGATCTTAGGGTCGATCTGACTGAACCAGAGAAGGCCTTTGACTGGATAAGAAACAGTAAAATCTTAGGGTCGATTTAACTGAACCGGTCTAGGTCTTGAAATCTTCAACTGGATAAGAAACAGGGAGATCTTAGGGTCGATCTGACTGAACCAGAGAAGGCCTTTGACTGGATAAGAAACAGTAAAATCTTAGGGTCGATTTAACTGAACCAGACTAAAGTCTTGAAATATAGCTGAGAACTTAACTAGATCTTTCCTGAAAGGTAAAGGTCAGTCATATGCAAGGCATGATATGAATCGAGCGATGATGTTCTCAACAGAAATGAGATTTGTAAGATATGATGCGTATATGCATGCTATAATGTATGAAAATGTGATGTTTATGAAGGTATCTTTTTGTCTTAGGAAAATAAATCCTTGACGGGTGCCGGGAAGTCACTCCTGGGCTGATGTTGAAGAATAGATCTTTGCTTCCGCTTGGGATGATGGTTGCAAGAATACCTGTAGGAGAAGATAACTCCGTTGGGGAATAAACTTGGTGAATGGAATATTCTGTGGGGAGAAAAGTACTCTAACGATCTTGCTGGGAAACAATACTCTGTGGGGAGAGAGGTACTTTGCTGAAATGTTGATGGTAACTTCGTTGGGGATACCGTTGTTACGTTGTGTTGGAAGATTAACTCCGCTGGGGGATAAGAGGACTTTGCCGAGGACGATCTTTCCGTGGCTTTTGGCTGAGGATAACCCAGTTATATCCTGGTAGGGAAATAACTCTTTGAATAAAGCCGGGGGACGCGTTCGTGCTCTGCGGGGATAAGCTTCCAGAATCTACTGGGGATAAGCTTACTGCTAGGGGAGATGGATTCCAACTTTCCTGGGGAAACTGGATTGGACTCTCTTGGGAAATTTTGAACTGTACTGGAAGTAACTCCATTGAATGTATGATATACCTCCGGGGAACAATCTTTAGACCAAGACTGCCGGGGATACTTGTTAAGAATGCCTGTATATTGCTGGGGAATGTTGAGATCTGCTGGAGGATACCCAACTTCCTTAAGGCTGATAATAGCTTTGCTTGGGGGGAGCGTACTGACTTGCTGACGCACTCTCTGGGGAATTAAGATATGCTGGTTATGTTCTTCAGCCGAACTCACCTTGGTACCTTGGTGGATGGAACAATTAGATTGCTTAGACAACTCTTTATTGCCCCTGTTTCTAATGTTACCTGTAATTAATCCTTTGTTTCGTATGCAATTTATTCATGAGTTAGCAAATTATTGTCAATGCGTATATCACAAATTGAACCTTGGACGTTCTTCGCAAAACAAAACAGAAAAGGTAAAACAAATGGCAATTTGAGCTGAAAAGTATATTTGTATTGATTTTGAATTTGCCTGTAAATAGGCGTTTATGTACAAGAGGCTGACGTCCTAGTAAGAGAACGCCGCCGAACAAAAGAATTTATACAAATTTGTACAAAGGAAAATAAACAGCTGTGTGAAATGAATGATCCACTGGGTTTCAACTCTGCTATCGCCCTTATATCTCCGAGCGTCTCATCACTTGATGACCTTAGTCGAGGATGAAGCTGATTGACCAATGTCGTCTGAACTTGATGTAGATACCGGATTCTGGATGCAAAGTGATCCAATGAGACATAGTATTACGCGTTATCCCTAACTTTTGCCTGGACCGCCCTTTCGGGTTTTCAGTCCACCGGGATACCCATTTTTTCCCAAGCCACCTTTTCAGGTTTTCGACTTGCCGGGTGTACAAATTTTTTTCATTTCATCCCTTCATTTTGCCCGAACCCTTTTGGTTCGCCGGGAAGCCCTAATTTTTGCCTAGGCATGTCAACCTAGCGGGTCCTTATTCATGCGTAGTATCTTTTTACTATGTCTGCATTGGCGGGGTGAGGAAGGTCGTCACCATCCATGTTGGTTAGAATCATGGCTCCTCCTGAGAACACATGCTTAACCACAAATGGCCCTTCGTACGTAGGGGTCCATTTGCCCCTTGGATCACTCTGAGGAAGGATGATACGCTTGATTACCAGATCCCCAACTTGATATTCTTGTGGTCGGACCTTCTTGTTAAATGCCCTGATCATCCGTTTTTGATACGTCTGACCATGACAAATAGCAGCAAGTCTTTTTTCATCAATAAGGTTTAGCTGATCAAGTCGGGTCTGGATCCAATCATCTTCGTTCAGATCTGCATCCTTCATTATCCGGAGAGAGGGTATCTGCACTTCGATCGGTAAGATTGCCTCCATACCGTAGACCAAGGAGAAAGGAGTTGCCCCAGTTGACGTCCTGGCTGAGGTACGGTACCCATGTAGAGCGAACGGTAACATCTCATGCCAATCTTTATAAGTCACTGTCATCTGCACGATTTTCTTGATATTTTTATTTGCTGCTTCTACAGCCCCATTCATCTTCGGTCAGCAAGGAGAAGAGTTGTGGTGCTGTATCTTGAACTGCTCGCAGAGCTCAGTGATCATCTTGTTATTAAGATTGGTACCGTTGTCTGTAATGATCCTTTCTGGGACGCCGTATCGACAGATCAGGTTGTGCCGAATGAACCGTGCCACAACAGTCTTGGTTACCGTAGCGTAGGAAGCTGCTTCAACCCACTTTGTGAAGTAATCAATCGCCACTAGGATGAAGCGATGCCCATTGGATTCCGTAGGTTTAATCTCACCGATCATGTCTATGCCCCACATTGCAAAAGGCCAAGGCGCAGTCAGAACATTTAGAGGAACTGGAGGAACATGCACCTTGTCTGCATAAATCTGACATTTATGGCATGTCCGAGAGTGTTGGTAGCAGTCAGCTTCCATTGTGGACCAGAAATACCCTGCCCGAAGGATCTTCTTTGCCATAGTATATCCACTGGAGTGTGTTCCGAAGGTCCCTTCATGTAGCTCTTCCATGATCCTTTCTGCTTCTGTTTTATCCACACAACGCAGTAAGGTCGAATCATGGTTTCGCTTATACAGGATGTCGTTGCTAAGAAAGAACTTCGCTGCGAATCTTCTTAGAAACTTCTTATCATTGACAGACGCACCTTCAGGGTATTCCTGAGCTTCCAAATATCTCTTCACCTCATGGTACCAAGGCTTCTCAGTCACCAATTCAGTTTCAAGATCACAACAGTATGCCGGTTCGTCCAGTTTCCAGATGATGATCCGGGGAGCCTCATTGTCCCATTTGACCTTGAACATAGAAGACATCGTTGCTAACGCGTCTGCTAACTGATTATCCTCTCTTAGAAAGTGTTCAAAGGTTATCTTTGTGAAGTGGGGGATCAATGTCAACACACATTCTCTGTAGGGAATAAGATTCGGATGTTTCGTATCCCACTCGCCTTTGATCTGATTGATCACGAGAGCGGAATCTCCGAAGACACTCAGAAACTTGATCCTTAGGTCGATCGCAGCTTGAAGACCCATGATGCATGCCTCATACTCCGCCATGTTGTTGGTGCAGTTGAAACATAGCCGGGCAGTGAGTGGAGTATGAGTGCCTTGAGGAGATATGATCACAGCGCCGATGCCGTTACCCAAAGCGTTGGAGGCTCCGTCAAAGTGCATAGACCATCGGGATCCTTCCTCAGGTCCTTCATCCGGTCCAGGTACTTCACAATCAGTCACTATCATAATACTCTCGTCGGGAAACTCAAAGTTCATTGACTGATAGTCGTCTACTGCCTGATGTGCCAAGTGGTCTGCCAATACACTTCCCTTGATGGCTTTCTGGGTTGTGTACTAGATGTCGTATTCTGTCAAGATCATTTGCCATCTTGCTATTCTCCCAGACAGAGCAGGCTTTTCAAATATGTACTTTATAGGATCCATCTTTGAGATCAACAAGGTAGTGTGAGTCAGCATATACTGTCTCAGTCGGTGAGCAGCCCATACCAAAGCGCAGCAAGTTTTCTCAAGAAGTGAGTATCGGGTCTCACAGTCGGTAAACTTTTTGCTAAGGTAATAAATGGCATGCTCTTTTCGGCCAGACTCGTCATGCTGCCCCAGCACACACCCCATTGAGTTGTCAAGTACTGTCAGGTATAGTATCAGAGGTCTCCCTTCAACCGGTGGCATAAGGATGGGTGGTTCTTGGAGATACTCCTTGATTCTGTCAAAAGCAGCCTGACACTCATCGTTCCAACGTACTACCTGATCTTTCTTCAGCAGCTTGAAGATTGGCTCACAGGTAGCAGTCAGATGCGAGATGAATCGAGCAATGTAATTCAGACGTCCTAAAAAGCCTCTGACCTCTTTCTCTGTCTTAGGAACTGGCATCTCTTGAATAGCTTTAACCTTGGCAGGGTCCACTTGAATACCCTTGTCACTTACAATGAAGCCTAACAACTTCCCAGATCTTACCCCGAAGGTGCACTTGTTCGGGTTCAACCTCAGCTTGTACAACTTCAGTCGGTCAAACAATTTCTGCAGATGATCCAGGTGTTCCTCCTCAGTTTGGGACCTTGCAATCATGTCGTCAACATACACTTCTATCTCATGATGGATCATGTCATGGAATAAAGCAACCATGGCACGTTGGTAGGTTGCCCCAGCGTTCTTCAGTCCGAAAGGCATGACCTTGTAGCAGAAGGTGCCCCACTGAGTAACAAAGGTAGTCTTCTCCATGTCTTCAGGAGCCATCTTGATCTGATTATAACCTAAAACATCGTCCATGAAAGAGAACACTTTGTGCTGAGCAGTATTATCAACAAGGACATCAATGTGAGGTAGAGGGAAGTCATCTTTGGGGCTGGCCCTGTTCAGATCCCTGTAATTGACACACATTCTGACCTTACCATCCTTCTTTGGTACCGGCACCACATTAGCAACCCACTGAGGGTAAGAAGTCACTGCAAGGAACCCGGCATCAAACTGTTTCATAACCTCGGCTTTGATCTTCTCAGACATCTCTGGACGCATACGACGGACCTTTTTCTTGACAGGAGGGCAGTCTTCCTTGGTAGGCAAGTGGTGGACCACAATGTCGGTATCCAACCCGGGCATATCTTCGTAGGACCAAGCAAAGATCTCCATATAATCATGTAGCATCTGAGTCAACCGTTGCTTCACGCTGAGCTCTAGGTTGGCACCAATCTTGACTTCCTTCCTGTCTGTATCAGTACCCAGATTTATTGTTTCCACCGGCTCTTCGTGTGGTTGAATTGCCTTCTCTTCCTGAAGTAACAGTCTTGCAAGCTCGCCAGGCACTTCACAATCATCTTCACCTTCGTCTTCGGCTAAATTGATCGGATTTTCGAAGTCATAACTGGCAGTAGCAGAGTCGTTACCAGTGAGATCCCGAGTGGATTGAAACCTGTAT
Source organism: Vicia faba (assembly GCA_948472305.1). Lineage (NCBI taxonomy): Eukaryota > Viridiplantae > Streptophyta > Magnoliopsida > Fabales > Fabaceae > Vicia > Vicia faba. Next base: position 95,194,013 of record OX451735.1, on the reverse strand, counting down.
GAGTGAGTGTGTGTAAATACAGCTGCTTTGCAATATATAAAGAAAGGAAAGAAAGAAAAGGAGCATAAGATTTGAAATGCGAGAAAACGTCCAAGGTCTTTATTCATGATATATGAAATGACAATTTAATATACCCTCACAAATGGAGCCACGGTGCCCCGGGTAAGACACCGGGCCATAGAGTTTTAATTGTTTATTACAAAAACAAAAGAATTCATTACTCAATAACAAGAGAAACAAGTAGGTTGTCCTTTGCAATCCAATTGCTAGGTTCACTGTCGGTTGCTGGGTAAATCCAGCTGTCGAACTCAGCTTCGTCCACTTCATCATCCTCCCTGATAGCATTTACTCCATGGTTAGGCATGGGAGCAATCACCACGTTGGGCTTCTCAGGTGCCTCAAACTGTACCTCCTTGGCATCAATAAGATCTTGCACTTTGTTCCTTAAAGCCCAACAGTCATCAGTGGAATGCCCTGGGCTATCGGAGTGATAAGCACAGCGGGCATTTGGATTGTACTTGGGAGAGGCAGTGTTTACAACCTTCGGGGCTTCCCTAACAGTCACTAAGTTGGTGGACAGCAACTGCGGCAAGATTTGTGATAGAGTCATACTTAGACGGGTAAACTCTCTTCTGGGTCTTTCACCCCTTTGCTGATTGGTTTGCCGAGGAGCGGCAGCAGGCTTAGCAATCATCACCGCATTGACAGATTGGCGGCACTCAGGTTTTTCTTGTCTTCTAGACCCATATACAACACTGGCCTCTTTTTTAAAGGGCTTCTTCTCTGAATTTGACGATGCACCCTTCTGAATTTTGCCGGACTTCATCCCAGCCTCTATTCTCTCTCCAGTCAGAATAAGATCAGTAAACCCTGCAGACGAGTTACCGATAAGATGGTTGAAAAATGGCCCAGATAGGGTCCCTAAGAACATATCCACCAGCTCACGATCAGTTAACGGAGGCTGCACCCTGCCAGCCAGATCCCTCCACTTCTGTGCATACTCTTTAAAACCTTCGCTTGAACCTAGCGACATACCTTGGAGTTGGGTACGTGTAGGGGCAAGGTCGGCATTATATTGATACTGCTTATAAAAAGCAGTAGCCAACTCCTCCCAGTTACGAACCTTGGTTCCATCCAGCTGATAGAACCATTCGAGATGAGTCCCTGAAAGACTCTCCTGGAAGAAGTGGATCCACAAATTCTTGTCCACTGAGTACGGTTGAATCTTCCCCACATAAGATCTGAGGTGTAGCTTGGGACAAGACGCCCTGTCATACTTGGTGAAAGATGGTGCTTTGAACTTGTGAGGAATGATCACACCAGTAGATAAGCCCAAGTCTCCGAAATCCAGCCCAGGCACTTGTTGGATCTCCATTGCATTCATTCTGTCTTCCAACTGCTTATACCGGTCTTCAGCCGGAGGATATTGTTCCTCATTGAAGTCAGTCTCGTTGTCAGAGACCACTGGACTTGGAGCCCCTCCCCCCTGGGGGTTACTCTTGCCTATAGAAGAACCAACCTCTTCATTCTGCAGAGTGTTGCCAAACCTTCGGCCCGAGTTGAAAAGAACAGTTCTCTTCTTCTTCTTCTTCTCCTTCTTCAGGAGTAAAGCCTTCAGCTCTTCTTGGCCTTGAGCCAAACCCATGATCAGCTCCTGAAATTGCGCATTCTGCGCCTGAAGAGCCTTGATAGACATCTCAGTTGATGATGAGTCAGGATTTATGATGCTGAAATAAACAGCGAAGAACAGTAAGCAACCTGAAAAGAAGAAAACCTGCTATGCACATGATGACTGGAATGCGTATGATTTATGTTTTCAAAGACAATCGGGAATCAACTTTGTAAACAAAAAGGAACACACTTCATTAGATTCAACTTTGAAATTTAAATTGTTCAACAGGTTGCCCTTAGGCGTTACATAAAAGGGAAATACTGAAAAGGGAAATAAAACTGTAAAAGAACATCCAGAGCTCCTTATTGATCCCATGGTCTCCTCTTCTCAGTACGGATGTAGTCATTCAGAGCTCGCTCATTCTCCAACTGCTTTGTCAGCTTCTGGATCTTCAATTCCTGCTCGTTGAACTTTTCCCGGTAAGAATCCCGTTCTTCTCGCAGCTGTGACCAAGACCTCTTTAATGTCTCATAATCAGTAGGTATCTGAGGAGGGAGGACAGTCGGAGGAACCCCATCTTTGTCAGGGTACTCAAGAATGATGGGTCTGACAGCTTCGTATGGCATAGCTAACTTCTGAGCATGGATATGAACCCATTTGTGGTAGGCTTCCATAGGTAGAGAAGTCTTTGGCCCTAACTCTTGTGGGTCAGCTTTATGAACTTTGTCCTAAGCCTTGATGAACCTACAACGCAGCTCGTCACTATCCACCTGAAACTCGAAACTGATGTGAGGCACCAACATCTCATGAGGCCCTGCTCTTTTGGCCCTTCCAAACTGTCGGAGTGCTAGACATGGATTGTAAGAGATCCCTCCTTGGGTACCAATCAAAGGAACATTAGGATATTCCCCGCAACGATCAATAACGGCTATCTCATCCAAACCTCTGAAAGTCCAAATGATGTCCTTATCAGTGAGAGACATTAACCTATGAGCCCAACCTCTTCCTTTTTGGTTCTTCAGCACGAACTTAGGGAGGTGCGAAATAAACCACCTCACCAACAAAGGTATACAACACCATAGAGTTCCTCGTCTTCGGGTAGTACGAGCATAAAGTTGTTGCAGGATGTCACCCAAGAGAGTGGGCACAAGATTCTGAGACATAAAGATCCTTATGGCCGTGACATTGATGAAGTTGTCAGGATTAGGAAACAAGACTAACCCATAGATTAAGAGAGCCAAGATGTATTCATATGCCCTAAAGTCCAAGTCATTCCAGAAACTGTTAGCTTTACTAATCAGAAACTTGGCCAAGAAACCCTTAACTCCGCTTCTAGTCACCCAGTTGTCCGTTACTTCTTGATGTGTCAAAGGAAGAGCTGCAGCAACCTCCTCAAGCCTGAGGGTCTTTTCCCAACCAGTAAAGGGAGTCTGATCCAAGATAGGGATACCAAGCAAATCAGAGAACTCTTCCAGGGTGGGGACCAGCTGGAAGTCTTGAAAGGTGAAGCACTGGTACAAAGGGTCATAGAACTGAGTCAGGACACTCATCAACTGTTGATCCCGCTTTGCAGTGACTAAACTGAGAAGAGAACCATGCCTCTGGATGAAGGAAGTGGTATTTGGAATCCTGCTAACCAACTTCTCAAGCAACTCAGGTGAGTGACCAAAGTTGAACCGGATAATATTCCTTCGCACAGGCATCATGATATCCTACAAAACAGAGCAAAGGTGAAACCTTCTTGTCTTTGAAATGGTCAGTCCTTATGCAGGATGCATGCAATGCTCATGATGTTATGATGTTATGATAAAGCACACCACAAATATTTACAAGGCAAACATGGTAAGGCACACAAGTCACACAAGACAAGCCCCTAAAGTTTAGGCCAGCATGAGGTCTAGGTATTACCCTCTTTCAGTTTGTTTGTTCATACCTGTCCTATCAAAGTAACCGGGTTCTTAGAGGATACCAATATCATTGACTACCCTCAATCGGTCATAACTCCAGCATCGCAATCTTTTCTTGCAGCCAAAACCATCACGAGAGTTTAGCCTCAATGGGCGTAGCATACTGCTACTGTTCTAATGGCCAAGTTGTGTCATTTAAGGTTCTAAGGTCTGTTGGTGCTTAATGACTCCTTGGAAGACCCATATTCTCCTCGTTGCGACACAAGGGATATCGGTACAAACCAAAGTGCCACACCAACGTAGCCACTGTTTCACCCGTGTCGGTCTACGCCGGACAGGTCCCTCACAGCTTATGCTACCTAAACAGGGTATCCCCAGATCCGGGTTAGGATCTATGTAACTTCCATGCAACCCACAATTTAAAGCAAGCAAATCAATACAATTGAAAACACAGTTATGAACTATCCTAAGGTACACCTCACTTTAAGTTTAGTCCCCAGCAGAGTTGCCAGTTCTGTGATCGGTGGATCTGGAACTGACTGTTTAACGCTGGTTCGCGAAATTTCGTGGAAGCAAGAGTCGCCCCCGTCTTTTATTTTCTCCAAATGGAAAGGACAAAAGCACAGAAAAATTCCTTATAGAGATTGCTCTCGGTTCGGGAGGTAGATTATAGAAAGGGAAGGTGTTAGCACTCTTTCTATCCATGGTTATCCATGGGCTCTTAGATACTTGCTCACTTGTGTTTTCAAAAATGGTTTGTTTGCTTTTCAACTATGGGTTTAAAATGTTTTTTTGAAAATTTCAGTTCGACTCTTGTATCAGTCCTCAAGAGTGTTTGAAAAATTGCTTTCGAAAGTTTTCTGAAAAGGTGTCAGTGTGAAAAGTATTTTTTATTTGTTTTGAGATTAGAGCAAGTATCTAGAGTCGTCTACCTACCCTAAGGAATTTGTCTGTGTAAATGTCCTTAAAGTAGTGCCATCCCACCATTGAGAGGTAGGTAGCACCACCGTTGGAGGTGTTCGGGTCAATTCGAGTTTTGGGACAGTATGGTCACCGAGCAAAGGTAAGATACCTTAGGAGCTACCCTTATGCCATTGATCTTTCATTCCGAGGCAACTATTCCGAGGCAACTTGTTTTGAGGCAACCAGATCAATAGGACATAAGGACTCACTAAGACGTCCTATAGTCGACGACCACGTTTCGAGGGACAAGGCAACGGTGTGGTCACCAGAGCAATGGGAAGATACCTTAGAAGCTACCCTCATGCCATGTTCATGGACATGAGGACTTACTAAAACATCTTCTACTCGACGACCACCTTTCGAGGGGCAAAGCAACAATGAGGCGTACCCTAGGGGTGGTGTGTGATTTGTGTGTCATGTTCATTTATTTTTGTCTTGTTCATGCATTGGTGATCTACGCGTTACTTTTATTTTTGACATTCATTCTTTCATGCAAATTAATTAACAGTTTAAAAAGATGCGGAATTAAAAGTCCTACGCTATTACAAAGGCGCGGGTCCACATCGCCAAATTAATCTAGGACCCGATTTGAAATAAAATAAAATGCGGAAAATATAAACGTCTAGTTAAGCTATTACATGGCTTTGGTAGAATTACATGAATATTCAGAAAAAAGAAATAAGAATAAAATGCGCGAAGAGAATAAAAATCGGGAATGCGAGGGCGTTGGACCCTTTTAAGGAAATTAAATTATAATTATGAAATTAATTAAGTTAAACGAGAAAGGAAATTATTTTTGAGTTTTTGTATTTATGGATTTTTATGAGAATTAAATTGGAATTGAAACCTAATTCTAGCTATTTTTAGTTTATTAAAAAAAATGTGAAAAATTAAACCTAAATTTAACCTAATTAATTAATACAATTTTATTTACAAAAATAAATAATTAATTATTAGTAATGATAAAAGAAAAGAAAAAAAGGATAAAAGTAATTAAAACCCTAATTCTACAATTTTTAAGTTTATTAAAAAAATATTAAAATTTAAACCTAGAATTAACTAAATTAATTAATATCATTTATTTACAAGAAATAACATTAAAATATAATATATTCTTATTTTTGTCTTTTCTGATTTTTTTATTATTTTTTATGTTATGAAAATATATTAATTTAAAGAATTGAATTAAAACTAAATTAAACAAGTAAAATAGAAAAATAAAAAGGGTGAAAGAAAGCAAACAATGGGGGGTTTGTAGGCCCATTTGGAGGTATGCTGGTAGCAATCAGGCCCATTTGTGGAAGGCCTCTTTTGACTTTTCATGCTGGCATGTGGAACGTTGACCAATGAGTATGGTGTTCATCAGATCAGGGCCATTGGATTGAGATTCTGAGCCATGTGGCATGCTGGGATTGTGGACGTAGGATGAACGCCTGGGCTTGTGAAGTACCTGAACATATTGTAAAGAAAAATAACAAGAATGTGGGGGGACCTGGGATTCGAACCCAGGTCCCAAGGCTTGCCAGCGTGACCTTCCACCAACTGTGCTGCATGTTCATTCATAAATATAATGGGACAAAATTATTATTTGAGAAAAAAGCATGTTTATTGGTAGAAACAAAAAACGCGCTAAAATATTTGAACGCTCCAACCAGGCTGAGACAAGTCATCATCTTCTCCACTCATTTGCTTTTGGCCTGAAAAAAATAGAACAAGATTGCGGGGGTTTTAAACCCCCACTATATGACACACAAAAAAATAGCGACTAGAACCCTGTCGCTCATAAATTTAGCGCGACATATGAAATTGGTTCGTCATGAGCCCCTGATTCCAATGATACCACTCAAGTTGGCTAATTTTTCCCCAGGCGTAAAGCCCTAATTCGTGGTTCCTGCAACCCTAAAAAACAACAATGGCAATTCGCAATTCTTGATGCTATGGGCGTGGAAAAGTATTCAGTCAGGTTCAGTGATGCCTCAGGAACGTAATGGGATGGTTCTCTTGCCTTGAAACCCTTTGGAATGATGTTTTCAGTTTTGAAAAAATTCACAAAAAGTGCAAAGTTCTTGAGAGGTTTTGAGCGCAGCTTTCTGGTCTTGTGCACTAGGGTTAGGCTCAGTATATGTATGGCAATAGATTAGGGTTGAAATTTGGATCCAAATCCCTTTGCATTGATGTATGGAATATTTGATTTTCATGCATATTTTTTCAAATCTTTTCATGTGATTTTGATTCCAATCATGGCCAATCTTTCCAATTTTGGTATGCACGAAATCTTGAGTATCCCATGAGTGATTACACTGCATAAAAAGATTCAAATGCATTGGTTTAGTATTTTTTCCATATTTTATTTAATTAAATGAATTAATTGTAATTAAAATTCAAATAAATAAATAAAAATGATGAAATAAATCCCCTTTGGGCCAAATGGTCGTGCATAGCCTTTGGATGATGAATCTTGGAAGAAAATGTGGCCCATTAGCAAATTTGAGGCATTTGAAGTAAAGTTGACTTTTCAAAATTCCCAAAAATTTCCCAACTTCCACAAGGCATATCTTGCTCAATTTTTAATCTTTGATCATGTTCTTGGACATTTTTGGAAAGGTCTTGAAGTCCTCTAACCAATGAATTTGGTCCCATGTCATTTTGATTTACCAATCTCAAGTTATGGTCTTTGACTTAAAGTCCCTTTTTGTTGACTTTTGAAAATGACCTATAATGTTGAAATTGATAACTCTTTGTGAGAGCATTTCTTGGACTTGGAGTGTGAAGAGGAGTTGTAGGAAATGTCTTTCTCTTCAAAATGAGCTTTGGATGGAATTTTTCTGATAAACCATGTGGAAGTTATGCCTTGGTCAAGTTACAGTTGACTTTTTTCAACTGTCCAAATATGGAAACTTTTGCATCTTGAGACTTTTTGAGCCATGCCTTGAAAATCATGATCAAGAATTGATCAAATGATGTTTGTGGCTTAAACATGAGATGTTGACCAAAAATTTGAACTTTTGACTGTCAAATGACCATTTTGCCCCTACAGTTGACTGTAGGGCAGTTAGGGTTTTTGACTGTGCAATTTTGTGCTGTAAGTCTTGAATCTTGGTATGAGGATGCTTGACCATGTTTATAGGCATGTGGGACTTGATTGGACCCTTGGAAACTTCATTTTCTTTGTCAGAACCAAAACCCTAGTTTTTGACTGTTAGGAGGCCCTTGAACTGTGCAACCCTTGGGGAGATTTTGAAGCATGCTCTTTGCAAATCTTGAAGAATATGGGAGGGCAAATTTTGGGGTACAACACCATGGATTCTGGGAAAAGAAAGACCGGGAAATATAGTTTCAAAGATCCCAAGATAGATTAGTTGATCAGTCTAATTCTTGAGATCGAGTATTCTGCAGATTTTTAGAAGAAGTATGGATCCATCATTCCTCTCATGAAGCTTAGGATGAAGGAGGGTATTCTCTAGACCTTGGTCTAGTTCTATGATCTGATGTATCATTGCTTTACTTTCCCTGATTATCAGTTGATTCCTACACTAGAGGAGTATTCTTATCTGTTGAATTTACCTATTATTGATCGTGTTCCTTTTACTAGCTTGGAGGATGAGCCAAAATCACATGAGATTGCTGCTTTGGTCCATTTGGGAAAGTCTGATGTTGAAGCCCATATGACTACTAAAGGAGGGATTAGAGGATTACCAGCTCAATTCTTATTGGAGAAAGCTCGTTACTTTTCCAGGATGAAGAGTACAGTCTCTTTTGAGGCAATCTTTGCTCTACTTGCTTACGGGTTGTTCTTATTTCCTAATATGGATAAGTTTGTTGACATTAATGCTATCAGGGTCTTCATGATTGAAAACCCAGTTCCTACGTTGTTGGGTGATATTTATTACTCCATTCATCTTTGGAATTATTATCATGGTGGGATGATTATCTGTTGCACACCTTTGTTGTACTGGTGGTTTATCTCTCATATGCCTCAGTCTGATGTTTTCTGGGATGTAGGAAGGAACCCCGTTGGGCTCCTAAGATCATTGAACTTACTCACTCGAATATTGATTGGTATCATCGAGCTTACCAGGATATAAAGATTTTTGACAGTTGTGGTAGTTTCCCCAATGTACCTCTTCTTGGTACAAAGGGAGGAATTAACTATAACCTTGTTCTTGCACGATGACAACTTGGTTATCTGATGAGGGATAAACCAAATAGTATTCATTTGAGTAGTTTCTTTCTGAAGGAGGGAGAAGACCATAGGGCAGCTAGGGAGCAGATTGTGAATGCTTGGCGTCACATTCATAAGAAGAGTAGGAAAGATTTGGGAACTAGGGATGCTGTTTATTTGGAGCCATATCTTCAGTGGGTCAAAATAAAAGCCATTCAGTTGAAGATGTCGTATTCCCGGGAAACACCTATGCCTGATTTGTTTGTGAAAACCACTTCTCCCTTATTAGATGATCTAAAAGAGTTGCAACTTGATTTGGTCAGGAAGCAATAGGAAAAGGATGCTTGGAAGAATAAGTGCCAAACTCTAGAGATTTCCTATAGAGCAGATTTGAAGGAGAAAGACGACTTGATTGAGATCCTTGAAAAGTTGGGTTGTAGAGACCATGGAGAGGCAAAGGGATTTATTTTTATCCTAAGCCTCAGTCAGATGTTATTTGCTCACTCCCTGATTCAGGTGATTGGAAGTAGGTTGCCACCAGATATGCGGAAGAAAACCAGAGGTTGAAGGCTCAAATTGACAGGCTCACAGGGAAGCGCCAGCGCATAGAGTGATCTCCATCAGCTTCACTTTTCCGGATTTTAGATTTTATTTTCATCTTGTACTTGGGATCATTAAAACTTGTAATCCATTTGAAGTTTTTATAATAAAATTTTAAGTATTTTTAAATGCGTTATTACTTTGATGTTTGCAATATGTCTATAAATTTTAAATCCCTTGAAGTATTAAAAAACAAAATAAAATCATGCGCATTGCACATCATGCATCATATTACATATATTTCTTGCATTTGTTATGCATATCCAGGTGTCTTACCAAGCTTCTTTACTTCGTTCAGCAAGCAGACTCATCACTACAACACTCGGGATAATCTTAGAAAGAATATGGACAACTTAGAACAAGAGAATCCTGAGCTGCACAAAAAGGTTTCTGCTTTGAAGGCCGGCATGGCCATTCTTACTGCTCTGATGGAATCTCTGGTGGCTACTCAGAATCATCCAGCGAGTGTTCAACCTCAACCAACAAGGGTTACTACTAAAGCTCCGACTGTTCCAGTATCTGCTACTCTAGCTGTTGTTCAGAACCGCATACCTCAAGGTTACCCATGGGGAATGCCATAGAATTTTGTGCCTGAAGGTTTCAATCTTGGTCCTCAAGATACTCCAATTGTTCAGACTATTGTTACTCCTGCACCTCCTGTGGTGCATGCTACTTCTGTTGCACCTCCTTCAGTGAATATGGTTCCATTTGTTAACGATGATGTGTGTTGTCCTTTCCCTCCACTAAGTGAAGACTTGGGTCTCTATGACAGAATGGATGATTTTTAAGAGAAGTTTGACAAGATGCTGAGGGAGATGAAGGCCCTCAGGGGAAAAGAGTTTTTCAGGAAGAATGTGAATTAATTATGCTTGGTCCCGAATGTTAAGATACCTGCAAAGTTTAAGGTCCCAGAATTTGAGAAGTACAATGGCAACACTTGCCCTCGTGCTCATTTGGTGATGTATATAAGGAGAATGTCTACCCATATTGATGATCAACATCTGCTGATTCACATTTTTTAGGATAGTTTGACCGATGCTTCGCTGAAGTGGTATATGAGTTTGGACAGTCTCAACATCCATACTTTCAATGACTTGGGAGAAGCGTTCATCAAACAATACAAGTACAATGTGGACATGGCGCCTTACCGTGATCAACTCAGGGCCATGGTTCAAAAAGATAGGGAATCATTCAAAGAATATGCACAAAGATGGCGTGAGGTAGCCACCCAAGTGATTCCTCCCATGGAAGAGAAAGAGATGACTAAGATTTTCTTGAAGACTCTGGGTGCCTTCTACTATGAAAGGATGGTAGCAAGTGCGCCAAGTGACTTTACTGAAATGGTAGGCATGGGTATTTGTTTAGAAGAGGCTGTAAGAGAGGGTTTTTTAACGTAGAGTGAAGGATCTGGAGGTGTTAAGAAGCCATTTTACAGGTTTACCAAGAAGAAGGAAGGGTATGCAAATCTTGTCATGCAAGGGAGGAGGGTTAATATTCCTAGAAGGAATTCTCAGTGTCATCAGCAAGTCGCCTCAGTTACTCCAGTTGTGGGTGTAGCTCCAACTACATTTGCTTATCAGAGACCGTCTCAGCAGGGGAATCAAGGGTATAATCAGAGAAGGGAGAGTTATGACCCTATTCCTATGAGCTATACAGAGTTACTACCGACATTGATTCAGAAGAAGTTGGTTCAGACCCGACCACCTCCCATTGTACCAATCACCATTGCCTTGGTATTACAAGGCAGACCAAACATGTGCTTTTCATCAGGGAGCACCAGGGCATAATGTTGAGAATTGTTATCCTTTGAAGACTGAGGTGAAGAAATTGGTAAAGTCTGGTATTCTATCTTTCAAGGATGTGGGCCCTAATGTGAAAGACAATCCTCTACCCAAGCATGGGGGAGTAAATGTTGTGAATATGGTGGTCGGTTGTCCAGGCGACCTCCGGATTTTTGATATTAATCTGGTTAGAGGAGATTTGGTGAAAATTCATGCAGACCTCTGTGAATTTAGCTACTATACGCATGACCATTTTGGTTGTTCTATTTACAGTACAGACATACAGGGTTGCGATAAGATAAGGGCTGATTTGCGGGAGATGATGGATGAGGGCCTTATCCATATAATTAGGCCTAGGGAAGAGTATTAAGAGGAGGTGAATATGGTTTCTGGATATCCTGGGGAGTTCAGAATTTTTGATGTAGAGTATATGAATGAGGATCTTGTGTAATTGCATGCTACTTTCTGCCACATGGCTGGTCAGGTGGGACATCAGTATGGATCTTACCGAATTTGCTGTCGAGACTCCCGAGGATGTTCAATCGTGAAGAAAGGTGTTCAGTTGTTGTTGGAAAATGGAACTATCAAGTTTACAGGTCAAAGGGATGATTACCATGAAGTTGATATGGATGAGGTTTGTTTGACTAAAGAAGAGTCGGATGAAGAGTATGCCTCGACAGATGAGTATTTCTCCTCAGATGAGGATTTTTTTCCAGAGATGACTCAACAATGACTGATTATGTTGAAGAAGGGGTAAGCGTCATTGTACCTTGTTTTGGTGCACCCGCCCATTTTGAAGTCGAGTGTCATAGCAAGCCAGTTGTTACCCTATTGGTGATCAGTTTGCCGAGTTCTGTCCCCTACAAGTCAGATAAGGTTGTACCCTACAAATACAATGCTAGAATCTTAGAGGATGGAGTGGAAATTCCCATCCAGCCAATTCCTGATGTTAGAAATATTGTTGAGAATAGTAGAGTGACCCTCAACGGTCGTGTATTTGCACCAGTTGTTCGAGGAGTTATTAGTGCTGGAAAGAAAATTTCTAAGAACGTTGAACCCAAGAAGGATATGGGTGAATCTAGTGGAGTTACGTTAGAGAAAGAAGTGGATGATATTTTGAATATTATCAAGATGAGCAACTATAGAATTGTAGATCAGCTATTGTATACTCCTTCAAAAATATCTATCTTGGCTTTATTGATGAACTCCTCTGCTCACAGAGAATCTTTGATGAGGGTACTGGATCAAGCCTTTGTGGAGAGTGATATTCCAGTAGACCAATTCAGCAGTGTAGTAGGGAACATTACGTCATGTAATAACTTGAGTTTCTGTGATGATGAATTTCCAGATGAAGGAAGGAATCACAACCTGGCCCTCCACATCTCCATGAACTGCAAGAATGATTCACTATCCAATGTGCTGATTGATAATGGATCTGCATTAAATGTTATATCGAGGAGTACACTTATGAAGTTGAAATATCAAGGAACGCCTATGCGCCCGAGTGGAATCATTGTGAAAGCGTTTGATGGATCAAGGAAATCTATTATTGGTGAAGTGGACTTGCCTATTCATATAGGACCACATTTGTTTCAGATTACTTTCTAGGTCACGGACATTGTACCTACTTATAGCTGTTTGTTGTGACGGTTGTGGATTCATGAGGCAGGGGCTGTCACTTCAACTTTACACCAAAAACTGAAGTTTGTACGTGAAGGGAAAGTAGTGATCATAAAGGGGGAACATGCATTATTGATATCTTATTTGTCCTCTTTCAGTATTGTGGAGGCAAATGAAGCTGCTATTGGAACTCAGTTCCAAGCTTTATCTATTGACAACATAAGAGGAAATGAGAATTCCATGGTTTCTCTTAAGGATGCGCATCAAGTTGTGCGAAAGGGACATAGTGTGGGATGGGGACAAATTATGGATCCACCTGTAAACAAGAACATAGATGGCTTAGGGTTCTCTTTGAAGAATGACAAAGCTAAGATCATGAAGCCGAAGTCTGCCGCATGCAAGTATCAAGACGTCTTCCGTAGTGGGGGTTATCTTTATCCAACTGTTTCAATGCCATTGTGGAAGATGAAGCAGAGCAGAAAATGCCAAATTACGTGACACATAGAGTTAGGGTTCATAACTAGATCACCATAGATGTTCCCTCTTGCATACATGTTTCAAAGTAATTTGATTTGTTAATCTTTTTGAAAAGCTTTCACTCTGCCCAAGGTGGAAGTATTAATGTTATACGGCTTATCTGTTTGTTGTGACTTTTAAAATCAATAATAAAAGTTGTCTTTGTTTCCCAAATTGTGTCTTTATTTTATGCTTTTTCTTGGAAAATAGTAATCAGAAAAAAAACTTTCAAAATAAAAATTGAAAAAACAATATGCACGATCACTTGTTATATGTGTCAGTTTCTAAATGCAATCATAAATCATATGTGCAGATTAATTAAAAACCTGTTAAATACAATGACCCTGCACCCTCTCCCAACTTTGACTATCTTGTGTATCAGATCAAGAAGAAGACTATGATGATATTCCAAAAGAGGTCTCACGGTTGCTTGAGCACGAGGAAAATACCATTCATCCATATAAAGAGCCATTGGAAGTGATCAATTTGGGTTTAGAAAAAGATCTGAAAGAAGTCAAGATTGGAGCATTATTGCATCTCGATGTGAAGATCAGGTTGATTGAGATGTTGAAAGAGTATGTGGATATTTTTTCTTGGTCTTACCAAGATATGCCTGGTCTAGATACAGATATTGTGGAGCACCGTTTACCGTTGAAGCCAGAGTGTCCGCCAATCAAACAAAAGTTGAGAATAACTCACCTAGATATGGCAGTGAAGATCAAAGAGGAGGTTCTAAAGCAGATTAATGTTGGTTTTCTTGTGACGTCAGTGTATCCTCAATGGATTGCCAATATTGTCCCAGTACCGAAAAAAGATGGAAAAGTCTGCTTGTGCGTAGATTACAGAGACCTAAATAAAGCTAGTCCAAAAGATGATTTTCCATTGCCACACATTGATATGTTAGTGGATAGCACAGCAAAATTCAAAGTATTATCGTTCATGGATGGATTTTCAGGGTATAATTAAATAACAATGGCTCCGGAGGACATGGAAAAAACAAAGTTTATCACACCCTGGGGAACACTCAGCTACAGAGTGATGCCCTTCGGGTTGAAGAACACTAGTGCAACGTACCAGAGGGTTATGAAAAACCTATTCCATGATTTGATGCACAAGGAAATCGAGGTATATGTTGATGATATGATTGCTAAATCCCAGACTGAAGAAGGGCATGTAGAAGATTTGTTGAAGTTGTTTCAGCGTTTGAGGAAGTATCGTCTCCGCTTGAATCCAAATAAATGTACCTTTGGTGTTCGATCAGGGAAATTGTTGGGTTTCATTGTTATCCACAAAGGAATTGAATTTGACCCTGATAAAGTCAAAGAAACTCAAGAGATTCCAGCACTGAGAACTGAAAAACAAGTCAGAGGGTTCCTCGGGTGTTTGAATTATATTTCCATATTCTTTTCCCACATGACTGCAACTTGTGAACCGGTCTTTAAGTTGTTAAAGAAAGATCAAGGTTGTGTGTGGACGGATGACTGCCAAAGGGAATTTGAAAGTATTAAAGAATATCTTCTTGAACCTCCTATCTTGCTCCCTCCTGTCGAAGGAATACCGTTGATTATGTATCTGACAGTGTTAGATAAATCCAGGGGTTGTATTCTGGGACAACGAGATGAAACAGGGAAGAAAGAGTATGCCAATTATTATCTTAGTAAAACATTTACTAATTATGAGTCGCGGTATTCCACGCTGGAAAATACATGTTATGCTCTAGCCTGGGCGCTAGATGTTTCCGGCAGTATATGTTGAATCACACTACTTGGTTGATCTCCAAAATGGATCCAATCAAGTACATTTTTGAAAAGCCTGCTCTTACTGGTAGAATTACCCGCTGGCAGATGTTGCTATCTGAATATGACATCGAATACCACACCCAAAAAGCTATTAAAAGTAGCATGTTGGCAGATTATCTTGCTCACCAACCAGTTGAGGATCATCAGCTTGTGAAGTAAGAATTCCCCGATGAGGATGTGATGTTCCTGAAAATGAAAGATTGTGATGAAACATTTCCTGGAGAAGGTCCTGATCCTGAATCCCACTGGAGTATGATATTTGATGGAGTTGTGAATGCTTATGGTAAAGGAATTGGTGCTATGATTGTCACTCCACATGGATCGCACATTCCTTTTACTGCAAGGTTAACATTTGATTGCACCAATAATATGGCAGAATATGAGGCTTGCATCATGGGTCTCGAGGAGGCTATTGATCTCAGAATTAAAATTCTTGATGTGTATGGCGATTCAACTTTGGTAATAAATCAGATTAAAGGAGAATAGGATACTCATCACCCCGGCTTGATCCCTTACAAATATTATGCTAGAAGATTGTTACCCTTCTTTAACAAAGTTGAATTCCATCATATTCCAAGAGATGAAAATCATATGGAAGATGCTCTGGCAACTCTGGTTTCTATGTATCAAGTAAATACTTGGAATGATATACTTCGAATTATGGTTCGGCGACAGGATAGGCCCGCATATGTGTTTACAATAGAGGAGGTAGCAGATGAGAAACCTTGGTATTATGATATCAAGCATTTTCTCCAGACCCAAGAATACCTGATTGGTGCTTCGAAGAAAGATATAAAGACATTGAGAAGATTGGCAGGTAGTTTCTTCCTCAATGAAAATGTGTTGTATAAGAGAAATTATGACATTGTCTTGCTCAGATGCGTGGATAGACACGAAATAGACATGTTGATGCATGAGATTCATGAAGGTTCATTTGGCACTCATGCCAATGGACATTTGATGGCTAAAAAGATGCTAAGGGCAGGTTACTATTGGCTGACAATGGAATCTGATTGTTACAAATTTGCAAAGAAGTGTCATAAATGCCAGATTTATGCAGACAAGGTCCATGTGCCTCCAACACTTCTCAATGTGATTTCCTCCCCGTGGCCTTTCTCTATGTGGGGTATTGACATGATTGGGATGATAGAACCCAAAGCTTCGAATGGACACTGTTTTATCTTGGTAGCAATTGATTACTTCACCAAATGGGTGGAGGCTGCTTCATATGCTAATGTCACTAAGCAGGTGGTTGTGCGCTTCATCAAGAATAATCTTATATGTAGGTATGGTGTGCCGAGCAGAATTATCACCGATAATGTCTCGAATCTGAACAACAAAATGATGACAGAGCTGTGTGAAGAGTTCAAGATTGTCCATCACAATTCCTCTTCGTACAGGCCAAAGATGAATGGGGATGTTGAAGCTGCTAATAAGAATATCAAGAAGATTATCCAGAAAATGGTTGTTACTTATAAGGATTGGCATGAAATGCTCCCTTTTGCTTTGCATGGATATCGAACATATGTCTGCACTTCAACAGGAGATACCCTGTTCTCCCTTGTGTATGGAATGCAAGTTGTGCTCCCAATCGAGGTTGAGATTCCCGCTTTGCGAGTGATAATGGAAACCAAGTTGTCAGAGGCTGAATGGGTCCAGAACAAGTTTGACCAATTGAATTTGATCGAAGAAAAGAGAATGACAACTTTGTGTCATGGACAGTTATATCAGAAGAGAATGAAGAAAGCTTTTGATAAAAAGGTCAAACCTCGTGAATTCAGAGAAGGCGACCTCATGCTCAGGAAGATCATGTCATTCAACGCTGATTCTAGGTGCAAGTGGACTCCCAATTTTAAAGGCCCATATGTTGTCAAGAAAGTCTTCTCTTGTGGTGCATTGATTCTTGAAACTATGGATGGCGAGGAGTTCCCACGTCCCATGAATGCTGATGCAGTCAAGAAATAATTTGCCTAAAGAAATAAAAGAAAAGCTCGCTAAGTTGAAAACCTGAATGGGTGGCTTAGGCAAAAAAAAGTGTCTAGGTAGGCCAAAAAACCGAAAGGGTGGTCTAGGCAAAAATTAAAGACATAAACAAAATAAATTTTCCGCTAAGTTGAAAACCCACAAGGGCAGCTTAGGCAAAAGTTAGGGACTTTGTTGGCAAGTAACTACATCAGACAAGACTTGATCATTGAAGAAACAATCTTCTCGGATCCTCATCATACTTCAAACAGAAGCTGCTGCTCGGAATTTCAAAAGTGGTTAGAGGGGATAGTGGTCATTGTATCTCAATGTATCTTTTCCATTATATATTACCATTTTCCGAACTTTGTAATCATCCATGGAGTCTCGCCATTCGTAGACTACAATTTTATTAATGAAATTTGAGCTTTTACCCAATTCTTTGTAGTTCTTATTTTATTTAGCTTGCAAAGACTCCATTTATTATTGATAATAACTTTCAAAGCGAAAATATTAAATAACAAAATTAATTTTCAAAAAGAATTTACAATTTGATTTTACTTTAAAATTTGTGACGCAAGAGAAAAACAAAAATGGTGATCTCAGGAATGGACGGACTCCAGTTGTTTTGAGAAGTTTTGTTTCCCGAGGAAGTTTTTTCTCAGGATGTTCTCGTTGTATTGGGTTTATGACTCCAGTGTCCCCGGTCAAGTTTTGGTTCATTTCTCCTCTCTTCCGAGTTTGCATGATATGAAGATTCAATCCCAGATTCCCCCAGTAAAAATTTTTGGTTGTTTAATAGAGGTTCTTTCTTCCCAAAGAAGTTGGTACAATAATCACTCTTGAAGAACACAGGTCTCAAGTTTCTCTAGTGACTAACGTATATTGGTTTTCCCTTTGAGTATGTGGTGTTAACCTCCCCAGTGAAGTCAGCATGAAATCCCCAGTTAATGGCTTGATGATAGGACATTATACGCCTTAACAAAGTTTGTGTGTTTCCTCTTTCAAAATGGTCCTGAACTCCCCAGTGAATGTTTTGATGATTTGATGTTCGTCTTCTCTACTTGAAATTGATTTTTCAAAATCCCCAGTAGAAGCGTTACTTTTTAAAATATTTGATTTCCCGTTGAAGTCTGAGTGTTATTCCCTGGTAAAGACCTAGGAGAGGATGTTGTATCCCTATATCTGTGTTGTTTAGTCGTTATGTTTTGTTTACTACTGAATTACGTTTCTCCCCAATAAAGTTAAACCAGGAAGTAGGTTTTGTTTCCTCAGTTGGCGATTACTTTTTCTTGGATTGTTCATCTTGGATGTAATTTGGCCGAGTGTTGATTGTGCCCGCCTTGGTTTTGCCTGTTTATTCCCAGTGTTATATATCTATTTTGTCAGCATATGTAAACACTCATACATTCATATACACATCATGCATAAGTGAAATTGGAAAATCATCGCTCATTCATATTCGTTAATATTTCGTTGACATATTACCCCGTTTTATAAATGTTATGTTGTCCTCTCTTTAATAGAGTGTTGGCCTTAAGCAGAAAGTGTATATTCTTTCAACTTCCCCACTGAGTTATCCCTCGTGGATGATTTTTGCTTCATCCTTCTTGTACAACTCTTTGTCTGGATTATTTGGGTTTCCCTCTTGAGTTTATTTCTCAAAGGGTGTATTTTGGGAGACTGTCTCATTCCAATTTATTTCTGGTTTTGAATTTTTGATCCTCGGCAATATTACTACTTTGGATTTTCGCAAGCTTTGAGCATTGGTTTGAGAATGTGCATTTATTTTGCACGGGAAGACCTTTATCTCCTCAAGCAAGAATTATTGGCATTTCCCCCCCAGGAAGTCATATTTCTTTCCCCAGAAAGTCTTTGTTTTTACAATCCTCCATAACAGCAAGTGGCAGGTCTCTTTATTTGAGCAACCTGTACTTCCCTGTAAAAGTCGACTTAACTTTTTTTTGTTGCTATCTTCTCTATGAGTAGATAGTTAGCAGCCCGTTGCCCAAATTACTCCAGTGAATGGCAAGACTTTCAATATCGCAGAGATAGTTCATTGTGAAATCTTTACAGGTGGTAGTCTCTTTATTTGAGACAACTTATATATTACCTTTCCAGGCAGACTGCTTTGGCTAAAGAAGAAGTTGAGACCCGTTCTAGCTGAAAGCCTGAATTTTGGCGAATATTGTTATCTTTTTGCTACCTTTAGTGAACGTTGGTAGTTCATCGTCAATGAACGGAGGTGCTATGATATATTCTCTTTCTACCTTCAGTGAAAGTCGGTAGGTCACCTTCTGTGAAAGTTGGTGATTGTTATCTTTTTGCTACCTTCATTGAATATTGGTAGTTTATCGTCAGTGAACGGCGGTGCTATGATATATTCTCTTTCTACCTTTAGTGAAAGTTGGTAGTTCACCTTCATTGAAAGTTGGTGATTGTTATCTTTTTGCTACCTCCAGTGAACGTTGGTAGTTCATCGTCAGTGAACGATGGTGCTATGATATATTCTCTTTCTACCTTCAGTGAAAGTTGGTAGGTCACCTTTAGTGAAAGTTGGTGATTGTTATCTTTTTTCTACCTTCACTGAACGTTGGTAGTTCATCGTCAGTGAATGGAGGTGCTATGATATATTCTCTTTCTACCTTCAGTGAAAGTTGGTAGGTCACCTTCAGTGAAAGTTGGTGTTGTTATTTCTTTCCTCTTTCTACCTTCAGTGAACGTTGGTAGTTTCACCTTTAGTAGGAGTTGGTGTATCCTTTGACCACTTTACCATCCTCTCTGAGTTAGGTCTTTTGATCCACCAATGATTTATTTTCCTAGTCGAGTTTCTCTTTTGTTTCTGTATTTTCTTTGCTACATCCCTAGTGGTGTTTTGCGTCTCTTTGGTTTTGTTCATATGCATTCATGCTCATAAGCACTGCATGGCATCTTAAGGCCAAAAATAGGGTTTGTTTTATATTTAAGTATCTTCGATCGTGTCGACACGAGGATTTTCAACCTTCGTATCTTCGGATAGAAGAAACTTAAATAAGGGCAGCTGTTGTACCCCAAAATTTCCCCCTAAGATCCCATCATCATACCATGTTGATTCCATCACAACAAGATCACATTAGGGCTTTTGGTTCTCCTCCCTATCTTTAGCTTTGCTCTTTGAGGAATCACCAAGCACCTTGACTTGTTTTCTTTTGTGATCATGAATATATTGTTTTGATTTTATTTTTAATTAATAAAATGCAATGTTGGTTTGTCTTACTTTTTAATAATGTAGGTAAAGGCAATGAGGCTTAGCAAGTTGATCCATGGGTTCATGAGTTTATTTCCATGCCCTAGTCAATAAAGATTGAGAAGTTCAAACCTCACCATTGGATTTTTTTTGGAGGAAATGGCATGACAAGGTTATTTTGGTTCACTACATTCCAAGATATCAAGATTGATCCAAAAGTACAAGGGGTTGATTGAAGGAGTTTCATGCTTGGACAAGGCCTTGTTCCCATTGATCACAAGTGCATATTTCTCTAAATTATCAAGATATGGAAGTGGTTTTGGTGGCTATTAATTCTCATTTTTCATCCTTAACAACTTCTATTTACAAAACATTTGTGTTGGTACAAGAAGTTTGTTCAAAATTGTCAAGGTTCCTCAAAGCATTTTCTTGATATAGGAGATAGGGTTTTGAACTTCAAAGAAGTATATCTTGCTCATATTTTGGTATTTTTGAGTGATTCTAAAGATATCCTTCTCTTTAAATGGTTATCAATAAATCACTTCAAAAGTTTCAAGGATTTTTTATGTGGAAGAAGCTTGATGATGAAGAAGGTTACAAGTCCTCCAGATGAACCCCCAATTTCTCATATGTCACATCAAATGATCATAACTTGGTCAATTTTTATCAGCTTGAGCCCATTATTTTTTCACAATGATCTTGAGGATGTGAACTTTATGCTTTCTTTTTTATGCAAAATGAGAAAATGGATGGAAGTTGCCCTAAGGATACAAAAGATTATAGGTCATTTCATGATTTTTTTTCCAACTTCAATAATTCATACCTCTCTCAATTTTTGGAGATTTTGAATGGTTCAGGTTTCAAAATGTCATTCAGGAGGTCTATTTCATTCCATCTTTTTTGGTCAAAAGCAAATTTCAAGTGGAAGGCCATATTTGGATGCAAAACATTATAGGTTACTTTTGAAGAAAACTTTGAAATATTTCTAAGTATGGAAAGTCAACTTTTTTTCCAACTTTGACTCCATGTAACTTTCAGCTCAAGCATCCATTTGATATTATTTTTTTTCCATTGCAAAGCTTGTAACCTCATCAGTCTAAAGCATCAAGAATCATGCCTTAAGACCCCTTGAACATAGAATGCCATTGGATTGAACTTGGTAACTTAGAACTGAAATTTCTCTGTAAGTCAGAATTTGAAGTCTTTGTTTTGGCTTCTAATCACAAGTTTTCAACGCGTTTTTGCCTCTAAACATGTTTAGTGAAGTTCCAGAATTGATTAGTACAACATAACGCGCGTTTTGGATGAGTTTTGATCAAATTAGAAGTCACACTTTTCTTGTTTGCAACTTCACACGATTTCCCTCCAAACTTCATCATTTCACACGCTTGGACATTCCATTTGATTTCCTATAAATAGAGGGTCATCCCTCATTCATTTTCTCAAGCTTAGATAGCCAGAATCACCCTGCCAAACTTGTTCCATAACTCAAAATTCCGCTACTTCTAAATCTGCTTTCAAGCCATTTTCAATCCAATTTTTCCATCAATTCACCTTCCTCGATCTTCCCTGAAGCTAACCATATAATTACATTCAAGAATCGTGCCCTATATTGCTCCATATAAGTCCAGTTTCAGAGCTCTGCAACTCAACTTCAATAGGTAGATTCCTTCATCAATTCTTCAAAACTTTGATATCATTGCGATGCTCTCATTGCCCTAGTTCTAGTCGCAACACTTATTTTCATCTGGAAACTTGTTTTGACCACAAAATTTCAAATCCCTTTTCAAAACTTTCCTTCCAATTTGCTTGAGCTACAGTTTATATAAATTTGTCGCGAAGGTGTGGTTGTCTTCGTCTTGAAGAGACGAAGCGAATGGCATAGGTCTGAGCTTCTGATTTTACAGTTTGAGAGACCTGCAATTCGCATTGGCTGGAGGTTGAAGATGACCAACGTGTCATCTTCCAACCAATGGTGGCACGCCACTTGTTTTTTTTTTAAAATCTGATTTAATTAATGATTTAATGCATTATCCACTAAAGTCCATAAGATGCACGGCGCGCCAGGTCCACTTCATCTGTTTACTAACGCGTTTTGATATTGATCAGATGGCCCATATTTTTTTGGTTTTTATTTTCTTCACTGATTTTTATATTTAATTGTTTTAAATTTCAAAAAATCATTGAAAATTCATTTTTAGTCCAAAAAATCTGAAAAAATTATGAAAAATATTTCTGATTTTTATTTTTTCACTATTTTATTTTGTCTTTTGGTATTTTTTATAAATTTTCACTTTATTTGATTTGTTTTAAATGTTTAAAAATACTTTTATGCATTTTTAAATTCTGGAGAAAAAAATGGAATGATCCAATGTTATTGTGATAAATATTGGTGACCTCATTTATTTTTTATTTATGACTTTGTAATTTTTTATCATTTTTGGTTTATTTTACTCATTTCTTTTTATTTTAAAAATAGTTTCTGACTTTTAAAAATTACCAAGAATTTTATAAAATCATTTTAGTTCATTTCTGATTTTTTTTATGGTCTAACTTTTATTTTCTTGATTAATTTGAACATAGTTAATATTTTTATCCCTTATTTTTATTTTAAATATCTCTAAAACTTTTTTTTTATTTATATTAAATGCAATATTATTTTGTGATTATTTTCTGGCTGATCTTGGGTTGAATTTTTGATCATGAACTATATTAACATCATTTGATCCAAGGTGTTGAGTCTAACTCCACAAAAAATGGATGAATGATTTTAATAATTGTTTGATTAAAATTTAATTCAAATGTGGTTTGTATATTCTTCCCCACCCCTCTCCATCTCATCCCTTTCTTATTGCACTAAGTGTTATTGGAGCATGATCTCTATATCATGTCTCAAAACAAAGGGTGCATAGATTGCTATTGACAGACCTCAAAATAGGTGCGACTTCTACATAAATCCACTTCTGATTGCTTAACATAGCGCTAAATTTTGTCCTGATTCAAATAAATGATCATTCATGGTCCAAACATATGTTTGCAAGCCCAAGTATGTTGATTTGATCTCTTTGATCCAATAACTTTGAGATTCATTGTGTGGAGGCTTTGGTTCTACCAATCCTCTAATGGATCTACAACACTTTTGGTCAACGCGGATCACTTAAATAGCGTTGATCATTAAATGATACTTTTGAGGATTCCAAATGGATGATATACTTGACAAAAAGCAAATGCAACTTGTTGTGAGGAGGCTTTGGTTCTACCAATCCTCTAATGAGTTCCAAATGCAAGTTTCAAGATGGTCATCCAACTAACCACTAATTATTAAATTGTTTTTACTTTATGCTTTTATTTTTATTTTTATGCTTTATGTACCATTTACATTTCATGCCATTTTTAATTTGCTCACTTGAGTTTTTCTTTTTTCTTCTAAGATACTTAATAATCAATATGAACCATAAAAAACTTTAATGATATTTGGATTGTTTGGTTACTATCCTTGGCATTATGGAGTATTGGACTTCTTAGACTTAGGATTAGAGACCTTGGCCTATGTTGGAGACCTTATGACTTTAATTAATATTGTGTCTGGAGTTCTTGAGTTTTACCCCAAGAGATTGGGTTGTTTGTTTGTTTTGTGTGCACGTTATTGTGATTACATACTTTGTTTGTAGTCTGGAATTCACCCGTATACAGTCGTTACTCTGCCCAATTGTTTCTATGAACACTTAATACACTTGAAGTTTGGTTCTCTCAAGAGGTCTAGCATCTTTGATTGCTTGGTTTAAATCTAAAGAATGAGAATTCTATCTTGTCTCATAATGTCAACCAATGGCTTCTTATGGTTTAGATGGTTCCTATCCCTAACTTTTATCTTATGCTTTAGGATAGTCTCTTCTTCTCCTCCCATCTTCTTTAATTTCAAAAATCTTCTCTCTTCTTTTGAAAATTATTCTTGTTTTAAACTTGGACCACTTTCATAATAAACTCGGACTTAGGTCCATGAATTTTCAAAACCTTTTCATAAATGAAATCTAATCAATTTAATAACACCTTAACATTTTTTGTGAGAAGACTAAAAGCCAACCAATCTCATTTCAAACCATTTTTCTGCTTTGGCTTTTTATTTTAAAACCTTTCTCAAAAGATTGGACTCTTGTCAATCCTTGTAGTGATGCAAACAACTATACTTCTACAATATGTAGTGAAATGATATATTTTCCACTTGGGTTTGGAGTGGGGCATTGTTGATTTTAAAATCCAAGCCATATCCTCCACTTTGAGATGATGAAAATTTTCCTTTCTCATAATTGTGGGTAGTAAGTATGTTTTCCACACGGACAATGACAGTGATGTTTATCTCATAAATTAACCAACACATTTGTGTTTTAAAATTTAAAAAAAAAAGGAACTACGTGTACCCTGATCCCATATTGCAAGAAAGGTGGTACATAGGCACTAAAGGTTCGCAACCGCGGCGGGTGCAAAAATCAATAAAAAATATTTCTTTTCTCACCTCCACCATCTATTTTTATAAAACATTTTTATAGCCAAAATATACAGATTTTACAAAGAGGTTCCTACGGAGTACCGTAGATGTTTAGGATGCTAATATACAGATTTTACAAAGAGGTTCCTTTGGAAACAATAAAGCACGGTGGCGCTTTTTATTTTTGATCTGTATAAGTCTAGTCAATCCAATGGCTTAGTCTTGAACATTTCTACCGCTACAGGTAGGTTATGAAAAGGGAAGGTGTAAGCACCCTTTTCACCCGTAGTTATCTACGGGGTCTTAGTTGCTTGCTAGATCATTTTTGAGATTGCTTTGTTTGAAATGTGTTTGGTGATGTAAGTTTGAAAATTTTTGAAAACGCCTTTGTTACGGAAATCTTTATAATGATTCTCATCTCTAATAATTTATACAAAGTGTTGGTTTTGAAAATAGTTCAAATAGATGTTTGTTTTTTTGAAGATTTTTTGAAAGTGTAAGTGTGGAAATGGTTTTAGTTTATTCTTTTACTCCTTCTTTAGATGTTGCTATCTTACCATTGATTTGGTAAGAAACCCCATCGTTGGATGTGAAGGGATGGGCATGGGTCAATCGTATAGTCATAGCATGCAACTTATGAGACGTATTAGCAATTTTCGTAAGGAACTAGATCGTTTACCGGAGGCAACATCGAGGGACATCGAGGGACTACGATCTTTTTTATCGAGGATCTTTGCTAAAACGCCCATATTTGAGGGATATGACTATTTTCCGAGGCAACAAGTGAAGTTACCCTAGAGGTGCACGTGTGTAAATAGTGTGTTTGATTGCATGCATTTTTGTCTTTGAAATTAGGGTTTTCTAACGGTTGATTTTATCTTGCCATACACATCATAATTACTAACAATTTATATTAAAGCGGTAAATAGTGGAAACTAAAATCCTAAGCTATTACATCATTAGGGGATGGGGGATACAAATGTACAAATGGGGATTGCAAGAATTTAAACCTAATTATCTATTACAACCATATTGAATAAATGTACAAGAAATGACATAAATATAATGTACAAGGAATATAAGAATAAATGGATTTTACTTTGGATTTTTGTTAGGAAAATTGTTTTGACCTAATTAACCTAAAGGGATATGATTAATAAAAAATAGGAAAATTAATCCTAAGTTAAAAGGAAATCAAGTTAATCAAGAAATAATTTTTTAGGGTTTTTTATGGAAGGCTTTTGGTTAATCAAAATAAATATGAAAATATAAAAAAAATGCAAAAGAGAGAGAAAAACAAATCTTTCGACATCATGTGTCGAAGCATGCTTATGTGCATCGAAGCATACCCTTCTTTCGATCCTATAATTCCAAATCGAACTCAATATGAGTCAAATTATAATGTGCTGTGTTGAATCACACACCCTTTTTCCCTTCTGTCTGGGCCTGTAAAGCAGTATGTGTCGAAGCTTAAGGATTTGTGTCAAACCATGCTGTAATTTTCACTCCAACATTGTTTTATGGTCTTTACAGGTTAGTTCTTAACATATAATTGACAAGGAAGAAAGACAAACGAAAATTCAGTTTCGAAGGCAATGGTTATTACATGTTATCTTCGAAGATGAATCATCAATGATGCTTAAAATGAAAGGTTTAAAGTCAAGAAGACTTACCTTGAAGCTGGACTTTGTGTTTCGAATTTGAGTTGATGCCTTGAATGTTCTTGAGTTTGAAAAGAAAACAGAGGTGTTATTTTTGGTTCTGGGTTTAAGAGTGTTTTAAGGCTTCAGTCTTAGTGTTCTCTCCTCTCTCTTTTTCTTCTCCTTTTTCCTTGTCCAAAACCCCCCTTTGTGTGTTGTGAAACAACTTATTTATAGAATAGTCTTGCTGGGGTTTTGGGGGGAAAAACAAATATAATTTGAACATTTTGGGTATGCTCTTTTCATAGCTTTCGAGGTGCAGCTCTTATATGCTAGTTTGGTGCAAATATGAGACTGGTTTAGAAGCAGCATAGCAGGACTATTTTGCAGCAGTTTTGGAATGTTGTGGCAGCTTGGTGCAGGGCTATTTCATAGCAGTACAACAAACTGCTTTGTTGACATGGTTTTAGGCTGTTATTTGGACAGTACATCAAGCTTGGGCTTGGCAGCATATAGGACTTTGTTCAGCAAGCATCTTGAATCTCTAAAAGATGTCGAATACTTCATCCTTTCATTTTGATCACATAGATCCACAACCTTCGACCAAACTCATCAACAGACAAAACAATATTTGTTTTCACCAATTATGTGTTCTTCGAATGGACCACTTACAACCTTCAACCAAACTCATGAATAGACAAAACAATATTTGTTTCCACCACTTATGTGTTCTTCGAATGGACCACTTACAACCTTCGACCAAACTCATCAATAGACAAAACAATATTTGTTTCCACCAATGGACCACATTCATCTGAATGTACCACTTTGAGTATGCAAGATGATCTCATTGGCATAGTCAAAACGAAAGAATTTATGGATTTCTTTCCTACTAGTAACCATCAGTTGATTAAGCGGTCGAAAGTTTAAATGTCCAAATCTCAAATTGTAATTCATAGTGTAGAAACTATGTGTGTCGAAAGGTTTAGAGGTGGATCGAAGAAAGTTGCACGAAGGACGCCATTTCCTAGTCGAAGCTTGTGGATCGAAGAAAGCATGAAGATAGACTTGTAATTCATAATGTCGAAACTATGTGTGTCAAAGGGTTTAATATGTGGGTCTAAGCAGGTTTAGAGGTGGATCGAAGGAGGTTGCTCGAAGGAAACCATTTCCCAATCGAAGCTTGTGGATCGAAGCAAGCTTGCTCTTCTTCGAATTTTCAAAATCTGCCCACTACTCCTTTTCAATCAGTCATGTGGTTCGAACTACATGAACTAGATTTTGAATTTAAACTATTATATGCAACTACACACCTTTCAATCTGCTTTGCCCTTTCGACATTTTCCTCTTCCTCCTTTCGAGGATTCAGAAGTTCCATCTTAGACCTAATGCTTGAGAGCCCAATATGATCCATGGAAACTATGTGGGGCATTAAAATTCCAATTGTACTTGTCCAAACCCAAACCTTAATTTGAGCCCAGTGTTGAGGAAGTGTCTTGAGCTGATCAAACCTTATGAAATTTTGAGAAATGGATATTTTTGTGAGAGAATCTTTGAGAAAAGAGAGGGAATATTTTGGGGTACAACACTATGGGTTCTTGTTAACATCCACAACAACTTTTATTCACATGGCAAGAGGTATTGTGCAAGGAAGATTGTCAAAATGGAAAGGGTTTTCCAAGTCATTTTGTTGCTCTAGGAGCTAGGGTTTTGAACTTCTAAGGACTATATCTTGCTCATCTTTTGGTATTTTTGAGTGATTACAAAGACATGCTTCTCTTTAAAGAGTTATCAACAAAACACTTCAAAATTTTCATGAAAATTTTATGCGAAAGATGCCTAATGATGAGGAAAGATTACAAGTCCTCTAGATAGGCCATCAGATTCCCTTATGTGAATTCAAAAGGTCATAACTTGGTCAATTTTTATCTCCTTGAACCCATTAAATTTCCATAATGATATTAGGGATGTGAACTTCAACTCTTCTTTTATGTGTAAAGCTTGAATATGGATGGAAGATGCCCTAAGATTGCCAGAAATTATAGGTCATATCATGAATTTTAACCAATTTTGCAAGACCATAACTTTTTCAATACTTGGTATTTTTGAGTGATTCAAGTTTCACAATTCTCTTTGGGAAGTCTAATTCAATATAGTATCATTGCTCAAAGCTAAAGTTTTGAGGAATGCCTTGTTTGGAGTCAAAACATTATAGGAAGTTTTTGAGAAAAACTTAGAATTTTTCTAAGTATAAAAGTCAACATCTTTTTCTCAACTTTGACTCATTACAACTCCTTGCTCAAGTATCCCTTTGATCCCATTCTTTGCACATTGTAAAACTTGTGACCTTATATTTCAATTGCTTCAACAATCATGCCCTAAGACTCCTTGAGTTGTGAATACCAATTGATTTAATGTTGGTACCTTGAAACTGACTTTTTCCTTCAAGTCAGAATTTGAAATGCACAATTCAGCTTCTAATCACTAAATTTTTGCGCGTTTTTACATCTAATCATGTTTAACAATCTTCTATAAGTCATTATCACCTTGAAACACAAGTCTTGGTTGAGTTTTGAGCAAAATACGAGTCACACTTTTCATGCTTGCAACTTCACACGAATTCCCTCCAAACATCATCATTCCACACACTGGAGCATCCCATTTTCTTCCCTATAAATAGAGGGTTATGTCTCACTCATTTTCTCAAGCTTTTGATAGCCAATTGACCCCTACTTAGATCCCACACAAATTCTGAATTTTAATTTCTGATTTCTTGCTTTCTCACTCAAAAACACCAAAAGCTTCATTCAGTTAACTTCATTGAACTTCTCTGAAGCTAACCACACTCTTACCTTCAAGAATTGTAACCTATACTGATCTACAGAAGTCTAGTTTCAGAGCCACCATGTGCTACTTTGTTCAGGTAGATTTCTTGGTCAAATCGATCCAAATAAAAAGACTAATCTACTCTCTACATCCTTCTGATTCTCGTGCTTTTTATAATTTGCAATTTCATTGAGATTTGAGTGAGATATTCCAGAATTCCGTGCTCGCTATTGTTTCTGCATTTTATCAATTTACACCTTGCTCATTTTATATAAATTTAATGCGATGGTACCATTAGAATCAACTTGAAGAGATGAATCTAATGGTACTGGTCTGAATTGCTAATTTTACAATTTGTGGAATTCAATTTGAGGTTGGCTGAAGGTTGAAGACGATGACATGTCCGTCTTCAACCAATGACGTTTAGCCACGTTATTTTTTTAAAACAGATTTGGTGTTTCACTTTACCATGCACACGTGTTGTGAGCCCTAGGATCTAATTACTTTAGTGAGTCAGACTCCATCCAGCGTGCCACATTTTAAGTTTTTTTTTTTTTTATAAAAAATTATTAAGTGTGATATTCAATAAAGTCGATAACATGCACATCGCGCCAGATCCACTGGATCTGTTTACTAACGCGTTTTGACAGTGATCAAATGGTCCACATTTTTTTGGTTTATTAATTTATTTTCTTATTTTTTATTTTAATTGTTTTAAACTTAAAAAAATCATAGAAAATTCATTTTTGACTAAAAAATTATGAAAAAATTCACAAAAATATTTTCAAATATTCTCTTCCTGATTTTTATTTTTTCATAAGTTTATTTTCAGATTTGATATTTTTTATAATTTCTCCTTTATTGTGACTTGTTTTTTAATCATTTAAAAATACTTTTTGATGTTTTTAAATTCTGAAAAAAATTTATAAAAATCATTTTACTCATTTCTGACTTTCTAAATTTTTTCTAGAATTTTATCCTGACTTCTACTATTTTTGATCCTTGTCTTCACTTATTTGAGTGATTTTAATTAGTTTAAAAATACTTTCTTATTTTAAAAATTCACCAAAAAAATTATAAAAATATTTGAGGTCAGCTCTGATTTTTCTAGGGTCTTTTTAAAATTTTCTTTGATAATTTGGACATAGTTTACAAATTTACCTTTTATTTTTATTTTAAAAACAATTCAAAAATTATTTTTCTTTTTACTTTATTCATTAAATGCAATTTATTTTTTTAATATATTCTGGCTATGTGATTGTTGATCATAAACTTCATTAACATCATTGGATCTTGAGTGTTGAGTTTAACTCCCCTAAAATGGATGGATGATTTTAATGATAGTTTGATTAAATTTTTGACTCAAATGTATCATCTCCCTCTTCATCTCATCCTCTTCTCCTTTGTGTTATATGTTGTTAGAGGATGATCTACATATCATCACTCCAAACATATGGCACATAGATTGCTATTGACCGGCCTTAAAATATGTGTGACTTCTATATAAGTCCACTTACAATTGCTTAACATAGCGCTAAATGTTTTCCCGATTCGAGAAATGATCATTTCACTACGCCAAAAACTGCTTTTTGCAGCGCCTCTACTAAAGCGCTTATTGAAAAAGCGCTGCCATAGCCTTCACAAAAAACAAAATTAAAAAAAAGGGAAACCTACGAAGGCGCTTTTTTAAAAGCGCTGGCATAGGTGGGGGATACGAAAGCGCTTTTTTAAAAGCGCTGGCATAGGTGGGGGATATGAAGGGAAACAAAAAACAAAATTAAAAAAAAGGGAAACCTACGAAGGCGCTTTTTTAAAAGCGCTGGCATAGGTGGGGGATACGAAAGCGCTTTTTTAAAAGCGCTGGCATAGGTGGGGGATATGAAGGGAAACAAAAAACAAAATTAAAAAAAAGGGAAACCTACGAAGGCGCTTTTTTAAAAGCGCTGGCATAGGGTTCCCTACGAAAGCGCTTTTCAGAAAGCGCTTTCATAGGTATTTGAAATATCTAACCTACGAAAGCGCTTTTGAAAAGCGCTCTTATAGGTGGCCCTATAAAAGCGCTTTTGAAAAGCGCTTTGAAAGGGGGACCTACGAAAGCGCTTTTTACCTCAGAAGCGCTCTCATATGGGGGGCATACGAAAGCGCTTTTAAAAGCGCTTTCGTAGGTTGTTTTTATAATAAAATTAAAAATCCCTAAATCTGTTCTTTAGTCTTCTTCATTTCTTTCGTTCAGATCTTCTTCATTTCTTCGTTCGTCTTAAGCTTCCTCATTTCTGCCGTCGCCGCCGTTCGTTCCTTCCTCTTCAGTCGTCGTCGCCGCCGTTCGTTCCTTCCTCTTCAGTCGTCGCCGCCGCCGGTCATTCCGTCTTCTCCACCTTGGTAAGATTCTGAATCAATATAGTGTAGGAATGGTTCAAGCTTAGCATTTTCCTTCTTCATTCCGTCATTCCGTTGGTGTAATTGCCAGAATTTTAATATAGTGGTAAATGGTGTAAAATCTATATACCTTCAGAGGCTCTGTTGCCATTGTCATGAATTGTGAAAGGTTCTTCGTTATCCTTTATATCGGTGTCGTAATCCTCTTCGTATAAATATGATATGAATGAAAAATAAAGAAATGTCAATAGTAGTGAGTGTTGAATTGAAAGCTTGTGGAATGAATTGTCGTGTATAATGTTGTAGATGGCAATAGACTTACTTGTAAAAGGGTCATAGTTGTGTCCATGCTTTCTGTCATTAGTTTGTTTTGTCTGTGCCTGATTCATCAGTTTGCTTTATAAAATTGTTGATGATCTCATTTTTTTGTCCTAATATAAGAAAATTTTAAACATAATGCTTAAATTAAAAAAAAATCTCAATCAAACTAGTTATTCCTAAACGGTTTTAGGGATTAGATTAACCCTTTCGAAAGAACTAGTATGATTGATGACTTTTGCATTTGACATATCAATAATTTTAAAGAACAAATTGACACCACCGTGTCACGTAAGTCGTAAGTACTTATCAATAGTAAAAAGTTGCACAAACATTTGTTATGCTCGGATGCAAGTTGAACACACAATTGTCCTCTTCTTAACACTTAATACTAATGTGTGGGTTTAGCCGCCGATTTCATTAGAACTAAACAATGAAATACAAAATTTACACCACCCTAATAACTATGCATTTATATGTACAGAGAACTTCAAAGTCCAAATACGCTATATATGTTCATACTCTCTACCTCTAAATTATTGATTTATTCAACTTCTCTTTTTCTTGTTAATATTAACATGAACACTTCCTCTCAGTTTTTCTTCCTTTCACTCATTGCCATATGGCTCATATCTCTAACAGCTTTTGGAGCTACTACAGTTCACCCGGACGAAAGTATGATATGTATTTCTACATAGCTCCCAAATCATAAAGAAATATCTTCAATCTGATATTTCTTTTTAGTGTATTTTATCTAAGAATTCATGTTAGTTTAAATACCATGTATTTTTCTGCTCATATAGGAATTCTGTATATATATTTGATGACGTTTGTGTTGATTAGAAAATTTTCACTAATAGCTTCTGAATTTGTATATTTAGAGAAAGCTCTTGAAGATATAGCTATATCACTTGGTAAGAAGGACTGGAACTTCGACATAGATCCATGCAGCAACGAACCTAACTGGTTTACGCCTCCCATACCCAAAATCTTAGAGAACAATGTTACCTGTAACTGCTCTGTTCCTGGTGAGAACTTCTGTCATGTTACTATAATGTAAGTCTCTTTTTCGTGGAAATGACCCCTTTCTATCACCACTTCTAAATCTAGTTAATTCGATTTGAATATTTTTTCATTTACAATAGCAATCAAGTATTTATATTGATATAGAGGCAGGAGTTGATATTGTATAAAGTATGTATGTACACACGAGTTAGATCGGTTAATTCCACTCAGCAAACTTAATTGATATGCTTATACCCTACAATGAAATTAATGTTCTCATCATTATATGCATCTATACTAGTGCTATACCTTACAATACAATTAAGATTTTAAAGTAAAATCAATTATCAAACATATGTATTTTTGTTAAGTTATGTTTGACATATAGTAATGTCAGCTTTAAAACTTTGTTGTAGAAGAACTTGTTGCAATTTTTCCTTTTAAATCTACGAACTGAGAAACATAAAATTATTTTCTTTTAATAACTTTTTAATGAAAAAATGAACATACAGAAGTTTGAAAGGGCAAAATCTTCAAGGCACTCTCCCACGAGAACTGAACAGGTTGCAATACCTTCAAACTATGTAAGTGTTTCTCACACTTTTCCACATCCAATTAACCATATTATTGAACTTGTTTAATATCTTCAACTGCTTGTATCTATATATAGTATTTTGCATGACAAACTCTCTCTCTCTCCCACTCCCGCTCCCTCTATTACAGTGACCTCTCTCGCAATTACTTGAATGGTACAATTCCTAAAGAATGGGGTATTTGTTTTCTACAGTTTGGCTACAACCTTCAGTTTTAATTCATAGGATCAAGTTCATTGTATTTGTTTTCAACAGTTTTACTATTTGTTTTTTACAATTTGGCTACAACAAAATTCTATTTAAGATCAGGATCATTGGGGTGAGTAAGATTGCAAAATAATAAGATTTTAAGATATAGATTGAGATCTTGACAACCTTGATTAAAACACTTTTCTGTATAGAACGGTCCCTCAAGACAGTTAACTAAATCGATTCAATATAACTAGCTTATCTCCCTCAATGCTCAGTCTAGCTCAATAAATATTAACCTTTTTATATTGATATCTTTATTTTCTTTTGTGGTAGATTTCTTACTGGAAACCTTCTCACTGGACCAATACCGCCTACTTGGAGGAAGAATACCTATGTGTGAGTTATCTTAGAATTTTTTGTTATAAGTGAATGTTGGTCTAAGGTTATTTCACGCACTTTTGTATCATCGACATGACTATAGTGTAGACTAGTGTAGTTTTACGTACGACGCTCATTCTCCGCGTTTCTTAGAGTTCGAAACATCTGAGAGGTAACTTTCTCCGATTGAAGAAATTCGAACTGTCCTTGATCGTAGTGTACGCGGGACGCTCTCAACATTTTCAAAGGTTTCTATCCTATTCTTGAACTGACTTGAATAACTGATTGTTTTTACTAGTATCCGACTTCACTAGTTAGTAATTAGTTATGAGTTGTTTAGCACATGCTTAAGGTGAGGCAAGAATAACTATGAATTTGATTACCTGATATGTTGAATTTCTTTACAGGTAATTAATTATTATTTTGCTATAGTTGCGTGACTAATTAGTTGCTATAGTCAAACCATGGATAAAAAATGGATGACTGCCAATCGATTGTCGAAAGAGTATGAGGATGGGGTATCAGAATTCGTTAAGTTTGCCGTTGCGCACGCCAGAGAACCCAATGGAATGATATGTCCTTGCTTGAGATGTTGTTATGGGAGACGGGTTGACGCGGTTCAGTTGGAATCGCATTTACTGATGCATGGAATTGATAGAAGTTATGCATGTTGGAATTTGCATGGTGAGAAAAGTAGCGGGAATGTTGAATCGAGTTATAATACGACGTATGCTTCAAATGAGGATTTCGCAGACGCATACGATTATGATCGAGTCGAAGAGATTGCAGAAGCGCTTGAAGAAGATCTTGAGGATTGTCCCAAAATGTTCGAGAGGTTGGTAAGCGATGCAGAGAAACCGTTGTATGATGGTTGTACAAAATTCACAAGATTGTCTGCGGTGTTAAAGTTGTACAACTTAAAGGCGGACAACGGATGGTCGGATAAAAGTTTCACACAGTTATTAGCCCTCGTGAAAGAAATGCTACCAGAGGATAATGTTCTTCCCAATCGAACGTATGAGGCCAAAAAGATGTTGTCCTCTATTGGCATGAGCTATGAAAAGATACATGCATGTCCAAAAGATTGCGTTTTATTTCGAAACGAGTACGCAGTGTTAAATGAGTGTCCTAAATGCGGTGCCCCTCGATATAAGGAAAAGTTGTCTCCGGAAAAGGTGTTATGGTATTTTCCTATAATTCCGAGATTTAGGCGCATGTATCGTAGTGAGACCGATTCAAGACACTTGACTTGGCATGCAGATGAAAGAATTATTGATGGGAAGTTGCGACATCCGGCAGACTCACCACAGTGGACGAAAGTTGATATTGATTATCCTGAATTTGGAAAAGAAGCAAGAAATCTTCGCTTGTCGTTGTCTACTGATGGAATGAACCCGCATGGTATTCAAAGTATCTCGCATAGCACCTGGCCTGTGATTCTTATGATATATAACCTACCTCCGTGGCTATGTATGAAGCGTAAGTACATGATGCTATCTATGTTAATTTTTGGGCCCAAACAACCAGGGAATGACATAGACGTGTACTTGGCACCCTTAGTCGAAGATTTGAAGTTTTTGTGGGAGACCGGTGTGGAGGTTTACGATGGGTATAGGAAAGAAAGTTTCAACTTGAGGGCGATGTTGTTTGGAACAATTAATGATTTTCCGGCGTACGGAAATCTATCAGGGTACAGGATTAAGGGTCAAAAAGCGTGTCCTGTTTGTGAAGATGAAACCGATACGATGCGATTGAACTTTTGTCAGAAGAATGTTTTTCTCGGTCATCGTAGATTCTTAAATTCTAATCATCACTATCGTGGGTGGAGAAAGGCATTCAATGGAGAGGCAGAACACGGTAGAGCTCCACATATGTTGACAGGTGATCAGATTTTTGAAAAGGTGAAAGATGTGAGTACTGAGTTTGGCAAGCCTTTTGCACATAGACTTGTCACGAGTGGGTGGAAGAAGAGGTCGATTTTTTTTGAACTTCCATATTGGAAGTCGTTGTACGTAAGACATTTCCTCGATGTTATGCATATTGAAAAAAATGTATTTGATAGTGTTATTGGTACGTTACTCAATATACAAGGAAAGTCTAAGGATGGCATTAACATAAGGAAGGACATGTTAAACATGGGAATTAGAACTGAATTGGCACCCGTGACGAAAGGAAGACGCACATATCTACCACCTGCTGTTTACACTCTATCTAGAAAGGAGAAGAAAATATTGTGTAAGTTCCTCAGTGA
The DNA here is from genome assembly GCA_948472305.1 of Vicia faba. NCBI lineage: Eukaryota > Viridiplantae > Streptophyta > Magnoliopsida > Fabales > Fabaceae > Vicia > Vicia faba. The sequence continues at coordinate 95,157,800 of OX451735.1, read as the reverse complement.
AGTTAAAGTTCCAGAAGGCTACTCATCAGATATTAGAAGACTTGTGTCAATGAAAGACCTAAAGTTAAAGAGTTTAAAGACTCATGATTGCCATGTTATAATGGAACATTTTCTACCAATAGGTATACGTTCTATTCTGCCAGAAAAAGTAAGGAGCGCAATAACTAAGTTGTGTTTTTTCTTCAAGTCAATTTGCAGCAAGGTGATCGATCCTGCGATCTTACCAACATTGCAAAAAGAGGTGGTTGTTACTTTATGTGAGCTTGAAATGTATTTTCCTCCCTCGTTTTTTGACATAATGGTTCATCTAGTCGTTCATCTTGTCAAAGAGACACAGTTGTGCGGACCAGCTTATATGAGATGGATGTACCCTGCTGAACGTTATATGAAAATTTTAAAAGGGTACGTGAAAAACCGAAGTCGACCGGAGGGTTGTATTGCGGAACGATACATTGTTGAAGAAGCGGTTGAGTTTTGCACTGAATATCTGTCAAATGTTCAATCAATTGGACTCCCCAAATCTCATATTGTCGAGAAAAAAGAAGGAAAAAGACTAATTGGAAATAAAGTTGTGACAGTGTCAATGGTCGAACGGGATCAGGTGCATTTGTATGTTCTGCACAATGAGATTGAGGTTGAGCCGTATGCTGAAATGCACAAGGGTGTTCTTCGAGGTTTAAATCTGAATAGAAATGAGAATTGGATAGTACGAGAGCACAATCGAAGTTTCATACCGTGGTTTAAGGAACAAATTTATTCAAAGTATCGTTTGGATCCTGCTTCAGTAACAGAAAGGTTGATATGTTTAGCATATGGTCCAAGTATGATTGTGTTTTCTTATAGCGCATACGCAATTAATGGATACACATTTTATACCAAAGAACAGGATGATAAAAGTACTATGCAGAATAGTGGTGTTACCTTGGTAGCTGAAGCGATGCACATATCAAGTGCGAATGACTTAAACCCGAAATTTGCAAATCTGTCATATTTTGGGGTTATCGAGCGCATTTTGTTGTTTGATTACGGGAAGTTTCAGATTCCTGTATTTGATTGCAAGTGGGTTGAAAATAATAATGGCGTACGAATGGATAAGTCAGGATTTTTGCAAGTGGATCTCAATAGGGTGGGGTACAAAGATGAACCTTTTATTCTAGCCTCTCAGGCTAAACAAGTGTTCTATGTCAATGATCCGACAAGTACGAAATGGTCTATAGTGCTTTTGTCTAACAAAGTAATTGATGAAAACATTGGAGATCAAGGTGATATTGGCGTTGGCATTGAATCTTGTACAAGAAACGATCAAAATGAGAATGAACCTTGTACTAGAGATGATCATAATGAGGGTATTTGGATCAATCCAACCATCCGAGTTGTTAACAGAAGCGTAAAATATATTGCTACCAAGAAAAGAAAGAGACGTTAGTGAAAAAGGTATTATTATAATTATAGCCTAATATTGTAAGTAATATGTGAATAATGTTTTGAATTTTTGGCATATCTTTTGAACCGTTTTGAATTTTTGCGAATGTGACTAGTGTTTATTTAGTAGAACAATGTTTCCGGAGCTGATGGTGAGGTTTATTTCTTGCAAGTTTGGTTTTTTAGCATTTTATTCAATTTTGAGTTCCTTTAGTGCTATTCATATCTTTTTCGACTATCCATTTTCATGTAGTGTACTAATGTGCTTGTTTGACTTTTGTTACAGGTCTAATGGCTAGCAATGAAGAAAACCCGCAAGGAAACCAACAAGAAAACCCACCAGGAAACCAACAAGATCATGAAAACTCACAAGAAACAAATCATGCAGCGGATGATACTTCAGCAAATGATGTTGCACGAGGCATCACCATAATGCGCGAAATCATTCGTGCTAGAGATAAGGGAGTGAAATATAATGTAGATTGGAATCATTCAAATCAAGTAGTTGGGGTTAATGCTTCAAAATTCACAAGCTACATTGGTACACTTGTTCGTATGCATGTGCCAATCTCCATATCTAGATGGAATGCGAAACAATGTGAAGCATTGAAGCAAGGAAAAGAAATGTTTTGGGAAGATGTTAAGGTATGTATGTTATATGGTTTATATGGTTATATGTTTATAAGTTTATAAGTTTATATGGTGTATATGGTTTTTAAACTACTTATATGTTTATATGGTTTATATGGTTTTTAAATTACTTATATGTTTATATGGTTTATACGCAGCGGTCTTTTAACGTTCCAGATGAGCGTAAAGGCTTCGTACTTGGGTTGGCCGGGAAAAGATTTAGAGGGTGGAAAAATCTGTTGACGAACACCTATCTTAAGGATGACAAAGGAAAGTGGCTGGAAGAGTTCCCGGCCGGAAGGCCAGAAAAGTATAATCTTTTCATTAAACAAGAAGATTGGACTGAGTTTATTAGACAAAGAGATGACGAATTCCGGCAAAAGAGTGCCAAAAATAGTGAGAGAGCATCAAAGCCCGCGTATCCATACAAAAAAGGGCGTTTGGGATATGCACGCTTAGAGGAAAAAATTGTAAGTAATAAATAGAAATGATATGTTCTTATTAATTGTCTAAATGTGTTGTATTTGACGATCTAACCGTTTGTTTCTATGCATAGTTAGAGGAGACGAAAAGTGATGAAACCTCACTTCCAGCACATTTGCTGTGGAAGGAAGCTCGTGTGGGCAAGAATCAAGCTGTTGATCCAAGTGTTCTAAGAATTTATGATGAATGCGTAAGTATAACATTGTGTCTTTAATTAAATCAAATTTTTATGACTATTTAATTGATTTTTTTATCTCCATTATTTTCAGGAGACATTGTCACAAACGGAGTCCACCGGTGACGACCAGGATACGAGGAGCGTACTTAGTAAAGCACTGAATGTTCCTGAGTATTCCGGTCGGGTGAGGGGTAAAGGTCATGGTGTGACTCCAACCTCTTTCTACCAGCATCATCGGAAAAGAAATCCTACCAATGCAGAAGTGATGAATGTACTTATGGAATTACAAGCAAAAGTCAATGCATTGGAAAGAGATAAAGAGGTATTAATGAGGGAAAAGGGCAATGCGGCAATGGCGAAAGAAACTAGTGACAACGCTAGTATCAACCGTCAGAATAAATTTCCTGAGGTAATTATAAATATATTGATAAATCTCTATTGTTCAAGTTTCTCATTTTTATTCCACCTCTTTCTATTATTGAATTAAAAGTAATATGTATGCATATTGGTTTAGGGCATTTCATCTTGCCAACTATACGTAATGGCATCAGATTATCACCTTGTTGGCAAGGGAAAAGTGTACAACACTTTGGGAGATTTAATTCATAATACACCGATCCCGGCTGGACACCTGAGAGTATCAGTAGATTATCCTATTGATCCCGATGCGTTGGTACCGGTACCTGACGTGGCCTTGGATATAAGATCGGTGTGAGACGCAGTAGGGTCGTTTGTTACATGGCCCTTGGACCTCATTTTCATTGATGATGAGGTATGTTTAAAACCGTTAATATGAATCATTTAGATTTCAAATGTCAATTCTGAACCGTTAAGTTAATTATTTTTTAATATTAGCCTCCTACAAAACCCGCTAATAAGGGTAAGGAGATTTTGCAGCAAGGCGGCGAGTCTATGGCATCAATTCCAGAGGTACACTTAAATTGTTTATTATATGATATGAATTTAAAACTGAACGATTTTATAATTTACCTAAGTTATATGATTGTTAGGTATCTGCGAAAGTGTCACAACAAGTGACCCAGCCTGTTCGTAGCAGACCACCCCCGAAAAAGTCAATGCATAAGGGGGGAAGAGGCGGGGGAAGAGGCGTTTTTGTACCTCGATATCGGAATACACTTGGAGTACTTTTGGAAACCTCAGATTTGAAGTCAGGTGGTATTCGTACAATCCTTATGGATGCAGATATCTTTGGTCTTGACTGCCAAGAAACGATAGGAATGGACGAAATGACTGAGATTATGACGCATGGTGAATTAGGCATCGGCAATGTTCACGCATACATCCGGTATTCCGATAAATATATCATTTAATTAGTTGAACAATTTATTTACACATTTCAATGAAAATAGTCTAATGTTTATATGTTTTTATTTAAGGTTGTTGTACGATAAAAAAATGCGCGAGACTGTATTGGCAAGACGCTTCCATTTCTTGTCTGCCCATATTGTCAGCGGAGCGACAATTGTCAGGGAACCGGGTTCAGTTAGGGAGTACTTAGTGAATCGATACACGGCCTACGTCGGCAACCCAGATAGCTTGTTTATTTTGCCGTATAACACTGTTCCAGTGGGGTGAGTTTTTCATTTATTCTAATATATCTTTGTTTATTTTGCGTAGAAACTTTTCTTCTAAACTGTTGCTTAAATTTTTAGAAAACACTGGTTGTTGTTGGCTATCGATCCGATTAAAGAAGTTGTGTACTTTCTGAATTCAGTAGACGGGGAATGGACTAACTATCCCGCTATGAAGGAAACTGTTGATCAGTAAGTGAGATCGTTCTAACTATTCGTGTATATTTATATATTTAATTATTTCTGTGAGATTGATCTAAATATATGTTTTTATTTTCTTAGATCAATACAAATATTTCGTAGTCAAAGGGACGCACAGGTACCCCGGAGTAAATCATCAAATATTACTTGGATCAAAGTGCAGGTACAAAATTAGTTGCTTATAATAATAGTTATGTTAGTTGATAAAATTACACGACAACTATAAAATATATTCTGTTTTTCTATGCAGTGTCTGTTACAGAATAACGATGTAGATTGCGGATACTTTTGCTTGAGGTTTATGAAAGAAATCCTTCATAAAAATCAAGTAGAGATTCCAAGCACGGTATGGATTTATAACTTAGAATAATTTTGTATGATTTCTACATTTAATAACATCATGCATATACTGAAGTATTAATTTCTTATGTAGTACTTTGATGACCTCTATACTATGTCGTACACGAAAGTTCAAGTGGAAGAAGTCAAAGAGGAAATATGTCAATTTTATGTTGAAAACAGATTATTCTGATGGGTATGAATAAAATATTATTGTACGTGTTAGTTTGATTGTGTTGGAGCCTTTAATATTGTTTGTTTAATTTACCGTGTTGTTCATATTCATACTTTGCAGGATGACGACCGTGTCGGTGGAGCATTATTTTCGATGTAATTATATATGATTTAGTTACATATGTATATATATATGGTTACAAATTAACACGACACTTTGTATGTGATTTAGTTATGGTTACAAATGTATATATGGTTACAAATTTAGTTATATATGATTTAGTTACATATATATAGATAAGGATTGAATATTATATGGTATACCGGTTTCTGTTAATATAATACCGATTTCTTAAAATATATGTATAGATAAGGATTGAATTACAGGTTAAATTATTGGACCAAAAAAAAATTACAGGCCTCACAGGGAACCTCAAATTATAGGTTTCACTTTAAAAAATTTGTATGAGCTACGAAAGCACTTTTGGCTAAAAAGCGCTTTCGTAGGCAGCATAAATAAATAAAAAAATTAAATAGAAACCCCCTATCAAAGCGCTTTTTATGGAAAAAAGCGCTGTGAAAGACCCCTCTATCAAAGCGCTTTTTCCATAAAAAGCGCTGTAAAAGCCATGATAAATAAAAAAACAAAAATTAAATAGAACCCCTATCAAAGCGCTTTTTATGGAAAAAGCGCTGGGAAAGACCCCCTATCAAAGCGCTTTTTCCATAAAAAGCGCTGTAAAAGGCCTGATAAATAAATAAAAAAATTTTAAATAGCACACCTATCAAAGCGCTTTTCAAAAAGCGTTGGGAAAGACCCCCCTATCAAAGCGCTTTTTAAGGAAAAAACGCTGGGATAGGTCCACCTACGACAGCGCTTTTGGCCAGAAAAAAGCGCTTTCGTAGCCTACGCCAGCGCTGGCTACGGCAGCGCTTTTAAGCGCTTTTAAAGGGCAAAAAAAAGCGCTGTGAAAGCCCATTTTCGTAGTAGTGTTTGTGGCCCAAACCTATATTTGCAAGCCCAAGTATGTTTAATTTGAAACCTTTGATCCAATAACCTTAAGTTTCATTTTTAGGAGGCTTTGGTCTTATCAATCCTCTAATGAATCTTCATAAATTTTAGAACTAAGTGAATGATTTAAACATCATTGATCATTTATTGTTTCTCTGAAATTTTGAAATGAATGATATACTTGACAAAAAGCAAATGAAACATGTTGTTAAGAGGCTTTGATTTTATCAATCTTCTAATGAGTTTTCAAATGCAATTTTCAATATGGTCATTCAACTAACCTCTAATTTCTAACAATTTTCTTTATTTTATGCTTTTTACTTTAAGCACATTTATTTTAGCATGTTCATTTCATGTTATTTTCATCTTTGCTCACTTGAGTATTTATCTTTATGTCATTTTGTTTTGCTCACTTGAGATTTTCATTTTCTTTTTGAAGATACCTAATAACCAACTTGAACAATATAAAGCTTTAATGTTACTTGGACTATTTGGTTACTATCCTTCGCATTTTGGAGTTATGGAATTCATGGACTTAGGAGTAGAGACTTTGACCTACCTTGAGACCTTGTAATGTTTATTGTTATTCTGTCTGGAGTTCTTGGAGTTTACCCCGAGACATTGGGTTGTTTTGTTTTCTTTGTGTGCAGGTTATTCTGATTATATGCTTTGTCTATGATTGGGAGTTCATCTGAATACATCTGTTACTCTGCCCAATTTTTGTGAAGACTTAATGCCTTTGAAGCTTGGTTTTCTTGAGAGGTTTATTATCTTTTACCTTATGCTTTAGTATAGTAAACTATGTTCAACTTTCGTAGCCAACACTCATTTCGAACCATAATATGTCTTCCTATGACAAGGATGTCCATTACATTAACACAATGACTGAACACATTGAATAATATTAACAACTAACACATATAGAACAACAACATGAACATGTCATCTAAATTAATCTTACATAAAAGTTTCCTTCCATGTTCCCACCTCTACTAATATTTCCTCATGAAATAATCCAAGAAATATAACATTTAAATAAATAGTAATTCAGTTGAATAAAATTAAATAAATGTAGTGGTGTATGGTTAATAAACCAATGCAACAAACTTAAATAAAAAGCTAAGAAAACTAAGAGCAAATTATTATGTGAAAGTATAGTTACTGTCAAATATTCAAATTATTGAGTGTTTATATATTTCTATGGATACACACGACATTATGTCTCAAACATTGTAGCCCTATCAAAAAGACACCCCCTTAGCAAAACAAGTATTGAGTGTTTATATATTTCTATGGATTCAGACAAATGGTGCTTCCTACGACCTGAACCAGAAAAAAAGAAAGACACATCACAATCCTAATTCACATAGAATATTGCTAAAATGATTGCAGACACTATAAAAAATATACTAATAGAAAGTGAGCGGCACCTATACGACGAGGAACAACAGCCTCTCGAAAAACATATTAAGGACAAGGAACAACCTCGCATATAGATAGTCACCTTCCCCTATGGTATAACACCGCTATAGCTTAAAATCCATCACCGCGATCGAACACCAACAATAAATCCATCACCAAAAAACAAAACTATTGTCGTTTGCGTTTAAGCTCTGGCCACCATCTTGGATTTCAACTCACTGCAAGATATTATTTCAATAATTACATTTGTCATGCAAGAATCTCTCACACAAATATGCATTCGGTTAGAACTAAATCTTGAGAAACCAACCAAATTTTTAATCTTTCGTTATGATGTAGAACATCCAATAGTTCCATTGAAGATGGCAATACTTCCATTCAAGATGATAAATTCGATGGATACTTACATTCTTTACATCCGCATCTTTAAGTATCCAGATCCGTACACTAGTGCAGAAATGACTTTTTACATCGGGTAAAATTGACTTTTTACATCGGTTTTGGATCCGATGTAAAGTCAGGTGATATAGTAAATCAGGGACTTTTTACATCGGTTCTGAGACCGATGTAAAAAGTCCCTTTTTTACATCGGTTATAATATCAGAACCGATGTAATAACCTGTTATTATGCACATTTTTAAAAAAATTGATCCAGTTTTTTACATTGGTTGGAAGTAATACCCGATGTAAAAAGTACCTTTTTTACATCGGTTATAATATATGAACCGATGTAAAAAACAATTATTATGCACATTTTTTTAAAAAATTGATCCAGTTTTTTACATCGGTTGGAAGTAATACCCGATGTAAAAAGTCCCCAATGACGCGACTTTTTACATCGGATATTACTTCCAACCGATGTAAAAAGTCCCTTTTTGAAAGTTTTTACATCAGTTTTACTAATAACCGATGTAAAATGTATGAAATTTTTTTGGAATAGATTATTTATTTTCTGGGTTTCCCTATACAAATATAATTTGTACCCATTTTTTCATATTTTTCCAATATCAAACAGACTATATTTATGTCGCTATATAGATTTCATAGCTTTCCAACATCACATATATCACATTTAGGACGATGTTTTCATATTTTTCACAACAAACTTACAAATTGAACAATTGTATTGCAAACTTGTATTGTATTACAACATACAAACTTACAATTACAAATTCTTAACAAAATATAAAACAATATTCAACTATTTATAAGTCTTTTTCAAAACTTACAATTACATAATATTCACAAAATATACATATACTAAAATATTCAACTATTTCTAAGTTTCCAAACTTGAATTACCAATATAAAATCTTCGGTAGACAACACCAAAATCATATTGCCTGACAATAAATAATAACAATTAACATCAGCAAAAAAATCAAGAAACTCAACACATGAGCAAAAACCACATGTATTGTGCAAAAACCACAACTTATACAATTCTATAAAACTCACCAGCTAAACTTAAGTTCCATGTAAGTCAAAGAAACATTTTGCCCAACGAAGTCGCAAATCATACAAATCATCTGGTGTTAATTCTGTTGGGTCATCAAATACCTATAATACATAAATATAACAATATAGAGTTATTTTTTAAAAATTCATATTAAGTCGAAAAACAAAAATTAAAGAACAAAGTAAAGTTATTTTTAGTACCTGCATCCAATTCTCGGTTATATTAGCAGAGACAATATCCAACATATTTTTCATCACATAGTATCCACAATCATTAGAGTTATGTTGTTGCCTTGTCTACAATTGAATGACATAATTAGTGAATATTTATCGTATATATTTAACTATAGAATTATAATTTACATCACACTTACATTGGGATGAAGCCATGTAGCATTTTTTCTATTTCCATTTGCCATTTGATGAATCCCAAAAGAACTAATACAGAAAGATATAAACATCACATAACTAAATATACTCGCCAATAAAAAATCACATAACTATTAGTTGTCAATGAAAGTCACATGAAAGATAAACTTACTTTGTAATAATTTTCTTCGTGTTCTGGTCAATTTCCCGATGAAGTGAACAAAATACGACAACTAAATTGTCTCTTGGACACATGACTATTAATTGTCAATGTCTCCTGTACGTGTGTGTGGAAACAGAAAAGTCGCATAAAATATATATGTTATCAAAATCAAAATTAAATAACATAAAACACAATTTCATAAAAATTCTTACCCATGAATTAATGGTAGTAAGTGGCACGCTCTGTTTTCATCACGTAACTTTTCTAGCACGTAATTTTTAACATCTTCTTGAGATTTCGCTACATTATTATTATAAATACACCTAGCAGGGTCCATAAATCCATATAATTCTGAAACGGAATTCTCAAGACAAACACGATGAATATACCTGAATAGTTTTAAAATTAACATTAGAATCAAAGTGATGAGAGATATAACATATTAATAGAGATTGACTTTAATAAAACAATAAAATTTACTTACGTGCACCAAATTTGAAGAATAGACACGTCAAGCCAATGACCTAAACCCACCAATAACTCTCTGATACATTTAGCTGAAACATAAAAATTAGAGACATTCGCACAATGACTTAATTGTATTGCCAAATGGTTATCATCCAATTTAAAAACCATGAGTAACAATCTCTGAACATCATCAACTTCCACGTCTTTTGTGCTCTCTTTTGTGCTTCCCTTTGCAGCTGAACAACTTCCTTTTCCGCTTTCATCAATAATTTCCAATTTTTGAATGCATTTAATATCACATGTGCTTTGTGATAAACCCATAGACTTAAGTGTCTCCATTAATGATTGCTGAAACATCTTACGCTCTTCAACCAACTTTTCTTCAAGTTCAGCTCTAAGTTTTGTTTCCAATATTGCAAGTTGTTCATTTACGTCGATATGTTGACTTTTTCTTCCAAAGTAAGTGCTTTGTTTATGGTGTTTTCCAACACCACGGACACGACCTCCATGCTCAGATGTTCCAATGGCTAATGATAAGATATCGTTACGTCCATCTGGAACAATTGCACCTTTTTCAGCTTCTTGAACAAGAGAATCCTACAAAATGCAAAAACATCAATTAATCAATCACAAATATAATTATACTTTGTAATAATTTTTCGTTGTTTACTTACAATTTTTTGGGCAACCTCTTGTGTAGATTTTGATGTGTATTCTCCTCCTTTCTTTTGTCGTGCTCTCTTCCATAACTCATGGCGTGATGGTGGAGATTGACTATCATTATCATCTAATGTGGAATTATCTCTCGATGATGACTTTTCTTTCATAATTTTCTCCTCAAGTAAGCGATACCCTCCACGAGACAATACATGTGGGTATAAATTCTTGGCCACATTATCCTTACCCTTCTGACTTTTTTCCTATTATAAACTCAAACAAATAATTAATCACTAAATATAATAAAAATGTTATGCACACAAAAATATATAACTCCTACTAACCTTAAATTCAGGGGTATCTCGAATCTTGAGAAACTCTTTTCAGGCGTCTTCTGTAATAAAGTTATACTTGACATATGGAGGAGGATCATTTTCTATGGGATGATGAATATATCTATCTGTGAGTTGTGTCTTAAAACCTCTCCATCGCTCTCCCGCATATTTAATCCATTCTTTCTTCAACCTATCATTCTTTGGATCTTTACATTCTGGAATAGTAAAATGAGCCTACAAATGTAGTATATGTCATATGTTGTTAATTAGTATATGATTATAAAATATAATAAAGTATTGTATTTAAAATACCTGAATATCAGTCCAAATAGCATCTTTTACGCCTTCATCTACTTCTTTCCAATCATTTTTCACAATGCTACAATACTGTCGAGCAAGAGATGCTATATAACTCTTGAAATTTGTAGCATTTTTACCAACACCAATACATTCATAGGTTCTTGCATTAAACTCGACCTTTATCTTTTCACCTGTTTGATGAACTTTGTCAATTTGTGTCATTAAAGTGGGACCTCTAACTCTTCTTTTATTGGGGTTTGAATCACCCATGTATCTGTTTACACAAAACAAAAATAATTAGAAATAATATTAAGCACAAAATAAAAACAATTAGAAATAAAATTAAGCACAAAATAAAAATAATTAGAAAATAAAGTAACGTGGAATTAACTTATACAAAAAATCTTACTAGTCCTCCCATATCCCTTCTTCATGGTCCATGCGAATAGCATGCACATCATCCCCTTCATTTTCTTCAGTGAATGTAGTCACATTTGTTGAGAAAGGATGAGTTTCAGAAATATCAAGGTTCTCATCATGATTTTCGTCACTATCATGGACCTTTCCTTGTAAAACCACTGACCACTTTTTATTAGAAGGATCTGTGACATAAAACACTTGTTTTGCTTGAGATGCCATGATGAATGGTTCGTTCGCATAAGCTAACTTGCTAAGATCAACCAGTGTAACTCCAAATTCATCGATTCTGACACCACTGTTGATATCAATCCATTTGCATTTAAATACAGGAACTTTAAACACAACATAATTAACTTCCCAAATCTCTTCAATCACCCCAAAGTACGGTGTAGATGCCATAACCGGGTTTTTATCTTTAGCACTAGAGAAGTGCATGGACTCGACCACAATCATTACCCCACTATTTTGCGTGGTACTACGGTCATCCTTTGACTTTGTATAAAAAGAGGTTTTATTAATATCATATCCACTCCAAGTTATTAGGTTACATTTAGGCCCATAAGACAACCACTTAATTGTATTAGAAACACTATCTTCATTAGCAATTCTTTCTTTAAACCACTCAGAGAAACTCTTATTATGCTCTTTTAACAACCCTCTTTCATTCATCTTGGGGTACTTTTTCTTTACGATGCTTTTGTGAGCAGATAAGTAAGGTTGAACTTCATCTATGTTATTCAATATATACAAATGCGCTTGAACAACCACATCAATACTTAAGCTCTTGACTTTTAAACCTTGTGTACCCACACCCTCATATCTTCCATCATGACGAGACTTAGGAACCCCTACAACATCCACTCCTGACAAATAGTTAGAACAAAACTCAATTGCTTCTTCTGCAATGTACCTCTCAATAATCGATGCTTCCGGACGGTGTGGGTTTTTTGTATACCCTTTTAGAATCTTCATGTATCGCTCTATTGGATACATCCACCGTAAAAAAACTGGACCACATAATCTAATCTCCCTTACTAGATGAACAATCAAGTGAACCATAATGTCAAAAAATGAAGGAGGAAAATACATCTCTAATTGGCACAAGATAATTGCAGCCTCATTTTCCAAATCGTCTAACTTTAGTGGATCAATGGTTTTACAACAAATTGCATTGAAAAATAAGCATAACCTAGTTATGGTCTTCCTTACGTTGTTAGGCAATATCCCACGAATAGCCAATGGTAGTAGTTGTTGCATTAAGACATGACAGTCGTGAGATTTTAAGCCAACTAATTTAAAATCTTTAACTGATACAAGCCTCTTGACATTTGATGAGTAACCATGCGGAACTTTGATACTTTGTAAACACTCACAAAAACTTGTTTTCTCTTTTTTAGACAAAGTGTAGCAGGCAGGAGGCAAATATGTCTTGTTACCTATATATTGTGGGGTTAACTCTTCTCGTATACCCATCAAACCCAAATCCAGACGAGCATTAATACCATCTTTTGTCTTGCCTTGAATGTTGAGAAGTGTTCCGATTACACTATCGCATACATTTTTCTCCACATGCATCACATCAATACAATGTCTTACATCAAGACTAGACCAATATGGAAGATCGAAGAAAATCGATCTCTTTTTCCATACATTTTTCACAGTAGATCGTTTTTGGTACTTTCCAAAGATAACATCAAGTCCCTGTTGTCGCTGATAAACTTCCTCTCCAGACAAGGGCTTTGGAGCATGACCATGCTCTTGTTCCCCATTGAAAGCTTTCCGCAATCTACGATATGGATGATAACGTTTTAGAAATTTTCGATGCCCGAGATAAACGGTCTTCTTTCCTTTTTCAAGCTGATGGTAACAAGTGTCTTTTTCACATATAGGACATGCATTATGCCCTTTAACTTTATACCCAGACAAATTACCATATGCCGGAAAATCATTGATGGTGCAAAACAACATGGCACGCATATTGAACTGTTCGCCAGAATACGCATCAAAAACATCCACCCCTTCATCCCACAACACTCTTAAATCATCAATCAGTGGACTTAGATAAACGTCTATGTCATTTCCTGGTTGTTTTGGGCCCGATATCATCATCGATAACATAATATATTTACGCTTCATGCACAGCCTAGGAGATAGGTTGTAAATCATCAAGAGAACAAGCCAAGAACTATGGTTAGTACTCAGATTACCGAACGGATTCATTCCATCAGTAGCAAGTCCAAGTCTAAGGTTTCTCGACTCTTTGCCAAAATTTGGAAACAAAGAATCTATTTTCTTCCATTGCAAAGAATCAGCTACATGACGAATTTGTCCATCATATTTTCTTTCTTCTGCATGCCATCTAAGATTCTTTGCGTCATCTGCATTGGCGAATAATCTCTTGAACCTTGAAATTATTGGTAGGTATCATACCACTTTCGCAGGAGGACCCTTTTTTACCACCTCATCATCAATTGACTCACCATCTTTCTTTTTGTAGCGTGAAGCCTTACACTTTGGACAATGATTATACTTTTCATACTCTTTTCTGTATAATATGCAATCATTAGGGCATGTGTGTATCTTTTCATACTCCAAACCCATTGGACACAATATTTTCTTCGCCTCGTAATAACGACTTGGCATTACATTACCTTCTGGAAGCATTTCGGTCAACAATTCAAGCAACTCGGTAAAACTTTTGTCAGTCCACCCATTCTTTACCTTCAGATTAAATAATTTTAACACGGCTGACAGACGTGTAAATTTTTTGCATCCCGGGTACAATGGTTTATCCTTGTCATTGTATATAGTATCATACGTATGTGCCCTCTTAAACGAATCTTGTCCAATATCACGCATCATGTCTTCTAGATGATCATCCATTTCTACACTAACACCATCTCTTTGAGACACGTTTGACTTTGCTACTACTTCACCGTGCCATATCCATTTTGTATAACTTTGACAAATCCCTACACAAATTAGATGATCCATGATTTCTTTCTTACTACGTTTTGGTTCTTTATTTGCACAACGAATACATGGACAGAGAAAAAGCGTAGGAAGACTTTTGTCAGCATTACTTTCAGCAAACTGTAGAAATTCCATCACTCCATGTTCGTACTCGTCACTTAATCGATTAGCTCTCATCCAACTACGATCCATAACTATGTTCACACGGAGGAAGGTCTGACGAACGGTGTGTCCGCGGCTGTGCTACTTCACGGAGATTCCGAGATTGCAAGTTGCGCTGCTTCGCGGAGAAAGACAAATAGAATCAAATTTCAATGGCAAGGTGATAACTCTATTAAGTTTGATAGGTTAAAGATAAACAATGTGTTTCTGAGAGGACCATTAATTCTTTTGTCATAGGTTTCTAAATTTTCCGCTTCTTTTATTTGGTGAGCATAAAAATAGGAGAAAGGGATTCAAATATAATAGTATAATAATAGTAACAATAATGGAACAAAGTATAAAACACATGAGTAACAAAGTGTAATTTATATGAGGCCAATGATTAAACTATTTTTGGCCAATGATTAAAATATGAGGCCACTTTGTTATTTTCAATTTTATCTTTTCTTCTTCAATTTTAACTCCTTTGATGTTTTAATCGTATTATATTTTTTTTTTATTTCTTGTTAGTAATAATTTTTAAATCAGTATATATAAACACTACACTAACACAAAGACACTCTTAAATTTTTTTCAAAACCTTGTCCATATGTTTTTCTCAAACCATTGTTCTTAACAAATAAAATATCCAATTATTTTGAAAAAACACATTTCTCATTTAACAATTTATTACTAATTGTTATTATTTTTACACTTTGCACCACTAATACATAACTGATTCTCACTGGTTTCCTTTTCTAATAATTTCAAAACGATCACCATATATTCAATTTTTGTCTCAGAACCTGTAAATACTTAATAATATAACAATCTTCATGTTTCACTCTTCACCATCATGATCATGAAATTTCACACTACACAAACACTAACATACACCATATTTTCTTGAAACAAGTAGCTTGTTGCATTAGTTAAAGTTACTAAGTTTAGTATCTATAAACATGTATAACTTTATCTTAAGGAAGAACCATAGAAATTTAAACTATCGTATACTAGCCAACTGCATAATATTGATATGTAATGTAACATAGCGTAAATGCATAAAAATGCTGAAATTGTAATGAAAAAGAAAATGCAAAAAAGAAAAGAAATAGAATTAGAACGAACCCCAGAATGATTTGCAGAATGATTTGCATAAGACGGGACCGATGAATCGGCGACGAGGAAGCAGTAGAATGGGTGTTGGAGGCGGTATGCGTCGCGGAAGTGGTGTTGGCGGCGGCGGTGTAGGCAGCGACAACTATTTAAAATTGTTATCGCAAAATAAAAATTGATTAAAACATGAACAAACCCCCACAAGCAAGAATAACATATTAACATTATAATGACATTGAAACTTCAACCAAATTAAAATCAAGTGAACATATTATTGACGAACAAAAATCTCATTCAAATTTAAAACAAGCGAAAAAACAACCTCGCAACACGATCACAAGCACATTGACAAACCGAAACTCCATTATCAACTTCAAAATACCGATGTCAAACTATAATTATCATATCATCAAAGTTTATCTTTCGATTCCAAACCAAAAATCTCACAAATGTATGAATAGAAATGAAATGTATGATCAGAAATGCAGCAAAACTTCCACTGTCAAACCAACAGAATATCAGCTATTCTCGCTCGAAAATATCAGACCCAAACAGCATATCTAACTTGTTTCAGCCAGAAATTACTTCAACCACTTGTTTTCCCAGAACAGAAACACAATTTAAACAAATTAGTACACTGATGAAAGGAAATCGAGATTTACCGATAATGACGAAATCGCTGTGATGCAAAGGAGTTTGCGACTGAAATCGACGCGGCGAACTGAACTGAAATCGCTTTACTAGCTGAGATGTCGCGACGTCGTGACAGTAGGCGGAGGAAAATGGGTCGGAATGGAAAAAGGTAGGCGGAGGGAATCGTCGGCGAAAATGGGTCGAAAATGGGTCGGATGAACGTCGCGGCGAACTTGACCAGACAGTAGGCGGAGGGAATCGTCGGCGAAAATGGGTCGAAAATGGCAAATGAACAGTTTTCGGGAATAAAGCGGCGAACTTGACCAGACAGTAGGCGGAGGGAATCGTCGGCGAAAATGGGTCAGAAATGGGTCGGAAATGGCAAATGAACAGTTTTCGGGAATAAAAGAAAATTGTGTTTAGAACTTTTTACATCGGTGGAATATGTGACCGATATAAGGGGATGGCTGTTACATCGGTGGAAACTTCCACCGATTTAATAGGTAATTTTTTTTTTAAAATACGTCAGGCTATTACATCGGTGGAGACTCCCACCGATTTAATAGGTTTTTTTTTTTTTAAATACTGCTTAGGCTATTACATCGGTGGAGACTCCCACCGATTTAATAGGTTTTTTTTTTTTTAAAATACTGCTTAGGCTATTACATCGGTGGAGACTCCCACCGATTTAATAGGTTGTTTTTTTTTTAAATACGTCAGGCTATTACATCGGTGGTGACTCCCACCGATTTAATAGGTTGTTTTTTTTTCCCACGTTTTTATTCATTTTCAATATAATTTATATATTAATTCAAAGAATCACTTTTTACATCGGTTTGTCTTTAGACCGATGTAATAGCTTTCTTATATTTTTTTTAACTTTTTTGTCACCTTGTTTCTTATTTACAAAAATGCCACCGTGTTTTTTTTCTGGAAATCTTTTACATCGGTGGATGAGATTACCCGATGTAATAGGTGACGAAAAAAAATTTTTCCCTTATTTTTTATATCATTGGAAATAAATACCTGATGTAAAAAGTTTGTTAACTGTATTTTTTACATCACCTATTTTGATACCCGATGTAAAAACCTTTTCTCAAATGTCTTTTTTTTAGTAGTGGTAGTTACCAAAATAAGTTTGACCTTTGTTGTTGGATTTAGAAGTTCAACAAACCGCATACGTTCTTCTGGCTACCTTCGTCAATTTCTTCTGCAAGATCCAAGTTACAAATCAAGGGTAGAAGGTAGATTAAACGGTTAATGCAAACGAAAAGCATCGCTAATATATAGAAGAAAATAATTTTATAACCTTCATTTTTGTTACAAAATATATAAACAATTTAAATTAATCAGACCCACATCAAATTAAGCAACAAAGTGTCAAACTTTCAACAAACACAAATCCAAAAGACACATCACATTCCAAACCTACAACTATTATATAAATTATATTTAAATAAATTCTATAATCTAAAAAGTGAATAATTTCTTACCAATTTGCTTTCTCCAGAACATTGTAATGATCTTCCATATTATTCCTCCTCACTGTCTTATAATAAAAATGAATACCATAAGTTGTATTCCAAAATTTTCCCTCTCATTTATCAAGACTTTTCTCACAAGATTTCTTTGACTCAAGACTGGATTAGGGTTTGGTCAGCTCAAGGCATCTCATAATGCACTAATGACTCAAAATTAGGGTTTGAGTTTGCACAAGGATTTTTGAACTATCAATGCTTCATGTGACTTTCAAACATCATTATGGATCCCTAAGATCACTCAGGACAAGTTTCAAGCTTTGAACCACATTTTTGATCAGTCAATTGTACGGTTGACCTAAAAATCAACTGTATTGGGGAAAAAGTCAACCATGGCCAATTTACCGTCAAACTTCATAATTTTTGATCCACATCAACATTTTAGACTTATATATATCATTTGGTAAAGTTTGGATCACAATTCCTCAAGAAATTTGATCAAATCACTAAAAGGGCAAAATGGTAAAAATTAGGGTTTTGACTGAGGAAGGGTAATTTCTGGGTTTTTTTTACCTAGCAAATGACCAATTGAGTTAAAGCATGATTTCATGGATTCAATTGCATCATCTTGACCTAATAGCGTGGTTCAAAACATTGCAATTTCATTGGATTGACAGATGAAATTTGTAGTCAACTGATCAAAAGTCAACTATACACTGAAAAGTCAAACTTTGACTTTTTGGTCAAAATCAAGTGCCAAGGGTCACAATTCATCAAAACATGTCAATATGTGAAACTTTTTCATCAAGAAATCCAAGTTTGAAGATTAGGGTTTAAATTTGAAAATTTTCTTAACTTGGAAAATTTTCTAAGTATACAAAATTTCTTATTTTTTCTCAACTTTAGGCCATTTTTTCACAATGATGCATAATGATTCAAAGAAATTTCCCAACATGAAAGTTGTAGACCTCCATGAAATCTACAAATTTGCTTCACACACTTTTCCATAAAGATGCTTGGATCTCAAGATATAAATTTATGAATACATGCTCATGAACTAAGTAACTTTGTGAATTTTTGCCCTAATTTAGGCAGGTTTTGGACCCAACTTCATGGAAATTTTTCACATAGTCCCTCGAGGTATCTTGAAATGAATTTCAAATATGAGTTATAGATCACATTGCAAGTTTTTCAAAATTCCAATAACTCCTCAAGATCATTTTTGAGTAGGGAGAATCGAAGAGATGAAGTTGGCAATTTCTCACTTTTGGTTCAAGCCATTTCATGAAGAAACAAAGTTCCAATCAGTACCTATGATGCCTAATCCATGCTTTACAAGTCCCAAACTTGTTTCTTACTCCTTAATTTAATTCTTACTTAGCTTACAAAGCTTTGATCCAAGTCTTAGAGCCATTACCCAAGTTGTAATTCCATAAATGGCATAAAGTGACCATTGCCATTTTGAAAAAGCTCAACTTTTGCCATTTTCCAATTCTTGAGCATTGAACCTGTCTCCTTTGCACATATAAGTCTTACAGGCCTAAAGAAATTGTACAAGTATATACCAACCCTAAGCAAACCAGTACAAGCATGTTAAGCCTTGTCCCTTCACTTTGCTTCAAAAGCAAGAAAGTGTATCAAAAGCCTATAACTTGAAAATCTGTTGGAGAGTTGAAAAGAAACTGATTTCATACTAATATACAAACTCAATACAACATAGTACACGATTACTAGAAGCCTCAAACACTCCAAAACTCAAAAATACCAGAAAACTGTCAAGACTTGCAGTTTTTGCATAAGCATACCAATCTCTCATTTGACTCCTGCGTTTCAAGTCTTGATCATCAAAACACCTTACCTACTTGATATCTAACTGATCCAGACCCTCATTCCTGTACTGTAACCCCTTCTCCATCATCTGCCATTTTTGCTTTCAAAGCTTGCAGGTTGACTTGGCTAGAGAATTTCAGACACTTTCAAAGCAAGGCAAGGGTTGGAACACACTAAGGGAGGTTCAAGCAAGCTCAAGCAATCATCAGGCCTCCATAAAAATCACTCCAACTCCATCCATGATTTCAACTGAAAGAGGTAAAAATCTCAACTTCTATCTCTTTATACAGGCAACCACTGGCCAGGATTTGTGAATAAACAATGTAGTCCTCATTACAACGAAATTGTACATACATTTATCTTGCATTTATTTGGCCAGAGTTGAGAGAATTTTGAACTTGAAGTTTCTAAAAAAGTTAGGTTTAGATTTAAGGCTTTTAAAATTCATCTTGATCATTGATTGTTAGCTTACATGACTTATATGGTTAGAATCGTGAGACCAAATGCTACAACTTTCATGTTATGAGTTTTCATTTTCATGGAAGAATGAGAGAGTTACAGGACATCTGGCCAGCTTGGGGAAGAAGATGAAGTACAGGGCAAGGACCTTGTTCATGTTATGTTATTTTCGTTTCACTTAAATCAACGGATATATAGCCACCCCAGTGGTAAGGTAGCGCGCTGGTGAGACCTATGTCCTGGGTTCGAACCTTGGCGCTACCTTTTGTTTTTTTTTTACATTTTTCCACTTTCAGTTTTGACTTTTTTCCAAGTTGGGCCTCCACGTTGGGCTTAGCTATTTTTTCTAACCTTCACCACTGGATTATTCAGAACACCCCCCTTGCCCAACTTTTTTTTGTATTTTTATTTATTTGTTTTATTTTCATTTTAGTTTTTTAAATATTTTCTTTAATACATAAAAAATTATAAAAAATATAAATTTGATAGTATTGCACTTTTATTTTATTTTAATTATTTTTCACATTAAAATATATTTTATCTTCAATATATATTATTTATTTTCTTAATAAACTTGTAAAATATAATTAAAATATGTTTAGTATAATTTATTTATTTCCTTTTCATTCCATACTAATAAACATTTATTTTTGCATATATAAAAACTTTATATTTTTACACAATATTATTTATTATTTTAACATAAAAAATGCATAAAAAATAGTACATAAGAACTTTATTTTCTTTTAAAATAGAAATTAGGTTTAACCTTTCTTTAAAGAATTAATTTCTTTTCTTTATATTTTTTAGGTTTAAATTTCTTTTCACATAAAAACAAAACAAAATCTTTTTCTTAAATGTACATAATATTGCATATTTAAATATTGTATATTATTTATTCTAATATTCCTATAAATTCGATTTGGTTGTAATAATTTATTTAGGTTTACATTCTTGCAAATCCTCATTTAAATTTGTACTCCCCCCTCCCATAAAATTGTTGTAATAGCTTAGTAATCTTTACATTACGCAATTTACTGCTTTATATGCCATGATTTGTAATTAGGGTTTGTATGATAAGATCAAAAGAAAGCAAATAGAAAACCCTAAATGAAAGATAAAAACAAATCATGAAAATAACACACTTCCACACAAGCATCCTTAGGGTTTCTCCACTTGGTTGCCTTATACAAAAATGGCCATATTACGCATGCGAAGTATCTTGGTAAAATAAACAAGTATAAGATCATAGTCCCTCGATGACGCTATTCTAAGTTGCCTTACAAAATGATCTTGGTCCCTCAAAATGCTAAGATACTTTGCAACATTGCTAATCATGGTTATACAATGACCCACGCCCATCCCGTTTACATCCAAAGATAGGGTTGCTTACCATGCTATTTTCAAAACAAACACACACATTTCAAAACATCTTACAAACATTGAAAACATTTTCAAAAAAAGACAAACATCTTTGTATACATTCTCACGAACGAGAATCATTACAAAGATTGCCTAAACGAATGTCCTCTTTTACAAAATACTTTCAAAACCACACCACACACATTTTCAAACAACAAACGCAAGTGATCTAGCAAGTATCTAATAGCCCATGGAAAACCATGGATGAAAAGGGTGCTAATACCTTCCTTTTTCATAATCTACCCCCCGAACTTAAGAAAACATCTCAAAGGTCTTTCCTGTGCTTTTTCACCTTTCCTTTTGGATAAAAGAAAAGTCGGTGGCGACTCTTGCTAACCGCAATATTTGCGATAAAACGCAAAACCCTCAAGTCAGTTCTCCCACCGTATCACACCATCTCCTTCTGCCTCAACAACATCACGTGTCACAACAGACGTATCACCGGAACTCCAAACTGCAGACGAGAAACAAAGACATATATATTCTCTCTATGAGATCCAAAAACAACTTTGAAGATGAGTAAGATGAATATGAAAGAAGAAGAAGATGAAGGAAGATAAAAGAAGTCACAGAGAGATAAAAGGAAAAACGACGAGACAAAGAGAGAAAGTTCAAAGAAGAGGAATACGAAGAGGGGGGAGAGAAGAAAGAGAGAGAATACGACGGTATTGAGAGAGAGAAAGAGAAAGAGTCAGAGAGAGATGAAGAGAATAATAAAAGGATGAGAGAGAAAAATATATATTAAATTTTGACATTTGAATTAAAATTGTGATTTGATTTGAACCATGTGATGCTCTCAATCCATTCAAAGAGAGGGAGCAAAGGCATAAATTACTAATTATGTAATTGGATTTCAATTACATGCCATAACAGTTGGAAAATGTATTTTTTAGGACACAAAATACCCTCATTTTGGGGGAGGTGGAGAAAAATTAAGAATGGGAAAATAGGAGTTTTCCAGAGGATAAAAGATTCTTATATGATAGATTTTGCGTCATCCCATATATATATATATATGTGGAAATGTGAATGCATGCTCTTCTTTGCAAAAATGCCTCTGTGTGATATATTGGTATTTGCGTTAAATAATGATACTTCTCAAAGTTTGCTATATTTCTATTTGATGTTTTTAAAGGTGGAGAAGCATATGCGAGTTTAAGTTCGGAAGCACAAAGTCAGGGGGAGACTTAAATAAAGACATGAAATGCAACGTCGCAAGTTTTTCCTTCATTAAAAAGGGGGAGTATATGAGTGCAATTTCACCATTAGATGTTTTGCAAGATGTCAAAACTAGGAAAATTTAGCATTTCCGAATATTGGAGGTTATCTCAATGTCGTTTGGTGTACCCATGCATTAAAGGTCTTAGGAAGCATTCAAAATAAGTTTGAAATTGGCCAAAGTTATGAAAAATTAGTTTCTGCATAAAAACCAGTTGCATGTGTCGGCACATATGATTTTTACGCAGGCACATGTACTCTAATATTAAAGCATGTAGCTTATGTTTTGCATGTGTCGACACATTACTCACTTTAGGTCGACACATAGTGAAGTATTTAACTCTATGTGTCAGAACATACGAGTTTTAGGCCGATACATGTACTATATTATTAAAGCTTATAGTTTCCTCTTTGCATGTGTCAGTACATAACTCATTTTAGGTCGACACATATTGAAGTTTTGAACTCTATGTACTGGCGCATCCTCTTTTCACGCCGACGCATCCTGTTATAAGGAGAAAATTTTCTAAACTATTTTAATTTTGATGTTTCCCTCTTTGCCACCAGAATTCCACAACTATAAATACATAATTCATGCTTCATTTCAACTAGATGATGTTATAAACACTTACCACCATTGCTCTTCATCCTCAACCTCCAACCTATGCATACACACTAACAAACTACAGATAATCATTTTTTTGGGGGTGTCATCTAAACGAGGTTCGATAACGTCCAACTAGGTTTTTGTAACCGAGAATATTGGGTTAAGAATTATGGGGGGTTTCATCCAAAAAAACCTAGGGTTTATCCTCCAAGATATTTGGTTGATTTGGGGGTTTTGTTCAAGACTTCGTATTAATGGATTCGACCGAGTGAAAACTTTAAAGATTTTGTATCTTGCAAAAGAGTAGCACGGTGGATCATATTGGAAGCTCTTATGGCCAATTGTTCACAATTGGATTCGATCAAGTGAATTCTTTGGAGGTTGGGTATCTCGCAAAGGAGTAGTGTGAAACGATGAATTGATTGGTTCTATTATGACTTGGTCTTGCTCAAGATCATAAGAAGAGAAGTGAACGATTTATTGTTGGATTTAGAAGTTCAACAAACCGCATACGTTCTTCTCGCTCCCTTCGTAGATTTCTTCTGCAAGATCCATGATACAAATCAATGGTAGAAGGTAGATTAAACGGTTAATGAAAACGAAAAGCATCGTTAATATATAGAAGAAAATAATTTTATAACCCTAATTTTTGTTACAAAATATACAAATAATTTAAATTAATCTGACCCACATCAAATTAAGAAACAAAGTTTCAAACTTTCAACAAACACAAATCCAAAAAACACATCACATTCCAAACCTACAACTATTATATAAATTATATTTTAAAAAAATTATAATCTAAAAAGTGAACAGTTTCTTACCAATTTGCTTTCTCCAGAACATTGTAATGATCTTCCATATTATTCCTCCTCACTCTCTTATAATGAAAATGAATTCCCATCTCCTTTTGCCTCTACAACATCACGTGTCACAACAGACGTATCACCGGAACTCCAAACTACAGACGAGAAACAAAGACATATATATTCTCTCTATGAGATCCGAAAACAACTTTGAAGATGAGTAAGATGAATATGGAAGAAGAAGAAGAAGGAAGAAGAAAGAAGTCACAGAGAGATAAAAGGAAAAACGACGAGACAAAGAGAGAAAGTTCAAAGAAGAGGAATACGAAGAGGGGGGAGAGAATAAAGAGAGAGAATACAACAGTATTGAGAGAGATAAAGAGAAAGAGTCAGAGAGAGATGAAGAGAATAAAAAAAAGATGAGAGAGAAAAATATATTTTGAATTTTGAAATTTGAATTAAAATTGTGATTTGATTTGAACCATGTGATGCCCTCAATCCATTCAAAGAGAGGGAGCAAAGGCATAAATTACTAATTATGTAATTGGATTTCAATTAGATGACACATCAGTTGGAAAATTTATTTTTTAGGACACAAAATACCCTCAGTTTGGGGGAGGTGGAGAAAAATTAAGAAGGGGAAAATAGGAGTTTTCCAGATGATAAAAGATTCTTATATGATAGATTTTGCGTCATCCCATATATATGTGGAAATGTGAGCACATGCTCTTCTTTGCAAAAACACCTATGTGTTTATTGGCATTTGCTTTAAATAATGATACTTCTCAAAGTTTGCTATATTTATTTTTGATGTTGTTAAAGGGGGAGAAGTATATGCGAGTTTAAGTTCGGAAGCACAAAGTCAGGGGGAGACTTAAATAACGACGTGAAATGCAACGCCGCAACATTTTCCATCATCAAAAAGGGGGAGTATATGAGTGCAATTTCACCATTAGATGTTTTACATGATGTCAAAACTAGGAAAATCTAGCATTTCTGTATATTGGAGGATATCTCTATGTCGTTTGGTGCACCCATGCTTTAAAGTTCTTAGGAAGCATTCAAAATAAGTTTGAAATTGGCCAAAGTTATGAAAAATTAGTTTCTGCTTAAAAACCAGTTGCATATGTCGGCACATATGATTTTTACGCAGGCACATGTACTCTAATATTAAAGCATGTAGCTTATGTTTTGCATGTGTCGACACATTACTCACTTTAGGTCGACACATAGTGAAGTATTTAACTCTATGTTTCAGAACATACGATTTTTAGGCCGATACATGTACTATGTTATTAAAGCTTATAGTTTCTGCTTTGCATGTGTCAACACATAACTCATTTTAGGTCGGCACATATTGAAGTTTTTAACTCTATGTGCTGGCGCATTCGCTTTTCACGCCGACGCATCCTAATATTTGGAGAAAATTTTCTAAACTAATTTAATTCTGATGTTTCCCTCTTTGCCATTAAATTTTCACAACTATAAATTTTCACAACTATAAATACATAATTCATGCTTTGGAGGCTGGGTATCTTGTAATGGAGTAATGTGAAACGATGAATTGATGGTTCTATTATGTCTTGGTCTTGCTCAAGATCAAAAGAAGAGAAGTGAAATATTTATTGTTGGATTTAGAAGTTCAACAAACCGCATACGTTCTTCTCGCTCCCTTCGTAGATTTCTTCTGCAAGATCCATGATACAAATCAATGGTATAAGGTAGATTAAACGGTTAAGGAAAATGAAAAGCATCTATAATATATAGAAGAAAATAATTTTATAACCCTAATTTTTGTTACAAAATATACAAACAATTTAAATTAATCAGACCCACATCAAATTAAGCAACAAAGTGTCAAACTTTCAACAAACACAAATCCAAAAGACACATCACATTCCAAACCTATAACTATTATATAAATTATCTTTAAACAAATTCTATAATCTAAAAAGTGAACAATTTCTTACCAATTTGCTTTCTCCAGAACATTGTAATGATCTTCCATATTATTCCTCCTCACTGTCTTATAATAAAAATTAATACCATATACTTCTGCCTCAACAACCTCACGTATCACCGAAACTCCAAACTGCAGACTGAAGGGGTGAAAAACACAAGAAGGGGGGGTTGAATTGTAAAACTGAAATCTTAAAGCAAATGACAAGATATTTTTATCCTGGTTCGTTTGATCTCAAACTACTCCAGTCCACCCGTCAAGGTGATTTCGCCTCTCTCCAACGAGGTCTTAATTCACTATATTCAACTGAATACAAATCTGCTTTAACAACTGCTAAAGCCTTCTTGATTCAAACCACAATCCGGTTTGTCAAGGCAACACTTTCTTACAAAGGTATAAACAAATGTGTGTGAATGTTTTCTACAAAACTTTATCACAACTGTGATGTATATACAAATGAAGCTTAGAAACTTAGATTGCTAAACACTAATGGAGTATCAGAGTTTGTTGGTTTAGCAAAACTGGTAGATGAAGATTATAGGTTCAGCTTTGTGCGTGTAAAGAATTGGAGAGCATTAGCCATTATAATCTTCGAAGCCTTGTTTATATAGCACTTGAGAAGATGAACGTTGAATGCAATATTCTTGATTCAATGCTAATAACAAGCTTTCCTTTTTGAGCAGATCTTGTCTGGAATGAAGCCGTTGGAATTAATTAGCGTTCAATGCACAGTACCGTTGCTTCTTCAATGCACGTTCTGGCTTGGCTCATTCTGATTCTGCTTCGCTGCTGATGAACTATTTGATTCTGTATCAGAGTGTTTACGCGCAGTTCTGTTCATCAAGCTTCAGCATGTACAAGAGTTGATCATCTGATCTTGACGTTCTGATTCAGCAACTTCTGATGCTGGTGTATGAAATCATATTCTGATGCTGAATGAGTGATCTTGCTTATTTTAATCAGCATATCTACAAGTCAGAGCATAGTAATTTTAGGTAGCATATAGTTCAAACATGAAACATATAAATACTATATCTTTTCACTTTGTTATCATCAAAACTTAAATGTAGGGTACTAGATTCAAACATTGTTCTAACAATCTCCCCCTTTTTGATGATGACAAAAACTAGATATTTTAAATGAAAAAATAACGTGAAAAGTATCTGGGAAATGTTTCAGAGTTAAGAAGTAAGGAGAAATCAGAGTTTAAGAGATACTCCCCCTGAGTTTGTTACTTCCCTTTGATATGCATGTTCTTCAGGATCAGATCTTTTTCTATCTTTGAGCATCAGATTATAGGTCTTTGACTTATCAGAGAGCAGAGCTTCAGAGCTTTTCCTGTCAGAGCTTTGCTTCGGATCAGAGTGTTAGGTCGATCAGAACATCATATTTGATCAGAGCAACATGAGCTTCTACATTTTGATCAGAGCTTCTAGCTTCTAGTCTTCATAGTGTTCAAGAGCTTCCTTGTGCCTGTAGACTTTTAAACAAAACAGAAAAAAAACATTTCAAGTAATAGAGTTAGAATGTTTGAGAATTTGTCTAGTTAGCCGTTATTGATTTTAAATATCATTCTTGTTCTCCCCCTTTTTGTCAGCAATCAAAAAGTGTTGGTGATGTGTTAAAACACTTAAGATCAGAAAAACTAATTATATTAAAATAGTTCATAATCAGAGCAAAGGAACATTACAGAACATAGTCAAAACAGCACAACAGAAAATGAAGAAAACATGAAAAATTATGCATGAAAAAGATTTATGGTTGAGGGGGCATGCGTGAGAACAGGCTTTCCAGCATTGCTTGAATCTTTTCAGAAGTTTCATTCTGCTTCTGAACCATGGTGACAACAGTGTCAATTTTGCTGTCCTGTACATCCATTCTTGCTTTCATCTTCTGATCATTGTCGTCCATCCGCTGCTGGAGACGCAAGTCATTCAGCCTTAGTTCTTCCAGAGCCTGCCTGTCCAAGGCAGCTTGAGAACTTTCAGAAGGAGGAAGCTTCTCAGAACTTTCAGCTACATCTTCTGCTGGATTTTCTTCCTGAAGGGTCTTGTCCTCTGATGGTTGCACCTGTGCAGCTTGCTCTTTCTCAGACCAGGATTCACTGTCCAGAGGGAGCACAACTTCTTGAGGCAGCTGACTCTCAACTTCCTTCAGCAGCTTGCTAAAGTTCTGTTGAGCCTGCTCGTAGTTGACGTCCTGCAGCTTGATGGCTTCAGCACGTACCCATAGTCTGAACTGTGACCAGAGCTGATCAGAAGCAGCTGGGTCGATCATCCCCGGACAGACTTGCTTCAAAGAAGCAATCCATTGCAGCATACCTGTTTCAAAATTCAAAATACCAGAGCCAACATCTGGTTGCTTTGGTTTGGGTATGGCAATTTTGTGTCTTAGATCAGCAAGACGTTCAAGACTTGTTAAGTCAATGAAAGTTCTGCTGGGGTTTTCAGTGGTTTTCTGAGAGGTTGTTTGTTTTGGAGGAGGGTTATCAGAATCAGAGTCAGATATTTCTATTGGAGTGGTTGGAGTTTTTGGAGGTGTTGATTCCTCTGAAGATGGCAACTGGGGCCTGACAATAGTGGTTCCACATGGCAACTGGATTGCCAGCGGTGAAGGTTGAGGTGAGTGAGGGTCAGAATGATGAGGAGAAGGGGTTTCATAGCGGTGAAACTCTGTTTATGGTGAAGGTGGATTATTTTCTGGTTGAGGAGGAGGAATCTCTGATTGCTCAGGGATCAGAGGTTCTTCTGTGAGAGGTTGTTGTTGTTGTGGTTCTGGTTCTGGTTCTGGTTGTATTTCTGGTTCAGGTTGTGGTTCTGGTTGTGGATGAGGAATATTTGGTGGTTCAGAATTTGGTTGAGCAGAAGCATGTTCACGTTCAATATCAGCTAGCACTCTATCAAGTGCTGGTGTTGTTGAAACAGTTGGTTGTTTGGGAGTCTTAGTTCTGGTTCTTCTGAGTTGTAAGGCCTCAGAAGGGTCTTCTGGTATGGTTTCATCAATAGTAGGGATTGGAATGGATATTCTGTGAGAGGTTTGAGGAGGGGAAGCAGATGTTGGAATAGTAGATGAAATTGAAATAGGGGCAGCAGATGAATTACCTCTTTTCTTTGGAGTCTGATGAGATGATCCTTCTGCTTTCCTCTTCTTTGTCTTCTTCTGAGCCACTTCTGGTTGGACTTGACTCAGATCTTTGATCTTCAACTTTGAACCTGTATCTTCTTCCTTGTATGAATCTGGATACTTCAGAAACATATCAGGTTTGGATTCCATTTCAGAAAATTTTGGGAAATCACTCAGAGGCACTCTTCTGCTGGAGATGTCAGCAGTTGAAGTAGCTCTGGGTTCCTTCTTAATATTTTCTATCAGCTTCATCTTTTTCAGGTTCTTAGCGTTCAGCGGTTTTCCAACAGTTGGTTCCATAGTGCCCAGCACTTGAGCTTCGCTCAGATAATCTATCAGCTTATTCTCTGTCAGAATATCTGATATGAGCCTTCCAAACGGTATCCAGTCCCTTTTGGTCCTTTCTTCTTCTCTAGTCTCTTTCACACTAGTCTTGAGATGGTTGAACAGGAAGTGTGCCAGATTGATCTTCACCCTCTGATCAATAAAGTAGATCAGAAATTGCTGATCCACGTTTATATAATCAGGAGAACTTGTTGGTTTCCTGTGATTGAAGCATCCAAGAACAATCTTGGCCCATACTCTGCAGTGATCCTTCAGATCCTTAATTTTTCTGCTGGGAAATCCAAGAGTGAAAATGCAGTTGGCTACCACACCTATATCAGGGCATCTATCAGCCATGTCCACACAACGGACTCCACCACCACTTTGACCGATTAACCTAGCAATGAGGTCTTCAGAAATTACAATCTTCTTTCCCATGACAGAAGAGATGACTAGATGTTTATGAATCTTGGCGTGAATCCAAAATTCCTTGACAAGCTCTGGGAAAGTTGGTCCAACCAATCTATCGAAATACCTCTCCCACTTTTGAGCCCTAATTTCCTCAGTTAGGTCAAATCCATTATCCTTCAGACTTTCGAAGTCGATGATTAACTCAGAGAGAACTTCAAGATTCTTTACCGGTGTGAGAAGAGTTCTGGTAGGCACCTGATATTGTTCAGAGGTTTCTTTCTTCTGATTGCCTGCAGAAATGCTGGAGGATGCCATTGTTCTCACACAACAAAGCTTTGAGAATGATTTGAGAAAAAAAGGTTTGAAGGAGATAAACTCAGAAATATGCAGAAAATACTTGAGAGATTATGAGAAAGCGTAAAGAATGAGAATGAAGAATAATGTGCTTAAATAAGGTTTTCAAAAATTATTTTGAAAAATTAAACGTTTTTAAGAGAGAGAAAAAAATAATGATTTCCATTAACAAGCGTGATTACTTTGCATTAAATGCTTGCTGATTTTGGGGGATTTGAGAAAGATACTTAAAAACGGTTACCAGACATGTGTCTCAATGCACCCAATCAGCGCTTTGCCTTCTCAGAAGCGTGCACGCGTTCTGCTTCAGAGATTTGCTGATGATTGGATGACACTTGTTTGATGTAGTGATCAGCACGTCTGTCTTTG
Organism: Vicia faba; assembly: GCA_948472305.1. Taxonomy (NCBI): domain Eukaryota; kingdom Viridiplantae; phylum Streptophyta; class Magnoliopsida; order Fabales; family Fabaceae; genus Vicia; species Vicia faba. Next base: position 95,126,953 of record OX451735.1, on the reverse strand, counting down.
AGATTAGACTCTCAGATCTTTAGACTTGCATCTGATACAATCTGCATGTTCTATCTTTCTGAAAGAAGATTGATCAGAAGTTCACAGTAATATAATTACATTCTGAAGATAAATACATGGAATTAAAACATTTTCATTCTGGGCATACTTTCATGCTGAGATGTTTCAGAATGAAATTAAACCTATCTTCTGAAAGGGGTTTAGTAAAGATATCAGCCCATTGATGGTCTGTATCTATAAATTTCAAGTTTAAAATACCTTTCTGAATATAGTCCCTAATGAAATGATGTTTTATTTCTATATGCTTAGCTCTAGAATGTAAAATAGGATTCTTACTTAAGCAAATAGCAGAAGTATTATCACAAAGAATAGGAATGTTACTCTCAAAAATCTGGAAGTCTTCAAGCTGACTTTTCATCCAGAGCATTTGTGTGCTACATCCTGCTGCTGCTATGTACTCAGCTTCTGCTGTTGACAGAGCAATTGTTGATTGCCTTTTGCTGGACCACGAGATCAGATTTTCTCCCAGAAACTGGCAGCTTCCAGAAGTACTTTTACGTTCCACTCTGTCTCCAGCAAAATCAGCATCACAGTAGCCTACTAAGCTGTAATCACTAGATTTTCTATAAAACAAACCCAGATTAGTAGTACCTTTCAGATACTTGAAAATTCGCTTAACAGCTGTTAAGTGAGATTCTCTAGGATCTGATTGGAATCTAGCACAAATACATACGCTGAATAAGATATCAGGTCTTGAAGCTGTCAAATAAAGGAGAGAACCAATCATACCTCTGTAGACTTTCTGTTCTACACTTTTGCTTACCTCTTCTCTTTCCAGAATGCACGTGGGATGCATTGGAATCTTTGATGGCTTACATTCTGAGAGGTCAAATTTCTTCAGAGGATCTCTGATGTATTTGCTCTGATGAATGTAAGTTCCCTCTGGAGTTTGATTGATCTGAATTCCTAGAAAGAATTTCAGTTCCCCCATGAGGCTCATCTCAAATTCTGCCTGCATACACTTAGCAAATTTTCTTCCAAGAGAAGGATTAGTAGAACCAAAAATAATATCATCAACATAAATTTGACAGACTAAAATGTCACTCTTAACTGTTTTACAGAATAGAGTAGTGTCCACTTTCCCTCTGGTGAATTCATTTTCAAGCAGAAAGTTACTTAGCCTTTCATACCAAGCTCTGGGAGCTTGTTTCAGACCATACAGTGACTTTTTCAGTTTGAAAACATGTTCTGGATGTTTTGTATTTTCAAAACCTGGGGGTTGGTGAACATAAACTTCTTCTTCTATATAACCATTTAAGAATGCACTTTTGACATCCATCTGATACAGAGTGATGCCTCTATTAACAGCAAATGAAATTAAAAGTCTGATAGATTCTAACCTGGCGACTGGGGCAAAGGTTTCTGTATAGTCTATCCCCTCTTGCTGACTATAACCTTGTGCAACCAGTCGTGCCTTGTTTCTGACGACTTCACCTTGTTCGTTGAGCTTGTTTCTGAACACCCATCTTGTTCCAATGACGTTGAATCCTTTTGGTCTGGGAACGAGATCCCATACGTCGTTTCTGGTGAATTGATTCAGCTCTTCTTGCATTGCCAGAATCCAGTCATTATCCAGAAGTGCTTCATCAATAGAAGAAGGTTCAATCAGAGACACAAGTCCCATAAGAGTTTCTTCAGAGTTTCTGAAGCTTGCTCTTGTTCTGATTGGATCTTCCTTTCTTCCTAGGATAGTCTCTTCTGGGTGATCCAAACTGCTTCTGGGTACTCTCTTCTGAGGTTGATCAGCAGCAGTTGTAGGATTTCTAGCATTGCTCCTTTCAGACGTTGAAGGAATGTCTGTGTTGAGAGCTTCTGATGACTTGTCTTCAGAACCTGCAAATTCAATTTCTATACCTGCAAGATTTTCATTCTGCTTTGACTTTTCAGAGTCAAGCTTATCATCAAAACGAACACTGATTGATTCTTCCACAATCTGTGTTTCTGTATTGTATACTCTGTACCCTCTTGAGCGTTCAGAGTATCCTAACATAATACACTTCTGTGCCTTAGAATCAAACTTGTTCAAATAATTCTTTGTATTCAATATAAAGCACGTACATCCAAATGGATGAAAATACGAAATGTTGGGCTTTCTGTTCTTCCACAATTCATATGGAGTCTTTTCCAGAATAGGTCTTATTGAGATTCTATTCTGAATGTAGCACGCTGTGTTTATTGCCTCTGCCTAGAAAGTCTTAGCAACGTTTGTCTCATTGATCATGGTTCTGGCCATTTCTTGCAATGTTCTGTTCTTTCGTTCTACAACTCCATTTTGTTGGGGAGTTCTAGGACAAGAGAAATCATGCAGAATTCCTTTGTCATTAAAGAATGACTCAAAATCTTTATTTTCAAATTCTCCACCATGATCACTTCTGACTTTAACGATTCTAAGATCTTTTTCATTCTGAACTTGGTTACAGAAGGTAACAAACACAGAGTGTGACTCGTCCTTGTGTCTTAAGAACTTTACCCATGTCCATCTGCTATAGTCATCTACGATTACTAACCCATACTTCTTGCCACTGACTGAAGCAGTTTTAACTGGTCCAAATAGGTCAATGTGCAGAAGTTCTAATGGCTTAGAGGTAGAAACAACATTTTTGGATTTAAAAGAAGGTTTTGCAAATTTGCCTTTCTGACATGCTTCACACAGAGCATCTGAATTGAACTTCAAATTTGGAAGTCCTCTGACCAGATTGAGTTTGTTAATCTGAGATATTCTTCTCATACTAACATGCCCCAATCTTCTGTGCCAGATCCACTGCTCGTTGTTAACAGACAGAAGACATTTTACGTTCTGACTCTTTATTTCAGAAAGTTTGATTTTGTAAATGTTGTTTTTCCTCTTACCATTAAATAGGATAGTCCCATCTTTCTGACTAACAGCTTTACATGATTTTTGATTAAAGATTATATCATAACCGTTATCACTTAATTGACTTATGGATAACAGATTATGCATCAATCCATCTACTAGCAGAACATTATTAATAGAGGGAAGATTTCCGTTACCTACAGTTCCAGAGCCAATAATCTTTCCCCTCTGATTGCCTCCAAAGCCAACGTGGCCTCCAGGCTTAAGTTCCAGGCTTTGGAACATATGCCTTCTTCCCGTCATGTGTCGTGAGCAGCCAGAGTCCAGGTACCATGACTGGTGTTTCTGATTTGCTGCTAAAGATATCTGCAACATGTATTATTTTATCCTTAGGTACCCAGATTTTCTTGGGTCCTGACTTGTTAGTTTTACCAAAACTCTGGTTGAATTTTGGTTTCAGAGTGCTTACTACTAGTATATTTGATGTCATGTGTGTGACCATACACAAAATGTGAATTTAGAGGAGTGTGTTTAATGGTTAAATCCATGACATTCTTAGGTGTAGGAACCTTTCCTAGGTATCCTATTCCTTTCCTGCCGTTTCTGCTAACTCCATAGATCATTGAAGCCATTCTGCTTCTATCTATGCTTTTAGCAAGGAACTTCTGGAAACTATGATCATACTCCTTGATGATCTCATCAGCGTTGCTGGGAGTTTCAGAAATTGGTTCTTTCTGAGAGTTTTGTAAAGAGTTTTCTAATTTTTAAATTTTATCTCTCAGCTCAGAGTTTTCCAATTTGAGACTCTCAGACTTATTAGAGTCAGATTCAAGATTCCTTTTCAGGTCTCTGAATTTGGCTCTAATCTGCTGATAACGTTCCAGAATTTCATTGAGGCTTTCAGCAAGTTCAGCCTTTGTAAAATTAACAGCGAAGTTAGGGAATACCTCTTCTGTGTCTGATTCTGAGTCTGATTCAGAAGCTTCACTGTCATCTGGAATGTTAGCCATGAGCGCTATGTTTGCCCTTTCATCATCTGATTCTGAGTCAGCTTCAGACGAGTCAGAGTCATCCCATGTGGCCATGAGACTTTTCTTCTTCTCTCTTCCAAACTTCTTTTTGGGCTTTTCCCTCTGAAGCTTTGGGCAGTCACTCTTGTAGTGTCCTTGCTCATTGCACTCGTAGCAGATGATGTCTTTTGTGTTTGGCTTCTTGCTACCGGAGGAGCCTTCAGATCTTCTGTATCCTGAGGAAGAATTTGTCCTTCTGAATCTGGAAGAAGACTCGTTCTGATCAGATCTTCTGGGATTCCTGAACTTCCTTTGTCTTTGCTTCCACAGTTGATTTACTCTTCTGGAGAGAAGGGAAAGTTCGTCTTCTTCTGATGAGGATCCATCAGATGTTTCTTCAACTGCCTGCAAAACTTTAGATTCAGATTTTCTGTTAGATTTTAAAGCTAAAGGCTTACCTTGCTTCTGAGGCTCGTCAGCTTCTAGCTCTATCTCATGACTTCTGAGGGAGCTTATAAGTTCCTCCAGAGTGATTTTGTTGAGATCCTTCGCTAGCTTCAGAGCAGTAACCATAGGCCTCCACTGCTTGGGTAAACTTCTGATTATCTTCTTGACATGGTCAGCAGTAGAGTATCCTTTGTCCAGAACTTTGAGACCAGCTACCAGAATCTGGAATCTAGAGAACATAGTTTCAATGGATTCAGATTCTTCCATTTTGAACGCCTCATACTTCTGAATGAGCGCCAGAGCTTTTGTTTCTTTGACTTGAACGTTGCCCTCATGCGTCATTCTGAGAGAATCAAAGATGTTCTTAGCTGTGTCTCTGTTGGAGATCTTTTCATACTCAGTATAGGAGATGGCACTGAGGAGGATGGTTCTGGCCTTATGGTGATTCTTGAAATCACGCTTTTGTTGATCAGTCATTGATTTTCTATCAATCTTCTGACCAGTTGCATTCACAGGGTGCGTGTATCCATCTGTCACCATATCCCACAGATCAGCATCATGTGCTAGAAAGAAGCTTTCAATTCTGTCTTTCCAGTAATCAAAGTTTTCTCCATCAAAAACTGGAGGTTTGCCGCTGAATCTGTCTCTGTCCTCATTGTTGTCATTGCTGAAATGAGAGTTGTTTCCTGCCATTGTGTTTTTCTGACGCTGGATCTTGTACTGACACGGTTAAGTGTTTTAGCTCAGAACCAGGCGCTCTGATGCCAATTGAAGGGGTGAAAAACACAAGAAGGGGGGGTTGAATTGTAAAACTGAAATCTTAAAGCAAATGACAAGATATTTTTATCCTGGTTCGTTTGATCTCAAACTACTCCAGTCCACCCGTCAAGGTGATTTCGCCTCTCTCCAACGAGGTCTTAATTCACTATATTCAACTGAATACAAATCTGCTTTAACAACTGCTAAAGCCTTCTTGATTCAAACCACAATCCGGTTTGTCAAGGCAACACTTTCTTACAAAGGTATAAACAAATGTGTGTGAATGTTTTCTACAAAACTTTATCACAACTGTGATGTATACACAAATGAAGCTTAGAAACTTAGATTGCTAAACACTAATGGAGTATCAGAGTTTGTTGGTTTAGCAAAACTGGTAGATGAAGATTATAGGTTCAGCTTTGTGCGTGTAAAGAATTGGAGAGCATTAGCCATTATAATCTTCGAAGCCTTGTTTATATAGCACTTGAGAAGATGAACGTTGAATGCAATATTCTTGATTCAATGCTAATAACAAGCTTTCCTTTTTGAGCAGATCTTGTCTGGAATGAAGCCGTTGGAATTAATTAGCGTTCAATGCACAGTACCGTTGCTTCTTCAATGCACGTTCTGGCTTGGCTCATTCTGATTCTGCTTCGCTGCTGATGAACTATTTGATTCTGTATCAGAGTGTTTACGCGCAGTTCTGTTCATCAAGCTTCAGCATGTACAAGAGTTGATCATCTGATCTTGACGTTCTGATTCAGCAACTTCTGATGCTGGTGTATGAAATCATATTCTGATGCTGAATGAGTGATCTTGCTTATTTTAATCAGCATATCTACAAGTCAGAGCATAGTAATTTTAGGTAGCATATAGTTCAAACATGAAACATATAAATACTATATCTTTTCACTTTGTTATCATCAAAACTTAAATGTAGGGTACTAGATTCAAACATTGTTCTAACACATACGAGAAATAAAGACATATATATTCTCTCTATAAGATCCGAAAACAACTTTGAAGTTGAGTAAGATGAATATGGAAGAAGAATAAGAAGAAGGAACAAGAAATAAATCACAGAGAGATAAAAGGAAAAACGATGAGACAAAGAGAGAAAGTTCAAAGAAGAGGAATACGAAGAGGGGGGAGAGAAGAAAGAGAGAGAATATGGCGGTATTGAGAGATGGAGAAGGAGAATGAGTCAGAGAGAGATGAAGAGAATAAAAAAATGATGAGAGATAAAAATATATTTTTTGAAATTTGAAATTTGAATTAAAAGTGTGATATGATTTGAACCATGTGATGCCATCAATCCATTCAAAGAGAGGGAGCAAAGGCATAAATTACTAATTATGTAATTGGGTTTAAATTAGATGACATCAACTGTTGAAAAATGTATTTTTTAGGACACAATATACCCTCATTTTTGGGAGGTGAAGAAAAATTAAGAAGGGGATAATGGGGGTGTTCCAGAGAATAAAAGGTTCTTATATGATAAATTTTGCGTCATCCCATATATATGTGGATATTCGAATGCATGCTCTTCATTGCAAAAACGCCTCTGTGTGATATATTGGTATTTGCATTAAATAATTATACTTCTCAAAGTTTTCTATATTTCTTTTTGATGTTGTTAAAGAGGGAGAAGCATATGCGAGATGAAGTTCAAAAGCACAAAGTCATGGGGGGCCTTCAATGAAGACATGAAATGCAACGTCGCAAGTTTTTCCATCATCAAAAAGGGGGAGGATATGAATGCAATTTCCCCATTAGATGTTTTTCATGATGTCAAAACTAGGAAAATTTAGAATTTCTGTAAATTGGACGATATCTCTATGTTGTTTGGTGCAACCTTGCACTAGAGGTCTTAGGAAGCATTCAAAATAAGTTTGAAATTGACCAAAATTATATAAAAACCAGTTGCATGTATCGGCACATATGATTTTCGCGCTGGCACATGTACTCTAATATTAAAGCATGTAGCTTATGTTTTGCATGTGTCGCCACATTACTCATTTTAGGTCGACACATAGTGAATTTTTCAACTCTATGTGTCAGAACATACGATTTTTAAGCCGATACATGTACTATATTGTTAAAGCTTGTAGTTTCTGCTTTGCATGTGTCAGCACATAACTCATTTTAAGTCGGCATATATTTATGTTTTTAACTCTATGTGCTGGCGCATCCGCTTTTCACGCCGACACATCTTGTTATTTGGAGCAAATTTTCTAAACTAATTTAATTCTGATGTTTCCCTCTTTGCCATTAAATTTCCACAACTATAAATACATAATTCATGCTTCATTTCAACTAGGTGAAGCTATAAGCACTTACCACCATTGCTCTTCATCTTCAACCTCTAACCTATGCATACACACTAATAAACTACACATAATCATTTTTTTGTTGGGGTGTCATCTAAACGAGGTTTGATAACGTCCAACTAGGTTTGTGTAACCGTGAATATTGGGTTAAGAATTATGGGGGGTTTCATCCGAAAAAACCTAGAGTTTATCCTCCAAGATATTTGGTTGATTTGGGGGTTTGGTTTAAGACTTCGCAATAGTGGATTCGACCGAGTGAAAACTTTGAAGTTTTTGTATCATGTAAAAGAGAAGCACAATGGATCATATTGGAAGCTCTTATGGCCAATAGTTCACAATTGGATTCGATCAAGTGAAAGATTTGGAGGTTAGGTATCTCGCAAAGGAGTAGTGTGAAATGATGAATCGATTGGTTCTATTATGTCTTGGTCTTGCTCAAGATCAAAAGAAGAGAAGTGAAAGCTTTGTTGTTGAATTTAGAAGTTCAATAAGCCGCATACGTTCTTCTGGCTCCCTTTGTCGATTTCTTCTGCAAGATCCAAGTTACAAATCATTGGTAGAAGGTAGATTAAACAGTTAAAGAAAATTTAAAGCATCGCTAATATATAGAAGAAAATAATTTTATTACCCTAATTTTTGTTTCAAAATATAAAAACACTTTAAATTAATCAGACCCACATCAAATTAAGCAACAAAGCTTCAAACTTTCAACAAACACAAATCCAAAAAACACATCACATTCCAAAACTACAACTATTATATAAATTATATTTAAACAAATTCTATAATCTAAAAAGTGAACAATTTCTTACCAATTTTCTTTCTCTAGAACATTGTAATGATCTTCCATATTATTCTTCCTCACTCTCTTATAATAAAAAAGAATACACATCTCCTCCTGCCTTAACAACATCACGTGTCACAATTGACGTATCATCAGAACTCCAAATGCAGACGAGAAACGACGACATAGATATTCTTTCTATGAGATCCAAAAACAACTTTGAAGATGAGTAAGATGAATATGTAAGAAGAAGAAGAAGAAGAAGGAAGAAGGAAGAAGTCACAGAGAGATAAAAGGAAAAATGACGAGACAAAGAGAGAAAGTTCAAAGAAAAGGAAGACGAAGAGTGGAGAGAGAAGAAAGAGAGATAATAGGACGGTATTGAGAGAGAGAGAGAAGGAGAATGAGTCAGAGAGAGATGAAGAGAATAAAAAAATGATGAGAGAGAAAAATATATATTTTGAATTTTGAAATTTGAATTAAAAGTGTGATTCGATTTGAACCACGTGATGCCAACAATCCATTCAAAGATATGGAGCAAAGGCATAAATTACTAATTATGTAATTGGATTTCAATTAGATGACATCAACAGTTGAAAAATGTTTTTTTTAGGACACAAAATACCGTCATTTTTGGGAGGTGGAGAAAAATTAAGAAGGGGAAAATGGGGATTTTCCAGAGAATAAAAGGTTCTTATATGATAAATTTTTCGTCATCCCATATATATGTGGATATGTGAATGCATGCTCTTCTTTGTAAAAATGCCTTTGTGTGATATATTGGTATTTGCGTTAAATAATTATACTTCTCAAAGTTTTCTATATTTATTTTTGATGTTGTTAAAGAGGGAGAAGCATATGCGAGATGAAGTTCGGAAGCACAAAGTCAGGGGGAGCCTTCAATGAAGACATGAAATGCAACGTCACAAGTTTTTCCATCATCAAAAAGGGGTAGGATGTGAGTGAAATTTCCCCATTAGATGTTTTTCATGATGTCAAAACTAGGAAAATTTAGCATTTCTGTATATTGTACGATATCTCTATGTTGTTTGGTGCACCCTTGCACTAGAGGTCTTAGGAAGCATTTAAAATAAGTTTGAAATTGGCCAAAATTATATAAAAACCAGTTGCATGTATCGGCACATATGATTTTCGCGCTGGCACATGTACTATAATATTAAAGCATGTAGTTTATGTTTTGCATGTGTCGCCACATTACTCATTTTAGGTCGACACATAGTGAATTTGTCACCTCTATGTGTCGGAACATACGATTTTTAGGCCGATACATGTACTATATTGTTAAAGCTTGTAGTTTCTGCTTTGCATGTGTCAGCACATAACTCATTTTAGGTCGGCACATCTTGAAGTTTTTAACTCTATGTGTTGGCGCATTCGCTTTTCACGCCGACGCATCCTGTTATTTGGAGAAATTTCTAAACTAATTTAATTCTGATGTTTCCCTCTTTGCCATTAAATTTCCACAACTATAAATACATAATTCATGCTTCATTTCAACTAGGTGAAGCTATAAACACTTACCACCATTGCTCTTCATCTTCAACCTCTAACCTATGCATACACACTAACAAACTACACATAATCATTTTTTGTTGGGGTGTCATCTAAACGAGGTTCGATAACGTCCAACTAGGTTTGTGTAACCGAGAATATTGGGTTAAGAATTATGGGGGATTTCATCCGAAAAAACCTAGGGTTTGTCTTCCAAGATATTTGGTTGATTTGGGGGATTGGTTTAAGACTTCGCAATAGTGGATTCGACCGAGTGAAAACTTTGAAGATTTTGTATCATGTAAAATAGTAGCACAGTGGATCATATTGGAAGCTCTTATGTCCAATACTTAACAATTGGATTCGATCAAGTGAAAGATTTGGAGGTTGGGTATCTCGCAAAGGAGTAGTGTGAAATGATGAATCGATTGGTTCTATTATGTCTTAGTCTTGCTCAAGATCAAAAGAAGAGAAGTGAAAGCTTTGTTGTTGGATTTAGAAGTTCAAAAAACTGCATAAGTTCTTCTGGCTCCCTTCGTCGATTTATTTTGCAATATCCAAGTTACAAATCAATGGTAGAAGGTAGATTAAATGGTTAAAGAAAATTAAAAGCATCGCTAATATATTGAAGAAAATAATTTTATAACCCTAATATTTGTTACAAAATATACATACAATTTAAATTAATCAAACCCGCATCAAATTAAGCAACAAAGTTTCAAACTTTCAACAAACACAAATCCAAAAAACACATCACATTCCAAACCTACAACTATTATATAAATTATATTTAAACAAATTCTATAATCTAAAAAGTGAACAATTTCTTACCAATTTTCTTTCTCTAGAACATTGTAAAGATCTTCCGTATTATTCCTCTTCACTCTCTCATAATAAAACAGAATACACATCTCCTCCTGCCTCAACGACATCACGTGTCACAATAGACGTATCATCAGAACTCAAAACTGCAGACGAGAAACGACGACATAGATATTCTTTCTATGAGATCCGAAAACAACTTTGAAGATGAGTAAGATGAATATGTAAGAAGAAGAAGAAGAAGAAGAAGAAGGAAGAAGGAAGATGTCACAGAGAGATAAAAGGAACAATGACGTGACAAAGAGAAAAAGTTCAAAGAAGAGGAAGACAAAGAGTCGGGAGAGAAGAAAGAGATATAATAGGACGGTATTGAGAGAGAGAAGGAAAATGAGTCATAGAGAGATGAAGAGAATAAAAAAATGATGAGAGAGAAAAATATATATTTTGAATTTTGAAATTTGAATTAAAAGTGTGATTTGATTTGAACCACTGATGCCATCAATCCATTCAAAGATATGGAGCAAAGGCATAAATTACTAATTATGTAATTGGATTTCAATTAGATGACATCAACAGTTGAAAAATGTATTTTTTAGGACACAAAATACCGTCATTTTTGGGATGTGGAGAAAAATTAAGAAGGAGAAAATGGGGATTTTCCAGAGAATAAAAGGTTCTTATATGATAAATTTTGCGTCATCCCATATATATGTGGATATGTGAATGCATGCTATTCTTTGCAAAAACGCCTTTGTGTGATATATTTGTATTTGCGTTAAATAATTATACTTCATAAAAGTTTCTATATTTCTTTTTTATGTTGTTAAAGAGGGAGAAGCATATGCGAGATGAAGTTCGGAAGCACAAAGTCAGGGGGAGCCTTGAATGAAGACATGAAATGCAACGTCGCAAGTTTTTCCATCATCAAAAAGGGGGAGGATGTGAGTGAAATTTCCCCATTAGATGTTTTTCATGATGTCAAAACTAGGAAAATCTAGCATTTATGTAAATTGGACGATATCTCTATGTTGTTTGGTGCACCCTTGCACTAGAGGTCTTAGAAAGCATTCAAAATAAGTTTGAAATTGGCCAAAATTATATAAAAACCTGTTGCATGTATCGGCACATATGATTTTCGCGCGAGCACATGTACTCTAATATTAAAGCATGTAGCTTATGTTTTGCATGTGTCGTCACATTACTCATTTTAGGTCGACACATAGTGAATTTTTCAACTCTATGTGTTGGAACATACGATTTTTAGGCCGATACATGTACTATATTGTTAAAGCTTGTAGTTTGTGCTTTGCATGTGTCAGCACATAACTCATTGTAGGTCGGCACATATTGAAGTTTTAACTCTATGTGCCGGCGCATCCGCTTTTCGCACCGACGCATCCTGTTATTTGGAGCAAATTTTCTAAACTAATTTAATTCTGATGTTTCCCTCTTTGCCATTAAATTTCCATAACTATAAATACATAATTCATGCTTCATTTCAACTAGGTGAAGCTATAAACACTTAACATCATTTCTCTTCATCTTCAACCTCTAACCTATGCATACACACTAATAAACTACACATAATCATTTTTTTGTTGGGGTGTCATCTAAACGAGGTTTGAAAACGTCCAACTAGGTTTGTGTAACCGTGAATATTGGGTTAAGAATTATGGGGGGTTTCATCCGAAAAAACCTAGGGTTTATCCTCCAAGATATTTGGTTGATTTGGGGGTTTGGTTTAAGACTTCGCAATAGTGGATTCGACCGAATGTAAACTTTGAAGATTTTGTATCATGTAAAAGAGCAGCACAATGGATCATATTGGAAGCTCTTATGGCCAATAGTTCACAATTGGATTCTATCAAGTGAAAGATTTGGAGGTTGGGTATCTCGCAAAGGAGTAGTGTGAAATGATGAATCGATTGGTTCTATTATGTCTTGGTCTTGCTCAAGATCAAAAGAAGATAAGTGAAAGCTTTGTTGTTGGATTTAGAAGTTCAACAAATTGCATAAGTTCTTCTGGATCCCTTCGTCGATTTCTTTTGCAATATCCAAGTTACAAATCAATGGTAGAAGGTAGATTAAATGGTTAAAGAAAATTAAAAGCATCGCTAATATATTGAAGAAAATAATTTTATAACCCTAATATTTGTTACAAAATATACAAACAATTTAAATTAATCAGATCCACATCAAATTAAGCAACAATGTTTCAAACTTTCAACAAACACAAATCCAAAAAACACATCACATTCCAAACCTACAACTATTATATAAATTATATTTAAACAAATTCTATAATATAAAAAGTGAACAATTTCTTACCAATTTGCTTTCTCCAGAACATTGTAATGATCTTCAATATTATTCCTCCTCACTCGCTTATAATAAAAATGAATTCCCATCTCCTTCTGCCTCAACAACATCACGTGTCACAACAGACATATCACCGGAACACCAAACTGCAGATGAGAAACGACGACATAGATATTCTTTCTATGAGATCCGGAAACAACTTTGAATATGAGTAATATGAATATGGAAGAAGAAGAAGAAGGAAGAAGGAAGAAGGAAGAACTCACAGAGAGATAAAATGAAAAATGACGAGACAAAGAGAAAAAGTTCAAAGAAGAGGAAGACGAAGAGGGGGAGAGAAGAAAGAGAGATAATAGGACGGTATTGAGAGAGAGAAGGAGAATGAGTCAGAGAGGGAGAAGAGAATAAAAAAAATAATGAGAGAGAAAAAAATATATTTTAAATTTTTAAATTTGAATTAAAAGTGTGATTTGATTTGAACCACGTTATTCCATCAATCCATTCAAAGAGATGGAGAAAAGGAATAAATTACTAATTATGTAATTGGATTTCAATTAGATGACATCAATAGTTGAAAAATGTATTTTCTAGGACACAAAATACCGTCATTTTTGGGAGGTGGAGAAAAACTAAGAAGTGGAAAATGGGGGTTTTCCAGAGAATAAAAGGTTCTTATATGATAAATTTTGCGTCATCCCATATATATGTGGATATGTGAATGCATGCTCTTCTTTGCAAAAACGCCTTTGTGTGATATATTGGTATTTGCGTTAAATAATTATACTTCTCCAAGTTTTCTATATTTCTTTTTGATGTTGTTAAAGAGGGAGAAGCATATGCGAGATGAAGTTCAGAAGCACAAATTCAGGGGGGGCCTTTAATGAAGATATGAAATGCAACGTCGCAAGTTTTTCCATCATCAAAAAGGGGGAGGATGTGAGTGAAATTTCCCCATTAGATGTTTTTCATGATGTCAAAACTAGGAAAATTTAGCATTTCTGTATACTGAACGATATCTCTATGTTGTTTGGTGCACCCTTGCACTAGAGGTCTTAGGAAGCATTCAAAATAAGTTTGAAATTGGCCAAAATTATATAAAAACCAGTTGTATGTATCGGCACATATGATTTTCGCGCTGGCACATGTACTCTAATATTAAAGCATGTAGCTTCTGTTTTGCATCTGTCGCCATATTACTCATTTTAGGTCGACACATAGTGAAGTTTTCAACTCTATGTGTCAGAACATACGATTTTTAGGCCGATACATGTACTATATTGTTAAAGCTTGTGGTTTCTGCTTTGCATGTGTGAACACATAACTCATTTTAGGTCGGCACATATTGAAGTTTTTAACTCTACATGCTGGCGCATCCGTTTTTCACGCCGACGCATCTTGTTATTTGGAGTAAATTTTCTAAACTAATTTAATTCTGATGTTTCCCTCTTTGCCATTAAATTTCCATAACTATAAATACATAATTCATGCTTCATTTCAACTAGGTGAAGCTATAAACACTTACCACCATTGCTCTTCATCTTCAACCTCTAACCTATGCATACACACTAACAAACTACACATAATAATTTTTTGTTGGGGTGTCATCTAAACGAGGTTCGATAACGTCTAACTAGGTTTGTGTAACCGAGAATATTGGGGTAAGAATTATGGGGGGTTTCATCCGAAAAAACCTAGGGTTTGTCCTCCAAGATATTTGGTTGATTTGGGGGTTTGGTATAAGACTTCGCAATAGTGGATTCGACCGAGTGAAAACTTTTAAGATTTTGTATCATGTAAAAGAGTAGCACATTGGATCATATTGGAAGCTCTTATGGCCAGTACTTAACAATTGGATTCGATCAAGTGAAAGATTCGGAGGTTGGGTATCTCGCAAAGGAGTAGTGTGAAATGATGAATCGATTGGTTCTATTATGTCTTGGTCTTGCTCAAGATCAAAAGTAGAGAAGTGAAAGCTTTGTTGTTGGATTTAGAAGTTCAACAAACCACATACGTTCTTCTGGCTCCCTTTGTCGATTTCTTCTGCAAGATCCAAGTTACAAATCATTGGTAGAAGGTAGATTAAACGGTTAAAGAAAATTAAAAGCATCGCTAATATATAGAAGAGAATAATTTTATTACCCTAATTTTTGTTACAAAATATAAAAACAATTTAAATTAATCAGACCCACATCAAATTAAGCAACAAAGTTTCAAACTTTTAACAAACACAAATGAAAAAAAACACATCACATTCCAAACCTACAACTATTATATAAATTATATTTAAACAAATTCTATAATCTAAAAAGTGAACAATTTCTTACCAATTTTCTTTCTCTAGAACATTGTAATGATCTTCCATATTATTCCTCCTCACTCTCTTATAATAAAAAAGAATACACATCTCCTCCTGCATCAACAACATCACGTGTCACAATAGACATATCATCAGAACTCCAAACTGCAGACGAGAAACGACGACATAGATATTCTTTCTATGAGATCCGAAAACAACTTTGAAGATGAGTAAGATGAATATGTAAGAAGAAGAAGAAGGAAGAAGGAAGAACTCACAGAGAGATAAAAGGAAAAATGACGAGACAAAGAGAAAAAGTTCAAAGAAGAGGAAGACGAAGAGGGGGGAGATAAGAAAGAGAGATAATAGTACGATATTAAGAGAGAGAAGGAGAATGAGTCAGAGAGGGATGAAGAGAATAAAAAAAATGATGCGAGAGAAAAATATATATTTTGAATTTTGAAATTTGAATTAAAAGTGTGATTTGATTTGAACCACGTGATGCCATCAATCCATTCAAAGAGATGGAGCAAAGGAATAAATTACTAATTATGTAATTGGATTTCAATTAGATGACTTCAACAGTTGAAAAATGTATTTTTCTAGGACACAAAATACCGTCATTTTTGGGAGGCGGAGAAAAATTAAGAAGGGGAAAATGGGGGGTTTTCCAGAGAATAAAAGGTTCTTATATGATAAATTTTGCGTCATCCCATATATATGTGGATATGTGAATGCATGCTCTTCTTTGCAAAAACGCCTTTATGTGATATATTGGTATTTGCGATAAATAATTATACTTCTCAAAGTTTTCTATATTTCTTTCTGATGTTGTTAAAGAGGGAGAAGCATATGCGAGATGAAGTTCGGAAGCACAAAGTCAGGGGGAGCCTTCAATGAAGACATGAAATGCAACGTCGCAAGTTTTTCCATCATCAAAAAGGGGAGTATGTGAGTGGAATTTCCCCATTAGATGTTTTTCATGATGTCAAAACTAGGAAAATCTAGCATTTCTGTATATTGGACGATATCTCTATGTTGTTTGGTGCACCCTTGCACTAGAGGTCTTAGGAAGAATTCAAAATAAGTTTGAAATTATCCAAAATTATATAAAAACTAGTTGCATGTATCGGCACATATGATTTTCGCGCTGGCACATGTACTCTAATATTAAAGCATGTAGCTTATGTTTTGCATTTGTCACCATATTACTCATTTTAGGTCGACACATAGTGAAGTTTTCAACTCTATGTGTCAGAACATATGATTTTTAGGCCGATACATGTACTATATTGTTAAAGCTTGTAGTTTCTGCTTTGCATGTGTCAGCACATAACTCATTTTAGGTCGGCACATATTGAAGTTTTTAACTCTATGTGTTGGCGCATCGGCTTTTCACGCCGACGAATCCTGTTATTTGGAGCAAATTTTCTAAACTAATTTAATTCTGATGTTTCCCTCTTTGCCATTAAATTTCCACAACTATAAATACATAATTCATGCTTCATTTCAACTAGGTGAAGCTATAAACACTTACCACCATTGCTCTTCATCTTCAACCTCTAACCTATGCATACACACTAACAAACTACACATAATCATTTTTTGTTAGGGTGTCATCTAAACGAGGTTCGATAACGTCCAACTAGGTATGTGTAACCGAGAATAATGGGTTAAGAATTATGGGGGATTTCATCGAAGAAAACCTAGGGTTTGTCCTCCAAGATATTTGGTTGATTTGGGGGATTGGTTTAAGACTTCTCAATAGTGGATTCGACCGAGTGAAAACTTTGAAGATTTTGTATCATGTAAAAGAGTAGCACAGTGGATCATATTGGAAGCTCTTATGTCCAATACTTAACAATTAGATTCGATCAAGTGAAAGATTTGGAGGTTGGGTATCTCGCAAAGGAGTAGTGTGAAACGATGAATCGATTGGTTCTATTATGTCTTAGTCTTGCTCAAGATCAAAAGAAGAGAAGTGAAAGCTTTGTTGTTGGATTCAGAAGTTCAAAAAACTGCATAAGTTTTTCTGGCTCCCTTCGTCGATTTCTTTTGCAATATCCAAGTTACAAATCAATGGTAGAAGGTAGATTAAATGGTTAAAGAAAATTAAAAGCATCGCTAATATATTGAAGAAAATAATTTTATAACCCTAATATTTGTTACAAAATATACAAACAATTTAAATTAATCAGACCCACATCAAATTAAGCAACAAAGTTTCAAACTTTCAACAAACACAAATCCAAAAAACACATCACATTCCAAACCTACAACTATTATATAAATTATATTTAAACAAATTCTATAATCTAAAAAGTGAACAATTTCTTACCAATTTTCTTTCTCTAGAACATTGTAAAGATCTTTCGTATTATTCCTCTTCACTCCCTTATAATAAAAAAGAATACACATCTCCTCCTGCCTCAACAACATCACGTGTCACAATAGACGTATCATCAGAACTCCAAACTGCATATGAGAAACGACGACATAGATATTCTTTCTATGAGATCCGAAAACAACTTTGAAGATAAGTAAGATGAATATGTAAGAAGAAGAAGAAGAAGAAGAAGAAGAAGAAGAAGGAAGAAGGAAGATGTCAAAGAGAGATAAAAGGAACAATGACGAGACAAAGAGAAAAAGTTCAAAGAAGAGGAATACAAAGAGTGGGGAGAGAAGAAAGAGAGATAATAGGACGGTATTGAGAGAGAGAAGGAGAATGAGTCATAGAGAGATGAAGAGAATAAAAAAATGATGAGAGAGAAAAATATATATTTTGAATTTTGAAATTTGAATTAAAAGTGTGATTTGATTTGAACCACGTGATGCCATCAATCCATTCAAAGAGATGGAGCAAAGGAATAAATTACTAATTATGTAATTGGATTTCAATTAGATGACTTCAACAGTTGAAAAATGTATTTTTCTAGGACACAAAATACCGTCATTTTTGGGAGGTGGAGAAAAATTAAGAAGGGGAAAATGGGGGGTTTTCCAGAGAATAAAAGGTTCTTATATGATAAATTTTGCGTCATCCCATATATATGTGGATATGTGAACGCATGCTCTTCTTTGCAAAAACGCCTTTATGTGATATATTGGTATTTGCGATAAATAATTATACTTCTCAAAGTTTTCTATATTTCTTTCTGATGTTGTTAAAAAGGGAGAAGCATATGCGAGATGAAGTTCGGAAGCACAAAGTCAGGGGGAGCCTTCAATGAAGACATCAAATGCAACGTCGCAAGTTTTTCCATCATCAAAAAGGGGGAGGATATGAGTGCAATTTCCCCATTAGATGTTTTTCATGATGTCAAAACTAGAAAAATCTAGCATTTCTGTATACTGGACGATATCTCTATGTTGTTTGGTGCACCCTTGCACTAGAGGTCTTAGGAAGCATTCAAAATAAGTTTGAAATTATCCAAAATTATATAAGAACTAGTTGCATATATCGGCACATATGATTTTCGCGCTGGCACATGTACTCTAATATTAAAGCATGTAGCTTATGTTTTGCATCTGTCACCATATTACTCATTTTAGGTCGACACATAGTGAAGTTTTCAACTCTATGTGTCAGAACATATGATTTTTAGGCCGATACATGTAATATATTTTTAAAGCTTGTAGTTTCTGCTTTGCATGTGTCAACACATAGCTCATTTTATGTCGGCACATATTGAAGTTTTTAACTCTATGTGTTGGCGCATCCGCTTTTCACGCCGAGGAATCCTGTTATTTGGAGCAAATTTTCTAAACTAATTTAATTCTGATGTTTCCCTCTTTGCCATTAAATTTCCACAACTATAAATACATAATTCATGCTTCATTTCAACTAGGTGAAGCTATAAACACTTACCACCATTGCTCTTCATCTTCAACCTCTAACCTATGCATACACACTAACAAACTACACATAATCATTTTTTGTTAGGGTGTCATCTAAATGAGGTTCGATAACGTCCAACTAGGTTTGTGTAACCGAGAATAATGGGTTAAGAATTATGTGGGATTTCATCCAAAAAACCCTAGGGTTTGTCCTCCAAGATATTTGGTTGATTTGGGGGATTGGTTTAAGACTTCACAATAGTGGATTCGACCGAGTGAAAACTTTGAAGATTTTGTATCATGTAAAAGAGAAGCACAGTGGATCATATTTTAAGCTCTTATGTCCAATACTTAACAATTAGATTCGATCAAGTGAAAGATTTGGAGGTTGGGTATCTCGCAAAGGAGTAGTGTGAAACGATGAATCGATTGGTTCTGTTATGTCTTAGTCTTGCTCAAGATCAAAAGAAGAGAAGTGAAAGCTTTGTTGTTGGATTTAGAAGTTCAAAAAACTGCATAAGTTCTTCTGGCTCCCTTCGTCGATTTCTTTTGCAATATCCAAGTTACAAATCAATGGTAGAAGGTAGATTAAATGGTTAAAGAAAATTAAAAGCATCGCTAATATATTGAAGAAATAATTTTATAACCCTAATATTTGTTACAAAATATACAAACAATTTAAATTAATCAGACCCACATCAAATTAAGCAACAAAGTTTCAAACTTTCGACAAACACAAATCCAAAAAACACATCACATTCCAAACCTACAACTATTATATAAATTATATTTAAACAAATTCTATAATCTAAAAAGTGAACAATTTCTTACCAATTTTCTTTCTCTAGAACATTGTAAAGATCTTCCGTATTATTCCTCTTCACTCTCTTATAATAAAAAAGAATACACATCTCCTCCTGCCTCAACAACATCACGTGTCACAATAGACGTATCATCAGAACTCCAAACTGCATACGAGAAACGACGACATAGATAATCATTCTATGAGATCCGAAAACAACTTTGAAGATAAGTAAGATGAATATGTAAGAAGAAGAAGAAGAAGAAGAAGGAAGAAGGAAGATGTCACAGAGAGATAAAAGGAACAATGACGAGACAAAGAGAAAAAGTTCAAAGAAGAGGAATACAAAGAGTGGGGAGAGAAGAAAGAGAGATAATAGGACGGTGTTGAGAGAGAGAAGGAGAATGAGTCATAGAGAGATGAAGAGAATAAAAAAATGACGAGAGAGAAAAATATATATTTTGAATTTTGAAATTTGAATTAAAAGTGTGATTTGATTTGAACCACTGATGCCATCAATCCATTCAAAGATATGGAGCAAAGGCATAAATTACTAATTATGTAATTGGATTTCAATTAGATGACATCAACAGTTGAAAAATGTATTTTTTTAGGACACAAAATACCGTCATTTTTGGGATGTGGAGAAAAATTAAGAAGGAGAAAATGGGGATTTTCCAGAGAATAAAAGGTTCTTATATGATAAATTTTGCGTCATCCCATATATATGTGGATATGTGAATGCATGCTCTTCTTTGCAAAAACGCCTTTGTGTGATATATTGGTATTTGCGTTAAATAATTATACTTCTCAAAAGTTTCTATATTTCTTTTTGATGTTGTTAAAGAGGGAGAAGCATGTGCGAGATGAAGTTCGGAAGCACAAAGTCATGGGGAGCCTTGAATGAAGACATGAAATGCAACGTCGCAAGTTTTTCCATCATCAAAAAGGGGGAGGATGAGTGCAATTTCCCCATTAGATGTTTTTCATGATGTCAAAATTAGGAAAATCTAGCATTTCTGTATATTGGACGATATCTCTATGTTGTTTGGTGCACCCTTGCACTAGAGGTCTTAGGAAGCATTCAAAATAAGTTTGAAATTGTCCAAAATTATATAAAAACCAGTTGCATGTATCGGCACATATGATTTTCACGCTGGCACATAAACTCTAATATTAAAGCATGTAGCTTATGTTTTGCATGTGTCGTCATATTACTCATTTTAGGTCGACACATAGTGAATTTTTCAACTCTATGTGTTGGAACATACGATTTTTAGGCCGATACATGTACTATATTGTTAAAGCTTGTAGTTTCCGCTTTGCATGTGTCAGCACTTAACTCATTTTAGGTCGGCACATATTGAAGTTTTAACTCTATGTGCTGGCGCATCCGCTTTTCACACCGACGCATCCTGTTATTTGGAGCAAATTTTCTAAACTAATTTAATTCTGATGTTTCCCTCTTTGCCATTAAATTTCCATAACTATAAATACATAATTCATGCTTCATTTCAACTAGGTGAAGCTATAAACACTTAACATCCTTTCTCTTCATCTTCAACCTCTAACCTATGCATACACACTAATAAACTACACATAATCATTTTTTTGTTGGGGTGTCATCTAAATGAGGTTTGATAACGTCCAACTAGGTTTGTGTAACCGTGAATATTGGGTTAAGAATTATGGGGGGTTTCATCCGAAAAAACCTAGGGTTTGTCCTCCAAGATATTTGGTTGATTTGGGGGTTTGGTTTAAGACTTCTCAATAGTGGATTCGACCGAATGTAAACTTTGAAGATTTTGTATCATGTAAAAGAGCAGCACAATGGATCATATTGGAAGCTCTTATGGCCAATAGTTCACAATTGGATTCGATCAAGTGAAAGATTTGGAGGTTGGGTATCTCGCAAAGGAGTAGTGTGAAATGATGAATCAATTGGTTCTATTATGTCTTGGTCTTGCTCAAGATCAAAAGAAGAGAAGTGAAAGCTTTGTTGTTGGATTTAGAAGTTCAACAAACTGCATAAGTTCTTCTGGATCCCTTCGTCGATTTCTTTTGCAATATCCAAGTTACAAATCAATGGTAGAAGGTAGATTAAATGGTTATAGAAAATTAAAAGCATCGCTAATATATTGAAGAAAATAATTTTATAACCCTAATATTTGTTACAAAATATACAAACAATTTAAATTAATCAGATCCACATCAAATTAAGCAACAAAGTTTCAAACTTTCAACAAACACAAATCCAAAAAACACATCACATTCCAAACCTACAACTATTATATAAATTATATTTAAACAAATTCTATAATCTAAAAAGTGAACAATTTCTTACCAATTTGCTTTCTCCAGAACATTGTAATGATCTTCAATATTATTCCTCCTCACTCTCTTATAATAAAAATGAATTCCCATCTCCTTCTGCCTCAACAACATCACGTGTCACAACAAACATATTACCGGAACACCAAACTATAGATGAGAAACGACGACATAGATATTCTTTCTATGAGATCCGGAAACAACTTTGAAGATGAGTAAGATGAATATGGAAGAAGAAGAAGAAGGAAGAAGGAAGAACTCACAGAGAGATAAAATGAAAAATGATGAGACAAAGAGAAAAAGTTCAAAGAAGAGGAAGACGAAGAGGGGGAGAGAAGAAAGAGAGATAATAGGACGGTATTGAGAGAGAGAGAGAAGGAGAATGAGTCAGAGAGGGAGAAGAAAATAAAAAAAATGATGAGAGAGAAAAAAATATATTTTAAATTTTTAAATTTGAATTAAAAGTGTGATTTGATTTGAACCACGTGATTCCATCAATCCATTCAAAGAGATGGATCAAAGGAATAAATTACTAATTATGTAATTGGATTTCAATTAGATGACATCAACAGTTGAAAAATGTATTTTCTAGGACACAAAATACCGTCATTTTTGGGAGGTGGGGAAAAATTAAGAAGGGGAAAATGGGGGTTTTCCAGAGAATAAAAGGTTCTTATATGATAAATTTTGCGTCATCCCATATATATGTGGATATGTGAATGCATGCTCTTCTTTGAAAAAACGCCTTTGTGTGATATATTGGTATTTGCGTTAAATAATTATACTTCTCAAAGTTTTCTATATTTCTTTTTGATGTTGTTAAAGAGGGAGAAGCATATGCAAGATGAAGTTCGGAAGCACAAAGTCAGGGGGAGCCTTCAATGAAGACATGAAATGCAACGTCGCAAGTTTTTCCATCATCAAAAAGGGGGAGGATGTGAGTGAAATTTCCCCATTAGATGTTTTTCATGATGTCAAAACTAGGAAAATTTAGCATTTTTGTATATTGGATGATATCTCTATGTTGTTTGGTGCACCCTTGCACTAGAGGTCTTAGGAAGCATTCAAAATAAGTTTGAAATTGGCCAAAATTATATAAAAACCAGTTGCATGTATCGGCACATATGATTTTTGCGCTGGCACATGTACTCTAATATTAAAGCATGTATCTTATGTTTTGCATCTGTCGCCATATTACTCATTTTAGGTCGACACATAGTGAAGTTTTCAACTCTATGTGTCAGAACATACGATTTTTAGGCCGATACATGTACTATATTATTAAAGCTTGTGGTTTCTGCTTTGCATGTGTCAACACATAACTCATTTTAGGTCGGCACATATTGAAGTTTTTAACTCTATGTGCTGGCGCATCCGCTTTTCACGCCGACGCATCCTGTTATTTGGAGCAAATTTTCTAAACTAATTTAATTCTGATGTTTCCCTCTTTGCCATTAAATTTCCACACCTATAAATACATAATTCATGCTTCATTTCAACTAGGTGAAGCTATAAACACTTACCACCATTGCTCTTCATCTTCGACCTCTAACCTATGCATACACACTAACAAACTACACATAATCATTTTTTTGTTGGGGTGTCATCTAAACGAGGTTCGATAACGTCCAACTAGGTTTGTGTAACCGAGAATATTGGGTTAAGAATTATGGGGGGTTTCATCCGAAAAAACCTAGGGTTTGTCCTGCAAGATATTTGGTTGATTTGGGGGTTTGGTTTAAGACTTCGCACTAGTGGATTCGACCGAGTGAAAACTTTGAATATTTTGTATCATGTAAAAGAGAAGCACATTGGATCATATTGGAAGCTCTTATGGCCAATAGTTCACAATTGGATTCGATCAAGTGAAAGATTTGGAGGTTGGGTATCTCGCAAAGGAGTAGTGTGAAACGATGAATCGATTGGTTCTATTATGTCTTGGTCTTGCTCAAGATCAAAAGAAGAGAAGTGAAAGCTTTGTTGTTGGATTTAGAAGTTCAACAAACCGCATACGTTCTTCTGGCTCCCTTCGTCGATTTCTTCTGCAAGATCCAAGTTACAAATCAATGGTAGAAGGTAGATTAAACGGTTAAAGAAAATTATAAGTATCCCTAATATATAGAAGAAAATAATTTTATAACCCTAATTTTTGTTACAAAATATGAAAACAATTTAAATTAATCAGACCCACATTAAATTAAGCAACAATGTTTCAAACTTTCAACAAACACAAATCCAAAAACACATCACATTACAAACCTACAACTATTATATAAATTATATTTAAACAAATTCTATAATCTAAAAAGTGAACAATTTCTTACCAATTTTCTTTCTCTAGAACATTGTAATGATCTTCCATATTATTCCTCCTCACTCTCTTATAATAAAAAAGAATACCCATCTCCTCCTGCCTCAACAACATCACATGTCACAATAGACGTATCATCAGAACTCCAAACTGTAGACGAGAAACGATGACATAGATATTCTTTCATTGAGATCCGAAAACAACTTTGAAGATGAGTAAGATGAATATGTAAGAAGAAGAAGAAAAAGGAAGAAGGAAGAAGTCACAGAGATATAAAAGGAACAATGACGAGACAAATAGAAATAGTTTAAAGAAGAGGAAGACGAAGAGTGGGGAGAGAAGAAAGAGAGATAATAGGACGATATTGAGAGAGAGAAGGTGAATGAGTCAGAGAGAGATGAAGAGAATAAATAAATGATGAGAGAGAAAAATATATATTTTCAATTTTGAAATTTGAATTAAAAGTGTGATTTGATTTGAACCACGTGATGCCATCAATCCATTCAAAGATATGGAGCAAAGGCATAAATTACTAATTATGTAATTAGATTTCAATTAGATGACATCAACAATTGAAAAATGTATTTTTTAGGACACAAAATACAGTCATTTTTGGAAGGTGGGGAAAAATTAAGAAGGGGAAAATGGATATTTTCCAGAGAATAATAGGTTCTTATATGATAAATTTTGCGTCATCCCATATATATTTGGATATGTTAATGCATGCTCTTCTTTGCAAAAACGCCTCTGTGTGATATATTGGTATTTGCGTTAAATAATTATACTTCTCAAAGTTTTCTATATTTATTTTTGATGTTGTTAAAGAGGGAGAAGCATATGCGAGATGAAGTTCGGAAGCACAAAGCAGGGGGGGCCTTCAATGAAGACATGAAATGCAACGTCGCAAGTTTTTCCATCATCAAAAATGGGGAGGATGTGAGCTCAATTTCCCCATTAGATGTTTTTCATGATGTCAAAACTAGAAAAATTTAGCATTTTTGTATATTGGACGATATCTCTATGTTGTTTGGTGCACCCTTGCATTAGAGGTCTTAGGAAGCATTAAAAATAAGTTAGAAATTGGCCAAAATTATATAAAAACCAGTTGCATGTATTGGCACATATGATTTTCGCGCTGGCACATGTACTCTAATATTAAAGCATGTAGCTTATGTTTTGCATGTGTCGCCACATTACTTATTTTAGCTCGACACATAGTGAAGTTTTCAACTCTATGTGTCAGAACATACAATTTTTAGGCCGATACATGTACTATATTGTTAAAGCTTGTAGTTTCTGCTTTCATGTGTCAGCACATAACTCATTTTAGGTCGGAACATATTGAAGTTTTTAACTCCATGTGCTAGCGCATCCGCTTTTCACGCTGACGCATCCTGTTATTTGGAGCAAATTTTCTAAACTAATTTAATTCTGATGTTTCCCTCTTTGCCATTAAATTTCCACAACTATAAATACATAATTCATGCTTCATTTCAACTAGGTGAAGCTACAAACACTTACCACCATTACTTTTCATCTTCAACATCTAACCTATGCATACACACTAACAAACTACACATAATCATTTTTTGTTGGGGTGTCATCTAAACGAGGTTCGATAACGTCCAACTAGGTTTGTGTAACCGAGAATATTGGGTTAAGAATTATGAGGGGTTTCATCCAAAAAAACCAAGGTTTTATCCTCCAAGATATTTTGTTGATTTGGGGGTTTGGTTTAAGACTTCGCAATAGTGGATTCGACCGAGTGAAAACTTTGAAGATTTTGTATCATGTAAAAGAGTAGCACAGTGGATCATATTGGAAGCTCTTATGGCCAATAGTTCACAATTGGATTCGATCAAGTGAAAGATTTGGAGGTTGGGTATCTCGCAAAGGATTAGTGTGAAATGATGAATCGATTCGTTCTATTATGTCTTGGTCTTGCTCAAGATCAAAATAAGAGAAATGAAAGCTTTGTTGTTAGATTTAGAAGTTCAACAAACCGCATACGTTCTTCTGGCTCCCTTCGTCGATTTCTTCTGCAAGATCCAAGTTACAAATAAATGGTAGAAGGTAGATTAAACGGTTAAATAAAATTAAAAGCATCTCTAATATATAGAATAAAATAATTTTATAACCCTAATTTTTGTTACAAAATATAAAAACAATTTAAATTAATCAGACCCACATCAAATTAAGCAACAAAGTTTCAAACTATCAACAAACACGAATCCAAAAAACACATCACATTCCAAACCTGCAACTATTATATAAATTATATTTAAACAAATTCTATAATCTAAAAAGTGAACAATTTCTTACCAATTTTCTTTCTCTAGAACATTGTAATGATCTTCCATATTATTCCTCCTTACTCTCTTATAATAAAAAAGAATACCCATCTCCTCATGCCTCAACAACATCACGTGTCACAATATATGTATCATCAGAACTCCAAACTGCGGACGAAAAACGACGACATAGATATTCTTTCTATGAGATCCGAAAACAACTTTGAAGATGAGTAAGATGAATATGTAAGAAGAAGAAGAATAAGAAGGAAGAAGGAAGAAGTCACAGAGAGATAAAAGGAAAAATGACGAGACAAAGAGAGAAAGTTCAAAGAAGAGGAAGACGAAGAGGTGGGAGAGAAGAAAGATAAATAATAGGACTGTATTAAGAGAGAGAAAGAGAAAGAGTCATAGAGAGATGAAGAGAATAAAAAAAGGATGAGAGAGAAAAATATATTTTGAATTTTGAAATTTGAAATAAAAGTGTGATTTGATTTGAACCATGTGATGCCATCAATCTATTCAAAGAGAGGGAGAAAAGGCATAATTTACTAATTATGTAATTGGATTTTAATTAGATGACATCCACAATTGGAAAATGTATTTTTTCGGACACAAAATACCCTCATTTTGGTGAGGTAGAGATAAATTAAGAAGGGGAAACTGGGGGTTTTCCAGAGGATAAAAGGTTCTTATATGATGGATTTTGCGTCATCCCAAATATATGTGGATATGTGAATGCATGCTCTTCTTTGCAAAAATGCCTATGTGTGATATATTGGTATTTGCGTTAAATAATGATACTTCTTAAAGTTTGCTATATTTATTTTTGATGTTGTTAAAGGGGGAGAAGCATATGCAAGATAAAGTTCGGAAGCATAAAGTCAGGGTGGGGGGGCCTTCAGTGAAGACATGAAATGCAACGTCGCATGTTTTTCCATCATCAAAAATGTGGAGTATGTGAGTGCAATTTCACCATTAGATATTTTGCATGATGTCAAAACTATGAAAATTTAGCATTTATGTATATTGTAGGATATCTCTATGTTGTTTGGTGCACCCTTGCATTAGAGGTCTTTGGAAGCATTCAAAATAAGTTTGAAATTGGCCAAAATTATGAAAAAGCAGTTTCTGCATAAAAACCATTTGCATGTGTCGGCACATATGATTTTCACGCTGGCTTATGTACTCTAATATTAAAGCATGTAGCTTATGTTTTGCATGTGTCGACACGTTACTCATTTTAGGTCGACCAATAGTGAAGTTTTCAACTCTATTTGTCAGAACATATGATTTTTAGGCCGATACATGTATTATATTATTAAAGCTTGTAGTTTCTGCTTTGCATGTGTCAGCATATAACTCATTTAAGATCGGCACATATTGAAGTTTTTAACTCTATGTGCTGGAGCATTCGCTTTTCACACCGATGCATCCTGTTATTTGGAGCAAATTTTCTCAACTGTTTTAATTCTGATGTTTCCCTCTTTGCCACCAAATTTCCACAACTATAAATACTTAGTTCATGCTTCATTTCAACTAGATGAAGCTATAAACACTTACCACCATTGCTCTTCATCTTCCACCTCCAACATATGCATACACACTAACAAACTACACATAATCATTTTTTTGTAGGGTGTCATCTAAACGAGGTTCGATAGCATCAAACTAAGTTTGTGTAACCGAGAATATTGGGTTAAGAATCATGGGGGATTTCATCTGAAAAAACCTAGGGTTTATCCTCCAAGATATTTGGTTGAGTTGGGGGTTTTGTTCAAGACTTTGCAATAGTGGATTCGACCGTGTGAAAACTTTGAAGATTTAGTATCTTGCAAAAGAGTAGTGAGGTGGATCATATTGGAAACTCTTATGGCCAATAGTTCACAATTGGATTCGATCAAGTGAAATCTTTGGAGGTTGGGTATCTCGCAAAGGAGTAGTGTAAAACGATGAATCGATTGGTTCTATTATGTCTTGGTATTGCTAAAGATCAAAAGAAGAGAAGGGTTGAATCAACAACAAACGTTTATAGTTTATAGGTGTGTTCTTGGAACACTTATCTTGTAATCAAATTTTTACAAAGTAAGATTGATATGTCTAATTTGATTGAAATTGAGGGCAGTCGTAGCCATAGCAAGGACGTACTAGTGAACTACCAAGACAAATATTTGTGTTGTTCTGTCTCTCTCTCTCTCTCTCTCTCTCTCTCTCTCTCTCTCTCTCTCTCTCTCTCACTCTCTCTCTCTCTCTCTCTCTCATCTCTCTCTCATCTCTCTCTCTCTCTCTCTCTCTCTCTCTCTCTCTCTCTCTCTCTCTCTCTATATATATATATATATATATATATATATATATATATATATATATATATATATATATATATATATATATATATATATATATATATATATATATATATATATATATATATATATATATATATATATCACTCTCTCATTTAATTACTATATGTGATTCGTATAGAATTTTTTCTTTGAGTGTTAAGTTTCAACTTGCTTTGTTGATTATCTTATAATAACTTTGATTGTAAATGATTTTCACATAAACAAACCCAAAGTAAAATCTGAAAAATTGATCGCGCGCGAAATGTTTGATAATTTGCAAAGTTTTGTTTTATAAATGATTTTCATTGGAAATAGATAACCTTGTGATTTTAGATAAACGGTTAATTGAGATATAATTATGTTTATTGCTTTTATCATTTTTTAAATTCCATACGGCTTGCGCATATCTGAATTTCCAATAATTAGGTTCGTTTCAAAGAGCTTTTTGATCTAGGCTAAAAATCTTTCGCTCAGCATTGTCTTTCAAAATAAATTTTAATTACCTATTTTTGAAAGGTAATTTTTACATAGGGTTCTATTCACCACTTCTAGATAAGGCATCTTCGTCTACAACCTTAGTGTTGGCCTCTATAGGCCAAAGTTCGTATCCTCATTATCAAAATATGTGAGTCAAGCTGAGTTGTCCATGGGATGAAAAGTCCTGAAATTTACCAAGTTCGCTGGTGATATCAGTGAATCCACCACCGAACATGTAGCCAAGTATCAGACTGGGCCCGGTGATTTAGACAATAATGAGAATATGAAAATAAAGTATTTTCCAAACTCGTAAAAGAAGAATGCCTTCACTTGGTTTACCATTCTTCCCCAAAATTCCATCTTCAATTGGAACCAATTAGAGAGGGTATTACACCAGAAATTTTATATGGGATAATCTAAGATTAATCTCGAAGAATTGGCCGGTGTAAGACAAAAGGTGGAACAAATATTGATGATTACCTTAATAGGTATAGAACTCTGAAATCATAATTTTTTACTCAAGTTCCAGAACATGAGTTAGTCAAACTGGCAGCAGGAGGTCTTGATTACTCTATTAGAAGAAATTAGATACCCAATACCTGATGGACATGACACAATTGGCCTATAGAGTTTGAAAAGTAGAAAGGTTGAAGGATGAAAAGGCCATATTGACTAATTTAGTAAAAAGAAAGTTGCTTATATCAAGATAGACAAAGTTGAAAACATGTCTGATTATGATTATGAGTACATATAGGAACATAAGGTTAATATGGAAGAACTGAAGCCAATATGCCCTTATGTATGCAAGCTACTATAAACCCTTAAAATGGAAAAAAACCATCTTGAACCAAAAAACAAAATATTCATCACGAAAACATAGACCTTTAACATTACTAAATGTGACAAAATCTTTAACTTATTAGTTTCTGATGGTCTAATTGTGATACCTATGAGGCTTAAGACTCTGCCATTAGAGCAAGGGAAGAAAAAATGTTTTAGTATGTTGTAGCTGCATATCCCTTGTGGGAGTTGTTGTTTCATATCCTTATCATATACAAGGGTGAAATACCAATACTATTATATTTTGTTGCTTGTTTTATCGCTTTCCATCTTTTATCTTTGTTAAGTCTCTCTCATAGATTGCACACACATGATTCATAGATATTTTAGCATTCATAAACCCTTAGTTATGTTAGAATTTTATCAAGATGTTATTAGTTAAGTGTATGAGTTTGTGGAATAAAAGCCTTGTGTGTTTAATTTAAATTAGGTGTAAAGGAAAATTTTAAAATAATGAAAAACTTGTGTTTTAATTAATTGATTCAAATCAATCATTTTAACACAAATAAATATGGAGGTTTCCAAAAGATTTCAAAAACCATTTGATTTGAATCAGGGTTTACACCCGATTTGAATCATGGTAAATTTCCGGTATCCTAAATTTCCTAGAGCAATTGGTTCGAATCAATTATTGGACATATTCGAATCACGAGGCCTATGATTCAAGTCACACATTGCACTTGATTCGAATCAACTGCAAATGGGTCAAAAAATCTGAATCTCTTTTATTCCATTCACTTGATCATTTGACACATTACATGCATTGACCTTAATTCAAATCTAACCAAATTTTTCAGTCTTTTGTGTGCTTCGTGTGCTTCATCTCAAGAACATATATAAACATTTAGTCAACATTTTAATGAAAAGACATTCATAATTGTTGTGATTTTTTCCTAACTATTTTGTGAATTTATGTAAAAATCAACCACCTCTTTTGAAACTCTTGAATCAAAATTCTTTCATCTTCAACCTCATTCCAATTATCAGATGTTGATTATAAGTGAATGTTAATTGATTAGGGGAGACATTATCCTGAAATTAATTGTTCTTGGAGATTTTCTCAAATATTTTTAGGTTCTTCCAATATTGGGGTTATTATCATTGCTGTTTACATATTCCAGTGAAAATAAAAAAGTGTTTCTCTCCATAATTGACTAAGTAGTGACTGTGTGAAAGACTATGGATAAGGCAAAGTCTTTTTACATCTTCAGACAATTACATCGCTCAAGGAATCAATAGGATCAAGGGGTTTATTGCGACACATGAAGGCTTGGAGCAGAATTGGTGATATTGGAAGATTGGAAGCATTTATCGAGTGAGGATTATGCATAAGTGTTTGGCAGCTAGCTACATATATATCAAAGATCCAGAATAACAATATTATTGTCTTCATTATTATTTTTAATAAGTTGATTGTATAAACTCTTTGTATATTTTTCAAACTAATGGAATTATGCAAGTACTTTCAAAAGTGCACGCAGACTCACACGAGGACGAAAGAGTCGAAACACTATAAATCACTGTGTCATCTCTATATCTCCTACTCTTTAATTTGAATTTCGTAAAACATGCATGCTTAGCTTTATATTTTGGTAATAGTGATTTCTTTAATAAGCTGAGCTTTTTCTTGGAATTGGAAAACCTATTAAGGGCTTTAGTGGTGATTAACATTTGAAAAAACACCGTGCTTTTAGAATTTGACCTATTGATAAATTGTGTAACCATATCTCGTGACTTACTTAATTGATTCAATTGTGTATGTTGTGTTTCCTCATATAGACATTGTGATATTTGTAAAGTGATTTGGGTCGTTACCTAATAATTGTCAATTAATTATAATTTCAAATTTTTGCTCTACAAACTTCCGCGCGCAAGCTTTGAAAAAATTCTAGTTATTCTTATTTAAAGAATCAAGTGATTTGTTTTAAAAAGTCTATTAAATACCCTCTAGATTGTTTTCTATTTCCATATTCACACCCAACATAATTTTGATAACGTTTTGGGTCACAAAACTTCTTAATATGTCCTTTTCATGCATATGGTGTAGAATGCTCCTAAGGATGGAAGACTCAAGATGACACTGACAATCAA